>LR999919.1:5000000-7500000 GCA_905220335.1 Noctua pronuba | reverse complement strand
TCAAGCCATAGGTACATTATGTCAAGAATATAAAGATATTTTCTATTGTGATGGCATTCCATTAAGTTTCACGAACCAAGTCAGATATTATATTAGGACGAAAAACGAAGATCCTATTTATGTCAAGCCATACAGACAACCCCCTAGTCAGTCACAAGAAATAACAAACCGTCTGATAAACCAGTAGCTTACGCCAGTAGAACTTTAAGTGATACAGAGACCAGATACAGCACTATAGAACGTGAACTTTTAGCAATCATTTGGGCAGTAAAACATTTCCGCCCATACCTTTATGGTAATAAATTCATCATTTATACTGACCATAGACCCTTAGCCTGGCTCTATTCCCTTAAAGAACCGAATAGCAAGCTCACTCGTTGGCGACTTCGTCTCCAAGAATATGATTTTGAAATTAAATATAAAAATGGGAAGCAGAATACAAACGCTGATGCCCTGTCTCGTATAAAATTACATGTATTAGGCTCAGATGAGGACGGATTATCTATGGAAGTTAATTTAGATGAGAAAGAGCAACGACCGGAAAAATCTCAAACTACTAAGCAAACAGATAAATTAAATGATACCGACAGTGACAACTCTAAAACAATTTCCATCTCGGATTTGTCCGCAACTGTAACAGCCAGCTCTGAAAATGATACAAAAGAACCCATTTCACTTATTCCTGCGAAAGATAAAACATTCACAGTACATTCAGCTGAAGATATGGAATCAATTGGTATTCCAATATTACAAGAAGCGATAGATACTAAACCCAACCAGATATTAGTCTTTACATGGCAGAAAAACGATATCCAAGTTAGTGATCTTTCCCGCGAAAAACAAAAAATCCTTGAAGTATTCCTACCATTAAACAATGTTGAATTAATCAAACAGTTTTTAAAAGAATACGTCAAATTGAAAACTAAATACTTCGTATATTTTGAAAGCGAAGAGCTTAAGAAACAATTTAATAAAATTATTATACAGTTATTTAAAAAGGGTACGGTTGAATTCATGGAATGTACAGAGCGTGTAGTTTTTGTTGAAGATGAAAACGAACAAAAAGAAATCATCTTACAGCATCATGAAGGAAAAACGTGTCATAGAGGTATAAAAGAAACCATGACTAGGATAAAGAGAAATTATTTTTGGAATAACATGCAAGAGACGATTTCAGCCGTAATAAATATTTGTGAAGCATGCCGTAAAACCAAATATGACAGAAAACCCATAAAGCCTTTTCTACAGTTGACTCAAACACAAAATGCACCATTTCAGGAAATTTTCATAGACATCTTTGCCATAGAATCTATATACTATCTTACATTAGTCGACGCGTTCAGTAAGTTAGGACAGGCAATAGAAATATCGAATAGATCTACACCCGAAGTAATACGTGCACTTATTAAATATTTCTCCATTTACGGAACCCCCAAAAAAATTTGTTGCGACCCGGGCAGTGAATTTAATAATGAATTACTGAAGGAATTAATGATGATGTACAACATACAATTGCATATCAGTACACCTAACAACCCTAACTCAACAGGCATTGTAGAGCGGTTCCATTCGACTATAATAGAAATATATCGTTTCGCAAAGTACGATCGAAAATGTACTGATGCAGCCTCCGTTATGACCTACTCAATAATGGCTTACAATCATACCATACATACAACAACAGGTTTGACACCATTTGAAGTGGTTTTCGGTCATACTGATTCAAATTCTATATTAAATGCAAATTTCGAGAAATTCTATACTCAACAATTACTAAAAGACCATGCGAAGCGTACTAAACGTCTCTATAGTTACATATCAGATAAGATGATAGAAACAAAGCAACAGATTAGAAATAACAAGGGTGGTGAGATAAATAAAAATTTTGAAATAGGTGACGTAATTTATGCAAAAGAGGTTAACACCAGACTAAGTAAAGACAAGCCACGTTATAGAAAGGCAATTGCTAGCGGTGATGTAGAACATAATGTAATTCCAGTAAAAATTGGAACTAGACTCACAAAAGTCCCAGTTAAAAATATTAAACGTCCTCCGCTGGTGGTGCCTCCCGCTATTGGCAGTAGCGCAAATAACATGGGCCCTTCAACTTCAAAAGGTTAAGAAAAATACTGGTATCCTTCCCGTGAAACAAGGGCAGGTGTTTAAACAAGTAGATAAGTGGTTAATTATAAAACTTTTAAATTTAGATAGTTTAGGTATTTTAGATCATAGTGACGCAATCCGATATGATTCCATCATTTCTCAGTTAAAAAGCAATCAATTAATAATAGATAGGAAAATAACTTTGGTCTCTAAAATGTTAGATGGTTTTGTTAACAGTGCAGAAATCTTACATAATAAGACATTAATTTTAGATGAACGTTTAAAAGGAATTGAGAGATTGGTTAAAAATATAATTACTAAAGAAGAAAATTCTATTTACTCTACTTACATTTTGGGAATGTTTAATATGTTTTTAACAAACTTTAGAACAGTTAATTTAATTCTAAGTGAGATTGAAACGGCCTTAGCCTTTAGTAAGGTATCTGTTCTGCATCGAGCAATTGTTATTTCTACTGAACACATGTTATAATCTATAGCCAAGACAGAAAATCTGTTGTATGCTGTGAATGAGAATAATTTAGTTAAATTTGAAGATTGTTTAACTGTTAAGGCCTTTATTAAACGAAACCAGATAACGTCCATAATAGAGATTCCATTAATTGAAAACAGTACTTATAGTTATTTTAAACTTTACTCTTTACCTATTATTAACTCAGATTTAAACGAAACTGTAATAGTAGTTCCTAAATATCCCTACCTTTTGGTGAAAAACTCAGATTACTTACCAGTCGTGAGAGCCTGTAAGCAGATTGCAATAGATGATAAATTCTTATGCACCGATGATGATGTGATGACCCACCTGAAGAACAGTTGATGAAGTTCCATTCTAATGCTAGTACACGTGAACAGCATACAGTGGACATAGAAGATTTGAAAGTACAACTAATTGGCCGCGGAAGTTGGATTCTATATACAAAGAATAACATCATAGCAAGTAAAAAATGCAATGATGACGTCATGAGCCACGAGTCTCTACAGGAAACATACATAGTGACCCTGGACGATGCCTGTAAAATTAACATTGGGCACATACATCTACAAAATTACCAATTTTTTTATACACATCAGAATTATCCAATAACTCCAATCATTATCCTACCAGAGTTGAAGCAAGAAAAACGTACCCACAGTGTCAGTGCAGTGAATATGAAAGGTATAAATCTAGATGAGCTGAAAGAGCAAAGTGAAATACAGTGAAAATGATAGTGCGGTTAACACTAAGAACATTAGTTTAGGTACGGTAATTCTATACGTAATTCTACCTTTAGGATTTATAACTTTTCTTGGTTTAGATATAAAATCCATTTATTAAACTGTCCACGAAATGATCAGAATCATACCAACCCTGATAATTTCGTTCTTGAGGAGGGAGGAGTTATGCAACCTGAACCGCAACGAATTATATCACCGTGAGAACATAAAACGCACGATTGCATCCCGATCCGTCCCGACCGTTGTTATTGTTATTGTTAAGCATTAATGTTAATTTAGCACTTTTAAGTAACTGTAAGACCGTGTGACCATAGGATAAGTTTAAAAGGCATTACACGAGAGCATGCGCTTCTGCTCACACGTATTACTATTTTTTTATTTAACGCTCCCCATAACTTGACTACCTTCATTCATTTGTTTACTGTATGTGAAAAATATTTATTAGTAAGCTTAGTACATGTTGTCGAATAAAATTGCGTCAAGACGATATACTTAGACAACCTAATACCATCCAAATCTAAACCCATTCACAATTATTAATTACCTTAATACATGAAAAAACATATTATGTTTATGTATTAAGATTCCTAAAAAGCATTATTTCATTAGGTAAACAGATAATTATGTGAAAGTCGATCTTATGCAGGATGTCGGAATATAGAGTAGGTAGGTGCTGACAAAATGAGGTTGTCACCTATTAAGTAAATTTAAATATAATAATATGTCAGTCTGTTGCATGTCAGCCTGTGCCTGATTTTTTTTTAAATATCGGTAAGTCCATAAATTATCCCGATAGGACGACTTTTTTAATCATTATTTGTAATCTACTACATAACAGCTACAAATTCACAGAACATTGTTGATACCTATCTCTAAAGAAAAAACAAGGGCGGGTATAACAAATCATCGCATTATTTTAGTTTAAAAAACTAAAATAATTTATTACATTGTTCAATATTAATAATTCTAAAACGGTCGAATTCATAGAAGCCTTAGAATTTAAGCCAGTTCAATGGGATTCTAGTCACAATTATTATAAAAATAAGAATAAAAACGTTTTTGAAATTAGAATAACCAAATCGATTTTATACTATTTTGGTCGTAAAACGTTGAGGTAAACCTTTTGGATATGGCTCTCCTATAAAAATGTTCGCTCACAAAATGTACTGCACTGTGCGCGAACGAAAGTTATGCATAGCTTTGCCGGTGGAAACGGTTCTGCAATTCAGTGCGCGAACATTTTGTGCTGCACAAAATGTTCACAAACACATGAGCGAACATTTTGTGCCGCACAAGTGTTTGCTTCTCATAGAATCGCACCATTAGGTTAACCTTATTTATGTTCGTAGTGTGTGGACTAAGTTTACTGTTATAGTTATTGAGCACATAATTGACGTACTTATTATGAACTAGCCCGCGTGTATAAGCTAGTTCATAATAAGTATTTTGGATAATTATCTCAAATAATTGATAACGAAAATGGCTTTTTTTACTTAATTTTTTTCGGATGGCAAATCATCAAATGACCTCCCCCCCCCACTCTGGGCGGAGTGGAAGGGAGTGTCAGACTTTTACTGACTAAAACCCATCCATGTTCCTTCTTAGCCCTTTGTGTTCCAGGGCCGCGGTATCTCTTTCGAACAGTCCCGCAGCCCCGGTAGCCTATAACTAAAATGCTTTTAATAATAAAGAATGGTTAAAATCTAACCATTTCCTTCTTCCTGCGACAAAATTTAGTTAAACAATCATGTTAACCACATAATAAGTAAATTTTTTTATGTGCCTCGTAAAAAAACTTTTAAAAACACAATAATATCAACGACTGTTTTAAGCTCTCACGGTGTACAACTAAACTTATACTGTCACTTATGTGATATCTTCCGTGATTATTCATTATTTTGAACTCCCGAAATTTCGACGCTGTTGCAAGCAGATCCAGTCAACCCGCATGATCATGACCCTTTAGGTTAAGCCTAGGTTGGTCTGTGGATGGGTGACCACCCATTACATACGTAACTAGCGTCAGTAATCTCTGATAAGTTGGAAACCGGACACTCGATGACAATTTCTGCTACACTGAATTTAATTAAACTTGCACACCAAAATTACAATGAGTCGGAAAAAATATTAATAAAATGAATTTTGTAGGTTGAAACTTTTTGTACACATCCTGGGTACTATATAACTTACACTCCTATTATGTTAAAATTTTATTGTTTTTATTTGAACCTAGTGCAAACAAAGTATTAGTACATTAAAAATTGCTCGCTGTTTTTCTAGTTGTAACTATTAAATTCATAAACTAAGAAGACCAATGCTTTCCTTTGGCCTGTACCTCAGCAGTAGGGTAAGTTCTTGTAAACATATGCGTTGGTTCAATTAAAAACTGTTGTTGTATAAATTTCATTTATTGCCCGTGGTTTCAATCAATATTACGTATCTTCATTAGTAAAAATACTAGTAGAGGGGGCCGCAGCCGCAAGCGCACTTGCCGGAGATAGACACGGCACCAGCAGCCGGCACAGCGCCACCGAAGCTCACAGCACCCATGATAGGGACCTGACCAGCAACAGCGGTGTTACCGGCGACTGGCATCTCACCAGCGACCGCCACGTTGCCTTCACCGGCGCCGCCGTACGCGGCAGCAGCAGGGTAGGCGAGTCCATCGTAAGCCAAACCAGAAGCCAATCCCAAGGGGGCAGCCAGACCAGGAGCAGCCAAGCCGAAAGGAGCGGCCAAGCCAGGAGCCGCCAATCCACAAGGAGCAGCGAGAGCAGGTGCGATCAAGCCGTAAGGAGAGGCCAAGCCATAGGGACCAGCGAGTGCAGCATCAGAAATCGCAGCGCGGCTGGTGCATGACTGTCCGAGTGCGGACTGAAAGTAAAGATTAAATGATAATCATTGTACCAAATTAAGAAGTAAAATGCATCTATATTTTCCAAATATTTGGATCTAATAGAAACATAATCTTCTAGCTTCCGTAGATTCGTAAAACATTATCGAAAAAGTGAGTTTTTAAAGAAACACAAAAAAGGAAGAAAAGGAATTCTTACCTGGAGGAAGCAAGCTTGGATGCAGAGGAACACAACGGTGAAGGTAGACATGTTTGCTGTTCGTTTACTTTCAACGAGAAGCTGAAGACTGAATGAGGAACTGGAACAGCTGTCCCATTTTATACTCAGCCCCTTGTTGATATCAGTACTTAGTTAGTTCATTTTCGAAATTGTTGAAAACGTGCCTGAATTAATGTCACCATACGAAAAGCGTTTCTTTGTTGGTAAATGGTAGACTTATCGTACTTACACAAGCTATTAATTAATTGTTTTCACCTACTAAGTATTATTTCTTGGAACTTGATAACACTGTACGATACGGAGTATAAAACCCCCACAGTTACACTAATAAACATCATTCTTGTGTCAGCACTCGAAACAAACTACAATGTCTGTCAAAGCTATCCTCGTCCTCTGCGCTCAGGCGCTCCTGCTCAAGGTAAGAGTCATTTATTTATATAAAGTTATAGCATACAAAAACAAATAAAATGTTATTATGTCTTTCAAATACGAATTATATGTTAGTCAAAAAGTAACTCATAGAATGCCTTTTCTCAAAATTTCAGTCCGCACTCGGGCAGTGCACCAGCCGCGCTGCGGTTGCTGATATCTCTGGACTTGCTGCTCCTTGCGGCTTGGCCGCTCCTGCTTGGGCATATGATGGACTCGCCCTCTCTGGCGCTGGTTTGGTAGGCAGAGGACTGGCTCTCGACGGAGTGGCTACTGGCTACGCAGGCAGAAGCCTGGCTTACGATGGAATCTACGCCCCTGCTATGGAGTTCAGCCCCACCAGTGGTGGCGCCATGCCTGTCTCCAGCGCCTCCGCCATCGCCCCCGTTGGTATCTCCGTAGTGTCTGAAAACGTTTATGAGGGTGCTCTGGCTGCAGCTGGTGAGCTGCCGTTCGTGGGTACTGTTGCTTTGGAAGGTGTGGTGCCTTCTGCCGGTGCCGGCGCCGTCAACCATGCCTGTGGTAATGGCAGGAACGCCATGATCAGTGAGACTGCTGCTTACGGTTCAGCTGGTGCGTATGGCCCGATCGGTGCCTACGGTCCCGCTGCTCTTGCTGCTCCCGGCCTCGGTCTGCGTGGCGGTTACGCTGGCAGAGGTTGTGGCTGTGCATTGTAAGAAGATGTTCACCAAAATAAAATGTTGAAAACTACTAAATAAATCAGCATACACCAAATATTTTGTACGTTAATTTGTTGTCCTATTCTGACGGAACTGCTTGTGTGTGTATCACTGCTGCAAGCTTTCTACCTCAGTGTAGAACTGGTAGCAAGGATTCTTGTCACTAATTCAATATGGCACGATTGTGTTATGGTACGATTTCACCAATGGCGCACAGTTTGCCCCACAAATGTTCATTTTTTTTCAAATGTTGTGGTAGACTCCCATCAGCGAACATGCACTCGCTGTTCGCGCACTCAATTTAGTAGTCTAGGAGACCGACCTTCATTCATGTGTTTACCGTATGTGAAAAATATTTATCAGTAAGCTTAGTACATGTTGTTGAATAAAATAGCGAGCAAGACGATAATATATTTAGACTACCAAATACTACCTGAATGTAAACCCATTCACAATAATATTATGTTCATGTATTAAGATTCCTAAAAAGTATTATTTCATTGGGTTAACAGAAAACTATGTGAAATTCGATCTTGTGCAGGATGACAGAATATAGAGTAGGCAGGTAAGTACGGACAAAAGGAGGTTGTCTCCTACATAAAATGATTTATTACATTGTTCAATTTTAATTGTGGATTGGACGAATTCTTAAACTGTCGAATTCACAGAAGCCTTAGAATTTTAGCCAGTTACAAGGAACTTAACTAAGTAGGGACAGTATAAAGCAGCCCTATCCTGAATACTGCCTTAGTGTGTAGAAACGGACTCCCCGAAGTCGGATCTAGTATTCATTCAAATTATCAGGAAAACTTTAAAAGGGGGATGCAGGCCACGATTAAATGGAATATAATTTGACGTTTTAAAATTATTAAATTAAATAATTATATTAAATGGACAGTTCAGATTGCGCGCATGCGTAGTACGCCGTGGGTGCGAGTTCCATCCTTAGACGAAACAGTTCTTATTGCGTTCAGCAGATTTACGGAATGGTTTTTACCCGACTAAAGACGAAACCCAAAAGGAGGTTTATGTGTTTGACGTGCATGTATGTATGTTTGTATATATGTATGTATGTTCCCTCGTAACTCCGAAACGGATGGGGATTTAGGGAATGGTTTTTTGGTTTTCTATGTTCTGCTGCGAAGCTCAAAAGAAGGGTTATGTGTTTGACCTGTATGTATGTGTGTGTCTATGTATGTATGTATATTCCCTCGTAACACCTAAACGGATGAACGGATTTGTATAAATTATACGTCGTTAGATTTGTCTTGGTGGACCGAGTGTCACTGGTTACAAAAAAGCAAGTTGAGAGCAGGCGGGGTTCATTCCATTTTCATAATTTTATATACAAATGGGCCCCGTCTGCTTCCAACTTTTGTTTAATTTAACCCAAGAAAGATAATCATATTGAGTTAAACGCAAAAGATAATCATATGTAAAATTGACTCCTCAGTTTTGAGTGGCTGTTAAATGAAGAGTTTTTTACTGATTTGAGTATAAAACAAAAAACATTGTGTTTTCTACTACCGTAATCGGAATCGGCTACAGTTTCGAGACGTCTTAACTCCGCTGCAATCACACACTGCATGTCGCCCTTGCTGCAAAGCTCAAAACATCACGACTTTGTAGAAGCTGTAGGTGAGGGGTAGACTGGGACGTGGACCACGTGATGGTGCCCCTGGCGCACTTGCAATGCATTGTATGTGTGTACTATACGGATCCACCACATATATAAAGTGTTTGTACACATCCTGGGTACTATAGAACCTACACTCTTCATCATCATCATCTGCCTAGCCTTTTTCCAACTATGTTAGGGTCGGCTTCCAGTCTAACAGGATGCAACTGAATACCAGCATTTTACATGGAGCGACTGCCTATCTAACCTCCACAACTGGGTACTGGGTAATACGATACCCCTGTAGATAGAACCTACACTCTTATTTTGTTAAAATTGTATTGTTGTAATTTGAACCTAGAGCCAACTAAGAATTAATACATTATTTGCGCGGTGTTTTTCTCGTTGTAAGTATAAAATATCATAAACTAAGCAGACCAATGCTTTGCTTTGGCCTGTAAAATAGTGTTTCATAAAAGAGCAAACTTTACCTCAGCAGCAGGGTAAGTCCTGCCGGGGCTGCGGGACTGTTCGAAAGAGATACCGCGGCCCTTGAACACAAAGGGCAAAGAAGGAACATGGATGGGTTTAAGTCAGTAAGTCTGACACTCCCTTCCACTCCGCCCAGAGCGGGAGGGTCATTTGATGATTGCCCATCCGAAAAAAAGCGGTAGGGTAAATTCTTGCAAACGTATTCGTTGGTTCAAATAAAAACTGTTGTTAAGTAAATTTCATTTATTGCCCGTGGTTTGAATCAATATTACGCATCTTCATCTAGTAAAAATACTAGTAGAGGGGGCCGCAGCCGCAAGCGCACTTGCCGGAGATAGACACGGCACCAGCAGCAGCCACTGGACCACTGAAGCTCACAGCGCCCATGATGGGGACCTGACCAGCGACGGCGGTTGTACCGGCGACTGGCATCTCACCAGCGACCGCCACGTTGCCTTCACCGGCGCCGCCGTACGCGGCAAGTCCGGCACCGATACCGGCTCCGATACCGGCACCGATACCGGCAGTAGGGTATGCGCCAGCGAAGCCAGTGACGGGAAGTCCATCATAAGCCAAACCCGAAGCAGCTAAGCCGCAAGGACCAGCCAGTATGGGAGAAGCGATGGCCGGGCCGTAAGCACCACATACCTGGGTGAAAACGTTCTGAAAAAATTATAGTCATGATTAGTTAGAATAATTGATCAGGATTGCACACATAATTCACAAATAACGTTACTTTAAAAAAATTTGGGGTCGTGTTGATGGCAATAGGCTCGCCCAATATTTCATGGGACTAAAACATAACTGGCAAAATGCGGGTGTTCTACTAGGTACACCTCAGATTCACCCTTCGGGTATTACAGGCGGAGTGTTGGACTAACATAACAGCACAATTGTAAGATCGGGCTTCAGTCCTCTGTCTACCGAATGAAAACAACATTTTTAGCTAGGTATCTTAATATTGCCTGATAAAATTAAGTCCAGGCTACCCTTTATTAAAATGAACGGAACTAATGTTTTTTTCCAAACCAAATAAAATCAAAATTGAATGAACGTAAAAAGCATAAGAGCCTAGAATCTGTTGGGTTGTCTATCTTTTTGTCCTTACTACAGGGTTGTAAGGTAAAATAGATGACTTGACACTATAATTATGTACACTCATCTGCTTTCTTATTAAAATATGTATTAAAAAACAGATCGGTAATTTTATTACAAACACGACGCAGACTAACGAAGATGGGCTGCACACCTCTGCTTCACAAAAAAGAGTGTTAAAAACAACTTTGATATACAAATCAAGCAATATTGACTCACCTGGACCAAGCAAGCTTGGATGCAGAGCAACAGAACAGTGAAGGAAGACATGTTTCAAGTAAGTTCAACGAAAGCTGAAGACTGAGTGATGACCAGAAATCGTACTCCAACTATTTATACTCAACCCTTTGTTGATATCAACAGTGTTTTCGAAATTTTGGAAAACGTGATGATAATTATGTTTTAAACAAAGTAAAGCGTTTCTTTGTAGGTAAATAGTAGGCTTATCGTGCTTGCACAAGCTATTAATTAATTACACTTACCTACATACTAATTTTCTTGGAACTTGATAACTTTTGGAGTATAAAACCTCCAACAGTTGCACTGAACATCATTCTTGTGTCAGCACTCGAAACAAACTACAATGTCTGTCAAAGCTATCCTCGTCCTCTGCGCTCAGGCGCTCCTGTTCAAGGTAAGAATATAATTATTTAATTTATGTTCCAAAGTCATTTAAATAAATGACTGTATTTAATGTTAAATTAATGGGAATTATGGTTGGGGAAGTAACTAACGAATATTCTCACAAACTATTGTTACAATTTCAGTTCGCACTCGGACAGTGCACCAGCCGCGCTGCGGTTGCTGATATCTCTGGACTTGCTGCCCCCTGCGGCTTGGCCGCTCCTGCTTGGGCATATGATGGACTCGCCCTCTCTGGCGCTGGTTTGGCAGGCAGAGGACTGGCTCTCGACGGACTGGCTACTGGCTACGCAGGCAGAAGCCTGGCGTACGATGGAATCTACGCCCCTGCCATGGAGTTCAGTCCCACCAGTGGCGGCGCTCTGCCTGTCTCCAGCGCCTCCGCCATCGCTCCCGTCGGTATCTCCGTAGTGTCTGAAAACGGTTATGAGGGTATCCTGAATGTGGGTGGTGAGCTGCCGTTCGTGGGTACTGTTGCTTTGGAAGGTGTGGTGCCTTCTGCCGGTGCTGGCGCCGTCAACCATGCCTGTGGTAATGGCAGGAACGCCATGATCAGTGAGACTGCTGCTTACGGTTCAGCTGGTACGTATGGCCCTGTCGGTGCCTACGGTCCCGCTGCTGTTGGTCCTCTCGGTGCCTACGGTCCCGCTGCTCTTTCTGCTAATGGCCTCGGTCTGCGCGGCGGTTACGCTGGCAGAGGTTGTGGCTGTGCATTGTAAGAAGATGTTCACCAAAATAAAATGTTGGAAACTACTAAATAAATCAACATGCATCAAATATTTTGTACTTTAATTTGTTGTCCTATTCAAATTGTTCCTCATCACTAATTCACTATGGCAGTGTTATGGTACGATTCCACCAGTGTGCGGCACAATGGCGCACAGTATGCCGCATTTTTCTTTGATAATATAGCATCGCAACGATAGTCAAAGCTTCTACATCAGCGGGGTAGAGGTGCAGCACTCAGCACAGCATCACCTCTCTTGTGCCGGCTTCACGACAGTGGGTCGTGGGGGCGTAGTTGAGTATGCTCGCTACGCCAGTGTGATGGTGGCTGCCACGTGTCGATGGATGTCGATCCCAACACGTGGCGCTAGTGTCAATGGCCGAAACTTGACAAAGTAGGTACAGTGTAAAGCAGCCCTATCCTGAATACTGCCTTACTGTGTAGAAACGGAATCCCCGAAATCAGATCTTGTGTTCACTCAAATAAAAAAATAAAAATTGTCTGGAAAACTTTAATAGCGGGATGCAGGCCACGATTAAATGCAATGCAATTTTAAGTTTTAATGCAGGGGTCGTACAGTCCACCCCTTACATCGCGTTGTAAAATGGAGAGTAATGAACATTTCTTAACAGGTTTTTACTGAATGCATATGAAAGTACTTAAAAAAGTTAAAAAAATATTTTTTACAAGCTTTTATTTAACTTGCAACTCAATTTTGAAGCAGATATATTATCTTCGGCAATTGAGCTGAAATTTTGTATGTATACACGTTTAGTTTGGATGACATTGTATGGTTAGCTGTGTGACATAATTCTAAATCCAACATGGCGGACTAGTTATTTTTACACTCCTAAAATATTGGTATCAAATGAAAGGGCTTGCTGAGAATAACTCGAAAAATTAAGTGTCTTTACTCTAAATCCAATATGGCGGACTAAGTTTTTTTATGCTGTCCTACAATATGGGTATCAAACGAAAGAACTTGCTGATAAACGAATGCGAGTTAAAAAAACATACTAAAAAGTAAAAAATAAATTAAAAGTAAAAAAACAAGATTTTATTTAAATGCGCTAAAAAGATTAAAATAAACTTTTATAGCACGGGGTTTTCTATGGCCATAGTAAGTGCGGCCATGTTGTTGCTACGCAATCGCAGTGCCATACATTGTGCGCCCCCTCCTCCGCCGCCCGCGCACCTCAGCCGCTGGCACAGGGATGCGACACGGGCGACGAGGTAGAAAATCCCGATCGCCAATGGGAACGGACGTAGCTTGAGCGATCCTCCGCGACTCTAAGCCGTGACGTAACATATTTCTCCAACGCATTGTGTATTTACTCTAATGTATGTTTGGTTTAATAAATATCATTGATTTAAAGAAGTGACTTTAGACCAAAGAGATTTAAAACACATATAGAGAGGACATTGGGAATATTGTCATACAATAATTTTCATCCTAAATATTTTCGATTTTGACACACGAATGCTACCTGACAAGCGGGCATATGACACAGATGACACTTGACAGAACGAATTGTTACTAAGTAGTAACAAGTTTTGGACTACGATTTTCTTCGTCATGGCCCGTCTATAGCTCGGAAATGTTTGAGCGCCTTAAGGTCATATGAACGAGGCGACGTATCGCACTAGACTGATCGACTTGTTACTAATTTGTAACAGGTTTTGGAATTGTCAGTTTCTTGGTCTTGTCCCGTCTATAGCTAGTTCTATTTGAATGTCTTTGCTTTAGACTTTTCCTTTAAAACTTTTACTATAACTTATAACGTCATTACACAATCTATATGATATAAAAGCTTGTCGCGTAGACATGTCAGTACGTGACATGTTCAAATATGATTTTAAACCATAGTCATTCAAAATGAGCAGTAGACGGGACAAGACGAAGAAAAGCTTAATCTACTACTTGTTGCTAAGTATTTTTTCTTTATAGCACACAGTGTCATATCAATCGAAAATGTTTGGGATCAATTTTTTTTTATGACACTTTCATAAGTATGTAGCGCCACTACAAGGAGTACTTAGCAACATAGAACAAAAAGTACTACAGCGTCATCTATCACAAGGATGATGAACTAAACATCGAAATACATCTAAATCCTACATCGCCCAAGTAAAGTTATCCGCGACTTAAAACTATATGGTAGAACCCGACAACAACTGTCGGGCAGTAGCCCACCGGACATAAAACCCGTCTGGTCGGAGGATCCTCCCATTTCTATGGGGTATGAAGGACTTTACATACTGGTCTTCATACCCCCAAGAGTAATATCATATTTATATGTCGGACAGTCTTACGACTTATTCCGTTAGAATTGAACATCATGTGGGCGGATGATGGGTTTCGTGCAATTAAAACCCACACGGTACCTACACTGCTTTTATCAAACAAACAAATTACTTGAAATTACAATTAAACACAATAATACTGGGCACTATGAATCGGGTACAGTTCCGGGACGTCTTAACTCCGCTGCAATCACACACTGTATGTCGCCCTTGCTGCAAAGCTCAAAACATCACGACTTTGTAGAAACTGTAGGTGAGGGAAGGACGTAGGTCACATAATATGTAGGTAAGCATAAAATAAAAATGTCCGATCCACTTGTTATACTATCTTGTTTACGACGTTACTTGTTTGAAACAGTTTTATTTAGTTTGTAGTTTTTTTACGCCTAATTTGTACGCCTTGCAAGGCAAAACATAGTGATACAACAAAAACAAAACCGTATCATGAACAATCACAAAGTTATAAGCTTGTTCTGTTACCTAGTTGTTCCTACAAAAACATACTCACTGCATGTGCGGGCCCACAGGCGGTGCGCCCGCGCCGTATGATTGCGGATACGGTACTTAGTGTCGCTCGGTATCCAACTTGCAACCTATTTAAAATATTTTTGGTACAAATAATAAAAAAAATAATTAAAAAAAACAATGGAACCGATTCAGTTGCTTATTCTGAACAAACTATATTCAGGTTTCGCATATACTAAAAATAATGTTGTATTTTGAAAAATAAATATTGTTTAAAAGTATACTTATTTAGTTAAGAATGTCTTGGACATGTTTTATGCCCCATGTAAAAGGTTGTCTTTTTATACTTTTTTCATGCTTTTTGTTTTACGAAGTGTTTTGTTACGACTACTTCTGAATCACTTCACGTTCACCGATAGATTATCCAGCAAGGCTCGTGTACCTTTTCAATCATGCACTCAATACATTCCATTTCACTCACACTAGGTACTTGTTTTGCTGGCACTGGACATCATACACATGAGAAGTTTTGCAATTGAAGACAACAAGTTTTGTTGGAATTAAGAATCATTAGGGTTGCTTTATAAAGTCAAAGTTGGTTCTTTATTGTAAACATAAGAAGATGTTTACAAAATGTGTTAGTTTGGTTGCGGTTAGGTACAATAAAATTCGATGTACTTTTAGGCAATCTATTTAATAATTTAACATACCTAATACACAACAATAATATTTAAATTAGTACATCATTCCGCGGCCACATCGACATCCTCCTTTCCCTAATCTGTCGGCATTCGTAAAGCCAGCTGTACCAAAACCGGCAGCAGGACCAAAACTGTTACCCAGACCCATAGCAGGACCAGAACCGAAACCGCTACTAAGACCGAATGGCACATTAAGACCCGGCACATAAGCCCCGGGACCTATAGAACCGAAGGTCGTTGGGGTTGGTCCTTCACTCAACATAGCAACGATACCATTGCCGCATCCATATTCAATAGCCCCAGCACCAGTAGTAGGTAAATTGCCTTCCATAGCAACAGCACTCACGAAAGGCAGTTCCCCAATAATGGTTACAGGACCCTCGTAAGTGTTATCGGATTTGACTGTGATGCCAGTGGGTGAAATGGAAGATATGCTCGTTACTGGAAGACCACCACCGCTGGTGATGGTGAACTCCATGCCAGGGGAGTATCTATTACAAGGCAATCCTCTGCCAGCAAATCCATTATATGCTAAACCAGGGGTAGATAGTCTATCGTATGCCATCGCAGGAGAAACTTGTGAAAATTCGGCCAGACCGTATGGAGAAGAGAATCTAGAAGCGTCAATCCCTGCACGGCTGATGCATTGTTGGCTGAGTGCAGTCTGAAAATGAAGAACAGTTGTTAGTCAAAGATTTTTTTAATAATCTCAAAAAGGATCTAAGAATCTAATTCGTACGTAAGAGATAGCTTCACTAGAGTTAAGAAATTATGAACAGATTGGATAAGAGTCCAAATTACCTAGAAAAGCAATCTAGAAAATATTTGATTAGATTATTTCGGTGACTGAAAAGTTGTGTGGTATAGATGGCTATAAGAGTAGAGGAAGACCAAAGAAATGATGGATGGACTGTGTGAAGGATGATATGGCTTGAAAGGAGGTGCCTGCTGAGATGACGAGTAACAGAGAAGTATGGAAGAAGAAGACATGCTGCGCTGGCCCCAAATAAATTGGGATAAGGGCAGGACAATGATGAATGATGATGATATAATTTACCTGAATGAAGAATGCTTGAGCACAGAGGACTAGGATAGTTTTGGTTGACATTTTGTTTTAAATTTAGTAGTTACTGATACAAGTGCTGATATAAGAATGATTTGAATACAATTTTCCTTCATTTTATATCAAGTTATGTTATCGGAATTGTTACTTCAACTTACACACAATTTGTTGATAACTTTAATAATCACTGTTTTCTTGAAATTTTTTAATCGCATAGTGTAATATTCTACTTAATACGTTAGACATAGTTAATCGAATCGTGATGTTTGTTTTCTTTCAAAATATTCCTAGAATATCATATATTAACTAATGACCAAATAAGCTGTACCGTTTAAAAGGGTACGGAGTCTTCATCATTATTCAGTCTTCAACTTTTCGTAAAACATATACAAATATTAAGTATGTCCATCTTCGCTTTTGTGTTCCTCTGCATCCAAGCTTGCTTGGTACGGGTAAGGAACTATTTTTTTTTCAAATTTCTATGGTTTAGACAAAATCACCATTTGAATTACTAATGCTTATTTTTAACGTGTGTCATCTCTATGCTAATTGATCCAAGGCTTATAAAATATAATATAATATACGAATGATAATTAAATGTAAATTAAAACTCGAATTTGCCCTGGCGGTTGAGAGAATGTCATGCTCACTCAAATGTCTCGCTGATGGTGGCGGGTGTGTCGGATCATTCGGTTCCCTTCAAAATGGTGCTGATCCATGCGTCATGTTCGTGAACGGGCGCTGTCAGTTGGGACTGGTCATCTCTTAGCTGCCATGGTTTATTCTAACTACTTTGTTTTTAAATTGTTGATCTAATCTTTTTCTTTGGACGCTCTCAATGTGCATATCTTTCTACATTGTTCTCACATATATGTATTATCTCAACATGAATGATGGAACCAAGATCTTGTAAAAATATTTTGATTGAAAAGAGTGTCCATGCAGTTTCTTGCCCATTCTTCTCCATAGAGGTCTACGCTTTGGAATGGGCAACTACAGTACTTTCACAAGTTATTATGCCTTGTGTCTGGGACTGTAGCTTCACCTTGTTTTTCTGACATTCAAAAGTGCCTGTTATGGTCTAATTGAAATAAATGCTTTGAGTTTGAGTTTGAATTTATGGACCCCCGTACGTTGAACCATTTCACTTATTTTATTAAAAATACATCTGTTTTCGCAGAACGTGTTCAGCCAGCAGTGCCTTGGTGCATATGGACCCAACGCTTTCGCTCCTGCTACCGCTCCCTTTGGCTACGGAACTGGATACGCTGAGCTCGCCTACCCTACAGCGAACTGGGCCAGTGCTTACCCCGCCACTGGCTACGCTGGTGCATACCCTGCTGGTGCCGCGTATGGCGGCTCCGGTGATGGCAACGTGGCGGTCGCTGGTGAGATGCCAGTCGCCGGTAACACCGCTGTTGCTGGTCAAGTCCCCATCATGGGCGCTGTGAGTTTCGGTGGCGCTGTGCCGGCTGCTGGTGCCGTGTCCGTTAATGGGCAATGTGCATGTGGCTGTGGATCTCCATATTACTATTAAAATGTTGTCTTAGTATGTAAAACAGTAATAAAAAATCCTACGAACTTATCTGTATTTTTAATTTCTATATCCGTGTTCTATATTTGCTTTCTCTCCATCATTGCCTCGCTGAGGTCTAAAAGAAACCCTTAACTTTAATACAAACCTTTTTTCATTATTAATGTAAGATTTTACTTTCCTGTAAGTAAAGTCTAAGTATATACAGATAAATTGATTTGATTTTACTCCCTTTGAATTAAATCAAATCAGCTTTCAGATGTTCTGAGAAAGGATCTGCAACAATTTAATTTGTAAGATTCTCATCGTAGACAGCTTTACCAGCAGAATCTTACAAATGAGACACGATGAGGATTTTATAGTATCAAGTAATAGGGCAACGGTCGGTTGTAATTAATGAACACAACTTTTTGCCATCGACACGCTAAGAAGAAGACTTCCACACACACGTTTTTATGGCCGATTTGTCGCTAGAATGAGGTTTAGAAATCGAGCGAGTCACTTGCCACAATAGTTACGAAAAAAATGAGTTCGTCATGGTATACGGTAATACCTCTAACAGTAAACTTAGAGCATCGAGAAGAAAATAACTATGAAAGGAGAGCCATACCGTAGTTCTCTCCTGTTCATACTTCATGATCTTCTATCAAAGTCGCAGTCAAAGGTATTTGCTCGAAAACAATATGTTATCCTAATTGCGTGTCTCTGTTTTACTTTCGACAGTTTTTCATATACCTACACCGTGACTTTTTATTCGTCTTACAAAGGTGTTCCACTCAATGTGCCCGACATAAAATAGCTCTACGCGCAATTTTTTTTTACCTACCATAATAGGTACAAAGAAAAATAAATAAAACATTAGAAAAAAAGATGAAATATCCTGTTGAATGATGTTTACGTGTCAAACGGGAGAACATACGTACCCAGCGCTCGAGTTCAGTAGATCATCGCTCACAACAGGGTGTTTTAACTACGTTATGCGTCACAACACTGAATAGTATTTTTATTTTTAAATTATTAAAATCTCATAAATACCTATTTTTTTATGAATGTTGGGTAGTCATTGGATACCTGAAGTGGGCTGCCGTTGTAAGACGACTAAAAAGTCACGGTGTATTTCTAGTAAAGTTGGTTTTGTAGGCAGCCACCTAATCACGCTCTATAGTTGTTTTTTTATATGAATGCTTCACACTCAAGCTCGTGGCTAAATAATAACAGCCGCTCGGGTCTATCTTTAGGTTAAGCCGTACTTGCCTAGGTTGGTCAGTGGATGGGTAACCACCCATTACATACCGAGTTTCCTCCGTGCCTTGGAAAGCAAGCCGTTGGTCCCGGGTGTCATTTGTAGATATTTGACAGTCGTTAGGTAGTCAGTGGCTCAAAAAGTCTGACAACCAGTCTTACTAGGGGGTATCGTATTACCCAGAACTAACTGGGTTGTGGAGGTCACACAGGCAGTCGCTCCATGTAAAATATTGGTATTCAATTGCATCCGGTTAGACTGGAAGCCGACCCCCATAAAGGGTGTAAAAAGACCCATAACGAAGCTGAAAGGTACTTGTTCTCCCCGTCATTGCATTGTTGCATTTTGTTGTTCTGAACCATACCTGTGAACCTTCTAGTTACGGAGATATTGGAGGTCAAAGTTCAAATTTTTTGACAATTTTTTTTAAATACCCCTTTTAAAGGTTTTAACTTTACTTAAATTAAGTCCATGACCCGTTTACTATTCAAAGTTTTCTAAACAAATTTTTGAGCGCGTTACATTGAGTTTTACCATAAAACGTAATTTTTCATCCCAAAAAAAAAGTCGTTTCTCAGCAATATTTTTTGCGTAGAATTACTTAGATTGATGTACAGAATGCTTGGTAGATGGCCTCGTGAAGGGTCCGTTTACACAGTGACATAGTTACTCATGGTACAGTTTATGTTGCTGTCCAGACAATAAACTTAAATGAAACTCGTAAGAAAAGATAATTAAGTTTTTTAAAACATTTTTATTTAATCCAAATCAACAAAAATTAAATTTAAAATCACTGAATTTAGTAAACAATGTTACCACCACATCCACCCAGACCGAATCTTCCCGCTAACGGACCAGCTCCTAAGGAAACTGCAGCTGGAGAGATACCGGCAGCTGGGAAGGTAGCAGCAATCGGAGGGATGGCAGCACCAGCGCCTAGGCCAATAGCAGCATCACTCACCATGGCAGTCACACCATTACCGCAAGCGTGGTTGATGGCACCAGCTCCAGCTGAAGGCATAGCGCCTTCCATACCAGTAGTACCAACGAACGGCAGTTCACCAGTAATAGCCAGAGGACCTTCGAATATGTTCTCAGATACGATAGTGATGCCTGTTGGTGCGATAGCAGAGGTGCTGGTGACTGCTAATCCACCGCCGCTGGTGGCAGTGAATTCCATAGCAGGAGAGAGGACTCCATCGCCGGCCAGGCTTCTGCCAGCCAATCCGGGGGCAACTAGGCCGTTATTTAACAAGCCGGGTCCAGCCAAAGGAGATAGGCCAAGGCCTAAGCCGTAGGGAGCGCCGAGGCCGACACCAGAACTGGCGCATTGGCTGAAGGCGGTCTGAAAGTAGGAATAAGAATGGATTTAAAAAAAAGCTATGGATATGGTGAAATTAAAATATCTTCAATTTACGATACATTTACAGAGGAAGCAGTATGAATAAGGATTATCACGAACAAGCTGAAAGTTTTAATTACAGCCATTTGTAAGAAACACAATAAAAGAACGTATCAATCATGTTGTGTGTCTGACGACGAGTCTTACCAAGGGGTATCGTATTACCTAGTACTAACTGGGTTGTGGAGGTCAGTTAGACAGTCGCGCCATGTAAAATACTGATATTTATCTGCATCCGATTAGACTGGAAGCAGACCCTAACATAGTTGGGAAATGGCTAGGCAGATGATGATGAATGATCATGTTATTATATTAATTTAAGGCGAATTCATTGCAAAAGAGAAGGTAGAAGAAAATCATGAAATATTACATCATCATCTGCCTAGCCTTTTCCCAACTACATTGGGGTCGGCTTTCAGTCTAACCGGATGCAGCTGAATACCAGTATTTTACATGCAGCGACTGCCTATCTGATCTCCACAACCCAGTTAGTACTGGGTAATACGATATCCCTTGGTAATACTGGTTGTCAGACTTTTTGGGCCACTGACTAACGACTCTCAAAGGTCTATAAATGACACCCGGGACCAACGGCTTAACGTGCTTTCCGAGGCACGGAGGAAACTCGGTATGTAATGGGTGGTAACCCATCCAAAGACCAACCTAGGCAACCACGGTTTAACCTAAAGATCGACCTGAGCGGCTGTTATTATTTAGCCACGAGCTCCTCAATCATGAAATATTACAACAATCACAAAAGTATTTACCTGGATGAAGAACGCCTGAGCGCAGAAGACGAGGATAGCTTTGGCTGCCATTTTGTTTAGTTGTATTAGTTCTTTGTGCTCTTACTGACACGAGAATGATGTTCAGCACCACTGCTGTAAGGTTATATTCACCCCCTTATCGGTTCTATTACATAAACTTGCATTAATTATTGTAAAATATTTATAGATAATAGTATGTTGTATAATAATAGTAATGTAATGAATAAATGTCACGTACATAATGTAATTTCTATATTTGATAATACTTACATTGTTTTCTTCCATAATGTTAACTTTTGCAATGTTTCAAAGTTAGTATAAAAGGGTGGAATAAGTTCCAGTTCATCATTCAGTCTTCAGCTTCTCGTTGAACACAAACGAACATCAAACATGTCTACCTTCGCTGTTCTGTTGCTCTGCATCCAAGCTTGCTTGGTCCAGGTAAGTCAATATTTTTCTTAGATTTTTGTCGACGATTGTGACAATGTTATCTTCGAATTTGATTTAGTCTTCTACAAATTCCACCACACAGGTTGAAGAAATGGTATTAATTCGAAGCTATACATTACGTGTTCTAATGTCTGATGAATTTTTGACAACAAGTGAATATTTACATAATATACAAATTACAAATCTATAATAGTAAGAAAAAAAAAATGTACAAATATCAAAACGGTTACAGGGCGTCCAAAAATTCGTCCATATCGCCATCAATAGGAAAAGTGCCCAGAAGCCTGGCAGCATTGCCACGTTGGATGGCAATGCTGATTCTTTGGCCAAAAAATAGGACCACCCTCTGGTCGCGTGAAGAGTCGACCAACTGCTTGGCGATTTCCCGAAATACTAGGTGGGCACTCGGACCCCATGGCCCCAGTGTTTCAACCCCAAACGGATCAAACACATAACCACCCATTAAATTATTGTACTTGCGCCGTTTGAGGTTTTTGAATATCTTATGTCTGATTGGCTGTTTAAATATCTTTAAAAGCTACCAACGCCATCAGACTCTTCTTCTTCTTCTTTTCTAAGTATTTTTATTTGCATGTCATCATCATCTGCCTAGCCTTTTCCCAACTATGTTGGGGTCGGCTTCCAGTCTAACCGTATGAGGCTGAATACCAGTATTTTACATGGAGCGACTGCCTATCTGACCTCCACAACCCAGTTAGCACTGGGTATTACAATACCTCTTGGTAAGACTGGTTATCAGACTTTTTGGGCCACTGACTACCTGTAACGACTGTCAAAGATCTACAAACGACAGTCGGGACCAACGGCTTAACGTGCTTTCCGAGGCACGGAGGAAACTCGATATGTAATGGGTGGTCACCCATCCACAGACCAGCCCAGGCAAACACGGCTTAACCTAAACATCGACCCGAGCGGCTGTTATTATTTAGCCACTAGCTCCTCTTTTTGTTATATATTTTTATTCCCATGTATACATATGATCTTGTCTTCCCCAGAATGTGTTCAGCCAGTGTCTTGGTGCATACACCCCCACAGTTCTCCCGACCACCGCTCCTTGCGGCTATGGCGCTGGTCTCGCTGAGCTCGCTTATCCTGCTGGATTAGGCTTAGCTGGTGCCTACCCTGGCGCCCTTGGCTACGCTGGAGCATACCCTGGAGCTATCGGCGCATACCCCGCCGGTGTAGCCGCGTACGGCGGCGCTGGTGAAGGCAACGTGGGAGTCGCTGGTGAGCTGCCCGTCGCCGGTAACACCGCTGTTGGTGGTCAAGTCCCCATCATGGGCGCTGTGAGCTTTGGTGGCAATCTGCCGGCTGCTGGTGCCGTGTCCATCAGCGGCAACTGTGCTTGCGGTTGTGGTTCTCCTTACGTGTACTAAGAAGAAAGAGTACTTAATAAAATAAAATAAATTGATAAACAACAAAATATTTTATTTGCTTACATTATCCTAATATCTTATATAGAGGAGCTCGTGGCTAAATAATAACAGCCGCACGGGTCGATCTTCAAGGTTAAGCCGCGCTTCTCAAGGTCAGCCTGTAGATGGGTGACCATCATTACATATCGAGTTTCCTCCGTGCCTTAGAAAGCATATTAAGCCGTTGGTCCCGGCTGTCATTTTATGTAGATCTTTAACAGTCGGTACAGGTAGTCAGTGGCCCGAAAGTCTGACAACCAGTCTTACCAAAGGGAACCATATTACCCAGTACTAACTGGGTTGTGGAGGTCAGATAGACAGTCGCTCCATGTAAAATACTGTTATTCAGCTGCATCCAGAAAGACTGGAAGCCGACCCCAATAAATTTGGGAAAAGGCTAGGCAGATGATGATGATCCTCATATCTTATCTTCCTGGGTCAGAACACTATTGTTATAATTGGATTTATAATTCAACGGCACTACCCTAATTTGCTTAATAAAAAGTGGTCTAATTTGCTTAATAAGAAGTGGTCCGTGGTGCTCGACGGGATGTGATCCCCTTCAAAGGCGTGTGTCGCCTAACAACGGGAAGTGGTCCCCTTCAAACGCGTGTGTCGGCCAACAATAGGAAAAGTGAAAGAAACGAAAGTGCGACGACTTTTGTGTTCCCAGGGTCAACTATTCTGGGGTTGTAGAAATTACGTGACATATTACAAGTAGCAATGTTGTGATGGCCCAGAGGTTAAGGCCTCGCCTCTCATGCATGAGGTGGTGGGTTCAAATCCGGGCAAGTTCCAATGTGACTTTTTCAATTCATATGTACTTTCTAAGTTTATCTTGGACATCACAGACATCGTTGAAGGAAAAAATCGTGAGGAAACCTGGACTTATAATTAATATAAGTCTGAAATCGCCAACCCGTCGTGAGCAAGCGTGGTGATCAATACTCGTGCCTTCTCTGTATGAGAAGAGGCCTTTGCCCAACAGTGGGACAGTAACAGGCTGGTATTATTATTATTATACAAGTAGCAGAAGAAGCTGTCACTCAGGTTGGAAGAAGTTGAATATGGTGGTCTGTATACATACACACACATCTTGCACTTGGCACATATAAATAAAAATTGTTGATCCTTAAGAATTTATTGTTATGCCATGTTTGCAAATCATTCACAACGACGTCGTAAAAAAATCGTATGTGTCAGCCTTTTTAACGCTGACTTACAACTGTTAGCTAAAACTGTCTGGATCGGTTCATTATAAAATTGATTGTCAATTCACAATAAAGAAAAGCCGTGTCTTTTATTTTAGCGCACACCATGTAGCCATTAGCCAAATTTGGGCACCATTATACCCAAATTCGGGCTGTTTACCCCTCAAGCGCTCAACGGTAATGATACGGTCCTTTTTTTTCCGCAGACAGAATTACGCAAAAATATCAAACTTTCCAGGTTTGAATATTTTGAAAATTAATGAAAGGGATATAAGGTATTTAGATATTCATACAATACGGTATTTTTCAAATAAGTTTATTAATTCGTTTGTAAGTTTATAAAGTCATTATTTTTAAGAATTAGTACACACCACATCCACAGCTACGGCCTCCATAGCCGAGTCCGAGAGCGGCAGGAGCGATGGCAGCAGCGCTAGGTCCATAGCCAGCGCCGAGACCATAGGCACCCGCAGCGCCATAGGCAGCAGCAGAAGGAGCGATGCTCTGAATAGCAGTAACACCGTTACCGCAGCTGTAGCTGACGGCGCCAGCACCAGCACTGGGCAACACGCCCTCCAAAGCGACAGCACTCACAAACGGCAGTTCACCAGCCACGGACAGAGCACCCTCAAACGCATTCTCAGACGCTACGGAGAGGCCACTGGGAGCAATAGCAGACACGCTGGAGACAGGCAGTCCACCGCCACTGGTGGGAATGATCTCAATACCGGTCAAACCATTACCGATCAAACCATTACCAATGGTACCATCACCAATCCCACCGTTACCAATCAGACCATTTCCGATCAAACCATTGCCAGCCCAGCCGTTACCAGCACATCCTGGGGCAATAAGAGTAGGAGCGGCGATGGATCCACGACCAAGACATGAACAGAAAGCGGTCTGTAAACAAGAAATTGTTGTATTAGGGAATATCTATTTATCAGAAAACAATGATGATACCTTGAAACGAGATTGTTAATTCGATCACGTAATATAATGTGTGCCAGGTGCATTTGTTGTTTTTAGGTTGAGTTTAAGGGTAATTATTCCATTTTACATCTATGGAAATGTGAGAATCGTGGGATCTTGTGAATTCCAACTTAGAAAAGGTTACATCCGAAAAAAAATTTGGGAACAACAAATAAGTAAACAGTTCCTCACCTGGATGAAGAGCGCCTGAGCGCAGAGGACGAGGATCACCTTGGCTGACATTGTAGTTTGTGTTGAAGTAAACTTGAGAGTGACTTTTCCAAGAAGTGGTCGACTATTTATACGGGTAGTCCTTATCTAGTAGTGTTGCAGCAATTTGTGGATTTTGAAATGAACTTTTCATACCTACTTTTATCAGTAGTTGCAATATGGGGAAACAGAAAAATGCATGTGGCATTTCGTAAGTGATGTAATCTTGAAATATTTAATGCAAGGCTTAGTTTCAATAGAACATAGAAAAACATTGTTATGATAAGAAGCTTTTGCACTATATAAACGTGGTCTAGACGTAGGGACATCATTCAGTCTTCGGCTTCTCGTTGAACACCAACAAACATCAAACATGTCTACCTTCGCTGTTCTGTTACTCTGCATCCAAGCTTGCTTGGTCCAGGTGAGTGATTATTCTTAGTTATTCCATCATTTCTATTGTTTTTTTTCATTGTTATCCTGCATACAATTTTGTTCCATCAGAATGTGTTCGGTTACGGGTGCGGCTGCGGAGGTCAAGTGGCCCCCATAGCACCTGTTCTGGGTCTCGGCGCTGGTCTCTCTCCTGCTGCTGCATGTGGTGGCGCCCTCGGTCTTGGTGCTATCGGTGGCGCCATCGGATCTGGTTATGGTGGCGCACTTGCTCCTGCTGCTTTATATGGAGGTGCTATCGCTCCTGGAGCTGCTTACGGCGGCGCCGGCGAAGGCAACGTGGCGGTCATTGGTGAGCTGCCAGTCGCCGGTAACACCGCTCTTGCTGGTCAGGTCCCTATCATCGGTGTCGTGAGCTTCGGCGGCGCTGTGCCGGCTGCTGGTGCCGTGTCTATCTCCGGACAGTGCGCTTGCGGCTGTGGCTCTCCTATTATCTGTTAAATCGTATTTCTCGAATTCTAAGATAAAAATAAACAATCTGAATTGTGTTTATAACTTGATGTTTTGATGTTTTCATATATTTCTCAAAATTGTTACGATAACTCTCCTTTATCGGCTATATCATAACACATAATACGTGGTAACCGTTTTCGCGTCGGTGTCCCTTCCACCCCGTATATCAAAATTGCTGATCCCTTAGTTAGCTCTTACGAGGAACATTAATTTGTTATGCCATGTTTGCAAGTTATTTACCACGCGGTAACAAAAATCTTTTGTATCAGCATTTTTTTTATCACTGCCATCAAAATTTTTTGTTACGTCGTGTCGTGGTTAATAACTTGCAAACATGGCATAACAATAAATTCTTAGGCATCAGCACTTTTTTATATGTGCCAAGTGCAAGAAGTAAGTATATTTTGTAATGGCGATTTTTTTTTTCCCTCGACTGCTCTGTCCCACTCCTGGGCAAAGGCCTCCCTCCACTCCTTCCACTTCTCGCGAACCCGCGCGTCCTCTTTCCAGTTTGGGCGGAACTTGTCCAGTTCGTCCCACCATCTCCTTCGTGGCCTGCCGCGACCCCGCCTCACTGTGTCAGGGCACCAGTTTCCTGCTATTTTGGCCCACAGTTTGTCCGGCATGCGGCAGACATGACCTGCCCAGTCCCATTTGAGTTGGGCAGCCTTTTGAGCCACGTCAGCTATATTTGTTTTGGAGCGCAATATTGTGTTTCGAACACGATCCGTTAATTTAACACCTCCATTGCTAGTTTGCAAACCTTGAGTTTGGACTTCTGGATGTTAGTCAAAGACCAAATCTGTGCGCCACAGGTTAAGACGGGGAGAATACACAGGTCCATAAGTTTACGTTTCAGTGCCATAGGTAACTCACCCTTAAATAGTTCCTTCATGGACCAGTAGCTCTTCCAGGCGTTTTCTGTCCATTTTGCGACTTCTTTGTCTTGCCTCGCCTGGAAAGAGACTGCTTGGCTCAAGTACAGGTATTCCTGGACATGTTGTATTATCTCCCCGTCTACTTTTATTATTTTAGGTCTTTCATTGCACATAACTTTGGTCTTCGACATATTCATCTTCAGTCCAACCTCAAGGCTTGTATCGCTTAGATCTTGAAGCATAAGCTGAAGTTCTGTGGCTGAGGATGCGAAGAGAACAATGTCGTCGGCGAAACGTAGATTTGACAGTATCGTCTCGCTGAGAACAATGCCTCTTTCCCTCCAATCGGCTGCCAACTTCCTGAAGATTTCTTCGAGGGTACTGGTGAACAGTTTAGGAGACAGCGGGTCGCCCTGTTTGACTCCTTTCTCTATTTTGAATTTTGGACCTGTGGTTTGTAATTTTATTGCGGCTGTACTATTTCTATATATGTTGCGTAGTAGATGTATGTAAGTGGGATCGATGTTTTGGTTGCTTAAAGCGTTAAAAATGGCTGTATGTGTAATGCTGTCGAAGGCTTTGGAGTAGTCGACAAAAGCTAGGTGTAGTGGGAGTTTGTATTCTTGGTATTTTTCTATTATTTGATTGACTTTATGTAGGTGGTCTGTAGTAGAAAGGCCAGGGCGGAAGCTTGCTTGTTTAGGAGGTTGATGTTTATCTAATTCACCGGATATACGATTTTCTATAATTTTTATGAAAGTTTTATAGATGTGTGATATGAGACTAATGGGCCTATTATTATTAATATCTGACTTATCACCCTTTTTGTGGAGCAGAATGATATTTGAGTGACAAAAATCTTTAGGGAACTACCGGACTGCAGAATACTGTTAAAGGGTGTATGGGAGGAGGATAGGTTCGCCTATTTTTAAAGACTGTGCTCATGCCATCTTCGCCACATGACCTATTGTTTTTCAGTTTGGTGAGTGCTACGTGGACTTCGTGTCCAGTTATAGGTGGCATATTGTCAGAACAACAATAGTCGGGTATTGAGGATGGTTGAGTGTCGTCGGAGTAAAGGGATTTATAAAATTTCGTGCAGATATGTAATATTTTTGATCTATTCATTTGTTTGTTACCGTTGTCGTCTTTTAAATATGTGATCCAGGACTTGTGATTTGAAATACCTTGTTTTGCTATTTTCAGGGAGCAGTTATTTTCTAGAGCATCTTGGACTAGTCTATTGTTGTAATTTCTAATATCTGTTCTAATACTACGTTTAACTTCTTTATCTTTAAGTCTGTACTGTAGGTCTCTGTTTGCACACAAATTATGTCCCTCTTCTATTAATTTTACAGTTTCGTCTGATAGTTTTTTGCTTTTACGTTTTATTTGCGTTACTGCTCTGCTGGCTTTAGTTAAACTTTTTATTATTTCGTCGTGTTGTTGTTGGACATCTTTTTCTTCGATCTCTGAATCAAGCAAATCAAAACTATTTCTAAGCTCTAGTTTGAGTTAACTCACTTACTCTAGTATAAGTGATTGTTTATTTAATTTTCTTATTTGGTTTTTCATATATTTTTGCCGGTTGATTTTGGTGTCGAGTTTAATTATTGCGCGTATCGGTCTGTGATCAGAACTAAATTTTATTTTATTAATGATTTGTATGTTTTAATTATTTGTTTATTAGAGGTGAGAATGTAGTCTATTTCATTTTTAGTTTGATTGTTAGGGGATATCCAGGTCCATCTTTTATGAGGTTTTTTGTAGTAGAAGCTGTTACCTACAGAAAGGTTCTGGCCAAAAGCAAATTGGAGAAGGCGTATTCCGCGTTGCGGGTTCCAAGGCCGTATGAAGCCAAGATTTTTGAGTCATCTAGATCTTGTCTTTGGCCAATTTCACCGTTAAAGTCACCCAAAACTATGTTCCAAGTGCTTCGATGTTTGTCGCAGGCTTTGTTGAGTAGATCGTAGAACACTTCTGCTTCTTCTTTTGCGATTATTTAAATAAAGAAATTGCTAATAAATTGCATTCTGACCAATAATATTATCGAAATTTGTTTCGAGTAGGTAAATGAACTTCATACCTTCATACATTTGGATAGGTCGCATGGAGTACTGGAAATGCCAGACAATCGAGAAGGCTATCTTGCTAACCTACATAGTTGACAGTCATGCGTTGCGTGCTCCAGGATCACAAAAATCGTCGTACTTTCGATTCATTCATAAATTATATTGTACCATACACGTGCCTACCATGAATCGAACTCGAACGTGCGTCGAAGACTATACGTTATCCTAGGTCAAGCATGCGTTAGGCACATATTGTGCAAATAAGCATTTTTTTATTGTGATGCATTTTCTCACAGAATTAATTAATAGGTATTAATAGACGAGTGCCATCTGACATGTAAAAAAAGAAAACATGTTGCCCGGACCCGTTCACAGAAACTTATGAAGACCAATTACGTTCCCAAGTTGTTGGTTTGGCTTATAGAGGTATTCCTAAAAGTTCAGAAATCTCAATAGAAAATGTTCCAAAAATCATGCAAATAAAATATTTTTGTAATCAGTATTTTAAGGCATCATTTCGAACGAACGAAAAGGAAATAAATACATTCAAAAGTTCTCATTCATCTCTATAGCATAAATAATACGTGTCTTTAAGATACCGTAACGGGTCGCCTCTCAAACAAGCATGACGGGATTATGGGTATCTATTAATTAATACAACAAAATAAATTTCAAATTAGTATATTGTATCAGTGTGTTGGATCAACGGTTGGGTCATCAATATTTTCGTTTCTTAGTAGACACATCCACAGCCACGGCTTCCATAGCCGAGTCCGAGAGCGCCAGGAGCGATGGCAGCAGTGCCAAGTCCATATCCAGCACCGAGCCCATAACCAGCGCCGAGCCCAGAGCCAGCGCCGAGCCCATAAGCAGCAGCAGAAGGAGCGATGCTCTCAATAGCAGTAACTCCGTTACCGCAGCTGTAGCTGACGGCGCCAGCACCAGCACTGGGCAACACAGCCTCCAAAGCGACAGCACTCATAAACGGCAGTTCACCAGCCACGGACAGAGCACCATCGAACACATTCTCAGACGCTACGGAGAGGCCACTGGGAGCAATAGCAGACACGCTGGAGACAAGTAGCCCACCGCCACTGGTGGGAATGATCTCAATACCGGCCAAACCATTGCCGATCAAACCGTTACCAATCAGACCGTTACCAATCAGACCGTTACCAATCAGACCATTTCCGATCAAACCATTGCCAGCCCAGCCGTTACCAGCACATCCTGGGGCAATAAGAGTAGGAACAGCGATGGATCCACGACCAAGACATGAACCGAAAGCAATCTGTAAACAAGAAATTGGTGTATTAGTGAATATATCTTTATCAGCAAACGACTTTAATGTAGATGACATAATTATGATGATTCAATCGATCACGTAATGTAATGTGTGTGTGTCAGACGTGTTTTATGAAATCACATTATTTGAACTGGTTAAAAACTTAGCTTTAAAGCATGGACAAATAAAGGAGTAAACTAACGTGGCATGAGCGGGCAAAGGACTGTAACTGAATGTAACCTTTGGGAAAATCCCAACTAAGAGTTGGTTACATCGATACACAACATGGGAACAATAAACAAGTCAACAGTTTCTCACCTGGATGAAGAGCGCCTGAGCGCAGAGGACGAGGATCACCTTGGCTGACATTGTAGTTTGTGTTGAAGTAAACGTGAGAGTGACTTTTCTAAGAATTGGTCGACTATTTATAACGAAGCGGAGTCCTTATCTAGTTGTGTTGCAGTAATTTGTGAATTTTGAAATGAACTTTTCATACCTACCTTTATCAGTAGTTGCAATATGAGGAAATAGAAAAATGCATTTGTATTTCGTAAGTGATGTAACCTTGAAATATTTAGTATGGAGGGCTTTGTTTCAATAGAACATAGAAAACATTGTTATGATAAGAAGCTTTTGCACTATATAAACGTGGTCTAGACGTAGGGACATCATTCAGTCTTCGGCTTCTCGTTGAACACCAACAAACATCAAACATGTCTACCTTCGCTGTTCTGTTACTCTGCATCCAAGCTTGCTTGGTCCAGGTGAGTGATTATTCTGAGTTACTTCATCATTTCTATGGTTTTTTTTTCATTGTTAACCTAAATACAATTTTGTTCCATCAGAATGTGTTCGGTTACGGGTGCGGCTGCGGAGGTCAAGTGGCCGCCATAGCTCCTGCTCTTGGTCTCGGCGCTGGTCTCTCTCCTGCTGCTGCATGTGGTGGTGCCCTCGGTCTTGGTGCTATCGGTGGCGCCATCGGATCTGGTTATGGTGGCGCACTTGCTCCTGCTGCTGCATACGGAGGTGCTATCGCTCCTGGAGTTGCTTACGGTGGCGCCGGTGAAGGCAACGTGGCGGTCATTGGTGAGCTGCCAGTCGCCGGTAACACCGCTGTTGCTGGTCAGGTCCCTATCATCGGTGTCGTGAGCTTCGGCGGCGCTGTGCCGGCTGCTGGTGCCGTGTCTATCTCCGGACAGTGCGCTTGCGGCTGTGGCTCTCCTATTATCTGTTAAATCGTATTTTCCAAATACTAAGATAAAAAAATAAACTATCAGAATTGAGCCAATAATTGAATTTTTTCTGTATTAAACCCAAAAATGTTTACGATAACTCTTCTATATCGGCTATATCCTAACACATTGGTACATAGCTTAGGTCCAGATTCCATCTGCATGATCAATTTTTACATTTAGATATACATTTCCCAACGCCAATATTTTGATATTCGTAAAATAAATAACGAAAATTGTAATGGATTCTGAATATATACCTCTACAGTAAGTTTTAGACAAATATTGAGGGAAAATTCGAAACATAACTTCTGTATGCCAAACCAACAACTGGGTAGTGTAATTGGTCTTCATAAGTTTTTGTGAACGGGTCCGAGCAAGACGTTTTCTTTTTTCTTCTTCCTTGTCAGATAGCACGGTATCATTTACTCGTTTTTAGGGTTCTTAAGAACGCGTAGAGATATCAAGCTGAAATTAATATCAGATATTAAGGTCTGCTACCCTTTGGAGCAATCACTTGTAAGTCAACGTGATCTAAAGATATGACCGTTGGTGTCGCATATTTTGCGATTTCAAAGCGGAATCAAAACCTTTAGGCCTAGAAAAGAATTAGGCAAGAAGTAATTTTGTACAGCAAATGTAAAGAAAAAAATCTGAAAACCGTAAATATGAAGTAAAATAACAAAATCCCTACAAGTTTATACGGAACCCTCGGTGGGCGAGTCCAACTCACACTAGGCCGGGTTTTTTTTCATATCATTCGTCATCTATTAATACCTATCTATTAATTCTGTGAGAAAATAAATGCATCACAAGAGTAAAATGCTTATTTGCACAATATGTGTCTAACGCATGCTTGACCTAGTGTAAGGTATAGTCTTCAACGCACGTTCGAATTCGATTGATGGTAGTCACTAGGCACGTATGGCACAATATATTTTATGAATGAAACGAAAGTGCAACGTCTTTTGTGATCTCGGAGTGACATGACACGCATGCCTATCAACTACTGAAGGTTTGTAGAGATAACTGCTCCACGTGGAGGATAGTCCTTCACCTGGAGCAGTACGGATAGCTTACATGATTATACATTGTTTGGTATTTCCAGTACTTTATGCGGCCTATCCAAATGTTCCTGTTTTGGTATTGTTCATCGGATCATTCAGGTCCGTTGAGCTACACCATAACTGATTTATGCACGTTCAGTCAAATTCTAGTCCGCTCGACGACAACGATAAGGCTAAAATCGCTTGCACCCGAAACTAGTTTTCTGCCACATACACCTATCCCACCCTGCGAGCCGTTTTCGTTCAAAATAATAATTTGTTGATGATTTTACTTGGTGGTGGTGTGAACGAAACAGACAGTCAGTGTGCGAGCGAAAAAGTATTAGTATCTATGCGTATGAAGTTCATTTACCTACTCGAAACAAATTCCGTTAAACATTATTGTTCGCCAACTGTGGTCAGAAGGCAAATTATTAGCAATTTCTTTATTTAAGTAATGGCAATTACAAAATATGCTATCTATAACAGTAGCAGAAGAAGCTGTCACTCAGGTTGGAGGAAGTTGAATATGGTGGTCTGTATACACACACATCTTGCACTTGGTACATACAAAAAAAGTGCTGATCCCAAAAAATATTTTTTATGTTTGCAAATTATTCACCACAACGTAATAATCTAAATAACAAAATCTTTTGAGCCAGCCTTTATAACGCTGACTTACGAATGTCAGCTAAAACTGTGTAAATCGGTTCATTGTAAAATTGATGGTCAATTCACAATAAAGAAAAAAAAAACCGTGTTTTATTTTTATTTTAGCGCGCCCCGTATAGCAATGATATCCCAATTCGGCTTGTTAATCCCTCAAGCTTTCATAATATGGTCCTTTTTTTCCGCAGACAACATTACGCATTATTATGTAACTAACATCGTCAACTCCTTGAATGTCAGAATGTTTTCGTTTGGAGTGTCGTCAAGTGTGAAAAATATCAATCTTTTCAGGTTTGAAAATTTTTAAAATTAATGAAAGGGATGAAAGGTATTTAGAAATTCATATAATACGGTATTTTACAAATAAGTTTATTTATTCGTTGGTTAGGTTACTAAAAATAAAGTAATTATTTTTAAGAATTAGTACACACCACATCCACAGCTATGGCCTCCATAGCCGAGTCCGAGAGTGGCAGGAGCAATGGCAGCAGCACTAGGTCCATAGCCAGCGCCGAGACCATAGGCACCCGCAGCGCCATAGGCAGCAGCAGAAGGAGCGATGTTCTGTACAGCAGTCACACCGTTACCGCAGCTGTAGCTGACGGCGCCAGCACCAGCACTGGGCAACACAGCATCCAAAGCGACAGCACTCACAAACGGCAGTTCACCAGCCACGGACAGAGCACCTTCAAACGCATTCTCAGACGCCACGGAGAGGCCACTGGGGGCAATAGCAGACACGCTGGAGACAGGCAGTCCACCGCCACTGGTGGGAATGATCTCAATACCGGCCAAACCATTGCCGATCAAACCGTTACCAATGATACCATTACCAATCACACCGTTACCAATCAGACCGTTACCAATCAAACCATTTCCGATCAAACCGTTGCCAGCCCAGCCGTTACCAGCACATCCTGGGGCAATAAGAGTAGGAGCGGCGATGGCTCCACGACCAAGACATGAACAGAAAGCGGTCTGTAAACAAGAAATTATTGTATTAGGGAATATCTATTTATCAGAAAATAATGATGATACCTTGACACAAGATTGTTAATTCGATCACGTAATATAATGTGTGCCAGGTGCATTCGTTGTTTTTAGATTGAGTTTAAGGGTAATTTTTCCATTTTACATCTATGGAAATGTGAGAATCGTGGGATCTTGTGAATTCCAACTTAGAAAAGGTTACATCTGTAAAAAAAATTGGGAACAACAAATAAGTAAACAGTTCCTCACCTGGATGAAAAACGCCTGAGCGCAGAAGACGAGGATCACCTTGGCTGACATTGTAGTTTGTGTTGAAGTAAACTTGAGAGTGACTTTTCCAAGAATTGGTCGACTATTTATACCGAAGCGTAGTCCTTATCTAGTAGTGTTGCAGCAATTTGTGGATTTTGAAATGAACTTTTCATACCTACTTTTATCAGTAGTTGCAATATGGGGAAATAGAAAAATGCATGTTGCATTTCGTAAGTGATGTAACCTTGAAATATTTAGTATGAAGGGCTTTGTTTCAATAGAACATAGCAAACATTGTTATGATAAGAAGCTTTTGCACTATATAAACGTGGTCTAGACGTAGGGACATCATTCAGTCTTCGGCTTCTCGTTGAACACCAACAAACACCAAACATGTCTACCTTCGCTGTTCTGTTACTCTGCATCCAAGCTTGCTTGGTCCAGGTGAGTGATTATTCTGAGTTACTCCATCATTTCTATTGTTTTTTTTCTTTGTTAACCTGCATACAATTTTGTTCCGTCAGAATGTGTTCGGTTACGGGTGCGGCTGCGGAGGTCAAGTGGCCGCCACAGCTCCTGCTCTGGGTCTCGGCGCTGGTCTCTCTCCTGCTACTGGATGTGTTAGTGCCCTCGGTCTTGGTACTTTAGGTGGCGCCATCGGATCTGGTTATGGTAGCGCACTTGCTCCTGCTGCTGTATACGGAGGTGCTATCGCTCCTGGAGTTGCTTACGGCGGCACCGGCGAGGGCAACGTGGCAGTCATTGGTGAGCTGCCAGTCGCCGGTAACACTGCTGTTGCTGGTCAGGTCCCTATCATCGGTGTTGTGAGCTTCGGCGGCGCTGTGCCGGCTGCTGGTGCCGTGTCTATCTCGGGACAGTGCGCTTGCGGCTGTGGCGCTCCTATTATCTGTTAAATCCTATTATCCGAATTCTAGGATCAAAAAATAAACTATCAGAATTGAGCCAAATAATTAAATGTTTTGATTTTTCCTATATGATCCAAAATGTTTACGGTAATACTTCTATATTATACCGGCTATACCATAATACATACAGGGTGTAAACGGACCCTTCACGAAGCCGTCAACCAAGCATTCTATACATCAAACTAAGTAACTGTACGCAAAAATTATTGCTGGGAAACAACTTTTTTTTTTGGGGTGAAAAATCAATGGTACGCACTCAAACCTTAGTGCTGATGAATGCTTTGAATAGTAAACGGGTTATGGAGTTAATTAAAGTAAAGATAAAACCTTAAAAAGTGGTTTAAAATAAAAAACTTGTGAAAAAATTGGAATTTGACCTCCAATATCTCAGTAACAAGAAGGTTCCCAGGTATGGTCCAGAAGAAAAAAATGATCGCAATGACGGGGAAAACTATTGCCTTTCGGCTTCGTTAAGGGTCTTTTTACACCCTTTAGGTACATAGCTAAAGTCCAAATTCCATCCCCATGATCAATTTTTACATTTAGCTGGATACATTGCCGCCAATATTTAATAATGGATTCTGAATAGATATATACCCTTACAGTTTTAGACAAATATAGAGTGAAGCAAGACCTGTGATAATCATCGGTTTTATAAACGACTGCAATTACACTGTTCAATACCGTACTTTAAGAAAGAATCGCATCGGTTATTTAAAAAAAAAGCAGCTGTACCTATACGGTCAAACTGTATGGAACAGCTGATTTTTTTTTAATAACCCGTAGAAAAATTCTATGTAGGGGGGCTCAGAATGATGTACTGAATACGCGGTAACCGTTTTCGCGTCGGTGTACCTACCACCCCGTATATAAAAAATTGCTGATCCCTTAGTTAGCTCTTACGACGAACTTTAATGTATTGTTATGCCAAGTTTGCAAGTTATTTACCACGACGTAACAAAAATCATTTTTATCAGCATTTTTTTAACGCTGACACAAAATATTTTCGTTACGTCGTCGTGGTGAATAATTTGCAAACATGGCATAACAATAAATTCTTAGGGATCAGCACTTTTTTAATATGTGCCAAGTGCTAGAAGTGTGTGTATGTATACAGACCACCATATTCAATTTCCTCCAACCTGAGTGAAAGCTTCTTCTGCTGTATAAAGGGTGTAAAAAGACCCTTACAGAGCCAAAAGGCACTTGTTGCACACCGTCATTGCGATCATTTTTTTGTTCTAGACCATACCTAGGAACCTTCCAGTTACGAAGATATTGGAGGTCAAAGATCCAATTTTTTCACAAGTTTTTTTTTAAATGCGACTTTTAAAAGTTTTAATTTTCCTTTAATTAACTCCACGACCCGTTTACTATTCAAAGCATCCAACAGCACTTAGTTTTGAGTGCGTTACATTGAGTTTTACCGTAAATGATGATTTTACACCCCAAAAAAAAGTCGTTTCCCATCAATAATTTTTGCGTAAAGTTACTTAGTTTGATGTACAGAATGCTTGGTTGACGGCTTCGTGAAGGGTCTGTTTACACCTTGTTGATAACATATTTTGTAATTGCGATTACTTAAATAAAGAAATTGTCTTCTTACCAAAGTGGTCGAACAATAATGTGTTTCGTAATTTGTTTCGAGTAGGTAAATAAACTTCATACGCATTGATCCTAATACTTTTCGCTCGCACACACACACAATTAAAATCAACACAAATTATTATTTTGAACAAAACCGGCTCGCAGGGTGGGAACGTGTGTTCCTGCACCGAGTCGGGCGGGATGAAACGCCCGGGTGTTATCATCGCGAGGATCGTCCGGAGGACACGGTGGCGCACACCGTGGAGGTCTGCCCCGCTTGGGCGGAGCTCCACCGTGTCCTTGTAGCGGCGATCGGCGGCGGCGACCTCTCGCGCCCGGCCCTGGTTCAGGCCATGGTTCGGAGCGAGAGGAAATGGGAAGCCGTCACCTCCTTCTGCGAAGCAGTCATGCTAGCGAAGGAGGTGGCGGGACGTGAGAGGGAGAGAATCTCACGTCCCAGCCGCCGCGGGGGCCGCACCGGGCGTCGGGGGCCACGTGGTGGTTCCCGGCCACCGTAGGCGCGGGCCTATGGACGGTGAGTAATGGGTTAGCTCACCGTCCGTCCGTCTTATGACGACAGGCCGTGACGACGGCGCGTTCGTGTTCCACGCGCGCCTCAAAGAGATGTCAGCAACCAGGAAGGGGCCCGCAAGGGCCGATGCCTGCCGGGGCTGCGGGACTGTTCAAAAGAGATACCGTGGCCCTGGAACACAAAGGGCAATGAAGGAACATGGATGGGTTTTAGTCAGTAAGAGTCTGACACTCCCTCCCACTCCACCCAGAGCGGGAGAAGTCATTTGATGATTTCCCATCCGTAATAAAAAAAAAAAAGGGTGGGAAGGTGTCACATACACCTTCCCACCCTTTTTTTTTTTTTGCGTGGCTGTCGATGCGAGCGAACGTTGGGTGCAAGCGATTTTAGCCCTAACTTCGTCGTCGAGCAGACTTGTATTTGACTGTACGTCCATGAATCAGTTATGGTGTAGCGCAACGGACCTCAATGATCCAATGAACAATACCAAAGTAGGAACATTTGGATAGGCCGCATGAAGCTCTGGAAATACCAGACAATCATGCAAGCTATCCATACTGCTCCAGGTGAAGGACTATCCTCTACGTGGAGCAGTAATCTCTATAAACCTACAATAGTTGATAGTCATGCGTGTCACATGTACTGCGAGATCACAAAAATCGTCGCACTTTCGATTCATTCATAAATATTGTACCATACGTGCCCTACCATGAATCGAACTCAAATTGCAGTGGTTTATAAAAATCTATGACAGTCTGTACCTACAATAGTTGCGATGAGTATCGTAGGTCTTCCTTAACTCAATATTAATGTCTAAAACCAAATAAATCAATAAACCAGTATAAATGTCTTCCGAATCCATTACAATTTTCATTCTTTATTTCTACGAATATCAAAATATTGGCGGAAATGTATCCTGCTAAATGTAAAAATTGATCATGGGGATGGAATCTGGACCTAAGCTATGTACCTATGTATTACACTATAATAGAGATATAATATAGAAGTATCACCAATAACATTTTGGGTAATGTAGGAAAAAAGCAAAACACTGAATTATTTGCTCAATTCTGATTGTTTATTTTCATCTTAGAATTCGGGAAATACGATTTAACAGATAATAGGAACGCCACAGCCGCAAGCGCACTGTCCGGAGATAGACACGGCACCAGCGGCCGGTACAGCGCCTCCAAAGCTCACAACACCTATGATGGGGACCTGACCAGCAACAGCGGTGTTACCGGCGACTGGCAGCTCACCAATGACCGCCACGTTGCCTTCACCGGTGCCGCCGTAAGCAGCTCCAGGAGCGATAGCACCTCCGTATACAGCAGCAGGAGCAAGTGCGCTACCATAACCAGATCCGATGGCGCCACCGATAGCGCCGAGACCGAGGGCACCACCACATGCAGCAGCAGGAGAGAGACCAGCGCCGAGACCCAGAGCAGGAGCTATGGGGGCCACTTGACCTCCGCAGCCGCACCCGTAACCGAACACATTCTGACGAAAAACACTTTGTGTTCATAGAAGAATCTCAACAAGCTAGAATTACAAATCAATAAAAAAGGGCAAAAACTATTTCAATGATGGAGTAACTCAGAATAATCTCTCACCTGGACCAAGCAAGCTTGGATGCAGAGTAACAGAAGAGCGAAGGTAGACATGTTTGATGTTTGTTGGTGTTCAACGAGAAGCCGAAGACTGAATGATGTCCCTACGTCTAGACCACGTTTATATAGTGCAAAAGCTTCTTATCATAACAATGTTTTCTAAGTTCTATTGAAACAAAGCCCTTCATACTAAATATTTCAAGGTTACATCACTTACGAAATACGTGCATTTTTCTATTTCCTCATATTGCAACTACTGATAAAGGTAGGTATGAAAAGTTAGTTTCAAAATTCACAAATTGCTGCAACACAACTAGATAAGGACTACGCTTCGGTATAAATAGTCGATCGATTCTTGGAAAAATCATTCGCAGGTTTACTTCAACACAAACTACAATGTCAGCCAAGGTGATCCTTGTCCTCTGCGCTCAGGCGCTCTTCATCCAGGTGAGAAACTGTTGACTTGTTTATTGTTCCCATATTTTGTATCGATGTAACCAACTCTTAGTTGGGATTTTTCCAAAGGTTGCATTCAGTTACAGTCCTTTGCCCGCTCATGCCACGTTAGTGTACTCCTTTATTTGTCCAGGCTTTAAAGCTACGTTTTTAACCAGTTCCAATAATGTGATTTCATAAAACACGTCTGACACACATTACATTACGTGATCGAATGAACATCATAATTATGTCAACGACATTAAAGTCGTTTGCTGATAAAGATATATTTACTAATATACCAATTTCTTGTTTACAGACTGCTTTCGGTTCATGTCTTGGTCGTGGATCCATCCCTGTTCCTACTCTTATTGCCCCAGGATGTGCTGGTAACGGCTGGGCTGGCAATGGTTTGATCGGAAATGGTCTGATTGGTAACGGTGTGATTGGTAATGGTATCATTGGTAACGGTTTGATCGGCAATGGTTTGGCCGGTATTGAGATCATCCCCACCAGTGGCGGTGGACTGCCTGTCTCCAGCGTGTCTACTATTGCTCCCAGTGGCCTCTCCGTAGCGTCTGAGAATGAGTTCGAGGGTGCTCTGTCCGTGGCTGGTGAATTACCGTTCGTGAGTGCTGTCGCTTTGGAGGGCGTGTTGCCCAGTGCTGGTGCCGGCGCCGTCAGCTACAGCTGCGGTAACGGTGTTACTGCTATTGAGAGCATCTCTCCTTCTGCTGCTGGCTATGGGCTCGGCACTGGCTCTGGGCTCGGCGCTGGTTATGGACTCGGTGCTGGATATGGACTTGGCACTGCTGCCATCGCTCCTGGCGCTCTCGGACTCGGCTATGGAAGCCACGGCTGCGGATGTGTTTACTAAGAAATTAAAATAATGATGACCCAACCGTTGATTCAAACACTGATACAATAAACTAATTTACAATTTATTTTGTTGTATTAATTAATAGATACCCATAATCCTGTCATGCTTGTTTGAGAGACGACCCATTACGGTATCTTAAAGACACGGATTATTTAAGCTATAGAGAGCTTTTAACCTCTCAGAACTAGAATGAGAACTTTTGAATGTATTTATTTCCTTTTTGTTCGTTCGAACCGATGGCTCAATATACTGATTACAAAAATACTTTATTTGTATGATTTTTGGAATATTTTCGAAAAGAATTTGCTTAACTTGAGATTTCTGGACTTTTTTTGGTACAACTTTAACTTCTGTATTAAAAAAAAATAAACATTAGAAAAAAATATGAATCATCCTGTTAGGGATGTTTACGTGTCAAACGGGAGAATATACCTACCCATCGCTCGAGTCCAGTAGATTATCGCTCACAATAGGGTGTTTTAACTACGTCATGCGTCATAATATTGCATAATATTCTTATTTTTAAAGTATTAAAATCTCATAAAATACCTATTTTCTTTTAATGAATGCTTAGTAGTTATTGGATACAAGAAGTGGGCTGCCGTTGTAAGACGACTAAAAAGTCACGGTGTATACAATACAATGCCTATAGAATCCTATTTACCTACATAATGATCATTTCGACAGGAACTGCTCCCTTATACCTTTCTTGAACACTTCTGACGAAGGGCTATCTCGCAAGGAGTGTGGAAGTGAATTCCAAAGGCGCACAGCACAAACAGTAATGATCCATCATACCGACTTGAGGAGTGAGGAGGGAAACGAAGGAGAAGAGATGATGATGAGTGACAAGGCTTATCTTTAGGAACAAGACTGATATGAAGGAGCTTTAGAATTGAGAAGAATGGAAAAGGGAAAAGAAAGAGTGTGATAATCTCGACGCTTCCGAATAGGTAACCACTTCAGCTGCTTCCGAAATTCCGACACATGGTCGTACTTACAAAGCCCGAAAATGAAGCGGACACACAAATTCTGCACACGTTCGAGTTTATTAAGAAGTTCCTCAGTACGGTATAGTCTTCAACGTACGTTTGAGTTCGATTCATGGTAGGCCCCTATGGAACAATAATTATTATGAATGAAACGAAAGTGCGACGACTTTTGTGATTTCGAAGCGACACGCATGACTGTCAACTATTTTAGTTTTGTAGAGATACTGAATACGTGGTAACCGTTTTCGCGTCGGTGCGCGGTGTTCCTTCCACCACTATCCTCATTGTGGAGCAGTAATCTCTACAATCCTACAATAGTTGACGACTCCGGGATCACAAAAGGGTACGCACTTTCGTTTCATTCATAAAATAATATTGTACCATACGTGACTGACCTGAAGACTATACCTTATACTAGGTCAAGCATGCGTTAGGCACATATTGTGCAAATAAGCATTTTACTTTTGTGATGCATTTTCTCACAGAATTAATTGATAGGTATTAATAGACGCGTGCCATCTGACAGGTAAGAAAAAGATAACGTGTTGCCCGGACCCGTTCACAGAAACTTATGAAGACCAATACGCTACCCAGTTAGTGGTTTGGCATACAGAGGTTAAAGTTCGGGATTTAACAGCGTAATTGCAGTCGTTTATAAAAATCTATGACAGTCTGTACCTACAATAGTTGCGATGAGTATCATAGGTCTTCCTTAACTCAATATTTATGTCTAAAACTGTAGGAGTATAAATCTCTTCAGAATCCATTACAATTTTCGTTCTTTATTTCTACGAATATCAAAATATTGGCGGAAATGTATCCTGCTAAATGTAAAAATTGATCACGGGGATGGAATCTGGACCTAAGCTATGTACCTATAGATTACGGTACAGCCGATATAATAGAGGAGTATTACCCAAAATATTTACAACATTTTGGGTAATACAGGATAAAATCAAAACATTGAATTATTGGCTCAATTCTGATTGTTTATTTTCATCTTAGAATTTGGGAAATACGATTTAACAGATAATAGGAGCGCCACAGCCGCAAGCGCACTGTCCCGAGATAGACACGGCACCAGCAGCCGGCACAGCGCCGCCGAAGCTCACGACACCGATGATGGGGACCTGACCAGCAAGAGCGGTGTTACCGGCGACTGGCAGCTCACCAATGACCGCCACGTTGCCCTCGCCGGCGCCGCCGTAAGCAGCTCCAGGAGCGACAGCACCTCCGTATACAGCAGCAGGAGCAAGTGCGCCACCATAACCAGATCCGATGGCGCCACCGATAGCGCCGAGACCGAGGGCACCACCACATGCAGCAGCAGGAGAGAGACCAGCGCCGAGACCCAGAGCAGGAGCTATGGGGGCCACTTGACTTCCGCAGCCGCACCCGTAACCGAACACATTCTGACGGAACAAAATTGTATACAGGTTAACAATGAAATAAATTAATAGAAACGATGGAGTAACTCAGAATAATCACTCACCTGGACCAAGCAAGCTTGGATGCAGAGTAACAGAACAGCGAAGGTAGACATGTTTGATGTTTGTTGGTGTTCAACGAGAAGCCGAAGACTGAATGATGTCCCTACGTCTAGACCACGTTTATATAGTGCAAAAGCTTCTTATCATAACAATGTTTTCTATGTTCTATTGAAACAAAGCCCTCCATACTAAATATTTCAAGGTTACATCACTTACGAAATACAAATGCATTTTTCTATTTCCTCATATTGCAACTACTGATAAAGGTAGCTATGAAAAGTTCATTTCAAAATCCACAAATTGCTGCAACACAACTAGATAAGGACTACGCTTCGGTATAAATAGTCGATCGATTCTTGGAAAAATCATTCTCAAGTTTACTTCCACACAAACTACAATGTCAGCCAAGGTGATCCTCGTCTTCTGCGCTCAGGCGCTCTTCATTCAGGTGAGAAACTGTTGACTTGTTTATTGTTCCCATGTTTTGTATCGATGTAACCAACTCTTAGTTGGGATTTTCCCAAAGATTGCATTCAGTTACAGTCCTTTGCCCGCTCATGCCACGTTAGTGTACTCCTTTATTTGTCCATTAAAGCTAAGTCTTTAAAGCTAAGTTTTCAACCAGTTCAAATAATGTGATTACATAAAACACGTCTGACACACATTACATTACGTGATCGATTGAATCACCATAATTATACCATCGACATTTAAGTCCTTTGCTGATAAAGATATATTCACTAATACAACAATTTCTTGTTTACAGACTGCTTTCGGTTCATGTCTTGGTCGTGGATCCATCCCTGTTCCTACTCTTATTGCCCCAGGATGTGCTGGTAACGGCTGGGCTGGCAATGGTTTGATCGGAAATGGTCTGATTGGCAACGGTTTGATCGGAAATGGTCTGATTGGCAACGGTGTGATTGGTGATGGTATCATTGGTAACGGTTTGATCGGAAATGGTTTGGCCGGTATTGAGATCATTCCCACCAGCGGCGGTGGACTGCTTGTCTCCAGCGTGTCTGCTATTGCTCCCAGTGGCCTCTCCGTAGTGTCTGAGAATGCGTTTGAGGGTGCTCTGTCCGTGGCTGGTGAGCTGCCGTTCGTGAGTGCTGTCGCTTTGGAGGGCGTGTTGCCCAGTGCTGGTGCTGGTGCCGTCAGCTACAGCTGCGGTAACGGTGCTACTGCTATACAGAGCATCTCTCCTTCTGCTGCTGCCTATGGGGTCGGCTCTGGCTCTGGACTCGGCGCTGGTTATGGGCTCGGTGCTGGTTATGGACTTGGCACTGCTGCCATCGCTCCTGGCGCTCTCGGACTCGGCTATGGAAGCCACGGCTGCGGATGTGTTTACTAAGAAATTAAAACAATGATGACCTAACCGTTGATCCTATACACTGATACAATAAACTAATTTGCAATTTATTTTGTTGTATTAATTAACAGATACCCATAATCCCGTCATGCTTGTTTGAGAGGCGACCCATAACGGTATCTTAAAGACGCGTATTACGCAAGCTATAGAGAGCTTTTAGTCTTGTATTTCGAAATTCACTTGGATATAGATACTCAATACTATGTTTCACTGGCTGACTTGACAGACGTCGTTCTGTCAAAAGCTATTGGACTGTGGCAGTCTAAACTTATCTTTTCTGGTCAAGTTCTGGCCACGGGGGTTTTAATTTAAGTTTAAAAAATGTACTGTTTGTGCATATAGGTATATCCTCTTCTGCAAATCTCGCTATCGAAGTAAGGTTTGCTGTAAGAAAACCCAATTCTGGGTTAAGCTCGCCGATGTACAGATGATGATGATGATGATGATAATGATGATGTACAGACGCCAGCAGTACAGACGCCAGCATATCAAGCTACCCGAAACCCCCGAAAAAATAACAAAAAACTGACTGCCTCGTTGGTCTTGTGGTCGCCAGCGCGACTGCAGATCATGAGGTCCTAGGTTCGATTCCCAGGTCGGGCAAAGTGTTATTGGATTATTCCGTCAGGAATTTCTCAGTAGCAGCCATGGAGCCTAGATTTGTGCCCAGTTGATGGCAATAGGCTCGCTCACTTACATGGGACTTATAAACAAAACAAAAAAAATGGGTGTGGCGAAATGTGGGTGAACTATTAGGTACACCTCTGCCTAACCCTTCGGGGCGTGAAGTTTTGTATGCTATAACAAAAATATTTGAAATCTTCGTATCTACGGTAGATAATATTTGACTGGGTCGCCACTGCAAACCGAAAACAATTTATATATTATTCATTTGAGTTCATACATAGGTCATTCAATGGAATCGGGTTTTTCCATCCAGAATTTCCCAATAGTAGCCCTGACTCTCGATTTTTGCTTGGTTGATGGCAATAGGATAGGCTCGCCTAAATTGGGTATCTGCCTAATCGTTCGGTGAAAGTATACTGCGACAACCAGTACAGGGTGTAAGTGCTCATTAACACTAATCCGTCAAAGACGATTTTTTGACGAATCGTCTTTTTTCACGAATCGTTATTTTGATTTGTATGGGCGGCTATACATTTTAATTGCCTGTGTTCACACTATTAAGGAATCGTGAAAAATGACGGATACGTCTTAAATGACGTCCTTTGACGTTCTTTAGTTTTATGTACAAAACGATTGGTTGAATGCTTTGTGAAGGGTCCATTTACACGTTGTTTAATCGGGGCACCAAGACATCTTGAAATACGCCAAAGGGCACAGAATACCCCTGTTTAATTTTTATCGCTATAATGCGAATTATCGTCGAGTAAATTACTGTGTTTCATCCGAACCAATGAAATTACAATTATTATTGTAAGGGCGTCGGCACCGATTACAATACTATCTAAAAGGTCACCAAGTTATCGGTGTGATGAGTATGTTGGGGAAACCTTTCGTTAATGCGTGCTCTTATTAGGCTTTCTTATTCTTATCAACATTATAAATAGCTGTTCTCTACAGGGTGTAATGGTCAGCCCTACGCAAACTGATTCAGCTCCTTATTTTGAATCATATTCCACCGGAATTTTTCTCCGGTTTTTTTTTCACTTACTATTCCTTTATTTCAATGTAAAATTACAATCCCTGAATGCAGCACTCCATTTATGTAAAAAATACGGCTAAAATAAAAAAAAACCAACAATGGATGTTGCAATACTCTAACGGACGACGCGTGAAATCAGCTGTTCACTTCCTGCCTAGCTACAAAGTTCATCGAACTCGTCGTCGCGCTTGCCGTTTGCTACGTATATTTTCCCACGGTAACGATACATTGCGTATGAGAAAATAAAGCAATCAAATTTATTGGATTTCCATAACATTCCTGAAATAATTTCTTGTACCGGTCATCTTAGTATGATATTCTGAATTCACCCCATCAGTTTGTGGAAAGCTGTCCCTTACACCCTGTATAACTTGTCCAAAAACATCGTTTAGTTATCAAGTTCTGAGAAGAATCAGCAAGAAGGAACGTCCAAAATATCCAAAGACATTCAAATATAACTAGCTATTAATAGACGGGACAAGACCAAGAAACTGACAATTCCAAAACCTGTTACAAATTAGTAACAAGTCGATCAGTCCAGTGCGATACGTCGCCTTGTCAGGTCGTATTCATATGACACAAAGACACTCAAATATTTCCAAGCTATAGATGGGTCATGACGAAGAAAATCGTTATCCAAAACTTGTTACTACTTAGTAACAATTCGTTCTGTCTAGTGTCATCTGTGTCATACGCCCGCTTGTCAGGTAGCATTCGTGTGTCAAAATCGAAAATATTCAGGATGAAAATTATTGTATGACAATATTCCCAATGTCCTCTCTATATAAAAATATCTTAACATACGGCACTGGGCACAGAAAGGGTATTCTGTACCCAGAGGTGTATTTTAAGATATTTTGGACGTCCTTTCTTGTTGTTTATTTTTTATGACTACAGTGCGAATAATCGCCGAGTAAAATTACGGTTTTATTTGGCTACGAATCCCTAAAAATTGGCACCGATTATAATACTATCTCAAAGGTCAACAAGTTATCTGTGTGATGAGTTGGGGAAAACCTGCTTCGTTATCAGTCTTTCTCATTCATATCAACAGTATAAATAGCTGCTCTATCTAACTTGTCGAAAAACTTCGATTTGGAAGCAAGTTCTGAGAGGAATCAGCAAGAGAGGACGTCCCATCTACTTTGTATTACGGGTATAAAGTTGAAAATGTGTAGAACGCAGATTGTGCTCGCGTTGTTAGCGCTTTCCGTGGGGCTGGCGCATTCGTGGGGTGAGTACAACATTAACTCAATTTTTTATTATTTTTTGTGATTTTAAATTAGACGTTTTGGTCAGTGGGTCGTCTTAAAGTAGGGGCTGATTTGTAGGAATTTGAGTATACGTTTAGGGGCACTATGAGGAGCAAAGAAATAAATAATAAAAATAAAGGATAAACAAAAAAATTTTTTGGGTCTTAAAAACATTCTTACAATTTTTTTAGTTTTCCCATAATTCGAAAACGGTGGGTCGGAGGACTATGCGTCTTAGAACCTAAATGGTTTCTATGGTTTAGGTCAACCAGATACTGCAATAAAATTAGGATATTACCGAAAAAAAAATCTTAGTCCGAAATTTTTTCTAAGTGCTCGCTCCATACCACCCCTAAGGCTACACTCCAACTTACGTATCCCTTATAAGGTGTGTTTGCAGTGTGTGGATAATAGTCTAAAGAACTAATGCCGCAGTTCTCAGTCTACATCCCCATAATCATCTTCCTGCCGTAGACTCATGTCACTGGATGGTGGGGTAGCATGTTTTTTCCTTTAGTCCTCCACTGTCAACTGTCACACTATTATGTCTCCTTTTCCTTTCACTCATTCATCACACAATCCATTCATCTTTTATTTGGTACTCCTCTCCATCTCTCCATCCATCAACATTTATACTCATCACTCTTCTAGTCACATGCTATTCATCCCTCCTCATACATGTCCATATTGTCCATGCTAACTTTCCTTTCAATTTTACTGTAGCAGACGCCACTTTAAAACTTCCGTATAAATAATACGGAAGTTTCAAATTATAAAGTAAGGGATCCCTTACTTTTAGCAAACCGGAAGGGTTCCGCAAGGGCCGATGCCTTCCGGGGCTGCGGGCTTGGCTAAACGAATTGGTCCCTATTTCTAATACTGTTGTGTCTGTCACCTCTTTTACTAAAAACGTACAGATTTTACCTTATGTATATTGTGTTTTGATAGATGTATATTGACAATGCACAACTCCCAGCACTTTTCAGGATTTAAACGAAACAAATATTAGAACAGTGCAGGTGGTTACATCATTTTAGTCTGTCACAATTTGAGTAACCGACACGTAAAGAAGAAGAAGATCAATAAAACACTGTATTAAGCTTTCACGGTTAACAACTAAACTTATAGTGTCACTTACGGGATATCTTCCGTAGCATCGAGTTCCAGTGGTGCGCGTAGCAAAAGACAAAGAAAGAGGGTAGACAGATTTGTCTGCTCTTAACAATTTATATTCTATCCACCCGCATTCTCCAGTCAACCCGCGATCATGGCACTTGCAACAGCGTCAAAATATCGGGAGCTCAAAATAATGAACAATCTCGGAGGTTATCCCGTAAGTGACGGTATGAGTTTAAGATCAATAAAGTAGAATTTTAGTATCTATTCTTGTTACAGACATCGCAGTAAGCTTTGGAGATGAACTAAAGTTTTATAAACACAAAACCCTGATAAGCACCATAAGATTTGAGTCCCAAAGCCTTACTGCGTTAGCCTACGATGAGGTACACAACATGATCCTGTACGTCGACAAGCAGCCCATTGGCGACGCTATCTGTGGTTATACCATAACTTCTGTTGAAAACAGATGTTTTACCGAAAGAACAGGTAGAAACATTCACGGCATCGCCTTCGACTCCGTCACAGATACTGTCTTCTTCACTGACACTAGTGACAGAACTGTCAATTCATTTTCATTAAAGCCTGGATTTGAGAACAATGCAAGGGGAAATCTTATAATCAAGATTGATGAAGGGATCCCACGTGATATTATCGTGGACAGCTGTAAAAGGTAATTTTTCAGTAAAACTTAATTCAATCATGTTCAGATGACGAGTAATAGAGAAATATGGAGGAAAATGTCATGCTGCGCCAACCTCAAATAAATTGGGATAAGGGCAGGAGGTTAATTTTTGACCATGACAACATTGTTAAATAGATAAAATTAAATTAAATTTAGAAATTATATTACAAGGGCGAATTGAAAAATTATAAATAAAGATCGACATAAAATTAAAATTCATTGAATAAAATTGATATATATTGTTGAACATAAAAGAGAAAATGATTAAAGTAATAACAGTGGTAAAATTGACACAATTAATACCTGGGGTTGCTTGGTAAACGATTAAGGATGGCTTTATGTTTTGCAAAAGAGTCAAAGAGGATATCATTGATCAATAACATCACTGATGATGAATGGTTGATGACTTAGTTCAATAAGTATTACTCAACAAAAATCTTTTAACTTCGTAATAGTTACAGCATGTTTTCTTTTTTACAGGCATATTTACTGGCTTACCACAGACAAGCCAAATCCTACAATAGAGCGAGCCCGGCTTACTGGCACCGAAAGAGAAGTTTTTCAGACTCTCAATTCCGTATATATCAACCAAACTCACCAATTTGAGCCGCACAGCTTAACTATTGATCCACAGACCCTGAATATATACTTTTATGAACCTTGGAAAGTCACAGGATACGGAGCGTACTCTTTATCCGCACTGAACAAGACACAAAAAGCTTTAGCCTTTTATACTCCTCTAACAGAGAACCCAGTGTTTATTCATCCATCAAACACTTTAGCTGTTTCAAATAAATTCATTTTCGTCGTGGACTTTCGCTATACTGGAGGAAACGTTTATATAATTGCAAAACAATTGTATGGTATTCCAATTGAAAAAATTGTACATAGCGGGGCGTATACAATGACACCTGTTGGTATAGTAGCGAACTATCAAATTACAGAACAGACTCAGGGCTGTGAAATATTTTAACACGTTGTCTCGACTTAATTAAAACTCGACACGCACCAAAAAAAAAAAAGAAAATCAATCAAGAAGAAAAAAGAAGAAAGAAGAATTTTCTGGTACAAAATGAATATGGCATTAAGTCCGCCTCTGTGCTTTGTGCTTGAAGTGTTAAATAAATAAACACAGCTCTTAGGTACATTGACATAAACGGTAAACGCCCACTTCTCGAGAGGATTCAAGGAATCATTCATCAAAGAAGAAGGATGTTTAAGGCCGGGATCTACCAAGACGGAGTCGAGCGGCGCGGTGAGGACATGTAGAAGATTCAACAAATCACAGGGGAGACGAGAGACGCGATGTGGATTTCAAATAAAACCGACTTCAAAAACACAAAAAAGTGAAAAATAACTTTAGCTTCAGAAGTCTGTAACTTTTGTTTTGTTTGTTTATGTTTTATTTTTCCACCGACTTCTGAAGCTATAGTTATTTATCACTTTTTTTGTGTTTTTGAAGTCGCGATCAGCGAAGCGTAGATTTGTCAACCTCAACTCACCGAGAAAGATACCTCTCTTCCGATGATAGCCAAAGTTCTAAAGACTTCTTCAAGGGTAATTATAAATAGCTTTAGAGATAGCGGGTCGCCCTGTTTGACTCCCTTTAGGATTCTGAATTGCTGACCTATCCGTTTTAATTTTATAGCGGCTGTACTGCTGGTATAAATATTTTATAAAAGACCTTATATTTATTATTATTTTTAATAGACCTATTCTAATTTTGATCGCTAAGAATTGCAGAGAAAGAAAGAAGGCAGAGTGCGTTACACTTTCGAATACCTTCGAGTAGTCCACAAATGTATGGTAAAGTGGAATATTAAATTCTAGGGATTTTTATATTATCTGATTGATGGTTTGCTAGCGGTTGGTGGAAGAAAGTCCGGGACGGAAGCCTGCTTGTTGTTGTTTATCTAGAACACCATCGATACGATTTTCTACAACTGTTATAAAGATTTTATAGACATGTGAGATCAGACGGTATGTATATATTTCTGTGAACGTGTGTATAAATGTATTTGATATAAATGATTAATTTTCTTACTTTAACCCGTTTATAATTTCAACTAGATAAAACCCAAACATCAACAATACTTTACATTACTATTCATGACTATGCATTACCCGATGCAGATAACCCCTTAGAAATTTCCCACAGGTACAATCGAAACATCATCTGCCTAGCCTTTTCTCAGTTATTATGTTAGGTTCGGGTTCCAGTCTAACCGGATGCAGCTGAATACCAGTATTTTACATGGAGCAACTGCCTATCTGACCTCCACAACCCAGTTAGAACTGGGTAATATGATACCCCTTGGTAAGACTGGTTGTCAGACTTTTTGGGGCACTGACTACCTACCAGTTACAATCGAAACGAACGATTTATCGATCGTCGTTCTTGTGTACAGGGTGTAAAAAGATACAGCACAAAAGTCGTTAACTAAGCATTCTGTACATCAAATTAAGTAACACTGCGCAAAAATTATTGCGCAATTATTTTGTTGATAAATTATTTTGTTAATTTTTGCGCAGTGTGAGCGCTAGCTAAATGTTACGCACTCAAAACATTGCAGGTACTGGTGGATCCATTGTATAGTACGGAGGTCATTGAGGTATTTAAAGAACGTTTAAAACATGAACTTGTAGAAAAACATGAGCACTATTTGGAAATTTGACCTTCCATATCTCCGTAACTAGAACGTTCCCAGGAATGGCCCATCACAAAAACAAAACATTAGCCCTAGATCGGGAGATTTAAAGTCATGCGGAGAGGTCTTTGCCCAGCAGTGGGATGACATTGGCTAATAGTACCAGTATTGGTTCCTTAAAGTTTTCATACTCATTAGTTTAGTGGTCGTTAGCAAGGTTTACGAGTTACTTTAGTTTTATGTACAGAACGCTTGGTTGACGGCTTCGTGAAGGGTCCGTTTAAACCTTGTATAACCGGGGCACCAAAATGACTTAAATAACGCCAAAGGGCACAAAATACCCCAGTTTAATTTTAATCGCTATAGTGCGAATAATCGCCGAGTAAAATTAATGTGTTTCATCCGGACCAACGATTCCGTTTTTACCATCTGGCTACGGATCTCTAAAAATTGGCACCGGTTATAATACTATCTAAAGGGTCACCAAGTTATCGGTGTGATGAGCAAGTTGGGGAAAACTTTTTTATTCTTATCAATAGTACCTATAAATAGCTGCTTTATGCAGGGTGTCAGAGACACCCCCCCACAAACCGACAGGGTGCATTCAGCTTCTCATTTTGAATCATATTTCATCGGTTTTTATTTTATTTTAGTTACTATTCCTTTATTTAAATGTAAAATTACATTCCGTGCACGCAGCACTCCATATATGTAAATAAAACAGCTAAAATCAAAAATCCAACAATGAGTGTTGAATACTCTAACGAACGACGCGTGGAATTAGATGTTTACTTCCTGTCTAGCTACAGAGTTCATCGAACTCGTCGTCACGCTTGCCGTTCGCTACGTGAGTTTTGCCTCGGTAACGATACATTGCGTATGAAGATATAAAACAAATCAAATCTTTTGGATTTCCATAACATTCCTGAAATAATTTCTTGTACCGGTCATCTTAGTATGATATACTGAATTCAAACCATCAGTTTGTGGACGGCTGACCCTTACACCCTTATAACTTGTCCAAAAACCTCGTTTAGCAATCAAGTTCTGAGAGGAATCAGCAAGAAAGGACGTCCAAAATATCTTAAAATACACCACTGGGCACGGAATACCCGTTTAATTTTTATCGCTATAAAGCGAATAATCGCAGAGTAAAATTACTGTCTTTCATTCGGACCAACCAATTTACATTTGTTAGGGTTTCGTTTTTACTATTTGGCTACGGATCCGGATAGTAGTAATGGAGTTTATAAAAAGTGACAATAAGAGAGGAGAGAGTATACCGCCTTGTGGAACACCAGTTGCCAGGTCGCACCAAACGGAGTAATCCTGATCAGCACGCACCGCCTGCTGGCGACCACGAAGATACGATGAAAACCAATCACGTGACAACGAGGAGACCCCACTATGAGACAGTACGGCCAAGAGAATATCGTGGTCCACGGTGTTAAAAGCGTTGGCAAAAATCGATTAAAACCAACACCGTAACCCTCGAATTCTCCAAACCATCCCTAATGTCTTCAGTAACCTTAAGCAGCCCTGCCCTGTGTCATTTTTACCATTTGGCTACGGATCCCTAAAAATTGGCAACGATTATAATACTATCTAAAAGGTCACCAAGTTATCGGTGTGATGAGTAAGTTGGGGAAAACCTGCTTCGTTAATGCGTACTATTATCAGGCTTTCTCATTCATATCAACAATATAAATAGCTGCTCTATATAACTTGTCGAAAAACTTCGATTTGCAATAAAGTTCTGAGAGGAATCAGCAAGAGAGGACGTCCCATCTACTTTGTATTAAGAGTATGAAGTTGAAAATGTGTGGAACGCAGATTGTGCTCGCGTTGTTAGCGCTTTACGTAGGGCTGGCGCATTCGTGGGGTGAGTACAACATGAACTCAATTTTTTTATACTAATTTTGTTTTTAAATTAGACGTATCGGTCAGTGGGTCGTCTTAGGAGCGGATTTGTGACTTCAAATTAGATGTAACCCTTATAAGGTATTTGAAGTTTGTGGTTAATAGTCTAAAGAAATAAATCCGCAGTTCTCAGTGCATCATCACCATAATAAACAAAAAAAAATAAAAAATATTTAAATAGGTATTTTAATTATAATATTATTATTTTACATTTTTTTAAATAATAATAATCTTCTTGCCGTAGACCCATGATACTGGATGGTGGTGCAGCATGTTTTTTCGTTTAGTTCTCCACTGCCAACCGTCACACTATTATTTTTCCTTTTACTTTTTTATTCCTTTTCCTCATTCGTCACACAATCCATTCGTCTTTTATTTGGTACTCCTCTCCATCTCTCCATCCATCAACATTTATACTCATCACTCTTCTAGTCACATGCGATTCATCCCTCCTCATACATGTCTAAGATATTATTGTTCATGCTAACTTTCCTTTCAACTTTACTGTAGCAGACGCCACTTTAAAACTTCCGTATTGGATAATACGGAAGTTTCAAATTATAAAGTGCCTCCCGGCGCTCCGGGCTTGGCTAAACGAATTGGTCCCTATTTCTAATACTGTTATTGTGTCTGTCACCTCTTTTACGAAAAACGTACAGATTTTACCATACGTATATTGTGTTTTGATAGATGTATATTGACAATGCACAACTACCAGCACTTTTCAGGATTTAAACGAAACAAATATTAGAACAGTGCAGGTGGTTACATCATTTTGGTCTGTCACAATTTGAGTAACCGACACGTAAAGAAGAAGAAGATCAATAAAACACTGTTTTAAGCTTTCACGGTTCACAACTAAACTTATACTGTCACTTACGGGATATCTTCCGTAGCATCGAGTTCCAGTGGTGCGCGTAGCAAAAGACAAAGAAAGAGGGTAGACAGATTTGTCTGCTCTTAATAATTTATATTCTATCCTCCCGCATTCTCCAGTCAACCCGCGATCATGGCACTTGCAACAGCGTCGAAATATCGGGAGCTCAAAATAATGAACAATCTCGGAGGTTATCCCGTAAGTGACGGTATGATCAATAAAGTAGAATTCAAGTATCTATTCTTGTTACAGACATCGCAGTCAGCTTCGGAAATGAACTAAAGTTTTATAAACACAAAACCCTTATAAGCACCATAAGATTTGAGTCCCAAAGCCTTACCGCGTTAGCCTACGATGAGGTACACAACATGATCCTGTACGTCGACAAGCAGCCCATTGGCGACGCTATCTGTGGTTATACCATAACTTCTGTTGAAAACAGATGTTTTACCGAAAGAACAGGTAGAAACATTCACGGCATCGCCTTCGACTCCGTCACAGATACTGTCTTCTTCACTGACACTAGTGACAGAACTGTCAATTCGTTTTCATTAAAGCCTGGATTTGAGAACAATGCAAGGGGAAAACTTATAATCAAGATTGATGAAGGGATCCCACGTGATATTATCGTGGACAGCTGTAAAAGGTACGTTCCCAGTTATACTTAGTTTAAGCATGTTCAGATGACGAGTAATAGAGAACTATGGAGGAAAATGTCATGCTGCGCCGACCCAAAATGAATTGGGATAAATTATAAATAATGATCGACAAAAATTAAAATTCATTAAATATAATTATTATATAATTGATATATTGGAAAATTGTTAAACATAAAAGAGTAAATGATGAAATTAATAACAGCGGTAAAATTGACACAATTAATATCTGGGGTTGCTTGGTAAACGATTAAGGATGGCTTTATGTTTTGCAAAAGAGTCTAAAAAAGTGGAGATCATTGATCAATAACATCACTGATGATGAATGGTGATGACTTAGTTCAATAAGTATTACTCAACAAAAATCTTTTAACTTCGTGATAGTTACAGCATGTTTTCTTTTTTACAGGCATATTTACTGGCTTACCACAGACAAGCCAAATCCTACAATAGAGCGAGCCCGGCTTACTGGCACCGAAAGAGAAGTTTTTCAGACTCTCAATTCCGTATATATCAACCAAACTCACCAATTCGAGCCGCACAGCTTAACTATTGATCCACAGACCCTGAATATATACTTTTATGAACCTTGGAAAGTCACAGGATACGGAGCGTACTCTTTATCCGCACTGAACAAGACACAAAAAGCTTTAGCCTTTCATACTCCTCTAACAGAGAACCCAGTGTTTATTCATCCATCAAACACATTAGCTGTTTCAAATAAATTCATTTTCGTCGTGGACTTTCGCTATACTGGAGGAAACGTTTATATAATTGCAAAACAATTGTATGGTATTCCAATTGAAAAAATTGTACATAGCGGGGCGTATACAATGACACCTGTTGGTATAGTAGCGAACTATCAAAATACAGAACAGAATCAAAACTGTGAAATATTTTAACACGTTGTCTCGACTTAATTAAAACTCGACACGCACCAAAAAAAAAAAGAAAATCAATTAAGAAGAAAAAAGAAGAAAGAAGAATTTTCTGGTACAAAATGTCTATGGCATTAAGTCCGCCTCTGTACTTTGTGCTTGAAGTGTTAAATAAATGAAAAGTAAAGTCTGGCCACCATAAGACAGGATGGGAAGAGTATACATGACCATTCGCTTGCGTTTTAAGGGGATATGCAAATCGCCCTTGAATAGCTCTTTCATGTACCAGTAGCTCTTCCAGGCGTTTTCCGTGCGTCTTGCCACTTCTTTATCTTGCATCGCCTGGGAGGAGACTACTTGGCCTAGGTAAATGTATTCTTGGGCATAGTGTATTTTCTGACGAACAGCTCACGACCAACAGGTCATGAGCTTAGTCTTTGACATTTTCATCTTTAGTCTAATCTCAAGGCTTGTTTTGCTGAGTTCTTGAAGATTTTTTTCCAGTTCCGCAGCTGATGAAGAGAAAAGTACAATGTCTTCAGCGAAGCGTACATTTGTCAACTTCGCCTCACCGAGACAGATACCTCTCTCTTTCAACGATCGCCAACATTCTTAAGACTTCTTCGAGGGTATAAATAAATAGCTTTAGAGATAGCGGGTCGCCCTGTGTGACTCCCTTTAGGATTCTGAATTGTGGACCTATCCGTTTTAATTTGATAGCGACTGTACTGCTGGTAGAGATATTTTATAAAAGACTTCATATTTATTATTATTTTTTATAGACCTATTCTAATTTTGATCGCTAAGAGCGTTAAAGATGGCAGAGTGCGTTACACTATCGAATGCCTTCGAGTAGTCCACAAATGTATGGTAAAGTGGGATATTAAATTCTAGGGATTTTTTTATTATCTGATTGATGGTTTGCTAGCGGTTGGTGGAAGAAAGTCCGGGACGGAAGCCTGCTTGTTGTTGTTTGTCTAGAACACCAGCGATGCGATTTTCTACAACTGTAATTAAGGTTTTATAGACATGTGAGATCAGACTGTGTATATATTTCTGTGAACAAGTGTATATATGTATTTGCAATAAATTATTAATTTTCTTACTTTATTTAACCCGTTTATTATTTCAACTAGATAAAACCTAAACATCAACAATACTTTACATTACTATTCATGACGATGCATTACCCGATGCAGATAACCCCTTAGAAATTTCCCACAGGTACAATCGAATCGATCGATTGTTTTATCGATCGTCGTTCTTATGTACAGGGTGTAAAAAGATCCATCACAAAAGCCGTTAACTAAGCATTCTGTACATCAATTTAAGTAACACTCCGCAAAAAATATTGCGAATTATTTTGATGATTTTTGCGCAGTGTGAGCGCTAGCTCGATGTTACGCACTCAAAACATTGTAGGTACTTGTGGATATATTGTATAGTACAGGGGCATTGAGGTATTTAAAGAACGATAAGAATTTGTACTTGTAAAAAAACGTGAGCACTATTTGGAAATTTGACCTTCCATATCTCCGTAACTAGAACGTTCCCAGGAATGGCACATTACAAAAAAAAAACATAAGCCCTAGATCAGGAGATTTGGAAGTCATGGGGAGAGGACTTTGCCCAGCAGTGGGATGAAATAGGCTAACAGTACCAGTATTGGCCCCTTAAAGTCTTCATATTTATTAGTTTAGTGGTCGTTAGCAAGGTTTACGAGTTACTTTAGTTTTATGTACAGACCGCTTGGTTGACGGCTTCTTGAAAAGTCCGTTTACACCTTGTATAACCGGGGCACCAAGCTACTTAAATTACGCTAAAGGACACAGAATACCCCAGTTTAATTTGTATCGTTATAGTGCGAATAATCGCAGAGTAAAATTAATGTGTTTCATCCGGACCAACGATATTATAATTTTAAGGGTTTCATTTTTACCATCTGGCTACGGACCTCTAAAAATTGGCACCGATTATAATACTATCTAAAGGGTCACCGAGTTATCTGTGTGATAAGTAAGTTGCAGAAAACTTGCTTCGTTGATGCATACTCTTATCAGTCTTTCTTATTTTTATTAACAGTATAAATAGCTGCAAGTTGTAAGGGTAATAGCCCTCTACAAACTGATTGGGTGCATTCTGCTCCTTATTTTAAATCATTTAGACCTTTTTTTCAGTTACTTTTCCTTTATTTCAATGTAAAATTACATTCCCTGTACGCAGCACTCCATTTATGTAAATAATACGGCTAAAAAAAAATCCAACTATGGATGTTTAAATACTCTAACCAAAGAGATTTAAAACACATATAGAGATAGCCGAGTGCAATTAGACAAAAAATACTCAAAAGGTGGAACGAAGTTTATAGTGGTCGGATTTTCATGGGACTTTTTTTATTGAGTTCCTAGAGGAGTAGAGAAGAAAGTTAAAAAAAAAAATTTCGCCGCTCGCAAGTATTTTTTTTTTTTTGGATTTCGTTTGTTATATTTTTTTTTTTTTTATGAATAACTTGAAATTCGGCGAATTAATATTGAGGCATAATAGAAAGACTTGTGTGTATCCATTAAAGGCCAATTTGGCCTGTTTATTTGTTCAATGTTCATATTTCAAGTTTTTTTTTGAAAATATCGTATTTTCTTCAATTATTTCTAAGTTACCGAATTTAAGACTAAGATTTCTTTTGAAATTGGTAACAGATACATTTCTACAGATAACTGGACAAGAAAATGTTCAAGAAAACCATATTTATGAGTTTAGTGACTTAAAATTCATTCGCAAAAATCAAAAAATCGTCTATGTTAATGAAGGCATTTTTTTTCGAAATTTTTCTATATAACTCATTGTGCAAATTATTTTTTAAAACCTCATTTCAGTAGCTATCTAATAAGGTATAATAACTAGAAATATATTCAAGGATACTTGTTAAATATCAGTTACTGTTGTGAAAGTAAAACTTGACTAAAGGGATCTATCGCTAAGAATTGGGAGCGGTATCGGTATCGGTATTGATATTAAATGGGGCGCAGAGACCCAAACTTGCAACTAATTCTAAATATAAATTATGAGAAATGGTTACGTTCCAATTACGATAATTTTTGTGAGTTTACCAGCGGTCCCAGTCCACCTTCGTCAGCAATAATCAACATTTATTGAGTACCTCCGAATATTTATTTTATTTTATGTTCTCTGTAGATAGCTGATTTAATAAGGATATTTTCAGAATAATATTTACGTTGACCGCCATAGAAACATTTTGAGAAAAATTGCCTTCTTTAACTTTTATATAGACGATTTCCTGATATTTGCGAATGAATTTTTAGTCACTTCACTCGTAAATATGGATTTCTTAAACATTTTTACGTTCAGTTATCCGTGAAAAAGTATCAGTTACCAATGACAAAAGAAATCTTTGTGTTAAAACTCGTTATTTTCAAAATAATAATTGAAAAAATAGGAAAAATAGGAAATTTTCATTAAAAAACCTGGAAATATGCATTTCGTCAACACCAATGAACAAGGAAATAGACCAAATTGGCGTTTAATAGATGCATACAGGTCCCACTATACGTCACAATATAAATCCGGTGAATTTCAAGTTATTCCTATGCAAAAAAAAAATATTCAAAAGGAAATTTAAAAAATTTAAAAAAAAAGTCGCGAGCGTCGAAATTTTTTTTTTAACTTTCTTCTCCACAACTCTAGGAACTCAATAAAAAAAACCCCATGAAAATCCGACCACTATAAACTTCGTTCCACCTTAAAGTCTAATTGCACTCGACTAAGAGGACATTGGGAATATTGTCATACAATAATTTTCATCCTGAATATTTTCGATTTTGACACACGAATACCACCTGACAAGCGGACATATGACACAGATGACACTAGACAGAACGAATTGTTACTAAGTAGTAACAAGTTTTGGATTACGATTTTCTTCGTCATGACCCGTCTATAGCTCGGAAATATTTAATGTCTTTGTGTCATATGAATGCGACCTGACAAGGCGACGTATCGCACTGGACTGATCGACTTGTTACTAATTTGTAACAGGTTTTGGAATTGTCAGTTTCTTGGTCTTGTCCCGTCTATAGCTAGTTATATTTGAATGTCTTTGACTCTAACGAACGACGCGAGAAATCAGCTGTTCACTCCTTGCCTAGCTACAGAGTTCATCGAACTCATCGTTGCGCTTGCCGTTTGCTTTTTTACCATTTGGCTACGGATCCCTAAAAATTGGCACCGATTGTTATACTATCTAAAAGGTCACCAAGTTATCGGTGTGATGAGTATGTTGGGGTAAACCTGCTTCGTTAATGCGTGCTCTTATCAGTCTTTCTCATTCATATCAACAGTATAAATAGCTGCTCTATATAACTTTTCAAAAAACTTCGATTTGCATTCAAGTTCTGAGAGGAATCAGCAAGAGAGGACGTCCTATGTTCTTTGTATTAGATTATGAAGTTGAAAATGTGTAGAACGCAGATCGTGCTCGCGTTGTTAGCGCTTTACGTGGGGCTGGCGCATTCGTGGGGTGAGTACAACATTAACCCATTTTTTTTTTGTGACTTTAAATTAGATGTAACCCTTATAAGGTATTTGCAGTGTATGGTTAATAGTCTAAAGATCTAAAGCCACAGTTCTTAGTGCATCATCCCCATAATGAAATAAGAAAATAATTTTTTTCTTATTCTTTATAGCACACAAAACAACAAAAATATACATACAAATTGCAATAACATAGCTTATGTACAATGGCGAGCTTAACCCAGAATTGGGTTTCATTAATTGGGTTTTATTAATATTTTAATTTATTTTTTTATAAAATAATAATAAAATTACAAAAATTAAAAAAAATATATTTATAAGTAGATATTATATTATATATGTATTGTTTCATAACACAATTGATGAATTTGAAAGTAACTAAAATGGACCAGTCACGCGGTATCTATCTTAGTAAATTGACGGATTTTTCAAACAGCACATGCTGCTGAATTAACCGCCCCGCAAGAAATGTTAAATGAGAACCCCATTGTAGCCTTGAATCAAGCGTAATCCCCAGTGATTGATTTTTTTTACAAATTCAACATCTGCCAACTGTGTAAAAACTGCAGTGACCAATGAAACCTCTCAACCGATTGCGTGCCCAGGTTGGCCGCTGTAGGTATAGACTGGCCAATTGGGATATCCTCGAACCATCCCAAACACAATGTCAGTGTGCAGCCCCTTTGCAGGTTATGCCCCACCTCCTGACCTGCCCATCCTGCACAAATACCAGCACTTTTCAGGATTTAAACGGAGCAAATGTTAGAACAGTGCAGGTGGTTACATCATTCTGGTTTGTCACAATTTGAGTAACCGACACGTAAAGAAGAAGAAGATCAATAAAACACTGTTTTAAGCTTTCACGGTTTACAACTAAACTTATAGTGTCACTTACGGGATATCTTCCGTAGTGTCGAGTTCCAGTAGTGCGCGTAGCAAAAGGCAAAGAAAGAGGGTAGACAGATTTGTCTGCTCTTAATAATTTATTTACCATCCACCCGCATTCTCCAGTCAAGCCGCGATCATCACGCTTGCAACAGCGTCGAAATATCGGGAGTTCAAAAAAATGAACAATCACGGAGGATATCCCGTAAGTGACATTATAATTTTAAGATCAATAAAGTAGAATTTAAGTATTTATTCTTGTTACAGACGTCGCAGTCAGCTATGGAAATGAACTAAAGTTTTATAAACACAAAACCCTGATAAACACCATGAGATTTGAGTCCCAAAGTCTTACTGCGTTAGCATACGATGAGGTGCACAACAGGATCCTATACGTCGACAAGCAGCCTATTATTGGTGACGCTATCTGTAGTTATACCATAACTTCTGTCGAAAAAAGATGTTTTACCGCAAGAACAGGTAGAAACATTCACAGCATCGCCTTCGACTCCGTCACAGATACTGTCTTCTTCACTGACACTAGTGAAAGAACTATCAATTCGTTTTCATTAAAGCCTGGATTTGAGAACAATCAAAGGGGAAATCTTATAATCAAGATTGATGAAGGGATCCCACGTGATATTATCGTGGACAGCTGTAAAAGGTACGTTCCCAGTTATACTTAGTTCAATCATGTTCAGATGACGAGTTATAGAGAAGTATGGAGGAAAATGACGTCATGCTGCGCCGACCCAAAACGAATTGGGATAAATTATAAATAATGATCGACACAAATTAAAATTCATTGAATATATTATATAATTGATTCATTGGAAAATTGTTAAACATAAAAGAGAAAATGATGAAATTAATAACAGTGGTAAAATTGACACAATTAATATCTGGGGTTGCTTGGTAAACGATTAAGGATGGCTTTATGTTTTGCAAAAGAGTCTAAAAAAGTGGATATCATTGATCAATAACATCACTGATGATGAATGACGATGACTTAGTTCAATAAGTATTACTCAAAAAAATGTCTTAACTTTGTGATAGTAACAGCATGTTTCTTTTTACAGGCATATTTACTGGCTTACCACAGACAAGCCAAATCCTACAATAGACCGAGCCCGGCTTACTGGCACCGAAAGAGAAGTTTTTCGGACTATTAATTCCTTATATGTCGACCAAACTCATAAATTCGAGCCGCACAGCTTAACTATTGATCCGGAGACGCAGAAGATATACTGGTGTGAGCCTTTGAGCAACAAGGAATACCGAGCGTACTCTACATCCGCACTGGACAGGACACAAAAAACTTTCGCCTTCTACATTCCTCTAGCAGAGAACCCAGCGTTTATCCATCCATCAAACACATTCGCTATTTCAAACAGCTTATTTTACTTCGTGGACTTTCGCTATACTGGAGCGAACGTTTATATATTTGAAAAAGGAATTTTTGGTATTTCAGATCAAAAAATTGTACATAATGGGGCGTCTACTATGAAACCTGTTGGTATAGTAGCGAACTATCAAACTACAGAACAGAATCAAAACTGTGAAACCGTGTGCGACTTAATTAACTTAACCCCCCAACCAGCCAACCAACTAACAACCAACCAACAACCAACCAAACAACCAACCAACCAACCAACCAACTATTTATTCCGAACATTCCTTTGTTCTTCTACCGACCGACGAAGAAGTGATACGATCGTTAATTTTTAATTTAAAAAACGAGTGTGCAGTTGGCGTCGATAACATAATTATCCGAACCTATCTTAAAACGATTTGCTGATATTATTGTTCCTCCACTTACATTCTTCTGCAATCTATCTTTCTCTTCCGGAGTATTTCCATGTGCCTTTAAGAAATCCAAAATTAAACCCATATTTAAATCCGGAGACAGATACTGTGTCAACAATTATAGACCAATATCTATTCTCTCTACGCTATCAAAAATCTTAGAACGACTAATGAATTCCAAACTTACTAATTATCTTGAACAACATTCCCTCTTATCTCCATCACAGTTTGGTTTTCGATCGTGCAGGTCAACAGCTGAAGCCGTCTATGAACTAACTGATCACCTAGTTTAATAAACTAGATATAAAAAAGACCTCAACCATTTACCTCGATCTAGCCAAAGCATTTGACACAGTATCTGTTCCCATTTTCATAAAAAAATAGAAAATATGGGTGTGAGAAGTCAGTCACTTCAACTTTTTACAGACTATTTGTCCGACCGAACGCAAATTACTAAAATAGATAATTGGATCAGTGAGGAACTGCCTAATGAGTACGGCGTTCCACAGGGCAGCATCCTCGGCCCAACATTATTCTTAGTTTACATAAACGATTTATGTAACATTAAGCTACAAAACGGAAAGATCTTTACTTTTTCAGATGATACTGCTTTGGTATTCGATGCTGATACGTGGGTAGAGGTTCAACATTATGCTCAACAAGGCTTTGATACAGTGTATAAATGGTTGTATGCTAACTTACTTACCCTAATGTCGATAAAACGAAATACATACCATATTCCCTTAGACCTCAGGATCAACCGAGATTCAACTTGAAAGCCCACTCATGTAATTCAATCAATCATTGTTGAGGTCCTGTATTACTAAGAACGGAATCTATCAAATATCTTGGCATAATTATAGACTACCGTCTCAGCTTCCAACAAAACATTGAAACTTTAGTTAAAAGAACCCGCAAATGAATCTACATATTTAAAAAACTACGTCATATATCAAATACTTCAGTAATTAAATCAGTTTATTTCGCATTATGCCAGTCTTTGCTAGCCTACTGCATTACCACCTGGGGAGGTACTTCTTAATCGTTTTTAATTAATTTAGAGAGAGCTCGTTTCATATTTATTATATAGGGTGACTGGTAATTAGTGACCGATAATTAAATACGTGATTGTACTCATGATAACAAACAATTTTCCCAAATAAACTTTTTATATCTTCATTCATTTTTATCAAAATAAAACTTGCGAAGCGGGCTTGTGAGCGGCGCGGATGCTCTGCCTACCCACTGTTGCACTGTACGATAGTTATGAGACAGAACAGCGTCACGCGGCTAACAGCAGCGCGTGTTTTGAGTGCGTTACATTGAGTTTTACCGTAAAACGTGATTTTTGACTCCAAAAAAAAAAGCGTAAAGTTACTTAGTTTGATGTACAGAATACTTGGTTGACGGCTTCGTGAAGGGTCTGTTTACACCCTGTAGATTCTTCGCGGTTGTTTTTTACTCTCATGGTGTTAACGTGTGTTTATATTTTTTTAATTAGTTCGTGTTGTCCCACTCCTGGGCAAAGGTCTCCCCCCCCCATCCCCCATCAGCTGCATATGCAGTAAGAAAAATAAGGCAGTTAACTGACGTACCTACAGCTAAGCTAGTATACTATGCTTATTTCCATAGTATTATGTCTTATGGCGTTCTGTTGTGGGGATCAGCACCAGACGTTGACTCAATAATTTTCATCCAACAAAAGAAGGCAGTCCGCGCGATCTATAAAATGGGTCCTCGCGAGTCCCTCAGATAAAAATTTAAAGAAATCGGTGTACTAACCCTGCCTTCACTTTATATCCTAGAATGTATTTTATATGTCCGCAAAAATCGAGGGCTCTTCAAAATTAGAAGCGACTTCCATAATATAAATACACGCAGTAAACACGAAATTGTAATACCTAAATTCAGATTAACAAAAACTAGCAAGTCTTTTCTTATAAACAGTATACGTTCTTATAACAAGTTGCCAAAGTCAGTTATAGAACTGTCCGATGGAAAGTTGAGAAACTACATCAAACGTGTCCTTCTTAAAAGAGCATATTACAAAATCAAGGACTACGTTGAAGATAGAGAAGTTTGGCTTTCAAATCAAATCAAATCAAATAATTTATTCGTAAAATATGGGTTAGTAGGTGGTATATATAAATGTTACATTACATAATATAACAGTAAGAATCCTCATATTGACCATTTCTGGTATACGAAATATAAAATAAGACGTCTACGCATGCGGCTTCCCTGGTAGCTCATAAACGGCACAAATATGTGGATGTCTCTAACTATTCTCAATCTAATTTTTTCTCTTCTTTCTAATCAGATTTTTTACAATAGTTTTCAAATCATTTATACATCTTTTGCTCAGAATAGTTACAGCACTGATGAAATATTTGTGTCAATTGTTTAATGTAGTATGTTACAATATTTTCTTACCTTTGTATAGATTCTTTTTTACCGATTGTTTGTGAATGTGTGAACATTGTAGGTTTTGTAGATTTCCAGCTGCTTGTTAACTTTGTATTTTTTTTTACATCTTTTGTAGTAAACAACGACTTATTGTCGGACCTACGCTGTCCCCCCATACTTAAGTATAAATGCTGTAACCATGATTATAATATTGTAATACCAAATGATTTGAAAGGGATAACCATGGAGTTTCTTGCCGGTTCTTCTCCATAGGAAACGCCCAACCCGAACCGTGCACCTTTTTTTCGACGTTTTATAAGTGCCCATCTGGGCCTATGTGAAATAAAATATTTTGATTTTGATTTATTTTATTTTGATTAAAGTAAACAAATTAAGTACTGACTGCCTCGTCGGTCTAGTGGTCGCAAGCGCGACTGCTGAGATGAGTTCCTGGGTTCGATTCCCAGATCGGGCAAAATGTTATTGGTTTTTTTTTACTCGTATTTATATTTCTCAGTAGCAGTCACGGAGTCTGGATTTGTGCCCGGTTGATGGCAATAGACTCGCCCCCTATTACATGAGACTTAAACATAAATGTGGGTGTAGGTCCTATTATGTGAATTAATTACGTTTTTAGGGTTCTGTACCCGAAGGAAGGCAACTGGACTCTACAGAACCAAAGTCTAAAGGTCCTCACACACCCCGACTTTTTTATATGCCTTTACATGGAAAAACCCATACCACTTTTTCGTCGAATCGAAAATCAAACCCAGGACCTAAAGCTCAGCAGTCGCGCTTGCAACCACTAGACCAACGAGGCAGTACATACAGGGTGTAAACAGACCATTCACGAAGCCGTCAACCAAGCATTATGTACATCACACTAAGTAACTCTACGCAAAAATTATTGCTGGGAACCGACCTTTTTTTTGGGGAGAAAAATCACGTTTTACTGTAAAACTCAATGTAGCACACTTAAAACATTGTGCTGATGGATGGTTTTCAATAGTAAATAGGTCATGGAGATAATTAAAGCAAAGTTATTACCTTAAAAACTAGAACTAAAAAAAAAAAAACTTGTGAAAAATTTGGAATTTTAACCTCCAATATCTCCGTAACTAGAAGGTCTATATAGTCAAATACAAAAAAAATATCCCAATGACGGGGAGAACCAGTGCCTTTCGGCTTCGTTAAGGTTATTTTTACACTCTTTATTATAAATGGTAATGTAATACAAAAATCAGCATCACTTATAGTGAATCCGAAGATATCTTTATAAACTTTTATTGAGATAAGAATTACAATACGATTGCTGTTACTTTGTATACAATTGATTTCGCATTGCAAAGCCCGAGCAAACAAGGCAACTTTATGCGGCAACTGTTGCTAGATTGAGCAACTGGTAACCATTGAAATGAAATCAAAATGATTATTACACAATATCTTTATTTTCTCTCTTCACAATGGTTCACATAGGAGGAGCTCGTGGCTAAATAATAACAGCCGCTCGGGTCGATCTTTAGGTTAAGCCGTGCTTGCCAAAGTTGGTCTGTGGATGGGTGACCACCCATTACATACCGAGTTCCCTCCGTGCCTCGGAAAGCACGTTAAGCCGTTGGTCCCGACTGTCATTTGTAGATTTTTGACTGTCGTTAGGTAGTCAGTGGCCCGAAAAGTCTGACAACCAGTCTAACCAAGGGGTAACGTATTACCCAGTACTAACTGGGTTGTGTGGAGGTCAGATAGACAGTCGCTCCATGTAAAATACTGGTATTCAGCTGAATTCGGTTATACTGGAAGCCGAACCCGATATAGTTGGGAAAAGGCTAGGCAGATGAGATGACAATGGTTCACATAGGCATTATAAATATAAGAAGGTGGGCGCGGGAGCTTTAGCGATAACAGGGTCATTGTTACCGTGAGGAAAGAATTAAATTATGTTGTCTGAATGTCAAATCCAATGGCGAACCAAATGGCGATAATTTGTTTGGGAGTTCACCAATGTTCTTTCAACATTGAAAAAAGGTGTCAAGCAAGGCAATCCACTCTCACCTAAGCTGTTCACAAGTGCACTGTAGGAGGTTTTTACGAAGGTGCTTGATTCGTGGCAGCCACGAGGCATAAATGTTAGCAGCAAACAAATCTCCGCTTTGCTGATGATATTGTGATTTTCTCCACATCATCTTCAGAACTTGAAGAAATACTCCAAGATCTGGGCGCTGCAAGTCTTGAGATTGGACCGTCAATTAATAGATCCTAGATCCAGATCAGGACCAACAGCACGAAACGTAGGGTCGCGGTTGTTGGACATGTGTTGCAATATTTCTTGGGCCAGATAGTCATTCCTTCTGGTGCCTAAACGAGCAAATAAAGGGAAGTCATCATCATCATTATCTTGCCCTTATCCCAATTCATTCGGGGTCGGCGCAGCTTGTCTTCGTCTTCCATTCTTCTCTATTACTCGTCATCTCTTCAGACACCTCCTTTTTTGCCATAATCATCTTTTACACAGTCCATCCATCGTTTCTTAGGAAGTTTTCCTTCATTGTGATTACGTCGGGTGTAGATATAATTATTAAACATTACATTTATGTATTTGTTTATTCGTATCTGACCGTGGCATCACTTTGGGCCCTATCAGAATACCAGCGCTGTGACTTTTTTTTAAATGTTGCAACCAATGTTTTTAAATGTTGCAATGTTGCTGAGAGACCTTTTTATACAGGACCAATTTCATTTGTTTTAATTTCATTGTTTTTCATTTTTTTGTTTTTATATAATTTTTGTTTTATTGTGAATTCAACCATTTCTTTTTGTTTGTCCTGTGTGAATCTAATTAATATTTTTTCTTTCTTTCTTTCTTCCCATAATATTAAAAGAAAATGTGGCAGCACAAACACCCACTTCAAAAGCAACAGTCAGTCGTTCAGTGTGCAGCTGAACTTATTCAACGCTTAAAAACTTGAACTCGTACGAAAAGCCTTGACATTCAGCGTTAACTGACAAGGCGTAGATATGATAATGTGTAATGCATGTTAATGTATGCGTGGAAGAATGTTTTAAATATTTTACCGGTTTTTTTGATGAGCGAGTGCATGTAGTATTTTGTTATATTTTTTGGCGCTGATCACGTGTGGCGTTAACTGAACTAAATGTAAAGGATAGTACCTATAATTCCTTTATTTAGATTTTTTTCATTATTGTTCTAATCGGAGTAATTATTTTGCTTTAACTTGTTTTTGGAAAATATCTCTGGAACCCCACTGCCTACACCTTAACGGCCATACAACAAAATGAAGTACACACAATAAACTTTTCAACGACGTATGTTACATTACTGTTGAGTAGGTAGACCAGGTTGCTCATTCTCCTTTCATCCATTTTTATTTCATCCTTTTAAAAAATCAAAAACATAACAAGAATAAAATGTATCAGGGTGCAAGCTACCAGCGATCAGGGCTCCAGAGAGAGGAAACTCCTAACAATTCGCGCCAGGTCAAGAAGTACCGCTTTCTACATCAGGCCCTGATCCAACTGCCCAACAAGAGACTCCTCAGGTCGAGGCTCTTGGCAATTAAGCCATTGGCTCACACGACTATCGGCACAATGATCGCTGTGTCCACATCCCAAATGTCGACAACCTCGCGAGCCAAGTCAAGATTCTTGATTTACTTATCTTTCTCGGCTTTCACTAGATTCTGTCATGCGGAACCGTTATGCCAACAATCATTGCGCGCGGCTCTGATCAATCCACGTCTACTATATCAGGTTTATTGGCTACAATAGTCCTGTCAGTTATGATGGGTCGATCCCAGTACAATGTGATACTCAGGTAGTAGTTCCTGGTCTGGCTGTTTGTGTATGTGAGTTTAAACGTTTGCAAATGCACCCACGATACAGGAGAAAATCCTATTGTGGGGTAACATTTAAAAAAAATGCCTACAAAACATTAAATCAGCTTCAAAATAAAGTAATAATGAACTGCTAACAAGTCTAATAAATCACTCAAGAATAACAAGAAATAATTAATACTCACTATGTACACTAAAGTTGCAATAATTGGCGTTTTTATAACTGAATTGCCACATATTAATTACTTACTTGAACCTAGCTAATTATGTAGGCGTCAACTGCAATCATAAATATAATATTATAAATGCGAAAGTAAGTTTGTTTGTTTGTTTGCTACCTTTTCACGCCTAAACCACTGAACCGATCATCCTGAATTTTTGCGTATACGTTGTCAGGTGTACAGAAACGGACATAGGTTATCTTTCATCGTGAAAATAAGTACTGTTCCCGAGGAAAACAACAATAAGTGCTTATGATAATAGATGGCGCCACGTTTCTTTCGAATCATGATTGAATTATATTATTACAAGCAGAGTACAACCTGAATTGATTGTTAAATTCTAAATTAACGCGAGTGAAGCCGCGGGAAAAAGCTAGTCATTAATACTGTATAGGCTACCTGTGCAAGTTTTAACATATCATAACATCACGCATGTAATCTCAGAAAGGTTAGGTAAAGGTGTACCTACCTAATAAGCTGCGGGACTGTTCGAAAGAGATACCGTGGCCCTGGAACACAAAGGCCAAAAAAGGAACATGGATGGGTTTTAGTCAGTACGAGTCTGACACTCCCTTCCGCTCCGCCCGGAGCGTGAGAGGTCATTAAAAGATGATTTCCCACCCAAAAAAAAAAAGATGTACCTAATAGTACACCCACATTTCGCCAGTTATGTTTAAGTCCTCTGTAATAGGGGGCGAGCCTATTGCCATGAACCGACTACTAACATTGGAGCCATAAGTACCACAAATCAAAAAGCCTTCCTTGTTTTGATAACCTTATCACAAAACATGAAACACTCCACACGAATGAATTATTAAAACATTTCCTTAATTTATCGCGCACTTTATTTTGTCATTAATTTATGGTAATTTCTTATTTTGTGATCATAAATAAGGTAGGTGACATATTGAAGATATACAGTGCAATAATATTCAAGTGAGTTTATTTGGATGTGATTTTTATTTTGTAAATGTAAGATTTGTAAAGCAATTTGAGTGTAAAGCTACTGCTGAACATAAAGTCACGAGTTCGAATGAATTCAGTCAAGTCTCAAAAAAAAATACTAGGTACTAAACTCACCACTAAGATTCTTTCAGTATAAAGGAGTCTGCCCACAACAGCGTGTCATACTGTGACCGTGTTATTAACGTATTTGGCACGGAAAGAAACACGACTCGGAAAGGTACCCTAGTACCTTTCATTCAAAAAAAATTTACTGTTCCCGAGGAAAAAACAATAAAGTTCTTAGGATCATAGATGGCACCACGTGTCTTTCGAATCATGATTAAATTATACGGGGTGTGAACAGACCCTTCACCATGCCGTCAACCAGGCATTCTGTACATCAAACTAAGTAACTTTACGCAAAAATTATTGCTGGGAAACGACTTTTTTTTTTAAGTGAAAAATCACGTTTTCCGGTAAAAATCAATGTAACGTACTCAAAACATTGTGCTGATGGATGGATTGAATAATACGAGGGTCGTGAAGGTGTTTAAAGTAAAAATCTTACATTAGAAACATGTATTTAAAAAAAAACTTGTGAAAAAGTTGGAACTTTGACCCCCAATATCTCCGAAACTAGGAGGTTCCCAGGTATGGTCTAGAACAAAAAAATGATCGCAACGACGGGGAGAACAAGTACCTTTCGGCTTCGTTAAGGATCTTTTTACACCCTTTACAAGCAGAGTACAAGCGCCAGCATATCAAGCTACCCGAAACTGTCAAATTTCCCCAATCAACCTTGAACCTAATGCTTTAGCGATAAAGTTGAAAATCTAGAAAAGAAATTTGACAAATTGTAGTAGCTTGATGTGTTTGCGTCTGTACAACCCGAACTGATTGTCAAATTCTAAATTAACGCGAGCGAAGCCGCGGGCAAAAGCTAGTTTGTTCTTAAAAATGAATATTTTTTAATAATTATATTTATTTATGGCTATAAGATTAGAGTAAGACCAAAGAAACGATGGATGGACTGTGTGAAGGATGATATGGCAAGAAAAGAGGTGACTGCTGATATAACGAGTAATAGAGAAGTATGGAAGAAGAAAACATTCTGCCCCGACCACAAATGAATTGGGATAAGGGCAGGAGAATGATGATGATGTTGACACAATTTAAATATTCAAAAAATGTTTGACAAATAACTCTTTGCCAAGATTAAAAAAAAACAATCACCTCCGACTGGACTTGGTATAAGTATATTTTTGTTTCCGTGCAAGTTGTAATAAATAAAAAAAATCCACAAGTGTGAAATACATTGCATGTTGAACCTAATCGTAGAGCAGAGCCTGTTTTCGAGGAAGTGTATTGAAAAATAAATGACTATCGAATGTAAGAGACGCGAGACGCCACAAAAAAACACTAGTGTTGAAAAAATTAAAAAAACGACACACTGGCCTCCATAACATAATGTACCGAGATAATTGCATAGGAGTCATATTTAAATAATTGAATAATGTATAGGTGTTAATGGGCGTCGTGTATTAAGACTTTATTATTAGTTAGTGTCAAAATATGTTATCTTTTTATTGTTACAGGGTGAACTACTAAGTAATGACTACCTAGTTACTTACTACATATTAATGATGAATATAAATGTTGATCAGGAGGATGTAGGAGTTGAGCCTCAAACAAGTCTGAGGTGTGAGACCTCAAGATGGTCGATCTTTAGGTTAAGCCTAATACTTTCTTTCTACCAGCATATTAAAAAACAAAAGCTGGATGAATGATTTACATACTCATATTTGGAAGTTGGACTCGAGAATTCGATAATGAAGTCATAACAAGGAGACAGAACCCAGATAAAATATTAAACACAACAATACAAGCTTTCACGGAAGTACTTGCCAAGAGATATTAAACGCAAAGGGCACATTACCGAACTAGTGCGTAAATAAAGAGATTTTAATGTAGGTAACCTTTATAACAATTCAATTGTTATTGGTGTTATTGGCAATGAGAATATAACTTGGGACGTTGTAGGAAGCTGTGTTGTGTTATGTATGATTTTATTGCAAGATTTTTAGGGTAGTTTCACAGTGGTGTAGCGATGATATTTTATGGTAAGTTTTTTTTTGTTTTGGTGGCTTTGCAAGTAGGTATCTACATAATTGTTCCCTAGGATTGTGTCTGCATTTTAATCGAGGATATCTTACTAATCCATACTAATATTATAAATGCGAAACTAACCCTGTTTGTTTGCTACCTTTTCATGACTAAACAGCTGATCGGATCATAATGAAATTTGGCGAGCAGATAGATTATATCCTGGGGAAGGACATAGGCTATTTTTTTTCCTCATTCAGACTCATCAAAATTACCACGCGAACGAAGTCAACAGCTAGTATTTTATAAATGCGAAAGTTTTTGAGGATGTATGGATGTTTGTTACTCTTTCACGCAAAAACTTCAGAACGGATTTGGATGATATTTGGCACATACGGGGTGTAAACAGACCCTTCACCAAGCCGTCAACCAAGCATTCTGTACATCAAACTAAGTAACTTTAAGCAAAAAAAAATTCTGAGTAACGAAATTTTTTTTGGGGTCAAAAATCACATTTTACGGTAAAACTCAATATAATGCGCTCAAAACTTATTGCTGATGGATGCTTTGCCATGGAGGTAATTGGAGTAAAGTTAGAACCTTAAAAAGTAGTATTAAAAAAAAAACTTGTGAAAAAATTGGAACTTTGACCCCCAATATCTCCTTAACTAGAAGGTTCCCAGGTATGGTCTAGAACAAAAAAAATTATTTATTTATTTATTTATTCACAAGACATGTTTCCTTTGCATAATAAATCTAATGCGACAAAGTAACTTAAAATATCCTTAACTATACCTTACATGCTACACAGTACGTGGCCCTTGTGAACTCACCCAGTGTACAGGTGAATATGTCTATGGCATTCGCCACCGTGTTGAGAGTGCGCAGCGCACGAGTTAGCGGTGCGCGCTCCAGTAGGTTAGTGCGCGCACTCGGCACCACCAGCAGCTGCGGCTTGCGCCGCCGCGACACGTACCTATCCGGTAAATTAAACCCTATTTCCGACAGAACACCTGAATTTTGTATATTACCTCTTAAAACTTTGAAAAGATACGTTGCCAGTGCCACTTCACGCCTAATTTCTAATTTGTAGTAGCCCACCATACCGAGACAGAATAGGGTAGGATACAGTAACGGGTATCCCGGGTATCTCCCATACAGCTTTAAATAAATAAATCTGACAAATTTGTTCTGTATCCGTTCGACCATATGTTTATATTTTATTTCACTCGGGCTCCAGACGGTCGCATTATATTCCAGATGACTCCTCACAAGAGCCTCATACAAAGCCCGCAGTGCACTGATGTTTGTGAAGTCATTTGCCTGACGCAGCACAAATCCCAGATTCCTGTACGCCTTTTTACAAACGTGTACCACGTGTTTGCGAAACTGCAGATCACTGGTGAAATGAATGCCTAAATCCTTAACCTCCATGACACGCTGCAGCGGCTCCCCGTCCATGCTGTACTGGTGGTATTGTGGGTTTCGTGTACGTGTGAATGATAGCACCGAGCACTTTGATACATTAAAGTATAGCTTATTGCATTGACTCCATTCAGTGACCCTATCCAAGTCATGCTGCAGCGTGTCACGATCCGCAGTGTCTTTTATGACTGCTGACAACTTAAGGTCGTCAGCAAATAGCATATGATATAGCAAATGATCACAATGACGAGGAAAACCAGTGCCTTTCGGATTCGTTAAGGGTCTTTTTACACCCTTTATATAGTTTATAACCTAGATTAACACATAGACCACTTTTTATCTCGGTAATACGTTCCCGTGGGACAATTACCGAACTCCACTCGGGCGAAGCCGCATAACATAACACAACATCACGCCTGTAGTCCCCCAAGGGTAAGGTAGAGGTGTACCTAGTAGTACACCCACATGTCGCCAGTTAGATTTAAGACCCGTGTAATAGGGGACGAGCCTATTGACATAAACCGGGCACAATTTTTTATCAATTAGGATTAATATGCTGTTATGTTATGTATTAATAGCTTTCTGTCACTATCGCCTCGCTTCCTCCGGAGGCCAGCCCAGAATGTGGGCCAATAAATTTAATTTGAATGTCCCAATAACTGTGGGTGCTGACTGCTGGTTGCTGGTAGCGACTTGTCTAAACGATCTGTGTTATTATCACGCTAGCCTTACCGAGGCTGCATTCTGATATATTATTATTGTAGGTATGTCGTCTAGTCAGTGATAACTGTTGCTGTGCGTAGTAACTTCGTGTGAGAATTTGTGACCCAATTTAGCATACGACTAAGCAGACGAACTCGGGGCCAAATAATAACAGCCACTCAGGTCGATCTTTAGGTTAAGCCGTGCTTGCCTAGGTTGGTCTGCGGATGGGTGACCAACTGACCATTACATACCGAGTTTCCTTCGTGCCTCGGAAAGCACATCAAGCCGTTGGTCCCGGGTCTCGCTTGTAGACCTTTGACAGTCGTTAGGTAGTGGCCCTGAAAGTCTGACAACTGGTCTTACCAAGGGATATCGTATTACCCAGTACTAACTGGGTTGTGGAGGTCAGATAGGCAGTCGCTCTATCTAAATGTATAAATATTGTATCTATGTATAAATACTGGTATTCAGCTGGATCCGGTTAGACTGGAAGCCGACCCCAATATAGTTGGGAAAAGGCTAGGCAGCTGATGAAGTGAACGAAGATAAACGAGACTTACCGACATAGCAGAAATGATAGTAAAAATAATACGGAAGTGGGCGTACCATGTATGTCGTAGACTGGATGGAAGATGGGGGAAGAAAATGGTGGAGTGGAGATCACAGACGGGACTGAGGAATGTGGGAAGACAACCTACTAGGTGGACAGGCGATCTCATCACGGTTTCAATGGTTGGCGGCATGGTTGGTGCAGTGGCTAGGCGATTGACTGCTGCGCTTCGTGTCGCGGGTTTGATTCACGGATCAAATATTTGTATGGCCTACAGGTAGTTATTCCGGGACTGGCTGTTCGTGTATGTGAGTTTAAATGTTTATAAACGCACCCACGATACAGGAGAAATTCCTAGTGTGGGGCAACCTTTCAAAAAAAAAACCAACATTTGGTCTTCTGACGCATGTACTCCACGATGTCCTCCGCCGTAGTCCCAGATATCTTTCTAGGTGGTGCGGAACGATTATTATTATTATCTTCGGTATTATTCATCGATTATTATCTTCGGTATTTGTAGAAGTTCGACGGAGACACTTTCCTTGGCAGATTTCCCATTTCCTATTTGGCAGATTCAGGGGCGAAACGAACGTAAAGAAATTGAGTTCAAAAAGTTATAGCGCTTTAGTCTTGGCTTCCGTACGTTTTTTTCACGGGTGACCACTGAAAACCAGCGCTCTGCTGTGGTCTCCCCATATCACAGCATCATGCTGAGTGGTAACTTGCTTGTCGCAGTCACGACGTGCAAGATTTTAACGTATTTTTTCTTTTTTTTTGTCCCGTCGTGTTGAAATTATAAATATTTGTTATGCGTTGTATGTTTATTGTATTTTTTTTTTATTGTCATATTGTATGATGCACGTCATGTCCCTGCGACAAATAAATGTTTTTTCTTTCTTTCTTTAATCTATCGTAGTGGCGTCAGGTCAAAAAGGACTTATACGCACTTTCGAAAAGGTCGATGGATGCGCATACCGACAGCCACCGCACCAGCACGCGTAGCATGACCACCGTAGAGACGGGTTACGTCGACGGAAGAATCGACAAAATGACAGACTGATGACAACAAAAGAAATCTGTCATTTTGTCGATTCTTCTGTCGACCAAAGCGCGCTGCTGAAAGTGTATAATTTTTTGGCCGCAGCTCACTATAGACCGACCGCTTTAATGAGTCCTCGCAAAGGTATCAATTTAAATGGAATATTCTGAAGGTTGATCACGTATTGGTTCAATTAGTACCGTAATACCTACGTAGATTATGGTTATGTTAAAGCAAATTGCGACTTGTGCCTTTGATGGGGCAAGGCGGAGGACTCATTAAAGCGGTCGATCTATAGCTCTTAATTAACCACACACAACAAAATCAATATTCCTCTATCCTTTATCAATCCAATAACACATATTATCGTCAAGCAATTAAAAACAACCTCCATCCGTCCTTCGACAGTCATCACATAATCCCAGCCTACATACATATATCTACATACATAACGACATACATATACATAAAGACGTACACACGTACATGTGAAGTTCTCAATTATAATGTAAAACGACCACGCCTGGCGCAAGTATGCGGAAACTTCTGATGGAGATTTGCTGCGGCAATGTCAAAAATTGTGAGAGGTACGAAGTGGTGGATGCGCCCGAAAAATTGGGCAGAGCCAACGAAATATTTTGAGAGTAGCTGGGGAATCTGCACGGAGGGCTCTGAGAGAGTCTTACCGACTAAAGCTTGCGGTTCCTCATTATTTGCCTAGCCTTTTCCCAACTGAATTGGGGTAGGCTTCCAGTCTAACTGAATACCAGTATTCTACACGGAGCGACTGCCTATCTGACCTCCACAACCCAATTAGTACTGGGTAATCCGATACCCCTTGGTAAGACTGGTTGTCAGACTTTTTGGGCCACTGACTACCTAACGACTGTCAAACATCTACAAATAACAGCCGGGACCCACGGCTTAACGCGCTTTCCGAGGCACGGAGGAAACTCGGTATGTAATGGTTATTGCCCACTACGAGAACTGATATAACAAAACATATATCACAGATACGTTCATATAGAGACTTGAAAATTCTACCTACAGTAACTTTAGTTTACTGTACTTCAAATGCTATTGTTAATTGACGTGTGGTTGAATACTAGGAATAATAAGCAGACACTGGAAGTTCTTGAACAAAGAACTCAGTAACTACTTAATGACAAAAACACTAAGACACCGTATTGATATTTGTACCTAAGAAAAATGATACGTTTGAATTTGTGGACAAAACTGCCGCATCCAACTGCGCTCACTCTGCAACCAACATCCTAGTCATATAAAGAGTACTTTTTGTGATGCACTTATAAGATCACTGGTTACAAGTACATACTAAATATACGACAAAAAAACATCGATTACACATTAATATGTATCTCAGTCACCTTGAATTAGCTTTTATTTGTTACTTAATTGATTTATTTGTGATTCCGTTGTTTTGTCTCGGTGTTACATTAAGTACCTAGTATTTCCTTGAACTGCCTAATTCATACTGACGCAATACGATGTCAAATTAGATTGACTAGCGAAACTGCGGAGACGCAATGAGCATTGGGTTCCCTACTTGAAGTCAAATGACTTGAGATCGAATAACAATTGCTCGAAAACGTTAACTCGATAAATTATGAGCGCGACAGTTCACTACCTCGATGCATCAAAATCTCGAATAACTATAAGCTCGAATCATAGGCAGCGCGAAGGCTCATTATATTGAATCATCATTTCTCGATTGGTGAAGGATGATATGGCTAGAAAGGAGGTGAATGCTGAGGTGACGGGTAATAGAGAAGTGTGGAAGAAGAAGACATGCTGCACCGACCCCAAATGAGTTGGGATAAGGTCATCTCATAATTTATCGATTTCAAGTACTATCGAGTTAACGTTTTCGGGCTAATGTAATTCGATCTCACGTCATTCGACTTCAAGTAGGGAACCCATGAGCATTGATATCTGCGCATCATGGGTAGTCCACCCAGCTACCACATTGTTGGCTGGCTTATACAATTCTTACCAATCCATCATCATCTGCCCATCCTTTTGCCAACTATGTTGGGGTCGGCTTCCAGTCTAATCAGATGCAGCTGAATACCAGTAGTTTACATGGAGCGACGGCCTATCTGACCTGCACAACCCAGTTAGTACTGGGTAATACGATACTCCTTAAACTGGTTGTCAGACTTCCAGTCACTGACTACCTGTAACGATTGTCAAAGATCAACAAATGAGAGCTAGGACCAACGGCTTAACGTGCTTTCCGAAGCACGGAGGAAACTCGACCAATTCATGATTCTTACCAATCCATGATTTACGACACAATAAAGATCGTGCTAATATGAGGGAAGAATTCGTGGTTAGTAGTAGCCCTGTCAACAAAAGTACAAATATTGATCTAAGACTGAACGGTGTAACAAGACCCTTAACGAAGCCGAAAGGCACTTGTTTTCCCCATCATTACGATCATTTTTTTGTTCTAGACCATACCTGGGAACCTTTTAGTTACGGAGATATTGGGGGTCAAAGTTCCAACTTTTTCATGACTTTTTTTTAAATTACATGTTTTTAATGGAAGGTTTTTTTAACCTCACCACTAGAACACCCGTACTATTCGATCCATTCATTAGCACAATGTTTTGAGTGCGTTACATTGATTCCTACCGTAAAACGATTTTTCACCCAAAAAAAAGTAATTTCCTAGCAATATTTTTTGCGTAGTTACTTAGTTTGATGTACTTAATGTTTGGTTGACGGCTACACCCGGTTACACTCTGTAGATAGACCATTACGAATGCCTTCCAGAAGATCATCTATGGATCTGAATGAAAAGGCTGATGCCGTTTCCCTTCCCAACTATGTCGAGGTCGACTTCCAGTCAAATCAGATGCAGCTGGATACTAATGTTCCATATAGAGCGGCTGTTATGGACCCCTATATAAATATCCTTAGTTACTAGCTATAGACCGACAGTTTTAATGAGTCCTCCGCCTTGCCCCATCAAAGGCACATTAAACGTCCACAAAGTCCTAAAAATATCCAACAGGTTATTTGCTTTAAAATAACCATAATCCACGTAGGTATTACGATAATAATTGAACCAATACGTGATCAAGTTTCAGAATATTCCATTTAAATTGAAACCTTCGCGAGGACTCATTAAAGCGATCGGTCTATAGGCATAGTTGCATAAATCCTAGGTTACTTTTCGGATACTTAGGTTTTTTATCATTGTTTTAAGTTTCATATGTGGGGAATGAGGCGTTGTGGATGTCTTCTGTTCGGGATGCTATTTCTTCTGCAGGAAACACAATCAAACGGCTCAGACACTTTATCAACAGTTTATTCTCACCACTAATAACAAATACAGCTAGCACAAACAGGTAAGTATATAAGAAAGGCGATTTAGCGAAAGCGGAAGGATTATTGTTCGCGTAGTAAGCAAGCGTGCGTCTGCCGCGAGCGAGCGGGACAGACTAGATGGCGCGAGCGCGCGCGTCGTTGCGCGCCGGCCGGTGGTCGATGGTTCTAGACTTCCTTTGTTCTCGTGAGCAGCGGGACTCGATGCGCTTTTATTCGGTACGACACGACGACGACTTGCGGTGACGATCGACGACTCAACGATGCGATTCTACAGTACTGGTAAGTTGGTTTATTATTATGTTAAGTGTTATTGTGTATGTTTGTACTTTGTGTATTTAGTATGTAAAGTACTATATATGTTTTATAGTATATATAATTTATTTAGTGTATGTAGTTATTATAATATATTGTGGTTACGCCACATGACTCCCCCCTTGAGACCATCCTAGGATGGGCGATAATAGTCAGGGATTCTCACTTTTCTTCCTGAACGAGTAGTTCTTACTTCGTTGTCTTTGGCTTTTGGGTTTGAAGTTTCATTTTCCAGCGGACGAGTCTCTGGGCGAGTATCTGGTGTAAGTATATAGGCTGGTTTCAACCTCTCTATCGATACTGTCTGTTCTTTTCCTTTGACAAGCAGCTTATAGACTTTTGTGCCTCGTTGCAGGACAAGGTATGGTCCAGTGTACGCCGGCTGAAGGGATCCTCTCACGGTGTCATCTCGGACATAAACGTGAGTAGCAGAAGGTAAGTCTCGGAACACGAAGATGTTACGTCTGCTGTGTCTTGCGGCTGGCCGAGGGCGAATATTGTTCATAATGGAACGTAGTCGTGCTAAGTACTCGGTGAGGTCGCTGGTCATGTGCTGGTCGGTGATTGGCTGCAGAAACTCTCCGGGCAGTCTGAGGGGTTCACCGTAAAGGAGTTCAGCGGGTGACGCTTGAATGTCCTCTTTGAAGGCGCTTCTCATTCCTAGCAGTACCAGAGGTAAGCTTTCCGTCCATTTTAGGGTTCCATGGCACATTATAGCGGCCTTAAGCTGTCTGTGCATCCGTTCTACCATTCCGTTGCTTGCAGGATGATACGCAGTGGTTCTGTTGCGTTGAAATCCGGCAAGTTCTGAGAGCTGCTTCAACAGTGCGGACTCAAACTGCTTTCCACGATCTGTCACGACTTCTGTGGGGCAACCGTAACGTGATATCCAGTTATGAACGAGGGCTTTGGCCACTGTTTCAGCGGTTATGTCTTGCATGGGTATTGCCTCGGGCCATCGAGTGAATCTATCCACGGCGGTGAGACAATAACGGTAGCCATCTGAGAGGGGTAAGGGTCCGACGATATCAATGTGCACGTAGATAAATCTGCCGTTCGGTAGCTTGAAGGTGCCCACCGGTGGAGTTACGTGCCTAGTGACTTTTGAGCGTTGGCATGCGTGACAGAGTTTGGTCCAATCGCGACAGTCTTTGTTTATTCCTGGCCATACATAACGCTGAGCCACTAATTTGGCGGTGGCTTTAGCGCCAGGATGGCTAAGTGAGTGTAGGCTTTCATAGACTTGCTTTCTGAGCTCTTTTGGGACGTAAGGTCGTGGGTTCTGAGTGCTGTCGTCGCAGTAAAGTTCCAGTTTTGTTCCAGGTACAGTTACTTTGACGATTTTAAGCGAAGTTCCACCTTCTAAGAGTTGCTTTAGTTCTGGGTCGTTACGCTGTGATATCGCCAAGCTGCTCGACTCGACAGGCTGTATGATTTCCTCTATCCTTGAGAGAGTATCGGCAACTATGTTGTCCTTTCCCGATATGTGTTGTATGTCTGTTGTGAATTGTCCTATGTAATCTAAATGCCGAAACTGCCGTGGTGAACATTTTTCTTTATGACCTTGGTACGCGAAGCAGATGGGTTTGTGGTCTGTAAATACTGTGAAGTGTCTTGCTTCCACCAGGTGTCGGAAATGTTTCACGGATTCGTAAATCGCGAGAAGTTCACGGTCGTACGGCGAGTATTTTTTTTGTGATGGACTCAATTTACGGCTGAAAAAGGCAAGGGGTTGCCATTCTCCGTCTTTCTCCTGCTGTAGGACTCCTCCGATTGCAACGTCTGACGCGTCCGTGACTAGCGCTAGTTTGGCGTCCATGTCTGGATGCGCGAGGAGAGCTGCTTGGCATAAGCTCTTCTTGCAGCCTTCGAATGCTTGTAGTGCTTCTCCGCTGACGTTTATGGGATGGTTTCCTTTAATCGATCCGGTAAGCAGGTTATGCAATGGCGTTTGGGATGAGGCAGCGTCTTTTATAAAACGACGATAGAAATTTATCATCCCCAGGAATCTTCTGAGTTCTTTAACGGTTTTCGGGATGGGGTAGTCCTGTATGGCTTGGATCTTGCTATCCAGAGGTTGGATGCCTGCACGAGATACGCTGCAGCCGAGGAAAGTTACTTCTTCTGCCCCGAAAACACATTTAGAAGTGTTTATGACCATTCCATATTCTTTTAATCGTTCGAAGAGGAGGCGTAAGTGAAGGTAATGGGTCTCTTCGTCAGGGGATGATATCAAGAAATCGTCCAGGTAGGTGTAGCAGAAGTCCAGGCCACGAGTCATTTCGTCCACGAATCTTTGAAACGTTTGTCCAGCGTTTCTGAGACCAAACGTCATAAAAGGGAACTCGTACATTCCGAAAGGTGTGGTTATGGCCGTTTTGGGAATATCCTCGGGGTTTACCGGTATCTGGTTATATGCTTTTATTAAATCGATTTTGGAAAATATTTGGCAGCCAGCTATGTTCTGAGTGAAGTCTTGGATGTGCCGGATAGGGTATCGGTCGGGGATCGTCCGAGCGTTAAGCATTCTGTAATCGCCACATGGTCGCCAACCGTTGTCCTTTTTTGCAGCTAGATGAAGGGGGGACGACCATGGGCTCTCGGACGGTCGTGCTGTCCCTATTCTCAGCATTTCATCGAACTCCTGTTTCGCGATCTTCAGTTTGTCCGGGGCAAGTCTTCTTGGAGTGCAATATACGGGCGGTCCGGCAGTGGTTCGTATGTGGTGAACCGTATTGTGACGTATGACCCGATGTGTACCTGCTGGCCGAGTGATTTCGGCAAAATCTCGAAGAAGGTTCAGGTACTTTGACTCGCCTGTTATTGTTTTAACTGAAGTTATGACATCTGATGCAGGAACTGGGTTTGCGTTTGTTGACAGGCTGGTCTTGTTGTCGATTAGGCGTTTGTTACGACAGTCTACGACTAAGTCGTAATGCGATAAAAAATCGGCTCCGATAATTGCCTTTGTGACGTCAGCAATTACGAATTGCCAGGAGAATGCACGGCGAAGCCCTAGGTCAAGTTCCATTTGCTGGGCACCGTATATGGCAATTGGTGTTCCATTCGCTGCGAAGACGTTGAGCTCGGTAGTACGTGATCGCCTTTGTTTCAGGGCGGAGCGAGGAAAAACGCAGATGTCGCTCCCGGTGTCGACTAAGAACTGCATTTTTGTCTTTCTGTCCGTTATGTAAAAGCGACCGGTAGTTGAGCTATGGCAATCATGTGTCGCTACTAATGACTGCCTCTGGCTTTTCCCGACCCTGATTGATAATCACAAGGTTTTAGGCATCTCCGTGCCTTGTCTCCATATCTGTGGTGAAAAATGCAGGTTGGGTACCTTTTATAATTTGATTGGGAACGCGTGTTACTCCTTCCCCTTTGACTTCTGTTCCTCGACCTGGATCTAGAATCTCTTGTTGAGAGGGCCTTCACTTGACGACTGAGCTCTGCTATCTCTTTCGATAATTTTTCGGCAATTGAGTTGGGCACAGCGTCCGCGGCGGCCACTTGAGGTGCGGATGGTACCAGGTCGTGTACTTTATCTGCCAGGTCTGCGAGTGCAGAAAGTGACGACTCTGGCTGTGATGCTACAACTATTTGTATATTACCCGGTAAGCGGCTAGTCCACACAGTCTTTATAAAATCGTCCGGTATGTTTGGGCCCGCTAGATGTTGTAGGTGCCGAAGAAACGCGGATGGTCGTCTGTCTCCTAATTCCTCATGCATCAGCAACTGGGTAAGCTCTTTTTCGCGCGAAGCGGATAACCTTTTAATTAGCTCACTTTTTAATTTATCGTATTTGCCACTAACTGGAGGATTAATCAAAATATCTTTCACCTCTGCGGCATAACGGTTTTCCAAATGCGAGCTGACGTAATAATATTTGGTGTCGTCATCCTTTACACCTGAGAGCGCGAAACTTCCTTCTATTTGCGCAAACCAGACTGCTGGTTCTTCCGGCCAAAACGGTGGTAGTCGTACACCGACACGACAAATGTCGGAAGGTGTAAATGTCCTTTCTTTGGAATGCGATCTGCCTTCGTCGCCCTGTTTGTCGGATGGCTTGTTACTTTGAGACATTTTTAAATAATATGGTTTTCACTAGCTTACGGTTTTTATGCCGGTCCGTATAGTGTCCAATATTCGGGGTCACCAATGTGGGGAATGAGGCGTTGTGGATGTCTTCTGTTCGGGATGCTATTTCTTCTGCAGGAAACACAATCAAACGGCTCAGACACTTTATCAACAGTTTATTCTCACCACTAATAACAAATACAGCTAGCACAAACAGGTAAGTATATAAGAAAGGCGATTTAGCGAAAGCGGAAGGATTATTGTTCGCGTAGTAAGCAAGCGTGCGTCTGCCGCGAGCGAGCGGGACAGACTAGATGGCGCGAGCGCGCGCGTCGTTGCGCGCCGGCCGGTGGTCGATGGTTCTAGACTTCCTTTGTTCTCGTGAGCAGCGGGACTCGATGCGCTTTTATTCGGTACGACACGACGACGACTTGCGGTGACGATCGACGACTCAACGATGCGATTCTACAGTACTGGTAAGTTGGTTTATTATTATGTTAAGTGTTATTGTGTATGTTTGTACTTTGTGTATTTAGTATGTAAAGTACTATATATGTTTTATAGTATATATAATTTATTTAGTGTATGTAGTTATTATAATATATTGTGGTTACGCCACACATACAGTAAAGGTATCATTAGAGAGGAGCTCGTCGTGGCTAAATAACAGCCGCTCGGGTCAATCTTTAGGTTAAGCCGTGCTTGCCTAGGTTGGTCTGTGGATGGGTGACCACCCATTACATACCGAGTTTCCCCCGTGCCTCGGAAAGCACGTTAAGCCGTTGGTCCCGGCTGTCATTTGTAGTCAGTGGCCCAAAAAGTCTGATAATCAGTCTTACCAAGGGGTATCGTATTACCCAGTACTGGGTTGAGGAGGTCAGATAGGCAGTCGCTCCATGTAAAATACTGGTATCCAGCTGCATCCGGTTAGACTAGAAGCCGACCCCAATATAGTTGGGAAAAAGCTAGGCAGATGATGAGAGTAAAGTTATTTTTTCTTCAAAACAGACTCATAACACATAATAAATATTCTGTATTTATATTAACATCGATACCAACTATCACACTCATCCATCTACTCCACAAAACGTAAAAAAAAAAACTACAAAAATCAGCCATTTCCTACCACAAACCACCCAAAGCAAAGTTTACATTACATCTTTTAACCTAAAGTTGAATTTCCCTTGGCAAAGTCGTCACATTAATTGGTAGTCGAAATCGCTCAGTTATTGAGGACGGTGCCAAATATGGCGCCAGCAAAAGGGCATTCTTATTGTGACAATAAAATAACCACAGCGATGATCTGATGCGAAGATTATAGGTCTTTATGTATTCTTTATGTGGGGCAATTGTTGGTTAATCATGTACAAGAGACAGGTTGTAATCAGTGAAAATAGCGGTATGCATTTTGATCATTTTTTTGTCGGTGACATTGTGTTCTGATTTGGGAGGTTGCTACTGTGGTGCGAAGGTCCATTTGTTATTTTTTTTTCCGGTTAAAGTTCGGTTTTGGGTCTATACTAGGTGTAAACGGACCCCCGTCAACCAAGCAATATAGACATGACACTAAGTAACTATACGCAAAAATTATTGCTGGGAAACGACTTTTGTTTGGGATGAAAAGTCACGTTTTATCGTAGGATCTAATGGAACGCATTGATTGATGGATTGTGCTGATGGATTCATTGAATAGTATGGAGGTTGTGGACGTATTTTAAGTATATGACTTTACTTGATTACTACTATGATTTTATATTAAAAACTTGTATTTAAAAAAATATAATTACTTATAGTCGTTACCAGAAAGTTTCCAGGTATGGTCTAGAATAAAAAAAAAAATCACAATGACGGGGAGAACAAGTGCCTTTCGGCTTCAAAGGTATTTTTACACCGAAGCCGAAAGGCACTTGTTCTCCCCGTCATTGCGATATTTTTTTGTTCTAGACCATACCTGGGAACCTTCTAGTTACGGAGATATTGGGGGTCAAAGTTCCAACTTTTTCACAAGTTTTTTTTAAATACATGTTTTTTTTGTAAGATAAAAAATATATATACTTAAAACACCTCCACGACCCCTGCACTATTCAATCCATACATTAGCACAATGCTTTGTGTACGTTACATTGAGTCCTACCGTAAAACGTGATATTTCTCCCCAAAATAAAAAGTCGTTTCCCAGCAATAATTTTTGCGTCAAGTTACTTAGTTTGATGTACAGAATGCTTGGTTGACGGCTTCGTGAAGGGCCTGCATACACCCTGTATTACAGCCACATTTCTCTATTTACCAGTATACTTATATGTTATTTCAGGGGGAGGGGTTTGGGATTACCCATTAAAAAGAAGTCCAGCTCATCCCGTTATCTTTTTCTCATCTTGCTGTGCTAATGTTATTGCGGTCTACTGATAATCACGACAAATACAATATCATTATCTGCCTAGCCTTTTTCCAACTATGTTGGGGTCGGCTCCCAGTCTAACCAGATGCAGCTGAATACCAGTATTTTACATGGAGCGACTGCCTATCTGACGTCCACAACCCAGTTCTGGGTAATGCGACACCCTTTGGTAAGACTGGTTGTCAGCGTTTCAGGTCACTGATTACCTGTAATGACTGTCAAAGATTTACAAATGACAGCCTGAATCAACGGCTTAACGTGCTTTCCGAGGCACGGAGGAAACTCGATATTTAATGGGTGGTTACCTGTCTACAGACCAACCTAGGCAAGCGCGGCTTTACCTGAAGATTGTTCCAAGCGGTTGCTATTATTTTGCCACGAGCTTCTCTGTGACTTCAATGATGGCGACTACATTATCAGTATTAATTTAAAAGCTAATTCGATCAATACCTGAGGAGGCTCTCGTTGGGCAGCTGGATCAAGGGCTAAATGCAGAAAGCGGTGCTCCTGGACACGGCGCGTATTTTGTTAGGGGGTTCCTTTCTCTGGAGACCTTACCGCCGGTAGTTTGGACCCTGTTCCCGATACCGGTTGGCTACAATTTTTTTTTGTATTTTTAAATGTTTTTAAATTGTGTTTTTTTGATCATGAATGAAATTATACCAATGAACTCTACCCTGTGCTCCATTACTCAAATTGCAGATGTTGGAGAAAAAACAGCTGAATTGGGAGTGGGCTGGCCACGTAGCACGAATGCGCCCGGAGAGATGGGCAACGATCGTCATCCACTGGACGTCTGTCGGAGGAAATCGCTGTCGAAGTAGACCGCGACGAAGGTGGTGTGATGATCTGGTCTCGTTTGCGGGGTGAACATGGCCAGATATCGCACAGGACAGAGAGGTTTGGAAGGGGAAAGGGGAGGCCTTTGCCCAGCAGTGGGACACCCAAACAGGCTAACAAAAAAATTAATGAAATTTGTAAAGAAATAAATAGAGGGGATAAACATACAATTACAACAAAACAATATCCGTTAACCTGCGTCCATAGTTGGCCTCATTTGTGAGGGAATTCCGGTTATGCTCCCCACATACAAATTTTTCATACCTTATTAAAAAAAACAGCTCTTCCATACATTTTGACGGAAAGTTTTTATGTTTTTTGCGTCGAGCTCGAGCGACGAGTTTTTCTCCCCGTCGTCGACTCCACGACCACCATGACGACAAGGAAGAGGACGGCCACCAGCGGGCTTGGGACCTCGAGGCCAACCGGCACCGAATAGGGTCCCCGCTGCCGGTGGAGATGTGTCGCGAAATCACGAAATGAGTTTCTCTTTTTTTTTTTGCTCGTAATGATTTACTGAATACGTAACCATTTTACGTCGGTGTCACTTCCACCCCGTATAGATAACCTCCTTAGTATCTAGGCTAGACTGATGCTGTTCAGTCTAGCTATCTATCTGATGACCTTGTGTAACACACACCGAACTTCGTCAAGTTCTATTTATTAAACGGAGCTGTCCTTGCTTGTTGCGTGAAGGGCGCAGCCTTGTAATAAGATATTGATATGTTCGGAAATCGATCAGTATTTTTTCCAAGAGACATTTATTAGACTATTGTTACAGGGGCTCGTGGCTAAATAATAACAGCCGCTCGGGTCGTTCTTAAGGTTGGTCTGTGGGTGGGTGACCACCCATTACAAACCGAGTTTCCTCCGTGCCTCGGAAAGCACGTTAAGCCGTTGGTCTTGGCTGTCATTTGTTTATCTTTGACAGTCGTTGCAGGTGGTCAGTGGCCCGAAAGTCTGACAACCAGTCTTACCAAGGGGTATCGTATTATCCAGTGCTAACTGGGTTGTAGAGGTCAGACAGGCAGTCGCTCCATGTAAAATACTGGTATTCAGCTGCATCCGGTTAGACTGGATGCCGACCCTAAAATAGTTGGGAAAAGGCTAGGCAGATGATGATGATTTTTTAGACTAAATTCATCAAAAATCGGAAATTTCATCAGCCTCGTTACCTCCCTGATTGCCAAGGACAGTCTGATATGCCATGGACTCTATGATGTGGTTGCACTTGTATCCGTACGACTGTTCGATACTCATACACCCAATTAAACACATATAATAATTTATAATAATATGATTGAATTGCTACTTAGCACTCTTCCTCTCTCCTAATGTCGCTGTGCCCGACAGGGTCCTTATTGATCTTACCTTGTTTGCACCATCTATCATGTAATACAGGGTGTAAACAGACCCTTCACGAAGCCGTCAACCAAGCATTATGTACATCAAACTAAGTCACCCTACGCAAAAATTATTGCTGGGAAACGACTTTTTTTTTTGGGGTGAAAAATCACGTTTTACGGTAAAACTCAAAGGAACGCACTCAAAACTTGGTGCTGATGGATGGTTTGAATAGTAAACGGGTCATGGAGGTAATAAAAGTAAAGTTAAAACCTTAAAAAGTAGTATTTAAAAAAAAACTTGTGAAAAAATTGGAACTTTGACCTCCAATATCTCGGTAACCAGAAGGCTCCCAGGTATGGTCCAGAACAAAAAAATGATCGCAATGACGGGGAGAACAAATGCCTTTCGGCTTCGTTAATGGTCTTTCTACACCCTTTATATCATAGTATTGAGTCGTACGGATATAATAGAGACTAGGAGTAAGATATAGACAGATAATATTTTAGTGTTTTTTAAATTTATTTTTATAGAATGTTGTTTTTTTGTTTTTATTTTGATTGTTACTAACAAAAATACTTCCATGTCTGTTAGTAACAATGAAAACTTATACACTAGTGTTAGTAAGATTTATTCTAAGCTGCGTGAGGCACGCCGAAAACTAAAAAAATCACAACTAAAAGATTCTGAAATAAATGTTTTTTTTTTTAATTTATTTATTTAAGAGTCATCATTATCATAAACTCTAGTCTTTTAGACTGAGGTCTAGGGACTTTCAGTTATTCCATATTACCTCATTAGCAGCATCCACTTGGATGTGCATTTCGCGTAAAAACGGGTCTGGAACTTTCGCGTTTTTTTGTTCAAAGAATACTTCAGTTTGATAGCTTATATATCTTGCTTGCCAGACCGTAAAATATCTTTTGATGCCTTATGGCGATAGGCTATTTGACAACATCGAAAAAAAAAAACAAAAAAATTTAGTCCGTCAATTAGATCACCAAAAAATGTTGGACACGTAGTTTTTCTTTTGTCACATAATCAAAAAATGACGATGATACAGCGCATCAAAGTTCAAGAGAGGGGGCTTGTGACGTCACTGGACAGTAAAAAGTGACAGAAATTGTGACGTCACCCGAGATTTCAACGCGCTGTATCGTGGTCATTTTTCTTTTACATGACAAAAGAAAAATACGTGTCCAATATTTTTTAATAATCTTGGTGACGGACTAAATAGATTTTTTCAGTCAGATACCCTAGTCAGCTTTCAACTTAAGCTTTTTCTTCTAGAGAATGTAGCATTCTCTAGAAGAATCGAGATCCCTGCTTACCCCCTTAGCTGATGTAATTTTAACGCATATTACAATAAGTAACAAACGCGCACTATTACATCCAGTAAGGTCCGACAGATTGCGCCAGCCATCAAACTACGCGTGAAATATTAAACAATTACTATACATCAAAACGTATACACACATTCCACTTATTAAAAATGTAAAAATTATTTAATTTCACTAAGATTCCGTTGAGCAGAGTTTGTAGCTCAGTGGTGACGGCCTCGACTTACGATTTGTAGGTAGTAGGTTCTTATCCCGGCAGGCAATTTATACAGGGTGTAAACAGACCCTTCAAGAAGCCGTCAACCTAGCATTATGTACATCAAACTAAGTCACCCTACGCAAAAATTATTGCTGGGAAACGACTTTTTTTGGGGTGAAACTCAATGTAACGCACTCAAAACTTGGTGTTGATAGATGCTTTGAATAGTAAACGGGTCACGGAGGTAATAAAACAAAAATTAAAAACTTAAAAAGGAGTATTTAAAAAAAAAACTTGTAAAAAAATTGGAACTTTGATCTCCAATATCTCTGTAACTAGAAGGTTCCCAGGTATGGTCCTAAACAAAAAAATTATCGCAATGACGGGGAGAACGGCTTCGTTAAGGGTTTTTTTACATCTTTTATACTTTGTGATTTATTTTAACTACCTTGTTTTTAAATTGTTGATCTAATCTTTTACTCTTGACGCTCTTAATGTGCAAGTCTTTCTACATCGTTCTCACATATATGCAGTATCTCCACATGAATGATGTAACCAAGATCTTGTAAAAATATTTTGATTGAAACGAGTGTCCATGGAGTTATTCTTCTCCATAGAGATCTACGCTTTGGAATGGGCAACTACAGTACTTTCACAAGTTATTATGCCTTGTGTCTGGGACTGTAGTTTCGCCTTCTTTGTTTTTCTGACATTCAAAAGTGTCTGTTATGGGATAATTGAAATAAACGCTTTGAGTTTGAGTTTTTGTAAATGATGTCTTCACCGAGTTCAAGGACCGGATGATATGTCGGTCGTCTGGCGGCGAGATGGGCAGACGATATTGTTGCCATCGCGGGAATATCCTGGATGAGGCTGGCACAAGACCGTGGAGCTTGGCACAAGCAAAGAGAGGCTTATTCCCAGCAGTAGGTGAAGTCAGGCTGTGGATTCTGATGAATAAGTTTTTTCACCATTGCTATCCAACACGGTTAGGAAAAACATTATGAAGAAAGACTGTGTGACATGCAACCCACACTGGGCCACGTGGTAGAGGGGCCATCCCATCACATAGCGGGGGCCTGTATCCTAGCAGTGGAGACGTTATAGGCTGATTAAATAATACAAGCATTTATTTAATTTATTTAAGTTTGTTTAGGTCAAATCTTGCAACTGATTTTTAAAACATATATGCAAAACTTTCGGCTGTCATTTCTAAATTTTTGACAGTCGTCGTCGTTAGTCAGTGGCCCAAAAGTCTGACAAGCAATCTTACCAAGGAATATCAGTGTATTCCCGTGGTGTATTCCCGTTGGCCCCACCGCCCGTAGCGCCACTGGGAAAATGTGCAGGACCGTGATCAGAGCTGTCGTACTGTATGGATATTGGGGTCGGCTTCCAGTCTAACCGGATGCAGCTGAATACCAGTATTTTACATGGAGCCACTGCCTATCTGACCTCCACAACCCAGTTAGTACTGGGTAATACGATACCCCTTGGTAAGACTGTTTGTCTAACTTGTTGGGCCATTGACTTCCTGTAACGACTGTCAAATATCTACAAATGACAGCCGGGACCAACGGTGTCCCAGCAGTGCCGACTTTATAGGCTGATTAAATAATAATACAAGCTTTTATTTAATGTATGTATGTTTGTTTAGCTCAAATCTTGCAACTGCTCAATCTGTTGAGGACGTTATAATTTTCGTTATAATTAACGTTATTTATTTTGCATACACGTTTAGATTCGACGACAATACATTGTTAGCTAAGTGACGTCGATTAAAAAGGTTTGCTGAGAAGAATACAAAAGATATGACACCCACATCCATGTTTAAAAGCGTGTTTTTTTTTTTTTTTCTTGATGTCTAGGATTGGTCGTCAGTGGCCCGACAGTCTGACAACCAGTCTTACCAAGGGATATCGTATTACCCAGTACTGACTGGGTAATACGATATTGACCTCCACAGGTCAATTTGTTTAGTAAGTCGCTCCATGTAAAATACTGGTATTCAGCTGCATCCGGTTTGACTGTAAGCCGACCCCAAAATGGTTGGGAAAAGGCTAAGCCAGTGATGTAGGTGCACCATGTAAGTATGCCTACCCAGTTCAGGGAACACCTGCGATTGTAACTGTTTCTTGGTAATATCTGAGATTTGGATGCTCCTGGCCACTGCCCATCTTGATGCCACTGTCCATTATCTTGAACAAGTTCTTCAACTTATTCCTCCACTTACTTCACACTACTTATATTTGAAATAGCCCGTCAATTGACTTTTATGACATCCAAGCTCGTAAAACCTACCTAAAGGGCTAAAAAAAAACAAAAAAAGCTCGCGGTCCGGCCGTCTTATGACGACAGGCCGCGTCGACGCGCGCCTCTAAGAGATGTCAGCAACCAGGAAGGGATTCACAAGGGCCGATGCCTGCCGGGGCTGCGGGACTGTTCGAAAGAGATACCGCGGCCCTGGAACACAAAGGGCAAAGAAGGAACATGGATGGGTTTTAGTCTGTGCGAGTATGACACTCCCTTCCACTCCGCCTAAAGCGGGAGGGGTCATTTGATGATTTCCTATCCGAAAACAAAAGGGTGTAAATAGACCCTAAATGAAGCCGAAAGAAGCTTGTTCTCCTCGTCATTGCGATCATTTTTTTGTTCTGAACCATACCTGGGAACCTTCTAGTTAAGGAGATATCGGAGGTCAAAGTTAGTATACTACGACTAGTAGTTTACTAATGTTTAAGGGTATAACTTTAATTTAAATACCTCCACGATCCCCGAACTATTCAATGCATCCATCAGTACAATGTTTTAAGAGCGTTACATTGACTTTTACCGTAAAACGTGATTTTTCTCCCAAAAACAAAAAAAAAAGTCATTTCCCACCAACAATTTTGCGTAGAGTTACTAAGTTTGATGTACAGAATGCTTGGTTGACGGCTTCGTGAAGGGTCCGTTTACACCCTGTATATTGCCAAGAACAGTCCAGTTTCCCAAGCTGGTATCTTGATGAAGTAAGCATACTTTCTATTTTACAGGAGAATGTGCTGTCAAGGTAAAAATATTGTTTAAAATTAAAAATTACAAAAAAAAATCAGCTATTTTGTTTATGAACATATTTCACGCACTCGCGAAATTATGTTATTTTTGGCTGAAAAACCATAATTTAACAAACACTAACCTCTTCAGATTTTCTGTAAGTCGGTTTATTCATATATGGAGTATATATATGTATAATAGATCTTCGTTTGTTCGATAGGAGCGCCGATCTATCTAGCAACACGAACAGCTTCTCGAAACATTGAAACATTACAATACCGCATTGAACGCGACGTCGACTCCTGCGCAGGTATATAAGCGGCTCGCAGCCAACATAAGACATCAGTCTCACAGGTTTGTGGAGAGGATAACAATACCAGCTCACTTTACAAAATGGTCGGAAAAATGGTGAGTGATTTTTTAATTAATTTTTTATTATTTATATTATTGGTTTAAAGAGCAACTGATTCGTTGGTCTAGTAGTCGCAAGCGCAACTGCTGAGCATGAGGTCTTGGGTTCGATTCCCGGGTCGGGCAAAGTGCTATTTGGGTTTTTTCGATAGGAATTTCTCAGCTTGGAATTGTGCCAGATTAATGGGAATAGGCTCGCCCCCTATTACATGGGACTTGAACATAACTGGCGAAATGTGGGTGTACTACTAAGTACACGTCTGTCTAGCCCTTCGGGGATTGCAGGCGTGATGTTATGTTATATTATGGCTTAAAGAAAGAAGTGAATTTCAGTGACAAAATTAAATTTCGAACCTTTTTAATTCTAAAGCACCTTCGATAAACTTACTTCCTCACTGTGAAAAAACCTTAATCATAAACAAATAAAATAGCAATTAATTTGGGGATCTAGATCAAAATCTAGGATCGCGTTCAGCATATAATTAGATGCATTATTTGAGTTTTTTAAGTGTGAGTACCATGTAGACTTTCTATTATGGTTAGTAGGGCTTATCGTAATCTTTATGGTTTTAACTGTGGTTTTGTTTTTTTTTCCTATCTCTACATTGTGCTCACATATAGAAGCAATTACAATATGGTACCCAGGACTATGTAATATATATAACTTGATTTGAAAAGATCGTCCATGGAGTTTCTTGCCCATTCTTCTCCCATGAGATCTACTATTTTCGAATGGGCAACTACAGTCCATTCACAGTTATTATGCCTATGGAGGGACTGTAGGTAGCTTATTTTTGACTATGGAAAAGTGCCTGTCACGGGTCTATTTGAAATAAATGTTTTGAGTTTGAGTTTGAGCAATGGTTTGGTCTTAAGATACAGATTCTATTTCTTCCATTGTTAAGACATTCAATTATAAAGGGTGTAACAAGACCCTTAACGAAGCCGAAAGGCACTTGTTCTCCCCGTCATTGCGATATTTATTTTTATCTAGACCATACCTGGAACCTTCTAGTTTCGGAAATATTGGGGGTCAAAGTTCCAACTTTTTCTCAAGTTTTTTTTTTAAATACACGTTTTTAATGTAAGATTTTTACTTTAAACACCACCACCTCAATCCATTTCAATCCATCAATCAGCACAATGTTTTGAGTGCGTTACATTGAGTCCTACCGTAAAACGTGGTTTTCACCCCAAAAAAAATTCTCGCTTCCCAGCAAAGAGATTCAAAAGACTTATAGAGCGGACATTGGGATTATTTTCATACCAAAATTTTGATCCCGAACATTTTCGATTTTGACACACGAATGCTACCTGACAAGCGGGCGTATGACACTAGACAGAACGATTTGTTACTAAGTGGTAACAAGTATTGGATTACGATTTCTTTCGTCTTGTTCGGTCTAACGCTCGTAAATATTTGAATGTATTTGCTTCTCAGCAATAATTTTTGCGTAGAGTTACTTAGTTTGATGAACAGAATACTCCTCTAGTGTTTCCGTTGCTGTTTTGAGGTCAAAGTAAAAAAAAACATAAACATCATTTAACACCTCATAGTAAGATTCTGTTTAAATTCTTTTCCAATTTTAAGGTTTACTAAAGTCTGTTTTTTTAATATCGGAGACTAAATTGACAAGTACAAATGGCAACTGACATAGATTTCAATAGCATTTAAGTCAGTTTTGACATTTTCACTTGTCAATTTAGTCTCCGAGATTAAAAAACAGACTATAGCCTTTGTCCGCGACTTCGTGCCTGTTAAAAAAATATAACTAATATCCTAATTTGGCACTTGATAATAGTGTGGCTTTATATCTCATCATCTGCCTAGCTTTTTCCCAACTATATTACGGTCGGCTTCCATCTAACCGTATGCAGCGAATTACCAGTATTTTACATGGAGCGACTGTCTATCTGACCTCCACAACTCAGTTAGTACTGGGTAATACCTTGGTAAGACTGGTTGTCAGATTTTCGAGCCACTGACTACTTGTAACGACTGTCAAAGAACTACAAATGACCGCCGGGACCAACGGCTTAACGAACTTTCCGAGACACGGAGGAAACTCGGTCTGTAATGGATGGTCACCAATCCACGGATCAACCTACGCAAGCGCGGCTTAAACTGGCGATCGACCCGAGCAACTATTATTATTTATCCACTAGGTCAGGTTTCTATCTATTAAAGATTTTTTTTAATGAGCAGATGAGCAGTTTCAGAGATTTCAGACCTCCTTCAGCTCGACTTACAAACTTTACCTTATTACAATACCAGCTTTTGAATTCGACAATCAATTCGGGTTGTACTCTGCTTGTTACACCGGCGCCACACGTTGCCGCCAACGCTCGTCCCAACGTTGGTGCCAATGCTATTTACTAGATCCACACGTTGGACGAGTGGCGTTGGGACCTACGTTGGGGCCAACGTGTGGAGCCGGCCTTATAGTATAATTCAACCATGATTGAATCACACCGCCAGTTATCGAGCAAGCGAGGCAAACGAGGCATCGTTTCACCTCTTTTCATTCTTTGGTTCACACCGCGAACGCGAAGTATGAAAAGAGTCTCGCCCGCCTCGCTCACTCGCTTGCTAGCTGACGGTGTGGCCTGCGCCTTATTCCTTGCCTTTCCAACAAATCAAAATCAAATCATTTATTTCTTTGCAAACATGGGTAATAGGTACACAGATGTTCTTATGGTTCTCCACAGTTTGGCGTCACATGGGCATGCAAATAGTTTGTTTACAATTACAAATTTCAAATAAGTGGCATGCCATTGGAATTTTATACAATAAAATTAAAATTAAAATAAAATGTCAACATGGTCAAAGTAATAAAAAATTAAACATATTATCAATAATGTCAAACGGAATAATATTATGCCAACTAGAATACAAAAAAAACAGTGCCTCAACTGTCACCGTGGGTATTCGTAACGACAAATTATTATTGACTAAATTGTGATTGATTTGTGAATAAACTCATGCATATGCGATTATGTTCTAAAATGTTGACAGCTGGTATGAATAGCAATATATTTAGAAGCCAGTATGTCTGACAAGTGGTTTTATCAGTCACAAATGGCATAATGGCTTTGAGTAGGTGTTAAAAAAGTTGGTTGAGTGGTCGCAAGTACGACCGCTGAGCGTGAGATCCTGGGTTCAATTCCTGGGTCGAGCAAAATGTTATTGGGTTTTCCAGCAGGAATTTTCTCAGTAGCAGCCGCGGAGTCTGGAGATGTGCCCGGTTGATGGCAACAGGCTCGCTCTCTATTACATGGGACTTAAAACATAACTGCCGAAATGTGGGTGTACTATAATTGGGTACACCTCTGCCTTACCCTTCGAAGATTTCAAGCGTGATGTTATTATGTAAGAAGATTAATATTCGGACGGAATACAAAACTTAAAGAAGTGGTTAGACTGCAACATAATAAAATATAGGTTATTTGGAAGAGCAGGAATTCACAGAGTAATTTTAAAAGCAGATACTCTTTGGCGTATACTTACACATCAAATTTATAGAGTACTAGCGTCCCGCCCCGGCTTCGCACGGCTGCAATTTATACATATAAACCTTCCTCTTGAAAAAAAACCGCATCAAAACCCGTTGCGTAGTTTTAAAGATCTAAGCGTACATAGGGACAGACAGCGGGAAGCGACTTTGCTTTATACTATGTAGTGATAAGGTGGTAGCCCGCGGCATCAAAGTTTTTGACGGGATTAAACGAACTTTAAGGGGTTGTATTGATGACTTTAATGATTATAACTCTGTAAAGCCATAAGTCTGGCTGCGGGAATGTTCCAAAGAGATACCGCGGCCCTGGAACACAAAGGGCAAAGAAGGAACATGGATGGGTTTTAGTCAGTACAAGTCTGACACTCCCTTCCGCTCCGCCCAGAGCGGGAGGGGTCATGTGATGAATTCCCATCCTAAAAAAAAACCATACGTGTTACGGCCGCAAATCATGTTTTAATCAACATACAACCTGACACTGACCTGCTAATTACAAGAACGTCAGAAAATGTGAATTTGGCGGGCCACGCTTGTGTTTCCCACTTAAAGAAGGCTAGTATTGAAAACTACTTGACAACGAAAGCACAAATAATATAATTCTAATGAAAGTAAACATTAGAAACGGGATATTTACCATGTTTCTGTTTGTTTTGAGTTCCCGATATTATTATTTATTATTTTGTTTGTACATTTTTAAATAGATTTTATAAACAATTATATTAAAACATTTGTAAATATAAAAAAAATAGTAGCCCATCGGTATCAGGTACAGGGTCTTAATATTATGTTAGTGACCGTGAAAGTTTAAAGAAAGTAAAGTCAGCAATCATGTCAATCAGTCATGTTTAATTACGTAAAATACGGAAAACCAGCCAAAATTCCCAAAAATAATGTAATTTTTGTTACCTAAATCTAAATGGAAAGTTGCTGTCGATTGAAATATTAATTATTTAAAAGACAACTACCGATGTTGACGGACAACTCATAAATCAAAAAAAATATCAAGAACTACCCATTACCCACTTATAATATTTTTTCTGAACAGTATTAAGATGTTAATTATATGAGTAGAGGAAGACCAAAGAAACGATGAATGGACTGTGTAAAGAATGATATGGCAAGAAAGGAGGTGTCTGATGAGATGATGAGTAATACAGAAGTATGGAAGAAGAAGACATGCTGCGCCGACCCCAAATGAATTGGGATAAGGGCAAGAGAATGAGGAGTATTAAGATGTAAATTACTATGTTTACAAATCTCCAGAACACATATGTTATTAACAGTGGGTGCAAGGTTTAGTATGATAATAATTAAGCGTAGTACGCATGAATTAATTCCGAATTTATTCATAAGATACAGTACATGTGATCATTATCCATCATAATATTTAAATGATAATTCGGGTGGCATCCATTAGAGGTTTCCATGGTGATATACATGTTTAGCTGTCACTTATTGTAAGTGTAACTGTCGAGATACAGGGCGTGCGTATATGACCAACACGTGTAGCATGACCACCGTAGAAACAGGTTTCTTTGACGGAAGAATCGACAAAATGACAGATTGTGAAAAGAAATCTGTTATTTTGTCGACACAATCTGTCATTTTGTCGACACAATCTGTCATTTTGTCGACACAATCTGTCATTTTGTCGATTCTTCCGTAAACAAAACCCGTTCCTACGGTGGTCATGCTACGCGTGCAGATGTATGACCATGAACGAGTCAAAAGGAGTTTGTAAGGATCGTAGCAGATGGCGTTCTGTGGTTTTTGCCTACCCCCATGGGAAAAAGGCGTGAGTTTATGTATGTATGTAGCTGTCGAGTTTCTACCTCATCTAGTTGGTATTCAACCATCTTATCTGCGCAGGTAGGGAACATAAACAAAAAATGAACCAAGTTTGACATCATCAGCTGCCGAGCCTTTTCCCAACTATGTTGGGGTCGGCTTCCAGTCTAATCGGATGCAGCTAAATACCAGTATTTTACATGGAGCGACTGCCTATCTAACCTCCACAACCCAGTTAGTACTGGGTAATACGAAACCCCTTGGTAAGACTGAATGTCAGACTTTCGGGCCACTGAATACCTCTAACGACTGTCAAAGATGTACAAAAGACAGCTGGGACCAATGGCTTATCGTGCTTTCCGAGGCACGGAGGAAACTCGGTATGTAATGGGTGGTCACCCATCCACGGACCAACCTAGGCAAGCGTGGCTTAACCTTAAGATCGACCCGAGCGGCTGTTATTATTTAGCCACAAGCTCCTGACATATCGATGCAAATTTTCTTGACAAGCAACGCTCCGTGAACTGCATACTTAAAGTGGTCATACTGTACAGGGTGTAAACGGACCCTTCACGAAGCCGTCAACCAAGCATTATTAACATCAAACTAAGTCACCCTACGCCAAAATTATTGCTGGGAAACGACTTTATTTTTTGGGGTGAAAAATTACGTTTTACGGTGAAACTCAATGTAACGCACTCAAGTTGGTGCTGATGGATGCTTTGATTAGTAAAAGGGAGATGGAGGTAATTGAAGTAAAGTTAAAACCTTAAAAAGTAGTATTTAAAAAAACTTGTGAATAAGTTGGAACTTTGACCCCCAATATCTCCGTAACTAGAAGGTTCCCAAGTATAGTCTAGATTGTAGAACAAAAAAAGTGTCTTTCGACTTCATTAAGAATACTTTTACACCCATTATTATTTGCTGTATTTGTGAAGTGAAAAAAATAAACCAACCCCACTTTCTTTAACAATGCAATTCTAGTTTAGAAACCTCACATATTTCAAATAAATCGAGTTTGAAATCAAAATGCCAAAGTCAACCACTCCTTACCTACTCAAAATTGAATCTCAAATGTTGAATTGAATAATTGTCTTCACAGACAATAGGTAGATCGCCTGAAACCACGTAATCACCACAACAATGTCATTAAATTTGAATATTCACTGCATTCATGCATAATTGTGTTGTAATCTTGACTAATCGGTATAACTACGCCTACTTGGTCTGAGGTATGGGTAGGATTGATAGTGTATTGCATTCTTGGGGAATGATAAGTCGTAAATTATAATTTGAGAAAGGATTTACATGTTTAATTAGATTCAAAGATATTAAGATTTATAATTACTATACACGGAACATTGCAGGTTAAACCGCGCTTGCCTAGGTTGGTCCGTGGATGGGTGATCACCCTTTACATACGTGCCTTGGAAAGCACGTGAACCCGCTGGTCCCAGCTGTCATTTGTAGATCTTTGACAGTCGGTATAGGTCGGCAGTGGCCCGATAGTCTGACAACCAGTCTTACCAAGGGGTATCGTATTACCCAGTACTGACCGGATTGTGGAGGTCAGATAGGCCGTCGCTCCATGCTACATTAAAAAAAAAAAACCTTTTTATTTTCTGATCATGTTTTAAGATTCTTCTGTATATTTGGTTAATTTCGACTATCTCTACGACTTAAATCTATGTAGATATGACATAGATTTAAAAGGTTATGTGTGTATTCAAACATTCTTTTATGCAGTAGCTCAGATCAATCCCACAACTGGGACACAGCACTTCTATGTGTGAGGTCTATGGGATCGGATATTCGGATGCATATTCACATAAAGTTTGAGTGTGGAAAGTATAGAGCGCGCGTCAGTACGGAAAAAGTCCTGATTTATTTAAATACATAGCTTTTTTTTCATTTTAGTGTTTTACTTCAAATGAATTATTGTCATATTTACCATTTTTTCGAATATTCAGCTTCAAAATTTATTTTGTATTTTTACGTGTTATTTTCAACAAATTTTTTGCCTGATTTTAAATATACACAATGCTTATAAGTACTACATTTTATGCACATTAATAATAATATTTATACTGGCCTACTATTTTTTATATTTTTAAATGTTTTTATTTTTTTTGACCCACTCTCACCAAAGCTGTTCACAAGCGCATTGCAGGAGGTTTTTAACAAATTGCCTGATTCATGGCACTCACGAGGCGTAAATGTTAGCGGACATCAGCTGACAAACCTCCGTTTTGCTGATGACATTGTGTTATTTTCCACATCAGCTTCAGAACTTCAAGAAATGCTCCAAGATCTGAGCACGGCAAGTCTTGAGGTTGGACTTTCTATGAACAGATCCAAAACCCAGGTCATGACCAATAGCACGAAACGTAGGGTCGAGGTAGACGGGCATGTGTTGCAATATGTCGATGAGTATACATACTTGGGCCAGATAGTTTCTTTTAAAAATAGGCAGGACAAAGAAATAGAAAGACGAGTCCAAAATGCTTGGAAGTCCTTCTGGGCCCTAAAAGAACACATGAAGGGAAGCCTTCCAATAACGCTGAAAAGAAAACTCATCGATATGTGCATCCTGCCCGTCCTAACCTATGGTGCACAAAGTTGGTCACTTACTGAACAACAGAAGTCCAAACTCAAGATTTGCCAGCGGGCAATGGAGCGCAGCATAATAGGTGTTAAGCGGACAGATCGCGTAAGAAACACTACCCTGCGCTCCATTACTCAAATTGCAGATGTTGGAGAAAAAACAGCCAAGCTGAAGTGGGAGTGGGCTGGCCACGTAGCACGAATGCGCCCGGAGAGATGGGCAACGATCGTCACCCACTGGACGCCTGTCGGAGGAAATCGCCGTCGAGGTAGACCGCGGCGAAGGTGGTCTGATGACCTGATCTCGTTTGCGGGGCGAACATGGCCAGATATCGCACAGGACAGAGAGGTTTGGAAGGAGAAAGGGGAGGCCTTTGCTCAGCAGTGGGACACTCAAATAGGCTAACAAAAAAAAAAAAAAAAAAAAAATGTTTTTATATTAGAATATTTAAAAATGTAAATAATATGTGTTTAAAAGAATAAAGGAAATATTTATAAAATACCATGATTCCGAGAAAAATTGGCATTTTAAGACCCGCTGTCATACTCTTGTACCCAATAAAAAAACGTACTTTAGGTAAATATTTACTTATTTATTTAATTACAACGGTCGTGTTTACAACCAATTACAGTAACTAAAATTATAAAAATAAAAGAGACAATTATATCACTTATTAAAATATACAAAATATCAAAGTAAAGCGAAATTTGAAGTGAAAACATAAATAAAAGAAGGTTAACAACACTTTCATAAATTCCTCTCACAGTACTTCTGACATACCAATAAAATCTTCGTCCATCCATCAGCAAACAGATCGTCTTCTGTTGGATTAGAATCCAAGAGATCACTAAGCGCGGCCAGGAATTGGCGACTTAGCACGTGCAACAGTACATAAGCATCCGACTCTCTACTCATATCCAGAAGAATGCGGATTGTCGCATGTCACAATGTAATAATAATCAACAGCGAAGTAGATCACAGCCTAACCGAGCGCGTGCGCCGAGAGAAGTGGGACTTCGTCGAGCTTCATTGTCTCGGCGTTTTTCTGGTGGTTGCCACTGTTGATTCTGGCTTTCAGGAGTTGCAGTGGTTTAATAGTACGGCGGGATTGTCACAAAAAAAAAGTCACATTGTCACATGTCTTCGATATATAGGGTGACTGGTAATTAGTGACCGATACTTAAACACGTGATTTTACTCATGATAACAAATAACTTTCCCTTAGGTATAGGTCAAAGGCGCGCGCGTGTGAATTTCATACGGCTGTTGTGTTATTGTGATAAAATTCTGCGTATAAAAATAATGTTTCTTCGGGATGTAGTCATGATAACAAACAACTTTTGTTTGTTATCATGACTACAATCACGTGTTTAAGTATCGATCCCTAATTACCAGTCACCCTAAATATAACACACTTTTGTAAGCTTCACCTGTAACTATGTAAAATAATCTTAGAAGTTAAATTTGATCCACTTCCCGGTTTTCAATTGAGCAGAAATTTTTCATATTTCGTATAGTTTGGATGACAATGCACGGTTAGCTAAGTGAAATTATTCTAAATCCAATATGGCGGACTCCCAAAGATCTCGGACTTGTTACTTTTTATGCATTCCCATGATTTGGTTATCAAATGAAAGGGTTTGCAGTGAAGAATACGAGAAAAAAAATTAAATTATTTTATTTTAGTTTTAAGACACACCGGTAGTCATATAAAAATTAAAAAATGAACGAACGCAGCAATAAAATCATTCGCCATATCGTGTCAAAAGCACATTGCACCAAATATTGATTAGTTTACTGTTGCGTTACAACTCACGCGCAGTGTTGCCGAAATTGCAGCGTGCGTTGCAAACTTACCTACATAGCGCGTTACGGCCTGTTTACTCTGACACATAGTGTACTAATCGGAAATACTTATAATAAGGGAGTGTTAATTAGTGAATTTAATGTCTCGTTGGTAGGGGTATCGTATTACCCAGTACTAACTGGGTTGTGGAGTTCAGATAGGCAGTCGCTCCGTGTAAAATACTGGTATTCAGCTGCATCCGGTTAGACTAGAAGCCGACCCCAATATAGTTGGGAAAAGGCTTGGTAGATGATGAATGTCTCGTTGGTGTAGCTGTTGAAAGTGCGACTGCTGAGCCATAAGGTCCTGGGTTCGATTCCCAGGTCAGGCAAAGTGATATTAGATTTTTACATCGAAATTTCTCAGTAGCAGCCACGGAATCTGAATTTGGGCCCAGTTGATGGCAATACGCTTGCCCCCTACTACATAACTGGCATAATGTAGGTGTACTATTTGGTACAGTCACGAGCACCAAATTTGTTCACACTTTCCTAGACTTAAATGCAATTTTTGCGATAAATAACGATTGTAACTTGGAGATAGGATCTTTTTAAAAAAAATGTGTTCTAAAATACTAAGTTCGTAACAACATGAAATTGTAATCAGAACAGTAGGAGAAAAACACTTTTAAAACTTGTTTAGTATTTACATACTGGTGCTCGTGACTGTACACTTCAACCTATCCCTGCGGGGATTACAGGCGTGATGTTAGGCTAATTGTTATCCTTCTCCTCCCCAGTTCGTGTTCTTCGCGCTGGTGGTGGTAGCCCTCGCCCGGGAGTACCCTGCCGGTGTCCACCCCGCAGTCTGCCCGGACTACCCCTTCTGCGCCGCCGACGCGCTTGCCCGCCACACCCCCGATGGCATGCCTATCCCTCAGTGGGGATACACCCCTGGCGTGGCCCCTGCGCATCCTGGGTAAGCGATTAACCACACTTATTCAGCTCTGTTCAGCTTTTGTCCAAAGAAAACAAAGATTTTGTATGGAGACGCGTACGCATCTGAATAAACGCGGAAAGCTGAACGGATGCATAGATAAAAAATAAGAGATTTTTTTTCCATTAATTTCCTTTATTTATTTTCTTAACATATAATTTATATTTTTAAATATTCCTACACAAAGTAATATAAAAAAACATTTAAAAATGTAAAAAATAGTCGCCCACCGGCATCGGGAACAGGGCCCGAGCTACAGGTCAGGGCTCCAGAGAGAGGAACCTCCTAACAATACGCGCTGTATTCATAGTACTGCTTTCTGAATCAAGCCCTTTATCCAGCTGCCTAACGAGAGCCTCCTCAGGTATTGGTCGAGGCTCTTGGCAACTAAGCCATTGGCTGAAACGACTATCCGCACAATGATCGCTGAGCTCACATCCCACATGTCGACAACCTCGCGAGCCAAGTCATGATACTTGATTAATTAATCTATACTAATACTAATATACTAATATAATATTATAAAGCTGCAGTGTTTGTTTGTTTGTTTGTTTGTTTGAACGCGCTAATCTCTGGAACTGCTGGTCCGATTTGAATGATTCTTTCAGTGTTGGGTAGTCCATTTATCGAGGAAGGCTATAGGCTATATATCATCACGCTACGACTAATAGGAGCGTAGCAGCAATGAAAAATGTTGCAAAAACGGGGAAAATTGTATTTTTAATAACTTGACGCGGACGAAGGTCGCGGGGAACAGCTAGTTATTAATATTATTATAATATTATATTGTGTAATTTAATGTTATAATAAAGTGTACTCTTTCCCCTACAGACCCGTCCCCGCCGCTCCGAGGTACCCCGCCGGACTACCCCCCGCACTTTGCCCCAACTACCCCTACTGCTGGTGAATAACCCATAAGACCCCAACTCTTTTCCGGCACAACCTTATACCAGCTTTACCCATTGATATCAAGACGCCACCATCTTTTTTTCAGAGTGTATCCGAACACATTTTTTAATTTGTTCTTATGTCAAAATCTGACACTGACATCTGTCATATTTTTTTAAGGTTGACCTGCAGTCAAAAATGTTAGGTAATCTCTCCTAGAAATCATTTAAAGCGTCTTCATGTAAACCCTAAATATATTCGATGTGAAATATCCAAATACATTCTGAATTCGTAAAGCGAAATGACCTCTAAAGTTAATAACACTGAGTATATTTCAGAAAAATCGGCAGTATCCATTCTTAAATAGAGTTCAAGTGCCTGTTTTGTATACTGTCAATTTTCTCTTCATTTCTCAAATGATTCCCACCTTAAAGGAATGTATTCCTTAGAAACATTTTTTTAGTGGTCATTTTTGCCTGTAAGATGCTTTTTGTAGTAATAAATTGGGTTTTTCTGCAATATTTTCGTCATTAACAACTGCTGACACCGCCATACTGTGTAAAAATAAATGTAAATAGACGCATTCCATCTTCCGTCTTCGTAAGAAAATGCTTGTCCGCATTTGTAATTGTATTTTTTTTGTAAAAACGTGTAAAAAAATTGTAAATAAATATATTTTTTTATAATTTTTGTTGTTATTTTACCTAAAACTAGTTTTCATGAATATGAAATTCAAATAGAACTAAAATAATGATAACAGAAGACTAAAAGTAACTACCTATAAAGGGTGTAAAAAGACCCTTAACGAAGCCGAAAGGCACTTGTTCTCCCCGTCATTGCGATCATTTTTTTGTTCTAGACCATACCTGGAAACCTTCTAGTTATGGAGATATTGGAGGTCAAAGTTCCAACTTTTTCACAAGTTTTTGTTTGAATACATGTTTCTCATGTAAGATTTTTACTTTAAACACCTTCACGACCCCCGTAAATTGACTTTACCGTAAAACGTAATTTTTCACCCCAAAAAAAAGTCGTTTCCCAGCAATTATTTTTGCGTAAAGTTACTTAGTTTGATGTACAGAATGCTTGGTTGACGGCTTCGTGAAGGGTCTGTTTACACCCTGTATACATATAAACAACGACGACAATAGGACACTTAGGCGTCAAAGTACTCCTCCGCGTCGCTGTCATCTGGAAATATGCCCAGAAGACTGGCAGCATTGCCACGCTGAATGGCAATGCTAATTCTTTGGCCAAAGAAAGAGCCAGCTCTCTGGCCACGCTTAACTTGAATATACGAAGAGAAATTGCATGTAGGTTCAAGCACGTTTCATGTTTTTCATGACAACACGCTCAGCATTCTTGCTAAGTACCACAGACTCATCATCGCCAGTCTTTTCCCAACTATATTGGGGTCGGCTTCCAGTCTGACCGGATGCAGCTAAATACCAGTATTTTACATGGAGCGACTGCCTATCTGACCTCCACAACCCATTTAGTACTGGGTAATACGATACCCCTTGGTAAGACTGGTTGTCAGACTTTTTGGCCAGTGACTACCTAACGTCTGTCAAAGATCTACAATTCTACATATGACACCCGGGACCAACGGCTTAACGTGCTTTCCGAGGCACGGAGGAAACTCGGTATGTAATTGGTGGTCATACATCCACAGACCAACCTACGCAAGCACGGCTTAACCTAAAGATCGATCCAAGCGGCTGTTATTATTTAGCCACGAGCTCACAAGCACGAGCCACAGACTAATGAGTATGAAAACTTTAAGAAACCAATACTGGTACTGTTAGCCTATGTCATCCCACTGCTGGGCAAAGACCTCTCCCTATGACTTCCTAATCACCCGATCTAGGGCTAATGTTTTTTTTGTAATGGGCCATTCCTTAAACGTTCTAGTTACGGAGATAGGAAGGTCAAATTTGCAAATATCGCTCACGTTTTTTTGCAAGCACAAGTTTTAAACGATCTTAACCTGAATTTAAATACCTCAAAGACCCTATTACTATACAATGGATCCACCAGTACCTACAATAATTTGAGTGCGTAAGTAACATTGAGCTAGCGCTCACGCTGCGCAAAAATCAACAAAATAATTGCGCAATAATTTTTGCCAAGTGTTATCTAATTTAATGTATAGAATACTTAGTTGACGGCTTAAATTGTGCTGGATCATTTTACACCCTGTACATAAGAACGACGATCGATAAAACGATCGATCGTTTCGATTGTACCTGTAGGAAATTTCTAAGGGGTTATCTGCATCGGGTAACATCGTGATGAATAGTAATGTAAAGTATTGTTGATATTTGGGTTTTATCTAGTTGAAATTATAAACGGGCTTAAGTAAGAAAATTAATCATTTATTGCAAATTCAGATACACACGTTCACAGAAATATATACACAGCCTGATCTCACTTTATAAAACCTTTATAAACGTTGTAGAAAAACGCATCTCGGATGATCTAGATAAACAACTCCTGAACTAGCAGGCTTCCGTCCCGGACTTTCTACCACCGACCACTTGCAAACCATCAATCAGATAATATAAAAATCCCTAGAATTTAATATCCCACTTTACCATACATTTGTGGACTACTCGAAAGCATTCGATAGTGTAACGCACTCTGCCATCTTTAACGCTCTTAGCAATCAAAATGTAGAATCTACATAAATAGGTCTTTTACAAAATATGTATACCAGCAGTTGAGTACAGCCGCTATAAAATTAAAACGGATAGGTCCACAATTCAGAATCCTAAAGGGAGTCAAACAGGGAGACTCGCTATCTCTTAAGCTATTTACAAGTACCCTCGAAGAAGTCTTTAGATTGTTGGCGACCGTTGGAAGAGAGCGGTATCAATCGCGGTGAGGCGAGGTTGACAAATGTACGCTCCGCTGAAGACATTGTACTTTTCTCTTCATCATTCAAACATAAAAAAGTGAAAAATTGCTTCAGAAGTCGGTGACAAAAAAAACGGAACCAAACAAATAAAAGTCACAGACTTCTGAAGCTAAAGTTATTTTTCACTTTTTTGTGTTTTTGAAGTCGGTTTTATTTGAAATACACAACGCGTTTCTGGTCTCCCCCTGTGATTCGTTGAATCTTCCACGTGTCCTCACCGCGCCGTTCGACTCCGTGTTGGTAGATCCTGGGCCTTAAACATCCTTCTTCTTTGATGAACGATTCCTTGAATCCTCTCGAGTAGTGAGCGTTTACCGTCTATGTCAGTTTGTAACAAACTAGAACCGTCAATGTACCTAAGAGCTGTGTTGGTGCGTGGCGAGTTTTAAGACTAAGTATTAGAATATTTCACAGGTCTGATTCTCTTCTGTTATTTGATAGTTCGCTACTATACCAACAGGTATCATTGTATACGCCCCATTATGTTCAATTTTTTCAGGTGGAACACCAAAAACAAATTCTTTTCCAAATATATAAACGTTCCCTCCGGTATAGCGAAAGTCGACGACGAAAAATAAGCTATTTGTAACAGCGAATGTGTTTGATGGATGAATAAACACTGGGTTCTCTGTTAGAGGAGTATAAAAGATATAAGCTTTTTGTGTCTTGTTCAGTGCGGATAAAGTGTACACTCGGTATTGTGTGACGTTCCCAGGCTCATACCAGTATATCTTCTGGGTCTGTGGATCAATAGTTAAGCTGTGCGGCTCGAATTGGTGAGTTTCGTCGACATATAAGGAATTGATCGTCTGAAAAACTTCTCTTTCGGTGCCAGTAAGCCGGGCTCGCTCTATTGTAGGATTTGGCTTGTCTGTGGTAAGCCAGTAAATATGCCTGTAAAAAAAAAATCATGCTGTTACTATCACGAAGTTAAAAGATTTTTGTTGAGTAATACTTATTGAACTAAGTCATCACCATTCATCATCAGTGATGTTATTGATCAATGATCTCCACTTTGACTCTTTTGCAAAACATAAAGCCATCCTTAATCGTTTACCAAGCAACCCCAGGTATTAATTGTGTTAATTTTACCACTGTTATTAATTTTATCGTTTTTCTTTTATGTTTCACAATTTTCCAATGTATCAATTATATAATATATTCAATGAATTTTAATTTTGTGTCGATCTTTATTTATAATTTATCAATTCGCCATTGTAATATAATTTTATTTTATTTTATCTATTTAACAATGTTGTCATTGTCAAAAATTAATCCATTTTACTTTGTACCGATTTAATTTAGGAGTAAATGATGACGTGACGTCTGACAGGGTAGAATGGAAGAAGAAAACGTGTTGCTCCGACCCCAGGTAGAATGAGACAAGGCAAGAAGACTTTTATCAATTTTATTATTTTTCTGTTTTTCACTATTTCTCATTTTAATTCAATTTAATTGCATATTGTCGAATGTATTGTTTTGTGCATGTAGTGTTTACCTATAAGTAATTGCGCTGTAATTTAACTTTCAAAATGTATTATGTCGCTGTATTCAGAGTGAACAATTGTTGGTAAACCTAATCATCATCTGCCTAGCCTTTTCCCAACTATATTGGGTCGGCTTCCAGTCTAACCGGATGCAGCTGAATACCTGTATTTTACATGGAGCGACTGCCTATCGGACCTCCACAACCCAGTTAGTACTGGGTAATACGATACCCCTTGGTAAGACTGGTTGTCAGACTTTTTGGGCCACTGACTACCTAACGACTGTCAAAGATCTACAAATGACAGCCGGGACCAACGGCTTAACGTGCTTTCCGAGGCACGGAGGAAACTCGGTATGTAATGGGTGGTCACCCATCCACGGACCAACCTAGGCAAGCACGGCTTAACCTAAAGATCGACCCCAGCGGCTGTTATTATTAAGCCACGAGCTCCTCCCTGTTGGTAAACCTAATATAAAAAAAACATTCTCCTGCCCTTATCCCAATTCATTTGGGGTCGGCGCAGCATGACATTTTCCTCCATACTTCTCTATTACTCGTCATCTGAACATGATTGAACTAAGTATAATAATTGAGAACGTACCTTTTACAGCTATCCACAACAATATCACGTGGGATCCCTTCATCAATCTTGATTATAAGATTTCCCCTTGCATTGTTCTGAGCTCCAGGTTTTAATGAAAACGAATTGATAGTTCTGTCACTAGTGTCAGTGAAGAAGACAGTATCTGTGTCGGAGTCGAAGGCGATGCCGTGAATGTTTCTACCTGATCTTTCGGTAAAACATCTGTTTTCAACAGAAGATAAGGTATAACCACAGATAGCGTCACCATTGGCCTGCTTGTCGACGTACAGGATCATGTTATGTATGTCATCGTATGCTAACGCGGTAAGGCTTTGGGACTCAAATCTTATGGTGCTTATCAGGGTTTTGTGTTTATAAAACTTTAGTTCAGCTCCATAGCTGACTGCGATGTCTGTAACAAGAATTAAATTAATTAACAACTTAAATTCTATTTTATTGATCTTAAACTTATACTGTCACTTACGGGATATCCACCGTGATTGTTCATTATTTTGAGCTCCTGATATTTCAACGCTGTTGCAAGCGCCATGATAGCGGGTTGACTGGAAAATGCGGGTGGATGGAAAACAAATTGTTAAGAGCAGACAAATCTATCTACCCTCTTTCTTTGTCTTTTGCTACGCGCACTACTGGAACTCGAGACTATGGAAGATATCCCGTAAGTGACAGTATAAGTTTAGTTTTAAACCGTGAAAGCTTAAAACAGTGTTTTGTTGATCTTCTTCTTCTTTACGTGTCAGTTATTCAAATTGTGACAGACCAGAATGATGAAATCACCTGCACTGTTCTAATATCTTGCTTCGATTAAATCCTGAAAATGCTGGTGGTTGTGCAGGGTGAGCAGGTCAGGAGGTGGGACATAACCTGCAAAGGGGCTGCACACTGACATTGTGTTTGGGATGGATCGAGGATATCCCAATTGGCCAGTCTATACCTACAGCGGCCAACCTGGGCACGCAATCGGTCAAGAGATTTCATTGGTCACTGCAGTTTTTATACAGGAGGCAGATGTTGAATTGATAAAAAAAAACACTGGGGATTACGCTTGATTCAAAGCTACAAATGGGTTCTCATTTAACATCTCTTGCAGGGCGGCTAAATAATTCAGCAGCATAATTAAGCGGGTGGTTAGTCTGAACGGCCCAAATCGAACGGTCCATGGGCCGTTCGGCCGTAAGAAAAAATTGTCGGCGTCCCAAAGGACCGGTGATAAAACTTGAAAACAAATGTAATGTCATAAACTACTTTAAGTACATTCGGGTGCAAAGGTTATAAAGTTGAAATAATAGATTTAAATGGTTATGAGAACAAATGCGAGAGGGTTGAGATGAGGTAAGAGGATAAAGAAGAGTAGTAGTGTAAGAGATGAGGTATGATTTCAGATGAGGTAAGCTCCTACTTATTTATGACAGCCTGTTACTTTATAGGCACGAGACGTTTTCTATACTGATGCTTACTGGACCAACGAAAAGCTTTTTATTGTATGCGACTGTCCCTTTAAACTTATTTTGACACCGGTCCTTTCGAACGTAGACAATTTTTCGTTACGGTCGAACGGCCCGTGGGCCATTCAATTTGGGCCGTTCAGACTAAATACCCAATTAAGCTGTTAGAAAAATCCGTGAATTTACTTAGATTATATACCGCGAGACTGGTCTATTTTAGTTACTTTCAATTTTGTTATGGGGCGGGCTGCAGACATCTAGTCAATTATTATTCTGCTAGAAGGAGCCATCAGAACCATATAACTGTATATTATAATCTCCGTAGGCGTGATTCTCTAAGGGAACTGTTTAAGGACATTAACATCATCACGGTACAATGTCAATATACATCTAAAGGGTGTAAAAAGACCCTTAACGAAAACGAAAACCACATATTCTGTCCATCATTGGGATCATTTTTTTGTTCTGGACCATACCTGGGAACCTTCTAGTTACGGAGATATTGGGGGTCAAAGTTCCAATTTTTTCACAAGTTTTTTTTTAATACTACTTTTTAAGGTTGTAACTTTACTCCAATTACCTCCATGGTCAGTTTACTATTCAAAGCATCCATCAGCAATAAGTTTTGAGTGCATTATATTGAGTTTTACCGTAAAATGTGATTTTTGACCCCAAAAAAAAATTTCGTTTCTCAGATTTTTTTTTTGCGTAAAGTTACTTAGTTTGATGTACAGAATGCTTGGTTGACGGCTTGGTGAAGGGTCTGTTTACACCCCGTATAAAAACACAATGTACGTAAGGTAAATTTCCTCTCACTTTTGTAAAAGAGGTAACAGGCACAAGTACAGTACTAAAAGTTGGGACCAGTTAGTTTAAGCATGCTTCAGACTCGCTAAAGCGGACTCATCTTTCATGGGGTACTGTTTGAGATGCTAATAATAAAAAGAGAATGGGCAAACTTGCCCTAGCGTCCAATAGATAGATCTCTTTATGAAGAACATTATGTTTCCTTTATTTATTCCTATACAAATACAATTACATTTTTAAATATTCCTTAGAAAAAACAATATAAAAAACATTTAAAAATATAAAAAATTGTAGCCCACCGGTATCGGGAACAGGGTCCAAGCTACCGGCGGTCAGGGCTCCAGAGAGAGGAACCTCCTAACAATACGAGCCGTGTCCAGGAGTACCGCTTTCTGAATCAAGCCCTTGATCCAGCTGCCTAACGAGAGCCTCCTCAGATGTTGGTCGAAGCTCTTGGCAATTAAGCCATGGGCTGATACAACTATCGGCACAATTATCGCTGAGTCCACATCCCACAAGTCGACAACCTCGTGAGCCAAATCAAGATACTTGATTTGCTTATCTTTCTCGGCTTTCACGAGGTTCTCATCATGTGGGACCGTTATGTCAACAATCATTGCGCGCCGCTCTGATCGATCCACCACCACTATATCAGGCTTATTGGCTACAATAGTCCTGTCAGTGATGATGGATCGATCCCAGTACAATGTGACACAGCCATTTTCGAGAACTGCGTCGGGCACATACTTATAGTACGGCACTTCCGATTCTACAAGGTTGTATTTCAGAGCAAGTTGCTGATGAATAATCCTGGCTACAAGGTTGTGTCTATGCAAGTACTCTCCGTTAGCCAGACGAGAACACCCGGAGATAATGTGACGGATTGATTCGCCTGGACGGTGGCATGCCCGACATATGTCAACCGTACCGTCCTTCACAATAAATCTCCGGTAGTTATTCGGAACATTTATTAACAAGAACATTTATTATTACGGCGACCTCTCTCGGTTCAGAGTCAGAGAGGAGCTACAGAGCTCTAAATATGAGAACTTAAGTGAGATTAAATACTGTTATTGGTCAATTTATTGACTTTCATCGATACTGTACGTTTTAAACATCTTATAATAAGGAAGAAGATGGACGATGCCGCTGAGGCCGGCCCAGAAAGTGGTGGCGAGACGATCTGGGCGCGTACCGCGAGAAAAGAGTACATGGAAGGAATTGGGGAAGGTCTTTGCCCAGCAGGGGGACAGTAAAGGCTACTAAAACAAAAAAAAATATAAGCCTACAAAGGTCATTTTCAAGACATTGACATCTTAAATGCGGTTTCAGGAACAAATAGTTCTTTTTAACAGTAAGTTGGATAGATTGTTTACTCTGCCCCAGCGCCCAATAGCGTTAAGATATGTATTCATGGATTGATCTCATCAAGAAGAATATTTCTTGCTTTGACAACTTTTCTCATTTCAGAGTCAGAGAGGAGCTACAGTTTTGTGCCCAATCAAACTCAAAGCATTTATTTCAATTAGACAATTTAAAGTCACAAAAAATAATAAATATTTAGTTAATGTTGTACTCACCCCACGAATGCGCCAGCGCTATGTTAAGCGCTAACAACGCGAGCACAATCTGCGTTCCACACATTTTCAACTTCATACTCTTATTACAAAGTAGATGGGACGTCCTCTCTTGCTGATTCCTCTCAGAACTTGATTGCTAAACGATGTTTCTTGCCAAGTTATACAGAGCAGCTATTTATACTGTTGATATGAATGAGAAAGACTGATAAGAGCATGCATTAATGAAATAGGATTTCCCTAACTTACTCGTCACACCGATAACTTGGTGACCTTTTATATAGTATTATAATCGGTGCCAATTTTTAGGGATCTATGAATTTTATTTCCTCCTGCGCAATGTATCGTTACCGTGACAAAACGCACGTAGTGAACGGCAAGCGCGACGACGAGTTCGATGAACTCTGTTGCTAGGTAGGAAGTGAACAGCTACTTTCACGAGTCGTTCGTTAGAGTATTTCAACATCCATTGTTGGATTTTTGATTTTAGCCGTATTATTTACATAAATGGAGTGCTGCGAACAGGGAATGTAATTTTACATTGAAATAAAGGAACAGTAACTGGAAAAAAAAACCGGTGGAATATGATTTAAAATAAGGAGCTGAATGCACCCTGTCAGGTTGTGGAGGGCTGTCCCTTACAACCTGCCTAGAGCAGCTATTTATACTGTTGATAAGAATAAGAAAGACTGATAAGAGCACGCATTAACGAAGCAGGTATTCCCTAACTTACTCATCACACAGATAACTTGGTGACCCTTTAGATAGTATTATAATCGGTGCCAAGTTTTAGGGATCCGTAGCCAAATGGTAAAAACGAAACCCTTACAATTGTAATTTCGTTGGTCCGGATGAAACACTGTCATTTTACTCGGCGGTTATTCGCATTATAGCGGTAAAAATTAAAAAGGGGTTTACTGTGTCCAGTGGCGTATTTAAAGATATTTTGGTGCCCCGGTTATACAGCTTATAGCTTTAGCTTTAGCAGCTTATAGCTTTATATACCTTTTTATTTAATATTACAATAAAGTGTACTCTTTCCCCTACAGACCCGTCCCCGCCGCTCCGAGGTACCCCGCCGAACTACCCCCCGCACTTTGCCCCAACTACCCCTACTGCTGGTGAATAACCCGTAAGACCCCAACTCTTTTCCGGCACAACCTTATAACAGCTTTACCCATTGATATCAAGACGCCACCATCTTTGTTTCAGAGTATATCCGAACACATTTTTTAATTTGTTCTTATGTCAAAATCTGACACTGACATCTGTCATATTTTTTTAAGGTTTACCTGCAGTAAAAAATGTTAGGTATATCTCTCCTAGAAATCATTTAAAGCGTCTTCATGTGAACCCTAAATATATTCGATGTGAATTATCCAAATACATTCTGAATTCGTAAAGCGAAATGACCTCTAAAGTTTATAACACTGAGTATATTTCAGAAAATCGGCAGTATCCATTTTTCAGTACAGTTCAAGTGCCTTTAATATTATCAATGTTTTGTATACTGTCAATTTTTTCTTCATTTCTCAAAGGAATGTATTCCTTAGAAACATTGTTTTAGTGGTCATTTTTGCCTGAAAGATGCTTTTTGTAGTAATAAATTGGGTTTTTCTGCAATATTTTCGTCATTAACAACTGCTGACACACTGCCATATTGTAAATGTAAATAGACGCATTCCATCTTCCGTCTTCGTAAGAAAATGCTTGTCTGCATTTGTAATTGTATTTTTTTTGTAAAAACGTGTAAAGAATTGTAAATAAATATATTTTTTTATAATTTTTGTTGTTTTTCTACCTAAAGCTAGTTTTCATGAATATGAAATTCAAATAGAACTAAAATAATGATAAAAGAAGACTAAAAGTAAGTACCTATAAAGGGTGTAAAAAGACCCGTAACGAAGCCGAAAGGCACTTGTTCTCCCCGTCATTGCGATCATTTTTTTGTACTAGACCATACCTGGAAACCTTCTAGTTATGGAGATATTGGAGGTCAAAGTTCCAACTTTTTCACAAGTTTTTGTTTGAATACATGTTTCTCATGTAAGATTTTTACTTTAAACACCTTCACGACCCCCGTAAATTGAGTTTACCGTAAAATGTAATTTTTCACCCCAAAAAAAAGTCGTTTCCCAGCAATTATTTTTGCGTAAACTTACTTAGTTTGATGAACAGAATGCATGGTTGGCGGCTTCGTGAAGGGTCTGTTTACAGCCTGTATACATATAAACAACGACGACAATAGGACACTTAAGTGTACTTAAGTGTACTCCTCCGCATCGCTGTCATCTGGAAACGTGACCAGAAGACTGGCAGCATTGCCACGCTGAATGGCAATCCTAATTCTTTGGCCTAAGAAAGAGTCAGCTCTCTGGTCACGCTTAACTTGAATATACGAAGAGAAATTGCCAAATGTAGGTTCAAGCACGTTTCATGTTTTTCATGACAACACGCTCAGCATTCTTGCCAACGGCCACTTGACTAATGAGTTTTCATAAAACTTTAAGGAACCAATACTGGTACTGTTAGCCTATGTCATCCCACTGCTGGGCAAAGACCTCTCCGCATGACTTCCAAATCTCCCGATCTAGTGTTTTTTTTGTTGTAATGGGCCATTCCTGGAAACGTTCTAGTTACGGAGATATGGAAGGTCAAAGGACTCCGACTAATTTGGACCCGCAGAATTTAAAAATTAACTAAGCTCCGTGCAAGTGTAAATATAAAATAATTATAACTAGAATTTTATGAGATATTTATTTAAAAAATATTGAATTTTTAGGAGTCGGGAATCAAAAGTTAGAAATATTTTCAATTTACTCGAAATTAAGTAATCGTGCAATTACAAAACGCAACTTTTTCCCGATTACGTTCCAATCCAATGACATGTGTTTTTGCTCAAGTGCTTTCTTACTATAAATGGCTCTTTCCCTTCGTTTTTATACATTCTATAATGTCAAATACTTATAAACAACAAGTAAACTTGATATTAAAACGCCAATTAACAGGGCAAAGCATCTAATAAAAATGAAATCATCATGATTTCGTAGTATATCTTATAAAGGAACGTTATCAATGGTAATCGAATAAGTCCCGTCACTACTGTCATTGTCAGATCTGTCAAATGCATAAAACTGTTGTAAGAATTGAATTAATTGAATATTATATTTAGTATGTTACCATAATAGAATACATGAAAAAAAGCGAAGGGTTGGGGATCGCAAAATATGTTTTCTTACTATGGGGTCGTGTCATGAAAAAGGTTGGAAAACACAAACTATTCCATTGTTTGATACGTTTGTTTTTGCTTGGGATTTTATGTTTATCATTGCGATTTTGTGAATTCTCAACGACTTGGCCTTTACATCTTGATACTCAACTGCACCCTGAATTGGATTACCGCATTTTTCTTTGGAAAACGAGTTGCTTTTGATTTGGACTTTGCGTTAATTGCCATTTACAACTTGCGCACTTACGGAAGCATCGTCTCTATGATGAAGGTGCTCAGATGTTTGAAAAAGTGCATAGATTGACTACTACTACTTTATATCGGTATTGTTTCAGTTAACACCTAACGATGATGTGTGTGTACCATGCTATTTGAGAGCAAAGGCAAAAGAAAAGAATTGTAAATAGCGCTAAGAGGAGTTCACCTAATGTTGTACCCACACCAAGTACAGATGAAAGTACACACCCTGTTTCTTCTGAATAGATAGAGCAAATTGTGGAAGTTGAAATGGTGGATAGTGCTCACAGAAGTTCTGCTGATTTTGCACACTCCTCAAGTTCAGAATAAATACATCCTGTACCTATTACCTATCTTGTATTTCATGGCAATCACCCATTTATTTTACGTGCCAGAATTAAATCTAGGCAAGTAGGAAGCAAGTCCTACTATACATTTATTGCAGTAGATAGAAAGCTACAGGAGCCAAGTGGTGTGTTAGGCTATTATTGCCACTGTCCTGTTGGGACAGTGGGTTGTTGCTCTCGTCTCATGAGCATATTGTGGTATATGGGCTATGCCAGGCACCAGAGCCACCAGATAATCTTTTAATAACATAATATTTTTTTGTAAAACAATAGTGAAAAATGTAAAATAAAAACTATGTAAAAATACCAATAAACGAGATTTCTTCCTTTTTTTTTTACTCAGCCTATTCTGTCCCACTGCTGGGCAAATGCCTCCCCCATTTCTTTCCAGCTATCCCGGTACTTTGCCTCCTCCTCCTTCCCAACGACCTCGACCCTACATTTAACGGCATTGCTCATGACTTTAGAGATTTCTTACTTACACATTTTTATTCAACAAACCCTGCCTTTCAATAGCTATACATAGCTAGTGAGCTCTGGCTGTTATAATTTAAGTGAAAATATATCTTCTCTCAGCGTAAGAAGAATCGTTTTACTTAACCATAATTCGCTTATAGATCAAAGTCATAACGACATAGTTTTAATAGTGATTGGACTAATAACTAGGTTAGTAATTAGTATAGCCTCTAGCCGTAGTCTGGCAGTTATATGATTCATCAATTAGGTACAGACAATGAAATAAAAATTCGGGTTTTGGCTTAAGACGAGAAGAATCACACGTACCGTTAAAACTAAAACTGCAAGGGAAATACAGTAGTTTATCCGAATCTTCTTGTATGATTCATCTTAAATAAGTAGGCATTCCACAGCTAAAAACCTTAATCGTAAGATTTTTAGGTTATCTTGTATATAGACGTATATCTTTTTTCTCCCAACTTTTTTGGCTTATTTATTTATTTATTTATTTATTTATTTAGGATCACCAACAAGTCACATTACAATTGATCTTATATAATATGAAAACTATTACAAGTTACAAAACGTCTTGTAATGCACACTCAATTACAGGTGACCACAGCTTACACATCATCGAGTTAACATGCTCTAAATACTTAATTTATTAGAAATTAAAATTAAGAATACGTACAATTAAACAATCATGCTATTATTAATATCAGAATACAGTTAAATCAAATCAAATCTAATTACATAGTAATGTCATGATGAATACAAATTAAATTAAAATACAAATAAAATACAAATTAAATTAAAATACAAATTAAATTAAAATTCAAATTAAATTAAAATACAAATTAAATTAAAATACAAATTAAATTAAATTAAAATTGTGATGATAATGTATTATTTAATTAATTAATTATTGGAATGATAATTCAAATGTCCTCTAACTGAAAGTACTTATATAATTTCCTTTTAAATACAGTAAGGTTATCGTGATTAATGTCGAGTTCAGCTTTGCGCCATATAGCGTTATACAATTTGGTTGCTCTCGTAAGGGGAGAGTTTTCACCTAAGTTGGTTTTGTGCATAGGTTGTCTGAATAAATTGTAGGTATGTGACCGGGGTAACCTGCTAGGAACGTTGATTGATATTTTTGACAGAAGGTCAGTATTTATTTTGGACGTCATTAATTTGTGAAGGAAGCATAGATCCAGTACTTTTCTGCGATTGGTTAGACTTTGAAGTTTAAAGTGAAGAGTACGGTCTTTGTATGATATTAATGGTCGCGCGGTTTGGTTTTTTAAAGATAAATGATACAGGAATCTCCTTTGGACTCGTTCAATACGCTGCTTATGAACGTTGTAGTAAGGTGACCATACCTGTGAACAATACTCCAGATTACTGCGAACCAACGTCTCGTACAGAATAATTTTAGTCTGAGAGTTGTTGAACGGTTTTGAGGTCCTTAATACAAAACCTAGCATTTTGTTTGCATTTGATATTATCTTATCAATGTGGTTATTGTACGTCAATTTGCTGTCCATCATTATACCCAAATCCCGGATATTATTCACTTCCTTGAGAGTGTTGCCCAAAATTGAGTATTTCGTGCTATAAACGTTTTTATTGCGACAAAATTTTATATGAAAACATTTTTCAATGTTTAAACTCATCCTATTTTCTTTGCACCACTCAACTAATCTGTCTAAGTCAGCCTGTAGTAAATAATAATCTTGCATAGATTTTATGGGCAGGGTCAATTTGAGGTCGTCTGCGAAGAGATAAGATGCTGCGTGGTGGAAACAGTGGATGATAGAATTTATAAAAACATTGAAAAGCAAGGGCCCTAGGTGGGAGCCTTGGGGTACCCCAGACGTTACATGAAAATCCTCAGATTGGGTGCCATTCAAAACAACGTACGACATACGATCACTAAGGTATGACTGAAACCATAGCAATAAAGGACCGTGGATTCCGAAGTTCTCAAGTTTTTTAATTAACAGTTGATGGTCTACTTTGTCAAACGCTTTACTAAAATCAGTGTACACTGCGTCAACCTGAATCCGTTGGTCCACCTGCTCTATCACATTTTCTGCGAAAGCTACCAGGTTTGAATGGGTTGATCTTCCTTGGAAAAAGCCATGCTGATTGCTTACTATATGATTTTTCAAGTGGCTGTACAGATTGGGATAAATCAACAACTCAAAAACTTTAGGGATAATGGAAATTATCGATATCGGTCTATAATTTTGAATATCGTTTTTGCGACCATTTTTGAAAATAGGGACTATTTTAACCCTTTTCCACGCGGTTGGAAAACAACCTGATTGAAGTGAGCGGTTAACTTTCCATTTACTTTTCTGTTAGTCTTTAGTTGTTTAACAAATATGTATAAGTTGCCATAATGCTCGCTACCTCTAAGACTGGGTCCCAAAACACGTGGACGTCTGCCGGACTCCTTTGCAAATATTGCTCTCGTTTGGTTACAATTACAAGTTTTAAACGTTCTCATCTGAATTTTAATACTTCAATGACCCCTGTACTATATAATGGATCCACCAGTACCTACAATAATTTGAGTGCGTAAGTAACATTGAGCTAGCGCTCACGCTGCGCAAAAATCAACAAAATAATTGCCCAATATTTTTTGCCCAGTGTTACCTAATTTGACGTACAGAATGCTTAGTTGACAGCTTTTGTGCTGAATTTTTTCACATCCTGTGCATAAGAACGACGATCGATAAAACGATCGATCGTTTCGATTGTACCTGTAGGAAATTTCTAAGGGGTTATACACGGTGTTATTGTTGATATTTGGGTTTTATCTAGTTGAAATTATAAACGGGCTTAAGTAAGAAAATTAATCATTTATTGCAAATACAGATACACACGTTCACAGAAATATATACACAGCCTGATCTCACTTTATAAAACCTTTATGAACGTTGTAGAAAAACGCATCTCGGATGATCTAGATAAACAACTCCTGAACTAGCAGGCTTCCGTCCCGGACTTTCTACCACCGACCGCTTGCAAACCATCAATCAGATAATATAAAAATCCCTAGAATTTAATATCCCACTTTACCATACATTTGTGGACTACTCGAAAGCTTTCGATAGTGTAACGCACTCTGCCATCTTTAACGCTCTTAGCAATCAAAATGTAGAATCTACATAAATAGGTGTTTTACAAAATATGTATACCAGCAGTTGAGTACAGCCGCTATAAAATTAAAAAGGATAGGTCCACAATTCAGAATCCTAAAGGGGGTCAAACAGGGAGACCCGCTATCTCTTAAGCTATTTACAAATACCCTCGAAGAAGTCTTTAGATTGTTGGCGACCGTTGGAAGAGAGCGGTATCAATCTCGGTGAGGCGAGGTTGACAAATGTACGCTTCGCTGAAGACATTGTACTTTTCTCTTCATCATTCAAATATAAAAAAGTGAAAAATTGCTTCAGAAGTCGGTGACAAAAAAAACGGAACCAAACAAATAAAAGTCACACAGACTTCTGAAGCTAAAGTTATTTTTCACTTTTTTGTGTTTTTGAAGTCGGTTTTATTTGAAATACACAACGCGTTTCTGGTCTCCCCCTATGATTCGTTGAATCTTCCACGTGTCCTCACCGCGCCGCTCGACTCCGTCTTGGTAGATCCTGGGCCTTAAACATCCTTCTTCTTTGATGAACGATTCCTCGAATCCTCTCGAGTAGTGAGCGTTTACCGTCTATGTCAGTTTGTAACAAACTAGAACCGTCAATGTACCTAAGAGCTGTGTTGGTGCGTGGCGAGTTTTAAGACTAAGTATTAGAATATTTCACAGGTCTGATTCTCTTCTGTAATTTGATAGTTCGCTACTATACCAACAGGTATCATTGTATACGCCCCATTATGTACAATTTTTTCAGATGAAACACTAAAAACAGATTCTTTTCCAGATATATAAACGTTCCCTCCGGTATAGCGAAAGTCGACGACGAAAAATAAGCTATTTGTAACAGCGAATGTGTTTGATGGATGGATAAACACTGGGTACTCTGTTAGAGGAGTATAAAATATATAAGTTTTTTGTGTCTTGTTCAGTGCGGATAAAGAGTACGCTCGGTATTGTGTAACGTTCCAAGGCTCATACCAGTATATCTTCTGGGTCTGTGGATCAATAGTTAAGCTGTGCGGCTCGAATTGGTGAGTTTCGTTGACATATAAGGAATTAATAGTCTGAAAAACTTCTCTATCGGTGCCAGTAAGCCGGGCTCGCTCTATTGTAGGATTGGGCTTGTCTGTGGTAAGCCAGTAAATATACCTGTAAAAAAGAAAACATGCTGTAACTATTACGAAGTTAAAAACATTTTTGTTGAGTAATACTAAACTTATTGAACTAAGTCATCACCATTCATCATCAGTGATGTTATTGATCAATGATATCCACATTGACTCTTTTGCAAAACATTGATAATCGTTTACCAAGCAACCCCAGATATTAATTGTGTCAATTTTACCACTGTTATTAATTTTCTGTTTTATGTTGAACAATTTTCCAATGTATCAATTATATAATATATTCAATGAATTTTACTTCTTGTCGATCTTTATTTATAATTTATCCCAATTCATTAGGGGTCGGCGCAGCATGACATTTTCCTCCATACTTCTCTATTACTCGTCATCTGAACATGATTAAACTAAGTATAACTGGGAACGTACCTTTTACAGCTGTCCACGATAATATCACGTGGGATCCCTTCATCAATCTTGATTATAAGATTTCCCCTTGCATTGTTCTGAGCTCCAGCTTTTAATGAAAACGAATTGACAGTTCTGTCACTAGTGTCAGTGAAGAAGACAGTATCTGTGGCGGAGTCGAAGGCGATGCCGTGAATGTTTCTACCTGTTCTTTCGGTAAAACATCTGTTTTCAACAGAAGATAAGGTATAACCACAGATAGCGTCGCCAATGGGCTGCTTGTCGACGTACAGGATCATGTTGTGTACCTCATCGTAGGCTAACGCGGTAAGGCTTTGGGACTCAAATCTTATGGTGCTTATCAGGGTTTTGTGTTTATAAAACTTTAGTTCAGCTCCATAGCTGACTGCGATGTCTGTAACAAGAATAAATACTTAAATTCTATTTTATTGATCTTAAACTTATAATGTCACTTACGGGATATCCTCCGTGATTGTTCATTCAAACTCAAACTCAAACTCAAAGCATTTATTTCAATTAGACCATTACAGGCACTTTTGAATGTCAGAAAAACAAAGAAGGCGAAGCTGCAGTCCCAGACATAAGACATAATAACTTATGAAAGTACTGTAGTTGCCCATTCCAAGGCGTAGATCTCTATGGAGAAGAATGGGCAAGAAACTCCATGGACACTCTTTTCAATCAAACATTTTTACAATATCTTGGTTACATCATTCATGTTGAGATAATACATATATGTGAGAACGATGTAGACAGACGTGCACATTAAGAGCGTCCAGAGTAAAAGATTAGATAACAATTTAAAAACAAAGTAGTTAAAATAAACCGTGGCAGCTAAGAGATGACCAGTCCCAACTGACAGCGCCCGTTCACGAACTTGCCGCATGGATCAGCACCATTCAACTCAACCATTTTGAAGGGAACTAAATGATCCGACACACCCGCCACCATCAGCGAGACATTTGAGTGAGCATGACATTCTCTCAACCGCCAGGGCAAATTCGAGTCAATGAATGATAACTAAATGCAAATGGTAGCTTTACAGTACATAGTACTCACACATGCGCTATGCAATTATATAATACTAAGTGATTGAATCTATACAATGCAAGGATATTTTTACAATCTTCTGCAGCTTCCACAATAACTTCACATGGTAATCAATTAGTTTGCCCCCTGTGGTTGTGGAGCAGGACCAGCATTGAGCCAAGCATTTCTATCATCAATGTAATCCCCCAACTTATATCATTTTTTTGAACTCCCGATATTTCGACGCTGTTGCAAGCGCCATGATAGCGGGTTGACTGGAGAATGCGGGTGGATGGAAAACAAATTGTTAAGAGCAGACAAATCTATTTACCCTCTTTCTTTGTCTTTTGCTACGCGCACTACTGGAACTCGACACTACGGAAGATATCCCGTTAGTGACACTATAAGTTTTGTTGTAAACCGTGAAAGCTTAAAACAGTGTTTTATTGATCTTCTTCTTCTTTACGTGTCGGTTATTCAAAATGTGTCATACCAGAATGATGAAACCACCTGCACTGTTCTAATATTTGTTTCGTTTAAATCCTGAAAAATGCTGGTGGTTGTGCAGGGTGAGCAGGTCAGGAGGTGGGACATAACCTGCAAAGGGGCTGCACACTGACATTGTGTTTGGGATGGATCGAGGATATCCCAATTGGCCAGTCTATACCTACAGCGGCCAACCTGGGCACGCAATCGGTCAAGAGATTTCATTGGTCACTGCAGTTTTTATACAGGAGGCAGATGTTGAATTGATAAAAAAAACACTGGGGATTACGCTTGATTCAAAGCTACAAATGGGTTCTCATTTAACATCTCTTGCAGGGCGGCTAAATAATTCAGCAGCATAATTGAGCTGTTAGAAAAATCCGTGAATTTACTTAGATATAAAAAGACCCTTAACGAAGCCGAAAGGCATTTGCTCTCCCCGTCAATGCGATATTTTTTTGGTTCTAGACCATACCTGGGAACCTTCTAGTTACGGAGATATTGGGGGTCGAAGTTCCAACTTTTTCGCAAGTTTTTTTTTAATACATGTTTTTAAAGTAAGATTTTTACTTTAAATACCTCCACGACCACCGTGCTATTCAATCCATCCATCAGCACAATGTTCTGAGTAAGTTACATTGAGTCCTACAGCCAAACGTGATTTTCGACCCCAAAAAAAAAAGTCGTTTCCCAGCAAACATTTTTGCGTAAAGTTACTTAGTTTGATGTACAGAATGCTTGGTTGACGGCTTCGTGGTCAGGGTCCGTTTACACCCTGTATACCGCGAGACTGGTCTTTATTAGTTACTTTCAAATTCATCAATTTTGTTATGGGGCGGGCTGCAGACATCTAGTCAATTATTATTCTGCTAGAAGGAGCCATCAGAACCATATAAATGTATAATCTCCGTAAGCGTGATTCTCTAAGAAAACTGTTGAAGGAAACATTATGACGGTACATTGTCAATATACATCTATGAAAACAAAACGTATGTAAGGTAAAATCTGCATGTTTTAAGTAAAAGAGGTGACACACAATTACAGTACTAGAAATAGGGACCAATTCGTTTAGCCAAGCCCGCAGCCCCGGAAGGCATCGGCCCTTGCGGAACCCTTCCGGTTTGCTGAAAGTAAGGGATCCCTTTTTTTTTTTACGGTTGGTAAATGTTCAAATGACTTCTCCCGCTCTTGGTGGAGTGGGAGGGAGTGTCAGTCTCTTACTGACTAAAACCCATCCATGTTCCTTCATTACCCTTTGTGTTCCAGGGCCACGGTATCTCTTTCGAACAGTCCCGCAGCCCCGGCAGGCATCGGCCCTTGCGGGCCCCTTCCTGGTTGCTGACATCTCTTTGAGGCGCGCGTGGAACACGAACGCGCCGTCGACACGGCCTGTCGTCATAAGACGGACGGACGGTGAGCTAACCCATTACTCACCGTCCACAGGCCAGCGCCTACGGTGGCCGGTAGCCACCACGTGGCCCCCGACGCCCGGTGTGTCCCCCGCGGCGGCTGGGACGTGAGATTCTCTCTCGCTAGCATGACTGCTTCGCAGAAGGAGGTGACGGCTTCCCATTCCCTCTCGCTCCGGACCATGGCCTGAACCAGGGCCGGGCGCGAGAGGTCGCCGCCGCCGATCGCCGCTACGAGGACACGGCGGAGCTCCGCCCAAGCGGGGCAGACCTCTACGGTGTGCGCCACCGTGTCCTCCGGACGATCCTCACAATGCAATGATAGCACCCGGGCGTTTCCTCCCGCCCGATTCGGTGCAGGAACCTCCCGAAACAACCGTGTCCGGTGAGGACCTGCGTCAGGCGGAAGGTGAGGGCGCCGTGGTGCCTCTCTAGCCACTCCTTAAAGAGGGGACTTATCGCCACTATTGTGGCGTGCCCTAAGTAAGGGATCCCTTACTTCATCATTTGAAACTTCCGTATTATCCGATACGGAAGTTTTAAAGTGGCGTCTGCTACAGAAAAGTTGAAAGGAAAGTTAGCATGGACAATATGCACATGTATGAGGAGGGATGAATCGCATGTGACTAGAAGAGTGATGAGTATAAATGTTGATGGATGGAGAGATGGAGAGGAGTACCAAATAAAAGATGAATGGATTGTGTGACGGATGAGTGAAAGTAAAAGGAGAAATAATAGTGTGACGGTTGACAGTGGAGGACTAAAGGACATGCCGCACCACCATCCAGTAACATGGGTCTACGGCACGAAGATGATTAAAAAAATTATTTAATTTTAATTTTTTTAATATTTTTTTTTTATTATGGGGATGATGCACTGAAAACTGCGGCTTCAGTTCTTTAGACTATTATCCGCACACTGCAAACACACCTTATAAGGGAGACACCTAATTTAATGTCACAAAAATAATAAAAAATTGAGTTAATGTTGTACTCACCCCACGAATGCGCCAGCGCTACGTTAAGTGCTAACAACGCGAGCACAATCTGCGTTCCACACATTTTCAACTTCATACTCTTACAATTACAAAGTATAATTATGGGACGTCCTCTCTTGCTGATTCCTCTCAGAACTTGATTGCTAAACGATGTTTCTCGCCAAGTTATATAGAGCAGCTATTTATACTATTGATAATAATGAGAAAGACTGATAAGAGCATGCATGAATGAAACAGGGTTTCCCTAGCTTACTCGTCACACCGATAACCTTTTAGATAGTATTATAATCAGTGCCAATTTTTAGGGATCTATCAATTTTATTTCCTCATGCGCAATGTATCGTTACCGTGACAAAACGCACTTAGTGAACGGCAAGCGCGGCGACGAGTTCGATGAACTCCGTTGCTAGGTAGGAAGTGAACAGCTGCTTTCACGAGTCGTTAGTATTTCAACATCCATTGTTGGATTTTTTATTTTAGCCGTATTATTTACATAAATGAAGTGCTGCGTACATGGAATGTAATTTAACATTGAAATAAAGGAACAGTAAGTGGAAAAAAAAACCGGTGGAATATGATTCAAAATAAGGAGCTGAATGCACCCTGTCAGTTTGTGGAGGGCTGTCCCTTACACCCTGCATAGAGCAGCTATTTATACTGTTGATAAGAATAAGAAAGACTGATAAGAGCACACATTAACGAAGCAGGTATTCCCTAACTTACTCATCACACAGATAACTTGGTGACCTTTTAGATAGTATTATAATCGGTGCCAATTTTTAGAGATCCGTAGCCAAATGGTAAAAACGAAACCCTTAAAATTGTAATTTCGTTGGTCCGGATGAAACACAGTAAGTTTACTCGGCGATTATTCGCATTATAGCGGTAAAAATTAAAAAGGGGTTTACTGTGTCCAGTGGCGTATTTAAAGATATTTTGGTGTCCCGGTTATACAGCTTATAGCTTTAGCTTTAGCAGCTTATAGCTTTATATACCTTTTTATTTAATGTTATAATGAAGTGTACTCTTTCCCCTACAGACCCGTCCCCGCCGCTCCGAGGTACCCCGCCGGACTACCCCCCGCACTTTGCCCCAACTACCCCTACTGCTGGTGAATAACCCATAAGACCCCAACTCTTTTCCGGCACAACCTTATAACAGCTTTACCCATTGATATCAAGACGCCACCATCTTTGTTTCAGAGTGTATCCGAACACATTTTTTTAATTTGTTCTTATGTCAAAATCTGACATTGACATTTTTTTTAAGGTTTACCTGCAGTAAAAAATGTTAGGTATATGTCTCCTACAAATCATTTAAAGCGTCTTCATGTAAACACTAAGCCACTAAAATATATACGATGTGAAGTATCCAAAAACATTATGAATTCAAGTTAATAACACTGAGTATATTTCAGAAAAATCGGCAGTATCCATTCTTAAATAGAGTTCAAGTGCCTGTTTTGTATACTGTCAATTTTCTCTTAATTTCTCAAATGATTCCCACCTTAAAGGAATGTATTCCTTAGAAACATTGTTTTAGTGGTCATTTTTGCCTGTAAGATGCTTTTTGTAGTAATAAATTGGGTTTTTCTGCAATATTTTCGTCATTAACAAGAGCTGACACTGCCATATTGTGTAAAAATAAATGTAAATAGACGCATTCCATCTTCCGTCTTCGTAAGAAAATGCTTGTCTGCATTTGTAATTGTATTTTTTTTGTAAAAACGTGTAAAAAAATTGTAAATAAATATTTTTTTTTTATAATTTTTGTAGTTATTTTACCTAAAGCTAGTTTTCATGAATATGAAATTCAAATAGAACTAAAATAATGATAAAAGAAGACTAAAAGTAACTACCTATAAAGGGTGTAAAAAGACCCTTAACGAAGCCGAAAGGCACTTGTTCTCCCCGATTTTTTTGTACTAGGCCATACCTGGGAACCTTCTAGTTACGGAGATATTGGGGGTCAAAGTTCCAACATTTTCACAAGTTTTTTATATACATGTTTTTAAAGTAAGACTTTTAGTTTAAACACCTCCATGACCCCCATACTATTCAACACATCCATCAGCACTAAGGTTTTAGTGCATAAAATTGAATTTTACTGTAAAACGTGATTTTTCACTCCAAAAAAAAAGTCGTTTCCCAGAAAAGATTTTTGCGTAAAGTTACTTAGTTTGATGTACAGAATGCTTGGTTGACGGCTTCGTGAAAGGTCCGTTTAAAAAAAAAACATGTTTTGCTGTATGACTCAATAGTACGGGGGTCGTGAAGGAGTTTAAAGTAAAAATATTTAATTAAAAACATGTATTTTTAAAAAAACTTGTGAAAAAGTTGGAACTTTGACCCCCAATATCTCCGTAACTAGAACTTTCCCAGGTATAGTGTTGAACAAAAAAATTATCGCAATGACGGAGAGAACAAGTGCTTTTCGGCTTCGTTAAGGGTCTTTTTACACCCTTTATATAATATAAACAACGACGACAATAGGACACTTAGGCGTCAAAGTACTCCTCCGCATCGCTGTCATCTGGAAATGTGCCCAGAAGACTGGCAGCATTGCCACGCTGAATGGCAATGCTAATTCTTTGGCCAAACAAAGAGCCAGCCTTCTGGTAACACTTCATTTGAATAGACGAAGAGAAATTGCCAAATGTAGGTTTAAGCACGTTTCATGTTTTTCATGACAACACGCTCAGCATTCTTGTCAACGACCACTTGACTAACGAGTTTTCATAAAACTTTAAGGAACCAATACTGGTACTGTTAGTCTATGTCATCCCACTGCTGGGCAAAGACCTCTCTCCCTATGACTTCCAAATCTCCCGATCTAGGGTTAACGTTTTTTTTTTGTAATCGGCCATTCTTTAAACGTTCTAGTTACGGCGATAAGGTTAAATTTCCAAAATTACCCCTCCCTGTATTATACAATGGATCCACCAGTACCTACAATAATTTGAGTGCGTAAGTAACATTGAGCTAGCGCTCACGCTGCGCAAAAATCAACAAAATAATTGCGCAATATTTTTGCGGAGTGTTACCTAATTTGACGTACAGAGTGCTTAGTTGACAGCTTTTGTGCTGGATTTTTTCACATCCTGTGCATAAGAACGACGATCGATAAAACGATCGATCGATTCGATTGTACCTGTAGGAAATTTCTAAGCTGCTATCTGCATCGGGTAACATCGTGATGAATAGTAATGTAAAGTATTGTTGATACTTGGGTTTTATCTAGATGAAATTATAAACAGGTTAAAGTAAGAAAATTAATCATTTATTGCAAATACATAATATATACACACGTTTACAGAAATATATACACAGCCTGATCTCACATGTTAAAACCTTTATAAAAGTTGTAGAAAATCGCATCGCTGGTGATCTAGATAAACAACAACCTCCTGAACAGGCAGGCTTCCGTCCCGGACTTTCTACCACCGACCACTTGCAAACCATCAATCAGATAATATAAAAATCCCTAGAATTTAATATCCCACTTTACCATACATTTGTGGACTACTCGAAAGCATTCGATAGTGTAACGCACTCTGCCATCTTTAACGCTCTTAGCAATCAAAATGTAGAATCTACATAAATAGGTCTTTTACAAAATATATATACCAGCAGTTGAGTACAGCCGCTATAAAATTAAAAAGGATAGGTCCACAATTCAGAATCCTAAAGGGGGTCAAACTGGGAGACCCGCTATCTCTTAAGCTATTTACAAATACCCTCGAAGAAGTCTTTAGATTGTTGGCGACCGTTGGAAGAGAGCGGTATCAATCTCGGTGAGGCGAGGTTGACAAATGTACGCTTCGCTGAAGACATTGTACTTTTCTCTTCATCATTCAAACATAAAAAAGTGAAAAATTGTTTCAGAAGTCGGTGGAAAAAAAAACGGAACCAAACAAACAAAAGTTACAGACTTCTGAAGCTAAAGTTATTTTTCACTTTTTTGTGTTTTTGAAGTCGGTTTTATTTGAAATACACAACGCGTTTCTGGTCTCCCCTGTGATTCGTTGAATCTTCCACATATCCTCACCGCGCCGCTCGACTCCGTCTTGGTAGATCCTGGGTCTTAAACATCCTTCTTCTTTGGTGAACGATTCCTTGAATCCTCTCGAGTAGTGAGCGTTTACCGTCTATGTCAGTTTTTTACAAACTACAGCTGTCGATGTACCTGAGAGATGTGTTGGTGCGTGTCGAGTTTTAAGACAACGTATTAGTACGTATATATTTCACAGTTCTGATTCTCTTCTGTAATTTGATAGTTCGCTACTATACCAACAGACATCATTGTATTCGCCCCATTAAGTACAATTTTTTCAGGTGGAACACTAAAAACAGATTCTTTTCCAAATATATAAACGTTCCCTCCAGTATAGCGAAAGTCGACGACGAAAAATAAGCTATTTGTAACAGCGAATGTGTTTGATGGATGGATAAACACTGGGTACTCTGTTAGAGGAGCATAAAAGACGTAAGTTTTTTGTGTCTTGTTCAGTGCGGATAAAGAGTACGCTCGGTATTGTGTGACGTTCCAAGGCTCACACCAGTATATCTTCTGGGTCTGTGGATCAATAGTTAAGCTGTGCGGATCGAATTGGTGAGTTTCGTTGACATATAAGGAATTAATAGTCTGAAAAACTTCTCTATCGGTGCCAGTAAGCCGGGCTCGCTCTATTGTAGGATTGGGCTTGTCTGTGGTAAGCCAGTAAATATACCTGTAAAAAAGAAAACATGCTGTAACTATTACGAAGTTAAAAACATTTTTGTTGAGTAATACTAAACTTATTGAACTAAGTCATCACCATTCATCATCAGTGATGTTATTGATCAATGATATACACTTTGACTCTTTTGCAAAACATTGATAATCGTTTACCAAGCAACCCCAGATATTAATTGTGTCAATTTTACCACTGTTATTAATTTCATAATTTTCTCTTTTATGTTGAACAATTTTCCAATGTATCAATTATATAATATATTCAATGAATTTTACTTCTTGTCGATCTTTATTTATAATTTATCCCAATTCATTTGGGGTCGGCGCAGCATGACATTTTCCTCCATACTTCTATATTACTCGTCATCTGAACATGATTGAACTAAGTATAACTGGGAACGTACCTTTTACAGCTGTCCACGATAATATCACGTGGGATCCCTTCATCAATCTTGATTATAAGATTTCCCCTTGCATTGTTCTGAGCTCCAGCTTTTAATGAAAACGAATTGACAGTTCTGTCACTAGTGTCAGTGAAGAAGACAGTATCTGTGACGGAGTCGAAGGCGATGCCGTGAATGTTTCTACCTGTTCTTTCGGTAAAACATCTGTTTTCAACAGAAGTAATGGTATAACCACAGATAGCGTCGCCAATGGGCTGCTTATCGACGTACAGGATCATGTTGTGTACCTCATCGTAGGCTAACGCGGTAAGGCTTTGGGACTCAAATCTTATGGTGCTTATCAGGGTTTTGTGTTTATAAAACTTTAGTTCAGCTCCATAGCTGACTGCGATGTCTGTAACAAGAATAAATACTTAAATTCTATTTTATTGATCTTAAACTTATACTGTCACTTACGGGATATCCTCCGTGATTGTTCATTTTTTTGAACTCCCGATATTTCGACGCTGTTGCAAGCGCCATGATAGCGGGTTGACTGGAGAATGCGGGTGTATGGAAAACAAATTGTTAAGAGCAGACAAATCTATCTACCCTCTTTCTTTGTCTTTTGCTACGCGCACTACTGGAACTCGACACTACGGAAGATATCCCCTAAGTGACAGTATAAGTTTCGTTGTAAACCGTGAAAGCTTAAAACAGTGTTTTATTGATCTTCTTCTTCTTTACGTGTCGGTTATTCAAATTGTGTCATACCAGAATGATGAAACCACCTGCACTGTTCTAATATTTGTTTCGTTTAAATCCTGAAAAATGCTGGTGGTTGTGCAGGGTGAGCAGGTCAGGAGGTGGGGCATAATCTGCAAAGGGGCTGCACACTGACATTGTGTTTGGAATGGATCGAGAATATCCCAATTGGCCAGTCTATACCTACAGCGGTCAACCTGGGCACGCAATCGGTTAAGAGATTTCATTGGTCACTGCAGTTTTTATACAGGCGACAGATGTTGAATTATTGATTTAAAAAAAAATAATCACTGGGGATTACGCTTGATTCAAGGCTACAATTGGGTCCTCATTTAACTTCTCTTGCAGGGTGGCTAAATAATTCAGCAGCATAATTAAGCTGTTAGAAAAATCCGTGAATTTACTTAGATATACGGGGTGTAAACAGACCCTTCACGAAGCCGTCAACCAAGCATTTTGTACATCAAACTAAGTAACTTTACGCAAAAATTATTGTTGGGAAACGACTTTTTTTGGGGTGAAAAATCACGTTTTACGGTAAAACTCAATGTAACGGACTAAAAACATTGTGCTGATGGATGGATTGAATAGTACGAGGGTCGTGAAGGTGTTTAAAGTGAAAATCTTACATTAGAAACATGTATTTAAAAAAAAACTTTGAAAAAGTTGGAACTTTGACCCCCAATATCTCCGTAACTAGAAGGTTCCCAGGTATGGTCTAGAACAAAAAAGTCATCGCAATGACGGGTAGAACAAGTACCTTTCGGCTTCGTTAAGGGTCTGTTTACACCCTTTATACCGCGAGACTTGTCTATATTAGTTACTTTCAAATTCATCAATTTTGTTATGGGGCGGGCTGCAGACATCGAGTCAATTTTATTCTGCCAGAAGGAGCCATCAGTGTCATATAAATGTATAATCTCCGTAGGCGTGATTCTTTAAGGGAACTGTTTAAGGACATTAACAGCAGACGGTACATTGTCAATATACATCTATAAAAACAATGTACGTAAGGTAAAATGTGCAAGTTTTTAGTAAAAGAGGTGTCAGACACAATTACAGTATTAAAAATAGGGACAAATTCGTTTTGCAAAGCCCGGAGCTCCGGAAGGCATCGGCCCTTGCGGAACCCTTCCGGTTTACTGAAAGTAAGGGATCTTTACGTTATCATTTGAAACTTCCGTATTATCTGATACGGAAGTTTTAAAGTGGCGTCTGCTACAGAAAATTTGAAAGCAAAGTTAGCATGGACAATATGGACATGTATGGGAGGGATGAGTCGCATGTGACTAGAAGAGTGATGAGTATAAATGTTGATGGATGGAGAGATGGAGAGGAGTACCAAATAAAAGATGAATGGATTGTGTGACGGATGAGTGACAGGAAAAGGAGTTATAATAGTGTGACGGTTGGCAGTGGAGGACTAAAGAACATGCCGCACCAGCATCCAGTAACATGGGTCTACGGCACGAAGATGATTAAAAAATTTATTTAATTTTAATTTTTTTAATAATTTTTTTTTTCATTATGGGGATGATGCACTGAAAACTGCGGCTTTAGTTCTTTAGACTATTATCCGCACACTGCAAACACACCTTATAAGGGAGACACCTAATTTAATGTCACAAAAATAATAAAAAAATGAGTTAATATTGTACTCACCCCACGAATGCGCCAGCCCCACGTAAAGCGTTAACAACGCGAGCACAATCTGCGTTCCACACATTTTCAACTTCATACTTGTAATACAAAGTAGATGGGACGTCCTCTCTTGCTGATTCCTCTCTCAGAACTTGATTGCTAAACGATGTATTTCGACAAGTTATATAGAGCAGCTATTTATACTATTGATAAGAATAAGAAAGACTGATAAGAGCATGCATTAATGAAGTAGGTTTTCCCGAACTTACTCGTCACATCGATAACTTGGTGACCTTTTATATAGTATTAGAATCGGTGCCAATTTTTAGGGATCTATCAATTATATTTCCTCATGCGCAATCTATCGTTGCCGTGACAAAACGCACGTAGTGAACGGCAAGTGCGACGACGAGTTCGATGAACTCCGTTGCTAGGTAGGAAGTGAACAGCTGCTTTCACGAGTCGTTCGTTAGAGTATTTCAACATCCATTGTTGGATTTTTTATTTTAGCCGTATTATTTACATAAATGAAGTGCTGCGTACATGGAATGTAATTTAACATTGAAATAAAGGAACAGTAACTGGAAAAAAAAAACCGGTGGAATACGATTCAAAATAAGGAGCTGAATGCACCCTGTCAGTTTGTGGAGGGCTGTCCCTTACAACTTGTATAGAGCAGAACTATTTATACTGTTGATAAGAATAAGATAGACTGATAAGAACACGCATTAACGAAGCAGGTTTTCCCTAACTTACTCATCATACCGATAACTTGGTGACCCTTCTTTTCTAAAAACCGAACCGATTACAATACTAGATAGTATTGTAATCGGTGCCAGTTTTTAGAGATCCGTAGCCAAATGGTAAAAACGAAACCATAACGAAACCATACAAAAGTTTTAGCATTACGCAAGTTTATTGATGGTAGATATAACGGTAATTATTTTGATAGTGAATTAATAAAATGATCACTCTTAATCACGTTATATTTTTTGTTTTGTTTAATAAACACATTTGTGGCTGTATAGTATCACGAATGTATTTGTTCTAGTGACCATAACTTAAAACTAAAGATGTCATCACGACATGACTGTGCACTCTATACTTAGGCGACGCCATTCTTATTCTTTACTAGCGACCCGCCCCGGCTTCACACGGGAGCATTACACATACAGGGTGTAAACAGACCCTTCACGAAGCCGTCAATCAAGCATTCCGTACATCAAACTAAGTAACCCTACATAAAAATTATTACTGGGAAACGATTTTTTTTTGGGGTGAAAAATAACCTTTTACGGTAAATCTCAATGTAACGCATGCAAAGCATTGTGCTGATGGATACATTGAATAGTAAACCGGTCATGGAGGTATTTAAAGTCAAGTTTTTTTTTTAATACTAATTTTTAAGGTTCTACCTTAAAAATTAGTATTTTAAAAATAGTATTTTTTTTATTATTATTTTTAAGGTTCTACCTTAAAAATTAGTATTTAATAATCATTTTTAGTATTTTTAGTATTAAAAAAAAAAATTGTGAAAAAGTTGGAACTTTGACCCCCAATAACTCCGTAACTAGAAGGTTCCCAGGTATGGTTTAGAACAAAAAAAATATCGCAATAGCGGGGAGAACAAAAGCCTTTCGGCTTCTTTAAGGGTCTATTTACACCCTTTATAAACCTTCCTCTTGAATCACTCTATTTACTACTGAAATTGCATTCAAATCCGTTGTGTAGTTTAATAGATCTAAGCATACAGACAGCGGGAGCGACTTTGTTTCATACTACGTAAGGATTGCATACAAAATTAAAAGATGTACACACAAAATTACAATATATAGCTTATGTACAGACGCCAGCACATCAAGCTACTACAATCTGTCAAAGGAGATTATCAACTTCGGTCCAAGTGTGTTGCAGATGTACATTGTACCTTAAATGATAGGTGTCACCGAGTACAATATTTTTTATTATGGCAGCAAAATATCCCAGAGGAATTGACATTTTTGCGCATTTGTATTTATATTTTGAAACGTAGTAAAAATGGTGAAAAAACTGTAGCGGCACTATAAAAAGTACTACAGCAACATAGAACAAAATGTACTACAGCGCCATCTATGACCAGAGGATGAACTAAACATAGAAATACATCAAAATCCTACATCGCGCAAGTAAAGTTATCCGCGACGAAGAACCCGACAACAACTTATTGTCGGGCAGTAGCCCACCAGACACAACACCCGTCGGGTCGGAGGATCCTCCCTTTACTATGGAAGATGAAGAACTTTATACCTTATAACTTTATACTTTTGGTAGGTTGATGTGCTGGCGTCTGTACAACGGCGAGCTTAACCCAGAATTGGATTTTCTTACGGCAAACCTTACTTCGATTGCGAGATTTGCAGAAGAGGATACACTTATGTGCACAAACAGTACATTTTTAAAACTTAAATTAAAACCACCATGACCAGAACTTGACCAGGCCGACGTCTGTCGAGTCAGCTAGTAAAACACAGTTTTGTATATCTATATCCAAGTGAATTTCAAAATTCAAGATAAAAAGCTCTCTATAGCACACACCGTGACTTTTTAGTCGTCTTGCTAGGGTGGTCCACTCAATGTGCCCGACATAAAATAAATAGTTCTAGGCGCGATTTTTTTTTGTTACTTATCTTAATAGGTGCAAAGAAAAATAAATAAACATTAGAAACAATTATGAAACATCCTGTTAATGATGGTGCACGTGTGAAACGGGAGAATATATCTACCCAGCGCTCGAGTCCAGTAGACCATCGCTCACAACAAGGTTTTTAACTACGTCATGAGTCTTAATATTGAATAATATTTTTATTTTTAAAACTAGCTTCTGCCCGCGACTTCGTACGCCGATCCTGTTGCTTATGCCAGCGACAACGGGGTCGTCAAAATCGAAGATCTGAAACGTCTGATGTCGAATTCTAAGAGCCCGGGGACGGGAAAACAACGGGATGCGCGAGACGATTCGAGACGTTCCATATCTTTCATTTTTGTAAGTCAGGAGTCGATGCGTAGATACGCTTGGACTCAAGCGTAATTCTCTATCCGTGAACGTCTCCGATTCGCGAGACAATGCATGACGTTCACGATCAGCGGCCAGTCGCGCATCATATTCTTCACAGTTCTCTAGAACGCAGGCGTGCTTCATTATCCAAGAGGAAGAGAAGAGAAGAGAGGAAGAGGTTTCCACGGAGCGAGTTGCAGCCTGATGTTCTCGAACAGCATCAAGTCTCTCCTGATGTTCTTCGGTAGATTCTTGGGATCTTATGATCCTCAATCTTTTAACTCCTTTGGAACATTGGGAAAGATTTGACCTCTTTCTAGGCATGGTTATAGTTTTATTGTGACGATACCTGATCAATTAAAATCTAAGTGACTGCTCCCCTGCGTTACCGGGTAGGCTACCGTGTCACGAAGATAAGTGGAAAAAGTCTAAAACACTCAAATAACATAAGCCCGAAGGCATATTTATTCGATAAAATAAAAAAATAAATAGGAGTTTTGTCCAGTAGAGTCAAATTTTCAATGATATACCGTCGTCATCGAATATCAGTCCTAAACTGTTACCGCCTTCACCGCGTGGAGGTACTCCCAGCTTATGTTATTTTATAATTATACAGTGAAATTAGTGATAGCTTTGATTTCCACATCAGATGTTTCTGATCTTCGATTTTTATAAGTCAACAGGAAATGCCCATCAGACCGAACAACTTTTGCTAAGACGTCATTCCTATAGGTTTTATGGTGTAGCTGGGCTCTTGGAGTTCCACAATAGGTGTTCCAGATCTCCGATTTTTATAAATAAACAGAAAGTGGTCATCAGATCTAACAATTTTTGCTAAGACGTCATTCCTATATGTGTTATGGTGTAGCTGGGCTCTTGGAGTTCCACAACAGGTGTTCCAGATCTTCGATTTTATAAGTCAACAGAGAGTGCTCATCAGATTGAAGAATGTTTGCTAAGACGTCATTCCTATATGTGTTATGGTGTAGCTGGGCTCTTAGAGTTCCACAACAGGTGTTCCAGATCTTCGATTTTTATAAATCAACAGAGAATGCTTATCAGATTGAACAATTTTTGCTAAGACGTCATTCCTATATATGTTATAGTGTAGCTGGACTCTTGGAGTTCCACATCAAGTGTTCCAAATCTTCAAATTTATTCTCTCAGCAGAAAATGCTCATCACGTGGAACAATTTTTGCTATGGTACCATTTTTGTATCTCTTATAGTTTAGCTATTCTATTGCGGTTCTGCATCAGGTGTTCAAGTTTCCAAGATAAATTATAGCCTATATGTTGCCCAGACTACACAACAAAAAAAAAAATCTTTCATATCCGTCTAGTAGTTCCGAAGATTAGCGTGTACAAACAAACAGACAAACAGACAAACAGACAAACAGATAAACAGACAAACAGACAAACAGACAAACAAACATAATTTTTTTTTTGGATTCGTGCTCTATTACTGTTTCTAAACCCCCCTCAATTTTTTTTTTTTAATATATTCAATGTACAGACACAGTTTTTTTACTGTCTTATTATATGTATATAGATTATTAAAATCTCATAAATACCTATTTTTTTAATGAATGCTTACTAGTGATTGGATACATGAAGTGGGCTGCCGTTGTAAGACGACTAAAAAGTCACGGTGCATAATACGTGTCTTTAAGATACCGTAATAGGTCGTCTCTCAAACAAGCATGACGGGATTATGGGTATCTATTAATTAATACAACAAAATAAATTGCAAATTAGTTTATTGTATCAGTGTATTGGATCAACGGTTGGGTCATCATTATTTTCGTTTCTTAGTAGACACATCCACAGCCGCGGCTTCCAATGCCGACTCCGAGAGCGCCCGGAGCGATGGCAGCAGTGCCAAGTCCATATCCAGCACCGAGCCCATAACCAGCGCCGAGCCCAGAGCCAGCGCCGAGCCCATAGGCAGCAGCAGAAGGAGCGATGCTCTGAATAGCAGTAACTCCGTTACCGCAGCTGTAGCTGACGGCGCCAGCACCAGCACTGGGCAGCACGCCCTCCAAAGCGACAGCACTCACGAACGGCAGCTCACCAGCCACGGACAGAGCACCCTCATACACATTCTCAGACGCTACGGAGAGGCCACTGGGAGCAATAGCAGACGCGCTGGAGACAGGTAGTCCACCGCCACTGGTGGGAATGATCTCAATACCGGCCAAACCATTTCCGATCAAACCGTTACCAATGATACCATCACCAATCACACCGTTACCAATAATACCGTTACCAATCAGACCGTTACCAATCAGACCGTTACCAATCAGACCGTTACCAATCAGACCATTTCCGATCAAACCATTGCCAGCCCAGCCGTTACCGGCACATCCTGGGGCAACAAGAGTAGGAACAGGGATGGATCCACGACCAAGACATGAACCGAAAGCAGTCTGTAAACAAGAAATTGTTGTATTAGTGAATATATTATCTTTATCAGCAAACGACTTTAATGTTGATGACATAATTATGATGATTCAATAGATCACGTAATGTAATTTGTGTTAGACGTGTTTTATGTAACCACATTATTTGAACTGCTTAAAAACTTAGCTTGAAAGCATGTAGCCGAGTGCAATTAGACAAAAAATACTCAAAAGGTGGAACGAAGTTTATAGTGGTCGGATTTTCATGGGACTTTTTTTATTGAGTTCCTAGAGGTGTAGAGAAGAAAGTTAAAAAAAAAAATTTCGCCGCTCGCAAGTATTTTTTTTTTTTGGATTTCCTTAGTAATATTTTTTTTTCTTTTATGAATAACTTGAAATTCGGCGAATTAATATTGAGGCATAATAGAAAGACCTGTGTGTATCCATTAAAGGCCAATTTGGTCTGTTTATTTGTTCAGTGTTCATATTTCAAGTTTTTTTTTGAAAATATCGTATTTTCTTGAATTATTTCTAAGTTACCGAATTTAAGACTAAGATTTCTTTTGAAATTGGTAACAGATACATTTTTACAGATAACTGGACAAGAAAATGTTCAAGAAAACCATATTTATGAGTTTAGTGACTTAAAATTCATTCGCAAAAATCAGAAAATCGTCTATGTTAATGAAGGCATTTTTTTTTCGAAATTTTTCTATATAACTCAATGTGCAAATTATTTTTCAAAACCCCATTTTAGTAGCTATCTAATAAGGTATAATAACTAGAAAAATATTCAAGGATACTTGTTAAATATCAGTTACTGCTGAGAAAGTAAAACATGACTAAAGGGATCTATCGCTAAGAATTGGGAGCGGTATCGGTATCGGTATTGATATTAAATGGGGCGCAGAGACCCAAGCTTGCAACTAATTCTAAATATAAATTATGAGAAATGGTTACGTTCCAATTACGATGATTTTTGTGAGTTTACCAGCGGTCCCAGTCCACCTTCGTCAGCAATAATCAACATTTATTGAGTAAATCCGATTTTTTTTTTTTTTATGTTCTCTGTAGATAGCTGATTTAATAAGGATATTTTCATAATAATATTTACGTTGGCCGCCATAGAAACATTTTGAGAAAAATTGCCTTCTTTAACTTTTACACAGACGATTTCCTGATATTTGCGAATGAATTTTTAGTCACTTCACTCGTAAATATGGATTTCTTGAACATTTTTACGTTCAGTTATCCGTGAAAAAGTATCAGTTACCAATGACAAAAGAAATCTTTGTGTTAAAACTCGGTATTTTAGAAATAATTGAAAAAATAGGAAATTTTCATTAAAAAACCTGGTAATATGCATTTCGTCAACACCAATGAACAAGGAAATAGACCAAATTGGCATTTAATGGATGCATACAGGTCCCACTATACGTCACAATATAAATCCGGTGAATTTCAAGTTATTCAAATGCGAAAAAAAAATATTCAAAAGGAAATTTAAAAAATTAAAAAAAAAAGTCGCGAGCGTCGAAATTTTTTTTTTTAACTTTCTTCTCCACAACTCTAGGAACTCAATAAAAAAAACCCCATGAAAATCCGACCACTATAAACTTCGTTCCACCTTAAAGTCTAATTGCACTCGACTAATGGACAAATAAAGGAGAAAACTAACGTGGAATGAGCTGGAAAAATAACGTGAAAGGACTGTAACTGAATGCAACCTTTGGGAAAATCCCAACTAAGAGTTGGTTACATCGATACAAAACTTGGGAACAATAAACAAGTCAACAGTTTCTCACCTGGATGAAGAGCGCCTGAGCGCAGAGGACGAGGATCACCTTGGCTGACATTGTAGTTTGTGTTGAAGTAAACCTGCGAATGATTTTTCCAAGAATCGATCGACTATTTATACCGAAGTGTAGTCCTTATCTAGTAGTGTTGCAGCAATTTGTGGATTTTGAAATGGACTTTTCATACCTACCTTTATCAGTAGTTGCAATATGAGGAAATAGAAAAATGCATGTTGCATTTCGTAAGTGATGTAACCTTGAAATATTTTAGTATGGAAGGCTTTGTTTCAATAGAACATAGAAAACATTGTTATGATAAGAAGCTTTTGCACTATATAAACGTGGTCTAGACATAGGGACATCATTCAGTCTTCGGCTTCTCGTTGAACACCAACAAACATTAAACATGTCTACCTTCGCTGTTCTGTTACTCTGCATCCAAGCTTGCTTGGTCCAGGTGAGAGGTTTTTTTAAGTTCCTCCTTCATTGCTATTGTTTTTGCGTTTTTTTATTGATCTGTAATAACAGGCTTGTTGACATTCTTCTATGAACACAAACTATTTTGTTTCGTCAGAATGTGTTCGGTTACGGGTGCGGCTGCGGAGGTCAAGTGGCCCCCATAGCGCCTGCTCTGGTTCTCGGCGCTGGTCTTTCTCCTGCTGGTGCATGCGGTGGTGCCCTCGGTCTTGGCGCTATCGGTGGCGCCATCGGATCTGCTTATGGTAGCGCACTTGCTCCTGCTGCTGCATTCGGAGGTGCTATCGCTCCTGGAGCTGCTTACGGCGGTTCCGGCGAAGGCAATGTGGGCGTCATTGGTGAGCTGCCAGTTGCCGGTAGCACCGCTATTGGTGGTCAGGTCCCCATCACAGGTATCGTGAGTTTTGGAGGCGCTGTGCCGGCTGCTGGTGCCGTGTCTATCTCAGGACAATGCGCGTGCGGCTGCGGTTCTCCTATCTATTAAAGAATCTTCTTCTGAATAAGAATAAACGAACTTGAATTGAGCAAATCTCAAAATCTTTGATTTAATCCTGTTCTCGTCCTAGCGTATTCCAACGAAGGAAAACTCGAGACCGTGGCTATTTACTAATTAATGTTTTTTAAAGTTTCGTGAGCATAAACAGCGATGTGGTCACTTTAACTGTACATGCCTGACCTAGCACAAGTTAGCTCGGATTACTTCTCTGCATGAAACTTCGAAGCTAAATCCTGGGAGGTGATGTGGACACAGTTCCAAAGTTTTTAACTTCTATGAAGAAAAATTTAGTAAGCTCTATTGTCCTAGAACTTAACCTTTCAAAATGTGGAAGTGGTTTGAATCCTTTGGCCTGCTAAAATTGCAGAAAATGTTTTCATCACCACCTGGGTCTGCCAAGTTATGACGAGTACTTTCCATATTTCATTAAAGAATAAACTTAAAATTCGAATAGTGTCTCGAAAAGTCTTTACAAATTGAATATTGATTCGGACTTCACACGTATTTAATTCTGTTGCTTAGTACTAATATTATCATATACCTACCCATTCATTTCTCCCATTTTTGGAAAAATCCATAACTTTTAGATACCGGAGTCCAAATTATCAGAATAATACTTACTACAATCATAAATATGGTGCTAGATGACCGAACATAGCAGCATGCCATACCACACTTCTCATTCGCGTTGCTAGTCTTGGCGTTCACAAGTTTCAATTATAAGTTTACCAACCTTCTTCAACTCGGTCTAAGGTACCAAAACATAAGGCAAGAACATTTTATCTTCCTCACTAGCTGATCCTGCGGTACATTCGATCAAATGCGTTGAACGCTTAGAAAGTGGCTTGCTGGTACAGACGATGGGATGCGCCACTCTGCAGTATTTTTACAACTGCAAATTCTGTCGTTCTGCGAATTTATTGTAGTATTGTCGAAGCCACCTTTATATATATATAAATACTTTCAGAAATATTTGTGCAAAAGGATAATGGGCAAAAATGTAAGGGCGGCTCACCCACGTCCTCCATCGCTTAGACTACTTTTGTTTGAAAGGTATCACAGCCATGTTTCTCTGTGCCAAAGCGCATCAAATTCGGTCCCAGGGTTCTCTATTTATTTCGAGTCGAAACTTACTAGTACTACTAATTACTTTAGTTCGATCCTTATCTAGTTTATGGTAGTTCTAAGCTCTATTAGTTTTATGCCTTCTACTCTGCTGGTGAAGTGACGGCGATGACCAGCCATAGTCAGTTTACACCATACTTATTACTATCTCTAAAGTTCTCATACAGTCCACTACTTTTAATTAAAGGCTCACTGGTCACAGAATCTATGCTGTAGTTTTTGCGCCAATCCGTAACATAAATACACACAGGCAAAATTTGAAAGGTGAATTTGGAAAGTACTCATCATAACTTGAGAAAGCCAGGAGGAGATGAAAAACGTTTCAGTAACTTTAGCAGGCCAAAATATTCAACCCCGGAATATTCAAAAGTTTTCAATCAAGTTCTGAGAGGTTAAAAGCTCTCTATAGCATAAATAATACGAGTCTTTAAGATACCGTAATGGGTCGCCTCTCAAACAAGCATGACGGGATTATGGGTATCTGTTAATTAATACAACAAAATAAATTGCAAATTAGTTTATTGTATCAGTGTATTAAATCAACGGTTGGGTCATCATTATTTTCGTTTCTTAGTAGACACATCCACAGCCGTGGCTTCCAATGCCGAGTCCGAGAGCGCCAGGAGCGATGGCAGCAGTGCCAAGTCCATATCCAGCACCGAGCCCATAACCAGCGCCGAGCCCAGAGCCAGCGCCGAGCCCTGAGCCAGCGCCGAGCCCATAGGCAGCAGCAGAAGGAGCGATGCTTTGAATAGCAGTAACACCGTTACCGCAGCTGTAGCTGACGGCGCCGGCACCAGAACTGGGCAGCACGCCCTCCAAAGCCACAGCACTCACAAACGGCAGTTCACCAGCCACGGACAGAGCACCCTCAAACGCATTCTCAGACGCTACGGAGAGGCCACTGGGAGCACCGGTACCAGACACGCTGGAGACAGGCAGTCCACCGCCACTGGTGGGAATGATCTCAATACCGGCCAAACCATTGCCGATCAAACCGTTACCAATGATACCATTACCAATCACACCGTTACCAATCAGACCGTTACCAATCAAACCATTTCCGATCAAACCATTGCCAGCCCAGCCGTTACCAGCACATCCTGGGGCAATAAGAGTAGGAACAGCGATGGATCCACGACCAAGACATGAACCGAAAGCTGCCTGTAAACAAGAAATTGTTGTATTAGTGAAAATATCTTTATCAGCAAACGACTTTAATGTCGATGACATAATTGTGATAATTCAATCGACCACGTAATGTAATGTGTGTCAGACGTGTTTTATGTAACCACATTATTTGAACTGGGCTTTAAAGCTAAGTTTTTAAACTTAGCTTTAAAGCATGGACAAATAAAGGAGTAAACTAACGTGGCATGAGCGGGCAAAGGACTGTAACTGAATAACTAAAATCCCAACTAAGAGTTGGTTACATCGATACAAAACATGGGAACAATAAACAAGTCAACAGTTTCTCACCTGGATGAAGAGCGCCTGAGCGCAGAGGACGAGGATCACCTTGGCTGACATTGTAGTTTGTGTTGAAGTAAATTGACAGTGACTTTTCCAAGAATCGATCGACTATTTATACCGAAGTGTAGTCCTTGTCTAGTAGCGTTGCAGCAATTTATGGATTTTGAAATGGACTTTTCATACCTACCTTTATCAGTAGTTGCAATATGAGGAAATAGAAAAATGCATGTTGCATTTCGTAAGTGATGTAACCTTGAAATATTTTAGTATGGAAGGCTTTGTTTCAATAGAACATAGAAAACATTGTTATGATAAGAAGCTTTTGCACTATATAAACGTGTTCCAGACGTAGGACATCATTCAGTCTTCGGCTTCTCGTTGAACACCAACAAACATCAAACATGTCTACCTTCGCTGTTCTGTTACTCTGCATCCAAGCTTGCTTGGTCCAGGTGAGAGGTTTTTTTTAAGTTCCTCCTTCATTGCAATTGTTTTTGCGTTTTTTTATTGATTTGTAATTCTGGCTTGTTGACATTCTTCTATGAACACAAATTGTTTTGTTCCGTCAGAATGTGTTCGGTTACGGGTGCGGCTGTGGAGGTCAAGTGGCCCCCATAGCTCCTGTTCTGGGTCTCGGCGCTGGTCTCTCTCCTGCTGCTGCATGTGGTGGTGCCCTCGGTCTTGGCCCTATCGGTGGTGCCATCGGATCTGGTTATGGTAGCGCACTTGCTCCTGCTGCTGCATTCGGAGGTGCTATCGCTTCTGGAGCTGCTTACGGCGGCACCGGCGAAGGCAACGTGGGGGTCATTGGTGAGCTGCCAGTTGCCGGTAACACCGCTATTGGTGGTCAGGTCCCCATCACAGGTATCGTGAGTTTTGGAGGCGCTGTGCCGGCTGCTGGTGCCGTGTCTATCTCAGGACAATGCGCGTGCGGCTGCGGTTCTCCTATCTATTAAAGTATCTTCTTCTGAATAAGAATAAACGAACTTGAATTGAGCAAATCTCAAAATCTTTGATTTAATCCTGTTCTCGTCCTAGCGTATTCCAACGAAGGAAAACTCGAGACCGTGGCTATTTACTAATTAATGTTTTTTAAAGTTTCGTGAGCATAAACAGCGATGTGGTCACTTTAACTGTACATGCCTGACCTAGCACAAGTTAGCTCGGATTACTTCTCTGCATGAAACTTCGAAGCTAAATCCTGGGAGGTGATGTGGACACAGTTCCAAAGTTTTTAACTTCTATGAAGAAAAATTTAGTAAGCTCTATAATATTGTCCTAGAACCTAACCTTTCAAAATGTGGAAGTGGTTTGAATCCTTTGGCCTGCTAAAATTACAGAAAATGTTTTCATCACCACCTGGGTCTGCCAAGTTATGACGAGTACTTTCCATCTTTCATCTACATAATAAAATTGCCGATGTCTGTACATTGAAGATATTGAAAAAATATATATTTAGGGAGCCTTTATTAGGAGTGTCATCCTGAATTTCGACAGTTAATTATTTCGACACGGTCCCAATTTCGAAAAACAACAGTTCGACTACTCATTGCTTCGACAGAACATATTTATTTGACTCGCATTAGTCTGACAAAACAAACTTCGACAACACACACCTTCGAAAAACACTACTTCGACAGCACCCTTCTTCGATATGCACTTGTTCGGCCGATCTCTATTTCGACGGAACATACCTTCGGCATAATACTGCTCTGAAATGTGACAATAATACCTAATTGAATTTCGCTTTATGGTTTATAGTATTTTTTTATTGCTTTTTTTTAGAATTAAATTATCTGAAGAAATGATTACATAATTAAACTGTAGAAAGATTTGTTACTGGTTATAATTAAAAACCTAATTGATTATTATATATGTTTTTATTCTGTACCTAAAACCGGTGCGGTAAGAGACGATGGGATGATATGAAAAACTCGAAAGGGCAAAAGAAAAGCAGTAGAAACAGGTTTATTCTTTCAGAGCAGTTCACTGTCCACTCTAAATACTATTTTTACAACTGCAAATTCTGTCGTTCTGCGAATTTATTGTAGTATTGTCGTCGCCAGCTTGTATAGCCTATTGATTGAATAGACCTTTCAGAAATATTTGTGCAAAATTTAAATAGAATCAGTTCGATCCATATCTAGTTTGAGGTATTTTTAAGCTCCATTAGTTTTATGCCTTCTGCCCTTACTGCTGGTGAAGCGACGGCGATGAAATGCCATAGTCAGTTTACACCATACTGTTATTCCTTTTTTTACATATTTTCAAATCACTTACATTTTTAAATATTCCTTAGAAAAAAAAAGAAAAAAAAAGTTGTAGCCCACCGGTATTGGGAACAGGGTCCAAGCTACCGGCGGTCAGGGCTCCAGAGAGAGGACTCTCCAAACAATACGAGCCGTGTCCAGGAATACCGCTTTCTGAATCAAGCCCTTGATCCAGCTGCCTAATGAGAGCCTGCTCAGGTATTGGTCGAGGCTCTTGGCAATTTTTAAGCCATGGGCTGATACGACTATCGGCACAATGATCGCTGAGTCCACATCCCACATGTTAACAACCTCGCGAGCCAAGTCAACATACTTGATTTGCTTATCTTTCTCGGCTTTCACGAGGTTCTCATCATGCGGGACCGTTATGACAACAATCATTGCGCGCCGCTCTGATCGATCCACCACCACTATATCAGGCTTATTGGCCACAATAGTCCTGTCAGTGATGATGGATTGATCCCAGTACAATGTGACACTGCCATTTTCGAGAACTGGGTCGGACACATACTTATAGTACGGCACTTCCAATTCCACAAGGTTGTATTTTAGAGCAAGTTGCAGATAGATAATACATAATAACACCATACTTATTATTTTCTCTAAAGTTCTCATACAGTCCACTACTTTAAATTAAAGGCTCACTGGTCACAGAATCTATGCAGTAGTTTTTGCGCCAGTCCGTAACATAAATACACACAGGCAAAATTTGAAAGGTGAGGATAGAAAGTACTCGTCATAAATTGGGAAAGCCAGGAGGAGATGAAAAACGAATGAATCGAAGATGAATTTTCTGTAACTTTAGCAGGCCAAAATATTCAAACCCGGAACATTCAAAAGTTCTCAATCAAGTTCTGAGAGGTTAAAAGCTCTCTATAGCATAAATAATACGCGACTTTAAGATACCGTAATGGGTCGCCTCTCAAACAAGCATGACGGGATTATGGATATCTATTAATTAATACAACAAAATAAATTGCAAATTAGTTTATTGTATCAGTGTATTGGATCAACGGTTGGGTCATCATTGTTTTCGTTTCTTAGTAGACACATCCGCAGCCGCGGCTTCCAATGCCGAGTCCGAGAGCGCCAGGAGCGATGGCAGCAGTGCCAAGTCCATATCCAGCACCGAGCCCATAACCAGCGCCGAGCCCAGAGCCAGCGCCGAGCCCATAGGCAGCAGCAGAAGGAGCGATGCTCTGAATAGCAGTAACTCCGTTACCGCAGCTGTAGCTGACGGCGCCAGCACCAGCACTGGGCAACACGCCCTCCAAGGCGACAGCACTCACGAACGGCAGCTCACCAGCCACGGACAGAGTACCCTCATACACATTCTCAGACGCTATGGAGAGGCCACTGGGAGCAATAGTAGACGCGCTGGAGACAGGTAGTGCACCGCCACTTGTGGGTATGATCTCAATACCGGCCAAACCATTACCAATCAAACCGTTACCAATGATACCATCACCAATCACACCGTTACCAATCAGACCATTTCCGATCAAACCATTGCCAGCCCAGCCATAACCAGCACATCCTGGGGCAACAAGAGTAGGAACAGCGATGGATCCACGACCAAGACATGAACCGAAAGCAGTCTGTAAACAACAAATTGTTGCATAAGTGAATATATCTTTATCAGCAAACGACTTTAATGTCGATGACATAATTATGATGATTCAATCGATCACGTAATGTGTGTGTGTGTGTGTGTCAGACGTGTTTTATGTATTCACTTTATTTGAACTGGTTAAAAACTTAGCTTTAAAGCATGGACAAATAAAGGAGTAAACTAACGTGGCATGAGCGGGCAAAGGACTGTAACTGAATGCAACCTTTGGGAAAATCCCAACTAAGAGTTGGTTACATCGATACAAAACATGGGAACAATAAACAAGTCAACAGTTTCTCACCTGGATGAAGAGCGCCTGAGCGCAGAAGACGAGGATCACCTTGGCTGACATTGTAGTTTGTGTTGAAGTAAACTTGAGAATGATTTTTCCAAGAATCGATCGACTATTTATACCGAAGTGTAGTCCTTATCTAGTAGTGTTGCAGCACTTTGTGAATTTTGAAACTTACTTTTCATACCTACCTTTATCAGTAGTTGCAATATGAGGAAATAGAAAAATCCACGTATTTCGTAAGTGATGCAACCTTGAAATATTTAGTATGAAGGGCTTTGTTTCAATAGAACATAGAAAACATTGTTATGATAAGAAGCTTTTGCACTATATAAACGTGGTCTAGACGTAGGGACATCATTCAGTCTTCGGCTTCTCGTTGAACACCAACAAACATCAAACATGTCTACCTTCGCTGTTCTGTTACTCTGCATCCAAGCTTGCTTGGTCCAGGTGAGAGGTTTTTTTAAGTTCCTTCATTATTGAAATTCTTTTTACCCTTTTTTTATTGATCTGTAATTCTGACTTGTTGACATTCTTCTATGAACACAAACTGTTTTGTTCCGTCAGAATGTGTTCGGTTACGGGTGCGGCTGTGGAGGTCAAGTGGCCCCCATAGCGCCTGCTCTGGTTCTCGGCGCTGGTCTTTCTCCTGCTGCTGCATGTGGTGGTGCCCTCGGTCTTGGCGCCATCGGATCCGCTTATGGTAGCGCACTTGCTCCTGCTGCTGCATTCGGAGGTGCTATCGCTCCTGGAGCTGCTTACGGCGGCGCCGGCGAAGGCAACGTGGGGGTCATTGGTGAGCTGCCAGTTGCCGGTAGTACCGCTATTGGTGGTCAGGTCCCCATCACAGGTATCGTGAGTTTTGGAGGCGCTGTGCCGGCTGCTGGTGCCGTGTCTATCTCAGGACAATGCGCGTGCGGCTGCGGTTCTCCTATCTATTAAAGTATCTTCTTCTGAATAAGAATAAACGAACTTGAATTGAGCAAATCTCAAAATCTTTGATTTAATCCTATTATCGTCCTAGGTCCTGGTTTCCTTGAATATGTCAAGGAAACCTATACACTCGAGACCGTGGTTTTTTACTAATTTATGTTTGTTAAAGTTTCGCGAGCATAAACAGCGATGTGGTCACTTTAACTGTACATGCCTGACCTAGCACAAGTTAGTTCAGATTACTTCTGGGCATGAAACTTCGAAGCTGAAGCCTGGGAGGTGATGTGGACACAGCTCTAAAGTTTTTAACTTCTATGAAGAACAATTTAGTAAGCTCTATTGTCCTAGAACTTAACCTTTCAAAATGTGGAAGTGGTTTGAATCTTTTGGCCTGCTAAAATTACAGGAGATATCTTTCATCACCTCCATGGGTCTTCCAAGTTATGCCGATGAGTTTCCATCTTTCATTAAGGAAAAATCTTAAAATTGGAATGGTGTCTCGGAAAGTCTTTACAAAATTAATATTAGAATTAAAATAAATTAAAATTCATTTATTTTGGACAATAGTGATCCATATTTTGTTAGTATTACAAATAGCTTATATTCTAGTGTTAGTGATATTCATATAAAGATAATATTATTAAAACAAAGGACGACCAAGCAGGAACACATGTTTCCTACTTAATCAACCTCCGCACAAAATGCCTGATATTTGGCGTATAGCTCTCCTACACAGCTCTCAGGATATAGTTGCGACTACTCCGCCCTCTGCACAGCAGCGATGCCTTTTTTTTGCGCAGTATGGCATGAAAGCCAACCGTGTGGGTCTCAACAAACATTTCTGAAGCGCTACAGAACCGGGGCAGTCGCAACAACATCCTGAAAGTATATTGAACGCGCAGGATAACCAGCGATCTCTTAGTGTAGCTGATCCACAGACTGCTCGTGTAAAAGCTCTGACAGTAGGCCTTAAAAAGAGTAACAATGATTCGGCCTTCACACCTATTTAATACTGTTGCTTTGGACCAATATTCTCATAAACGAGTACCTACCCATTCACTCCTCATATTTTTGTAAAAATCCATAACTTTTAGAAAAAGTAGTACAAATTATAAGAATAATTCTTACTGCAATCCTAAAAGTGGCCCTAGCACATAGTATGCCATTGCACACTTCTCATTCGCTTTGCTGGTGTTGGCGTTCACAAGTTTCAAGTATAAGTTTACCAACTACTACTCGGTCTATGGTACCGAAAAATCAGCCAGGAACATTTTATCTTCCTCACTAGCTGATCCTGCGGTACATTCGATCAAATGCGTTGAAGTCTTAGAAGGTGGCTCGCTGGCAGAGACGATAGGATGCGCCACTCTGCAATATTTTTACAACTGCAAATTCTACAACTGTATTGTAGTATTGTCGAAGCCAGCAGAGGAGCTCGTGGCTAAATAATAACAGCTGCTCGGGTCGATCTTTAGGTTAAGCCGTGCTTGCCTAGGTTGGTCTGTGGATGGGTGACCACCCATTACATACCGAGTTTCCTCCGTGCCTCGGAAAGCACGTTAAGCCGTTGGTCCTGGGTGTCATTTCTAGATCTTTGACAGTCGTTAGGTGGTCAGTGGCCCAAAAAGTCTGACAACCAGTCTTACCAAGAGGTATCGTATTACCCAGTACTAACTGGGTTGTGGAGGTCAGATAGGCAGTCGCTCCATGTAAAATACTGGTATTCAGCTGCATCCGGTTAGACTGGAAGCTGACCCCAATTTAGTTGGGAAAGGACTAGGCAGATGATTGTGGAAGCCACCTTGTAAAGCCTATAGATTGAATAGACCATTCAGAAATATTTGTGCAAAATTTAAATAGAATCAGTTCGATCCTTATCTAGTTTATGGTTGTTTTAAGCTCTATTAGTGTTATGCCTTCTACTCTGCTGGTGAAGTGACGGCGATGAATAGCCATAGTTAGTTTACACCATACTTATTATTATCTCCAAAGTTCTCATACAGTGCACTACTTTTAATTAAAGGCTCACTGGTCACAGAATGGCAGTTTTTGTGCCAATTCGCAACATTAATACACACTGGCAAAGAAAGATGAGGATGAAAACTACTCGCCATAACTTGGGAAAGCCAGGAGGAGATGAAAAACATTTTCAGTAACTTTAGCAGGCCAAAATATTCAAACCCGGAATATTCAAAAGTTTTCAATCTGGTTCTGAGAGGTTAAAAGCTCACTATAGCATAAATTATACGTGTCTTTAAGATACCGTAATGGGTCTTCTCTCAAACAAGCATGACGGGATTGTAGGTATCTGTTAATTAATACAACAAAATAAATTGCAAATTAGTTTATTGTATCAGTGTATTGGATCAACGGTTGGGTCATCATTAATTTCGTTTCTTAGTAGACACATCCACAGCCACGGCTTCCAATGCCGAGTCCGGAAGAGCCAGGAGCGATGGCAGCAGTGCCAAGTCCATATCCAGCACCAATCCCATAACCAGCGCCGAGCCCAGAGCCAGCGCCGAGCCCATAGACAGCAGCAGAAGGAGCGATGCTCTCAATAGCAGTAACACCGTTACCGCAGCTGTAGCTGACGGCGCCGGCACCAGAACTGGGCAACACGCCCTCCAAAGCGACAGCACTCACGAACGGCAGCTCACCAACCACGGACAGAGCACCCTCATACTCATTCTCAGACGCTACGGAAAGGCCACTGGGAGCAATAGCAGACACGCTGGAGACAGGTAGTCCACCGCCACTGGTGGGAATGATACCGGCCAAACCATTGCCGATCAAACCGTTACCAATGATACCATTACCAATCACACCGTTACCAATCAGACCGTTACCAATCAGACCATTTCCGATCAAACCATTGCCAGCCAAGCCGTTACCAGCACATCCTGGGGCAATAAGAGTAGGAACAGCGATGGATCCACGACCAAGACATGAACCGAAAGCTGCCTGTAAACAAGAAATTATTGTATTAGTGAATATATCTTTATCAGCAAATGGCTTTAATGTCGATGACATAATTGTGATGATTCAATCGATCACATAATGTAATGTGTGTCAGACGTGTTTTATGTAAACACATTATTTGAACTGGTTAAAACTTAGCTTTAAAGCATGGACAAATAAAGGAGTAAACTAACGTGGCATGAGCGGGCAAAGGACTTTAACTGAATGCAACCTTTGGGAAAATCCCAACTAAGAGTCGGTTACATCGATACAAAACATGGGAACAATAAACAAGTCAACAGTTTCTCACCTGGATGAAGAGCGCCTGAGCGCAGAAGACGAGGACCAACTTGGCTGACATTGTAGTTTGTGTTGAAGTAAACTTGAGAATGATTTTTCCAAGAATCGATCGACTATTTATACCGAAGTGTAGTCCTTATCTAGCAGCGTTGCAGCAATTTGGGGATTTTGAAATGGACTTTTCATACCTACCTTTATCAGTAGTTGCAATATGAGGAAATGGAAAAATGCATGTTGTATTTCGTAAGTGATGTAACCTTGAAATATTTAGTATGAAGGGCTTTGTTTCAATAGAACATAGAAAACATTGATATGATAAGAGGCTTTTGCACTATATAAACGTGGTCTAGACGTAGGGACATCATTCAGTCTTCGGCTTCTCGTTGAACACCAACAAACATCAAACATGTCTACCTTCGCTGTTCTGTTACTCTGCATCCAAGCTTGCTTGGTCCAGGTGAGAGATTTTTTTAAGTTCCTCCTTCATTGCAATTGTTTTATTGATCTGTAATCCTGGCTTGTTGACATTCTTCTATGAACACAAACTGTTTTGTTCCGTCAGAATGTGTTCGGTTACGGGTGCGGCTGCGGAGGTCAACTGGCCCCCATAGCTCCTGCTCTGGTTCTCGGCGCTGGTCTTTCTCCTGCTGCTGCATGTGGTGGTGCCCTCGGTCTTGGTGCTTACAGTGGCGCCATCGGATCTGCTTATGGTAGCGCACTTGCTCCTGCTGCTGCATTTGGAGGTGCTATCGCTCCTGGAGCTGCTTACGGCGGCACCGGCGAAGGCAACGTGGGGGTCATTGGTGAGCTGCCAGTTGCCGGTAGCACCGCTATTGGTGGTCAGGTCCCCATCACAGGTATCGTGAGTTTTGGAGGCGCTGTGCCGGCTGCTGGTGCCGTGTCTATCTCAGGACAATGCGCGTGCGGCTGCGGTTCTCCTATCTATTAAAGTATCTTCTTCTGAATAAGAATAAACGAATTTGAATTGAGCAAATCTCGAAATCTTTGATTTAATCCTGTTGTCTTCCTAGCGTATTCCAACGAAGGAAAACTCGAGACCGTGGCTATTTACTAATTAATGTTTTTTAAAGTTTCGTGAGCATAAACAGCGATGTGGTAACTTTTACTGTACATGCCTGACCTAGCACAAGTTAGCTCAGATTACTTCTGGGCATGAAACTTCGACGCTGAATCCTGGGAGGTGATGTGGACACAGTTCTAAAGTTTTTAACTTCTATGAAGAAAAATTTAATAAGCTCTAGAATTCTACCTTTCAAAATGTGGAAGTGGTTTGAATCCTTTGGCTTGCTAAAATTACAGAAAATGTTTTTATCACCTCCTGGGTCTGCCAGGTTATGACGAGTACGTTCCATCTTTCATCTACATAATAAAATTGCCGTTGTCTGTACATTGAAGATATTGAAAGAAAATATATTTAGGGGGCCTTTGTTAGAGCAACAGAAGCCAAAACAACAGTTTTTAGAATTGTTGTATGTCTTTCTGTCTGTATGTTTGTTCGCGCATTACGCAAAAACTACTGCACGGATTTGAACGCAGTTTTCACCGCTTTACTGCGAATTTCCCAGCAAAAAAAAAATTGCGTGAAGTTACTTAGTTTGTTGTACAGATTACTTGGTTGACGGCTTCGTTAAGGGTCTTATACACCCTGTATACCTAGTACCTACCCATTCACTCCCATTTTTGGAAAAATCCATAACTTTTTGAAAAAGTAGTCCAAATTATCAGAATAATACTTACTGCAATCCTAAATATGGCCCTAGATGACCGAACATAGCAGCATGCCATTCCACACTTCTCATTCGCCTTGGTGATCTTGGCGTTCACACGTTTCAAGTATAAGTTTACCAACCTTCTTCTACTCGGTCCAAGGTACCGAAAATAAGCCAGGAACATTTTATCTTCCTCACTAGCTGATTCTGCGGTACATTCGATCAAATGCGTTGAACGCTTAGAAAGTGGCTTGCTGGCAGAGACAAACTGCAAATTCTGTCGTTCTGTGTATTTATTGTAGTATTGTCGTCGCCACCTTGTACAGCCTATAGATTGAATAGACCTTTCAGAAATATTTGTGCAAAATTTAAAAAGAAATTTTATTTTATTTAATAGGCGGATTTAATGCCACAAGGCATTCTCTACCAGTCAACCTTTGGGTCAAATACTGCTGTCCGCATTGTGATAGAGTACAAAAAAATAAATAAGAAAAATACCATTTTGTTAACATAAATTGATATACATAATACTAATGCACATATACAAATAAAATAAAATAATATATTTTATAATACATACTAATAGACCAAAATACGAGAAACCTTATAATAATTACTATGACTACTAATGACTAGCTTGTGAGCAATTTAGTCTGATTTCAAATAGTACTTCCGAACTGTTCTTTTGAAAGCCAGTTTTCTTTCAGCTTTTTTAATGCCAAGGGGTAGCGCGTTCCAGAGCTTTATAGTTGAGACAGTGTAAGAATTGGACATAAAACCAGTACGATGTGAGGGAATTTCAAGGAGTATGTTTTTAGAAGCTCGAAGGTTACGGTTGTGAGAACTGCCCAACACTTTGAAATATTCTTTTAGGTAATCGGGAGCACGAGGATCCGTCAAAATAGTGAAGAGCATACAGAGAGATCTGTAGGAGCGCTGACGCAGCATTTTTGTATTCGTCGTACGCGCAGCGCTCGGTGACTCCAGTTCGCCCGTAACCGCCAATAGCTATAGACGCGCTCCCAAATTAAGCAACTACTCAATTGTAACATTTGTAAATCTGTCTTCAAGTAAAGTTATATCCAAGTTCCGCCGAGTATTATTTCTCTCCGTACACACACCTAAAGACTCACACACACGCACACTAAATTGGTGACCCCAATGTGATCTAAAACCCGACGTGATATAAAAGTGCGCAGTGATTTTTTGTGTGTACGTGATTGAGAACGGGCAACTCATCAACACCAGCGGTCTTTAGCGCGGAACTCTCAAAATTTCTCAAGAAAAATAGCAGCAGCGTGAGTAGCAGCACATAATAGAAGACAAGATGGCAGCCGACGAGTACTCTCTCTCACCAGTCTCCATTACCGACACAGTCGAAGTTTTTTAGCTGAGGACACCAGAATGTCCTCCAAATCCTTGACAAGGGCTTGACTATTTTCGCCGTGGGCCGCACGCCATGTTGCCGTGAGCCACGTGTTATGTTCGCCGTGGGCTGCACGCCATGTTGCCGTGGGCCGCGTGCTATGTTCGCCTTGGGCCTCACGCCATGTTCGCCGTGGGCCATATGCCAAGTGTTATGTCGCCATGTCGTGTAATGTGTAGATTTATTACAGCAAAATATGCAGTGAAGATGGGATAGTGTATAAGTCTGCCATTGCAATGTAAAATCAAAATCTGCTTGTACCCTTTAGTAATAACAGCGTGATATTAAAACTTAAATCTTGCAAACTATAACATTTGTTTAAAGCGCACATTATGAGTGGCGCAATCGCGCACCTGCAAGATATCTGGTTACGACATTGTTTATTGAAATTAATTGATGTATAAGCAAATTGTTTGTAACTTGTAGTACTGTTGGACATAGATGTATTCGTTCATGTTATTATTGATTTAAATGAATTATTTTGTAAAAAACCTCTTGTTTTTAAAAAAAAAGGGGAGGAATAGTGTAGGAGCGCTGACGCAGCATTTTTGTATTCGTCGTACCGCCGTATCGACGTAACCGCCAATAGCTATAGACGCGCTCTCAAATTAAGCAACTACTCTACTGTAACATTGTAAATCTGTCTTCAAGTAAAGTTATATTCAAGTTCCGCCGAGTATTATTTCTCTTCGTACACACACCTAAAGACTTACACACACGCACACTAAAGATCTGAGGGACCTCCTGAGTCGGATAGGGAGCCACTTAAGCCAAGAACGGTATGAAGATATGTGATCGTCGTTCGATCGTTATCTAGTTTAAGGTGGTTTTAAACTCTATTCGTTTTATGCCTTCTACTCTGCTGGTGAAGTGACGGCGATGAACAGCCATAGTCAGTTTACACCATACTTATTATTATCTCCAAAGTTCTCATACAGTCCTCTACTTTTAATTGAAGGTACTGGTCACAGAATCTATGCTGTGTGTGTGTAGTTTTTGCGCCAATCCGTAGCATAAATACACACAAGTAACATATTTGAAAGGTGAGGATGGAAAGGACTCGTCATAACTTGGGAAAGCCAGGAGGAGATGAAAAACATTTTCAGTAACTTTAGCAGGCCAAAATATTCAAACACGGAACATTCAAAAGTTCTCGATCAAGTTCTGAGAGGTTAAAAGCTCTCTATAGCATAAATAATACGTGTCTTTAAGATACCGTAATGGGTCGCCTCTCAAACAAGCATGACGGGATTATAGGTTTCTATTAATTAATACAACAAAATGAATTGCAAATTAGTTTATTGTATCAGCGTATTAGATCAACGGTTGGGTCATCATTAGTTTTATTTCTTAGTAGACACAGCCACAGCCGTGGCTTCCAATGCCGAGTCCGAGAGCGCCAGGAGCGATGGCAGCAGTGCCAAGTCCATATCCAGCACCGAGCCCAGAGCCAGCGCCGAGCCCATAGGCAGCAGCAGAAGGAGCGATGCTCTGTATAGCAGTAACACCGTTACCGCAGCTGTAGCTGACGGCGCCGGCACCAGAACTGGGCAGCACGCCCTCCAAAGCCACAGCACTCACAAACGGCAGTTCACCAGCCACGGACAGAGCACCCTCTAACGCATTCTCAGACGCTACGGAGAGGCCACTGGGAGCACCGGTACCAGACACGCTGGAGACAGGCAGTCCACCGCCACTGGTGGGAATGATCTCAATACCGGCCAAACCATTGCCGATCAAACCGTTACCAATGATACCATTACCAATCACACCGTTACCAATCAGACCATTTCCGATCAAACCATTGCCAGCCCAGCCGTTACCAGCACATCCTGGGGCAATAAGAGTAGGAACAGCGATGGATCCACGACCAAGACATGAACCGAAAGCAGTCTGTAAACAACAAATTGTTGTATCAGTGAATATATCTTTATCAGCAAATGACTTTAATGTCGATGACATAATTATGATGATTCAATCGATCACGTAACGATGAGCTCGTGGCTTAATAATAACAGCCGCTCGGGCCGATCCTTAGGTTAAGCCGTGCTTGCCTAGGTTGGTCCGTGGATGGGTGACCACCCATTTCATACCGAGTTTCCTCCGTGCCTCGGAAAGCACGTTAAGCCGTTGGTCCCGGCTGTCATTTGTAGATCTTTGACAGTCGTTAGGTAGTCAGTAGCCCAAAAAGTCTGACAACCAGTCTTACCAAGGGGTATCGTATTTCCCAGTACTAACTGGGTTGTGGAGGTCCGATAGGCAATCGCTCCATGTAAAATACTGGTATTCAGCTGCATCCGGTTAGACTGGAAGCCGACCCCAACATAGTTGGGAAAAGGCTAGGCAGATGATGAATCGATCACGTAATGTAATGTGTGTCAGACGTGTTGAATGTAATCACATTATTTGAACTGGTTAAAAACTTAGCTTTAAAGCATGGACAAATAAAGGAGTAAACTAACGTGGCATGAGCGGGCAAAGGACTGTAACTGAATGCAACCTTTGGGAAAATCCCAACTACGAGTTGGTTACATCGATACAAAACATGGGAACAATAAACAAGTCAACAGTTTCTCACCTGGATGAAGAGTGCCTGAGCGCAGAGGACGAGGACCAACTTGGCTGACATTGTAGTATGTGTTGAAGTAAACTTGAGAATGATTTTTCCAAGAATCGATCGACTATTTATACCGAAGTGTAGTCCTTATCTAGTAGCGTTGCAGCAATTTGTGGATTTTGAAACTTACTTTTCATACCTACCTTTATCAGTAGTTGCAATATGAGGAAATAGAAAAATGCACGTATTTCGAGAGTGATGTAACCTTGAAATATTTAGTATGAAGGGCTTTGTTTCAATAGAACATAGAAAACATTGTTATGATAAGAAGCTTTTGCACTATATAAACGTGGTCTAGACGTAGGGACATCATTCAGTCTTCGGCTTCTCGTTGAACACCAACAAACATCAAACATGTCTACCTTCGCTGTTCTGTTACTCTGCATCCAAGCTTGCTTGGTCCAGGTGAGAGGATTTTTTTTAAGTTCCTCCTTCATTGCAATTGTTTTTGCGTTTTTTCATTGATCTGTAATTCTGGCTTGTTGACATTCTTCTATGAACACAAACTGTTTTGTTCCGTCAGAATGTGTTCGGTTACGGGTGCGGCTGCGGAGGTCAAGTGGCCCCCATAGCTCCTGCTCTGGTTCTCGGCACTGGTCTTTCTCCTGCTGCTGCATGTGGTGGTGCCCTCGGTCTTGGCGCTATCGGTGGCGCCATCGGATCTGCTTATGGTAGCGCACTTGCTCCTGCTGCTGCATTCGGAGGTGCTATCGCTCCTGGAGCTGCTTACGGTGGTGCTGGCGAAGGCAATGTGGGCGTCATTGGTGAGCTGCCAGTTGCCGGTAGCACCGCTATTGGTGGTCAGGTCCCCATCACAGGTATCGTGAGCTTTGGAGGCGCTGTGCCGGCTGCTGGTGCCGTGTCTATCTCAGGACAATGCGCGTGCGGCTGCGGTTCTCCCATCTATTAAAGTATCTTTTTCTGAATAATAATAAACGAACTTGAATTGAGCAAATCTCAAAATCTTTGATTTAATCCTGTTGTCGTCCTAGCGTATTCCAACGAAGGAAAACTTGACACTCGAGACCGTGGTTTTTTACTAATTTATGTTTGTTAAAGTTTCGTGAGCATAAACAGCGATGTGGTAACTTTTACTGTACCTACATGCCTGACCTAGCACAAGTTAGCTCAGATTACTTCTGGGCATGAAACTTCGACGCTGAATCCTTGGAGGTGATGTGGGCACAGTTCTAAAGTTTTTAACTTCTATGAAGAAAAAATTTGTAAGTTCTATTGTCCTTGAACTTAACAAAATGTGGAAATAGTTCGAATCTTTTGGCATGCTAAGATTACAGAAAATATTCCTCATCAGCTTCTGGGTCTGCCAAGTTATGACGAGTACTTTCCATCTTTTATTAAGGAATAAACTTAAAATTCGAACGGTGTCTTTACGAAATTAGTATTGATTCGGCCATCACACCTATTTATACTGTTGCTTTGGACATTCACTCCTCTCATTTTTGGAAAAATCCATGACTTTTAGAAAAAGCAGTCCAAATAATCAGAATAATACTTACTGCCATCCTAAATGTGGCCCTAAATGACCGAAAATAGCAGCATGACATTGCACACGTTTCATTCGCCTTGATGGTCTTGGCTTTCACAAATTTCTAGAAGTACCAACCTTTTTCTCCTCGGTCCAAGGTACCGAAAAACAAGCAAGAAACACTTTATCTGCCTCACGAGGTGATCCTGCGGTACATGCGACCAATTGCGTTGAACGCTTTGAAAGTGGCTTGCTGGCAGAGACGTAGGATATGCCACTCTGCAGTATTTTTTGGAACCCAGAGAATGCCTTGTAGAATGTACCACCGCCTGCCACCACCTACGGCCTCATGTACGCCTATATGCAACTACTGAGCATTAAGAATGAAAACTATGTCGCGGCAGCTGTTTCATACGATAAGTTTGTGGTTAATATCTCCATTAACCCGTTGAGGTCTGAAAAACGGCGTGAGTCTATTGCAAAATAATGTGTAAAACACACCCTATATATATAGCCTAACATTTGAAAAAGCCTAAAAGGAATATTTGTGCCAAATTTGGGCAGGATCTGTGCAGTAGTTTTTGCGCCAAGTCGGAACATCGATTTGGACTTTTACAATTTTATTACATATATCGATATAGATATATAGATTGTCGTCACCACCTTGTATAGCCTATTGATTGAATAGACCTTTCAGAAACATTTGTGCAAAATTTAAATTGTTGCTGTTTGATCCTTGTCTAGTTTATGGTAGTTTTAAGCTCCATTACTTTTATGCTTCTAGGGTAGAAGGCATAAAAGTAATGGAACTCTGCTGGTGAAGTGACGGCGATGAACGGCCATCTTGGTGCTGTTTTGAGTCGACGTTCGACTATCGAAAGGGATGTGTCGATTACCAAATTGTAAAACCTGACTTTTCATATACTATTGTGATATTGTACCTTCTGATCGTACCAGAACAACTCTAGACGTTAATTAAATGTTTCTACATTTCGGATCCCTAGAGACGTTCTAGAAGTCCATACTGACATCACATCCTACCATGCGGGAGCGAACTGCATCAGCAAGCTTGAAATGAGCCAAGAAAAGGGTGAAGCTAAAGGTTAGTGGAGTCAAATTCCCTGTTCTAGTCAAGTATCTGAATTTTAGTCAGTTTACACCATACTTATTATTATCTCCAAAGTTCTCATACAGTGCACTACTTTTAATTAAATGCTCACTGTTCACAAAATCTATGCTGCAGTCTTTGCGCCAATCCGTAACATAAATACACCACGCAAAATTTGAAAGGTGAGGATGGAAAGTACTCGTCATAACTTGGGAAAGCCAGGAGGAGATGAAAAACATTTTCAGTAACTTTAGCAGGCTAAAATATTCAAACCCGGAACATCTAAAAGTTCTCATTCAAGTTCTGAGAGGTTAAAAGCTCTCTATAGCATAAATAATACGTGTCTTTAAGATACCGTAATGGGTCGTCTCTCAAACAAGCATGACGGGTTCTGGGTATCTATTAATTAATACAACAAAATAAATTCCAAATAAGTTTATTGTATCAGTGTATTGGATCAACGGTTGGGTCATCATTAATTTCGTTTCTTAGTAGACACATCCGCAGCCGCGGCTTCCAATGCCGAGTCCGAGAGCGCCAGGAGCGATGGCAGCAGTGCCAAGTCCATATCCAGCACCGAGCCCATAACCAGCGCCGAGCCCAGAGCCAGCGCCGAGCCCATAGGCAGCAGCAGAAGGAGCGATGCTCTGAATAGCAGTAACACCGTTACCGCAGCTGTAGCTGACGGCGCCAGCACCAGCACTGGGCAACACGCCCTCCAAGGCGACAGCACTCACGAACGGCAGCTCACCAGCCACGGACAGAGTACCCTCATACACATTCTCAGACGCTACGGAGAGGCCACTGGGAGCAATAGCAGACACGCTGGAGACAGGTAGTCCACCGCCACTGGTGGGAATGATCTCAATACCGGCCAAACCGTTACCGATCAAACCGTTACCAATGATACCATCACCAATCACACCGTTACCAATCAGACCGTTACCAATCAGACCATTTCCGATCAAACCATTGCCAGCCCAGCCGTTACCGGCACATCCTGGGGCAACAAGAGTAGGAACAGCGATGGATCCACGACCAAGACATGAACCGAAAGCAGTCTGTAAACAAAAAAATGTTATATTAGTGAATATATCTTTATCAGCAAACGACTTTAATGTCGATGACATAATTATGATGATTCAATCGATCACGTAATATGTGTGTGTGTGTCAGACGTGTTTTATTAAATAAACTTACGTGGCATGAGCGGGCATAGGACTGTAACTGAATGCAACCTTTGGGAACATCCCAACTAAGAGTTGGTTACATCGATACAAAACATGGGAACAATAAACAAGTCAACAGTTTCTCACCTGGATGAAGAGCGCCTGAGCGCAGAGGACGAGGATCACCTTGGCTGACATTGTAGTTTGTGTTGAAGTAAAAATGAGAATGATTTTTCCAAGAATCGATCGACCATTTATACCGAAGTGTAGTCCTTATCTAGTAGTGTTGCAGCAATTTGTGGATTTTGAAATGAACTTTTCATACCTACCTTTATCAGTAGTTGCAATATGAGGAAATAGAAAAATGCGTGTATTTCGTAAGTGATGTAACCTTGAAATATTTAGTATGAAGGGCTTTATTTCAATAGAACTAGAAAACATTGTTATGATAAGAAGCTTTTGCACTATATAAACGTGATCTAGACGTAGGGACATCATTCAGTCTTCGGCTTCTCGTTGAACACCAACAAACATCAAACATGTCTACCTTCGCTGTTCTGGTACTCTGCATCCAAGCTTGCTTGGTCCAGGTGAGAGGTTTTTTTTAAGTTCCTCCTTCATTGCAATTGTTTTTGAGTTTTTTTATTGATCTGTAATTCTGGCTTGTTGACATTCTTCTATGAACACAAACTGTTTTGTTCCGTCAGAATGTGTTCGGTTACGGGTGCGGCTGTGGAGGTCAAGTGGCCCCCATAGCTCCTGCTCTGGGTCTTGGCGCTGGTCTCTCTCCTGCTGCTGCATGTGGTGGTGCGCTTGGTCTTGGTGCTTACGGTGGCGCCATCGGATCTGGTTATGGTAGCGCACTTGCTCCTGCTGCTGCATTCGGAGGTGCTATCGCTCCTGGAGCTGCTTACGGCGGCGCTGGCGAAGGCAATGTGGGCGTCATTGGTGAGCTACCAGTTGCCGGTAACACCGCTATTGGTGGTCAGGTCCCCATCACAGGTATCGTGAGTTTTGGTGGCGCTGTGCCGGCTGCTGGTGCCGTGTCTATCTCAGGACAATGCGCGTGCAGCTGCGGTTCTCCTATCTATTGAAGAATCTTCTTCTGAATAAGAATAAACGAACTTGAATGGAGCAAATCTCAATTTTTTTGATTTAATCCTGTTGTCGTCCTAGCGTATTCAAACAAAGGAAACCTTTACACTCGAAACCGTGGTTTTTTACTAATTTATGTTTGTTTAAATTTCGTGAGCATAAACAGCGATGTGCTTATTTTTACTGCACATGCCTGACCTAGCACAAGTTAGCTCAGATTACTTCCGGGCATGAAACTTTTACGCTGAATCCTTGGAGGTGATGTAGACACAGTTCTCAAGTTTTTAACTTCTATGAAGAACAATTTAGTAAGCTCTATTGTCCTAGAACCTTTCAAAATGTGGAAGTGGTTTGAATCCTTTGGCCTGCTAAAATTACAGAAAATGTTTTCATCACCTCCTGGATCTGCCAAGTTATGACGAGTACTTTCCATCTTTCATCTACATAATATAATTGCCGATGTCTGTAAATTGAAGATATTGAAAAAAAAAATTTAGGGGGCCTTTATTAGAGCAACAGAAGCCAAAACAACAGTTTTTAGAATTGTTGTATGTCTTTCTGTCTGTATGTTTTCCGCGCATTACGCAAAAACTACTGCATGGATTTGAACGCAGTTTTCACCGCGTTACTGCGGAATTTCCCAGCAAAAAAAAAAATGCGTAAAGTTACTTAGTTTGACGTACAGATTACTTGGTTGACGGCTTCGTTAAGGGACCGTTTACACCCTTTATACCTACCCATTCACTCCTTCCATTAAAAAAAAATCCATAACTTTTAGAAAAAGTAGTCTTAATTATCAGAATATAATACTTACTGCAACCCTAAATGTGGTGCTAGATGACCGAACATAGGCTCAGCATGCCATTGCACACTTCTCATTCGCTTTGGTGGTCTTGGCGTTCACAAGTTTCAAGTATAAGTTTACCAACCTTCTTCTCCTTGGTCCAAGGTACCGAAAAACAAGCCAGGACCATTTAATTTTCCTCACTAGCTGATCCTGCCGCACATTCGATCAAATGCGTTGAACGCTTAGAAGGTGGCTTGCTGGCAGAGACGATGGGATGATATGAAAAACTCGAAAGGGCAAAAGAAAAGCAGTAGAAACATAGGTTTATTCTTTCAGAGCAGTTCACTGTCCACTCTAATTACTATTTTTGCAACTGCAAATTCTGTCATTCTGCGAATTTATTGTAGTATTGTCGCCACTACCTTGATTATTATAGCCTATTCATTAAATAGACCTTTCAGAAATATTTGTGCAAAATTTAAATAGAATCTGTTCGATCCTTGTCTAGTTAGTTTTAAGTTCCAATGGTTTTATGCATTTTACCAATGTAGCTTATGCTATTGTACCTTCTGATCATATCAGAACAAACCTTGACATTAATTTATATGTGTCTTCATTTCGGATCCCGAGAGACGTTCCATGGTGACATCACATCCTACCCTGCGGGAGCGAACTGCTTCAGCAAGCTTGATATAAGCCAGGAAAAGCGTGGAGCTAAAAGTCACTGGAGTCGAATTACCTGTTCTAGTCGATGATCTGAATTTAAGTCAGTTTACACCAAACTTATTATTATCTCTTAAGTTCTCATAAAGTCCACTACTTTTAATTAAAGGCTCACTGGTCACAGAATCTATGCTGCAGTTTTTGCACCAATCCGTAACGTATACACAGGCAAAATTTGAAAGGTGAGGATGGAAAGTACTCGTCATAACTCGGGAAAGCCAGGAGAAGATGAAAAACATTTTCAGTAACTTTAGCAGGCCAAAATATTCAACCCCGGAATATTCAAAAGTTCTCAATCAAGTTCTGAGAGGTTAAAAGCTCTCTATAGCATAAATAATACGTGTCTTTAAGATACCGTAATGGCTCGCCTCTCAAACAAGCATGACGGGATTATGGGTATCTGTTAATTAATACAACAAAATAAATTGCAAATTAGTTTATTGTATCAGTGTATTGGATTAACGGTTGGGTCATCATTGTTTTCGTTTCTTAGTAAACACATCCACAGCCGCGGCTTCCAATGCCGAGTCCGAGAGCGCCAGGAGCAATGACAGCAGTGCCAAGTCCATATCCAGCACCGAGCCCATAACCAGCGCCGAGCCCAGAGCCAGCGCCGAGCCCATAAGCAGCAGCAGAAGGAGCAATGCTCTGAATAGCAGTAACTCCGTTACCGCAGCTGTAGCTGACGGCGCCAGCACCAGCACTGGGCAACACGCCCTCCAAAGCGACAGCACTCACGAACGGCAGCTCACCAGCCACGGACAGAGTACCTTCATACACATTCTCAGACGCTACGGAGAGGCCACTGGGAGCAATAGCAGACATGCTGGAGACAGGCAGTCCACCGCCACTGGTGGGAATGATCTCAATACCGGCCAAACCATTACCGATCAAACCGTTACCAATGATACCATCACCAATCACACCGTTACCAATCAGACCGTTACCAATCAGACCATTTCCGATCAAACCATTGCCAGCCCAGCCGTTACCGGCACATCCTGGGGCAATAAGAGTAGGAACAGCTATGGATCCACGACCAAGACATGAACCGAAAGCGGTCTGTAAACAAGAAATTGTTGTATTAGTGAATATATCTTTATCAGCAAACGACTTTAATGTCGATGACATAATTATGATGATTCAATCGATCACGTAATGTAATGTGTGTCAGACGTGTTTTATGTAATCACATTATTTGAACTGGTTAAAAACTTAGCTTTAAAGCATGGACAAACAAAGGAATAAACTAACGTGGCATGAGCGGGCATAGGATTGTAACTGAATGCAACCTTTGGGAAAATCCCAACTAAGAGTTGGTTACATCGATACAAAACACGGGAACAATAAACAAGTCAACAGTTTCTCACCTGGATGAAGAGCGCCTGAGCGCAGAAGACGAGGATCACCTTGGCTGACATTGTAGTTTGTGTTGAAGTAAACTTGAGAGTGACTTTTCCAAGAATTGTTCGACTATTTATACCGAAGCGTAGTCCTTATCTAGTAGCGTTGCAGCAATTTTTGGATTTTGAAATGAACTTTTCATAGCTACCTTTATCAGTAGTTGCAATATGAGGAAATAGAAAAATGCACGTATTTCATAAGTGATGTAACCTTGAAATATTTAGTATGAAGGGCTTTGTTTCAATAGAACATAGAAAACATTGTTATGATAAGAAGCTTTTGCACTATATAAACGTGGTCTAGACGTAGGGACATCATTCAGTCTTCGGCTTCTCGTTGAACACCAACAAACATCAAACATGTCTACCTTCGCTGTTCTGTTACTCTGCATCCAAGCTTGCTTGGTCCAGGTGAGAGGTTTTTTTTAAGTTCCTCCATCATTGAAATTGTTTTGGCCTTTTTTTATTGATCTGTAATTCTGGCTTGTTGACATTCTTCTATGAACACAAACTGTTTTGTTCCGTCAGAATGTGTTCGGTTACGGGTGCGGCTGCGGAGGTCAAGTGGCCCCCATAGCTCCTGCTCTGGTTCTCGGCGCTGGTCTCTCTCCTGCTGCTGCATGTGGTGGTGCCCTCGGTCTTGGCGCTATCGGTGGCGCCATTGGATCTGGTTATGGTAGCGCACTTGCTCCTGCTGCTGCATACGGAGGTGTTATCGCTCCTGGAGCTGCTTACGGCGGTGCTGGCGAAGGCAACGTGGGGGTCATTGGTGAGCTGCCAGTCGCCGGTAACACCGCTATTGGTGGTCAGGTCCCCATCACAGGTATCGTGAGTTTTGGAGGCGCTGTGCCGGCTGCTGGTGCCGTGTCTATCTCAGGACAATGCGCTTGCGGCTGCGGTTCTCCTATCTATTAAAGTATCTTTTTCTGAATAATAATAAACGAACTTGAATTGTGCAAATCTGAAAATCTTTGATTTAATCCTGTTGTCGTCCTATTCGCGTATTCCAACGAAGGAAAACTTGACACTCGAGACCGTAGTTTTTTACTAATTTTATGTTTTTTAAAGTTTCGTGAGCATAAACAGCGATGTGGTATAACGTACACTGTACATGCCTGACCTAGCACAATTTAGCTCAGATTACTTCTGGGCATGAAACTTCGAAGCTGAATCCTGGGAGGTGATATGGACACAGTTCTAAAGTTTTTAACTTCTATGTAGTAAAAATTTGTAAGGTCTATTGTCCTAGAACTTAACCTTTCCAGAATTCGGAAATGGTTTGAATCTTTTGGTCTGCTAAAATTACAGGAGATATTTTTCATCACCTCATGGGCCTTCCAAGTTATGCCGATGAGTTTCCATCTTTCATTAAGGAAAAAACTTAAAACTGGCATGGTGTCTCGAAAAGTCTTTACAAAATTAATATTAGAATTAAAATTAATTTATTTCGGACAATAGTGATCCATATTTTGTTAGTATTACAAACAGCTTATATTCTACTGTTAGTGATATTGATATAAAGATAATATTATTAAAACAAAGGACGACCAAGCAGGAACACATGTTTCCTACTTAATCAACCTCCGCACAAAATGCCTGATATTTGGTGTATAGCTCTCCGCCACAGCTCTCAGGATATAGTTGCGACTACTCCGCACTCTGCACGATGCCCGATGCAGCGATGCCGTTTTTTTTTCCTAGTATGGCATGAGCCATCCCTGTGAGTCTTAGCAAACATTCCTGAAGCGCTACAGAACCGGGGCAGTCGCAACAACATCCTGAAAGTATATTGAACGAGCAGGACAACCAGCGATCTCTTAGTATAGCTGACCCATAGATTGCCCGTGTAAAAGCTCTGACAGTAGGCCTTAAAAAGAGTAATAATGATTCGGCCTTCACACCTATTTAATACTGTTGCTTACTCAGTAGTTACTATGAGGACAACGCGTTGAGGCCCAATCCGGCTAAAACACAATCTTGCGCATTCCACCTCAGAAATCGTGAGGCGAACCGAACTCTCAAAATAAAATGGCGAGGCGCGGCCATTGAGCACAACAGCAACCCTGTTTATTTGGGAGCCACACTAGATCGCTCACTCACCTACAAACACCACTGCATTAAGACCAAGCTTAAGGTCGGCGCTCGCAACAATTTATTACGTCGGCTAACATCCACCGCCTGGGGCGCCTCCGCACATGTTCTTCGGACTTCTGGCTTAGCTCTCTGCTTCTCGGCTGGCGAATTTGCATGCCCAGTGTGGCATCGATCCGTCCATGCCCGAGAAGTAGATGTAGCTCTTAACGAAACATGTCGAATAATCACTGGCTGCCTCAAACCAACACCATTAGCTGCACTATATCCGCTTGCAGGAGTGGCCCCCCCAGAGGTGAGAAGAGAGGTTGCCTGCTCTTCCGAAAAGCATAAGCAGCAGTCGGACAGACGCCACCCTCTGTACAATATGGAGACGTCAAGAGGCAGGCTGAGGAGTCGGAAGAGCTTCCTTAGGTCGACTAATTTATTAGTCGACAACAACAGGGCTAGTGAAGCAAAAAAACAGCTGTGGCTCCTACGACATCACCCTCCGACACACTATATTGAAGTTGCGGAAAGACTCCCACCGGGACACCTGCTGCCATGGCCCACCTGGAAGACCCTAAACCGATTGCGAAGCCAGGTGGGGCGCTGCAGATACAACCTGGTCCGGTGGGGGTATTCCGATGAAGCCATGTGTGACTGCGGTGCCTCAGAGCAAACTATGGCTCACCTCTTATCATGCACTATGTGTGGTTCCACGTGCACTTTGAGGGACCTGTCCGAGGCCACCACCAACGCCGTCGAGGTGACAGAGTTTTGGATAAAACAAATTTAATTAAAGGGGAAATCATCGACACGACGAAGAAGAATACTGTTGGTTTGGACCAATATTCTCATCAACGAGTACCTACCCATTCACTCCTCATATTTTTGTAATAATCCATAACTTTTAGAAAAAGAAGTCCAAATTATAAGAATAATTCTTATTGCAATCCTAAAAGTGGCCCTAGCACATAGTATGCCATTGCACACTTCTCATTCGCCTTGCTGGTCTTGGTGTTCACAAGTTTCAAGTATAAGTTTACCAACTACTACTCGGTCCATGGTACCAAAAAATCAGCCAAGAACATTTTATCTTCCTCTCTAGCTGATCCTGCGGTACATTTGATAAAATGCGTTGAATGCTTAGAAAGTGGCTTGCTGGCAGAGACGATGGGATGCGCCACTCTGCAGTATTTTTACAACTGCAAATTCTGTCGTTCTGCGAATTTATTGTAGTATTGTCGTCGCCACCTTGTATAGCCTATGGATTGAATAGGCCTTTCAGAAATATTTGTGAAAAAGGATAGTGGGCAAAAATGTAAGGGCGGCACACCCACGTCCTCCACAGCTTAGCCTACTATTGTTTGAAAGGTATTACAGTCATGTTTCTCTGTGCCAAAGTGCATCAAATTCCGTCCCAGGGTTCTCTATTTATTTCGAGTCGAAACTTACTAGTACTACTAATTACTTTAGTTCGATCCTTATCTAGTTTATGGTAGTCTTAAGTTCTATTAGTTTTATGCGTTCTACTCTGCTGGCGATAAGTGATAAGTGATGGCGATGAACAGCCATGGTCAGTGTACACCATACTTATTATTATCTCCAAAGTTCTCATACAGTCCACTACTTTTAATTAAAGGCTCACTGGTCACAGAATGGCAGTTTTTGTGCCAATCCGCAACATTAATACACACTGGCAAAATTTGAAAGATGAGGATGAAATACTAATACTGTACTCGCCATTACTAGGGAAAGCCAGGAGGAGATGAAAAACATTTTCAGTAACTTTAGCAGGCCAAAATATTCAAACCCGGAATATTCAAAAGTTTTTAATCTGGTTCTGAGAGGTTAAAAGCTCTCTATAGCATCAGTCTGTCTGTCTGTATAGTGTCTTTAAGATACCGTAATGGGTCGCCTCTCAAACAAGTATGACGGGATTATGGGTATCTGTTAATTAATACAACAAAATAAATTGCAAATTAGTTTATTGTATCAGTGTATTAAATCAACGGTTGGGTCATCATTATTTTCGTTTCTTAGTAGACACATCCACAGCCGTGGCTTCCAATGCCGAGTCCGAGAGCGCCAGGAGCGAGGGCAGCAGTGCCAAGTCCATATCCAGCACCGAGCCCATAACCAGCGCCGAGCCCAGAGCCAGTGCCGAGCCCATAGGCAGCAGCAGAAGGAGCGATGCTCTGTATAGCAGTAACACCGTTACCGCAGCTGTAGCTGACGGCACCGGCACCAGAACTGGGCAGCACGCCCTCCAAAGCCACAGCACTCACAAACGGCAGTTCACCAGCCACGGACAGAGCACCCTCAAACGCATTCTCAGACGCTACGGAGAGGCCACTGGGAGCACCGGTACCAGAAACGCTGGAGACAGGCAGTCCACCGCCACTGGTGGGAATGATCTCAATACCGGCCAAACCATTGCCGATCAAACCGTTACCAATGATACCATTACCAATCACACCGTTACCAATCAGACCGTTACCAATCAAACCATTTCCAATCAAACCATTGCCAGCCCAGCCGTTACCAGCACATCCTGGGGCAATAAGAGTAGGAACAGGGATGGATCCACGACCAAGACATGAACCGAAGGCAGTCTGTAAACAAGAAATTGTTGTATTAGTGAATATATCTTTATCAGCAAACGACTTTAATGTCGATGACATAATTATGATGATTCAATCGATCACGTAATGTGTGTGTGTGTGTCAGACGTGTTTTATGTAATCACATTATTTGAACTGGTTAAAAACTTAGCTTTAAAGCATGGACAAATAAAGGAGTAAACTAACGTGGCATGAGCGGGCAGAGGACTGTAACTGAATGCAACCTTTGGGAAAATCCCAACTAAGAGTTGGTTACATCGATACAAAACATGGGAACAATAAACAAGTCAACAGTTTCTCACCTGGATGAAGAGCGCCTGAGCGCAGAGGACGAGGATCACCTTGGCTGTCATTGTAGTTTGTGTTGAAGTAAACCTGCGAATGATTTTTCCAAGAATCGATCGACTATTTATATCGAAGCGTAGTCCTTATCTAGTTGTGTTGCAGCAAATTGTGCATTTTGAAACTTGCTTTTCATACCTACCTTTATCAGTAGTTGCAATATAAGGAAATAGAAAAATGCACGTATTTCGTAAGTGATGTAACCTTGAAACATTTAGTATGAAGGGCTTTGTTTCAATAGAACATAGAAAACATTGTTTTGATAAGAAGCTTTAGCACTATATAAACGTGATCTAGACGTAGGGACATCATTCAGTCTTCGGCTTCTCGTTGAACACCAACAAACATCAAACATGTCTACCTTCGCTGTTCTGTTACTCTGCATCCAAGCTTGCTTGGTCCAGGTGAGAGGTTTTTTTAAGTTTCTCCTTCATTGCAATTGTTTTTGCGTTTTTTTATTGACCTGTAATTCTGTCTTGTTGACATTCTTCTATGAACACAAACTGTTTTGATCCATCAGAATGTGTTCGGTTACGGGTGCGGCTGCGGAGGTCAAGTGGCCCCCATAGCTCCTGCTCTGGTTCTCGGCGCTGGTCTTTCTCCTGCTGCTGCATGTGGTGGTGCCCTCGGTCTTGGCGCTATCGGTGGCGCCATCGGATCTGCTTATGGTAGCGCACTTGCTCCTGCTGCTGCATTTGGAGGTGCTATCGCTCCTGGAGCTGCTTACGGCGGAGCCGGCGAAGGCAACGTGGGGGTCATTGGTGAGCTGCCAGTTGCCGGTAGCACCGCTATTGGTGGTCAGGTCCCCATCACAGGTATCGTGAGTTTTGGAGGCGCTGTGCCGGCTGCTGGTGCCGTGTCTATCTCAGGACAATGCGCGTGCGGCTGCGGTTCTCCTATCTATTAAAGTATTTTCTTCTGAATAAGAATAAACGAACTTGAATTGAGCAAATCTCAAAATCTTTGATTTAATCCTGTTGTCGTCCTAGCATATTCCAACGAAGGAAAACTTGACACTCGAGACCGTGGTTTTTTACTAATTTATGTTTGTTAAAGTTTCGTGAGCATAAACAGCGATGTGGTCACTTTTACTGTACATGCCTGACCTAGCACAAGTTAGCTCAGATTACTTCTGGGCATGAAACTCCGACGCTGAATCCTGGGAGGTGATGTGGACACAGTTCTAAAGTTTTTAACTTCAATGAAGAAAAATTTAGTAAGCTCTATTGTCCTAGAACTTAACCTTTCAAAATGTGGAAGTGGTTTGAATCCTTTGGCCTGCTAAAATTACAGAAAATGTTTTCATCACCACCTGGGTCTGCCAAGTTATGACGAGTACTTTCCAGCTTTCATCTACATAATAAAATTGTCGATGTCTGTACATTGAAATATAGAAAAAAAAAACTTATTTAAGGGGCCTTTATTAGAGCAACAGAAGCCAAAACAACAGTTTTTAGAATTGTTGTATGTCTTTCTGTCTGTATGTTTGTTCGCGCATCACGCAAAAACTACAGCATGCATTTGAACGCAGTTTTCACCGCTTTACTGCGAATTTCCCAGCAAAAAAAAAATTGCGTGAAGTTACTTAGTTTGACGTACAGATTTACACCCTGTATACCTACCCATTCACTCCTCCCATTTTTGGAAGAACCCATAACTTTTAGAAAAAGTAGTCCAAATTATCAGAATAATGCTTACTGCAATCCTCCGGCGCTAGATGACCGAACATAGCAGCATACCATTGCACATTTCTCATTCGCCTTGGTGGACTTGGCGTTCACAAGTTTCAAGTATAAGTTTACCAACCTTCTTCTTCTCGGTCCATGGTACCGAAAAATAAGCCAGGAACATTTTATCTTCCTCACTAGCTGATCCTGCGGTACATTCGATCAAATGCGTTGAATGCTTAGAAATGGGCTTGCTGGCTGAGACGATGGGATGCGCCACTCTGCAGTATTTTTACAACTGCAAATTCTACAACTATATTGTAGTAAATTGTCGAAGTATCGTATTACCCAGTACTAACTGGGTTGTGGAGGTCAGATAGGCAGTCGCTCCATGTAAAATACTGGTATTTAGCTGCATCCGGTTAGACTGGAAGCTGAACCCAATTTAGTTGGGAAAAGACTAGGCAGATGATTGTCGAAGCCACCTTGTAAAGCTTATAGATTGAATAGACCTTTCAGAAATATTTGTGCAAAATTTAAATAGAATCAGTTTGATCCTTATCTAGTTTATTAGTTGTAGTAGTTTTAAGCAATATTAGTTTTATGCCTTCTACTCTGCTGGTGAAGTGACGGCGATGAACAGCCATAGTCAGTTTACACCATACTATTTTCCTTTATTTACATATTTACAAATCAATTACATTTTTAAATATTACTTAGAAAAAAAATATCAAAAAGTTGTAGCTCACCGGTATCGGGAACAGGGTCCAAGCTACCGGCGGTCAGGGCTCCAGAGAGAGGACTCTCCAAACAATACGAGCCGTGTCCAGGAGTACCGCTTTCTGAATCAAGCCCTTGATCCAGCTGCCTAACGAGAGCCTCCTCAGGTATTGGTCGAGGCTCTTGGCGATTAAGCCATGGGCTGATACGACTATTGGCACAATGATCGCTGAGTCCACATCCCGCATGTTGACAACCTCGCGAACCAAGTCAAGATACTTGATTTGCTTATCTTTCTCGGCTTTCACGAGGTTCTCATCATGCGGGACCGTTATGTCAACAATCATTGCGCACCACTCTGATCGATCCACCGCCACTATATCAGGCTTATTGACCACAATAGTCCTGTCAGTGATGATGGATTGATCCCAGTACAATGTGACACTGCCATTTTCGAGAACTGGGTCGGGCACATACTTCTACTTATTACACAATGTTGTATTTGCAGATAGATAATACATAATAACACCATACTTATTATTTTCTCTAAAGTTCTCATACAGTCCACTACTTTCAATTAAAGGCTCACTCGTCACAAAATCTATGCTGTAGTTTTTGCGCCAATCCGTAACATAAATACACACAGGCAAAATTTGAAAGGTGAGGATGGAAAGTACTCGTCATAACTTGGGAAAGCCAGGAGGAGATGAAAAACATTTTCAGTAACTTTAGCAGGCCAAAATATTCAAACCCGGAATATTCTAAAGTTTTCAATCTGGTTCTGAGAGGTTAAAAGCTCTCTATAGCATAAATAATACGTGTCTTTAAGATACCGTAATGGGTCGCCTCTCAAACAAGCATGACGGGATTATGGGTAGGATCTGTTAATTAATACAACAAAATAAATTGCAAATTAGTTTATTGTATCAGTGTATTAAATCAACGGTTGGGTCATCATTATTTTCGTTTCTTAGTAGACACATCCACAGCCGTGGCTTCCAATGCCGAGTCCGAGAGCGCCAGGAGCGAGGGCAGCAGTGCCAAGTCCATATCCAGCACCGAGCCCATAACCAGCGCCGAGCCCAGAGCCAGCGCCGAGCCCATAGGCAGCAGCAGAAGGAGCGATGCTCTGTATAGCAGTAACACCGTTACCGCAGCTGTAGCTGACGGCGCCGGCACCGGAACTGGGCAGCACGCCCTCCAAAGCGACAGCACTCACAAACGGCAGTTCACCAGCCACGGACAGAGCACCCTCAAACGCATTCTCAGACGCTACGGAGAGGCCACTGGGAGCACCGGTACCAGAAACGCTGGAGACAGGCAGTCCACCGCCACTGGTGGGAATGATCTCAATACCGGCCAAACCATTGCCGATCAAACCGTTACCAATGATACCATTACCAATCACACCGTTACCAATCAGCCCGTTACCAATCAAACCATTTCCGATCAAACCATTGCCAGCCCAGCCGTTACCGGCACATCCTGGGGCAATAAGAGTAGGAACAGGGATGGATCCACGACCAAGACATGAACCGAAAGCAGTCTGTAAACAAGAAATTGTTGTATTAGTGAATATATCTTTATCAGCAAATGGCTTTAATGTCGATGACATAATTATGATGATTCAATCGATCACGTAGTGTAATGTGTGTCAGACGTGTTTTATGTAATCACATTATTTGAACTGGTTAAAAACTTAACTTTAAAGCATGAACAAATAAAGGATAAAGCTAACGTGGCATGAGCGGGCATAGGACTGTAACTGAATGCAACCTTTGGGAAAATCCCAACTAAGAGTTGGTTACATCGATACAAAACACGGGAACAATAAACAAGTCAACAGTTTCTCACCTGGATGAAGAGCGCCTGAGCGCAGAAGACGAGGATCACCTTGGCTGACATTGTAGTTTGTGTTGAAGTAAACTTGAGAATGATTTTTCCAAGAATCGATCGACTATTTATACCGAAGCGCAGTCCTTATCTAGTTGTGTTGCAGCAATTTGTGGATTTTGAAATGGACTTTTCATACCTACCTTTATCAGTAGTTGCAATATGAGGCAATAGAAAAATCCACGTATTTCGTAAGTGATGTAACCTTGAAATATTTTAGTATGGAAGGCTTTGTTTCAATAGAACATAGAAAACATTGTTTTGATAAGAAGCTTTTGCACTATATAAACGTGGTCTAGACATAGGGACATCATTCAGTCTTCAGCTTCTCGTTGAACACCAACAAACATCAAACATGTCTACCTTCGCTGTTCTGTTACTCTGCATCCAAGCTTGCTTGGTCCAGGTGAGAGGTTTTTTTAAGTTCCTACATCATTGAAGTTGTTTTTGCCTTTTTTTATTGATCTGTAATTCTGGCTTGTTGACATTCTTCTATGAACACAAACTGTTTTGTTCCGTCAGAATGTGTTCGGTTACGGGTGCGGCTGCGGAGGTCAAGTGGCCCCCATAGCTCCTGCTCTGGGTCTCGGCGCTGGTCTCTCTCCTGCTGCTGCATGCGGTGGTGCCCTCGGTCTTGGCGCCATCGGATCTGCTTATGGTGGTGCACTTGCTCCTGCTGCTGCATTCGGAGGTGGTATCGCTCCTGGAGCTGCTTACGGCGGCGCCGGCGAAGGCAATGTGGGCGTCATTGGTGAGCTGCCAGTTGCCGGTAACACCGCTATTGGTGGTCAGGTCCCCATCACAGGTATCGTGAGTTTTGGAGGCGCTGTGCCGGCTGCTGGTGCCGTGTCTATCTCAGGACAATGCGCGTGCGGCTGCGGTTCTCCTATCTATTAAAGTATCTTCTTCTGAATAAAGAATAAACGAACTTGAATTGAGCAAATCTCAAAATCTTTGATTTAATCCTGTTGTCGTTCTAGCGTATTCAAACGAAGGAAAACTTGATACTCGAGACCGTGGTTTTTTACTAATTTATGTTTTTTAAAGTTTCGTGAGCATAAACGGCGATGTGGTAAGTTTTACTGTACATGCCTGACCTAGCACAAGTTAGCTCAGATTACTTCTGGGCATGAAACTGTGACGCTGAATCCTGGGAAGTGATGTGGACACAGTTCTTAAGTTTTTAACTTCTATGAAAAGAAAATTAGTTAGCTCTATTGTCCTAGAACTTAACCTTTCAAAATGTGGAAGTGGTTTGAATCCTTTGGCCTGCTAAAATTACAGAAAATGTTTTCATCACCTCCTGGGTCTGCCAGGTTATGACGAGTACGTTCCATCTTTCATCTACATAATAAAATTGCCGATGTCTGTACATTGAAGATATTGAAAAAAAACTTTTTAGGGGGCCTTTATTAGAACAACAGAAGCCAAAACAACAGTTTTTAGAATTGTTGTATATCTTTCTGTCTGTATGTTTGTTCGCGCATCACGCAAAAACTACAGCATGGATTTGAACGCAGTTTTCACCGCTTTACTGCTAGATATTTAACTTAAAATATAGGCTACACAAGATATAGTTTTGGACCCGATAGGTGGCGCTGTGTGTAGCAAGGGCGAGTCGCTAGTCCTATTATAAATGGGAAAGTTTGGACGGATATGGATGTGTTTTACTATATATTACAATCACGCTAGAATGGCTGAACGGATCTGTATGACATTGGTACAGACATAACAATTTCCACGGGAACGAAGTCGCGGTCAAAAACTAGTTAATGTGATTAAAGTGAACGAGTATTAAAAAAAAATGTTTCTTCGGGAAAGTTGTTTGTTATCACGAGTACAATCACGTGTTTAAGTATCGGTCACTAATTACCAGTCACCCTATATACCTACTCATTGACTCCTTCCATTTTTCGAAAAAAAAACATAACTTTGAGAAAAAGCAGCCCAAATTATCAGAACAATACTAAATGTGGCGCTAGATGACCGAACATAGCAGCATGCCATACCACACTTCTCATTCGCGTTGGTGGTCTTTGCGTTCACAAGTTTCAAGTATAAGTTTACCAACCTTCTGCTACTCGGTCCATGGTACCGAAAAATAAGCCAGGAACATTTTACCTTCCTCACCAGCTGATCCTGCGGTACATTCGATCAAATGCGTTGACCACTTTGAAAGTGGCTTGCTGGCAGAGACGTAGGATTCTGTCGTTCTGCGAATTTATTGTGGTATTGTTGAAGCTACCTTGTAAAGCCTAAGATTGAATAGACCCAGAATCAGTTCGATCCTTATCTAGTTTATGGTAGTTTTAAGCTCTATTAGTTTTATACCTTCTACTCTGCTGGTGAAGTGACGGCGATGAACAGCCATAGTCAGTTTACACCATACTATTTTCGTTTATTTACATCTTTACAAATCAATTACATTTTTAAAAATTCTGAGAAAAAAAAAATATGTCGCCTACCGGTATCGGGAACAGGGTCCAAGCTACCGGCAGTCAGGGCTCCAGAGAGAGGACTCTCCTAACAATACGAGCCGCATCCAGGGGTACCGCTTTCTGAATCAAGCCCTTGATCCAGCTGCCTAGTGAGAGCCTCCTCAGATATTTGTCGAGGCTCTCGGCAATTAAGCCATGGGCTGATACGAATATCGGCACAATGATCGCTGAGTCCACATCCCACATGCTGACAACCTCGTGAGCCAAGTGAAGGTACTTGATTTGCTTATCTTTCTCGGCTTTCACAAGGTTCTCATCATGCGGGATCGTTATGTCAACAATCATTGCGCACCACTCTGATCGATCCACCACCACTATATCAGGCTTATTGGCCACAATAGTCCTGTCAGTGATGATGGATTGATCCCAGTACAGTGTGTCACTGCCATTTTCAAGAACTGGGTCGGACACATACTTATAGTACGGCACTTCCGATTCCACAAGGTTGTATTTTAGACCAAGTTGCAGATAGATAATACATAATAACACCATACTTATTATTTTCTCTAAAGTTCTCATACAGTCCACTACTTTTAATTAAAGGCTCACTGGTCACAAAATCTATGCAGTAGTTTTTGCGCCAATCCGTAACATAAATACACACACGCAAAATTTGAAGGTGAGGATAGAAAGTACTCGTCATAACTTGGGAAAGCCAGGAGGAGATGAAAAACATTTTCAGTACCTTTAGCAGGCCAAAATATTCAAACCCGGAACATTCAAAAGTTCTCATTCAAGTTCTGAGAGGTTAAAAGCTCTCTATAGCATAAATAATACGTGTCTTTAAGATACCGTAATGGGTCGTCTCTCAAACAAGCATGACGGGATTATGGGTATCTATTAATTAATACAACAAAATAAATTGCAAATTACTTTATTATCAGTGTATTGGATCAACGGTTGGGTGATCATTAATTTCGTTTTTTAGTAGACACATCCACAGCCGTGGCTTCCAATGCCGAGTCCGAGAGCGCCAGGAGCGATGGCAGCAGTGCCAAGTCCATATCCAGCACCGAGCCCATAACCAGCGCCGAGCCCAGAGCCAGCGCCGAGCCCATAAGCAGCAGCAGAAGGAGCAATGCTCTGAATAGCAGTTACTCCGTTACCGCAGCTGTAGCTGACGGCGCCAGCACCAGCACTGGGCAACACGCCCTCCAAAGCGACAGCACTTACGAACGGCAGCTCACCAGCCACGGACAGAGTACCCTCATACACATTCTCAGACGCTACAAAGAGGCCACTGGGAGCAATAGCAGACACGCTGGAGACAGGCAGTCCACCGCCACTGGTGGGAATGATCTCAATACCGGCCAAACCGTTACCGATCAAACCGTTACCAATGATGCCATCACCAATCACACCGTTACCAATCAGACCGTTACCAATCAGACCATTTCCGATCAAACCATTGCCAGCACATCCTGGGGCAATAAGAGTAGGAACAGCGATGGATCCACGACCAAGACATGAACCGAAAGCAGTCTGTAAACAATAAATTGTTGTATTAGTGAATATATCTTTATCAGCAAACGACTTTAATGTCGATGACATAATTATGATGATTCAATCGATCACGTAATATGTGTGTGTGTGTCAGACGTGTTTTATGTAATCACATTATTTGAACTGGTTAAAACTTAGCTTTAAAGCATGGACAAATAAAGGAGTAAACTAACGTGGCATGAGCGGGCAAAGGACTGTAACTGAATGCAACCTTTGGGAAAATTCAAACTAAGAGTTGGTTACATCGATACAAAACATGGGAACAATAATAAACAAGTCAACAGTTTCTCACCTGGATGAAGAGCGCCTGAGCGCAGAGGACGAGGATCACCTTGGCTGACATTGTAGTTTGTGTTGAAGTAAACTTGAGAATGATTTTTCCAAGAATCGATCGACTATTTATACCGAAGTGTAGTCCTTATCTAGTAGCGTTGCAGCAATTTGTGGATTTTGAAATGGACTTTTCATACCTACCTTTATCAGTAGTTGCAATATGAGGAAATAGAAAAATGCATGTTGCATTTCGTAAGTGATGTAACCTTGAAATATTTTAGTATGGAAGGCTTTGTTTCAATAGAACATAGAAAACATTGTTTTGATAAGAAGCTTTTGCACTATATAAACGTGGTCTAGACGTAAGGACATCATTCAGTCTTCGGCTTCTCGTTGAACACCAACAAACATCAAACATGTCAACCTTCGCTGTTCTGTTACTCTGCATCCAAGCTTGCTTGGTCCAGGTGAGAGGTTTTTTTTTAAGTTCCTCCTTCATTGCAATTGTTTTTGCCTTTTTTTATTGATTTGTAATTCTGGCTTGTTGACATTCTTCGATGAACACAAACTGTTTTGTTCCGTCAGAATGTGTTCGGTTACGGGTGCGGCTGTGGAGGTCAAGTGGCCCCCATAGCTCCTGCTCTGGTTCTCGGCGCTGGTCTTTCTCCTGCTGCTGCATGTGGTGGTGCCCTCGGTCTTGGCGCCATCGGATCTGCTTATGGTAGCACACTTGCTCCTGCTGCTGCATTCGGAGGTGCTATCGCTCCTGGAGCTGCTTACGGCGGTTCCGGCGAAGGCAATGTGGGCGTCATTGGTGAGCTGCCAGTCGCCGGTAACACCGCTATTGGTGGTCAGGTCCCCATCACAGGTATTGTGAGTTTTGGAGGCGCTGTGCCGGCTGCTGGTGCCGTGTCTATCTCAGGACAATGCGCGTGCGGCTGCGGTTCTCCTATCTATTAAAGTATCTTCTTCTGAATAAGAATAAACGAACTTGAATTGAGCAAATCTCAAAATCTTTGATTTAATCCTGTTCTCGTCCTAGCGTATTCCAACGAAGGAAAACTCGAGACCGTGGCTATTTACTAATTAATGTTGTTTAAATTTCGTGAGCATAAACAGCGATATGGTAACGTACACTGTACATGCCTGACCTAGCACAAGTGAGCTCAGATTACTTCTGGGCATGAAACTTCGACGCTGAATGCTGGGAGGTGAGGTGGACACAGTTCTAAAGTTTTTAACTTCTATGAAGAACAATTTAGTGAGCTCTATTGTCGTAGAACTTAACCTTTCAAAATGTGGAAGTGATTTGAATCCTTTGGCCTGCTAAAATTGCAGAAAATGTTTTCATCACCTCCTCGGTCTGCCAAGTTATGACGAGTACTTTCCATCTTTCATCTACATAATAAAATTGCCGATGTCTGTACATTGAAGATATTGAAAAATATACATATATTTAAGGAGCCTTTATTAGAGCAACAGAAGTCAAAATAACAGTTTTTAGAATTGTTGTATGTTTTTCTGTCTGTATGTTTTTCGCGCATTACGCAAAAACTACTGCATGGATTTGAATGAGTTTTCACCGCTTTACTGCGAATTTCCCAGCAAAAAAAAAATTGCGTGAAGTTGCTTAGTTTGACGTACAGATTACTTGGTTGACGGCTTCGTTAAGGGTCCGTTAACACCCTGTATACCTCCCATTCACTCCTCCCATTTTTGGAAAAAATCATAACTTTTAGAAAAAGTAGTCCAAATTATTAGAATAATACTTATTGCAACCCTAAATGTGGCCCAAGATGACTGAACAGAGCAGCATGCCATTGCACACTTCTCATTCGCCTTGGTGGTCTTGGTGTTCACAAGTTTCAAGTATAAGTTTACCAATCTTCTGCTACTCGGTCCAAGTTACCGAAAAATAAGCCAGGAACATTTTATCTTCCTCACTAGCTGATCCTGCGGTACATTCGATCAAATGCGTTGAAGGCTTAGAAAGTGGCTTGCTGGCAGAGACGATGGGATGCGCTACTCTGCAGTATTTTTACAACTGCAAATTCTACAACTATTTTGTAGTATTGTCGAAGTCAGCAGAGGAGCTCGTGGATAAATAATAACAGCTGCTCGGGTCGATCTTTAGGTTAAGCTGTGCTTGCCTAGGTTGGTCTGTGGATGGGTGACCACCCATTACATACCGAGTTTCCTCCGTGCCTCGGAAAGTACGTTAAGCCGTTGGTCCTGGGTGTCATTTGTAGATCTTTGACAGTCGTTAGGTGGTCAGTGGCCCAAAAAGTCTGACAACCAGTCTTACCAAGAGGTATCGTATTACCCAGTACTAACTGGATTGTGGAGGTCAGATAGGCAGTCGCTCCATGTAAAATAGTGGTATTCAGCTGCATCCGGTTAGACTGGAAGCCGACCCCAATTTAGTTGGGAAAAGACTAGGCAGATGATTGTCGAAGCCACCTTGTAAAGCTTATAGATTGAATAGACCTTTCAGAAATATTTGTGCAAAATTTAAATAGAATCAGTTCGATCCTTATCTAGTTTATGGTAGTATTAAGCTTTATTAGTTTGATACCTTCTACTCTGCTGGTGAAGTGATGGCGATGAACAGCCATTATTATCTCTAAAGTTCTCATACAGTCCACTACTTTTAATTAAAGGCTCACTGGTCCCAGAATCTATGCTGTAGTTTTTGCGCCAATCCGTAACATAAATACACACAGGCAAAATTTGAAAGGAAAGAAGGAAGGGAAGAATTTGGATGGAAAGTACTCGTCATAACTTGGGAAAGCCAGGAGGAGATGAAAAACATTTTCAGTAACTTTCGCAGGTCAAAATATTCAAACACGGAACATTCAAAAGTTCTCAATCAAGTTCTGAGAGGTTAAAAGCTCTCTAAAGCATAAATAATACGTGTCTTTAAGATACCGTAATGGGTCGCCTCTCAAACAAGCATGACGGGATTATGGGTATCTATTAATTAATACAACAAAATAAATTGCAAATTAGTTTATTGTATCAGTGTATTAAATCAACGGTTGGGTCATCATTATTTTCGTTTCTTAGTAGACACATCCACAGCCTTGGCTTCCAATGCCGAGTCCGAGAGCGCCAGGAGCGATGGCAGCAGTGCCAAGTCCGTATCCAGCACCGAGCCCATAACCAGCGCCGAGCCCAGAGCCAGCGCCGAGCCCATAGACAGCAGCAGAAGGAGCGATGCTCTGTATAGCAGTAACACCGTTACCGCAGCTGTAGCTGACGGCGCCTGCACCAGAACTGGGCAACACGCCCTCCAAAGCGACAGCACTCACGAACGGCAGCTCACCAGCCACGGACAGAGTACCCTCATACACATTCTCAGACTCTACGGAGAGGCCACTGGGAGCAATAGCAGACACGCTGGAGACAGGCAGTCCACCGCCACTGGTGGGGATGATCTCAATACCGGCCAAACCATTTCCGATCAAACCGTTACCAATGATACCATTACCGATCACACCGTTACCAATCAGACCGTTACCAATCAAACCATTTCCGATCAAGCCGTTACCAGCACATCCTGGGGCAATAACAGTAGGAACAGCGATGGATCCACGACCAAGACATGAACCGAAAGCAATCTGTAAATACGAAATTGTTGTATTAGTGAATATATCTTTATCAGCAAATTACTTTAATGTCGATGACATAATTATGATGATTCAATCGATCACGTAATGTGTGTGTGTGTGTCAGACGTGTTTTATAGTAATCACATTATGAGAACTGGTTGAAAACTTAGCTTTAAAGCATGGAAAAATAAAGGAGTAAACTAACGTGGCATGAGCGGGCAAAGGACTGTAACTGAATGCAACCTTTGGGAAAATCCCAACTAAGAGTTGGTTACATCGATACTAAACATGGGAACAATAAACAAGTCAAGAGTTTCTCACCTGGATGAAGAGCGCCTGAGCGCAGAGAACGAGGATCACCTTGGCTGACATTGTAGTTTGTGTTGAAGTAAACTTCACAGTGGCTGTTCCAAGAATCGATCGAATATTTATACCGAAGCGTAGTCCTTATCTAGTAGTGTTGCAGCAATTTGTGGATTTTGAAATGAACTTTTCATACCTACCTTTATCAGTAGTTGCAATATGAGGAAATTGAAAAATGCGTGTATTTCGTAAGTGATGTAACCTTGAAATATTTAGTATGAAGGGCTTTGTTTCATTAGAACATAGAAAACATTGTTATGATAAGAAGCTTTTGCACTATATAAACGTGGTCTAGACGTAGGGACATCATTCAGTCTTCGGCTTCTCGTTGAACACCAACAAACGTCAAACATGTCTACCTTCGCTGTTCTGTTACTCTGCATCCAAGCTTGCTTGGTCCAGGTGAGAGGTTTTTTTAAGTTCCTCCTTCATTGAAAATGTTTTTGAGTTTTTCATTGATCTGTAATTCTGACTTTTTGACATTCTTCTATGAACACAAACTGTTTTGTTCCGTCAGAATGTGTTCGGTTACGGGTGCGGCTGCGGAGGTCAAGTGGCCCCCATAGCTCCTGCTCTGGCTCTCGGCGCTGGTCTTTCTCCTGCTGCTGCATGTGGTGGTGCCCTCGGTCTTGGCGCTATCGGTGGCGCCATCGGATCTGCTTATGGTAGCGCACTTGCTCCTGCTGCTGCATTCGGAGGTGGTATCGCTCCTGGAGCTGCTTACGGCGGTTCCGGCGAAGGCAATGTGGGCGTCATTGGTGAGCTGCAAGTTGCCGGTAACACCGCTATTGGTGGTCAGGTCCCCATCACAGGTATTGTGAGTTTTGGAAGCGCTGTGCCGGCTGCTGGTGCCGTGTCTATCTCAGGACAATGCGCGTGCGGCTGCGGTTTTCCTATCTATTAAAGAATCTTCTTCTGAATAAGAATAAACGAACTTGAATTGAGCAAATCTCAAAATCTTTGATTTAATCCTGTTATCGTCCTAGCGTATTCCAACGAAGGAAAACTCGAGACCGTGGCTATTTACTAATTAATGTTTTTAAAGTTTCGTGAGCAACAGCGATATGGTAACTTTAACTGTACATGCCTGACCTAGCACAAGTTAGGTCAGATTACTTCCGGGCATGAAACTTCGACGCTGAATCCTGGGAGGTGATGTTGACACAGTTCTCAAGTTTTTAACTTTTATGAAGAAAAATTTAATAAGCTCTACAATCCTACCTTTCAAAATGTGGAAGTGGTTTGAATCCTCTGACCTGCTAAAATTACAGGAAATGTTTTCATCACCACCTGGGTCTGCCAAGTTAAGACGAGTACTTTCCATCTTTCATCTACATAATATAATTGCCGATGTCTGTACATTGAAGATATTGAAAAAAAATATATTTAGGAGCCTTTATTAGAGCAACAGAAGCCAAACAACAGTTTTTAGAATTGTTGTATGTGTTTCTGTCTGTATGTTTTTCGCGCATAAGGAAAAAACTACTGCATGGATTTGAACGCAGTTTTCACCGCTTTACTGCGAATTTCCTAGCAAAAAAAAATTGCGTAAAGTTACTTAGTTTGACGTACAGATTACTTGGTTGACGGCTTCGTTAAGGGTCTATTTACACCATGTATACCTACCCATTAACTCCCATTTTTTTAAAAATCCATAACTTTTTGAAAAAGTAGTCCAAATTATCAGAATAATACCTACTGCACTCCTAAATGTGGCGCTAGATGACCGAACACAGCAGCATGCCATTGCACACTTCCAATTCGCCTTGGTGGTCTTGGCGTTCACAAGTTTCAAGTATAAGTTTACCAACCTTCTTCTACTCGGTCCGAGGTACCGAAAAATAAGCCAGGAACATTTTATCTTCCTCACTAGCTGATCCTGCGGTACATTCGATCAAATGCGTTGAATGCTTAGAAAGTGGCTTGCTGGCTGAGACGATGGGATGCGCCACTCTGCAGTATTTTTACAACTGCAAATTCTACAACTATATTGTAGTAAATTGTCGAAGCCAGCAGAGGAGCTCGTGGATAAATAATAACAGCTGCTCGGGTCGATCTTTAGGTTAAGCCGTGCTTGCCTAGGTTGGTCTGTGGATGGGTGACCACCCATTACATACCGAGTTTCCTCCGAGCCTCGGAAAGCACGTTAAGCCGTTGGTCCTGGGTGTCATTTGTAGATCTTTGACAGTCGTTAGGTGGTCAGTGGCCCAAAAAGTCTGACAACCAGTCTTACCAAGGGGTATCGTATTACCCAGTACTAACTGGGTTGTGGAGGTCAGATAGGCAGTCGCTCCATGTAAAATACTGGTATTTAGCTGCATCCGGTTAGATTGGAAGCCGACCCCAATTTAGTTGGGAAAAGACTATGCAGATGATTGTCGAAGCCACCTTGTAAAGCTTATAGATTGAATAGACCTTTCAGAAATATTTGTGCAAAATTTAAATAGAATCAGTTCGATCCTTATCTAGTTTATTAGTTGTAGTGGTTTTAAGCTATATTAGTTTTATGCCTTCTACTCTGCTGGTGAAGTGACGGCGATGAACAGCCATAGTCAGTTTACACCATACTATTTTCCTTTATTTACATATTTACAAATCAATTACATTTTTAAATATTACTTAGAAAAAAAATATCAAAAAGTTGTAGCTCACCGGTATCGGGAACAGGGTCCAAGCTACCGGCGGTCAGGGCTCCAGAGAGAGGACTCTCCAAACAATACGAGCCGTGTCCAGGAGTACCGCTTTCTGAATCAAGCCCTTGATCCAGCTGCCTAACGAGAGCCTCCTCAGGTATTGGTCGAGGCTCTTGGCAATTAAGCCATGGGCTGATACGACTATTGGCACAATGATCGCTGAGACCACATCCCACATTTTGACAACCTCGCGAGCCAAGTCAACATACTTGATTTGCTTATCTTTCTCGGCTTTCACGAGGTTCTCATCATGCGGGACCGTTATGTCAACAATCATTGCGAGCCGCTCTGATCGATCCACCGCTACTATATCAGGCTTATTGGCCACAATAGTCCTGTCTGTGATGATGGATTGATCCCAGTACAATGTGACACTGCCATTTTCGAGAACTGGGTCGGACACGGGTCAATCTCCAAAACGGGCGTATTCGTGTGATCGCTCTGGTGCTTTTCAGATATTGATATTTAATGGTAATTACGTAGCTCATTAAAAAGAATGATATTCAAATGATATATTTTTACTAGTGGCCTTCAATTTACACAAACAGTTATGGAAATATTTAAGTTCAAAAAATTTCGCGACCAGAGCAATCATAATTGGTGCCAGAGTGATCATAAATGGTGAAATCGGTGAAACAAAAAAATAAATATTGATAAAATATTATTTATTTAGCCGTTTTCTGTCATATTCAGTGTACGTAAACAAGATTATATGTAAGAAAAATGTATTATTGACTTTACAAGCCATTGTGCGTATAGATCTGGATTATTTTTATCTTGGCCATTTTACGACGCTCAGCCTATTTCTTCCTAAGACGTTTTTCTTCAATAGATAATTTATTTCGAGGCATGATTTCAATCTGCAACAATAGTTGCGATTAAATTTTGGAGAACGGGTTACAGTTGTGGTAGCTAAATGCAAGGTATCATCAAGGTAAAATACGTCAAAATCTGTTTATGGGTTTAGGTTATCCGATGAAACCCAGGAAAGGTTATAATTTAAAGGTTATATGCATAGTTCACTATGTCGATGAGTACATCTACTTGGGCCAGTTAGTTTCTTTCGAAAACAGGCAGGAAAAGGAAATCGATCGCCGAATCGACAACGCCTGGAAAAGCTACTGGTCCATGAAGACGCTAATGAAGGGAGGTTTGCCGATGTCCCTGAAGTGCAAACTCATCGTCATGTGTATCCTGCCCGTCCTAACCTACGGTGCTCAGACCTGGTCACTCACCGAATCGTAAAAGTCTCGCCTTGGAGTCTGCCAAAGAGCAATGGAGCGCAGCATTCTGGGTGTACAGAGAGCAGATAAAATACGAAACACTACGCTGCGCTCAAAAACCGGAATTGCAGACGTAGGCAAAAAGGCTGCCAGGCTTTTTTTTTTTTTTTTTTTTTTTTACGGATGGGAAATCATCAAATGACTTCTCCCGCTCTGGGTGGAGTGGGAGGGAGTGTCAGACTCTTACTGACTAAAACCCATCCATGTTCCTTCATTGCCCTTTGTGTTCCAGGGCCACGGTATCTCTTTCGAACAGTCCCGCAGCCCCGGCAGGCATCGGCCCTTGCGGGCCCCTTCTTGGTTGCTGACATCTCTTTGAGGCGCGCGTGGAACACGAACGCGCCGTCGACACGGCCTGTCGTCATAAGACGGACGGACGGTGAGCTAACCCATTACTCACCGTCCACAGGCCCGCGCCTACGGTGGCCGGGAGCCACCACGTGGCCCCCGACGCCCGGTGCTTCGCCCGCGGCGGCTGGGACGTGAGATTCTCTCCCTCTCACGTCCCGCCACCTCCTTCGCTAGCATGACTGCTTCGCAGAAGGAGGTGACGGCTTCCCATTCCCTCTCGCTCCGGACAATGGCCTGAACCAGGGCCGGGAGCGAGAGGTCGCCGCCGCCGATAGGCTGCCAGGCTCAAATGGGATTGGGCGGGTCACGTAAGCCACATGCATAACGACCGCTGGGCAAAGGTTTCAACACGATGGATGCCTGACGATGGACGGCGCCGCCAAGGCCGGCCTAGAAAGAGGTGGCGAGATGATCTAGACGCGCATCACGAAGGCTGGTTTAAGGTGGCGCAGGAGAAGAGTACCTGGAAGGATATGGGGGAGGCCTGTGCCCAGCAGTGGGACATTCAAGGTTATTGAAAAAAAAATGCATGGTTCATCGTTTGTCATTATTACAGTCCGGTACTACTACTTAAAATAGATTTATAACGTACAATTAATGCAAAATATCATCGCTCTGGTCTTTTTGGACAGAGCAATCAGAGCCATAGCGATCAGAAAAAGTCACAAAATCATAAATATAGCCAAATTTAAAAGCAGTGGAAAGTTGTGATTACGTCTCATAAACAACATCATAACGATCACTTAACTCACATAACAAACACATTCGCAAGCTTACTATTGAATTTAAATAACGTGCCATAGCAATCATAAAATTCGAGAACCAAATCCAGAGCAATCATAAACTTACCTTCGTAATGTTGGAATGCGGGAACCTGGCACACAGGTATCATCCTCAGCGGTTAGACCACTACCGACGCTGCCCCGCGGGAGGGGAACAGAGTGTCTATAATGCGTAACTATGGATGAGGGCGATGTTTTACCTCAGCGCAGAGCGTTGAGATAAAATGCCCGGTCACGATTTTAAATTCAAATTGTGGCAAAATTATTGCTAATATAACAAAAAAAAAATGATTACTATGAAGATTAACTTTTTGTTATGTAATCTAAATAAGTTGTTTCATAAGATCCTTATCATTAAAAAGTTAAAGAATATTTTTTTCATTCAATCGGGAGTTGGGTCAACCCAGAGCGATCAGGATTTTAGGGTTTAAGATTTTTTTATAAATATTGATAATAAACTTATTCATAACATTAGCCTTGTACCATGTAGATTAAACACCGAACTGTCTATAAAAAAATATTTTGAAAACGTTTTTCGATTTTAAAATGGGTTTATCCAGTCCGACACGCAAAAAAATGCCTCTGGAGATCGACCCACTGTACATACTTATAGTACGGCACTTCCGATTCCACAAGGTTGTATTTTAGAGCAAGTTGCAGATGGATAATACATAATAACACCATACTTATTATTTTCTCTAAAGTTCTCATACAGTCCACTACTTTAAATTAAAGGCTCACTGGTCACAGAATCTATGCTGCAGTTTTTGCGCCAATCCGTAACATAAATACACACAGGCAAAATTTGAAAGGTGAGGATGGAAAGTACTCGTCATAACTTGGGAAAGCCAGGAGGAGATGAAAAGCATTTTCAGTAACTTTAGCTGGCCAAAATGTTCAAACCCGGAACATTCAAAAGTTCTCAATCAAGTTCTGAGAGGTTAAAAGCTCTCTATAGCACAAATAATATGTGTCTTTAAGATACCGTAATGGGTCGTCTCTCAAACAAGCATGATGGGATTATGGGTATCTATTAATTAATACAACAAAATAAATTGCAAATAAGTTTATTGTATCTGTGTAATTGGATCAAGGGTTGGGTCATCATTATTTTCGTTTCTTAGTAGACACATCCACAGCCGCGGCTTCCAATGCCGAGTCCGAGAGCGCCAGGAGCGATGGCAGCAGTGCCAAGTCCATATCCAGCACCGAGCCCATAACCAGCGCCGAGCCCAGAGCCAGCGCCGAGCCCATAGGCAGCAGCAGAAGGAGCGATGCTCTGAATAGCAGTAACACCGTTACCGCAGCTGTAGCTGACGGCGCCAGCACCAGCACTGGGCAACACGCCCTCCAAAGCGACAGCACTCACGAACGGCAGCTCACCAACCACGGACAGAGCACCCTCATACTCATTCTCAGACGCTACGGAGAGGCCACTGGGAGCAATAGCAGACACGCTGGAGACAGGTAGTCCACCGCCACTGGTGGGAATGATACCGGCCAAACCATTGCCGATCAAACCGTTACCAATGATACCATTACCAATCACACCGTTACCAATCAGACCGTTACCAATCAGACCATTTCCGATCAAACCATTGCCAGCCAAGCCGTTACCAGCACATCCTGGGGCAATAAGAGTAGGAACAGCGATGGATCCACGACCAAGACATGAACCGAAAGCTGCCTGTAAACAAGAAATTATTGTATTAGTGAATATATCTTTATCAGCAAATGGCTTTAATGTCGATGACATAATTGTGATGATTCAATCGATCACATAATGTAATGTGTGTCAGACGTGTTTTATGTAAACACATTATTTGAACTGGTTAAAACTTAGCTTTAAAGCATGGACAAATAAAGGAGTAAACTAACGTGGCATGAGCGGGCAAAGGACTTTAACTGAATGCAACCTTTGGGAAAATCCCAACTAAGAGTCGGTTACATCGATACAAAACATGGCAACAATAAACAAGTCAACAGTTTCTCACCTGGATGAAGAGCGCCTGAGCGCAGAAGACGAGGACCAACTTGGCTGACATTGTAGTTTGTGTTGAAGTAAACTTGCGAATGATTTTTCCAAGAATCGATCGACTATTTATACCGAAGTGTAGTCCTTATCTAGTAGCGTTGTAGCAATTTGTGGATTTTGAAATGGACTTTTCATACCTACCTTTATCAGTAGTTGCAATATGAGGAAATAGAAAAATGCATGTTGCATTTCGTAAGTGATGTAACCTTGAAATATTTTGGTATGGAAGGCTTTGTTTCAATAGAACATAGAAAACATTGTTTTGATAAGAAGCTTTAGCACTATATAAACGTGGTCTAGACGCAGGGACATCATTCAGTCTTCGGCTTCTCGTTGAACACCAACAAACATCAAACATGTCAACCTTCGCTGTTCTGTTACTCTGCATCCAAGCTTGCTTGGTCCAGGTGAGAGGTTTTTTTTAAGTTCCTCCATCATTGAAATTGTTTTGGCCTTTTTTTATTGATCTGTAATTCTGGCTTGTTGACATTCTTCTATGAACACAAACTGTTTTGTTCCGTCAGAATGTGTTCGGTTACGGTTGCGGCTGTGGAGGTCAAGTGGCCCCCATAGCTCCTGCTCTGGTTCTCGGCGCTGGTCTCTCTCCTGCTGCTGCTTGTGGTGGTGCCCTCGGTCTTGGCGCTATCGGTGGCGCCATCGGATCTGCTTATGGTAGCGCACTTGCTCCTGCTGCTGCATTCGGAGGTGCTATCGCTAATGGAGCTGCTTACGGCGGTGCCGGCGAAGGCAACGTGGGGGTCATTGGTGAGCTGCCAGTCGCCGGTAACACCGCTATTGGTGGTCAGGTCCCCATCACAGGTATCGTGAGTTTTGGAGGCGCTGTGCCGGCTGCTGGTGCCGTGTCTATCTCAGGACAATGCGCGTGCGGCTGCGGTTCTCCTATCTATTAAAGTATCTTCTTCTGAATAAGAATAAACGAACTTGAATTGAGCAAATTTCAAAATCTTTGGTTTAATCCTGTTGTCTTCCTAGCGTATTCCAACGAAGGAAAACTCGAGACCGTGGCTATTTACTAATTAATTTTTTTAAAGTTTCGTGAGCATAAACAGCGATATGGTAACTTTAACTGTACATGCCTGACCTAGCACAAGTTAGCTCAGATTACTTCTGGGCATGAAACTTCGACGCTGAATCCTGGGAGGTGATATGGACACAGTTCTTAAGTTTTTAACTTCTATGAAGAAAAAATTTGTAAGCTCTACTATCCTAGAACTTAACCTTTCAAAATGTGGAAGTGGTTTGAATCCTTTGACCTGCTAAAATTACAGTAAACGTTTTCATCACTTCCTGGGTCTGCCAGGTCATGACGAGTACTTCCCATCTTTCATCTACATAATAAAATTGCCGATGTCTGTACATTGAAATTATGAAAAAAAAAAAAATTTTGGGGGCCTTAATTAGAGCAACAGAAGCCAAAAACAGTTTTTAGAATTGATGTATGTCTTTCTGTCTGTATGTTTGTTCGCGCATCACGCAAAAACTATAGCATGGATTTGAACGCAGTTTTCACCGCTTTACTGCTAGATATAGTTTTGGTCCCGATAGGTGGCGCTGTGTGTAGCAAGGCGGGTCGCTAGTCCTATTATAAATGCGAAAGTTTGGATGGATATGGATGTTTGTTACTCAATCACGCTAGAACGGCTGAACGGATCTGTATGAATTTGGCACAGAGATACAATATACTCTGGACTAGCACGTGTGTTTTTTTTCTCACACGTGCACATAACAATTTCCACGCGAACGAAGTCGCGGGCAAAAACTAGTTATGGAACAAACTTAAAATTTGTATGGTGTCTAGGAAAGTCTAAAATTAACATTGATTTGGCCTTCACAGCTATTAATTTAATACTGCTGCTTTGGACAAATATTATCATATAGGGTGAGTGGTAATTAGTGACCGATACTATGATAACAAACAACTTTCCCTAAAAAACATTTTTTAATACAAATTCACTTTAATCACAATAACACAACAGCCGTATGAAATTCGCGCGCACGCCTGTGAACTATCAGCTATAATAGCCTCGTGACGCTGTTCTGTCTCATTACTATGGTACCGTGCTACAGTGGGTAGGCAGAGCGCCCGCGTGGCTCGCAAGCCCGCTCCGTAAGCAGCGCCCGCGCCACAGGCCGGCCGCCACGCGCTATGTGCCGTGTAAGTGCCATTTACGGACACGCGGCGCGTCGGGCGGCGCGTAGCGCGGGGCGTCGCGCGGCGCGGTGCGCGTTTTTTCCGTTTACGGAAAGGCGGCGCGTGCAGCGGCCCGCGTTATCACACGCCCAAACACAAACATATGGCAATGTACGATGTTGTTTACGGGGCGTTGAAAGGACAAAACTGGTCAATTCATAGACAGAACGAACTGAGGCTGCTAGAAAACAAAATAGCATCGAAGCATGGCACCGTCGGTGGAACGATATATTGAATAACAACCGCTACTGGATTTATGCAACACAATGTTAATAGTTGCATAATATGAGATTTTCTATTTACCCAATTAGTATCACACATTTTTATTAAAAGAAATAATTAAAAACTGCAATAAACAAACTTTATAAATCAACATCTTGTTGACTAAATATTTTCGAAGTAACGTTACATAGAACAAACAAACGTCGACGAAACAAGGGTTCGATGTAAGGTTATAGATATAAAGAAACATCGAAGAAAAAAGGCGTAGTTAAAACATAACGTCGCATTATCAAGGCATCGATGTATAGTCATCGATGTAATAATTTTCGCAGAATAGTATTTCGAACTCATATAGGGAACCCTAAAATTATACATATTGATTCCGACGCCCTCTGATTTACATGCGGAGCTGTGTCAAATATTTGTTCCAAATAATTATAATCGCTCTAGAAAGCATAAATTGTTTAATGACCCATTTTGTCGCACTGTAGCTCGATCCACTTCCCCTATACCGCGTTTGCTTATGATGTTCAACGCGCTCGTGGAGACCAACACTGGATTTGACTCGTTTGCAGATGAATGGAAGACGATAATGTTAGAATGTTTGTGGTTCTATGAGAAGACCAAATAAAAGGATAACTGCATTAAGTATTCATTGGCTTATGCTATACTAAATATAATAAATAAATGAATAATGAAAAATACTTATTATTTTCTCTAAAGTTCTCATCCAGTCCACTACTTTTAATTAAAGGCTCACTGGTCACAAAATCTATGCTGTAGTTTTTGCGCCAATCCGTAACATAAATACACACAGGCAAAATTTTAAAGGTGAGGATAGAGAGTACTCGTCATAACTTGGGAAAGCCAGGAGGAGATGAAAAACATTTTCAGTAACTTTAGCAAGCCAAAACATTCAAACCCTGAACATTCAAAAGTTCTCATTCAAGTTCTGAGAGGTTAAAAGCTCTCTCTAGCATAAATAATACGTGTCTTTAAGATACCGTAATGGGTCGCCTCTCAAACAAGCATGACGGGATTATGGGTATCTGTTAATTAATACAACAAAATAAATTGCAAATTAGTTTATTGTATCAGTGTATTAAATCAACGGTTGGGTCATCATTATTTTCGTTTCTTAGTAGACACATCCACAGCCGTGGCTTCCAATGCCGAGTCCGAGAGCGCCAGGAGCGAGGGCAGCAGTGCCAAGTCCATATCCAGCACCGAGCCCATAACCAGCGCCGAGCCCAGAGCCAGCGCCGAGCCCATAAGCAGCAGCAGAAGGAGCGATGCTCTGTATAGCAGTAACACCGTTACCGCAGCTGTAGCTGACGGCGCCAGCACCAGAACTGGGCAGCACGCCCTCCAAAGCCACAGCACTCACAAACGGCAGTTCACCAGCCACGGACAGAGCACCCTCAATCGCATTCTCAGACACTACGGAGAGGCCACTGGGAGCACCGGTACCAGAAACGCTGGAGACAGGCAGTCCACCGCCACTGGTGGGAATGATCTCAATACCGGCCAAACCATTGCCGATCAAACCGTTACCAATGATACCATTACCAATCACACCGTTACCAATCAGCCCGTTACCAATCAAACCATTTCCGATCAAACCATTTCCGATCAAACCATTGCCAGCCCAGCCGTTACCGGCACATCCTGGGGCAATAAGAGTAGGAACAGCGATGGATCCACGACCAAGACATGAACCGAAAGCAGTCTGTAAACAAGAAATTGTTGTATTAGTGAATATATATTTATCAGCAAACGACTTTAATGTCGATGACATAATTATGATGATTCAGGCCATCATGTAATGTAATGTGTGTCAGACGTGTTTTATGTAATCATATTATTTAAACTGGTTAAAAACTTAGCTTTAAAGCATGGACAAATAAAGGAGTAAATCAACGGTCAAAAATAAACGGTGGCATGAGCGGGCAAAGGACTGTAACTGAATGCAACCTTTGGGAAAATCCAAACTAAGAGTTGGTTACATCGATACAAAACATGGAAACAATAAACAAGTCAACAGTTTCTCACCTGGATGAAGAGTGCCTGAGCGCAGAGGACGAGGACCAACTTGGCTGACATTGTAGTATGTGTTGAAGTAAACTTGAGAATGATTTTTCCAAGAATCGATCGACTATTTATACCGAAGTGTAGTCCTTATCTAGTAGCGTTGCAGCAATTTGTGGATTTTGAAATGGACTTTTCATACCTACCTTTATCAGTAGTTGCAATATGAGGAAATAGAAAAATGCATGTTGCATTTCGTAAGTGATGTAACCTTGAAATATTTTAGTATAGAAGGCTTCGTTTCAATAGAACATAGAAAACATTGTTATGATAAGAAGCTTTTGCACTATATAAACGTGGTCTAGACGTAGGGACATCATTCAGTCTTCAGCTTCTCGTTGAACACCAACAAACATCAAACATGTCTACCTTCGCTGTTCTGTTACTCTGCATCCAAGCTTGCTTGGTCCAGGTGAGAGGTTTTTTTTTAAGTTCCTCCTTCATTGCAATTGTTTTATTGATCTGTAATTCTGGCTTGTTGACATTCTTCTATGAACACAAACTGTTTTGTTCCGTCAGAATGTGTTCGGTTACGGGTGCGGCTGCGGAGGTCAAGTGGCCCCCATAGCGCCTGCTCTGGTTCTCGGCGCTGGTCTTTCTCCTGCTGCTGCATGCGGTGGTGCCCTCGGTCTTGGCGCTATCGGTGGCGCCATCGGATCTGCTTATGGTAGCGCACTTGCTCCTGCTGCTGCATTCGGAGGTGCTATCGCTCCTGGAGCTGCTTACGGCGGTGCCGGCGAAGGCAATGTGGGCGTCATTGGTGAGCTGCCAGTTGCCGGTAGCACCGCTATTGGTGGTCAGGTCCCCATCACAGGTATCGTGAGTTTTGGAGGCGCTGTGCCGGCTGCTGGTGCCGTGTCTATCTCAGGACAATGCGCGTGCGGCTGCGGTTCTCCTATCTATTAAAGTATCTTCTTCTGAATAAGAATAAACGAACTTGAATTGAGCAAATCTCAATATCTTTGATTTAATCCTGTTGTCGTCCTAGCGTATTCAAACGAAGGAAAACTTTACACTCGAGTCCGTGGTTTTTTACTAATTTATGTTTTTTAAAGTTTCGTGAGCATAAACAGCGATGTGGTAACTTTAACTGTACATGCCTGACCTAGCACAAGTTAGCTCAGATTCCTTCTGAGCATGAAACTTCGACGCTGAATCCTGGGAGGTGATGTGGACACAGTTCTCAAGTTTTTAACTTTTATTAAGAAAAATTTAGTAAGTTCTAGAATTAAACCTTTAACTTCTAGTTTCATACATCTTTTGATAGAGGTATCAAAAGATACATGAGTGTCTCCAGGTATTTTTTTGTTAAAACATCACGACCGTGTTAATAAAGTGTAAGCAATAATTGGCTGATGTAATGAAAGAGTGTGCAATAATATTACGTTGCTAGTAAAATATGAAATGGCGAATTCTTACAATAAATATTAGATTATTCTTTTAATTTACACGTTTTTAGGGTTCCGTAGCCAAACGGCTAAAACGGAACCCCTGTAGTTTCGCCCTGCCCATCTGTATGTCTGTCTGTTCGTCAGCATGTCACAGCCATTTTACTCCGAGACTGTTGGCACCACACAGTCAAAATTTTTTAGTCTTCTATGAAAAATTAAGAAAACAAAAAATAAAAATAAAAATAGGGGGAGGCGGGTCTCCATACATGTAACTGAGGGTTGAAAGAAAATATTTCAATGTATTTAAGTATGTGGGGTATTTATCGACAGCTCCTGAAAATGATAATTTTTTTTTCTTAAGTCAATGATTGATGAGATATTTGCTTCTAAAGCCGTTAAAATTGTGCCCCCCCCTCTAATTTCTAAAGTAAGAGGAGGAAAATTCTGAAAAAAATTTGGTTTGTAGAACGTAAAAGGAACTTCCTACAAAAATTGGTTTGAATAAAATTTTATATTTAGTTTTTGAGAAATGAGACTTTTCATCAAACTGTAGCAGTAACTTTGTTTTAGATTACCATACTATGAAAAACAAATTTAGTTTTGCTGTTGTGTCCTAATTTACAATTTAAAAAAATCTATATTATTTTGTTTGGTGCTACGGAACCCTGGGTGTGCGAGTCAGACTCACACTTGGCCGGATTTTTTTCGTTTTATTCAAAAAATATCGCAAAACAAGTGGGGTGTTTCGGAGATGTATTTTAGGATGTCCATTTTTTGCTATCCAGAAAAAAGAAAAAAAATAAAAATAAATAAAACACCAAAATAAATTTTCATATGCACATATATTCGTTACAATAATAATAATATTTTAATAATGTAATATAATTATCTCTTACAACACTATTAAAGCTGGCACATTTTCTTTTGTTTTTATCGCAATGCTAATTTCATGATTGTTAAATAATAATAAATTAATTTATTAATAATTCCTAATGACTTTACTTGACTTTTTTCTTATTTAATATGTCAAAGTACTTATTGTTATAAATACTTTGAAATATTAACTAAAAACAAAGTCTATAGGCTTATTGAAAATGCTATTACAATTTAAAAAAAACTAGACTTGAAGGTATCAGAGGTTATGCAGATAATTCTTTATATAAAATATATAAATAATATCGCAAAAATACATTCATATTTTTAATTAAATTTGCAGGAAAATATCAATATAACACGTCAAATGAAATACCCAATTAAATATGTCTCATATGCATAATTTGTATATTACAAAAGCATTGCATTGATTTCTTGTTATTTTACAGATTAATTAAATATAAAAATAAAATTGGGCCTCACGGTATTTTAGGTTCAATCCCCGTATTTTCAATAAAAGATCTAGAAAATAACAATAATATCTAAATTATAATAATAACTATCTATGGTGTATATTTGAACTATGCATTTAAGCTTCTTACATTATCCGATATCATAATTCGATAATTTCGTATATTATCTATCTATGTTTATTACACTGATTTATTTTAATTATATTGCTTAAAACGAGGCACGCCTTGGGTTAAGCAAAAAGAGGCATAGCCATGCCTTTTAAATAATGCTGAGATAGTGCGCTTTGCCACGTAAATATTGGTAAGTCAATATTCAATTACTCATTTATTCATTTGTATTTTTAATGAGGTTTGTACAATTGTATTCCTCTATGATGAGGCAGAATTTAAGGCAGTGCCTCGTTAAAAGCAATAAAATTATTAAAAAATCAGTACCTTTTATATTAATACAGCAATAACGTACAAGATATTGTTTAAAACAGGGCTATTTAAGAACTCAGGCCTAAATAAAGGCCTCAATACATACATAATAAACTCACGCCTATTTCCGTGAAACAGGCAGAAACTAAAATAATTAAAAAGGTCTCAATTATGTGGCTTATCATACCACAAGTTTCCTTTAATTTTAAATACCTATAACAAGAAACACATAAAATATAGTCGTTAAACAGCCCAATTTTACTAGTATCTCCCTTTTCAAAACAATGCGACTTATTTTTTTATAATTATATTTTTTATAATTGAATAAGTATCAAACATTATGATTTTAGTTTACATCGCATGGTTTTGCAAAGTTAGACGACATCTTAACAGAGCAAAGACTGAAACAGTGAGTTTGAAACAATTGTCATGTAAATGAAACCTACTAATTAATTCAGGAAGTTTCAGCAAAATAGTGCACAAGCACTGTACTGGATCAGTATGGCGTAAACTCGAGAGGTTCAGCTACGCATATTTATAAGCATCGTAACAACATCGCCTCAGTTTGGGATCACTTAGTTATAAGTGAGGTGAGGTAATGCCGAACCGGTGCAGAGTTTGGGTAGATGTGCTTTGAGCTTTAAGGTAAAATAAATATGGTTTAGCAAACTGTGTTAGGTTTCAGAATTGAAGTGGAATGTATGACTAGGTCAAAAGCTATGATAGTTTCATGGTATACAGGATGTAAACGGACCCTTCACGAAGCCGTCAACCAAGCTGTGCTGGGAAATTACTTTTTTTTTTGGGTGAAAAATCACGTTTTAAGGTAGGATTCAATGTAAAGCAACTCAAAACATTGTGCTGATGAATGGGTTGAATAGTACGGGGCTGGTGGAAGTGTTTTAAGTAAAAATCTTGCATTAAAAACATGTATTTAAAAAAAAAAGTGAAAAAGTCGGAACTTTGACTCTAAATATCTCCGTAACTAGTTCCCAGATATGGTCTAGAACAAAAAAAATATCGCAATGGCGGGGAGAACAAGTGCCTTTCGGCTTCGTTAAGGGTCTTGTTACACTCTTTAGACAGAGACTGTTGCTTCAAACTCTGTTTCTACAGAAAATACGATAGCTATAAATAGTACAACAAATATTTATTTTAAAAGAAAGATTCATAGTGATGTGCATTACTATTATTTAGACTAAGTTTATTAATATTAAAATGCTACAATACACATCTAAGATTATTAATAATAGCGTGTTTGTTAATTTGAAGTGCTTTTTGAATACCCAAATGTTAAATAACGCGTGTGGTGATAATAAACTATTGCACAAGAGACTTTTTAACAGTGCCACATAAAACAGTGCAAAATAGTTTTTAGTTTAATTAACACTTGCTCATGTGTTGTTATAGAAATTGCTTGACACAAACAAACTAATCGACCCTGCATATGGTTTTCAGAAAAGTAGATCCGCCGTGTGTGAAATCTTAAAATAAATTGTTACTAAAGAAAGGTCATCATCATTTTTGCCAAGCCGTTCGTCAAACTATATTGGCTTCCAGTCTTACCAGATGTAATTGAACACTAGTGTTTTCTGACTGCTGCACAACCAAGTGACTGAATAATAATGATACCTTTGGGCAACTGTCAAAGAACTACAAAAAATCACAGCCAGGACCAACGGCTTAACGCGCTTTTCGAGGCACGGTGGGAATTATTTGTAATGGATGGTCACTCTTCCACGGACTAACCTCGGCACATCATCATCATCATCTGCCTAGCTTTTCCCCAACTATGTTGGGGTCGGCTTCCAGTCTAACCGGATGCAGCTGAATACCAGTATTTCACATGGAGCGATGCCTATCTAACTTCTACAACCGGGTAGTACTAGGTAATTCGATACCAATTGGTAAGACACAGGCCTCTGACTACCTGTAACGACTGTCAAAGATTTACAAATGACACCCGGGACCAACGGCTTAACGTGCTTTCCGAGGCACGGAAGAAACTCGGCATGTAATGGGTGGTCACCCATCCACAGACCAACCCAGCCGAGTGCGTTTTAACCAGAAGATAGACCTGAACAGCTGATGTTATTTAGCCACGCGCTTCTCCTTTGTTACTATAGAAGATATATTTAAAAAAAAAACAGTAAAGGCGAGAAAACTGTCTTCTATAAAAATTGCTCTCTACGAGGCACAGAATCCACATCACTATAACCTTTCGAAACTTAACTCGAATAATTCACAACTTTTACATAGTGTACTGAAAGGATATGCTACACATTAATACTAGAAGCACCAACACATACACAGACAAACAGTGGTGCAGTTATCAAGTTATAATTATACTTACATCTATCGCGATCAACATGATAGAAAAAAGTAATAAATATCGAAGGTTGTTTTTTCCGAGGCACGGATGAAACTCGGTATGTGATGGGTGGTCACCCATCCACAGACCAACCTAGGCAAGCACGGCTTAACCTAAAGATCGATCCCAGCGGCTGTTATTATTTAGCCACGAGCTCCTCCACCTCTTTTTGCAATAATTTGACAGTTTTCTTGGTTATTAAAATTACGTCTCAATTTAATTTGTTTTATTCGTAGAGATATTTTAAACCCAACTGTTTAAGTAGGCTTTATTATTTATTTAAATAAATTAGTTTTTTTGAAAATTTGCCAGAAGTAATATTAGGTTATTTTAAGGCCTTGTGGACGAAGCAGGAAATGTTTCATGTAAAAATACCACCATTGCTCAAATCGAGGCAAACATTACTTTTAGTGAGGCACAGATTTTACTAATTTCGAGGCATGTTGATCGCAATTCAAAACTAAAATCCTGTTTTGCGCTGGCGCTATATTTATACTAAATAGATCTATTCTGTTTTCCTATAAATGGATAAAATCTCCTATAGACAAATATTTACAAAAATGTCGGCGTAGGAATTGGGGACGTATCCATTTCTTCTTGGCACAACATTGATATAATTTATTTTAATAATATATTTTTCAGATAATTTAAATTTCTCCAAAGTTGATTTTTTAACCAAGTTGTACTAATTTAATATGAACTTAAATGTACTTAAATTTAATATATTATGGCAAAATGTTTGATGAAGTAACTTAATAAATTGTATTATAATTGTAGTGGAGTTTGTATTAATAATTTGGGGACTAAAAACTGAAATTTTGAATGCCATATTTACAACAAAGCTTCAAAATTTGCACGACACAAAATTTACACTTAAAACGACTAAATAAAATCATTTAAAATGAATAAATTTGTTATATCAGTACAAGTTTCACATTTAAAAGCCTTAAAATATTTTATATTCAATTAAAAACAACACATTGATAATGTCTTAAATATTTTTAAACATTTTATAACAGTTAGTTTAACATTTCATAATTATAAACACAATAATTCCCTTACAATATTTTACAATTACATTTAAATTTACATTTAATACGGAAAATTATATTTTTTCCAAATAAATGGGACGTATAATAAAATGCACGAAAGTCAATAATTTAATAAAAAATAATTACGATAATTTTTTTAATACCTAGATTTCAAAAATTAACCGACACTACATGACTTTTGAACTAAAATTAAAACATAACTTAATAACTCATAACGAAATACATTTCATACATTACCAACACACGTATAATATTTTTCACATTTATTAAGTTAATTATATTTCTGTAACTTTCATAAATGATATTCCTCTTTCATTTAATTCATTTAACGATTCATTTAATTTGAATAAAAATGACTTTAAGTGATGTTTCGAGTGCAAGTCTTAGGTCTCGTCACTTAGGCATATCTTTCATTTAGTATTGCCGATATTTTTTGGCTTTATTACAAAGTAATATTATTTTGTTATATTTCTTACAGTTTAACTTGTAAAAGTACAAGATTGACTTCAATTTTCAATTGCAGCGAGATTCAAACGTATTTAATTTCGAAGTGTATAGAAATAAGATAATCATTTAATATTTTACTGAACGTCATTTTCATTTAATTTATTGGACTTTATAATTATGTAGATAATAATATATTATTATGTTTTACATATAAATATATTTATAAATGTATATATTTATGTCTAATTTAGCAAAAATGGACGTTAGGGTTTCTGCTAGAACATTTCTTACTAATTAAGACGTTGCGTTTAATTAGGAAATGTGAATTTAAAATACTTCACAGGCGCTTAGTTCAGGAGCTAATGAATGCATATTATACCATATATATATATATATATATATATATATATATATATATACATATATATACATATATACATATATATATACATATATATATACATATATATATATACCATGACTTTTTAGTCGTCTTACAACGGCAGCCCACTTCATGTATCTGTTACGGCTAAAAGCTGAAGTAAGGTTACACCTAGTTCTAGCCGGTTATAGCTAGGTGCGGCCGGTAACAGTTTGTTATAATGCAACCAATTTGGACTTAGCGCTCGCTCGGCTCGCGCGCGTTTGGTCACATTTCTAATCTAACCTAACCTAATCCATTTGGTCGGTGTGTCCTAGCAATAAAAAGGATAGTTACCGGCCGCATCTAGGTATAGCTGGCTAGAAGTAGGTGTAACCTTACTTTGGCTTTTAGCCGTAACATTTCCATTGACTACTAATCATTCGTAAAAAAAGATAGGTATTTATGAGATTTGAATAATTTAAAAATAAAAATATTATTCATTATTATGACGCATGACGTAGTTAGAAACACCCTGTTGCGGGTGTGGTCCGTAATCGTGTCTAGAGGTATTAATATGTCGGATACATTGAGCGGATCACCTTTGTAAGACGTCTAAAAAGTCACGGCGTATATGTGTATACTAACCCAAATTAGCTTAAGCTGGCATTACACGACTCACTTCTGGCTGTATTTGGTTGAATCAACCGAATTTTTCAAACAAAATTATAAATTTGGTTTCGTTAATTAATTTGGTAGACATTGCCATTATGAAAACTTTAAACATTTTTTTTTTCTTTGCCACTTTAGAACATTATAACTGTTCAAATTTTGGGTGTCCTATACCTACAAGGATCATTCCTAAAATAGTATCTCAACCCGCCATTTGCTTTTTTCAAGTTCTAAGCATTGTCAAGGTTTTCACATCCCAACAGTACCAACAAGGAGTTTCAAGTTGATTTGAAGAGAATCATGGTATACTTTAAACTACCATATTTTGAACACTTGGCAAGTCTCTTCATAATTAAAGGCGCGATTCCATTAGGCAAGCTACTTCTATGCAAGTCGCAAATTGCATACAACTTGAACAAACCTGCATACAAGCTGCAACTTGTCTGAGGTAGTTTGAACTTGGAATTTTTTATTCAAGTGACGTGCAAATTGAACGTGCAAACGTTAGTTGCACGTTTCTAATTACGAACGAACCAGTTTCGAACCCACCGAGCCCAATTGGTAATACAGGTTGTAAGGGACAGCCCTCCACAAACTGACAGGGTGTATTCAGCTCTTTATTTTGAATCATATTCCACCGGAATTTTTCTCCGGAAAATTGTAACTTTATTTCAATGTAAAATTACATTCTCTGTACGCAGCACTTCATTTATGTAAAGAATACGGCAAAAAACAAAAAATCCAACAATGGACACTCTAGCAGCACCGACCACAGCAGCACGTCTTCCATCCATGACGTCCTACTCAATTGTTGAACATCTCTACTTGTATACAAGTAAAACCTGCATGCAAGTTCCACACTCTCGACAACACGTTTCCAATGTGACGTCATACTTGCAAGCAAGACTTGCCTAATAGAATCGCGCCTTAAGATATTTTCTATTCTCGATCGACTAGTATTGATCGATTAAAATGAAGTACAGTCCTTTGACAGTTATTTTGCCTGTGACAGCTGCAGTCCAAAAACAACCTTAAATCCAGGAAATACAGTACACTATAATTTAGACAGACTTGACAGTGACAGCAGAGCAGCATGAACCTTAGGGCTGCGTCATCAAAGATAATTGTAAAATTACAGTCCAGGCACGGTTTGGTCGATCTTTATCGATTTAACGACATTGTAGGTTTCATTCTGAGGGTCTAGACGTGCCGGCAATTCACTTTAATCAGTGTTTTTTTGCTTGGATATCTTTGGTTAGACGTACTGATCGCTGTGTTAAAATTTGTCCATCTATTTTAATGGGACCTTATATATTAGTGTAACATAATTATGCAACCGAATAGCTTTTTTAATCTTGTTAAAAGTAGTTTTAGAAATCCGAAACGTTTTGAAAACTTTTGTTACTTGTCTAGAAACACAGATATGTCCTTTTTTTCATTCGATTATTGTATTTTGTAAGAGCAGCGGTTCAAGCCATAAGCATTCAATAATTATATAAATTTATATTTGCTCAGTAAATATTATATAAGGTGACTGGTAATTAGTGACCGATACTTGAACACGTGATTGTACTCATGATAACAAACAACTTTCTCTTTTAAACTTTTTTTATACTCATTCACTTTTATCACAATAGCACAACAGCCATATGACACTCGCGCTCGCGCGCCTTTGACCTATCAGCTGTTAGCCGCGTGATGCTGTTCTGTCTCATTACTATCGTACCGTGAAACAGTGGGTAGGAAGAGTCACGCGGCTAACAGTTAATAGGTAACAGGCGCGCGCGCGCGAATTTCATACGGCTGTTGTATTATTGTGATAAAAGTGAATGAATATAAAAAAATATTTTTTCTTTGGGAAAGTTGTTTGTTATCATGAGTACAATCACGTGTTTAAGTATCGGTCACTAATTACCAGTCACCCTATATGTTTTGTTATGTCGCACAAAATGTTATCAATTCCATGTATGAAAATACGAAAGATTTTCTATTAATTATGTAGGTAAGTATAATTTATTATTTTCTTGTTTCAAATCTTTGTCAAAAAATACGTGAACATTTGGCCTTATATTATTATAATTGGTTGATAATATTTTTTATATAAACTTTGCTCTAAGGTGATCCAGTGAATTGATTGAATCAACCACTTGATTGATCAATCAACCGATTGTGTATTTAATTTAAATTCTGATACTTTATAAGCCTGACGTGTACTTCTTCTGTTATATCAATCGGGTTGTCAATCAAATGATTGAAGAATGATTAAACTTTGAAGGTTGAAAACGAAAATTAGTTCGCTAAGTGATTGAATCTTATTTGGAGTAAGTTAAAATATAGTAAATTTAAGTAGTTCTAGATTAAAAAAGAATTCAATTCTTTTGTATAGGAAAAAGCTCTTTCCAGTATCAATCAATAAATAGATCAACAAGACGTGAACAGTTGCTGGTTGGTTGTAAATCAAACGATTGATAAATCTTAAGGTTGTAGTGTAAATTAGCAGTTTGTGAACAGTTTGAAGAATCCCCGCCCCTTCTCCGGAGCTGGTCCCATCAGCATTGGTACTTGGTTCTTATGGGTTATAGTTATCTGGAAGAGAAATATATTATTTTGTATTAGTTTCTTTTGGGTGTTAATTAGTTTTCATGTCATCATCTATACATATACAGGATGTAAGGGACACCCTCCACAAACTGATGGGTAGAATTCAGTATATCATACTAAGGTGAACACAAACAGCTAAACAACTGATTTCACGCGTCGTTCGTTAGAGTATTTCAACATCCATTGTTGGATTTTTGATTTTAGCCGTATTTTTTACATAAATGGAGTGCCGCGTACAGGGAATGTAATTTTACATTAAAATAAAAGAATAGTAAAAAAACAAACGAGAAAAAATCCGGTGGAATATGATTCAAAATAAGGAGCTGAATGCACCCTGTCAGTTTGTGGAGGGCTGTCCCTTACACCCTGTATCTTCAAATGTTAACATTTTTTTGCCAAACTTAGTTCTCATCTTCGACAAAATCAGAAAACTATTATTTAAGTTACCTTGCAAGGAGGCTGCATCCACGGCTCCCCGTCGATCTGCATGGGGAATGTCTTCTTAGTGGTCAACGTGATGGAACTGCACTGCGCTAGTCGCCTGCCTGACGCTCGGAGACCTGGGAAGTAATAGTGATATGATTAAGAAACAGATACCCTATTAGGTCTCTTGGATGACAGGCACCGAATAGTAATAAATAGAATTTATTTGCAAACTAGCGACCCGCCCTTGCTTCACACAGCGCCACCTATCGGGTCCAAAACTTAATCTAATGTAGTCTATATTTTAAGTTTGGCATCTAGCAGCAGAGCGGTGAAAACTGCTTTCAAATCCATGCTGTAGTTTTTGCGTGATGCGCGTACAAACATATAGACAGAAAGACAGACATAGACAGACAAACATTCTAAAAACTATTGTTTTGGTTTCTGTCGCTCTAATAAAGACACCCCACAATTTTTTTTCAATATCTTCAATTTACTGACATCGGCCTGTTACAATTTTATTATTATGCGTAGATTTGAAAAAGTCACTAGAGTGACTGTTAATTAGTGAAAGGTTTTTTTTTATATTCCCACTTTTGTCACAATAACGCAACAGCCGTTCATACGCGCGCGCCTGTGACCTATCAGCTGTTAGCCGTTTAAAAAAAATGTTTCTTTGGGAAAGTTGTTTGTTATCATGAGTACAATCACGTGTTTAAGTATCGGTCACTAATTACCAGGTATTTAGAAAAAAAAGTTATAAATGCAGGTAGTATATTTACCAGTTCTGACTTGTCCCATGTGTAAACAGTTCTCCAGGCCGATCACTTCTATTAGCTTGTCACCAATATCTGAAAAAAAAACAGTGATAGCATAGTGGTATGACCTTTGGACTGCCAAGTCATAAGTCTCGAGTTCAAACCCTAGGGCACGCAACTCAGATTTTTCGGAATGATGCAAACATTGTGAGGAAACCAGTATGACTGAGAGATATAAAGCCAAGTCAGAGGCCCACGGGCCAAAACATAAAACACGAAATTGAGAATTCGGTCTTTAGTGGCGATTGGTCACCAATTATTTTTTTCATACAAGAAGTCCCGATTCCTCATCAGTATTTTACGTGTCAAAAAGTACAGTTAGTAAAAAGAATATGGTATGACTTTTAAATCAATTTATTTACAACAACCTAAAACTAAAAAAAATCTTACAAACTTAAATCTTCAATATAATTAAAAATCAAAACCTTTTCGTCAGTATAGAATACGTCTCGTGCCTATAAAGTACCAGGCTATCATAAATAAGTAGGAGCGTACCTCATCTCATACCTAACATTAATTTTACTTCAACTCAAGAAATCTATTCACGTTATGAATACCAGCACCCGTAGCATGACCACTGTAGAAACGATTTTTGTCGACGGACGAATCGACAAAATGGGTCATGCTACGCATGCAGGTTGTCAAGTTAGCTGGTATCTGCTCACCTTGTTGCGCGTTAGGGAAGCGGCTCCGGCGATGCGCGGCGGAGCTGCCCCACAGGTTGGAGCCGCCGTGCGCGTACGGGATGTTCAGCAGCGCCACGCCCTGCAGCGACGGGCCCTTGTTCAGCTCCAGCGACGCGCCGTCACACTGGGGACAAGGTGATACACATTAACAGGCGAGTAAGGGCTTACAGATGCAAGATGTCTACATTACACCTCACCACCATGTGTGTTCTAGAAAATACATTATATCGGGCCGCAGCGAGGCGGAGCGGGCCGCAGCGAGGCGGAGCGGGCCACAGCGCAGCGCAAAATGCTTACTTAGCACATTACTGTCGGGCGCATGAGTGCGATATTTCATATAAATACATAGAATACGAGCGATTTTAGCGGATTTTTGCGCTGCGACCCGACCCGTAGTCAGTGGCCCGAAAGTCTGACAATCAGTCTTACCAAGGGGTATCGTGTTACCCAGTACTGACTGGGTTGTGGAGGTCTGATTGGCAGTCGCTCCATGTAAAATACTGGTATTCAGCTGCATCCGGTTAGACTGGAAGCCAACCCCAACAAAGTTGGGAAAAGGCTAGGCAGATGATGATGATTTTTGATACACCCATTTGGTTCTTCATACCCAGAGACTATAAAAAGAAGCAGTACAAAAGTTTGCTGTGTTCTTTAGATTGAACCTACCACAATATCTATATGCTCGTGCAGGTTCTTGCAGCTGGCGGCGAACTGCTCTGATGTGGCGAACTCGAAGTACCAGAGCTTGTTCTTCATGCGAGAGCTGAACTTGTCCGGGTTGCGCTCTCGCTCCGTGTGGAACTTCACGCAGATGGCAGCGTCCTGGGGGAAGCAGAGATGGATGTGAAGAGTGACTTCTCCATTTTAGTTTAAAAAAATAGGCCATAGGTTGTCTGTGAAGGATGGTGTAGACAATGAGACATATCAAACCTAGGCAAGCGCAGCTTAATCTTAAGTGTAAGCGGCGCTGTCCGAGGTTGGTACGTGCATCGGTGAATACCTTTTACTTCGTACCTCGGAAAGCAAGTCAAGCTGTTGTTCTCGGCTGTCATTTGCCGATCTTTGACAGTCGTTACAGGTATTCAGTGGCCCGAAAGACTGACAACCACTCTTACCAAAGGGTGTCGTGTTACCCAGTACTAACTGGATTGTGGAGGTCAGATAGGCAGTCGCTCCATGTAAGATTCTGGTATTCAGCTGCATCCGTTGAGACTGGAAGCCGACCACAACATAGTTGGAAAAAGGCTAGGCAGATGATGAATTCACTGGAAAGTTTTTGTAACCTGATGATGACGATACCATCTATCCGATTTCAGCCACAGCAACGGCACTCGATGGCTCTCTAGGGTGGTTGTCAAGAGCTTTGGTGTGCTGCTCTTTTATATGCTCTCAAGTGACTCCTATTGATAGTCGTAAAAATGCGAAACGGTCCAGGCCATCGTGTCCTGATGATCCTCAGCCCATGATTAAAGGTTCTGAAGAAGGCAGGTATGAAGCTGATCTGATACTCACAACACCGACAGAGAAGTAGTTGTTGATGATGTTGTAGGGGACCACGGTGGGGTGCGGCGCTGAGTCGGGCATCTGGGGCTGTTCGCACTGGAACGAAACATTAGATCATGAGTTTTGTGTCACACATTTAATGCCGTTTGTTGCCAATCATTCCTCAAATGGAATAGTTGATGGCAAAGCCGGATTCCAAACTGATACTGAGGAACCTTTGAAGGAGAAACCAAATACTGAGCTGATCTCAGTATCATCCTCCGCAGTTAAACCAACGAATGATGCATTACGCACGCATACGCATACGTACACACCCACGCACGTACGGTACGCATTTGTAGACAATATGAAGTAATTTATTCAAGTACTAGCTTTTGACCGCGGCTTCGCTAGCGTTAATTTAGAATTTGACAATCAATTCGGGTTGTACTCTGCTTGTTCAGTCATTATTCTAAAAAGTTTTCAGAGAACATTTTCGAAATTGCTTTTTAAAAAAAAAAGATAATTGGATATTTCTGTTTCTATGGAAAATCTAAAATCGGTCTAATTTAGCTGTAACACTATTTTTCGAAAATTTTCTCTGATGACTTTTTAAACCGATGTATCCTGCTTATGCGTATGAAGTTTCATTAAAATCGGATCAGTCATTTCGCAAAAAAAGTACTTGAAAGTTTGTATGAAATGCCGTAAGGCGTAAACGCGTAAAACTTAAGTATGAGATTGATATGATAATTCTTCTCACATCCATAGCAGTGTTCTCGACGATGATGTGCCACCGATCCATCATCACAGTACTCGCGCGAGCTATCTTGTCCAGAATCTTGTGGATAGACTCGCCTTCGTATCTGAAATCAAAGGATAAATAAAAATTCCATTGATAACATGACATGTCATGCAGTGCTGTCATGGAGTAATCATCATATCATCATTTCAGCCGAAAGACGTCCACTCGTGTGCATAGGTCCTCTAAGGCGCGAATTACATAGAAACGGCGTACGGTGAAGGCGCGGCGCAGGCATGATGCCGCTTCAAAACGTTTTCATACAAAATGTACGTAGGTGACTTGTCGTGAATTACACTCAAGCGGCGCGGCGCAGGCTTCTTTCGTTTCCTAATAAATTCCACGCCTGCGCCGCACCTTACGCCTTACGCCGTTTCTGTGTAATTGACGCCTAAGGCGATTCTCCCACTGCACCGCGCTCCGTCACGTAGAATCAGAATCATTTATTCATAAACATAGTTAATAATTACAAATAGCCGGCCGCAGATTTTAACACTACGTCGACGCGTTGTCAGTATGTTGTCCTAGGCGTGTTTTCTATACAAATTCAGATACTTTCTTACAATGTTAAAATCTGCGGCCCCGCGCTACGCGACGGAGCGCGGGGCAGTGGGAGAATCGCTTAAGTTTCGCCACATTGACCGGTCCCATGTGACTCGCGTCCAGCGGATCCCCCCGACCTTCACCATTCAACAATATTGACACTCAATAACCATTTCCTTGGAATATCTTATACCGAGTGGAAGGGACACCGACGCGAAAACGGTTACCACGTATTCAGTACATCATTCTGAGCCCCCCCCACATAAATAAATTTCATCGATTATTGAAAAAAAATCAGCTGAAGCCGAGCTTCATTCCAGTCATTGCCAAGAACCAAGATTACAGTGTCATCCGCGTAAGCACTTAGTTTGGAGTTTCAAGTTTGCAGAGCTCGTTTATGTAAACCAGGAAAAGGGTAGGTCCTAAGATACTACCTTGCGGAACTCCGTATTTGAGGAATGCTTCCTTACTGGCGTGGTTGTTTATCCTGATGATTTGCGAGCGACCACTAAGGTAACTCTTAAACAAACTAAGTGGTAGGCCTCTTATTCCAATCCTTTCTAGTTTACTGAGTAAGGTATTTTGACACGCTGCCCTATAAGGTAATATGCAACTGCTAGTACGATTTTTAAGCTCTAAAAGGTACGTAATTTAACAATTACTTAATAAAATTAGAATTACGAAAAAATTTAACTGTCCATCAAATTACAAACAGAACACAATGTGAGAAGAAAATGGCAATTTCATCGTTAAATACTGTTTTAAGCTTTCACGGTTTACAGCTAAACATTTATACTGTCACTTACGGGATATCTTCCGTGACTGTTATTTTTTTTTTCGCTATCCATCCACCCGCATTCTCCAGTCAACCCGCGATCATGGCGCTTGCAACAGCGTCGAAATATCGGGAGCTCAAAATAATGAACAATCACGGAAGATATCTCGTAAGTGACAGTATAAGTTCATAGTTAAAGACCTATTGTTAAGAAGTTTGCTTACCCGCCACCCCATCGCAGACACCTGGCCAAATCGTTGCCAGTTCCCAGAGGTATCACTCCAACTGCTGGCTGCGTGTCCATTTGTACCTTATCTGTAACAAATGTGCTTATGTAACTAGATACATACAAGGGGTAAACGGACCCTTCACGAACCCGTCAACCAAGCATAATGTTCATCAAACTAAGTAATTTGACGCAAAAATTATTGCTGGGAAGCGACTTTTTTTTGGGGTGAAAAATCACGTTTTACGGTAGGACTCAAAGTAACGCACTCAAAACAGTGTGCTGATGGATAGATTGAATAGTTCGGGAGTCGTGGAGCTGTTTAAAGTAAAGTTCTTTAATTAAAAACACGTATTTAAAAAAATCTAGTGAAAAAGTTGGAACTTTGACCCCCAATATCTCCGTAACTAGAAGGTTCCCAGCTATAGTCTAGAACAAAAAATATATCGCAATGACGGAGAAAACAAGTGCATTTCGGCTTCTTTAAGGGTCTTGTAACGCCCTTTATGTATCAACATAAATATGTATGTATGTAGTTCACTAGTTAGCCATATTTTTTATTTCCATACAGTCATCGTCTGCCTAGCCTTTTCCCAACTATATTGGGGTCGGCTTCCAGTCTTAACCGGATGCAGCTGAATACCAGTATTTTACATGGAGCGACTGCCTACCTGACCTCCACAACCCAGTTAGTACTGGGTAATACGATACCCCTTGGTAAGACTGGTTGTCAGACTTTTTTGGGCCACTGATTACCTAACGACTGTCAAAGATCTACAAATGACACCCGCGACCAACGGCTTAACGTGCTTTCCGAGGCACGGAGGAAACTCGGTATGTAACGGGTGGTCACCCATCCACAGACCAACCTAGGCAAGCACGGCTTAACCTAAAGATCGACCCGAGCGGCTGTTTTTATTTAGCCACGAGCTCCTCAATTCAATTCTTTCTTTGGTATTGCCACCTCTTATAGACACCACGTCCACTCTCCAAACTTCTCACACAACAGGTTTATTTGATTGGTCTTCTGCGTCACATGTTCTACTGAAAATGAGGTCTACTCACCCATAGTTTCTAGCACCCATCCGACAGTGCCGTCTCCACCGCAGCATATCACTCGGTAGTTTTTCACATCTTTGAACATCTGCAGCCCTGAGGAATTATTTGAGACAATGATGTACGGAATTATCCAATGCAGGGTAAAAAGTAGGAACGATGTTTGATCGCAAGCTTATGGGCAGGAGTCCAGCGAAGCGGAGATGAGACGAGGGAAGAGAGACGTGTTGCAAACCACCAAGGGTAAGGGACAGCCCTCCACAAACTGACAGGGTGCATCAGCTCCTTATTTTTAATCCACCGGATTTTTTCTCCGATTTTTTTTTCAGTCACTATTCCTTTATTTCAATGTAAAATTACATTACCTGTACGCAGCACTTCATTTATGTAAATAATACGGCTAAAATCAAAAATCCAACAATGGATGTTGAAATACTCTAACGTACGACGCGCGAAATCAGCTTTTCACTTTCTGCCTAGCTAAAAATTTCATCGAACTCGTCGTCGCGCTTGCCGTTCGCTACGTGCGTTTTGTCACGGTAACGATACATTGCGTATAGGGAAATAAAATAAATCAAATTTATTAGATTCCCATAACATTCCTGAAATAATTTCTAGTGCCGGTCATCTTAGTATGATATACTGAATTAACCCTATCAGATTTCATTGTGGACGCTGTAGTATTTCTTTATTCACACTTCTCGTCTCCGCTTAGATTTTAGTGGAAATGGTTGAAAAAATGCAAGAAAATTTGAATTTTGTGGGGTACCCCGGCTCTTGCGCATTAATTCGCGAATTTAAAACCAACTTCATCTCAAACTTACCCTGTGTGGGCCCACCTCCTTTCGCAATATCATGCACCTGTCTCGGGTTCAGGATATACTGCAGCTTGCGCAGCACCCGGGAGCCCTGCCGGCCCCCAGACTTGGGGTTGATGAACACGAGCAGGGGGCACGACCCGTCTGGGGGCGTTATTTGGAAGGAGATAGGGGGCGCACGCGCCTCGCGTTTGTCTTTATCTTCTTTTTTTTCTTCGGATGTCGCTGCTATTGAGATTGGGAGGGATATTGAAGTGGGGAGGAATTGCTGAAAGAGAAAGTAAGAGTTGATTATTTTCGACTCAATATTTAACGCGTGGATTTTGAATTGGGCATCAACAGACCCTGAATACATTAAGAGCGTGCATCCAAAAAGTTGGCAACGTCGCAAATAGCTGTCAAATATTTCGCTGTTTTAATGAATTTGGCAATATTACTGTATGGAAATAAGAAATATGGCTAACTAGTGAACTAGAATATTAATAATGTATTGCAATTAAAACACTGAATTTGATGTTGTAACCGTTTTAGGTGTAAAAAAGGCATTTTGAATGTTTCTAAATACTTTTTTTTTTCATCTAAAACTAAATATTCGGTGTTACGATATTAATTATTGCATTTTATAATCAATATTTTAGTTCACTAGTTAGCCATATCTCTTATTTCCATACAGTAATATTGCCAAATTAATCAAAACAGCGAAGTATTTGACAGCTATTTGTGACGTTGCCCACTTTCTATATAAACGCTCTTAAGAGATCTCAAATAACAAATCGAGTTCTGACCTTAGTTCCAAATTCAAAGTTTTGTGCCAGTTATTGTATTTTACGCGCAGAAACAGAGCGTGCTCCCGAGTGCATCGTCGATGCTGGCGCGTGCGATGGCACTCCTGCTCTGAATCTCGCTCTAACAAATGACGGTTTTGACCGACGAAAAACGATAGGAGCATGGAAAAATCGATCCCGTGCTGATAGATGAGGCGCAACCCTTATCCAGAATAGGGAAAAGGGTTCTTAATACACTACACTTAGAACGGCAATGACTCTGGCAAACAGGATTCCAATTTTCTGACGCACTTAGCGGTAAAGGGGCCGAGAAATTAATATTTACTGACGTTTTTTTGATATTTGACAATCAGTACCAGGTGGCTTACCATGACGTCTTAAAGCAGGAGTAATTCCAGTGTGGGTAAGAGATGGCGCTAGACGACCTGTATAGCTCTGTTTCTTTCCCACACTGGAATTACTCATGCTTTAAGAAATCATAGTAACCTCCCCTGGTAGTATGTATGTTGATTGACTAATTGATATGTTTTGTCAAGATATTATGTTCATATTTCTGAATTGTTTTGACAATTCTAATGATTGTAATTCTGTAAATACCTACGTACAGGGTGTAAGGGACAGTTCTCCACAAACTGATGGGGTGAATATATCATGCTAAGATGACTGGTACAAGAAATTATTTCAGGAATGTTATGGGAATCCAATTTTGATTTGTTTTATTTCCTCATACGCACACTCCGTTTGAGGAAATAAAACATCGTTACCGTGGCAAAACGCACGTAGCGGTAAAAAATGCGGAAAGGTAAGCGCGACGACTAGTTCGATGAACTTTGTAGCTAGGCTGGAAGTGAACTGCTGATTTCACTCGTCGTTAGTTAAAGTATTTCACCATCCATTGTTGGAGTTTTGATTTTAGCCGTATTATTTACATTAATGGAGTCCTGCGTACAGGTAATGTAATTTTAACATTCCATTATTTCAAAATAAAGGAATAGTAACTGAAAAAAAAAACCGGATTGAATCATATTCCACCGGATTTTTTGGTGGATTATGATTCAAAATAAGGAGCTGAATGCACCCTGTCAGTTTGTGGAGGGTTGTCCCTTACACCCTGTATTTCTTGCTATCGTAAACCACTTAATCATCAACATACAAATTGATTGTAAGTTGCATAAAAAAACGTTAGAAAAATTGAATTTCACGGTTTCCGCTTTCTATATTCTTGTAGTCTACACAAATCTAGGATCACCGAGGAAAACAAAAGTGTCAGGTCTCACCTGATCATGCTGCGACCGATGCGGTAAGGACCTCTGCCTGTCCAGCACGAGCGGCCGGATGGCGGTGGGCGGCAGGATGTGCCGCGCGTGCCGGCCCAGCGAGCACGCGCCACCTGCGCTGCCCACGCAGCGGTTGTGTAGCTGTAATGGTGTGGGGGGTGAGGTTCATGTTATCGGGCTTGACAGCACGTCATTCACAAGGAATTATAATAAAAATTTTGCGAGATTATTACTTTTGAGAATTTTAGAAAGAGTTATGAAAACTGTCAGGATTGGAGGCTTAATTTTAGGAGTTGATATGGTAAGACTTCAAGCAATAACGCTTCCAGACTAATAGCTTAATTTTGGTAAGATTTTTGGATAATATCTTTTAGGCTCTGACTATCTCCGTTTTTTAGGGTTCCGTAACTGAATGGCAAACAATGGAACCCTTGTAGATCACTCATGTCCGTTTGTCTGTCTGTATGTCACAGCTGCTTTAATCCGAAACTATTGGGACTACACAGTTGAAACTTGGTAGGTAGATGTATTTTGTGAACCGCTTTACGATTTTATACAAAAATTAAAATATAAAGGGGGGGCTCGTCCGTAAGATTAGCAGTAGGGCTCTATAAAGATAAAGTCGCACTGCTAACGTAACAAGTGAACTAATTGTGTCATCATCTTCGATGATTATCATTATAATAAGCTAGCTTTAGCCCGCGGCTTCGCTCACGTAAATTTAGAATTTGACAATCAAGTCGGGTTATACACTGCTTATAATAATATAATTAAATCATGATTCGAAAGACACGTGGCGCCATCTATTATCATAATAACGTTATTGTTGTTTTCCTCGGGAACAGTACTTTTTTTCGGGACGAAAGGTGCCCTATTTCCGTTTCTGTACACCTGACAACGTACATGCAAAATTTCAGGATGATCAGTTCAGTGGTTTAGGCGTGAAAGGGTAACAAACAAACTCACTTTCACATTTGTAATAGTATAGTAAGGAAGTAAGGATTATATTAATAAGAATAAGGAAGTAAGGATGAAGAAGTAATCTTCGTCAGACAAGAAGTATAAATCAGTAGAACTCACAGTGATATGACACCATCGACAGTGCAGTCCAGTGATTCCGTTGTAGCCCTTGATCTTTTTCCGACACCGCGCGCACTTGCCGTGGCAGTTACCTGTAAGTTAATACGATATTAATAACTAGTTTTTGCCCGCGGCTTCACTCGCGTTAATTTAGAATTTGACAATCAATTCGGGTCGGAGCGAAAGACACGTGGCGCCATCTATTTTTTTTTTTTTTTTTTTTAAAAAACGTTGCCCCACACTAGGAATTTCTCCTGTATCGTGGGTGCGTTTACAAACATTTAAACTCACAAACACAAACAGCCAGACCCGGAACAACTACTTGTAGGCCATACAAATATTTGTTCCGTGCGGGAATCGAACCCGCGACACGCAGCGCAGCAGCCAATCGCTCAGCCACTGCGCCAACCGTGCAATCAAATCTATTGTCGTAAGAACGTTATTGTTGTTTTACTCGGGAATAGTACTTTTTTCGGGAAAAAAGGTATCCGTTTGTGACTCCCAGACTTTGGCTATCACCATCTATGTTCGGAAATACGAACGCTCGGTGATGTGATCTTCTATAGAGCTGTTACAACCTGTTTTGTTTATCAAGTGAGGTTTACGTACCTTCTACCCAGTGATGCGCCAGCGTGGCGGGCGCGCGCTTGGACTTGGAGTAGGTCGCGATGCACGAGGCCGGCGCGCGCTGCACGCAGCGCTCGTGCACTGTGAACTTGCAGACTGGAAGCAGGAAAAACAATATTTAATAGTCCTCCTCTTCTTCTTCTTAGCGTGTCGATGAAATTGTGTAGGCCCAAAACTGAGCTACTAGTTTGGCACTTTCGGTAGAGTCCATCAGGTCCTGTAGTGAACAAACACCAGGACTCGCAGGACACGATATTAAGTGCCCCATCGTTTGTGGAACAGCACCACATTTATAGTTCAGGACAGAGTCATTAATGAATAAATACCTGAGCAGGTTTTCCTTGCTGCGGCCAACCTGGATCCGGAGTCTATTTAAAGACTCCAGAAATTATGAAAGCCAATAAAGAAGTTCGAAATGGGATATTTGAAAGCATCGTCGGCTTTATACCACCCAAATCGACTACCGAATCTCAAGTTAGTTTCCATGGTCCAAATCACGGAAATTTTTCCAGACCACATAACACGTTTACTCGGTTCGATATCCAAAAAAATCTATCAAACCGATACGGACTGATTGCGGACTCAGCTCCAGACACGGACACCTCCTTACAAATACCTTCTGGAACATTTTTCAGTCCGAATTACGCAGCAAGTTCACAATCTGTCCGTTCCGGGTTAATGAGGAAGCAATCGACTCACAGTTTAGTAAGATGCATCTGGTTAGACTGGAGGACGTCCCTAACATAGTTGGGAAGAGGCTAGGCAGTTGATGTTACTTACAGATACAGCACAGCCCCTTCTTGCCCAGCCCGACCAGCATGTTGAGGCACAGGTTGCAGTAGGCCGGTCGGCTGAAGTGCTTCAGCCTCCACGCATGCTCTCCATCCTCCTTGACGTTCGTGTCCAGCCCCAGTAACACCAGCAGGGGGATGGTGGTCATGCTGCGAAGGGAAGTATTAAATACTAGCTGTTCCCTGCGACCTTCGTCCGCGTCAAGTTATTAAAAATACAATTTTCCCCGTTTTTGCAACATTTTTCATTGCTGCTACGCTCCTATTGGTCGTAGCGTGATGATATATCCTATAGCCTTCCTCGATAAATGGACTACCCAACACTGAAAGAATCATTCAAATCGGACCAGTAGTTCTAGCGCGTTCAAACAAACAAACAAACAAACAAACACTGCAGCTTTATAATATTAGTATAGATTGAGCAGAGCTGAATATTCTTGAGGATAAAAGCGGATGCAAAAATCCTTTTATAAGTGAAAAAGTAACTCTGCCCGTTGGTTTGCTACTTTTTTTATTCAAAATAAGGAGCTGAATGCACCCTGTCGGTTTGCGAAGGGCTGTCCCTTATACCCTGTATTGTGATACTACATTCTCGTGGGATTACTTCTGACCTTAAGAGGGCGAAGTCCCGAGCCAAACCTAGTTCCTTGATAAATTTAAAACAAAAAAAAATAGAGTAATTAGTTACCTTAAACACGTGATTGGACTCATGATAACAACTCAACACAACGTTCCAAGCTTTTTTATATTAATTCACTTTTATCGCAATATCACAACAGCCGTACGAAACTCGCGCGCGCGCCTTTGACTTATCAGCTGTTAGTCGCGTGACATCGTTCTGTCTCAGGCAGAGCACCCTCGCAGCTCACAATTTCATACGACTGTTGTGTTATTGGGATAAAACTGAACGAGTATAAAAAAAAACTTCTTTGGAAAAGTTCTTTGTTATCATGAGTACAATCACGTGTTCAAGTATCGGTCACTAATTACCAGACACCCTATACCTATATATAATTAAGATGGTCCACTCCTTATCCTTGGTTTAAACCAAAAAAAAGTTTAAAGAACTTTTGACTGACCCTCCTCGTTTCCATTCATCCAGTGACACGGTGCCATCAGCATCGTAGTCTATCTCCACCATCATGTCTTGTAAGATCTGTCAAATAGGTACACACACTATCATCATATTCAGAAATTATATAAGTTACAGCAGGCAAGTTTGCGAAAGACTTGAGTCAAGAGCCAAAAAGTTAGGAGTAAGGCGTTTCCACTAAGATGTGTGAGGTAGCTGGGCGTTGCGAGGATGTGTAGCGGGCGCGTTTCAGATGTGAGCGGTAACCAGATCGTCTAGTGACTGCTATTTTTTCGCTCATGTCCATCCCTAGCATAGATCCCTCTCACATATCTGTCGCAACACATTCCTCGCAGGCATCCTTTTCTTGTTTTGTATGTACAAAAACCTCGCTCCGCTGAGCCGTTTCCACTAGAGCTGCGCTGAGCGAGGCTAGGTAAATGAAGTGATTCTATTGTTTCTTAACAAACACATCCTTCGCAACGCATCCTCGCACATCTCTGGTGGAAACGGAGTCTTAGTCTAGAAATATTCAATTATAAGAAAGAAAAAAAAGAAGATTAAAAAAAAGGAATGCACGATGACTGCCAGAAACGTTCAACTAGTAAGAATTATCGCATCAGATGATGTAGTCAGATTTTTATTGGACACCCAAGCTCTCAAGGTAACGTCCAATTAAAAAATATTCTCGCGTGTAGGTGTGATTTGATCAGTGACCAGATTTAGTTTAAGTCGTCAGTGTGAGTCCGTCCACGAGAAGTATTCGCTTAGTGTGCATACTCACTGGCCTAAGTTCAGAAGTCTCCCAGCCAAGGTACTCGGCAACTGTCATCATCTGGTTGACGATGCAGTCCATCTCGTTTGTGTCTAGTACGCCATTACCGTCAGTGTCGTAGAGGCGAAACATGACTGGAACGTGAAAACAAAATTAAAATTCGCGCTCTATGAAAAGTTTATTTGTGTGATCAGGTAACGTTTTTTCAGGTAAATTTTTGATTAGCTTATGCCCGCGGCTGCACCCGCGTGGAGTTATGTATCGATTCCCAATGTGTCCTGTTCCGTAACAGGACGTTTTGAGGATCGATCTAGTGTGGATTGCGAGGATAGATAAAATGTGGATCAGTAGTGCAGCACCAAGCCAGTAATTGCAACGATTCTGGGTTAAGAGCGTTCATCCAAAAACTTGGCAACGTCGCAAATAGCTGTCAAAAATTTACCTGTTTTAATTAATTTGGCAATATTACTATATGGGCATCAGAGGGCGTTACTCCAGAGCGGCCCAAGTCCTACCTCTGAAAGGCCTCGGCCGGCACTTAGCGCTGGTGCAATTCCACGCCGATTATACAGTAGTTCTAAATAATTCATAATACTATGTTTTAGAACGTAAATGTCTTCATTTACTAGATCTATAAAACAAAAATACCTCAGATTTCATCCTACACTAACACGTTGAATTACTCGAAAAGTGGCTAATAATGACACTTTTGGGAATACTTTTCTTGTATGAAAACTTGCAATAATTATGTTTTTTTTTCAGCCATGCACTAAATTATAAAATGTTCGATAATTAGACGTCAATAACTTATCTACGAATTAAACAGATTATCGTTTAATTGTCCGTCGGAAATCATCAATTTTGATTCCAGCTTGATTCTAACGGATGAACGCTCTTAAGCTCAAATTCATTCTAGCTGTGAAAATCTGTCAGCCAATATGACGAAGAACAAATTCGGAGATATTCCTGTAGAAATAGGACGGTGATACTCACATTCCAGTTTGTCTTCAGGTCTTCCAGCTTCCAATAGTGACAGGTAGCACACGATGTCTTTGAGGGACACCCTTGCTGTGTGTACTTCTAGAGTCGATGACCTCCTCATTAGGTGTCTGAAGTCTGTAAACGGGAATTAAGTTAAGAAAATTTCAGTTATGGAAAACTAAATAATCGCTAAACTAAGTACTCATGCTGGCACATTCATCATATTCCTGCTTATCCCTATTTATATGGGGTCGGCGCAGCACGCCTTCTTCATCCACACTATTGTCGAAATATCGGGAGTTCAAAATAATGAACATCTTCATCATTCTACTGCCCTTACCATTATTTATTTTGGGGTTGGCGAAGCATGTCTTCTTCTTCCATACTTCTCTATTACTCGTCATCTCAGCAGTCACCTCCTTTCTAGCCAGATTATCCTTCACACAGTCCATTCATCGTTTCTTTGGTCTTCCTCTACTCTTATAGCCCATCTACATTCATACTCAACATTTTTCCCATTCCTCGCCGCATCACACATCATTTCCCAAAATATTTGAGACCAAAAAAAAACCTAATTCCATTTCTTTACCCCTAAAGTTTATTTCGTATTACTAGAAGTCCATCTGGTTGTTTACGTCGTTGATAATTTGGCTTCAACAATTGTCAATCGCACATCATACCGATTGTATAACCCAACCTTGCACGCTAATGCAGTTAAATTGTATTTTTGAGACTTTCATTGTGACTCTTCAATTCCAGCTGATGATGAAGAATAGAAGAGCAGTTGACTGTTCATTGCTGGACAAAAGCCTCTTCAATTGCACGCCACTCAGCTCTATTCTCGGCATCTCTCATCCAGCTGCTCCGGCCAACTCAGCTCAAGAATACGGTTACCCCAACGGTTCTACTGCTAATACGGCCGTAGACCTTACCAGGACCTTAATGTTATGGCGATCGATTCACCAAAAAGATCGAATACTCTTCATGGACGTACCTTTGATCTTCGTAGACTGGTTGGTTCTTCGAGGGGTTCCTCGAAATCTGACTATAGCTGGAACTGGTGTCATTGCATTTGTCGCATCTAATTATAGTGAGGCTTATCATCATACCTTTCCTTACCTTGCCTTGCTTGCTTGTCTACGAACTGCTCGTCCTGGAGGAGTTTCGTGACATCTGACTGCGGTTCGAGCTGGTCTCGCTGCGTCTGTCATGAAAGTTTAATGCCCATCATCATACCTTCGATCTTCGTAGACTGGTTCACCCTGAGCGAGTTGCTGCTCTTCCTCGAGGAGTTTCGTGACATCTGACTATGGCTGGGGCTGGTCTCGTTGCGTCTGTCCAGGCAGAGCTCGTGGGAGGAGTATGAGGGGTGTGTGGTGACTGTGAACATCGGATGGACGCTTCCTGGAATGTAGAATGTAGTGGGTAAGTAGGGGTCTTATAGTAAAGCAAGTAATTTATAATCGAAACGCCTCGTGATACAGCAGCACCTTAATTAGTACAGTAATCATAATTTCATAGCATAGAAGAAGAAACTCTTAGGCCGTGTTCACACACAGCGTATAGCCAGCCGCCGACTATGAGCGTCAAGTTCAAAATATATGAAAAAAAAAACGGCAGTCTGAATTTTCTTCTCATATTTTTACTGAGCGCTCACTGTCGGCGGCCGACCATACGCTGTGTGTGAACTTAGCTTACCATCACTGTGTATTTTTGCAGTCTTAGGCGTACCTAATTATTATTTATAATTGAAAGTATAATTGTCACAAAATAGGTATGCATATATAAGAGTTAACTGACGGATTCTAGCGTACCTTCATATGGGAATTGGAACGTACCGGAGCAATGTGTCATATGTGTGAAAGAGAGAGCAAGAGAGAGGGACAGAGATGGGATAATGGGATAATAAGTATATAATATTTTTATTTTAACATAACTTACCCGTTCGACTCCTAGATCCCTTATCGCTTCCATCGACGGAGTCCCCGGAACTCCTGCCGAGTTGCTGCAACCGTTCCGCCAAGCCGTGGATCTTGGATGCCAAGCTCAACTTGGCCTGGAAGATAATAGTAATTTCTGGTTAGAATACTAGTACCAAGAATCGTGAGCTTTGGCAACCATACAAGCATAAATATCTGGTTATATAGAAGCTTTAAGAATAATTTAGAAGTTTTATGCTAAAATGATAATATTATGAACTAGCGAGCCGCCCATGCTTCGCACGGCGCCACCTAGCCTATATTTTAAGTTAAGCATCTAGCAATAGAGCGGTGAAAACTGCGTTCAAATCTATGCTCTCTCTCTGTTGTTCTATCTATCTATGGTTTTTGCATGATGCGCGTGCAAACATACAGACAGTAAGACAGACAAAGGCTCCAAAAACTGTTGTTTTGGCTTCTATTGCTCTAATAAAGATCCCCATATAATTTTTTTTTCAATATTAAATGTCACAGACAGACATCGGCCTGTTACAATTTTATTACATAAATATGTATAGATGAGCCCCAAAATAGCTCGATGTACATTTTCAAAAACTCGGCAAAAAGCCCTAAATTTTTGCCTAACACTAGACTGACAGCTACACCAAGCGTATAAACTTGTAGGTATTTTGTTATTTAACTACATATTTTCGGTTTTCAGATTTTGTCCTTTACAGGTGTTGTAAAACATTGCTTCTTGCCAAATTTCATAATTCTAGGTCAACGGGAAGTACCCTATAGGTTTTGATTCCCTTGTGAAATCGCAATATATGCGACACAAACGGTCATATCTTTTGATCGCGTTGACTTACAAGTTATATTTTTTCATTGTTCTAAGGGGTAGCAGACTTGAGTATTTGATATTAATTTCAGCTTCATACCTCCACGCGTTCCTGAGAAAAAGTGCCTTAACAGGCGAACAGAAGGACAAAAAAGAGATCCTATAAGGGTTCCGTGCCTTGGTTACTCGTTTCAGCGTGTATGTAGGTTATCGTGTAGATCTAGATCAAGTGCTGAATCCACTTGAAGGGCTGATGAAACTACGTCCGATGTAACCTCGACACCCAGCCATTCTGGTCTTTCTACCTGGTTCACGGCTAATACGAAGAAGTATAGTATTAAATTGATACTGTTTCATATACCTGCCGTACCGGATGATCGGCGTGCGCGGTGACGGCTGCGCAGGCGGCGGTAGAACTCGCTGCTGCCATCTCGCGGAGAGCCGGGCGCCGGTCGCGGCGGACGAATGAGAGGAAGAGGTGTCTGGAAGGTGGAGAATGAGTTTTGGTAGGATAATAAAATTAATAGTTTTATTATTAACCTGCTTAGATGGAGATTAATTAATGAGTGCTCTCTGCCCTGGAGTGTAAATGTGGTGCTATTCCACGAACTATGAGGCACTTAATATCGTGTCCTGCGTGTCCTGTTGTTTGTTCACTACAGGAACTAATGGACGCTACCGAAAGCGCCAAACTAGTTGCTCAGTTCTGGGCTGACACTATTTAGATTGCCATTGCCACACTAAGAAGAATAGTTTTATTACTCAAAATTATGTTGATCCTACATGTTTTTTTAATACATTCGTAACAATGTAAAAGGATTTTAAGTAAGTGAAATAAAATGTTGTTCATTACTACGATTCTTTTGAGCTCCCTTCACGACATCAGGCAGGAGTCAAGCCACGAGCGCAAGTGATACTGGTTCCCTAACGTGATTACAGTCGTGTCGTAGTGATGCGTGTCAGGCTCTTAACATCTTCCGTCTTTTATTTTCCATGTTGTCGCTGTCACATCTCGTGTGTCGCTAAGCGTGGAGCTCGTCAAGCGCCTACACATCAACATTGAGGTCAACATTTTAAAACTAGACGATGCTAAATGTTCAAGGAGATATTTCTCGTATCTTCTTCGTAAGGATAATTTCCACCAAACGGCTCGCATCGCAACGGATCGGAACGGATTTTACAATCATTAAACGATATTAAATCGTGTACAGTCACGAGCACCAATATGTAAACACTTAACATGTTTTAAAAGTGATTTTCTCCTACTGTTCTGATTAAAATTTCATATTGTTACGAATATAGTATTCTGGAACTCATATTTCTATGAAAAAGGTCCTATCTCGAAGTTACAATCGTTATTTCTCGAGAAAATTGCTTTTACATTTAGGAAAGTGTATACATATTGGTGCTCGTGACTGTACACAGTATATAAAGTCTATATTACCAAGCCGCGCACAGCAGCTTGACCGCGGGCGTCTTCCGTGACACGCGATCGTAGTCGAAAGTATGCTGCGACGCGCGATCGGCTCCGTTCGCTTGTCATCTTATCCAATACGGTAGGAATTTGACTAGGCGCAGAAACGGATACGTTCGCTAGCGACGGTACAAAGCCGATCATATGTATCGACATTCTGTCGGACGCGATCGGCTGTTGCCGCATTAGTTTGTATTCTTTCCGAGCCGTTTAGTGGAAATCATCGTGTAGAAAACGACTAACTCAGCATTAAGATCAAATATGCTGTTTTTGTGAAAGAAAATTACAATTACTATGTGAGTGAAGTAGGAGTTACCTGCACAGTTCATCAGGGGCGGACACCTCGAGGAAGGTGTCCAGGAACCATCGGAAGCCTTCATAGTCGATATCCTGAAACAACAGAGAACACAGTCATTAGATATGTACATATTTATTATTTCGTAGTTTACTTACTAATAATTTATGATATCTTTATTTATTTCCTTGTACACATCTATTATACATATTTAAATACCTTCTCAATATCACCATTGATTCAACACATAAAACTGTTTTACATCCGTAACCTCTCTAATCCAGGTCCAGTTGAAAACCAGCGTCAGGCACTAGCTGCCAGTAGGCATTTTGCTGAACTGGCCCTATTTGGTGCAGCCGTGAGGCACATTGTTAATTTTTTTTTTTTTTTTTTAGTTATAAGTTTTTTTTTTTTTGTTTTGTATTATTTTTGTTTTATATTGCGTGTACTTGTGGCATGTGCCAAATAAATGTATTTTCTTTCTTCTTTCTTTCTTTACATTAATTGATGTAAAGGTGGTCCCTCACAGGGAATCCGCCTGTAACGTACGGACATAGGGTACCTTTCATCCCGAAAATTTTTACTGTTCCCGAAGAAAACAACAATAACGTTCTCATGATAATAGATGGCGCCACGTGTCTTTCGAATCATGATTGAATTATGTTATTAAAAGCAGAGTACAACCCGAATTGATTGCCAAATTCTAAATTAACGCGAGCGAAGCTGCGGGCGCAAGCTAGTAAACAATAAACCCCAAACAAATCATTAAAGTTATCAAAAACAAAGAACATTGGTAGATAAAATATTTTCCTCCCAGTGGCCTATAAATTGTGTAGATAACACCCAGGTAGGTGGTTGCCTAGCAACGCTCATTGCGTCTCTATAGTCAGCCATCTTTGATACCGATACAAACAAATAAAATGCTTTAGCATACTTATGTTATGTTATGTTACAGGTTATTTTGAAATACTAGCTGGGGTCATGGCTCCGTTTGTTTTTAACCGACAAAAAAAAAACCGACGATGTCATGTCTATACAGGTAAACAGACCCTTCACGAAGCCGTCAACCAAGCATTATGTACATCAAACTAAGTAACTTTACGCAAAAAAATTTGCTGGGAAACGACTTTCTTTTTGGGGTGAAAATCACGTTTTATGGTAGGACTCAATGTTACGCACTCAAAACATTGTGCTGATGGATGTATTGAATAGTACGGGAGTCGTGGAGGTATTTTAAGTAAAAATATTACATTAAAAACATGAATTTAAAAAAAATATGTGAAAAAGTTGGAACTTTGACCCCCAATATCTCCGTAACTAGAAGGTCCCCAGGTATGGTCTAGAACAAAAAAATCGATTCGAAATGATCGCAATGACGGGAAGAACAAGTTTCAACTTTCAGCTTCGTTAAGGGTCTGTTTACACCCTTTATTTAGCCTATATTTTTTTGTTTTTTGTTTTACTTATGTGAAAAGTGGGTACAGCTTCAGGAAGGCTCATGGCTAAGTTATACAGCCACAAGGGACGATTTCCATCCAAGTCAAGCAACGTTTCCCGAGGTCGGCCCGAGGATGGGTAACTATCCATTACACAACGAGACCCATCCGTACCTCGGAAATAACGTTAAGCAGTGGGTCCTGAACAATAGTGCAGATAATACCGAGGGTGGTGGTCGCCTAGCAACGCTCATTGTGTCCCTAATATCAGCCATATTTGATATCGAGACAAACAAATAGAACGCTGTAACATACTTAAGTTACGCTATGTTAGGGTATTATGGTGGGTATTTAGTCTGAACGGCCCAAATTGAATGGCCCACGGGCCGTTCGACCGTAATGAAAAATTGTCTCGAAAGGACCGGTGTCAAAATAAGTTTAAAGGGACAGTCGCATACAATAAAAAGTTTTTTGTTGGTCCAGTAAGCGTCAGTATAGAATGCGTCTCGTGCCTATAAAGTACCAGGCTGTCATAAATAAGTAGGAGCTTACCTCATCTGATATCTTACATAAATTTTATTATTTTTTATTTATTTTATTTTACCCTCTCGCATTTGTTCACAAATCCATTTAAATCTATTATTTCAACTTTATAACCTTTGCACCCAAATGTACTTAAAGTAGTTTATGACATTGCATTTGTTTACAACTTTTTATCACCGGTCCTTTGGGACGTAGACAATTTTTTCTTACGGCCGGACGGCCCATGGGCCGTTCGATGTGGGCCGTTCAGACTAAACACCCATTATGGTATACTAGCTGTGCTCGTAGATCCGTTTGGGAGAATTGTTTTTATTTTGGTGGGGTCAAAAGTGGGTACAGTTTCAGGAGGAGCCGATATGGAACTGCCAATGCGACCTTTGTAAGAATGTCAGATTTCGGGGTTTTGACTATACGACTGTAAAACATCTACTAATGGCAGCCGGAACCAATTCCTTTAAGTGTTTTTTGAGGTACGAAGAGGTCTTAGTATGTACACCCTCCAATCGACCTTGGAAAGCTTTGCTTAACCTTATAGATCGACCAATGTGGCTCATAATATTAAGCCATAAGCTCTTCTCTCAAATCCAAAAACATTTTTTTTTAAATTATAACTTCTTCGTATAAATCTCTTTGAGTTACCTCATCACCTGCCTAGCCTTTACCCAACTATATTGGGGTCGGCTTCCAGTCTAACCGGATGCAGCTGAATACCAGTATTTTAGCGACAGCGTATTTGACCTCCACAACCCAGTTAGTACTGGGTAATACGATACCCCTTGGTAAGACTGGTTGTCAGAACTTTTGGGCCACTGACTACCTAACGACTGTCAAAGATCTACAAATGACACCCGGGACCAACGGCTTAACGTGCTTTCTGAGGAAACTCGGTATCTAAGGGGTATTCACCAATCCACAGACCAACCTAGGCAAGCACGGCTTAACCTAAAGATCGACCGAGCGGCTGTTATTATTTAGCCATGGGCTCCTCAAAAAAAAAACACAAATCTCTTTGGGTTACCTCTTACCTCAAAATATAATTGTCTAACACCCGACTGGACGTACAACATTTTTCCTCTTTGCAACTTATAAGTACACAATACACCTGGGATCACCGCACAAGCCCGCTCTAATCCCCACAGCTGCAAGAATACACCGTTTTATCCTCCATAGATCCCACTGGGCACTACCTCCCTTTTGCAACGTAAGCTCAGTATGTTTTCCCTTTGATGTTGTTGGGTGTCTATTATGGTACTGGACTGGGTGAATGCGCGGTGACTAGTGCGGTAGCGGGCGCGATTGCTGGTCCCGCGAGTTTTGTAGCAGATAGTATACTGGGTGTAAAATACCATCTGTGAAACCGAAAGGCACTTGTTCTCCCTGTCATTGCGATAATTTTTTTGTTCTAGACCATACCTGGGAACTTTCTAGTTACGCAGATAAAAGCAAAGATCCACCTTTTTCATAAGTTTAAAAAAAATACAAGATTTCAATGTCACAACTTTACTTTACTCTAAAATGGCCGCTTTAGCAGCGAATTTAGACTTAGCTCAGTTGTGGTTCATCCGAAAACAAACCTTACTAGTATAAAGTTTATTTGCATATTCCTACAAGCGCCAGTGATCAAGCGTATCATACTAATAAGACCATTAACTTTCTAAGCGCCCACCATTGCCACTTCGTCTGCATCTTTCATATTTTGCTTATATGACGACTTAAAATCCATACTAATATTATAAATGCGAAAGTAAGTTTTTTTGTTTGTTTGTTACCTTTTCACGCCTAAACCACTGATCCGATCATCCTGAACTTTTGCAAATAAGTTGTCAGTTGTACAGAAACGGACATAAGGTACCTTTCATCCCGAAAAAAAGTACAGATCCCGAGAAAAACAACAATAACGTTCTTATGATAATAGATGGCGCCACGTGCCTTTCGAATCATTACTGAATTATACTATTATAGAAACTTTAGTAGTGCGAATTGATAGTCAAATTCAAAATTAACGCGAGCGAAGCCGCGGGCAAAAGCTAGTTATTAATATTTCGCTCCCGCCTCAGCACCCGCGCAATTTGATCACCCAGGTCGAAGCCTTATCGCATACTCTATACAATGGGTTATCAGATTAAATATGAAAACTATAACATAGACGGTCACTGTGGAGAATATCGGGCTATTGCGGGAAATATCGGAGAATATTGGAGAATATCGAGCTTCCTCGAATATTCCTTTTGTGGAGATTATAGTCGTTTGCTCAGGGGTTAGAGGGATTTAGTTTTTATTGGATTAAAATGTTGTGTTCTTCGGTTTTATAGTTTATTTTATGCTAAAGGAACGGCTACCGAATTATTCAACGTGCTTCTCTAAAAGATTATGGGATCATTAAATCCGTAAGATGAATGGGTTGGTTCTGCGAATCTAATTGGTATTTCAGTACCCTTAACGAAGCCGAAAGGCACTTGTTCTCCCCGTCATTGCAATAATATTTTTGTTCTAGGCCATACCTGGGAACCTTCTAATTACGGAGATATTGGGGGTCAAAGATCCAACTTTTTCACACGACTTTTTTTTTAATACTAGTTTTAAACGTTATGCCTTTACTTTAAATACCTCCATGACTCGTTTAATATTCAATGCATCCATCATCACAATGTTTTGAGTGCGATACATTGAGTTTTACCGCAACACGTGATTTTTAACCCCTAAAAAAAAAGTCGTTTCCCAGCAATAATGTTTGTGCAGACTTAGTTAGTATGATGTACAGAATGCTTGGTTGACGGCTTCGTGAAGATTCCGTTTACACCTTTGAGTAGACTAAGCAAAAATATTGAAGAAGACATGTAGATACCTAAACTACATACAGGGTGTAAACAGACCCTTCACGAAGCCGTCAACCAAGCGTTCTGTACATCAAGCTAAGTAACTTTACGCAAAAATTATTGCTGGGAAACGACTTTTTTTTTTGGGGTGAAAAATCACGTTTTACGGTAGGACTCAATGTAATGTCCTCAAAATATTGTGCTGATGGATGGATTGAATAGTACGGGGGTCGTGGAGGTGTTTAAAGTAAAAATATTACATTAAAATCATGTATTTAAAAAAAAACCTCTGAAAAAGTTGGAACTTTGACCCCCAGTATCTCCGTAACTAGAAGGTTCCCAGGTATGGTCTAGAACAAAAAAATGATCACAATGACGGGGAGAACAAGTGCCTTTAGGCTTCGTTAAGGGTCTTTTTACACCCTTTATAACATTACAATTGACCGCACGTTCGGTGGAAAAACTTTGAACTTGAGTTGGCCCAGCTGCGCGCCAGAAACAGATTTCAGAACCAGCCAGAGACAAAGTTTTGTCGACGGCAGAATCGACAAAATGACAGATTGTGTCGACAAATTGACAGATTTCTTTTCACAATCTGTCATTTTGTCGATTCTTCCGTCGACAAAACTTTTTTCTACGGTGGTCATGTTACGCGTGCTGCTGGAGTTTCAATAGGATAAGAAGCTTATAATGGTTTTGTTTACACTTTCGTGCGGCCTATTTTAGGTGCAAATAGTGATCCTAAAAACCTTATAAATCGAACCTCTATGATTCCGAAACAGCGAAAAATTATCATAATAAAAAATTATCGCTGTGATAATTATAAGTAATGGTATTTGCATAATAGCAGATCTAACACTCAAGACTTGTTTGGTTAAAAATTAACCAAATTACTTTGCACTCAGGTTCCTACTAAACCAATAATTATTTTTCTACTGACTGCCTAATTTGAAATAATCATAGCCATTTATTATATAAATACCATTACGGCCCTAATAATTTAAACAAAACTCTGGGAAGTTTATGTAAAATCCCTTGGCAACAGTTATTCTTCCTCCATTTGAATCAAATATTTTCACTGTATAAAACTGTATATGTCGGATCCGGTCATTAGTATGGACATGAAATGAATCGGAAGCGCGCTGGTGGTGACATCACGCAACCTACTTACAAGTCTGTCATCACAGCGTGCTTCTACAGAGCCCTGATGTTCAGCTCGAGGAAAGGCGACATTCAGTGGCTGATAGCGGCGGAGTTGAGACGTCTTGGAACTGTACGCGACTTAGTTTTGCTAGAAACAGTGTGTCGCACCCAGTGTGTTTCCATAGCTCGAAACCCATTGTCTGCTCACATGATGTACGAGCCTTACGGAATAAACCTGACATATCCGACATTTATGTTACTGTAAAAACCCGAATTACGGTAAATCTTATCTCGATTTACCACATGAGTTGCTAAATGTAAGGATTTTATTAAGAAGATAAGATTTTTTGGGTTTTTACCATGAGAATTTGGGAAATGCTAGGTTTTACCAATGACAGTTGGCAAACATTAGTTTTGGGGATAAAACAATGATTTTTTAGTGATGTACTGCACGGTGATATCACGGTTCAATAACGGTCGAGTCTGCTAGGGCACTCCTACACAGGACGCAAAGCGATACAGTGAGATAGAATTAGAGATAGATGGGTGAATATCACAGCAGCAAATTTTACGTGTCCACGTTGAGAATCGAGGTGTAAAATGATAGGATGTTTCTTATTTTTTTTTATAGTGAACTACGTAACTTGGTTCAACTAGGGCCACATTTTTTGTTTTTATAAGTATATATAAATAATCAGGAAAAAAAAAATCGCCTTAAAATTCAAGTTTGGTGGCTTGTCCCAGTTCCATTTTTTGATATAATTGCATTCACAAAAGTAACAATTTGGGGTAAAATAGCAAATAAACAATTTCCTTCGTATATGCATAAGACACACTATCTAAAAACAATTAAACCATATTAGGAAATCTAATTTAAAAGCACAGGACACTCGATCAAAGTTTGTCCAAGCAAAAACCAAAATTTTCGTGGCACTTTTTCAATTTACTATAACATGAAGTTTCGGGCGTGTGTGATCAATCGTGTTTTATTATTTCGCGTCTCTAAGTCTTGAACCAGCACTTTCGCGTAACAGGTATGTGATTAGGGCTGTGATTACCCCCCAAAAACGTAAGTACTCACCTGGGGTGGGAAGGGGGACAAGAATTGTTCAATTTTGGTGGATCGATTTGCTGTCGATTTTAAAGTGTTTTAATAGTAAGCTTCACGTTATAGCTAGTGATTAGGGTTTCGTATAAATTAGTAACATCAATTTAATCGGAACTTAAAACCCCTATTTTTAAAGATTTTTTTTATGCCTGGTCCCAATTTTGGTGGCTCAATTTTGGTGGCTTTGGTGGCGTTTTCCCGCCACCAAAATTGAAAACGAGCCACCAAATTTTAAGTATGTACTGTATATGTATGGTTTGTACCTATATAGTCAGTTTTTACGTTGCAGGACAGTTTAATTAGCCAACAAATAAATGTTATGTACTTGGCAGTAAGTAAGACCAATTATTATAAGGGTGGCATACGATGAGAGAAGATTTATATTTGAAAACTACAAATTCCTTTCTTAGATTTAAAGACTGATTGTAGAAACCATTAATCTAGTCTGGTGATTAGCATCCAAATATTGAGTTAAGGTTTTTTAGTATAACTGAAATCTGCAGAGCGTAGTCACTAGAGCGTTGGTGAAATGGTAATGATCTGTTTGCTGTTTCACTGTGTCTCTCCTTGGATTTAATATTTTTTATTTTGTTTGAAACAACAAAAAATTAAATCATAAAGCATTGAGCCCAAGTATAGCCCTTTCCATAGCTCGCTGAGCGACCTCGAATTTATGGACCAGCCGTACCGAGAGTGTCCACGTTTCAGCCCTATAAGTCATAACAGGCAGGACGTACTGGTTGAAGACCTTAGTCTTTAGGCTCTGTGCAATACGCGACGAGAAGACCCGACGAAGTTTCCCAAAAGTTGCCCAGCGCAGCTGAATTCTTCTGTCAGTCTCCTTCTTAATATTGTTCTTACCAAACTGCAGAGTTTGCCCGTGATAAACATATTCTCGAACAACCTCGAGAGAACCGCCATTGACAATAGGTCCTGGTTCCGGGTGACGTGTTCGTTAAACATAACCTGGGTTTTGTCCAAGTTCACCCTGAGATCAATGCGTATTGATGAATCAATTAAGCCATCCAGCATGTGCTTCAAAGTCAAGCATCGCTTCAGCCAGTTTGACGATTTCAACTGCAATGCAATCTCAAGTGTGAGATGTAGTCGCCGTTGATGTTAATGCCAGGTGCGTTGGTGAGGGGCTGCGGGACTGTAAGGAACATGGACACAAGTCTGACACTGCCTTCCAATCCGCCCAGAGCGGGGGGGGGGGTCATTTGATGATTTCCCATCCAAAAAAAAATGGTGCGTTGGTTTAAATTACGTCCCCTTGGCTCACCCCCTGACGCAATTGGATATGTTATGTTTGCTGGTTCTGAGTTTGAATGGTTATTATGGTGTTTTCATAAAGAGTTCTCAGCACTTGGATATATCGCCAGTCGACTTGGCATCGCTGCAGAGACTCCAGAACTGACCAGGTCTCGGCAGAGTCAAATGTCTACTCGTAGTCCACGAATGTAAGACACAGCGGCCAATTTTACTCTTCGAACTTCTGTATGATCTGCCACACTGTGTGGATGTGTGCTGAATCCTCCTCGAAACCCGACCTGCTCCGGTGGCTGGAAGTCGTCGAATATTCGCGCTAGACGATTTGTGATGACTTTTGAAAACAGCTAATACAAGTGGCTAAGGAGCGAAATGGGTCAGTTATTCTTGAATAGGGTCTTGAACCCCTTTTTAAAGAAAAGAACGATCACGGTCTTTCACCATGCTTCTGGAGTTCTCCCAGAGAACAGAACCGAGTTGAGAAGCTCCCGTAGCTATCTTAATACAGGACTTCCTCCCGCTTTCAGGAGCTCAGTCATTATCCCATCCTCACTAGGCGCTTTTCCATTTTTAAGCTGTCTAAGTGACGCCCCGATTTTGTTTTGGCTGAATTCTGGTAGGTGGATTTGGAATCCTTATTTTCGGGATTACGTCGAGATGCATGCGATGCGTACAACTTGCCGTAGAAGTTTTCGACTTCCGACAGAATCTCCGGCTTCGAAACGACCTTATCACCACTAGATTTGGTCTTTATTACCACTTGGTCTTTATTATTAATTTTGTTTACAATGAAAATATTTATGTTTTTTTGTTTTCATTTTTTTTTGTTTTATAAACCCATAATGATAGATCAGATAAATAATAATAAATATTTTTTAACAACTGAGAATTTTTTTAACCGATGAAGTTATTGATGAGAATGAGAATTTGTGAAATTAGAGATTAGATTTCGATTGATAGATGATTTAGATCAGATTACATTGAGCTTTATTAGTGAGATTGAGGTTTGTGACGGAGAAATTAAATTTTGGTGCCACTGATTTTCAATTTTGGTGGGCACTTTCGATTTTGGTGGGCGATTTTCAATTTTGGTGGCCACACTAGACTTTGAACTAAAATATCTCAAAAAGTTATCGAGATTTTCTGAGCCCTCTTGAAGATCCTTCTAGCTTGGAGTTTCTATTCTTATACCAGCCCCTTATTTTTCACGAATAATGAAGAAAAAATTTCGCCACCAAAATTGAATAAAAATGCACGTTGTTGATATTCACCCAGATAGAGATAGAGTGCACACTCTCACATCAGCCTAGACGCGACTGGCGCGGACTGGCGTCAGCTGCGGGGGCGCAAACTCGGTCTCATCATTTATTCTATGCGAACACTCGCCCCGCACCTTGCGGGTGCGTACCCGGCGCATTCCAAGTCGCAAACAAACAAAGAACGAAGCATTCATTTATAATATTCAGGGTGACTGGTAATTAGTGACCGATACTTTAACACGTGATAGTACTCATGATAACATACAACTTTCCCAAAGAAACATTTTTTTTAATACTCATTCACTTTTATCACAACAACACAGCGTCGAAATATCGGGAGCTCAAAATAATGAATAATCACGGAAGATAGCCCGTAAGTGACAACATAAGTTTTATAATGTATAGATACCTAATAAAAATACCAGAAGGTCTGAATACCTTTATCAAAAACACACCGATTTTATGTAAAATCCCTTAGCACGGTTTACCTTCCTTTATTGGCAGCCAAATATATTATGTATACAGTATAAAGACTGTAAATATTTCCTCCCTTTTGTTTAATGTATCAATTTGTTTCTGTGGGTTCGAAGATGAAAGGAAACACGTTAAACTGGTGGTTGTATTTATAGATTGTTTTGTTTTGTTTCGTTTTAACATAGCTACCCGCCGGTATTTCTCTGGAAGATAAAGCGCAAGCCACACCGCCAGCTAGCAGTGTTGGGCAAAATGTAATCTAACTACTGATTACTAACTACAACTAGATTTTGTAGTTAGTAATCAGAAGTTAGATTACATTAAATAATCGTAGTTAAACATTTTGATTACTAACTACAAAGTAAAAAAGTGTAAAAAAGTAATCAGTAGTTGTTATAACTACTCGATTACAGTAATCAGATTAACGATTACTTTGTGTAACTTGATTACTATAGTTAGCTTACATGTAGTCATAACTATTTATTTATTTATTTAACAATTTATGTACACACTAAATACAGAAAACTACTACTTGTAGTTAACTACTTTTAGTCGTAATTAGTAGTTTTAGATTACAAAATTGTAGTTAACTACGCCCTATACTGCCAGCTAGTGAAAAAACCCTTAAAACCCTTGATTGATAAAAATATTCGATTAAAAAAGGGAAGTAATATTTTTTTAAACAATTTAGTCGCGTAACAGATAGTAAATAAATAAAACTAAAAAACACACACGTCTGATGCACAAGAATGCTCAAACGATAATGACTTGTGGCGTAGTCAATTTGCTACGAAAGCGTAGCCGTGACGTCACGTCGAGTGCTACGTCGTAGCACGTTTATTGCAATCGTTTTATATTTTTGTGATCGAAATAAAATTGTTCTCTCACCCTTGTGCATTGTAATAGTTTTGCTATGATTTTTCTTCGACTTAGTGTGTAGATGGGAATCTCACGAGAGATTCCTCAGTTCAGAACTTAGCTAAGAGTTTCTCATAGCGTAAGTATAACATTCTCACTGCTGCCATGCTGGTACCTATACTGAGGAGCTCGTGGCTAAATAATAACAGCCGCTCAGGTCGATCTTTAGGTTAAGCCGTGCTTGCCTAGGTTGGTCTGTGGATGGGTGACAACATCGCAACGACGGGGAGAACAAGTGCCATTCAGCTTCGTTGAGGGTATTTTTACATCCAGTATAGGTGCCAGCAGTCATCATCTGCCTAGCCTTTTCCCAACTGTGTTGGGGTCGGCTTCCAGTCTAACCAGATCCGATCAGAAGTGAAGGGATAGATCTTTGACAGTCGTTACAGGGAGTCAGTACCCCAAAAAGTCTGACTACCAGTTGTACCAAGCGTATTACCCAGTACTAACTGGGTTATGAAGGTCAGTTAGGCAGTCGCTCCATGTAAAATACTGGTAGTCAGCTGTATCTTGTTAGATTGGAAGCCAACCCCAACATGACTGTACCAAAAATACTAAGAAGGCAATTAATAACAAGACAAAAAAAAAACAAATTTTATCACTCAACAATATTTTGTCCAAATTATTTCCTTGAAAATTGTGAGGGGAAACAAAAGAAACCTCTTTTGTAAGAGGTCCCCAGATGGGGCCGGAGGGCGAACTATTAACCCTTCTGTAAGGGATGGGAACGAAAGTGTATCCGAAAGTTTGCGGATATTTTTGGGTTCGGATATTTGGGTGGAAGGTGTTTTTGTATAAGAATTTTGTTCTGAATTTATTATGGGTACAATATTGATGCGTTGAACCGAAAAGTTTTCTTCGAACTTTTGGAATATTATGTTATTTCAAGTTGTATTTTAACTGTAATATTATCATTATAAAAGTGTAAGAGGATAGGGAATTGGGTAATAATAATATAACAATTTATTAGAACTCAACACGAATTGTACTTAGTATTATTTTGCATTTAATCAATAAATCCCCCTCTAGCCGTTTTCGCAACCAGTTGCGAATCAAGAAAACTTTTTCCTTAACCACAATTTCCCAAATATATTGGGGTCGGCTTCCAGTCTAACCGGTGCAGCTTAATACCAGTATTTTACATGGAGCGACTATAATAAATCTATAAAAAATAATATCATTGAAGTGTCTGTTTGTCATATCAAAATAACAGCTTTTTACTGAATGCATATGAAAGTAAATCATCATCTTCTATGCAGTGATAGCCTAGTGATGTGACCGTCGGACTGCCAAGTCTCGAGTTCGAACCCAAGACGCGCACCTCCGATTTTTCGGATTCATGTGCGTATGGTATAAATTATTACTTGCTTCGGTGAAGGAAAATCTTTTGAGGAAACCAGCATACCACGAGGAACAATTTTACCGGGACTTTTACTGGCAGATAGCTGATGTATTAGGGTAAATGGATAAGGGTTCCGTGAAAATAATTAAAACGTAAGTATTTAAGCTTTTTAACGCCACTGTCACATATACGTGACAAGCAAGCTCATGCCCTGTACGTCAAACGACACAAATATGTGACAAAATGGTAGGTGAAATTGTGGCGTGGAGGGCACGCGCGTGCGTTCATAAGGTTAGCTTATGCTGTGGCATTCAAAACGCTAAGTAAAGTTTATAAATACATACAACCTGCGGACACACCATAATATCCGCGCAACAGTCCCATCACTAGTCATAAAACGGGATTAACCATGGTTTACGACGGCGTGGAGCTAGGATTGCTTTGTGCCCCCATGGGGGTCCTACATGGGGTCAACATAGTAGGTAGTCGGACATAGCGGCACGTTCTACCGGTAATCACGCTTGCTGTACTTAGACGGGTTGGCAGAAGTGAAGTTGAAAGTTATTATTTTAAAGTAAGGTCTTGTGTTATACGTCTTCAAGTCATAAATAGCATAACTTTTTATCATGTTTTACGTTTTTTGTTTAGTAGCCAACGACTTATCGTCGGGCCTACGGTGTCCCCCCCTACCTAAGTACTAATGCACAATAATAATTAATTTTAAATTACTTATCTAAAATTAATTATTATTATATATATATAATATAATATAATATAATACCAGCCTGTTACTGTCCCACTGCTGGGCAAAGGCCTCTTCTCATACAGAGAAGGCACGAGCATTGATCACCACGCTTGCCCAAGACGGGTTGGCGATTTCAGACTTGTATTGATTATAAGTCCAGGTTTCCTCACGATGTTTTCCTTCACCGATGTCTGTGATGTCCAAGATAAACTTAGAAAAGTACATATGAATTGAAAAAGTCACATTGGTGCTTGCCCGGATTTGAACCAACAACCTCATTCATGAGAGGCGAGGCCTTAACCTCTGGGCCATCACAACATTACAATACAATATTATATATATTTAGTAATTATCATCATCCCGATGCATGTTTAAGCAAAAACTCACGGAGACCTGGTTAGAGACCTATAATTTGTAGATTACATTGTCGTTAAGTCTTTATTTTTACTATTATTTTCGTTATATTAGGCAAATTGTAAAATTAGCGTAACGCTGAAATGATTAATTCAAGTAAGGCAATTTTAAAGGACAATGTTATATAACACGATTCCGAAACTAAGCGGTCGCCACCGATTAGTTTTAAACCAGCACATCAACAATCTCTCAACAATCAACAATCTCTCTCTCTGCAGTTTGGTAAGAACATCTTTGAGAGGGAGACTAACAGAAGAATCTAGCTGGGCTGGGCAGCGTTTGGGAAGCTTCGTCGGGTCTTCTCGTCGCGTATTCCACAGAGTCTAAATACTAAAGTCTTCAACCAGTGCGTCCTGCCTGTTATGACTTACGGGGCCGAAACGTGGACACTCACGGTACGGCTGGTTCATAAATTCAAGGTCGCTCAGCGAGCTATGGAACGCGCTATGCTTGGAGTCTCTCTGAGGGATCGCATCCGAAACGAGGTGATCCGGCAGAGAACCAGAGTTGTCGACATAGCTCACAGAATCAGCAAGCTGAAGTGGCAATGGGCAGGTCATATTAGCCGTAGAACCGATGACCGTTGGGGTAAACGTGTTCTTTAGTGGAGACCGCGAATCGGCAAACGTAAGGTGGGACGCCCTCAGGCTCGGTGGAGTGACGATCTTCGCAGGGTGGCTGGTAGCAACTGGATGAGAGTTGCTGAGAATCGAGTTGAGTGGCGTGCGATTGAGGAGGCCTATGTATGCACTCGTTTGCCATCACTTTATAAAGGGTGTAAAAAGACCCTTAACGAAGCCGAAGGATGCTTGTTCTCCCCGTTATTGCGATCATTTTTTTGTTCTAGACCATACCTGGGGACCTTCTAGTTACGGAGATATTGGGGGTCAAAGTTCCAACTTTTTCACAAGTTTTTTTTAAAATACATGTTTCTAATGATTTTTTTTTACATTAAACACCTTCACGACCCCCATATTATTCAATCCATCCATCAGCACAATGTTTTGAGCCCGTTACATTGAGTTTTACCGTAAAACGTAATTTTTCACCGCAAAAAAAAAAGTCGTTTCCCAGCAATAATTTTTGCGTAAAGTTACTTAGTTTGATGTACAGATTGCTTGGTTGACGGCTTCGTGAAGGGTCTGTTTACACCCCGTATAATTGACCAATGCCGATATTCTTCGATAAGGCCAGTACCAAAACTTTATTGCACCTGACAACCCGAAACGACTGTCAAAGATATTTCATATGAAAACCTACTTGAAATAGAAGAACCCTTTACCCTACTAAGATCCTTTGCCCGGTGCAAGTGTAGGCCCATATTACCAACATTCTACCCTATTATTCCAATAAAAACGCCCATACCAACCCCACAAATATCAAATAAACAAACGGAATAACACCCAGAAGGTTCGTGAAAAGCTTTTTAAGGTGTTTACTTCGAAATCCAATATCTATTACATTTTTAGAATAAGTGGAGGCGGGAAAACGCCCACAGGCCGTTCGGGGAAGTTGGAAACGAAAATAAATGTAAGGGTGGGCTGCGGGACTGTTCGAAAAGGATACCGCGGCCCTGGAACACAAAGGGCAAAGAAGGAACATGAATGGGTTTTGGTCAGTACAAGTCTGACACTGCCTTCCGCTCCGCCCAGAGCGGGAGGAGTTATTTGATGATTTCCCATCCGTAAAAAAAAAAAAGGGTGGCCCGAAGGCACCTAAGAAGCCCATTCCTGCCGATGAAAATTTTCGGTTTTTTCGTCATGGTCGTGTCATTTTCGTGGTTTAAGGAGTCGCTGATAACGAAAATGAGGTCAAAATGAAAATTCAAGATAGCGCCGATCGAAATTTTCGGTTTTTTCTTCATGGATGTCATTTTCGTGCTTTTTGGGGTCGCTGATAACGAAAATGACAATACCCTTTTTTTTTCGGCTTCCTCTGACTTAATTTTGACCCTTCGCCACTGAAGGGTGGCTCCATAGGCTGCGGGACTGTTCGAAAGAGATACCGCGGCCCTGGAACACAAAGGGCAAATAAGGAACATGGATGGGTTTTAGTCAATACGAGTCTGACACTCCTTTCCGCTCCGCCCAGAGCGGGAGGGGTCATTTGATGATTTATGACCCTAAAAAAAAAAGAAAGGCTGGCTCCATACTTTGTAACTAATATTGGTACAAGGAAGGGGTCCGCAAAGGCCAATGCCTGCCGGGACTGTGGGACTATTCGAAGGAGATACCGCGGCCCTGGACACAAAGGGCAAAGAAGGAACATGGATCGGTTAGTCAGTACAAGTCTGACACTCCATTCTGCTCCACCCGGAGCAGGAGGGGTCATTTAATGATTTCCTATCCGAAAAAAAATAAAAAATAAGTGCCGATGCCTGCCGGGGCTGCAGGACTGTTCGAAAGAGATACCGCGGCCCTGGAACACAAGGAAAAAGAAGGAACATGGATGGAAGAAGTCTTCCATCACTTCCTTCCGCTCCGCTCAGAGCAGGAGGGGTCATTTGATGATTTACAATCTTAAAAAAAAAAGGCTGGCTCTTTACTTCGGTAGGTACTAATATTGGTTCCCAATCTCAAGTGTGTATCGAGAAAATAATTTTAAGTCCACGTTGGCCAATGCTGATTTCTTCATGTAACAGGTGTAAGAAGACGATCAAAAAGCCGATGAGAGAGCCGAAGATTGAGAAGAAAGGAACAGAAAATGGTACAAAGGTGATGCTTATTTCTAAAGAAATCTCTTCCAGCATACCTGCGAAAGAAGACAATAAAAAAGAGCAGTAGACATAGTGTTTAAAAAAAGAAGAGAAAATTGAATACATAAAACAGAACTATTTTAAAATAATAAACCATATATGGTATTCTTAAAACAATATATAATAAATATAATGTAACAAACTTATAAATACAAAGACAAAACATAAAACAATACTATTAATACAATAAAATAAATAATGATAAACACTTATGCAACTATGACGAAATGGAAAGATAATGTCCTTCTGAGATTATAGGCGTGATGTTATGTTGTGTGCACTTTCTAATTAAGGAGGTTTTTCCAAATAAAATGGGACTAGGGCAGGAAGATGATGATAATGAAATGCCGTTGGGACCAAATTGTGGAACTAATGTAAGATAGGACGCGCACTGTAAAAACTTTGTAGGATTGAAAGTTATAGAAATAGTTTTGTGAAGGAGTGTTGTAGGTGTTTTTGTTCAGGTTTGTAGGGTTTCATTTGTTTTGTTATAGTTTTAATTTGGATTACTTAGGTACGAAGGCGGTTTGATAAGTCTGATTTTGGGAATAAGAAAAAAAAAATGACGAATTTTTGTTTTAATTTTCTACATAATATCTCCTTTTAACTCTATAGACTTCGACCAACAATATTCGAGCTTCTTCAATCCATCGAAATAAAGTTACGTTAATAAAGGACGGAGCAGATTCCCTGTTTGTTTAATTGTTTTTCCATGTTAAATTAGCGCTCTCAATTAATTTTTCTCAATTTTCCAAGAATGTACCGACCGCAATTACCCTTTTGTCGATAAAACTTTTATTTTCGCCCCGAATAAAAAAAAATGACTCTAGCTTAGTAACAAGGTCTAAATTAAGAAAAAAATTAAATTATGCAAAAAGGTTTCATTTAACCTTAAAAGTACATAGTTGATGTGTAGGCTGGAGCTAAAGAGCGGAATTTGCGTCATCTATACGACATTATAAAGAGCTCAAGTTTGTATGTAGGCTGTGTATGTAGGGGTAATCTTCAGGGCTTCTGATTAAATTCCAAAAATTCTTTTACTAATGAGAATCCGTATTATTCCATATGGAAACGACCCCTTGGGATATTTCTAGAGCATAATGCGAGCGAGACCGGCCTAGAAAGAGGTGGCGAGATGATCTGGATGTGCATCACGAAGGCCGGGTTCGAGGTGGCGTGGACCAACGAGGCAAGTTTTACTTCAGTAGAAAGTTAGTCATCATCTGCCTAGCCTTTTCCCAACTATGTTGGGGTCGGCTTCCAGTGTAACCGGATGCAGCTGAATACCAGTATTTTACATGGAGCGACTACCTATCTGATCTCCACAACCCAGTTAGTACTGGATAATACGGTACCCCTCGGTAAGACTGGTTGTCAGACTTTTTGGGCCACTGACTACCTGTAACGACTGTCAAAGATCTGCAAATGACACCCGGGACCAACGGCTTTACCTAGTTTCCGAGGCACGAAGGACACTAGGTATGTAATGGGTGGTTACCCATCCATAGACCAACCTAAGCAAGCACGGCTTAACCTAAAAATCGACCCGAGCGGCTTCATTCGAAAGTTAGTAAGGTAACAAAATATATAGATTTATTAAAACCTCATTATTTTATTTCCAAAGAACCGGAAATCTTTCGAAAGAAAACGCTCGTTAATGAGTTATTACTGTTTCCTACTAATTATAATATTATTGCTGTTTATGAGTAATTCGTGTTTCCAAGGATTGCTTCCAAGGTATTTATATTTTTGGAATTGTTACGATATCTGGGAAAGACTGCTCTCAAGGTTCTTCAAGGAGAAGTTGTCTTAAAGACTTTCAAGGGCGAAGATACACCAAGATACAGGCTGTGCCTAGATTGGGGCCCACGGCTGCTTCTACTTATGCACTCTTTAAACTATCATTGTTTTTGATTTCTTGTTTGTATTTTCCTAACTTGTGTGGGTCAATGAATTAATTAATTTATGTATTTATTTTAGTGTTTTCAGTTTGAAAAAAACCGAGTACGACCACCAAACCAAACCAAGTACGAGTTGGACTCGTGCACCGCGGGTTCAGTATAAACTTGTATTATTTTGTTATTAAACTACATATTTACGATTTAAGATTTTTTTTCTTCACATTTGCTGTAAGACATTGCTTCTTGCCCAATTTCATGATTCTAGGTCAACGGAAAGTACACTATAGGTTTTGATTCCCTTGTGAAATTGCAAAATATACAACATAAACGGTCAATACTTTTGATCGCGTTGACTTACAAGTTTGATTTTCACTGCTATATAGGGTAGCAGACCTAAGTATTTGATATTAATTTAGGCTTGATACCTTCTCGCGTTCCTGAGAAAAAGGGTCTTGACAGACGGATATACGGACAATAAAGTGATCCAAAACGGGTTCCGTTTTTCAGTGACTGAGGTACGGAACCCTAAAAAGAGACAATATTTCCAATATTAGGACACAGATCTACGCAAGTTTTTTTATTTTGTTTTTATTGTGTTTCTGTTTTTTGAGCCGTTAGTTTCTTATTTTTGATCATTTGTCTAGTTTTTTCCAGTCTCGTTGTTTTGTAACCGTGTGCCGCCGTGTGTACATGTACTGTTACTGTATGTATGTTTGTTCCTTCGTGGCGCTCTAGAGACCAAACGCGTGGTCCGATTTTGATGTTTCTTACGTCAAACCCCCTTAGTGGTTGTCAGACTTTTGGGCTTCTGACTACCTGTAACGACTGTCAAAGATCTACGAATGGCAGGCAATTCAGGCGAGAATGTGAAGTAAGCAAATAAGTAGGCCCCTACGCAGATGTTACGCGGTAATTCTTATTTTATCGGAACCATTAATAATATGAAAAAAGGGCGGTTTTAAGTGGTTCATAAAATCGCACGAGCTTTTCCATAATATATGTTTCTTGAAAAGAGTGAGACTGATGATATCGTTCAATAAAATTTAAAAGGCCTTTGCCCAGCAGTGGGATGACGCAGGCTAGCAGTGTCAGTATCAGTATCAATAAAATTACCAACTGCAACGTGGAAAAATGATAAAAAGTAATGAGCATGTCCAAATTTTTTTTGGTTTAAATATAGTATTTAAAGAAAACTAATTGGAATATTATTGAAATTCAATGGCTAGTTACATTTATATTTAATTTTAAAGTTTTTTCTAATGACGTCATCACTGGAAAAGATTCCTTTGCTCATTCAATAATGACAGCAGTTTGTTTTTAACGGCATTCACATGAAGCTAAGGGCTCGCTCAGACACACGAGAACCACTTGATTGCAAATCGTTCGGTGTGACGATATTCCTTCTTGATATGACGATGACTCCATCTATTGGTGAAAATCTGCCCCTAAACGAATTTCCATAGCAATTTTTTTATATGCTAGACTGTAAGGATGGAGTTTGGAAGTATGCCATCTTTTTAAACTCATTTTTATAATTTTTTTGAGATACTTCTCGTTGTTGTAGTACGTAGGGGACGTAGGGTTAATTTTAACCGTGCTCCTTCTTCTTTGTTAAGAAGTTTTTGAGCATATCGCGAACAGACAGACAGACAGACGCGGCAGAGGACTTTCCACAAGAGAAAAATAAACTTGTACCTTACTTTCCCCCATATTTTAAACCAAGTCCATTTTCGTTCCTTGCTACAAGTTCCTGAGGTAGAAAATGCGACTAAAAAGGGAAGAGCTGTGTTTAAAACTAATAGAAACAAATGACGGTGGCTCTTCGGCTTGAACGAACACCGATCTTCATTACAGGAGGTCGGGCGCGCGTTACACCGAAGTGTAATTAAGAATGAAGCGGCCAAATGTACGAGCAGTTTTCTTCGATGTATAGGTAACTCATCCACTCATTTAATTAGTTATGATGATTGATGATTGCAGAACCCCGCGTAGATTCCTTTTATACAATAATACGTAAGAGATGCGCATCCCTCGTACGTAGACTTCATCATTTTAACTGGATTTTGTTAACAGTTTCAACGGTTTTCATTTTTTCTAATATAAAAGGAACTTAAGTTACTCCGTATAAGATCAGCTATCTGTCAGTAAAAGTCCCGTCAAAATCGGCCTAGCCGTTTCGGAGATTAGCCTGAAAAACAGATAGACAAACAGCCAGACAAAAATTTTAAAAAAGTTTTTTTGTTAAAAGTACCGTATATCGTATTATGCATTTAGTAAAAAGATGTTATTTTGAAATTACAAAGATATATGCGATTTATTTAAATGCACAGATTTAAAAAATCTGTTTTTAAATTATTTAAATATGAAGTTTACGTGCCAACTAGAAAAGAGTTTTATAATATTGAGGGCAAGATATGATTATCTGTGGCGTATGTCCGTGTATGCTAGTCCATATTATCGCTCAAAACGTGACAGTAAAGACATGCTCCAGCACGCAATTTAATCACTCTGATAGCTCTGATCGTATGAAGAAAAAGGCACCAAAATACAGTTTTAGTAGACCGACTTGAGCGTTCATTTTTAAGTATGACGCATAAGAGTCTAATGGGCAGTTACTTTGGCCGATTTCTCGCAATAACTGTGCCGTCAGAACGGCCATCCGATACGATAAAAGTTTACGCGGCTTTTAACGGCACACCTGGTTAATAAGTGTGCCGTAAAAAGGTCTTTTATTTTGTTGATGCCACGTTATTTTCTTTTTAATCTAGTGCGTTGTCACACTGTCTGATCATTATTTATTCCCAACTATGTTAGAGTCGGCTTCTAGTCTAGCCGGATGCAGGAATTACGGGTCTACCCTTTATAGCAGAACTTTATATCTCATAATATTATTTTGCATAACAGCGGATACCATAAACTTCATTTCGCAGAAAATCGTTTGGCAGACACTTGTTTATCATACATTCAAAACTCACGATTTTGTAAGTCAGAATCATCTTAAGGCATCATAGGAATTAAAAAGTAGAACCATCACATCACAGAAAGTTCAAACTCAGAATCGTCTTTTGGCATACATTTCATATCGATAGTCATTAAAAGGCAGAAAATCAATCAATCAAAGCATCAATCATTATAAAACACTGTGAACATAATTATGTGGTTTTTATTTCACTGTAAGAAGCATGCAAACATGCAAACAATGCATACACTATGCATGCAGCAAGCATGCAAACATGCAAACAAGCATGCAGCATGCATGGTTTCGGTCACGGCTCGGGCGCTGCTGGACTCCGGCGGTCCTACGCGACCTTATCATCGCAGATGTGTTTAACGCAAACCACCGCAGCTTCGGCTTTCTGGCGTAAGTTTGAATAAAATCAGAATCCACTGTTAGTACGCAAGTCAACTCACTTAAAACTCACGTTACCGTTTTTTGCGAAAAAGAACACGTAATCAACCAAGCCCTATTCGCTTCGGTGTAACAGCCATCCTGTTGTACACAGTACGTCCCAACCCCCTCTCCAACCCAGCCCTCAACATTTTACGACCTCGATAGAAATTTATTACTACGATAATAGTATTTGTGCTCTTTAAATAAGGTCCTTTTTGTCCCAAACAACTTTCGTAATCCGAAATTATTAGGAGTGTTGTTAGAAAGCCGAGATACAAATAGTATTTGCGAAAGTCTAAGGGTATGAGGACATCCGCAAGAGACCCAATTGCCAAACTTAAGTGGCAGTGGGCAGGGCATATTGACTCAATGACTTATTGTCGGGCCTACGCTGTCCCCCCATACTTAAGTACAAATGCTGTAACCATGATTATATTGTAAGACCAAATGATTTGAAAAGAGTAACCATGGAGTTTCTTGCCGTTTCTTCTCCATAGGAAACGACCAACCCGAACCGTGCACCTCTTTGTCGACGTTTTATAAGTGCCCATCTAGGTCTATGTGAAATAAAATATTTTGATTTTGATTTTGACATTGCTCGCAGAACGGCCGATGGGGCCGAAAAGTTCTGGTGTTGCGACCGCGAAACGGAAGATGTTGCGTTGGAAGGCCTCCCACTAGGTGGACCGATGACCTGGTGAAGGTTGCGGGGATCCGCTGGACGCAAGAGGCACGGGACCGGTCAATGTGGCGACACTTGGGGGAGGCTTATGTCCAGCAGTGGACGTCTTTCGGCTGAAATGATGACGATGAAGGGTAAAAAAACCATAGATAGTATTTATAGTTTATTTTTAGTAGAAAAGGTTCATGAACCGAGGATTTTGAACTACGGTATATTATGGGTCTTAAAAATATCTGGTGAAACGTGGGTGTACTACTACACTTAAATGATTAATTATTTTATAAAATATACTCGATAAAAAAAATCCCTTGAAAGATGACATTAGATGATTCTCTGAAAATATTTCGTGTTTGAATAGTAGTACCTTATATTCAACGGTATTCCTCATAGTTTCTGAATAGTAACTGAAAAATTCACTGCCACTTGAAAAATTCACTCTGTATACAGTTCTTTTATTAATGCAGAGTGAAAGATCATCTCGAAAAAACTAATTTATTTTAAGTCCCACGGGTGAGTCCATGTCGTGTTTCGTATTTTACAATTTATTTACATAACCCCCAAAAGTCCAGCGCTACTGAGCGTTACAGGTATATGCAATATGCAAATTATTGCATGCTGCGAAGTACGCCAAACTGTATCGTATTAAATCATTTGCATATGGCTGCCGTGTGCTCGTTCACGTTAGAATATTCTAGTAGTTTTTAGTTAGAAAGTCAAACAGTTTTATTTAGTTGCCTAACGTGAACAAAAAAGCTCACTTTTCAGGATAGATTTGATCCCTGAAGAAAAATACAATTTTTCAACAAAAATGTTTTGTGCGCATTATAGGTTTGATCAAAAATTAAAACACAGATCCATGCATTTTTACATATGACTTTACTGCCATAATATTCCTTAAAGTAAACCCAACGTATATAGCTGGATACTTATCTGACCATCTGCAAGTAGGGAATTTTATTATAAACTAACTATAAAGGGTGTAAAAAGATCCTTAACAAAGCCAAAAGATCCTTAACGAAGCCGAAAGACACTTGTTCTCTCCGTCATTGCGATAATTTTTTTGTTCTGAACCATACCTGGCCCTGCAGTCTCGACAAATATAACGACAAAAATCGGTCGTTAAGTGTAATCGATGTCAAATTTCTTTAATAGATTTTCAACCTTATGCTTTCGAAATAAAGTAGAAAATCTATAAAAGCAATTTGACAACGATACGACTTAGCGACCGATTTTTGTCGCTATCTAATGTCGAGACTGCAGGGGCTGGGAACCTTCCAGTTACGGAGATATTGAAGGTCATTTTTTTTTAAATACCACTTTTAAAGGTTTTAACTTTACTTTAATTAACTCTATGACCCGTTAACTATTCAAAGCATCCATCAGCACCAAGTTTTGAGTGCGTTACATTGAGTTTAACCGTAAAACGTGATTTTTCACCCCAAAAAAAAAGTCGTTTCCCAGCAATCATTTTTGCGTAAAGTTACTTAGTTTGATGTACAGAATGCTTGGTCGATAGCTTCGTGAAGGGTCTGTTTACACCCTGTATACACCCTACAAAGTTGCTGGTCGACCAGTTTTCACCTTTATGACTTTAGTAATAAGATTGTGCAGTCAAGTTGAGTGGTCAATTGCAATCTATATTGGCTGTACAAATGCTCTACTTAGAAACTTGCAGCTATTCACGTTCAAAGCTGTGACGTCTGTCAGTCTCAAGGGAGGCATACGTTATGTAGCCCGATTGGAGTTTAAACTTTAACTAAGCCAAGCTATTGACGTCTCTTGTGGATTGACACTGCAATAGTTAAGGCGCGAACCCACCGCGGCGCATCCTGTGCACGGGCACGCGACGGATTTCAGCTGCGTTAGATAGATAGATAGATAAAACATTTATTTAGTGCACACAAAAGACATAGCACAACACACAGAAGCACAATTAAATAATACAAATTAAATACAAATTAAAATAATACAAATTAACATAACTATATAAAAACAAGTTGATTCATTTGTTTGACAACGTGGGTCTACGTTTCCTCTGCAGTACACACTACACAACTGTGTACAACTGTAGCGTGCGTGGCCCACAAAGGCATAGTCGCGGGTTAATATTCGTGTATAGTGACTACCGCATGCACAGCGTGCGTGGTGTTGACAGCGTTGAGCTATGTGAGCGCCTTATTCGACCAAGCCACGCATGTACTAATGACGTCAATTGATGCAAAGCGTGTCTGTGGTTTGCAGTGGACACATTCACACACATTTTCTTGCAAAGCGAAGCTTAACACACGTGCGAGGCCTATCCGTGTGCCGCGATGGATCTGCGCCTTTAAGTTCTGGCTAAACTGAAGCAAAGCCCGCGGGGGTTTAAGGATGAAATTCGCTTACGTCGATTATGTCAACTAACTTGTATGGAGGTATTCAAACTGGTGCGGCTAGTCGCGTGACTTCCTAAGGCTGTATTTCCACGAGAGATGTGCAAGGTAGCTGGGCGGTGCGAGGCTATGGAACGGTGTGAGGGATGTGTCCGTCCGTCCTTAGCACACATCCCCCGCAACCCATCCCTCGCACAAATCCCTCGCACACATCCTTCCCTTGATTTGTTTGTATAAAAACCTCGCTCCGCTGAGCCGTTTCCACTAGAGCTACGCTGAGCGAGTCTAGCTAAATGAAGTGATTCTATTGGTTCTTAACAAACGCATCCCTCGCTACGCATCCTCGCACATCTCTGGTGGAAACGCAGCCTGAAACAATTGGCGCACGCATTCGATGTCGCTTCGCGCATCCCGAGCGATTTTTGTCTTAGTGTGACCATAGCTTTTTTTTTTCGGATGGGATTTCATCAAATGACTTCTCTCGCTTTGGGCGGAGTGAAAGGGACGGGTGTCAGACTTGTACTGACAAAAAACCCATCCTTGTTCCTTCTTTGCCCTTTGTGTTCCAGGGCCGCGACATCTCTTTCGAACAGTCCCGCAGCCCCGGCAGGCATCGACCCTTGAGGACCCCGTCATGGTTGCTGACATCTCTTTGAGACGCGCGTGGCACACGAACGCGCCGTCAACATGGAATGAATACACGCAGGACATTTTAAACTTTTGAATGCCATTGTCACATATTCGTGACAAGCAAGCGCGTGCCCTGTACGAAACGACACAAATATGTGACAAAAAATGCGGTGCACTAATAACACGAAATAATTATTTAAATAGTTTTGGAATCCTTATTCTTTTTGTAGGTATTCGAAATTGTGGCTTGGTTAATAGTATTAACTAAAGGTATATTTAAGGTCCTATTAAAATAGACATGCCTGAGAGATATTTCTTGACGGCATGTAAAGCCAAGTCAGAGGCCCATGGGCGGCCTAAAAACTCTGACACCAGGTTACGAACTAACCACACGATAAAGAAGAAGATTAAAATAGATGGACAAAATTTTAATAATATAATCATTCAGACCACCAAACTAAAGACAATGGTTAAAAAAAATTAAGAACAACGCATTAGATACTTACAAGAAAAAAAATCTGCTAACGAAAATACACTAAAAATGATAGTCAAATGAAAGTTATTATGGTAAAATACATAATTATATTAACAGAACTGACTGTGAACCTACTTGCGAGAACGCGCGCGGTGGGGTGCGAGTGCAAGTACCTACCCATAAGGGATGTGTTTATTCTAGAGCGCTGGCAATTTATTATTTTAGGTCAAATAAAATCCCTTTAATCAGTGTTTTCTTTGCTTGGATATCTTTGGTTAGACGTACGAACGCTGTGTTAAAATTTGTCCATCTATTTTAATGCGAGCCTATGTATACCTACCTATAATCTGGTTTAACGTCCACACGGTAAAAATTCGGTTCAAAAAGCTCCCCGAATTCAGTCACTCAATTTACTTCTTAACTAAGTTAAAAGCCGAACTAAAAAAATGCAAAAAACTGAACAAAGTTAAGCCTACCACTCTCCGTGACCGTTTTTACCGTCCTCTGTTCATTTAGTTCATTCGTTCTCGTTGCGAATGAAATAATGGTTGATTTATGGAGTGAACTGTGAGTCAAAGAGTGATGTGAACTAAATATTAGTGAACCATTCCCGCTATGTCGATTCCCTTTTTAACCCCCGACGCAAAAAGCGAGGTGTTATTAGTTTAACCGCAATGTGTGTGTGTGTGTCTGTCTCTGGCACCGTAGCTCTTTAACGAGTGAGCCGATTTGGATGCAGTTTTTTTTATTTGAAATCTAGTTTCTTGGTGACAGTTCTTAGATAGGTTTTATCAAAATCGGTGCAGCCATTTACTAGATATGGGGGACGAAAGTGGGTATCTTTCATCCTTCATTTTTTCGTTTGGGGTTTTTTAAATTTTAATTATAATTTTAATTATTGGTTTTGATGTAGGTCTTTTGTTTTGCGTCGACACACACATACACAATTTTTACAGAATACAGTCACATTTAGTTCAAATCCGGGCAAGTACCAATGTGACTTTTTCAATTCATATGTACTTTCTAAGTTTATCTTGGACCTCACAGACATCGGTGAAGGAAAACATCGTGAGGAAACCTAGACTTATAATTAATATAAGTCTGAAATCGCCAACCCGTCTTGAGCAAGCGTGGTGATCAATGCTCGTGCCTTCTCTGAATGAGAAGAGGCCTTTGCCCAGCAGTGGGACAGTAACAGGCTGGTATTATTATTATTATTTACAGTCACATTCAAAACGAAATACGGCTATGCTTTTTAATTAATAAAGTAATTTCGCTCATCCGGTGATACTGTATTTTTAATAATACATTGATAACCCATCAAAAAGTACTAGGCTAGCATAAAGTGTAAGCGCCAGGGTAGCCCGCGAAATTCGAATTTTATTACGTTTTTTGAATTTGCATGTCAGTGTCAGGTTGTATGTTGATGAAAAATGACTCCCGCAAGTAACACGTATGTAGTTACAGAATTATAATCATTAATACAACTTGCTTGCCTAGGCTGGTCTGTGGATGGGTGACCATCCATTACATGGCGAGTTTCCTCAGTGCCTCGAAAAGCACGCTAAGCCGTTGGTCCCGGGTGTCATTTTTAGATCTTTGACAGTCGTTAGGTACTCAGTGGCCCAAAAAGTCTGACAACCAGCCTTAATAAGGGGTATCGTATTACCCAGTACTAACTGGGTTGTGGAGATCAGATAGGCAGTCGCTCCATGTAAAATACTGGTATACAGCTGCATCCGGTTAGACTGGAAGCCGACCCTAATATAGTTGGGAAATGGCCAGGCAAATGATGAAAATCATTAATAAAACCCTCTAAATTCATTTAACCCAATTAAATAACTATTTCATGAAAAAGTCATTTATAAATTGACATAAACGCCCACGATTGGAGTCTTCATAAGGGATCATCTGTCAAATTTGAGGATCGACCAATTGCGGCTAAGAATATAATTTGTTGGGCGTTTTGAACCGTTGACGCGTTGTCATGACGACTGAGTCTAGCTGAGCTGAGTAATTGGCTTGAGACCTATCTTATCTATGTACCAAAAGCATAATTCATTATTAAAGTTCCGTATCCGATGGAGAACTAACGGGACCCTATTACGAAACCTCCGCTGTCCATCCGTCCGTCCGTCTGTCTGTTAGCTGGCTGTGTCTCATGGTCCAGAACAGGTAGACAGTTGTTTTCACAGAATGTGTATTTCTGTTGCCGCTATAACAAAAAATAATTAAAATAAATTAAAAAATTAAAGGGGGCTCCCCTACTACGATGGTACGGAGCCATTCAAGCGCGAGTCCGACTCGCACTTGGCCGGTTTTTTTACTCTACTATATAAAGAAAATGACTCAAAAGAAAGGTAAAAACAAATGATATTATAAAGAAAGATACGCTACATTCATACTGAGCGGCGTTCACATATTGTTGCGTTGTTACGACTGCGATAGATAATACGGAACGTATGATACAGAAAGAGATAGCTATTGTGCTTGAAGTACTTAAATTACGACAATTGTCTGAATTTGTCTGCAACAATTTGCGCGCGCTAGTGCGATATCTACCTCTTTTTATTCATAATATCATTGTTAAAAACACTTAAAGCTAAAATATTGCCTGTACCAAATGGGTCTACTTCCGCAAAACAAGCTTATTAATGGTTTATCAATATCTCAGTCTAATAAGGATTACTTTCTTTCTACCAACATAATTTCGTCATCATTCTGACGTCACGTCCCCAAACGATGTGCGTCACTATCATGATGACGTAACATCCGTGATGTATTGCTGTCGATTAGACAGTGACGTACATCCGTGTATTAGCGATAATTATGTTAGAAGTGACGCGAGTAGATAGACTAATCTATACTAATATTATACGGCTGATGAGTTTGTTTGTTTGGTTGAACGCGTTAATCTCGGGAACTACTGGTTTGAATTGATTTTTTTTAGTATGGGATAGCTCATTTATCGAGGAAGGCTATAGGATATATAACATCACGCTACGACCAAAAGGAGCCGAGCAAAAAAACAAGTCAGAAACGGCGGGTGAAACTGCGGGGCACAGCTAGTCACATTTCCATAATGTACTAACACAATAGGTGTAACAATACCCTTAACGAAGCCGAAAAGCACTTGTTCTCCCCATCATTGTGGTATTTTTTTTGTTCTAGACCATACCTGGGAATTTTCCAATAACGGAGATATGGGGGTCAAAGTTCCAACTATTTCACAAGTTTTTTTTTTATTACAAGTCTTTAATGTTATAATTTACTTTAAATACAACTTAATGTTTTGAGTGCGTAACATTGAGTTTTACCGGAAAACGTGATATTTCAACCAAAAAAAAAATGTTTGAATATAGTACCTCCAAATGAATCACCCGATACGTTCATATCCAGTAAAAAGCTGTTATTTTGAAATTACAAACAGACAGTTTAATTTTATTTATTTGAATCATCATCTGCCTAGCCTTTTCCCAACTATATTGGGGTCGGCTTCCAGTCTAACCGGATGCAGCCGAATACCAGTATTCTAAAGGGTGTAAATAGACCCTTAACGAAGCCGAAAGGCACTTGTTCTCCCCGCTATTGCGATCATTTTTTTGTTCTGGACCATACCTGGGAACCTTCTAGTTATGGAGATATTGGAGGTCAAAGTTCCAATTTTTTCACAAGTTTTTAAAAAAATACTATTATTTTTAAGGTTTTAAATTTACTTTAATTACCTCCATGACCCGTTTACTACTCAAAGCATCCATCAGCACCAAGTTTTGAGTGAGTTACATTGAGTTCTGTAGTATCAGTATCTGATGACCACAACCGAGTTAGTACTGGGTAATACGATACCCTTTGGTAAGACTGGTTGTAAGAATACCTAACGACTGTCAAAGATCTACAAATGACACTCGGGACCAACGGCTTAAAGTGCTTTCCGAGGCACGGAGGAAACTCGGTATGTAATGGGCGGTCACCCATCCACAGACCAACCTAGGCAAGCACGGCTTAACCTAAAGATCGACCCGAGCGGCTGTTACTATTTAGGCACGAGCTCCTCAATTTTATTTATTTTGATGGAGTATGGATTAAAGTCTAGACTACGACATAATCATTAAAACATCAGCTCACAAACTAATCTGCACAGTACCAGCTCTCATCCCCACTAACGTATATTATCTCAACACAGTGACATTAACAACTCGACTCGCTGAATGTCATCTTGAGCCGATCTTAGGAGGAAATGTGCCGAAATAAGTGCTCGAGTGACGACACACGCCTTGTACTCGGAGTTTAGAAGTTGACCATGATTTGTGAAGTTAGATGGACAGTCCTGTCCACCTATGTATTATAGCGAAGCGCGACATCTATGATCATAAGAACGTTATTGTTGTTTTCCTCGGGAACAGTACTTGTTTTCGGGATGAAAGGTACCCTACAAGGTTTCTGTACACCTGACAACGTATATGCAAAATTTTAGGATGATCGGTTCAGAGGTTTAGGCGTGAAAATATACCAAACAAACAAACTTATTTTCGTATTATAATATTAAGTAAGGATTTTTATGAGCCTGATGCGTCCCACTGCAGGGCAAAGGCCTCCCTTCCCTCTTTCCATTTATCTCTGTCTTTGGCTATTTGGACCCAATCCTTTCAACAAGAGTCCAGCTTGTCACGCCATCTCCTTCTGGGGCTACCGCGTCGCCGGGTTCTGTTGTTCGGAACCCAATCTGTTGCGACTTTGGCCCGATTTTGCGGCAGATGTGGCCTGCCCAGGTCCATTTTAATTTGGCGGCTGTGTTGCAAACGTCTGCGATTAGGGTCTTGGATCGAAGTATACTGTTCCGTATACGGTCAGAAATTTTGACTCCTAGTATACTTCGTTCCACCTATTTAGAATTGCAATAATTATATTGACCTGTGTGGTAACCTGCTTGTCGCAGTCACGACACGCAAGCTGTTAACTTTTTTTTTTTGATCGGTACTGTTGAATTTATAACATTTGTTATGCGTTGTATGTTTATTGTTTCTTTTATTTTTTATTTGCGACATTTTTTTTTTTTTTCCTTCGTTCTTCTGTAACCTTTCCTGAAATTATAAAACGCCCAGTTGTAAACGTCCCTTTGTGCCTATTGGCCTTGTTTCGTTCTGTCTCCTGCTGATCCGGAGGGAAGTGGAAATTATGGTTTTCCTTCTCTTCGGTTATACTTTTCAGATTAATTCCCTTGCGGGATCCAAGACAGGTAAAATGTTTCTCTGGGACTTCGTCGAGCGCTTCATTGTCTCGGCGCTTTTATTAAATAAATAAAAAAAAATATAATAAATATTTTTTCTTTCTTCTTTTCTGATGGTCGCCATTGTTGATTCTGGCTTTCAGCAGTTACAGTGGTTTTGAGAAGAGCGTGGCAGGCTTGTCCCAAAAAAAAAACTAAACAAAAGCTGCATGCTAATCATCATCTGCCTAGCCTTTTTCCAACTATATTGGGGTCGGCTTCCAGTCTAACCGGAAGCAGCTGAATACTAATATTTTACATGGAGCAACTGCCTATCCGACCTCCACAACCCAGTTAGTACTGTCTAATACGATACCCCTTGGTAAGACTGGTTGTCAGACTTTTTGGGCCACTGACTACCTAACAACTGTCAAAGATCTACAAATGACACCCGGGACCAACGGCTTGACGTGCTTTCCGAGGAACGGAAGAAACTCGGTAGGCAAGCAAGGTTTAATCTAAAGATCGACCCGAACGGCTGTTATTATTTAGCCACGAGCTCTAAAAGCTGCATGCTAAACTCCATAAATTAGGTCCCTTCATGTTACCAAAACTACTAGGAGCTCACATTTCTCAAAGGTCTTTTTCGGATAGCAACCAATCTTATCTCGTCTTTCCTTCAAAAATATCAAGTATCTTTTTACTAGAGCCCAAAGAAAACATCAAATAAGACAGATTCATATTACCCAGTAAATAACAGGATTAGGCTATGAAAAATAAAAGAAAAAAATACGAGAGTTTCCACGTGTCTTTGGAAATCTGACGGCGTTTTACATTTAGGGTCGATCCAAAAATATTTTTCTTGGGACGTTTTAATTGAGGAAAATTGAGGTTCTGAGGAATTTGATTTCCGATTTCTGAGTTTGAAAGGGTAATTAGAAACTGAATAAATTGTATTTTTGTATCGAAAATGTTTATGAAAATTGTTGGTATATAAAGGGTGTAAATAGACCCTTAACGAAGCCGAAAAGCACTTGTTCTCCCCGTCATAGCGATATTTTTTTTGTTCTAGACCATACCTGGGAACCTTCTAGTTACGGAGATATTGGTGGTCAAAGTCCCAATTTTTTCACAAAGTTTTTTTTTAAATACTTTTGTTTTAGCTTTACTTTAATTACCTCCATGACCCGTTTACTGTTCAAAGCATCCATCAGCACCAAGTTTTGAGTGCGACATTGAGTTTTACCGTAAAACGTGATTTTTCACCACAAAAAAAGTCGTTTCCCAGCAATCATTTTTGCGTAGGATGACTTACTTTGATGTACATAATGCTTGGTTGACGGCTTCGTGAAGGGTCCGTTTACACCCTGTATATGTGGGGGCAATAAATATTCAGGCTAACGGCTTCAGATCGGTGATCTTACATACCTATATTAACCCACTTCACGTCCTTTTCTGTGGTGTGGTGACCATCTTTTGATTAACTGTCCTACGGGTTATACTGAATGAGGGCGGAGCTTCCTATTCGTCTTATTTTAGTTCTTTCAGATTTTTATTCATAAATTAGTTTTTTTGTGTAACAAATTCAAATGATTTCAAACTAGTTTTTTCACGCGACTTCGATTGCGTTAAATTGGAATTTGACAATCAATTCGAGTCGTACTCTGCTTGTAGTAATGTAATTCAATTATAATTCGAAAGACACGTGGCGCTATCTATTATCATAAGAACGTTTTTGTTGTTTTCCTTGGGAACAGTACTTTTATTCCGGATGAAAGGTATCCGGTGTCTGTTTATGTACACCTGACAACGTATAAGCAAAATTTCAGGATGATCGGTTCAGTGGTTTGGGCGTGAAAAGGTAAAAAACATAAGAACTTACTTTCGCATTTATAATATACTAGAGGCCCGTCCCGGCTTTGCACGGGTGGATATTTATTTTTTAAACATTTTGGGATAAAAGATAGCCTATGTTACTCAGGGATAATGTAGCTTTCTAATGGTGAAAAATTTTTGAAATAGGCACAGTAGTTTTTGAGTTTATTCATTACAAACATACACACACACAAAAATACAAATCTTTCCTCTTTATAATATTAGTAAGATTAGTAAGGATAATCTTGTACATTATGTATACAATATGTATAGCATATATTATGTGAACGGTGATCACCAAACTAGTAGTTAGTGTGTATCTTGGGGATCAGAGTTGTACATTTTCGTTATAAAGGGTGTAAAAAGACCCTTAACGAAGCCGAAAAGTACTTGTTCTCCCCGTCATTGCGATCATTTTTTTGTTCTAGACCATACCTGGGAACCTTCTAGTTACGCAGATATTGGGGGTCAAAGTTCCAACTTTTTCACAAGTTTTTTTAAAAATACATGTTTCTTAATGTAAGATTTTTACTTTAAACACCTTCACGACCCTCTTACTATTAAGTCCATCCATCAGCACAATGTTTTGAGTGCGTTACATTGAGTTTTACCATAAAAAGTGATTTTTCAGCCCAAAAAAAAAGTCGTTTCCCATTAATAATTTTTGCGTAAAGTTACTTAGTTTGATGTACAGAATGCTTGGTTAACGGCTTCGTGAAGGGTCCGTTTACACCCTGTATTATCCAAAAAGGTTCAAGATTTGATACCAGTCAAGTTGTTGAGATCAAATTAAATTATTGTGATTTAACTGTCCGGGTTGAGTTGTTGGAGTCGAGCAGTTAAATCAACAAAAATGAGTTCTATTATTTGCCTCGCTGGTCTTGTGGTCGCAAACACGACTGCTGAGCATGAGGTCTTGGGTTCGATTCCCGAGTCGGGCAAAGTGTTATTCGGGTTTTCCACCAGAAATTTCTCAGTAACAGCCATGGAGTCTGCATTTGTGCCACGTTGATGACAATAGGGTCGCCCCCTATTACATCAGACTGAAATATAACTTGCGAAATGTGGGTGTACTATTATGTACCTCTGAGGATTACAGGCGTGATGTCATAATCATTTATCACTATTAAAACACAAAGCACAAGCGCTTTTTAAATTGAAAACATAAAGGGTGTAAAAAGACCCTTAACAAAGCCGAAAGGTACTTATTCTCCCCGTCATTGCGATAATTTTTTTGTTCTAGACCATACATGGGAACCTTCTAGTTACTGAGATATTGGGGCTCAAAGTTCCAACTTTTTCACAAGTTTTTTTTAAAATACATGTTTCTAATGTATTTTTTTACTTTAAACACCTTCACGACCCCCGTACTATTCAATCCATCCATCAGCACAATGTTTTGAGTGCGTTACATTGAGTTTTACCGTAAAACGTAATTTTTCACCCCAAAAAAAAAAGTCGTTTCCCAGCAATAATTTTTGCGTAAAGTTACTTAGTTTGATGTACAGAATGCTTGGTTGACGGCTTCGTGAAGGATCTGTTTACACCCCGTATATCCATAACCACACATCTTACACACACTATAAACACCCGCTTTTTGCCTATAGAAGAATTTAATTCATTTTATCCCGATTTAATTCCACATATCGTGGTAACCCTATCGCCGACGTGTCGGCGCCTCGTAATCAAAGCACACTCATCCCCCACTCGAGTAGGCGCACCACATCGCCGATATTAAACTACGGACATTTCCCGGAGTGGAATTTGCAAGTTAAGTTATGGAAACCGTTTGCAATATCCGGGAGTGAAGGTCAGAGGCCGCTGGAATTTCATGGGGATAGTGGAGACAAATATTTAATGCCTTTTATAAGGTTTACTGAAGCAAATGAATAAATTAAATTATTATTTTCATCAAAAAGTCTGACAACCAGTCTTACCAAGGGGTATCGTATTACCCAATACTAACTGGGTTGTGGCGGTCAGATAGGCAGTCGCTCCATGTAAAATCTCAGCTGTAACCGGTTAGACTGGAAGCCGTCCCTAATATAGTTGGGAAAAGGCTAGGCAGATGATTTGATCAGCTCATCCTAACCGCGTTATAGACCTTTTTAGGGTTTCGTACCAGAAATATTGTCTCATTTTTTTTCTGTTTAATTTACGTTTTATATTGTGCAGATTTAAGTTTCTTATTTTTTTTTATTTTTTATTTGTTTGTTGTGTGCACTTGTGGTTTGTGCCAAATAAATATGTTTTCTTTCTTTCTTTCAAATAATCCCCGTTTAAAAAAATCTTAACTAAAAGTGTGTCAACCCTACGCCCATCAGCTCTTGAACGAGAAATCCCCCTTCGAGACTCATTCATCTGAAGTTCTCCCATTTAGCTCAGTTATTGTCTACAATGCAGGCATTTTGTCTGCTATACCACCGATTGTCACATTTAGAGGACATCATGAGTTTTTCCTTTAAAAAACATAGCTATTATAGGTTTTGGGGCTATATTTAGCTGTATCCTTACATCTACACTAATATTATAAAGAGGAAAGATTTGTATTTTTGTGTGTGTGTATGTTTGTAATGAATAAACTCAAAAACTATTGGACTGATTTAAAAATTCTTTCACCATTAGAATGCCACATTCTCCCTGAGTAACATAGGCTATATTTATTTCTAGAAAAAAATAGGGGGAGGGGGGAATTAGGGGAAAATAAATGTCCACCCGTGCGAAGCCGGGACGGGCCGCTAGTACCTACATTATAAATGCGAAAGTAAGTTTGTTTGTTTGTTACCTTTTCACGCCTAAACCACTGAACCGATCTTCCTGAAATTTTCATATGCGTTGTCAGGTATACAGAAACGGACATAGGGTACCTTTCATCCCGAAAAAAAGTACTGTTCTCGAGGAAAACATCAATAACGTTCTTATGATAATAGATGGCGCCAAGTGTCTTTCGAATCATGATTGAATTATATTATTACGGGCAGAGTATAACTCGAATTGATTGTCAAATTCTAAATTAATGCGAGCGAAGCCGCGGGCAAAAGTTAGTTATTATACACCGTGACTTTTTAGTCGTCTTACAAAGGTGGTCCACTCAATGTGGGAACAAATCCTACATAAAATAGCTCTAGGCGCGATTTTCTTTTTACCTAGCATAATAGGTACAAAGAAAAATACATACTACATTAGAATAAAATTATGAAACATCCTGTTACTCATTAACAGCATGTTTCATAATTTTATTTTGTTTACGTATCAAACGGGAGAACATACTCGTACCCACCCAGCGCTCGGGTCCAGTCCGTCCAGTAGATCATTTCTCGCAATAGGGTGTTTTAACTAAGTCATGCGTTATTATATTGAATAATATTTTTATTTTTAAATTAATAAAATCTCGTAAATACCATTTTTTTTTTATTAATGTTTAGTAGTCATTAGATACATGAAGTAGGCTGCCGTAGTAAGACGACTAAAAAGTCACGGTGTATACAATGCAGGTAGTACGCCTATTACTCCATCGATTATGGTATTAAGAAGATATTTTAAAAAAAAATGTCATAAAGAGTTTTTTTCTTTTATAATGTCGAGGGATCTTCTACAGACTCTTTAGGTGAGGGTCATTAAACAAGGCCCGGAAGATAAGCGATTTGCTTCTTATACGCAATTGGTTATAACTTCAAAGGTTATAAATAAAAAATCTTGAAAAAAAAGTATGCTCAGATGGGTTTGTTTATGCGGAGATGTTAAGAGCTACATCCGGTTAAACTCGAAGCCGACATCAACGGCTTCCAGTCTAATCGGATGCAGCTGAATACCAGTATTTTACATGGAGTGACTGCATATATTCTGACCTCCACAACCCAGGCAAGACTGGTTGTCAAATTTTTGGGCCACTGACTAGTAACCTGCAACGACTGTCAAAGATCTACAGAAGACAGCCGGGACCAACGGCTTTACGTGCTGTCCGAGGCACGGAGGAAACTCGGTATGTGTAGGGCGGTCACCCATCCAAAGACCAACCTAGGCAATTATTATTTAGCCACGAGCTCTTCCTGGTTTTAATCCACAGCACGTAAATCTATTTCCTACATCCAATTTAAACGATAAATATAGGCCGTAGGGACTAATGTGTCGACAAAGGGTCGTCAAGGGGGGGATCACGACGCTTTCATGCAATTTATCGCTTTGTTTATATCGATTATTATCAGGGGAAGACTTTTCCTCTTCCCGATTTCATCCCCTTGTTTGTGTGTGTTTTTTTTTGCGCTGGTGCAGTTTATTTTTCATCTGAAAGAGTCTGTATTGCAATAATGATATACAAATACTGGATTCGCTACATAAACGATTTTTTAACTTCTGGGTACTGCAAGAAACTGTATTTTTTTAAGTTTCTGTATCCGAAGGGTAACCTACGGGACCTTATAGCCTCCGCTGGCGATATTTTTTGGCCAAAGAATCAGCATTGCCATCCAACGTGTCAATGCAGCCAGCCTTCTGGGCACTTCTCCTGTTGATAGCGATGTGGACGAATTTTATGACACCCTGTAACTCTTTTGATACTTGTGCATATTTTTATTACTATTATAGATTTTTTTGCGTCTAAAAACCCGTTTTTTTATTGAAACAGATACTAAAACTGTGTGATCTTTTCATTAAAAAAAATACATGCGATACTGGGAGGAGGCAGAAGGAGTACCCTAAAATCTCACGACGTATCACCAAGAGTGAGGGCTTATGTGTCGTCATATGCCGTGTCGACGGCGCGTTCGTGTTCCACGCGCGCCTCAGCCACGAAGGGGTCCGCAAGGGCCGATGCCTGCGGGACTGTTCGAAAGACATACCGCGGCCCTGGAACACAAAGGGCAAAGAAGGAACATGTATGGGTTTTAGTCAGTACGAGTCTGACAGTCCCGTCCACGTCAATCAGAGCGGATGAGAAATCATCAAATGACCCCTTCATTTGATGATTTCCCATCATCAAAAAAAAAGGTAAGAGGGGGGCCAACAAATCTCACATAAATAAAGAATGCCCCCCTAAGCCCCATAGAGCGTGATATCTATTTACTCCAAGAACTCCCTGATATCCACGGATAGGAAGACATAACGTGACAACAATGATCGGGAGACAGGAAAGACGTAATGTGACAAGAACGGCCGTCGAGGAAGAGATTACAATCAATTGTTATTTATTAGTTTATTTTTTGTTTTGGTATTTTTCGACGATGTTTTTCTCGTGATGTTAGACGCGAACTTAGCTTCTAAAAAAGTGGAAGTTATGTATTCCACTCATCATCATCTGCCTAGCCTTTTCCCAACTATATTGGGGTCGGCATCCAATCTGACCGGATGCAGCTAAATACGAATATTCTACAAGGAGCGACTGTCTATCTGACCTCCACAACCCAGTTAGTACTGGGTAATACGACACCCCTTGGTAAGACTGGTTGTCAGACTTTCAGACCACTGACTACCTAACAACTGTCAAAGATATACAAATGACACCCGGGACCAACGGCTTAACGTGCTTTCCGAGGCACGGAGGTATGAAATGGGCGGTCACCCATCCACAGACCTAACCTAGACAAGCACGGCTTAACCAAGATCGACCCGAGCGGCTGTTATTATTTAGCCACGAGCTCTTATGTATTCCACTTGCATATTTTTTTTAAATGTATATCCACCGATTTCTCAGTGATTACTGGTCGGATTTCAGTGATTTTTTTTTAATTTGGTAGAAAAAAATTGCGCGGTGGTGCCATATAAATTTTATTAGCTTTGCTTCGTTGCGATATTTTTTTTGTTCTAGACCATACCTGGGAACCTTCTAGTTACGGAGATATTGGGGGTCAAAGTTCCAACTTTTTCACAAGTTTTTTTTTTAAAACCACTTTTTAAGGTTTTAACTTTACTTTAATTAACTCCATGACCCGTTTACTATTCAAAGCATCCATCAGCATTAAGTTTTGAGTGCGTAACATTGAGTTTAACCGTAAAATGTGATTTTTCACCCCAAAAAAAAGTCGTTTCCCAGCCATAATTTTTGTGTAGGGTTACTTAGTTTGATGTACAGAATGCTTGGTTAACGGGTTCGTGAAGGGTCTGTTTACACCCCGTATATCTATCTGGTCATACACGCACGCCGGTTGCTAGTTGCCTCACCAATAAGACTAGTGTATGTCCTTCTAGGGTTTCCTGTCCCTCTCACAAAAATTGGGAACGTCTCTTTTTTGTGGATAATTTAGTTGAGATTCTGGCAACACTAACTTTACTCATACCAAAGCCTCATTTTGACTTCAAAGTAGTTCCAACCAATAAAACTCAGTGTCAAGTACCTACTTAATGTCTCTTTAACTTACAATGAGAAAGCGACCTCAACTAACCCCGGAAGATACAAAACACCCCCTCACAACCCCCTTTCACCCCCTTTGATCCCCACGCAGGTTTTTACAAGGGAAAACACTTAATGCCAAGCAAATAGGCCTCGGAATCCTTGGCGAAACTTTAGTGGGACATCAAATTTATTTATAGACCGCACACAAAATCGAACCTTATCACGTACGTAATAAAGTCCACACTGTAATCGGTGATAAATATTTATTTTTCTTCTTTACACCCCTTTTCTGTGACGTCATGATTCCTTATCCGAACGCTTCTATTCGATTGCGAACTCTATTCCAAGGGGAATAAAGATCGATATGTTTTGCATGAGTAAAAGGTTATCATCGATTGTCAAGCAGCATGTGACGTCATTAAGAGTGAGGGAGAGAGGGGACATGACGTCATATTCGCTATCTCGCTCACACAGATTAGGAGTACGTAAATAGATGGAAGTCCATAAAAAGTTTTTGTGTTTTCATAATAATGACTATTTTGATGGGCATTAGGGGATAAAAATAGAGTTTTCTACCCTTATCTGGCATCCCTGGTCGTAAAAGAGTAGGCAGTATTATAAGTGCTTATGTGTTATTGTACTTGAGGTTTTAGCTTCCTAAAAAATATCATTAAGGCGCTCTCTCGGAAATAAATCGTAGCTCGTCTGATCTACTACGCGAGCGAAAGTGATGCAATTACTTTTCAAACGCAAAAGAAGAGATAGCTATGATGTGCGTGCGCTCGGAATAAAACGACGTATGTGCCACAACGAATTTACTCTTTTTTAACAAAATAAATGAATTAAATTTAAAAATACTTTGAGTAAACTTTGGTATGATAATTCGCTATGTTTTAAAGTAAATTCCATTGAATAACTCTAAAGCGTTACGCCGCCGTGATGTCGAAAAAAGTAAAAAAAATGATATAACTTAGTAATTTTTTGCATCGAGAAAAAATTATTGAATCGTGATTTCTTTTTACATGATACTAGACCAAAGAGTCAAAAAACATATACCAAAATTTTAAATCCCTATTCCACATACTTAACAAGTTACACGAAATAGAAAAAACCACATTTTTACAATATATCACCTTAACCTTTCGTGTGCCGAACGTAGATCTACGCGAGACACAATGACTTTTTAATTCTGTCTAGATACTCGGCATACGAGTGGTTAAATGAGAAATGTTGCGTAAAGTTTTCAAATCTGTGTAGATCTTTGCTCAAAAGATAATCATCATCCGCCTGCCCTTATCCCAATTCATTTGAGGTCAGCGCAGCATGTCTTCTTCTTCCATACATCTCTATTACTCGTCATCTAAGCAGTCAAAAGATTATCACGATCTGCCTAGCCTTTTGCCAACTATATTGGGGTCGGCTTCCAGTCTAACCGGATGCAGCTGAATACCAGTATTTTACATGGAGCGACTGCCTATCTGACATCCACAACCCAGTTAGTACTTTTTAATACGATACCCCTTGGGAAGACAGGTTGTCAGACTTTTTGGGCCACTGACTACCTAACGACTGTCAAAGATCTACAAATGACACCCGGGACCAACGGCTTAACGTGCTTTCCGAGGCATGGAGGAAACTCGGTATGTAATGGGTGGTCACCCATCCACAGACCAACCTAGGCAAGCACGGCTTAACCTAAAGATCGACCCGAGCGGTTGTTATTATTAAGCCACGAGCTCCTCTTATTTCTTCTTCTTCCATACTGCTCTATTACTCGTCGTCTCAGCAGTCAAAATATTATCTCAGACAATAATTTGTATGGTCCTCATACTATGATCTAACCAAGATTATTGCGTCTGGACTTTAAAAAAGACTGTGACCTCTGTGTTTGTTTCGGTATTTCTTCGTAGAGTAGCCAGATAGGAAACACAGATCGCTTTCGCTAGAGCCTGCCACTGTTCTGCTACATGATCCGCGAGTGACATAGGCAAGTTGCCGTGGGATTATTTATTAGCTGGCAGACTCGTCTCAAAACAAAACTATTGTTAGTTTTTCTCCATGAATGTCTTTTTATCTCTCTTTACTTTGTTTGTATTTATCGTGATATTTTATTTGTAAATGTTTACTTGACTACCGCGTTAGTCTGGGGGTCGCATACACGACTGCTGAACATGAGGTCCTGGGTTTGATTTCCGAGTCGGGCAAAGTGTTATTAGGTTTTTCATCAGGAATTTCTGTATGAGCCACGGAGTCTGGACTTGCGCCCAGTTGATGGCAGTTGGCTCGCCGCCTATTACATGGGACTTGAACATAACTGGCGTAATGTGGGTTTAGTATTAGGTACACGTCTGCCTAACCCTTCGTGGATTACAGGCGTGATGTTATGACGTTTTCTTGAAACTATTCTGTTATGCTGCACCTACTATGTTTTGTCTCTGCATCACCCTAAGGTCGACTGGTGGAAAATGCCCAAGGCATTAACTCCGCCCTTGTAGAATGTTTTTATATAAGGTCCCATTAAAATATATGGACAAATTTTAACACAGCGTTCAGTACGTCTAACCAGAGATATCCAAGCAAAAAAAAACACTGATTAAAGTTTTATTTTGACCTAAAATAATAAATTTCCGGCACTCTAGAATAAACACATCCATTATGGGTAGGTACTTGCACTCGCGCCCCGCCGCGCGAGTTTTCGTAAGTATGTGCCCAGTCAGTTATGTTAATATAATTCTATATTTAACCAAAGTAACTTTCAGTTGACTAACATTTTTAGTGTATTTTCGATAACTGATTTTTTTTCATGTAAGTATCTAATGCGTTTTTCTTATTTTTTTTTACCATTGTGCTTATTTTGGTGGTCTGAATGATTTTTAAAAGTTTGTCCATCTATTTTAATGGGATCTTATACAAAGTATAAACAGACCCTTCAGTAAGCCGTCAACCATTCAGGTAAAACTCAATTTAACGCACTCAAAACTTAATGCTGATGGATGCTTTGAATAGTAAACGGGTCATCGAGTTAATTAAAGTAAAATTAAAAACTTTAAGAGTGGTATTAAAAAAAAACTTATGAAAAAGTTGGAACTTATACCCCCAATATCTCTGTAACTAGAAGGTTCCCAGGTATGGTCTAGAACAAAAAAAATATCGCAATGACGGGGAGAACAAGTGCCTTTCGGCTTCGTTAAGGGTCTTTTTACCCCCTGTATATATGCATAAAGTTCTAATAAACGCGACCGAAGCCGCAGACAAAAACTAGTCCTTAATAAAACACTTTATCTCATATAATGAGGTGCCAGTATCAGTGGCGATAAATAATGATATCGCACTCATATTGGAGGATGCCACTTAATCAGATTTCATTATTATGACATTGTCGAGTTGATTTCGAAAACTGTTCGCTGTGAAATATTGGCATTGTCAAATGATATGATTTTATGAAAATATCGTATTGTTTTATGAAGCGATTTTTAAGTAGAACGCCCCCCTTCAAGTATTACGTAACACAATTTTGGGGAAAGGGGACGATAGGTTATCTATACTAATATTATTAAGTTGAAGTGTTTGTTTGGTTGAATGCGCTAATCTCTAGAACTACTGGTTAGAATAGATAAATTCCTTTAGTGTTGGATAGCCCATTTATCGAGGAAGGCTATAGGCTATATAACATCACGCTACGACTAACAGGAGCGGAGCATTATTGAAATATGTTACAAATACGGGCAAAATTCAATACGCAGGCGAAGTTGCGCGGGTCAGCTAGTTGTTTAATAAGAAGATGAATGATGTAACCAAGATCTTGTAACAATATTTTGATTGAAAAGAGTATCCATGGAGTTTCTTGCCCATTCTTCTCCATAGAGATCTACGCTTTGGAATTTGCAACTACAGTACTTTCACAAGTCATTATGCCTTGTGTCTGGGACTGTAGCTTCGCCTTCTTTGTTTTTCTGATATTCAAAAGTGCCTGTTATGGTCTAATTGAAATAAATGCTTTGAGTTTGAGTTTTAAGCAACAGTTCGTTTCTGCTACTATTTGGTAAGAGTCGCAAAGCTTACTAAAGGTTAGGTCAGACTGACTATTAGTATGAATGAATAGCTGTTGCTCATGACCTTCGTCCACGTGAAATTATTACAAAAATATTACTTGGATATTTGAATCGGATTTTGATAACAATTTCAAGGGTTTTAATTTTTTTACAAGGAACTCTAACCCTTTTTCTAAAATAAAAGCTAGTTTAAGTTACATCTTAAAACATCACCTGCCTGCTAGTAAAAATACTGTCAAAATCGGTCCAGCTGTTTCGGAGGTTAGTCGGAACAAACAGACAGAAAAACTTTTTTTATTTTTTATATGTACCTTAGGTTCGTATGCCTTCAGTAAAAACCTGTAATTTTGAAATTACAAACAGACACTTTTTCATTACATTCCCCCACACAAATACTACTGAATCTACTATGATGTCTTTTCATTGTCCTGTGTAGATACACAGCCAGTCTTCACCAGTTCGACTGATCTTTCGAAAAGTCCCCTGAACACAAACATTATGGCCACAGTACCCTAAAACCACATAGGTACGTATTTTTTCAGTAAATAAACTATCCCTACATATGTCTGTTTCCCCTCGTAGAAGCCATCCACTCTAGATAATCATTGTACTCCACAACAACACCGCGAGGTCAAACATAGCCGCGAACTAATATTAGTTTATAAACTTCAATGCGGTATAGTGTTGTCTGACTGAAGTTTGTAGGACATTCGTCATGGAGTTTCTATTTATAGCGAATATAAACTAGCTTTGGGCACCACTTGGAATTCGGAATTTATCCCGTATATATAGGGTGACTGGTAATTAGTGACCGATACTTGAACACGTGATTGTACTTATGATAATAAACAACTTTCATAAAGAAACATTTTTTTTGTAATAACACAGCAGCCGTATGAAATTCGCACGTGCGCGCCTATGACCTATCAGCTGTTAGCCGTTTAAAAAAAATGGGAAAGTTGTTTGTTTTCATGAGTACAATCACGTGTTTAAGCATCGGTCACTAATTACCAGTCACCCTAGATAATGGGTGTAAAAGTACCCTTAACGAAGCTGAAAGGCACTTGTTTTCCACGTCATTGCGATTTTTTGTTGTTCTAGACCATACTGGGAACCTTCTAGTTACGGAGATATTGGGGATGAAAGTTCCAACTTTTACACTTTTTTTATTGCAAGTTTTTAATATTATAACTTTAAATACCTCCATGATCCCCGTACTATTAAATACATCTATCAGCACAATGTTTTGAGTGCGTTTAAGTCCTATCGTAAAACGTGATTAATATGCGAAAGTAAGTTTGTTTGTTACCTTTTCACACCTAAACCATTGAACCGATCATCCCGAAAAAATGTGCTGTTCCCGAGGAAAGCAACAATAACGTTCTTATGATAATAGATGGCGCCACGTGTCTTTCGAATCATGATTGTATTATATTATTAATCTTTAGTAGTGTGTTAAGAGTCATTGAATTGTCAAATTATAAGTTAAAGCGAGCGAAGCCGCGGGCAAAAGCTAGTAGTAACATAAACTTTTGTTCTCATAGCTCAAACAAGAAATTGTAGATCAAAGTGTGGCCAACACTGATGCATTGCAATAACAGTTTGTGAAAGCACAAAGTTTTGTTGGACTAACTTTAGTATTGCAATAAAAGTCCATTACTGTTCTTTCAGACGTTGTTGGACTGGGCAGGACATGTCTGCCGCATGACGGACAAACTGTGGGCCAAAATAGCAGGAAACTGGTGCCCTGACTCAGTGAGTCGGGGTCGCGACAGGCCACGAAGGAGATGGCGAGACGAACTCAATAGGTTGTGTCAGAAAAAAAAAACCAGCCAATACGAGTCGGGCTCGCGCATGAAGAGTTCCGTATCATTGTATTAGAGGAGCTTCCTTTAGTTTTTAATTTATTTTTTGTTGTTATAGCAGCAACAGAAATACACATTCTGTGAAAATTTCAACTATCTATTACAGATCATGAGACAGATCAACCCGCTGATAGACAGACGGACGCACGGACGGACAGAGAAGGCTTAGTAATAGGGTCCCGTTGGTTACCCTTCGGGTACAGAACCCTGAAAAAGACGTTGTTGGGAAATGAGATATCATTGCGCCTGGATTCGCGAAAGGGGGTAACTCCAAACTGCTTATTTCTGACGTGACTTCACAACCCAGTAACTGGGTAATACGATACTCCTTGGCAGTACTGGTTACCAGGCTTTCCAGCTTGTGTAGTACCCGTAACGATTGTTAAAGATCTGCGAATGATAGTCCGGACGCACTATCAAACTTGCTCTCCAAGTCACGGAGAGCTACTTGTATGTAATGGATGGTCACCCATCCACGGACCGACCTTGGCAACCGCTACTTAACCTTGCGGTCGACCCATGCGGCTGTTATTATTTAGCCACGATAAAAACGATAAAAAGGAGTGACGTAGAATGCGAACACTCAAAAGAAAACACAATAAATAAACTTTGCACGCATAGGTCAAACAATAAATTGAAGTGGATCAAAGTACATATAACCAATACGGATACATTGCAATATTACTTTGTGTAAGTACAAAGTTTTGTAGGACTAAGTTATGGTTTCGCAATAAAAGTCCATTGCTGTTCTAGATGATGTTGAAAATGACGTTCATCATTCTTTTGCCCTTATTCCAATTCATTTGAGGTCGGCGCAGCATGTCTTCTTCTTCCATACTTCTCTACTACTCGTCATCTCATCAGAAACCTCTTGTTCTATCATTCTTTACACAGTCCATCCACCGTTTCTTTGGTTTTCCTCTACTCATATACCCACTCCTTACCCATTCTTTCTCATTCCTCCGCAACACATGCCCATACCACGACAACCGATTACCACACAACTTTTCAGTCACCGGCGACACTTTCAGACTTCCTCTTGTATACTCATTTCTTATTTTATCCATTCGCGTAACACCATAGATCCCCCTCAGCATTCTCATCTCAGCCACATGCAAATGCCTTTCATTCATCCCTTTTGTGGCCCAACATTCTGATCCATACAAGACAGCAGGTCTAACCATTGTTTTATAATGTGAATGCGGGAGTCGCAGATTGTTGTTGTTATAAAATAATAAAACATTGCGGACATTACGTTTGTATTTGCAAAAGAGCAAAGCAGAGGCGATTTCCGAAAATCCTGTGAAATGAGGAACAAGCTGATTGTCATTTATCCAGCTCCAGGCTTTCATCTTGAGATAATCCGGCAGAGAACTAAAGTTGCCGACATAGCTCACAAAGATCAATGGCAGGGCTTCATGCGATCTGGAGACCACGTTAAAAGTTCGCGTCCATTCATAAAAATACTCTCAAAAGATAGATCTCAGTGAAATTAAGATATAAGTTAATCACAGCATATTTTTAAAAATCGGGTTTCGCAAGGAAACGCTGTTGCAAGAGTAGTGGTGGCCCGTTTAAAAGGGCCCCATGACAGGAGACCAAAAGTATAATATGTAGTAAACAGTATAACATCAATTCAAAGCTTGTGCAGTTTATTAAAAAAAGTTAATTCATGTTAATTAAAGTTCTTTAATTGCTACACATAATACATACTATCATTAAAGAACGCTTTTGAAATTAAGAGAGCCCCATTCAGCCGATCTTCTTTAGCACGCTGAAGTGGCAATGGGCCGGCCATATTAGCAGTAGAACCGATGATCGTTCGGGTAGACGTGTTCTTGAGACCTCGAATCGGCAATCGTAAGAACGCCAATCTGGCTGGTAGCTAAATGAGAGTTACCGAGAATCGAGATGAATAGCATAGGACGATTGGAACGAAGTGCTTATATTTATCGGATCAGATCGTTAGTACGGACATAAAATGAATGGCAAGCCACCATCACCACTGAAAACCAGCGCTGTGCTGTGGGCCCCTCATAGCACAGCATCGTGCTAAGTGGTAACCTGCTTGTCGCAGTCACGACGCCGACGTGCAAGCTGTTAACTTTTTTTCTTTTTTTGTCCCGTCCTGTTGAATTTATAAATATTTGTTATGCGTTGTATGTTTATTGTCATTTTGTATGATGCACGTCAAGTCCCTGCGACAAATAAATATATTTTCTTTCTTTTTCTTTCAAGCGTCCAGTGCACAGTGGTATCACGCGACCTACTTACCAGTCTACCTACACCACAGCGTGCTACTACGAGTCGTGATGTTATAAGCTCGTAGCGAGGACGACAGTCAGTGTCTGACCGCAACGGAGTTGAGACGTCCCGGAATTGTACCGGATTCGTTGTGCCCAGTCTTATTATGTTAAATTGTAATTTCAAGTAATTTTTTAGTTTAATATAAGCAGTGTATTGCACCCAGTGTGTTATCGTTGCACGAAACCCATCCTCTGCCCACATGATGTCAGTCTCGCGGAATATGTCCTGATAACCCGATATATTGATATTGTTACTTCAAATTAATTAATTGGGCAAAGTAACAGTTTCTCACGAATCGTTATTGTGCTTTATTTGGTACAGTCCTTTCAAGCTTTTATTCTTCTGACAGTAATAACCTAATAGCAACCGTATAAAGACACACATAAAGACCAGTGTCATTTGGAACGTGACGCAAAGTCTTAGGTAAAATAAGTGTGGCTGTTAGTTAATCTCCTATGACCGTTCACAAGGCCACACGAATCTCGATAATTAATGAATAAGTACTTCAAAGATTATGAATCCGTACAAAACGTAATTACTTATTTTGTTGCTCTACAAACCAGGTTTTAATTAAGTATTGATATTTCCATTTAGCATTATGCCTGAAATAAATAAGAACCGTGAAACAGTTTTGTTTTTTTAAAACCTTGCCCCACACTAGGAATTTCTCCTGGATCGTGGGCGCGTTTACAAAGATCAAAGCTGACATGTATATACAAACAGCCAGACCCGGAACAACTAGATGTGGTGCATATGTTACAGCGTCAAGCCGAAGTAAGTTTACACCTAGTTCTAGCCGGCTAAGTAAGGTTACACCTAGTTCTAGCCGGCTGTACCTAGGTGTGGCCTGTAACTATCCTTTTTATTGCTAGAACACACCAACTAAATGGATGAGGTTAAGTTAGAACTATGACTAAACGCTACATCTAAATTGGTTGTATTATAACAAACTTACCGGCCGCACCTAGGTATAGCCGGCTAGAACTAGGTGTAACCTTACTTCGGCTTTTAGCCGTAACATATACACAAACAGCCAGACCCGGAACAACTAGCTGTAGTGTATACAAATATTTGTTCCGGGCGGGGATCGACGCCGCGACACGAAGCGCAGCAGCCAATCGCTCAGCCACTGCGCCAACCGTCCCGTCAATTCGTTTGTCATGAATAAACTGCAGTATAAATTATTGATATTTAAATTTTGCATTACTGCTACTACTGCTTCTGCTAGCCTGTGTCATCCCACTGCTGGGCAAAGGCCTCTCTCCATGACTTCCAAATTCTTCGATCCAGACATTTTGCTTTATGCCTGAAAAATAAATAAAGAAAATAAACTTGACTTACCCCGTCAGAACTCTGCTTCTTGACTTCACAGAACTCCTTGAGCACATCCTGAAGCTTTTTGGTTGAATCTGTAAACAAAACATTCGATTAGAACTCAAAAACATGAGAATTAGGGTTTTTCACCAACTCGACACGAGAGACTGAACACATGTGGGCCCAGTTGGTGAAACTCCAAATTAGTATCACTTGTTATTTCGTCATCTGGACACGCCAAGATTTTTACACGTTTTGACATAGTGAAACTTAAATTAAATCACCTTTATGTTTTCGCCAACTGGACACACCCAGTTTTTTTTTTGATCATCATAATAAAAAAGATGGAGAAGGATTTAGCATCAATATCTTTCAAGTAATGTTACAAAACTGGAATTGCTGATGCGACCAATAAGACTGCTAGCTGTTGAAGTGGTATTGGGCGGACAATGCCTGTAGAATGCATCAGCACTGATGAGCCAGAGTCATCACGCAGTGGGTGCCAGAAGACAGGCGTCGTCGCCAAGGGAGGCCTAGAAAACGCCGGCGTGACGACTTAGATGATTTTTGAGAGATTAGCCGGAGAAATCTGCACTGACAGCAAAATGAAAGATTATGGTGAAGGCTTTTGCCCAGCAGTGGGATGATATAGGTTAAAAAAACAACAGTTATATTGAGCGTAAGCAGATATTTCAATGACATATGCAAGGAATATGATTTAGATCCATTCACAATTATTAGTGTGAATTCGGCCAGAACGTGCTTAAGCCTCAAATTTTTCAAGTAGCGGTAGGCTTTTTGTTTTATATTATTTTACTATTTTTTCTATTATTTTAGTCATATAAAGGGTCTAACTTTTTAAACACGAAATATTTCAAGAGTAACTTCTACAAGTCGTAAAGTCACCATAGCAACGAAAAAAAATTTTTTTTCTGAATGTTTTTATTTTTACGAAATTATTATAGTTCTAAATATTCTTGCGACATTTTGCATGAAACCTTTACAAACTTTAAACTTACTTACTTACTTTTACTTTTTTAAACTTTTTTTTACTTTTTAAACCTTTAGACAGTATTTATTTTGTGGGTCAAGTAATTTTTTTTTTTTTTAATAAAAATACACTTAGATAAAAAAAAAAATTTCGTTGTTATGGTGACTTTACGACCTATAGAAGTTACTCTTGAAATATTTCGTGTTTAAAAAGTTAGACCTTATATAGCATACCAAGTATTTATATTCTTACTTTGATTAAAGCGATGTGTTTTCTGTTTTTGTGCTCACACCATATTTTTTTTCTATTATAAGTCTATACGTGAGGATTTGTAATTGGCTTTCTGGTGACTATGGTTTCCTTTTTTCTTTGTTTTTATTAGCTGTAAGTCCTCCATGTACTAAAATAAAATAAAATAAAATAAAAATAAAAATAAAAATAAAAATAAAAATAAAAATAAAAATAAAAATAAAAATAAAAATAAAAATAAAAATAAAAATAAAAATAAAAATAAAAATAAAATAAAATAAAATAAAAATAAAACATAAAAAATACGAATCATGCACCAATTCGCATTTCCTCATAAGCTCTCAAGGTTAGTAGTGACAGATTTGCATGTACCACGCCCTACTGCAAAGTGATTGGCAGTGAAACGACATAAAGTTTGTAATATATGAATAAAGCCTTATTTGTACAAAAGCTTTTAACTCCAATTAGTCCACGTTTGATCAGACTAAGTCCAATATGCTAACAGTTTTGTGGTATCTATTTTTCATTATTTGAGTAGTACCTATTACCTAGCTATTTCGGTAGTATTCCACTTAGGGCTGGTGGGTCTGAAATTGGGTGAAGGATGTTTTGTGTGAAATTGAAAGGAACTGAATGATATGGTTAGAGAGCTCCTCTCTAGAGCTCTATGGTTTCCCAACTATTTTGGGGTCAGCTTTCAGTCTAAGGCCCGTGGAAGAGTATAACAACTTACTAGTACGTTGTCTTTTTTTTTTTGGGATGGGAAATCATCAAATAACCCTCCCCGCTCTGGGTGGAGTGGGAGGCAGTGTCAGACTTTTACTGACTAAAACCCATCCATGTACCTTCTTTGCCCTTTGTGTTCCAGGGCCGCGGTATCTCTTTCTCCCCGGCGGGCATCGGCCCTTGCGGACCCATTCTAGTTTGCTGACATCTCTTTGAGGAGCGCTTGAAACACGAACGCGCCATCGACACGGCCTGTCGTCATAAGATGGACGGACGGCGAGCTAGCCCATTACTCACCGTACCCTTTGAAGAGCAAAAGCTTTTGCTGCCTTTGGACATACTCTGTAGTATCAGAGGCATCCCAGATGTTTTCGCATCCCGGAGACGAAGCTGAACAATCGCATTTGTCGGTTATGACACCAGTACCCGTCCAAACTCACCTGTGTAAGCGCCACCCCTATCAAAATTCGCTAAGTGCAAAAGTTTAATTTGCTAAAACATGCGCACTCGAGCCATATGTCTAATTGAATTGGAACAACGGAGCTATTACATTAGTGGTTTAATATGATCTAGTAGTTACTAATCGGGTAATACGCAGGTAATATTACCTTTGGGAAATAGGCATTTTGTTTTGGTTGATTTTTTTACGAACGGCGGATTAAGTGGTATGGATTCAATTGGACAATGTTTGTGGAATATATTATTATGTAGTTGGTTCATTTGTGTAGTCTAAACTTGTTCTTTCCTTCCCTTCTACACTACTAAGCCGCACCACTGGTGGTGTCGTAGGTATTTGTAAAATACATGCGTTCCCTTCCACACTACTAAGCCGCACCACTGGTAGTGTCGAGGGTATTTTTTTTTCTTTTCTGCACTATTGGTCCAGTGGTATCGTAGGTATCTGTAAAATACATATATAGGAGTTCAAAAAAAAAATGCATACCAATAAGTTTATCTAGCATAGATCCAAAATGTTTACATATTTTTTTTTTTTGGACTTTACTGGACCAGTAGTGTAGAAGGGAAAAAAAATTCCCCACGACACCACCAGTGGGTGCGGCTTAGTAGTGTAGAAGGGAAGGAAGGAACTTGTTAATATTTTTTAACTACTACGTGATATAAGATAATTAATAGATAATCACAGCAATATTATTTGTTTTAAGTTATCTTAATGCGCCCCTAGCGTGTAAAATTGGTTGTGTACAATGTGCATTAAATACATTAATAAATAAACCGTTGCTCTGCACATTTTCCGGTAATTGTCGGCAAAGGGACAGGTCCCTAATGTTAAACGATGTTTATGTTGTGGTTGAAGCCAAACTAATTGGGTAGACCAGTTACTGGCGCCCAACATCCGCCGTGAAATCCGATCATGTTAGATCCCGATCACGGTCTCGGGCGAAGAAATTGCAACGTAACTTAAGTCAAGACACACGCGTGTGTCCCCTGGTTCACTTCTTGGAAGAATCGTCGGTTTCCAAGTTACGTCGCAGTGACAGAAAAAGAGTTTAAGCTTGCTAGTGTTGCGGTGATTCGTGGTTCCAATAGGGATGATATCTGAGTAAAAAAATATGATTATATCTAGTCCGTCAGTTAGATTATCGATAAATATTGGATTCGTATTTTTACCCGACTACGGCAAAGCCAAAAGGAAGGGTTATGATTTTAGCAGTCTATGTATGAATGTTTGTATTACGTACGTTCCTCCGTAGCGCCTAAACTACTCATCCAATTTTGCTGTCCTCCTATTGTTGAAGTCAGTTAAAATGTAGCTTATGTTACCCAGGCCATAATAACGAATCGATTAACACCTTATTCATCAAAATCGTATGAATAGTTTAAGCGCTACGGAGGAACATACGTAATTACAATCGTATTTACGTATTCGATTGTATATACATACATAGACTGCTAAGATGATAACCCTTCTTTTTAGCTGCACCGTAGTCGGGTAAAAGACGTAAGAAATTTTTAATACCGCAGGCTACCGCTCGGGTCGATCTTTAGGTTAAGCCGTGCTTGCCTCGGTTGGTCTGTGGATAGGTGACCACCCATTACATACCGAGTTAACTCCAGGCCTCGGAAAGCACGTTAAGCCGTTGGTCCCGGGTGTCATTTGTAGATCTTTGACAGTCGTAGGTAGTCAGTGGCCCAAAAAGTCTAACAACCAGTTTTACCAAAGGGTATCGTATTACCCAGTGCTAACTGAGTTGTGAAGGTCAGATAGGCAGTCGCTCCATGTAAAATACTGGTAGGTATTCAGCTGCATCCGGTTAGAGTTGGGGAAAGACTAGGCAGATGAGGCTACCTAGCGCTACCCCCTTAAGTTAAACGATACTTATATTGTGTCGTGATGAATTGGTAGAAGCTTAATTAAGTTAGCTCAGTTACTGGCGCCCAACATCCTGTGTAAAGTCGGCACATGTAAGGGCTTAATGAAATTATCTGCCGGAAGCTTCGGACGCCATATTAAGTGGTTTCGCTTAGGGAAGGGTTAGGTGATTTTCGTGATATTGGGAAAATTGCTTTAACTTTGGCGTAAAGAGTAAACCGTTTTGCAAAATTCATAGGTCCGTGCCTATAGACGCTCATGACGTCCTCCGTGGAAGTTTTCTTTTCTAAATAATAATTTATTTATTTTATTTATTTCATTTTTAGGAAAACTTACAGACATTGCGTAATAGTTTAAACAAAATATGGCCAATTACAAGTTTCCACATGTAGTTTAAAAATCATAGGAAATAGTTTTTTTTTATAATAGAACACTACTCTATAATACAACTTACTATACTATAAAGGTTGTAAAAAGACCCTTAACGAAGCCGAAAGGCACTTGTTCTCCCCATCAATGCGAACATTTTTTTGCGCGCGTTACATAAAAGTGATTTTTCACCCCAAAAAAAAAGTCGTTTCCCAGCAGACATTTTTGCGTGAAGTTACTTAATTTGATGTACAGAATGCTTGGTCGACGGCTTCGTGAAGGGTCTGTTTACACCCTGTATAATATAACACCAAACAGAAAAATTACTATTTTCGCTCAAAGGAGCCATTAGACAAAGTTTTCTTCAATTTAGCTATAGTAGTATTGAAAATATGGTGTAATTAATGAGTAACAAAGAGTGCTTTCTTCCCTTTTATTGTTCAGTAGGAAGAAGCTGAACTTCCATATAAATTTTCATCAGCTATTCAATACGTTTAGGAGATTCAAAATCCTTCTTAGTGCTCATGGAGGCAAATGGAACGATGGAAAAAAAAAATCACTGTCATTAGATATACTCCCAGAATGTCTAATGGCAGTGATTTTTTTATTTTTTATTAAGTAGATGAACATGGCTTCATTAATTATTCGGGCCAGCTAGCTTCCTTCGTAAACAGCAAGACAGAGAAATCAACCGCGGATGAAATCGCTGATGAAGGGTGCCTTTATCCCTGTATCGTGGACATTTTTCGTTTACATGACAAAAGAGAAAATACGTGTCCAATATTTTTTGATAATCTAATTGACGGACTAAATAGATTTTTTCAGGTAAACACCCTATTTAGATTGCCATCGACACGCTGAGAAAGAAAGTAAAATATGGTGAAGAGTATACTCACACGAGGTCAACTCCTGCAACTGTTGGAACTCGGCAGGCGACAGCTTGTCCCATTGGAAGCTGCTGCCCGGGTGGACCATTTCCGTCTGAAACAATCAGTACAATTATATTTCTTCCTGTAGATACAGAAACGAACACAAATGGACAACAAATAATACGAAATTATTAGGAGTGTTGTTAGAAAGCCGAGATACAAATAGTATTTGCGAAAGAGTAAGGGTATAAGGACATCCGCAAGAGAACCAATTGCCAAGTTTAAGTGGCAGTGAGCAGGGCACATTGCTCGCAGAACGAATGGCCGATGGGAAAGAAAAGTTCTGGAGCGGCGCAGGCGTGGACATTATAACGAAACGAAAAAACGGCGTGTCTGCTGCTTGAGTGCAATTCACGACACGTCGCCTACGTACATTTTGTATGAAAACGTTTTGAAGCGGCATCATGCCTGCGCTGCGAATGCGCCGCGCCTTCACCTTACGCCGTTTCAGTATAATTCGTGCCTAAGAGGTATAGCGCTATTCTCTTACATCCTGTAGAAAGCGATGGAAAAAACGAACTACATACTGCCTAAGATAACTTGCCAATCAAAAACTTAATGGTAGATAATATGAACACATTTCGTATGATCCCAAAACACGAAGATACATAACACAAAAATAAGGAAAATTACCCAAGACAAGCCAGGCGCAACACGAAGTAAGTTTAATACCACATGAGTGGTACATCTTGACCGGGGTCAACGTGATGGATGGGAGCTTTCACGAGGTTATGTAAGCCGACAATGTACTGGCTGTTATGTCATAAGTTGTGGCGGGTTCTTATATCTTACGGCTCAGTTGTTGAGGAAAAAATTGTGGATTTGATAGAAAGTATCACAGAACTGTGGAGTAGGGTCTTTTGGCGCAAGAATGTCGTTGTCAGGAGCTTGCAGTTGGTAAATCATAAATCATATTTATTTCTGTAAATTGGTTTTACAAAACACTTTTACATGTCATCATGTTATGTTTTAAAACGAGATGGGGCCGGTGTTTCGTACCTGACTACTCTGAGAAGAAACATCCGAAACAAACTCAGAGGTCACTGTCTCTTTTAAAGTCCAGACATTGATCAAATCATAAGAAGACCATGCAGATTAATGTCTGAGATGGTCTTTTGAAGAAATAACCACATAGATTTTAGTGGACCTGTCCAGTCAGTGCAAGCATTAGTCAGTGATCGTGTAGCTCGACTCATAATCCAAGGAGCTCAACGACACGATGTACAATACCAAAGAAAGGACATTTGGTAAACATTTGTGAATTGTTTTATGAAATGTAATTAAATTACTCTCCTTTTCAGCCTCAACGCAGTCGGGTAGTAATGTGGTAAATAAGATGGCGGTATTAGTTCCGTTTTTAATTGGCACCAAAAAATCCTTGGACCTACAGCTACAAGTCCTCATTAAAATCAAAAGCCATTTATTCATCATCATCATCTGCCTAGCCTTTTCCCAACTATGTTGGGGTCGGCTTCCAGTCTAACCGGATGCGGCTGAATACCAGTATTTTACATGGAGCGACTGCATTTCTGACCTCCACAACCCCGTTAGTACTGAGTAATACGATACCCCTTGGTAAGACTGGTTATCAGACTTTCGGGCCACTGACTACCTGTAACGATCTGTGCTTTCCGAGGCACGGAGGAAACTCGGTACATAATGGGCAAAAGCCATTTATTAGTATTATGTTATGTTAGTAGAAAATCGACTGATTCTTTCAGTAAATGGAATCTCTATTATCCTCCAGTCTCATAGGCTATACTGGGTGTCCTTCATGACCCCTGTACTATTCAATACATCCATCAGCACAATGTGTTGAGTCCTACCGCAAATCGTGATTTTTCAACCTAAAAAAATCGTTTCCCAGCAATAATTATTGCGTAGAGTTACTTAGTTTGATGTACCGAATGCTTGGTTGATGGCTTCGTGAAGCGTTCGTTTACACTTTGCTTACCTTACGAAACCTACATTCTTTTAATTATTAATCCATACTAATATTATATATGCGAAAGTAACTCTGTATGTTTGTTTGTTTGCTACCTTTTCACGACTAAACAACTGATCGGATCGTAATGAAATTTGGCGAGCAGATAGACTATATCCTGGGTAAGGACATAGGTTATCTTTTTTTTCCTCACTCATACTCATCAAAATTACCACGCGAACGAAGTCACGGGCAACAGCTAGTCTTTTTCTAAAAGTCGATGTACCATATTTTCAGCCGGGCATTATACACACTCAGCTAAGTAAAGTAATTTATTAGATTTCGATTCACTTTTACCTTGGGGAAATCATCCCTCTTTTGATGAAACAGCGTATATAAGCCTGCGCGCGAACCAGAAACATTTGTTTCAAAACAGTAATTTCAGCACTTTAATTTAGGTTGTATCAAAAATTGAGAGGAGCGTAGGCTAGGTTATATGGTATGTTGCAAGCGCTATGATCGCGGGTAGACTCCATGGCGCTTGCAACAGCGTCGAAATATCGGGAGCTCAAAATAATTAACAATCACGAAAGATATCCCGTAAATGACAGTATAAGTTTAGTTGTAAACCGTGAAAGCTTAAAACAGTGTTAAGCGCAAGCCACACAGAAAAGACGTAAGACGCGGACGGGGCGCAGACATATGTCAAATGTATAGAAGCGTCGCGGCGTCGTTTCCGCGCCCTGTCTTTTCTATTTATGGTTTGCGTCACGACGATTTTGTATGAAAGCGACGCGGAAGAGACATATGTCTGCGCCCCGTCCGCGTCTTACGTCTTTTCTGTGTGGCTTGCGCTTTAGGTATGCATAGTTATAATTTTAAGACCAAAAGCTCATCATCTGCTTAGCCTTTTCCCAACTATGTTGGGGTCGGCTTCCAATTTAAATGAATGCAACTGAATACCAGTATTTTACATGGAGCGACTGCCTATCTGATCTCCACCACTCAGTTAGTACTGGGTAACACGATACCCCTTGGTAAGACTGTTTGTCAGACTTTCGGGCCACCGACTACCTGTAACGACTGTCAAACATCTACAAATGACGGCTGAGACCAACGGCTCCAAAGTGCTTTCATGAGAGACCCACCTAGGCAAGCGCGGCTTAACGAAAACATCGACCCGAGCGGATGTTATTATTTAGAAGAAAGAAATAAAAGAAAGAAAAATATTTATTTGTCGCAGGGACATGACGTGCATCATACAAAATACAATAAACATACAACGCATAATAAATATTTTTAAATTCAACAGGACGGGACATAAAAAAGAAAAAATACGTTAACATCTTGCACGTCGTGACTGCGACAAGCAGGTTACCACTCAGCATGATGCTGTGCTATGGGGAGCCCACAGCACAGCGCTGGTTTTCAGTGGTCACCCGTGAAAAAACGTACGGACGCCAAGACAGCATAAATATTTTTATAAATTTTTTTTAGCCACGAGGTCTTCGAGTGAGACTGAAAGCTATTCGCCAATTAAGTTCTAATAAATCTAAAACCAATTCCTATTCTGTACAGAAACAGACCTAGCAATAAGGCGACTTCAGACTGATTTATTTCTCCATCTTAAAAGCAATAAGAGTACGTTTCGAACGACTAGTTTTGGTCTGCGGCTTCACTCGCGTTTATTAAGAATTTAACAATTAAAATCTTAACACACTACTGAAGTTTCTATAATAATATGATTCGAAAGACACGTGGCGCTATCTATTATAATAAGAACGTTATTGTTGTTTTACTCAGGAACAGTACTTTTTTTCGGAATGAAAGGTACCGTATATCCGTTTCTGTACACCTGTCAACGTATATGCAAAATTTCAGGATGATCGGTTCAGTGGTTTAGGCGTGAAAAGGTAACAAACAAACAAACTTACTTTCGCATTTATAATATTAGTAAGGATACAGCTAAATACAGCCCAAAAATCTAACATAGCGATGTTTTTTAAAGAAAAAACTGATGATGTCGTCTAAATGTAACACTCGGTTACACACTTATTTTCGTATTTATAATATTAGTTAGGATTTAATGCGATTTCCCCCGATAAGTGTGGGAGGCCACTAACACGGAAGAAAAAGGTTTGATCTTGGTGTCATAAATATTTAAAGCTATCAGAATATTTAAAAAATCAAAGAAATTACTGACAAGTCGGTAATTTCTTTAATTTTTTAAACAGTTTTCACGGATTCGTTGGAAAAAGAGGAGCGCATCTCGTTCAGGTTCACTCAAGAACACGCAAGTAACTGAATAAGATTGGGCGAGATACCACGGCAAATTGCCATCATTGCGGAGTCGGCCTGGACTCAGCACAGCACACGCTTGAGGAGTGTCCTGCATGGGTCAGAGAGGAGACCTCTTTACAATCTCCCCAGGGCTATGCCTTAACAGGCTTAAAATAAACATTAGCCTCCTACTGTATGTAACCAGAACTTTCAAAATCCAATTTCGCGCCATTCTATATTTAACCGTAATTTATTTAAAAATAGAACATGTTGCCGACCAGTACGGTGCTGATACTCATATATTCTACTATTAGCTGTGCCCCGCGTGTTTACCCGCCGTGTCTGACTATTTTCATTTTTTTCGACATTGACTGGACCGTTGGATGGGGATAGGTATGTTTAATAACTTACTTTCCACAAGAAATGGGCAATCTAATGCAAAAAGATTATTTCAAATCTGACTGATAATTTCAGAGATTAGTGCGATGAAACAAACAAACTTTCCTGCTTTTGCTTTCTTACTTGTAAATGTGAAAGTTTGTGGGAATGTATGGATGGATGTTTGTTCCACTTTCGCAAAAACCACGGAACAGATTTGGATGAAATTTGGCTTACAGATAGTTTATAACCTGGATGAAAACAGGATAAACCTAAAACACTTGAAAGCGACGAAAGGCGGGTGTTTCGGGGGACTGTAGATCTTTTGTAGGAAAACTTTAACGTTCAAAAAGTTGCTGATTAAGTATCGGCCTAATTTGAATGAATGACTTTTGATTTTGATACTTTTATCCCGGTAGTATTATCCCGTGGGACACTTACCGAACACCACGTGGGCGAAGCCGAGCGCACAAGCTAGTATTAGGTTAGTTTAGATAGACCGGCAACACACGGTCACCCACACAATGCTCATACATAATCCAACAATTTCACCACGCGTGGGATGGAACCTCTGATTAAGGCTATTCACGACCACGCGCGGTGTGACTTACTTCATTGTTCTCAAAGTCGTGTCTCAGTGACACGTGTCATGATTATAACAAAAAGTACTACAGCGCCATCTAAAGGGTGTAAAAAGACCCTTAACGAAGCCGAAGATATTTGTTCTCCCCGTCAATGCGATCATTTTTTTGTTCTAGACCACACCTGGGAACCTTCTAGTTACGGAGATATTGGGGGTCAAAGTTCCAACTTTTTCACAGGTTTTTTTTTTAAATACATGATTTTAGTATAAGATTTTTACTTTAAACACCTTCACGACCCCCGTACTATTCAATGCATCCATTAGCTCAATGTTTGGAGTGTGTTACATTGAGTTTTACCGTAAAACGTAATTTTTCACCCCAAAAAAAAAAGTCGTTTCCCAGCAATAATTTTTGCGTAAAGTTACTCAGTTTGATGTACAGAATGCTTGGTTGACGGCTTCGTGAAGGGTTTGTTTACACCCTGTATACCACAAAGGAAGAACTAAGATCAACATTCTGAATCACGCTATTAAAGTTATCCGCGACTTAAGATCGTATAGAAAAACCCGACAACAACTGTCCGGCAGTAGCCCACCAGACAACAGCCGTCTGGTCGGAGGATACTCCCTTTTCTATGGGGGATGATGAACTTTACACCCTGTTCTTCATAGCTTAGAGTTCCATGTTACATTTGACATGATTTGCACTTAGGGTCTCTGTACTTAGAATACTTTGTTCTTTATACCCCTAAATAATTGTTGCGTTGAGTGACTGTCGCAATACGTGCAGCTCGTGGGCGATAGGTAAGGCCGTGTGCAAAATAAGCAATCAACGGTTCTCGAATAACAGCCTAGGTTGATCTGTGTGGGATGGGTGACCACCCAATACATACCGAGTTTCCCCCGTGTCATTGTCGCTGTCATTTGTAGATCTTTGACAGTTGTTACAGGTAGTCAGTGGCCCGAAAAGCCTGACAACCAATCTTATCAAAGGGGTATCGTATTACCTAGTACTAACTGGGTGTGGAGTTCAGATAGGCAGTCGCTCCATGTAAAATACTAGTATTCAGCTGCATTCGGTTAGATTGGAAGCCGACCCTGACATAGTTGGGAAAAGGCTAATCATATTTCTACCCTTGTCCCATAGTACATGAAGGCGGCGCAGCAAGTTTTTTTCTTCCATTTTCGGGGTGTCAGCCGTCACAATATAATTTACTCCTAAGTAAGTAATTATTCTGAATTCATTAAAAGTAAGCATCGATAGTAATATCTACCTACAGGGTGTAAACGGACTGTTCACAAAGCCGTCAACCAAGCATTATGTACATCAAACTAAGTCACTTTACTTTTATTACGACTTTTATTTTTGAGGTGAAAAGTCACATTTTACGGTAGGACTCAATGTAACGCAATCAAAACATTGTGCTAAAAATCTTGCATTAAAAACGTGTACTTATTTTAAAAAAAAACTTGTGAAAATGTTGGAACTTTGACCCCCAATATCTCCGTAACGAGATGGTTCCCAGGTATTAGTCGACTGCAATTAGACTTTGAGGTGGAACGAAGTTTATAGTGGTCGGATTTTCATGGGGCTTTTTTTTGAGTTCCTAGAGTTGGAGAAGAAAGTTAAAAAAAAAATAGACGCTCGCGACTTTTTTGTTTTTTTTTAATTTCCTTTTTTTTTTTTTTTTTTTTTTGTTTATGAATAACTTGAAATTCGTCGAATTTATATTGTGACGTAAAAGTGGAACATGTGTGCATCCTTTAAACGCCAATTTGGATGTGTTTCCAGTTGCCCATTCCAACGCGTAGATCTCTATGGAGAAGGACGGGCAAGAAACTCCATGGACACTCTTTTCAATCAAAATATTTTTTGTTTGTTTGTACTTCATTCCCTGATAGAAGTTGTTTCTAAATAGCGATCAAGGCCTTCGTAGCAATTCGGACGCATTCGTGATCCTTCGGTAACCTTCGGGAGTATCTGCCGAAGGACATTCATATTTATTTATAGGATATATAATAAACGATCTTTGAGAGCCTTGGGCTCAAGGGCCGTCCCCGATATGGCGTCTTATGGCATCGTAATGAAATAAAATGGCACGTTTTGTGTTTTAGCTGTCGAATACTCGAGATCTGAGTGAAGAGATGTGTATTCTATTGTTGTGCTGTTATTTAACAAACGCCATTTTGTCCCCGGGTTATACACCGTGACTTTTTAGTCGTCTTACAAAGGTGGTCCACTCAATGTGTCCGACATAAAATAGTTACAGGCGCGTTTTTTTTTTTACTTACCGTAATAGGTACAAAGAAAAATAAATAAACATTAGAAAAAATTATGAAACATCCTGTTAATGATGTTTACGTATCAAACGGTAGAGTATACCTACCCAGCGCTGGAGTCCAGAAGATCATCGCTCACAACAGGGTGTTTTAACTATGTCATACGTCATAATATTGAATAATATTTTTATTTTTAAATTATTAAAATCTCATAAATACCTATTTTTTGTATGAATGCTTAGTAGTCATTGGATACATGAAGTGGGCTGCCGTTGTAAGACGACTAAAAAGTCACAGTGTATAAAGGTGTGAAATTGGTCAACACGCTGGTTTCAATTTTAGGATACGGAGCAGAAACTTGGACTTTGAGAAAAGCCGACCGAGCTCGTATAGACGCCTTCGAGATGTGGTGTTGGAGGAAGTTGCTTCAGATACCCTGGACCGCTTTCCACACCAACGAGTCCATCCTACGCGAGCTCAAAGTAAAGACCAGACTCTCTACGACGTGTCTCCGTAGAGTTTTGGAATTTTTCGGCCATATAGCGAGAAAAGATGGCAATAACCTCGAACAACTGATCGTTACCGGCAAGGTGGATGGTAAACGACTAAGAGGTCGCAGCACTTTGCGATGGCCCGACCAGATAAGCTCTTCTCTTGATACGCAAGTTCATGATGCACTTCACTTGGCCAAGGATAGACAGAGATGGCAAAACATCGTCAGGGAAAAGATGTTTTCAAGGGAGGATCACGACCCTCAGTAATGAGGAATACGACTTGAGGAGGATATAAAGGTGTACCCATGCCCAGTGCAGCCACATTGCGTTAGTTATTTTGAAGTCCCCGTAATAAAAAGCTCCTGGATAAACAACAATTGCCGCCGATTGGTCGATCATCATGATAAAGCAACGCTTCCCGAGGTCGCTAGGCTGGTCGTGAGGCTGCTATCTACCTATTACGGATCTTGAGATACTGCCCGCTAACAGACAGACGGACGGACGGTCAGCGGAGGCTAAGTAATAGGGTCGCGTCGGTTTCCCTTCAGGTACGGAACCCTGAAAACATCAGTAAAACATACGCCCTTATATTTTTTCACAAGGGTGTCGTATTTTCTATACACCCACGTATGATGAAAGTCGTATAATAATTCAATCGATTTTCTTTCTGGGAACATGAGTTCCCGGAAAGTTGTCGACAAAAATACCGGTATGTTGGCAATTTAATAAATGTGTCGTGGAAGGTTAAGTCGAACGTGTCGATGTTATACAGGATGGGAGACAGCGACGCGAAAACGGTTACCACGAATTCAGTTCATCATTCGCACGCTCAACCTCATAGCGAGTGAGACGGACTTATTCTGTTGTTATCTGAGTGAATTCACAAGGAATGCTTTATTTGTAATTGTTTTTATATAAATTAGAAGCATTATTTGAGTTTTTGTAAGTGTGAGTACCATGTAGACTTTCTATTATGGTTAGTAGGGCTTATCCTAATCTTTATGGTTTTAACTGTAGCTTTGTTTTATTTTCCTATCTCTACACTGTGCTCACATATAGAAGCAACAATATTGTATCCAGGACTATGTAATATATAACTTGATTTGAAAAGAGTGTCCATGGAGTTTCTTGCCCATTCTTCTCCATGAGATCTACTATTTTCGAATGGGCAACTACAGTCCATTCACAGTTATTATGCCTTTGGCGGGACTGTAGGTAGCTTATTTTTGACTATGCAAAAGTGCCTGTCATGGGTCTATTTGCAATAAATGCTTTGAGTTTGAGTTTGAGTTTGAATTAGTTATAAGCAACAAGCACATTTACCGCATTGCTTTGCTGTAATGGTAGATGTAAGTCGATAAATAAATAAATCATTTCATCGGATATCAAAAAAGAAAACAGCTCTTTCATAAATTTTGTACGTGTAGAGGTATTGCACTTTTGTAGAAAACAGCATTTTTTTTAATAACCGATGGGTACGTGGTAACCGTCTAAAAATCTTACATTAAAAATGTATTTAAAAAAAAAGTTGTAAAAAAGTTGGAACTTTGACCCCCAATATCTCCGTAACTAAAAAGTTCCCAGGTATGGTCTAGAACAAAAATATGATCGCAATGACGGGGAGAACAAGTGCCTTTCGGCTTCGACCAGGATCTTGTTACACCCTGTATTTTCGATGTCGCTAATAAAATACGAAGGACAAACCTATGGAGTACCTACAACACACGCCGACATAGGAAGTCTCACAAGTGATACGCTTTGCCATTTTTGGCACCAAAAATAAACAACCGGCAGGTATAATAATAACAACATTCGATTTGCTCCGACACGGGACGTTATACCCGAAAAAATATGGCAGCAGAAATACAAGTTTTATTTTATAAAAAACACACAACATTCGTTTCAACGCCTGGCAAAAAATATTTTTTTATTTTTTTTGTCAATTCATGGATTGGTATTTGCATTTTGATTGGAAAACTAGAAAAAATGCTTCTGATAAAATGGTATTCTGCCCGGGTGTTTACAAAGATTTTAATTATTAGATATCTCACAAGTCTCAGGTTTGTAGGTAGTTTTAAAACATAACATGTAAAAGTGTTTTGTAAAAACAATTTACAGAAATAAATATGATTTGATGATTTGTCGTAAAAGTAGACAAATCAGAAACGTCATCATTTTTGACACACAAGGGTGAAGCTGACTATTTAATTTTTACCCGCCTACGACGAAGACAAAAGGAAGGGTTATGATTTTAGCAGTCTACGTATGTTTGTATTTAGGTATGTTCCTCCGTAATATTAATGTATGGATATGGACTAGCGGTCCGTCTCGGCTTCGCACGGGTGCATAATATGTTAGTCATTTTTGAGTTTATTCGTTACAAACATACAAATCTTTCCTCTTTATAATATTACTAGCATAGAAGTAAAGATGAACACTACACCATCACAGAAGTAACAATAAACGGAGTACTCACTTTAGTTGCAGTCATCTTGGTGACCTCAGTGTCTCATGTTGCTATTAGTTCCGACATCATCTGGAATGAAGAAAAACAGTTTATTAGAGACAGCCATGAGCAGATATTTTATGAATTTCCTTTATAATGAGGACTTATTAATAACGTCTTAGGTTAATTCAAATAATGTAAATAATACGAAATCCAAAAACGCACAAAGGTTTTCAATATTGGAAATCGCGTTACGGAACTCAAATGCAGTTGGGAAGGACACCTGGCAAGACGCGGTGATGACAGGTGGGCTAAGGCTGTCACTGAATGGCGTCCAAGAACTGGCAAAAGAACGTGGATCGTCCGGCGGTGAGATGGGCAGACGATATAGTTGCCATCGGGCGAAAAACATGGATGAGGTTGGCACAGGACCGTGGAGATTGGCACAAGAAAAGAGAGGCCTATACCCAGCAGTGGGTGAGTTCGGGCTGTGGATGATGATATGAAAACGCAACTTTGACTTCAACATTGCAAAATTGAAATCGAAGTTCTTGATCATTAACAATAACAAAGCAGCCATTCAGCAATGGATACTAAAGATTCCGTTATGTACACTTAATCATCATCTCTCAAAGATGGCTACTCATACTCAACCATCTTCAATTTTCAAAAACAAATACCTAGTCGACCATAATCAAAACAAGGTAACCCTAACCCCCTCTAGTGACCCTTCTAATCCGATGAACAGCAATGAAAATGTATGTGTATTGTAAGCTAATAACTGTCCGGGCAGAAAAAAACTCCGGACACTTGGCTGAGAACACTCTGGATCAAAAAACGTCAATTGGAAAAAAATAAAATAGCATCTCTTGGTACTACTCAACTTTAACAAGCTTTTATTAACTTCAATTGTAACTAAATATGTAAAAAAAACTTAGAAGTTACCCACTTTCCGGTTTGGATGACAATGCATTGTTAGCTAAGTAAGTCGTCATTCTAAATCCAATATGGCGGACTCCCAGAGATGGTGGAATAGTTATTTTTTTTGCATTCCCATGATTAGGGTATCAAATGAAAGGGTTTGCTTAGAAAAATACCGGAAATAAAATGACGTAACTTTATACCGTCTTTTTTTTAAATCTATAATATTACTTCGCCCGCGACTTCGTCCGCGAAAAATGTGATAGCTCGGCTAATATGCATGACATAAATATAATTTATAGCCTATAGCACCCACGAATAAAGTAGCTTTCTGCCAAAGAAAGAATTTTTAGAATTGGTTTATTAGTTCCGAAGATAATAACTTATAAACAAATAATACCCCTTTATAATATTAGAATAGATTTAAGACAGTGTTCTTAAATTTTTTGTAAGTACTTTGACAACAAGTATTTAATTTAAATAAGCAGCTGAAAGTTCTGAAAAAGTCAAAAGGAGTATCATCATAACCACCATCATCACGTTGCCATCCGTATCCACACGGCACCAGACCAAAATCATGCTAAACAACCTACCTAATCTTCAAACTGCTGAACAGCAATGAAAATGTATCGAATTGTAAACCTCGTTCACTATCAAATTGGTAAATATTTACCGAGTAATCTTGTAAACGGGGGATAACTCCAGGGATGGACCCACGGTGCGAGCTAGTTTTCAGGGCTGTCAGTATGTAATAAGACTAATATTATATACCCTTTATAAGTCAGAGAAAACCGGAAGTGGTAGGAAAGGATATTTTTATAAATTATTTAAAGAAATATAAATTAAAAAATTAATAAATGTTTTATTTTTAATCGCTGCAAAATATGTGGAAAATTTGGTGGCAGTATATGTGCCACTGGCCATACTAAAGTGGTGATATTTCTGTATAAAAAAAAAAAATTGTTGGCGGCACGTATACATGCATTACGTATATTATATTGTATGTATTTCGTTTAGTGTGGTTTACAAAATAAGTTAATTTAAGTTTTTAAATGTACTGTTTGTGCACGTTGGTATACAGGGTGTAAACAGACCCTTCACTAAGCCGTCAACCAAGCATTCTATACATCAAACTAAGTAACTTTACGCAAAAAATTTTGCTGGGAAACGACTTTTTTTTTTTGGGTGATAAATCACGTGTTACGGTAGGACTCAATGTATATCACTCAGAACATTGTGTTGATAGATGGATTGAATAGTAGGGGGGTCGTGGAGGTGATTAAAGTAAAAAAAACTTTAAAAACATGTATTTTTAAAAAAACTTGTGAAAAATTCGGAACTTTGACCCCCAATATCGCCGTAACTAGAAGGTTCCCAGGTATGGTCTAGAACAAAAAAATGATCGCATTGACGGGGAGAATAAGTGCCTTTCGGCTTCGTTAAGGGTCTTTTTACACCCTTTATATTGTGATTTTGTGTATATTACTTTTAATTTGGTGTGCAATAAAGAATAAGAATAAAAAGGACATCTATGTACCTATTACCCATGTTTGCAAAGAAATAAATGATTTGATTTGATTTGATTTGAAAGGGTTATCTCGCAAAAGTACAAGCAAAGGTGATACATTATCCAATATTTCTCATATCATTCGAACATATTGTCAACCCTATACTCTCGAGCCGTACCTGTACCCGTTCCACCAGTTCCATCCGCTTTGTTACCCGTGTCACGCGCCGTTTTATTTGATGTATGAATCGATTATAGTGGTCCTGTGGGCTGTTGGTGACGTCAGCGAGTTGAGGGTTGTGTTCGGTATAAGTGTGATCTTTTATGTGGTTTTTAAAGGGTGTCTATGACAAAACATCACACATCATGTATCGTCATCTACTTAGCCTTTTCCCAACTATGTTAGGGTCGGCTTTCAGTCTAACCGGATTAAGCTACAAAGCAGACTTGGAGAAAGCCGGAAACATTTGTATGAAGGAGTTCCTTCAGATTCATCGGGAGCTCAAAATAATGAACAATCACGGAAGATATCCCGTTAGGACAGAATAAGTTTAAATTACTTCATATTTGGAGCATATTTGGAATACCAGTATTTTACATGGAGCGACTGCCTATCTGACCTCCACAACCCAGTTAGTACTGGGTAATATGATACCTCTTGATAATACTAGTTGACAGACTTTTTGGGCCACTGACTACCTGTAACGACTGTCAAAGATCTACAAATGACAGCCGGGACCAACGGCTTAACGTGCTTTCCGAGGGACGGAGGAAACTTGGTATGTAATGGGTGGTCCCCCATCTACAGATCCACCTAGACAAGCGCGTTTTAGTCTCCAGATAGATCCGAGCGGCTGTTATTATTTAGCCACGAGCTCCTCGTAAACTACATAAATTATCTACGCTTCAATTAAAATTGAGAGCAAAACACACTTGTAACAGCGGACGCGACTCAGTGCGTGCCGTACGACCACATTTGCTCGCGTGACGACGCGTCGTTGAACACGCGTCAATAAATCGCGGCGAGCGTTTCATTGTTTCTGGCTTTATAAACACGTCAAAATTATTGATAAGGGCAAGCATGTTAGTTCGTTTTTTTAGCTACGGGTCTGTTCGAAAGAGATACCGCGGCCCTGGAACACAAAGGGCAAAGAAGGAACATGGATGGGTTTTAGTCAGTATGAGTCTGACACTCCCTTCCAGTCCGCCCAGAGCTGGAGGGGTCATTTGATGATTCCGCATCCGAAAAAAAAAAGCATGTAAGTTTTTTTAAATTTATTTCATCACCACTGCTCTCAAAACGGTGAAAGAAAACCTCATGGGGATCCAGCATGGAAAAGAGTGTCCATGGAGTTTCTTGCTCATTCTTCTCCATAGAGATCTACGCCTTGGAATGGGCAACTACAGTACTTTCACAAGTTATTATGCCTTGTGTCTGTGACTGTAGCTTCGCTTTCTTTGTTTTTTGTGACATTCAGAAGTGTCTGTAATTGTGTAATTGAAATAAATGCTTTGAGTTTGAATTTGAGTTTGAGCATGTTAGCCGACGGATATATCGGCGGCATGCAACTGAGCGCATACGAAAGTTGCCAGCATAAATGCCGACATAGTTATCTTTGGTGTATAGGCTCAAGACAATGACATTGTGTCATCTCTCAGATAGAGAAGGGGCTGAGTCCTAACAATGGGAACATTAGATATAGACGGCTTTATACACGTGAACCTTATAATCTACCTACTTACTTGGTAAGTCTCCTATTCGAGATAAAAATAACCTATTCTATTTCTTGTAGTACATAGCAGTAATATTTCAGTATGTCCTACTCACACCTACGCAGTCCGAGTAAATGAATGAGTGGATGCTTTTTTATTGTTATATATGTATTTTGATTATTTAAGTAGGTTGATAACATGTCTAGCCTTTTTTCCCCAACTATCTTGAGGACGGCTTCCAGATGTAGCACAACAAAAAGTACGACAGCAAAATGGTACAAAAACTACTACAACGCCCTCTATGATATATCAGAACCCATTAAAATAGATGGACATATCATCAATTTTAGAAATCATTCAGACCGCCAAAATAAGGGCAATGGTAAAAAAATTACGCATTAGATACTTACAAGAAAAAAAAATCAGCTAACGAAAATACACTAAAAATGTTAGTCAACTGAAAGTTTATTTAGCTTGGATATCTTTGGTTAGACTTTGTGTTAAGTCCATCTACTTTAATGGGACCTTATATATAATTGATGGTCGCCCATCCAAGGACAGACCTCGCAAGCGTAGACCTTTAATCGATCCGTGCCGTTATTATTATTTATTCATGAACCGAAAAAGTAGGTAGATACTTAGGGTACATGTTCATCTTTTTTGCCCAAAACAGCAACCTTACTATCCTCCGGGGCTGCGGGACTGTTCGAAAGAGATACCGTGGCCCTGGAACACAAAGGGCAATGAAGGAACATGGATGGGTTTTAGTCAGTAAGAGTCTGACACTCCCGCCCACTCCACCCAGAGCGGAAGAAGTCATTTGATGATGACCCATCGGTAAAAAAAAAAAAAAAAAAAACCTTACCATCCTTACTAATATTATAAATGCGAAAGTAATTTTGTTAGTTTGTTTGTTACCTATTCACGCCTAAACCACTGAACCGATCATCCTGAAATTTTGCATATACGTTGTCAGGTGTACAGAAAAGGACACAGGGTACATTTCACCCCGAAAAAAAGTACTGTTTCCGAGGAAAACAACAATAACGTTCTTATGATAACAGATGTCGAAACGTGTCTTTCGAATCATGATTGAATTATTACAAGCAGAGTATAACCCGAATTGATTGTCAACGCGAGCGAAGCCGCGTGCAAAAGCTAGCAAATAAAAATATTTTTAACCCGTTTTGTAACCTAAAAACGGATAATAACACAATAGAACACCGCCTTTGTCCGGGTCATGACAGGTCATAATTTACACAACCGGATAATACGGTTCATACCTGGGCATGACGTTACAAAAACACTGTCCCAGTACTTTTGTTATGAAGTTTGAAAAATGGGATGAGTTTGTTCTACAAAACGTACGTGTTGGAAAAATATTCTAAACTAACAGCCAGCGAGCTTCGACCGCTTGAAATTTTTATAACGTAGAATAAATTTTCCCCGTTTTTGCAACATTTTGTAATTTGATGTAAAATTTCGTAATTTCAAATTTTTTTATACTCCTTTTACTCATTTTTCAGAAAAAATATTAACTAATTACTAGGGATCGGATATTCGGATGCATATTTACCTTAACTACATTTTTTCCCGGTAAAGGGTACAAAAGTATAGAAACAGCTTCTTTAAATGCCAATTTTTTATCCGTAATAACGGAATTCCATAATTATTCAACGTGTATACAATGAAGTACTCAAAAGCATAATGAATATTTATAATTTATTTAAAACCAGGCACGAAATTTGTTAAAAATAACAAGTTAAAAAAAACTAAAACTATTTGAATTCAAAATTTGCTGCTGAAACATCGAAAAGGACAAAATGGTAAATATAACTAGGCATAAATTATTTGAATTATAACAATAAAATGAAAAAGTAACTATTTATTAAAAATAAACCATGAATATTCCCGAACTGACGCGCGCTCCATACTTCAAACTTTATGTAAATTATGCTTCCGAATATCCGATCTCTACTAATTACATATAGAATACAGCCTCAGCATTTACCTTTGCAATAAGATCGTTTAGAAGGTTTCTTAGATTCAAAGATATTAGCATGTCTTTGAACATACCATAGATCAAGCAATTAAAAAAACAAGATGGCTGCCATACGAACCCCGCTGCGAACCCCGTAATATACCCCGTAATATTTATAAACGTGTATTTGTTTATAGAAATGAGTATATAATATGCCGTTAAAGTATCGGTAACTGGTAACCAAACACACGGTACAGCCTATAGCCTTCCTCGATAAATGTGCTATCCAACACTAAAAGATTTTTTCAATTCGAACCAGCAGTTCCTGAGATTAGCGCGTTCAACTAAACAAACAAATTCTTCAGCTTTATAATATTAATAATATATCGAGATTCTGCCGGTCCAAAATGGTTTTATTTTACAAAATAGTTAGCGACGTGCACAAAATTCTACATTTCAGTATTTTAATAGAAGTACGATCAAGTAATCCACTCTGTTCACCTAATGTCTTCACTCCGCGCGATGGAACACCGTTTCTTGTGCCAGTGTTCACGATTTAGAACCAAAACTTAATTAAAAAGGTTTTATTGTTATTTCTAACTTGTAAGTCGAGTTGTGGTGTCTTAAGCTAAGAATAGACAGTGGTATTTCAACCCGTGGGTGTTGTCACGAGTAAGAGATTAATATTTGACGACACAGTTGGCGCAGTGGCTCAGCAATTAACTGCTGCGCTGCGTGTCGCGGTTTTGATTCCTGCACGTAACAAATATTTGTAGGACCTACAAAATAGCTGTACCGCCACTATATCATTGCCTTACTCTCCCACTGCACTCGACCACTATCTCTTAGTACTCTAACAGTATCTAACAGCACTTGCCTACTTGCACACTGCATTCAACCTCTCTACTCTCCCATTGCACTCGACCATTCTGCTCTCCCAAAGTACTCGAACACTACATCACTACACTCGATCACTCTCTCACCCATTGCACACAACCATTCCACTCTTCCTCAGTTCTCGAACAATATATCACTACACTCAACCCGCTACTATTCCACTATCCTCAACCACTGTTCTGTGGATAAATTACTAAGAATGCCAGTGCATCTCGAATATCGCTGACAACAAACACTGGCCATAAATCGTCAAAGTGAACGATAGCGGTAACCGGATATCACAGGTTATAACTAGCTGCGGGTAGTTGTGACGTCATTGTACTGCACGGTCTCTCTGCCGCACATGAGTTTAGGTACATCTCTTACTCTCTTAAATCACTGTACTCTCACCCTCTACTCTATCACTACACTCTACAACTATCTCCCGTTAATCGACCACTAAACTTTGCCACTATCTCACTGCACTCGACTACTACCTCACTGTACTCGACCACTCTACTCTCCTACTGCACTCGACCACTATCCCCAACCACTATACTGTATAATATAAATGACTAATGCATCTCGTATATCGCTGGTAATAAACACTGGCCATAAGCGGTGACAAGGAATAACCGGCAGTATGAAAGATAGCGGTAACTGGATATCACCGGTTAGAACTAGTTGCGGGTAGTTGTGACGTCAGTAGCCGGGTGAAGCTTTAATGGAGTGGCAATCGTTCTTTTTTTGAAGTGATCTTTCTTTTTTACTGTGTGACGTTTTAAGTTTCAATGGAAGGTTTGCCAATCAAGTTCGTTAACGTTAATTGCAGAATATAGTGTGTATAAACACGACTAAAATAATAATGGTAATATTTTATCGGATCGATTGGCAATTTAGTTTGTGTGTGTAGTTTGGTAGTATAGTGTGCCCGGTATGGTTTTCTAGGGTTTTTTTTTTTTTTTTTTTTTTTACGGATGGGAGATCATCAAATGACTTCTCCCGCTCTGGGTGGAGTGGGAGGGAGTGTCAGACTCTTACTGACTAAAACCCATCCATGTTCCTTCATTGCCCTTTGTGTTCCAGGGCCACGGTATCTCTTTCGAACAGTCCCGCAGCCCCGGCAGGCATCGGCCCTTGCGGGCCCCTTCCTGGTTGCTGACATCTCTGTGGTTTTCTAGGGTTCCGTTGTCAACAAGGAAAGGAACCCTTATAGTTTCGCCATGTCTGTCTGTCTGTCCGCAGCTTAGCTCAAAGACTCTTAGTACTAGAACGCTGTAATTTGGCATGAATAAACAAATTAGTTACGCCGACAAAGTGGTAAAATAAAATTGGATAGGTCTTTAAAAAATATTGCGAGTTTTTTTTACATAATTTTTCGATTAAGGGATTCGTTTGTGAAAAATTAAGCTAGATTCAAGTGTCCTCCCCGCTCTACCAGCTAAACGGTGTACGGGTATGTGAAAATATTCACGTTGGTAGTATAAAGGGTTTAAAAAGACCCTTAACGAAGCGGAAAGGCACTTGTTCCCCCGTCATTGCGATAAATTTTTTTGTTCTAGATCATACCTGGGAACCTTCTAGTTACGGAGATATTGGGGGCCAAAGTTACAACTTCTTCACAAGTTTTTTTGTAATTCCATGTTTTTTATGTAAGATTATTACTTTAAACACCCCCTCGGACCCCTTCTATTCAATCCATCCATCAGCACAATGCTTCGAGTGCGTTACATCGAGTCTTACCGTAAAACGTGATTTTTCACCCCAAAAAAAGAAGTCGTTTCCCAGCAATAATTTTTGCGTAAAGTTACTTAGTATGATGTACATAATGCTTGGTTGACGGCTTCGTGAAGGGTCTGTTTACACCCTGTATAGTGCAGACCAACGAGGCAGCAAGATTTTAATCTAAAAATAGATTTTTTACTCAACTCATCACTGCACTCGATGAAAAGCAAACACACACACACACACACACAAACACTAATGCTATACAATTTACATTCGCTGATGACATCAAATTGAAAACAGCATACAATATTGTCACATCGAAATTACCCGCCCTTTTGTGATTAAACTAATTCAGTTGGTTTATCTCCTACTAGCTTTTGCCCGCCGCTTTGCTCGCGTTAATTTAGAATTTGACAATCAATTCGGGTTGTACTCTACTTGTAATAATATAATTCAATCATGATTCGAAAGACACGTAGCGCCATCTACTACCATAAGGACTTTATTGTTATTTTCCTTGGGAACAGTACTTTTTTTCGGGATGAAAGGTACCCTATGTCCGTTTCTGTACACCTGACAACGTATATGGAAAATTTCAGGATGATCGGTTCCGTGGTTTAGGCGTGAAAACGTAACAAACAAACAAACTTACTTTCGCATTTATAATATTAGTATTCAAATTCACTTCTATTTCAAATTGTACTGAAACATCAGTAAATATATTTCATTCAGCGCATTTCGGAATAAGTAGACAGTTAAATAAATGGTGGACAGCGATGCGTATTAATAAATCTACAATGAACTTAGGTTTAAGGAGCTTAAGGAGCTTTAAGGAGCTCGTGGCTAAATAATAACAGCCGCTCGGGTCGTTTTTTAGGTTAAGCTGTGCTTGCCTAGGTTGTTCTATGGATGGGTGACCACCCATTACATACCGAGTTTCACCAATAATTTTTGCGTAAAATTACTTAGTTTGATGTATACAGGGTGTAAACAGACCCTTCACGAAGCCGTCAACCAAGCATTCTGTACATCAAACTAAGTACATAACTTTACGCAAAAATTATTGCTGGGAAACGACTTTTTTTTTGAGGTAAAAAATCACGTTTTACGGTAGGACTCAATGTAACGTACTCAGAACATTGTGCTGATGGATGGATTGAATAGTACGGGGGTCGTGGAGGTGTTTAAAGTAAAAATCTTACATTCAAATCATGTATTTTAAAAAAAACTTGTGAAAAAGTTGGAATTTTGACCCCCAATATCTCCGTAACTAGAAGGTTCCCAGGTATGGTCTAGAACAGTAAAATGATCGCAACGATGGGGAGGTCTTTTTACACCCTTTATAATGGTTGGTTGACGACTTCGTGAAGGGTCCATTTACACCCTGTATAGTACGACATCGCCACCTACTACGTTCCATTACCCAAAATTAATCAAAGGAATAATATTTCACGTCATACACAAAGAATAACAACACTATCACTACCCCACAACAAAAAACCCATTAAAACCGGTACGAACCGGATTGATCCGGTAAATTAACAGCCAGAGCTCATCCAATAATGCAGGGACACGGATTAATGCATCCACAGGGAACGATAGCAGCACGGAAACCGGATATTATCGGATATAACTAGTTACGACTGGAAATTGCTGGTCTTTTCGCGCCAGTAGTGTTAGTGTTGGGATAATTTATTGGTGCGAAGAATTTGTTTTATCTTTTTGCGTTATGGTTTTTTGCTTTTTAAGGACACTGTATCTATTGTAATATTATATTGTAAAGCTGAAGAGTTTATTTGGTTGAACGCGCTAATCTCATGAACTTCTGGTTCGAATTGAATAATTCTTTTAGTGTTGGTTAGCCCATTTATCGAGGAAGGCTATAGGCTATATAACATGACGCCATGACCAATAGGAGCGGAGCATTCCTTTTGAGAGCTTTTGGTTAAAGTTACGCAACAATCATGTTTGACAGAATTCCTCTTAAAAGTTCTAAAAAAAAGTCCGCGACACCATAATTATGTCTATCTATTGAAGTCGTCTCACTACAACCTTTTTTATGGTAATCAAATCCGATACCACATTTTAATTTCAATGGTTCATGGATAAACAATGATTTAGAATTGTATTATAGGTGCCTACGATCAATTTCCTCTAACCTTCTCTCTATTTTATGTGACGCAAACGAGTTGTGCGGGTCAGCCAGTTTTTTTTATAAATATTGAGATTTTTTCACTTCCTACCCTTTGACAACAAATAATCACTGCTTTTCGACATTTTATGCCAAGCAATTTTGACTCTTCCATCACCGCAACTAACTACACCGCTCCTCGCTCATCTCTGGTGTAAACGCAGCTTAAACATATTTGGTATTCAGATGGCCGCGAGCTTACAACCCCAACACCTATCCCTGATCGCTATTCAAACGATAATAGCCTCTAAGACCAAGCTGTACATACTTTGGTATTATATTTCTCTGTTACATGGCCCTTTTGGGAGTAAGGAAGTTGTATAAAGATTATACGATAAATAGGGACGCTGTGAAGATTATATGGCAGGGATTGGGTTTTACTATGTTATCAGTTTGGTGGTATCGTGTTTAATTTGTTTATGATGTTAGTATGTGGTAGTAGCATTGATGCCGGGAACACAAAATACTCCGGAATTCGATGGTCCGATTTTCAAAAGTCCGAATTTCGTAATACCTAAGAATTATAATGTCTATTATTAAAAATCACGAAATTAATTTTACCGAAAGTCGTAAATCTGATTTTTTCGCTTTCTGATTTTCATTATGTTAGAAGAATCAAATACTCAATGAGTTGCCGGTCCAAACGACATTCCGATTTTCAATACTTCGAATAAACCGCTAAAATTAGGATTCTGATTGTGATTATATAATAATAATATAGCCTCCACGATTGATGATTTTTAATAACATCTACCGCATGAACTGTCAAAAGCCCGGCTGCGGAGATTGGATACTGACTGATAGGTACTTCAATAAGAATTATTAGTATGCAGATGTCCGTCCCGCCCTCGCAATTTACTCACAACAAGAATTTGTGTGGTTATACTACAACTAAAAACCCGACTACTGAAAAATCACGTTTTAGTTAAATTGGGGGTTCACAAGGTAAAATCGACCCCTCCTATTATTGAAGTCGGTTTAAATGTAGCCTATGTTTCCCGGGCTATAATAACGAATCGATTGACACCTTATTCATCTAAATCGGATGAATAGTTCAGGCGCAACGGAGGAACATACGTAAATACAAACATACATACATAGACTGCTAAAATCATATCCCTTCCTTTTGGCTTCGCCGTAGTCGGGTAAAAAGAGGAAAAAATATTTGGTACAAAACTCATTAGCAGAAAGATATTATCATAATAAAATCATTTGTACGGTGACGGAGGAAGGAGCAACGCATCCTGAATAGCTGCTACGTCATGCCTGACGTCAGGCATGACGTCATGCTACGCCGTAGCGCTCGTAGCTCGTAGTCGTATCCCACTCGCTACGGCTACGCGTAGACGCTGTTTTTTTTTATTTTTATCATGGTTTTATCGTGGATAATTATTATTTTTTGTCAAGATAAAATAAAATAATTTTGAAAGTGCTATAATATTATGACAATTGGTTCGATATTGATAATTTGTATTAACTTTTAAAAAAACATTTTAAAAAAAACTTAATTTATCGATTTTTTTGAAGATTAAAAACCTCACCATATTCCAGAATTCCAATTTTATCACTAATTCCTGGCAATAATTTTTGTGCAGAGTTACTTAGTTTGATGTTCAGAATGATTGGTTGACGGCTTCGTGAAGGATCCGTTTACACCTTGTATACCTTACGAAACCTATAACCTATGAAATGTTGACAGGTAGATAATACCTTTGGAACTAAATCCGCCTCTGTGCATCAAATCATATCTGCCTAGCCTTTTCCCAACTATATTGAGGTCGGCTTCCACTCTAACAGGTTGAAGCTGAATATCAGAATTTTACATGGAGCGACTGCCTATGACCCCCACAACCCAGTTAGTACTGGGTAATTCAATACCCCTTGGTAAGACTGGTTGTCAGACTTTTTGGGCCACTGACTATCTAACGACTGCTAAAGATCTACAAATGACACCCGGGACCAACGGCTTAACGTGCTTTCCGAGGCACGGAGGAAACTCGGTATGTAATGGGTGGTCACCTAGGCAAGCACAGCTTAACCTAAAGATCGACCCGAGCGGCTGTTATTATTAAGCCACAAGCTCCTCCGTGCATCAAATATTAAACTAAATTAAAAGCCCATGCAGCGTTAAACCAAGCGTATGTTTCCGAGCCCTCGAGATCCCCCCTAATCGTCCCGTAAAGTAATTATCGATATTAGATTTCCTGCCGGCCACAGGATCTTCGCGGTTAACGAGATTTAGTTAACCGACTTCCTCTTCACTTACAGGGATTAAAGGTAGACTGTTAGTCTCTGCGTTTAAGCGATGTAGGTAAACTGATTATGAATTTTCTAGGTTTTTTCCGATGACCGATACTCGTTTTTGTCGACGTCAAGCAAAACAACGGTTAGTTAAGTAAGAGCGGTTTCAGACCAACGTATTTTTTTGCGCGTATAAGCTCGTATTGGATAACACGACTGTCATCCTGAATTTCGACAATTAATTATTTCGACACGGTCCCAATTTCGAACACCAATAGTTCGATTACTCATTGCTTCGACAGAACATATATTCGACTAGCCACGTATTGCACTTTAAAAAATCGAGCTGTACCGGCAATTTATCCGGTCATATTAGCCGTAGAACCGAGGATTTTTTGGGGTAGACGTATTCTTGAGTGGAGACCGCGAATTTCTTTAATCTAATGATGATTACTATTGTTCTCTCAGATGAAAGCTGCAAGATTTTTCTGCAAGAGCCACAGGATCAGTCGATATCGCGACGCTTAGTGAAGCCTACGCCTCGTCTCCATCTCCACCAACGTCCATTGTTCATCAATGGACGTCTTTCGGCTAAAATGACGATGGCGGAAACACTGCATTATAAAAAACATACTAAAATCTTTATTGCTGAACTCAGTACATAAAAACACATTGCAAAGTGGAGACTGAAACGCAGTTCACGTTTTTTCCCCAGAAAAATCTATGATATTATTTCTCAAACACAAACTCAAAGTGTTTATTGCATTCATGTGTACATTTAGTTGTTACATATATTTCAGTAAGTTCCAACATGAAACCCGGTTAGGGCACGGCAACATAATATTGGACAAAACAAGCATCCAGTGAGTAGGTATGCTGGATTGCAAGTTTGTTAAACATATATAATTATTATCTAAAATATTACTAGTATTAAGTTTATGTACTTATTTTAATTAACATAAATCCCCGTATCTCGCCAGACTACGTATTTCAACGATGTTGCTGCCGATTCTTGATGTCAGAAAGTTGCTTGATTGAAACACTCATGCACCAACACAAACTGTTTATTATTAAACGAGTATTAGACACTTCACAATGGTTTTGAATGATTAATTCCACAGGCATAATACCAGGAATTTCCATTTAAAAGAGAAAGTAGGTAATGGACTTGAAATAAACTCGCAAAAGTTTGAAACTTTAATACAAAGCAGACTTGGAGAAAGCCGGAAACATTTGTATGAAGAAGTTTCTTCGGGTTCATCGGGAGCTCAAAATAATGAACAATCACGGAAGATATCCCGTAAGGACAAGTTTAAATTACTTCATATTTGGAGCATATTTGGAATACCAGTATTTTACATGGAGCGACTGCCTGTCTGACCTCCACAAGCCATTTAGTACTGGGTAATACTAGTTACACCCTTAGTAAGACTAGTTGTCAAACTTTCGAGCCACTGAGTAACTGTAACTGTCAAAGTACTACAAATGACAGCCGGGACCAATGGCTTAACATACTTTTCGAGGCACGGAGGAAACTCGGTATGTAATGGGTCGTCACCCAACTAACTAACTAACTACTACTTAACCTAATGATCGACCCGAGCAGCTGTTATTATTTAGCCACGAGCCCCTCAGCTCTTGGAAAACCCTTACTAATGATTCTAAATGATTTAGTCTCAAAACGAGCGGGTCGGTCAGACTTGCGATCTTCTGAAAACCAGTACCGAATCGAAGATCTACGAATGACAGCCAGGATCAGATACTTTCCGTGGCGCAGGCACCCGGTAGATTAGGGATGGACTAACATGACATTAAGTTTGATTACAAAACAAAAATGAAAACACTTTCAAAATCCGGGATTTAAGGACAAAATTTACGACGAGAACAAATGTAATTTCAGTCGTAAAAGCTGAAAAACAAAGCTAGCACTTTAACTTAACTCCGAAGCAACAAATCTCTAATAAGGAAAATATTAAACGTAAAAGAAAACATTTTTTCTGATCTTTTTCCTTACTTTCGTTCATAATCCAAGATAAAATGGTAATCAGTAAAGTTCATTTGGAATCTTCTACATTCGAAAGCGAACTCATTTGTTTTATAGAAGAACATAGAGGATCCGCAACGAGACACCCTTCGAATTTTGAAGTCATGTTTTTTTTCTTCGTGACAATTTTGGCAGATCGGTGGTGGTAAAAAAAGGTTTATGCCATGTCGAAAAAAATAACCGACTTCTAAAAAAACACAAAAAAAAGTGAAAAATGACTTTTCGGAAGTCAGTTACTCCGAAAGTAAAGTAACTCAGTACAACACTCGAAGACCCCAATAGAGCTTACGAAAGAGTGGGTCTAAAAAATGAACATGGACAAAACCGATCATGTTGAATGCCCATGTTACACCTACTTCAATCAAGATCAGAGAATCTACACTCGAAGTTGTAGACGATTATGTCTACCTGGGACAAACTCAGTTAGGTAGGTCTAACTTGGAGAAAGAGGTCGAATTCGACTCGGCTGGGCAGCGTTCGAGAAGTTTCGCGGTATCTTCTGGTCCAACTTACCGCAGTGTCTCAAGACGAAAGTCTATGACCAGTGTGTGTTGCCAGTGATTACATACGGGACCGAAACTTGGTCGCTCGAGATCACAATGGGCCTCATCAGAAAACTTAAAGTCATCCAAAGGGCAATGGAGAGCGCTATGCTCGGAGTTTCCTTACGTGATCGAATCAGAAGTGAAAACATCCGCGAGAGAACCGATGTTTTACTTAACATCCTAGAATCGGCCTCGGTAGGCGAACCTTAACCTAAAATACCCGTGCACTGCTTGCACGACCGGAAAAACAACATGAAGCTCGAATCAGCCTTTAGAAGAGTTGTTTAAAAAAAACAAATACCTTTTGACCGCCATAGTCACAAATACGTGACAAGGATGTCATAACTCAAAAATTTAGGTTTTTCGCTGTTGTTTGTAGTTGAATAAAAAATTAACGAGAGTAAAGTCTTCAATGAAGTAACAAAAAACTTAAAATAAAACAAAAAAATATTGGCAACATAATGAAAATATTTAAAAAAAAAAACGCCAAATAAGAAATACGGGTGTATTTCTTATTTTGCGAGTTACGTCATTATTGTCGCAAACAAGCGAAATATTAGATGAAATTGTGGCTTAGCAAGTAAGTAAGTTCGTAAGTAAGTAAAATTTATTTGTTTTAGCGTGGAGAGCACGCGCGTGCGTTTATGTTCTGGCGGTCAAAAGGATAGTAAGTAAAACAAATCTCTCTAGTATTACATTTCGTACAATAAAGCGGGACCGATTGCGGCAGATGACAAAGATTCACACAATTACTTGACATACTCCGATGATATCAAGTTTCATTGATACACTCAGCGTTTTTGCTCCTTATTTATTGAGGAAAACAAAAGGAATTTTCGAGTTTCAATTTGTGTGTTTTTGGTTGATATCCGAAGGTATATAAAAGCTAAATGAAAGGCATGGATTGATCGGAATGCTAAGACATTGATTACGGTAGGTTAACCAAATTTTTAACCGACTTCAAAAAAGGAGGGAGTAATTTATTCGGCTATAAAACTTTATAACTGGAAAAATTTGTGTATGAGTGTAAGTACTACATGGATGGGGTATCCATGTAGTACCTACACTCATACACAAATTTTGTCTACACCTTCAGATAATACAAGTTGGATAAATTAATATGTCATGTAAAGAATTTGTGCATTCATATTGATGGATATCAATTTCACATTTGCAAGAACCGAATCGCAAGTACAGTCGATCAAGCTATTTGGTATACAGTCAGTTCTATCTTTGTCTTGGAATATAGAAAATGAAACGCTGTTAAACGCTGTTAAACGTGAAATTGTCAAGTATCAATTTTACATTGCAACTAGAAAACATTAGCACATCATCCACACAGACGAAAAAGAAAAAATGCAAATTATAGAAGATAACTCATAAAGTACCTTATAAAAGTTAATAAATTTACATGGGACAGTCGCGCGAGCTTACTCTACTAAATTTGAAAAAACACTTAAATCGGACTAGTAAATACGGAGAAATCGGTGAACATACACGAAAAAAAAGATGCTAGAGGAATACATAACCTCCTCCTTTTTAGAAGTCGATTAAAAATGCAAGTTATCAAAATCAAAATATTTTATTTCACGTAGGCCACTTATAAAACGTCGACAAAAAGGTGCACGGCCCTATGGAGAAGAACCTACAAGAGACTCCATGGTTACTCTTTTCAAATCATTTGGTATTACAATATTATCATGTTTACAGCATTTGTACTTTAGTATGGGGGACAGTGATATCTGCCTGTATACCAAGTAGCTCGTTCGCCTGTACGTTGGTAAAGGTCACTTCTGGCGAACTATTGACAGGTGCAAGTAGACTAAGTGCAGTAGTGAACTAGTGACCCACTACCCTATATCAGATGTACCTAAATGTCAGCGACAAGATCGATGGCTTCGCTTTCATTTAGTTTATTAAAGAACAAAGGTTTAGTGGCTAAATATTTGAACTTATACTGTCACTTACGGGATATCTTTCGTGATTGTTCATTATTTTGAGCTCCCGATATTTTGGCGATGTTGCAAGCGCCATGATCGCGGGTTGAAATATCGGGAGCTCAAAATAATGAACAATCACGGAAGATATCACTATTTAGATACGTATTAGTAGACAACATCATAATCACCACCATCCTGCTGCAGTAGACACTTAGAAGATCCAACTAGTTATATCCATACTACAGGCGCAGGCCACACCGCCAGCTAGCGAGCGAGCGAGCGACCCGGGCGGGCCATCTATTCACCTCTTTTCATGCTTTGGTTCACACCGAGAACTACCGAGCTAAGCTACGTCAGCGATACAAACGATGCGAACGAAATATCCATTGCTCTTCGCACGCCTCGCCCGGTGCGGGACGGATTGAGACGGAACGCTCCCGTCGGTCTCCCACCCGCCTTTCGCTCGCCCGTCCGTCCGTAGTTTTCGGTGTGAACCCACAAAGTTTAGCTAGCCATATCTTCGCGTAGTTTATATAGTTTCCATCGCCTCGCTTCGGCCGCCAGCTCGCTCGCTCGCCCGTCAGCTGGCGGTGTGGATAGAACTCACCTCCTTGCCAAAATACTTATTAACCAGTTAATCTATCTACAGTTGTGGATAAACAACCTGGCGAGCGTATACTGTCTCACCTTGGCCGGATCAACAAGTACGGATCTTATAGTCTGATCCAAGTTGTAATCTAAATTTTTACGGACGCGCTTATTGACTGCCAGGTTTGGGTTCAAAGCTTGCCTTGTTATTATTTTAAGTTAAAGTTCTTAAGTTGGACGCGCCGGGGTACCCCGCGAAATTAAAACTTTCTTCGTTTTTCTTCTTTTTTTTCTTTATTCTTATTCTTTATTGCACACAAAACAAGAAAAAATATACATACAAATTGCAATAATACTTATATTTTTTTTTCTGTTTTTTTTTTGTTTTCTTCTTTTCTTTTTCTTTTGTTTTCTTCTTCTTTTTTCTTAATTTTCTACTTTTATTTCCTTTTTGCTTTTTCAAAGCAAATAAAGTTCTGATTCTGATAAGTTTTTTGCAATTTGGAGGCCAGTGTCAGGTTGTATGTTGATGAAAATATAATTCGCAACCGTAACAAATATATGCTATACAGAGTACATATAATATATGATAGACTTGAATATCGTACTAAACTTGTATGGCTACGTCTCATCTCTTATAAAGTTATTTGGTATATTTTCATTTCAATAACGTTCACAAGATGTAATAAACGCGAGATATACCAACTGTTGATATTTTTTTTTACATATTATAACATTTATATACTCTAAAACTTATTTCGTATAACGTTATTGGATATAACGTTTATTTAATCGAAAATCAATACGTCTATGGGGTTAACACCCCGGTTCAGAGCAATCCTACTCGGATGGATTAGGTTAGAAAGCTGAGGCGGGAGCGGAGCGGAGCGCTAGATCCCCTCTATTCTTGGTGAATAATTTGGGTTAGGTTAGGTTAGAACAGTGAACACTAACGCGCGAAGGTGAGCGAGCGAGGCGAGCGTACCGCGGGAGCGAGGCGAGCGTACCGCGGGAGCGAGGCGAGCATACCGCGGGAGCGACCGCCGAGCGCCAGTTCCCTTCTATCGTTGGTGAATCATTCGGGTTAGGTTAGAACAGTGGCCATTAACGCGCAGAGGTGAGCGAGCAACGGGAGTGTGCCGCGGGGGCGACCGCCGAGCGCCAGATCCCCTCTATCGTTGGTGAATCATTTGGGTTATGTTAGGTTAGAACAGTGACTACTAACGCGCGAAGGCGAGCGAGCCGCGGGAGCGACCGCCGAGATTTTTTTTTAAACATGATTTTAATGTAAGATTCTTACTTGAAACACCTCCACGACCCCTGTGCTATTCAATCCATCCACCAGCACCAAGGTTTGGGTACGTTACATTGAGTCCTACCGTAAAACGTGATTTTTTACCCCAAAAAAAAAAGTCGTTTCCCAGCAATAATTTTTGCGTAAAGTTACTTAGTTTGATGTCCAGAATGCTTAGTTGACGGCTTCGTGAAGGGTCTGTTTACACCCTGTATAAATTCATATGATAGGTATTAGTGACTTGCAACTTGATCGATCTTGCTCAAGGCTATCTTATATCACAGGGGGATAGAGTTACCGTCGACCGCTGTAACATTTGATATTATTGCTTGACCAATACACTGTAGATATAATTACAGGATGTTTGATTAGGGCCCTAGATGGGTATGAGTCACAACCTTGAATTATGTATAGGCCTATAATATTCCCATTGCTGGGACATAGGCCTCGTCTCAAGGGAGTTGGCAATAATTGACCACGAAGTGCAGGTTAAAGTCTTGCAGGAAGTCACAAGCCTTCAAATTTGTATAAATGGGAAAGTAAGTTTGTTTGTTTGTTACCTTTTCACGCCTAAACCACTGAACTCATCATCATGAAATTTTGTATATACGTTATCAGGTATATAGAAACGGACATAGGGTACCTTTCATCCCGAAAAAAATACTTTTCCCGAGGAAAACAACAATAACGTTCTTATGATAACAGATGGCGCCACGTGACTTTCGAATCATGATTGGATTATATTATTACAAGCAGAGTACAACCCGAATTGATTGTCAAATTCTAATTTAACGCGAGCGAAGCCGCGAAAAAAAACCTAGTTATACATAATTATGTATATAGCTAGGCATATGCTATCACCCCGTATCTTACAACTATAGTTAACAACAATCTACTGTGTTTTCAGAGCCTTCTCTTAGCGTGTCAAACGAAAACATAAAAGTTTTTAATACGAACAAAGTCGAGCGCAACAAGAGACGAACAAGTAAACAATTAACACAAAAGGCGAATTAACCGAAGGCGACATTTCATTCGTTTTAGAGCGCCTTCACATTACGTCGCAAGTAGTGCGGCAGCAGCGCGACTATAGCAGCGCGACAGACGCGCTGTTCACAGGCGGCTAATTCCATACTAAAAAGAGCAGCGCGACAGCCGCGCGACACGTGATTGTCCATACTGGACGGCAGCGCGGCAGCCGAGTGCTGTCAGTCGACTTCGAGCCAGTGTTGCAATCATACGAACTGGCCACCCTTAGTCGCGCGGCTGTATTTGTAATGAGAAGGCATCCGCTGCTATCGCGCGGCTGCCGCGCTGCTGCCGCACTGCTTGCGACGTAATGTGAAGGCGCCCTTACATGCGAATGCATAAATACAAACAAATGACAATCGACCGTTTGCAACCGCGTGCAATATTAATGGCTACCTCGATTGACATTACCTGCTAGCAATTTTATATCTACTGTTTGTTTAAAATAGAGAATAGTTTTATTTTATAAGGACTTCTAAAGACATTATGCGCCCCATTTTATTTTTGAAGTGAAACTTCTTTACGCACGCTTGACTTGGGGAGTAAGCTGGCGAACGCGTGACGTAAGCGTTACGAAAAGTGTGATCGGGCGAGGCGAACGGGAATTGAGTGGGGGATATAAGCAAGAGACAGCAGTGCGCGCGCACATTTTCTTTCTCTTTTCCTCTCATAGCCAGCAATTTTCAGAAGTTTCACTTCAGTCGTGTGGTCATAAGCTCACTCGTTTTTTGTAGTATGGGAAATCATCAAATGACCCCTCCCGCTCTGGGCGGAGCGGAAGGGAGTGTCAGACTTGTACTGACTAAAACCCATCCATGTTCCTTCTTAGCTCTTTGTGTTCCAGGGCCGCGGTATCTCTTTCGAACAGTCCCGCAGCCCCGGCAGGCATCGGCACTTGCGGACCCCTTCCTGGTTGCTGACATCTCTTTGAGGCGCGCGTGAAACACGAACGCGTCGTGGACACGGCCCATCGTCATAACTGCTTTCTAAAGAAAAACTTTCAGCTCTTATAAAATGTCATAAATGTTGTGCTCAAAGGATCTGCCTCTGTTATGCCCGAATACTTTTATCAATTTAAACGACAGCCAAGAGATGCTAAAAATAAATAAATAATTTTTTTTTTTTTTTTTTTTTAAACTGACCTTGACTAAATTGCACAAACGACCTTGACCTCCTGCCTCAGGCACTTCCAAAGCCACAAAATAGTCATTTGACAAATGAAATAAGTACTTCTTAAAAAATATCGTCAGGGAAAAGGTATACGAGGAAAATGAAAGATAATTCCATCTTGATTTAATCAAATGAAATGAAAAAGGCAGCTTCTTTCATTTAATATCTATTTCTGTACATTACTCATCTTATTTTTTGATTCCACGAGCGTAGAGATTATCTTCACGAAATTATTTTCGTTTAGAAGTTTGAGTTTTTTTATTTTATTTTAATTTAAAACGATTAAATAAATTTAAATATAAACTAACAACAAAATCAAAATGTTTTATTTCACACAGGCCCAGATGGGCACTTATAAAACGTCGACAAAAAGGTGCACGGTTCGGGTTGGTCGTTTCCTATGGAGAAGAACCGGCAAGAAACTTCATGGTTACTCTTTTAAAATCATTCGGTGTTATAATATTATCATGGTTACAGCATTTGTACTTAAGTATGGGGGGACAGCGTAGGCCCGACAATAAGTAGTTTTTTACTACAAAAGATGTAAAAAAAACAAACCATAAAAGGGTATCGAAAAACTCCTCCTCAACGCTGTGAGCTGGTCATGTGCCCAAGAGAATGGCGGCGTTGCCGTTTTATTTTGAACTAGCTTTTGCCCGCGGCTTCGCTCGCGTTAATTTATAATTTAACAATCAATTTGGATTGTACTCTACTTGTAATTCAATTATGATTCGAAAGACACGTGGCGCCATCTATGAGCATAATAACGTTATTGTTATTTTCCTCGGGAACAGCACTTTTTTCGGGATGAAAAGTACCCTATGCCCGTATCGTACACCTGACAACGTATATGCAAAATTTCAGGATGATCGGTTCGGTGGTTTAGGCGTGAAAAGGTAACAAACAAACAAACAAACTTACTTTCGCATTTATAATAATAGTAAGGATAAGGATTTAATTAATGTCGACATTAAGGTTTATATTTAACTGCCTGTGGTTTAGGCGATTAACACACTGCCACGCACCACGCCTACGCCGCGTGAATGCGTGTGTTAACGTTGCTTGTAAGTATCTCTGTTTGTATAGAAAACACGCACAGTCCAACACACAGAAAATGCATCCACGCGTGTTCATTCTGATAATAAAAGGCGCTTTGACACGCAACATGCAGCGTGATGCGTGGCAGTGTGATAATCGCCTTAGTGTTTGCATCGTGATTGCAGCCGCTCCTGTTGAGGCCAGGGTGCTATCCCCAGGACACGCAAAGACTTATCTTAATACTGTATTATTGCCAAAATGACGAGGCAATTGTCGAGGTTACGGCGTGGCCCCCTTGCCAATGATTTACAATTGATAACCGGGGACTACGGCTAAACGTGTTTTTCGAAACATGGCGGAAATTCGGTATGTAGCGGATGGTAACCCATCCACGTAACGACCTTGACAAACGCTGCTTAACCTCGTAGATCGATCCGTACGTCTATTATAATTTAGCGTTTCGATGCCATCTGACGTATTACTGCTGACGTCATCTGTGACGTAAGATGTCTATATCTGATCGGTTGGGCGGCTGCGAATATAACGCTATTGTTATATGTTGTACTTCCTGAAGTTTTATTTAGAGTTTGGTTTTGAAAACTAGAATGTTAATTTGTTAGTCAGTAAGAAAATCACTTAACCGTTTGCGGGCCCAGGTTGGCCGCTGTAGAAATATCTGGCCAAATGGGGAATCATCGACCCATTTATTTTTATTTTTATTTCAGGTTAGATTTTTTTTTTTTACACTTCAATGTGGAGCCCCTCCATAGGATATGCCCCACCTTCTTTCTTGCCCATCATGCACAAGTACCTGCAACTTCCAGGATTTAGACGAAGCCAACGACAGAGCTGTGCAGGTGGCAATATACTGTTCGGGTATTATTTGAGTCTATCGACACGCAAAGAAGAAGAAGAAGTTAGAAAATCTATGAAGGGAGAACCCAGGGCCCCCAGACCTTATATTACGACTTCCTTTTGGTGTGAACTCTCATACCATCTCTCACTCAAAACTTTGTGCTGATGGATGCTTTGAATAGCACAAGGGCCATGGAGTTATTTAAAGTAAAGTCACAACACGTGTATTAAAATGAAAATATGTAACAAGTACCATTTAAAAGTATCGAAAATCCCGACTACAAATTGTATTATGTACCACCTACGTTGGCTGTGAGCCACCACGTGGCCCCCGACGCCCGGGGCCTCTCCCGCGGCGGCTGGAACGTGAGATCCTTTCCTTCTCACGACCCGCCACCACCTTCGCTAGCATGACTGCTTCGCAGAAGGAGGTGATGGCTTCCCATTCCCTCTCGCTCCGGACCATAGCTTGAACCAGGGCCGAACGCGAGAGGTCGCCGCCGCCAGTCGCCGCTACGAGGACACGACGGTGCTCCGCCCAAGCGGGGCAGACCTCCACGGTGTTGTGTTCCACCGTGTCCTCTGGACGATCCTCGCAGTGGTAACACCCGGGCGTTTCCTCCCACCCGATTCGGTACATGAGCCTCCTGAAACAACCGTGTCCGGTGCGGCCCGGCGTCAGGCGGAAGGTGAGGGCGCCGTGGCCCCTCTCTAGCTACTCCTCAAAGAGCGGACTTATTGCCACTATTGTGGCGTGCCCTGCACGGTGTTGCGACAGTCGCTCTCTCCATGTTGCCATGAGATCGCGCCGGAGGTCTGTCCGCTGAGCGGTGATTTACCGCGGCAGCGGGGTTTCCCCCCGATGTAGTGCCTCCGCGCGCCATTCGTGATGGCGCGCGAGGACTATCGCTTCCAGAGGATCTTTTTACCTTACGTTACCTATTTCATACTTGCACTCGTACCCATTAATTACTTCGTGTTTTGTGATGTCCAAGACGACGCTTACCTGTAATAAAAATAGAGAAAACATGAATGAATAAATATTCACAAAAGGGAAACGTACCTACTATTACGCGATCAAATTGAAAACCTACGTCTACGCTACCAAAGATAATCTTATCTTCAAATACGGCAAGACGCGCGACGGTTCTGACGGCACGGTTAGCGCAGTGGCTGAGGAATTGACTGCTGCGCTTCGTTTCGCGGGTTCGATTCCCGCACGGAACAAATATTTGTATAGCCTACAGGTAGTTGTTCCGGGTCTGGCTGTTTGTGTATGTGAGTTTAAATGTTTGTAAACGCACCCACGATACAAGAGAAATTCCTAGTGTGGGGCAACGTTTGTTAAAAATAAAGTTGAAGTAGGTATAGAATATAGTGCTAAATTACAATGATATCCAATATCTCAACACTCGAACTATAATGTTAACCAATCAAATAGTTCTCAGATACAATCTGACGACCACACAGAACGATAAATTCTAAATATAATCTACAACGGTGCATCGTAAACCGCAATTACACCCGCATTTAATTATTGTGTCGATCTCATTGAATGGCATAAGTCATCATCTGCCTAGCCTTTTCCCAACTATATTGGGGTCGGATTTCAGTCTAACCGGATGCAGCTGAATGCCAGTATTTTACATGGAGCGACTGCCTATCTGACCTCCACAACCCAGTTAGTACTGGGTAATACGATACCCCTTGGTAAGACTGGTTGTCAGACTTTTTCGGCCACTGACTACCTAACGACTGTCAAAGATCTACAAATGACACCCGGGACCAACGGCTTAACGTGCTTTCCGAGGCACGAAGGAAACTCGGTATGTAATGGGTGGTCACCCATCCACAGACTAACCTAGGCAAGCACGGCTTAACCTAAAGATAGACCCGAGCGGCTGTTATTAATTAGCCACGAGCTCCGTTGAATGGCGTAAGTATAACCTGTCAATAATGTACTCATTGCTGGAAAACAGCACAGGCCTCCTCTTATGAGACTGGGCTATAATCCACCATGCGGGCCCAGTGTGGGTTGTTAGAGGTCACGTGTCTTCGAATTTTTGGGTTCCAGGTCATGGACAGGGTCCTCACGATGTTTTTCTTTGCTTAACCGGACTATCCTGTGGATGCCGTGAGAGTAAGTGTCCATTTACGGAGACGCGGCGCGTCGGGCGGCGCGTTGCGCGGGGCGTCGCGCGGCGCGGTGCGCGTTTTTTCCGTTTACAGAGAGGCGGCGCGTGCAGCGGTCCGCGTTATCACACGCCCAAACACAAACATATGGCAATGTACGCGGGGCGACGCGGCGGTTTCATCTGCCATATGTTCGTATTTGCGCGTTTGCGCGTTTGACGCCGCGTGCACCGCCGCGTTCGCCGCGGCGGGCAACGCTGCACTTCAAGCAAACGCGTGTACAAACGCTTCTCCGTAAACGCTCTCATACATCGCCATATGTTTGAATTGAAAGCGGGCCGCGCCGCACAACGCGCCGCGTCTCCGTAAATGACCACTAAGGCCTCCAGCTAGGGGCATAAAACTAATAAACTAAGTGACGGTGCGCTAAGGGCACACTGTGGGGTACGAGCCTCTGCTTAGGCCATCGCTGGGGGAGGACAGCAAAGGGACAGGTTGGATCTGAGTGAGATTATTTAGGGGCTGGTTTAAAACTACTGGCTCAGCATCGCGGCCTGGCTCGAGCAAGGGTCATCGTGCGGGGGGACGTCGCGACGGACCTCGACGGGGAGGTCGGAGAACGGGTTTTGATGAAACTTTACGGTAACATAGCCTTTTTTTTTTTTTTTCGGGTGGGAAATCATCAAATGACTTCTCCCGCTCTGGGTGGAGTGGGAGGGAGTATCAGACTCTTACTGACTAAAACCCATCCATGTTCCTGGTTGCTGACATCTCTTTGAGGCGCGCGTGGAACACGAACGCGCCGTCGACACGGCCTGTCGTCAGAAGACGGACGGACGGTGAGCTAACCCATTACTCACCGTCCACAGGCCCGCGCCTACGGTGGCCGGGAGCCACCACGTGGCCCCCGACGACGCCCGGTGCGTCGCCCGCGGCGGCTGGGACGTGAGATTCTCTCCCTCTCACGTCCCGCAACATAGCTTAAACATCAGTTTAAGACATATGCTATTTTTACCCGACTACGGCGAAGCCAAAAGGAAGGGTTTGATTTTAGCAGTCTATAATGTATGTTTGTATTTACGTATGTTCCTCCGTAGCGTCTAAACTATTCATCCGATTTTGATGAATAAGGTGTCAATCGATTCGTTATTATAGCCCGGGTAACATAGGCTACATTTTAACCGACTTCAACAATAGGAGGAGTCAATTTTACCTTGTAAACCCCAAATTTAATTAGAGCATGACTTTTCAGAAGTTGGGTTTTTTAATTGTAGTATAACCACACAAATTCTTGTTGTCAATCTGATTATTTTCGGTAAAGGGCCATTACTACGGGGCAACCACTCGTACGCATGACGGCCAATCAAGCTATACAAAACCAGTTTATGCGGATCTCTCATTGTATAGGAAATCTATACAAAGCGAGGCCAAGTTATACTGGAAATATACAGTTTCATGTGCCGCCGTGTGTACTATAATGACAGACTAATAAAGTCTAAATATAATCTACAACAAACCAATGCATCGTAAACCGCGATTACATACGACTGCTTCTAGTAATTGTATCGAACTCACTGAATTATTGACTTAAATAAACCGGTGAGTAACGAATTTAACTGATCTAGTTAGGATTAGTGAAACATGGGATATTCTATAAATCTTGTCGTGGGGAAACTTGGTATGTAATGGGTGGTTACCCATTCACAGACCAACATACGCAAGCATGGCTTAACCCAAAGATCGATCCGAGTGGCTGTTATTATTCACCCACAAACTCATTTCTTATTTTCTATCCCCAACATTTTTTTGCAGAAAAACATCATTATTTCCTTATACATCTTAATTACGTATGTGAACTCAACGTAAATATTGATGTATTGGTTGTTTTTATGATGTTACTAGCGTCGCGCCCCGGCTTCGCACGGCTGCAATATACATATAAACCTTCCTCTTGAATCACTCTATCTATTAAAAAAAACCGCATCAAAATCCGTTGCGTAGTTTTAAAGATCTAAGCATACATAGGGACAGACAGCGGGAAGTGACTTTGCTTTATACTATGTAGTGATTCCATTATCGAAGATGAGAAGGAGATTATTACGTTTTTGGTAGACCAGTAATAATATCTTCGCCTAACTTCTTCTTTGCGTGTCGATAGACTCAAATAATACCCGACCAGTATATTGACACTTGCACACCTCTGTTGTGGTCTTCGTTTAAATCCTGGAAGGTGTAGGTGGCTGTGCAGGATGAGCAAGAAAGGAGTTGGGGCATATCCTGCTGAGGGGCTCCACACGGACATTGTTTGGGACGGGTCGATGATACACCTTTGGCCAGATTATTTCTACAGCGGCCAACCTGTAACCTGGCCAACCTGGGACCTGGAAGAAATTTTGATGTCCAACCACCTGCATTTGGCCCGCGTGGTGGAGTACAGCCCCCTCCTGCTCAAAGAGAGGAAGCTTGGGCTGTGGAAACGGTACAGCTGGTGGACTTTGTTGTTTTTAACCGACTTCAAAAAACAGAGGTTCTCAATTCGGTTGTATTTTTGTTTATGTTTGGTTACCTCATAACTCCGTCAGTTATGAACCGATTTGATTTTTTTTTATGTGAATGTATATACTTCCCGATTAGTCCCATAGAAATTTAATATAATATATCATAATTCATATATTCTATAATCGGTGATCATACATATAAAAAAAACGACTAATTGAGAACCTCTCCTCTTTTTTTGAAGTCGGTTAAAAAGTAATTATTTATGACACGATTTTTACTCTGTAGTTTAGTTATTGCTTGAAGTTAGAACTGTCAGAAGTTAGAACTAGCTTTACTTTGCTTTAGCTTTGCTTTGCTTGACGGTTCTTACTTCGTTTAAATGAAACAGTGAAACAACAGCCGGGTGTGGTTGTGGAGCTGTGTCACAAACTGTGCTCTTTCTCCTATCTTGCCCTCTTAGCCCAAAAACAGGTAGCCCAAGTGACTTCTGTGCTGCCACCGACGACGCGGTGGAAGTGCCAAGTTCTGGGCTAACAAAATATAAAAATTGTCGTGTCAGCGACACGAAGAAGAATACTTCGTTTAAATTCTTGTCTATTGCATAAAAATGTTTGCAAAAGTAATTACTAAAACTCAAGCAATTACTATAAATACGGGTGTAAAAAATACCGCATTTTTCTCCTAAAAATACCACAAATAGTATTACAAGACTTCCTGCCCGCAACATTGTGATTATGTACGACATAAAACTACGAGATCGCAATAAAATCATAATATCTGCTATTTATTTGTCCGGGTTGAACGCACCAGTCAGATTCAGATTCACTGAAATAGAATTGTGGCGCTGTGGAGGTAAGATGAGTAGGTCAACTTGACTCCACGTATGAATTATTATGAATCAAATCATCATTACAAAAAAAACCGGCAAAGTGCGAGTCGTAGCACATAGGGTTCCGTAGCACCAAACAAAACATCATCTGCCTAGCCTTTTCCCAACTATATTGGGGTCGGTTTCCAGTCTTAACCGGATGCAGCTGAATACCAGCATTTTACATGGAGCGACTGCCTATCAGACCTCCACAACCCATATCCAACCAATAAAATAATTCAATCATGATTCGAAAGACACGTGCCATCTATTATCCTAAAAACGTTATTGTTGTTTTCCTCGGGACCAGTGCTTATTTAGATGAAAGGTGCCCTATGTCCCTTTCTGTTCACCTAACAACGTATATGCAAAATTTCAGGATGATCGGTTCAGTGGTTTAGTCGTGAAAAGGTAGTAAATAAACAAACTTACTTATATTTGTAGGACCTCGTGGCTAAATAATAACAGCCGCTCGGATCGATCTTTAGGTTAAGCCATGCTTACCTAGGTTGGTCGGTGGATGGGTGACCACCCATTACATACCGAGTTTACTCCGTGCCTCGGAAAGCACGTTAAGCTGTTGGTCCCGGCTGTCATTTGTAGATCTTTGACAGTCGTTACAGGAGTCAGTAGACCAAAAAGTCTGACAACCAGTCTTACCAAGAGGTATCGTATTACCTAGTACTAACTGGGTTGTGGAGATCAGATAGGCAGTCGCTCCATGTAAAATACTGGTATTTAGCTGCATCCGGTTAGACTGGAAGTCGACCCTAACATAGTTGGAAAAAGGCTAGGCAGATAATGAGTAAATATTTGTACGGATTTAGCGCCGTATACACCGTAATTTTTTAGTCGTCTTACAACGGCAGCCCACTTCATGTATCCAATGACTATTAAACATTCATTAAAATAATAGGTATTTATGAGATTTTAATAATTTAAAAATAAAAATATTATTCAATAATATTACAATGCATGCCGTAGTTAAAACACTCTGTTGTGAGCGATGATCTACTGGACTCGAGCCCTGGGTAGGGATATTCTCCCGTTTGACACGTAAACATCATTAACAGGATGTTTCATAATTTTTTCTAATGTTTATTTATTTTTCTTTGTACCTATTACGGTAGGTATAAAAAAAAATCGCGCCTAGAACTATTTTATATCGGGCACAGTGAGTGGACCACCTTTGTAAGACGACTAAAAAGTCACGGTCTCATGTTGATCTTCTGCACTGGCCTGTACAGTGGCCGCCCTATATTTAACTTGTGCTATGAATATGTTGGTCTCAATTCATCATGTGATCGGCACCAATTGATCAGCTGAAGTGAATATTATAATTAAAAGGTTTCTTATGGAATTGAACTTTGATATCATCACGTCTATGTTTAACGAAGACCCCTTCATCAGAATTGGTAGGTAGGTATGCCATCAGCTCATCTGGTTACCCAACCAGATGAGATGGTATACCTAACTACTATTTTTTTATACTAGTCTCATAGATGGTGTAAGCGGACCCTTCACGAAGCTTTAACCAAGCTTTATGCAGATACATCAAACTAAGTAACTCTACGCAAAAATTATTGCTGGGAAACAACCTTTTTTTTGGGGTGAAAAATCACGTTTTACGGTAGGATTCAATGTTACGCACTCAAAACATTGTGCTGATGGATGGATTGAATAGTGCGGGGTCGTGGAGGTGTTTAAAGTAAAGTTCTTACATTAAAAACATTGTATTGAAAAAAAAACTTGTGAAAAAGTTGTAACTTTGACCCCCAATATCTCCACGACCCCCGTACTATTAAATCCATCAGTACAATGTTTTGAGTGCGTTACATTGAGTCCTACCGTAAAACGTGATTTCTCACACCTACAAAAAAACAATCCCAGCAATAATATTTGCGTAAAGTTACTTAGTTTCGATGTACATAATGCATGGTTGAAGGCTTCGTGAAGGGTCCGTTTACACCTTGTATAATTATTATTTATTTATTCACAAAAGCATCAAATCGTAATTTAAAAACATAATTATTTAAAATTAAAACATTAATTACAAATCGTATCATATAAATCGTATCGTCTTTATTTCACCCGGGAAGTGATTTCCATGAAATCTTATTTATAAAACAGAAGCGTGATGTAATTATACAACGTTCGTACAATATACTGACGTCATGACGTCATTCATCACGTCAGCTTCATCTACGTCAAGTCTTGACGGCGCCTACAGAAATATATTAGTCTAGCTTTTGCCCGCGGCTTCGCTCGCGTTAATTTAGTATTTGACAATCAATTCGGGCTGTACTCTGCTTGTATAATAGTATAATTCAATCATGATTCGAAAGACACGTGGCGCTGTCTATTATCATAAGAATGTTATTGTTGTTTTCGTCGCGAATAGTATTTTTTTTCGGGATGAAAGGTACCCTATGTCCCTTTCTGTAAATCTGACAACGTAAATGATGTTGAATGTTTGACGCCTAGGATACTGCACTCCATTGCACGTTGGCAAACCTTGAGCTTGGTTGTTTCCAATACAATTGTATTATTTACCAGTATTAACATCATCATCATTCTCCAAACCTTATCCCAATTTATATATTTATGTTTGTAAACGGCGCAGTCTTCTTCGATACTTCTCTATTACTCGTCATCCTAACAGTCATCAGTACCGGTATAATCATACCAGTCTTAACATTCTATCCTAACTAATATTATAAATGCGAAAGTAAGTTTGTTTGTTTGTTACCTTTTCACGCATAAACCACTGAACCGATCATCCTGAAATTTTGCATATACGTTGTCAGGTGTACAGTAACGGAGTTAGGGTACCTTTCATCCTGAAAAAAATTACTGTTCCCGAGGAAAACACAATAAAGGCCTTATGATAATAGATGGCGCCACGTGTCTTTTGAATCATGATTGAATTAATTGATTGTCAAATTCTAATTTAACGCGAGCGAAGCCGCGGGCAAAAAAGAATTAAGTTATTGGTTGAATTAAGATTTAAGTTTTTTTTTTGTGTGCACTTATGGCATGTGCCAAATAAATATGTTTTCTTTCTTTCTTTCTTTCAAAAGTTATTTATACAATAAAAACCGGGTTATGCCATAGAAACCGAAACTCTAACCCATAGATAATTTCATATTACCTATTTATTTCAACCATATTATTCTCCTCTTCAGCCCAACATCGTGCATCGTATGTAAAATATCACATTAGTCATTGTTTATCCAAATAATCTTGGTTCTACGCGAGGAAACATAAAAAAACACATAAAACATGTGTCTTAATGTTTTCTTTGATCTTTGTAATATATTTGCTGATAGTGCAAGTTGTGAGCGGTTAGCGATTTGGTGAAAACTCAGGACTCGCACTACAATTATCTCAATAGTCTTCCAGCGAGTCGGTTCGAATGATTCAATCGAAACAATTTCACACAGTCCATCCATCGTTTGTTTAGCCTTCTCTCAGTCTCATAGCAATGCACATTCATACACAAGACTTTCCTCATGACATTTTCCTCATTCCTCCACATCACATGCCCATACCATGACAAATAATTACCACGCAGCCTTTCAGTCACCTGTGCGTCTTTCTGACTTCTTCATCCACAGCGTGCATCAGAAAAGGGTGGTCATATTTAAGAGTGTAGTACAATCCATCAAACTGAAAAACTTACTGTATGGGATAATTGCAATAGCGAAAAAATAATCAGCTGCCCCATAAAACAATTCAATACTAAATAACAACACACCTTAAATACCCGAAGGGTTCGGCAGAGGTGTACATAATAGTACACCCACTTTTCGCCAGTTATGTTTAAGTCCGATATTAGGAAGCGAGCCTATTGCCATAAACTGGGAACAAATCCAGACTCCGTGGCTCATCATCATCATCATTTCAGCCGAAAGACGACCACTGCTGGACTCGCATCCAGCGATCTCCGCAACCTTCATCAGGTCATCGGTCCACCTAGTGGGGGGCCTTCCAACGCATCGTCTTCCGGTTCGCGGTCGCCACTTTAGAACTTTTCAGCCCAATCAGCAACCCGCTCTGCGAGCAATCGCCCTGACCACTGCCACTTAAGTTTGGCAATTCTTCCTGATGAAAAAACCCAGTAACACTTCAATACCTGGACCTGGATATTTGTGTTATGCTGCATTACAAAAATAATAGAACGTTGCAGAGAAGTTGGTTTGACGAACAGTTTATCTAACTCTTAATAGGACCATAATAAATATGTATTTTTATAGATAAGTTATTTACTAGTTATTTGTTTAAGGAATCTTGCATAATATTTAAGTATAAGCACTTGAATGAGTTACCTTAGATACAGGTTCATTCCTAGTTCAGGTAGAATCTAACTATTGTATACGTTTATATAGTCTTTAAGGCCATATTGTAAATATTTTTGTAATGCAATTTTTTCAATAAACAATTTCAATTTCAATACTATTCGACCCAAATGTATAACCGCTATCCTCTCTTCACTTGAACCACAAATAATCTCAATAGTCCTCCCGAGAGTTGAAAGCCGTTATATCGAAACAATTGCCGAGCGCCATTTATTGGAATCAATTCGATTGCTCGCTTTTTAACTCAAAGAAAACATTTTGCAGCAATTTTCATCGCTTTGAGAGTTATTATGGATGAGGTTATGAAATTGGCGAAATTGGGTCAATTATTCGGTTGAAACTTTCTTTTGGTATTGTTGGAATACAGGTTTAATGCAGACATTTATCGGTTTTCAATTAATTTTTATTGAAAACTGGCTTGTGCCCACGGGTTCGCCTGCGCCGAGTTCGATAATTGACCCATGGGATCGTACTACAGGTATAACAAGTATCTTATCAATTAATTAATTCATTTGTTAAAACAACAAGGATCTATTGGGTTATTAACAATATTCTTAACCTACAGGGTGTAAACGGACCCTTCACGAAGCCGTCAACCAAGCATTGTGTACATCAAACTAAGTCACCCTATGCAAAAATTATTGCTGGGAAACGACTTTTTTTTTGGGGTGAAAAATCACGTTTTACGGTAAAACTCAATGTAACGCACTCAAAACTTGGTGCTGATGGATGCTTTGAATAGTAAACGGGTAATGGAGGTAACTAAAGTAAAGTTAAAACCTTAAAAAGTAGTATTTCAAAAAAAACTTGTGAAAAAGTTGGAACTTTGACCCCCAATATCTACGTAACTAGAAGGTTCCCAGGCATGGTCTAGAACAAAAAAATGATCGCAATAGCATGGAGAACAAGTGCCTTTCGGCTTCGTTAAGGGTCTATTTACACCCTTTATGTTAGTACTTAACTAAAAACACAGACAATATACAGGTGACTAATAACCTCACCAACGGGCAGTCATGCCTCCCGACTATGGCGCTCAGAATGCTATTGGGGCTGCCACGGAGTCTGTTTAGCAGCGAGGCCGCTTTCTTAAGCCGTACAGCATGGAAACAATCGGTACGAGCCTCAGCGCACATAGATGACGCGCTACAGAACCGAGGCAGACGCAACAGCACCCTAAACCCGTTGTTATACTGGATCCGCAGAGCATTATAGGCTTTTTGGGGTATCTTATGTGTTAATCCAAATTATAAACTATCTGTGTCCTAAATTTCATCCGAATCCGGTCAGTAGTTTTTGCGTGAAAGAGTAACAATCATCCATAGATTCTTTTTCTACAGTTTATAACTTAAGCCGCGGACGAGCTCAAGTGATTTGGGTCTAAGTATCTCTCCAAAGTGTCTCGAAAATCTAGGACAGGCTATCCAATAATCGTTCAATGAGGCTTACTGAGGTTCTTTATATATTAAGATTAAAGCTACAATGAGCTGAGATTTTGTAAATTTTTGTTTGAAAGTCCCTGTGGCAAAGAGTTCTTTTTAAGGTCCTTTAATGTGAGTATTCTCATTATCATAATACTAGCTTTTACCCGCGGCTTCGCTCGTTTATTTTAGAATTTGATAATCTATTCGGGTTGGACTCTGCTTGTATTAATGTAAGTCAATCACGATTCTAAAGCCACGTGGCGCCATCTATTATCATAAGAACGTTATTGTTGTTTTCCTCGGGAACAGTAGTTGTTTTCGGGATGAAAGGTGCCCTGTGTCCGTTTCTGTACACCTGTCAATGTATATGCAAAATTTCAGGATGATCGGTTCAGTGGTTTAGGCGTGAAAAGGTAACAAACAAACAAACTTACTTTCGCATTTATAATATTAGTAAGGAAGGATAGTAAGGATAAGTATGTGCCAAAAGAAGTCTTTTAAAATAAAATTATTCTAACTAATGGCCTTACTGTGAAAGAAATCATCTTGATGAAACCTGAACTTAATGGTCTGAAATCACCAAACTTAGTGAACAAACAGATGATGACTGACCGTTTCTTGAGTAAGTATTAAACTTGATATTTGAAGCTTTTGAACTTTGAATAACCAAGTGATTTTTACCCGACTACGGTGAAGCCAAAATGAAGGGTTATGATTTTAGCAGTCTATGTATGTATGTTTGTATTTACGTATGTTCCTCCGTAGCGCCTGAACTATTCATCCGATTTTGATGAGTAAGGTGTCAATCGATTCGTTGTTATGACCCGGGTAACATAGGCATAGCAACCGACTTCAACAACAGGAGGAGTCGATTTTACCTTGTAAACCCCGAATTTAATTAGAGCGTGATTTTTCAGTAGCTTACCACACAAATTCTTGTTTTTAATGGGTAAGCTGCGGTGTTTTTAAATACATCATTTTAGCCAATAACGGCTACATTCCAAGTAGTAACTTTTCCAATTCGCCAACTAAATAAAATACCATCAAAAAAGTGCCTTTTCGTAACTATTTAGTCCGAAGTTTAGATTTGTACTGTGTTGATGGCAATATGCTCTCCCCCAATTTCATAACATAGCTGGCAAAAAATTATATAGGTTACATTTCCGTAAGACCCTTCAAGAAAATACAGACATTGTTTTACAAAAAAATAAAATCGCTTCCGCCCATGGTTTAGGTCTATAACCATCGCAGATAGACCAGCCGTGATCCAATAAACACTAAGCTCACTACAACACCCTTTGTACTCCTACACAATAGATAGTACCAACTAAATGAGCGAAGTTTTAATCTGTAACTGTTTTTAGAAACAAATGAATTGTTTGGGTGTACCTAGAAACCAGTAAAAACAGTAAAGACCTGCTTACCGGACAATGACGATTACATTTATAATTTTATATTGTGGTGTTCACTAGAAACACTAGTTAAGGTTTAGAATAAAACCACCAAATTATCAGTAAGTAGATGAACTACTTTAAGGGTACGTGCGTTCGCTGCCCGGGATAAGTGAGGACTAGTCGACACGGAACGAGACCTTAAAGCTCACACTACATTTATTAGTATATCACATCTATATATATTATAACGACGCGTGATAATTTATTGCAACACTTTTCATCAAGTTGTAATCGATTATTTTTATTTTGTGGTTTAAAATATATTTTAGAGCGGTTAACACCGAATGGGGTTGTTAATGTCATGGCGGCGGTGACAGCGCTTTTGATGTGACTGTCATCCAGTGATCACTGATCACGCACAAATCCATTGGCTCTAAACTCATCATCCTAGCCTTTTCCCAACTATGTTGGGGTCGGCTTCCAGTCCAACCGGATGCAGCTGATTACCAGCATTTTACATGGAGCAACTGCCTATCTGACCTCCACAACCCAGTTAGTACTGGGTAATACGATACCCCTTGGTAAGACTGATTGTCAAACTTTTTGGGCCACTGACTTTCTGTAACGACTGTCAAAGATCTTCAAATGACAGCCGGGACCAACAGCTTTACGTGCTTTCCGAGGCACGGAGGAAACTCGGTATGTAATGGGTGGTCACCCATCCACAGACCAACCTAGGCAAATACGGCTTAACTTAAAGATCGACCCGAGCGACTGTTATTATTTGGCTCTAAACTGAAGTCTAATAATTATTGTAATTTGGATTTAATCAGTAACTATCATTGTAATCTCTAATTATTTTGATTGAGTTCAAGAATATCAAGTGAATTATTCTGCACGTATTATTTTTGAACCACCTGCACGTACACGCCCATAATGGAGGACCAACAAAGAGATTTAAAACACATATAGAGAGGACATTGGGAATATTGTCATACAATAATTTTCATCCTGAATATTTTCGATTTTGACACACGAATGCTACCTGACAAGCGGGCGTATGACACAGATGACACTAGACAGAACGATTTGTTAACAAGTAGTAACAAATTTTGGATTACGATTTTCTTCGTCATGACCCGTCTATAGCTCGGAAATATTTGAGTGTCTTTGTGTCATATGAATACGACCTGACAAGGCGACGTATCGCACTGGACTGATCGAGTTGTTACTAATTTGTAACAGGTTTTGGAATTGTCAGTTTCTTGGTCTTGTCCCGTCTATAGCTAGTTATATTTGAATGTCTTTGAGGACCAACAATAAATAACGGATAACCGCGATACGTGGTGTCTTGGCCGCTCGAAAATCCAATATACAGGGTGACTGGTAATTAGTGATAATTAAACACGTGATTACGTGAAGTGGCGACACTTGGGGGAGGCCCATCCCCCAAGACAATGGTATACATTTTCTTGCAAAGCGAAGCTTAACACACGTGCGTCGTCTCTCCGTGCGCCGCGGTGGGTTTGCACCTTTACACCGCGTGCACGACATTGACAAGAGGAGCCTTTGTAAATATTTTTGGTGAATAATGGTGACCACTTAAATCTTGAACTTTCACAATGGCGCTCCTCGCTTCGAAATAACTCATAAGTCTCATTGGTTTAGTGGTAGCAAGCGCTGCTGCTGAGTGGTCCTGGGTTCGATTCCCAGGTAAGTCAAAGTTATATTGGTTTATTCTATAAAGGCATCCTCAGGATAGTCCGTTTAAGCAGAAGTCAGAAAAAAGCGAAAAAAAAAATTGTAAGATAACTCATCCACGGATCAGATTATATTGGACACTGTCCGTAACCGCTCACAATTTATCAGAAAGCCGAAACATTCTAATTTACGGGCGGCCATATTTTACAAAATATATCAAAAGAAACGTAAAAGATACAAAACATAAATCTCCGAATAAGTGCCAGAGAACTTTTTTGTCATTTTTACAAATTGTTTTTTGCGATAAATTTCGGTCAGTGTTGAGTTTTAAAGTTTTAAATTATTCTGTAACAATCTTCTTCTTCTTTGCGTGTCGATAGACTCAAATAATACCCGACCAGTATATTGCCACCTGCACAGCTCTGTCGTGGGCTTCGTTTAAATCCTGAGAGGTGCAGGTGGCTGTGCAAGATGGGCAAGAAAGGAGGTGGGGCATATCCTGCAGAGGGGCTCCACACTGACATTGTGTTAGGGACGGGACGATGATACTCCATTTGGCCAGATTATTTCTACAGCGGCCAAGCTGGGCCCGCAAACGGTTAAGAGAAATAAATAATTTTCTTTTCTCTTAAAAAAATATTTGCACAGAACATGATGCACACAAAATAAACATTCCATTCTTACGCACTGGGTATAAATGTATATCTTAAATATAAGGTAGGTTAGGTAAGCCTTCAATTTAATTGTTAAATATTTAAAAGAAAGTAAATAAAATAATAAAACCTTCAAACGAACATGAAGCTAGCAACAAAAGACAAAATAAAGGGTGTAAATAGACCCTTAACGAAGCCGAAAGTTACTTGTTCTCCCCGCTAGTGCGATCATTTTTTTGTTCTAGACCATACCTGGGAACCTTCTAGTTACGGAGTTATTGGGCGTCAAAGTTCCAACTTTTTCACAAGTTTTTTTTTAAATACTAATTTTTAAGGTTATAACTTTACTTTAAATACCTCCATGACCCGTTTAATATTCAACGCATCCATATGCACAATGTTTTGAGTGCGTTACATTGAGTTTTACCGTAAAAGGTTATTTTTCACCCCAAAAAAAAAAGTCGTTTCCCAGCAATAATTTTTGTGTAAGGTTACTTAGTTTGCTGTACATAATGCTTGGTTAACGGCTTCGTGAAGGGTCTGTTTACACCCGGTATAAGTCACTAACATTATCACAGGAACGAGATAACCACCACCCCCTGTTCGGACATCAACTGACACCTTCACGCTTAAAAAGCCGTAAAAGCTTCGTGAGAAACACGATTTCCTCAGAAGACAGTGCGTCAGATGAAGATGCGAATTGTAGAGGAGCAGCCATCCCACCCACTTCATCAATCCAGCAGAACGAAATCTCTTAAAAGTTTGCAGGCCCCGGCAACGGTAGTATACGGGGTGTAAAAAGACCCTTAACGAAGCCGAAAAGCACTTGTTCTCCCCGTCATTGCGATTATATTTTTGTTCTAGACCATACCTTCTAGTTACGGAGATATTGGGGGTCAAAGTTCCGAGATTTTCACAAGTTTTTTTTTAAATACATGTTTTAAAAGTAAGATTTTTACTTTAATCACCTCCACGACCCCCCTACTATTCAATCCATCTATCGGCACAATGTTCTGAGTGATATACATTGAGTCCTACCGTAACACGTGATTTTTCACCCCAAAAAAAAAAGTCGTTTCCCAGCAAAACTTTTTGCGTAAAGTTACTAAGTTTGATGTACAAAATGCTTGGTTGACGGCTTCGTGAAGGGTCCGTTTACACCCTGTATGTGAACTAATATAAATTGTATGATCTTTTTGGAGCTACCGTAAACTCAGAAATAAATGATATTCTATTCTGTTGCGGGTGGGTGGTTATGAGCAGACAAACCGAAAAAGTGCCGAAAAAAGTTCGCGAGCGGACACAGTGAGTTTCGTGATCAAGTTGCGAGTGACAGCGGTAGCGGTACTGAGTGCAAAAAACGAACACGAAAGAATTAAGTGTATGCCTTTAGACAGATTTAAAAAGTCCCTTAAGGATACTAGTTGACAAATGCTATTACAGTGTGGATGAATATTTAAATGATAATTTTTTAGTATGAATAATTCTGATTTATGATTTTATGATTTTCAATTGACATTTTTGATTTTTTTATTTTATTGGCATTTTATTATTTGTAACATTTTTAGTGACATTTCTTATTTGTGATTTTTATATATACATTTTTTTTTATTTGACATGTTATATTCGTAATCTTTTATTTCAATTGACATTTTATTTGTAATTTTAATAAGCTGTTTCCAATTTGTATGTCAGTAACGACAAAACATAGCAAGAACCTTTACTATTTATAAGATCCCTAATGTGTATACCTTTGTTTAACAAATAAATGATTCTGATTCTGATTCTGGTAGGCCGATATGTCTGTTTGTCACATCATCTTTTAACTATCAAACAACCTGACATTGACCTGCAAATTGCAAAAGACGTAAGAAAATTTGCCCACCATGCCCTACCAGTCAAGTCGTGATCATCGTTGTAGGGGCCACAAAAACAGGGAGTTTTTGGCGTCACAAATAATAATAATAATTTTCTTCTATTTTGATAAGAGTTTTGCCGAGTTTGTTGTTGATCCCAAATTCACTCGTGCGTGATATTTGTCGATGTTATTTTGTTTTTTTTTATGTTGTCGATTGGTAAACAAATAGTTCAACGAGGACTGATGGTGAGTGGTTAGTAAGCGGGCAGGTTTTCAAATATGACCCGAAACTGTCAAATGTTCATAATCAATCTTTAACCTAATGCTTTAGTGATAAAGTTGAAAATCTATTGAAGAAATTTGACAGATTGTAGTAGCTTGATGTCCTGGCGTCTCTAAAAGGACTAGTTAAGTGCCTGCCTGGATTATCGCTCCATCATACGCTTCATTCTTCATATAAGAATGCTGCATCGGCAGTAATAGTTGTCGTCGTTCACGAAACATCCAAAGTAGCCCGGACTGTAGATGTATGCACGTTTGATGGTAATATTGCCGTTTGTCTCGCCTTTGTACATGAGACTTAAATACGGGGTGGAAGTAAGGTTACACATAGTTCTAGCCGAATAAATAACGTTACACCTAGTTCTAGCCGGCTATACCTAAGTGCGGCCGGTAACTATCCTTTTTATTGCTAGGACACATCGACCAAATGAATTAGTTTAGGTTAGAACTGTGACCAAAGGCGCGCGGCCGAGCGAGCACGGTGCACGGTGCCGCGGCAGCGGCCGGACAGCGCTACATCCTAATTGGTTGTATTATAACACACTGTTACCGGCCGCACCTAGGTATAGCCGGCTAGAACTAGGTGTAACCTTACATATTTGAATATATTTTCCGCTGGATGCGAGACGCACCCGACCGGTTAGTGTGGCGACACTTGGGGCTGGCCTATATCCAGCAATGGACTTCTTTCGGCTGAAATGATGATGATGATAATGTATAGATATATTGGAATAGGGAATGGTGTTTCTCTCTGATCTACGATTTGATGGCAAATCGACGTAAGTGTCTGATTTAAGATTTAGCTAACGATCTACGGCAGTTCGTATAACTTATTTATTCGCTAATGCTCAGAAAACTGTGAAGGAAAACATTGTGAGGAAACCGGCTTTTCTAGAACAAAAAATACTAAGATTGTATCCGTCAGTCGTCCAAGGCTCTTTTGAAAATCGGCGTCAGACAGCATCCATCTGGCAGAAATGAGCCTTTTTGGCACAGCTGTGAGGAGCACGTTATTCTTTATGTTTCATGAAGTTTTTATTTTAAAATGTGTTCCTTGTATGTGGTACTTGTGCTAAATAAACATTTTGCTTTCTTTCTTCTTTTTACCCGACTGCGGCGAAGCCAAAAGGAAGGGTTATGATTATAGCAGTCTATGTATGTATGTATGTTTGTATTTACGTATGTTCCTCCGTGGCGCCTTAAGTATTCATCCGATTTTGATGAATAAGATGTCAATCGATTCGTTATTATAGCCCGGGTAACAAAGGCTATATTTTAACCGACTTCAACAATAGGAGGAGTCGATTTTTCAGTAGTCGGGTTTTTCACACAAATTCTTGTTTGCTTAAAATTGTGACGGCTGTAGATTACAGCCCACTCTCTCTATGAAAGCTGTGGAAAGATAATAGGCTACATTATACTAGATAGCTGATGGTTCAAACTGTAGGAGCGCTGACGAAGCATTTTGTATTCGTCGTACGCGCAGCCTTCGGAAACTCCAGTTTGCCCGTAACCGCCAATAGCTATTATAGACGTGCTCGCAACCTAAGTAACTACTCCATTGTAATATTTGTAATACGTTTCGCAATAAAGAAATATCTAAGTTCCGTCGCATTTCATTTCTCTCCGTAAGAAAGAAAGAAAGAAAGAAAACATATTTATTTGGCACATGCCACAAGTGCACACAACAAACAAATAAAAATAAAATAAAAAACTTAAATCTACACAATATAAAACGTAAATTAAACAGAAAAAAGGGACAATATTGTGTGCCTCACGGCTGCGCCAAATAGGCTCAGCACACACACACACACCTAAAGGCAATATATATAACACACAAAAAAACTATATATACCTACAAAATAAATAAAATTGAAGTATCTGTTTGTAATATCAAAATAACAGCTTTTGACTGAAAGAATATGAAAAATATACGGTACTTCTAGCAAAACCACTTTTTTTTTGTCTGTCTGTTTTTTCCAACTAATCTCCGAAACGCCTGGACCGATTTTAAAGGGAATTTTAATGGCAGATAGCTGATGTTATAACGTGTACAGATTTTAAGAAAAATAATGAGGGTTCCGTGCAAAAAAAAACCCTTGAAATGATTAACAATCCAACTAAAAAGGAAATAATATTTTTTTATAATAATTCCACGAACGAAGGTCGCAGGAAACAGCTAGTATTTGTATAAAATATGGATTAAGATTACTATCTAGATATAATATTAATTTCGGGCGTGAGTCATTTAAATTTCTAATGTATTGCGGTTGTCCTTATCTACAACTATTACAGAAATACAGAGATATCCTTGCATTAGAGAATCTGAACCGAACGGCATAAGAGAGAACCGTTTTAGCATATTAATGTCCGTTTAACAAACACGAGAGATGCGACATGTCTTGCAACACGAGCGACTTTTGCCGCGACTTCAGACGTGTATTACGACGCGCCTTCAGCAGCACGCGTACGGGTTTTGCTGACGGAAGAATCGACAAAATGACAGATTGTGTCGACAAAATGACAGATTGTGTCGACAAAATGACAGATTTCTTTTCACAATCTGTCATTTTGTCGATTCTTCCGTCAACGAAACCCGTTTCTACGGTGTTCATGCTACACATGAACGCGTTGCGGAGTGCAACGCGACTGTTGGCGCGACCTGCGTCAAGCGATACGTGCGACCGTGCGTGTCACTTGTTGAGCACCGTCGCGTCGCAATAGCTCGTGGCATGCGCTAATATGAGCTATTTCTTTTATTTATTTTCTCCGCAGTCGCTGTCGCCATAGAATTTGTAACTCTCAATTTAACGTCGAGAGTTGAAATTCCAACGGTGTAATAATAATATTTCGGTATAGCTTACTGAAAATGAGCGTTATAGCTCAAGAAGATAGGGCGGTTAATATTAGATATGGATTTCAACAGATTAATCGGGATGATTGCATGTCTGTGCTTAGCTTTAAGATCAAGGTGTTTTGATATGATTAAGACAAGTAATGAAGGACACCGACACCTGGATAAGGGACTCGCAGAACCAGGGGAAGTGTGGCAGAAGAAAGGGGAGGCTCATAACCCAGCAGTGGGTGATTCCGGGCTGATGTGATGACGATAAAGTAATGCAGAAACGTTATCAAACAAACACTGTTTTAAATTTTCACGGTTTATAACTAAACTTATACTGTCCCTGCGCGGGTTGCTGCGGGGTTGTCCCCGCGATCATGGCGCTTGCAACAGCGAAATATCGGGAGCTCAAAATAACGAACAATCACGGAAGACTTTGAGTGCGTTACATTGAGTCTTATCGTAAAACGTGATTTTTCACCCCAAAAAAAAAGTCGTTTCCCAGCAAATTTTTTTGCATAAAGTTACTGAGTTTGATGTACCTATGATACATAATGCTTGTGTGACGGCTTCGTGAAGGGTCCGTTTACACCTATATATATTTTAATATTTAGCGAAGGGTAATAAATCCATTAATCCAGGACTACTTCAGCCATGTCTACTGGTGGTTAAACAACCAACCAGTCATTCTTGACTCGTTGCTTCTCTGAGGCATATTAATGACTAACTTATGCCCGTAGCTTCGCCCGCGTGGAGTTCGGGAATTGCCCACGGGATCGCAGTTCCGGGATAAAACCCTATGCGCTATCTCTGTGCCAAATTTCATCAAGATCCTCTCAGCCGTTCCAGCGTGATTGAGTAACAAACATCCATCCATCTAAACTTTCACATTTAAGATGATAATTTATTTATTTATTTTAAACTACATGTACAAAAGTGGTACATAGGCGAACTTAATGCCATAAGGGATTCTCTACCAGTCAACCTTTGGGTCTAAAAGGACAGAATTGTGATAGAGTACAAAAAAAAAAAAATAAGAAAAATACCATTTTGTTAACATAAATTAATATACATAAATAGATACGTACATAAATACAAATTTACAAATAACCACATATCTATATACATATAATAAAACAGTAAAAAAACTGTGTCTGTACATTGAAGATAATAAAAAATAAAAAAATGGGTGTGGTTTAGAAACAGTAATAGAGCACGAATCCAAAAAAAAAATTCTGTCTGTTTGTCTGTTTGTCTGTTTGTCTGTTTGTCTGTTTGTTTGTACACGCTAATCTTCGGAACTACTGGACGGATTTGAAAGATCTTTTTTTTGTTGTTTAGGTATTGAGTCTGGGCAACATATAGGCTATAATTTATCTTGGAAACTTGAACACCTGTTGCAGAACCACAATAGACCAGCTAAACTATAAGAGATACAAAAATAGTACCATAGCAAAAATTGTTCCACGTGATGAGCATTTTCTGTTGAGAGAATAAATTTGAAGATCTGGAACACCTGATGTGGAACTCCAAGAGCCCAGCTACACTATAACATATATAGGAATGACGTCTTAGCAAAAAATTTTCAATCTGATGAGCACTCTCTGTTGATTTATAAAAATCGAAGATCTGGAACACCTGTTGTGGAACTCCAAGAGCCCAGCTACACCATAACACATATAGGAATAACATCTTAGCAAGAATTTTTCAATCTGATGAGCACTCTCTGTTGATTTATAAAAATCGAAGATCTGGAACACCTGTTGTGGAACTCCAAGAGCCCAGCTACACCATAACACATATAGGAATGACGTCTTAGCAAAAATTGTTCAATCTGATGAGCACTCTCTGTTGATTTATAAAAATCGAAGATCTGGAACACCTGTTGTGGAAATCAAAGCTAACACTAATTTAACTGTATAATTATAAAATAACATAAGCTGGGAGTACCTCCACGCGGTGAAGGCAGTCATTGAAAATTTGACTCTACTGGACAAAACTCCTATTTATTTTTTTATTTTATCGAATAAATATGCCTTCGGGCTTATGTTATTTGAGTGTTTAATTTCCTTTTCCACTTTTCTTCGTGACACGGTAGCCTACCCGGTGACGCAGGGGAACAGTCACTTAGATTTTAATTGATCAGGTATCTTCACAATAAAACTATAACCATGCCTAGAAAGAGGTCAAATCTTTCCCAATGTTTCAAAGGAGCTAAAAGATTGAGGATCATAAGATCCCAAGAATCTACCGAAGAACGTCAGGAGAGACTTGATGCTGTTCGGAACATCAGGCTGCAACTCGCTCCGTGGAAACCTCTTCGGATCGCGAAGCACGCCTGCGTTCTCAGGGTATTTACGCATCTACTGTGAAGAATATGATGCACGACTGACCGCTGATCGTGAACGTCATGCATTGTCTCGCGAGTCGGAGACGTTCACGGAAAGAAAATTACGCTTGAGTTCTCAGCGTGTATACACATCGACTTCGAGGTATCTAGAGACGAGTGCGGAACGTGATGCACGACTGACCGCTGATCGTGCAAGTCCATGCATTGTCTCTCGAATCGGAGACGTTCAAGGATAGAAAATTACGCTTGAGTTCCAAGCGTATCTACGCGTCGACTTCTAGGTCTCTAGAGACAAGTGGGGAACGTGATGCGCGACTGACCGCTGATCGTGAGCGTCACGCATTGTCTCGCGAGTCAGAGACGTTCACGGATAGAGAATTGCTCTTGAGTTCCAAGCGTATCTACGCATCGACTTCTGACTTACAAAAATGAAAGATATGGAACGTCTCGAATCGTCTCGCGCATCCCGTTGTTTTCCCGTCCCCGGGCTCTTAGAATTCGACATCAGAGGTTTCAGATCTTCGATTTTGACGACCCCGTTATCGCTGGCATAAGCAACAGGATCCGCGTACGAAGTCGCGGGCAGAAGCTAGTTTACAAATAAAATGAAATGAACTAATACATATTATAATACATACAAATAGGCCAAAATACGAGAAAACTAATAATGAACGACTATGACTAACCAACTACTAACTAATCAAGTATATTACTTACTACAAAGTGATCACCGACTGTGACAGCTCCATCTTACCATCTTCAGTCCAGTATTTAGTCGAGTTTATTTAATAAAGTCCGCATAATACCCAAAACAATTTGGTTATCAAGAACATTTATGGTCTTGGCACGGCTCCAGGGAATTAAATCCAGATCGTTATTATAAGTATGCTGCACACACAGCTGGGAGCCAGCTCATGACCTGGTGTTGTTGTCGTTGTATCCACATCTGTGTACACTTCAACTTACTTAACTGTTCAGGCGTGACAACATCATCTTCGTAGCCTTTTCCCAACTATATTGGGGTCGGCTTCCAGTCTAATCGGATGCAGTATTTTACATGGAGCGACTGCCTATTTGACCTCCACAACCCAGTTAGTACTGGATAATACGATACCCCTTAGTAAGACTGGTTGTCAGACTTTTTGGGCCACTGACTACCTAACAACTGTCAAAGATCTACAAATGACATCCGGGACCAACGGCTTAACGTGCTTTCCGAGGCACGGAGGAAACTCGATGTGTAATGGGTGGTCACCCATCCACAGACCAACTTACGCTACCTAAAGATCGACCCAAGCGGCTGTTATTATCCGTCCCTACTCCATACTTACTGCGAAAGTAAGTTTGTTTGTTTGTTACCTTTTCACACCTAAACCACTGAACCGATCATCCTGAAATTTTGAATATACGTTGTCAGATGTACAGAAACGGACATAAGGTACCTTTCATCCCTAAAAAAAGTAAGTTTCCGAGGAAAACAACAATAAAGTTCTTATGATAATAGATGGCGCTACGTGTCTTTCGAATCATGATTGAATTATATTATAGAAACATTAGCAGTTTGTTAAGAGTTTAAGTGTCAAATTCTAAATGATCGTGAGCGAAGCCGCGGGCAAAAGCGAGTGTGCAATAATTATCACCAACGAAAAAGAAAATATTCACAAAGTAAATTCACCGCAAAAAAATTACGAGAGGCCAATTTAAAAGTTAAAAAGGGGGACTTGAGTTAAGGATGGCAATACCGCTCCTTCTTTATATGCATGGCAACACTCACAGGGCTCGTCTTGGACTTAAGGGGCTCAATTTACCATTTCTTTCTTTTAAAAACGTTTTGCCTTGAGGTGAACACTCCTTGCCATTTTCGTTTTTTTTTTAAATTTATGTTGACTTTGTATGATGTTACGTCATACCAAGTACTAGGTATTTATGCCAAGTATAGCAGTCACCCGCAAGGGCTTGCGATTAAAAAATAACAGTATTTTTTAAGGTTAAGCAACGGCTGCCAAGCTTGGTCCGTGGATGGGTGACCATTCAATATACACCGTGAAACTTACTTTCCGATTCACAGAGGGTTCTGTGAATCGGAAAGTAAGTTTAATCAGTTGATCTGTGCTGTAATTTGTAGGATCTTTGACAGTAGTTGTGGGTAGTTAGAAGCCTGAAATTCTGACAACTGCAGTCTAACCGAGGGGTGTCATGTTACTCAGTTATAGGGTTGTGGAGATGAGATAGGCGGTCGCTCCTCGTATGTGAGACGGGAGGGGATCATCATCTGCCTAGCCTTTTCCCAACTATGTTGGAGTCGGCTTCCAGTCTAACCGGATGCAGCTGAATACCAGTATTTTACATGGAGCGACTGCCTACCTGACCTCCACAACCTAGTTAGTACTGGGTAATACGACACCCCTTGGTAAGACTGGTTGTCAGACTTTTAGAGCCACTAAATACCTGTTACGACTGTCAAAGATCTACAAATGACACCCGGGACCAACGGCTTTACGTGCTTTCGGAGGCACAGAGGAAACTCGGTATGTAATGGGTGGTCACCTATCCACAGACCAACCTAAGCAAACACGGCTTAACCTAAAGATCGACCCGAGCGGCTGTTATTATTTAGCCACGAGCTCCTTTTATTTATTTGCATAAACATATTTATAAATTACATGACTAATGTTTTCGTACTGCGTCCCATCTTTTTTGAATACACCGTGACTTTTTTCGTCTTACAAAGGTGGTCGACTCAATGTGCCCGACATAAAATAGTTCTAGGCGCGATTTTTTTTTTTTACCTGTCGTAATAGGTACAAAGAAAAATAAATAAACATTAGAAAAAATTATGAAACATCCTGTTAATGATGTTTACGTGGCAAAAGGGAGAATATACCTACCCAACGCTCGAGTCCAGTAGATCACAACACGGTGTTTTAACTACGTCATGCGTCATAATATTGAATAATATTTTTATTTTTAAATTATTAAAATCTCATAAATACCTATTTTTTTTTAATGCTTAGTAGTCATTGGATACATGAAGTGGGCTGCCGTTGTAAGACGACTAAAAAGTCACGGTGTGTATAATAAAATTAATTCAACGGCTTAACGTGTTTTCCGAGGCAAGGAGGGATTGAAAGGATATCCACTACAAATCTGAAACCCGACTGATCCAATAAGACGCATTGGTACTACTTGTCCAATCCTAATCCACGACCTTAAAACATCAAAGGTTACTATAGGTTGTCAACCTTTTACCCTCTCCAGCTGAAGTTTACGCATCGAAATAATAAAAATCTTTAAGCAAACACATTGTATGGAAAACAATAAACCGTGTTTAGGTATACTCCTTTGTGTGGAAAACAAAACAAAATCATAAAGCTGGAAATTACAACTATGTCAGAGTATTTTGACGTGCGTTCTACAAGAACTGCAAAAGAGAAACAGTCCACGCAATTGAATGTCTACATTAAATATGTAAAGAAACACACCGCTTTAAATATGTCTTCCTATAGATTGATAATGCCGAATGATATACGGTGCAGTGTGCGACCTGCTTAGAGTATCGGCCTCGTGTTGTTTGTAATTATGAAGTCTGTCAGACTGGTTGTCAGACTTTCGGGCCACTACTGCAACGACTGAACTGTGCTATGATGGTTAATATAGAGATATAAAGGGTGTAACAAGACCCATAACGAAGCCGAAAGACACTTGTTCTCCCTGTCATTGCCATCATTTTTTTGTTCTAGACCATATCTGGCAACCTTCTAGTTACGGAGATATTGGTGGTGAAAGTTTCAACTTTTTCACAAGTTTTTTTTTAATACATATGTTTAATGTAAGAACTTTACTTTACGACCCCCGTACTATTCAATCCATCCATCAGCACAATGTTTTGATTGCGTTACATTGAGTCCTACCGTAAAACGTGATTTTTCACCCCAAAAAAAGTCGTTTCCCAGCAATATTTTTTGCGTAAAGTTACTAGTTAGTTTGATGTACAGAATGCTTGGTTGACGGCTTCGTGAAGGGTCCGTTTACACCCTGTATGTAATTATGAAGAAAAAACGTGGGAGCGCAGACAGACTAGCGCGTCGTTCTTTTTCTTTCTCATAAAATGATTAACAGTGAACTTACAAGTGGTTTATATCATAACCCATTTGCGAATCGTCTGTTTTTCATTACTCCTCATTTGATGTTTAATTAAAATAAATGTATCTGCAATACGTCATTTTGTGAAATAAAACACTCGTGAAATGTGTGAGATGGATAGATTGACGTGGATATGTTAGAGAGAGACGGAAATAGTCGAAGGTCTTTGGTCAGATGGAGCGGTTATTAGGCTGCGTTTTCACGGCCGCTGAGCGGTGCGAGGATGCGTGGCTGTGGAACGGTGTGAGCGTGTCCACCAGAGATGTGCTAGGCCGCTGGGCTGTGCGAGGATGCAGAGCGACGCTGTGAAACGGTGCGCAGATGAGCGACACGAGGATGTGTAGCGGGCTCGTTTCAGATGCGAGCGGTAACCACACCGTCTAGTGACTGCTTTTTTTTTTCGCTGGTGTCCGTCCCTAGCACACATCCCCCGCACACATCCCTCGCAACACATCCCTCGTACACACTTTCCCTTGTTTTGTATGTACAAAAGCTGCGCTGAGCGAGGCTAGGTAAATGAAGTGATTCTATTGGTTCTTGACAAACACATCCCTTGCAAAGCATCCTCGCACATCTCCGGCGGTAACGCAGCCTTACGCGGGTCAAACAATTTCAAGATTTGATATTGAAAAGAATAATATTATGATGATGTATTTGGCTCACCCTTTCGCTTTCATACTTCCTAGTCCAGTGCGTCACCGTAGTTCTTCATCAGATGAAGGTAAACAAATGACTATTAAATCGTCGTATACACATGAGAGATTTTGCATTCGATAGAGCTTCAAAATGTGAAAAAGGCTGGCGTAAAAAAGTTATTTTGCCAAAAATTACACATAAGAGGTCTTAAAGTCGCAACGACGATCTAAAGTTTAGGTCGATGAGGATAATGAAAGTTAACGTCGAAGTTAAATAAAACTAATTAAAATAAAACGACCTAAATCAGAATCTTTCTTATTGCTTTCGGAATGTGGTTCCATATCTTCAATATCAACTAGTAAAAGAAATCTACTGTTTCCGCATTCTTCAATATTAACAGAACAAAAAATCGTAACACAGAACCCAAATACTAAACAAACGAAAACGCCAATTAACCATCAAGAGACTCGACCCTTACTAAAATAAACGCTGAGAAAACGCGGCGTCTCACCCGCCAAATACATCCAAGACCATAACACACTGCCCTCTAAAAATATAATAGACATGAAACTAAAAATACAACGAAACACAAACATCTTTTATAGCATTATAATCACGAGAGCAAAGACATCGATACGATTCGGCCTAATACCGAACGAACAATAAAAATATGTTTTTATGTCAGACTCGTGTGAGCTTTTCAAAAAAATAAAGTAAAGATGTCTGTAGACAAGATAAGTAAACAGATGTGGGTTTTTAATGGATGGAATGCGTAATGGTGAATACGAGTTTATAATGTTGGTGGATTAGGTTGAGTTCTTTTTTGTGTGTTGTCTATGTTACCAGAAATGTATGAAACCTAGGAATTCTATACAATTCCTAGGAAATATATACAATTCCGAGCCTACTTAGAAAATGTGCAAAATAATGTTTTAAAGATTCTAATACACACATTTCCTGTATTGTATGCATTTACTAGGAATTGTATGAAATTCCGAGATGATACTAGGAAATGTTCAAAAACGAATGTTCTGTGATAAAATAAATAAAACACGAATAAAATCAACATTAAGGTAAATATCTAAATGTTGTGATAAGGCGTAGTCGACGTAGCTCCGCTACGCAGGGCTCCTATTTCTGTCTACAGGGTTTAAAGTAACCTCGGGGTGCCCCAAGTCCCGAGCTCGCTTCGCTCGCTCTTTCATCCTAAGTTTTCCTTGCCACAATGCCTTGTTTACGTTGGTGTGGTGTGTAGTGTATTAGAGTAACATAAAAAATAGGAGTACAATAGATGCTCTCGACTGTGTGTAGTCTCCCCTCGCACCGCTATCCTAGCTATACTTAAGAACACCAAGAATGTAATACATTTCCGATCGCTATTTAGGATATGTATAGATTTCCTAGGAAAAGTGCAAAATTACAAAATATATCATAGATTTCCTATCTATTTAAGGAATTGTATACATTTCCTAGGAATTGTATACTTTTCCGTTAACATGTACACAACAAAAAAATGTTATTAAAAAAACTTATAACCTGGTTTAAAAGAAAGTGTAGTGACATAAATTGAAAAGAGTATGCTTAGATGGTTTGGTCATGAGGAGAGGATGAGTGAAAGGCGATTAACAAAAGGTATTTACAAGGCAGATGTGAGTGGCAACGCCGGGAGGGGACGCCCTAGAAGGACATACACTGACCTTATTGGTGAGGTTCTTCAGAAAGGTCAGGTGTATAGTACTCGCAACCGGCGTACGTGTATGGCGTGTTACCATATAAAACCTTCATTTTAACCCTATTCCTCCTTCGTTTTAACCTTCATTTTGATAGACTCGAAGGGGTTGAAAAAAAAAATTTGGAACCCCACAAGACGCCCAAAATCCGCCATGATTTTTTTCTAACATTTTAATGTAACCAGTCACACTCACCGCCATCACGGATCTAACAACGTATAATTTATCGAAATCAAAACAAAAAAATACATACGCCACGTCTGAAGGCTGAGGCCGCACTGACAAGTTGTGCATCGGGGTCCTGGCGAGGGCCAGGGGGCAGAGCGGTCCAAGCTGTGACTGGTTAAAAAGCTTGGACTTCACTGAATCATGTCCAAGTCAGCTCTGTACAATTCGATCTGTGTCGAGCGAGATTTTCTCTAACATATTGTTATATCACGCCACTACATTATATTTTGCCGCCCGGCACACGAATCATACCGAGCCGAACGAATATGCAACTAGCACTCCTAAAGTGCAAGCCACACCACCAGTTGGCGGGCGGGCGAGTTTCACCGCTTTTCATACTTTTTTTTCACACCGTGAACTACCAAGCTAAGCTACGTCAGCGATACAAAAGTATGAAAAGGGCGTCGTTCGCGTTATTTCACCAATTTTCATACCTTTTTTCACACCGTGAACTATCGAAAGATACGAACAAAGTATAAAATGGGCGTCGTTCGCGTCGCTCGCCCGCCCGCCAGCTGGCGGTGGCCTGCGCTTAATCATCATCAACATCATATCAGCCCGGAATCACCCACTCCTGGGTATAGGCCTCCCTTTTTCTGCGCTTAATGCTTGAACAAAATCCAAGTAGGTACCCATCAAAAGCATTCAAACAATCTCGAATATTCGGCTGTTCACCTTTCACGACAAAAATAAACACAACTGGTATTCCACTCAGCAATGTTTATTATTTATAAAATAAAATCATTAATAAGAGTAGGCGTTTTATTAATTTTATTATATACAAAGCAGATGGGACGCAGTACGAAAGCATTAGTCATGTAATATATAAATATGTTTAGGAAAATAAATAAAAGGAGCTCATGGCTAAATAGTAACAGCCGCTCGTGTCGATCTTTAGGTTAAGCCGTGCTTGCCTAGGTTGGTCTGCGGATAGGTGAACACCCATTACATACCGAGTTTCCTCCGTGCCTCGGAAAGCACGTAAAGCAGTTGGTCCCGGTGTCATTTGTAGATCTTTGACAGTCTTTACAGGTAGTCAGTGGCCCAAAAAGTCTGACAACCAGTACCTACCAAAGGGTATCGTATTACCCAGTACTAACTGGGTTGTGAAGGTCAGATAGGCAGTCGTTCCATGTAAAATACTGGTATTTAGCTGCATCCGTCCTACCAAAGGGTATCGTATTACCCAGTACTAACTGGGTTGTGAAGGTCAGATAGGCAGTCGTTCCATGTAAAATACTGGTATTTAGCTGCATCCGGTTAGACTGGTAGCCGACCCTTCCACTCCGCCCAGAGCGGGACCGTCATTTGATGATTTCCCATACGAAAAAAAAAAAACAAATATTTTGTAACCAATTTTTTATGCAGATAAAGTCAATAATGACAAAGTTAAAATATTTGAACATAGTTTACCAAGGGCCAGTCGATATAATATGTATCCATCACCTAATGTTTACTGGTGCACGATTTACGAGGCTACGATCTACAATGATTTGGAGCCGTAGCACTAACGTCATACAACATTGTTTATAAACATTCATCGGCCAGCGTAGAAAAAATGAATTAATTCGTCTGCCATGCTGTGGTTTTCCGGGAGGAATGTGGAAATAGATTTTATAGGACTTATTCTAGTCCTTGAATTATTCTTGTCGTGGATTCGCACTCAGACAGGCGCATTACTTTGTGTAATTTTATTAATATGTTACAGCTAAAAGCCGAAGAAAGGTTATACCTAGTTCTAGCCGGCTATACCTTGGTGCTGCCGGTAACTATCCTTTTTATTGCTAGGACACACTGATCAAATGGACTAGGTTAAGTTAGGTTAGAACTGTGACAAAAAGCGCGCGAGCTGAGCGAGCGCAGCGAGCCGTGCCGCCGGCGAGCGCTACATCCAAATTGGTTGCATTATAACAAACTGTTACCGGCCGCACCTAGGTATAGCCGGCTAGAACTAGGTGTAATCGTACTTCGGCTTCTAGCCGTAACAAATACAACACTGCTCTCAAAACGGTGAAAGAAATCGTCGTAAGGCATGTACTGAAAATTAAAAGACATGTTGTATCACATCGTAATATCACATGGTCAGTGTCCTGGATTGGATACTTATATTCCGGGGCTCTGTCTCAGGAAGCAATCCCTTTATTTTGAAGTAGTATTCGTAGACTGTCCCAGAATAAATCCAAAACGAAAAGCATACATTTTGGGCTCTTGTGTATAACCAAATTAAGCCTTTATGTAATATAGTTTTTGTGCGAAATTACACGATTTTCCCGAGTTTGTACAACAGTAATTCGAACATTTTCCTAGGCATGCGGCGCTATTAAGAATATTAATGATCTCCGTAACGTAATTACGAAACAGATAATTTCAGTTGAAACCATTTATCTTAGGCTAGGCGTAGAATAGACGAAACTATCCTATAACCATTAATATATATCATTTACCCCGTCTGCCTTCAAAGCAAGAGTGAACAGGCATCTTCTGGGCACGCTTGTTCCATCATAGACCTCATCTATCGCTTTCCATCAGGCGTGATCGAGGATAAGAGCAGGCCCATTTTGTAATAAAAAAATATGATAATAAAAAAACTATACAGGGTGTAAACGGACCCTTCACGAAGCCGTCAACCAAGCATTCTGTACATCAAACTAAGTCACCCTACGCAAAAATTATTGCTGGGAAACAACTTTTTTTTTTGGGGTGAAAAATCACGTTTTACGGTAAAACTCAATGTAACGCACTCAAAACTTGGTGCTGATGGATGCTTTGAATAGTAAACGGGTCATGGAGGTAATTAAAGTAACGTTAAAACCTTAAAAAGTAGTATTTAAAAAAAAAATTGGAACTTTGACCTCCAATATCTCCAGAACCTGTGGTTTCCCAGGTATTGTCTAGAAGAAAAAAATGATCCCAATGATGGGCCGAATATGTGGTTTTCGTTTTCGTTAAGGGTCTTTTTACACCCTTTATAACACCAACACGCCTTGGGCCAGAGGTGTACTTATCTTGTGTTGTTTTTCTGATGATCAAGACCAGCAGAATGATGCTTACCTGCAAAAGAAGAAGGAAACGTTTATATTCACAAATAAAATAAATACAAATGTTATCCCACCATATTTTTCAGCTCATTAATTAAATAAAGTGTTCCTGGTAGGTATTCTATTGTTGCACAAAGGTTATTTAAAGACTTATCAATCACTCATTAAATATTCAAAAAACATTTAAAAAAAAAAATTAAAAAATCTGCCAATAATACTTGTGCCAATTTGGCATTATTTTGCGATTACCGGATCGTTATGCCCGTTTAAGGGTTAACTAGACCTTTAACAAAAGCCGAAAGGCACTTGTTCCCCCGTCATTGCGATTTTTGCGTAGGGTTACTTAGTTTTATGTAAAGAATGCTTGGTTGACGGCTTCGTGAAGGGTCTGTTTACACCTTGTATCTTCCAAGATTTTTGTGAAAAATTCTAAGTAATGTATATTTACTACTGAACCCATATAAACTCAGACTACTCAATACATAATAATGCCTACTTTTATAATAAGCCACGTGCGTTGACTGATACATCATTCTACTAAGGCATCGTTCAGGGTGAGGAGCGTTCGCGGATGACAAGACGGCTGTGAAGTGCTAAAATATTTAAAACCGTCCTGTACATCCATGCTGTTTAGGTGTGTCTGAATCAAGTCAAGGTGTCAAGCGATAACTTCTTTAATTTGTTTTTTCCGCAGTTGCTGTAGTTTGGGGCCCAGGGCTACTTCTACTTATGCACTCTTTTAACTATCACTGTTTTCGTTTTCTTGTTTGTACTGCCCGCTACAACAGCTAGCTATGTTCAATAATCTATTTATTCACTAAATCGCGCCCGCTACCTCAAACTCAAACTCAAAGCATTTATTTCAAATAGACCCGTGACAGGCACTTTTGCATAGTCAAAAATAAGCTACCTACAGTCCCGCCACAGGCATAATAACTGCGAATGGACTGTAGTTGCCCATTCGAAAATAGTAGATCTCATGGAGAAGAAACTCCATGGACACTCTTTTCAAATCAAGTTATATATTACATAGTCCTGGGTACAATATTGTTGCTTCTATATGTGAGCACAGTGTAGAGGTAGGAAAATAAAACAAAACTACAGTTAAAACCATAAAGATTAGGATAAGCCCTACTAACCATAATAGAAAGTCTATGTGGTACTCACACTTACAAAAACTCAAATAATGCTTCTAATTTATATAAAACAATGGTTATCAAAGTAACTAAGTTTCCAAACGAAAAAAAAAAATGAAATGATGAAATAACTAAAGAACTAAAGGGGGAGCATCTCTTCCAAATATTAAAATCTTAGTATGTGAGCCCAAGTGGCAGTGGAGCAGGACCAGCATTGAGCCAAGCATTTTTATCTACGATATAGTCTTCCAACTTATAATATGCCTCGCCCGCTACCGCTCCAGTCACCGCGTGCTCACCCTGAACGAGACCTAATGACTTTGCGGACAGAATACTAAGAGATTAGCCTGTTTACATGACAGCCTGGCGAGATAGCTTTTTATTATATTTGTGTACTGTTTACACGATGAAAGATGGCGGATTGCTACGTCGAAAATGTTGTTGGTTCATCAGTCAATGCATTGAGATATCTATACTAATATTATAAAGCTGCAGTGTTTGTTTGTTTGTTTGTTTGAACGCGCTAATCTCTGGAACTCTGGTCCGATTTGAATGATTCTTTCAGTGTTGGGTAGTCCATTTATCGAGGAAGGCTATAGGCTATATATCATCACGCTACGACCAATAGGAGCGTAGCAGCAATGAAAAATGTTGCAAAAACGGGGAAAATTGTATTTTTAATAACTTGACGCGGACGAAGGTCGCGGGGAACAGCTAGTTTTAGAATAAAGCTTTTGCCCGCAGCTTTGCTCGAATTTGACAATTAATTCGGGTTGATTTTACGTTGGCCTAAGGCTTGTCGTTGCCATACAACGTGGCAACGCCGCCAGTCCCTTGGGTACATTACCAGTTGATAGTGTTAAGGAGGAGTTTTTTGAGGCCATTTTTAAGTAACTTTCGGTTATTTTAATTTATTAATGTATTTAATATTTAGCTAATAAATATTCGGGTTGTACACTGTAATAATATAATTCAATCATGATTCGAAAGACACGTGGCGCCATCTATTGTCATAAGAACGTTATTGTTGTTTTCCTCGGAAACAGTAGTTTTTTTCGGAATGAAAGGTACCCTATGTCCGTTTCTGTACACCTGACAACGTATATGCAAAACTTCAGGATGAGCGGTTCAGGCGTGAAAAGGTAACAAACAAACAAACTTACTTTCGCAAATCGCATTTATAACATTGGTAAGGATTAGGGGATCTTAATCATCATAATCATCAACCGAACCTGTTCCTAACTATGTTGGGCTCGGCCTCCTATCCAAACGTACCTAAATATCAGTATTTTATAAGGCGCGACAGTCTTTCTTTACATACAAATAAATTAAATTGAAGTATCTGTAGTTGTAGTTTGTAATTTCAAAATAACAGCTTTTTACTGAATGCATTTGAAAGTAATACAGGGTGTAAACAGACCCTTCACGAAGCCGTCAACTAAGCATTCTGTACATCAAAATAAGTAACTTTACGAAAAAAATTCGGATACGACTTTTTTTTTTGGTGTGAAAAATTACGTTACCGTGAGGTAAAACTCAATGTTACGCACTCAAAATTTAGTGCTGACGGATGCTTTAAATTGTTATTGGGTCATGGAGTTAATTAAAGTAAAGTAAAAATCTTAAAAAGTGGTTTTAAAAAAAAATAATGTGAAAAAATTGGAACTTTGACCTTCAATATCTCCAGAACCTGTGGTTTCCCAGGTATTGTCTAGAAGAAAAAAATTATCCCAATGATGGGCAGAATATGTGGTCTTCGTTTTCGTTAAGGGTCTTTTTACACCTTTTATACGGTATACTTATAACAAAAATAAAACATTTTTTTTAAATTTTTGTCTCTCGTTCTGTCTCTTTGTTCCGGCTTATCTCCGAAACGGCTGGACCGATTAACGGGACTTTTACTGGCAGATAACTGATATTTCAAGGAGTAACTTAGGTGTGGGATTGTACTTACTTTTTTTTTTTTAAAGGATTATGGTTCCGTGCAAAAAAATTAAAACCCTTAAAGTTATCTTATCCTTATTATATTAAAGTTATAATTATATCCTTATTATCTTATCTAACCCTTAAAAAATATCTTTATAATAATTTCACGCGGACGAGCGGGCAACAGCTTTTTTTTGTTAGCCTCTTTGAGTGTCCCACTGCTGGGCAAAGGCCTCCCATTTCTTCTTCCAAACCTCTCTGTCCTGTGCGATATCTGGCCATGTTCGCCCCGCAAACGAGATCAGATCGTCACACCTCCTTCGTCGCGGCAACAGCTACTAGGGGGTCGTCCATTAATCACGTGATGTTTTTTAGCAACTTTTTAACCCCTACGTCCCCCATGGTGACACGTGGTGAGGTTTTAGACTACCCCTCCCCCCCTACCCAAAATCACGTGTATTTTTTTGGTACAAAGTATCTTAAAAAAAACCAGAATATTATCTTTAAATACAAGTTATTAGGTATAATCTAATTTAATTCTGGAAAATTAAGCACCGTGATAAAAAGTCAAGGTCACGCAGCGCTTTTCGGTTTAGAAATCGCGCGTTCAAAGAAAAAATAAATACACGTGATATCTCACCACACTCCCCCCTCCCCCTACTGATATTTCGTGATTTTTTCCGAACCCCCTTCACGAGATTAATGGACGACCCCTAGCTAGTACCAAATAATTTTCATCAACATTTTCTCCCAATTACATGATAAGAAAACCGAGCAAACCCACAACTACTCAATAAGCCTACAATTCCATATCTTATGCTACTAATACATCTTCAAACCCTCTCATCTATTGGATATCGCGCCGACAGCCGTGAGCTCTAGTTAAGCTATGTACACACGTGGGTGAATGAGTTAGTGAATGAATGGATGTAGTGTTGTTGCAGTCAATCATATTTATATCGAACGTAAGATGGTTACACCAAGACGATCAATGGAATCGTCTTGGATCACAATCGTCGACTATATATTGTTACGTCTTCGGCTGTTATACGAGAACCCTCTAGATTACGTTCGAGTCTAAAATGTTCTACGTGCAACGGCACGTAGAACATTCTAGACTCCCGGCTGTCATTTTGTAGATCTTTGACAGTCGTTAGGTAGTGACCCAAAAAGTCTGACAACCAGTCTTACCAAGGGGTATCGTATTATCCAGTACTAACTGGCTTGTGGAGGTCAGATAAGCAGTCTCTCCATGTACCAGTATTCTAATACTAGTATTCAGCTGCATCCGGTTAGACTGGAAGCTGACCCCAATATAGTTGGGAAAAGGCTAGGCAGATGATGACTATTTTATCCCATATCCAGCAGAGTTTCTAGGCACCCGTGCACCATTGTTAATCTCATCATTGCTTACTAGCAGGCAAGACGGCAGTCAAAGCGACTACATCAATTTTACAAAAAACTAAACTTATGCTGTCACTTACGAGATAATCTTCCGTGATTTGAAAGACAAAGAAAGAGGGTGGACAGATTTGTCTGCTCTTAATTTATTTTCCATCCACCTGCATTCTCAAGTCAACCCGCGATCATGGCGCTTACAACAGCGTCGAAATATCGGGAGCTCAAAATAATGAACAATCACGGAAGATATCCCGTAAGTGTAAGTGACAGTATAAGTTTAGTTGTAAACCGTGAAAGCTTAAAACAGTGTTTACAAAAAACTACTTTAAAATAACATTAATATTACCCTGTTTATAGAATATCGCTTTGTCTAATAACAAAACTCTAAACTCCATTTCAAGTTATTTCCAAATACTGACCTCATCACGTCTATTGAGTTCCGCTGACTAATTTAATTTGACCCCGAAATAGTTAATCTTGCTACTCACATCTTCAAATGCTCTTAAACCGAGCTTCGAGTGGGTAGCGTGTCCACAATGGTAAGTAAGCTACACTTAAGTATACTTATGAAATATAAGCCCCATTTTATAAGCGCCGGCCACCGGATAAGGACTTAACTGGTGAAGATTTTATAGGTAAGTTAATTTTAAAAGTAAAAACTAATATTACACATAATTTTATCTAACACATTTAAAAAAATTACAGGGCGTCAAAAAATTCGTCCACTACGCTGTCAACAGGAAAAGTGCCCAGAAGGCTGGCAGCATTGGTTGGATGGCAATGCTGATTCTTTGGCCAAAAAATAGGCACGCCCTCTGGTTACGTGAAGAGTCGACCAACCGCTTGGCGAAGGCACTCGGACCCCATGGCCCTAGTTTTTCAACCCCAAACTGCTCAAACACGTAACTACCAATTAAATTATTGTATTTGCAACGTTTGAGGTTTTCAGCACCAGCAGCAGCCGCCCCAGCGCAGCTCACTGTGCTAGGAAGATGGGATGGCGAAGGGTGTCGACGCAAGTTGCATCCCACACCAAAGGCCTACCCAACTTCCATGGCATTATGGTCATACCATCTGGTCTCTTCCCATCGAGGCGTGAGGAAGTAGACCTAAGTTGAATAGAATGGTTGTGGAAACTTTCATCAATTTGTCTTGGTATATAGGCATTTGAGGCAGAGGAATGAGGAACACACGTAAATAAAGTTTTACTTAGAATATAATTATGTAACTTATGGAACCGGTGGCAAGCACAATAAGCATCACCCATAGATATGAATAAAGACGTGGCTAAATAAAGGGTGTAAAAAGACCCTTAACGAAGCCGAAAATCTTTCAAGCCTTTTCCCAACAGTATTGGGGTCGGCTTCCAGTGTAACCGGATGCAGCTGAATACCAGTATTTTACATGGAGCGACTGCCTATCTGACCTCCACAACCCAGTTAGTACTGGGTAATACGATACCCCTTGGTAAGACTGGTTGTCAGACTTTTTGGGTCACTGACTACCTAACGATTGTCAAAGATCTACAAATGAAAACCGGAACCTACGGCTTAACGTGCTTTCCGAGGCACGGAGGAAACTCGGTAAGTAATGGGTGGTCCCTAGCCACAGACCAACCTAGGCAAGCACGGCTTAACCTAAAGATCGACCCGAGCGGCTGTTATTATTAAGCCACGAGCTCCTCAAACCTTACGCTACCGGTAGGTGATATTATGATTCAGCGCCAATGTTTACCTGCAAGATCTCGGTCATACGGTCGTATCTCCGTCTATTTCCGTACGTAATGCGTACGACGGACTATTTTTCTTACTAAACTTCAATTTACGTTGCCGCGGCACGGAATGGAAGCGTATTTTTGTAACGAAATTGTAGAATGAACTTTGTGGCAATTGTGTAACGTGCTGCGATTTGGGCTTGCCGTATTGTTGGCCCCTAAGCGTACCACTGATTGCGATGACTCGACGAGTCATGGTAGGTACACACAGCGTCAGTATGTGCTAACCCCTCAAGTTTTAAAATGTATTTCTGCTACAAAATTGAATTCGTTACGAATAATCTAAAGAATACTTCAAAAAGAGTTCATTATTTCGAATTGTATTCGAACCATTGCAACACCGAATGTCGTCATACTCATACGCAGTTTAACGAACTAACCAGCGAGCCTATATGAACTGCGATGAAATTGTTACCTACTATCGTCCAAGTCACTTTATCTTTAGGTATCTGTCTAATCGATAGATGTTATAGTTTGAGGGTAGCCATTAATTTTAGTTAAGTACTTACTTTTTCTTTATAAAATAAATCTATATCCTCAAATTATAACTACAACGTTTGATGTATACGTTCACTTAAAATGATTACAGCAGGTTCTTACTAACTAAGCCAGTTATATAGTTAATAATTCGATGAATGATCGATCTACTTTGATTAAAAGAAGAAAACTTTTATTATTGCGTATAATGAATACGCAATAATAAAAGTATTAACGTTGTGTTGAATAAAAAAACAAAATTAAAAACAGATTTAAAAAAAAATACTAACTTAAACTTATTTATGCACTAAAACAATTTATTAATAACAATAAAACGTTTTTGCAAAATAGAAAAACCAACTTGGGCCTGTCACGGATTTGAACGCACATGTCTTTTAGAGGGGTAACCACTTAATGGAGCTGTGTGTTCAAGCGCGTAAGCACAACGACCAATTAACCTATGCAAACCAAATAAGGCTGATCTCTCATTGAACGGGAAGCCACATACAACGTGAGGTCAGATTACACTGGATATGTAAATCTTAACGTTTTGCCGTGTGTACGTCATAGAAACGGCTTAAGCTTTTAATTCTACGTACTTCTGAACTTTTAAACTTGGCACTCAGCTGTTTTATACCCCTTTTAGCGTTAGACTTTAGTGCCTAGTACATGAGTAGCTACTTCACAAGATTTATAACGTAAATTAGTTTTAGTACTAAAACGTTTTAGCTTTAAGAATTTAAGGTGAATCAATCTCAGCTTTTTTAATTCTAACACCCGGATTTGTTAAAAAGTTGGAACTTTGACCCCCAATATCTCCGTAACTAGAGGTATGGTGTAGAACAAAAAATATATCGCAATGACGGGGAGAACAAGCGCCTTTCGGCTTCGTTTAGGGTTTTGTTACACCCTTAGAACGGGGTCACGTGGCTAACAGCTGATAGGTAACAGGCGCGCGCGCAATTTCATACGGCTAATGTGTTATTGGGATAAAAGTGACCAAGTATAAAAAAAAATGTTTCTTTGGGAAAGTTGTTTGTTATCACGAGTACAACCACGTGTTTAAGTATCGGTCACTAATTACCAGTCACTCTACATACCCGTATAATACATAATAATTTTACCTTATTTTATCTGCCAAACCCACTACGGAGAACCAAGCGCTCCCAAATACTACAAATTTTGGAGCGCTTGGCAAGTACCCATGTCTACCGAACGGTGTAAACTTTGGATACCGGGGTAACACAACAAAAAAAAACATTAACAAACCCGAAATCTCCATAGCAACGGATCCTAAAAGCTTCCGATAACCTTTTGAAAAGAGACAAAAATAAATAATATTCAATTAGGGGCTAAAATTGCGAGCCGACGTAATTACTCTCATACGGGCATTGAGAGGACAATAAAGAAAGCTTTCAGGGAATTTTGATCTCTATTGTCGGTTACACAAAGGAAATTATTGCGAAAACATGCCAAGGACAAAGGAAGTCCTTATAAAGGAGGATCGTGGCGCAAGAAAATTGAAGCCCACAAAGACCATTTGAGAAAAATCGGACAAGTGTGAGTCTGACTCGCGGATGAAGGGATCCGTACTGTAGTAGGGGAGCCCCCTTTTTTATGGGAAATCATCAAACGACCTCTCCCCTCTGGGCGGAGTGGAAGGGAGTGTCAGACTTTTACTGACTAAAACCCATTCATGTTCCTTCTTTGCCCTTTGTGTTACAGGGCCGCGGTATCTCTTTCGTTCAGTCCCGCAGCCCTAGGGGAGCCCCCTTTGATTTGTAATTTATTATTTGTTCTTAAAAAGGCAACAGAAATACAGATTCTGTGAACATTTCAACTGTCTACCTATTACAGATCATAAGAAACAGCCCAATGACATACAGACGGACGGACAGAGGAGGCTAATAGGCTCCCGTAGGTTACGCTTCGGGTACGGAACCCTAAAAATCAGTCTAAAGCAAAATATTGTGTCTTTAAAATGGTTTTTCAGTCTATAACAAGTTTAGACAAAGAAGACATGAGCAGGAGCTCTTGGCTAAATAATAACAGCCGCTCGGGTCGATCGTTAGGTTAAGCCGTGCTTGCCTCGGTTGGTCTATGGATAGGTGAGTAGCGTTTGCGACTACTAGATTAACTAGGCAGTCCTAATCCTAATAGCTCTTTATAATATCGAAAACATCTTTGTCTGAACTTATTCAAGAGAGACTGCCTAGCCTTTTCCCAACTATGTTGGGGTCGGCTTCCAGTCTAACCGGATGCAGCTTAATACCAGTATTTTACATGGAGCGACTACCTATCTGACCTCCACAACCCAGTTATTACTGGTTAATACGATACCCCTTGGTAAGACTGGTCTACTGACTACCTAACGACTGTCAAAGATCTACAAATGACAGCCGGGACCAACGGCTTAACGTGCTTTCGGAAGCACGGAGGAAACTCGGTATGTAATGGGTGGTCACCCATCCACAGATCAACATAGGCAAGCACGGCTTAACCTAAAGATCGACCCGAGCGGCTGTTATTGTTTAGCCACGAGCTCCTCAACAGAACTGGTGAAATGTGGGTGTACTGTTAGATACACCGCTGGCAAACCCTTCGAGGTTTACAAGCGTGATGCTGTTTCGTTATGAACTCTCTGCCTCTGGTCATTTACAAAGACCACTTCCTACCTACAAACTTCGTCTTTCTACATCGTTCTCACATACATGTATTATCTCAACATGAATGATATAACCAAGATCTTGTAAAAATTTTTGATTGAAAAGAGTGTCCATGGAGTTTCTTGCCCATTCTTCTCCATAGAGATCTACGCTTTGGAATGGGCAACTACAGTACTTTCACAAGTTATTATGCCTTGTGTCTGGGACTGTAGCTTCGCCTTCTTTGTTTTTGTGACATTCAAAAGTGCCTGTTGTGGTCTAATTGAAATAAATGCTTTGAGTTTGAGTTTGACAGTACTGCAGGCTGACCTTCTGACTTTATTTCTGTATGACGACATAATGGAAAGCCGTTTGAAAATATGTTGTGATAAGTAAAGGATGATGGCGCGTCTGTTTAGTCAATGAGGCTTGCTTTAATATACAGGGTGTAAACAGACCCTTCACGAAGCCGTCAACTAAGCATTCTGTACATCAAACTAAGTAACTCTACGCAAAAATTATTGCTGGGAAACGACTTTTTTTTTGGTGTGAAAAATCACGCTTCACGGTAAAACTCAATGTTACGCACTCAAAACTTGCTCCTGATGGATGCTTTGAATAGTTAATAGGTCATGGAGTTAATTAAAGTAAAGTTAAAATCTTAAAAAGTGGTTTAAAAAAAAAAACTTGTGAAAAAATTGGAACTTTGACCTTCAATATCTCCAGAACCTGTGGTTTCCCAAGTATTGTCTAGAAGAAAAAAATGATCCCAATGATGGGCAGAATATGTGGTTTTCGTTTTCGTTAAGGGTCTTTTTACACCCTTTAGAGTATTATTAAGAATTCCGTCTTAATAATGTGTTCTAATATTTCTAAAAAAATTACGAAAAAAAAGGTTATGGCATAAATTGTCTAGTATTATTTAAAATAGGGCGACTGGTAATTAGTGACCGATACTTAAAACGTGATTGTACTCATGATAAACAACTTTCCCTAAGAATCATTTTTTTATACTCATTCGATTTTATCACAATAAAACTTACGAAGCGGGCTTGCGAGTCGCGCGGGTGGTCTGCCTACTATGTAATGAGACAGAACGACGTCCCGCGGCTAACAGCTGATAGGTCAAAGTCGGGCGCGAGTTTCATACGGCTGCTGTGTTATTGTGATAAAAGTGAATGAGTATAAAAAAAAACTGTTTCTTTGGGAAAGTTGTTTATCATGAGCACAATCACGTGTCTAAGTATCGATCACTAATTACCAGTCACCCTATACAGGGTGTAAACAGACCCTTCACGAAGCCGACAACCAAGCATTATGTACATCAAACTAAGTCACCCTACGCAAAAATTATTGCTGGGAAACGATTTTTTTTTTGGGGTGAAAAATCACGTTTTACGGTAAAACTCAATGTAACGCACGCAAAACTTGGTGCTGATGGATGCTTTGAATAGTAAACGGGTCATAGAGGTAATTAAAGTAGTTAAAACCTTAAAAAGTAGTATTTTTTTTTTAAACTTGTGTACAAATTGGAACTTTGACCTCCAATATCTCCGTAACTAGAAGGTTCCCAGGTATGGTCCAGAACAAAAAAAAATATCGCAATGACGGAGAGAACAAGTGCCTTTCGGCTTCGTTAAGGGTCTTTTTACACCCTTTATATTTGATTTGTCGTCGGAAAGGAGTTACTGTCATAAAACAGCTTTTTGGCGCCATTTTCCAATATGGCGGCGCGAGCGGGAAAGATGCGAGGTGGCATTCGGTGGCAAACTTGAAATTCGGAAAAAGTACATCGAAATCTATAAAATTACCCATTTAAAAAAATGCCGGAAAACTTTCCAAGTCAAACTAGGTACCAAATGACTGTACTAAAATAGTGTTTTGGAAGCCATGCTATTACAACATTTGTATTACGTTATTTGACGAGAAAATTGCTTTTGAACTGTGCTAAGCGTATATTCACGTCAATCGCATGCACGATGACCGCTGGTCAAGTCTCCACACGATGGTTGCCGGAAGACGGACGGCCCAGAAAGAGGTGGCGAGACCATTTAGACGCGTACCGCGAGAGCTGGTTCCAGGAAGCACGCGAAAAGAGCATATAGAAGGAATTGGAGGAGGCCTTTACCCAGCAGTGGGACAGGACAGGCTAAAAAAAATAGGTACATTGGTATCATTGCTCGTGACTGTTCATGCCCATGTCGTAATCAGCAGTACTTATAATTTGATAAATGAGTCTCAACAACTTCGCCCTCCCCGACCCTCGCTCGAGCCAGCCCGCGTGGCTGAGCCTGTAGTCCAAAATCAGTCCCCAAATAACGACACCACTCAGAGCCAGCCTGTCCCTGTGCTGTCCTCCCTCAACGACGCCCTAAGCCGAGGCTCGAACCCCAAAGGGGGTGCCTTTAGCGTGTAGTCGCTTAGTTTGTAAGTTTTTTTGCCCTGGCTGGAGGCCTTACACTCAAGGCACGCACAGGATAGTCCGGCTAAGCAGTCGACAACCTCCTAGGTTGAACTGCGAGTTGCTATTTCGAAAAAAAAAAATAGCCTCAGCAACTTCTAATGCTCCCATCCGTTTACCCTATTACACACAAAAATACCGTTCCCGTTGCAGATAAAACCCACCAAACCTGTGACGCACTAAAACCAGCTTTAATACCTTCAATATAAGAGTCACCTGCGCCCAATGGTCCATCAAAACGCTCATATGTAATAATATTATAATAAATACAAACTGTACTGCGATAAAAATGTTATGTTATAGCTAGGTAGCGGCGTTTATATCGTAAGATGTAGGGCTGTAAGATTATGTTGTGAGCATTTAAGTGAACCGTGGAAAATCATGTTTAGGAAAAGTGTGATAATGTATTTTATATAATACTAGCTATTGCCCGCGGCTTCGCTCGCGTTAATTTAGAATTTGTTTATCAATTCTAGTTGTACTTAGCTCGAATTCAATCATGACAGTCAAAAATCTACAAATGACAGCTGGAACCAACGGCTTAACGTGGTTTCCGAGGCACGGAGGAAACTCGGTATGTAATGGGCGGTAATACAATGATGGTGGTATTGGAAATATTAGAATCAATTCTCGGATCCATAAACGGGAAATACTGTTGGTCTGGTTGCTAACTTTTCTTTTACCCATCCACAGACCAACCTAGGCAAGCGTGGCTTAACCTTTAGATCGGCGAGCGACTGTTATTATTTAGCCACGCGCTTGTTTGGAATTGATATAAGTAGTATATTAAGTACGTTGGCATACATGCATAGTCCGCTGACCTACCCAACACAAACAGTCAACATTGACCTCTATACATAATCTGTATTTACGTAATCTGTGCAATACCAACAACAGATAATAACAAACAAATATATGGTATATTATATACATAGAAACCTATACATAATAATGTAATATTAACGCCCAGAGTACAGATTAGCCCGCGGCGAGAGAACGCCAACTTTTCACGTTGTTTTAATAATGATTTTGAAGATAAACATCACGCCTGTTTCCATGTAAAGGGTAAGCAGAGGTGTCTAGTACACCCATGGACTGACAATCTTCAAACGGTGGCTAGGTTAGACCGGATGCAGAAGGTGTCTGACAGTGTGTTGTGGCCAATCATCATCTGCATAGCCTTTTCCCAACTATATTGGGGTCGGCTTCCAGTCTAACCGGATGCAGCTGAATACCAGTATTTAACAGTAACCCAGTTAGTGCAGGATAATACGATACCCCTTCATTTTTTTTTGGGCTGGGATACATCAAACAACCTCTCCCACTCTGGGTCGAGTGGGAGGGAGTGTCAGACTTTTACTGACTAAAACCCATCCATGTTCCTTGTTTGCCCTTTGTGTTCCAGGGCCACGGTATCTCTTTCGAATAGTCCCACAGCCCCGGCAGACATAAGATACCCCTTGGTTAGACTGGTTGTCAAGACTTTTTGGGCCACTGAGTACCTAACGACTGTCAAAGATCAAAATGTCACCCGGGATCAACGGCTTAACGTGCCGAGACCGTGCTTTCCGGGGCACGGAGGAAACTCTGTATGTAATGGATGACCACCGATCCACAGACCAACCTAGGCAAGCACGGCTTAACCTAAAGATCGACCCGAGCGGCAGTTATTATTTAGCCACGTGCTCTTCCAATCAAGCCTCAAAAGTGTTGTGGCCAATGATATTATAAATAAAAAGAGGTAGATATCGCACTAGCGCGCGCAAATTGTTGCAGACAAATTCAGACAGTTGTCGTAATTTAAGTACTTCAAGTGCAATAGCTATCTCTTTCTGTATCATACGTTCCGTATTATCTATCGCAGTCGTAACAACGCAACGATATTTGAACGCCGCTCAGTGTGAACGTAGCGTATCTTTCTTTATAACATTGGTTGTGGCACACCTAGTAGAAGGTCGTATATACGTATCACTTTATTATTTTTATCATGCACTTATTACAAGGAAGTCATTTGTATTTCTTAAGTGAGTACTCGTTAGTAAATACTTTGAAATGATAATAATGTCAGTTGTTGGAAGCACGGCAAAGTCAGAGAAAAGTCATTTTCATGAAAAAAATATCTATTTGTTAAATACTATTTTTATTTTGTTTTCCAATTTTATTACCAAATGTGTTTTGATTTTATTTTTTTAAATGCTACTATAACCTTGTAAGCTTAGTTATACATTTTATTATACATGCTGTGGTCTCCTGTAAGTGAAAGAGTACATCTACGTGATACTTTTGTCGTCGATTATTTATTTCGTGTTTGTGTACATCCTTTGTTGGAGATAATAAATAAATAAAATAAATTTTAAATAAAATGTTAAATTTCAAGATTTTCCTTGTTATCAGATGCTATGTTATTTAAGAAAAAAAACATCCCTATGATTTTCACATTTGGCGGGTTCTATTCCCGATTCAGGCAGGCGATTATTTAAAAATCTTTGAACTCAGTTCATATTATTTTTTAAATCGAAAAGAAGTCTTCTTTCAGTAAAACTTCTTATCTTCTATACAAATAAATAAAATTGAAGTGTCTGTTTTTAACGCCAAAAAAACAGCTTTTTACTGAATGGATAGGAAAATATATACCGCACTTATAACAAAAACACATTTTTTCCCATTTTTGTCTGTCTATCTGTTTGTTCCGGCTAAACTACGAAACGGCTGGACTAATTTTGACGGGGCTTTTCCTGACAGATAGCTGATGTTATAGGTCTAAAATGGGCTTACTTTTATTTTAGAATAAGAATTAGGGTTCCGTGCAAAAAAATTAAAACCCTTGAAATTTGTAACAAAATTCGATTCAAAAGGGAGGTCATATTTTTTTTTTAATAATTTCACGCGAACGAAGGTCGTGGAGAACAGCTAGAATACAATATTTAAAGCCCTTTGTACTACACAAGCGACACGGAACCCAACCGAATTGATACACAAAGTAATAACAAAACTCAGTGTGACGTGTTTTTAAATGACACGTCACGCGCAGAAACTGTCAGACGGCGTCAAAACGCGACGCAGAAAAACATTTTTGTGGCGGTTTTTGATGATTTTCAGGGTTCAACTTCTGGTTTTATGATTACGATTATAAAATATGATTTGCGGCCGTAATACGCATGTAATTATAATCATTAATATCATCCCTTCAAATCAACCCTTTAAGTCCATTTAATCCCATCGAATGACTTTTTCATCAATAATATCAATAACCTTTATTACACAAGAAAGTGGTTACAAAATTGTGTGAAGTCCCTGACTCCTGCGCCAGGTGATAGACCTGAGTTACAGGAGCCAGAGCCCTCTCCCAACAGGAGATATTACCGAATCTTATGCAATATGATTAACAAAAACAAAAAAAAAAGAACAATAAAAGATAAATTAAAAGCATTTAAAAGAAAGAAGCCTGTCGTTTGAGAGTGTTTGCGTTTGTGTCTGTGTGTGAGCGTGTGTTTTGTGTGTGTGTGTGTCTGTGGGTGAATTGAATAATCGCAGTGTTAGTGTGGTTTTAGTAATCGCGAGTGAGGTGTGAAATTGAGAGCCTGTCATACGTTAGCATTAATGTTACGAAATGGATAAAATAATTTTCTCTGTTTCGTCGTAGTTCATAAAATAGTCATTCAATATGGTTAAATGAACTTAAAGCGGTTGTATTGATGATTTGAATGGTTATAACTCTATAAAGCCATATTTTTTACAGCCGCAAATCACATTTTAATCAACATACAACCTGACACTGACCTGCTAATTCTCACTCTTCCCCCTTAAGATGGTAATTTTTATTTTTGAACTGTATATGACCTTTTTACTCTGGACGCTCTTAGCTTACACTTCTTTATACATCGTTCTCACATAAATGTATAGTATCCAAATGAATGATGTTACCAAGATTTTGTTACAGTATTTTGATTGAAAAGAGTGTCCATGGAGTTTCTTGCCCATTCTCCTCCATAGAGATCTACGCCTTGTGTCTGTGACTGTAGAGTCGCTCTTTGTTTTTTTTGTGACTTTCAAAAGTGCCTGTTATGGTCTAATTGAAATAAATGCTTTCAGTTTGAGTGTAAGAAGGCCAACAAGTTTTGCTTATGTTGGTAACAGGTGTTGCAGTTGGAAAGTCGTCAGAGTTTTCAAATCAGTTGCCAACCTTAGAAATGAAGTGGAAAAGTCTCGTATGCCTAGTAAACCTTTTTGACCGTTATTTTTTTTCCTTTTCACTGTATTTATTCAAAGGGAACTGTCATTTGTTTAAGGGGGAAGTGCCAGTGTAGCCCGTTCAAAGGGTTTGAAGAAAATTAGAGGGTTTTATATCCTTGACAATTTTATATCAGCCTGCTGTCCCACTGCTGGGCAAAGGACTCCATACCTTCATAATAATGATGTCAATATTAATTTTATTACCTTTCTTTCTTCCTTTTCTTTACATCTATTTGACACATAAATGAAAAATGATTAAAATTAATAACCGAATCCGATTCAACCTTTTACAAAATGGCCTACGGGCCCATATACGGGCCAGGGCCGGGTAAATACTCACGAATGTTGATCCTACTCTCGGGGCCAATCGTTCAATATTGATTTAGGCGCGAAACAATACGATACATGTAAGGGTTATGTTTGATTGGAAACAAAATAGCGGGACCGCGGGACCAATGGTTATATATTTTATTTAGATGTGCTATTATCAAAGACATTCAAATATAACTAGCTATAGACGGGACAAGACCAAAGAAACTGACAATTCCAAAACCTGTTACAAATTAGTAACAAGTCGATCAGTCCAGTGCTATACGTTGCCTTGTCAGGTCGCATTCATATGACACAAAGACACTCAAATATTTCCGAGCTATAGACGGGTCATGACGAAGAAAATCGTAATCCAAAACTTGTTACTACTTAGTAACAATTCGTTATGTCTAGTGTCATCTGTGTCATACGCCCGCTTGTCAGGTAGCATTCGTTTGTCAACATCTAAAATATTCAGGATGAAAATTATTGTATGACAATATTCCCAATGTCCTCTCTATATGTGTTTTAAATCTCTTTGGCTATTATAGTTTTAGGAGGTTTTAGGAGTCTGGAAGGTAAGTTTTGTGTATGTGTAGGGGGAATATAGTTTTTTAATAATTAATTGGGGTACATGAAATAGTTTTTGAGGGATGGGGTTATTCTGCGGGACTGTTCGAAAGAGATACCGCGACCCTGGAACACAAAGGGCAATGAAGGAACATGGATGGGTTTTAGTCAGTAAAAGTCTGACACTCCCTCCCACTCCACCCAGAGCGGGGCGGGGGGGGGGGTTATATGATGATTGCCAATCCAAAAAAAAAAAAAGAAGGGATGGGGTTATTTGGTGGAGGAGCTCGTGGCTAAAATAATAACAGCTACTCGGGTCTATCTTAATGTTAAGCCGCCCTTGCCTAGGTTGATCCATGGAAGGGTGACCACCCATTACATACCGAGTTTCCTCCGTGCAAAGCACGTTAAGCCGTTGGTCCCGGCTGTCATTTGAAGATCTTTGACAGTCGTTAGGTAGTCAGTGGCCCGAAAGTCTGACAACCAGTCTTACCAGGGGGTATCGTATTACCCAGTACTAACTGGATTGTGGAGCTCAGATAGGCAGTCGCTCCATGTAAAATACTGGTATTCAGCTGCATCCGGTTAGACTAGAAGCCGACCCCAATATAGTTGGGAAAAGGCTAGGCAGATGATACACCCTGTGGCTCATGCCCATACAGGTTTATTCCAAGCAACGTTGACCTGGCCCTGCAGTCTCGACATAAGATAGCGACAAAAATCGGTCGCTAAGTCGTATTGTTGTCAAATTCCTTTAATAGATTTTCTACTTTATTTCCATAGCATAAGGTTGAAAATCTATCAGACATCGATAACACTTAACGACCGATTTTTATCATTATATTTTTCGAGACAGGGCCTGCTACCAACTTATAGGTCACGGAAAGGTCTTAAACAACCTCTTTGAAAAGTCCTTGAAAATAAGAAGTATTTAAATGGTTATTAAAAGTTATTTACTGAGTATTTGTTATGTTTACAGTTTAATCATTTCGTCATAATTTTTATCAGAGTTTGTTGGAATCTCTAGTGGAGATAACGTCTTGTAAATAATGTTTTATTTTTATCTCGTTATACTGCAGTGCGCAGGGCAACAGGGGCACTTACCCCGGGCCTCCACAAGGAAGGGGCCTCCACAACTTTTTAACCCTTTCGGTGCCCAGCACCCAGCATATGGGTCCAACAATAATTCATTTGTGTGCCCACAACCCGTATCCGAGTCTTCGTTATAAAAATGGTAATTTTAAAATACGAGTAATTTATAGCTTATTATAACGAAGACTCGGATACGGGTTGTGGGCACACGAATGAATTACTGTTGAACCCATATGCTGGGTACTGGGCACCGAAAGGGTTAAGAAAAATTACATCCTTTTTGTCCATGAGTCCAACAAAGAGTGTTCACACACCCCCCCCGAAATCTCGGACATCGATAGAGAAACCAATACTACAGTTTTTGAGCTCGCTTCGCTCGCTAATATATCCTAATCATATACTTACTTCAATATTAGTTGACACATTTACTTCTTTTCTCATTTCTGAATGAATGAGCAAAAAAAAGAACCTAATTTCTTCGAAGAGCGGTTATTATGTTACACCTTGTTTATTTTTTTTTCGTCTATCCCAAAACAAATTTCGGTGCCTCCACTTCTTGGTTGCCCAGGGCCTCCACATCCATAAATGCAGCCCTGGTTATACAGGGTGTAAACGGACCCTTCACGAAGCCGTTAACCAAGCATTATGGACATCAAACTAAATAACTTTACGCAAAAATTATTGCTGGGAAACGACTTTTTTTTGGGGTGAATAATCACATTTTACGGTAGGACTCAATGTAATACACTCAAAACATTGTGCTGATGGATGGATTAAATAGAACGCGGGGCGTGGAGGTATTTAAAGTAAAAATCTTACATTAAAAAAAAAATGTACTTAAAAAAAATGGAACTTTGACCCCCATTATCTCCGTAACTAGAAGGTTCCCAGGTATGGTCTAGAACAAAAAAAAATATCGCAATGATGGAGAGAACAAGTACCTTTTCGGCTTCGTTAAGGGTCTTGTTACACCCTTTATTTATAGTAGCATAGTAATTGTAAGAAAATCCTTAAGGAAGCTCTTCAAACTATGTCCTATGAAGATACAAAGAAGTTATTACTTGTGCTAAAGTAAATATTGTTCGTATTATTGTTATTTTTAATAAGTTAGCTAAGTTACGATACTATAATTTTACGCGCGCGAAGCCGAGTGAAAAGCTAGTATTAATAAAAACCTTCGTTGGAGAGATAAACTGAAAAGTACTTAAAATATCTGGAAAATGCAATCCATATTATTGAATTTTCAAAAATTTCCATATCTTCCAATAATCATGTTAATATTTTACTTTCCATTCCAATACCAGTAATCGGCAAGTATAATAATATCCAATTCGACGAAATTCTCACTTTTAAGAATTTGAATTCGAAATTTCATTTTAAATTCGTGGAATGCAATGTATTGAGGAGCTGGTAGCTTAATAATAACAGCCGCTCGGGTCGATCTTTAGGTTAAGCCGTGCTTGCCTAGGCTGGTCTCGGTGACCACCCATCCTACATACCGAGTTTCCTCCGTGCCTCGGAAAGCACGTTAAGCCGTTGGTCCCGGGTGTCATTTGTAGATCTTCGACAATCGTTAGGTAGTCAGTGGCCCAAAAAGTCTGACAACCAGTCTTACCAAGGGGTATCGTATTACCCAGTACTATTTAATTGGTTTGTGGAGGTCAGATAGGCAGTCGCTCCATGTAAAATACTGATATTCAGCTGCATCCGGTTATACTGGAAACCGACCCCAATATAGTTCAGAAAAGGCTAGATAGATGATGTAACGCAAGTTATTGTTTATTTGTTTGAATAATAATTGTTCGACTAACTGATAAATGATTGCAAGTGGATAGCCACTCAAGATGTCGGACTGTCGACTTTATAAGTGCCCATTTACGGAGACGCGGCGCGTCGGGCGGCGTACGCAAACGCGCGTAAATACGCTTCTCCGTAAACGCTCTCATACATCGCCATTATGTTTGAATTGAAAGCGGGCCGCGCCGCACAACGCGCCGCACGACGCGCTGCGTCTCCGTAAATGAGCACTAATACACTAGCCCTCCTATTCATACACTTACAACTCTGCCGGCGAACTGTACTGTTTTAGTTGTTAGTTGTGACCGGGTATTCATAAGCAAATTCGGTCTGGCCAGGGGCCAGTCATATAACGTGGCCAGGCACACACAAGGAAATAATAGCTTGAAAGGGTCGCCGTTACCGAAATCGGTAAGGAGGATTATTATTCAGGGTGACTGGTAATTAGTGACCGATGCTTAAACACGTGATTGTAGTCATGATAACAAACAACTTTCCCAAAGATTTTTTAATTTTTTTTATACACAGACTATTATCGCAATAACACAACAGCCGCATGAAATTAGTACGCGCGCGCCTGTGACCTATCAGCTGTCAGCCGTTTAAAAAAATGCTTCTTTGGGAAAGTTGTTTGTTATCATGAGTACAATAACGTGTTTAAGTATCGGTCTCTAATTACCAGTCACCCTACATCAAATTAAAAGTAATAAAATTAATAGTATAATACACTAGCAACCAGCCCCTGCATCAAACAGCGCCATCTATACTTCGGGTCCAAAACTACTGCCCGTCGGAATACGAACACAGGTCACGTGATTTATATATTTTAAGATAAGTACTCTCATTCGCGTTTCATCAGGCACGTGGACTAGCCCCGCCGTCTACCTAGATACCATCACCAGTAATCTAAATTCCCTACTAGTTACATTATACAAAACATCAAAGGGAAATAAATGTCACGTATGCGGGATTGCGGGCCAATCCCGCTTGTGTGAGCCAAACTGCTTGAGATCAAAGCACACCGCACATTTTGGCGGGACTCAATGCATTGCTAAAAGTCCTCCTAAATCACTTTTCCTACAATGTGTATGCTGTTCCGTTGGCTTCGTGGTCGCCAGAGCAACTGCTGAGCGTGGGGTCCTTACTTTGATTCTCTAGTTGGGCAAAGGGTTTTTGCCTTAGAGTGAAAACCTCGTAAGTGTAAAAGAAGTAACTATTCAGGAGGAAGAAAAAACTGCGTGCTGTAAAATTTTTGTGCGGCATCTTTTATGTTTTTTTATTAATTAATTTAGAAATTGAACCCGCTTTTATATCCAGAACTGTTCGATACTATAGATACTTCAATTTTCAAATAAGAAACGACACGTTCGTTGCAAGGTATTCACGCCTAACTGACAGATGCGAGTATTTACGAGGTTCTCATTTACTGTCATACATGGAGCGACGAGTATCGAATGAACAAATTAGTCAGATCTGGATGTGCGTTGCGAGGTTTTCCTAGAAACGCAATCAAATTAATTTCAGCAAAAATGCATTCCCGTGGTTTTCACTCTAAGGCGACGGAATTCTCCCTCAGAAAGCTCGTAAAACCGTTGGCCCTGTGCCTGACCTCTCAGGCTCTCACTGGTCGTGTCGGATTGCCATCCCATGAGACTATGGGGGTGACAGAAGAGAACAGAGAGAGGGTTCCTGTAAACACAGGTATGCTCTCTTCTGTCTTCTTTCCGTGCTCTTGAGCACTGTGACATCTTGTATATCTCAGGCGTGGCTGAGATTTGTCGCCACCGTGTCGTGACCGAAATTCGGTCACCCCCTATAAGCCACATTGATAGATAGGTAGATAGATAAATCATTTATTTAATGCACACTAAAGACATAACATAACACACAGAAACACAATTAAATAATACAAATTACACGACTGTGTAACTATATAAATACAAGGTGCCAATATACAAAAAGAAAAACATATTTACGAAAGAAGTATAGTAACACCATGACATTCTTCAAATCAAATAACGAGTATACAAGGTACGGTATGCGTCTCAAGGTTGCACCAAACGGGAGTCCAGCTCAGCATGTCTCAGGCATGCACCTGACGCTGATATTCTGTTGGATCCCTGTAGTGACATACGGACATCGAGCAGACGAGATAAATAGGTGTTGTAACAAAGTGTTATTCATACGCGGAGTGAAATTATGTAAGTATACCCTCAACTGAAATTAAGTATTTTACAGTATGTTTGGTATACAAGGTGTAAACAGACCTTTCACGAAGCCGTCAACCAAGCATTATGTACATCAAACTAAGTAACTCTGCGCAAAAATTATTGCTGGGAAACGACTTTGTTTTTTTTAGGTGATAAATCACGTTTTACGGTAAAACTCAATGTTACGCACTCGAAACTTAGTGCTGATGGATGCTTTGAATAGTAAAGGATGGAGTTAATTAATGTTAAAAAAGTTAAAACCTTTAAAAGTGATATTAAAAAAAAAAACTTGTGAGAAAACTGGAACTTTGTCCTCCAATATCTCCGTAACTAGAAGGTTCCCAGGTATAGTTCAGAACAAAAAAATGATCGCAATCACGGGGAGAACAAGTGCCTTTCGGCTTCGTTAAGGGTCTTTTTACACCCTTTAATAAGTATTTTACAGTAAGTTTAGTATAGGTCCCGTCGCGTAAAAAGAACGCTGACCGATCACGTAAACATTATCTGTTTTTTGAATACCAGCCTATTCCAAAGTACTAAGTAGCTAGTAAAGTACCTATTATGATTCTATAATAAAACAAGTACACTAATATTATTAAAAAAATAGCTTAGTACTACAGGATGCGACTATAACCGAGCGAAGACACAACCCCTTCACTGTCGCTCAGCATTCTTTTTACGAGACGGGACCTGTACATGAATGTAATGCATTCACCGTGTTTCTTTGGTTATCAACTGGAGTCTAACTTTAATCACCCAACTTCTGAAGTAGACTTGTTCCGTGCAGACTAGACAATGGATTCCGTTCCCCACCCACTTCCTCTAAAACGAGTTATTATCAAGCTACCCGCCATTTATCATTGTTGTGGCCCAAAATTAATATACAGCGGTCAGAAACAATTAGAAGGCATTGTTTAATTAAATTTGACAAGTTTCAGGGCCCTTTGAAGATGATTTACGATTGAGGTTTGATAGTAGGGTAGATAGATGGTTGGTATTCAGAATTGGTAGGAAGATGTTTGGGGTCCATCATCATCTGCCTAGCTTTTTCTCAACTATGTTGGATGAGCTCGTGGCTAAATAATACCAGCCGCTCGGGTCGATCTTCAATCTTTAGGTTAAACCGTGCTTGCTTAGGTTGGTCTGTCGATGGGTGACCACCCATTACATACCGAGTTTCCTCCGTGCCTCGGAAAGCACGTTAAGCCGTTGGTCCCGGGTGCTATTTGTAGATATTTGACAGTCGTTAGGTAGTCAGTGGCCCAAATAGTCTGACAACCAGTCTTCCCAAGGGGTATCGTATTACCCAGTACTAATTGGGTTGTGTAGGTCAGATAGGCAGTCGCTTCATGTAAAATACTGGTATTTAGCTGCATCCGGTTAGACTGGAAACCGACCCCAATATAGTTGGGAAAAAGGCTAGGCAGAACATGATGTTAGTCTATAAGGTATATTTATCTATGGGCCAAAGCAGCCTGAAAATAAATGGATGTTGTTGAATATAAGGTGCCAAACCTATGTCATAGACAAGAATAACTCCTGGCTCCCATGTACATCACGCTGTACATAATATAATCTGCAAAGGTACATAAATAAAGTACTAGAACAAATAAAATATTATAAAACATGACACGTACACTTGAAATCAACCTGCTGTCTGTGTGATTGTACTTGAAATTAATGTTTGAGCCACAAGTTATAAGCGAAAGCGGGAATCGATGATTGTGAAACGTAAACTTCTTCTTTCGCACTAAAATACATGGAAGTGGCGAAGGGTGGCGTTTTGGGGGCGTTTTGACTTCTGAAGACTCTCAATTTTGATTTTGAAAAAGAAGTTTTGGCAGTTTTTCAAATGAGTCACTTTGGGACTACCTTTTTAGTAAACCTCAAGAATGGCGTAGGGCCTATAGGTATCTTTGGCGTGAAGCCAGGAAAAGACATCAACAAGATAGGTTTTAACCCCGAGCATAAGAGTATATAGGCTGACTGGTAATTAGTGACCGATTCTTAAACAAGTGATTGACTCATGATAAAAACTTTCCCAAATAAACATTTTTTTTATACTCGCTCACTTTTATCCCAGTAACACAACAGCCGTATGAAAGTCGCGCACGCGCGCGCCTGTGGTCTATCAGCTGTTAGCCGCGTGAATGAGTAGGTATAAAAAACGTGTCTTCGGGAAAGTTGTTTGTTATCATGAGTATAATCACGTGTTTAAGTACCGGTCACTAATTACCAGTCACCCTATATAGCTAAAAATCAAGCGTTTAATTGACGAGGTCTTTGAAAGGGAATTACTACGCTTTACGCCGAGTGCATCAAAGTCAATTATAAAACGAATGTAAAAAATTCAATTAACTTTTTTTTTAGTCATTGGGTTTTTGCATCATGAATTTCTGAGTAGCACACACGGAGTGTGGATTTGTGCCCGGATGATGGCAATAGGTTCGCCCCCTATTTCATGGGACTTAAAACATAACTGGCATAATGTGGGGTTCTATTAGGTACTCCTCTGCCTTACTCTTCGGGGATTTCAGTCATGATGTTAAGCTACGAAGGAGGGGAACAAAATTTTCGCCTATAAAAAAAAAACACCCATACGAATCGCTCCGCTTTTACTCTGGGCCACAACAAGCGGTTTTCGATCATAAATATCGTTGATTACTCACGAACGCGCTTCAAACTGTAATAAATCAATTTTGCACTATTTAATTATTTTCTTTTGTGATTGATTTTATTTTGAGCTCCCGATATTTCGACGCTGTTGCAAGCGCCATGATCGCGGGATGACTGGAGAATGCGGGTGGATGGAAAATAAATTGTTAAGAGCAGACAAATCTGTCTACCCTCTTTCTTTGTAGAGAGATTTGTCGCATATTTGCTTGCAACAGCGTCGAAATATCGGGAGCTCAAAATAATGAACAATCACGGAAGATATCCCGTAAGTGACAGTATAAGTTTAATTTTTAACCGTGAAAGCTTAAAACAGTGTTTGTGATCAATTTGATCCTGTAAATCTACGATCAAGAGACGTGGACGTCGCGCGGTATCGTGTGTAACAAATGCCCATGGAGAAACTCGTTAGGACTAGTTTTCATAGTTTACAACAACAATTTGTGTGTACAACTAAAAAACCCGACTACTGAAAAATCACGCTCTAATCAAAATCTGGGTTTACAAGGTAAAATTGACTCCTGCTATTGTTGAAGTTGGTTAAAATGTACGAATCGATTGGCACCTTATTCATCAAAATCGGATGAATAGTTTAGGCGCTACGGAGGAACATACGTAAATACAAACATACATATTACAGACTGCTAAAATCATAACCCTTCCGCTTCGCCGTAGTCGGGAAGAAAGAGATTTAATAAAAGAATTATAAAGTGGAACCAATTTCCGCTTTATAAGTCTTTTATGAATAAAATCATACAAGAATTGTGATCGCGAACATTTTACATTTTGACAAACGAATGCTAGCTACCTGACAAGCGGGCGTGTGACACGAGACAGACCAATTTGTTACTAAGTAGTAACAAATATTATTTACAAATAACAAATCTGTAATAGTACTTAATAAAAATATGTACAAGTATCAAAACGGTTACAAGGCGTCAAAAAATTCGTCCACATCGCTGTCAACAGGAAAAGTGCCCAGAAGGCTGGCAGCATTGCCACGTTGGATGGCAATGCTGATTCTTTGGCCAAAAAATAGGCCCGCCCTCTGGTCACGTGAAGAGTCGACCAACCACTTGGCAATTTCCTGAAATACTAGGTGGGCACTCGGACCCCATGGCCCTAGTGTTTCAACCCTAAACGGCTCAAACACATAACTACCAATACTGCTATTGGATTACGATTTTCTTCGTCTTGTCCCGTCTTTTCCTCGTAAATATTTGAACGTCTTTGGTTACAATCAGCCTGTAATGTTCCTAATCTTTCACGCGAATCTATTGGTAGATGTCACATGTCTTCGAATGTTTGGTTGTAAGACTGGCCAGTTTCATCGCGATATTCCTCCATCGTTAATAAGGAATGAGTACAGAAGAGGAAGTCTGAAAGTGGAGCCGGTGACTGAAAAGTTCTGTGGTAACGGACATGTGATGCGGAGGAATGAGGAAAATGTTGAGTATGAATGTGGATGGCGCGCGGAGGGGTGCGAGTGTAAGTACCTACCCATAATGGATATGTTTATTCTAGAGTGCCGGTAATTTTAGGTCAAAATTAAATCACTTTTTTTTTTTGGATTGGACATCCTCAAATAACCCCCCCTCCCGCTCTGGGTGGAGTGGGAGGGAGTGTCAGACTTGTACTTACTAAAACCCATCCATGTTCCTTCTTTGCCCTTTGTGTTCCAGGGCCGCGGTATTTCTTCCGAACAGTCCCGCAGCAAATAAAATCACTTTAATCAGTGTTTTTTTCGCTTGGATATCTTTGGTAAGACGTACTGAACGCTGTGTTAAAATATGTCCATCTATTTAATGGGGCCTTATATGCCTGTGGTTTACACAAACATACAAAATACTGAATTACTAATAGACCCAACCACATACTAATGAGAGAAATGGCTAATGAGATGGTGTTGCATTATGTCTTACATTAGTTATAAGGGTTCTACCTTAGATGTTAATGTTAAATGTGGCTTATTGCGTTAAAAGCAGTTTGTGATGGTAAATAGAGGTTATGTTATGTAGCATATACAGGGTGTAAATGAACCCTTCAAGATGCCGTCAACCAAGCATTATGTACATCAAACTAAGTAACTTCACGCAAAAAATATTGCTGGGAAAATACTTTTTTTTTGGGGTGAAAAATCACATTTTACGGTAGGACTCAAAAACATTGTTCTGATTGAATAGTGCAAGGGTCGTGGAGGTGTTTAAAGAAAAGTAATAACATTAAAACATGTATTAAAAAAAAAGTTGGAACTTTGACCCCCAATATCTCCGTAACTAGAAGGTTCACAGGTATGGTCTAGAACAAAAAAATGATCGCAATGACGAGGAGAACAAGTGCCTTTCGGCTTTGTTAAGGGTACTTTTCCACCCAGTATGATTTGAGACCTATCAGTAAGACCATTGTTGCTTGCAACTTTATCATCACATTTGAATATCAATCAGCATCCTCATTTGTTTACTCCTCGTTATCGTTATCGGCCGCAAGCCGCATGCATCTGTGTACGTCATTACATATCTACAGAGTTAAGTTTGCCGGCTCACTTGCTGATAACGCGGCCTTGTTTAATGTGTAGTCAACAAGAGAGTGCGTTCTGCGCGTGATAATAAGTGTTGTTGAGGTAAGCTTTGTTTGATTACGAGGGAACTGGGACTGCGGTTCTCCATAGAAATGTATTCCCCTTTTTTCTTCAAAAAAAATCAAACTCAAACTCAAAGCATTTATTTCAATTAGACCATTACAGGCACTTTTGAATGTCAGAAAAACAAAGAAGGCGAAGCTACAGTCCCAGACATAAGACATAATAACTTATGAAAGTACTGTAGTTGCCCATTCCAAGGCGTAGATCTCTATGGAGAAGAATGGGCAAGAAACTCCATGGACACTCTTTTCAATCAAACATTTTTACAAGGTCTTGGTTACATCATTCATGTTGAGATAATACATATATGTGAGAACGATGTAGATAGACGTGCACATTAAGAGCCTTGGAAGAATATATATATATAATAAGAGAGAATCCTTAAGGAAGCTCTTCAAACTATGTCCTATGAAGATACAGAGAAGTTATTAATTGTTCTAAAATAAATATTGTTCGTATTGTTGTTATTTTTTAATTAGTTAGCTAAGTTAAGATAATATAATTTTTGTATACCTTTTTTATATATCTTTTTTTACATGTATGATTATTTAATCAATGAATGTTACCTCCAATTGCCTGAAACACATGATTACCTAGTTCAGGCACAAAACATGGGTGAACTTGACATAGATTTAAGAAAAACTGTAAAATGTTGTACCTTATATTTTTTTAATAAATTTTATTATTTATTCCTGAATAAAATTCCTCTACAGCAATCTTTATTTTTCCATAAAATCAAGGTCTACTGTAGACACGTCCATGTCATCTCCTTTTTTTCAGCAACTAATAAGTAAAGAAAATATGAATCACCAAAAATAACAAAAATGCCCCATTTTTACGGCCGTGATTAGAGGCCTTTTTGTTCCAAACCATACCTGGGAACCTTCTAGTTATAGAGATATTGGAGATCAAAGTTCCAACTTTTTAATAAGTAGTTTTTAATGTTGTAACTTTCTTGAAATACGTCCACGACTCTCGTACTATTCAATGATTACATCAGCACAATGTGTTGAGTGCGTTACATTAAAGTCCTACCGTAAAAAGTGATTTTTCGCCCCAAAAAAAGTCTTTTCCCAGCAATATTTTGTGTGTAGACTTACTTAGTTTGATGTACAGAATGCTTGTTGACGGCTTCGTGAAGGGTCCGTTTATACCTTGTATATTTAGTTTGACTTCCATTACAGTACGGGGAATATACTCATCTGATAACATTACATCACGCATATACTCGTACAATGAGTCCAGTCATGGTCTAGCGATATTCTAGTTACATACAACAATTATTCGCTTCGCTTGCTCTTGCATCCTAAGTTTTCCTGGTTTATAGTGTATTAATAAAAACATTTACTTTTAAACATAAATAGTCTTAATACAGGTTCGTTTGTTTTATACCATTAAACCAGAAATGGTTTGTATTGGTACTCACATTCGCTAAAACAACACTGCTTAATCACTACTAAACAAATATAAGTAAAAATGTAGGTACATGAAAAAAATTTGGACGTAACTATTTTAGCCGTTAGGTAGTCAGTGGCCCAAAAAATCTGACAACCAGTCTTACCAAGGGGTATCGTATTACCCAGTACTAACTGGGTTGTGGAGGTCAGATAGGCAGTCGCTCCATGTAAAATACTGGTATTCAGCTGCATCCGGCTAGACTGGAAGCCGACCCCAACATAGTTGGGAAAAGGCAGGCAGATGATGATATTTTAGCCGTAAACATCTATCAGTAAGTACGTGAGTCAAATGTAATGTTTTGAATCCGACTCAACGTATCCAATACAGTACAGGTTGCTTCGTTTTTCATATTTTTATATGAGTGTTTTACAAAATATTTCCTTAGGCGCGAATTACACAGAAACGGCGTAAGGTGAAGGCGCGGCGCAGGCATGATGCCGCTTCAAAACATTTTCATACAAAATGTACGTAGGCGACATGTCGTAAATTACACTCAAGCGGCGCGGCGCAGGCACGCCGTTCTTTCGTTTCCTTATAAATTCCACGCCTGGGCCGCACCTTATGCCTTACGCCGTTTCTGTGTAATTCGCGCCTTAGACCAAGTCGTTTATGCAGTTGTAATAAGTAGTATTTTTTGTATTTTTGCTTAAAATTTTTCACGTTTATTTCGTCTTTTATGGATTTTGGTATTAAATTATTAAATAAAATAGCTTTTTTTTACTCTTACCTTCGTATACACAATATTTGGTCATTTCGAATTAAAATAAAATAGAAACTACACTTATTTGTTTTGATACCTAAACTTAAATTAGAAAATTAACTTAACTTAGATTTTAAGTTAAACTAAACTTAGTTAGTTCGTCTTATCAGCTACCAGGTCAGGCTGTCTTGCGACATAGGTCTCCTTAAGTTCCCCCCATTCCCTCCTCAATATTCTTCCAAATAAAAAAGGAATCTTCGAAATCGATTCACAATTGGCGAAGAAATCGCTGAACATAAACACAAAAAAAAATCAGTTGAATTGATAACCTCCTTCAGGCTGTGCCTTCCTCGTGTTGGAAGCAGTGCTGATGAACTAAATCACACACAGCATAAGACCTGGCTAAGTTTCACGACCTAGAACTCAAAAACCGAACCGAAACCACTGAATCACGATCATCATCATCTGCCTAGCCTTTTCCCAACTATGTTGGGGTCGGCTTCCAGTCTAACCGGATGCAGCTGAATACCAGTATTTTACATGGAGCGACTGCCTATCGGCCCTCCACAACCCAGTTAGTACTGGGTAATACAATACCCCTTGGTAAGACTGGTTGTCAGACTTTTTGGGCTACTGACTACCTAGCGACTGTCAAAGATCTACAAATGACAGCCGGGACCAACGGCTTAACGTGCTTTCCGAGGCACGGAGGAAACTCGGTATGAAATGGGTGGTCACCCATCCACGGACCAACCTAGGCAAGCACAGCTTAACCTAAAGATCGATCTGAGCGGCTGTTATTATTAAGCCACGAGCTCCTCTCAATTCAAGCTAATCCGCAAGAAGTGCGTAATCAAAGCCAATAAAAAGTCTTAAGACTCGTCATAAACACTGAATAAAACACTAAATTTCCCGACGAATCGATGATTCGAAATAAAACCCGAAAAAAAAATAAACATTCTTTTTTTAATTCTCTCTTTGTACTGGAAGAAGACATTAAATCTGACGTAGATTTTATTCCGTTGTATATGCTGCGCTTTTAACTATTAACTGGCAACACTTATTTTTATTGGACAAGGAAATGAGTAGTCGTAAATTCTTCTGCTTGATGTCGAAATGATAATAAAAGTTTTTGAACTAAAAGTGAAAACCCTTGTCCTAGGAATTAAGAGTACAGTAAGAATGTAGGTTCTGATTTTTCGCAATACTTCTTTACATAAACTTAGGTATACTGTCACTTACGGGATATTTTCCGTGATTGTTCATTGTTTTGAGCTCCCGATATTTCGACGCTGTTGCAAGCGCCATGATCGCGGGATAACTGGAGAATGCGGGTGGATGGAAAATAAATTGTCCATGCGATCATGGCGCTTTGCACGACCTGAGAATCGAATCCACGACCTTATCGTCAGCAGTAGCGCTTGCGAGTCCTAGACCAACGAGGCAGTCTTAGTCAAAGTTCTGATGGATAACTCAATAACGCTTATCCCAACCGGAGAATTAGCATTTTCGCCACTTCTAAGGCAGTTAGTTGTCAGTCTAGTTTTCAGTCTAGTTTTCATTTGAAAAACCGAGTTCAAAGACGTAAAAAAATCGCATAAACAATATCACCGCAAGATTTACACGTTCGTCTATATCCACCCTTATCCTTTCTCTTGTCTATGTCGCCTGTCAAAGTGACAGCCTGACATCGTCTTCTAATTTATGCTGCCTTGGTACTTGGTCCCTGCATGAATTATTAGTCCTAATTGTAAAATGATGTTGTTTGTCTGTCACTTTATATAGATTGACTGCTTTGCTGTACCTAATTGTAAAATGATGTTGGTAAATAAATGTAATCTTATCTTAATTTTTATTTACATTGAGTTGATCGGCTGTATTATAAACAGACCAATTTTACATATAATTTGAATGTGTGTAAATATTCGAATGTGTTGTACCTAGGTAGGTAGGTATTTCCAGAATGAGTGACTTACACAATTAGGTTTTGAACCGACACTATCCACGTTCCAAAAACGGACCTCTAAACCAATGGGCCGAAGACGTGGTGGCCCCCGACTTACGATGGTCAAGTGTGTGTCGAAGGTAGTGAGTCCGAACCCAGGCAGGCTTGTTACTTTTTACCCGACTACGGCGAAGCCCAAAAGGAGGCTTATTGTAATATCACCATTGCTCTCAAGACGGTTATGGAAAACAAGGAGGAAACATGCCATAAACATCGTGAGCCATGTCCTGGAACCAAAGACTCGTGGACATTGTGACATTCCAAATTCTGCGCTATCGTGGTGGATTAAGATCCAGTCTGTCTCACTGACAGGAGGCCTGCAGTGCCCTAGTGGAAACGTATAGGCTAGATACGGTACAGGTGTGTAAAGTTCTTCTTCCCCCGTAGAAAATTCGCTGGGGAGGGCAGCAAGGGGATGGGCTGGATCTGAGTTATTGCTACTGGCTCAGCATCGCGGGCTGGCTCAAGCAAGGGTCGGGGGAGAGTGAACGGGGATTGCGCGGCGGACCTCGACGTCGAGGTTGGAACATCGGCGGTCTGTTTTTGTGTCTACGAAGAGTGCTGGTTTCCCTGCTGCTTTAATTTTAACGTTCAAAAAATGCTGATTCTCCGCATTAAATGCCTTCACTTGATGTATCAACTAATTGAAAATGTTCTCGGTACTCGAGATGTGCGTAAACTCAATACAAGCGTGACCACAAAGGTATTCGTGTTCGTGCTAAGTCAATTTAACGGTTTATGCCGCACGATAAGCGGTTCGTATCGTGTCGCAAGTCTTATTTTGCTTTTCTAAGATTAGCCACGAAATGTGGAAACGGATTATTACATTCCGTTATAGGATTCTTTTCATACGGGGTGCCTGGTAATTAGTGACCGATAATTATACACGTGATTCTATCATGATAAAAATCAACTTTCCCAAAGAAACATATTTTTTTTTTAGTCATTCACTTTTATCACAATATGAAATTCACGCGCGCGCACCTGTGATCTATCAGCTGTTAGCGTGACGCTGTTTTGTCTTATTAATATCGATCGTAACGTGCAACAGTGGGTAGGCAGAGTCACGCGGCTAACAGCTGATAGGTCATAGGCGTGTGCGCGCGAATTTCATACGGCTGTTGTTGTTATTAGGATAACATTGAATGAGTATACAAAAAAAAGTTTCTTAGGGAAAGTTGTTTGTTATCATGAGTACAATGACGTGTCACTAATTACCAGTCACGCTATCATTCTGCTGGACAGATGATGTAAAAGACAGAATGCTTTGTGGTATGAAATCCGTCTATGTACCAATTTTGTAATATTATTTATTTATTTAAACTTCATGTACAAAAGTGGTACATAGGCGGACTTAATGCCAAAAGGCATTCTCTACCAGCCAACCTTAGGGTCAAAAAGGACAGACAGCATTGTGATAGAGTACAAAAAAATAAATAAGAAAAATACCATTTTGTTAACATAAATTGATATACATAAATAGGTACATACTAATACACATATACAGGGTGTAAACGAACCCTTCACTAAGCCGTCAACCATTTATTCTGTACATCAAACTAAGTAACTTTACGCAAAAAAAAAAGCTGGGAAACGATTTTTTTTTTGGGTGAAAAATCACGTTTTACGGTAAAACTCAATGTTACGCACTCAAAACTTAGTGCTGATGGATGCTTTGAATAGTAAACGGGTCATGGAGTTAATTAAAGTAAAGTTAAAACCTTAAAAAGTGGTTTTAAAAAAAAAACTTGTGAAAAAGTTGGAACGTTGACCCCCTATATCTCCGTAACTAGAAGGTTCCCAGGTAGGGTCTAGAACAAAAAAATGATCGTAATAACGGGGAGAACAAGTGCCTTTCGTTTTCGTTAAGGGTCTTTTTACACCCTTTATACAAATAAAAGTAAATTATGAAGTGAAGTTTAAATAATAAATAAAACGCGGAGAACAGAGTGTTGTAAGCAACTTTGAGGAGTCATGCCGTGTCTAACAGTGATAGGATGAGTACAGCATGTTCCAGACGGATGTAATCCAGCATCCCTACTGAGGTGACCTTGGTGAGAGCTTGGTTACCATCCGCGGATTGTGTCTCGGCTACACGGATGACACGCAAGTGACAACTCCGTTAAGCTTCACTTTCAATCACGCTCGCGTAGAGTTAAGTTGTATAAATGGCTCGACGAGGAAACTTTTTAAGAGTTACTTAGAGAGGAAATGGTGCGACGTATCATACCAAAAAAAAGATACAAATATGAGACCGTGGATGACATTTTGCACCCGCATACATGCGCACCCGCTGCTTACCGCAGCATTGTTTTGGTAAGATGTAATCCTCCGACTAAACGCTTTAATCCATGCGCTCCAACTGTGGATGGAAGAGCGCTCCCGTCCTCCACGGACGTTGAAGGTCAAATAAAAATTTGGATTACATTGCCGTCTAAATGGATGGCAACAAGTAAGGTCACCCCTGTTGAGACGCTGGATTACATCCGTCTGATACATGCTTAAAAAACACTGAAGCACGCTCATTGACTCTCGAAATACACTCGAATCAATCACTGGATACCACGATAAGACCCTCGGTAAGACTAGTTATTATAAAATAGCTTTTGCCCGCGGGTTCGCTCGCGTTAATTTAGAATTTGACAATCAATTCGGTTTGTACTCTGCTTGTAATAATATAATTCAATCATGATTCGAAAGACACGTAGCGCCATCTATTATCATAAGAAAGTTATCATTGTTTTTCTCGGGAACAGTACTTTTTTTCAGGAGAAAAGGTACTCTATGTCCATTTCTGTACACCTGACCAAGTATATGCAAAATTTCAGGATGTTCGGTTCAGTGGTTTAGGCGTGAAAACGTAACAAACCAACTTACTGTCGCATTTATAATATTAGTAAGGATAAGGATTTGAGCATTCCGATAGCCCGTAACGGCTGTCGAAGATCAACGTGCGGCCACGGGTGATGTGACTTGAGTCGCGATTTAAGGGATCGTTTCCTCCAAGTACCGTTGCAACTCACGTCATGATGACTATTAATAGTAGTATGTCCTCAACAATTTGTTTCTTTGTTTTCTCCGCAGCCGATGTCACACCACGCGTATTACAAGCAGCTAGGGTGTATCCACCGAAGCTGCGCGAAAATGCGAACAAAATACACCGGAGCAGAAATGAGTGGACAGGCCGACCAGTTTAGCGACCGCCGCACACCGCTCGCTGCACACTACTCTGTGCTGCTACCGAGTACGGAGACTGGCCTAAACAAATATGAGACATGTCCTCTCCTCTCTGCTGAACCGTTTATAAAGCTAAGCGGAGATGAGAATTGTAAGTAACGAAACTCCATTGGTACTTTACAACACATCACAAATCCTCTCGTCTCGTCTCCGCCACGGTGGAGTCTGGGCATCAGTGGTAAAGGTACCATTACAACTCGATTCCTACCGGATTCCCATTGAAAACTGGCACAGTCAGTATTCTATAGACAAATAATATAATCACATTAAAGATAGTTAGTCCGGCTTACCTATTACAAAAATTGACGCTTCGCTACCGCCGGGCATAGCAACTTTCTAAGCGATCATTCTTCTTAGCGTGTCGATGGCAAAAAGTTCAGATGTTATGTTTAGCCCAAAACTCAGCCACGCGGACCCCACTCACTGATGCAGCAAGCAGATCTTCGAATGCGCAGGTGATAGGACATGCGGTGCAAGATGGAAGGTGGGCCATTGTCTGTGGGGAGACGCCACATACGCACTTGAGGTGTGAGCCATCCATGAACCCCCATCTGCAGAGATTGTCTTTGGTCCGGTGTTTTGTTTTTTATGTGTTTAACCATTGGCGTTCTACTCTTTAGTGTTAGAACTGTGTATCATCTATCAGCCTGCTCTAGTCACTGCTATATTTAAATATACTCCAATTCTTCCTCAATACTCAAACACACGTGATTTAATTCGTGTAATCATACATTTTAACAGCTCGACGGACTGTTCTTACATACGTAAATAACATTATTTCAGCCTCGACGGTGTGTTTAGTGATAACAAGCCGAAGTGATTCGAATGCTTTGTTTATTTTTTGTTATTCCGTAAGCGTTTTAACATCTCATTCTGTTGCTGGGAAATATTCATTTGCGAGAGAATTGAGGTGCGGTTTTCAGTTTAGATTTTGCTCTGTTTTTTTACGAACACTTTCAACTACGACCGATATTTGTATCGTCCAAGGTCATCATCTGCCTAGCCTTTTCCCAACTATGTTGGGGTCGGCTTCCAGTCTAACCGGATGCAGCTGAATACCAGTATTTTACATGGAGCGACTGCCTATCTGACCTCCACAACCCCGTTAGTACTAGGTAATACGATACCCCTTGGTAAGACTGGTTGTCAGACTTTTTGGGCCACTGACTACCTGTAAGGACTGTCAAAGATCTACAAATGACAGCCGGGACCAACGGCTTAACGTGCTTTCCGAGGCACGGAGGAAACTCGGTATGTAATGGGTGGTCTCTTGAGGAGCTCGTGGCTAAATAATTACAGCCGCTCAGATCGATCTTTAGGTTAAGCCGTGCTTGCTAAGGTTGGTCTGTGGATGGGTGACCACCCATTCATACCGATTTTCCTCCGTGCCTCGGACAGCACGTTAAGCCGTTGGTCGGTAGACCTTTGACAGTCGTTACCGGCCCAAAAAGTCTGACAACCAGTCTTACCAAGGGGTATCGTATTACCTAGTATTAACCGGGTTGTGGAGGTCAGATAGGCAGTCGCTCCATGTAAAATACTGGTATTCAGCTGCATCCGCTTTAACTGGAAGCCGACCCTAACATATTTGGGAAAAGGCTAGGCAGATGATGGAGGTGTGCTCTTGAAACTCTTTCAAAAGTTGGTCTTCTTCTTATCTTTCAACTTCCTTTATGGTTTTACGTCTAGAATTCCGGTACCAATTTATAATTTAATGACATTTTGGAGATCATTCACGCTTATCCAGTACTGCCAATAGATTTTCCTAAGTATCACATAGCAGTTTGGACGGCTGGATCTTTCCTAGGCCCATGAAGGTTCTCCTAAATAGGCCGTCTCCTAATTAACACTGAATTTACAAACAATACTTAATAACAACTCCATAACTAGTGTTGTGCTGTGGGTGTCCTGGTACACACGGCGGCACATGAAGCTGTACATTTCCACTATAAATTTGCCTCGCTTTGTATAGATTTCGTATACAATGAGGGATCGGAATAAACTGGTTTTATATAGCTTGATCGGCCGTCGTGCGTACATACAAATTACATTCATAAACATTCGAACTGTGGATCATACAATTGGTGATTAAGGCTATTTCTGATGAAGACCCTATTGAACCAATTAGAGGGGGTCATGTCCTTAACATTTGTCCATGTGTAGTATGGTAATTGCATTATAGACTGTTATTTATTTTCGAGTAGCATTTGCTCGCGGCTTCGCCCGTTTGAAGTTCGAAAATTATCCCAGAGGAACGTACAACTGGGATAAAAAGTATCCTATTTCTTAACCCAGGTTATAGTCTCCATGGTTCCAACTCTCTCAAAGTCTACTGGTGAAATCTGTTCAGACGTTAGGAGTCCGTGCTAATCAAACTAATTTGAACAATTTTGATCACTACTTGTGGAAAAAGCAAGAAGAATTTGAACCTACTTTTTCAAATTCAAATTCAAATTCTTTATTGCGAACTAAGTGTACAGTATTTTGAAGATGTTAACAATAGGTAGGTTCTTAGAACTTAGTTGCAATTTAAATGGTTTAGAAAAATATACATACTTTACAGTTTACATTGTATTATATGAATTAACATTATTCATACATTTTATAGAATACTATTCTTATAATTTATATCTTATTATATTAAGTAATACAATCATATTAAATAATTATTTTTCTCCAAGGAATTCTTTTACAGAATAATATGCCTTTTTAATCAAGAAGTCTTTTAGCTTTCTTTCTTTTTTGTTATTATAAGAGTCAAGTTCTTGTTCTTGTCAACGGTGGGAAAGAATTTTTAAAATAATTCATATATTAATGGCAATCACTAATATTCAAAACCCCCTTTTCCGCAAATTTAACGAGCGAGTGATGTTTGAGCTTCGCTGAACAAAAACTACAAATATTCTGAACATTAAAAAAATATTAATAACATCATTATAATATGGTCTACTCATAAATGAGTTAAAACATCAATGAATACAATACGAAAAAAATTTTGAAAAAACTTAATTTTTAGAAAACGTCTGAACAAATAAGTTTTTTTTTTATACCTTAGAAACACTTAAGTATAAGAAAATTTAAAAAAATCTTCGTCTTATTCTTATTATAAAAATAATAATCTAATTCTTATTATAAAAATAATAATAAAGCGTGTTTTTTAAAATATACTATTATTAAATTTTCCGTCATCGTTACCGCTAATAGAAGGTTTGTGACAAGTAGAAATGGTGCTAAGAACACACACAACTAAAAATATCTTTAGTCATCAAGATAATGGTACACACAAAAACCTGAGAGCGTTAGGTGTAATGTACCGGAAGTAACTATCGGATATGACGCGGCAGTTGGCAGCCCTTCCCGTTTCCCTTATCTGTTGTTTTTCATACCATCCCTTAGTAAGCAGAAATAGCAGATATGGTTGATTTGTGTTATCTGTTATCAGTAAAACGGGCTTTTTGTTAGCTCCCGTGATGCACATTCTTTTTTTTGTCGAATGTACCTTTAAAGTACTTGTAATTTGGGACAACCAGCCTTACCAAGGGGTATCGTCTTACCCAGTACTAACTGGGTTGTGGAGGTCAGATAGGCAGTCGCTCCATCTAAAATACTGGTATTTATTTATTTATTTATTTATTAAAACTTTATGCACATAATGTACAAAGGCGGACTTAATGCCTTGGGCATTTTCTACCAGTCTACCTTAGGGTGATGCAGAGACAAAACAGTAGGTGCAATAGTACAGAAAATTTCCAAAAATAAAATATAATAATAAATACATATATACATACATACAAAAAAAATATATACAAAGTAAAGAGATATAATACTACAAAGATGAAGAAAAACAACAAATTAATTGTGAGACGAGTCTGCCAACTTCAGCTTTGGTATTCAGCTGCATCAGGTTAGACTGGAAGCCGACCCCAATATATTTGGGAAAAGGTTAGGCAGATGATGATGAATTTGGGAAGAAGCACAACTTCAATAGTAATATGGGATAAACTAAGATTTTTTTGGAATGTGGGTCAAAACTTTAAGACGAACGAAGAATAAATCAAAATAAAGGCTGAATTACATTGATTAAATATTAAAATCTAGTAGGATAGGACAATTAGTGGCTTTCTTATGAGCGTCTGCGTCTTACGGCATTTCATACAAACTTTCAAGTCCTTTTTTTTTCAAAATGACTGAACCGATTTTTATAAAACTTCACACGCAAAAGCAAGATACATAAGTCTAAAAAGTTATCAGAGAACATTTTCGAAATGTCTTTAAAAAAAAGATATAATTGGAAATTTCTGTTTCTGAGGAAAATCTAAAAAAGTTCTAATTTAGTTATAACTATTTTTCGAAAATGTTCTCTGATAAATTTTTAGACCTATGTATCCTGCTTATGCCTATGACGCTCTAAAACAAATTCAAAACTGCGGTGTAAATGATAATCTATACAAATAAATAAAATAATAAATTATTTTGATTTGCGGATACCATAGCTAAAAATAGATGTACAGTCATGAGCACCAATATGTAAACACATAACAACTTTTAAAAGTGTTTTTCTCCTACTGTTCCAATTAAAATTTCATGTTGTTACGAACATAATATTCTGGGACTCATATTTTTATGAAAAAGTACCTATCTCCAAGTAACAATCGTTATTTCTCGCGAAAATTGCTTTTAAATTTAGAAAAGTGTTTACATATTGGTGCTCGTGACTGTACTTACACATAAGGTACAGAATTTGATGTAGGTTTTAGCTACAGTGACTTCAACACCAAAACACGCACGTTCCTCCCACAGCTTCATACAAAAAGCAATCAAAGAAATAATCCCATACCTAAACCAACCAATCAGAACCGACTCATCACAGGCTCAATATTCCACCGAAAGATTCCAGTCACTACTAAGGATTCCTAGCACGTGATTTGGTTTCCAATCGAACTGCAGTCTCTCTATAGAGACAGGGCCAAAGTTGGAACCAATTAGGTACCATTGGTTTGAAAAGGAGAGGAGCTCGTGGCTAAAACAAAGAGCTACAAATTAAATTCAATCATGGGGTAGCAACAAGATTGGTAGCCCAATCAAAACTGGTAGTACCGAGATACAAGAACTATTACGGGAAACGAACCGTCGCTTATTCGGAAATAACAAATAGTAATTATAAAAATAAATACAAACAGTACTTTGACTGTCTCTGAAAATGCATCATCCTGTTTAAATTTCATTCAATTAGTAATAAGCAACGACGCGATCTACGAACTACCTCACAATTTGTTATAAACTACCGTAGAGGCGGGTTACTTTAGCTATTTTTTTCAAATAATTTACGAATTTGATCTGTAGTTTGTATCGGTATTGTCTTTTTAGTATTCTTATAAGTTATAAAGAAGCTCAAGGATATAATCAACAAGATGCGAAGTGTGTTTTAGAAATATGATAAGCATAACTTGTTTTTTTTTTAAATTAAAGTTTGGGCCAAAGTTGTTCTTAGGAAAGGGTTACTTTAACCCCATGAACTTTATCGGTGAAAAATCTTACTTGCAGCTATCAGTGGCCAAAGAAACCATCAAGGGCGGTAAGATTGAATATCCAGGAGAGGTTTAGTGTAAGAAAAAAGTTCGAAATAAATTAAAACACGAGATAAAATCAACATTATATATTTCAAAAAATATTTACACTAAAAAATATCTCAAAAAATGTAATGTAGGTAACAAACTTTCAAAAATTACAATAATATTATCTTATACGGTTGTAACATGACGAACTTAGATTAATTATGTAAGTTTCGCAAGCATATTTTACTTTTCAGTCTTATAAAATTATAATGCTGCTCTTTGTGTGAGCATTTTTGATTGGATTGCATCCAGGCATTTTTTTAAATCTGCCTGGGTGTAGTCGACGTACCGACGACTGCCAGGCTGTCTTCTATACACGGATGGCATCAGGAATGACACTCTGTATTTAAGTTCTGTAACAAACTGATCAAAAATGTAATTTCCCACTAATAAACTTCGCAGGGTTACCGCAGGCCCAAAGTTACCCGAAAAGGCGGTCAATGTATACCGATTTTCTAAATCTGTAATTTAAGTCCCAACAAACAAGTAAATCGTCTTTAAAAAACAATTGCCATACTCCTACATACATGCCTAAGAAAATAAATAACAATCCGAATGCAAAACTTACAAAAATACAGCTTTACACACCAAAGTTTGGAGCAGAAAAATACGCTAGTGTTAGTGTCAAAATTTCAAATGGCGCGAACGTGTAGCGACTTGCACTTGAGTCGATAAAACAGTTCCACAAGTACACGTCTATATCGCCATCTATTAGTTACTGAAGGAACTACGACGTTCGGTTGTACGGTCGCGACACGACGGGCAGTTCAAACATTTTCTCGATTTGGGCCAAAGTTATGCCCTAGGGTCAAAGTAACCCGCCTCTACGGTATGTGTTAACTATAAATTAACAATAATTATTTGCTACGTTAGTATAAGATAGCTTAAAAGTGTTTCAACATCCGGACAAACCTATTGAGGTTTTTGTGATGTTTCTGTTTAATTAATAAATAATATAACAGACGCTCGGGTCGGATCTTTAGGTGAAACCGTGCTTGCCTAGGTTGGTCTGTGGATGGGTAACCACCCATCACATACCGAGTTTCCTCCGTGCCTCGGAAAGCACGTAAAGCCGTTGGTCCCGGCTGTCATTTGTAGATCTTTGACAGTCGTTACAGGTAGTGGCCCAAAAAGTCTGACAACCAAACTTACCAAGGGGTATCGTATTGCCCAGTACTAACTGGCAAATAGTGGTATTCCGCTGCATTCGGTTAGACTGGAAGCCGACCCCAATATAATTGGGAAAAGGCTAGGCAGATGATTTTGGTTTGAACCAGGAGCTCGGAGACGTCTCGGCGGCCACTGCTGGAACTCAAACTCGAAGCAACACCCATCAACATCTGCCTAGCCTTTTCCCAACTATGTTGGGGTCGGCTTCCAGTCCAACCGATGCAGCTGAATACCAGTATTTTACACGGAGCGACTGCATATCTGACCTCAACAATAAGTAACGAGAAAGTTTTGTATGGATGAAGTCAGAATAGCAATTAATGGTATTAAGAATGGTAAAGTAATAGGACCAGGGCCTCAAGTCTGCTATTACAATAGTCTCAGAATGGTCTATCATTGATTTCATAATAATTGTTGATTTTGAGAAGTTTGGTAATAAATGTAATGGCGTCATTATGACTTTCCAATGGTCAACCACTGACACTCCATTGAAAGAAATAGCATAGAGTGGTAATCTCGGACATAATGACAAATGAAATTATTGCTTATAACACTAATAAAAAATGAAAATGGGATCGTGTTGGAACGACGAATTTATAAAAAATAGCAGACTTGGGCCCCAGGCGAGTACCAGTTGAATAGTGGAAGTTATTATTCAATAAGTTGTTGCTGGAAGAGGCCATATCTGATGAATGGTGTAGTAACAGTTCGCTGGTGCCCATTTTCAAACACAAATTTCACACAGGTTTCAGATTTTTTAAATTATATAAAGCGTTTAATTGCTACTCTTCAATAGCCAACGGTACAGCTACGTGCGTATAGCATCACTTTGAATGCAAATTAAGGCTGGATCGTCCACAGAGACCCACAGCCATGCCAGGCACGTATGCCCTGTCAAACAAACCAACCAGCCAGCCAACGTTGGCAACCTGTTTGTGCACATTCTACGTGTTGTGGAGATCAGATAGGCAGTCGCTCCATGTAAATTATCGGTATTTAGCTGCATCCGGTTAGACTGGAAGCCTATCCAAACATAGACTGTTTTAAGCTTTCACGGTTTACAACTAAACTTATACTGTCACTTAGGCCCCTCGCCCACGGCGACTTTTTGTAGTGATGCAGAAGCGCGTTCACAAAACGCGCGGTCCCTACAAAAATTACTATCGCGCATTCAGAATTGGGCGAAAGTACACAGCCAGCGACAGCATCGCGGCTGTATCGATACACATGCGCGATCTCATCGCTAAAAAAAGTCGCCGTGGGCGAGGGGCCTTACGGGATCTGCGCTTGGAACAGCGTCGAAATATCGGGAGCTCAAAATAATGAACAATCACGGAAGATATATTATCCCGTAAGTGACAGTATGAGTTCATCCTAACACAGTTGCGAAAAGGCCAGGCAGATGATGACAGTTTTAATTGTAATCGTTAACACCAGTGGCGAAGCTTCCATAGAACTCGATTCCTACTATTCCCTTTGAAAAATGGCACAGTTAGTATTCTATAGACAAATATTATAATGACATTAAAGATATGTACTCCAGCTTACCTCTTACAAAATGACCCTTCGCTACTGGTTAACACTAAACTAAGACAAAGCCAGACTAACCGCGCAAAGGACAGGTGTTCACAATCCCAATGCAGCTTGATTTAGGAACCGTCTATTTCCGACCTAATAAACCTATATTTACGTCTTGCATTAATTAGGTGTTAAGGTAGTAAGAACGGGGAATAAACACAGTTACGGTTCATTAAAATTGTGGTGAAATCTGGAGACCGGCTCTTTACAGAGAGGTTACCAAACACCCGCAAAAATATTCTATTTGTAGTCAAGAATAGAAAAAATGAGGAGCTCATCATCTGCTTAGTCTTTTCCCAACTATGTTGGGGTCGGCTTCCAGTCTAACTGGATGCAGCTGAATACCAGTATTTTACATGGAGCGACTGCCTATCTGACCTCCACAGCCCAGTTAGTACTGGGTAATACGATACCCCTTGGTAAAAGTGGTTGTCAGACTTTTTGTGCCACTGACTACATAACGACTGTGCTTTAGCAAGAGAAGCTCGTGGCTAAATAATAACAGCCGCTCGGGTCGATCTTTAGGTTAAGCCGTGCTTGCCTAGGTTGGTCTGTGGATGCGTGACCGCCCATTACATACAGTTTCCTCCGTGCCTCGGAAAGCACGTTAAGTCCCGGGTGTCATTTATAGATTTTTGACAGTCTGATGTCGACTGGTTAAGTTACCAAGGATTAAGATTTAAATTACTTGAATTTACACACCTTCTACTTACACAATCATCTTCGAATTTACACACTTTCAAATTTACACATCTTCGAATTTACACACTTTCAAATTTACACATCTTCGAATTTACACACTTTCAAATTTACACATCTTCGAATTTACACAACTTCGAATTTACACATCTTCGAATTTACACACTTTCAAATTTACACATCTTCGAATTTACACACTTTCAAATTTACACATCTTCGAATTTACACAACTTCGAATTTACACATCTTCGAATTTACACACTTTCAAATTTACACATCTTCGAATTTACACACTTTCAAATTTACACATCTTCGAATTTACACAACTTCGAATTTACACCCCTACTTATTTGGTTCGTCTACGTTCATACATCTGATTATCACGCACGACGGTTATGAGTACTACGCATCTGACATTTACAGAATTACTCGATTTTTTCTTAGATTTTCATTGGAGGTTCATAATTCCCCAGTTTATTGTGGTACTCAAGTCGTTAAAATCAGTTAAGAATACATTGCGTTGTTAGTACGACGTCATTCGGGGAATGTTTTAGAAACTCTGGTGATTAAACGCAATGGAATGCTCTCCAAATAAGAACCCTCATTTTATCGTGAAAATGTTATCATAATAAGAACTTTAGAGGTTTTTATTTTGAATTTATTAAAAATTTCTTCATTTCGGGATCCGGTTAGACTAGAAGCAGACCCCAACATAGTTGGGAAAAGGCTAAGCAGATGATGAGATTAGACAAAAATTCTTAAATTCTGGGCTTTTCTCCTTTATCGTGTGGTCAGTGCCTAACCTGGTGTCAGAGTGTTTATGCCGCCCATGGGTCTCTGACTTGGCTTAACATGCCGACGAGAAATATCTCTCAGGCATGCTGGTTTCTTCACGATGTTTTCCTTCACCGAAGCAAGTGATAATTATACAATAAGCACATGAATCCGGGTCTTGTGTTGAACTTGAGACCTACGACTTGACAGTCCGACGGTCACATCACTAAATTCTGGGCTGTACCACTAACTCCAACTGTTACTGGCAAGTACTGAAAAAAGTTTCTAAACTGAACCACATGAGCGCATAGTGACATAGTGCACAAGTGAAGTGTGTTAGGGCCTTTTTATTGTCATGCGTGTTTGCGCCCGCGTGCAGGCCAGGCACGCATGCGTGCTGCCTGCAACCTATCGTATCATACATTTTTTTATAGCTATGCGCGCCACACGCACGCGGCACACGGGCGCATCGCGGGTGGCTAGCACGGATGCGTGCCGCCCGTGTGCGTGTAGCGAATCTTGACAGTCAGTGTTGTTTTTAATGTCAAGCGGGTCGCTCGCAATTAAGCAAGCAACAATTACTTTTTTTACATTCATTTTGACACGGGTTCTCATCCTGGTGACACGCACAATACTGTGGCGGCGTGGCCAAAATAATCTGCTCTGCGTGCGGCCCGCAACAAGCATGCGTGCCTGGCCTGCACGCGGGCGCAAACATTCATAACAATAAAAAGGCCCTTAAGTTTCCAACATAGTTTTAAGTTTCTATTTACTTACACACGTCATGTTCCTGCGACAAATAAAAACAACAACCGGCCACGTGTGTCAGTGATAAGATTAGCTATGTATTGTACCGCTATGTGAGGGAGACCCCCAAGGGTTTAGTAACGTTGGGAGATAATTTTGTTTTGATATATTATACTAGGTTTTGATGGCGAATTTGTATGTGGGGAAACACGCAAGCTATAGGAAATCGATTTAATTAAACAATTTTTTACATTCGAAGATAAAGAAATAGTTCCATTCGGCAGGTTCAAATCCAGACTTTGAGCTGCTCTTTAAAGGTTCGCACACACTATGTCGGGCCGCATCGGGTCGGGTCGCAGCGCAAACCTCACCTTGTATATACTCGTTATTTGATTTAAAGTATGTCATGGTGTTACTATTCTTCTTTCGTAAATATGTTTTTCTTTTTGTGTATGTATTGGCGCCTTGTTTTTATATAGATATATAATCGTGTAATTTGTATTACTTAATTATGCTTCTGTGTGTTGTGCTGTCTTTTATGTGCACTAAATAAATGATTTATCTATCTATCTATCAAAAAGCCTCTCAAATCGCTCGTATGTATTTTATATGAACTATCGCACACTATGCCGGGGCGCAGCCCATTACTAATTTGCTAAGTAAGAATTTTGCGCTGCGCTGCGGCCCGCTCCGGCCCGCTGCGGCCCGACATAATGTGCGCGAACCTTAAAAATTTCTTTTGTAAAAACGCAGCGATAGATTATATTTCCTGAATCAACCTTGAATTTCCGTTGCACTCTTGTTATGGAGGATTTCTGAGAAATCCTTTCACTCCCCCTCCTGCCCCTTCCCACACCCTCTGACTTTGATCTAACAAGTTCAATTTGCAATTATTTTTTCAGTGGTGATGGCTACCCCGAGTTTAATTTGCATCTTCATACAAAGAATTTTCTTTATATTTTTACTGCGTCAATTGAAGCAACACTCACCATGCACATAAATAATGATTCAGTACTTTTCCGTCGTGGCTAAATAATAACAGCCGCTAGGGCGATCTTTAGATTAAACCGCGCTTGCCAAGGTTGGTCCGTGGATGGGTCCCGAAACTGTCAAATTTTCACAATCAACCGTGTACCTAATGCTACAGCGTTAAAGTCAATCCAGACTATAGATGCAAAACGGGTTTTAAACGTTTTAAACCATTTGGTTTTAAACGTTTTAAACCATTTGGTTTTAAACCGTCTTTTTGGTTTAAAACGATTTAAAACCACAATTAGTGGTTTAATAATGGTTTAAAACGTTTTTGTTATGTTTTTATTGTGTGCACTTGTGGCATGTGCCAAATAAATGTATTTTCATCTTCTTCTTTTTTCTTCTCTCTCCTCATACCCTACGTTACGATTTTGGTAGCAAATTGCAAAATAAAAATACGGCATTGCCGTTATATTTTAGTAAACACGCATTTCATGATTGTTTTCAGTCTGTCTAATCCTAAAAAGTAGTATAAGTATGATACTAACTTCACATATATTAATAAAAATGTTAAATGATTTCAATTAGCCATTTAAAATAATTTATAATCAATGTACGGCCGTTTTAAACCAATTTAAAACCGGTTTTAAACCACGGATTTTGGTTTAAAACAGTTTATTTATAACTATAATCCAGACCATAGACTGCTACTGAACAAATACTGAAGGAAAACCAGGAACCCGGACCTCATACTTAGGGGTCGTTCATTAATTACGTGAGGCTCGAAAGGGAATGGGGTTCGGAAAAAATCACGAAATATCACTAGAGGGGAGGTGGGGGACGTGGGGGTGTAGTGAGATATCACGTGTATTTATTTTATCTTTGAACGCGCGATTTCTAAACCGAAAAGCGGTGCGTGACCTTGACATGTTTATCACGGTGCTTAATTTTCCAAAATCAAATTAGATTATACCTGTTAACCTGTATTTAAAGATAATATTCTGAATTTTAATAAAATATTTTGTACCAAAAAATACATGTTATTTTGGGTAGGGGGGAGGGGTAGTCTAAAACCTCACCATGGGGGAGGGGGGGAGGTTTAAAAGTTGCTAAAAACATCACGTGATTAATGGACGAACCCCTTTTTTTTCCCGGATGGGAAATCAACAAATGACCTCTCCCGCTCTGGGCGGAATGGAAGGAAGTGACAGACTTGTACTGATTAAAACCCATCCACGTTCCTTCTTTGCCCTTTGTGTTCCAGGGCCGCGGTATCTCTTTCGAACAGTCCCGCAGCCCCGGGTGGACGACCCCTTAACAGTAGCAGCAGAGTACAGAGTAGAAGCACAGGACACTACTGCCTATCCCCATCTCGTGATTTACGATTCCCATAACATAAGTGTAAAATGTTGGTCCATACTTTGAAAAAAAAAAACACAAATAACATCATATGGTTTAATAAATCCTCATTACTACATCTCATCATGTGCCTAGCCTTTTCCCAACTATATTGGGGTCGACTGCCAGTCTAACCGAATGCAGCTGAATACCAGTATTTTACATGGAGCGACTGCTATCTGACCTCCACAACCCAGTTAGTACTAGGTAATGCGATACCCCTTGCTAAGACTGGTTGTCAGACTTTTTGGGCCACTGACCACCTGTAACGACTGACAAAGATCTACAAATGACACCAGGTACCAACGGCTTAACGTGCTTTCCGAGGCACAGAGGAAACTCGGTATGTAATGGGTGGTCACCCATCCACAGACCAACCTAGGCAAGCGCAGCTTAACCTGTAGTATGATCCGAGCGGCTGTTATTATTTAGCCACGAGCTCCATACTTAGAAAAAAAAACCACAGATAACATCATAGGGTTTAATAAATCCTCATTACACAGTCTAATAACAATATTGCCTATGGTCGAAGATAACGTTCGAAGGTAGGTATTTAATCTAGAATAGATTACGTCTTGAACAAGCTTCGAAACTATTATGAAATCGATAACTTTGGCTTATGAGATCGGTTGTGAATAACAATTTTATGTTAATTAATGTATTACAGGGATTTGTAATTAAGATTTATGGTCTACAGCGTAAAAAATCCTGTTAAAGGAGAAAACTGTATAGTAACAAGAGTTTCTGTGGTATACTGTAACTAAAAAACCCGATTACTGAGTAAAATGTAGCCTATGTTGCCCGGGCTATAATAACGAATCGATTGACACCTTATTCATCGAAATCGGATGAATAGTTTAGGCGCTACGGAGGAATATACGTAAATGCAAACATACATACAAACATACATAGACTGCTGAAATCATAACCCCTCCTTTTGGCTTCGCCGTAGTCGGGTAAAAAGGGAAATAACATGAAAATAAAAACGGTTGCTAACGTACTTTAAAAAAAGGGTTTGAAAACTCACCAGTATTAAATATTCCAAATTCAAAATTAAAATCCTCCAAACAAACACATCACACACATGCACTTTGTTTTTTTTTTTATTAATAACGTTTCACTCAAGCAAAGACATCAATTAAATACGAATCAAAAACTACAATAAATACATACGCACAAAATTCTGACAAATCAAACGTTCCGACTTTGTTTTGATATCCGAACGCGTTTTTTTTACACAATTTAACCATTATAACGAGACCGGACCCTCATTACGTGCCTATCTGTCCTAAAATCATCCTCCGGGGACATGACTAGTTTTTTATTTTATAAATCACATGTAGTAAATTGCGAAATTCCCGCACAAACACGAACGCGACAACGTCTCTCGCGAAACGATCTCGGAAAACTGAGCGTACGTCCCTATCGCAGCTTTCAACAAATCTATATGAGAAAGTACACAATACCTCCGTCCCTCTCCAACCGCAAACGTACCGTATCGCCTGTCCCACTCACTTATTATCCTGGCCACTGAAACCGAAAAACGTCGGACAAAAATATCGAATTATGCTCTCATTATTTGAAAATTGGAACGCGCTTAATTTCTCATGTTTTTGTTTTTTAATTAGACGGAACGCGGCGAAAGTGACGTTTGTTTTGGCGCGAAGGGTTATCAATCTTTATGGTTTGACAGATAACATGGACATTATTGGGGCAGAGGAAAATTATTTATAATTCCTATTTCATGATCGAGGTTTTATGTAGATTATTTTAGTTATTCGTTTTCGTTATTTATGATTACAACACGTTCGGTAAACGGATGTAACTGTCTAATATAGTGAGCTGTTTACATTAGAACATTGGCAGAGCGAATATGAGTTCTATATCGATTTAATTATATCATGAAACTTTTATTAAAGCTTCTTATTTGCATGTCTGGGAGAACTGTAGTAATATTTAATGATAAATGGCTGCATAGTTGAGATGTTAATTTGCATTTTTCTCTCACTAGCTATCCGTTTAATGAAGTTTTTTTTTATTTTATTAGAAAACGCTGTTGGTATTTTCATTATTAGAAGAATAAGCGGTTAGGTCCGGATTCGATACCCAAGTAGGGTGAGCAGTTTATGGGTTTTTCATAAAATAAACCAATAACAGATTTTTTTCATTCTGGTTTCCGAATTTAGTTCATCTTTGAATTATTTTTGAAACATACAAAAATCTGGCGAAACGTGGGTGTAGGTAGAATCAGGCGTCATGTAGTCAACATGACTACCTTGTTGGTCGAGTGGTCCATGAGGTCCTGGGTTCGGTTCCCGGGTCAGGCGAAGTGTTATTGGATTTTTCTATAAGGAATTTCTCAGTATCAGCCACGGAGTCTGGTTTTGCCCGGTTGATGGCGATTAGGTCGCCCCCTGTTACATGAAACATAAACATAGCGATATGTACGTAGGCGTACCAACTATTAGGTATTCCTCTGACTAACCCTTCAGGGATTACAGGCGTGATGGTATGTATACTTATCTATGCATATAGAAGAATCACAATTCAGGGTTTCACTTTTACGTGGGTTGATCAATAAATACCTATGATTAAAGACGCAATATTTTTATAAATTATTTCCTTTATATCTCAACGTAATCTTCTTCGAGGCCTATATAGGGTGACTGGTAATTAGTGACCGATACTTAAACACGTGATTGTACTCATGATAACAAAAAACTTTCCCAAAGATTTTTTTTTGTATACCTACTCTTTCTTTCTTTTTTTGTATAAAAAATGTTTCTTTGGGAAAGTTGTTTGTTATCATGAGTACAATCACGTGTTTAAGTATCGGTCACTAATTACCAGTCACCTTATACATCTACTTTTCCCAACAATTCTGCCACTTTTTTAAGCCCTTCAAAAATACGATTTGTCAAACTCTTGAAAATAGGCTTGTGCCTCGGTGATAACCTCCTCATTTGAGCTGTTTTTTTTTAAACCCATTGGTTCGGTTATCACTTGGTCTCTGAATCCAGGTTTCATCAAAGGACGGAAAACTCCTTTGCATTTCGCGTAAAGAGGTCCTAACACTGCTTCGGCAATGTCACCCATCATGCCGATAGCTTTCTTACACTAAAACTGATTCTGTCAAATATTGATTGGCATTCCGTATGATATGTCTATGGCCTCTGCTACTTCGAGCACTTTAGTTCGTCGATCAGCGAGAATGATATTGTGGACAATATAATACCGTACTTATTGATCATCCCAGGTAAGTACGTGTCTATGGCAACATTAATGCTCTTACTAATAGCAAAGGATTTAAAAAATAGAGAACAAAGTGGAAAAAAAAACACTATTTTCCAAGAACCATAATGTTATAATGATATTGAGTTACTCTTGTCTACCCACTATTATAAAATGGGTGCCTACTTACTAAGAACTTACGGAGCGATTTTCACCCGCGTCCGCCGCGGTTGCGGGCCCGCAGCTTCTGTAGGATGCAGATATATATGTAAAAAATTAAAGCACAATTCACGACGCGTTTTACGCCGGCGGTGTGCGCGGTTGTTTGCGGTTCCCGCTGCACCGATGGGCAACTAGTAGAATCGCGCGGGCCGCGGTCACCCGCAGCCTCGGAGGGGGGCCCCCGCGCTCTGCGATCGGATCTCATCGGATCTCATCTCTGGATCTCAACTGATCGGTCTTGCGGTCATCGCCCGCCACGTTTGCGGGCGATGATCGCAACCGCGACGGCTGCGAAACCGCGCAAAAAACCGGTCTCGTGAGTTTAGAAATAAAACCGCAGTTCCACCACCGCGGCGGTCGCGGGTGAAAATCGCTCCGTGAGTTCTTAGCCTTACAAAGAATGTAGATTATTAATATTATTATGCAAAACTTAAATAAATTATTGAATGATGTTAGGTAGGCTCCATTTTAATACCTATTGTTCATAACGAACTATTGTGATCTATTTTTAAGTCTATTGTTTATGACACGTATGGTTATCATTTTCCTTATTAGGTACAATAATAATACATATTATTATACATTAAATTATGGTTTTTCCTTAATGCACTCACACTAACCGCAGGCATAATATTACCGTCATTTAACCATCTGGAATAAAGAAATTTCGAGCCAAAATTGGCTTGAAGAAACATTTAGTCACAATCTGGCTTGGCACGCGTCTATGGGAATTGGGAAGAGACCAGATGGTATGACCATAAAGCCATGGAAGTTGGGTAGGCCTTTGGTGTGGGACGCAACCTGCGTCGAAACCCTTGCGCCATCTCATGTTCCAAGCACGGCGGACTGTGCTGGCGCTGCTGCTGCGGCTGCTGAGAGCCTCGAATGGCGTAAATACTGTAATTGGTAGTTACAATTGTCCGTCTGCCTGTCAGCGGGCTGTACCTCATGATCCGTAATAGGTAGACAGTTGAAATTTTCACAGAATGTGTTCTTCTGTTGCCGCTATAACAATAAATGATAAAAATTAATAAGGGGCTCCCCTAATACGATGGTACAAAACCCTTCATGAGCGAGTATGACTCGCACTTAGCCGGTTTTTAATTACCTAGACGAACATTAAAACTTTTTGGAGTGCGGTTTGATGGAGAAATAATGATAAATACATTTTGATTTAAAAGCAAGCTCATCATTGTCAAAAAGTCAATAACTATACCTAAATAGTAAAATAATTATTAAAGCAACAATTGGAATCGGTTTAGGCGCAAAAGGCCTAATTCTCAAAATGGCATCAGAGTCGCAAAAGGACTAGTTCTCAAAATGGCCAATTCTCTAAAAGCCTAATTCTCTGAATGGCCAATTCTCTAAAAGCCTAATTCTCTGAATGGCCAATTCTCTAAAAGCCTAATTCTCAGAATGGCCAATTCTCTAAATGGCTAATTATCAAAATGGCACATTTTCTACAAAGGGAGTTTTCTTACTTCGTATACCTACTATATCGATATGTAAAAAAAAATATTATATAGATTTGATTATGAAATTCCTATTAACAATATACAATACCTCCTTCATGATTCTGGCCTCCTGGTAGTTCGTGAGACTTCACATCCTTGTATCTAATAAACAAAAGTGACAGGTATAGCTTAAAATTGGCTTGATTTAATCGGAACCAACAAACTCAAACTCAAAGCATTTATTTCAAATCGAAATAAATTCTTTTATTTATAAGAATACTATTGTAGAAAATGTGCCATTTTGATAATTAGCCATTAAGAGAATTGGCCATTCTGAGAATTAGGCTTTTAGAGAATTGGCCATTCAGAGAATTAGGCTTTTAGAGAATTGGCCATTCAGAGAATTAGGCTTTTAGAGAATTGGCCATTTTGAGAACTAGTCCTTTTGCGACTCTGTTGCCATTTTGAGAATTAGGCCTTTTGCGCCTAAACCTTGGAATGGTTAGATGGACCGTACTTAGGTCGTCTGAGAAAGTGTTTATACCGACTTGAGTTAGCTCACGTGTCCTGCGATAGATATACGATTATCACTAAAAGCGAGCGAGACAACGTTATTAAACTATCCTTATTGACGAAATCATTGTCATGTGATATCTACCAGTACGCAGGGGGCCCGCTTGGTGGATGACAACCTGCCTCTCACAGAGTGGAGTCCTATTTCCCAGAAGATGGAACATCATAAAATGATATTTATGCATTCATAATGCAACGAAGAGCTCGTGGCTAAATAATAACAACCTAGCGCTTCCAGGGTTGGTCCGGGGATGGGACACATTACATACTTTCCTAGATCTTTGACAGTCGTTACAGGTAGTCAGTGGCCTGAGAGTATGACAATCAGTCTTACCAAGGGGTATCGTATTACCCAGTACTAACTACTACTGGGTTGTGGAGGTTAGATAAGCAGTCGCTCCTTATAAAATACTGGTATTCCGTGGCAACCGGTTTTGGACTAGAAGCAGACCCCAACATAGTTGGGATAAAAAACCTTTTTCACAAAAATCTTGCAAGCAGTGTGCCAATATTTGAATAGGATATTATAACTAAAAATGGAAAAATAAAATACATTTTTTTCAAAAAAATAAGACTTGAAAAACACAAAAAAGTGAAAAATATTTTTTGCTTCAGAAGTCGGTGACTTTTGTTTATTTGATTCGCGTTTTTTTCCCACCGACTTCTGAAGCAAAAGTTATTTTTCACTTTTTTGTGTTTTTGAAGTGTTATTTTTTGAAAAGAAGTTTTTAATTTTTCCATTTTTAGTTATAATATCCTATTCAAATATTGGCGCACTGCTCCAATGAGACAGAGAGGTTTCGGAGTAAACGAAAATATCATCGACGTATACTTTGGAAGTACCTATAACCCTTTGAAACAAAAAAGAATTTTCCAAATCAGTTCAGGCACCTTCGAGTAATCGATGAACATACATAAATAAGATTCCGACGAATTGAGAACCTTCTCCTTTTTTGAAGTCGGTTAATAAGATTTAGGCAGATGATGCTGCAACGAAAAGAAATCGTAATCATTCTTTGACGCAGGAGTCTCACAATTTAAATCTTTGTAATATAAAAGTACAAACCCTTTTCTTTGCCCGGTGTTTTACGATTCACAGAAGATAATAAACAGTTGATACAATCTATTTTTAAGGCGCAAACCTACCGCGGTGCACGCTGTGCACGGGCACGCGGCGCATTATAGCTGCGTAGATTCATTTGATTGACAACGTTGGTCTACATTTCCACTGCAGTACATGCTACACACCCACAACTATGTACAACTGTAGCGTGCGTGGCCCATCGCGGCATAGTCGTGGATTAAAATTCGTGTATAACGTGTACCGCATGCACAGCGTGCATGGCGTTGACAGCGTTGAGCGCTTAATTCGAGCAAGCCACGCATGTACTAATGACGTCATTTGATGCATAGCGTATCCGTGGTTTGCAGTGGACACAATCGCATACATTTTCTTGCAACGCGAAGCTTATACACGTGCGTAGCCTTCCCGTGAGCCGCGGTTGGTTTGCGCCTTTACTTCCAATACGGATGGCAACACAAAAAAAAACTTAAAAACTTGGCTTGTAAACGAACAGACGAGAAATTGACTGTAAATTCAAAGGTATAGCCGCTTAGCTCGCCGTCCGTCTTATGACGACAGGCGGTGTCGACGGCGCGTTCGTGTTCCACGCGCGCCTCAAAGAGATTTCAGCAACCAGGAAGGGGTCCGCAAGGGCCAATGCCTGCTGGAGCTGCAGGACTGTTCGAAAGAGATACCGCGGCCCTGGAACACAAAGGGCGAAGAAGGAACATGGATGGGTTTTAGTCAGTACGAGTCTGACACTCCCTTCCACTCCGCCCAGAGCGGAAGGGGTCATTTGATGACTTCCCATCCGAAAAAAAAAAATGCCGCTGCTGGTGTTAATTAAATTGGCTATGAAATTAACATCACGCTTACAGTAATCTCCTGAGGGTTAAGCAGAGGTGTAACACCCAAATTTCGCCAGTTATGTTTAAGTCTCATGTAATAATAGGGGGCAAGCTTATTGGCATCAACCGGGCTCAAATGCAGACTTGTCTTGTGACTCGTGATACTAAAAATTCCTAGCGAAAAAAAAGGGTAGCCGACAGATGAGATGAAAAACTAAGGTATTTTTTCATCTTATACATCGGCTACCCTTTTCCAAATATTGGGGTCTACCTAGATGACATGCATATCCATACTAATATTATAAATGCGAAAGTAACTCTGTTTGTTTGTTTGTTTGCTATCTTTTCACGACTAAACAGCTGATCGGATCGTAATGAAATTTGGCGAGGAGATAGATTATATCCTGGGGAAGGACATAGGCTATTTTTTTTTCCTCGCTCATACTCATCAAAATTACCACGAGAACGAAGTCGCGGGCAACAGCTAGTTACCTATATTAATCCGCACTATTATACTAATATAATAACTGCGAAGTGAGTCGTAAGGTAGTCAGTGTCCCAAAAAGTTTGACAACCAGTCTTACCAAGGGGTATCGTATTACCCAGTACTAACTGGGTTGTGGAGGTCAGATACGCAGTCGCCCGGTTAGACTGGAAGCCGAACCCAATATAGTTGGGAAAAGGCTAGGTAGATGATGATCAATAAAACTTTGTGACATTAGATTCAATCCCTCTACCATTAGCACCCTTTATGTTTTCATATGAATTCAGTAAAAAGCTATTATTTTGATATCACAAACAGACAATTCAATTTTATTTGTTTGTATATAACGGGCGTAAAAAGACCCTTAACGAAGCCGAAAGGTACTTGTACTCCCCGTCATTGATAGTCGGAGATATTGGGGGTCAAAGTTCCATCTTTTTCACAAGTTTTTTTTTAAATACATGTTTCTAATGTAAGATTTTTACTTTAAACACCTTCACGACCCTGAAACTATTCAATCCATCTATCAGCACAATGTTTTGAGTACGTTACATTGAGTTTTACCGTAAAACGTGATTTTTCACCCTAAAAAAAGTCGTTTCCCAGCAATAATTTTTGCGTAAAGTTACTTAGTTTGATGTACAGAATGCCTGGTTGACGGCTTGGTGAAGGGTCTGTTTACACCCCGTAGATATTCGCGTAGTTCACACCTGACAGCGTGTGCCGTGACGCGTATTGCGATAGTCGCGAGAGCCAGTGGAGCCTGAACTTGTGTAGATCATTTCGTGTATAATAGTGTAGTACAGTCACAAGCACCAATAAGTATACACTTTCCTAAATTTAAAAGTAATTTTCGCTAGAAATAACTTGGAGATAATAGGATATTTTCATAAAAATATAAGTTCCAGAATACTATGTTCGCAACAACATTAAATTTTAATCAGAACAGTAGGAGAAAAACACTTTTAAAAGTTGTTAAGTGTTTACATATTGGTGCTCGTGATTGTACCTCTACCTGGGAGGTTACTATGACGACTTAAAGCAGGAGTAGGTAACTCCAATGTGAGAAAGAGGCAGAGCTATACAGGTCGTCTAGTGCCATCTCTTTCCTACACGGTAGACCATCAGGTACTTTGAGAAAAGCATACACTTGCCATTTAGTCTTCTTCTTTCTTTTTCGTATGGTTAGTGCCTTACCTGGTGTCAGAGTTTTTATGCCGCCCATGGGCCTCTGACTTGGCTTTACATGCCGACGAGAAACTCAGGCATGCTGGTTTCCTCACGATATTTTCCTTCACCGAAGCAAGTGATGATACAATACGCACATGAATCCGAAAAGTCAGAGGTGCGTGTCTTGGGTTCGAACTCCCCACCACTAGGATCACTGCTTACTGCTGCCATTTAGTGTAAAATAATCATAATTTAGTGAGAAATCATAAGCTACATAACTTACTACTATTACACACATACTCTCTCATCATCTGCCTGCCTTTTCCCACCTATGTTGGGGTCGGCTTCCAGTCTAACCGGATGCAGCTGAATACCAGTATTTTACATGGAGTGACTGCCTATCTATCTCTAGGTAATACGATACCCCTTGGTAAGCGTGGTTGTCAGACTTTTCGGGCCACTGACCGACTGTAACGACTGTCAAAGATCTACAAATGACAGCCGGGACACGGTGACAGCTTCCGAGGCACAGAGGAAACTCGGTATGTAATGGGTGGTCACCCATCCACAGACCAACCTAGGCAAGCACGGCTTAACCTAAAGATCGATCCGAGCAGCTGTCATTATTTAGCCACGATCTCTTCCTCATTCATTCTGTTATCCTCTCTATGGTATCTTTATAAATACTCAAGAAATAAATGCTTTTTCTTTAAATCTTATTTCCGCAACAAAGCAATCTACGTCCTGTAGTGTAACATATTTATATTCGCGTAGTTCACACCTGACAGCGTGCGTCAAGCCTGAACTAACGTCTGGATCACGTCGTGTAACATTGTGTATCTCCAGCTGGTACATATTATGTAGTTGAGAGGTGGGTACACTTGCGTTTTAGTAGAAACTAGCTGTTCCCCGCGACCTTCGTCCGCGTAAAACCCCGTCCCGTTTTTGCAACATTTTTCATTGCTGCTCCGCTCCTTTTAGTCGTAGCGTGATGTTGTATAGCCTATAGCCTTCCTCGATAAATGGACTACCCAACACTGAAAGAATCATTCAAATCGGACCAGTAGTTCCAGAGATTAGCGCGTTCAAACAAACAAACAAACAAACACTGCAGCTTTATAATATTAATAATATAGATATAGAATATAGATTAAAAAGATGGCAAATAGCCGGACGGCATGTCTTTGTTTCCTTGGAAGTTGGGTAGGCCTTTAGTGTGGGACGCAACATGCGTGACCCAAGGGCTGGCTTTTACTTTGGCCAGAGGCTAAGTGTTGCCATACAACGGGGCAACGCCGCCATGGCCGCCTTGGGCACTTTACCAGCTGACAGAGTTGAGGAGGAGCTTTTTGATGCCCTTTTATAGTTTGTTGTTAGTTTATTTAATCGTTTTGAATACAAGGTGTAAACAGACCCTTCACGAAGCCGTCAAGCAAGCATTCTGTACATCAAACTAAGTAACCCTACGCAAAAATTATTGCTGGGAAACGACTTTTTTTTTGGGGTGAAAAATCACGTTTTACGGTAAAACTCAATGTAATGCATTCAAAACTTAGTGCTGATGGATGCTTTGAATAGTAAACGGGTCATGGAGTAAATTAAAGTAAAGTTAAAACCTTTAAAAGTGTTATTTAAAACAAACTTCCGAAAAAATTGGAACTTTCGCCTCCAATATCTCCGTAACTAGAAGGTTCCCAGGTACGGTTCTAACAAAAAAATGATCGCAATGACGGGGAGGACCTTTCGGCTTCGTTAAGGGTCTTTTTACACCCTTTATAGTTAGTTTACTCTACCGAAATTAAATAGTTGGTTGGACTGGAAAAATTAAGTAAAATATTCCGTAAAAGCCTTACAATTTTTCAAACACATATGACGCAACTTTAGTGCTGAGTTTTTTTTAGGTAGACCATGTTTTTCAACGAAGTTCCTTAAAAAAGTGTCTTGACAGACAGTCAGGCGCACAGACAGACTGTCACCGAAGTAATCCTCTTTAGTATTTTTTTATTTATTTATTTATTTAAACTTCATGCACAAAAGTGGTACATAGGCGGACTTAATGCCACAAGGCATTCTCTACCAGTCAACCTTGGGGTCAAATAGGACAGCATAGTGTGTTTTTTCTTAAGAACCGAAGCAGTACCGACTTAAATCTCAACTCCACCTAATAGGGCCCAATTGTCATAATTAGGGAATCAAAACGGGATTCGGACTGCAGCCAGGGTGGCAGTTAATGGGACTGATTGCTTTGGCTGCACAAGAGAAAAAAAAAATACGAGTATATCATCTGCCTAGCCTTTTCCAACTTTATTGGGGTCGGCTTCCAGTCTAACCAGGAGCAGTTGAATACCAGTATTTTACATGGAGCGACTGCCTATCTGACCTCCACAACCCAGTTAGTACAGGGTAATACGATACCCCTTAGTAAGACTGGTTGTCAGACTTTTTGAGCCACTGACTACCTAACGACTGTCAAAGGTCTACAAATGACACCTGGGACCAACCGAAGCACGGAGGAAACTCGGTATGAATCACGGTGGTCACCCATCCACAGACCAACCTAGGCAAGCACGGCTTAACCTAAAGATCGACCCGAGCGGCTGTTATTGTGTTAGCCACGAGCTCCAGAAAAAAAAAACGAGTACAATAAAAATAATATACCTACGTTGTGATTGTGTACTAAGTCTTACAGTTGTTAAATCAGCCATGTGCACACGAGCTGCGAATGTACTGCAGCAAACTAGCAGGTACTGCATATCGTATTTATTCACCTGAAACTAAATATCTTACGTGTAGCTTTAGAATGTCTTGCTACTGATCTTACGATAAATTCTATACCTAGTTTTCAAGGAGTAAGTAGTCAGTGGCCTGGAAGTCTGACAACCAGTCTTACTAAGGGGTATCGTATTACCCAGTACTAACTGAGTTGTGGAGGTCAGATAGGCAGTCGCTCCATGTAAAATATTGGTATTCAGCTGCATCCGGTTAGACTGGAAGCCGACCCCAACATAGTTGGGAAAAGGCTAGATAGAAGATGATAGATGACTGTCAAAGACAAATGACAGCCGGGACCAACAGCTTAACGTGCTTTCCGAGGCACGGGGGAGACGCGGTATGTAATGGGTGGTCACCCATCCACGGACCAACCTAGGCAAGCACTGCTTAACCTAAAGATCAACTGTTGTTATTTAGCCCCGAGCTCCTCAAAATACCCATATACAACAAAAAAAAAAATTGAGATGAATAATAACAGTAAAGTAATTATAAAAAAATATCATTAAAAAGTCATTAAAATCATTGAAAAAATATCAATAAAATCACTCAAAAATTAAAAAGTTTATTTATATAGTCTTCTAATGGGTCTATCTATTGGCGACGTGTTAACTTGTACCAGTCGTGTGTGATTTTGTTACTATAAAACAACATTCATTACAATTATTATTAAGCGAGCATAATTTTTGCTATTCGCTGACTGGCATTAGAGAAAGTAATCGTCAACACTTTAACAGGTTCATTGCCAAGCAAAAATGCTAAATGGCCAGCAGAACCCAATACGCTGCGATCGCTATTTTATGGCTCGTGCATAATAGTAAGGCCGCTTCATGCGACGTCGCGTGATGTGGCAATGAACGTGTTAACTTGTTACTACGTAATTAAACGTGAACGAAGTTATCTATTGTTTACGCACTTCTATCCTAAGCTAACCTCCTTATAAAAACTATCCTTTACTTACTAATATTATAAATGTGAAAGTAAGTTTCTTTTTTTGTTACCTTTTCACGCCTAAACCACTGAACTGATCATCCTGAAATTTTGGCAATACGTAGTCAGATGTACAGAAACGGACATGGGGTACCTTTCATCCCGAAAAAACCCCCGAGTGTAACAACAATAACGTTCTTATGATAATAGATGGCGCCACGTGTCTTTCGAACCATGATTGAGTTATATTATTATAGAAACTTTAGTAGTACCTATGTTAAGAGTTGTCAAATTCTAAATTAATGTGAGCGAAGCCGCAGGCAAAAGCTAGTCTTAAATAAATATAGAACTCTGCTAGAGGACAAACCGTTCAGATTTTTTTATGAGGTTAATAATTAGCATGACCGCCTGATCCTCAGAACTTCCGAATTAACGCTACATCTGAGCATGACGACCTAGGTTTCCGGCTCGGGCAAAGTGTTATTGGGTTTTGACATCTGGAATTTTTCAGTGGCAGCCACAGTGTTTGTGCCCAGTTAATTCCAATAGGCTCGCCCCCTATTACATGGGACTTAAACATAACTAGCGAAGCGTTTGTGTATAGGTACACCTCTATCTAACTTTTCGGAAATTAAAGGTGAGGTCTTATGTTTTTTTGAATAGGTAAACAATACAATTAGTTAGTAATTTATTTCAAAGAATATTTACATTATTTACAAACTACTAATCTATAATAGTAATAATATAATCAGCATTGCCACGTTGGATGGCAATGCTGATTCTTTGGCCAAAAAATAGGCCCACATCAGGTCACGTGAAGAGTCGACCAACAGCTTAGCGAATATTATTATTTTTTTATTTCCCGAAATACTAGGTGGGACTTGAACCCCATGGCCCTAGTGTTTTAACTCCAAACGGCTCATACACATAACTACCAATGAAATACAATTAGTTGATTGGATCAGAAGAAGGGCTTCCATGATTCTCTTTTCTCTTTTATTCTCTTCTCCTCCTTCAACAACCGAACAACAATTTTTCCGCACAAAAACAACTTGCCCTTGACTCGTGATCGCCTTTTATAAAAAAAAAAAGAGAAAAGAAGTAAAACCACTGAGCAATGCAAACTCCGCAATAAGGCGGGAAAATGCCATGAGGAAAAAGATTAATGATTCGAATTTCGAATGTTTGAGACTGAGTGCTTTTCAGCCATTATCTAAATAGGTTTCAATGAAAATTCCATGAAGGTTTTTATGTAATAACGTAGCAGACTTCATTTCACGGACAAAATTAGATGTTTGATGATTATAAGGTATTAAATATATAGGTACCTACAGTGTGCTGTAGGGATGTATCAAAAAGGTGTGTTAATAATGGGCGTAAAAGTATCCTAAACGAAGCTGAAAGGCATTTGTTCTCCCCGTCATTGGGATCATTTTTTTGTTACCTAGACCATACCTGGGAACCTTGTAGTTACGGAGATATAGGGGGTCAAAGTTCTTCACATCAAAACTTTTTCACATTTTTTTTATTAAATACAAGGTTTTAATATTTGTAAATTTACTTTAACTACCTCCACGACCCCCGTACTATTCAATGCATCCACCAGCACAATGTTTTGAGTGCGTTACTTTGAGTTTTACCGTTTACGGTAAAACTCAAAGGGGGTGAAAAATCACGTTTTAACGTGAACAAAAACAAAAACAAAAGTCGTTTCCCAGCAATAATTTTTTTGCGTAGACTTACTTAGTTTGATGTACAGAATGCTTGGTTAACGGCTTCGTGAAGGGTCTGTTTACACCCTGTATAAATGGATAAACGAAAAAAACAGTAAAACAAAAACCAATTCTAATTACCTACTACTTTTCACATTATGTCTATTAAACCCTCCATGTACCCACCTATTCGTATTTTATCGCACCTAATACTAGATATAAATATTTTCCTCGAAAACTACGCAAATATAAATACCGTAAATACGCAATGCTAATTTATTGCACCTGCAATCGATTTACGGTGTTTATAATTATAGTAACGTAAGATATTTCCACGGTCCGTATCGTAAACACTGACTCAGACTTGCGTATGACTATCACACTGTTTTATAAGGTTACTGAAAGGTCGTGATCATCATCAATATCGTGATGACCTCTGTCCTCTATGACACGGTATAATAAAATATGACGTTGCTATACAAACTTTGACTATAACAAGAATTTGTGTGGTATACTAGAACTAGAAAACCCGACTATTGAAAAATCACGCTCTAATTAAATTCAGGGTTTACAAGGTAAAATCGACTCCTCCTGTTGGTAGTCGGTTAAAATGTAGCCTATGTTTCCCGGGCCATAATAACTAATCGATTGACACCTTATTCATCAAAATCTGATGAATAGTTTAGGCGCTATGGAGGAACATACGTAAACACAAACGTATGTATGTTTGTGTTTACGTATGTTCCTCCATAGCGCCTATACTATTCATCCGATTTTGATGAATAACGTGTAGACCGCTAAAATCATAACCCTTTCTTTTGGTTTCACTGTAGTCTGGTAAAAATCAGCTGCTGCATACATTTTGACAGTTTAAAAAGATATCCGACGAAGAATTTCAAATCTGGATAGCCTAGAATCATGTTCTGATACGATTGCCCTTGGTAGAACTATTACTGTCAAACGGAGTGAATAGGAACGCAGGGGTAAATCGAGACAAAACGTTGAAAGGGATTTTAACGTTGAGTTGATATGATGACTAAGACATAGTCACTAACCAACCGTGAAAAGTCCGCACTCGGGGTCTGTCAGCGAGCAATGGAGCGCAGTATCCTTGGAATGAAACTTACTGATCGTATAAGGAACTCGATATTGCGTTCCAAAACTCAAATTGCCGATGTGGGTTACACGGTTGCCAAGCTCAAATGGAACTGAGCTGGCCACATCTGTCGCATGCCGGAGGAGATCTGGGCCAAAGTGGACACACAATGGACCCCAAACAGCAGCAAACGGCAACGCGGCAGGCCCAGAAGGAGATGGCGGGACGAACTCGAATCCTTTCACAAGGATTGGCGAATAACAACACTGGATAGGGATAAGTGCAAGGAGGGAAGGGAGGCCTTTGCCCTGCAGTGGGATACAAATAGCTGACAAAAACACTTAATTATTTAGAGACTTTGTTGACAAAATAACATATTAATTCAACTTTAAAATCCCTTTCAAATTTTTGTCTAGATTTACCCCTGCGTTCCTATTCACCCCGTTTTACCCGGTAGTCAGACTTTCAGGCTTCTGAACTCGGTATGTAATGATAGCCACCCATTCACGGAAGCAAGCAGGCAAGCGCTGCTAAACCTTGAAAGTCGTCCCGGCTACTATTATTTAGCCTTGAGCCTTCAGGAGTGACGTTTATCAATGACGTAATATAATGTATAAAGGGTGTAAAAATACCCTTAACGAAGCCGAAAGGCACTTGTTCTCCCCGCCATTGCGATAATTTTTTTGTTCTGGACCATACCTGGGAATCTTCTAGTTACGGAGATATTGGGGGTCAAACTTCCAACTTTTTCACAAGTTTTTAAAGTAAGATTTTTACTTTAAACACCTCCACGACCCGCGTACTATTCAATCCGTCCATCAGCACAATTTTCTGAGTTCGTTACATTGACTCCTACCGTAAAATGTGATTTTTCACCCCAAAAAAAAAGGCGTTTCCCAACAATTTTTTTTGCGTAAAGTTACTTAGTTTGATGTACAGCAGTGGCGTAGCGTGGGGGGTGCCGGGGGGGCCATGGCCCCGGGCGGCACATTTCAGGGGGCGGCAGAGGGCACGAGCCGGGCCGCGGCAAGCAGAACCAGGCGGTAACGTCAGGTCATAATTATCAGATCAGGTAATTACTAAAGTCATCGGGACTATGTTGCAAGGACAACCAAGAAGTGGAGCATTTTCCTTAATATATGCCGCTGGCCCGGGGCGGCTTTTCATACAAGCCTCACGTCTATTCCGGTCTGCCGCCCCGTATTTTCTAGATACAAGCAATTAATTCTTCGAGCCTGCCGCTTCCCTTTTTATGTCTGTATTTATGGTAAAAAGAAAATCGAACCTGTCTAGGATGCTAAAATTTTCTAGCTCGCTTCGCTCGCTCTTACATTCGTAGAAAAAGTATGTTAAATTCCATTTGTTTGAATCGTGAAAAGAAAATCTGTTACCTATCAGAGGCGGGGTGCTAAAATTTTCGAGCTCGCTTCGCTCGCTCTTGCATCCTACTTACTCTCAAATCTAAAGCTTTAATGCATAATTCGATAAAAAAACTTATTTATCTATATGAATAGTTAAAATAAAATGTAATTTATCAGATGTTCTAAAAAAATTTTAGCTCGCTGTTTTTGTTAATTTCCCGAACGCGCAAACCTTAAACACTAGGTATTAGCTATATTAGCAATTGAACATGACAAACCTACATACATACGAACAAATCATCATCATCATCATTCTCTTGCCCTTCTTATCCCAATTCATTAGGACATTATGTCTTCCTCTTCCATACCTCCCTAACTCTTTATTACTCGTCATCTCATCAGAAACCTCCTTTCTTGAATGAAATTGTGTATAAAAACGATTTTACTTTGAAAAATAAACTTATAGATTTTTTTTTAAAATAATTAAAAACAATGCTTTGTATTTTGACTCTTTCCTACGGTTCTTGACTAATTATGAAATTAGAGGGGGCGGCCAAAATTACATTCGGCCCCGGGCGGCAAAATCCCACGCTACGCCACTGATGTACAGAATGCTTGGTTGACGGCTTCGTGAAGGGTCTGTTTACACCTTGTATATCATTTCGTTCTATGTCAAATATAATTTATTCGGTGCTACCATGACGGATTACAACTAAACTATCCGTACTATATTATTGCATGATACAATATAATGTCTTATAATTGCCAAGAATGCTGAACTTTGACGCTAAAGAGCAAAGGTTATCAATTAAATTACCTATACTTAATTAACTATTTTCCAATTGCGTGCATTAATAGGCATAGCCTGCGCGCCACGCGGTCTTACCGGGCTCTTATGTTTATCTTTATATCTTATTTAATAGATCAAAATGACTTAATTTCAACTTAGGATGCTTTTTATCGAAACCGTATTTCTGACGATTCAATTAGTTGAATCTTTCGTGTAGCTATATGTTTTTTTGACTAAACGCGGAATTTGAACCAATCAGAGTAAATTTGACGTTTTCGTAAAATGTTGCGAAAAAGTAAATAATCCGGAAGCATTCGAAAGAGGTTGCAAAATGTGAGTTTTGTTTTAAATAAATGCTCGATCCGAAATTAGTTGTGTGCTGGAACGCTTTTGCCAAACAAAACCAATGTTAATATATAGTACTATATGGATCTTTTAGTGCGTGGTCATATTCGGAACTAAAAAGGCCATCTTGTTTTTAGTACCAATAGTCAAAAGAAGCTTGTCGTTATTTTTATGGAAGGAGATCAAACAGTCGAACTTAAAAAAATCAATACAATTGAACATGAGTGCGTTGAGATTTTTATAAAGGTATTTTATTCAGCTATGAAACTGTGGCCTTGTTCGAGCAGTCTTACAATGTACTTAATGTCGTAAAAACCTCTAGATAAGGAGAAGCGCCAGTAGCCCGCGAAATTCAAATTGACTTACGTTTTTTGCCATTTGCAGGTCAGTCTCAGGTTGTATGTTGATGAAAAATTAGTCGGGCGAATGACACTCTTGACAGAACGATTTGTTACTAAGTAGTATCAAGCAGAGGGGAGACAGTTAGAACCATGGACTTAGTATATACTAAGTCCATGCTTTACATATATGTTGCTGTCAAAATCAAGACATTGACATTTCAAAAGCGCGGTAATTTGTGCTTGTATTTCAGTTTAATTAATTATCAACCGCAAATAATAATCGTTCCTTTCATAACGAGAACCACAAAATAATACGGTGACCTTTAATAAAAAAGTATATTTTTATCCAACTTATTTCATACAGTAATAAGTATTTTTTGTGGAATAATTTACCAGACACGATGTCGAAAGTGAAATTGAATTTAATCGCAGCTGCCTGTGAAAACATGGGAATTGGTGTTAATGGAGCATTGCCATGGCGTCTGAAGTAAGTCTACACATCTTCCGAGTTATTATAAATAATCGCATGTCTAGCTTTAGTTAGGTTAACTATTCGTTTAAGAGGCATTGACCCGCGTAGATAACTATATCTAGGATAAAATGTATCCTATGGCTTAATCTAGGTTCTGACTAAACTCTTTTTTGATTATGAAACATCACACCTGTTGTCTTTGACAGCGTAAGCATAGGTAGTACACCTACATTTTTTGCAGTGATATTTAAGTTCCACTTAATAGGGGTAAAGGCTTTCAGTTCCAGCTGATTGCCTGAAGCTACGGAGAAGTCCAACATCCTGTTTCTGTGAAGGAAACAGGAGTACCTACTTTGTTATGGCTCTCCTAAACTCTAATCAATTATCTATCCCTCTAATCTATATGGTTTAGTCTAGGAATGACCAATTCTTGAAATGTAAAATTCTATAAATGACTGATTCTACAAATGACCGATTCTAAAATTGACTGATTCTATAAATGAACGATTCTACAAATGACAGATTTTTTAAATGTATGACAATAGTACTTTGATTAGGATTATAGTAAATAAAATGCAATGTAAGGAATGGCGACAGCGAAGGGACAGGCTTTTATGCCCTTGTCTGGAGGCCTTACTCTCAAGGCATCCACAGGATACTCCGGTTAAGCAGCCAGCCACATAAGTTCACTTTTTAAACAATTATTTATTTGTGTATAAGATATTAACGTCATTCTTTAATTATTATGAAAGCTGTTTGAAATAAATGATTTGCCATTCCTTACATTACAGTTTATTTACTATAATCCTAATCAAAGTACCACTGTTCATACATTTAAAAATCAGTCATTTGTAGAATCAGTTAATTGTAGAATCAGTCATTTGTAGAATTATAGAATCAGTCAATTTTAGAACCGGTCATTATTTTGTAGAATCAGTCATTAATAGAATTGTATTTTTTTAAAATTGGTCAAATATAGACTGTGTAGTCATTTCGCGAATCAGTCAGTCCTTGATTAAACCATCTATACTTATTAATTGTTTGTTTGTTTGTACTATGCTAATCTCTGCAACTACCAGTCGGATTTGAGAAATTCTATTTGCATTTGGTAGTCCAATTTTTGAGGATGTTTATAATAATGGGCTATGAACATTAATAGCCCAGCACTGGCCGAAACCATGGGGCACAGCTAGTTATCTTATTATGCCTCCACTGCTGGCACTCAGGCCTCTCCCTGTGAGAGGGAATGAGCTGCATTCTACGGGTTTGATGCAGAATGTGCACTTCACAAAATGTTAATCAAATTGGATATCTTTTTGTTTACGTTTTGCCTAACATTTTGAAACAAACTATCAATCATATGATAGTCTAAATACATGCTCATTTTGGGTAGTGCTCATTTTGAGAAGTCCTCATTTTGATAAGTGCTATTTTGCTAAGTGAACATTTTGCGTCAAGTGCTCATTTTGAGTAGTGCACATTTTGCGGAGTGCACAATCTGCGTCAAACCCCGTTCTACCATGGAGGCCCAGTACGGGTTGCTGGGTGTCAAGAAGACAAACCTATTGCCTCAACTGAACGTGAACTTCGATTTTAAGAGCAGTGGTGAAAAAATAAATTGCATTCTTATAACAATTTTTCAGAAAAGAAATGGCCTACTTCTCAACAATGACAACCAAAGTATTGGACCTGACTAAAGTGAATGCTGTCATCATGGGTCGTCGGACGTGGGACTGTATACCGGACAAGTACCGGCCGCTGCAGGATAGGGTCAATATTGTGCTGACCCATCATGTTGGTAGTGTGAAGGAAAAGGTAATACTCCACTCTTTGTTCTCACAGATAGCCTATAATCAATTAATTTTAGGGTATAAAAACGTAAAGTTATACATTTTTGAGAAACTTAAGAGAGTTTCTATTGTTGAGAAACTGACCTTCTTTTGTAAGAGGGAGTGAGATGCAATTAGAGGATTAGATCCCGGTCGAGTTTTCTAATCCCGGGATTTCGGGATTATCTAAAGCTAATCTCGGGATCCCGGGATTGTATCGGTAATGGAAAGTGGTAACAAAAAGACAGTAAAACATATCAAAATCATTTTTTTATTTATCTTTTGGTTTGGTGAGGACAGAATATTTAAGTTTTAAATCTTCAAAAAGGCGGTTAAACAAAATTATACTTTCTTCTGATAAAATAAACAAACTAGGCACTTCTGTAAATAATTTATGAAACTATCAATAAACTTCAAAAAATCAACTTCTTTAGACTTATTTAGATAAACTATAAAAAAGACTATATGACTTAAGTTATCAATGTTTATAGGTTCTCATATTTTTAAATTAAATTGACCAGAAACTTTATAAATTACTTATTTAAACCACGAAAATAAAATCTAAGGAAGGACGTTTCACGCACATTTTTATTGGCTTATTTAAAAAATGTATTAATCTCGAAAATCCCGGGATTAATTATATTTGATCCCGAAAATTTCGGGACTAAAATATGACCGGGATCCCGAGATCCCGGAATATCCTATCCTCTAGCTACAATCCATTATGTAGGGTCAGTGGGATTCATTTGCTAACAGGCCCACTTGACAAAAACTTTGCAATCCGGAATTTTGGTGACCATCAATATACTCTGATTAATGGCTTTATCATCTTGTATGAGAAGATTGGTTGGCATCGCACTGCGCTTTTATCACTTGTGTGTGAAGAAATTGAATAGCTGAAAATAGAATTACTGCCTCGTTGGTCTAGTGGTCGCAATGGCGGCTGCCGAGCATGAGGTCCGGGGTTCGATTCCTGGGTCGGGCAAATTGTTATTGGGTTTTTCCCTGTAGCAGCCTCCGAGTCTGGATTTACCAGGCTCAAACGTGTTACTGAAAAATTCTTAATGAAAAACCCCTTGCTGAAATAGTTACACATTTTTTTTATTACATTGACTTACAGCATGCCTTGATAAATGTTATCAGTGACTCCATGACCCTTGGAACATACAAAACAAGAGATAATAATTATTTTCATCAGACAATTAATTATTAGGTAAGATATAATTAATTGTAATTATTGTAATACTAGCTTTTGTTCGCGGCTTCGCTCGCGTTAATTTAGAATTTGACAGTCTAGCGGTGTGAGATAATATACTTTAGGACCTATTCTCATACCTACATAAAAAAAACATAAAAATCGGTCGAGTTTCGGAGGAGTGCGACCACAAACACCGTGACACGAGATTTTTATATTTTAAGAATATATAAAAATCACGTGTCATTGTGTTCGTACATGCAAATCTTCGAAATCACTTAACAAGTTGCAACAAAATGTTGTGAATGTGTATCATGATCAGTGATCGGATAATCGGGCGCTAATACACCTAAACTTCACTTTTATTCCCACGAAAGAATAATGCTGACATGCCTTTCAGAATCCCGGATCCCGGAATCGTTTGAAACTCCTGTGTAATATTTTTTAGTCTTCTGTTCGTATAAAATATAATAAATTAGTCGATTCGATCACTAATCTGTTAGTTTGTTGACCACATTGTGCACATTATCATTTTTTATTGATATTTCATTTGTTTTGAATAAAATAAAGATACTAAATCAAAATAACCACTGCCATAATTTCATTAAGTTTGTTATAGTTGTTTTTACGAAATTGTTCAATCCCGGAAACCCGGGTTTACTTATTTATTCCGAAAGGAATGTCCATATTATTCTTTCGTGGGTCGAAGTATAGGTACATAAGCGCCCGATTATCCGATCACAGATCATGATTGGTTCCAGCCTGAAAGTTAGGATAGTTTTGAACCCGACAGGTCGCGCCTTGCGAAGCAAGGGCGGGGATATGGCAAGTAAAGAGGTGTGTGATGAGATGACAAGTAATAGAGAAGTATGGAAGAAGAAGATACGCTGCGCCGACCCCAAATGAATTGGTAAAAGGACAAGAGAATGATGATGATAGAGGGCGAGCCTATTGCTGTCAATTGGGCACAAATCCAGACTCTGTGGCTGTTACTGAGGAATTGCTGATGGAAAAACCCACACACACATACAACACAACACATTGCCCGACCCAGGAACCTAGGACCTCGTACTCAGCAGCCACGCTTGTGACTACAATACCAACGAGGCAGTCTATAGTCATAATCAATCTTCAAAATTTGGTAGATAACATAGGACAATCATGCTGTGACATTTTGTCCACTGTTTGATTCATCATCACAGTGTGTCAGATGAAAGATGCGAATTGTGGAGGAACAGACATCCCACCCCTCCTCACTTCATCAATCGTCTTCGTCCTGGACAGGAACTGCAGTGGCCAATCTGGAAACCTCTTAACCGTTTAGATTAGCCGCTGTAGAAATAATCTGGCGAAATGGGGTATCATTGACCCGTCCCAAACTCAATGTCAGTGTGGAGCCCCTCTGCGGGACTGTTCGAAAGAGATACCGTGGCCCTGGAACACAAAGGGCAATGAAGGAACATGGATGGGTTTTAGTCAGTAAGAGTCTGACACTCCCTCCCACTCCACCCAGAGCGGGAGAAGTCATTTGATGATTTCCCACCCGTAAAAACAAAAAAAAAGTGTGGAGCCCCTCTGCAGGATATGCCCCACCTCCTTTCTTGCCCATCCTGCACAGCCACCTGCACCTTCCAGGATTTAAACGAAGGCAACGACAGAGCTGTACAGGTGGCAATATACTGTTCGGGTATTATTTGAGTCTATCGACACGCTAAGAAGAATGTCAAAAAAAAATATAAAAAACACTTCTTTTAGTAACGTAATTTGTCAAAACTTTCCAGGTCCCTGATGGAGTGGTGGTGGTCTCAGGGCTGGATGAAGCAGTTGAATATATCGAGAGTCGAGAGGATATAGAGTCCACCTGGGTTATTGGGGGATCATCAATATACGCGGTGAGTCAGGGGCCGACGTAGGTACCCAGTCAGTTCTGTTAATATCATTCTGTATTTAACCATAGTAACTTTCAGTTGACTAACATTGTTTAATGTATTTTCGTTAGCTGATTTTTTTTCTGTAAGTCTGTAATGCGTTTTTCTTATTTTTTTTTTACCATTGTCCATTTTTTCCTGGTCTGAATGATTTCTAAAAGCTTGTCCATCTATTTTAATGGGACCTTATACCATGGTGTAAACAGACCCTTCACGAAGCCGTCAACCAAGCATTAGGTACAGTCGCCATCAGATATATCGTAGCGGGCGAGGTACTCAAATATTTTAGAGCAGCATTACTTTTCAATAAATTCGTTACACTAGATTTGGTCAATAACATCAGAACATGCAATTGTCACAAATATAAGAGCAACGACTTTTCAATAAATTCGGAACACATAATGAGCTAAAAATATCAGAAAGCACAGAACGTCAAACGTATCGACGCAGTCAGGATGATCATAAAGATCGGAACATTTATGGAAAATATACCTTAAGTCTGTTTCACACAGTTTAAATTCGTTTCTATATTGACTTTGAAGTTGTCAAAAAGGCCGCCTCCTCTCTATGTGAATATACCCCATACGTCATGCCAAAATCAAAGATCGAAGATCGACATGCATAATATAGTGTAATTTAAACTGTGTGATACAGACTTGAGGTATATTTTCCATAAATGTTCCGATCTTTATGATCATCCTGACTGCGTCGATACCTTTGTAGTTCTGTGCTTTCTGATATTTTTAGCTCGTTATGTGTCCCGAATTTATTGAAAAGTAATGCTGCTCCGAAATATTTGAGTACCTCGCCCGCTACGATATATCTGATGGCGACTGTACATCAAACTAAATAACCCTACGCAAAAATTATTGCTGGGAAACGACTTTTATTTTTGGGGTGATAGATCTGGTGGATTCATTGAATAGTACGGAATTCGTGGAGGGATTTAAAGTTATAACATTAAAAATTAGTATTAAAAAAAAACTTTTGAAAAAGTTGGAACTTTGACCCCCAATATCTCCGTAACTAAAAGGTTCCCAGGTATGGTTCAGAACAAAAAAGTGTTCGCAATGACGGGGAGAACAAATACTTTTCGGCTTCGTTAAGGTTCTAATTAAACCCTATAGACAGTCGTAGATTGTTATAAAACTCTTTTTTCAACTTAACCTCCCAATTTACAGGCCGCGATGTCCCACCGCAACTGTGGTAAGATCTACCTCACCGAGATACAGAAATCCTTTGACTGCGACACCTTCTTCCCCAACATCGACAGGCAGCAGTTCCACCTGGTCAATGAGGAGGAGATCCCAGGAGAGAGGCAGCTGGAAGGTGACATCAGCTACTACTTTAGAGTTTATAAGAAGCTGTAAGAACGGGAGAAGAAATCTTGATGAAGGATTTGAGGCTAATGGACAAAACATGGGGGTATGTGAAGAAATAAACCACATAGAAATTTTTCATCGGTTTTAAAAAAACAAACAGCTGTTTCCTACAAAAGTGCAATACCTACACAGTCAAAATAGGATAAGATAGTACTCATGATAACAAACAACTTTCTCAAAGTTCAGTCCAGTCTAACCGGATGCAGCGGAATACCAGTATTTTACATGGAGCGACTACCTATCTGATCTCCACAACCCAGTTAGTACTCGGTAATACGATACCCCTTGGCAAGACTGGTTGTCATATTTTCGGGCCACTGACTACCTGTACCGACTGTCAAAGATCTACAAATAACAGCCGGGACCAACGGAGGCACGGAGGAAACTCGATATGCAATGGGTGGTCACCCATCCACAGACCGACCTTGGCAAGCGCAGCTTAACCTTGAATATCGACTAGTGCGGCTGTTATTATTTAGCCACGAGCTCCACTGAGTTTGAGTAAATCTATGTTATAAGCAAAATTTTTGTTTAGATTAATATTATACAAGGTTACAATTACAAAACTCGTTATGTGAGCATTTTTAATACCTTTTGCATTTATTGGAGTTGTGTTCACAATTATGATTTTAATTAAGACGCTTAACGCTTTTTTGAAGCAATAGTGTTTAGCATTTAGTTAAGTAAGAACATTCCTTTATTATCCTGTATAATAATCTACATATAGGGTGACTGGTAATTAGTGACCGATACTTAAACACGTGATTGTACTCATGATAACAAACAACTTTCCCATGGGCGGTATAAAAACTCTGACACCAGGTTACGAACTAACCACACGATAAAGAAGAAGAAGAGAAGAACTTTCCCAAAGAAACGTCTTTTTTAAACGGCTAACAGCTGATAGGTCACAGCGCGCGCTGCGAATTTCATACGGCTGTTGTCTTAGTGTGATAAAAGTCTGTGTATAAAAAATGTTGTAATAATATAATATATAATACCAGCCTATTACTGTCCCACTGCTGGGCAAAGGCCTCTTCTCATACAGAGAAGGCACGAGCATTGATCACCACGCTTGCTCAAGACGAGTTGGCGATTTCAGACTTATATTAAGTATAAGTCCAGGTTTCCTCACGATGTTTTCCTTCACCGATGTCTATGATGTCCAAGATAAACTTAGAAAGTACATATGAATTGAAAAAGTCACATTGGTACTTGCCCGGATTTGAACCCACAACCTCATGCGTGAGAGGCGAGGCCTTAACCTCTGGGCCATCACAACACAAAACAATGAAACAACAAAAAAATGTTAAGCAATAAAAAACGTAACGTACCTTAATAAGTCTGTTTCTGAAGATACGTGTGGTCACTCCCTAATTTAAAGATAGGTAGCTTAGCTTTTAAAATAATTATCTAGGTAATTGTTGCATGTCGTGCCTTCGGCTTAGCCTTTGTAATTGTGTTCAAGTTAATGTCTATATTAGATTAACATTTAATCGCCAAAGCATAAACGCACGCGCATGCCCTCCACGCTAAGCTACAATTCCACCTACTATTTTGTCACATATTTGTGCCGTTTGGCGTAAAGGGCACGCGGTAGCTTGTCACGTAAACGTGACAGTGGCGTTCACAATTCGTTGGTGCAAATGTCGTAAAGAACTGAACGTGCCGTTGAATTTTCAACTTACGGCTCTAAGCCGTACAATAACAAATTACTTGTTCTATGGTAACAAGATGTATGGTTTTATATGCGACCATTAGGGTGATAATCTCATTATTCAACTATTTTATGAAATATATTCAAATTAGATTAAGACAGGAATACGGATACTAGAAGCTTGCTTGGGATTTTAACATTGAATTGATATGTTATGTTACTCTATTTCATTTACTTAGTTATACTTAATTATTAAGATAGTTTGTTTTCAACATAACATATCAATTCAATGTTAAAATCCCTTTCGAAGTTTTGTCTCTATTCACCCCTGCGTTCCAATTCACCCCGTTTTACCCGGTATACCAAGTGTACAGACGCTAGCATATCAAGCTCCCCGAAACCGTCAAATTTCCTCAATCAACCTTAAACCTAATGCTTCAGCGATAAAGTTGAAAATCTATTAAAGAAATTTGACAGATTGTAGTAGCGTGATGTGCTGGCGTCTGTACCAAAATATCTGATGAAAGTAATAAGCCATGTTTAGGTAATTTTTTTCTTCGAAATCACTCACTTATGGGAAAAAAAGTAATACACTAATCTCTCTTTAGGTTTTAATTGTATATCTCACCACTTTTTACCCGACTGAGGAGGGTAATGTGTTTTTTGTAAATCAATTTTGCAAAAATGATGTAAATTATAATAAGCTTGTAATTTTTGAAATTGTTATTTTTCAAATACATGGCGTTGTTGTAAATCTTGTTTTTTATTGAATTAACTTTATGACCCCCTTGTACTCATCACTACATGCGTTTATCAAAACCTTGTTCTGCTCCTGTCATCTTCAAAAGATTGACCTTAACGAATTTAGGCGATTCTCACACGAGACGGCGACGCGCGGTCGGGCGGTGTACCGTGTGTTAGGCATCAACGGAAATCGGTGCATCTCCACGCGGTAATCGTCAAAATGAAGGGACCAAGTTTCCAATGTCTGAAATACATAATAAATAATGATATAAAAAATTATACCATTAATCTACTATTTCCTATCTTTGCTATAATTTTAGCTACCTCATCATATTCATAATATTTTAACAAAATGCTTGGTCCCTTCATCATGATATCAAGATGGAGGGACCAAACTGAGAGACTACTCCCTGGAATGTTCTACCTATTTAGTGTTATAATACCTTCATTCTACCTTACTATTATTGATTTTACCTGCCAGATATTATTTTTTTATATATGCATGACAGACATTGGAGACTTGGTCCCTTCATTAAGACGATCACCTCCAGCTCCTGTCGCCGCCGCGCTTGTTCCACCGGCCGGGCCGCCTCCGCACGTATTCCGCCGGTAAAGTTACGCAAAGATCATGTATGACGGAATTCCTCTTGAAAAGTTCTATTAACAAAGGCCGCGACAACATGTCTATCTAATAAGGTTGACTCACTATAACCTTTTTTATGGTAATCAAAAACGATACCAAATTTTGTTCAATGGTAGGTACTCAAGTGGTTCGTGGATCATCATCTGCCTGCCTTTTCCCAACTATGTTCGGTCGGCTTCCATTCTAACCGGATGCAGCTGAATACCAGTATTTCACATGGAGCCCATTCGCATGGTGTCTATCTGACCTCCACAACCCAGTTAGTACTGGAATACTGTTACTGTTAGTACTGTAATTTTATCAAATTTTGTTCGATGGTTCTCAAGTGGTTTGTGGATAAACCAAGAAAGTTTCAGCTCCTTCTTAATAGTATTATAGGTGCCTACGAGTCGACTCACTAACCCTCTCTGTCTTATATGACGCAGACGAAGTCAACTGGTCAGCTAGTTTAAAAATAAAACCACAGAATTGATTATTATTAACTTTAATTGTTTATCAATTAATACAAGAGACTTATAATTAAATCTACGTACAACGCGTCCCTCAAACGAAACTTAAGTGGAAAGGGTGACATGCAAATACTGAAAATTTTGGGACTTGTCGTTGTAAAAGTAGGCTAGGGTGACATAAAGTTGAAATTATTCTCTTTTTTCATCAAGTTTACCTTTTCTTACGACTTATAGACCGATCGCTTTAATGAGTCCTCGCGAAGTATCAATTTAAATGGAATATTCTGAAGGTTGATCCTGTATATTGGTTAAATTAGTATCGTAATACCAACGTGGATTATGGTTATTTTAAAGCAAATAACCTGTGGGACATGTTTAGGACTTTGTGGACGCTTAATGTGCCTTTGATGGGGCAAGGCGGAGGACTCATTTAAGCGGTCGGTCTATAGTAAGATAATGTCAGCCAAGTGGGCCTTTTATTATTTTTAGTAAAACAAGATGGTTCTTTAATATTTTTTTCTCAAAAAACGTTTGATTGCTCTTACAGACAAGATGGTCACTGTAAGTAACATTTTGTCAAAGAGAATAATTCCTACAGTACATTAGATTGTTTATTCAGAATATGTCAAATATTAATACTAAAATTTTAACATAAAACCACTTATTTACTAAACTAAACTTATTACTAAGATACGACGCGCACCAACGATTTTGACCTCTCACGAAAAAGTCGCTAGAGCGCGTACGATTGAAAGAAAAAAATATTTCGAACGTCAAAAGTTGCTTCTAGCAACTAAAAATTTAATAAAAAGTTCAAGTCTTGCTGTGATAGGTGTTAAAATAATAAAAAAAATGTGTTAATTTTTTGACTTGTGAAATAAAGGTGTAAAAATCCGAAATATTTTTAAAAATCTTTTTTTTATTATAATTACTTTTTTTTTGTATTTTTTGTTTTTAATTTTTTTTTTTTGCTCTACCCCCGGAGCGGGTGAATATGATTAAACACGACGACAATACATATTATTAAGTTTTACAATAATAATATATAGGTAATAATAACATTGTTAAAGAAATCACTTAATTAATAATAAGAAAGTATATTTCTACAATAGTCAGTTTTGCATGGAAAAATAAAACACGTAAAATTAGCGTTATTTTCAAAGCTGAAATCGTAGAAATAAAAAGAATTAATTTAATTCGAATTTCTTTTGATTCATTTTTAGATATTATGTCTCTAATAATTAAGATGTTAAGTTAGGCAAAAAATAATTTTAAAAGCAGAATAGAATCCTACTTTTCGAGTAGATCTACATCCAATTTTCAACACTCGGAAAATCCGAGATTTTCTTACTCGATTTTACAACATTCGATGAAAAGAAATTCGTATTAATACGTCATACAAGAATACGCTAAATATCTAATACTAAAGACTTGTTGATGCCTTACTATAGCAAGCCCTGGTGATATATTCATTAATATGAGAAAACGTGCAACTTTCAAAATACTGTTTCTAGATTAAACGAAGCTACATGGTGCACATCCAACTCGAAATTTTCGAGTTTTCGCGTAAGTCGGAAATTTTGAAAACGAGACGTCGATTTTTGAGTTTTCACTCGAAATATACCGACACCTGCAGATCTTTAAATCACTTTCGCTCTCGAAATTTTCAAGCTCGAGGTTTTACTAAGATTACAAGACAAGTTTTTAGTTAACTCTAAATTTTAGCTTAAAATTTCCGACTTGGCGAAAAACTCGAAATTTCCGAGTGTTACTGCATGTTGTAGTGCAGGAATATGTACTCGGGGTTAGTGATCTCCTGAGGCATGAGGGGCGAGGTGGGCGCGAGGAGCTGGAAGCCCATAAACATGAAGGTGCGCAGGACAGTTGCGCGGTCCGGACGGCTCTTCAGCACGCAGATGATGCAGCTGGAAGGAGAAGATACAACATTCATGTACGTATTCAGTCTGTAAGTATATACACCGTGACTTTTTGGTCGTCTTACAAAGGTGGTCCACAATGTACCCGACATAAAATAGTTCTAGGCGCGTTTTTTTTTACCAACCGTAATAGGTACAAAGAAAAATAAATGAACATTAGAAAAAATTATGAAACCCTGTTAATGATGTTTACGTGTCAAACGGGAGAATATACCTACCCAGCGCCCGAGTCCTGTAGATTATCTCTTACAACAGGGACATCAATGCTTAGTAGTCATTGGATACATGAAGTGGGCTGCCGTTGTAAGACGACTAAAAAATCACGGTGTTTTTTTGAGGGTTCGGAGATTTTACGAGGCTTTGCTTTGCCGAGACAGCACTGACTAGTTTGTTTAATAGCTGTCAACCCCGACTTAATATAAGGTGGCCTATGGCCTACCATGACGTCTTTTTTTTGGGGTTCCTCAATCACGTTTCATAGTAGGTCTCAATGTAACACACTCAAAACATTGTGCTGATGTATGGTTTGAATAGTACGGTGGTCGTGGAGATGTTTAAAGTAAGAATCTTACATTAAAAACCTATATTTAAAAAAAGAAGTTGGAACTTGGACCCCCAATATCTCCGTAACTAGAAGGTTCCCAGATACGGTCCAGTATAAAAAAAATGATCGCAATGACGGGGAGAACAAGTGCCTTTCGGATTCGTTAAGGGTCTTGTTACACTATTTATTTGTACTTACTTGTTACAACCGAACCTTTCCTCAGCGAAGTCGAGCAGGAGCATGAAGCTCTCCTTGCTGCCCGACTGGAGTACTCCCGGCATGCGCAAGTAGATAGTGCCTCCTTGAACCACCTGAGGAGCAAGGTAAAATAACGTGAGAGGCATATCTCGAGAAAATGCAAAAACACCCTGTAGTGTTCCAAACGGCTACATAGGTCCATTCAAATAGATGGACAAAACCAAACATATCCAAGCATTAAAAACACTGATCAAAGTGATTTTATTTTGACCTAAAATAATAAATTGCCGGCACTTCAGAATAAACACATCCATTATGGGTAGGTACTTGCACTCGCGTCCCACCGCGCGCGTTCTCGTAAGTAGGTACCCAGTCAGTTCTGTTAATATCATTCTGTATTTAACCATTTTAAATGTATTTTCGTGAGCTGATTTTTAGAAAAATAATCAGGGTCCCGTGCAAAAAAACCCTTGAAATTGATAACAAAATCTAATTCAAAGCGAAGTAATATCTTATACATAAAATTCTCGTGTCACAATGTTCGTTCCCGTACTCCTCCGAAACGGCTTGACCGATTCTCATGAAATTTTGTGAGCATATTGAGTAGGTCTGAGAATCAGCCAACATCTATTTTTCATACCGCTAAGTGACGCAGACGAAGTTGCGCGGGTCAGCTAGTTTTTTTATAATAATATCACGCAGGCAACAGCTAGTAACTTATAAATACTTACAGCTTCCCAGCGGTTGACGGTGTTCTCGGTGAGGAAGATCTTGAAATCAACCTTAACGGGCTGCCTGTCCTTACGCTCGAGGATCTTGCTGATCACCTGGAGATCACAAATGATTGGTTAGTTATCGAACTTACACTTGTACAATGTTTACTTCTTCTTTGCATGTCGATAGACTCAAATAATACCCGACCAGTACATTGCCACCTGTACAGGGGTTTGACGCAGATTGTGCACTTCTCAAAACGAGCACTTCTTAAAATGAGCACTACTCAAAATGAGTGTGAATTTTATCACAAATCAAAATAAGTGCACATTTTGCGAAGTGCACAATCTGCGTCAAACCCCTGTACAGCTCTGTCGTTGGAAGAACAGACATCCCACCCCTCCTCAATCATCAATCCAGCAGAACATCTTCCTCCTGGATAGGAACTGCAGTGGCCAATCTGGAAATCTCTTAACCGTTTGCGGCCCCAGGTTGGCCGCTGTAGAAATAATCTGGCCAAATGGGGTATCATCGACCCGTCCCAAATACAATGTCAGTGTGGAGCCCCTCTGCAGGATCCTTTCTTGCCCATCTTGCAGAACCTTCCAGGATTTAAACGAAGAATAATTGCTCTTTTGGTGGACTACCTCTTGGAAGCAAGTCTTTCGTCAAGGACATAGGAGAGCATATGCACTTATGCAGATTTAGTCCTCTATAAACACAGGGTGGACGGGACACCGACGCACAGACGGTTACCACGTATTCAGTACACACCGAAACCCCCATTTATCCCACATAGTTCAGGTTTGGTCAGTCGTACGCCTGGATATGCGAACAAATTTTTCGTCCTGGGGGAGTTACTATGACGTCTTGTAGCAGGAGTGATTCCAGTGTGGTGAAGAGACAGAGCTATACAGGTCGTCTAGCGCCATCTCTTTCCCACACTGGAATTACTCCTGCTTTAAGATGTCATGGTAGGTCAGCTGGTCGGGGCTGCGGGACTGTTCGAAAGAGATACCGCGGCCCTGGAACACAAAGGGCAAAGAAGGAACATGGATGGGTTTTATTCAGTACGAGTCTGACACTCCCTTCCACTCCGCCCAGTGCTGGAGTCATTTGAAGGCCACCTGGTCGAAGCTTCTGCGGTCAAGTCGTGATCGTGGTCGCGTAGTGCGAGGGGTCCTTACATAGTGATAATGTGGTTGTTGTTACTGACCTGTTCCCTGCGTTGCTGGTGGATGGCAGGATGAGCGTGTGTCGGGGATTGGGACTCGGTAATGAGGCTTTCCGCGCTGCTCGTGAGTGAACTCGCGCTGGCCCATAGTAGGGCACTCAACAAGTCACCTGCGGATGAAAAGATATAAGCTAAAGACAGGGTGTAAACGGACCCTTCACGAAGCCGTCAACCAGGCATTATGTATATCAAGCTAAGTAAGTTTAGACCCTAGTCCTAAGTTAGGTGTTTGAAAAAAAAACAAAATGGTGGATTTTTGGCGCGAAATAGTAAGTCGTTAATATTTTGTTATCAACCAAGCCTATCGAGTAGGGTATCAAAATGAAGGAAATTAAAAGGAGATTACAAATATATAGGGTGACTGGTAATTAATGACCGATACTTAAACACGTGATTGTACTCATGATAACAAACAACTTTCCCAAAGAAACTTTACTTTTTTATACTCGTTCATTTTATCCCAATAACATAACAGCCGAATGAAATTCGCGCTCGCGCGCCTTTGACCTATCAGCTGTTAGCCGCGTGACGCCATTCTGTCTCCCACTGTGCTCTGCCTACCCACTGTTGCACAGTACGATAGTAATGAGATAATTGTTTGTTATCATGAGTATAACCCTAACCCTGTATAAATAAAATAGTTGGTATACTCACGGTTGTTGTCGTCGTGGGTGGGTGTTGATGGGGTAGCGGGGCTCGCGGCCCCGCCATTCACCCCTCCGGGCGGTGCCGAGCCGTGAGCCGGAACATCAGGACCACCTGTGAAGACACAGAGACCTTGTATTTAAACATACTTACACACCAAGTACCAATCTCTGAACGCCAGATTTGAATTAAGATCCAAAGTACAACATTAACTCTTATTGATCACACTTTATCAGTAAAACGTATCCCACCTACGTCACGATACACGCACTACGACATATCATGGAACATGTACCTCCAGTAGTGCATGCAACATGGCTGCGATATCACTAGCGATACATGGACGGGTCAAATAGTTGCGTGACCTTATTTCTTAGCACGTTGAGTCTAGAGTCCAATAAAAAATAATGACTACTACGTAAATGTCTGGTTACGTCTACTGAAAAGATAGGTATCTACCGTTATCTCAGTTGGATTGAAACTAAACCCCATTTATAAGTCGTTTCCTCACAGTTAAATCGTCAGGGTAGCCCGCAAAATTCAATTTTGACGTGACAACGTCTAATAAATCGATGAACGCCGGCTGCATGCACGAAAAGGGATGACTCGTTGTCCCGCTGCGCTCTTTGTCCCGTTACGCTCGTTGTCCCGTTGCGCTCATTGTCCCGTTGCGCTCATTGTCCCCTTACGCTCATTGTCCCGTTACGCTCATTGTACGCTTGCGCCGCATTCAATGTTTTGTTACGACGTTGTCACGTTAAACTATCGTCCGTAAACCAACTTTTAACCAATTTTTTCTTACGTTCTTTGCAATTTACCCGTTAATGACAGGTTGTAACCATGACCTAGCAAGGCTAAGTGATGACAGGTGGACTAAAGCTGTCACCGAATGGCGTCCAAGAACGGGGAAAAGAAATGTGGGATGGGCAGACGACATAGTTGCCATCGGGGGAAAAACCTGGATGAGACTAGCACAGGAACGTGGAGATTGGCAGAAGAAAAGAGAGGCCTATACCCTGCAGTGGGTGAATTCAGGCTGTAAATGATGATGTTGACAGGCTGTATGATACTGATACTGTTAGCCTGCGTCATCCCACTGCTGGGCAAAGGCCTCTTCCCATGACTTCCAGTTGTTTCGATCCAGGGCTAATGTGGGCCACTGGTCGAAAGAAGACTGGCTGTATGCTAAACAAAATATGATTTGCAGCCGTTATACGCATGTATTATAGAATCTTTACCGAATCTTCTTAGCAGAAGATGTTTTTTATTCCTTTTTTTATGTTCTAAAATAATAAATGATAGACTTACCACAGAGGCCCGGCACCCAGGCACAGCGAAAAACACTCGGCGTCCGACGCCGACAAAGCTGAGCGCTTGCTGCCGGCAGCGCTCAGCGACGCGCTGTCGCCGCTGTAACAAGAGACACAAGTTATAGGCAATGTCAAACAACAATACAATGTTAGTCCGCGTACTGAGACGCTGACTGCAGCGCGTTGTCAGCACCACACTTACTCCATACTTAAGAGCTGTTAAAAAACTGTTGATTTTATTTATCCACTAAAAACTGCCCTAGTTACATAACGAAAGCGAGTACTAAAGAATATTTATTTTATTTTTTCTGATAATGATTGAAATTATATGTCTATAAAATGGTTTACCGACATAGAGGGTGAAAATTTGTATTTATTTTTGGCGTAGAAAAATCCCATCGTGCAATTGGATTGTAAAATAAAACTCCAAATAATAAAAATTCTTATGCCTCATACCTTCCAATAGTTTTACTCAAACAAATGACATCAGATTCCAAATATTCACTCAACAACGACAAGTCGCCGGTCTTCTTTTCAAAATATACATAGTAAGGCATTTTATCAAACCGTCTTCTTTGTTCAAAAGATTCTATCAGATTGTCATAATTATGGTCTCCACGAGAACTACTCTTGGTAAATATTTGTTTGAACTAAGTCTGAGATATGTTTTAGTATGTAACAAATATAATAATGAGATTAGTAGGTGTTATCATGTTTAAATAAGGGGTAACATTGACGAGGAAATCGTGTGAGAATTATGACATGTTATTATGAAAGAAGGTTGGACGAAATCCGAGATTTTTGTATCCGTCGCACGATTTTGGCAAAATAGTAGTCTCGGCGCCAGCAACTCTTGTTCTGAGCAAAATGCCTGTCCTGAATATAAATATAACCAAAACGAGCTGACATACAATGGAATGAAGTCCATGGAGCTTTCATATCACAAAGGTCTTGTCATTGTTGGACTTAAATGACGGTAGTCAAACCTAACTCTTCTTTGTCGTGTGGTTAGTGCCTTATCTGGTGTCAGATTTTTTATGCCGTCCATGAGCATCGTTCAAAATACTTATTGGATTTGACACAGCACCAGTATCGTCGTAATGACGCATGAGAATTGGAGGAGAGGGTAGGTACAGAAAACTGTTAACGGGTATCGAAAAACTAGCTTCGAAAAGGAGTGATGTATTTTTAAGGCGCAGCTTTTAAAGCAAGCGTCGCTGGTTTCTATGCAACTCTATGAATTTGACAACAGTGATGGCAATGTTGCCACCTACGGAACCGTATTCGAGTTTTTTTTTGGCACAATCCCGCAACACTATTCCCAAAGTTCCTGAAAACTCTATAGAAAAGGGTCCCTAGTAGGTAGTATCCTCCGACCATACGGGTGTTGTGTCTGGTGGGCTACTGCCCAACAGTTGTTGTCGGGTTTTTCTATATGGGATGACTGGTAATTAGTGACCGATACTTAAACACGGTGATTGTAGTCATGATAACAAACAACTTTCCCAATGAACAATTTTTTTAAACGGCTAACAGCTGATAGGTCACAGGCACGCGAGTGTGAATTTCAAACGGCTGTTGTGTTATTGTGATAAAAGTCTGTATAAAAAAAATGTTTCTTTGGGAAACTTGTTTGCTATTATGACTACAATCATGTGTTTAAGTATCGGTCACTAATTAGCAGTCACCCTATAGTCTTAAGCCGCGGATAACTTTAATAGCGCGATTTATAATTTTGATGTTAGTTCTTAATTTGTTTCATAAATGGCGCTGTAGTACTTTTTATACTATGTTGCTGTAGTACTTTTTGCAGTGCTGCTACAAGTTTTCAAATTTGATATTGGATCCCTAAGATGAACTGTTAGTAGATCTATAAGATAATAGTATGATGTTCAGTTTGATAGCATATCTGTCTGTTTATCTTATATTTGAAACAACAGATGATAACAAAGATATCACACAGGTATTGTGAATGATAAAGTGTGATAATAGTTGCTCTGTACAGTAACGTTTTAAACAATGCCAGATACATACTTGAGATTTATGTATAAGTGCACTCAAAATACACGCTAAGGCAACCCGAAATAGAAATGGTAGATGGAAGATATTTGTAGCATAAGATCAATCATCGATCGAATATGCAACACCACAATACGCTCCAAGACAGGCATCGCCGATGTTTGCGATAAGGCTGCGAGGTTAAAATGGGACTGGACGGGACATATTTCCAGGATGGGTCAGGACAGATGGGCCAGAATCGTCACACAGTGGGTGCTTGAAGACGGTCGTCGTCACCGAGGCAAGCCCAAGAAACGCTGGCGTGACGATTTGGACTCGTTCTTGACTGATTGGCCAGAGGAGGCAAAACCCGGGAGAGTTGGAAATGAATGGAGGAGGCGTTTGCCCAGCAGTGGGACAGAATAATGATAAAAAAAGATCAATGTACAGATAACTACTGTGTACTATATTGGGGTCGGCTTCCAATCTAACCGGATGCAGTCGAATACCAGTATTTTACATGGAACGACTGCCTAACTGACCTCCACAACCCAGTTAGTACTGGGTAATACGATACCGCTTGGTAAGACTGGTTGTCAGACTTTTTGGGCCACTGACTACCTCAAGATTGTCAAAGATCTGCAAATAACACCCGGGACCAACGGCTTAACGTGCTTTCCGCGTCACGGAGGAAACTCGGTATGTAATGGGTGGTCACCCATCCACAGACCGACCTAGGCAAGCACGGCTTAACCTAAAGATTGACCCGAGCGGCTGTTATTATTAAGCCACGAGTTCCTCCGTATTAAACTTGGCCAAGGAAAAATAAATGGATACAGATAAGTAACAAGGATTTAATAATAAATCTCGCTGATGCTGTAAGGGTATTTGCTGGCAATGAAAGTATGACCTTCTTTTCGACAATCAATCAGCTCAAAATAAACTGTGAAAGTGCAACCAGAGCCAAAATACAGTTAATGATGTTTTCTTTATCTTTTGGACCGGTCATTCAATATTATAATAATGTACTGCCAAAAAAAAATATTGTTTTTCAAATTGACAGACTACGTTAATTTGATTAAAGAGAAAGAATTACGGTTGTGTTTGTAGGTTGTCAGAAGTGCAGACGTGTGGGTACTTTGGACACTCCAACATTTATGGGGCATGGTTTGTACAGGAGCAATCGCTCGGGAGGTATCGGAAACATGTAATTTTTCACTCGTTTAACTTGCTGTGAAAACATTTATAACAAAAAATAATTGTATCGTTGTATCGTTGCTTTTCACATCACAAGAGGCAAAGGACGCAATAACATGCTTTGACAATTAACCGTACCGTAGGGGAATCCCTAGTCATATTATTACTGACATTAATTACGTTCCGTTCCGAAACAGGATTCGCACAACATAATTTTTTTTTTTTTTTGCTGTAAGTTAAAAACTGAAAACTTAAGTATTTTCCATACAAATGCTGTAGAAAAGACACGCACGAGTTCCTTGGGAAAGCTGTTAAATCACTTATCAATGAGGCTGTGCTGGGTCTTAAAAATAATCAGAACATCGTCTGCGCTCATTTTTTTTTTCAATCCCGCAATTGCGGGATTAGATTCCCTACTCAGAATGATGTACTAACTGAATACCTGGTAACCGTTTTCGCGTCGGTGTACCATCCAGCCCGTATAATCCGCTATTACTTTTATTTTATTAGATTATACGGATTACTTAAATTGGTAGTCAATAAACTAAACAATCAGTGACCCGACTGTACTTGCTGGCATTTTGCCTGAAACCATTATGGACGTATAATTTAGTTTAAAAACAGCTCTACTGTTGTTTACAGTAACGATAGATTGATAGGGTGATAGTCGTTGACGAGAAATTAGCACACAATGGCCTTTCTGAAGAATACAACAATAAGGTCAGTGTTTGTCCTTCTAGGGCGTCCCCTCCCAGCGTTATACAGGGTACTGCCAAACGTTAATCGTAATAAATTTTTGTTTAGATTAATATTATACAAGGTTACAAAACTCGTTATGTGAGCATTTTTAATACCTTTTGCATTTATTGGAGTTGTGTTCAGAATTATGATTTTAATTAAGAGGCTTAACGCTTTTTTGAAGCAATAGTGTTTAGCATTCAGTTAAGTAAGATCATTCCTTTATTATCCTGTATAATAATCTACATATAGGGTTACGGGTAATTAGTGACCGATACTTAAACACGTGATTGTACTCATGATAACAAACAACTTTCCTAAATAAACATCTTTTTATAACGGCTAACAGCTGATAGGTCAGAGGCGCGCGCGCGCGAATTTCATACGGCTGTTGTGTTATTGGGATAAAAGTGTGTGTATAAAAAAAATGTTTCTTTGGGAAAGTTGTTTGTTATCATGAGTTCAATCACGTGTTTAAGTATCGGTCACTAATTACCAGTCACCCTATAGGGAGGGCCTTTACAAGCAAAAACAAATCAGTCTAGCAGTGGCGAAGGTGACTGGAAACTGGCACAATTAGTGTTCCAAAGACAAATAATAAAATCATTTAAAGATATGTACACCGCCTTACCTCTTAAAAAATTTACCCTTCGCTACTGCAGTCTAGCATAATATAGGAACTTCGATCCACAGTAAAAGGCAAATGGTACTAAGTACACCTATCGTATTTATGTTGAAACAATCTCAAGGACTAACGCCAACCACAACTCTTGCATGTTTATATTATCGACGCTAACTCGAGAACTGTTGAACAATTTCTGAAGGATTTTTGTTTTGATATAATCTGGGAAACCTTGGCTTAAATGGCGTGTTTTCACGACATTTTATGAAGTTAATTGGTTGGGAAAATTCATGGCATTTCAAAGGCTTGGTATTAACGAGGTTTAAGTAAATGTTGGAAACAAATATGGCGTCTATTGTTTATTGGTTTAACTGAAACTGGTGTTAGAAAGAGATGGAAGATATTTAGAGTAGTGACATTTTAAATAAAGCTTCAAAAAACGTAAAGACCTTATCTGAGGGTAGACGAAAAAACACTAAAAAGTCTAAAATAATTTTACGTTCGGAAGTCGGTGACTTTGTTTGTTTCATTGACTTTTTTGCCATCGACTTCCGAAAATTATTTTAGACTTTGTTTTTTGTTTGCAAAAAGTTTTTTACTACACAAATTTTTGTCATGAAGGTTGTAACTAGAAGTTATTAAGGACAATCATGTCAAGTCAACATAGGCCAGGAAGAAAAAAAACCAAACTCCTGAACCGATTTTGATGAAATTTCTATGGGATCAATCGGAAAGTATATCCTTTCACATAAAAATAATATTTCAAATCGGTTCATAAATGACGGAGTTATGAGCTAACAAACATAAGAAAAGAAGAATACAACCGAAATGAGAACATCCTCTTTTTGAAGTCGGTTAAAAACGAAAACCTATGTCGATGTTAGGACACGTGAATTAATTTTAGAGTAAGAAAGTATTTCTGTCTCTTTCTTTTTATACCTGGAAGTGAGAAATAGCAATACTTTTCCTTGCATCGGAAAGTATTTAGAGCCTACGACTGGATTTAAGGTACATTATTGCATGCGATAGCCTAAGATATAGAATAGAATGCACTCACCGGTACAGCTTGACCATTTTTCAAAAGTAAATAAATCTTCTATATCCAACAACGAAATAAACCTCGTAGAAAAATGTAAACAACAAGAATATCACAAAAAATGGAATGTTTCAATAAATAAACAATTTAAAAAAAATTACAACAAAAAAAAATTAAGGTATTGTAAGGCGATTTTTTTCAGGCACTTTTCTGAAAAATATCTTTATGCTGTATACCGTATACAGCATATTATGTTTGTTTACGAAAATAAAATTAATTTTTATGATTGTAGAGACGTGCGTTCGGTACGAAAGTCAAGAAGCAACTGAAAAACGGTAAACAGTCGGCGGCCAAAACAGGAGCCTTGCCAATTTTCAAAAATAGAATTAGTGTTGTGAATCTAAAAACAGATCAATAATGGGGTGGGATTCTTCCTTTCTGACGCTTACTTTCACATTTACGAAGCACAATACTTAAGAATTAAATATAAGATGACACTAAAATAGAAGAATGCCAAATAAACTAAGAATGTATGAAGGATGATATGGCTAGAAAGGAGGTGACTGCTTAGATGTCTATTACAGAAGGAGACATGCGCCGGCGCCGACCCCAAATAAATTAGGATAAGGGCTTAGAAGGAAAAAGACGCTCACATGCCAAATCGATGATTATCACCAGTTAAGGGATATGAAGAACAGAACAGGGTGTAAAGTTCCTCAATACTCCATAGAAAAGGGAGGATCCTCCGACAAGACGTGTCTTGTGGGCTACTGCCCGACAGTACTGGTTTTTTATATGGTGTTAAGCCGCGGATACCACGATTAAGAATTTCGATGTTAGTTCTTCATTTGTCACATAGATGGCGCTGTAGTACTTTTTGTACTAAGTTGCTGTAGTACTTTTTGTAGTGCCGCTGCAAGGCAAAATGCATGAATTGACATAACGTTCCGAAAAGTTTGTATCAATCCTCGTGAAACTCGATTTAGAAATACGTAACGCTTTGAAAACGATTGTGAGTTGTTTAGACACTCAGATACTTGCTTAGGAAAACTTTTCAGTACCTAAAGTTGAAGAACGTTGAAAAGCACGTCATACTGCATGCGTCATTCCTTTGAAACCATCGCCATTTGTAAAATCGCATGAAAGCACAAATGTCGAGTCTTTTTCTCAACGATCGGATATTTTATTTTCAAACGAACATTATTTCACTACTAGAAAAGCATTGGAGTGAAAACCTGCTGATACATGGTGCTTCGATTTTATATTATCTCTTTGTTGGATTGTAGCAAGAGTGCAAGTTCTTTGCATAGCTTCCGTACGTTTTTTTCACGGGTGACCACTGAAAACCAGCGCTGTGCTGCGGGCTCCCCATAGCACAGCATCATGCTGAGTGGTAACCTGCTTGTCGCAGTCACGACGTGCAAGATGTTAACGTATTTTTTTCTTTTTTTTTGTCCCGTCCTGTTGAAATTATAAATATTTGTTATGCGTATGTTTATAGTATTTTTTTGTCATTTTGTATGATGCACGTCATGTCCTTGCGACAAATAAATATTTTTTCATTGTTTCTTTGCTAATTGAAACAATAATTACAAAAACGATAGGAGTATCTTGGTTTCCCAACCAACCTACACTGGGATCTGGGACCACGTGGTAGATTACGGCTTACTAGCTCTCTCGGAGACATGGTGTCCAAGCTTGAGAATTATGCTTGGACTAATTTTTTGTTTGAGTTGCAAAAGGTCCGAAACAGTTTCATTTGAGGTGCTGTTAAACTACCTTCATCCTCATCACAATTTACTCGGGGTCAGCGCAGAATATCTTCTTCCATACTTCTTTATTACTTCTCATCTCAGCAGTCACCTCCTTTCTAGCCATATAATTCTTCACTCAGTTCATGCATCATTTCTAAAAAAGTTGTCAAACTATCTTCACACTTCAAATTGTCTAACTACCCACTGAAGTCACCAAAACAGTGTAATTCTAACACAGACATAGAAATCAGAACTAGCAGGTTATCAAAATAACATTCAATAGAATATTTGTCCGGAATCTCATCTGCCAATAAAAGCAGTCCGCAATGAGGACAAAATATTATCTTTTTAGCAATTCTAGCATTTACTTGAGAAAATTTTAAAAGAGAGCGCTTGCCAAACTGGTCTTTTGAAAATTTATGATATAAGGAACGTAGTCTTGGCCTCGATCCACAAATAATTTATTTGCTGAAGGAAGCATAAAGATATGTTTGACGTTACATGACTATGTATTTTTCTGCGGATTTTTCAAATGCTGCATTTTTCGTTACAATAGGACGTGTCAGAAAGACAGGGAGCTCGTGGCTAAACAATAACAGCCGCTCGGGTCGATCTTTAGGTTAAGCTGTGCTTGCCTAGTTTGGTCTGTGGATGGGTGACCACTCGTTACATACAGAGTTTTCTTCGTGCCTCGGAAAGCACATTAAGCCGTTGGTCCCGGGTGTCATCTGTAGATCTTAGACAGTCGTTAGGAAGTCAGTTGCCCAAAAAGTCTGAAAACCAGTCTTACCAATGGGAATCGTATTACCCAGTACTAACTGGGTTGTGGAGGTCAGATAGGCAGTCGCTCCATGTAAAATACTGGTTTCAGCTGGATCCGGTTAGACTGGAAGCCGACCCCAATATAGTTGGGAAAAAGCTAGGCAGATGAGGACGTGTCAGAAAATGTAATATGACTTAAGGTTTCTGGACGTCTAGAGTGTAATCTAACGTTATAATATTTGGTTGGAAGAGATAGTCAAGTCCAGTAGGGTACAGCAGGAAAGGACCAGTTCCTCAAAAGATTAACCGAAAATTAAGGTTTATGAAAACTCATTCACATAAAGGAATGATTTCTCGTCAGACTACTTGCAAGAAACAAAGGAAACCCCATACTTTGAACGAAGATCTTTCCCAATTTCAGTAGACCACTCCCAAAAGACCAAAGGATACCCCAAGGCAATGACTAAGAATACAAACATCGGAAAACTAGGTTCCCTAGGAATGTGGAGGTCAAACAATATACACTTGGCATTCATCCATATTGATAGTTAAAGAACGGTGGGTGTGTGATTCACCATCAGTTCTTCCTGGCCAGTAGCTGGCAATGGTCCGAGGAAACGGAAGGATGAAGAAGAGATAACTAATCATCATAAACACCAAAAGCGTCGTCTTTCTCTTGGGGTTAAAATAAGCTGTCTCCGCGAATCGCGAAAAGCACAGGACCCATCGATGTGGCGATGGTAGTGGAGGTCTACATCCAGCAGTGTAAATAATGATCAACTAATGTCACTCTAGCTTACCCATTTGAATCCGTTATTCAAAAACAGGTGCTATTTTCTTCTAAATAACACAATCAAGAGATTTGATTGAAGAGTGTCCATGGAGTGTCTTGCCCACTTCTCCATGGAGATCTACGCTTTGGAATGGGCAACTACAGTACTTTCTCAAGTTATTATGCCTTGTGTCTGGGACTGTAACTTCGCCTTCTTTGTTTTTCTAACATTCAATACTGACTTAATGGTCTAATTGAAATAAATGCTTTGAGTTTGACCTTTACCGAGCAGAGGTCTACGCAGGTCTCGTTTAAAAGAATTATATTTGCACTATCTGTTGGTTCTTTCGATCTTACTCGTCGATCTACGTCATTCATTATAATACCCACAACACGAATAGTAGTGGTCTTTTTTTCTCCGTTCCTGAGCGTCGAGATACTTAGGTTACTCAAAGGTTACTCTAAAACGATTGCGGAAAGTTTCGCTTACATATTGCGCTGTAATATTTCCAAGTGTTGAAATACAATAGTAGGTACTTTCTCTACCCAACAAGATTACAGTCTTTTAATAGAACTACCGTCAAAACACTACGTCATTGATTTGAAACGTTGCCATAACTCTTTAAAGGAATTTCATGTTATTATGGCGATTGGCAACAGAAATACGTAAAAAGATTTTGTTGTTTTCTCTGATTGAGAAAACTGAATCTGAAAATGTTTTTGGCATTTTTAAGGGTTAAGCAGTCAAAATGGAAAAAAAAAACCTATTAATTTTGCCAAGTCCATCCGTTTCACGCATCCATTTTATACGGAGATTATTGGCACCATATCGAAGAATGTATATTGAACCGGTAAACAACAGTATAGAAAAATTATACACCATTAGTTTTCACCGTTTATGAATGTTTTCTCTGTTTTTCTCGTTCTGAAGTGCCCATACCTGACCGTTTTCCGTCATGATGTGCATCTCCGCGGAGACTAAGGTACACTCTCTCTTACATCACTCGCACAGTCCCATGGGACGGCAATCTCAATTAGGTAAAAGCTAACAGAGACATAATAACAGTGGATAATTCTCCAGAGAAAGTAATTGGTTTCCCTTTGACGTAATCCATTAGGCGCCCTTTAGTCCTCTGACGTCACCCTCTAATAAGGGAGTATTTCCTAATTTCAATCCGACGAAAAACGTCCACGGTTCCATTGTTTTTGGCTTAGTAACTACGAGCGTTTGAAGAAGGCTAGAAAGTCTTCTTAAATGTTGCAGTCACTCACTATCTACGACCAAACAAACATCTTCGTACAGGGTCTAACTTTCTTTGGTCCACTTGAAAGCCCGTGGAACCGCCTCCAACCCAAGTGGGAAGATCTAACTCCAACTTCGTAAAGTGGGACTGCCACGACGGAACGACAGCATGGTGTGGATGTGGAGAGGCTTCGCAAACTATGATCTCCTCCTATCTGAGCCCAAAAGCAAGCCGTCAAAGTGACCTCAGCGCTGCCACCAACGATGCCGTGGACGTGGCGAAGTTTTGTGCCAGGAAAATTTGAAATACTGTTGTGTCGCCGCGCCGGTAAGACGAAGAACAGCAGTAGGGCAGAATAGGAGAGGGGTAAGTTGAAGAGTGTTTATTTTGACCTTTCATCAGGTCTTCGGAAGAACAGGGGGCTTGAAGAATCATAATAGGACTAGCGTTTGCCCGCGACCTTCATCCGCGTGAAAGTATTATAAAAATACAATTTTCCCCGTTTTTTCAACATTTTTCATTGTTGCTCCGCTCTTATTGGTCGTAGCGTGATGTTATGAAGCCTATAGCCTTCCTCGATATATGGGCTATCAAACACTAAAAGAATTTTTCAATTCGAATCAGTAGTTGCTGAGATTAGCGCATTCAACCAAACAAACTCTTCAGCTTTATAATACTAGTATAGATTAGTATAGACAAGGGTAGGGTTTTGTTGCCCTATGATCAAGATAATGCAGTTACAACAATAAAGCCATTGGCATATTGCTGTCCGGAAAAGTGTCTTGTTTTTCGACAAATACTATAAGGAAAATCATAGGAAATACAAAAATAAAGTAAGAAAACGAAAACAAACCGCGCTGTCACGAGCGCATTGGCGCGCAAAATGTTTACATTTTATTTTTAACAACCCGGCCGGCCGGGCGTGGTTGACTCGTCATTCTGCCTTTGGGTACGATCCAACTAAAAAGGTATTGGTGGTATTTTTTTTATTTGTATTGTACTTTTTACATTGACATTGATAATATAATTACCTATATTTTGTTTACATTCATAACCGCGTGTTCAGTATTCCAAGAAATAATTCCTAGTTACATTTTATAATAAACACGCGATATCTGCTTATCTGCGAAATTTATATTTATATAAAATGGCGGATCGCAAGGTCGATTTCCAAGCGAAATGAATTCAAAATACTTTCTAGTCATTTTCTTCGTAATGCATTTCATTTGCACGCATTTTGCCACACGAGCAGTCATTGTTATCAGTGGTAATCAAAATACCGTAAACTGGTCCAGAAACCTATTTATTTCTCAAAAACGTGTAACCAGCCTTGACTATGAAGCACTTTACAGTTTTACACTCATCAGAAATAAAACCAAGATTATTTTTATCACCAAAAAGTTTTATCGTATTTTTTTAGTCTAACAACATCTAAGCCTCGCCTTGACATTAAAAAAAACAACGTCACTCAAAATTTTCCATAGACAGCGGCTGACATGCGCATTTACCGCGTTTTTATACGTCATGTCATCACTCAGTAGCGATGATACAGGGAAAGTGAAGTTCAAGGACTTGAAATGTCATGTCATGACTTCCCGAGTGATTCATCGATTGAGATTGTTATTGTGCTTATCAGACACTGTCAGCTAGATTAATAGTTATTAAGTATAAATAAACACTGTGTAGCTGTGTAGTGTTTAAAAGGCCACATGTCCTCTGAAGAGTCAATATTGATGTCTCCTATTCCATCTGCCTAGCCTTTATCAAATATATTGGGAACGGCTTTCACTTCAACAGGATGCAGCTGAACAACTGCCTCCTACCTCCACAACCCAGTATCTGGGTAATATGTTACTCCTTCGAAAGACTGGTTGACAGACTTTGAGGCCTTCTGATTAGCTGTAACGACTCTCAAAATCAAGCCAAGATCCTCAAACGAGGGCCAGTTATACCATTTCTTTAAAAACAATACGGCGTCCCGAAATAGAATAATGTGAATGTAATGCTGCTAGCTAAATAAATCGAGGTCGCTTGCAATAAACTAAGACCACAATAACTGCAGCTAACTTTAAAAAAAAAAGCACTAACGCTGTCGAACAAAACCTCCTTTTATTTTTGTGACATAAAACGCTCACCGATTTTACTTCACAATACCAAACAACAGTCCTTTCAGTTCTATAAATATCTAGGACAATACGACCGCACTGAAAAGGCTGAATATAGGCTGAATGGGACGCTACCTGAGTCTGTTGTGACATTTTCATAAAACACAACGCTATCGGACTCCCAAGAGAATTTTGACAGCTGTCATTTCAGTTGGCGGTAACGATAAAATCTGTGGGCGAATTATTTAAGGTCACAAAAAATCGTTTTAGGACAAAGAATTAAGATAATAAGTACAAAAATAGCGGGGTTTTAATAAGAGAGAAAGGTTTTGTTCGTGAAGGGTTTACACAGAGGGCTTTTCCAATTTATCTGAAAGCTCTTTTAGAACATTGCTGCGAAAGAAATCTCTAGATAGGTATACGAATAGAATGTAATCCATTAACAATTCGATTGAAATGGAAAGTTTTGATAACGTTTCGTCATCCTCTAGACATTCTCATACCTACACGATACGTATTTCCCAATCGCAGTTTAGGGCCTTAGAATTTTGGCGTGGAACAAAGACATTCAAATATAACTAGCTATAGACGGGACAAGACCAAGAAACTGACAATTCCTAAACCTGTTACAAATTAGTAACAAGTCGATCAGTCCAGTGCGATACGTCGCCTTGTCAGGTCGCATTCATATGACACAAAGACACTCAAATATTTCCGAGCTATAGACGGGTCATGACGAAGAAAATCGTAATCCAAAACTTGTTACTACTTAGTAACAATTCGTTCTGTCTAGTGTCATCTGTGTCATACGCCCGCTCGTCAGGTATACAGGTAGGCATTCGTGTGTCAAAATCGAAAATATTCAGGATGAAAATTATTGTATGACAATTCCCAATGTCCTCTCTATATGTGTTTTAAATCTCTTTGGCGTGGAAGCAGCAAATCGCGTTCGCATAAACGTGAACACTTACCTAGGTATGTGTTCTGTGCTTGAAGTGACATTGATAATGATTTTTATTATTATCAAGATAATTTATCAAGGTAATATCACTTCGAACCTTGTTTTTAAGTCATTCAAGATTCCTAAAGAAGATTTATTTCAGTGTTTGCGAGCAGTAGCGATGCAATCATGTATCCAAAATGGCTGTCTTGTTGCAAAACAAACACAGGTACCATAGGTAGGTATATTATGTGTATAGCTGACGTGTACTGAAAATAAATAATCAAACATTTCCTGAACTGTTAAAATTCACACTCATTTTGAGTAGTGCAGATTTTGCGAAATGCTCATATTGATAAGTGCACATTTTGAGAAGTGCTATTTTGAGAAGTGCACATTTTGCGAAATGCACATTTTGCGTCAAGTGCACATACTGCGTCAAACCCCTTGTTGCGAACAGATCCTTCAACTTGTAAGTCGCGGTTACAACTGGACCACCATTGACAATCTTGAAACTTATCATCTTGGTGAAAAATCATAAAATTCCATAATAATTGGGGCTATTTATCGCCAGCCTATAAAAAAAAACCCACGCCAATAGTGTCCAAAAAGTATTACAGTTGAATAGCTAACGATACAATGTTTTTGTAGTCACGGAAAATATATATAGTTCGGTAAATAGGTTGATTGTTATTGCATTGTGGATATAAATAGAACCAGAGATAAGAAATGTTGGAAGACCAACGTGAAATTGGCTATGTGGTTTTGTTTTGATGAGATCTGTTAGTTCGTTACACAACCTGGCCCTGCAGTCTCGACATTAGATAGCGACAAAAATCAGTCGTTAAGTGTAATCGATGTCAAATTTCTTTAATAGATTTTCAACCTTATGCTATCGAAATAAAGTAGAAAATCTATTAAAGGAATTTGACAACGATACGACTTAGCGACCGATTTTTGTCGCTATCTAATGTCGAGACTGCAGGGCCTGGTGCTGTACCACTACTTCTACCAGAATTTCTATAATCTTTCTTGAGGACTTCAATACTTCTGTATTTATGAACGGACGGTCAGATTGGTCACCGTGGTTCGCTCGTTAGTACGAGTATTAGATATTATTTCGCCTAATACCCGTTGTAATTTTAGTTGTAGTTTCTTTTTAACTAAGTACCTACTTAAGTGGATCTAAGCCTCTAAATTATGTAGTCGATGATTTTGGTGCACGGTAAAACTCTAATGAGTTTATGTTGGCATCAACTTAAATGAATAAAATGTATGTGTGGGTACTACTGAATAAATAAATAAAAAAATCTTTTTGTTTAGTTTGTGCTGGTCTAGCTTATACTGGATTGGTTCCCACTAACATTCGATCTACCACTATCAATCAGGAATACTTCTTATGGAAAAGCTATTTGAAACCCATTTGTTATGCTAGTTATTATAGTATATGTATTGTAAAAAATCGTGAGTTAAAATGTAAGAGTAAAATTCTTTAAAGTTTTTCAAAATGGCTGCTAATGGCCGCCATTTTGATTAGTGCTAATTTCGCGCCATTATGATAAAGACATACACATAACATCATGAGCAGGCCGCTTTATCTGTTATCCAAACTAGAATTGCAATTAAACACAACCAAGTAAAAGTAATCTATTAATAAACATACAAGCAAGCAAGCAAGCAAGCATAAAAGCAAGATTGTAAAATGATATTATTGTAGTTGCAGAAATACTGAGAATTTCACATATCTACATATAAATTGCACGGTACGGTACACAATGATATGACTATATCAGTGAAGGTCCTTCATATAATACCACTCGCAATTAGAATGTGTAAGTACAATCATTAAAAGAGTTACCATGTCAGCTAACTACAACTTTTTTGAACTAGATAGTCTCAAATCATTTTCTGCCAAGCCTTTTCCCAACCATGTTGGGATCGGCTTCCAGTCTAACCGGATGCAGCTGAATACCGGTATTTTACATGGAGCGACTGCCTATCTGACCTCCATAACCCAGTTAGTACTGGGTAATACGATACCCCTTGGTAAGACTAGTTGTCAGACTTTCGGGCAACTGACTACCTAACGACTGTCAAAGATCCACAAATGACACCCGGGACCAACGGCTTAACGTGCTTTCCGAGGCACGGAGGAAACTCGGTATTTAATGAGTGGTCACCCATCCACAGATCAAACCTAGGCAATCACTCTGTCACTACTCAAATAATAATTAATCATTGTTCTTGTTGGTTTCCCAACTGTTCTCTTTACTGTCGCTACATCTCAAAGGAAATTAAATTCCCCATGGAACCTTTAAAACCACCATGAAATCTGGGTTTCATGGTGGCTTTTAAACCTAGTTGTATTTTAAGATTTGTACACCATTTTGTAGATAAGTTTGACGCAAAATTCAAAATGGCCACTTGTCAGTTTCGTTTTTTGAATTGTTTTTTTTTGCAGATACATAATATGATACAATACCGGGAGAGGTACTACGAAGACAGAGACAGGAGACAGAATAGCAATTGAATGTCAATAACACCTAACAAAATGTTCCACAACGAGTAGACAGCCACTTAAAAGCGTGGACTATTTCATTCAAACAATCACTATTGATTGATACATTATTGCGACACGGCCTTGGACAGTAATGTTCTACGTCAAACAACGATTTCAATTATTAGCTGTTTGTAGTATTCCTTTATTATAAGTAGGCCTTCTTGAAAGCAACGTGGAGCTTGGCACAAGCAAAGAGAGGTGGTGGTGGTATACCCAAGAGTGGGTGGAGTCGGGCTGATGATGATGATTATCTGTACTAATATTATAAAGATGAAGAGTTTGTTTGTTTGGTTGAACGCGCTAATCTCGGGAACTACTGGTTCGAATCCAAAAATTATTTTACTTTTGGATAGCCCATTTATCGAGAAAGGCTATATAACATCACGCTACAACTAAAAGGAGCAGAGCATCCATTAAAAATGTTGCCAAAACGGGGGTAATTTATTCTCTCTTATGTGACGCAGACGAAGTTGCGCGGGTCAGCTAGTGATCTAATAAATGGTGAACAGTAGTAAAGTATAATTATTACATAACATAACATCAGGCCTATAATCCGGCAGAGGTGTAAAGTATAATAACAGTTGTGAATGGGACTAGTGTTAAATTATGATGAACTAGCTTTTGCCCGCGGCTTCGCTCGCGTTAATTTAGAATTTGACAATCAATTCGGGTCGGAGCGAAAGACACGTGGCGCCAGTCCTTTTTTTCGGGATGAAAGGTACCCTAAGTCCGTTTCTGTACACCTGACAACGTATATGCAAAATTTCAGGATGTTCGGTTCAGTGGTTTAGACGTGAAAAGGTAACAAACTTACTTCCGTTAGGATTAGGACTAGTTAGGTTAGGTACAAATCCAGACTCCGTAGCCACGGAGTCCTGATTTGTGCCCGGTTCATGGCTGCTTGGAAGCTTGCTCCTATTTCATAGGACTTAAACATTAATGGCAAAATGTGAGTGTATTTTTAGGCACACTTCTGCCCATCCCTTCGGGGATTCCAGGAGAGATGTTTTGTTGAATTTTATTTCAATAGGTACGTTGAACTGAAGTACATCACCAAATACTTTTTGTTAAGAGACAAGAATGAATGAATGGGTTAATTCAATGAGTTACAACATGTGGACACAATCAGAAAAAACAATGCATTTTACGATGATTAATAACTCGATCATGACATGACTACGGACAGATAACAATGCAACTCAATAAGCATGGATGTGCAAGACTATTATGCATGTAGCAGGCTTCCTATTTATATACTTATAATACCGTTTGTCCAGGACCTCAAGTCTGCTATTACAATAGTGTCAGAATGATCTATCATTGATTTTGACAAGTTTGGTAATCTACTAATATAATGGCGTCATTATGACTTTACAATGACACTCCATTGAAAGAAATGGCAAAGAATGGTAATCTCGTACATAATGACAAATGACATGATTGCTTATAACACTAATTAATAATATGTAAAAATATATATAAATGAAATCTGGCATGAATAAAAGTTCAAATTTAGTAGTAGTTTTTCGAAAATAATTTCTACTAACGGGATTTATAATAATGGCAATACGTGAATGTCATTATAACACAATTCTATTACGAGACTATTGACCGACCAATCATCGACCATTATGAATTTAGCAGATTACGAACTTTTGGCAAAATGACAATATTAGGATCGTGTTGGAATGACAAATTTATAAAAAAATAGCAGACTTGGGCTTGGACCCTGACATACTGTTAACTATCACACAGCTCAAATCACTGGACGGATTATTCTAAAATCAGCTATTTGACAACATCGAACAAAAAACAAAAATATTTAGTCCGTCAGTTAGATCACCAAAAAATGTTGGACACGTATTTTTTCTTTTGTGACGTCACGCGAGATTTCAACGCGCTGTATCGTGGTCATTTTTCGTTTACATGACTAAAGAAAAAATACGTTTACAATATTCTTTGGTAATCCAACTGACGGACTAAATAGATTTTTTCAGTCAAATACCCTATTGTTCAGACAGCTATAAAACGATTTTAGGAATTTCAACTCCTTAAAGCGAAAATTTGTTGAAAATCCGTCACCGTCGAAGCTGATGCGGGGCAGCCAGTCCTAACATAAAATGGTTGTTATTTGAAACCACCATTATTTACTTCTTTATCCTGTTCGGTTTAGTAGATAAAATTAATTTGCACTTGTTCTCCCCGTCATTACGATCATTTATTTGTTCTAGACCATACCTGGGAACCTTCTAGTTACGGAGATATTGGGGGTCAGAGTTTCAACTTTTTCACAAGTGTATTTTAAAATACTTGATTTAATGTAAGATTTTTACTTTAAACACCTCCACGACCCCCCTACTGTTCAATCCACCCATCAGCACAATGTTCTGAGTGCGATACATTGAGCCCTAACATAAAACGTGATTTTTCACCTCAAAAAAAAAGTTGTTTCCCAGCAATAATTTTTGCGTACAGTTACTTAGTTTGTTGTACAGAATGCTTGGTTGACGGCTTGTAGAAGAAAAATGCAGTCAAAAAGGCCAGAAAATTTGTTTTACTTTTGTTAATGGATGCTGGTTTTTAAACAAGTTATTTTTACCAATTCTTTAAAAAAACAGAATGTTAATGATTTCCCAAATTAGGAAACCTGTTCTATCACCACTAGACCGTTCAAAATAAATAAAGTTACAAATAAAACTTTACATTTTTTTTCTACTCTGCTGCAGTTGTGTTATAAGCAAGGACTTTCAAATATCTACGAGCGATAGACCGGACAAGATGAAGAAAATCGTAATCCAATACTTGTTACTACTTAGTAACAAATCATTCTGTCTAGTGTCACACGCTCGCTTGTCCGGTAGCATTCTTGTGTCAAAATTGAAACAGTTCGAGATCAAAATTTTGTATGAAATTATTCCTAATGTCCACTCCATAAGTCTTTGAAATCTCTTTGGTTATAAGTCACTAGCTGTTCCCCGCGACCTTCGTCCGCGTAAAATAATTAAAAATACAATATTCCCCGTTTTTGCAACATTTTTCATTGCTGCTCCGCTCCTATTGGTCGTAGCGTGATTTTATATAGCCTTCCTCGATAAATGGGCAATCCAACACTAAAAGATTTATTCAATTCGAACCAGTAGTTCCTGAGATTAGCGCGTTCAACCAAACAAACTCTTCAGCTTTATAATAATAGAATAGATTCCTTTCATGAGAGCCCATTGAAAACAAATCCTATTTTATTGATAGAGAATCATTTGAATGATTATTGTCTATTGAAACTAAATGGTGTCAATATCAAATTGATATTGGAACTCTGATAACAAATTATTGAACAATTACTAATAGTTACATGTTCAACAGTCAATGTTTATAAGACTTCTATGATGAAAACTCGGTGCCCTGACATAGCTTGAGCACGCCTATAATGTTCCTGTTGCTGGGACACAGGCCTGGACTTAGCCATCATCATCTGCCTAGCCTTTTCCCAACTATATTGGGGTCGGCTTCCAGTGTAACCGGATGCAGCTGAATACCAGTATTTTACATGGAGCAACTGCCTATCTGACCTCTACAACCCATTTAGAACTGTAATACGATACCCCTTGGTAAGACTGGTTGTCAGACTTTTTCGGCTGCTGACTACCTGTAACGACTGTCAAAGATCTACAAATGACACCCGGAACCAATGGCTTTATGTGATTTCCAAGGCATGTATGGAATGAGTGGTCACCTATCCACAGACCAACCTAGGCAAGCACGGCTTAACCTAAAGAACGACCCAAGTGGCTGTTATTATTTAGCCACAAGTTCCTCTGAAGGACTGGACTTAGCCAGTGCCAAAAATCCTCTCACCCATCATGGAAATACTGACTAGATTCGCCTTGAGAGCATTAAATAATATTCAGTATTATTTTGAGTGTTTAAGTAATTTAGTTCAATTTACTAAGGGTACATGTTTTTTTTTTTTTGGTGGGATATCTTCAAATGACCCTTCCCGCTCTGCGCGGAGTGGAAGGGAGTGTCAGACTTTTCCGACTAAAACCCATCCATGTTTCTTCTTTGCCCTTTGTGTTCCAGAGCCGCAGTATCTCAAAATTGATAACCTAACAAATATTGTATGAACCAATGATAGTACAGACGCCAGCACATCAAGCTACCTGAAACTGTCAAATTTTCCCAACCAACCTTGAACCTAATGATTTAGCGATAAAGCTGAAAACCTATTAAAGAAGTTTGACAGATTGTGGTAAAAACTGAGAGCTCTTATCCTTTTGAATGTCACTGTCAAATATTCGTGACAAGCAAGCGAATGCCCTGTACGCCAAACGACACAAATATGTGACAAAATGGTAGGTTAAATTGTGGCCTGGCATGGAGGGCACACGCATGCTTTTATGTTCTGGTGGTCAAAAGGTAGGGAGGGTAGATTGTAGGAAATCCCTTGACAGGTTTTAAGTGTTGAGGTGATTCCCCACTTCATATAATTGTTATCTTATTAATCTGATCACTTAAATTTTCTCAATTGAATGCAGCGAACATCAGTTATTGAATTTTCAACTGTAGGTGCTGAGCCTTAACATTGCAATTCCAACAGCGCACTCAATGACTCTTACAGCATTTTGCGTTAGGACCATAAACATGAGATACATTAAAAAGCATTAAATGCTTTTCAACCAGCCAACACCAACCAGTTAGTTGGGGCAGACAATCATCATCAGCTGCTTAGCCTATTCCCAAATATGTTGGGATCAGCTTCCAGTCTAAATGGATGCAGCTGAATGCCATGTATTTTACATGCAAGCTAAGCAAGCACAGCTTAATCTGAAGACGGACCTGAGCGGCTGTTATTATTATAGCCATGAGCTCCTCTTAGTTAGGCAGACAATGATGAGGGTATTTTGATTTTAATTAAATGTAGATGAAGGAAAAGAAGTATGAGATTTTGTTTATTCTTTCTACCTTCAATTTATGAGTTACACTAACTCATATCATGCATGAAAGTCATAAAAACTTTAATGCTTATAAGATTACAATTGTAATGACATGACCATGTGATTGCCTGTTAAAATACAACAAAATTAATGTTCTTTTGTATTGGTGAGTGTTTAGAATCAATTGTCATTGGGTTTGGCAGATAGGCATAATATTTCCTTTAAAAATGATCATAGGTATCTTGTTAGAATCATGCAGTTTTTCAAACTACCCATCATTTAGTTTTGTCATGAGCACAAAGCAGTTCCTGTTCCGGTATAAAACGGTTGAAAATCGAAAACTTATAAAGTCATCGTGCAAGAGACAATCAGATTACTTATTAAAAATTACGCCATTACCAAGTTGCAACATTTACTGCACCCACATTCCGTCTCTAAAAGTAATAAAAACTCGATGATGATAACCTCCACGTGAAAAAAAGGTTAGACGAAAATACAAAAAAGATTGCGACACGAAGGTAATCAGCCAATTACATTGATGACGTATCGAAATAGAAGGAGAATGTAAAGTGTAATACGTAATAAGTGCCGTTCCATGTTTGAATATTCAGAAGTCTTGTTGCGATGTGCAATCGTGTCCTAATTACGTATCTAGGTAAACAAGAAATGGCAAATGAAAGAAATTAAAATGACTTACTAGTAGTAATCCTTCTCTTCAGCAGCAGGGGGTTCCAGACCAACGACATCGTAGTAATTGTTGTAATTACTACTAATACTACTACTAAAATTTAACTGTTGTATTAACTTCGTCATCTTGGCGAGTCGTAATTAAGCCTTGAAGTAACTTGGGAAGAAAAACACGGTCAGACCGTAAAGATCGTACAAATTGCGTAGTACACACGAACACGAATCAAAGAAGTGTAAATTGGTTTGATTTGATGAATAATCAACGTGAAGTGTGGGCGAAAGGTGTTAACTTGTTATTTGAGAAGTTCACTATTTACATACAAAATACACGTGACTGAAGGCGTCTGAATTTGGTCGTATAACATAATTTTTCCATAATGGCCACCGGATGCGTGACGTTTCTATTCTCGAAAATTACGTTCCGATATACGAGCAAAGTAACTTCATTCCATTCGAAAAAATCAATGATATAATCGCTGCTTTGTTTTAAGAAAATATAATGACAGTATTTAATCGATAGAACAAAATGAGCTATACAAAGTATAATTATACGCTATTTTCGTACTATTAGAGCCATAATGCGACAAAATAAGGAAAATCAATACTTTCTTTGACAACCATGAGTTGCCATGGAAAACGTTCCGTTCCTTCAAAACAAAACGTCAACAAGGACTTTAGTGAAGTTAGGCACAGTACTATCGATTGGGCCGTGCCGTAATGCGTACATAGCAACAGAGAATCGATTAAAAACTTACCGATTCCGAAAAAGTAACGATGGCATACTACTCGTTGGAGACTCAATAACGTTTAACTTTTTTTTTATCATGTAACTGGATGCCGGCAAGGCATATAACGTCATAACTTCACTTTAATTTACACTGCACCGAAACAAGATCTTCCAATTAAGGAATGATTAGTCTTTTTACTGTGTAGCACATTAATATCGATTACACTTTTATGGCTTTTTCTAGTATTCAGTAGGATCCTGGGTAACGACATTCAGGTTCTGCGGCGTGTCCACGACTAGTGCTGAGTTAGTCGCCGCAGCGACGGTATAATACTATATAAGTAGGCAAACTCCACCCTCTATTTTTAGGGAGTATGGGGTGAGACACACGGGTAGACTTTATAATGTATTTTATCCAGTTTAATAGGTATGGAAATTCATTGAACTGAGTCTTATAAAGTAGATTGGTTTAAGATTTAAGTAGATTGTGTGTTTTCTGTTTTTGTGCTCACACAATAAAAAAAATCTATTATAAGTCTATACGTGAGGATTTGTAATTAGCTTTCTGGTGACTATGGTTTCCTTTTTTGTTTGATTTTATTAGCTGTAAGTCCTCCATGTACTAAAATAAATAATTTAAGGAGTTAACAAAGAAACAAAGCAGTAATTACCTACCTAAATTTTTGTAAGAACAGGGAATAAGCAGTTTCTTTGTCCCTTCAGTAGGGTGTGCTAGGGGTGACATACCATGTCCTACTAGTCCAACGCCCTTTTATAACATACGAGGGTTTGGAAAGAAAAGCAGATTCAGTCCTACCTACTCAATGAATACTGTTCGAACGCTGTTAAATATTTTTTTACTGACATCTTTTTTGCCATTTTTTCTTGATTCTAGGTGGGTACATCGCGAGTGAAGGTCTTCTAACTAGGGTAATTAATAAAAGCAGTGTTTTAATGGTCTAGATCAAATCCGAGTTGCTTAGGTATTCAAATGACAGTTCCTTTTTACGCCAGATTGGATACCTTAACTTATTCTATTTTTAGCTTTCTAATTTCGATTTCCATTTCTCGTGTAGTGTGGTCCGACTGGGAGTCCCGCACACGCGCAGAAGATTCCCGTGACGTCACTATGTTTACACCCCCGCTCTGTTACATTCGATTGTTTTGGATGTGGAGCGATTATAGACCTTATGGTATTTGTTATTGGAAAATAAAATAGAAAGTATACCTATTTATACTCCTTCCTTTCCTTCTTGAATAATTATGTTTTTTAAAGGCGCTTGAATTTTTTTTTGCAAGTAAATAGGTACTTATGTACTTTGTTTCAGTACAAAAACCGCATGGCAACAAGACGTTTCTTCGACTTGACCTGCCTGCGTCACTTGAATTTAAAAAACGAAAACTTAGTGTTTAATTCTGATTAAAAATACATTGTTCCATCTAGGTACTAAAAAACCTAAAGTGCTATCGAAGAAAACCATTTTTTTTTTAATTGTATGTTCGGTATTAAAAAAAAAAAATTAATCTCTTGCAGAATTACACAAAAAAAATAGAACTTTATTTAAATATCCAAGTACCGAATGGTACCAACCTCATGTCCAATGCGCAACTTTTTATTCGATTTGGCGTACGTGACGCATTCATTTTCTTGCCCTCCTACTCGCCCTTCATGCCCTTTGTTACATCTAGGTACTTACGATCATCGATTTATGTAAATCGTGATTGCGCATTGCTGTCAGTTTTCTTTCATGAGTTTAACAGCTGATATTTCGCAAACAAACACTGTTCTCCGAACAATATTACCAAATTTTTCTGCTATAGGTAATACTAACACGTTTGCATAGAAATTGCTCTTGATCATTATTCATTAATCACAGGGGCTAGACAAACTGACATTTTATCAATGGTAAAAATAGGTCAGGACCTCATAGAAAAGTTAGAAATGTATTTGATTGACATTATAATTTATGCAACTGCCAATAGTCTTGAAAACGAATACCGCTTGTCTGGGCCATATAGTTCTCTTCAGAAATAGCTTTTGACTAAAGCTAACCCTAGGTCCCTATGTCATTAATGGTTAGGTTGATCCAAATTAATTAGTGGGCTTGGGTGAAGCGATGTTGCGGTCGACTGTGAAGTACCTACGGGTACACTTGCCTAGTATTATACCTATAGGTATATAGGTATCTCTTTGAAACAGAATACTTGAAAAATGATGACCTCTCAAACCTCTTGCTAGTCGAGGCGGTGGTGTTTACTTTCTGAAATTATTAAGGGATTCTAATATCAGTGTGCACTGTGACTCATTTACTGCATTAATATGCTCGAGTTGTTCCTGTGACAGTTTCACAAAGGTTTCACCTGTACTTGTTGAACATGCCTTCAGACTTTCAATACTGAAAGCATTTACCTGGTATACATAAATAAGCTTTTTAAATAACTTAAGTTCGTTCTGGCAGTTGCCACTGTTACTTCAAGGTTTGAGCAAATGTGGTTTCACTTGTACAAAAACCAGAAACTCCAGTTTTATAAGATGTCTATATTTTAAAGGATGCTAAGCTGAGCCAAGAGGAATCTGAAAGCTAGAAAACAGTTAGTTTCGTGACCGGAAAAAAATCCTTAGAACAAAGAATATAAACCCAGTTCGGGAGCTAGAAGACTTTGGACTTATAGGTAGTAACTTTTGGGAAGAAAAAATGGGTTTCACTACGTAAGTACATAGGGTTGAAAGTTGCTTGTATCTTAGACTTGAAGCCAATCTAGATACACGTGGAAAGGTCCTTTGAGATATCTTGAATGAAGCAACGTGGTTGGTTTTCCAGGAAATGAATTGGGTCAGTGTACTGTGCAAATAGGTTACGAACGTTGCGTCGTGGCGCATAGACGGTATAGGTATACGTAGTTTTGTATGCAGCTATGGTGGTGCTTTCGTACAGGTACTGATTATTGAATTAAAAAATAATTACCCTATGAATGGTTGAGTGATTTGTAGAACTCCGACTCCTCTGTCTTTGTAGGTTATCCACTCTTCACGATGAGTCGGTCTCCTGCAACTACTCATAGTGAAAAGTGGACAAGCTAATTCTTTGTCCTTTGAACTTGTAGTTTTTAAATATGAATAAACACAAAAACTCAATTATTTTTTCCGTAAGCAGAAACTAAAGAACACACCATCTGATGTGATCCATCTATCATCAATCCAACATTAAAAGATAGCTGGTCAAGTTGATTCACAGAAAGAGAACTTTAAAATAATTTTCTAGTCTCATCAACATGGAATATCGCTAGCGACCATTTAGTTTCAACTTCAGTCAGTGACTACCTAGGTATGCCTGAGTCACTATATACATTGCACACTGATTAAACTCATTAAGAAATGCACGAGTATTTCACCTCAGCAAAAACGTGCTCTATCTTACGCGCGTCGTGTTACTAAATAATTTCAACAGTGCAAGGTGTTTGAAATTATTTTACTTAATTATTGCTTAGCTTTAAGCCTTATCTATTGGGGCAACAAGAAACCTTACTGTGACTCATAATAATTCATCATCTTTATAATTGGCAGCCTTGTTCCAATGCTAGGTCTAATAGACCACACAAGAGGGACACTTGTACTATTCCTCTTGGGTCTGTCTGAGTCTCACCCAGGTCTTACCACCGATCTTCTCAATGTCATCCACCCATCAGACTTCTGGCATATTCATTAAATTGTACCAATTTCATGTCACATTCTTCAACATGACCTGAGCTACTTCCAGTGTTTCTAACTGAAAACTTTACTTTAGATTAAAAAGGATTTAACGTCAATCAATACTAAACTCAACAGTTTAATTTTAACCAGTTTCAAAACTCCGACTCTAGACTGTTTATTGAAAATAAGAACGAGACTTCCATTTTATGTTAAAAGTAAGGGCGTGGCAGGATTTGGACAAGTTCCAAAAATCCGGGATTGTAAATGATTTTTGTTTGAGAAAAACACGTGTTGAAAACATTTTAACATTCGCAAATGTAGACAAAACCTTACATATGATGGCATGGAGTTTCGGAAACGTGGAATGTTAAAGGTTTCCTGCTAGCTGGCGTTTATGCAAAGTTCTCAGGAATTTCAAACTTGCTAGGTTGCGTTAGACTTGTGCATTTGTAAGCAAGATTATGAGTAATCCGTATACCTTCGTCGTCTGCAAAAATGTAGGATTGTAAACAAGTTGATTTATATACGGTAGGGAGAAAAATGTGGGATGTTGTTATGCTTGTGGATGAAAGAACGAGTGGGTATGTATTTACTGTTGGTAAAAGGCAATATAATATAATACGGGGTGGAAGGGACACCGACGCGAAAACGGTTACAACGTATTCAGTACTGCTAGTACAGCTCATTAAAAAAAAATAACCGATAAAAAATTTCTATGTGTGGGGCTCAGAATGATGTACTTAATTGTTAACCGTTTTCGCGTCTATGTCCCTTCCATCCCGCATAAAAGTGTAGCATAGAAGGAAGTAACTACAAGATTTTATATTATGGATTTACGACCTCTTGTATCACAAGTCAGAGTCACTCAATACGCTTGATACTTAAGGCATTTTCAAAAGACAAAACATTTTGCGTTCTGCTTCTGAAAATCATTTAATATAGATAAAAGAGGTAGAATGAAGATTTAAATGTTAAACGCGTAACATTATAAGTAAGTTAATAAATTATTTGTGGTGGGGGCTTCAGATAGAATTATTCGTTAAAAAATTATGATGATAATGAGGAAAGCAAGCATGGTAAATAAATAGACGCTTTCCAAAGAAACTCATAGTTTAATTTAAATAAAGTTACAATAAAATAAATACTTAAAAGTAATAATAACGAAATACCCACAGTAGTCTAGAAGGCTAGTTTATAAACATAGTAAGGAACTAAAACAGTGATTGTGATCTTTTTCAACAAATTATCATATACTTGCATCAGTGATATCGTTTTAGGCTTAAAAAGTATAGCAATCGAATCATCTGAATCAACACAACTTATAGAATTTGGCACAACATTGTTGAACGGAAGATTCTCTAAATTTACCTTAGTATTCTTAGCCAAAGAGTTCAAATTCACAGGTGGGTTATCGCAAAAAATATCTTTTGGCAGTGGGAAATACGCTGTCTCTTCCAAAATGTCTGATGCTTTCTGGCAAGGGATATTAAACATTGATAGGCTTGACATTGGGTTCATTGCAGTTTGGCCGGAAATTAAGTTCCCTAATTGTTTTGGATTTTCGTACGTTGTTGGATTGAAATCATTCTTGCAACCATTCTTTTGTCTAAATATGGGTACTAGGTTTGGTGTTTCCTTTTCTGAATCCTGATTTTGTTCTTTCAATTTCGCTAACGCTGACGCTATTTTCGATAGTATCTTGCTAAAATCAGCAGTTTTATTTTTGGGTACAGGTATATCTTTGACTATTTCTGTTTTATTCTCTACAGGTTTATCAAGCATGTAGGATCTATCATCAATAATTTCTTTAATACCCTTCAGCCTTTCCTCTACAATTTTGTCAAAATCTGGCATCATTGGTTCCGGAAACATTTCAAAGGTTTCAGTTTCCATGTTTTTTTCTTTCTTTTCTTCCATTATTTTTGTACCTTCAGCCTTGTTTTCCATTTCATCAGAGAGAAGAAGTTTGATTATCTTGATAACGTTGTAAAGTCTTTCTTTTTTAATTTTGGAGGTGCTTTTGAGTGATTGTAAGGCTGGCATGAGCTCGTCCCATTTCGTGTCGTTGGAACATGAAGTCGATGGGTTCGGGTCCTGAATGACCACTGGGTTTGGTGAAGACGATGTTAAATCGTCGAGGGTTTGTGTTGCGACTGTCTGAAAGAGATTAATTTAGTTTTAAAACAACATTTTTACTAGAGAGCATGTGTTCCGCAGTAAGACTAAGTTATTAAGAATGAGAAATAAACGTAGGAAAATATTCTATAATTATTTGTAAACGCTAAACACACATTAAAAGTATGAATAAATAACAATAATCGCCATCCCCCCACCCTTCTTGAAGTTATTTGAATAAGAACAAAAAAGTAATTTACTCACACTTAAAATCACACAAAAGGCAAATAATATTATTCTGTTATTCATTTTCTTCAATAAATTAACTTAATCCACAACAAACTTCAATAACTATTAACTTATCAATAAGTTAGTCGATTGTAATCGCAAGGTTTTGTATATTTCATTTATCAATTACGTCATTTATTTCAATATGACATAACAATCACTGTGTCGCATCACTATCGAAACGATAAAATTTAAAATGTCACTGGAATTTTAACAAAAATTAGTCAAATGTAAGTTTATTTTATTTTATAATCAGATTGTTGGAAAGCTTATCATTCTTAGTAAAATATACAAAATATTCTAGTTACTAGGTATTAATAAATGTTTTTTTTTTAAGTTAAACGTAAACATGGTTTTAAGATTATGAAACTGCCTCACCAACCATATCGAAATCAAAATATTAGCAGACCTATACCACTTTGTCTTTTGGCGTGTTGCTAAAATAAGAAGTACCTAACTACGCCATCTTATTTTATCAATACAATTTCATGAAAATGTCGAACAGCAACGCCCCCTGTCAGTGTCATTCATGCACCAAAAGATCCCTGTAGCACTGCAAAAGGAAAAGTTTTCATTTGTTTTTCATGGTTTAGACCATAAAACAAAACAAAAGTTTTCATTTGTTTTATGGTCTAAACCATGAAAAACAAACGATTTTTTTCCTTTTGCAGTGCCAAGTACTGGCTCATTTTCCACAAAACCTTGACAGAATGCCATTATTTTTTTTCTGTAAAGGTGAGTATAGACTACAACATTTACTTGTAACAGAACTACGAGCCGCTCTATGATATGTTCTAGTGTATCATCCTTTTACGAACTAAACGTCGAGCACGCTCGCCTCTTGGTTACAAACCAACGAGCGTATCGGTGTAACATTTCGTCGAGCGTATTGGTGTAACATTTCGTCGAGCCACGAGTGCGGGCGATGCCAGGTTGCCGGGTGACGCGCCATCTTCTATTTCTATTTTTCTTTTTTCTTCTAATATAATTCATCAAGATAAACGCAGCACACGCAACTTGTAGGTCCGACATTTCAAAAAATAATGAACGCAAGGTACAACGAAATGTTGGTAAATGCACACTCGCTGTGAGCATTTACCCGTAATATAACGCCGAGCATTCGCAGGAACGTTACATTACATCGAAATGCTTTGGAAACTGAGCTTTTGCCTGTATTGTACCATTCGTAAGAACGTTACATTACACAGAAATGCTCCAGAAAATGTTGTAGTCTATACTCACCTTATTAGATGTGGCTATTACATTTTTTTAGTCATCTAGTAGCCTGCATTTCTTCAGTAGGTTCCAAACTTAAATAAAACGTATGTAACGTAAATCAAAAAGTTTAGATTTTTTTTCGATTCCCAAATCGGGTAAAGTTTTATTGAGTTATTCCCAACAAGGATTTTTCAGTAACAGCCACGGAGTTTGGACTAAGTTTTATTTAACATGCCATACAAGTATATTGAAATCTAGCATACAGCCAACTTCATACATAGGTACTTGTCTATGCAAACATTTGTTTTATCAAACTGCGATTGCTCCACTTATTGTACGCATGTAAAAATTAAGAAATAAATTACACTAGTTGATAAAAATGAAATTTGTCAATTTCTTGTGACATACTTTACTATAAGTTGTGGTACAAACGAAGGGAAAGTACATTCAAAGTTTGTTTTGAAGAAAAACTAAAAAAAAATGAAATCCTTCGCTTTTGTTCTTGTCGTGGTGCAGGCTGTTCTAATCCAGGTAAATGTGTTTTTATTTATTTATTATTTCTGGCCAACCAACAATGGTTACTTGCAAAAAAAAAAAGATTCCTATGTCAAAGGTTATTATAAGAATTTCTATGTTAGCACCGGATGCCCCATAAAATAATAAATGTTACCAGTTATATTAAAAACAGAATTAAAATTAAATAAGTACCAAAATTAAAAAATAAACCAAAATAAAATAAACAAAATTAAATACAAAAATAAAACAAAATTAAAATCAAAAGTGTTTTAAAACATTTATGCTCTTTTGATAGGTTTAATTTAACTTTTCCATCTACGAGTATCGTCCCATCATCCTCATTCTCCCGCCCTGATCCCAATTTATTTGGGGTCGGCGCAGCATGTCTTCTTCTTCCATACTTCCCTATTACTCGTCATCTCTGCAGTCACTTCTTTTATAGCCATATCATCTTTCACATCTTCCATTCATCGTTTCTTTGGTCTTCCTCTACTCTTATAGCTGTCTAATTCATACTCAACATTCTCCTCACTACATTTTCCTGATTCCTCTGCATTCCATACCCGACGCATCCAATTTTAATTTTCGAATCTGATTGTTGTGGTTCCGCATTTGAATTTTGCTTGTACGTTGTACGGTACGTTAACATAAAAGAAATTGAGAGGAACCTAGACATACCTACAACTTGTACTCGTACTTAAAATTTTTGTGTATTACTCGGTACACAAGTTTTGTGATTCGTTTTTGCTGTAATTAACTTTGTTTTGAAGTGATTAAAGTTTCTTAGCACGCATGCAATAGCAATAGGGTATTTGACTGAAAAAATCTATTTAGTCCGTCAGTTAGATTATCAAAAAATATTGGACACGTATTTTTTCTTTTGTCATGTAAACGAAAAATGACCACGTTACAGCGCATTGAAATCTCGAGTTACGTCCCAATTTCTGTTACTTTTTACTGTCCAGTGACGTCACAAGCCCCCTCTCTTGAACTTTGATCTGCCGTATCGTCGCAATTTTTTGATTATGTTACAAAAGAAAAAATACGTGTCCAAAATTTTTTGGTGATCTAACTGACGGACTAAATATTATTGTTTTTTTTTCGATGTTGTCAAATAGCCTATTGCCCATAACTTTCTTTTTACTGCACCTACTTATTCTTTTCCCTTTGAATGTCATTGTTACTAATCGAAGCCCAATAATCAACAACTATTCACAATAAAAAAAACTAACAGCATTTTTGTTTCATTGTCCACAGAATGCCTACAGCCAAGTCATAAGAGCAGGCCCATGCGGCTGCGGAACCTCTTTGATTTCCAGCCCGGTCATCAGCACCCCTGTGTACTCCGCAGTGGCCCAACCCAGCGTGGCTGCGAGCTTGGCCGATACCCTGTCTCTCCTCACCGTTAGCAGCTTGCTCGCTGAGAGCCTACCGCTGAACCCTAATGTGGTTGCAGCAGTCCCTGTGCCCGTGTCAGTGGGACCTGCTTATGCTCCCGCTTTGGCTTATGGAGGATGTGGCTGTGGGTGTGGGTGTGGTGGATACAATGGGCTGGGATACAGCTACATCTACTAGGGTGGAAGATGGGTTGTGGTGGTGTGCCGGTTTTGTGTGTAGGGTGTTTGGTAAGACGAGTTGTTTGGTGAAAATGATATAATTAAAACGAAAAGTATAGACGTGGTATGGAGTAGCGTTAAAACATAATTTTTCAATACACTTTCTAGAAAACTGGTTCTTTTCGCGCTTCGATTAGGTTCAACATGCAATGTATTTCATACGCGTGGATTTTTAATATTTTTCCGCACACGTGCGGAAATAAAAATTTCCACAGATAACTAAATTTATACTTATATTCTTATATTAAGACCAAATGGGTTCAATGACTATAGTCGGCGGTTTTTTTTTTAATCTCGGCAGAGACAATAAATATTTTTTGAGTATTTAAATTGTGTTTATATACAGAATTTCATAGATAAACATGATTTTTAAAAACAAATATTTACGTTTATGAACAAATTAACATTTATTTGTGTTCTAAATTCAAAAATATTTGATTTTTCTATTTTTCATATTAGGCTGCTTAGCGGCATCATACCTTTGCTTCTTTTCAACCTGGCGAAAGCAAACCGCGGACAAAAGCAAATTAAATCATAGTTTCCTAATAATTCCTGACAAAATTACTTTCAGTTCTAATATTTTATTTCTTCAAAAGTGTATTGAAAAACGTCGTTTGATACGCGTTGCAGTTCCGGCTCCATAACATAATTCCGCCTCGAATGCAATAACAAAGTTTCCCCACTTATATGAAAATGTACTATTTGCTGTGAAAACGGTGCCTTTTTTGTGATCTTTTTCTCGCACTAGCAAAAACTGATCGAGAGCGAAGAACAAACGGAGCTGCAAAGGGGGTGTAGCGTAATCATCCGTTTTTCGCACCGGAATAATGATGGCCTGCATTCACACTCTCTATACGGTCCCAACTTTCGAAGTCTGGCTATTTTAGAGAAAACTTTGGACAAAAAATCGTTAAAATCTTGAACTTATTAAAATTAGTAAAAGGTCTCAGGCCAGCTGAGCTCAAATGTCTTGCACTGACTCCATTCATCACCCCTCGCTCTATAAACATCGTTCTAACAGACACCTATACATATAAGTCCGACACATCTTAAAAATCAGGGTGTGAAAGAATTGTGTTAGCGAACGACGGATATTTGCAACTGAGAGTTTTTGGTCCCAAAAAGGTTTTACTGAGTTGCAATTATACGTCAATGTCGCATGTTTTTGTGTGTTATTTTATGTATCTTAATTCAATTTATTTGGTTATTAGATTGTTGCAATATTATTAAACAAAGATAATATGTTACTTTTGTCTACAATTTAAAAAGGTTTAAAAAGAAAATTGTATAACTGATAACTTTGCCAAAGGCATTTATAATTAGATAGGTATTTTATAGTCATGAGTTTTCAATAGATTCAAATTTTTGACTTGGTTCTCATAATGTAAATATTTGATTATTTTTCACAACTTTTCGATCACAATTTTTTTTAAATATTTAAAAAAGACAAAGTTACCAGTTATAAAATAACCGTTATTTTGCAAAATATTGTGTAAAAATATATATTGCTGTGATATAGACATGTTGTGTAAAATATATTTCTTGAAAAAATATCGAAATTCTTTTCATTGCGTCCTAGGTATTGATAAGTCACGTATTCTTTGCGTCACTTGTGTCCAAATGCACGTCACTATTAAAACTTAAACAGCCTTTAATAACATAAACATTATAACAGAACATCACGCCTGTAATCCCCGAAGGGTTAGGCAGAGGTGCACTTAATAGTACACTCACATTTCGCCAATGATGTTTAAGTCCCATGTAATAGGGGTGAGCCTATTCTGCCTCCGATAATAAGAAAGACCTATCTAGCATAAGCATAAGCAAAATCAGCTTATAATGTTGCCACTGCTGGGACACAAGCCATAATTCACGACGCGAGCCCAGTGCGGGGGAAATTTACTTTTTGTCATCTAACAAAAAGTAAATACGTATAATAATTGTTACATTAAAACAAATCTGTGAATGTATTTAAATATTATACTTAATTTCTTTTTTTTTCAAAAAGACTCGTTTCTTTTTAGCAAAAAAAAAAACAGAAAATTACCTAGAACTAAGTAGGAAAGCCGTAAAACTCCATAATGCACATTTTCAATATAGCACAAATACAGCACTACCAATTCACCAATTACAACAGCTATTTTCCATTCTGTTTAAGAATAAATGGCGCATTTTATTATTTATTTTCATCCTTAGTACCTTAGCTGTTGCGCTATTCAATTAATATGATAAAGAGTATCTATCACCTATCTTGTAGGTATATATAAGGGTGAGGCTAAGATGTATATAAGGTATTAATAATTACAGCTTAAATAGACTTGCGCCCTATATCGTACTGCGGGACTGTTCGAAAGAGATACCGCGGCCCTCGAACACAAAGGGCAAAGAAGGAACATGGATGGGTTTTAGTCAGTAAAAGTCTGACACTCCCTCCCACTCCGCCCAGAGCCCCCGGGGCGGGGGGGTTATTTGATGATTTCCCATTGGAAAAAAAAAGCCTTATATCGTAGGGGTAGTGGGAAAAAATATTTCCAATAGTTCTACCGTAGACCTGTTTTGTAGAACTAGTGGGAACAAACCTGATATTTCCAACAAAAAAAGAGTCGTTTCCCAGCAGTCATTTTTAGTTACTTAATTTGATGTACAGTCACGAGCACCAATATGTATACACTTTCCTCAATTAAAACGCAATTTACACGAGAAATATTGATTGTAACTTGGAGATAGGATCCTTTTCATAAAAATATCAATGAATGAATCTTTGAGCAACGGAGTATATTTAATTTCTAACGCAACGTATTTGTTAACATGTTTAATGTGTTAGATTAGGTAAGACACGTCTCGTGAGACACTCAGAGTTCCAGAATACTATGTTCGGAACAACATGAAATTTTAATCAGAACAGTAGGAGACAAACCCTTTTAAAAGTTGTTAAGTGTATAATATTGGTGATCGTGACTGTACAGAACGCTTGATTAACGGCTTCTCGAAGGATCTATTTACACCCTGTATAGAAAATACGTAGGGCGAAGGAACGTTTAAATAAATTAAGATCCAATCACAAGCCGCAATTATGTTTTTGTCCTGTTATGCTTTGAGGACAATCTCGTAATCAAGGATTCCATTATGTGGGTTAACCCCGGGGGATCTCGGTTAATTCGCCTTTTTTCTGGTTACCAAAGTGACCTCGGTCGTCGAAAAAGAGAAAAACATAATTAAGAGCTTATTATTTTAACAGGGAATTGGTATAAAGTCGCTTAGAACTGGTGGAATAAAAATGGGATGGCTATTCTCTTTGTGGGACTTTACGGCTATCGATGATGGTAATAAATGATGCCACTGTGGGTTTTTGGGACTCTGTGCCTAAAGCCTGGCCATGGGGCCGTATGCTTATGCCGTCTGTTTGTCTGTCGCTGGACTGTATCATTTTATATTATACCTAATGGTCTTCTTCTTAGCGTGTCGATGGCAATCTAAATTGTGTCGGCCCAGAACTGAGCAGTTTGGCGCTTTCGGTAGCGTCAATCAGTTCCTGTAGTGAACAAACTACAGGACGCGCACGACACGATATTAAGTGCCCCATTGTATGTGGAACAGCACCACATTTACACTCCAGGGTAGAGTCATTAATGAATCTCCACCTGAGCAGGTTTTCCTTGCTGCGGCCAACCTGGGTCCGGAGTCTATTTAAAGACTTCCAGGTCAGCCATGGCAACACATGTCCAGGTTAGAGATTTTCAGCAGGTGGAACAAATGGGTTAGGTACGGAACTACAGATGCACTAACTTGCCCCAGCTTTAGTCTTTCCGTGGATCGCTCCTACCTAATAGGTAACCAGTTGAGTTTTTCATCCGTGTCTTTGTAAATACAGTTATCATACAACATTGAAACAATAATCCTCCTTAAGCCATATTAATGTAGGACCGTCCATCATGGGAATATTGTGGGTTAACGGGCATTAAAATTTTCTTGTCGAAAATAAAATACAAAAGTAAACAACAAAACAAATAATTTATTTACAAACTTCTAAACAACCTGCGCAACCACCCCACTGCCTGTGTTCACCACCGCGGATCCACACGATGGAACACCACCATCCAAAGCCACAGTGCCATACACCGGGAACACCCCCTTAACTTTTATGCTGCCACCCACTGGCAAGTCTCCAGTCACCGAGATATCACCGAACTGAAGAGATGGCACGATTTCCGTGATTACTGGAGAGCCTGGCATGGCTTCTGGGACCAGCTGCTGGTTGCAGCCTGGGGCGGTCAGCGGTCCTTGAAGGCCTATGGGTAGGGAAGTGGCAATCTGTAAAGGAAAGAAAAAATATCTTGAATGACAAAGGAGGCAAAAGTGAAGAGTTTAGGGGGTAAAGTTGATGAAGTTTGGCAGGCAAATTTGATGAAGTTTGGGAGGCAAAGTTGATGAAGTTTGGGGGACAAAGTTGATGAAGTTTGGAAGGCAAAGTTGATGAAGTTTGGAAGGCAAAGTTGATGAAGTTTGGGAGGCAAAGTTGATGAAGTTTGGGGGACAAAGTTGATGAAGTTTGGGAGGCAAAGTTGATGAAGTTTGGGAGGCAAAGTTGATGAAGTTTGGGAGGCAAAGTTGATGAAGTTTGGGAGGCAAAGTTGATGAAGTTTGGGAGGCAAAGTTGATGAAGTTTGGGGGACAAAGTTGATGAAGTTTGGAAGGCAAAGTTGATGAAGTTTGGAAGGCAAAGTTGATGAAGTTTGGCAGGCAAAGTTGATGAAGTTTGGGGGACAAAGTTGATGAAGTTTGGGAGGCAAAGTTGATGAAGTTTGGGAGGCAAAGTTGATGAAGTTTGGGAGGCAAAGTTGATGAAGTTTGGGAGGCAAAGTTGATGAAGTTTGGGAAGCAAAGTTGATGAAGTTTGGGAGGCAAAGTTGATGAAGTTTGGGAGGTAAAGTTGATGAAGTTTTCAAACAAGTCTCGTTGTGCGTCATAGTTGGAGCTAGTACTCTGCAAAAATACTAAGCACTTTTTCAAAATGATCGAAAAAGAAGTGTTTCCATATAGTTGTCTTTCTAGCACGATACTAATAACGGAATCAAACAAACAACATTTTGTGAAAGAAAAACTTACTTGCAAAATAACTGCAACAAGGCAGAAAGCTAAAACTCTCTTGGTGTACATTTTGTGAGCTATGTAATATAACTGATGATTCAGAAGGATTGTCCTCTGTCTTTTATATTGATAGATTTCACAATTCATTATCGAATCAGACATCATCTTATCGTTAGAGAAACGATTGTTACTTCATTTTCTTTCGGTATCTATGATGCAGATGTTAGGTACAACGTTTATTGATAATGGATTTCATATCGTAACGTTTTCTTAGTACTACGCGGGTACATAGATTTAGTTAAATTCATACTCAAAACTTTCCTGACGACATTTTTCTGATTCCTCCGCATCACATGCCCATACCACGACAACCGAATACCCATTTTTATCCATTTTCGTAACACCACACATCCCCCTCAGCATTCTCATCTCAGCCACATGCAAATGCCTTTCATTCATCCCTTTAGTGGCCCAACATTCTGATCCATACAAGACAGCAGGTCTAACCATGGTTTTAAAAACACCTTAAACTTAAGGGGAATTAGTGAGTCATGAGGGAGTCATACAGTATAGTGTAGACATTATAAATTACATTTAAATCTAATCCAGGACCTCGTGGCTAAATACTAACAGCCGCTCGGGTCGATTTTAAGGTTAAACCGCACTTGCCTAGGTTGGTCCGTGGATGGGTGACCGCCCATTACATACCGTGCCTCGGAAAGCACGTTAACCCGTTGGTCCCGGGTGTCATTTGTAGATCTTTGATAGTCGTTACAGGTAGTGAGGGGCCCGAAAGATTGACAACCAGTTTTACCAAGGGGTATCGAATGACTCAGTACTAACTGGGTTGTGGTGGTCAAATAGGCAGTCGCTCCATGTAAAATACTGGTATTTAGCTGCATCCGGTAGGAATGGAAGACGACCCCAACATAGTTGGGAAAAGACTAGGCTGATGATGATTTAAATTTAATCCACATATTCGACGCATCAAGTTGATGCGACCCTACGACAGACAAAACAAGTAGACACAATATGCTCCACTACCCGTGTGAAACCGGGGCGGCTCGCTAGTACTTCATCATCTGCCTAGCCTGTGTACCGAGAATGTAATTTTACATTGAAATAAAGGAAGTAACCGAAAAAACTATAAAAAAGGTCCTGAGAAAAATTCCGGTGGAACAAGATTCAAAATAAGGAGCTGAATGCACCCTGTCAGTTTGCGGAAGGCTGTCACACCTGGCAAATAAATGAACTGCGCAGCTAACGTGTGTGTATATTAAGGGTTTAAAAATACCCTTAACGAAGTCGAAAAGCACTTGTTTTCCCCGTCATTACGATATTTCTTTGTACTGGACCATACCTCGGGACCTTCTAGTTACGGAGATATTGGAGGTCAAACTTCCAAATTTTTTATAAGTTTTTTTTTAAATACTAGTTTTTAAGATAATAACTTTACTTTTATTACCTCCATGACCCGTTTACTATTCAAAGCATCCATCAGCACCAAGTTTTGGGGCGTTACATTTAGTTTTACAGTAAAACATGATTTTACACCCCAAAAAAAATCGTTTGCCAGCAATAATTTTTGCGTAGGGTAACTTAGATTGATGAACAGAATGCTTGGTTGACGGCTTCGTGAAGGGTCTGTCTACACCCTGTATAGCTGTGGGTAGTCGACTTTATTACTGCGGTCGTTGAGGGTGACGCGGTCAGCCTATAAATCTTACAGGTCAATTATATCTCACCGGAGGAGCGTGGGTAATTACGCCAGCACTCCCGAGGCAGCAGCCTGGCCAGGAATAGTTGAAGAACATCGTGTGGTTTCAGTCAATGAGAGTCAGACAGATTCATTCGCCTGCCTTGGGATGAAATACAGGATGGAAGGGACATCGACATCCAAATCCACCACGGTTAGCTACCACGTGTTCAGCATGCATACTGAACGCCACATAGAATTTTTTCATCGGAAATTTAAAAAATGAATTTCGCTGTTCCATACATTTTGACCGTGTAGGTAGGTACTGTACTTTTGTAGAAAACAGAAAATAAAAAAAAAGCTGGACACCTGTTAAAAATAATTAATATTATTGTAAAAATAAATATTATGTGCGTTAAAGTCCTCTATTCCACGCCTATTCCTTATTTGTAGACTTATAACTGCTGCTCATGAATCAATAAGGAAACCAGAACACATCGAAAAATGCATATACCAATGTGTAGTGTGTACGTAAGCATGAAGGGGTGCTTCGGGACTGTTCGAAAGAGATACCGCGGCCCTGGAACACAAAGGGCAAAAAAGGAACATGGATGGGTTTTAGTCAGTAAAAGTAGTCTGACACTCCCTCCCACTCCGAGCAGAGCGGGGGGGGGTTATTTGATGATTTCCCGTCCGTAAAAAAAAAACATGAAGGGAGGAGGGGGGGGGGGTTAGAACGTTTGCTTATTTTTGCTGACGAGGGGGAAGGGGGTTAATAATTGCAAAAAAAATGCTTACGTAATTCTTGAATAGCCCCTTAATGTTTGTGCGCCATTACCCTTCCACCTGATTTATATCATCAGGATTTTTTTACCGCTTCTAAAAAAGGTGTAAATGCGGTTTTGCCTATTCCTCATGAAGCAAGGCGACACCTTTTGAGAACATACTAAAGTAACACGCGTTCTTTCATTGCGTGGCCAAGTTGGTATCCACTGTAGCTTCTACAGTAGTACCAACATTTAAAGTTAGGTGGCGCTAACATACTGGGACTATTCGACGGCAGCTAAGAACAGAAAGACAACTGCATTTTTTGCGAAATTCATTTTTTAACATAATTGAATTTTATTCAGAATTTTTTATTTTATCCAGAGATATTTTTTTTGATATTTTTTTTTTTTTATAAAAAAAATCATTTTTTATTTGTATTGTCACGTATATAAAGACAACTACACCTATTTTTAACCGACTTCAAAAAGGGGAAGGTTTTCAATTCGGATATTTTGTTTTTTTTATTTTTTTTTACTGTATTTTAGTTCGGATTTGAGAAATTCTTTTTTTTCGAAAGTGGTTTATTCCGAAATGGTCGCATTAAAATTTCATATAGATCTGATGATGAGTTTCGGAGACAGACAACGGATCTCTTCAAAAAATTACAGAAAATTAACCGCAATTGCTGCTATCGCATAAATATGCATTGTTTACGCAATCACGCATCAAAACATCACGCCTGTACTCTCGAAAGGGTTACGAAGCCATGAAATATATTGTTAACAAACTAAAAATGGAAAAATGAAAATAAAACTTTTTTGCTAAAAATAAAACCGACTTCAAAAACACGAAAAAGTGAAAAATAACTTTAGCTTTGAAAGTCGGTGACAAAAAAACTAAATCAAACAAACAAAAGTCACAGCAAACAGTAAGTAGCAGGTAGGTAGCAGGTAGGTAGCATGTAGGTACCAGGTTGGTCCCTGGTAGGTAGTAGGTAGGTAATAGGTAGGTAGTAGGTAGGGAGCAGGTAGTAGGTAGGTAGTAGATATGTATAAGGTAGGTAGCAGGTAAAAAATTAAACAACATCATTACCCAACTAAATAACAACCAATTTATTTAAAACATAACTTAATAAATTCCATTGCAGCCGCAACCCAGGCCTTTGCCCAGACCAGACAACCCACGGCCACCCAGACCAGCGCCGTAGCCGATTCCTCCAGCTAATCCAGGAGCGTAGCCAAGTCCAGCTGGGTAGGCAGCGGCTTGGGAACTTGCAGGAGAGATACCTGAGGGTAGCAGAGAATATCTTATAATAATATCTAAGAAAGAAGAAGAAAGATAGATGGACTGTGTGAATAGCTAGAATGGGAGTGATTACTTCGATGATGGTTTATTTGGAAGTCGGTTTGCGAAAGGAGAAGAATGACTATATCGCTCACGAGTTTTTATAAATATAAAAGAATCATTGGCCACGTCACTCACCTTCGCTCACAATACCAACAACTCCATTCCCGCAGTTATAGTTGATGCCACCAGCGCCAGCAGTGGGCAGAGCACCCTCCACAGCTACCGCACTCAAGAACGGCAGCTCTCCGTTCACAGCGAGAGCACCTTCGATAGCGTTCTCAGAGAACACCGTGATGCCGGTGGGCGCGATGGGGGACACGCTGGTGACCACGAAGCCGCCGCCGCTGGAGGGTACGAAGGAGTTCGCAGACAGGCCGTAGTTCGCGATAGCAGGGTAGCTAGTCACAGGAGCTCCCAGTCCTATTCTGCCGTTACCATAGGCTAAATTGGCGTTGTTAGCTAGAGCGTATTCTTCAGCTGCTATGACTGAGCCGATGGTGTTGGCGCATGGGATGGCTTGACTGTAGATGCTCTGTAGAAAGAATGATCTTTATTGTCTGGTCATACTGGTGTGAGGAATGTGCAAGTGGTAATGACAAAGTATGGAGTATTTTTCTACGATACGAAAAGCCTAGAATGAGGTGTCTAATTTTCCACCACCAAAAGGACAGAGGTGCTATTGAAAGAGATCAGAAATAAGTTTAATTCTAAAAAAATAAAAGTTGCAGAAAATCACATCGCTGGTGATCTAGACAAACAATAACCTCCTGAACAAGCAGGCTTCCGTCCCGGACTTTCTACCACCGACCACTTGCAAACCATCAATCAGATAATATAAAAATCCCTAGAATTTAATATCCCACTTTACCTTGCATTTGTGGACTACTCGAAAGCATTCGATAGAATAACGCACTCTGCCATCTTTAACGCTCTTAGCAATCAAAATGTAGAATCTACCTATATACGTCTTTTACAAAATATCTATACCAGCGGTACAGCCGCTATAAAATTAGAACGGATAAGTCCACAATTCAGAATCCTAAAAAGAGTTAAACAGGGCGGCCTGCTATCTCCAAAGCTATTTACAAGTACCCTAGAACAATTCTTTAGAACGTTGGCGACCGCTTGAGAAGAGAGAGGTAAGTGTCTCGGTGAGGCGAGGTTGACATATGTACGCTTCGCTGAAGACATTGTACTTTTCTCTTCATCAGCTACGGAACTGGAAAAATGCTATAAGAACTCAGCAAAGCAAGCCTTGATGTAGGACTGAAGATGAACATGTCAAAGACTAAGCTCATGACCAACAGCTCACCTCTCAACGTGCATGAAAATACACTAAGTCCAAGAATACATCTACCAGGACAGATATTACCGACAAAAAAAGTGGATAATCTAGCCATTTTAGTTGTTTTTAAAGAAAATGATAAATTACCTGGACAAAGAGAGCCTGAGCGCAGAGGACGAGGATAGCCTTGGCCGCCATTTTGTTTTAGTAGTTTAGTGAGTGTCGACTGAATGTAGAGGATGAGAATGATTTTGGAAAGTTGAACAGTCATATTTATATTAGGCCTTTGTAAATAGTTTATCATTCTAATAATGTAATAAGTTAGATAAAGCTTGATTGCGTGTTCTTATACATTTTTTTACTGATATGTGATATGACATAACACACGTACAGTTAAATATTACAAGTTTGTAAATTTTGTAAGTATTTCTGAAAAGACTGTAGATTTTTGTTATACAGGGTGTAAGGCACAGCCCGCCACAAACTTATGGGGTGACTTTAGTTTATCATGCTAAGATGACTGGTACAAGAAATTATTTCAGGAATGTTATGGGAATCCAATAAATTTGATTTGTTTTATTTCCTCATACGCAATGTATCGTTACCGTGTATAAAAAAAAAAATTGCTGAAAACAGCGGTCTGTAAGTTATCGAACTGCCTACGCTTCCTACAATCCGTAACAACCAAGCTATTCAGATTTGATTTAGAATATATATAACATATTGGCTTATAGACTATGTTACACGCGTAGTCAGAAATATGATACTTGCACAACCGGGCTAGGATTATAATACGGGGTGTAAACAGACCCTTCACCAAGCCGTCAACCAAGCATTCTGTACATCAAACTAAGTAACTTTACGCAAAAATTTTTGCTGGGAAACGAAATTTTTTTTTGGAGTCAAAAATCACATTTTACGGTAAAACTCAATATAATGCGCTCAAAACTTATTGCTGATGGATGCTTTGAATAGTAAACGGACCATGGAGGTAATTGGAGTAAAGTTAGAACCTCAAAAAGTAGTATTTAAAAAAAAACCTGTGAAAAAATTGGAACTTTGACCCCCAATATCTCCGTAACTAGAAGGTTCCCAGGTATGGTCCAGAACAAAAAAATGATCGCAATGACGAAGAGAACAGTGCCTTTCGGCTTCGTTAAGGGTCTTTTTACACCCTTTATGCCTTAGTCACCTATTGGAGACAAAATGTAACCATAGATATATCAAATAGCCACCGTAGTATAAAAAAAGCAATCGGAGTAACTCACCGCTAAGTACCAATCGTAATAATTTTTAATCAGTACACAATCATAATCACGTACAATTTCTCCATATAAAGTAAAATAACGTAACATAATCACTATAAAATGCATCTACAAGTTGTCCAGTTCACTTACAACTTCACTATCAATCAATCATCAAACATGTCTTCCTTCACTGTTCTGTTGCTCTGCATCCAAGCTTGTCTGATCCAGGTGAGAGCATTTAATAAACTGCTTTGTATTCTTCTTTGTTGCTATTTTGAGCCTGATTTCTGGCTGTTTCTGGCTTTTTTTTAAATATTTGGTTTCCAAAATATCAATGACGCAGCCTTTGGCAGGTCTTAGGGCCCGGACACATCGGCACGGCGCGGCGCACCGTACACGGCACCGTACCGCGGCACGACGCCGTGCCGTCAAATTTATCGTCAAATTGCCTTGTCAAAATACTTTCTACGCTCCTTCTATAGAGCGGGCTTATTGACAAGTGACTAACTTTTTTCATTGGTTTTCTTCCAGAATGCATTCACTCAATGCATCGGGTACGGGGCTGACTACACCAACATCGGCTACGGCACAGGACTCGCAAACCCTGCTGCCTACGGCTACGGCCCTGCCCTTGCTGCTCCTACCTGCGGACACGGCACTGGATTAGTAGGACCTGCCTCCATTGCCTCTAACTCGTACTACGGAGCAGGTTACGCTAGTCCTGCTTATGGATACCAAGCTGGACTTAGCTCCTACGGAGGCGCTGGTGAAGGCAATGTGGGTGTAGCGGGAGAGTTGCCCGTAGCTGGTAACACAGCGGTTGCTGGTCAGGTGCCGATCTTGGGCGCTATTGGCTTCAATGGCGCTGTTCCTGCCGGTGGCGCCGTGTCGATAGCTGGCAACTGCGCCTGTGGATGCAACAGTGGACCTTACCAGTACCAGTATTAGGAGGTTTAAGTGTTTAATAAATCACAATTTTAGTAATTAATTTCTGAAATTTTCTCTTATTCCCCTCCTTTTCAGAAGCTTTATAATTCGTTGCCTAATGGGCTGATTCCATTTAGATTGCTATCGACACGCGAAGAATAGAAATTGCGCAATGAAAAGATAACCCGTTGGTCCCGGCTGTCATTTGTAAATCTTTGACAGTCGTTACGGGTAGTCAGTGACTGTCAGTGGCCCCAAAAGTCTGACAACTAGTCTTACCAAGGGGTATCGTATCAGCCAGTACTAACTAAGTTGTGGAGGGCAGATAGCAGTCGCTGCATGTAAACTATCTGTGCGCAAAATTTCATGCAAATCGGTTCAGTGGTTTTTGCGTGAAAGAGTAACAAACATCCATCCATTCCATCCTCACAAATTTTCGCATTTATAATATTAGTAGGAAGTAGGATGTCCTTTTACAGTGATACGGAAGTTTACGTAAACATTACATAAAACAAATAAGTCAAAGTCACAGTCAAAACATTTATTGCGATGATATACATACTACATTATATCTATTACAACTAATACAAATTTTTTAGTTATCAGCATATAAAAGACTGTTTGAGCATAATATTAATACGAGTATCTCCTTATTATTGGTTTTCGAAGAAACGATCAGTCGACCTAAAAATAATATGTCGGATGTCGCACATTTGTTTGTAAAAACTAATGACGTACGTACAGTCTTCGCAAATTGGATACTATTGTAAAGTTTTTTTCTTTGGAACAAGCCCGCCACTCTATTCCGAAACCACTGTAACTCCTGAAAGCCAGAATCAACAGTGGCGACCACGAGAAAAGCGCCGAGACAACGAAGCTCGACGAAGTCCCAGAGGAACAATTTAACTGATTTGGATCCCGGAACGAAATTAACCAGAAAAGTATAGCGGGGGAGTAGGAGAACCATAATTTCCACTTCACTTCTTTTGTAAAGAAGGGAACACTAAACTTAGAAATTGATCAGCATTTGCAATTTGCATTTAACTTATGTGATTCTTTGGATCAAGTAATTATAAACCACCCCGAACAACTATTGTTGAGCAATGTTTTTTTGAAAAAAAGAATGCTGTTAAAATCATCAACAGTTCATCAAGATGAGATTTTTTTTTTCTTAGCCTGCTCAGTCCCATTTGAGTTAGGCAGCCTTTTGAGCCACGTCAGCTATATTTCTTTTGGAGCGCAGTATTATGTTTCCAACACGATCCGTTAATTTAACACCTAGTATATACTACCTACATAAAAATTACTGAAGTCTAATAATGATTGACTGGGAATTACAGGAAACGAGATAGCTCGTATTTTGCTCTCCTACTTTAATGTAGGAGTTAAAAACGCACGATCATTAATTGTTAGTGGGTCGATCTCCAGAGGCATTTTTTTTCGTGTCGGACGGGATAAACCCATTTTAAAATCGAAAAACGTTTTCAAAATATTTTTTTATAGACAGTTCGGTGTCTAATCTACGTGGTACAAGGCTAATATTATGAATAAGTTTATGATAAATATTTAAAAAAAAATCTTAAACCCTAAAATCCTGATCGCTCTGGGTTGACCAGAAAGAATATTTTTTTCATTCAATCGGGAGTTGTCCCGATTGAATGAAAAAAATATTCTTTAACTTTTTAATGAGAAGGATCTTATGAAACAACTTATTTAGATTACATAACAAATAGTTAATCTTCATAGTAATATTTTTTTTTTGTTATATTAGCAATACTTTTGCCACAATTTGAATTTAAAATCGTGACCGGGCATTTTATCTCATCGCTCTGCGCTGAGGTAAAACATCGCCCTCATCCATAGTTACGCATTATAGACACTCTATTCCCCTCCCGCGGGGCAGCGTCGGTAGTGGTCTAACCTCCGAGGAGGATACCTGTGTGCCACGTTCCCGCGTTCCAACATTACGAAGGTAAGTTTATGATTGCTCTGGATTTGGTTCTCGAATTTTATGATTGCTATGGCACGTTATTTAAATTCAATAGTAAACTTGCGAATGTGTTTGTTATGTGAATTAAGTGATCGTTATGATGTTTTTTATGAGACGTAATCACAACTTTCTACTGCTTTTAAATTCGGCTATATTTATGATTTTGTGACTTTTTCTGACCGCTATGGCTCTGATTGCTCTGTCCAAAAAGACCAGAGCGATGATATTTTGCATTAATTGTACGTTATAAATCTATTTTAAGTAGTAGTACCGGACTGTAATAATGACAAACGATGAACTATGCATTTTTTTTTATAACCTTAAATGTCCCACTGCTGGGCAAAGGCCTCCCCATATCCTTCCAGGTACTCTTCTCCTGCGCCACCTCAAACCAGCTTTCGTGATGCGCGTCTAGATCATCTCGCCACCTCTTTCTAGGCCGGCCTTGGCGGCGCCGTCCATCGTCAGGCATCCATCGTGTTGAAACCTTTGCCCAGCGGTCGTTATGCATGCGGCTCACGTGACCCGCCCAATCCCATTTGAGCCTGGCAGCCTTTTTGTCTACGTCTGCAATTCCGGTTTTTGAGCGCAGCGTAGTGTTTCGTATTTTATCTGCTCTCTGTAAACCCAGAATGCTGCGCTCCATTGCTCTTTGGCAGACTCCAAGGCGAGACTTTTGCGATTCGGTGAGTGACCAGGTCTGAGCACCGTAGTTTAGGACGGGCAGGATACACATATCGATGAGTTTGCGCTTCAGGGACATCGGCAAATCTCCCTTCATTAGCGTCTTCATGGACCAGTAGCTTTTCCAGGCGTTGTCGATTCGGCGATCGATTTCCTTTTCCTGCCTGTTTTCGAAAGAAACTAACTGGCCCAAGTAGATGTACTCATCGACATAGTGAACTATGCATATAACCTTTAATTTATAACCTTTCCTGGGTTTCTTCGGATAACCTAAACCCATAAACAGATTTTGACGTATTTTACCTTGATGATACGTTGCATTTAGCTACCACAACTGTAACCCCTTCTCTAAAATTTTATCGCAACTGTTGTTGCAGATTGAAATCATGCCTCGAAATAAATTATCTATTGAAGAAAAACGTCTTAGGAAGAAATAGGCTGAGCGTCGTAGAATGGCCAAGATAAAATAATTCAGATCTATACGCACAATGGCTTGTAAAGTCAATAATACATTTCTCTTACATATAATCTTGTACACGTACACTGAATATGACTGAAAACGGCTAAATAATTAATATTTTATCAATATTTATTTTTTTGTTTCACCGATTTCACCATTTATGATCACTCTGGCACCAATTATGATTGCTCTGGTCGCGAAATTTTTTGAACTTAAATATTTCCATGACTGTTTGTGTAAATTGAAGGCCACTAGCAAAAATATACCATTTGAATATCATAATTTTTAATGAGATACGTAATTACCATTAAATATCAATATCTGAAAAGCACCAGAGCGATCACACGAATACGCCCGTTTTGGAGATTGACCCTAGTGAATATCTCAAGACACTCGAAGAGGTCTTCTCCATATGTTTTTGACTTACACTAGACGACGCGACGACGCAATGACAATAAAACCTAAGTATTATGGCGTTGTTGAACTTCAAACCATCTGCGCTAAGCCGAACATTGAAAATCCAACACAGCCTTTTATTTAGGCACTAATTAGGTGTCAACTAGTGTTAGTATCTATTATAACGGCATTCGTATATACCTAGTTTAGTCTTGTTTCCAGCCGTCAGTAATTATTCTTAATTCCATCTTAAAAAAAAAAAAACTGTGCCCCACACTAGGAATTGCTCCTTTAACGTGGGTGCGTTTGCACATACACAAACAGCCAATTATTTTCGTATCGACGTTACATCCATATTAATATACAGTTTAGGCCTAGTAAGTGGATGCATCATCACGGGTGCAGGTTTACGGACACCGGGACACTCCAGCAAGTATATTATTACAAGCAGAGTACAACCCGAATTGATTGTCAAAATCTAAATTAACGCGAGCGAAGCCGCGGGTAAAAGCTAGTAGGAAAATAAAACATAAAATATTTAATAAAATTGTTTTTTTGCGACATTTTTATTTTACTGTAAAATATTGCCAAGAAAAGTGATAACTTGTTGAGTCAGCAGCTTTCTTCCCTTCAATAGAATCAGTATCCACAACCGCAAGCGCATTGACCAGAAACGGTAACCGCACCAGCAGCGGGCACAGCGCCACCGAAGTTCACAACTCCAAGAATGGGGACCTGACCAGCTACAGCGGTGTTACCGGCGACTGGCAGCTCACCAGCGACCCCCACGTTGCCTTCACCGGCGCCGCCGTACGCAGCTCCAGCATAACCGGCTCCTAAACCAAGACCTGCAGGGTTGATGGCAGTAGCAGGAGCAAGGAGGCCGTAGTTAGCATTAAGGGCACTAGCGCAAGGTGCAGCGGGCGCTAGTCCTAGGCCTGCCCCCGAGCCAAGTCCAAGACTTAATCCGGAGTTAAGACCTGCACCGTAGCCAGCGCAGGAACTGAATACATTCTGCGAAAAAGAAAAATAAATGACTTTTGTAAAAGGCTGTCTCTTGAGTTGATTGTTTTTTTCTTGGGTAGGTTCTTGATCTTTACAGATAGGTAAAAGGCAGTCTAGGAAGTTTTATACTAATTTTCGTATTTCACCGTCGTTCATTATACTAATAAAGAGTGTAACAAGACCCTTAACGAAGCCGAAAAACACTTGTTCTCCATGTAGTTGCGATATTTTTTTTGTTCCAGACCATACCTGGGAACCTTTTAGTTACGGAGATATTGGGGGTCAAAGTTCCAACTTTTTAATTACATGTCTTTAATGTAAGATTTTTAACACCTCCATGAACCACGTACTGTTCAATCCATCCATCATTACAATGTTTTGAGTGTGTTACATTGAGTCCTACCGTAAAACGTGAATTTTCACCCCAAAAAAAAATTCTTTTCCCAACAATAATATTTGCGTAGAGTTACTTAGTTTGATGTACAGAATGCTTGGTTGACGGCTCCGTGAAGGGTCCTGTTATACCCTGTATATATATTTTATACTTTTGGAGAATGACATTAGAGTCACATCACATGACATGCGCTCATAAGTTACACAATGCAAAGATAGGAGTTTAGGACATAACATGGTATTCCTCAACCAGAGGATTGGGGGGTTGGTGATGCCATCTCTTTCTTATAAGGTTGAGGAACTACTCATCATCTGCCTAGCCTTTTCCCGACTATGTTGGGGTCGGCTTCCAGGCTAATCGGATGCAGCTGAACACCAGTATTTTACATGGAGCGGCTGCCTTTCTAACCTCCACAACCCAGTTAGTACTGGGTAATACGATACCCCTTGGTAAGACTGGTTGTCAGACTTTTTGGGCCACGGACTACCTAACGACTGTCAAAGATCTACAAATGACAGCCGGGACCAACGGCTTAACGTGCTTTCCGAGGCACGGAGGAAATTCGGTATGTAATGGGTGGTGCCATCCACAGACCCACCTAGGCAAGTACGGCTTAAACTAAAGATTGACCCGAGCGGCTGTTATTATTTAGCCACGAGTTCCGGTTGAGGAACATTTAATAGGAAGAAATATCCCTCACCTGGACTAAGCAAGCTTGGATGCAGAGCAACAGAACAGTGAAGGTGGACATGTTCGATGTTTGTTGGTGTTCAACGAGGAGCTGAAGACTGGATGGTGTTCCTTCTTCTAGACCACGTTTATAAAGTGCAAAAGTTTTATCGCGAAATACAACTCCGTGCTATTTTATTGTTTTCATCGAATTTTGAAAACTATGCTATCAGTACTAGGGCAATACATTTGCAAACCTTTGTTTTGTAAGTAAATTGATAATAACTAAGAAATTTCGTAACAAAAGTCAAACTATTGCCTCAATATTGCTAATAATTAGAATCGCACGTACTATTTTAGCGAATTAAGTATAAAATACTAAGTTTTCTTAGAAATATCATTCAAGAATTAACATTCGTTGAAGTAACTGACCATGTCTGCTAAGGTGATCCTCGTCTTCTGCGCTCAGGCGCTCCTCGTCCAGGTAAGATTCTATGCCATTTCCATCAACCCATCAAGAACATTGTTTGTTACATTCTTAACTCTTTAGCGGCACTGCAAAGAGTACTACAGCAACATAGAACAAAAATTACTACACCGCCATCTATGACACAGACGATGAACTAAACATCGAAATACACCTAAATCCTACATCGCGCAAGTAAAGTTATCCACGACTTAAGACTATATGGAAAAACTCGACTATACCTGTCGGGCAGTAGCCCACCAGGCATAACTCTCGTCTGGTCGGAGGATCCTCCCTTTTCTATGGGGGATGAAGGACTTTACATCCTGTTCTTCATACTCCCAAAACTCCTTGTGAAAAAGCTTGTCCGGGGAACAGCTACACAGCTGCTTGCAATACATTTTCCTGATCGCAATTCCTCTTCATTTAAAGCTATTTTCTTATGTTCTTTGTATCATAATCATCATGCTCCTGCCCTTATCCCAATTTTTTTAAGATCGGAGCAGCATGGCTTCTTCTTCCATACTTCTAATGGGTGTTAAAATACCCTTAACGAAGCCGAAAGGAACTTGTTCTCTCCGTAATAGCGATCAATTTTTGTTCTGGACCATACCTGGCAACCTTTTAATATTGGGGGTCAAAGTTCTAACTTTATCACAAGTTTTTTTTAAGTACAACTTTTTAATGTTACTTTAAACATCTCCAAGACCCCCTCACTATTCAATGCATCCATCAGCACAATGTTTTGAGTGCATTACATTGAGTCTTACCTTAAAACGTGATTTTCACCCCAAAAAAAAAGTCGTTTCACAGTAATTCATTTTTAAGTAGAGTTACTTAGTTTGATGTACAGAATGCTTGGTTGACGGCTTCATGAAGGATCCGTTTACACCATGTATACGGAAAATATATTAATGAGTTTGTCTTTTCAGCTCGCACTTAGCTCATGCGTGGGTCGTCCCACCCTGGGTGCTGGACTAGCTTCTTGCGGCCTGGCTACTCCAATCACTCCTGGATTGGGCCATTCTGGTTGTGCTGGCCCAGTATTACCTGCACCTGTGTTACCCGCCCCTGGATGCTCTGGTTTGGGCTCCAACGGCATCGGCCATGGTAACGTTGGTCTAGGCTACGGTTCTGGTCTTGGCTATGGATCCAACCTCGCTCTTGAAGTCATTTCTACCAGTGGCGGTTCTTTACCCGTCTCCTTCTCATCTTCGATCTCTCCTACTGGTCTTTCTATTGTCTCTGAGAATGTCTTTGAAGGTACCCTCTATGTAGCTGGAGAGCTGCCTTTCGTGAGTGCTGTGGCTTTGGAGGGAGAGGTCCCAAGTGGCGGTTCTGGTACCGTCAGCCACAGCTACGGTAACGGTGTCACTGCTATTGAGAGCATCGCTCCTTCTGCTGCTGCCGCTGTTATCCCTGCTAATGCTGGTATTGGAGCAGTGGGTGCTGGTGTAGGAACGTATGGTGCTGGTGTAGGAGCTTATGGTGCTGGTATAGGAGCGTGTGGTGCTGGTGTAGTACCGTTGTCTCTGATACCTGGAGCTGGTTGCAATGCTCTCGTCGCAGGGATTGTAGCTCCTATTGATGGCTGCTACCCAACTGGCATCTACTACTGAAGTATGTCCTAGGAAAGATGAATATCAACTAACCAAATAAAAACAATTTGCATTCGATTCTGTTGTATTATTTTCTAAATGTACATGTTTTAATTAATTTAAGTCTGTACTGAAAAGTCGAAAAGAAATCGTTTCAATTGATATGCCGAGGGATAAATGGATGGGACTAAAAGAGTACTACTGATACTGCTAGCCTGCGTCATCCCACTGCTGGGCAAAGGCCTCTCCCCATGACTTCCAGTTGTTTCGATCCAGGGCTAATGTGGGCCACTGGTCGTTGGTTCTGTCCAGCTCGTCCCGCCATCTTCTACGAGGTCTGCCGCGACGCCTTCTGGCTGTGTCAGGGCTCCAGAAAGTGGTTATTTTGGCCCACAGCTCATTGGGCATGCGGCAGACGTGGCCAGTCCAGTCCCACTTCAGCTTAGCGGCTTTTTGAGCAACGTCAGCAATTTGTGTTTTGGAGCGCAGTGTGGTGTTGCGTACCCGGTCGGTTAGTTTGACGCCTAGAATGCTGCGCTCCATTGCACGTTGGCAGACCTTGAGTTTGGACTTTTGAATATTTGTCAAAGACCAAGTCTGGGATCCATAGGTCAAAATGGGAAGAATGCACATGTCCATGATTTTTCGCTTTAGTGACAAAGGAAGGTTTCCCTTCATAAGCTCCTTCATGGACCAGTAGCTCTTCCAGGCATTTTCGGTTCGTCTTGTGACTTCCTTGTCTTGCCTGGACTGGAAAGAGACTAACTGGCCCAAGTAGATGTATTCATGGACATATTGCAATTCTTCACCATTCACTCTGATCCTATGCTTAATGGTGTTTGACATCAGTTTGGTCTTCGACATATTCATCGCCAGTCCAACCTCAAGGCTTGCATTACTGAGTTGGTTTAGCATTAGCTCTAGTTCTGCCGCCGTGGGAGAGAATACGACAATGTCGTCAGCGAAGCGAAGGTTTGTTAACCACGTCCCACCGATTTCAATACCGCTTCTCTCCCAACTAGCTGTTAGCTTCTTGAACACTTCTTCAAGAGCGCTATTAAAAAGAGTGATGAAGATAAACATTAATGAATGGAGAATTAAAGAAGAAAAAAAACTGGATTGAGTGAGGAATGATATGAACGGTATGAATTAACAAAGAACCAGTCGACGCTTCAAAATCAAAATATTTTATTTCACATGGCCCAGATCGGCACTTATAAAACGTAGACAAAAAGGTGCACGGTTCGGGTTGGTCGTTTCCTATGGAGAAGAACCGGCAAGAAACTCCATGGCTACTCTTTTCAAATCATTTGGTGTTACAATATTATCATGGTTACAGCATTTGTACTTAAGTAGGGGGGACAGCGGAAGCCTGACAATAAGCTTGACACGGGAGTATGGAATGATAAAGGAAGAACTACTCGTACCTTGCTGCAGAGAAAATGCTCCCAATGATTGTCAAATTGTGAAAAAATGATTTATAATATTGATAACAATATTAATAATGGAGATTGCAAGCCAAAAATCTAAACGGTATAGAGAAGAACCTACGAAATTCTTCACTCCCTTTTCGTTATAATATTTCGATAGATTAATTTCATTTACTATTTGTGTCCACTGATCAATCTTTAGGTTAAGCCGTGCTTGCATAGGCTGGTCTGTGGATGGGTGACCACCCATTACATACCGAGTTTCTTCCGTGCCTCGGAAAGCACGCCAAGCCGTTGGTAGCGGCTGTCATTTTTAGATCTTTGACAGTCGGTAAGTAGTCAGTGGCCCAAAAGTCTGACAAGCAGTCTTACCAAGGGGTATCGTATTGCCTAGTACTAACTGGGTTATGAAGGTCAGATAGGCAGTCGCTCCATGTAAAATACTAGTATTCAGCTGCATCCGGTTAGACTGGAAGCCGATCCTAACATAGGTGGGAAAAGGCTAGGCTGATGAGATGACGTCCTCTGAGTAACAGTCTTGGGATCAATTCCCAGTTCGAGCAAAGTTGTATGGGATTTTTTCATTAAAAATCTAGCTAGAACCTAATTTTTATTTTTATTAAAGTAGACTAAGTTATTCCTTGTAAGATCAGCTGACCTGCCACCAAAGTCCCGTCAAAATCGGTCTCGCCATATCAGAGATTTTCTGGAACAAAGAGACAGACAGACAAAAATTTATAATTGCCGTATATATTTTCACTAGCTGTTCCCCGCGACCTTCGTCCGCGCTTATTATTTAGCCACGAGCTCCTCTCCATCATGTCCACTTACACAGTCAAGTAAATGTATTCTCGCTTGTGTGTCATGATTCCTGGTTCCTTGGTCTGTGTGAGTTTCGTCCAGGTACTGCAAGCTTTTGTAGGTAATTATTTTAAAAGTGTTTAATTTTTTATTTTCAGTCTGCCCTCAGCCAAGTCTGAGTTCGTTCTGCATTTGCCGCCGGCCTTGATTCTTACGGACTAGGTGGTACGGTCTTGACTTCTCTTTTCGGATTCAATGGACTGAGGTCTGGCTTGTTAGCAAACGGCCTGACTTGCAATGACACAATGGTATGCAATAGCCTGGCAATCAACAGCGTATACACTCCCGCTGTTGAGACCACTACCGGCGAAATTGTATTGAAAAACGTCGTTTGATACGCGTGGGCTGCAGTACTCGGTTCCACAACACCCTCGCCTCCGGCTCGGGTGTTAATTCCGCCTCGAATACAATAACAAAGTTTCCCCACTTATATCTAAATGTACTATTTCTTTTAAAGTAAAACATTACAAGCATTGCTGATTAATTTCTTTATTTGTATTTTTACGCTGCATTCGCAGCTTTTTATGCCAAAAATAAAATGTTTCACAGATTCATGGTGACTTACTCAAACCGTTTCATAAGGAAAAGATTTATTAGTAGATAGAAGAACCACATCCGCAAGCGCATTGTCCACGGATGGACACAGCACCAGCAGCGGGCACAGCGCCGCCGAAAGTCACAACGCCCACGATAGGGACAGTCCCACCAACAGCGGTGTTACCGGCGACTGGCAGCTCACCAATGACCGCCACGTTGCCTTCACCGGTACCGCCGAAAGCAGCTCCCGGAGCGATAGCACCTCCGTACCCAGCAGCAGGAGCAAGTGCGCCACCATAACCAGATCCGATGGCGCCACCGTAAGCACCAAGACCGAGGGCACCACCACATGCGGTAGCAGGGGCTAATCCTGCACCCAGACCCAGAGCTCCACCATTAATTACGCCGATACCTGAGCCTAGAGCTGGTGCTCCACACCCGCAACCACCGCCGAGGTATTGGCCGAAGACATTCTGTTGGAGATTAATAATATTATATTGGGAATATTAAAACAACCTAGTAGCTGCCACACGTAACTTAAGTAACCTCTGCGCTCCCAAAAACTCTGTGAAAGTGATGAAGTTTTGGGCCAACAACATATAAAATACAATCATGCGAGCGACACGAAGAAGAATATAAACTAGCTTTACCCGTGGCTGTACCCATGTAGAAGTCAGGAATTATCTGCCTAGCCTTTTCCCAACTATGTTAGGGTCGGCTTCCAGTCTAGCCGGATGCAGCTGAATGCCATATTTTACATGGAGCGACTGCCTATCTGACCTCCACAACCCAGTTAGTACTGGGTAATACGATACCCCTTGGTAAGACTGGTTGTTAGACTTTTTGGGCCACTGACAACCTAACGACTGTCAAAGATCTATAAATGACACCCGGGACCAACGGCTTCACGTGTTTTCCGAGGCACGGAGCAAACTCGGTATGTAATGGGCGGTCACCCATCCACAGACCAGCCTAGGCAAGCACTGCTTAACCTAAAGATCGACCCGAGCAGCTGTTATTATTTGGCCACGAGCTCCTCACAGCTAGTTATTTATAAGTCAGCCACGAAGTAGCCGAACTGACAACCCAGGATAAGGAGTAGTTATAAATCATATAAACAGGGATGTCTTGACATAATGAAAGGAGGTTATGATTCAAAATATAAAGATTGGACAATAGAGGAAAAACAGAAGAGACAAACCTGGACCAAGCAAGCTTGGATGCAGAGCAACAGAAATGCGAAGGTGGACATGGTTGATGTATTCGTAAATTCAACTGAAGACTGAATGCTTTTTGATGTCAAACATCAACTTTATATGGAGCAGAAGTTATCAAAAACACGTACGTTTTCGTATATTTCCTATTCAAACAAAGCATTTGATAATAATTTTAAACTTTTCTTTCTATGCCTTTGTTTTGCAACCAATGATAAAAGGTTCAAAAATAACATTTGAAATAGCTTCAACACAACTGTGTAGATAAGGACTACGCTTCGGTATAAATAGTCGATCGATTCTTGGAAGACTCATTCTCAAGTTCACGTCAACACAAACTACAATGTCAGCCAAGGTGATCCTCGTCCTCTGCGCTCAGGCGCTCTACGTCCAGGTGAGCATAGATTTCATTGACTGTGTACTTCTTTTGCCTGGATATTTCTAGGAAAAAGTGTTTGCGTCTGCATTTTGATCTATTTTTAAAAGTAGTGCTCAGCCAGTGGTTTCTATTTAATTTACTGTTTCTCAAAATGTAATTTCTGGAACTCACAATTACAAATCTAGTGTTGCAAAAACTCGTTTTTCCCTAACTTACTACGGACTTAGGGGAGCTCTGCCCAACAGTGGGATGGCCCGTGATCAAATCAAAGCTCCCCTTAATCCTTCCAGGCAATCTTTTTCCGCAACTTTAACTGTTTCGCTGTCATTTATACAATTACATAAATTGCACTTGACACATATTATGTTACGTGATCGACTGAATCAACACGTTTTAATGCATCGTTATCGATTGCTCCTAAAGGAAATTAATATTTACAAATTCAACAATTTATTGTTTACAGACTGCTTTCGGTACATGTCTTGGTCGTGGATCCATCGCTGTTCCTACTCTTGTTGCCCCAGGATGTGCTGGTAATGGCTGGGCTGGTAATGGTTTGATCGGAAATTGCCTGATTGGTAACGGTCTGATTGGTAACGGTGTGATTGGTAATGGTATCATTGGTAACGGTTTGATCGGCAATGGGTTGGCTGGTATTGAAATCATTCCCACCAGTGGCGGTGGATTACCTGTCTCCAGCGTGTCTGGAATCGGTGCTCCCAGTGGCCTCTCCGTAGCGTCTGAGAATGTGTATGATGGTGCTCTGTCCGTGGCTGGTGAGCTGCCGTTCGTGAGTGCTGTCGCTTTGGAGGGCGTGCTGCCCAGTGCTGGTGCTGGCGCCGTCAGCTACAGCTGCGGTAACGGAGTTACTGCTATTCAGAGCATCGCTCCTTCTGCTGCTGCCTATGGCGCTGGGCTCGGCGCTGGCAATGGGCTTGGCGCTGGCTATGGGTTCCGCGCTGCTGGCATTGCTGGTATCGCTCCTGCCACTCTTGGACTTGGCAATGGAGGCCGCGGCTGTGGATGTGGACTTTACTAAGAATTAAAAAAATGATTACTTAACAGAAATCGACGATCCGTTACGATAATGAAATAAACAGATGAGCATATTATTTTTGTCTGATTTTAATCCTAATCTAACTAATACGGGGTGTAAACAGACCCTTCACCAAGCCGTCAACCAGGCATTCTGTACATCAAACTAAGTAACTTTACGCAAAAATTATTGCTGGGAAACGACTTTTTTTTTTTTAGGGTGAAAAATTACCTTTTACGGTAAAACTCAATGTAACGTACTCAAACATTGTGCTGATGGATGGATTGAATAGTACGAGGGTCGTGAAGGTGTTTAAAGTAAAAATCTTACATTTGAAACATGTATTTAAAAGAAAACTTGTGAAAAAGTTGGAACTTTGACCCCCAATATCTCCGAAACTAGAAGGTTCCCAGGTATAGTCTAGAACAAAAAAATGATCGCAATGACGGGGAGAACAAGTACCTTTCGGCTTCGTTAAGGGTCTTTTTACACCCTTTATTATAAATGCGAAAGTAAGTTTGTTTGTTACCTTTCCACGCCTAAACCACTGAACCGATCATCTTCAAATTTTGCACGTTGTCAGGTATACAGAAACGGGCATAGAATACCTTTCATCCCGAACAAAAAGGTCTTGTTCCCGAGGAAAACAACAATAACGTTCTCTTGATAGTAAATGGCGCCACGTGTCTTTCGAATAATCGAGTGCAACCCGAATTGATTGTAAAATCCTAAATTAACTCGAGCGAAGCCGCGGGCAAAAGCTAGTATCCATATAATATCAGCAAAGATTCGAATGCAAGTGTAGCTTCAATAATCTCAGAATCCTTCCTCAAATCTCCCAGACTTGACTGTGTGAAATTGAGACCTTGTGATTTATTTACGCGGTAATGCGACATAAACAGGCACCCGTTTGTTTGCAGAGAGTTGTATCATGCCTGCCCCAAAGAGCATTTATGTTAGGTACCTAAAAGTACAACCATTTCGCCAACAATGTTTAAGTCCCATATAATAAGGGCGAGAAGTCTAAAAGGGCGCTCCTGACTGAAAAGTTTGTGTGGTAATCGGTTGTCTTGGTGTGGGCATGTGATGCAGAGGAAAGGAGGATTATTATTCCTTTATTCATTCTAACACATACTATTTACATTTTTAAATATTCTCATATAAAAAACATTGAAAAATATAAAAAATAGTAGCCCACCAGCACTGGGAATAGGGTCCGAGCTGCCGGTGGTCAGGGCTCTTGAGAGAGGAACCTCCTAACAATACGCGCCGTGTCCAGGAGTACCGCTTTCTAAATCAAGCCCTTGATCCAGCTGCCAAGCGCGAGCCTCCTCAGGTGTTGGTCGAGGCTCTTGGCAATTAAGCCATTGGCGGACACGACTATCGGCACAATGACTGCTGTACTCACGTCCCACATGTCGACAACCTCGCGAGCCAGATCTAGATATTTGAATTGTTTATCTTTCTCTGCTTTCACGAGGTGGAGGATTACTATTATTATGAGTAGGATTATTTTCACTGTTACGTATCCTTTAGTTAATATGTGAACAGCGTTGGAATCTGCAATATTGTCTATAAGTTTTGCAATATTGCAGCTGTTTGATGTTTCTTTTGAATTAGGAATGAGGAAAGTTTTGAGTATAAACGTTGTTGGCTAAAAGAGTAGTGAAAGACCAAAGGATTCCCTGTTTTTTCCCCTTTTAGTAGTGGTATCCCTCAAAAATTCTTGTTACCCGTGTTATAACTCATCAGTATGTAGCGGCACTTAAAAAAATACTACAGCAACATAAAACAAAAAGTGCTACAGCGCCATCTATGACACATACGATGGACATCGAAATACACCATGAAAGGTATCAAAGGTATTGTTAACAATAATTATATATTAAAACTAAAATTAGAAAAATAACTTTTTTTGCAAAAAATAAGGCCGACTTCAAAAAAAAAAAAGGTATCATATTTCACGTTCAAATGTAATTTCATTAATATTACTATGAACGAATGTTTGCAAGTTATAAGCAAGTACATGTAAATCTATGTATGCAGACATAGATTACTTATTATCCCAGAAGTAAGATCCCGTGGGCAATTCCCGAACTCCACGCGGGCGAAGCCGCGGGCATAAGCTAGTCATTAATAAAAATTGTAAATAAAAGAGTTTTGAGAATTGAGTCCTGAGGCACCCCTGACGTTGCGGTTATGGCACTGGAGTGTACCGTTGTACTAGAAGTCGTATTTATCACCCATGTAGCGACTTGCTACGAAAAATAAAGGGTTTAAAAAGACCCTTAACGAAGCCGAAAGGAAGAAGAAATTCTCCCCGTCATTACGATCATTTTTGTGTCCTGAACTATACCTGGGAACCTTCTAGTTACGTAAATATTCTAGGTTAAAGTTCCAATTTTTTCACAAGTTTTTTTAAATACCACTTTTAAAGGTTTTAACTTTACTTTAATTAAGTCCATGACCCGTTTACCATTCAAAGCATCCATCAGCACTAAGTTTTGAGTGCGTTACATTGAGTTTTACCGTAAAACGTGATTATTCACCCCAAAAAAACAGTCACTTACAAAAACACTATATCATACAAACAAAAGTCACCGACTTCTGAAGCTATTTTTGCTGAAGTTATTTTTCACTTTTTTTGTGTTTTTGAAGTCGGTTTTATATACGGGGTGTAAACAGACCCTTCACCAAGCCGTCAACCAAGCATTCTGTACATCAAACTAAGTAACTTTACGCAAAAATTTTTGCTGGGAAACGAAATTTTTTTTTGGGGTCAAAAATCACATTTTACGGTAAAACTCAATATAATGCGCTCAAAACTTATTGCTGATGGATGCCATGAATAGTAAACGGACCATGGAGGTAATTGGAGTAAAGTTAGAACCTTAAAAAGTAGTATTTAAAAAAAAACCTGTGAAAAAATTGGAACTTTGACCCCCAATATCTCCGTAACTAGAAGGTTCCCAGGTATGGTCCAGAACAAAAAAATGATCCCAATGATGGGCAGAATATGTGGTTTTCGTTTTCGTTAAGGGTCTTTTTACACCCTTTATAAAGGGTGTAAAAAGACCCTTAACGAAAAAAAGATTTTTTATTTTTCCATTTTTAGTTGTAATATCCTATACAATTATTTGCTATGCACTTATTTTAAATTGTTAACAAAATTCTGACGAATTGAGAACCTCTCCTCCTTTTTTTAAAAATAAAGAAAAACCTCTGTTAAAAATACAGATATTTTCATCATTACCAACCTTTGTCCACTTACACAGACAAGTAAATGAATTCTCGCTTTTGAATCATGATTCCTGGTTCCTTGGTTTGTGTGTTTGTACATAAACGACAAAGATTCCCCACTTATATCAAAATATACTATTTCTTTAAAAGTAAAAATAATATGACAAGCATAGCTGATTAATTTCTTTATTTTTATTTTTACGCTGCATTCGCATCTTTTTGTGCCAAAAATTAAATGTTTCACAGATTCATGGTGACTTACTCAAAGCGTTTCATAAGGAAAAGATTTGTTAGTAGATAGAAGAACCACATCCACAAGCGCATTGTCCACGAATGGACACAGCACCAGCAGCGGGCACAGGGCCGCCGAAAGTCACAACGCCCACGATAGGGACAGTACCACCAACAGCGGTGTTACCGGCGACTGGCAGCTCACCAATGACCCCCACGTTGCCTTCACCGGTGCCACCGAAAGCAGCTCCCTGAGCGATAGCACCTCCGTACCCAGCAGCAGGAGCAAGTGCGCCACCATAAGCAGATCCGATGGCGCCACCGTAACCACCAACACCGAGGGCACCACCACATGCTGTAGCAGGGGCTAATCCTGCACCCAGACCCAGAGCTCCACCATTAATTACGCCGATACCTGAGCCTAGAGCTGGTGCTCCACACCCGCAACCACCGCCGAGGTATTGGCCGAAGACATTCTGTTGGAGATTAATTATATTATATTGGGAATGTTAAAACAACCTAGTAGCTGCCACACGTAACTTAAGTAACCTCTGCGCTCCCAAAAACTCTGTGAAAGTGATTAAGTTTGGGGCCAACAACATATAAAATACAATCATAAGAGCGACACGAAGAAGAAAATTAACTAGCTTTACCCGTCGCTATACCCATGTAGAAGTCAGGAATTATCCCACAGGAACTCACTTTCGGGCTATCATCATCTGCCTAGCCTTTTCCCAACTATGTTAGGGTCGGTTTCCGGTCTAACCGCATGCAGCTGAATACCAGTATTTTACATGGAGCGACTGTCTATCTGATCTCCACAACCCAGTTAGTACTGTGTAATACGATACCCCTTTGTAAGACTGGTTGTTAGACTTTTTGGGTCACTGACAACCTAACGACTGTCAAAGATCTATAAATGACACCTGGGACCAACGGCTTCACGTGCTTTCCGAGGCACGGAGGAAACTCGGTATGTAATGGGTGGTCACCCATCCACAGACCAACCTAAGCAAGCACGGCTTTACCTAAAGATCGACCCGAGCGGCTGTTATTATTTGGCCACGAGCTCCTCACAGCCAGTAATTTATAAGTCAGCCACGAAGTAGCCGAACTGACAACCCAGTATAAGGAGTAGTTATAAATCATATAAACAGGAATGTCTTGACATAATGAAAGGAGGTTATGATTAAAAATATAAAGTTTGGACAATAGAGGAAAAACAGAAGACTCTCACCTGGACCAAGCAAGCTTGGATGCAGAGCAACAGAACAGCGAAGGTAGACATGGTTGATGTATTCGTAAATTCTACTGAAGACTGAATGCTTTTTGATGCCAAACATCAACTTTATATGCTGCAGAAGTTAACAAAAACACGTACGTTTTCGTGTATTTCCTATTCAAACAAAGCATTTGATAATAATTTTAAAGTTTTCTTTCTATGCCTTTGTTTTGCAACCAACGATAAAAGGTTCAAAAATAACATTTGAAATAGCTTCAACACAACTGTGTAGATAAGGACTACGCTTCAGTATAAATAGTCGATCGATTCTTGGAAGACTCATTCTCAAGTTCGCTTCAACACAAACTACAATGTCAGCCAAGGTGATCCTCGTCCTCTGCGCTCAGGCGCTCTTCATCCAGGTAAGCAACGTTTTCATTGCCTGTGTACTTCTTTTGGCCATATATTTTGGCCATATATTTATTTCACTTAGCCGGAAAAAGTGTTTGCGTCTGCATTTTGATCTATTTTTAAAAGTAGTGCTCAGCCAGTGGTTTTTATTTAATTTACTGTTTCTCAAATATATAATTTCTGGAACTGACAATTACAAATCTAAGGTTGCAAAAACTCTTTTTTCTCTAACTTACTACGGACTTAGGGGAGCTCTGCCCAACAGTGGGATGGCCCGTGATCAAATCAAAGCTCCCCTTAATCCTTCCAGGCAATCTTTTACCGCAACTTGTAATTCAACAAATAACTTTTTCGCTATCATTTATAAAAAATTACATTAATTGCACTTGACACATATTAAGTTACGTGATCGACTGAATAATCACGTTTTAATGCATCGTTATCAATTGCTGATTAAGGAAACTAATATTTACAAATTCAACAATTTCTTGTTTACAGACTGCTTTCGGTACATGTCTTGGTCGTGGAGCCATCGGCGTTCCTACTCTTGTGGCCCCAGGATGTGCTGGTAACGGCTGGGCTGGCAATGGTTTGATCGGCAATGGTTTGGCCGGTATTGAGATCATTCCCACCAGTGGCGGTGGACTACCTGTCTCCAGCGTGTCTGGAATCGGTGCTCCCAGTGGCCTCTCTGTAGCATCTGAGAATGTGTATGATGGTGCTCTGTCCGTGGCTGGTGAGCTGCCGTTCGTGAGTGCTGTCGCTTTGGAGGGCGTGTTGCCCAGTGCTGGTGCTGGCGCCGTCAGCTACAGCTGCGGTAACGGAGTTACTGCTATTCAGAGCATCGCTCCTTCTGCTGCTGCCTATGGCGCTGGGCTCGGCGCTGGCTATGGGCTTGGCGCTGGCTATGGGCTCGGCGCTGCTGGCATTGCTGGCATCGCTCCTGCCACTCTCGGACTCGGCAATGGAGGCCGCGGCTGTGGATGTTACTAAGAATTTAAACAATGATTACTCAACAGAAATCGATGATACGTTACGATAATGAAATAAACAGATGAGCATATTGTTTTTGTCTGATTTTAATATTCCTATAATTACTGCAAAGATTCGAATGCAAGTGTAGCTTCAATAATCTGAGAATCCTTTCTCAGATTTCCCAGACTTGACTTTGTGAAATAGAGACCTTGTGATTTATTTACGCGGTAATGGAACATAAACCGGCACACTTTCCTTTTAGAGTTATGAAAACACGCATCGATATCATTAATAAAAATTGTAAATAAAAGAGTTTTGAGAATTGAGTCCTGAGGCACCCCTGACGTTGCGGTTATGGCACTGGAGTGTACCGTTGTACTGTAAGTCGTATTTATCACCCATGTAGCGACTTGCTACGAAAAATAAAGGGTTTAAAAAGACCCTTAACGAAGCCGAAAGGAAGAAGAAATTCTCCCCGTCATTACGATCATTTTTTTGTCCTGAACTATACCTGGGAACCTTCTAGTTACGTAAATATTCTAGGTTAAAGTTCCAATTTTTTCACAAGTTTTTTTAAATACCACTTTTAAAGGTTTTAACTTTACTTTAATTAAGTCCATGACCCGTTTACCATTCAAAGCATCCATCAGCACTAAGTTTTGAGTGCGTTACATTGAGTTTTACCGTAAAACGTGATTTTTCACCCCAAAAAAACAGTCACTTACAAAACCACTATAAACAAAAACAAAAGTCACCGACTTCTGAAGCTATTTTTGCTGAAGTTATTTTTCACTTTTTTTGTGTTTTTGAAGTCGGTTTTATATACAATGTCGCCCATGCGCATGTGACCGCCCGTAATTTTCTGAATATTCATGAAGAAATGTCGAAAATAAACTTTAGAAGGGGGGGTCTATCTACAACATTTTTCATGTTATTCAATTTTTAATTTTTTAAGTATAGTTTGTAGATTTGCTTTCTATTTTTTGACACATCTCCAAAGTTTATGGGTCGATTTGGATTCTGTTTCATTTTTTCGGTGAAAAATTGTGTATTTATTTAAAAAAAACTAGTGTAACTCCATAAATTATCCCGATAGGACGACTTTTTTAATCATTATTTGTAATCTACTACAAAACAGCTACAAATTCACAGAACATTGTTGATACCTATCTCTAAAGAAAAAACAAGGGCGGGTATAACAAATCATCGCAATCTTCATGTGTGGGCCACTGAAAATCCACACGTCATTAGGGAAACAACTTTCCAGACTCAATTTTCCATAAATGTATGGGCTGGAATGATTCACGGTGAACTTATTGGTCCTTTCGTGTTACCAAACAGACTAGATCAACACGCGTTTTTAGATTTTATAGTCAATACGTTGCCGTTGCTTTTGGCGGAAGTACCGTTGGAAACAAGAAGGCGGATGTATCTGCAATTAGATGGAGCTCCAGCACACTTCGCACGACTAGTTCATGATTATTTAAATCAAAATTATCCGTGGCGGATTGGCAGAGGAGGTGCCATTGCTTGGCCGCCGCGATCTCCCGACCTTACACCCTTAGATTTTTATCTTTGGGGCTACATGAAACAAAAAGTGTATGCCGTGCCCTTCGAAAGCCGCGAGCAATTAACGGCTAGGATTTTTGCTGCTGCTGCGGGAATAAAAGAAAACCGTGAAGAATTACGTCGTACAATCAAAAGTGTTGCCATGAGGGCTTTGGTTTGTTTACAGGAGGGTGGGGGCCATTTCGAAAATCTAATTAATTAAAATTCTTGTATTTTTTATTTTTTTAGTAAAAATCTGGCTATTGCTTGTTTGTTTTTAATTCCATTATCATCCTCATTATTAGTTAAACCTTTTAGTACTGCACTGCTAAGAGCAACATCCAATTGACTTTCACATTATCTTTTCCTAAATTTGACTCATCAGAGTTTTAAGAGTTTTACCTTGGATTTAATTACAGTTAGGTATCAATAATGTTCTGTGAATTTGTAGCTGTTATGTAGTAGATTACAAATAATGATTAAAAAAGTCTTCCTATCGGGATAATTTATGGAGTTACACTAGTTTTTTTAAAATAAATACACAATTTTTCACCGAAAAAATGACTTCGATTCCGTTTTTTTTTTCGTCGTCGATAATTTTTAGTAAAAATGTTAATTAACCTGTTAAAATAACTCATAAGCTTTTAGAAATAATAAACAGAATCCAAATCGACCCATAAACTTTGGAGATGTGTCAAAAAATAGAAAGTAAATCTACAAACTATACTTAAAAAATTAAAAATTGAATAACATGAAAAATGTTGTAGATAGACCCCCCCCTTCTAAAGTTTATTTTCGACATTTCTTCATGAATATTCAGAAAATTATGCGCATGGGCGACATTGTATATATTGCAAAAAAGATTTTTTATTTTTCCATTTTTAGTTGTAATATCCTATAAAATTATTTGCTATGCACTTATTTTAAATTGTTAACAAAATTCTGACGAATCGAGAACCTCTCCTCCTTTTTTTTAAAATAAAGAAAAACCTCTGTTAAAAATACAGATATTTTCATCATTACCAACCTTTGTCCACTTACACAGACAAGTAAATGAATTCTCGCTTTTGTATCATGATTCCTGGTTCCTTGGTTTGTGTGTTTGTACATAAACGACAAAGATTCCCCACTTATGTCAAAATATACTATTTCTTTAAAAGTAAAAATAATATGACAAGCATAGCTGATTAATTTCTTTATTTTTACGCTGCATTCGCATCTTTTTATGCCAAAAATAAAATGTTTCACAGATTCATGGTGACTTACTCAAACCGTTTCATAAGGAAAAGATTTATTAGTAGATAGAAGAACCACATCCGCAAGCGCATTGTCCACGAATGGACACAGCACCAGCAGCGGGCACAGCGCCACCGAAAGTCACAACGCCCACGATAGGGACAGTACCACCAACAGCGGTGTTACCGGCGACTGGCAGCTCACCAATGACCCCCACGTTGCCTTCACCGGTACCGCCGAAAGCAGCTCCCTGAGCGATAGCACCTCCGTACCCAGCAGCAGGAGCAAGTGCGCCACCATAACCAGATCCGATGGCGCCACCGTAAGCACCAAGACCGAGGGCACCACCACATGCGGTAGCAGGGGCTAATCCTGCACCCAGACCCAGAGCTCCACCATTAATTACGCCGACACCTGAGCCTAGAGCTGGTGCTCCACACCCGCAACCACCGCCGAGGTATTGGCCGAAGACATTCTGTTGGAGATTAATAATATTATATTGGGAATATTAAAACAAACTAGTAGCTGCCCCAAAACACGCAACTTAAGTAACCTCTGCGCTCTCACCGACTCCGTGGAAGTGGTGAAGTTTTGGGCCAACAACATATAAAATACAATCGAATGAAAGCGAGCGACACGAAGAAGAAAATGAACTAGCTTTACCCGTGGCTATACCCCTGTAGAAATCGGAAATGATCCCAGAGGAACATATTTTCGGGATAAAAGCCAGTAATTTATAAATCAACTGCCAACCCAGGATAAGGAGTAGTTATAAATCATATAAACAGGGATGTCTTGACATAATGAAAGGAAGTTATGATTCAAAATATAAAGTTTGGACAATAGAGGAAAAACAGAAGACTCTCACCTGGACCAAGCAAGCTTGGATGCAGAGCAACAGAACAGCGAAGGTGGACATGGTTTGATGTATTCGTAAATTCAACTGAAGACTGAATGCTTTTTGATGCCAAACATCAACTTTATATGGTGCAGAAGTTATCAAAAACACGTACGTTTTCGTGTATTTCCTATTCAAACAAAGCATTTGATAATAATTTTAAAGTTTTCTTTCTATGCCTTTGTTTTGCAACCAATGATAAAAAGTTTGAAAAATAACATTTGAAATAGCTTCAACACAACTGTGTAGATAAGGACTACACTTCAGTATAAATAGTCGATCGATTCTTGGAAGACTCATTCTCAAGTTCGCTTCAACACAAACTACAATGTCAGCCAAGGTGATCCTCGTCCTCTGCGCTCAGGCGCTCTTCATCCAGGTAAGCAAAGTTTTCATTGCCTGTGTACTTCTTTTGCCTGGATATTTCTAGGAAAAAGTGTTTACGTCTGCATTCTGATCTATTTTTGAAAGTAGTGCTTAGTCAGTGGTTTTTATTTAATTTACTGTTTCTCAAATATGTAATTCCTGGAACTGACAATTATAAATCTAGAGTTGCAAAAACTCTTTTTTCCCTAACTTTCTACGGACTTAGGGGAGCTCTGCCCAACAGTGGGATGACCCGTGCTCAAATCAAAGCTCCCCTTAATCCTTCCAAGCAATCTTTTCCCGCAACTTTTAATTCAACAATTAACTTTTTCGCTATCATTTATACAATTACATAAATTGCACTTGACACATATTATGTTACGTGATCGACTGAATCATCACATTTTAATGCATCGTTATCGATTGCTGATACAGGAAATTATTAATATTTATAAATTCAACAATTTATTGTTTACAGACTGCTTTCGGTACATGTCTTGGTCGTGGAGCCATCGGCGTTCCTACTCTTGTGGCCCCAGGATGTGCTGGTAACGGCTGGGCTGGCAATGGTTTGATCGGAAATGGTCTGATTGGTAACGGTGTGATTGGTGATGGTATCATTGGTAACGGTTTGATCGGCAATGGTTTGGCCGGTATTGAGATCATTCCCACCAGTGGCGGTGGATTACCCGTCTCCAGCGTGTCTGGAATCGGTGCTCCCAGTGGCCTCTCCGTAGCGTCTGAGAATGTGTATGAGGGTGCTGTGTCCGTGGCTGGTGAACTGCCGTTCGTGAGTGCTGTCGCTTTGGAGGGCGTGCTACCCAGTGCTGGTGCTGGCGCCGTCAGCTACAGCTGCGGTAATGGAGTTACTGCTATTCAGAGCATCGCTCCTTCTGCTGCTACCTATGGCGCTGGGCTCGGCGCTGGCAATGGGCTTGGTGCTGGCTATGGGCTTGGCGCTGGCTATGGGCTTGGCGCTGCTGGCATTTCTGGCATCACTCCTGCCACTCTTGGACTCGGTTATGGAGGCCGCGGCTGTGGATGTTACTAAGAATAAAAAAATGATTACTCAACAGAAATCGATGATCCGTTACGATAATGAAATAAACAGATGAGCATATTATTTTTGTCTGATTTTAATATTCCTATAATTTCTGCAAAGATTCAAATGCAAGTGTAGCTTCAATAATCTTAGAATCCTTTGACTTTGATTTTAAACTTTTTTTTTACTTTTTGCAATTGAAACCTTTTTATTTCCTTACGTGGTAATGCGACATAAACAGGCACCAGTTTCTTTGCAGAGAGTTGTATCATGCCTGCCCTTGGTTGAGCAGAGATGTAGTAGGTACCTAAAAGTACAACCATGTCGCCAACTATGTTTAAGTCCCATATAATAAGGGCGAGAAGTCTGACAGGGCGCTCCTGACTGAAAAGTTTGTGTGGTAATCGGTTGTCTTGGTACGGGCATGTGATGCAGAGGAAAGGAGGATAATTATTTATGGATAGAATTATAAAGGGTGTAAAAAGACCCTTAACGAAGCCGAAAGGCACTTGTTTTCCCCATAACAGCGATCATTTTTTTGTTCTAGACCATACCTGGGAACCTTCTAGTTACGGAGATATTGGGGGTCAAAGTTCCAACTTTTTCACAAGTTTTTTTTTAAATACATGTTTTTAATGTAAGATTTTTACTTTAAGCACCTCCAAGACCCCCGTACTATTCAACCCATCCATCAGCACAATGCGTTACATCGATTCCTACCGTAAAACGTGATTTTTGACCCCAAAAAAAAAAGTCGTTTCCCACCAATAATTTTTGCGTAAAGTTACATAGTTTGATGTACAGAATGCTTGGTTGACGGCTTCGTGAAGGGTCTGTTTACACCCTGTATATCTAAGGCGAATTATAAACTCATTAATCGCGATCTACTTAAAATTAACTAGGATGATGGACTTCACGAACAGTCTGCAGAAGACGCTCTGAATACGTTCTATGAAATTGTTTACCAACTTATTAATTAAAGAGAGGAACATGGTCCTCTAAAGACAATTAGGTCTACCACCATTGTGGTTTTCCCTATCTTTAATAGTCATATTTAAAAATAAATTGAAGGCAAGGAATAAATGGAAGACCTATCAAAACATATCTGATTATGAACAGTTTTCACTTTATAGGTCCAGATTCCACGCTGAATCTCAATCTGAGGAGGAGCTCGTGGCTAAATAAAAATAGCCGCTCGGGTCAATGTTTAGGTTAAGCCGTGCTTGCCTAGGTTGGTCTGTGGATGGGTGACCACCCATTACATATCGATTTTCCTCCGTGCCTCGGAAAGCACGTTAAGCCGTTGGTCCCGGGTGTCATTTGTAGATATTTGACAGTCGTTAGGAAGTCAGTGGCCCAAAAAAGTCTGACGACCAGTCTTACCAAGGGGTATCGTATTACCCAGTACTAACTGGGTTGTGGAGGTCTGATAGGCAGTCGCTCCATGTAAAATACTGGTATTCAGCTGCATCCGGTTAAGACTGGAAGCCGACCCCAATATAGTTGAGAAAAGGCTAGGCAGATGATGAGGTCCAGATTCCATGCTGACTGCAAGAACTGTTACAGTCTGTACTTGAAATCAGTCGAAGATAGTATAAAAGTCAAAACTAAATATTTTTGGACTTATGTGTCTAATCGGCAATCTAAAGCTCCAATCCTTTCAATTTTGCACTAAAAACACCTATCATCAACCGATCCTGAGGAGATTTGTAATCACTTAGCAAACTTCATCCTTTCCGTGTACGAACCCTCCACTCTCTCAAATATTCAAACCCACGCACGACACTGAATAAGCTGAGAATTTTTCTCTTGTTAGTAGTCTTGAGTATTAGTACTGACCAAGTATTCAGTGCCCTTAAAGGTTTAGATTGCAGTTTGAAGTAGGTAAAAGATTTAAAAAAATGTTTAAAAAAAAATCTATTAAAATTACTTTTAATATTTTTAATTTTACATGTACAATATAAAAGAAACTGTAGGCTGTCTTCCGTCAGGGACCAAAACAGGGTGCACCTTATTTACTCGTTTTACTTCTCTATTCTTCTTCAAATTTCGTTCTTTTGCCTTCACCACATTCTTCTCCATCAGTTGTATGCTGTACTGATCTTCTAAAATTTTCTCGAAGATGGCCAAAATGGCGGTAGATGACTCGTCTCCATCTGTCATGGCGTCGAGTTTGACAGCGATTTTGGCGCAATTTTCTGATGACATCTGTCAAAAATTACCATAGTTTTGATAAAGTACAAACCTTTTACAGTAGGAGATCTCCGAAGGGTTAGGCAGAGGTGTACCTAATAGTAAACCCATAATTTGGCCAGACTATTGCCATCAACCGGGCACAAAATCGGATTTCGTGGCTGCTAATGAGAAATTACTGATGGACAAACAAGCCCCATGATAAATCGATAACCTTATGACCCAGTGCACGGTAAGTACTGAAGGATCAATGCAGGTTCACTCAAATAAAATACGGGTTGCTCAGAAATATTTGGATTTAATCCGGATGTAATCCGCAAGCAAAAGAATCACTCATTTCAATGTGGCGGGCAAGTTTTAGACAGTTGTCACATTGATGTCGATAAACATCAAAAGTGACACTTCACGTCAATGCCATAGATTTAAATAACACTGGCCAATGTCAGAAATAAGTTGGCTAAATATTATTAAGCTAACAGTACTATCAATCTTAGAGTGGCAATAGTTGCCCCTTACGGCTCTTTCAACTAGAGTTTACTAGAGCGTTTGCTGCCGGACTGGCTGCCGTCATACTACGTCGTATAGTTCTGTTGAAATGTTATGGCGGCTCGGAAGTTGGCGGCGAGTGACGGTCTGCGCATTATGCGATCAAGACGATTCGTGCTCTGCGCCCCACTGATACAATTCGCGTCACGTAAAAAGAACGCGGACCGCTCAAATAAAATTTCTCAATTTTTGTTATTCTAGCCTTTTCCAAAGTACTAAGTAGCTAGTAAAATACCTATAACGATTCTACAATGACACAATTATATAAAACAATAGCTTAGTACTTTAGGACGAGACAGTATAACGTGCGCAAACACATCCCCTCCACTGTCGCTCAGCGTTCTTTTTACATGACGGGACTTATACCTAAAATTGTGTTCTGCGCAGCTTTACGTTAGATGTCCCGACCCGTATTAAAGTTTGAACCGTTATACCTGCGCAGATCGTCACTCGCTGCTAACTTCCGACTCGCATTGAAGTTTGAACAGGGCTATACTGGGCACGAACGTTTATTTTTTCCATACAATTGACACGTTGCGAAGTTGCACAGTAATGTTGCTTACTGAATGGAATGCTTTTTTATGTTTTATTTTTTGTTCAGTAAATGTAGGTACCTATTATGTTAAATAATTTTGCATGCCGTAAGACAAAATGTATCGGAACGCTCATCAAAATAACCACCCTGTTACGAATAGCCAACATAAATTTAAAAAAATAACATTTTCATTATTTTTCCGTCATGAATCGTTTGTGCATCGTTTGTGAACGTTTGTGTCACTAATGATTTTTTTTGTGACTAATTAGTTATTTAGTAATTATTTTTTTAATTTTCAGCTTACGATTAGCCAACATTTTTTTTTAATTAATCGGAAAATAGACTTCCGGGTACTTAATCGATCGGAAATCGTTTGTGAATTCCGAATATGCCAACAAAAATGTTTGTGAATAATTATTTATCGAGAAAATAAGAAAAATAAAAGTTTTTTTTTTTCATCATATCGCGTTGTCTTTTCTCGTCACTCCTTGTAATTGGCGCTGTTGTCTGCTTTAATACCACCTAGTGTAATACATAATAGCTAACCTTAGAGGAAAATGACAGCACAACAGCTGTATATTATTTTTATTTATAACCTAAAAAAAGAGTGACATCGAAAGAGAAATGTCATTTCGCATAGAAAATGGTAATTGGATTATTATAAACTAATTGTTGAGTCTCCAAGCTGGACTGATGGCATCAAAAAAAAATGGAATGACACTCATTCTCAATATTCTAGTGAGATAAACGCACAGAGAACTTATAATTTATTTTCTGAAATTGTTGCTGGATTTTTATATCATAAAGCTAAAGCATTTAATCTTTTCAATCCTCCAGAATGCTGGGATGTAAGTTAACAATATTTTAATTATTTTTTTTATTAAAGATGAAAAAGAATTTATCTAAATTATTTTAGAAAGAACGTGGATATGGATTGACAACAGTAAATAGTTGCGAAGGCTTAGCAGTTCCATCATATTTTTATATTCAATTTGTCTGGTGTTTTGCATCTTTGACTGGAATATTATTATTTCTTTATGCAACTCATCTCAGGGAATCTATTTATGGAGGTTTTATAGCCAGTTTAAGTTATTTTGTTAATTTCACCGAACGTACAAGAGTACAGTGGACATCTCCTTTACGTGAGAGTTTTGCTTATCCAATATTGTTGTGGCAAATGTTCTCTGTGACTACAGTTTTTGACAAGAATAAAACTTCACTTTTTAATTACAGCCATTAATACAAAAGCTCCTGTTTGTAGACCATTGTAAGTCATTCCAGGTTCAATACAATCTGAATAACTGTAAGCCTTCGCAACTAGTTACTGTTGTCAATCCATATCCACGTTCTTTCTAAAATAATTTAGATAAATTCTTTTTCATCTTTAATAAAAAAAATAATTAAAATATTGTTAACTTACATCCCAGCATTCGGGAGGATTAAAAAGATTAAATGCTTTAGCTTTATGATATAAAAATCCAGCAACAATTTCAGAAAATAAATTATAAGTTCTCTGTGCGTTTATCTCACTAGAATATTGAGAATGAGTGTCATTCCATTTTTTTTTGATGCCATCAGTCCAGCTTGGAGACTCAACAATTAGTTTATAATAATCCAATTACCATTTTCTATGCGAAATGACATTTCTCTTTCGATCTCACTCTTTTTTTATGTTATAAATAAAAATAATATACAGCTGTTGTGCTGTCATTTTCCTCTAAGGTTAGCTATTATGTATTACACTAGGTGGTATTAAAGCAGACAACAGCGCCAATTACAAGGAGTGACGAGAAAAGACAACGCGATATGATGAAAAAAAAACTTTTATTTTTCTTATTTTCTCGATAAATAATTATTCACAAACATTTTTGTTGGCATATTCGGAATTCACAAACGATTTCCGATCGATTAAGTACCCGGAAGTCTATTTTCCGATTAATTAAAAAAAATGTTGGCTAATCGTAAGCTGAAAATTAAAAAATTAATTACTAATTAACTAATTAGTCACAAAAAAAATCATTAGTGACACAAACGTTCACAAACGATGCACAAACGATTCATGACGGAAAAATAATGAAAATGTTATTTTTTTAAATTTATGTTGGCTATTCGTAACAGGGTAAATAACCATCATATATCTGTATACCTACAATATTGGCAAATAAATGATTGCTATTTATTCTATTTATAGAGTAATAACTAGAGATGAAACGGATATCCGGTAACTATCCGTTATTCGGTCTATCCGGCCGGATACCAGATATTAATCTACTATCCGGCCGGATACCGAATATGAAAGAAATCAATAGTTTCTCATTAACACAATATAAATCGTGCGACAGTAGCTTGTAAACACCATGTATTTATAATTAAAAATCAAAAATTTTAATTTACTGATAATATTTTGGTACTCAAAATTAACCAGTGGAAACTTATGGTGAATAAATACAAAATTTTCAGTATGTGTGGCCACGTTAACTCAATCCGAATCGATCAAATATCCGGCAGCCGGATATTCGGTCATCCGGCCTCGAAGCTTGCCGAATATCCGGTATCCGGCCAAATTACTATCCGTTTCATCTCTAGTAATCACACTTATAAAAATCGGAAAATAAACCTTTTGTATCATCGGTCGGAGTCTCTCCAGGTCTTTATTACTTTTGCTGACTTCATTTTGGATGGGTCTTGATGTTAGCCAGCCGTAGTGATTGCCACTGTGCTGCGTGTGCGCTTCTCGAAGTTTCGACTCCTTTAGCAGCCTTTCCGCCTGAAATAGAAACATAACATAACGAGGAGTAGGCAGAGTTGCACCTACAGGGTGTAAGGGACAGCCCTCCACAAACTGATGGGGTGAATTCAGTATATCATACTAAGACGACCGGTACAAGAAATTATTTCAGGAATGTTATGGGAATCCAATAAAGGACAATGCGTCAAATTGGTCCAAGTAACCAATACTCAAGAAATATTTTTTTTATGATAGGTCATAGCCCATACACAAATAAAAAAATATTGAAAAAAATCCAAGTAACCGGGTAACATGTACACTCAGGTCGAAAAGTTTTAATTATTTTTCAATCGATTTTTGTGTTTTTCTATGAAAATATAGAAATACAAAGTTATAAAAATAAAAACATTTGGTTTTACACTTAACAAATGATTGTAAACTGTGTTTTCTGAATATAAAGGGTGTAAACAGACCCTTAACGAAATCGAAAGGCACTTGTTCTTCCCGTCATTGCGATATTTTTTTTGTTCTAGACCATATCTGGGAACCTTCTAGTTACGGAAATATTGGGGGTCAAAGTTCCAACTTTTTCACATGTTTTATTTAAAATACATGTTCTAAATGTAGGATTTTTACTTGTAACACCTCCACGACACTCGTACTATTCAATCCATCCATCAGCACAGTATTTTGAGTGCGGTAGATTGAGTCCTACCGTAAAACGTGATTTTTCACCCCAAAAAAAAAGTCGTTTCCCAGCAATTATTTTTGCGTAAAGTTGATGTACATAATGCTTGGTTGACGGCTTCGTGAAGTGTCCGTTTACACCCGGTATGCCTTTATAATACTTTTTACTGTCTTTGTTATTATTTGGGGTTGGGGTTGGGTGTTGCCGAGCAATTATGTGTTTTGTCTCGCATCCATAGAGTATGCGTTCGAATTCCATTGCCGGCGTGTACCTACAGTCAGGAGTGTTAACATGTAAACACCTAGCTGGATGGAACATTCCATATGCAATAAAAACATTTGTATGTGGTTACATAATAATGTTTTTGACTGCACCAATATGTCTAGTCTTGATTAAAACGCACGTATGTAAACATGCTTACACACATAAGTACATAAATACGTAGAATATATATACCATAATAAAAAGAATTGAATTAATTACCTTGACAATACTTATGTCTTATGAACTTGACTGTACTAGTACCCGGTTCATTATCATAAAAAAACTTTTCTTTTCATGTATTTGATGACAAGACCTACCTAAAAAGACACCCACTACGTGTATTGGTAATATGGACCACCTTCCATACAAATTTGCCCATTATCCTTTGATTTGTTTTATTTCCTCATACGCAATGTATCGTCACCGTGGCAAAACGCATGGAGCGAACGGCAAGCGCAACGACTAGTTCGATGAACTCTATAGCTAGGCAGGAAGTGAAGAGCTGATTCCGAACATTGTCCGTTAGAGTATTTCAACATCCATTGTTGGATTTTTGATTTCAGCCGTATTATTTACATAAATGGAGTGCTGCGCACATCCCGAATGTTATTTTACATTGAAATAAAGGAACTGTTTTTTTTTCTTAATAAAGTTTTCCGGAGAAAATTCCGGTGGAATACGATCCAAAATAAGGAGCAGTTTGTGGAGGGCTGTCCCTTACACCCTGCATAGGTACTATATAAGTCCCATGTAATATGGTGCGCCTGTTGCCATCAATCGGAAACAAATTAGACTTCGAGCTATTGTTGAGAAATTCGAGATGGAAAAACCCAATAACACTCTACCAAACCTGGGAATCGAACCCAAGACCTTGGATTCGATTCCCAGATTTCCCGATGGAGTTTTTTTTTTTAATCAGAACGTTGTCTGAGCTCAAATACATATATTTTTTTCCAATCCCGCAAACGTAAGGGATCCTGCATTAGTAAACCCGCATGTCAGATCCCGCAAAAAAGATGCGGAATCCCGCGTTTGCGTGATTGGATTCCCTAATCCACCACGCTTGCTCAAGACGGGTTCGCGATCTTGGAATAGTGTAGTAATTTTTTACACTAAATAAGCTTGCAATTGGGCGCAACTCGCCTGATGTGGAAGCAATGATGTGGCCTAGGTTGGAGCACACTAAAACTATAAGCAAAAGTTACTCACATAATGAAACAAATCCGTCGGCAAAAAACTGTTTTCTGCGCTAACCATTTTATTTTCAAGAAAAATAAATTAGAACGCACTGGTAGCACAAATTGTGCTACCTACCAAAGTTACAATTTGTGGACCAATGACAATGATCAAACTTTCCCTAAATAATAATAAGTGCTTTCACAATACGATAATATTATTATGATATATTTTATCAGTGACATCCATACTAATATTATGAACGCGAAAGTAACTTTGTCTGTCTGTTTTAAGGGTCAATCTCCAAAACGGCCGTATTCGTGTGATCGCTCTGGTGCTTTTCAGATATTGATATTTAATGGTAATTACGTATCTCATTAAAAGAATGATATTCAAATGTTATATTTTTACAAGTGGCCTTCAATTTACACAAACAGTTATGGAAATATTTAAGTACAAAAAATTTCGCGACCAGAGCAATCATAATTGGTGCCAGAGTGATCATAAATGGTGAAATCAGTGAAACAAAAAAATAAATATTGATAAAATATTATTTATTTAGCCGTTTTCAGTCATATTCAGTGTACGTGTACAAGATTATATGTAAAAGAAATGTATTATTGACTTTACAAGCCACTGTGCGTATAGATCTGGATTATTTTTTATCTTGGCCATTCTACGACGCTCAGCCTATTTCTTCCTAAGACGTTTTTCTTCAATAGATAATTTTTTTCGAGGCATGATTTCTATCTGCAACAATAGTTGCGATTAAATTTTAGAGAAGGGGTTACAGTTGTGGTAGCTAAATGCAAGGTATCATCAAGGTAAAATACGTCAAAATCTGTTTATGGGTTTAGGTTATCCGAAGAAACCCAGGAAAGGTTATAAATTAAAGGTTATATGCATAGTTCATTGTTTTTCATTATTGCAGTCCGGTACTACTACTTAAAATAGATTTATAACGTACAATTAATGCAAAATATCATCGCTCTGGTCTTTATGGACAGAGCAATCAGCGCCATAGCGATCAGAAAAAGTCCCAAAATCATAAATATAGCCGAATTTAAAAGCAGTAGAAAGTTGTGATTACGTCTCATAAAAAACATCATAACGATCACTTAATTCACATAAGAAACACACATTCACATTCGCAAGCTTACTGTTGAATTTAAATAACGTGCCATAGCAATCATAAAATTCGAGAACCAAATCCAGAGCAATCATAAACTTACCTTCGTAATGTTGGAACGCGGGAACGTGGCACACAGGTATCCTCCTCGGCGGTTAGACCACTACCAACGCTGCCCCGCGGGAGGGGAATAGTGTCTATCAGCGCAGAGCGATGAGATAAAATGCCCGGTCACGATTTTAAATTCAAACTGTGGCAAAAGTATTGTTAATATAACAGAAAAAAATATTACTATGTAGATTAACTATTTGTTATGTAATCTAAATAAGTTGTTTCATAAGATCCTTCTCATTAAAAAGTTAAAGAATATTTTTTTCATTCGATCGGGAGTTGGGTCAACCCAGAGCGATCAGAATTTTAGGGTTTAAGATTTTTTTTAAATATTTATAATAAACTTATTCATAATATTAGCCTTGTACCACGTAGATTAGACACCGAACTGTCTATAAAAAAATGTTTTGAAAACGTTTTTCGATTTTAAAATGGGTTTATCCGGTCAGACAGGAAAAAAAATGCTTCTGGAGATCGACCCTTAAAAGCTTTTCATGGTTGAATAAGCTTTTTTTTTTTGGATGCGACATCATCAAATGACCCCTCCGGTCATCATCGGTCCGGGGACTCGTACTGACTAAAACCCATCCATGTTCCTTCTTTGCCCTTTGTGTTCCAGGGCCGCGGTATCTCTTTCGAACAGTCCCGCAGCCCCGGCAGGCATCGGCCCTTGCGGATCCCTTCCTGTTGCTGACATCTCTTTGAGGCTCGCGTGGAACACGAACGCGCCGCCGACACGGCCTGTCGTCATAAGACGGACGGACGGTGAGCTATGGGTTAAGTCTTAGGTGGTATTAGGTTTCCTAAGTATATCGTCTTGACATAATTATATTCCACAATAATCATGTACTTAACTTACTAATAAATATTATTCATGTCGGCGGAGTCGCGGTTAAACGCTAGTTCCCGATAAAATACTAACTTAATTAAAAAGTAGCTCATTTATACATCTATCTATTCAAATGAATAAAATTGAAGTGTCTGTTTGTAATATTAAAATAACAGCTTTTTACTGAATGCTATGAATACAGCACTTATAACAAAAACATTTTTTTTCAGTTTTTCTGTCTGTCTTTCTCATGGTTCCGGCTAATCCCCGAAACGGCTGGACCGATTTTTAACGGGAATTTTACTGACAGGTAGCTAATGTTATAAGGTCTAACATAGGCTAGGTACCTTTTTATTTTAGAAAAATAATTAGGTTTCCGTGCAAAAAAAAAAAAAACCTTTGAAATTGGTAACAAAATTCGATTAAGAAAGAGAAGAAATATTTTTTTAATATTAATTCATTCAATGAAAATTTAAGTTTGGGTTTAGTAAAGTTTATTTTAGTGATCTCGGTACAATTTCCTAACTAGTAAACAATAAATGATTGAAGGGGATTGATATTAAAGTCCTCTTCTTTGATCAACTTTTATTTGATACTCTTGCATTTACAAGTATTAGATAAGCTTCTTGACACGCGTACATTTATATCGTCGTGACTCGTCGCTTGCGCGCTCTCGCCGAAGTTCAAATATAAAGGGTGTAAAAAGACCCTTAACGAAGCCGAAAGGCACTTGTTCCTCCCTCCCAATTTTTTTTTCCAGACCATACCTGGGAACCTTCTAGTTACGGAGATATTGGGGGTCAAAGTTCCAACTTTTTCTCAAGTTTTTTTTTAAATAGGTACCACTTTTAAACGTTTTAACTTTACTTTAATTAACTACATGACCCGTTTACTATTCAAAGCATCCATCAGCACTAAGTTTTGAGTGCGTTAGATTGAGTTTTATCGTAAAACGTGATTTATAACCCCAAAAAAAAAAGTCGTTTCCCAGCAATAATTTTTGCGTAGAGTTAGTTAGTTGGATGTACAGAATGCTTGGTTGACGGCTTCGTGAAGGGTCTGTTTACACCTTGTATATATATGACGGGCGGCGCGCAGTGTTGCCAGCTGACGCGGCGCGCAGTGTTGCTAGATAACCGTCGATATGGTGGGTGCACACTTTGGCGTGCACAATGATTATTATTTATTATCATTTTATCAAGCCACTCAATATTATTGTATTTTGAAAAGGTTCACGTGAAATAGCTTATCGGTTTGATAATGAACTCTAATTAAGTTACGTGTTGCATGTACTCCCATTTTTGTCGTCTTTGGGACGTCACGCAGCGAGGTGTATGTATTTTGTGGAGTCACATTGTGCAGGAAAGCTGCGTGTAATCTGGTACAGCTTACCTGGGCGTCAAGTCCGGTGAATGGGGTCGTCAGTCATCCGCGAACAGAGCGCGCGGTAGGGGCCCCCCGTTGGGGGGCGCGCGTGCAGTTAGATATAGATAGGTTTGAAAGGACAGTATAGTGAGTGCCGCATAGTTATTTTGGCGCTCAGATAACATCGCCAACCTACTGGTAAACATTTATAAAATTGTCTGTAGAAATATTTCATATTTCGAACATATCTTTTTTTTTACATATTATAATGAACTCTAAAAGTTGTCTAGAGTTAACTAACAATATACATTATTAATTAAAAACTATACATAACATCAAACTATAAGAAAAGGGCATAAAAAACCTCCTTAACGCTGTCAGCTGGTAACGTGCACAAGAGATTGACGGCGTTGCCACATTGTATGGCAACACTTAGTGTCTGGCTAAGGTAAAAGTCAGTCCATGCGTCACGGGAACCTCAACTGTAAGCGTCTGTAGAAAGTGTATGGAAAAATGACGATGGCGGTGTTTGTCCCGAACATCACTACGCGTCAAAAGCTGCACAGCAGTCTACCGTTCTTTCACAAATATTTTACCTACAGCTCCTTCACCGCGAGCATTCGCTAGTCATAACAATCCAAGATACGATTTTGTACAGAAACAAGTGAATGTTAATTGTTGAATTACACGCGATAATCGCGGTCATACAGGCGAATGCTCGCGGTCAAACAGGTCAATACTTGCGGTCAGGGAGAGCTTTTAAAAAAAATTTTTTTTTCAAAGAACAATAGAGAACTTTACATGAAAATAAAACAGAAAAAAGGTCTTTGGTTCACCTTAAAAAAAATCGTGATCCATAGCCACAAACTTCAAACAACTGTCATTTACGAAATGACAACAAAGCAAGGAGCCGCAAAAGTAAAAAAAAACACGATGAAGTATAAATAATAAAATTAGTCTTAAGCGGTTAAAACGATGCCGCATTCTATATTCAGTAGAAAATCGACCATAACTTCACGAAGCAGTAGAATATGCCAAGAAGCAGATACTCTATTGACCCAAGCCCTTAAAGATGTCGTAAGAAGACTCAGTATCTGTTATAGATCCGTATGCTGCTTTCCTCTAGATCAAATAGTACCCTCAAACCATAGAAAGGTCAAAAACGGTTTGAACATATACCTCAAACCAACACCGGTCCTAGGATCCCAGAAAGTGTTACCAGAAATAAAAATAATACACATCCTACCAAGATCTAGAGTGTCCTTTAATGAACCAGTGCGAGTCCAAAGCGAAATGACCACCGTACAAGTCAAAAGCGAAGTTACCACCGCAACAAAAGCCAAAAGCGATGTTATCAGCACAAATAAAGTTACCATCAACGATGTTTCCAACTCAAAAAAAGTCACAAACAAGGGGTCGTTCGAAAAGCAAATCAAAAGCGTTTCCATAGAACAACCCAAGACAGCGAAAAAATCTAAAACCAGAATGTTGAAAGAGAAAAGTAGAAAGATATTTGATTATGGATCCGGTAGTATTAAAAGCACCTTTAAACACAGAAAGAAATCTAGCGGTTCATTGATCACTATGGGCAAGAAAAAAAGCAAAAACGGTGTCCCCAGCGAAAACAAATGGATTAAAACTAAACGAATGATAAAAATATCAAACCCAAGCACCATGAAATGGATGAGACATTCAAAACCTCGTAGAAGTATGACAACTACAAGTATAGTTAACGAAGAATCTGCAGGGGACGGTCCAGTGACACCCAAATTGTCAGTTAATAAGAAAATACCTTTGCGATGGAACTTGATACAAGAACAGGGTTTCAGTGATACTGACGAAGAATTTATCAAGAAGGACGCTGATAAACAGGTCGCACTTGAAATAATTTAAGTTCCGTTGCGGCTGTTCTTGTTTATTTGATATCCAAATCCTTGTTTTCAGTTGATGTTGGGTCCTGCTAAACACATATCAACTTTATATTTGCAGCTGTGTAAAATTATGTTGATTTCAGAATGATAAATATTAAAAAAATGGTTTAAGTTGTAGCGCAAATTGAAGTTTGTCATCTGCCTAGCCTTTTCCCAACTATATTGGGGTCGGCTTCCAGTCTAACCGGATGCAGCTGAATACCAGTATTTTACATGGAGCCACTGTCTATCAGACCTCCACAACCCAGTTAGTACTGAAAACACATTTACACATTACACACACATTTACACATTTTACACATTTTCGAAGACATTTTCGAAAAATAGTGTTACAGCTAAATTAGACCGATTTTAGATTTTCCATAGAAATAGAAATTTTCAATTATCTTTTTTTAAAGACATTTCGAAAATGTCCTCTGATAACTTTTTAGACCTATGCATCCTGCTTATGCGTATGAAGTTTAATTAAAATCGGTTCAGTCATTTCGAAAAAAAAAGGACTTTAAAGTTTCTATGAAATGCTGTAAGACGTAAGTGCTCTTAAGAGTCAGTTCAGACTGAATGGAAAAAGGCTCGAGCCTCCTCTGGTCGCAATTCACACCAAGAGCAGAAATGCGGCAATGGGGAAATGCTCAAGACTTCACGAGGACGCACGCGTCAACACGAAACACTGGGATCTTCGACGCCTTCAAACAAGCGCGTGACTGAGTCGCGAGCATGCGCGAGGTTACGCTTGACGTCCGCATCGATATTCATACAACTTCCTACTTTGTACAATGTTTACACGGTCCTATTTTCAATTCAACCAGTAAATTGCGCGCGCATGTTACCGTTCTGTTTGAATTGACCCGAATTCGTAAAAAAAAGGTTTAATTAACATTTAAAATGAAACAATTAAATAATTAAAACCATTTTATTTACCCATAATTATCACAAAAACACACATTCTTACGTGCACGCACTGGCATTTGGCGACATAAATAAAAATAAATACATAAAGTAAAATAATCTATTACATAATTAATATTTTGGTATTAACAAGGGACAATGCAATATACATACCTTATTAAAAACGAAGAAATAATGATATAATAATATTTTCTGATAAAAAAATAAAAAAATCAACCTCATAGATACGAGATTATAGATCTATGTAAAACATGATATCCACCAAACGTCTCGCATCGGATCGGATTTTACAATCTTTAAACGATATTCAATCGTGTACACAGTATTTAAAGTCTATATTATCAAGCCGTATACAGAAGCTTGACCGCGGGCGTCTTCCGCGATTCGCGATCATAGCCGAAAGTATGACGCGACGCGCGATCGGATCCGTTCCCCTGTCGTCGTATCCGATCGGATATTTTCGGCTGCCAACACGTTAGGAATAAAACTATTTGACTAGGCGCAGAAACGAATACGTTCACAAGCGACGGTACGGAACCGATCGAATGGGTCGACATCCTGCCGATCCGATACGATGCGAGCTGTTTGGTGGAAATCATCCTTAATTTTGACAGATTTGTCAATGGCAGCAACACCATAGCAACCGTATTTTGATGAGAATAAACATCACTGTGTTTTTGAAAGAAATGCAAAATCAGAAATAAAAAAATACTGCTCAAGGACTCTCAAGTTACAAATTACATTGTCCCATAATATTTCACAGCTTTGCTATTTTTATTATATGTTAAATAAAGTAAAATTAGTTGATTTATAAATGAAACAACCATAGCTTTTAATACAGGACTAAGTCCTATGTCATATTAAATAAATAATGTTGGATAGTATCACAGGGAACATAAATATAAAAATAAATACACCCGTATTTTGTACCACAAAAATCACAAACTTGTTAAAACTATTTATTGTGCTAATAGAAGATAATAAGAGGTGTTACACACTGTTCGGGTCGGCAAATTCCGTTCGGCAGTATTTCATCATCGAAGTAGAAAAAAGGCTAAGTCCTTTTTCAACTTTATTGGGCGGCTTAACTTTGAAGATCGACCCGTGCGGCTGTTATTATTTAGCCACGAGCTCCTCCGGTTCGGCAGTATTTATCGAACAATAAAGCTGACCCGAAGTAATGGCAACTACAGTACTTTCACAAGTTATTATGCCTTGTGTCTGTGACTGTAGCTTCGCTCTTTGTTGTTTCTGTGACTTTCAAAAGTGCCTGTAATAGTCTAATTGAAATAAATGCTTTGAGTTTGAATGACTATACGTATTTGGCTATCATTTGGGTCATGCCGATCAGCTTACTACATAGCGCTTTAATTCAGCTCTTGCCTATTGATCATCTCAATTCAGCAAATATACTCGCTGAATTACGTCGGCTCGGCAAAATTCAAGCTAAGCCGAACGGCTTTTTACCGATCATACATCTAAATAAATATATCTCGGCTTTGCCAATCCCGAACAAGTGTGCTAGACACCAAACCTAAGTGATTCAAAAGCAACAACTTGTTGGCGTAGTAAGATATTGTTTTATATAGGGTGACTGGTAATTAGTGACCGATACTTAAACACGTGATTTTACTCATTTTATACTCATTTTATCATTTTTCATTTTTCATTTCATTTTTTTTTTTTTATACTCTTTTTATCATGAGTACAATCACGTGTATATGTATCGGTCACTAATTACCAGTCACCCTGTATAATTTAAATGCTCCTTTGCATCTTCGATAAATTTTATTTGCGCTAAAACGATTTAAAACCGAAGGGGCTAAGGCCACATCTGTCTAATAAAGCGTAATAATAGCATGCAAAAATTGCAATTATGAAAAAAAGAAACGCTACGTTTATTAGTGTGGACCTAGCTTTAATTAAACTATTACACTATAGCAGTGCTTCCCAAACTGTGCGTCGCGGCGCCCTGGTGCGCCGTAGAGAGTAAAGAGGGGCGTCGCCGAGAGGCGCTTCTGTTTACGAATAATAATCTTAAGTATTCGAATTCACTTCGTTAGAAGAAGAAAGTCTCATTGAATTCTTGCGACAGCAGCCTTAAAACAAGGTTCACGTGTTCCGATTTGGTGGAGTTTTCAAATGCATTCTTGTGTAAAAATTCTGTTTTTTCGACTAGCTAGGGCGCCAAGGCAAAATATTAAACCTTTAAGTGCGTCGCGAACTGAAAAACTTTGGGAACCCCTGCACTATAGATTCAGTTACACTATAAATTCTTTCCACAGGAAACTGTGAAATCTATAGTGTAACTGAACTCTCTTTGAAAAAAGCACGTATTTTAATGAATGCACATGTTTTGACAAAATTATATCAAAGTCATTCTCTGCCAAGCCTTTTCCTAACTATGTTGGGGTCGGCTTCCAGTCTACTACTACCACTGCTCCGCGCTCCGTCCGCCGCAGATTTAGACCTTTGCCACACTTGGCGGAAATTCCGTCGCGGATCTTCCGCGTCGGAACGCCAGTACATATTATCTCTGCGGGACTGTTCGAAAGAGATACCGTGGCCCTGGAACACAAAGGGCAATGAAGGAACATGGATGGGTTTTAGTCAGTAAGAGTCTGACACTCCCTCCCACTCCACCCAGAGCGGGAGAAGTCATTTGATGATTTCCAATCCGTAAAAAAAAAAAAAAAAAAAGTACATATTATCTATCTATATTATATTATATTATTATTATATATATAAAAGGAGAACTGACTGACTGACATATCAACGTACAGCCGAAACTACTGGGGCTAGGAATGTGAAATTTTATACACGGCTTCCTATTATAATGTAGGGGAGCACTAAGAAGGGGTTTTTGGAAATTTAACCTTTAAGGGGGTGAAAAGGGGGAATTTTGTTTGTATGGAAAATCTTGCGGACGAAGTCGCGGGCGAAGTGCTAGTTGCATATAAATGACTGATAACGGGTACACTACACGGAAGATCGGTCGTTCCGTTGTGGACCGCTCGCCCTCTGCGTCTGCTCCGGATTTACCACAACGGAAGTTCGGCGTCGGAATTTCCGTCAAGTATGGCAAAGGCCTTTAACATTGTACGCCGACGCGTTACGACGCGACGTCCTAGGCGTTTTCTATACAAATTCAGACACTTGCGTACAATGTTAAAATCTGCGGCCCCGCGTTACGCGACGGAGCGCGGTGCAGTGGGTGAATCGCCTTAGTACTGGGTAATACGATACTCCTTGGTAAGACGGGCTGTCAGACTTTTGGGCCACGACTACCTGAAACGACTGTCAAAGATCTACAAATGACAGCCGGAACCTATGGCTTAACGTGCTTTGCGAGGCACGGAGGAAACTCGGTATGTAATGGATGGCCACCCATTCACGGATCAACCTAAGTAAGCACGGTTTAACCTAAAGATCGACCCGAGCGGCTGTTATTGTTTAGTCACGAAATGAGACCAAAGAACAGGTACTTGTTTATACGCTGGGACAAAGCTTCGTTCTACTAAGATATATATAAAATGAAATAATAAAAAATGAAAAGTCATTCTTTCATTTTATTTATATTTTAGTAAATATTTTCAAAAACTTATGCATAAAATGCAGCTTCTCGCACAATGGAATCACTGATTATTCCACGGTTTTTAATTTGGTTGATTATAAAATATGTAGTGTCAAATCTTAATTATCTATCTACAGAATTATTGTTTTTTTAAATCGACCAATTTGGCCAACTAATCACAAAAAAAAAAGATTAAGCAAATGACTTGATCAAGCTTCTTAAAACCAGTGAAAGCTAAAGATTTTAAGTAAATTGACTACTTATTTATATCATAAATATTAGTAGAATTATGTCTAAGTATAATTTTTCTAGCTACATTAATTGACTAAACAGCCTATTTCAAACCCGCCCTGAATGATAAAAGCAACAAATCACACAATTTTTAGGGTTCCGTAGCCGAATACACACAGATATAGGTACCTAGATTACGCAAGTATCACGATTAGTATGTAAACCAACCGTGCCATTATTTACTACCTACTATGACGTCATAGGCACTATTTAGTTACTATACAAGCAGGTTACTATTCAAAATAGACAACTTTTTTGTCCTTTAAATGTCTAGAATGAAGTTCCTGAGTTGTAACGTTGTGTTTTAAATAAATAAGCTTGCTGCGACAGTGGCCACGTTAAGCATAAAATGCTTAATCATAAAATGTTTAAGCATAAAATGTTTAAGCATAAAATGCTTAAATATAAAATGCTTAAGCTTAGAATGCTTAAGCTTAAAATGCTTAAGCATAAAACGCTTTAGTATAAAATGCTTAAGTATAAAATACTTAACCATAAAATGCTTAAGCCGGGCACGCGAAGTGCTCCTGCGTTATATAGGTATATCTATATCTGAGTTTATTTCCTTGCGTAGTACAGGGTTTCAATATAACGAGAGGCCAGCTTTTACTGGTTTTGTTACCATTGATGCGGCCTACAGTACTTATATGAAGCAAACTCACGCTAATATAGGCAAAATACTTACTAAAGAGGATTTTTTCATATCATTATTTTGTTCCTATTCTTAATATCTTCATAAGATCTTTGATAACATCAAATAAACCGAAACAAGCCTTTGTAGCCTTAAATATTGACCCCAGATTTAAGGCTAAATTACTTCACCTATGATTCAGCTTCTCTACAAGGCCACAACTAATGCAGGCGTCATTCTCCAAACTTAAGTTTGGTAGCTACCATTATGGACTAAATAGCATAGTATTTATAGTATCTGCATTGTAAATGTTGTCTTGTATCTTACTGTATTAATGCAATGTATGTAAATTAGTGCAAATTAATGCAAATATTTTTGATATTTGCAACTGTAAATAAAATCTTGTATGACTTTAAGATCTTAGGCTAAAATAAGAACAAGTTAAACAAGCTTTAGATCTAAACCCGTTAGACCTTAAACCCAAAGCCTAAAGCTTAACATCTAAAGCCAAAAGACTTCACATCTAAAGCCAAAAGACCTTAAACCCAAAGCCAAAAGGCTTTACATCTAAAGCCAAAAGACCTTAAGAAAAAAGGCTTTACATCTAAAGCCAAAAGACTTTAAGAAAAAAGGCTTTACATCTAAAGCCAAAAGACCTTAAACCCAAAGCCAAAGGGCTTTACATCTAAAGCCAAAAGATTTCACATCTAAATCCAAAAGACTTCACATCTAAATCCAAAAGACCTTAAGACCCAAACTCAAACCAAAAGACAAAAAGTCAAGAAAAAATCAAGTCAGTATACCTCACCTTACTTTTCAACGTCAAAAGGCCTTACTCGATCTGGCCTGGTCTTGGAATTTAAGGTCAAAACCTTTTGGTCTTAAAAAGTTTTGACCTTAATTTCCAACACCTAATTTATTACAGCCATAAGGCACAAGATCGAACGGCCTAACACCCAAATTCAATAGACCTTTAAACCCAAAGTCAATAGACCTTATGGCCCAAAGCCAAAAGACCTTACGGCCCAAAGTAAAAAGACCTTACAGCCCAAAGTCAAAAGACCTTATGGCCCAAAGTCAAAAGACCTTATGGCCCAAAGTCAAAAGACCTTACGGCCCAAAGTCAAAAGACCTTACGACCTAAAGTCAAAAGACCTTATGGCCCAAAGTCAAAAGACCTTAAGGCCCAAAGTCAAAAGACTAAAAGCAAAAATGTTTAAAGCCAAAATTCCTTACCCTACTCAAAGAATCAAGCTCTTTTGCCCTACTCGACCTTAGATTTGGCCCCTTTAAAAGGCCACATGGCCAGCGCAGGAGTCATTCTCAACAGTAATAAGGGTTTGGCGGCCGCCAGTACAAACTGGAAGCCGTAGTATCTATATACGTCTGCCTTGCACATGTTCTCTTGTATGTGTTGGTAGCCCATCAGGACTACGACGGTGGAGAATAGGGATATTAGGAGCGACCTATTCTTAGTGTTGTGCCGATATCTGCAACAAAGATAAAGATTAAATTGTACCCATTATTACACTCACATTTTGCCAGTTAGGTTTAAGTCCCATGTAATAGGGGGCGAGCTTTTTGCCGTCAACCGGGCACAAGTCCAGACTCCGTGGCTGCTATTGAGAAATTCCTGACGGAAATACCCAATAGTACTTTGCCCGATCCGGGAATCGAACCCAAGACCTCCTGACAGGGGTCGTGGAAGTATTTAAAGTAATTATTTTTTTTGTTCTAGACCATACCTGGGAAACTTCTAGTTACGGCAATATTGGGGGTCAAAGTTACAACTTTTTCACAAGTTTGTTTTTTAAATACAAGTTTTTAATGTAATAACTTTACTTTAAATACCTCCACGACCCCGTACTATTCAATTCATCCATCAACACAATGTTTTGAGTGCGTTACTAAGTCCTACCGTAAAACGTGATTTTTCCCCCTCCAAAAAAAGTCGTTTCCCAGCAATAATTTTTATAATAAAGTTTCTTAGTTTGATGTACAGAATGCTCGGTTGACGGCTTCGTGAAGGGTCCATTTACACCCTATATGACTTACTCAGCAACAGCCGGTGTAACGCACAGCGCCCAGCCCAGCAAACAGCCCGTCGACACCACCAGCGCGTACATCGGCGTCGTGGATACTGAAATACTCTCCGGGTTCTCACACCACCGGAATGCCTGCAAAGTAATTTGGTCACTATCATTATGTTTTGATGCAAAATATAGCTCTATTTCAATTTAAATGTCTATTTGAATTAATATATAGGGTGACTGGTAATTAGTGACCGATACTTTAACAAGTGATTTTACTCATGATAACAAACAACTTTCCCAAAGAAACATTTTTTTTATACCTACTCGTTCACTTTTATCCCAATAACACAACATCCGTATGAAATTCGCGCGCGGCCTGTGACCTATCAGCTGTTAGCCGCGAGACGCCATTCTATCTCATTACTATTGTACTGTGCAACACTGGGTAGGCAGAACACCCGCGTGGCTACCAAGCCCGCTCCGTAAGCGGCGAGCCGCGCATAAGCGCCGCGTGTAAAAAAAAATTTTTTGAAAGTTATGAGCGTCGAAAATTCCATATTTCAACACTAATTTTTACGCATCTTTGGGCGGAAATAAATGCCAGAAGAAGAAGGAAACTTGCAAAATAGTTACCATACAGGGATAGATTAGTTGTTCAAAAATGCAAATAATTTTATTTTGAACAGACACATTCAATAGATTTTTCATGATACCCATATTCCCAAAGGTCTGTATAAAAAATTTCGCGCGCTCGTGGCGCGCATGTATGCGTCACTCAGCGTTAGGAGTGTGTATGTGTACGCGCACAAGCTTCTTACTGTTCATCACAGCGTCTATCCCTTTCGCACGTGATGTCGGATGAGATAGCATGCATTTTAACCCTTCCCACCAACTAGTTCGTGCTGCCGACTTGTGTACTCTCAAGGCCATCGTGACTACAGTGAGACGCTACTCCTCTATACCCTTCGACGCTAGTCATACCTACCAGTTTGACAGTCCAGTGCGGGTCCCACCCGCACAGCTTGATGCCCCAGTAGGTTAACGCGGCGATAACCGCCGTGGCTAAAGTGCTGAGCACGTGACACGCTACTGCGCGTGACGTGCCGTGTGACGCGTGGTAGCCATACTTCCAGATGAATGGGTCCGTCACGTAGATGCAGAGCGCTGGGGCTAGGAAGGCGCCTGCAAAGAAGGAAGAATACAAATATTGAAAGAACTGGAAATCTAAAAAGAAAGTTAGTGTCCCATTACTAGAGATCGGATATTCGGATCCGTATTTACCTAAAGTACGTTTTTTCCCGGCATCGGGTATAAAATTATGGAAGCGGCTTCTTAAAATGCCAATTTTTTCCCGGGATCGCAATATTTCATAAATGACTGTATCATTTATGACCTATCTCGATCCCGGTAATCTACGGTAAATCAAACAATAAAACACCAATAAACAAATTTTTTAAAAAGCTTTTAATGCACATGTATGCGCGACGGCCAATCAAGCTATACAAAACCAGTTTATGCGGATATCTCATTGTATAGAAAATCTATACAAAACGAGGCCAAGTTATACTGGAAATGTACAGCTTCATGTGCCGCCGTGTGTACAAATATGGCATAAATAAAGCGAACATTGCTAGCACCTGGACTTTAGCACAGAGTGGCGGACGCCTGCAGGCATACGGCGTCCAGCGGATACATCACGTACAAATGAACAAAGGTACTCTACTTACCAATTAGAGAACCGATTAGACACTGATGCGGGAAGTGAGCAGCTACGTAGAGCCTCGCCAGCATCACCGACAACAGCGCCGCAGCGTACAGCGGATACATTATGTACTTCCACCACCAAATGTTAAGCTTTCTGATGACAAACGAAAACATGTTCACAATTTCTTTTTTCTATATATACAGGGTAATTATTGACCGATACTTAAACACGTGATTGTACTCATAATAACAAACAACTTTCCCAAAGAAACATTTTTTTTTGTGTGTTGTGTTCCCTTTTATCCAACAGCCGTATGAAATTCGCGCGACGCTGTTTCATCCCTCACTGTCCCGCACTGCCTACTCACTGTAGTAATGAGACAGGACGTCGTCACGCGGCTAACAGCTGATAGGTCACAGGCGCTCGCGCGCGAATTTCATACGGCTGTTGTGTTATTGTGATAAAAGTGAATGAGTATTTAAAAAAAATGATTCTTGGGGAAAGTTGTTTGTTACCATGAGTACAATAACGTGTATAAGTATCGGTCACTAATTACCAGTCACCCTATATGTATGGTCATTGGTATGTTTAGTGGCCAACTTAAAACTTTTGAAACAACTTTTTCACACATATAATCGTTATTGTTGTTAAACTTACAACAAGGAAATATAATCTCGAGGTCGACAACTTGAAATCTGGCGTGCTAATGCTGGGGTCGAGATTCAAAATCTCTCTCTGGCGAGATACGAGATTCCGAATTTCTCGAGATGACGCCTACTATAAAATATTTTTTGCAATTTGCAGGTCAGTGTCAGGTTGTATGTTGTTGAAAAATCTGTCGCGCAAGTAACACGTATGTACTGTCTGTTTTTTAATCCCTGAGATTAAATTGACAAGTAAAAATGGCAAACTGACATAGATTTCAATAGGATTTATGTCAGTTTTGACATTTTCACTTGTCAATTTAGTCTCAGGGATTAAAAAACAGACTATAGTTACAGAATCATTATCATTAAAATCATCAATACAACCCTCAGGTTACTTAAATAAGACTCACTTGTCATTGCACACATGTGATATCCACATGAGAGACAGCACCAGCATCATGGCTGCTGTCATGGAGTGACCAGAGGGGCTGCCGGGGCCCGTCTCACATGTCTGTGTAGTTTGTTGTAGTACTGGTCTTTCGAGATCCGAGTAGAATGATGTTTCTCGTATCCACCAATATGGGCGGTCTTCTAGGAGCCACCTGGAATTGGATTAAAAAAAAATAGTAATACTAGGCAATTCATCATCATCATCATATAAGCCCGGAATCACCCACTGCTGGGTATAGGCCTCCCCTTTTTTCTGCCACACTTCCCGTTTCTGTGCGTCCCGTATCCAGGTGTTTCCCACGACTTTGACAATATCGTCGACCCAACGAACTTTAGGACGGCCCTGGGGGTCTACTCTCTTTCTCCGAAACGTAAATTGATTTCTTTGGCGAAACCTTGGCCACCACTCGGTCAAAGCCTTGCTCCATCAGCCATCTCCGCGTCTAGCCAGGTAACTAGGCAAGTACAACATACAATATGATATTTCAAGATGTTTGTAAAAAACAGGAATAAATACAGTGTTGAATAAGAACAGAAATTATAGTTAAAGTTGTGGGTTTATGAACACATATTATTTAATTCTTCAATTAATAAAATGAACAAACCATTTCATAACAGCATTCAGCCACCCGCCAAAGGCCAAGCACAGCAGCAACTGAGCAGCGAACACCGAGTCAACTATTGACATCAGTGGGAACAGAATCTCTATGGCATTGTGTGGGTTGAACACATGGTTGATTATCTCAAAGAAGTTGGCATTGTCTTCAAACCTGAGAAGAGAATACTATCATTTATTATATTTATTTAAAAAGTTATCATACACCATAAAGGGTGTAACAAGACCCTTAACGAAGCTGAAAGGCAATTGTTCTCCCTGTCATTGCAATATGAAGATATAGGTATAATTAAAAACATAACTGATTATTATTTATGTATTTACTCTGTTCCTAAAACGTAAGTGTAAAAAGTAGTGTTTTTCGAAGGTGTGTGTTGTCGAAGTATGTTCTGTCGGAAAAATGCTAGTCGATTACATGTTTTGACGAAGCAATTAGTAGTCGAAACTCGAACTACTGTTTTTCGAAATTGGGACCGTGTCGAAATAATTAACTGTCGAAATTCAGGATGACAGTCCAGAGAGACATCTTTAGCTGTCTCGTTTTTTCCCAACTTCCAGTCTAACTGGTTGCAGCTGAATATGAGTATTCTTCATGGAACAACTTTATTATTCAACATTCCATTAACATGTATATGTGCTCCACAACCGCATTACCTGATTAGACTTGGGTTTCATTATTATGTATTTTTTTAAATTAAATGTTATCCTTAATTGGCTGTAAGATTAGTTTATATATTTTAAGATAAAATTTTAAAGAGCTGTGGATTTTGTGAATGATAAATAAATAAAATAGCATGGTGTTATTGGATGTCGGCAACTATTAATAAAAACAGTAATTAAAATATTCTAATCAGAATGCACTTGAAATGTGAAGTGTTGGTGATATTTAATAGCAATTGTTCTCTTAACTGATAACACCGATTTTCAGACACACTTAAGTGCCCTTGAAAAAAATGTGGTTCTTGAAATACAAGCCGAGAAGGGTGGTAATCATTAATTAATGTTCCACCAGTAGCTTGGACACTGATCCCGAAACCGGCGACCGCTATTTTTAAAATTTTTAAAAGTTTTTTATATGTTTTTTTTTTAAGAAATATTTAAAAATGTTTAGAAAAATGATTAAAGGAATCAATGTTCTAAATATTTTTTACACTGAATTAAACACAAGGTTTATAAGAACGGAGACAAATTTTCAAAGCAATCGGGTACAGAATTTGCAGTTCGTCACAATGCAGAATTTCAATGAAAAAAATCAATATTTAGAATACTTTACCAGTACTGAACAAATTCAATGCAAGTTACACCAAATGCGTAGATTTGCTCCATGGTAGCACAGTTTTTAGAGTAACGTTTTACAGAAGCATCGTAATATTATGTAATGCTGTTAGTTTTTTATGTATAAGGGTAAATTATTTCGATGTTCTAACCAAAACAAATACTATGCTGAATTTTGTTATCGAAACGAATGTCAGACAGTCAGATGTCAATGTCATATTTTTGACATTCTAGATAACACGACATTTCACTGGACATTGACAGAATAGTCGACACCGGCTTTGCTTGCCATTAAATAAAAATAGAATAGAAAGGAAAGCAAAAAACCAGAAATACTCTTACATTCCTAATTTTGTACATCAACTCAAATAATATAAGTTTTACCATATTTAATTAACTCAATAAGTTAATAATTATTTTAAACTGATTTATATAACAAAAATTATTAGAATGTCTTTGATGCCGAACTACCAAGAACTTTAGTGTCATCTAGCGACGAATAGCGATACTTTCATCAAAGATTTTTAATACCACTGCTTATTGAAAGATGGCGCTGCTATTTAATTCCAAACGTTTTAAAAAAATGTATTGCAATTAGATTTAAAATTTTGTTGCAAAAGAAAAGCATTCTGAACGACGTCAACCGACAGGTAGAGGGTTACCTTGCGTACTGTACCTATCGTTCGAAGAGGCATTCAGAAGTTATCAGAAGTACCTACAGAAAAGACCAATTATACGCATGGGCGCCGACAGGATTTTTTCCAGGGAGACCCTTCAGTTCCATGAAAACAGCTCGAAATTTTTTGCACTCTATCTCGGACGTGTTAGAATCAAGGAGTACATTTGTTGATCTAAACAGAAAAGCCCAACAATCGAAAAAAAATGGAAGAGTAGGTATTACTAGTAGAGCGAGCGTAGCCAGCTTGAAAATTTTCGCACCCACCTCGAATTCCATAGGTTTTCTTTTGTCCTTTATTAATACGGTTAATTCTGCCTATTTATAAAGAAAAGCTTATGAACGCAAAGGACATAAGATACCTGCGCACGTTCGAATATTGTAGGATATTCTCGAATAATATATAGGTAAGGGTATTTGTGTTTATACTCGTTCATACAGAAAACAGAATAGTAGTAGGTACTGGCGAGCGAGAATACATTGGTTTCTCTATAGTAACCCTCTCTCTGCCCGAGGCTGCGTTACCACCAGAGATGACCAAGGATGCATAGCGAGGAATGTTTGTGGAACTGACCAATCACATAGCTGGAATAGGTACGTCAAACTGTGAAAATGGAGCGATATTATTGGCTAGTTTCACACACATCCCTCGCTACGATGCGATGTGAGACGCGAGGCTAAGCGGCCTGTACATGCTCAGTGTTCATAGAAAAAGAGTAGAGGAGGACACTAACTTTATTGACAAGGTAATGAACAATTTTGCACAGCAACCTGGATGGCTTATTGCCTTAAGTGTTTATTAAAACATCATCGTCATTCTCTTGCCCTTATCCCAATTCATTTGGGGTCGGCGCAGCATGTCTTCTTCTTCCATACTTCTCTATTACTCGTCATCTCATCAGACACCTCCTTTCTTGCCGTATCATTCTTTACATAGTCCATCCATCATTTCTTTGGTCTTCCTCTACTCATACCCATCTCGTTTTTATTGAAATAAAATTTAATAAAAAAAATCTTAATCTTTTGTATACAGTATTTTCTTTTCTGACAGAGAGTGAGCGTGCACCTTTATTCACCCTGCTGCCGGCGACCATGATTGTATGTTAATAAAAAAATAATACGTTTAAGTCTAAGTATTTCCACTTAAACTAGATACCTATGTACAAACTACAAACCATTTTATGTGACAAGTAAAAAACTCACTGACGTTCTGAAAATCAAAACAAAAAATAATATAGCTCGCGCTTTGTTTCAATGAAATAAGTTTATTTTTTTGCTTCGTTGATCTAGTTGTCGTTTACACTATTGCACAGCAAGAGGTACAAGGGTTCGATATTGAGGTTGGGCAAAGTGTTATTGGGTTTTTCCATCAGGAATTTCTTCTTCTTTTTTGTCCCAAAAAAATAATCTTCCCTAATCTCCACTCAAAAAACAATTTGTCAGTATACCGAAAGGTTAACGCGTTAGAGCGGCGCTAGATGGCGTTGCTCTCTCCCGGGACCAGTGAAGGAGGATTATTGTGTTAATAATTGAATATTATACTATGGTAGGGATACAGAGGGCAACGCAAGTTTCAAATGAAACGCGAAAATGTTTTTGAAACGTGTGAAATGTTATAATGTCGGAAAAAACTTGATTTTGCTGATTTTAGAAAAAAACTTACAAAGACAGTAAAATATTGCACATTAAGCAATCAATATGTTACCACGACAAGCCTGGAACAGGCACTGAGCTACCTAGCTAGGAGCTACTTACGGCTGAAAAAGACTTTTTTGTTTGACTTTGTCTGTATGTCTGTCTGTTTATTACGGCTAATCTCCGAAACGGCTGGACCGATTTTGATACCGACAGATACCTAGCTGATGTTATAAGGAGTAGCACAGACTACTTTTATTTTAGCAAAAATATAATTAGTGTTCCATACGAAAAAAAATAAAACCTTTTTATAATAATAATTTCACGCGAACGAAGATCGCTGGCAACAGCTAGAAGGATAATAAAATGAATCAAAATGACGCAGTTAATATTAAGAATTGTCACTTTGTGACCACTTCACGAATTGTGACGTAATAGCGGCCATTTTAGATCCCAGTTCCCACAACAATAATGACTTAAAACAAACCTTCTACCAACATTAGACACAACGTAAACGCAATCTATTGTCAGAACTGTACGCAGATATAAACTTCGCTCAGATTTGGCCAAATTTAATCTTAGCAGCGGCGGCAGGGCTCGGAGTTGAAGGGGTAAGAAGATCCTGGGATAAAGCACAAGATAACGTTACCAAATAACCCCCGTAAAATTCAATCCATCCAACAGCACAATGTTTTGAATGCGTTACGCTGAGTCTTACCGTAAAACGTGATATTTCACCCCGAAAAAAAAAGTCCCAACAATAATTTTTGCGTAATGTTATTTAGTTTGATGTACATAATGCTTGGTTGACGGCTTCGTGAAGGGTCCGTTTACACCCTGTATGTATATCATTGAACGTATCGGAATATCGCGCTCACCCTCACATACACACTTACACATACACACTCATAATACAACTCCGTTTAAAAAATTCCTTTACTCCTAGTTTAATCTTTTTAAAAATAAATTAATTGTACTTTCAAATCTGATTTTGCCATTATTTTGATTTTGTACGAAATCACTTTTTAGTAAAAGGTTTTATGGTATTATAGTGACGATAGACGATAGGTACGATGGTAATGAGACAGAAAGGCGTCACACGGCTAACAGCTGATAGGTGAAAACCGCGCGCGCGCGCGAATTTCATACGGCTGTTGTGTTATCGGGATAAAAGTGAATGAGTAAAAAAAAATGTTTCTTTGGGAAAGTTGTTTGTTATCATGAGTATAAGCACGTGTTTAAGTATCGGTCACTAATTACCAGTCACCCTATATTATGCAAGTAAAGTTGACAGGATATCGCGCGACGTACCCCGCGATCCGCACCACCCTGCTCACCGTCACTCGTAAACGCGGGATGATCACGTAGAATTATTGCGTTAAAATATAATCTGCGCTCAGCTTACACCCGGCGGGACGCGGGGGAGGGGGGAGAGGAAGGGGGGGAGGCTGTAATAAGGTATGTTCACGCTCTTTAGTAGAGGTTGTGGGACTGGCAGAGAGGTTGTGGGTCTTTGAGAAAGGTTATCATCATCATCATCTGCCTAGCCTTTTCTTAACTACATAATTATGTTGAGGTCGGCTTCCAGTGTAACTGGATGCGTCTGAATACCAGTTTTTCACATGGACCAACTGTCTATCTGACCTCCACAACCCAGTTAGTACTGGTTAATACGATACTCCTTGGTAAGACTGGTTGTCAGACTTTTGGGGCCACTGACTACCTAACGACTGTCAAAGATCGACAAATGACACCCGGGACCAACGGCTTAACGTGCTTTCCGAGGCACGGAGGAAACTCACAGACCAACCTAGGCAAGCACGGCTTAACCTAAAGATCCACCCGAGCGGCTGTTATTATTTAGCTACGAGCTCCTCTGAGAGAAATTATGATATTATTTAAAGAAGTTGTATTGAAAACAGAAGATGGCGGCATTCACTTTGATTTAGGCCCCATTCCGAAAAATCGTTGTAAAACTGTCTATTAGAAAAAAAAATGCATTTAATGTGTGCATCCTAATAATTGGAAAACAAAATACACTCGCTCTCTTTATTACTGTGCAACATAACAACAATCAGTCATTTTATTAATTTTACGACGCTTCTAACAAAGTCAGGGGCAGAGCTATTGATTAAACAGCTTTCTCTTAAGAACTTAATGAAAGGCTAATTATAAAAAAGCACTCAACGAAGACACATAAATGCCAGCAGGATTAATATCATCGCTACTGAAAGTTTCAGGATAGTGTTGGGAGGGCGCCGCCCGTCGGATAAAAGTATCCGAAATATCAGATACGAAAGCAAGTAATTTTGAATGTTGCGTATATTTTAGTTGGTTATTTTCCTTTATTTATATCTTTTAATTAATAATCAGTTACATTTTTAAATATTCCTTAGAAAAAACAATATAAAAACATTTGGTTTGTTATTAGTTTATGTTGTTTTTATGATTTTATGTATTAAGTTTATTTTGAGGTTGTTTTGAGTGTCAATCAATAATTTTATAGGTAAACAAGTCGTAATTTTTTATCTTATGTATAATAGTACGTACTTATCTATTAATCTTGAGACCAAGTGTTCTACTGGTATTGTTATCACTATATCACTACATATTATTATAAAAAACGGTCTTCAGCCGCTCTCAAAAGGAATAGTTTTTGCAACCTTTTTCATTGACGCTCAGCTCCTATTGGTCATGATGTTATTTATAGCCTATAGCCTTCTTCGATAATTGGGCTCTCCAACACTAAAATAATTTTTCAATTCGAACCAGTAGTTCCTGAGATTAGCTCGTTCAACCAAACAAACAAATTCTTCAGCTTTATGACATTAATAATAGGTATAGATTTAGGATTAGGATTTATATTTTTTTAACAAACGGATGTATGACACTCGTATCAATATTTAATCTCGAAAACATCAGATATTCGGATACAAAACAAAAAACCCGTCGGATATCTGCACATCCCTACACAAAGCCACTTAAAAAGTGCTTGTAAAGAGCTCCTAATATGTCACAAATAAAGTAGCGTCCAATAAAGAAGCAATTAGTTTTTTAAAACGCAAATAGAATAGGGGAGGGGGAATCAGATGCGTTCATTTTGAACGCGACCAAATTGTTGGATGACAGTTGGTTAACGTTTTTGTGAAGTATTGATACAGGTTTATTAAAAACTAGCTATTGCTTCGTGTGCGTGAAATGATTATAAAAAAGACTTCTTTAATTGAATCGGATTTTGTTAACGATTTCAAGGGTTTTATACTTTTTTTTTGCACGGAACCCTAATTCTTTTTTTAATAAAAGTATTGTAGCCTAAGGTACTCCTTATAACATCAGCTATCTGCCAGTTCAAAAGTTCCTTCCGGTAAGGGCCAGTTGTTTAGGAGATTTGCCGGAACAAACAGAGATAAGTACCGTATATACTTTCATATATATTTTCAGTAAAACGCAGTTTTTTTTTAAATTACAAACAGACACTTCAATTTTATTTATTTATATGCATATGTAACTATGTATGTTTATTGTGTAATATATATATGTATAAGGGGTATAAAAATACCCATACCGAAGCTGGAGTATACTTGGTCTCTCCGTCAATGCGATTGCGAACCTTCTGTGTAGTTACGGAGATATTGGGGGTCAAAGTTCCAACGGTTTCACAAGTTTAAAAAAATACAAGTTTCTTATATTTTAACTTTACTTTAAATACCTCCACGACCCCCGTACTATTCAATGCATCCATTAGCACAGTGTTTTGAGTGCATTACATGGAGGCCAACCGTAAAACGTGATTTATAGCCCCAAAAACATAACTCGGTTTCCCAGCAATAATTTTTGCGTTGAGTTACTCAGTTTGATGAACAGAATGCTTGGTTGACGGCTTTGCGAAGGGTCTGCTGGTAGTTTCGTAGTCTTTGCGAGTGTCACTAAAGACATGACAGTAATCAAAATTCAATATGGCGGCAACCAGACTACACGCTGACAAACAGAAACTATGCTAAGTGGTTGAAAGATGATCTTCTAATACTTACTCAATGTTACCCCATAGAATAGGTAAGGGTGAAAATTTATTTATAAGCCTATCTACAATTGTTACACTGTTTATCCTAATAATACAAGCAATATGATACAAGCATAGTGTACAATATGATGGGATAGACACAGCATGCAAAAAAGCTAAATTGTAACATTAAAAAAATTACAATAATATTGTAGAAATAACACTTTCAACAACAGCGAGCAGTTTTAGAAATACAGTAAATACAAAGATGACAAAAAAGAAAAGATAAAAGTCAATATGGTGGTTAGTTTTGATCAAAAATCATCTTTATTTCTCTCTATTAAGACGCCTCTCTTCAATGCTATCTCCACAGTCGTCTCGCCAACCAAGCAACCCTATCAACGTTATTTAAACCTATTAACACCCCCAGCCACATGTGTAATAAACAAATTAAACAACCCTCCTTTCACCCCTCGAATAATTCGCGAATCAAAATAATAAACTAACATCCATTAATATCCCAGACAGGCGTTGATTTAGCAGAAAAAACGCTAGTACCCAGGCTCAGGTGGCATTTAGCGCCCCCTACCGGCAATTTGACAGACTATTAATCCGGATTTAGCCGGTTTTAAGCGGATTAGGGCGGGTTTATCTCGCTCAAAGTGGTTTAAAGCAGTGTGTTTTTGTTTTTCGGTAAATTGATTTGTGGCGTTGACTGGTCGTTGTTTTAAGTGTAGCACTGTTACTTTCTGTAGGCTTGGCTCGTCAATTCGATGTTCAATTTAACAATGAAAATCAATGTGTCAAAATTATTCACATTTCAAGAGTGATCTAATTGAGTGTTGATAATTCAGTCACCTGACCAAAGCCATTGAAATGCGGTTGACAATTTTTTGACGCAATTTGTGTTGATTTTCTTTCTAGAAACCGTATCTTAGTTCTTGGGACTTGTCCATACGAATACATTAACGGTTTCAAGACATATGTTAAAAAAATAAATGCTCATTATTTTCTAAGAGCCGCAGAAAAAAACTTTTTTCACAAGTAAAACCACAAAAATAACCAAATAAGTATTCATTACCATCCCAGTATATTACTGCAATAAAAAACTATATTGCGTAGTTTATTCCCACATCCACAAAAAACGAAAAAAAAGTTACTACTTTCTTTCAAGCAGTCCCTGACAAATGAAGTCGCCACAGAAATTTAAAAAAAAACCTTCGCGCCTTTCCGTCAAGGACGCGTTCATAATAGATGAATAAATGTTTTGTCATTTCGACGGTTTCAAAGTTACCGCCATAAACTAAGGAAAATAGCTTTATTGCTCCATTCCGACCACTTTACGGTAGTTTTTAATTGTTATATTGCGACCGTGAGTAATCTGTATACTACCGCAATATTGCAAGGGCAGACATCTTTCATTGATTCTGTGACATTTCGAGAAAATGGCGGCAACTTTGATGGTTGCCCGCCATAATTTATTTTTAGTTGGTTTATTGGTTATTGTAAAGTTATGTTAGTAACATTATTATTGTATAGTAATATTGTGTGCCCAAGTGATAATATTCTGGGGTTTCTTTACCATAAAATATAATTGTAGGCAAATTGAAGTTTATTTCTTGTTTAATGCTCTCTTAAACCTTGCAATTATTACAACTCATTGAACACATTTAAGTTTACATAATAAAAGTGAAATGGTTGACATTGACGTTATCTGTCCATGAATACGTTTTTTTTTTTCAGTTAACAAAATGCAGCCTGAATATTTTAAAATCAATTTATTGATGTCATCTGTACACCAACTGTGTACTCCTAATTATTCTAAATTGATATTTCTCTCATTATCATCTTTTCCTATTTCTGAAAATTAATAAAAACTAAGTACTTATTATTATAAAAATATGTAGATTTTGCACGTGGTTTCACCCGCATAAAGGTCGGAAATTATTCTTCGGGAACGTAGTACAGTCGCCAGCGCATCAAGTTGCCGCAGACTTGTCAAATTTTCTCATTCGATTTTCAAATTAACCGTCAACATTTTAGAATTTCAACGTTTGGAGAAAGACAGTTTGTGGTAATTTCATGTGCAGGCGACTGTACTACCGGGATGAAAATAATGTTTTTTACTAACCAAGACCGTGGTGAATTTGAATGGAAACCCGTCCAACATAGAAGCCGTGAATAGAGACTGAGCTATTTTTGCATCTATGATCTATAGTTTGGCTTAGCTTATAATAAGGAGTTTACATCACACCAGTACAAATCCTCTAAATCAGCGAAAATTACTATTATACAATACTAATACAGTATAAGTATACAATATAATAAGTAACTCTTAAAAACGTATCTCTTTTTTTTAATCAGTCCAGCCCGCCATACTATTTCCCAAACCACTGAACTCCTGAAAGCCAGAATCAACAGTGGCGACCACCAGAAAAGAGCCGAGAGCCCGAGACAATGAAGCTCGACGAAGTCCCAGAGAAACAATTTCTTTGTCTTGGATCCCGCAACGAAATGAATCGCGGTATATCTGTACGTCCCATTAAACCATAGATATCAATATGTAAACTATACGCTCAATTCAAGCGTATGCCTCTATTGTAGAGGGCAGCACCCTCACTGCATATCGTGGTAGGTTTAAACAAGAGGGGTCCGCAAGAGACAGGTTGGTGTCCCATCAACCAGGCAATTATCTTGTCAGAGGGATTTCAAATGAGTATTTAAAGGGAGAAGTAGATTCTTCAAAGTTTGGATTATTTTTAACTAGTTTTGGATTTGATAATGAATGGTCCAATTTTAGGTCCGCAAATGCAGAAGGAATGTTTTTAGTAATTAGACTGTAGGTAACAGACAATAAAAATAAAAATAAATTGCCCATTGTCAGTTGACATTAGTTGTTCTATTGTCTGTGGTCTCTCTCTCTGCTAAGCTACAAAAAGAAAAAAATGTGATTTCAATGCGCTGTAATTTTAAATATTAAAAAATATTTTTCTCCTGTGTCGCTTGGGTTTGGGAAAAAAAAACATTTTACAACTGTATCTCACGGTATTTCCATTAATACTCATCATAAGAAACCCGTTTGAAAATACCTAGGTACCTAATTAATAACCTACTACCTCTGGCGTGCGTGCATTAGCAGATATATGAATGTGGACGAAACAAACGGAGTATGAAGGATTATCGCAAACGACACACCTTTCCCATGGGGTTGGGCCCATGGATAAGGAGTCAGTTTATGTATGTGTCTAGGTACTACTTGGTGTAATCTCACTCAGTAACATTGAGTTTGCATAGGATTTAATGGAAATATGGGGACAATGAACTACCTAATGTGAATGCTAGCCACCTGCCACAATAGTTTCTGACAAAAACCACAACGTAACAATAAACCACCGCATTATTTACTTAGCATTAACACCTTCAGTCAGATCCAATCCAAACAAAGACTAAAAAAAAACTTACAAATCTCACCGATTTACCGATCTCCAAAACTCCTCACTACCCATATAAAATTTAACACTGGTAACCCCACTCCGCGATAGCCATTCGCAGCAATAAAAAGAAACGAAAAAAAAGGATTGTCTTTTGATTCCAATTTTGAATTCAATTCGCGCGGGTAGCGCTCCATGATTTTATTTTCATGAGCGTCAAGGGACCGAAGGGAGGTGTAACGAAAATTTTAATAATAAATGAATTAAATTCTTGTTATTATATTAGTTGATATCAGCGAGGGATTATTGTTTTTATTTATGATTTGGAGCGCTGCTGTTATGGATTAAAGTGATAAATATTTTGATGTTATTTGTATGGAGTTGATTAATGAAGTTTTATGATAATCGTCGTATGTTGTAAAGAATTTAGATTTACACGGGACTATCTCATGCTTTTTTTTGGGCTATGAAAGAAGATTATACAGCCATTCACATAGAAACTCATTGGTCACTCCATAATACTCCGTATGAAATTCTGATTTACATGTAGGTAACTCGTTAGTCTGGCAGCCGATCTTAACGTTGACGGGAAAACGTGAGGCAGATGATGAGGAAAATTAGACACGTTCACAGCAAATCATTTCTTCCTTCTCTCTCTTTGAGATACCTTTTCTTTCATCGACTTCTTTTCTTACCGTGTCGATGGCAAATTTTCATTATATAAAGAGTGTAACAAGACCCTTAACGAAGCCGAAAGGAACTTGTTCTCTCCGTCATTGCGATATTTTTTTTGTTCTAGACCATACTTGGGAACCTTCTAGTTACGGGGTCAAAGTTCTTTTTAAATAAGTACTTGTTTTTAATGTAAGATCTTTACTTTAAACACCTCCACGACCCTTGTACTATTCAATTCATCCATCAGCACAATGTTTTAAGTGCGTTACATTGAGTCCTACCGTAAAACGTGATTTTTCAACCAAAAAAAAAGCAGTCGCTTTCCAGCGATAATTTTTGTGTACAGTTACTTAGTTTGATGTACAGAATGCTTTGTTGACGCCTTCGTGAAGGGTCCGTTTACACCTTGTTTATTTGGCCTAAAATTCGGCTACGCGACTACCGCTCGCTAATGCAGTGATAAGATCGTCAAATGACAGAGAGAGACAGCCAGTTTCAATGCGCAAAACAGATAACAGCACAGTAAGCAGTTAACCACTCTTTTATTTAAATAGCTACCCTGATTTCCAAATAAGCAATAGCTGTAAAAAACTTAAAAAGCACTCTCATCGTCTACCAACATTCTAAAACAAACCGCACACTATTTTACACCTATCACACAAAATTAAAGGAGAAAAAAAGCCCAGCAAATAACCCGACCCGCCCCTTACCTACAATAATATCCGGCCCGGGCCATAACACCTTTACCCGTTTACTTTTTAATCCGGCCGGGTCGTAAACAGGCCCGGCCGGGTATCACGGATATACCGGCCCAATCATCCGACTATCTACACTATTTTTTCTCGGGAAAATGTAGCATTGCTCCCTGGAGATGACCCTTAATATATGTTTTATTTGGAAACTATTGCTATGCCGTTTTTTTATATGTGTACGTGACATGGATTGAGGGTTTAGTAAGTGTGTTTTGTTTTAAGCAATTTTGGGGTAATGGCGTATGGAATTTACTGTTTTTTGGAGTAATCTTTGTCTTTCTTTAGTGCCTACTTAAAGTCTGTTTTTTAATCTCGGAGACTAAATTGACAAGTACAAATGGCAAACTGATATAAATTTCAATAGCATTTAAGTCAGTTTTGACATTTTCACTTGTCAATTTAGTCTCCGAGATTAAAAAACAGATTATAGTTGAGGTAGAAGCTCTTTCTCTTCTCGTAACTTAGAACACAGTGACTTCAGGTAAGTAAATAGTTATTTAAATTGTTGTTTTTTCAGTTACTGAGGGGATGGCAAGTAAATATAAAGTTTTGAGTAATATAAATAGTATTAGGCCACCTGCAGCTATACTATACGCTACAATTTCGTCAATGGTGTTCTAACATATCCGCTTTGTGCTCGGAGTTTTTCGGCCAAAGTTGGGTATGCTAGCCACTTGAGAGCACATGATAGAGCAGCACATCAAAGCTCTTGACAACCATCCTAGAAAGCCATCGAATGCAGTCGCTGTGGCCGAAATCGGCTAGATGGCATAATTGAATCATCATCATCATTAGGTGGGTATAGGTACTAGAACTTCACTCAAGGAAATGATTGTAAGCTGAACTGGCTGGAGGTTCCACTGATAGACTAATACTGAATTTCATGAAGAGGCTAGTCTTCATAACATGGAAACACTTTAAGAATAGGTTGACGTATCCTCAACTTTGGTACAGTACGTACAGTCACGACCACCAATCTCTATACACTATCCTAAAAAAAGAAATTTTAGCGAGAAATAACGATTATAACTCGGCGATAGGGTTTTTTTTTCATAAAAATGTGAGATCCTAAATACTATGTTCGTGACAACATGTTTGAATCAGAACAGTAGGAGAAAAACACTTTTAAAAGACGTTAAGTGTTTACATAATTGGTGTTCGTGAATGAACCTTTAATGTTTTACCAAAGCTAACCATACATTGACCCATTATTATGACAAGGACATGCCAAATCCGAAGGCTTTTTTTTATTTTTTTCGGATGGGAAATCATCAAATTACTCCCCCCGCTCTGGGTGGAGTGGGAGGGAGTGTCAGACTCTTACTGACTAAAACCCATCCATGTTCCTTCTTTGCCCTTTGTGTTCCAGGGCCACGGTATCTCTTTCGAACAGTCCCGCAGAAATCTGTAGGCTTCATCTATCAATAGACGTAAAAAATACCTTTCTTGACAGTTAAGATCTGGTAGCAAAAATCCGTCAAATAAAAACGTTACACCATTGCGCTGAGTTCTATGTGTACAATTTAGTCAAAACAACCCTTATTTTGTGTAAAACTTTTCCATTTCTTCGTGCGTAACTAAAGTAATTCGTCACCGCTGAGCGCAATAAATGTCTCAATAGAAAACGGACAAGATTATTTACACATTAGAATGGCGACCGAAACTAATCATTTGCTACTGGTAGCAAAATAAACAAGCATTACTCAGCGGGGAACGGCCCATTATTGTACACCGACCTTCTTTCAAGAATTATAAACCATAATTGTGAACGCAACCATAAACTTTGCTTCACGAAATGTCAAAATGTTTCCCGTGTTTTTTTTTCCCAGCGGCCACATTGTTTATTCTATTATGCCTAAGGTTGTAAAAGTGTTGAAAGAAATATTGTTTTCGGGTGAAATTGTTACAATTTCTTTCCGATGCATTGTAAAAGTTGTTGGTTCTATGAAGTCCTAATTAAGCGTTTAGTGTGACAAGTTTTTTCGTGATTCGGAAGGTGACTAGGGCTCTTAAGGATAGCTATCACAAGACTTAGTGAAATTTAATGAAAGATAAAGGCCTGTTTGTAGTACCTACATCACAAAAAGAATGTGTTTGAAGCTAGACGTATTTTAAAGATCGGTCTGCTTCTCTCAATCTTTTAAAGAGGACATGTTTTAAAATGTTTACGGTTAAACGCATTAGTGACATTACGCTTGCAAGTTTTTCAAAAGCATGTACTGATGTACCAGGATATTTGCACCAAGCTATAAGTAGGTACCAAAACAACGGCGAAAATCGAAAACATTTCAGCACAACCCATTTTCTTAAAAACATTACACCCGTCGGCTTCGGCGAATTCCACATTCAAAATTCCTTTAAAATTTTTCATTTAATCAAACAAATAGTCGGCCATTTTGCGCTCGATTCGCGCCAAAACGTAGGTCACAGGAGCGTTCGGATTCAGACGCTGAATAAACTGTTATCATTGTCGGTGAACTGGCGGTGAAGCTACTGTTTTATTATACGCCGGTTAAGTCTAAACAGAGAGGGGATGTAACTTGGTTAGTGTAGTGGGAAAATGCCTTATTTTGTTTTGAATTAAGAGCGTTTTACAGAAATTGGGCAACGTCGCAAATAGCTGTCAAATATTTCGCTGTTTTGATTAATTTGGCAATATTACTGTATAGATATAAGAAATATGGCTAACTAGTGAACTAAAATATTGATTATGAAATGCAATAATTAATATCCCGTAAAACCGAATATTTAGTTTTAGATGTAAAAAAAGTATTTGGAAAGTTTCCAAATGCCTTTTTAACACCTAAAACGGTTACAACATCAAATTCAGTTTTTTAATTGCATTTGGACTGATATCATGGAGGACATGAAAAATTAGTCGAATTTGTACCTCTAACACGTAAACATACGTTCTTCTACGATACTTATTAAAAAATTAAAACGTTTTAGTTTATGTCTTGGCACTAGTTCAACAACATAGTTAATATAAATTACCAGCTTTATTTGCTTAGAAGAGCATAAATTGAGATTTTATTATAGTATCTTTAATTTTAAGTGTGTCGTATTTTTTAATATTATTATGATTATTTGAAAACCCTTAAAAATGTATTGGGCATTAAGCACATTTTTATAGTTTTTTATAAAACAATTTTAATTTATATATAAAACTATAAAGAAGAGAAGCGAATTCCGGAATAAAAAACAGATACATAGTTGTATAAAAGTTATGTTTCACAAGGATCAAAAAGGGTAATTAATTAAGTGCATTTTCTTCATCATGTAGTCGGTCTAGAAGTCGCTTTTATTTTTAATAGTGATTTATTTCGTCTTATTTCAAAATAATAAAATGCGACCCTCAAACAGTTACCCTTTATCGCTCCTACCGCCGCTGCACGCTGAATAAAAGCGGGAAAATTACTTCACCAACACCCATACATGAAACATCCTAACCACCACCTATTTCGCTCTCCCTCCCACACGCTTTTCCCTGTATCTCCATCCCTCTCCCACTTACAGGGGAAAAGCAAGCGAGCTAAGCTTTTCCGACTACAAAACACATTCATGAATCGCTTCGGGTTCCATGATGGCTGATTATACAATGCAATACGGTCCGAAATCCCGTAAACACTTTTCCTCGACTTTAAACGGGAAAATGCTCAGGGACTTTCGGCACGGTTTCCTAGAGCGAAACGGGCCTTTATCTACGTCCCGCCATTGGCTGTTTCAAAAAAAGTCCGCAGCCTGTGATTGGCCAAAACAAATTGTTAGCGGCGCGTTCTTTATTACTACGTTATTCGAAACGTCTTAAGCGCCAACGTAGTTTATGATGAAATAGTCGTAAGTTCAGTACTAATAGGTGGTGCTTACGGCCTTTTGGCGGTGAAGTGAGAAACGACATACGGGTTTGAATTGAGAAGCGGAATGAAATTGCAATATTAGAACAATTATACGAGTTTTTCTTTTCTGCATAGAGTTGTTACGATTAGAGTCGGCATTAATTTTCTTTTTTTCTCAATTATGGCGGACTGCCTCAACTACTGCTTAGCAGACGGTCCTAGGTTCAATTCACAGGTCGGGCTAAGTGTTATTAGGGTTTTCAATCAGGAATTTCTCAGTATCAGCCTGAAGTCTGATTTTCCGACAGGTTGCTGGTAATGGGCCCATCCCCTATTACTTGGAACTTAGACATAACTATCGTAATGTGGGTGGGCTACGAGTATACCTCTGCATAACACCTCGGAGATTACAGGCGTGAAATAAAGAGACTGGTTTAAAAAAAAACAATTCAAAAGCTGCCAGTGTTTTCGCCGATGATGTCACGTGTGAAAAAATCGACACGTCTTTCAACAATGTTTGTATTTAAACAATGGTAAGCGAAACGAATCATCTGCTACTGGTTAAGAACCACGGGAGTTCTCCAGAAACTATTAGTCAATGTATTATCGCGCATGAATTCGCCGCTAGAGGCGTTCGAGTAGAGTAAGGTCTTAGTGCAATAATTTGTTAAGTTAGTACCTATACATTATACTTATATATATTTGTTAAGGTAGTAGCTTTTATTTTATATTTCGTATACCAGAAATAGTCAATATGAGGATTCTTACTGTTATATTATGTAATGTAACATTTAAATATACCACCTACTAACCCATATTATACGAATAAATTATTTGATTTGATTTGATTTGATTCAGAAATGTCAGATGTCTTATAGGAAGAATGTCTTTTCAAAAATGTTTCATGCTTGCTAAGTTTAGGGACAATATTTTAAATGTGAATATAAACGTTGATGGATGGAGAGGGAGAGGAAGACCAAAGAAACGATGGATGGATTGTGTGAGAAATGATATGAAAGATAAAGGAGTAAATGATAGCGTGACGGTTGACAGAGGAGAATGGAAGGAAAAAACGTGTTGCACCGACCCCAAGTAACATGGGACAAGGGCAGGAAGATGATGATTATTTTAAATGTGTATCTCAAGTGTACACCAGGTTGTTATAAAATAAAAAATAAAAATAAAATAAACTTAAGTTATGTTTACTTTAAAGTATAAAATATAATTAATGACAGGACCTTACACGCCAGTGGCGCTATCTGGTGAGCTCAAAAACAATAGCCCTCATTAGCATAGCATTTGAGCCAAAGAATAAAAATAAAAACGATCCTACAACTTAAGCGAACCGCTTGATAGTGGAATTCATTGCAGGGTTCTCTGTTCCGTGATCATTATAATCTGGATGTATTCAAAATTCGAATGAATCGGTTACCAGTTTCTTCTGGGCTAGCGTGCACCGCCCTAGGCCGCATCATCGCTACACATCAGGCGAGTTGCGCAACCCTATTTAATGTATAAAAAACCGTACGAAGCTTTTTCTTTATTTATTGTTTTGTTGTAATTTTTAGTAGGTAATGCTTAACCTAGCCTAGGTAAAATCCAGCCATTGCAATTGGATTGTGGAAGGGTTTTATATGCCATAGGCATTTTTTAGATATTTTTTTTTTTTGCAATTGGGTTTTTTTTTTAGTTTTTTGCAAGCTTCGCTTACATATTCTATTGTTTTAATTGTTAATGCACGGCTGTTATTATTCTGCCTTTACTAGTACTTAATCGGATATAAAGAAATAAACACACCGTGCCTCAGCGTAACTAATTCTCAGCTACCGTATACTGATCGAACACTGAGCTTTGAGTTTGGACACCCGCAGCGTTGACGACAAAACTTATCTCTCATAATAGCTTGCTACTATTTTTATGACCATGTTTGTTACAACCGTGACGAAATTAGTTGTTTTTTTTTTTACTTTAGTATAAGTAGTGATTGAGGATCTCGTGGGTAAATAATAACAGCCGCTCGGGTCGATCTAAAGGTTAAGCCGTGCTTGCCTAGGTTGGTCTGTAGATGAGTGATCACCCGTTACATACCGAGTTTCCGCCGTGCTTCTGAAAACATGTTAAGCCGTTGGTCCCGGCTGTCATTTATAGATGTTTGGCAGTCTTTCGGTAGTCAGTGGCCCAAAGTCTGACAACCAGTCTTACCAAGGGGTATCGTATTACCTATTACTAACTGGGTTGTGGAGGTCAGATAGGCAGTCGCTCCATGTAAATGACTGGTATTCAGCTGCATCCGGTTAGACTGGAAGCCGACCCCAATATAGTTGGGAAAAGGCTAGGCAGACGATGAAGTTTTAATAAATATTTACCATTTATCTACCTCTTCAGCTTCACAGTCCATTTATTTCATTCTACGCATTTAGTATTTTTATGGTTCCGTACCTCAAAATGAAAAAACGGAACCCTTATAGGATCACTCGCGAGTCTGTCTGTCTGTCAGTCTGTCACAGCCAATTTACTCCGAAACTACTGGATCGATTGAGTTTAAATTTGGTATACATACATATTGTGAATCGGTAACCCAAAGACGGACGTGTAACGTAAATTAATAAATTTGAAACATGAGGGCCACTTTTGGGGGATCTTGCAAACGATATCGTGTTACATATCAAATGAAAGGGTGAGCATCTCAAAATATATTTTTTTATAATTTTAAGATAAATAGTTTTGAAGTTATTTAAAAAAATAGGCGAAAATTGACCATTCCCTTCCCCTTAACACCGAAACCACAGGGCCGAAAATGTTGAAAAAAATACAAAAAATAAGAAAGCTTTAACAACAAATAATAAAAATAAATTAAAAATTAAATGGGTCTCGCCTACTACGATGGAACGGCAACCGTCATGCGCGAATCTGACTCGCACTTGGCCGGTTTTTTTATTCTCCTACCGATCCAAATTCAAATTGCCACCTCTACACATTCCTACCCCAACATCCCGTACATAATGGCGGGCGTCTGTTCCGAGGCAATTTTTCACGTCGTATCTCCATCAGGCGTTAAATAATAGAGAACTCCATGAAGTTTATATTTCATTAGTTGCCGCTGAAACGCCATTATTGCGGCCCACTGTAGTTTACACTTTTATTACCGTTTATACAATGGGCCATGCTGGTTTGAGTGACCATAGATGATGTAGAATTAAATTAGGTCTAGGATTAGATTCTCAGGTTGGGTAGTGTTGTTAGATTTTTCTATTAGCAGTTCGGCTGTACTGCAAAGTGTCATTGATTATTATCCATTTATAATTCATTTTAGAGGTAACTTTGAGGTATTTTTCTATCGAGAAAATGTTATGGAATCGTGTTTTCGAAACAGATACAATTACTTAAAAGTAATCCTCAGCTTTGCTATAATTATATTAATCACAAAGTGAATGCTTTTTTTTTTAGGATGGGAAATCATCAAATGACCCCTCCCGCTCTGAGTGGAGCGGAAGGGAGTGTCAGACTCGTACTGACTAAAACACATCCATGTTCCTTCTTTGCCCTTTGTGTTCCAGGGCCGCGGTATCTCTTTCGAACAGTCCCGCAGCCCCGGCAGGCATCGGCCCTTGCGGAACCCTTCCTGTTTGCTGACATCTCTTTGAGGCGTACGTGGATCACGAACGCGTCGTGGGGTTATTCTGGCCCTTAAGATAACAGGGGATGAGATTTTTCATACAAATGTATTCCCGTTTTTTTTCCTGAGTAATGCCTCTCATTATCAGCCTACAGCAGTCCACTGCTGGACATAAGCCTCCTCAATCGCACGCCACTCAACTCGATTCTCAGCAACTATCATCCAGTTGCTACTAGCGACCCTGCGAAGATCGTCACTCCAACGAGCCTGAGGGCGTCCCACCTTACGTTTGCTGATTCGTGGTCTCCACTCAAGAACACGTCTACTCCAACAGTCATCGGTTCTACGGCTAATATGACCGGTCCGTTGCCACTTCAGCTTACCTATTCTGTGAGCTATTTCGAGAACTATGGTTCTCTGTCGGATCACCTCGTTCCGGTTGCGATCCCTCAGAGAGACTCCCAGCATAGCCCCGTTCCATAACTCGCTGAGCGACCTTGAATTTATGGCGCAGCCGTACCGTGAGTGCCCACGTTACGGCCCCGTAATTCATAACAGGCAGGACGCACTGATTGAAGACCTTAGTCTTTAGGCTATGTGGAATTCACGACGAGAAGACCCGGCGAAGCTTTCCAAATGCTGCCCAGCCAGCTGGATTCTTCTGTTAGCCTCCCTCTCAAAGTTGTTCTTACCAAACTGCAGTGTTTGCCCGAGGTAAAATTATTCTCAAACAACCTCGAGAGGACCATCATTGACAACATTACTCTTAGGACTTATTTATGACATGCGGCTCTTAATAGCACCGAGTGTGGATTTGTTTCCAGTTGACGGCAATTCGCTCGTGCCTTATTACACAGGAATTAAACATCACTGGTGAAATGAGGGCGTACTATTTTATACCCCTGCTTAATCCCTTGGGTAAAACAGGCGTAATTTTGTGATATGTGTGATTACTGTCCATTTTATTTCGAAAGTTGGGGATCGGCTTCCAGTCTAACTGAATATCTTTATTTTACAAACTGCGACTGCCTATCTGACCAATATAATAGAAAAATGAAAACCCAATTATGGACAAAATACTCCTAGGTAAAACTGGTTGTCGGGCTTTCAAGCATTAGAAGTCTGAAATTCGTCACAACCCAGCTGTACATTCGAATCAAGACAAATCCTTACTATCAATAAAATTATAAATACGAAAATAAGTTTGTTTGTTTCTTACCTTTTCACGTCTAAACCACTGAACCGATCAACCTGAAATGTGTAAAAAAACGGACATAGGGTACCTTTCATTCCGAAAAATGTACTGCTCCCAAGGAAAACAACAATAACGATCTAAGGATAATAGATGGCGCTACGTGCCTTTCGAATCATGATTGAATTATATAATTACAAGCAGAGTACAACCCGAATTGATTGTCAAATTATAAATGAACGCGAGCGAAACCGCGGGCAAAAGCTAGTAGGTACCTAATATTATTCCATCAGCATCTAAAAAAACAAAATAAAACCTCGGCGGAAAATGACAGAAATATATAAAAATAACGTAATTGTGAGAAGAATTCCCGCCAATAATAGTTCGATAACAAATATGGCGGCCGTACGTCTCCACGCTGATAGCGAGGTAATAAATGATGGACGTAGTACTGAGAAATAGGAGCCGGAGTGTAGGGTGGCTGGGGTATGTGAATCTTACGGGACATTTCCCGAAGCAAATGACGCGCTAGAATAAAAGAAGAATGGACGGGTGGACATACTTTTTAAACATTTTGGGATAAAATATAGCCTATGTTCCTCAGGGATAATGTAGCTTTCTAAAAGTGAAAAATGTTTTGAAATCGTCACAGTAGTTTTTGAGTTTATTCATTACAAGCATACACACACACACAAAAAAATACAAATCTTTCCTCTTTATAATATTAATAGTAAGATAAAAGAAGAAGGAAGTTATTTTTTTAATTTTTTTTTTGTATTTTCACAATGTTTTCTTATTTAACCCAAAGGTTGACGGTAGAGAACGCCTTGTGGTATTAAGTCCGCCTATGTACCACTATTGTACATGAAGTTTAAATAAATTAATTAATAAATAATAAATCAATAAAAAACAAAACTACATGTCTGTTAATTAATTTATTAGGTACCCAAATGCGTACAGTCTACACGGTCAAAATGTATGGAACAGCTAATTAAAAAAAAAAAATCGGTTAAGAATCAGCTGTTACATTCCATTTTGACCTTGTAGGTATTGCACTTTTGTAGGAAACAGCAGATTTTTTTTTTAAAACCGATGGAAAATTTCTCTTTTACAATTACAACCCACAATGATGTACTGAATACGTGGTAACCATTTTCGCGTCAGTGTCCCTTCCACCCCGTATAACAGCAAAAATGTCTCACATTTTCCCCAAATCACAGTCCCCCCACAAATCCACATTGCCTACTCTCAGTTATCACTTGAATCTGACTGCTGCTATATTACTGATGCCTATCATTTTCATATTATTACACGGACTCACTTATATTATACGTCGCTATGTGAATGTGAGCGTACTTACTATTCATTGCTGTTTGGCTCATCTAGTTGATTATTTTTATTCTTTGTTTTTGTTATTTATTGGCGACAGAGTGGAGATATTGTCGAGTAGTTTTTTTTATATGATGTTTTTTTGTTGTTTTTTATGTGTTTTGAATAGGAAGGTATAGCAAAACTTAAGACTTATCTAACACTAGGTTTAGCACGTGACTTCACTCGTCGTAAATTGTCCCACGTAAAAAGAACGCTAACCGCTCAAATAAACTTTCTATTTTTTTTTATTCTAGCATTTTCCAAAGTACTAAGCAGCTAGTAAAGTACCTATTACGATGGTTTAGGCGCAAAAGGCCTAATTCTCAAAATGGCAACAGAGTCGCAAAAGGACTAGTTCTCAAAATGGCAAATTCTCTAAAAGGCTAATTCTCAGAATGGCCAATTCTCTAAAAGCCTAATTCTCTGAATGGCCAATTCTCTAAAAGCCTAATTCTCAGAATGGCCAATTCTCTAAATGGCTAATTATCAAAATGGCATATTTTCTACAATAGTATTCTTATAAATAAAAGAATTCATTTCGATTTGAAATAAATGCTTTGAGTTTGAGTTTGTTGGTTCCGATAAAATCAAGCCAATTTTAAGCTATACCTGTCACTTTTGTTTATTAGAAACAAGGATAGTGAAGTCTCACGAACTACCAGGAGGCCAGAATCATGAAGGAGGTATTGTATATTGTTAATAGGAATTTCACAATCAAATCTATATAATATATTTTTTTACATATCGATATAGTAGGTATACGAAGTAAGAAAACTCCCTTTGTAGAAAATGTGCCATTTTGATAATTAGCCATTTAGAGAATTGGCCATTCTGAGAATTAGGCTTTTAGAGAATTGGCCATTCAGAGAATTAGGCTTTTAGAGAATTGGCCATTCTGAGAATTAGGCTTTTAGAGAATTTGCCATTTTGAGAACTAGTCCTTTTGCGACTCTGTTGCCATTTTGAGAATTAGGCCTTTTGCGCCTAAACCATTACGATTCTACAATGAAACAACTATACTTATATTATAAAACAATAGATTAGTACTTTAAGACGCGACTGTATAACGTGCGCAAACACATCCCTTCCACTGTCGCTCAGCGATCTTTTTACTTGACGGGACTTACGCCCCAACAGATTTTTTGTAAAAAACATTGCCCCACACTACGAATTTGGTGGACGCGTTTACAAACATTAAGACTCACATACACAAACAGCCAGATCCGGAACAACTACCTGTAGGCCATACAAATATTAGTTCCGTACCGGAATCGAAACCGCGACACGCAGCGAAGAAGCCGATCGCTCAGCCGCTGCACCAACCGTGCCCCGGTTCGAACGGTAGTAGAGGTCGGCAAAACACCTCTGTTATTGCAGAAGCGGTGACTACTTTACTTTATCAGGTGGGCCGTCTGTTGTTTCCCGCAAAAGACCACCCTTTGACTGTCCTTCTACAACCGCCTCTTCCAATCCAGGGAAGGCATAGATCACCGCGCTTCTTCAAGATGAATTGGCAATTTCAGACATTCATTGTAAGTCCACGTTTTCTTACGACGTTTTACTTCATCGATGTCAATGATCCATTTATTAATATTACCTAATCAATTATTACGGAAATTTATACTGTCACTTACGGGATATCTTCCGTGATTGTTCATTATTTTGAGCTCCTGATATTTCGACGCTGTTGTAAACTTGTAAGCGCTATGATCGCTGGTTGACTGTAGAATGCGGGCGGATGGAAAATAAATTGTTAAGAGCAGACAAATCTGTCTACCCTCTTTCTTTGTCTTTTGCTACGCGCACAATCACGTATGATATCCCGTAAGTGACAGTATAAGTTTAGTTGTAAACCGTGAAAGCTTTTTTTTTTATTCGTATGGGATATCATCAAATAACCCCCTCAGCTCTGTGCGGAGTGGAAGACTCGTACTGACTAAAACCCATCCATGTTCCTTCTTTGCCCTTTATGTTCCAGGGCCGCGGTATCTCTTTCGAACAGTCCCACCATCCAAACCGTGAAAGCTTAAAACAGTGTTTGAATTATCTGGGATTTTTCAGCATCCTACAGATTGTAATTAAACTACACACCCCCAATCAATACACCCTCAATACACCCACATACAGCACAATACAGGTAAGCCATACATCACTCCCATTAAAGGCTCCGATGCTGCTACCGTTTAATTAACAAGCACACATACACACGCCGGAGTTGTGTCGTCGAGTCTACAGGGACGGATTTAATAATAATAATAATAATATATATCATATATCATTTATTTCGGGTAACAAAGACCCATAACATGTATACCTTATAGACTAACATACATATTTAAAAGACAGTAAAGGAAAAAAAAAAGTAAAAAAAAAAAAAGGATAAAGGATAACGACGAAACGACGACGAGGATGACGGTAAAGGATTTGAAAGACAGTTTGAGCCTGACTGGGCCTATTTGATTTTTTGTTTAGTTTTAAGTTTTTTTTTTTTGTTATGTATTTTTTTTGTTTTATATTGTGTGCACTTGTGGCATGTGCCAAATAAATATATTTTCTTTCTTTCTTTCACTTTCTTCTTCCCTTGCAGGTATCGACAACACAATATTGCAGTTTGCCTGTAGACTGCCGACAGGCACACCTGCAATAAACTGGGCCGCTACTTATGACGTACGGAAAAAATTGCCAGTCAACAATTTATTCTATATTATATTCATTATATACAGATAACAAATAGAACTAAAATAATGATAAAAAGAAGACTAAAAGTAAGTACCTATATTCATATAAACAACGACGACAATATGACACAGGCGTCAAAGTACTCGTCCGCATCACTGTCATCTGGAAAAGTCCCCAGAAGACTGGCAGCATTGCCACACTGAATGGCAATGCTAATTCTTTGGCCAAAGAAAGAGCCAACCGCGATCATGGCGCTTGCAACAGCGTCGAAATATCGGGAGCTCAAAATAATGAACAATCACGGAAGATGTCTCGTAAGTGACAGTATAAGTTTAATTTTGTTGTACTGTAATGGGAAACCTAAGCAAGCACTACAGAATCCTGCTCTGTCCCCCGGCCCCGTGTGGTGGTCGTTCCTCTGTCGCCGGTAACGTCTTATTAGGTAATAGTGCGACACAGCTGATGGGTGGCTCGTTATTGAACGGTATATAAAGGTTAGCTGCCATAGTGATCCGATGTTGCAGATTTCAGTTTCCCAATAACGTATGTAACGTGTGTATTTTTTAATTTTGGTATTTATTAAAAATCACCGATCATACGCAACACCACAATACGCTCCAAGACAGGCACCGGCTGATGTTGGCGATAAGTCTGCGAGGTTAAAATGGGACTGGGCGGGTCATATTTCCAGGATGGGTCAGGACAGATGGGCCAGAATCGTCACACAGTGGATGCCTGAAGACGGTCGTCGTCACCGAGGCAGGCCCAAGAAACGCTGGCGTGACCATTTGGACTCGTTCCTGAATGATTAGCCAGAGGAGGCAAAACTATGGGAGAGTTGGAAAGCAATGGGGGAGGCCTTTGCCCAGCAGTGGGACAGAATAGGTTGATTAAAAAAAATACAATAAAATATTATAATAACAATACATCATGTACGCAGACGATGGGTTTCGTGAAATTAAAACACAGTGGGTGCGACAAACTGTTTCTAGCAAAACTAACGATTTACTTGAGATTACAACTTAACACAATAACACGGGGCACAATGAATCGGGTACAGTTCCAAGACGTCTCAACTCCGCTGCGATCAGACAGGGTCATATTTTCTTTACTTATTAGTTGCTGAAAAAAAGGAAATGACAGGGACATGTCTACAGAATACCTTGATTTTATGCAAAAAATGATAGCTCTAGAGACATTAACATTCAGGAAGAAAAAAGGGGAATATGAAACGTCGATTTCGTTAAAATTTGTATGAAGAAATCGCAGCCCATCTCCCTCTTAACACAAAAATAAAAAGAGTTACTTTAAAAATTACATTAAATCGTTTTGCAGCTACGTAGCTCGGGTATATTCGTAGGCTACGCGCTCGTAGCACGATCTACGCCGTAGCACATTGCGTTGTGCATAGACGCGTAGCGTGGTAGAAACGCGTAGGTTTCTTCAAAGGACAATGGGCATCCATGTATAGGCATATGCCCCAAGGTCCAATAGCCATAAGATACACATAATTGAAAAGAGCTTTTTACGGAGAACCTTTGCTACTAACACGACTTTTGGCAATTCGCAGTCCGTTCAGAGTTATTGAACTAAATAGCTGACTAGTTGGACACCGAAGTTAAGATTCTCTTAGCAACCAATAGCCATAAGATATACATCATTAGATAGAGCTTTTTGACTAGAACCTTTGCCAGTTACACGACTTTTCCCAATTCGTATTCCAGTCGGAGTTATTGACCTAAATAGGTGACTATTTGAGCACCGAAGTAAAGATTTTCTGGGTAACCAATAGCAATAAGATATACATCATTGTATAGAGCTTTTCAAGAAAAACCTTTGCCATTTAACGACTTTCACCAATTCGTATTCCGTTTGGAGTTATTGACAAAAATAGCTGACTAGTTGGACACCGAAGTTAATATTTTCTTGGCAACCAATTAAGGTTATCTGGGTTACCAATAGTAATAACATATGATGCATTGCATAGAGCCTTTTAGAGAGAACTTTTGCTACTAGCATCACTTTAGCTAATTCTTATTCCGTTCGGAGTTATTGACATAAATAGGTGACTATTTGAGCAGCGAAGTTAACGTTTTCTGGGAAACCAATAGCAATAAAATATACACCATTGGAGAGAGCTCTTCTATGATAACTTTTGCTACTAACATAACTTTTGCTAATTCGCAGTCTGTTCGGAATTATTGACCTAAATAGGTACTAGTTGGACACCGAAGTTAAGATTTTATTTACAACCAATTAAGAGTGTACGGGCAACTAATAGTCATAAGATATACACTATTGGATAGAGCTTTTCAAAGAGAACTTTTGCTACTAGCACCACTTTTGCTAATTCGTAGTCTATTCGGAATTATTGACCTAAATGTGTGTCTAATTGAGCACCGAAGTTAACATTTTCTGGGTAACCAGTAGCTATAAGACGTACACCATTCGAAAGAGCTGTCAATTAGAATATTTGCTACTATACAACTTTTGCTAATTCGTAGTCTGTTCGGTTTTATTGATCTAACTAGGTAGTTGATTAGGGACCGAAGTGTAGCTCCTCTCTGACTCTGAATCGAGAAAAGTTGTCAAAGCAAGAAATATTCTTCTTGTTGAGATCAATCCATTGATACATATCTTGACGCTATTGGGCGTTGGGATTGTGTTAACGATCTATCCAAGTTACTGTTACAGTAAGGATTTGCTCCTAAAATAGCATTTTAAGATGTCAATATTTTGAAAATGATGTTTATAGGCTTATAATATGATGTTTGAAACGTACAGTATTAATGAAAGTTAAAAAATTGACGAAATAACAGTATTTAATCTAAATTAATTTCTCAACATTAGACCTCTGTAGCTCCTCTCTGACTCTGAATCGAGAGAAGTCGCCATAATAAGAAATGTTCTTCTTAAAGAGATCTATCTATTGGTATATATCTTAACGCTATTGGACGCCAGGGCAATTCTGCCCATTCTCCTTTAATGCCGACACACCTAATCTTACTAAACACATTAAACGCTAAACGAATTTAAAACAAGACAAATGTCTATGACGAGTGTATGTTGCCAGTGATTACATACGGGACCGAAACGCTCACAATGGGCCTCATCAGAAGACTTAAAGTAACCCTAAGGGCAATGGAGAGGGCTATGCTCGGAGTTTCCTTGCGTGATCAAACCAGAAATGAGGACATCCGCAAGAGAACCAAGGTTACCGACGTAGCCCGAAGAATTGGTAAACATAAGTGGCAGTGGGCAGGGCACATTGCTCGCAGAACGGATGGCCGATGAGGCTGAAAAGTTCTGGAGTGGAGACCGCGAACCGGAAGACGTTGCGGTGGAAGGCCTCCCACTAGGTGATCCGCTGGATGCGTGTCACACGGGACCGGTCAATGTGGCGACATTTGGGTGAAACCTTTGTCCAGAAGTGGACGTCTTTAGACTGAAATGATACGACACGAGTGATGTTATTAATCTTTTTAGAGTCCCCGCATACTGCACGCTTTCTATCGGCCGATAGTTTAGTCGGGTTGGGCTGCTAGCGCGCACACTAGGCCAATTAAACGGTCGGGTTGGCGACGAATGCACAAACCAGCAAGCGTAGCATGACCATGGGTTTTATCGACGGAAGAATCGACGAAATGATAGATCAACAAAAGAAATCAGTCATTTTGTCGATTCTTCCGTCGACAAAACCCGTTTCTACGGTCGCATGCTACGCGTGCTGACCCACAGTCGGCCGACTGCGCTCGAACAGTTTGCTAGTTAAAACAATTGGTTGTTTAGAACTATCATCCCAGTCGGCCGATTAAACAAACGGCAAGGGTGCAGGAAAAGATCGCCATACTGATCTAGCAGTTGGCCGATAGTATAGTTTGAAGGCAATCGTGTAGCGCATCAAACTGATTTATCGGCCGGTACCTTGGCCATACTCTAAGAGCTCGACTTAACTATCGGCCAATATTGAAAGTCTGCACTCTGCGGGGACTCAGAAAGTGGTGCATGATTTGCGGTGCAAGATGAACGCCTGGATACTGTATGTCAGAATTCTCCTTTCTTTATCGTGTGGTTAGTGCCTAACTTGGTGTCAGAATTGTTATGCCGCGCATGGGCCTCTGACTTGGCTTTACAAGCCGTCGAGAAATATCTCGGCTTTTAGTCAACTGATCGCACACAGGCGGGACCCGCGGGTCCACTCTACCTAATGCATGTTTGAATTGGTTGACCAATTTTGTGATTTGTATAGTCAAGTAGAAAATGTCTCAGGCATGCTGGTTTCCTCACGATGTTTCATCTTCACCGAAGCAAGTGATAATTATACAATACGCACATGAATCCGAAAAATTTGAGGTTCGAACTTGAGACCTAAGACTTGGCAGTCCGACGGTCACACCACTAGGCTATCACTGCTCTAACAGAATTAATCAAGTTTTAATGAATCTTCTAGATAATGATAACCGGTACTTATCAAGAGGTGAATACAATTAAGTCACTAATCTTGTAAACAATGGTCAGTGGGTGCTTCAGATTGTATTTTTGTTTGTCAAGCCAACGCCACGAGAGTCAGGGACTGTTAGGGTTACAAATTGTAGCATAATCATGTGTACGGAAACACGGAGGGATGTAGCAGCGTACGTCATTTAAATAGGGTAGTTGACCAAAAAATTAGTAAAAATTAGCCCGTCAGATAGATTTCCAAAAAATTTTTTTTTTTTTTTTTTTAAACCTTTCCCCGCACTAGGTATACACGACACGTATTTTTTGTTTTTTTCACGTTAACAAAACATGAAGACACACTTGGTCGAAAACTTGTATGACGTCACATTTCCCGTATCTGTGATTCTGTGGGTGTGGTTACTGGTTATCCTCATGCCTAGAAAAGTACCAAGTAACTGGATTTTGAAGGCCTGATAGGCAGTCGCTCTATCTATACTATTAAATTAAAAAAATTTTTGCAAAAAAAAAAATGCAAACTTCCAAAAAACAATAAAAAAAATCTAAAATAACTTTACTTTCGGAAATCGGTGACTTTGTTTGTTTCAATGCCTTTTTTACGCCGACTTCTTGTCACGAAACAATTTTTTTACATTGTAACTAGAAGTTATTAAGGAACCATCATGTTTTCAATATAGACCAAAAAAAACAAACTACTGAACCGAATTTGACGAAATTTCAATTTCTGTTGGTAGCAATGTAATACTTTTCTATTTTGTTAAGTTGGTATTGTGTCTCTATGCTGTTTGGTTTGTATTGTCTATTGTGTTAATGTGATTGCTAAGGTAACGTCTAATTTTTAATAAAAGTCTGCTTTAAGTTGAACGGTTGTTTTACTAACATATCAACAGGTTATGGGCCCAGACACATAATCCTAAAGAAAAAAGAGTAAAACAACAGAAACTGTTTTTTCGTCAAAAAGGTAAAATTGTCCGCGTGTGGTTAGAAACCGGCGGACGAGAAAAATACTTGCGAGTGATTGTAGCAAGGTCGGGACGAACAGACAGGAAGATGGCGGACGACAATTCTTTAAAACTCCAGACGTATATAAAGCTCGAGGGAACTTCCAATTGGAATATTTGGAAATTCCAAACCATCGTTTTGTTGCGGAGTCAGGGCTTACTGGAAGTAACAGACGGAAGCAGTGTGAAACCAGAGGACGCCGTTGAGAAGGCTGTATGGGAAAAGAAAGACGCGAAAGCTCAATCATGGATTGTTACAAGAATGTCAGAAAGCGTGATGATGCATATCATAACATGCACTACGTCAGCCGAAATGTGGCGAAAACTTGCGAGCGTGTATGAGCAAAAATCTCAAACAAGTATACATATCGTACAACAACGTTTCTTTCAATACAAGTACGAGGAGGGCACGGCGATGTCAACGTTCTTATCTAAAATAGAAGAACTAAGAAACCAGCTCAAACAGATGGGAGAAGACATTTCAGACAAATTCGTAATAACAAAAGTGCTAATGTCTCTTCCAGATGCTTATAAACATTTTGTGTCGGCGTGGGAGTCCGCGCCTGACGATAAACAAACGCTCGAAAATCTTGTCGCGAGATTACTGATTGAAGAAGAACGTATTAACGACAAGGAGCCTCCAAACTCGTCAGCATCAGCGTTTGTAGCTAAGAAAAACGTAAAGTGTTATAAGTGCAATAAGCTGGGACACTATCAAAGTGAGTGTAACCAAAACAAGGGTTCGGGACAAGACAATAGACCGGTTAAAAAATGTTCTTATTGTAAGAAAATGGGACATAATAAGAGTGAGTGCTACTTCAAGAAGAATCGGGAAAAGGACAGTACGAGTAATGCATTTATGGTGATGAACTCAAATAGTAACGTTCAAGAATCTAAGTGGTTAGTGGACTCAGGCGCTAGCCAACATATGTGCCATGATCGTAACCTATTTGCAACTTTTTCATCGATAAACAATAAAACAGTGATAGTCGGTAATGGCGAGGAGATTAATGCGCTCGGGTGTGGACAGGTGGCGTTACAGGTCTACAATGGCAATAGATGGGTACATACAACCATAGATAATGTACTCTTCGTTCCGAAATTGAAAACAAACTTATTATCTGTCAAATGTGTTACAGAGAGAGGTTATGTTGTTAAAATGGACAATAACTTGTGTAAATTCTACAAAGGAAATAATGTGAGTGCCGTAGCTAGTCGTAACGGAGATATGTACTATATGGACGTGCGTTACAAATGTGAGATAGCGAACGCGGCTGAAGTGAAATCTGGACTTAAAGAGTGGCACGAAAAACTGGCTCATCAAAACTTACAGTATGTGAGAATGGTGCTTAAAAACAACAACATTAAAGTGAACGACTCTAACTTTGAGTGTGAGAGTTGCTTGGAGGGCAAAATACATCGTTTGCCTTTCAGTGCCAGTGAAAATAAAACGAGAAGGCCATGTGAGTTAATACATGCAGATACGTGCGGACCTATGGAAGTGCCGTCCGTGGGAGGATCCAGATACTTCGTAATTCTAAAGGATGACTTCTCTAACTACAGGTCAGTGTACTTTGTTAAAGGCAAAGATGAAGTTAAGAAGTGTATTGAGAACTTTTTGAACAAGGCTGAAAATGTAACCAAAAACAAAGTATTGTGTTTTAGAAGTGATAATGGATTAGAGTTCGTGAACAAAGAAGTTAAAAATTTGTTTGAGAAACGTGGAATAACTCATCAAACCACAGTTCCATATACTCCCGAACAAAACGGCAAGGTGGAACGAGAGAATCGAACTCTTATAGAATCAGCACGTACAATGTTGTGTGCAGCAGGTTTACCTAAGAAGCTGTGGGCAGAAGCTGTTCATACTGCGGCATATGTACTAAACAGAACTAGTAAAAGCAATGAAACTGGAAAGACCCCATATGAAACGTGGACAGGCAAACAATTTGATATAACGGGCCTTAAAATCTTTGGAAATCCTGTGTATGTCCATGTTCCAAAAGAGAAGAGAAGAAAATGGGACCCTAAAGGGGAGAAAGCAGTCATGGTTGGCTACGAGGAAAATGTCAAAGGCTACAGGGTATTCTTCTCAGATAAGAACACTGTTGAGGTAAAAAGAGATATCATATTTCTAGGAAAACAGAAGGAGCAATTAGTTATGCTGGACACTACAATGGAGGAGAAGGAGGAAACTAGTCAAGAACATTCTAAAAACAAAGAGAAGGCTGAAGATCAAGGAAGGAGGATGGAGAAAGAAGAAGCACAGGCTGAAGAGGAAGAGGTAGAGGAGACCCTTAATATGACTAGCGAAAGTGACAGTGTCTACATACCATGTTCAAGTGATGATGAATACAGTGATGATGATAACGGAGAGATACAGACACGTGAGAAAAGTACTCGGATTAGGAAACAGACTTCATTTTACAAGTGTCATCATGTCTATGTTGAGGGAAATGAACCAAAGAATTACCAAGATGCCATGCATAGGGAAGATGCGAGTAAATGGAAAGAAGCAATGCAAAGAGAATTGAATACTCTCAAAGAAAATAATACTTGGACTGTTTGTGAAGAACCTATAACTAATAAGACTGTTAGTAGTAAGTGGGTATTTAAAATTAAAAACTCTAATAGTAATGTACAATATAAAGCGAGACTAGTGGCAAGAGGTTTTGAGCAGTGTGATACAATGGAACTATGTGATTTATATGCACCAGTAGCTAAATTAACAACTTTCAGGTTATTTGTTTGTGTAGCATCAAAGTTAAACTTGCCGATTAGTCAAATGGATGTTACAGGTGCCTTCCTATATGGAGAAATGGATGAAACAGTGTATCTAGAATTGCCTGAAGGTGCATATTGCGGTGATAAAAATATTGTTAAATTAAATAAATCTTTGTATGGGTTAAAAAAATCACCCAAGTACTGGAATGACAAATTTAATTCAGTTATTATGAAACAAGGTTTTGTAAACTCAAAAAGTGATTATTGTCTGTACACAAAATGTGAGGGTGATGCAAGAACATAATTATGTTTTACTGTATGTAGATGATTTATTAATATTTGGAAATAACCAAAAGCAGATATGTGACCTTAAGTCATTATTAAATAATGAATTCAAGATGAAGGATTTGGGCTTAGTTTCCAATTTCTTAGGTATTCATGTAAAACAAGATTTAGTCACAGGGATCACTGAACTTGATCAAAAGAAATATTTAGAAAGTGTATTACAAAAATTTGATATGCAGAATTGTAAAGAAATATGTACACCAATGGATCTGAACTTTAATACTAAAATATTAGAAGATAACAATGATTCTGTGATTGATAAAAACATTGAAAATAAATGTAGAAGAATTATAGGTTGCTTGTCTTATGCTGTGTTAGGAACAAGGCCTGATTTGTGTGTTGCTGTGTCAATTTTGAGCAGATATCAAAATAATGCAAATAATATTTTATTAACTGCCTTAAAAAGAGTGCTAAGATATGTTAAACATACAATAAATTACAAACTTGTTTACAAATGTAATAGCAACTTATTAGTGGGATATTGTGATGCAAACTGGGGAGGTGATTTGAAGGATAGAAGGTCGACAACTGGTTACTGTTTTAAGTTTGCAGATTGTTTAGTTTCATGGTCCTCTAAAAAACAGGCCAGCGTTAGTCTATCTTCTACCGAGTCAGAGTATATAGCTATAAGTATGGCTACTAGCGAAGCATGTTGGTTGATTAATTTGCTTAAAGATTTCAATATTGTTAAAGTGTGTCCTGTCACAATATTTTGTGATAATCAGAGTGCCATAATGGTAGAGAATACTGAAAGTGTCAAGAGATTAAAACATATTGACATCAGATTTCATTTCATAAAAGAGTTGATTAAAAGTGGCAAAGTAATGTTAAAATATATTAAAACTGAAGACCAAACCGCAGATATGTTTACAAAGGCATTAAATAAAAATTTATTGTTAAGATTTATTAAAAACTGTGGTTTGTATGAATAAATTAAATAAATACGCCACTGTAAGAGTGTATTACATTGAGAGGGGGTGTTGGTAGCAATGTAATACTTTTCTATTTTGTTAAGTTGGTATTGTGTCTCTATGCTGTTTGGTTTGTATTGTCTATTGTGTTAATGTGATTGCTAAGGTAACGTCTAATTTTTAATAAAAGTCTGCTTTAAGTTGAACGGTTGTTTTACTAACATATCAACAGGGACCAAATTGAAAGTATGTCCTTTCACATAAAAAAAAGAATATTTCAAATCGGTTCATAATCACGAAGTAATGAGGTAACAAAAATAAAAAAATTACAACCGAACTGAGAACCTCCTCTTTTTTTTTAAATAATGCCTGCCTCGGAGTGATCGGAAAACAACCTCTGATTATCATGATCTATCTTTACACAAATCATCATCATCTGCCTAGCCTTTTCCCAACTATGTTGGGGTCGGCTTCACGGTAAACCGGATGCAGCTGAATACCAGTATTTTACATGGAGCGACTGCCTATCTGACCTCCACAACCCAGTTAGTACTGGGTAATACGATACCCCTTGGTAAGACTGGTTATCAGACCTTTTAGGCCACTGACTACCTAACGACTGTCAAAGCTCTACAAATAACATCCGGGACCAACGGCTTCTTTACACAAATAAAACAATGAAATAAATGTAAGTATATAATAACTTTCTTATTTATTGTATTCTTTTTTATTTCTAAATGTAATTTTTACAATGTTCCTTACAAGCTAAGATATTTAATTTTAAGTAAATGAATGAATTGAACATTTAACTATTTACTATGATCTATGAACACTAACACTTAATTATTTTAACATTACATATTTTACACAACATTTACAAAATTAAGTTGGGCACAGACTTGCGACACAAAATCGCAGATTTTTTAAGGTGTCACTGGGTTTTAGTGCGATTAGTCGCAAGTGTGTACGAAACCTATGTATGAAAGTCACCATTGCTGTCAATGATAGTACATTTTCATACAAAATGACAATATATTTTCGGTATTGCACTATTTTTTTACTACATTTCAATACATTTTGGCTTTATACACTTTTCTAGAGAAAAAAACTGAAATTACAGATTTTGTTTAAAATATCAAGTCAAACGGAAAATGTGACCTATTTCATATCAATAAAATAAAATTGTCTATTACAAACCAATTTCAAAGATTATTCTTAAATAATCTTTACCATAGACACCACTACAAATTTGGAGCATTTAACATGGAATGAATAATCACCAAAACTTATAAATTACTGTACAATACAATTTTACGTCTTTTTTAAATTAAAATTACAAAACCATTCATTTCATTCATTCAATATCGCTCGCTCACAGGTATGACCAGCATTCAATAAATTAACTAATAAAAAATATTTACAATCAATATTTTCACATCCAGATGAGTTACAAATTGGGGTCAAACTTCTACCCATATTAGGTACTTTTTTAGAGGCCAAAATCAGCTGTGATTTTTGATCCCCAGAAATCTTTGAATTTTTTTGTCAAAAGTACCAATAATTACATAATAATACCAACCCATACGGCAAACTTCTTAAACAAAACAAAATAAATAATAGTAATTGATAAATACAGTAATGTTTTCAGTAAAATTTTAACCCAAAATTATTTATCAACATTTAAATTGAAGTTCGAATACGCAGGCCTAAGCGACGTCGCCTCAGCGTTTACGGGAGAAGGAGGTGTAGGTGGGATGTACGGATAGCGGGGGTAAGTAGGGTAGGGGTATGGGTACCCGGCGGGTAGCAGCTGGGGGTTGTGGAAAGGGGGCATGAGGGCCGGGGAGGGGTATCCGTAAGGTAGGCCTACGGATGATGCCGCCGCTTGAAGGATGGATGCGGCGAAGGCTGGGTCGCTGTAGACAGCTGCGTAGGGCCATGCGACGGCTATCCGTTGTCTTTTGTCCTTCATTCTTCTGTTTTGGAACCATACCTGTCGGTAAAGAGATCGTTGGTTAGTGGAATGTTTGTGGGTACATTATTTAAAGATGAGTCGATATTGTAACTGAAAGATTGATTCGACCCTGTCAGACTCCTGTCTAACGGATATCGATCATCATGTCATAATATAAGTAAAAAACATTTTGTCAAATTGTTTAAACCTTATTTTTGAAGTTGATTAAATTCTAAAATGCGTTTAGTAGTTGACAGTTTTTATCGCATCTTGATACTTTACAAAAATGTATTGTTTCTTAACGAAAAAGTATGTGAATAGATTTATTAACAAAATCCCAAACAAACTTGCTACATACGTCATCAGCCAATAAAATAGAAATCTCCGATCCGAACCAAACATCATTAAATTATAAAAAGTGCTAATAGAGATAATAAAACGCTATTATCGCAATACATGACGACCTGAAACCGAGGAATGAATGAACGAATAAGGTTATGGTTAGCGAAAGAATGAATGATTTAATATTAAGTTCGACTATAAGTGTCTATGACTGCTTACGTTGACTGGAAACAATATTTCCCGTCCTTTAAAAAATCTGTATGTAATTGATCTAATAAGCAGGCAAAATGATGGAAATGGCAAGCCCATTAAAAAAAACTGCATGGAATTGAAGTCATACATTGCTTCGTTTTAATAATGGAAGTATCCTCTTTCAAAAAAACTTATTTGGCATAGCGTTCTAAATTCAAAGCTTGCCGTCGCCGCCGTCTGCATTATAAATTTATTGCTTGGCTTTACAAAAAAACTATTATTACCGTAAGTTCTTAGCACTATATCGCTAATTAATTGCATGTTTTCTTATAACTGGGTAGTCATAAATAGTTAAGTGTGTCTAATATCATTTCGGCATAATAAATTGGTAAGACCATTTTTAGAAAAGGTCACGTTAATTGAAATTTTGCTGGATCAGAACTAAGTTGGTATTATAATAACATAAGTTTTTACTGATATGGTTTTCCGAAAAGTAGCCTCAGATTCCAGAACGAATAAGAATAATAAAAGCCTCATGAATGTTAACAGGATTTCCTCAGCTCTGAATCTACGAAACATTTTCGAATATCCTGCTGCCAAAACAAGTAAAATCTTCCATGAAACAGTCAACAAAACCTTCGTAGCTTCGTACGCATTACTTCTCAGCCCGATCCTTCTTTAAATCATTAAACACAGCATAACAGCCGCCCTTACAATGTATGTACACAAAGACTTTCCCTCCAACAGGCCGCCATCTTTGCTCGCAAAGTGTTAATTGGCGGGAACCGCGCGAATGTTCGTACAAAACGACTTTCCTTTAGCACTTCCAAGAAGATTATTGCATTTTATTGTGCAGAAATAATAAAACAAGGGGCTTAACGGCTTGGCTAAAAGTCAATGCTCAAATATAAAGGCGAAGAACAAACTTTAAATGTAAATATAAAATCTGTTTCGTTACAAAATCTGAGGAAGAAAATTGTGACGTTGACAGATCAACTTTGACGGCTGAGTTTTTTTTTTTAATGAGCAATGATACGCAATTTGTACAGGTCAAAGTCGAATTTCTTAGATCATTATTTCCTACCTACAACATCAATCAAAGCCGCCAGCGACAATCTAAACCGTTCATTGCGCAACACTAATCTGGGAACTCAAAACCTCTATTCATTTATTGACACGTTACACAGCATTTACGGCAGCAATAAAAATTAATCACAATAAACAAACATAGGGATAAAAATCCAGTTCTTTATAACTCATCAAATGGTAGCCGAAAGGTATAATTTAATAGTTTTTAATTGGTATTATCGCGTCGTAAAACAGATGCCATAGACAAGCGATGAAGTGTTTTCATTCACTTACTCACTAATGATGGCGAGGGTTAGGCTTTATTGACAGCGGTGAGCGGGCTAGTTTAATCGCTCTGCTTATAAAAACGCAATTTTTATTCAAATTTATTGACATTTCGAAAAATACAGCCATAAGTCTGTAATAAATGTTGTTTATTTATTTTTTTCTCCACAAGAAGAGTGTTTTTAGTCCAAAAGGGCTTTTTCTCTAAGAGACTCTATAGTCTGTTTTATAATCTCGGAGACTAAATTGACAAGTAAAAATGTCAAAACTGACTTAAATGCTATTGAAATATATGTCAGTTTGCCATTTGTACTTGTCAATTTAGTCTCCGAGATTAAATTCAAATTCAAATTCAAATTCAAAATTCAAATTCAAATTCAAATTCATTTATTTTTGTGAACATAAGTAAACGGTAGGTGGTATAAAAAACATTTACTGTAACTGTACACTGTTAAAAAACAGACTTTAATTGAATATTTTATATCAAAAATGAATCTGATAATTTTTGCGAGAATCATGAAATATCTATAGGTAATACATAGAAATTGAAAAACAAACTAGCAGAAGGAATACAATGCAGCTTCAAAAGCAGGTGTCACAAACCGAAATTAAAAATAAATACTTCGAATTTTATCACACCTCCCTTCGGTCCGCCAGTGGGACCTCATACTAATATGGTCATTTTATACTCCTAACGTTCCGTTCTACGCATTAATGTTCATTAGCATCACACAGCTACCGAATAACTCGGTCGGCTTCTTTTAATGCCCATCGACAAATTAGCATGAATGTAAAACTCGAATAAAGTCATAAAAAACATATGTTTTTTTTTTCTTTACGGTTTTTCTTTTTTTTATTGGAAGTGATAATTGACATTATGACCGAACTGAAGAATTTAAATTTAAATTGGCGTGTAGTTTTATAATAGTCGGACTTTTTTAATTGAAACTTTGAAGATTTTTGTTAGTATTTTTGTGGGATTGTTTATATTATTTGGCAGATACGTAGGCGTTGAAAAATGTGTGTTTTTACCTCGCTTATCTGGTAACATTAAAAGCCTTATTTAAAGTTTGAATTTGTGAAACATTTTACACTGAGTGTAATTATTATTTCGTTTATTCATTTATATACATATTATTTACATTTTTAAATATTCTAATATAAAATAATATAAAAAACATTTAAAAATATAAAAAATAGTAAGCCACCAGCACTGGGAACAGGGTCCGAGCCGCCGGTGGTCAGGGCTCTTGAGAGAGGAACCTCCTAACAATACGCGCCGTGTCTAGGAGTACCGCTTTCTGAATCAAGCCCTTGATCCAGCTGCCAAGCGCGAGCCTCCTCAGGTGTTGGTCGAGGCTCTTGGCAATTAAGCCATTGGCGACACGACTATCGGCACAATGACTGCCGTACACACTGAGTGTAATTTATTATTTAAATTAAAGTTTCCCGGGAAAAATACTGAACACACTTTGTCAATATTCCTCATATAAAAACCACTTGAACAATTAATAAATGTACCTAAATAGAATAAATGACATCTGATCTTCTTTGTAAGGCGAACATGGCCAGATAAAGACAAGATAGAGAAGTTTGGAAGGAGAAAGGGGACACCTTTGCCCAGCAGTGGGATAATGGAGAAACAAACAAAAGAAAAAGTAGGTAAGTACAACAAAGCATTATAACAACCATGAATCAAACAATTCCTTCACATTATCATTAATACTGAAATCGAGATATTTACCAATAGAAAACATGGTAAATATCCCGTTTTCAGTATTTATGATAATATTAGTGACTAAGTCAGTTTAAAAACTTAATTTATTCACAGTTTACAGCCGTAGTAATAATAAATACTCAATAGAATCCGTCTGATTCTTCGCACATTTGTACACAACTCGCGAATTAGCGCGCATGACCGTTCGTCTATGGAAATCATAGAGGATCTAATTGAAGTTTATTGAGGCATCATACACTGTAGTCATGAGCGCTAGTTAACGAACCAATTGTTTCTACTGTGGTTAGCAACTGACGGGCTTCGGTATTCAATGTGAATTTGAACAATTTTGCACTTTTTATAACTTTCCTCCTGAATAAAACCGACGTTACCTATTTTTCATTCAATACATGTTTTGTCATAACTGAACGAATGAAAACCTGAGCCTTCACTCACTATGACACATACGAGTAACTTTTCAAGGCAAAGGAAGCATCAGGTTATGCCTTACTCCGTCGCTATTACAAGTTACCTTATACATTTTTCATGCCCTAGAATTAAATATTTCGTTTTGATAATTTTTTTTGTAAACATCTGTATTTGAAGGCAAAAGAAACATCCCATAATGCCTTACGCAAAAAAAAACAAGCAACGGCTGTCATCATGCCTCATGTGATCTGCAACTCGTTACTAACTGACATTCACTTGTCAATTGATAGTGATGTTACGAAAACTGTCGCCAGTTCGTCGTCAAACAGAGGTCGGGTTTATTCGGAACAACTCGTGGGTGGTACGGGTGTGATTCTGAAATAATGCCCGTTTTGTATGTGCCATATTGAGGGGGCGGCCTGAAAGCGTAATTTAATTACCTACTTTTGTTTCGTAAATGTTTCTGAGTGAAATTGTTGGGTATAATTGGTTGAGTCACTGAGAAGAAGTACCTAAGTGTGGTAATGTGTCAACGCTTTGTTCTATTGTTCCAATAACCGCAAGTAAAAACCAACATACAAGATAATGAATGATGTTTTGGTCATTCTAGCGCCAAAAGAACCACGCGCTTCTTTTTTTATGAACAAAATGAACTGTCATGGCTGATTCAAAATGGCGGCCTGTCAAAATCAATAGGTATCGATCCTTACCTTGATAGTGGATTCGGGTAGTTGCAACTGTGCGGCTAGCTCGCATCGTCGTGGTCTTGAAACGTAGTTTTCTTTCATAAATTCTTTCTCTAATCTTGCTAGTTGTTCACGGGTGAATGCTGTGCGGTATCTCCTAGAGGATAAAATGATGATTTGTTATTAAAACTTTTCTTTTAGACTAAGTTAAGAGGACAGTTGAAATTTTTTTTCTATATTCTAAAATTGAATTATTAGAATTTGACTGATGTTTTTTTTATAATAACTATAAAACTGATGTTCTTTTTTAATAATATTTATAATTTCTATAATTTTCTCATTTGAGTCGAATATCTGATGGTTTTAAGATTAAGGAAAGACCAAAAAAAACGATAGCTGGACTGCGTAAAAGATGAAATAGCTAGAACGGGTGTGACTCATGGAATGATGACTAATGAGTAAAATATGAAGAAGTAAGATATACTGCGCCGACCCCAATTAATAGGGAAAAGGGCAGGAGGTTGATGATACATACTTCTCTCAATGTTTTTAGTAAAATCTTTGTATCGAGATAACCAATAAGATAATTTTCATGACCAGTATTTTACATGGAGCGACTGCCTATCTGATCTCCACAACCCAGTTAGTACTGGGTAATACGATACCCCTTGGTAAGACTAGTTGTATGACTGACAAATCTAAAATATACAAACCTGATGTTTGGGTCTGGCACCGTTTGGTTGGGGTTTGTCATCTGTTCTGATTGTGGACTTAGAGACTCTGTGGACAAGGAAAAATATTTTTAGTAAAACTCAATGACGGACGTATAAACTGCGAAGTAAGGCACAAGACATGGGAGGCCATGTCTATAGCCAACAGTGGGTAATGCTAGGTTGAAATGATGATGATGATAACTGTTTCAGTTTCTTTAATTTCCCTTTAAAACACTGTTTTAAGCTTTCACGGTTTACAACTAAACTTATACTGTCTGATACTACTGATAGCGGGTTGACTGGAGAATGCGGGTGGACAGTCAATCCGCGATCATCGCGCTTGCAACAGCGTCGAAATAAAGGGAGCTCAAAATAATAAACAATCATGGAAGATATCCCGTAAGTGACAGTATAAGTTCCCTTTAAAAGTTTTTTGTGGCGCCTTTTGTCATTCTTGCGAAATACGTCATACAAACCCAAGCCTGTTCTCCGCAAGAGCAAAGAAGGTTAAAGTTTACGTCTTCAGGCCTATCACGTATCGTATTCAATCATGTTTTAAAACACCGCGGCACCCTTAAATACCTACTTCCAAACAATAATAAATAAACCCCGTCACATTAAAAACACGACTACTACTCAAAAATCTCTCAATAGAGATTTAGAGGACCGATTAGGAGATATCTTAACATGTTCTAAAGGGTTGTGAGTACCACTTGAAGGCGGCTGACTTTACAACTATCTTAATTACTGTTATGTCTAGACATTTAGACATTAGCTACTTGATCAGGCGGGAGGACACTCGCTCCTTCTGTTTTGTAATAGCTACTGGAGATTTAATGTTGAGTAGCTAACAAAAAAACTGCATAAATAAACGTAGCGTGACACTTTAAGGTTCCGTGTCGACTAGTCCTCACTTATCCCGGGCAGCGAGTGTACGTACCCTTAAAGTAGTTCATCTACTTACTGATAATTTGGTGGTTTTATTCTAAACCTTAATTAGTGTTTCTAGTGAGCATTATGTCCGTAGATTTGTGATAACAAACCTCTTTGTAAAGTCTAAAGTCTATGAGCAATTTCTAAGTTACAGATGTTGATTATTAAGAAAAAGAAAGCTATCAATCTTGTGCTTCTTAAATGCTTGGAATGCTTCTTAAAAACTAATTATTCCCTAGGCCCGAAATTGACTTGTTGTAAAACAGTAAAAAAGATATAACCGACCGCTCCGCTCGGGAACCAGTAGCTCGTAGGTGCTAATTGTGCGCACCCAGACTTTCAAGAGAAACATTAACTGAACAAACACAAATAAGCTATTGTCTAATTAAATATTTTCCCATGCACGGTTTGTCTATTTCATATAAACACAACACAAAGAAGCCGAAAGACTTTCGGCCTCAGTCGATCGCCGCTCAATTTAAAAAAAAATAACCCACCAAAAAGCCGACTTTACAAATCTGATTAGTCGCTGAAGTGGTTCTAAATTTAAAAGAGAGCGGCAAACGGGAGCTTCAGTTCTGGGCCGACACAATTTAGATTGCCATCGACACGCTAAGAAGAACGGGAGCGCTATTTGACATGCCCGTTTTGAAAAAAGAACATCGGACGCTTTTAAAAGTCACGTATTGTTTTAACGGCGGCGTGATTAAGACGTTCATTCCTATTTCCGTTTTGGAATTACATTAGCGTCGTCGCTTATGTTCGACGTAAATTGAGATGCTAAAAACCATTTTGGGGTTAGCGGTCAATTCACATGCATCGCTCAGTAAAAAACGTTCGTCAAAAAAAAATATGACGAAAACTTTAGCTGTAATAATTTCGCATTAGAGAAAATTTATTGCTTTCATAAGTGCGTCGGACTAAACGATTCATGATTTTTTTTAATCGTCAGTCGTGGCGTCTGGGCCACTTGAGTCGTTCCCATGCTGGGTGGCGACAGAACACTCAAAAACCAATTTGCAATAGTCTAGCCGTCCTTCCTCCCAACAATTTGTTGTTGTACAAACTTTTTATGTTACAACCTCTTTACTGAAATGTCTATGGTCCCCAGCTGCGCTATTATGGCGTGTGTCTTTTTGAAAAAAGAACGAGGAAACGATTGAGATTTAAAAAGTTTCCGTTTTAAAAGCTTCCGTTCTATATTTAGGAAGGAATCATACTTTAATGTGGTGACACGGAAAGTATTTTACGTTTGTTTTTTTTTAACATCAATTTATATGACCGGAGCCAATAACACTTTAGTTAGTTCAAGTTTATTAATGATAATAATCGTAAACTAGTAGAACACGAAATACGATGAAATAAAGTTTTAAATAATATTTTCTTGTATTATTATTTAAGCTGTAACACTTATGTATCCGAGAATATTTTCACACATAATTTGAGATGAGTGTTCATTACAACCTCATGAAAAGTGACGTCACCTTCCAATGGTGTCGCTTCGTCAATTTATTTCGAAATATCTTTGTTTCAAAATGTCCGCTAATCGGCTGAGTACACACTTCTTGGAACAGACATAACGTTTTAAGGCTGGGCTGCACAGGGCTAATTATCGTGAGATACTTTTCTTTCGTGTAAAATGGCTTCAAGAAAGAGTGAAAAAATAAAATTGGCTTATTTTCTTAACTAGTAAAAAGTCGTCAAAATCATGCTTTGAAGGTATCTGTGGTATAAAAGAGACAGAGAAACTGTGGAAGGTGTTATTACTGAAATATTCTAAACAACAATAATTGACGATCAAACAAAGGTACTTACTTATGCCGAACTTGGTGTTGTCCCGTTTTAAAAGTTTGTCAGAATTTAGGGAAACGGTGTTAAGTTAGGAACAATTTTTTTTACATTAATTAATGTTTTTACTTGCATGAATATTTTATGTTTCTTATTTTATTTGGCAATGTCATTGGTATGCCCCTTTCGGATCAGATAGGTTTTTTTTAACATATTGTATAAACGTTGAACGCTATTTCGCCTTATTATCATCCATTTACCAAAAAAGTTTTTAAAAATCAATTTTCTTACAAGCTGACTCCAAATTCGAAATAAGACCATTCATTCCCACATCCGGCGGTGTTACAACTCAAAAACCTTGGTGTACCGATAAAACAATGTATCAACAAAACTTCCAAACCATTATTATAGAAACTTTATGAAACGTGTCGTGGCCCATCTATTAGCACTCAAACCAAAACCAGCATTCAAATCATTTACCTAATAAATGATACCTAAAACGGCACGAGACTTTTTGGTTTTTAATTAGCACTAGCAACACTGTAATTGGCTGAATGCGATCTGATCATAGCCAATTTGTGGTGGTGTTTGAGTGTGCCATAAATAACACATTGTGTGAAGTTTGTTTTTGAAAACGGGAAAAGTTACAAGAAAAATCTTGAACTTATATATCCCGCGATCATGGCGCTTGCAACAGCGTCGAAATACCGTGAGCTCAAAATAATGAGCAATTACGGAAGATATACCGTAAATGACAGTATAAGTTTAGTTGAAAACCGTGAAAGCTTGAAACAGGGTTTAAAAATCTTCAAATTGAAAGAACTGTCAACTTTAATGTCATAACACAAAAATGTCTGACCATAAATGCCCTTCGTATGAATAAACTATTGTTACTTGTTATCCCAAATACATTAACAACAAAATTAACCCATGACACAACATAAACTTTAACAAAAGAATAACCCAATAAAGCTTCCCATTCACCGACCGACACTAAACGGTTAATTAATCGCGACACCGCTCAATTTGCGAACCAAACTGGCTCAGTAATAGGCGGAAACCGATAGCCTATACATTAACAATTGGATTATCGAGAATTGCCGCCGCCCCGTGCGTGGCACGCTCCGGTAATTGTATTGCCGTGAATGGCTCCCCTTAATACGTTTATTGTCTATGAACACTGGCTGGTTTGATCGTTCTGCTGATTTTGAAGTGAAACAATATTAGTGTGTTATTGGGTTTGGAATGGTTTTGATTTTATCTTGGTGTTCGAACTACAACGAAATTACTGACTTAATGTTAGTATTATATTTATGGTATCATGGTCTAAAAACGCAACCAATCGCATTAACAAGAACTGCTAGTTTTCATGAACACAACGAAATATCCAAATTTCACTGTGTGTTGGTGGATACAGGCATTGAAACGCAAATAATTATCTCTGGAAAGAAATTAAAAAGAAAAAACTTCAAACACTAATCAATTTAACTCCAAGCATAATCAAAACTTAATCCCTTAGGAATTAAAAACAATTTACAGCAACAGCCAACAGTGGCATAAGACAATTACTGCAAATAAAGCCAATTACACGGTGTCATCCCCTTTCCAAGTCCCCTAAGTCGGGAACACAATTTACTCGATAAAATCCGTAGCTTGTAGTAGGTAATGAAGATTAATATCTCTGTAGGGAGGCAATAAAAACGAAATCAGTTTAAGCCCAATTGACAAGAAATATAACAAGCTTGACCCTTCGCGAGATGTTGATCGGTTGTCGTTTTGTTAAAGATTCGGTATTTTGAAAATCGGGAGTTAGTGAGTTTTGGGTGTGAAACGCATTTTGACAGATGTCAAATATAACGTTTTTAACTGGACGTGTATTTATGGAAAGGATAGGCAGTCGCTCTGTATAAAATACTTGTATCTTAGTTTAGACTGGAAGCCGACCCTAAAATTGTTAGGAAAAGGCTAGGCAGATGATGATGATCTTCTTTTTCTAACCTGGTGTCTTGAGTTTTTATGCCGCCCATTGCCTTGGCTTTACAAGCCGTCGAGAAATATCTCTCACAGTGATGATGATGGCGTAGTTTTAAAAAACTAACTCTATAATTTCTACACTATTATTATAAATAGGAAAGATTTTTTTTTGTATGTTTGTAACGAATAAACTCAAAAACTACTTGACCGATTTGAACCATTTTTCACCAATAGAAAGCTAAATTATCAGGAAGTAACATAGGATATAAATTATATTTATACCATGCAAATTAGCCGAGCCATCACAATTTTTGCGGACGAAGTCACGGGCGAAGTGCTTGTATATTTATAACAATAACGAACAATGCAATCTGCTTAGTTATAAATATTTAATATTACCTACGTTTTTCAAGTCATGGAGAGAGGCCTTTGCCCAGCAGTGGGATCATTTAAGCTTTCAATAACAAGAGAGTGGAGTCTCATCATTGCTGTCAAAATAGAATTAGGGCAACATTTTAATAAACCTATTCATTAAGTTAATTACAATGACAGAACAGTGCAAATCCTGACGCCAATCAACAACCCTGAACCAGCCATATGCCCATATAATTAAACTAAAACGAACAACATTATTTCGATCCACGTACGCTCAATATGTCCCGGGATTAATTGACATCAATTAAAAATGGCGGCTAACTGTCATCTATCAAATAATGGCGGGAAGTCCACCCACGCTTTTCTTTCCATAGACAAGCTATTTAACTTTTGCGGTGGCAGCTGCGGTAAGTTGTAGGTTTTATTTGACATTAATTGGTGTCGATTTAATTTATTATTGTTGGTTTGTGTTAATTGTTATGGCGAGTGTTTAGTTTAATTGTACTAGATGTTAACGGGTTTTCGTTTAAAATGGTGTATTTTTGGTGGATTGTAATTTCTACTTGTCGTGTGAGGTTAATATACAAATTATTGATAAAGTATTATTTTATCCTCAATAATCATGAGTAAGATAGTGCCTAATAATGATTGTGATTTTTGGGGATCATAAAATAGCGGTGTCATCGCTTTTTCTGTTACACGTTGTATTATGTATTATACTAGGTAGTATCTTTTACTGTTTCTACACGTTGTATGTGCAGTCACAAAGATCATCATCATTCTCTTGCCCTTATCCCTTCATTTGGGGTCGGCGCAGCATGTCTTCTTCTTCCACACTTCTCTATTACTCGTCATCTCATCAGACACCTTCTATCTTGCCATATCATTCTTTACAAAGTCCATCCATCGTTTCTTTGGTCTTCCTCTACTCATATACATCCAAATTTATACTCAGAACTTTCCTCACGACATTTTCCTCACATTTTCATTACAGAGATCATTTAAATAAAAAATTGCGACTGAAAAATAAGGTAATGAGTACACTGAGAGATTGCTGAACTTTTTGCTAGTCTCAAAAAAAAGTCTACCTAACCCAACGGTACTCCGAGATAACATTACATTACAGGCCAATAAAAATATTTAACCCAAGGCGTATACAATTTGAAAAATATTTTTAATAATTTATTGACCATCGACAAAAGAGTCGGCAAGTCTCAAAGATAGTTGTAAAAAGGCAATAATTGCTTTAAGAATTTAACAAACTTACATTAACCGTCTCTAAAGCTTAATAAAACCTCTATCCCGTATCAATAAGGCTTATATTACTGTAGCAAAGTGTTTGTTAGGTCGTAAAGTTATGATGGTTTGAGAATTACCTACCATTTGTGTGTTTATAAAAATGTCTGTCCGTTAGCGCTTTGTGGATTATTGCGAAGGCTACGTCGTTTATTACTGTTATAATAATATTATTAATTTAACAACTTATTCTTAAGGATTCGTGTTATTTCGCCGACAAAGATTTTTGGATCCAAAAGTGCGAAAAATGTATTTGCTAATTTCATCATAGTAATAATGTCGCGATTATGATTATAATAAGTCAAACCCGTATTATTATAACTACCACTATCAACATGTTTATATAAAAAAGGAATGTGATCATAATCTGTATTTCCACCATCATCATCTGCCTAGCCTTTTCCCAACTATGTTGAATTCGGCTTCCAGTCTAACCGGATGCAGCTGAATACCAGTATTTTACATGGAGCGACTGTCTATCTGACCTCCACAACCCAGTTAGTACTGGGTAATACGATACCCCTTAGTAAAACTGGTTGTCAGACTTTTTGGGCCACTGACTACCTAACGACTGTCAAAGATCTACAAATGACATCCGAGACCAACGTCTTAAAGTGCTTTCCGAGGCACAGAGGGAACTCAGTATGTAATAGGTGGTCACCCATCCACCAACATAGGCAAGCACGGCTTAACCTAAAGATCGACCCGAGCGGCTGTTATTATTCCTCCTTACATGAAGCGACACAAGGTTCTAAAATATCAAGATCTCAGATTAAAAAAAAACAGTTCTGAGTAATTAGAAAACTTATAAAACATAAAAAACGGAGCTTTTAAAAAAAAAATATGACAGTCAGCCATTATGTAGCTCAGTAGCTGTCAAATTGTGACAATTGAAAAGTTCTGTATGATTCTAGGACATTTTTTACAAATATGGGGGGAAACTGTATACATGCTTAATTAATGAAGAGTGATATGTATTAATAATCGGTTAAGGTGAAAGAACAGGACAGTGATACATTATTAACCTAAAAACAAAGGTAAAGCAGCTAAACTGACCTTCAAACATCAAAGTGTCAAAACATACACTAAAATTATTATAATTAGGTTAATTTATCAATTAAACACATACCTTTACTCTTTGGCGACGACGGCGGTGTATTCTGACCGCTCAAATCACTAAACACATTACTTTTACCCATCAAATCTACAGTCAACGGCTCACGAATCGATTTGTAATCAAAGGAATATTTCTTAAAAGCCTCCATCTTAAAAAAAAAAATAACAGACGGAACCTTGCTTGTTGCCTTTGCCTTCGATCGAAAAAGTGAACTGTCAACTGTCAGTTTGTTTTCGATGCACAGCGCGCCGCCTCACTAAAAATCTATAATGCGTTGACCAATAACGTTGCCCGTTTTTATCCCCACCAATCAGGGCGGGGCTTCATTATCTATTGCCTTCTCTTTCGCTCATGAGCTTTGTTGAAGCTCGTTCAACGTTAGGTCGGTGGCACAATGAGGCCTTGTTCTAGATTTTGTTCATAGATTTGTCGCAATATATTTTCCTTGTTTTAAGTGAGCGTTGGCGGATAAGAATTGATTTGACATTGTTTTAACTTTTTTGTCGTGCCTTTTAGTACGTTTGTTGTTGTAACTCTTACTAATTGATGCTAAGTGGTCGTTACATTTTATCAGTTACAAAATAACTTTGATAGGTAAATAAAATTTAAAGATTTGTTTTCTAAACTAACTTTATAAAACACAATAATCATCAATTGCCATTAACATATCTAAAAAAAGAAATTAAATAAAAATAGATAATATGAAGAATCTTTTTAAAAGATTTAAAATAATTTCTGAACAAAACACAGTTATTTAAACACAACAACTTTACTATACCTTAATTATATCTTAACCAATTCCTTTTAACATTTTCCACAACCATTTTTATCACCAACTCCACAAATTCCACTCCGACTTTCCTCCCGCTACGTCCTCACCCTAAACTTTTAATCATGCGCGCTCATCTTCCATAACAGCCAGCACTGAACATCATGAACCCTTATTACTGCGAACCAGGTTATTAATACGGAACCAGCTAGTTTTGTGATCTATGGGCTTCAGTGAGCACTGGATCAGTGCTAGTCTACTTGGATAGAGTTTAGTTTATGGGAAGCTGTGGAGATTTGTGCAAGGAGGTTTGTTACTAAGGAGATTTCTCTTTAGTTTGAAACCTACTTTAACAAATCTTCTTCGTGAATGGTCTACGATATAAAATATTAGAAGTATAACATATCTTTTAGTATAAAATATGAGGATTATTATCTTTTAGTTGGGCAGTGAATGGGTTAGTTTAGGCTAATTGCAAATACATTGAATTTATACTACATTGCTATACATTGTGTTTTCTTACTGAATTCGTGTTTTAATTATTATAGAAAATAATTGTAAAAACCAGCAAAGATTTGTAAAAAATAAAACGATTTTTTAGACTGAAAAATGGAAAACGAAAAGGTGATCGTCTCATTCGGCCACTATCGATCGTATATTGACGACAGAAGCAGAAAATACAGTTTTTTGACATTTTAGATACGTTTAAAACCTAATTGACGATGCGGTCGAAACTATGCCAGTCGTTTCAGCGGGTAAATTCTTCGTAGTCTCTTGTAAAGCCTAACCTTCATGATTCAATGGAATTACAAACTGTACCTAACAAAGTGTCATCACAAAAACTTAAAAACAAAGAAATCCTGTACCAAATTAACTGACCATATCGAACAAGCGACTATTCTTAGAACCATTACGTATTCACCAAAAATGTGGAAGCAGTAAAACCAAACGATACGCTATTAATAGCAATGACAAGGCTTTAGCGACTGCAATAAAAGAGAAATTCTCAACTTTCAGTGCGGTCACAATACGCCACTCCATAATTGAGCAAAGACAATACATTATTGTGCCAACATGCACAAAAGAGAACGAACTCTTTACAAATGCCTCGCTGCGTTTTGGCGGCAATTTTGACAGCCGTCACGCTGTGACAGTGTCATAGACAAAAGCTTATTTTTCTTTGAACAGTAGCTGTTTTGTTTAAATTGCTACTGGTCTACCGATGATTTGTCAAAATTAAAGCATGAAGTATAATTTTGCCTAGAAGGTTGTACCATTGTGTTTTTCTTAGTAAATGTGCTGTAAATTGTAAAATAACGATCTATGATATGACAATAACAAGATCTCGCTAACTATACATGAGTAACCAATTTACGTATATGATCGAAGGTAACTTGTTGAAAACCTCGACCATTAATCGTGTGTCACTTAAGTTACCAGCTCATGTTTTTTTAAAACAAAAATCGTATGGTTTACGTGACATACAGGGTGTAAACAGACCCTTCACGAAGCCGTTAACCAAGCTTCTGTACATCAAAATAAGTAACCCTACACAAAAATTATTGCTGGAAAATGACTTTTTTTTTGGGGTGAAAAATAACCTTTTATGGTAAAACTCAATGAAACGCATTCAAAACTTTGTGCTTATGGATGCATTGAATAGTAAACGGGTCATGGAGGTATTTAACGTAAAGTTCTAACATTAAAAAATTGTATTTAAAAAAAACTTGTGAAAAAGTTGGAACTTTGACCCCCAATATCTCCATAACTAGAAGGTTCCCAGGCATGGTCTAGAACAAAAAAATGATCGCATTAGCGGGGAAAACAAGTGCCTTTCGGCTTCGTTAAGGGTCTAGTTACACCCTTTATTAAAATTTGACCACAAATCATATCTTCCTAGCCACGACATGATTGCTAGTTAATTTCTCGACGGCATGTAAACTAAGTCAGTGGCCCATGGGTGTCTTAAAAAATCTGACACCAGGTTAGGCACTAACCACACGATAAAGAAAGAAGAAGCCAAAATATAAACGTCTTTAAAGAAAATTGCTTGCAATCACATTATGCATAATATGCTAGCAACCAGAATGAAGTCTAAAATGCAAGATCTTGATTAAAGTGAATAAAAATAAAAAATAAAAATCTCTCCCCTGAATTATCGACTTCGCGATTAAGATAAAGATAAGTTTATTTGTCAAAACATGCGTATACGTGTAAATTAAGCATGCAGAATGACACAATATTGATATTTCGTAAATGTTTCACCCGTAAGGCGTACAAACGCGATGTACTGAAATTCCCTTAGGACAAAATCCATGGAGGGCCTTTTTTAACGCAGCCCAACGATAATGACATATAAAATACTAGCTTTTGCCTGCAGCTTCGCTCACGTTTATTTAGAATTTGACAATCAATTCGGGTTGTAATCTGCATGTAATAATATAATTCAACAACGATTCGAAAGAAACGTGGTGCAATCTGTACTTAATCATAAGAACTTTATTGTTGTTTTCTTCGGGAACAGTACTTTTTTCGGAATGTAAGGTGCCCTATGTCCGTTTCTGTACAGTCACGAGCACCAATATGTAAACACTTAACAACTTTAAAAGTGTTTTTCTCCTACTGTTTTGATATTGTTACAAACATAGTATTCTGGAACTTATATTTTTATGGAAAAGATCCTATGTCCATGTTGCAATCGTTATTTGTCGCGAAAATTGCTTTTAAATTTAGGAAAGTGTATACATATTGGTGCTCGTGACTGTACACCTGACAACATATATGCAAAATATCAGGATTATCGGTTCTTTGGTTTAGGCGTGAAAAGGTAACAAACAAACAAACTTACTTTCGCGTTTATAATATTAGTTACAAAGTTAGGATGGTATTCCACAAAATAAAAACGAATAAACCTAGCTTGCTTTTCTTTCTGCAAAAGAGAAATAAACATTTACCTAGTTTTACAATAATTTAAAAAAGCCCATTTTTTTATTTTCATATAATAAAAAAAATTAACTCAATAAAATCAAATTAGGAATCAAAACGTCCCTACTAAATTAAATACGAAATCTATCAAAACAAGACACTATCTCCTATCTCCAACATTCACCCCTAAAAAAAACCCACCGGGGTGTCAGAATGTCGGCATCGCAACAAATGGGACCCCTTTTTTTGCCCCCTTTTCTATAATAGCTTTATTTTGTAAACAATCTGATGCCCAATTGAGTTTTTATTATGTAAATATTAGTCGACAATTCAGATGTTTTGAGAGGACTATATAAATTCTAGGGATTTATAAATAATTTGTGGATTAGTGAAGATTAGTCTATGGATTAGAAGATCATTATTAGTAGTGATGAGAAAAACTTATTGATGCAACGATTTTTGTATGAACAGACAAAATCGTTAAAATATTTTATAGTTTGTTTTTTATGCAGTTTTTTCACCGTATATAACGATTGTTAAGAAATGATGACGAAAAACGAAAAGAGGAGCTCGTAGCTAAATAATAACAACCTCTCGGGTCGATCTTTCGGTTAAGCCGTGCTTGCCTAGGTTGGTCTGTGGATGGGTGACCACCCATTACATAACGAGTTTCCTCCGTGCTTCGGAAAGCACTTCAAGCCGTTGGTCCCGGCTGTCATTTGGCCCAAAAAGTCTGACAACCAGTCTTACCAAGGGGTATCGTATTATCCAGTACTAACTGGGTTGTGCAGGTGAGATAGGCAGTCGCTCCATGGAAAATACTGGTATTCAGCTGCATCCGGTTAGACTGGAAGCCGACCCTAATATAGTTGGGAAAAGGCTAGGCAGATGATGATGACGAAAAGCGTGTTAACAATACCTTTTTCGTTTAGTTTTCGATTATTGCCTACGTGTTTACAATATTTATTTTTGCTTTTTTTTTCAAGCTTTTGTAAGTTAAATCTTATTTTAGTTTATAGGTATCTGTTACTGCTTGCCGTCGGTAAAAGCTTATCTTAAGATAGCGACGCGACGCCGACGGACGGAAAAAAATGGCGTCGGGTTTTCAAAGTTGAAGAAAATACGGTACAAACAGAACTCGTAAAGCTAAGCTTTTATTTGATGAGTTTCATATCCATCTTATGGCTATCGAAATTAGATGTTACTGTCCCAATTACAAGGACTAATCTTCAAAGACATTGTGAGCATTTAAATTATTTTTATGCCGCTAAAGTACCGTTAGTTTCCCTCTTTTTTGCTGTACTCAAATAAAATCTTCGCTAATATACCTTTTACTAATTTCTAAACAAAATACCAAGTTATCGAAAAAAAAACAGTTACCTAGCCATTTTACAGTTGCTTTGTAAAACATCAAAGGAAAGAGCGGGCAGCGTCGGGCGGCAAACATAGTCGGTCACTTTGTGTCGCAGTAATTACCAATTTACCGTCATTAGACATTTACCGCTACACAAAGTTATTATTTTATTGGCTGGTAAGGTTCGGGAGATGGAAAAAAGTAGAAAAGATATTTTTGAACGACCTGTTTGGTAATTTAAATAAAGGGTGTAAAAAGACCCTTAACGAAGCCGAAAGGCACTTGTTTTCCCCGTCAATGTGATCATTTTTTTGTTCTAGACTGTACCTAGGAACCTTCTAGTTACGGAGATATTGGGGGTCAAAGTTCCAACTTTTTCACAAGTTTTTTTTATAATAGGTATAGGTACATGTTTTTAATGTAATATTTTACTTTCCACGACCCCCGTACTACTTAATCCATCCATCAGCACAATGTTCTGAGTGACTTTTCATTAAAAAAAAAAAGTCGTTTCCCAGCAAAAAAAAATGCGTAAAGTTACTTCATTTGACATATAGAATGCTTGGTTGGCGGCTTCGTGAAAGGTCCGTTTACACCCCGTATAAGTACGGTTTTTAGGGCTATAAAACCTTTTGGTAACAAGTAAAGCAATGACGAGATCTCATTAACTTTAGATAAAAGTAGCGAAAAATATAATTTTATATGTAAATATACGGGGTGTAAACAGACCCTTCACCAAGCCGTCAACCAAGCATTCTGTACATCAAACTAAGTAACTTTACGCAAAAATTTTTGCTGGGAAACGAATTTTTTTTTTGGGGTCAAAAATCACTTTTTACGGTAAAACTCAATATAATGCGCTCAAAACTTATTGCTAATCGATGCTTTGAATAGTAAACGGACCATGGAGGTAATTGGAGTAAAGTTAGAACCTTAAAAAGTAGTATTTAAAAAAAAACTTGTGAAAAAATTGGAACTTTGACCCCCAATATCTCCGTAACTAGAAGGTTCCCAGGTATGGTCCAGAACAAAAAAATGATCACAATGACGAGGAGAACAAGTGCCTTTCGGCTTCGTTAAGGGTCTTTTTACACCCTTTATAAGTAGTACATTTTGATATAGTGGAGTTTATTATTGCAGGCGAGGCGGAATTTACACCCGAGCCGCAGGCGAGATTGTTATGGAGTCGAGAACTGCAGTAACAAATGCCCACGTGTATCAAACGATATTTTTCAATACACTTCCTCGAAAACTGGTTCTTATAGCACTACGATTAGGTTCAACATGCAAAGTATTTCACACGCGTGGATTTTTTTTCATTTATCTCAACATGTGCGGAAATAAACATTTCCAGAGATAATATTTTTAAACTAAGTCCAAATTGGTTCAATGCCCATAGTCGGCGGTGATTGTTTTTATTTAATTTCGGCAATGAGATTTTATTTGGGTTGCTTTTTTTTAATTCCCCGTATTACTTCTTTTAATATTTATTTTTATACAGTCTTTCAATAACCGTATCAATCTTACATTGTTAATTAAGAAAATCTGACTTTTTATTCTAAGGTAGTTTATTTACGCAGCTAGGTAAGTATTTAAATTTAACGATAACATCAGTAATTTTAATTAGCTAGCTAGAGTATGGGCATTTTTGCGAAAAAGTGTACTTAGGTGAAATTGTAATGTCTCAGATCATTTTTTTTTACCCTGTCAGTAGTCTGTACCCATAAGATTAAACTAAGGATACGAACGTAAACTTTTGTGATGTGTAAACAATTTTAATTTTCTTTGTTTTAAAATTGAAAGCACTAATTTTTTCTTAAAAAATCTTTGCACGGGCAAGATTGCCTTTTAATTAATCTTAGAACTTAGACAGACATAAAATTACATCACACCTCGGCAAGTCATTTAACCTACTCGCCTTTTGTTCATAACTAAAACTACATATTTCTGAAAAATTAAAAAAACAAAAAAAAACTTACCATGAGGTCTATCATCAACGCCATCACTATCCACCTCACTCCGCACGCTCCCGGGACTCGCTCTCTTCAGTTCCTCTTGCTGCCCTCCCTGTTCACTCTGGAACCCTCCCATCCTTTTATCATAGCTCATGAAAAACGGGAAATTCGGGACTCGATTCTGTTGGAAATAGTATCCCATTTTCCCATCCCTAACTTTGAGTTCCTCGTCTTCCGAATGCTCGTTGGTTGCTGAATAGTCCTGCGAAATGCTGTTCTCAATATCGATTTCGGGCGATCGTCGTTCGTTCAGACCGACAATCGATTCAATCGAGAAATTCTTCGAAGGTAACTTCGTTTGCATTTTGCTGATTTCCGATTCCATCACTACACTAACACTGGCCACTGCGCGGTTTTCGATTTTTTGTATTTGGAACGTCCGAATGTTCGTTGTGTACTGATGTCAGTGCGGTGTCAGTCCGCTGTTGAGGACCACGCCTCTTTGTGAGGGGAGGTTATTTCATTATCCTCTACGTTCAATTGAATTTCAACCTACTGTCTTTAACATACAGTTCATATTCCTTTGAATTATATCCAAATCTCCCCAACACCCGAATTAAGATAAGTAAATAGCGTCTCTATTACAAAAGGAGTAAGGTATGTTTGAGAGTGATTGGAGATAAATAAATACGTATTATGATCTGGTATAATGCGACAAAAAATGGCGACCGATAAATAATTTAAATAAATAAGCGCTCGATGATGTTCCGTGTTAACTACTGTTGTAAAGGTTTGTTTGTGTCTGCGAATATATGGTTTGGATATAATATGGTGTTTTATTTTATGGGAACAAAGAGCGTTTTTGGGAGATTTTCTTTGTCACAGCGCTTTAAACGCTAGGATAGTGAATGTTTCGCCCCTGGCTTTAGGCCTTACACTCAAGGCATCCACAGGATTACTCCGGTTAAGCAAAGCCAGCCTCAATTTAATTAATTATAATCTAAATCTCGAAAATGACCATATTTTTTATTTTTTATTTAACTTATTTTTATTAAGTATATTTTCAAATTTGATTGTGGACATTTTACATTTTATTTGACATGGATAAGTATTGCATTTTTTTTTTAATTTTTATAGATTATTTTGAGATGTAAGTAATAGTATTGTGTGGTGTGATTTGTCTTTGATTATTTAATTACTTACTAACATTATTTTTAAGTGAACTTACTAACAAAATTATGGATCGTTGTGTCTGAAATAAATAAATTGAATTGAACAGGCTGAACTGCAAGACACCAGATAAAAAAAAAAGTGAATGTTGGACAACACTCAGACAGAAAAGACACGAGCATTTTGACCACCACGCTTGTTCAATGCCTGTTGGCTTTTTCAAAGTTGGAAGTCCAGCCCGTGTTTCATGACCACCGTAGAAACGGGTTTCTTTGACGGAAGAATCGACAAAATGACAGATTGTGTCGACAAAATGACAGATTTCTTTTCACAATTAGTCATTTTGTCATTACAAGTTACGCGAATGGACAAAATAAGAAATGAGTACATAAGAAGAAGTCTGAAAGTGGCGCCGGTGACTGAAAAGTTGTGTGGTAATCTGTTGTCGTGGTATGAGCATGTGATGCGGAGGAATGAGGAAAATGTCGTGAGGAAAGTTTTGAGTATGAATGTGGATGGGTTTATGAGTAGAGGAAGACCAAAGAAATGATGGGTGGACTGTGTAAAGAATGATATGGCAAGAAAGGAGGTGTCTGTTGAGATGACGAGTAATAGAGAAGTGTGGAAGAAGAAGACATGCTGCGCCGACCCCAAATGAATTGGGATAAGGGCAAGAGTATGATGATGACGACGTATACAAGTATAACGTCACTGAAGACTCAAGCATTACTTAAAGTTACTTTCAACCAATCAAGTAACTTGAATCTTTTAAGTTATACTTAGTCTTGAGACGTTTAGGCAGCCTAAAATGGCCGCTTCAGCAGAACCATAATATGATAATATAATATGAATTATGTACGTTACAAATCGTTAAAGGTCACAAAGTGACAATTCATAAATATTAAAGTGCGTCTGTGACCATGTAGGATAATGTTCCTACTAGCTTTTGCCCGCGGCTTCGCTCGAGTTAATTTAGAATTTGACAATCAATTCTGGTTGTAATCTGCTTGTAATAATTCCGCGCCTCAGAAAGCACGACAGCCGGGACCAACGGCCCGGCTGTCATTTGTAGATCTTTGACAGTCGTTAGGTTAGGTTAGTCAGTGGCCCAAAAAGTCTGACAAAGAGTCTTACCAAGGGGCATCGTATTATCTAGTACTAACTAGGTTGTGGAGGTCAGATAGGCAGTCGCTCCATGTAAGATACTGGTATTTAGCTGCATGCGGTTAGACTGGAAGCCGACCCTAACATAGTTGGGAAAAGGCTAGGCAGATGATGAGTAGCCCAAAACTCAGTCTTCAGAGAATATGTGCATAATTATTATAGTTGAATAGGAATAAATAAAGGACACCAGCCCTCATTATCAGCCTTTAGTAGTCCACTGTTGTAGATGGGCTCTATAATTGCACGCCATTCAGATCGGACACGATCCCTAGCGCTCCTGAATCTAACTTGCAAAATCTTGAGGCTAGCAGATTAGCTGAACATAAAGACATTCAAATATTTACGAGCCATAGACCGGACAAGGCGAAGAAAATCGTAATCCAAAACTTGTTACTACTTAGTAACAAATCGTCCTATCTAGTGTCACACGCTCGCTTGTCAGGTAGTATTCGTGTGTCAAAATCAAAAATGTTCGGGATCAAAATTTTTGTATGTAAATATTTCCAATGTCCGCTCTATAAGTCTTTTAAATCTCTTTGGCTGAACATTACTCTGCCAGTGGTTTACCTCCCGGGGAGATTTAGGGACCTCGCGCACTACGCGACCACGACCACGACTTGTCGCATGACCGGCGCCTATCTTGAACAAAACTGGTCGGACGCCTGGTCGTGCGTCTAAACTTTCCTCCTGGTTTCGACCAAAAGTTGCTTCTGCGGCCAAAAGTCGTGGTCGTGACTGCGTGGTGCGCGAGGTTCCTTAAAGTGTTATATCGGTTTACGAAACGGTTACCATGACGTATTCAGTATATCAGTCTGTTTTTTTTTTAATTACCGATTTTTTGTAATAATCAAAGAAAAAACATAATAATCAATCATGTGATTTGTATTCAATATTGTAAAATTATTTTGTGAATGCATGGAATAAAAGGCTTTTTTATTTTATTTATTTATTATTACCGATGAAAATTGTTTATGTGGGGGGTTCAGAATGATGTACTGAATACGTGGTAATCGTTTTAGCGTCGGTGTCCCTTCCACCTTGTCTATGGCAGGCAATAAGGAACTCGAAGCTAAATAAAACCAGTCAGTCCAGTAAGCCATAACAGGCAGAACGCACTGATTGAAGACATGGGCCTACCCACGTTGGGGCAAGGTGGGGCATTTGCTCCACCCTGCTCTCTGACCCGAAGCTATGATTTTTTAGGCAAAATTAATATAGTAACAAAATTAAATATCCATTTAAGTAAGTACTTTAACATTTTTCACATTAAAATAAAAACTTGATTAAGGTCAACAATGGCAGAAAACCGTCTTGTCCGCCTAATGTCAGGTCGGTATGATGAGTGTGCATAGAAAGAGGGCTCTGGAAGCACAACATACATTTGAAAACGAAATTTTTGCTAGATTTAGCCAGAACCTTCGCAGCTTATTATTGAAATAAGGTGAAGTGCAGTCAATAAAATGTATCAGTCAATTAATAAAAAGCATTTGAAATTTTCTGCGTTTATTACTTCTGCCCACCCCTTAAAAAATGCTGGGTACGGCTATGATTGAAGACCTTAGTCTTTAGGCTCTGTGGGAGACGCGGCGAGAAGACCCGACGAAGCCAAACCCCCAGTTAAATTTTTCTTTTTGCCCTTCTTAAAGTTATTCCCACCGAACTGCAGAGTTTGCCCGAGGTAAACAAATTCTGGAACAAACTCGAGAGGACCGCCATTGACAACAAAAAGTCTTGGGGTGACGAGTTCGTTGAACCTAACCTGGGTTTTGTCCAAGTTCTCCCTGAGACCAATATTTCTTGAGGAATCAACTGTCCCGCATCTACTGCAAGTCGTGCAGCTATTCGGTTAAATGAAGATGACATCGTCATACTGACTAGTCATCTGCGTTATTAACGATCTTCACGTCAACATCGATGTATTTGAGTGAATTCGCAAAATTACTGTTGTTTATTTTATGCTATAGTGTAGATTAAAGTAGGTAGGCTAAATGTTGTTGTTTTATATTTTAAATATTGTGTTTTATAGTTAGGGAACTTAGAATAGAAGCTATGATTGTTATACATATTATTATAAGTACCTACTACTAGTTTTTTATGTTTTTCATAGTTTTATAATTGTAAATAAGTTAATTTTAAAACCACGCTATCGCATTAGGGATACACCTGTAATGATAGTGTAAGGGAGATTTTAATAAATAAATAAATAAATACTTATTTTTTTAAAATCTGAGTTATCGTCCATCCTGCTTCCGGTTGAAAAGAACACTCATAAAAGAGAGCTGCGGTTCAACTCTATGGTCCATCACTTTTTGTAGCTTGAATTGACAATCAAACTTTGTATAGTTTTAACGTGCAACAATTATGTCGCTGCTTATTCTTACTATGTATTTAGTTATTTATGTAAGCAATATCTGACATAAGCAATTTGATTACATAACAAGTCTAAATTGAGGTTATGAATATATATTTTTTTCACTTAAATGAATGAAATACAGTACTATCAACCCAAGAAATGTAGTAAGTGATCTTTTTCGCTTCGTTGCTACTAGTGCTGCCATCTAGTATACAGTAGCCGTTACTGTTACACAGCGCCATCTATTATTCAATAGCAAAATATGCTGGTGAGCTTGATGGTTATATAGTGTTTTAAAAATAATAATAGATGGTGCTATTTGCATTTTATTAGTGAAAATCTATTACATCTGTGGTCACAATATTATCATGTACAGCACGCATCAGGGTATCAGCAGGATTAAGGTGAAAGCGCCAGGGTAGCCCCGTTAAGTTCATATTAACTTATTTCATGAAAATAGTTTTAGTTATTGAATAGGGTTAAATGAACTTAGAGGGTTGTATTGATAATTTTAATGATTATAATTCGGTCAAACGGCTTTGCGTAGCTTGGTAATATAGACTTTAAATACTGTGTTCACGATTTAATATCGTTTAAAGATTGTAAAATCCGTTCCGATCCGATGCGTTGCGAGCCGTTTGGTGGAAATCATCCTTAAGTTTAAGCACTTTAAGCATTTAATAGGAATCCCGACTAGTGTAGGTTGAGATTTTGTTACAATATTTTGTTTTTAATTGTTATTAAATTGGCCTACCATTGACCTCAATCTACTCCTGAGGACAGTGATGATACCAAAATACGACACCCCTTGGTAAGACTGGCTGTCAGACTTTCGGGCGACTAACCTGTACACAACTGTCAAAGATCTGCAATTGACAGCCTGGACCAACTGCTTAACGTGCTTTCCGAGGCATGGAGGAAACTCGGTATATAGTTGGGCATTACTAAGGTGCTAAAATGAAAAAGTCAACTATCCTCACGGGATCACTTCAAATAATCTTTATCTAAATATATAACAAACAGAGGTGCGACTAAAACTGCTTCAAACTAACCTTGTCCAGTTATTTGCACATAGCAGCTATCACTTAGTGCTAATGTGTATTATGTTCTCGTTAGCGTGTCGATGACAATTAAAATTGAGTCAGCCATGGGCGTCAGATTGGTTTCTCTATGATTTCTCGAGATTTCGCACCCGAAGAGTCGAGGCGTAAACGGCCTGTGCGCATGCTGTGTTCACAGGAAAAGAGAAGAGGCCAGTTTTATAGACAAGGTGATGAACAAACCAAATGTGGAGAGTAGCCCAGACGTTTTAAGTGTTTGTTCCCTCAGTAACTTACCTAATAATGAAAATCTAAATCTTTGCAAGTGCATCCCCTTGCACCGACCCTTGCGACGAGATTGGTACTTTCAGCAGCGTTCATCAGCTCCTGTGATGTGCAAACAAGAGGACATGCAGAACACGTTCCCATCGTTTGAGGGGCAACACCACATTTACACTCTAGGGCAGAGTTATCTATGAATCTCCGGTTTTGTTTAAGTTTATGTTAGTTATCATCAAACCATACGAATATTTGCTAAGGTTAATAAAAAAATGGGCTTAAAACACGATGGAAAACCGTGGTTTTCAGATCGCTGAACGTAAATTAGGTTCTTCGGGCATGTAGACACATCTAGGCTGGACCTGAAAGTATTCTGAAACAATGTAATAATATTGTATTCGATATTCAAGCATAAATAAAATAAATCCCGATAAACAGCTGTTGGTTTTCTTTTTTATAAAATGCACCCAATTACCGATCACCCTCTATATAGGTTGACTGGTAATTAGTAACCGATACTTTAACACGAGATTGTACTCATAATAACAAACAACTTTCCCAAAAAAACTTTTTTTTTATATTCATTCACTTTTATCCCAATAACACAACAGCCGTATGAAATTCGCGCCATACGGTTCATACGGTTCTAATGCAATAGATATTTATCCTTATCCATCTTTTCTATACAAACTTCTTTTTATTTATAAAATCTATCTGTTGTCTGACGTTGATCTTCCAACTGCTGATTATGATGCGATTTTCTCATAATTGTAGACTCCTGACACCTGAAAGATTTGTGTGTAGAATACATTTCTAGTAAACTAATCCTAACTTCCAACTTAATATTATAAATGCGAAAGTAAGTTTGTTTGTTACTTTTTCACGCCTAAACCACTGAACCGATCATCCAGAAATTTTGCATATACGTTGTCAGGTGTACAAAAAAGGACATAGGGTACCTTTCATCCCGACAAAAGTACTGTTCCCGGGGAAAACAACAATAACGTTCTTAAGATAATAGATGGCGCCACGTGTCTTTCGAATCATGATTGAATTATATTATTATAGAAACTTTAGTAGTACCTATGTTAAGAGTGTTTTTTCTAAATTAACGCGAGCGAAGCCGCTGGCAAAAGCTAGTATGTAATGTAAATAAATAAAATGTAATGTAATGACCACCGGCAACCTGGACCTTGTGCCTGATGCCGATGGGCCTTCTTTTTTTATTTTTAAATGTTTTGTTTACATTTGTTTTTTTTTAATATTTAAAAATGTAAAGATAAGAGATTACTAGATAAGAGAAATGATGAATAAAGGACACAATAATCGCGGGCCTGTGGACGGTGAGTAATGGGTTAGCTCACCGTCCGTCCGTCTTATGACGACAGGCCGTGTCGACGGCGCGTTCGTGTTCCACGCGCGCCTCAAAGAGATGTCAGCAACCAGGAAGGGGCCCGCAAGGGCCGATGCCTGCCAGGGCTGCATGAGTGTTCGAAAGAGATACCGTGGAACACAAAGGGAAAAGAAGGATCATGGATGGGTTTTAGTCAGTAAAAGTCTGACACTCCCTCCCACTCCACCCAGAGTGGGGGGGGGGGGGATATTTGATGATTTCCCATCCCAAAAAAAAGGACACAATAATGAAGTACCTAATGTCCGTTAAAAAAGTTAACATTGAATATTTCGATTACTTAATAAAATAATAAACTTAATCTAAGTAGGAGCCCGCACAGCCGTCACTCACTCACGCATTATCAATAAGAATCACATAATTTTCACGTAGGTAGGTAATGAGGGTTCCTGGTTAAAAACTGTCGCTAACTTTAGTCGCACTGTGAGGATATGGTTCGTCCATGTTTTACGGACCGAGTGATAAATGAGGGCATTAGGGTATAAACGGGGTCGGGGGCCACGTAGTGGCTCCCGACCACCGTAGGCGCGGGCCTGTGGACGGTGAGTAATGGGTTAGCTCACCGTCCGTCCGTCTTATGACGACAGGCTGTGTCGACGGCGCGTTCGTGTTCCACGCGCGCCTCAAAGAGATGTCAGCAACCAGGAAGGGGCCCGCAAGGGCCGATGCCTGCCGGGGCTGCGGGACTGTTCGAAAGAGATACCGTGGCCCTGGAACACAAAGGGCAATGAAGGAACATGGATGGGTTTTAGTCAGTAAGAGTCTGACACTCCCTCCCACTCCACCCAGAGCGGGAGAAGTCATTTGATGATCTCCCATCCGTAAAAAAAAAAGGGTATAAACGGGCCCTTCACGAACCGTCAACCAACCATTCTGTACATAAATCAAACTTAGTAACTCCAAGAGGGCCCTGACCTGATCTTTCATCTCTTCAGATTACTTATACAAAAGTTCACTAAACGTAGGATTTAAAACTATATTTGCCTGTAAAATTACATTTATAACACCTGTAATGCACAGTGGGTCAATGCTAACTGTCCGATAAGAATCTTTCCTTGTTACACATGAATGTTAATTTTGACAAAATTTGGCAATTAAAAACGGTTACCTATTTACTCTCGTTTTGTTAATTCTCCTAGGCGAGATTATTGGGAAGTAAATAATTGTTATCATTAGAACCTTGGCCGAAGTAGGTTGGGGACGGTTTTCAGTCTAACTAAGTTCAGTCCCCATTACATCAAGTTACCACAAACTGTCTAATTTCTCCAAATGATTTTAAACCATAAATTGTTGGGGGTTAAGTTCAAAATCGAATGAGAAAATTTGACAGTTTGTGGTAACTTGATGTGCTAGCGACTGTACATAACATGGAACGAGGAGCGACCTACCCTAAACTACTAACTCTAACACTTGTGTAAAATTGCTCTGAACCTGCTCATTAGGTAGGTACCTTAGCCAAACTGCAACTGCTACTTTTTGTAATCGTAGCGGGCCAAAAGTAATGCAAACTAACCTCTAAAAAATAAAACAAGTTTCGCCGGACTAGACTGCGATGATGTGGCCTGCATTCGCGGGTAGGTGAGGTGGGGCGGGTAGGGTATGTAAATATAGCGCGGGAATAACTCACTTAGGGTCAATTTATACTAGCGCAGAGTCGAAGCGCATCGAAGTGTCTATCCAAAACTGAACATAACAAATTCAACCTTAACTCCACAGCGTAACGCACACATCACTTCTGAGATTTTAAAAAGACGCGCGCATTCTTCGGTTTTCCCGCGTCTGCGCGTGAACAACGCTGATTGGTGCGCGCGCATTCTCGCGTATCCATGCGCCCACTAGCGAACCTATGCTTCATCAGTCGGAAATTGGCCTGCGGAATAGCACTGCTGTTGATGGCCATTACTACACGTAAAAAAGTGCGCGCGTATTCTGGCGAATATACAGGGTGTAAACAGACCCTTCACGAAGCCGTCAACCAAGCATTCACGTTTCACGAAAAATCACGTTTTACGGTAGGACTCAATGTATCGCACTCAGAACATTGTACTGATGGATTAAATAGTACGAGGGTCGTGGAGGTGTTTAAAGTAAAAATCTCACTTAAAAAAGATGTATTTTAAAAAAAACTTGTGAAAAAGTAGGAACTTTGACCCCCAATATCTCCGAAACTAGAAGGTTCCCAGGCATGGTCTAGAACAAAAAAATGATCGCAATGACGGGGAGAACAAGTACCTTTCGGCTTCGTTAAGGGTCTTTTTACACCCTTTATTTACATAACACTTAACATCACGCCTGTAATCCCCGAAGGATTAGGCAGAAGTGTACCTGATAGCACACCCACATTTCGGCTTCGTTAAGGGTCTTTTTACACCCTTTATAGTATAATATTTGTTGTATAATAGTTGTTCCGGGTCTGGCTGTTTGTGTATTTGAGTTTAAATGTTTGTAAACGCACCCTGCGTTTACAAACGTCACATACAGGAGAAATATACAATACAAGAGAAATTCCTAGTATGGGGTAACGATTTTTTTTTAAGCAAAAAATCGTTTTGAATACAAGTTCGCGGGCCAGTAGGCGGCTCGGGGGCCGTATGTTGATTTTAAACCTAAATGTTACAATAACGCACTAAGAATTCAAATAGGAATTAGGGCGCTTTCACACCACTAACTTCTGCTGCAATTCAATCGCGAAGCTGTAGCGAAACTGTAACTTCATGAAGACGGACTTCTGCTACAATTTCGCTATTCACGGAATCGTCAAAAACAACTGAAATATTTTTTTTAAAGCGTACACCTCAGGGTCATCTGCTGTCTTCTATGGATCAGCATGTTGGGCCACAAAAGGGATGAATGAAAGGCAATTGCATGTGGCTGTGATGAGAATGCTAAGAGGGATGTGGAGTGTTGACGCGAATGGATAAAGTAAGAAATGAGTACATAAGAGGAAGTCTAAAAATGGCGCTGGTGACTGAAAAGTTGTGTGGTAATCGATTGTCCTGATATGAGCATGTGATGCGAAGGACTGAGGAAAGTGTTGAGTATGAATGTGGATGACTATAACAGAAGAGAAAGACCAAAGAAACGATGGATGGACTGTGTGAAGGATGATAGGGCTAGAAAACAGGTGTCTAACGAGATGACGAATTATAGAGAAGTATGGAAGAAGAAGATATGCTGCACCGGCCCCAAATAAGTTGGGATAAGGCCAGGAGAATGATGATGATGATGATGACAAGTCAGCGCGACGCGAGTTGCAACAAGTGACTAGAGCGCATGTCGCTTGATGAGAATCGCGTCGTGTCGCAAATCGTATCGCCCGAGGCTGTAAACAGGGCCTTAGGTTAGATTAAGTTAGTTAAAATTCATTACAGGTACATTTTTTGCAATAACGATTAGGATTTAGGTACCATACAACATGTCTGACAGAATATTTCAATGTTATGTCTTTTTAGTTTTTACATAGATTTATTTAAAGTTGCAAAAAACTTAAGTGATCTCATAATTTAGCGCTGCCCTGGATCCCTATTACGTCCAGAATTTTAATTGTATATTTCATCTGTGTCTGAAACCTACTAACACTAGAAATTAAGTAAAATTGTTACTAACCCTATGGACTCCGGTCTGAAATAAAAAAAATCTATTCTATTCTATATAGGAATGTAAGGCAATCGGGATGCAGTACTTTTTATCACAAATCGAAAGATTTTGAAAGAAATGACATATCAATTGCTTTATATTTTGAAAATGTACTTGCTTCGTTAGATAAGAGACCAAAGACAGAATAAATAAGTAATAGACGTCTTCCCTACAGTGAAATCCATAAAATCTAATTTGAATAAAATGACAGCTGCCAAAACAAAGGGACTAAGCTTTGGTCATACAGTATTTTACGATTTGTAAATAGAGGTAGTTATTAGGGCCAATTAAATTAACTATTAAAAACTGAAAAGGGCAGAGAATATAACATGACATTCTACTGCTGCTTTGTGGATTATAGCAAAGCCTTCGACTCATAATAACATGAGAAGATTTGGCAAGCTCTTAAAAATCAAGGGCAAATTTAAGAGCTTGCCTGCTTGATTGTATTAGTATACTTAAACAAATTTACGATAAAGCATAACCAAAATCAAATTAGAAAAGGAAGGTAAAGAAATAAGAATCGAGAGAGGGGTACGTCAGGGCGACCCAGTGTCACCTATACTGTTCACAGTTGTTCTGGAAGAAGTATTCCGGCAATTAGACTGGGAGAAATGTGTGTTCAAAATTAACGGCAAAAACTTATCGGACTTGAGTTTTGTAGATTACTTAATTATCATCGCAAAGTCGAGAGAACGACTACAAACTATGCTCTGGATAAAGAAAGTCGTAAGCTAGGATTAATCATGAATACGGAAAATACTTAGGCCATGACGGACGGGCACCAAGAATACATTCATAAACAATAACACAATTGATTATGTAGACGAATATAGATCTAGGTCAACAATCTCGCCCATAGACCTTACCTCCAAAGAAATTCGTAGACGCATAGGAAATGCATGGAAACAATCGTGGAGTTTAACAGAGGTCATGAAAAACCAAGAAATGAGAATCAGCAAGTTGAAAATCTATTAAAGAAATTTGATAGCTTGTAGTAGCTTAATGTGCTGGCGTCTGTACACACATCCTGACAGACATTAAAATCAAATTTTAAGAAATCTTTATGAATGTTGTTGAACTGTCAAAATGAAAATCATTGTTTTTGTATGTAACGTAATTAAGTACCCACTGTTGATTCCAGTATGGGGATTTCATTATTTGATAAGTTTGTAAATTGTTATTGGAATGTGCTATGGAGTGGTAATGGAATTAGTTACACTGTAAAATATAACAATAAATCATATTGTTAACATAAGAGACACATATAGCACTAATTACACTTCAAACACTAATCATCACTGTCACTGTAATTAAAAATGATGAGTTTTCCGTGTCTACAGCTCAGCTCTTTGTATTTTCTATTTCTTTCATTAGTGCTTCGTGAAACCTATTGACTTATGTATTTATACTCACATATAATAGCTAGATATGTACGTACCTACATTTTTTACGTTAACAATAACATACATGTCTTCTGTTACGTAATCTCCTCTAATGAAAAAACGTAACAACCATATTGAAATTACTATTAATTAATTTAGTATTTAACAATCAATTCGGGTTATACCTTTTTTTTTTTTTTTTTTACCGATGGGAAATCATCAAATGACTTCTCCCGCTCTGGGTGGAGTGGGAGGGAGTGTCAGACTCTTACTGACTAAAACCCATCCATGTTCCTTCATTGCCCTTTGTGTTCCAGGGCCACGGTATCTCTTTCGAACAGTCCCGCAGCCCCGGCAGGCATCGGCCCTTGCGGGCCCCTTCCTGGTTGCGCCATCTATTGTTTATAAGAACGTTTTTGTTGTTTTCCTCGGGAACTGTTCACTTTTTCGGGATGAAAGGTACCCTATGTCCGTTTCTGTATACCTGACAACGTATAAGCAAAATTTCAGGATGATCGGTTCTGTGGTTTAGGCGTGAAAAGATAACAAACAAACAAACAAACTTACTTTCGCATTTATAATATTAGTAAGGATAACTATCCACAGAATGATGTTTCCTTTTATATTATGTTCCATTACATAAGGTTCTTCACTCATTGCAAATTCACGAAAAAACGACAAACAGACAGAGAGGCTTACCAGCCCCCAATTCAATTATTTGCTTCACAATTAATTTCCCTGTATTTACCATAATAATCAGGTTGTCACCAATTAATGTCCAAACAGAGCGATACCCAACAACAGCGTAGCTTTAATGAAGGTACATTAAAACATAGGGAGGCGTAATGTGACCAGCGAGAAATAAATAGTCCAGAAAATTACCAGCAACCGCGAATTTTCGCGTCTTTGTCTCTTCGAACCTGTATAGTAGATCATCATCATTCTCCTGCCGTTATCCCAATTTATTTGGGGTCAGCGCAGCATGTCTTCTTCCTCCATACTTCTCTATTACTCGTCATCTCAGCAGTCACCTCCTTTCTAGCCATATCATCCTTCACACAGTCCATCCATCGCTTCTTTAGTCTTCCTCTACTCTTATAGCCATCTACATTCACACTCAATATTCTCCTCACTATATTTTCCTCTTTCCTCCGCATCACATGCCATTCTTCTTTAATAATACATGATAGAAGTAAGCGCCACAATCAGTCTAACTGCGCTCTGAATCTGAAAACTACCTCAAATTACCTAGCCCAATGACGCACTAATCTGCATTTAAACAAGACCACATCAATCCTTTACTTGTTTACCGACAACCAACACGCGATTCGCTCGCCTCTTATAAAAGAGGTTTCATTAAAAACACACATTCCATTTGGCTTTACAGTCTTTTTGACGAGTGCATGTGCGAAACGGTTTTTAAAAAAATCAAGTGCCATTTCTCTGTTAGTGGAAAAAAATCATAATAACTTTTCTTGTGGCATTAGAACTAGTTAGATTAGCAAATAAACAAAAATGGAGCTCAAATAATAGATAATATAAAATTCTGCTGTCAGCCTGTGACCTGTCACTTTTCCCGCCAAAATAAAAAAAATACAGATAATAAATCGTAAAATCCCGGGACGGCGTAGGCAATAAGGATGGATTACAATAATTGGACCATGTACCCACGCATGGGGCTGCGCTCCCCAAACCTGACCAATACGACGGTGAGCCTTCAGGAGAACTTCGAAATTGATTTGGAAGACACCAACTGGATCCTGACGTCTTCGTTCATCATTTTCACCATGCAGACAGGTATTTCATCCTACTAATATTATAAAGAGGAAAGATTTGTATTTTTGTGTGTGTGTATGTTTGTAATGAATAAACTCAAAAACAACTGTGCCGATTTCAAAAATTTTTTCACCATTAGAAAGCTACATTATCCCTGGACCCTGAGTAACATAAGCTATATTTTATTTATTTTGCTATTTATGTACACACAGTAGACAACACAGGAAAATAACATTATAATATATGAGTACATAGGTACTGCTTATTTCTTACGAAATTTCTGCCAGCAGACCTGCAAAAGGAGAAATGAAAAAGAAATGTAGACAATAATGTGTGAGAAAAGGAAGAGAATAATGAGTTTATGTGCCTTACCTAACTTAACCTAAAATATTATATATAAATACACATAAAAAAAAATATATATATATATACATATATTATATTAATATATACTTAAATAAATACTTACATAATATTAAGATATATAAACTAATAAAAATATATAATAAATCATGATCAATAATCATGATCTTTTATCTCAAAATGTTTAAAAAAATAAATGTCCACCCGTGCAAAGCCGGGACGGGCCGCTAGTACATTATATTTTGACACTGGCTAGTTTCGTTCTTTTGAGTTGTGGTGGCCTTTTTTGAGGCTGAACAGTGGTAACGGCTGTGACTTACGATTTGTATGTTGTGGTTTTGAACTTTCCTTTGTTTAAATCATTTCACTACCATTTTAACAACGTTGAAGGTATATACTTGAGGAATCCGGCAAGTCGTTCAACCAAACATTCGAGAACATGTGCTCGCGATGGTAACGGTCCTCCTCCATACAGACAGGAGCCCCGTGTCCCACAAATGGGAACGTTATAAGATAAATTATATTTATTTACCCTGCTTTCTTGGTTTAGTGATCACACGTGACCGCAGAGCATGAGGTTTAGGGTTGAATTCCCAGGTCAAAAATACGAAAAAAAATTAAATCACACCAATATTTAAAAGCTTGCTTTAAAAAATGTTTTTTTATTGTAAACATGTTTTAATACATAACATCACGCCTGTAATCCCTGAAGGGTTAGGCTGAAGTGTAACCCACCCACATTTCGCCAGCTATGTTTAAGTCCCATGTAATAGGTGGCGAGCCTGTTGCCATCCACCGGGCAAAAGTCCAGACTCCGTGGCTGCTACTGAGAAAGTCCTGTTGGAGAAACCACTTTGTCCGACTAGGGAATCGAACCCAGGACCTCATGCTCAGCAGTCGCGCTTGCGACCACTAGGCCAACTACGCAGTTCTTTTTAATGTCGAAGGATTTCCTTATCCTTATTCTTACTAATATTATAAATGCGAAAGTAGGTTTGTTTGTTTGTTACCTTTTCACTCCTAAATCACTGAACTGATCATCCTGAAGAAGAATGGCAAGAGCTTAAGCAATCTGGGGACCACACTTAGAGCTCGCGTACATTCGTAAAAATACTCCCAAAAGATAGGTCTCGGTCAAATTAAGATAAAAGGTAATCATAGCATATTTTTATAATATTGGATTTGGCTAGAATAACATAATTTATAAACCCGCTTGTGGCGTGGGCAAAATCAGAACTAATGCCGCCATCTTATTTTTTCAATACATTTTGCAAATGTTTAGCAAGAGCGCTCTCCTGTCAACCTCAATGGAGCTTCAAAAGATCCATGTAACACTGTAGGATAGACAATTACGTCAGTCGTAATGTCATTCAAAAATATTTTCATTATTATACATCCAATATACCTTATACTTTATTACAAGTACGTAGAATTTAAGGACTGTCTAGGTATTTAGCCTGCGGAGGCCGCACTTGCACAACCCATCACATTGTCTTATGATTTTGGTCGGCTTATTCTTTAATGGCGCAATTACACTAATCGAAAAACAAACAATGAAGCTGGACGAGTCTGCCCGAAGACGGACGTACTCGACGGCGTTTTTTTACACTTGGTCGTTTGACGAATTCCATGGGCAATCGAATTCGGGCGAACGACCATGTGTAATTGCGCCATGGACTAGGGCAAATATGAAACATTAATTACAAGTTGGATAAAACATTTATTTTAAGCAGCATAGCATTATAATCTTATAACAACTTCTTCAAATAACTGAGCGACCGGCGGCGCGGGCATGCCATCATCATAGGCATTACCATAATCATTATATGATGCTCCTCGCACATACTAGTAGCAACTGTACTGTTTATGTTTATGGCATTGTTTTAGCCACTATCATATCTATACACCTTCACTGTACGTTTCTTTTGTTGTATAGTTCACCACGAAACAAATAAAACTGTTAAACTAATAAAATGCACAACTATCCACAACAAAACCACACATCTAGATTTTAATTGATCAAGACAGAGAAGTGACAATATTTATGACATTTATGACATATTCTGTTTTCATAGATGACATAGCTTTGAATGTTGCCATTTAAGCTAAATTCTCCAAAAAAACCTTACGTAAGTACTTTACATTTTTAATATCAGCAGTCACTAATTAATCATTTATTTAGTAACATGATAATTGAGTATCATAAAACTTGTTGCGAATCTAATAAGAGGCTGACTTAGAAGCAAAGAAAGCATGTGTTTCCAAAGATAGGAGGAGTCTTACTCAAAATGGCTTAGATTAGATGAGACAAAACAGATAAAAATATCGCAGCTATGTAAACGGCTTGTCTTATAATACTAGGTAGCAAACGTCTCATGGTACTCACTATTACTACCAGCAAAATCATTAATTAGTATTATTATAGAAATTCCATTTTCTGTTGAATATGGTAACTCGTCACTATTTCTACGTTTCGATATTACAAATGATTGCGTTTAGATGTTCAGATTTAGTAAAATATTTGTTTCTTCTTTTTTTACTTTGTGCAGCTTAGTAAAAAAAAGATATTATATGGAAAGAAACGCCCCGTAATTGCTTCATATAAAGTACATACTTTCATTGATGAACGCTTCTGAAATTAACTGAGCCCTAAAAAACCAATCTTCTGTCAGGTGTACAGAAACGGATATAGGGTTCCTTTCATCCCGAAAAAAAGTATTGTTCCTCAGGAAAACAACAATAACATTCTTATGATAAAAGATGGCGCCACGTGTCTTTCGAACCATTACTGATACTGATACTGCTAGCCTGCGTCATCCCACTGCTGGGCAAAGGCCTCTCCTCATGACTTCCAGTTGTTTCGATCCAGGGCTAATGTGGGCCACTGGTCGTTGGTTCTGTCCAGCTTGTCCCGCCATCTTCTACGAGGTCTGCCGCGACGCCTTCTGGCTGTGTCAGGGCTCCAGAAAGATTATTGAATTATATTATTACAAGCAGAGTACAACGCGAATTGATTGTCAAATTCTAAATTAACGCGAGCGAAGCCGCGGGTAAAAGCTAGTCATACATAATGCGATTAGTAGGTAGGTAATCATTTAGGTATCCTTCAAAGTTTTTTCTCACAATGATCTCATAAAACTGGCTACGTGTCAGACCACGTGCAGTGTTAAGTTCCGTAGTTGCCTTTAACAAAATTCTGACTTAGGACCCGAAGGGGAGCAACGGGACCCTATTACGAATTATTAAGTCCGTCCGTCTGTCTGTCAGCGGGCTGTATCTCATGATCCGTAATAGATAGACAGTTGAAAATTTCACAGAATGTGTATTTCTGTTACCGCTATAACTACAAATAATAAAAATTAAAGGGGGTGCTCCTACTACGATGGTAAGGAACCCTTCATGCGCGAGACCGAGTCGGACTTGGTGGGTTTTTAACATTTAATTCTTTTTAAAGATTTTAGTTATCCTCTTTGTCAGCGTGATTATATTATTATGTATGTTACTTATGCCAAATTACAGCTTTTTTGGTATTAAGAGTACAGACAGACTGGCACAGCGAAACTATAAAGGTCCCTTGTTGACTACGGAACCCTAAAAATGGCAATTAAATGTTGAAGCAGATACAAAACCACAAGTGCAGGGTTTTCCCAATAAAAAGGACAGGTCATAATGACGAGGCGTACGTTCACCACAAAAGCAGTAGGATTATAAATAATTGGTAAATAAAAACTACCGGATCTTTTGGCAATGTTTCTTTTTTTTTAGAAATATGTGGTATGCCTATGGGCATCAGATCATGGTTGTGGAGACCAGGGGACCTAAAATGTCAGCTTTAGCAGAATCGTGGTAGGATGAATCACGTTAAAAGTAGTAAAAAAATGTTAAATTTCATGAAAAAGTCATTCAATAGAGTTAAATGAACGCGTTATACAGTCAAAACATTAAAGACGTATTAAATGAGCTGCCAATAAATGAGGATGATTTTATTAAATCACCAAAAATTATTCATAAACGTTCCTTGGATAAAGTTCGTAAGTGGATAGGCGTTGAAATCGAGTCCACAGTTCGTAAACGTTTAGTGTCCACCAAGGATAAATTATTTATTGATTGGGCGACTAGCAGTTTCATCGAGGATGTTGAAGTAGTTTACATTGTCAGTCAGAAACACTGCGGTAACAAATTACCTTTGCTAATTGCTCCGAAGCATATGAAACAAATGACTACCCGCATAAGGATAACTTAAATTATATACCTTCGTCTAATTATTTAAATTATCCTTATGCGCATAAAGCCTGTAACAAGACCCTTAACGAAGCCGAAATTTAAGACACTTATTCTCCCCGGCATTGCGACAATTTTTTTGTTTTACACCATACCTGGGAACCTTTTAATTACGGAGATATTGGGGGTCAAATTTCCAACTTTTCACAAGTTTTTTTTTAACTAAATGTTTTTATTGTAAGATTTTTACTATAAAACACCTCCACGACCCCCGTACTATTCAATCCATCCATCACCACAATGTTTTGTGTACGACCGTAAAACGTGAATTTTTATCCCAAAAAAAAAAGTCGTTTCCCAGCAATAATTTTTGCGTAAAGTTACTTAGTTTGATGTACAGAATGCTTGGTTGACGGCTTCGTGAAGGGTCTGTTTACACCCTGTTTATCGGTCACGGATTCCGACCGACGCGCTTGCCGATTCGCGATCTCCACTCAAGAACACGTCTACCCCAACGGTCATCGGTTCTACGGCTAAATGTAACCGATCCATTTGCCTCTTTAGCTTTGCTTATTCTATAGTGACTGGTAATTAGTGACCGATACTTAAACACGTGATTTTGCTCATGATAACAAACAAACTTCCCAAAGAAAATTTTTTAACGGCTAACAGCTGATAGGTCACAGGGGCGTGCGTGCGAATTTCGTACGGCTGTTTTGTTATTGTGATAAGTCTGTGTATAAAAAAATATTTCTTTGGTTAAGTTGTTTGTTATCATGACTAAAATCACGTGTTTAAGTATCGGTCACTAATACCAGTCACCCTATGGCTACACAATACAAATGAACCCGTTTGCGAAGTATCACACGAGTGACGTGACTTGAAGACATGGCTCCCTGCCAGCAGAGGCCAACCCTGCCGTTTACCGATATTTATTACAAGACAATGCTGAATTTTAATTGAATAATTATTATAAGCTAACTTTCTTAATCGGTGCTCTTTGCCAACTAGAGATATTTTATACAGGGTGTAAACAGACCCTTCACGAAGCCGTTAACCAAGCATTCTGTACATCAAACCAAGTAACCCTACACATTTTTTTTTTGCTGGGAAACGACTTTTTTTTTGGGTGAAAAATAACCTTTTTCGCTAAAACTCAATCTAACTCATTCAAAACATTGTGCTTATGGATATGCATTGAATAGTAAACGGGTCATGGAAGTATTTAAAGTAAAGTTATAACCTTGAAAATTTGTATTAAAAAAAAAACTTGTGAAAAAGTTGGAACTTTGACCCCCAATAACTCCGTAACTAGAAGGTTCCCAGGTATGGTCTAGAACAAAAAACTAATCACAATAGCGGGGAGAACACGTGCCTTTCAGCTTCGTTAAGGGTCTATTTACACCCTTTATTCTTTGTCTCCATTGAAGTTTTAGTACAAACTGGGTATAGGTAAGATATACCGGTTTTTTAGCATACAAGGCTAAATTTGGAAAAAGTTACCTCGGTGATAATGATAATGTGGACACAGTTATCTCGGAGTTTGGCCAGTAAGATAAATTGACCTAAGTTCAAGGTAAATTTATATCAATATTTTGCAATAAGGCGGGGCTCCTATTTCTGTTTGCAGGGTTTAAAGTGACCTAACACGAAGGGGATGGCGGGGTCATCCCCCCCCCCCCGTCATCCTCACTAGAACCTAACCTGTCCGAGTCAGGGTGGCTCAAGTCCTGAGCTCGTTTCGCTCGCTCTTGCATCCTAAGTTTTTCTTGTTTTATTAATTATCTACTCCGTATACCAAATTGCCAACACCGTTTTCCGCTTTTTTTTTCAAAGTCAGCGCCGGCAGCAACTGCAACAAACGGCGCTGGCAGCTAATTTGTAAAAAGTAAGGTACTTCTAGGTTTGCTAAAAAATACATCAGTGAAAGGTAGAAATTGGAATCTATTTTGGGTTTGCCAAAGGCGTTCGTCAAACCTAGGATAAACCGCGAAGAGGCTACGAATCGATCTTTGACTATAACATATGTACAAAGATACTCATGTTTAACAAATAAATATATTTTTTATCTTTAGTTTTACCTGTGAAATTCGCCCTTACAATTAAACCTATCTTTGGAAATTTAATTATCCAAAAACCAAACTTATACTGTCACTTACGGGTTATCGCGTTTGAGCTCCCGATATTTCGACGCTGTTGCAATCACGGAAGATATCCCGTAACTGACAGTATAAGTTTAGTTGTAAACCGTGAAAGCTTAAAACAGTATCCAAAAACCCCATTTTTTAAGAAATTCGCATCAATTAACATATTATAATCTAAACCACTTTATAAACAATCTCTAAACAACCTTCCTACAAGCTGCCAAACCAGTCTAGGCCAAGGATTCGTGTTATAAAGGAAAGACGACATTACTATATTATTACGATTTTTCCTCTAATAAGTAAAATACATACATTTTGAAGGCAATGACAGTAAACATCATGATTGTATGATTATTTGTAGTTGTTGCTAACTTTAAAGTCAAGGTGATCGATATGAAGAGACTGTACTTACAATCTCTTCATATCGATTATAAAAAACTATTTCCAAAAAAAATATCGACTTCCAAAACAACACTAATAAAGTCTTTCTACTTAAGTTTCTGCTTTTCAGTGTCTTTACTTTCCGAATTCGGTAGCAAAAAAGTCAATGAAACAAAACAAAATCACTTCCGAAAGTAAAGTTATTTTAGACCTTTTAGTGTTTTTTTTGGAAGTCGGTTTTTTTTTGCAAAAAGTTTTTCAATACAATTTCCACAGATAATTCTTCAAATGTTTAAGAACAGTGCACTCTTGACAATTCTATTCTAACAAGCGCCAAAAGAACTATAGTCATCTGCCTAGCCTTTTCCCAATTATGTTGGGGTCGGCTTCTAGTCTAATCGGATGCAGCTGAATACCAGTATTTTACATAGAGCGACTACGTAGGTATCTGATCTCCACAACCCAGTGAGTACTGGGTGATACGATACCCCTTGGTAAGACTGGTTGCCAGACTTTCAGGACACTGACTATCTACCTATAACGACTGTCAAAGATCTACAAATGACAGCCGGGACCAACGGTTTAACGGCACCAATCACTGACTAGTAAAAAATCTAGAACCTATCAGTGGCAATAAGCTCTCTTCCTTTTAAATGGGACCCATTGGGCATAGAATATATCTCCTTTTGGGGACTTATAAGGTATGTTTGCGTTACTTCAAATTCTTTGTTTTTTTCAGGATTTGGCATGCTGGAGTCAGGATGTGTCTCCATAAAGAACGAAGCAAACATCATGATGAAGAACTTAGCAGACATTTCTTTGGGTGGTAAGTTCATTTTTCAATGAAAATAAGTAACACTTTGAATGACGAAACTGCAATACTATTTTCAATTACAATGGCAAGCAAACAGCAGGACCAACTGATAGCGAATGGTAGCATACCCGTATATCTTACCTGTACCCTGTATACATAATATTATACAGGGTTTAAACGGACCCTTCACGAAGTAGTCAACCAAGCATTGTGTACCAAGCATGTATATTATATCAAACTAAATAACTTTAAGCTAAAATTATTGCAGTTGGGAAACAACTTTTTTTTTTGGGGTGAAAAATGACATTTTACGGTAGGACTCACTGTAACCCACTCAAAACATTGTGCTGATGGGTGGATTGAATAGTACGGGGGTCGTGGAGGTGTTTAAAGAAAAAAAATTAGGCAAAAAGTTGGAACTTTGACCCCCTATCCCCCAATATCTCCGTAACTAGGTGGTATGGTCTAGAACAAAAAAATATCGCAATGATGAGGAGAACAAGTGCCTTTCGGCTTCGTTAAGGGTCTTTTTACACCCTTTAGATACCTACGTGAACATTTGTGAAGAGCGAATAAAAAGATATTTTATATACAGCCCGACCATATTGGCGAGAAAAAGCACACCATCGTGAGAAGTGGAAGGAATGGGGGGAGGCCTTTGCTCAGGAATGGGACAATACGGGCTAACTAAAAAAAAAGAAGAAAAATACGATAGCCCGACAGCAATTATTGGGCTTTAGTCCTCCAGAAAGAACACCCGTCTGATCTTGTATGATCCTACCTTTTCTAATGGGGAATTGAGGCTGAGGGAGCTTCCCATCCAGCTCCTACAACCTCTAAAAGTAATCACTAACCGCCACCTATGGTAACACACAGAACAATCCTAGACAGTGCCGGATTTAGGGCAGGGCAACAGGGGCACTTGCCCCGGGCCCCCGGGCCTCTACAAGGGAGAGGCCTCCACAACTTGGTTAAGAAAAAAATAAATTCTTTGTGTCCATGAGTCTATCAAAAAGTGTTCAAACACCCCCCGATATCTTGGACATCTATAGACAAATCAACCTATCCCAGGCGAAATACTACAATTTTCGAGCTCGCTTCGCTCGCTAATACATCCTAATCATATACTTACTCAATTCAATATTAGTTGACACATTTGCTCCTTTTGTCATTTCTGAATCAATGAGCAAAAAAAAGAACCTAATTTATTCGAAGAAGGTTGTGCGGTTACTATGTCGTCTGTTCCAAAACAAATTTCGGTGCCTCCACTTCTTGGTTGCCCCAGGGCCTCCACACCCATAAATCCGGCCCTAGTCCTAGAAACTACTGAGGAGTCTATCTTTCTAGGTCTGACCTACTGGATCTTCGGCTACGGCATGTCGTTCGGCGAGGGGACGTACTCTAACCCGTTCATCGGTGTAGGAGACTTTCTCCTGGACCCGCCTGTAGGGGACGCGCTGATGGGGCCCGTGTTCGCTTCGTTCTTGTTTCAACTGTCCTTCGCTACCACGGCTACGACTATTGTGAGTGGGGCTATGGCTGAGAGGTAAGTGTTCCATCAAATCTATAATAGCCGAGAGCGTTTACGACTTACCATTTCATACAAACTTTCAAGTCCTTTTTTTTTCGAAATGACGGAACCGATTTTAATGAAACTTTATATGCATAAGCAGGATACATTATTGTACTGGAAAAACAAGATGGCGGCATTACCTCCGAGTGTGGCCACTCGCTAAAAGATTTATACAACTACAACGGAGGAGCTCGTGGCTAAATAATAACAGCCGCTCGGGTCGATCTTTAGGTTAAGCCGTGCTTGCCTAGGTTGGTCTGTGGATGGGTGACCACCCATTACTTACCGAGTTTCCTCCGTACGTCGGAAAGCACGTTAAGCCGTAGGGCCCGCCTGTCATTTGTAGATCTTTGACAGTAGTTAGGTAGTCAGTGGCCCAAAAAGTCTGACAACCAGTCTTACCAAGGGTATCGTATTACCCAGTACTAACTGGGTTGTGGAGGTCAGATAGGCAGTCGCTCCATTTAAAATACTGGTATTCAGCTGCATCTGGTTAAACTGGAAGCCGATCCAAACATAGTTGGGAAAAGGCTAGGCAGATGATGGTTGTACTTTTGGTGCAAAATATCCTAACTACTACAGCACTGCACGTCATTTTAATGTATTCTCTTCTCTCCTTAGATGCAACTTCAAAGCATACTGCCTATTCTCGCTACTCAACACAATCGTGTACTGCGTGCCAGCGGGCTGGGTGTGGGGCTCCCACGGGTTCCTCAACAAGCTGGGAGCTGTAGACATTGCAGGGTCAGGTCCTGTGCATCTTATTGGTAAGGATTCCTTTTATCGCAGCTTCTAGCAAATTAGGGCAAGCCATGCTTTTTGGCATTTAAGAAGGTACCGCTATTTCCTCGGCTTCCTTCAACTGGAGGCTTCAGACATCGCCGGGTCAGGCCCGGTCCAAACTGACAGTTATTTTGAATCATATTCCACCGGAATTTTTCTCCGGATTTTTTTTTTAATGTCAATGTATTTCAATGTAAAATTACATTCCCTGTACGCAGCACTCCATTTGTAAATAATACGGCTAAAATCAAAAATCCAACAATTAGTATAAGATCCCGATATACAACGACCTTCACCGAGATGCTTATTTAATGAAACGTATTTTATATTTAATTTAATATCTCAATAAATATAATCCATATGGGTTGCCTAGCAAATTTCAGTCCAGAGTATGTTTAATTAATAATTAAAAAAATATATTTTTTTAAACATTTCACCGGTATGATTATTAGATAAATTCTATACCAATCGAAAGTATGAAGCCCATAGAATATGCAAACGTTAGGTTGCCTATTCTTTTCCGGTCACAACTATCGGGTTGCCAGGTATAAACAGGTAAATCTGTACTAGCATTTTGCAACGGTCTGTTTATTGAATGAAATTTAAATGAAATTAAAGATTATTTTATTCTGAACAGGGTGGTATAGGGTTGCCTGCGAAAAATCAGTCCAGAATTGCGGTTGTCGAATTTAAAAAAGTAAAATATTGCTCCGAGTGAATGTGTGCGACTGAGAGGTCCCAACCGGCCATCCCATGCGATAGAAGAGGACACAGCATAGCAGCTGTTTAAAGTCCGTCCACTTAAAGAAAGAGAGTGCGCATGCTATTTGGGCTTGAAAAAGAAAAGGATAGCGATAGACTCGTATATACTATGCATCATTTTGGAGTAGAGTGTCGCTATAAATACAATTGAAAAAACGTGCTACTATTTATCCGCCAGCTTCGTGGAAGGCACATTGCCTTCCACACCTACTCTCTGCCAGAGGAGATGCCCACCCGCGTGGTGATCAGGCGGATCCCCAAGGAACACCCTACCGAGGACATTCTAAATGACCTCCAGCTTCAAGCTATCCCAGCCACAGCTGTCCACCGCCTTCACAAGGCTCGCAGTGGCGACCAGTACGACATGGTACTGGTCGTCTGCGACCCGGTCGAAGGTCACCACCCGATTTTTAAATTAAAATCGGTATGCAGCCTCACAGGCATCACGATCGAGAAACCTTACCGCTCGAATCAAGTCGGACAATGTCACCGTTGTCAACTTTACGGGCACAGTCAGAATAATTGCTTTGCGCCACACAGGTGCGTTAAGTGCCTGGGTGACCACAGCACGGCTGACTGTTCCCGTCCCAAGGACATAACTCTTTGCACAGAGCCACCTAGCTGTGTTCTCTGTGGTCAGTCTGGGCACCCGGCTAATTACCGCGGCTGCCCAAAAGCCCCTAAGGCTTCTTCTACCAAGCTGGCGATGCGTTCTCTCGCCCGCCAACAGAGAGAGAGTCCCTCCGTGAGGATACCCGAGAGGCTCGGCCCCCAATGCCCCTCCCCGTGGACCCCGATGAATCACCAGAGAGCTTTCACAGCTCTCGGCAAGGCAATGGCCAACCCCACCCCCGGGCTGTTAGATGCCCCAATCTGTCCTCCTATACCCCTCGTGGCCGCTCCCGCGCCCGCGGCTAAGGCCGCTCCCGTAGCCAAACCCGCGCTCACTCACCCCGCGTCTCCCCTCCTCGAGGACGCCGATGAATCTACGTTCGACACGATCGCTAGGTTCCAGGTCTTTGTCACCCCTGAAGCTGACCGCATGGCGGCAGAACTCAGGGTTGCCAAAGACTGGAAAGAAATCCGTAAGATTTTTAAGGCCTATCCCCAAATCGAGTCAGCCCTCCGCGCTCTTTCCAAATAATCAATAATGGATTTACAAAAAAAATTAGCAAGTACCCAACTCCGGTCCGAAAGTAAAACCTTTTCTGCAATTTTCGAAAAATGAAAAATATCAAACAATTTTTGCATCATTAACAGATGCTGCTGATATTTTCATTGATGAAAAAATGAAGACCGTTCAAGAATTTACGGCTAGTATGTACGGTATCAGGAACTGCACCAGTGTGAATGATGCGAGACATCGTATTTTTATGAAAAATTACTCTGCAAAAGAAGACAGCGAGCACTTTTAAAAAAAAATAAAAGGCTTCGACTCCAACTCCATACCACCATGCTGGATATCATTAACTCAGATAATTTTACGAACTATTTTCGTAAATTCCATGTGGCTTAATGCAACGGATCCAATATGCGTCAAACTTGAGCCTGAGAACTGCGGATGGTTCTTAGATGAATATTTTAAACCAGTAGGATTCATTGGGGATCATACACCTTTAAAGATAGAAGACATTGTCGAAAAAAGTGAAACAGAGAGTGATGACGAAGAAGATTCAGAAGTTGAAGATCGTAGTTTTATGTTCGATGACTCAAATTCGACAACCGCAATTCTGGACTGATTTTTCGCAGGCAACCCTATACCACCGTGTTCAGAATAAAATAATCTTTAATTTCATTTAAATTTCATTCAATAAACAGACCGTTGCAAAATGCTAGTACAGATTTACCTGTTTATACCTGGCAACCCGATAGTTGTGACCGGAAAAGAATAGGCAACCTAACGTTTGCATATTCTATGGGCTTCATACTTTCGATTGGTATAGAATTTATCTAATAATCATACCGGTGAAATGTTTAAAAAAATAATTTTTTTTAACTATTAATTAAACATACTCTGGACTGAAATTTGCTAGGCAACCCTTATGGATTATATTTATTGACATATTAAATTAAATATAAAATACGTTTCATTAAATAAGCATCTCGGTGAAGGTCGTTGTATAGCGGGATCTTAGACTAAATGCATGTTGAAATACTCTAACGTACGATGCTTGAAATCAGCTGTTCACTCCTGCTAGCTACAGAGTTCATCGAACTCGTCGTCGCGCTTGCCGTTCGCTGTGTGCGTTTTGCCATGGTAACGGTACATTGCGTATGAACAAATAAAACAAATCAAATTTAATTGGATTCATGGTGATGGTCATCTTAGTATGATATACTGAATTCACCCCATCATTTTGTGGAGGGCTGTCCCTTACACCCTGTATAGGTTAGAATTACTAGTATCAGAGACTGTATCAAGCCAAGCTTTTCGCGGGCCTGTGGACGGTGCGTAATGGGTTAGCTCACCGTCCGTCCGTCTCATGACGACAGGCCGTGTCGACGGCGCGTTCATGTTCCACGCGCGCCTCAAAGAGATGTCAGCAACAGCAAGGGCCGATGCCTGCCGGGGCTTCGGGACTGTTCGAAAGAGATACCGCGGCACTGGAACACAAAGGGCAAAGGAGGAACATGGATGGGTTTTAGTCAGTAAAAGTCTGACACGGGGGGGGGGGGGTTATTTGATGATTTCCCATACAAAAAAAAAGGCTTTGGGCTTGTGGTACCGCCACAACCAGCCTGATATACAATACAATACACAAGCATGTCTTAAATCTCGTCATATTTCTTCTCTTCCGCCTAGGTGGAGCATCAGCCTTCGCTTCAGCTCTAATGCTGGGCCCCCGGCTCGGCCGCTACGCGCACGGCATAGCGCCGTTGCCAATGGGGAATCCTGTCAACGCAGTCATGGGAACCTTCGTGCTGTGGTGGGGGTGGCTTGCTTTCAACTCTGGCAGTACTTATGGGGTAAGTTGTTTCATATCAAACCACTGTCAGTGTAACGAAAGGTAGGCAGCGGGTGTGTTTCGTTCATTACTAGCATAATACAGGCGGTAAATGTTGCCACGGGAACATACCTTCGAGATTTTACTTTCTTTATCGTGTGGTTAGTGCCTAGCCTAGTGTCGAGAGGTTTTAGGCCGCCCAAGGACTGTGACTAATCGGCTAGCTCGCCGTCTGGCCGTCTTATGACGACATGCCGTGTCGACGGCGCGTTATCATCTGCCTAGACTTTTCCCAACTATGTTGGGGTCAGCTCCCAGTCTAACCGGATGCAGCTGAATACTAGTATTTTACATAGAGCGACTGCCTATCTGACCTCCACAACCCACAACCTGGGTATCGTATTACCCAGTGCTGGGTAATACGATACCCTTGGTAAGACTAGTTGTCAGACTTTTTGGGTAACTGACTACCTGTAACGACTGCCAGAGATCTACAAATGACAGCCGGGACTAACGGCTTAACGAGCTTTCCGAGGCACGGAGGAAACTCGGTATGTAATGGGTGGTCACCCACAGAACAACCTAGGTAAGCACGGCTTAACCTAAAGATCGACCCGAGCGGCTGTTATTATTTAGCAACGAGCAACTCCTTGACCACAACTCTTGACCAAAATTAATAAAAAGACTTTTTCAAGACAACATAATTTATTAAACTCCTTTAAAAAATATAAATTACGTGTCCTCAAGGTCGGACGGTCAAGCCATCAATTAGTTTAAGTGATAGCTTGAATCTTGAATAAGTAATGTAAGTGTCGGGTACACGAGACAGGTACAAGCTCCCCTTTAGACCAAAGATTTAAATCGTTAAATCCGCCATACTGCGTTGAAAGATGGTAACGTTCATGTTTCGTTGACAGTGACAGTTGAATAGTTTATATATCTTGTAGTATATATTCTTGTATGTATATATCTTGTAGTATATATCGAATAGTATATAGTCTTGCTTTATACTGGAAATTGTTTCAGTCATTCCTTGCGGAATGTATGAGCTCAGTCTTATCATTATGGACATTTTTTCGCGAGACATAAGAACCGTGCGGACACATCTAACGATTTCGAAATCGTTAGATGTGCCCGCAGTCAAACTCAACTACAACAACTCAACAACAGAAAACAACAGTCAACTTAATTAGAAATCTTACCAACTCGTGTCTCTGTAATTATGATAATATTATGACTCTAAATAAAGTTAAAAGAATTTGCATAAATGCAAAAAAAAGATAATAGTTGCTAGCAGAGATTCAAATGGATGCTATTAACTGGCAAGGCCTTTTCTCTATTCAGTACAAATAGACATGTAATACTTAATACCATGGAAACATATTTCTACTCGAAACAAGACATGGCAATAATATATACAAGACCCTTAACGAAGCCGTCAACCAAGCATTGTGTGCATCAAACTAAGTAATTTTACGGAAAAATGATTGCTGCGAAACGACTTTTGTTTTGGGGTGAAAAATCACGTTTCACGGTAGGACTCAATGTCACGCACTCAAAACTTTGTGCTGATGAATGGATTTAATAGTACGGCGGCCGTGAAGGTATTTACAGTAAAAATCTTACGTTAAAAACATGTATTTTAAAAAAGTTTGACCCCCAATATCTCCGTAACTAGAAGGTGGGAACCTTCTAGTTACCGTCAGACACCGCACTAACAAACGTTTAGTTCTATTCTCTGTAATATGCGAATCACGTTTGCCTGTCATTGAACAAGATTGTCGGTAAACGCCGCATTTCAACAAATTAGACAAATCACTAGTCATTTAGGATGCATGTCCAGTCTGTCTAATTGATTGAGTGAATACGTTGAATACGTTATTATGCCGTGAAGCCGTACGTCGAAACGTTTTATGGTGGTTTGGACTTTCGTAACTAGTTTGGATTAATTTTGACTTATTTATAACTAACTAGCTTTTGCCCGCGGCTTCGCTCGCGTTGATTTAGAATTTGACAATCAATTCGGGCTGTACACTACTTGTTATTATATAATTCAATTATGATTCGAAAGACACGTGGCGCCATCGATTATCATAAGAACGTTATTGTTGTTTTCCTCGGGAACAATACTTTTTTTCGGGATGAAAGGTACTCTATGTCCGTTTCTGTACACCTGACAACGTATATGCAAAATTTCAGGATGATCGGTTCAGTGGTTTAGGCGTGAAAAGGTAACAAACAAACTTACTTACTTCCGCATTAATAATATTAGTAAGGAAGTAAGGATTAAGTAGGTAATTGTTTTAAAATTATATTATGATGGATGAAATGGCGACAGATCACGGGGACAATATGCGACTCCCGCATTCCCTCAAGGGGAAGATTTATAAAACCATGGTTAGACCTGCTGTCTTGTATGGATCAGAATGATGGGCCACAAAAGGGATGAATTACATGTGACTGAGATGAGAATGCTTAGTGTCGATTGGATAAAATAAGGAATGAGTACATAAGAGGAAGTCTGAAAATGGCGCCGGTGACTGAAAAGTTGTGTGGTAATCGGTTATCGTGATGCTGAGGAACGAGGAAAATGTAGTGAGAAGAATATTGAGTATCAATGTAGCTGGCTATAAGAGTAGAGGAAGACCAAAGAAACGATGGATGGACTGTGTGAAGGATGATATGGCTAGAAAGGAGGAGTGTGGTGAGATGACGAGTCATAGAGAAGTATGGAAGAAGAAGACATGCTGCGCCGACCAAATAAATTGGGATAAGGGCAAGAGAATGACGATGATGATTTAAAATTATACAAGGTCAATTCAATTCGCTAGAGAAACTCCGCTGTCCGCAAGCGAGACGGATATCGACATCTAAACACGATAAATAATGTAAAAAATCTCCCTTAAATATTAGGAGGTTACTGTTGAATTTGATATCTAGAGCCATTCGTTTAATTTTTGTTTTTTTTTTCTTATGTTATCACTTATTTTTGTGAATGCTGGTTAACCTGTAATTGGCGACTGTGTAAGTCCAAGACTAAAACTTATATACTTAAGATATTTATGTTGTTATGTACACAAGCTGTTGGTGAACCTATATTAATAAATAAATAAAAAAATAAAGAATAGTTTTTTTTTTGGTAGCGATTTCCCAACAAGATAACAAATCACTTGACCACGACTTGGTCTAGTGGTGTTGAGGAGGCCGCGGACTTGAGGGGGCCTGCAGACGCGGGACTAGCCGGGGATAGTGGAAGGCGCACTAGCTCCCATGATCCCCGGTGCAAGTGTGGGAAGGGAACACCGGGGTGGTTTTTTAATCAGTTAGAGTCTGACAGACTCCTCCGCCCGCCCCAGGGCGGAGGACATCCATGAGGATTTTCCACCCCGAAACAAAAAAAAAAGTAAACGCAATCGCGACTGCTGAGCATGTGGATTTCGGGTTCGATTGCCGAGTCTTAAAATTATTATTTGTTTTTTCCATCAGGAATTTCTCAGTAGCAGCCAGAGTCTGGATGTGTACCCGGTTGATGGCAATAGGCTCACCCTCTATTAAATGAGACTTAAACATAACTGGCGAAATGGGTGTACTATTAGGTACACCTCTGCCTATACCTTCGGGGATTACAGGCGTGATGTTATGTTGACCACGACTGCGATTTCCGGTAGGAATAGTTTTCTTTCGTAGACTGGACCAGTGGTCGCAACCTCGACTCTTGAGCATGAGATCTTAGGTTCGATTCCCTGGAATCTCAAGTCTTCGGAGATTACAGACGTAATGTTATGTTATTTATTTTGTTGGTAGGTGAGCGGCGCCAAATGGCAGTATGCAGCTCGAGCTGCTGTCATGACAATGATGGGGTCTTTCGGAGGCGGCTGCTTCGGTTTGCTGTGAGTTTTAGTGTTCAACGAAGTCAAACGGTCTGTAATAAAAAAAAACAGGTGCAGCACCTTCCGATGCGTTCACTTAACTGCGTTGATTCTCATGATAGAAGTTGTATGAATGAACTAAATAAAACATGACTTAAATAAGTATATCTGTTACGGCTAAAAGCCGAAGTAAGGTTACACCTAGTTCTAGCCGGCTATACCTAGGTGCGGCGGGTAACTATCTTTTTTATTGCTAGGGCACACCGATCAATTGGATTAGGTTAGGTTAGAACTGTGACCAAACGCGCGCGAGCCGAGCGAGCGCTATATCAAAATTATTTTTTGCATTAAACAAACTGTTACCAGCCGTATCTAGGTATAGCCGGCTACAACTAAATGTAACCTTACTTCGGCTTTTAGCCGTTACATTTCCAAAGCTGTGTGCTAAAATAATTAAGTTAGCTTAGTGGAGCTGAAGATATTTCCCCTGAATATATTTCTAGCCAGTGCACATGGTCCTTCTTCTTACATTTTTCTATTAATTTAATTTCAGCTTCACGCTAATTAAGAACAAGGGCAAAGCAGAAGTCATGGAACTAATTAACAGCATCCTTGGATCACTCGTGTCAATTACAGGTAATTTTTAATCTTATTTATCCAGTTTGTTCCATTCTTGCAAATTTATTTTAGTCGATCAATAAAATGATTGTAAGCTTTTTTTCTTTTGCCTTATTTTGTTTCCTACTATTTTAGAAGGTCATTTATTTTTGGCAACATTTTGTAGCGAGTTCTTCTGACAGAAGTGACAGTGTTGCCAAACAATTAAACTTACTTACCCCTAAATAAGGGAGAATTGTTTTTTTTTGTATAAACAAATTAAAGAGTAAAGAACTCCAACGATCTTTTGGGGCTCGAATGATTACAGCACCCCGCAGTTGACAAAAACATTTGTAAAATCGATTTATGAAATAGCCTAACTAGCAAACACAAGATGGCCGCCTGAGTTCCTATTTTGGACTCGCGCTAAATGATTTCTGTGCGGCTAGAACTTGTTCTTGATTTGTCATATTAGGGTGAATATCAACAACGTGCATTTTTATTCAATTTTGGTGGCGAAATTTTTTCTTCATTATTCGTGAAAAATAAGGGGCTGTCATAAGAAAAGAAACTCCAAGCTGGAAGGATCTTCAAGAGGGCTCAGAAAATCTCGATAACTTTTTGAGATATTTTAGTTCAAAGTCTAGTGTGGCCACCAAAATTGAAAATCGCCCACCAAAATCGAAAGTACCCACCAAAATCGAAAATCAGTGGCACCAAAATTTAATTTCTCCGTCACAAACCTCAATCTCACTAATAAAGCTCAATGTAATCTAATCTAAATCATCTATCAATCGAAATCTAATCTCTAATCTCACAAATTCTCATTCTCATCAATAACTTCATCGGTTAATAAAACTCTCAGTTGTTAAAAAATATTTATTATTATTTATCTGATCTATCATTATGAGTTTAAAGACACAAAAAAAACGAAAACAAAAAACATAAATATTTTTATTTTAAACAAAATTAATAATAAAGACCAAGTGGTAATAAATACCAAATCTAGTGGAGATAAAGTCGTTTCGAAGCCGGAGCTTCTGTCGGAAGTCGAAAACTTCTACGGCAAGTTGTACGCATCGCATGAATCTCGACCTGATCCCGAAAATAAGGATTCCAAAGCCACCTTAACCCGCCATTCCACAAAAGACCTACCAGAATTCAGCCAAAACAAAATCGGGGCGTCACTTAGACAGCTTAAAAATGGAAAAGCGCCTGGTGAGGATGGGATAACGACTGAGATCCTGAAAGCGGGAGGAAGTCCTGTATTAAGAAAGCTACTGGAGCTTTTCAACTCGGTCCTGTTCTCTGGGAGAACTCCAGAAGCGCGGTGAAGGAGCGTGGTCGTTCTTTTCTTTAAAAAGGGGTACAAGACCCTATTCAAGAATAACTGACCCATTTCGCTCCTTAGCCACGTGTATTAGCTGTTTTCAAAAGTCATCACGAATCGTCTAGCGCGAAGGCTCGACGACTTCCAGCCACCGGAGCAGGCCGGGTTTCGAGGAGGATTCAGCACCATAGACCACATCCACACAGTACGGCAGATCATACAGAAGTTCGAAGAGTATATCGGCCGCTGTGTCTTACATTCGTGGACTACGAGAAGACTTTTGACTCTGTTGAGATCTGGTCAGTTCTGGAGTCTCTGCAGCGATGCCAAGTCGACTGGCGATATATCCAAGTGCTGAGAACTCTTTATGAAAACACCACAATAACCATTCATACTCAGAACCAGCAAACAGAGCATATCCAATTGCGTCAGGGGGTGAGCCAAGGGGACGTAATTTAGCCAAAATGGTTCACCAACGCACCTTTTTTTTGGATGGGAAATCATCAAATGACCCCCCCCCCCCCCCGCTCTGGACGGATTAGAAGGGAGTGTCAGACTTGTGTCCATGTTCCTTACAGTCCCGCAGCCCCTCACCAACGCACCTGGCATTAACATCAACGGCGAGTACATCTTACACTTGAGATTTGCATTGCAGTAGAAATCGTCAAACTGGCTGAAGCGATGCTCGACTTTGCAGCACATGCTGGATGGCCTAATTGATTCATCAATACGCATTGATCTCAGGGTGAACTTGGACAAAACCCAGGTTATGTTCAACGAACACGTCACCCGGAACCAGGACCTATTGTCAATGGCGGTTCTCTCGAGGTTGTTCGAGAATATGTTTATCTCGGGCAAACTCTGCAGTTTGGCAAGAACATCATTAAGAGGGAGACTGAAAGAAGAATTCAGCTGCGCTGGGCAACTTTTGGGAAACTTCGTCGGGTCTTCTCGTCGCGTATTGCACAGAGCCTAAAGACTAAGGTCTTCAACCAGTACGTCCTGCCTGTTATGACTTATAGGGCTGAAACGTGGAAACTCTCGGTACGGCTGGTCCATAAATTCGAGGTCACTCAGCGAGCTATGGAAAGGGCTATGCTTGGGCTCAATGCTTTATGATGTAATTTTTTGTTGTTTTAAACAAAATAAAAAATATTAAATCCAAGGAGAGACACAGTGAAACAGCAAACAGATCATTACCATTTCACCAACGCTCTAGTGACTACGCTCTGCAGATTTCAGTTAAACTAAAAAACCTTAACTCAATATTTGGATGCTAATCACCAGACTAGATTAATGGTTTCTACAATCAGTCTTTAAATCTAAGAAAGGAATTTGTAGTTTTCAAATATAAATCTTCTCTCATCGTATGCCACCCTTATAATAATTGGTCTTACTTACTGCCAAGGACATAACATTTATTTGTTTGCTAATAAAACTGTCCTGCAACGTAAAAACTGGCTATATAGGTACAAACCATACATATACAGTACATACTTAAAATTTGGTGGCTCGTTTTCAATTTTGGTGGCGGGAAAACGCCACCAAAGCCACCAAAATTGAGCCACCAAAATTGGGACCAGGCATAAAAAAAATCTTTAAAAATAGGGGTTTTAAGTTCCGATTAAATTGATGTTACTGATTTATACTAAACCCTAATCACTAGCTATAACGTGTAGCTTACTATTAAAACACTTTAAAATCGACAGCAAATCGATCCACCAAAAATTGAAGAAATCTTGTCCCCCTTCCCACCCAAGGTGAGTACTTACGTTTTTGGGGGGTAATCACAGCACTAATCACATACCTGTTACGCGAAACTGCTGGTTCAAGACTTAGAGATGCGAAATAATAAAACACGATTGATCACACACGCCCGAAACTTCATGTTATAGTAAATTGAAAAAGTGCCACGAAAATTTTGATTTTTGCTTGGACAAACTTTGATCGAGTGTCCTGTGCTTTTAAATTAGATTTCCTAATATGGTTTAATTGTTTTTAGATAGTGTGTCTTATGCATATACGAAGGAAATTGTTTATTTGCTATTTTACCCCAAATTGTTACTTTGGTGAATGCAATTATATCAAAAAATGGAACTGGGACAAGCCACCAAACTTGAATTTTAAGGTGTTTTTTTTTTCCTGATTATTTATATATACTTATAAAAACAAAAAATGTGGCCCTAATTGAACCAAGTTACGTAGTTCACTATAAAAAAAAATAAGAAACATCCTATCATTTTACACCTCGATTCTCAACGTGGACACGTAAAATTTTGTCCTCAGCTGGATGTTTCCTCTACCGCGCCTGGGAGTCCTTGCTGATCGGTTTCATCGGGGCCGCTATAGCGTCTGGCACGTCACCTCTGTTCGATATGATGGGCGTGGACGATCCTGTTGGCGCCTCCGCTGTGCATGGAGCGTGTGGGCTATGGGGTAAGATATGCTTGTAAAGTAAAAGCGCATGCTAAATCGAAGACTTTGGGTTAATTTTGGATGGAAGGTGATGTTGGTTTGTCGTTTGTTTTTTTTAAAATAGAAGGCATTCGTTGCTATAGACCGACCGCTTTAATGAGTCCTCCGCCTTGCCCCATCAAAGGTACATTAAGCGTCCACAAAGTCCTATCAATGTCCAACAGGTTATTTGCTTTAAAATAACCATAATCCACGTAGGCACTACGATACTAATTGAACCAATACGTGATCAATCTTCAGAATATTTCATTTAAATTCGCGAGGACTCATTAAAGCGGTCGGTCTACATATTATGGGTCGGTCTATATACATATATGTTACTTTATTCAAATATTATAACATAATCTTTTATTATAGGCGTTTTAGCGGTGGGACTTTTTGCTGACAACCCGATTCCAATGGAAACTACTAACGGCCGCTCCGGACTGTTCAAAGGTAAAGTTGGCATTATTCTTGCATTTTTACTTGAACTTTACTTTAAACTTAGATTATTTATTTTTTACAAACCGTGTATCCGACCATAACTATCCGCAAAAATGTCAAACTTCGAATAGCATTCCTTAGTGCTTACTTTAGTTGTACTGTAACAGGAACTCTTGCACAAAGGTCTTGGAAGATTTTTGAAGAAAGCTTGGCGAACCTACTGATGGCGTCATCAGTACCAATTTGATAGCTCATATCTCGAAAACGTGAAACTTCAGAACATTTTGTCTCATACAAAACTTGTTTGTATTGAAGCCAGCTATCGATTGATATAGGTTGTAATAAAAAAAATGGCGGAAGTTAAGCCGGTCATTTAATTCAAACCCCTTTCATACCCAGCAGTTTAGACTGTACGTTGTGTTGAATAAAGTCTCATTACTAACATATACTGGAGGAGCTCGTGGCTAAATAATAACAGCCGCCCGGATCGATCTTTAGGTTAAGGCATGCTTGCCTAGGTTGGTCTGTGGATGGGTGACCGCCCATTACATACCAAGTTTCCTCCGTGCCTCGGAAAGCACGCTAAGCCGTTGGTCCCGGCTGTCATTTGTAGATCTTTGACAGTCGTTACAGGAAGTCAGAGGCCCAAAAACTCTGACAACCAGCCTTACCAAGGGGTATCGTATTACCTAGTACTAACTGTGTTGTGGAGGTCAGATAGGCAGTCGCTCCATGTAAAATACTGGTATTCAGCTGCATCCGGTTAGACTGGAAGCCGACCCTAAAATAGTTGGGAAAAGGCTAGGCAGATGATGACTAACATATACTGTCTCTCCCCAGGCGGCGGCTGGTACCTGCTCGGCGTCCAATCCCTGACGGGTGTCTGTCTCATGACGTGGGGCATCCTGGTCACCATCACGCTGCTCTGGATCATCGACAAGATCATGCCGATACGCATGGACCCCTACACTGAGCTGCTCGGCGCTGATATTACTGAGCATAGAATAAGACATGGACAGGTGACACGAACATTGAGATTACCTACTATGAAATCTGTTTGTTTTAGCCTAGAGCACACCTAAGATTAAACTAGGGGGTAAAGAGTTACTGGCACTTCACTCAAGCAAAGTACAGTAGTGTTTCATACGAAAATGAATAACGGATGTAAGAGACACTGACGCGAAAACTAAAACTTGGTGCTGATGGATGCTTTGAATAGTAAACGGGTCATGGAGGTAATTCAAGTAAAGTTAGAACCTTAAAAAGTAGTATTTTTCGAAAAACTTGTGAAAAAATTGGAACTTTGACCTCCAATATCTCCGTAACTAGAAGATTCCCAGGTATGGTCCAGAACAAAACAATTATCGCAATGACGGGGAGACCAAGTGCCTTTCGGCTTCGTTAAGAGTCTTTTTACACCCTTTATATCAGCCTAACACCATGGTGGAGTTGCCAATTTCTCAGCTCTTGTCCAGTTCCAGCAGATGTTGAAGAATTCGTCATAACTCATCCTTTTCCGTCCACAGGTTGGCATATCCCGCGCCGTCTCCGCCCTCCGCCCGTTCCACCGCTCCACCAGTATTGAACAAATGGCCACCGTCGGCATGAACACCGGCCACGGCTTTATCGTGGACAAGCTGCACGAGGCTAGTACCCATTTATGATGAGTAGGTATCACTGTTAAACGCAGAAACTACTGAACACCTCCTGCTACGATCCTAAAGCTGCGTCCACGCGAGCCGAACACGATCGGAGCACGAATTCACTTAGCGTAGACGGACTTGCAAACCTCGACCGAGCACTCCCGCCAAGGGAATTTGTGATCCACTTGTGCTCTGCTCGTGATCGGCTCGCCTAGCATAGACGCAGCTTAACATACTCCTTTTGTTTCGACCACAGTTATATCTGGGTTCTACAAGCACGTCAGTTACAAGTGCTACGCACTTAATCTTTCTAAAGAAAAAGGGTTGATATGTCCCTAACAAAAAGGGTTGATATGTCCTTCTAGTCTAGGGCATATTGATCAGCCTTTTGCCTTTTTGTGGTTGGTCGCAGCAAAGAAAACCTGCACAGGTGGAGATTCATTAATGACTCTGCCCTGGAGTGTAAATGTTGTGCTGTTCTACGATAAGGCACTTAATATCGTGTCCTGCGTATCCTGTTGTTTGTTCACTACAGGAACTGATGGACGCTACCGAAAGCGCCAAACTAGTTGCTCAGTTCTGGGCTGACACTGTTTAGATTGCCATCGACACGCTAAGAAGAAGAAGCCTTTTGTAAATGGCCTTTCACGCATCCTCTTAACATGTTATACTTTTTATTTAGGCACTTCAGTTTAAAAACGGTTTAAGCCAATCAACAAAAAAGAAAATACTAACATGAATCATAAGATCCTTGTCCTGCACTAATCCCATTTTTTTGATCGGTGTAACATGCATGCGTGCGTTTCCACTGGCGACATATTAATCACAAAAACATGTACAAGGATTCTTAAATATTATGGTTACCATCTTATTGTAAATACCTACATTCTGAGCAAATAAATGAATATTCTATTCAAAATCAAAATATTTTATTTCACATAGGCCTAGATGGGCACTTATAAAACTTCGACAAAAAGGTGCACGGTTCGGGTTGGTCGTTTCCTATGGAGAAGAACCGGCAAGAAACTCCATGGTTACTCTTTTCAAAACATTTGGTACTACAATATTTTCATGGTTACAGCATTTGTACTTAAGTATGGGGGGACAGCGTAGGCCCGACAATAAGTCGTTGTTACTACAAAATGTAAAAAAAAATACAAAGTTAACAAAAGTTATTCTATTCATGTTATCTACCGGCCCCCACGATACAGGCGCAGCCTAGTTTGGGGACCTCTGTTTTCTAATTACTAAGTTAAAATTTAACTTGTTACGTTTACATCATAGCTCTAAGTTAGATTAAGAAAATGTTTGTAACAATGGCTTAATTTTTATTCTTATTCTTTATCTGATGAAATAAAAGATACAAACAGAGTATTCAAAATGTTTTATGTGAAGTTTTCGCCAGTGGGAACGCACAGTTACATATTTATAACTTCACTAGTTCACTACATCTCTATTACCCGTCATGCCAGGTCACTAACAACAAACTACCCTTGTTACAGGCAAATAAAAAGAAAGGCGTCTTCCAAACGTTCAACAACAAAGCATTTGTGAGCGACCACGAGCCGTCAGAATCATCGTTCACCAACCAGGGATTTTTACACAAGCGACCTGGCAACCCCGGGAATGACCCCCATAAAACTCTAGACTCTATGGTCCACGAAATCAATGATGCCACACTGGTTAATAAAGAAATAAGCAATGTTGTTCATGTTATCCCGGAAGGAATCAAAGGGAAAAGGTATAAGGATTTGACGCCTAAAGAATTAGAAGAATTGGGAAGAATAAGTGCGAATCAAGATCGGTTTAGGTATAGGTTTCATGAAGATGATTATAAAAATGATATTGAAAGGAGTAATATTAGGTGGTTAGACTAAAAAAATCTCTAGAAACTCATTTACATACGTACACGAAGCTCGATAGCATATTTTTTGAGCAGTCCTGTTAAATGGTAAGTTTTTATTTTTGTCCTTGTAACACTGATTTCTATCTTATGTGCTTCAGGTGGAAGCGCCAGGGTAGCCCGCGCAATTCTAATCTTCTTTTGTCAGGCTGTATGTAGAACAATATATAATTCGCGGCCGTAAAACGGATGTATTTACAGAATTGTTGTCATCAAAATCATACCAAGGGGTATCGTATTACCCAGCACTAACTGGGTTGTGGAGGTCAGATAGGCAGTCGCTCTATGTAAATTCAGCTGCTTTTTTTTATAGTCGACGTGTAGCTTCATATTCGGCTTCAGGAAAATATTTTTAAGTCATATGTCATTTATTTCTTAACAAAATACATTGTGTAGAAAATAAAATAAAATTAGATTAATAAGAATTAGAAAGTAATAATCAAAAATATTTACTTATAACATTTTTTTCCAATAATAAAATTAATAGACATTTAATACAGAAATATAATGTCAAAAGATAAGGTTACAATAATGCACCCGTGGCTGCGAATGTCATTTGTAGATTTTTGATCTTTGATCTTTGTATGTCTTTGGACTGTAGGTAGCTTATTTTTGACTATGCAAAAGTGCCTGTCATGGGTCTATTTGAAATAAATGCTTTGAGTTTGAGTTTGAGTTTGAGTTTTGACAGTCGTTAGGTAGTCAGTGGCCCAAAAAGTCTGACAACCAGTCTTACCACGGGGTATTAGTATTATTATTACCACCCCTATTAGTATTATCCAGTACTATTAACTGGGTTGTGGAGGTCAGATAGACAGTCGCTCCATGTAAAATACTGGTATTCAGTTGCATCCGTTAGACTGGAAGCCGACCCCAACATAGTTGGGAAAAGGCTAGGCAGATGATGGTGGGCACACTGACGGTACGGCGTCGCAGCGCGGGCTTCACGGTCTACCTTGGCGCTTACTCCCTAAGACTTGCAAACAAGTACAGGCAGTGTAGTCAAAAGATTTTGTAGGTTATTTTTGTTCTGTGATTTTTCTTAATTTTGATATGGCATAACGTTTCAGTGGTGCCGAGAGGTACACACGGCAACACATCAAGCTGTACTTTTCCAGTATAACATAGCCTCGCTTCGATAGATTATGTATAGCTTGATTGGTACTACCGCGCACCTCACTAACTTATAATATAAGGGTTGCCGGGGCTGCGGGACTGTTCGAAAGAGATACCGTGGCCCTGGAACACAAAGGGCAAAGAAGGAACATGGATGGGTTTTAGTCAGTAAGAGTCTGACACTCCCTCCCACTCCACCCAGAGCGGGAGAAGTCATTTGATGATTTCCCATCAGAAAAAAAAAAAAAAAAGGGTGAAAAGTAGCCGACCGACAGTGAGCGCACGAGTACTTACCTTACCATTGTGTTTGACACATCTGCATTAACCAATTCAAAGCTTTGTGTTGTTATTTAGTCATAAGATATTTTAATATTAGAATAGTGAATTAATCAATAAAATTAAAGTACAAATTCTTTATAAGTAGAATTGTTTATTTAACCTTTTGAGCAGCAGAGCATACACGCACGCGCATGCCATCCACGCCAAGCCACAATTTCACCTACCATTTTGTCACATATTTGTGTCGTTGGCGTACAGGGCACACGCTTGCTTGTCACGTATATGTGACAATGGCGGTCGAAAGGTTCAAACCTTCCTCACATTTCACACACAAAGCCGCTATTCAAATAATGTCATATACGTTTTCCATTTGAATCTATTTCACTGGTTTAAGTAACAGGTGGTAGTGCTGCCATCTATGAGAGTGCTCTGATAGAGTTACATAAGAACCAGTCTCGTGCGGTCTTCTATAACGGTTGGTCGGCTTTGCCGGTGCGGTTTCTGGAGTTGCGTTCGTCTCCGGAATTGTACCTTTAATTCCATCCGAAACCTCACATGGAATATCAACTTTTTATATATATTACGGCTAAAAGCCGAAGTAAGGTTACACCTAGTTCTAGCCGGCTATACCAAGGTGCGGCCGGTAACTATCCTTTTTATTGCTAGGACACACCGGCCAAATGGATGTTAGGTTAGAACTGTGACCAAACGCGCGCGAGCCGAGCGAGCGCAGCGAGCGGTGCCGCGGCAGCGGTCGGCGATGTTTGTTTTATACTTTGTTAAGATTTGTTGTTAGTAAATTCTTAGACAGTTAGTTCGAATAAATAAAAAATGTTTTAAATTAAAACGATTTTTAATACTTAACTACTAAAATAAATAAACTAAACAACTAATTTATTTGTGTTGGCAAGACTGTCCAAATGTGACCATCATAACCGACTTAGTGTTACCAGCACACTGTACAAAAAAACTCAGAATGATGGCGCAACAAAAAATAAAATTACCCCTATAAAAGTGTTGTCAACATAAACTCAATGTTGCCACAACAAAAATTTAAAAAGACAGTATTGCTGCCAAAACAATCCACTGATTAATTTCAGTTGGTAAACTTTGAAAGTGTTGCCATGTCACAAATACAGTGTTGCCATGCCAAAAAAATCAAACAACAGAATTACTGAACCAATGATTAATTTCAGTGGGTAAAGCTTTGAAAGTCTTGACAGCATCACTAATATCTTCGCGGGGAACAGCTAGGGTGTACAGTTTATACTCTTTCTGGACACGACTGGCTGTGGGGTCGGCAGAGCTGTGTATGGAGTCGGTGCTGCGCACGGGCATGATGATCTCTAGTTCTTGTAGGTGTTCGAAGGCTTTCAGGATGACTGGGCGAGGAACTGTTTGTGTGGAGGAGTTTGAGTTGGCGAATTTTGTGTATCTGTGGACAAGAATTTTTTTATAAAGGGTGTAAAAAGACCCTTAACGAAGCCGAAAGGTACTTGTTCTCCCCGTCATTGCGATCATTTTTTTGCTATAGACCATACCTGGGAACCTTCTAGTTACGGAGATATTGGGGGTCAAAGTACCAACTTTTTAAGAAGTTTTTTTTTTAATACATGTTAGTAATGTAAGATTTTTACTTTAAACACCTTCACGATCCTCGTACTATTCAATCCATCCATCAGCACAATGTTTCGAGTGCGTTACATTGAGTTTTACCGTAAAACGTGAATTTTCACCTAAAAAAAAAAGTCGTTTCCCAGCAATAATTTTTGCGTAAAGTTACTTAGTTTGATACAGAATGCTTGGTTGACGGCTTCGTGAAGGGTCTGTTTACACGCCGTATAAGTTTTTAAACTGTCATGGTCACTAACAATGTCATTAACTTTAGAAACGGGATATTTACCATGTTTACTGTTAGGTTTGAGTTCCCGATATTTCGGCGCTGTTGCAAGCACCATGACCACGGATAAGTTGAAGTTATTGCGGGTGAGTGTTTATAAGCAGAAAAATCGGTCTACCCTCTTTCTTGTTCGTATTTAGCACTCAGTACCGCTACCACTGTCACTCGCGATTCTGTTCCCGACATACGAGACTCACACGGTGCTCTCATGGTGCTAGCAACAGCGCCGAAATATCGGGAACTCAAACCAAACAGTAAACATGGTAAATATCCCGTTTCTAAAGTTAATGATAAGAATGTTTTGTTTTTTATAGTCGACGTCTACCTTCATATTCGGCTTCAAGAAGATATTTTTAAGGTTACAATAATGCACCCATGGATGCGACATGTGTCTGTGGATGTCATTTGTAGATCTTTGATAGTAGTTAGGTAGTCAGTGGCCCAAAAAGTTTGACAACCTGTCTTACCAAGGGGTTTCGTATTACCCAGTACTAACTGGGTTGTGGAGGTCAGATAGGCAGTCGCTCCATGTAAAATACTGGTTTTCAGCTGCATCCGGTTAGACTGGAATCCGACCCCAATATAGTTGGGAAAAGGCTAGGCAGATGATGCTGTCATAGAGAAAGTGGGTCATATTCACAGGTGGTAATCCCCCAAAAGAACATTTTATTGCTTAAATCATCATCTAGCCTAGCCTTTTCCCAACTACGTTGACGTCGGCATCCAGTCTAACCGGATGCAGCTGAATACCAGTATTTTACATCGAGCGACTGCCTATCTGAACTCCATAACCCAGTTAGTACTGGGTAATACGATACCCTTTGGTAAGACTAATAGTTAGACTTTTTGGGCCACCGACTACCTGTAACTACTGACAAAGATCTACAAATTACAGCCGGGACCAACGTCTTAAATTGCTTTCCAAGGCACGGAGGAAACTCGGTATATAATGGGTAACCACCCATCCACGGACTTACCTAGGCAAGCGCGGCTTAACTTAAAAGATCGAGCGGCTTTTGTTATTTAGCCAAAAAGTTCCTCCATCCTGATCTTTTTATTATTTAAATACAATAATTAATTTCACTCACCTATGTAACACCATTTCAAAATTCATAGGCTGTCCATCAAATATGTCCATGCCATGTTTCATAGCGATTACCAGAGACAATTCAAGTATAGACAAAGATTGTAGAAGCTTCACTCTATGTTCTGGAGCGACGGTTTTGTCTATGATTGATGATAGATCTGCTGCATCTATGAAAGGATTGTCTGTGGATAATCTGGATATTAGCTCGAACTGTAATAAAAAAAGAGATGATTGATGATTATTTGAGTTTTTGTAAGTGTGAGTACCATGTAGACTTTCTATTATGGTTAGTAGGGCTTATCCTAATCTTTATGGTTTTAACTGTAGTTTTGTTTTATTTTCCTATCTCTACATTGTGCTCACAAATAGAAGCAACAATATTGTACCCAGGACTATGTAATTATATATAACTTGATTTGAAAAGAGTGTCCATGGAATTTCTTACCCATTCTTCTCCATGAGATCTACTATTTTCGAATGGGCAACTACAGTCAATTCACAGTTATTATGCCTGTGGCGGGACTGTAGGTAGCTTATTTTTGACTATGCAAAAGTGCCTGTCACGGGCCTATTTGAAATAAATGCTTTGAGTTTGAGTTTGATGGTTTTATTATGGAGGTCTAAAATTAAAGTAGTTTTAGAGAAGAGAATTATTATCAAAAATACTGGCTTTTTTGAGTGCCACGGTCGGATATAGCCGACAAATGAAAACGTAGAAGAAGACGAGAAATAGTACATTTTGACATAAGTGGGGAAACTTTGTTATTGCATTCAAGGCGGAATTAACACCCGAGCTGCAGGCGAGGGCGTTATGGAGCCGAGAACTGTAGTGCGAGTGCGAGTGGTGTATAAAAATATGGGACGAAAAGCAATGATTAATACATTGTATTGTTTATCGATAACATGTGGGAATATTTTTTTTGTAGGTATTTGCGCTGAATTTGTGGCTTCAAAAGGTTGAATAAAAACCTAAATTAAGCGCACTGTTACAATTTCAACGTTAGGCACTGAGTGAAGCCTTGAAAATCTACAGTGCGCTTTATTGGCAAAGATTTCGGTTTTTACAGTATACAGCTCAGGTGCTCGTGGCTAAATAATTACAGCCGCTCGGGTCGATCTTTAGGTTAAGATTGGAAGCCGACCCCAATATAGTTGGGAAAAGGCTAGGCAGATGATGACAGCTTTTAGCTGAGAAAATATTTTGGGATTTATTGTATTTGTGACATTAGAGAAAGGTCATAGCAGGGTTTCCTAAAACGATGCAATTTAAAAAAAAAAACGATACCCCACACTAGGAATTCAATCGCTCAGTCTCTGTGCCAAACAAATGAAAAACTTGTTTGCAAAAAAAAATAACTGAAATCCAAAAAAACCACCAAAAAGTCTAAATTAACTTTACTTTTCGGTCACTTTGCTTGTTTCATTGACTTTTTTTGCCACTCCTATAGTAAAGTTATTTTAGACTTTTTAAATGTTTTTTTTGGATGTCGGTTATTTTTCGGAACCGTTTACGATTCAATGCAGCCACCAGCACAATGTTTTGAGTGCATTACTTTGATTTTTACTGTAAAATGTCATTTTTTTGCAATTTTTGCATAGAGTAACTTAGATTGATATACAGAATGCTTGGCTGACGGCTTCGTAAAGGGTCCCTTTACACCCTGTATATTGTAAAAAAACGCAACTCACTAGAACATTCCTAAGAATCTGCTCATTGACAGTATAATAGCAGAACTTCTCTAAAGAATCAGTCAGTTTCTGATCCTGTGCCAAGCTGGCGATGTGCTGGTTCCAGTCTACGACGAAGTCGGGGTCCAGAGCCTGTAGGTCTACCCGAGGTTGCAGATGTGGTGGCAGGGTGTGGGTGAGGGTGGGGGTGTCTGTATCCATGTCCTCTGTGGTAGCTGGAAAGAGGAAGAAATAAATGAAATGTGTGTGAACAAGTAACATTTAATTAAAAGTATGAAAAAACCCGACTAAAAATTGTATTATGCAACTATTTATTTATTTAAACTTCATGTACAAGAGTGGTACATAGGCGGACTTAATGCCACAAGGCATTCTCTACCAGTCGACCTTTGGGTCATAGACAGCATTGTGAAAGATACCATTCATCAAGTCAGTCATAAGAAAAATACCATTTTCTTAACATAAATTGAGATACATAAATAGGTACACATATTTACAAATAAAATGAATTGAACTAATATATATTATAATACATACAAATAGTCCAAAATACGAGAAACCTTATAATAATTACTAATGACTAGGTTGTGAGCAAACTATGTACATACATCTATATTTGTAATCTCCTTTTAATTTCCTTAAATTTGATACCCTACTCGATAGGTTTAGTTGAAAAAAAAATATTAACGACTTACAATTTAGTGCCTATTTGTTATACAGTCCACTATTATTCATCCCCAACGAGCAATCTAACATTGGTCCTTCGAGCCGGATACACATAAAATCTCGCGTCATCAACTCAGTGCTTTCGAAAACGAAAACCAATGTACAATATTACCTGTATTCCTCCGAGTCCTTCCCTTCTTTTTAGGGGTAAGCGCACTCTTCTCTCTGACGGGCATACTCAGCAGCTGTACCAGCACGTCTCTGTACTTGTAATGTGGCGCCCTCTGTGGGTCGTCCTCGTTGGGGAAGATGAACAGATGGCGGTGGGAAAAACGGGATTTGACGCGTTTCTCTAGGAGTTCCATCACATCTATACGGTTGGTAACACCTGGAAAATCAGTGTTGTCAACAAAAAAAAAACAATAAGTTTTCAGATTGGTTACATAATTTACATTTCTCGTAAGGAATCGCATTTCCCGAGAGTATTCGTTCGCGCTTGTCTTTTGCGTACATGTAAAAAAAATTAACAATTATAGATAAAACATAACTCTTTTCTAGGCAGTCGGTTAAATTATTAAGTAGAGCAGTCTGCATGACAACATGCATGAGCGCGATAGTATGATTGTCAAAAAAAAAATCACGATATTCCTACTTTCTACCTCGACCGCTAGGCGTTCACTGAAGAAATAGTGCAGACATTACTGTATAAATAAACTGTCAATTTATGGGTGTTTTGGTAGGCTATTTGTTTACTAATAATTTAAACACAAATCTATCGACAAAAACTACATAATTATGTATTTTTTGAGAGCAAAAAACCGAGAAAAGTAATCAGATTAAGAAAATAAAAGATTTTAAATCAAAAATAATGAGCCCATTTTGAAGACAAGGATATAAAGGTTTTTATAGGCTCGACCGATTTTTCAATATAGCCTCTGTTACCTTGTAAGGAGTGCTGAAACAGAACTCAATTTGTTCCTGGCTGGAGGCATTACATCCAAGATACCCAGAAGAAGAGAGAGAGAAGGGAGAGAGTCCGGTTAAGCAAAAGCCAGCCTCACGGGTTGACTTGCGAGATGCTATACACAAAAAAAAGAACTCAGATTTGCGTTGCACGTGAGAGACCTCTTTTCAAAGCTACTCACCCAACACACACATGGGAGCCTGCTCGCTGTGAGTGATATCAAACAAGTTGTACAGCAGCGTCTGTGCGCGTCCGCTGTGACAGAACATGTCGAACTCTTCCAGTATGAACAGCATGCTCTTGCAGCGACGATCTGCCCCACTTTGTAGACAGCTCAGGAGGAAGGCTAGGTTCTCTGCGAAGGTACCGAAGACACGGTCGCCTACTGCGTTTTCTAGTTGCATCTAGAAAAGAACAAAAGAACAGTTCGGAAGTACTATTTGAAATCGGACTAAATTGCTCACAAGCTAATCATTAGTAGTCATAGTAATTATTATAAGGTTTCTCGTATTTTGGAATATTTGTATGTATTATTAGTTCATTTAATTTTATTTGTAAATATGTGTATTGGTATGTAACTATTTATGTATATCAATTTATGTTAACAAAATGGTATTTTTCTTATTTATTTTTTTGTACTCTATCACAATGCTGTCCCAGCTAGTCCGTCTATGTAAGTACCACTTTTGTACATGAAGTTTAAATAAATAAAATTGGGTCTAGCCTGTAAGGATATTTGTATGTTTGGAGTAAATAAATAAATAAATAATAAATAAGATTTAAAGAGTGTTGAAATTTCGATTGTTTACAGTCAAGCGTCATGATTACTGACAATTGCATGGACTGACTGGACACGTACATCAAGCGCGCGTATTGAGTGCCACCTACCTCATCCATCAGATTCAATTAAATTATCTAACTATAATTAGTATATAGTCATCAACTAGACATTGGATATTCGGATGTATATTTACATAACACTTGACTTAACATCACGCCTGTAATCCCCGAAGGGTTAGGCAGAGGTGTACCTGATAGTACACCCACAATTCGCCAGTTATGTTTAAGACCCATGTTTATTATGAACTAAAATACAATATTTTCGCGGCAAAGAGCACAAAAGTGTGGAAGCAGCTTCTTACAGTATATTTATTTCCCGATATAGCGGGATTTCATTTTTAAAAAAATGGTGTCTATAAAATGTAGGGGCTCTAATGTGTCAGTGGGCTGTATCTCATGATCCGTAATAGGCAGACAGTTGGAATTTTCACAGAATGTGTATTTATGTTGTTGTAAAAATAAGTTAAAAATTAAGGGGGGCACCCCTACTGCGATGTTACGGAACCCTTCATGCGCGAGTCCGACTCGCATTTGGCCGGCTTTTCACTGAGGCCAAAATCTATAAACATTACTTAGCTCATGTTTTCAATTAGACACATTCCCATCTCTGCTCTTGGTTGACGGATATGCAACAGTAACAGATATAATTCTATGCCCAAATATAAACTATTACAATTTAACAACCAGCTCACCTGTGCAGTAATAGACTTGAGAGCAATTTTATCATCATGATGTATCAGGCCGTTGAGTCTCACGATGATGGCATCATTGGATAGATCCACCTCTTTGCTGATTTGTTGCAGCACTGAGTTTATGAGCTGAAACAGATAGATTTTAAAACTGACTGCCTCATTGTCTAGTGGTTGCAGGTTCGATTCCCAGGTTGGGCAGAAGTGTTATTGGATTTTTCGACCACCAGTAGTGGTCATGTAGTCTGGATTTGTGCCCGCTTGATGGCTCATCCTCTACAGTGTTCCACAAACTTTTTGTGTTCAAGGTAGAGACACCAGCTCATCAAGCTACCCCAAACTTTTTTTTTTTTTGTCTTCTCTGCTATCAGTACTCCCTGACTATGATCAGATGTGTGGAAAGATGCATCACATTTTTACAGAATTAGGACCAGTGTCCAAATTCTACTTAATTAGGCAGCACAATATCAGCTTTTTCGAGTCTCTTAGCATGATTTGGCATCAATAGTGAACGTAAAAGGGGATTTGGATGGATGGTTATTCTATCTCTGTATTTCTCTAGGTAGCGGTTCGCTTCTTCTAGGATCGTTGGGATTTCCAGGTGCTCATGGATTTCTGAGTTGCAAGCTACCCCAAACTGTAAAATTTGCCCAATCAACCTTGAACCTAATGCTTTAGCAATAAACTTGAAAATCTATTAAAGAAATTTGACAGATTGTAGTAGCTTGATGTGCTGGCGTCTGTACATCTAGGAAATTGGAAAATTATGGAGGTACACCATAAATGAAAAACCAATTATAACATTCTACATTTCTTTTTCATTTCTCCTTTTGCAGGTCTGCTGGCAGAAATTTCTTAAGAAATAAGCAGTACCTATGTACTCACACATTATAATGTTATTTTCCTGGGTTGTCTACTGTATGTACATAAATAGTAAAATAAAGAATATTAATCAATCAACATTTAGTTTAAAAGTTTTGCAGCAGTTTAAGTAGGTATTCTTTTTCAGTCTGTCTGTCTGTTTAACTAATAAGAGATTACTTTATTTTATTTTTTCAAGGCACACCAACTAATGACCAAAGTACATCAGTGTGCCATGGCACACACTTTGCGGAACACTGCCCTAATGCATGGGACTTAAAAGAGAACACGTCTGCGGGGAATTTGAAAAATAGGTATTAGAAGAAATGATTGCCGTCGTACTGCATCAAACCTGCCCCGTAGATTGTGATAGGGATGCTGCAGCTCAGACCGATTATATCACAAAAAAATTGACGAGACCGATGTTTCGTATTCCCTTTTTTTCTCCTCGAAAACTGAGCCGAATTAATTATGGGGAATTTATTGACATTTTAGGAGGATCATATTTTTTTTACTTATAAGTTGCTGAAAAAAGGAAATGTTAGGAACGTGTCTACATGCAGTGGAACATCATTTTATGAAAAAAAATTGCTCTAAGGAGGCTTTATTCAGGAAAAAAAAAGGGGTATACATTTGTATGGAGAATCACAGCCCTTGTTCTCTCTTAAACATAACTGGCAAAATGTGGGTGTACTATTTTTGTTTATATTATAGCCTATAAAACAATTTTGAAATTCTATCCATAGAACTTTGTTACTTCGTTTAATAACTAATATAAAGTGCTTACAGTAGTCTTGCCGCTTCCTCGAGGCCCAATCATCAACGCAGAGTGCGATTCACCATGAGAAACAGTTCGTTTGAACAAATCATAAACGTGATTCCTTTCTTGACTGTGCCCGCGAAACGAAACGCTATCAGCCATTATTCTCAACTTTAAATACTTTCTTATTAGTTTGATTTGCACCGCAAGTGGGTTTTCTGTTTGTAAGCCGCACATTTTGGAGAAATACAATAACGTAAACAATAGATAAAAACTTCGTTCATTCGCGCCAACGATCATACGACAGACGGAGACGGCGGCCGTTGAAAGTGTTGCCAGATTTTCGGCTCGTGTTTCCCCCAAACATTAAGTAGCATCGTCCCGCAAAATTAAGATATTTAAGAAAAATACTCAAAAATTAAACCACTGCTTTCACTGAACTTCTTTCAGACTTTTTTTTCCAAATATGTGGCTGCCAAGCAGAGTGTACGTACGAGCAGCGTGGACTACAGATTTACGGGAACTAGAACTAGCAACTCAGTTATTCAGTTACTTTACTTTGCTTAGATTAAATCCCGATCTTAATTGAGTTTGTAACAATACTATTACCAAATGATATATTGTCAATTTCGGGGGATTTACTCTGATCTCGCAACACTACTTCGAATTGTCAAAATGACAGCAGTACGTTTAACACTGACAGCTGAATTCGTCGTTTAGTGTTGTTCCACATAAAAATATTGAATGAAGGAAATGAATTAGACATCTGCAAAGTTAACATTTTGGACATACATATTTTTATATACAATACTTTTTACATTGTATGAACACATTTTAATCCCTTACAAAATTTATTTATAAAACTCAGCATGTCACTGTCACCATGTTTTCTATAATCATGACAGGTGTTAAATATCATGGGCCTTCAACGTTCCGCGCATGTGCTACTATTGTCTGTCCGCGCAACACCGGTGAACGATCGATAAACCAAGAAGTATGTACACAAGAGATCTGCATCTAGAGATATTTCGTCAGATCTGCCTTTAAAAATACGACGTTGAATAATTCACATCAATGATTATTATATTACTGATCAAATGGGCTCACTTATTAAAATTAAATACAGCTGTTTTTTCTAATCCCAAAATCCCCTCCTCCTTGTAGAATGTAAACTTTAATTTTAATGTTCCAGTTAGTTGTGCATCGACTTACTTGTTTGATTTAATCATATGAACAAGAAATAAATAAATCATTGATATTGGTTAGCAGAACTATTTTTGCACAAAATATATCTGACGATTTCTAGCCCGTTTATATTACCTTGATCTTCGCTATACCTCTCTTTCTATCATTTCCTAAAATAGGTTTCCTATCCCTTTCATGACCTTAAACCCTGCAGATTTCATTGTAGTCCACATGAGACACATTATTGCGAGTGGACCTGAATATATAATTTTAAAATCCTATAAACCATCTTTTTGCAGTAAACGAAATCGGTGGAATCTTTGAATGTAGACGCGAAGTGTATAAGTGTATCGTTATGTAAATTCTATTTCGTGTTCCCTCTTTCTTAACGTATGACACAGTTCCCATGTCACATAGAATTCAGTGTGGCTGAAAAATTGTGAAAATGTTTAAGATGACCTACAAATTATATTTTTATTCATATTTATGTAGTGTTAAACTTTAGTGATTGTACAAACGAATAACAATGAGTGCTAAACAGTGCATCAGGTTTTGAAATAGTTCAATTATTTATTGCAAATTTCGCACACGACACCAGCCATAATAATCACAATGTAATTTGTATAATATATTTCATACAATTAGAGAACAGCAGTGTGGCACCGCTTTCAGTGTTTTAACAGTGAAAAGTAATAGGACGCAAAATTGCTTAATGCTTCAAAATTGTAAGTGGTAACGCGTTTTATGATTGATTTGCATTCTTTTTTAAACGTAGCATTAGATTTTAAAAATAATACCTTTGAAATCTTAATTTTTAACACTGCAAAAAACGCATACAACTGAACAGATCACAATAGTGGAACAAAAAAACTCCGGGTTGTCTAAAAATATATATTTCATGATATTTATCGTACTTTTATCAACCCTTTAACAGGGTAATTTAACCATATCGCCAAATCAATGCTTTGACTGGTTCGCGCATTTTCTAGTTCAAGGTCCAAACTATCCCATAGCCACTCTTATCAACCTTTTACCATAATTTGAGTGATTCAGAAAATGTAGGTACGGGTTAATTAATTACAAAGTTACGTTGTTCAAAAGACTTTAATCATTTTAGACCTTGAAAGTTAGCCATGATGATACATATTTGTTTGATTGCTTTATTTCACATCAAAGTAATTAACAAGTCAAGGTTTTAACGATTTCATATTAAGTTTTGCGCTGTTCTTTGCATGTTTGAGAAACATTATAAGCTTGTGTGATATTTTGTTATGTGGAAATTGTAAAGATTAATATTTGATTTAAGGCGCTTCTTTTATTATTTGGCTTGTTTACCAAATTGTTGTTATAACAATTAACCTTCTTTACAGATATTTGAGAATTGGTTCAGCAACTTCTTAATTCATTTGTTCCTATTTTTTATCTTCTTCAATCACTGTTGTCTTCAATCAATGTTATTTAATTAATTAGTGATAATTACATAACTACAACAGTACTTTAATTTTGTTGGAATCGATTTACGTGATAACATTGGAACATCACTAGTAACAATTGAATCAGTTCATTCAAGAATTAGAAATCATTCATTCTCCAAGATAAACCTACAAAATAACATTGACAGACAAATGCTAAGCAAGATTTATTGCTGTCTCTTTAATCTCTAACATCTCATTAGGCAATAAGACAAAGACAGCGCATTCATCAGCCCAAATTACTGTGATTCAATTTCATCGTATTACAAATATATATAAAATTGTATTGTTGCTCGCTGTGGGTGTTTATATTTTTTATTTTGGAATTTTCTTACTAAAAACTCGCGAATGTAAACGCATATTTCCCGAAACGATTAATTAAATTTTTATTTAGTGATTGAAAACTCAAAAATCGTAAGTTTCCTCTGTTTATTTATTACTATAGATTCGAAAATTGTTACGTTCAATATTTTTCGTCTTGAGTTAACTTTATTTGTTATCGGCGTCTCATAAATAGAGCGGCTGCAGTAATAAAGTTTGGTATAACTAGAAGTTATCGGGAGTGGTTATAGTTCATAATATAAGCGTTGGTAGTAATCATTCGTGATAATTTGCTCTTCCTGTACTATGAATTGGATTCTATCTCGTAAGTACGGTCTTTGTTTCAACAGATGTTTTCTAAGATATTGTTTATGTTCTGAAGAATTGTGCACATAACTATGCCATTTTTACTATTGTGTCGTAAAATATGGCTATAAGAAGTCATTGTTATGGGTTATTTAATGTTGTAAATTGAATGTAAATACTCCACGCTGTTTATGTAAATAATTACATATTTGCTATTATTTTGCTTTTGATAAAGAATAGTAGTCGTGATTTAAGTATCTTCCCTTGACCAAGTATGGTACTTAATGTCCCAATTTTTTTTAAATTACTCCTATCATTTGTAATTTTCCCCCTAAAAATTTTGGTAATAAATTCTAAATATAAATACCTATTTCTGTTTCGTAAAAACCTTATCAAATATTGCTCTATGAATAATCAATTTCATAACATAATTTCATAACTATTTTTACCCGACTACCAACGAAGCCAAAAGGCAGGGTTATGATATTAGCAGTTTATGTATGTTTGTATTTACGTATGTTCCTCTGTAGTGCCTAAACTATTCATCCGATTTTGGTGAAAAGGTGTCAATCGATTAGTTATTATGGCACAGGTAACATAGGTCATATTTTAACCGACTTCAACAATAGGAGGAGTCGATTTTACCTTGTAAACCACGACTAATTAGAGCGTGATTTTTCAGTAGTCGAGTTTTTCAATTATTGTATACCACACAAATTCTTGTTTCTCAATGGGATAGTTATAGGACTCAGAGGTATTATAGGTAGTTCACCAGCTATTGCCATCAATTTTATTATCCTTTAAAATGAACTTCTCTTGCCTATCTCAGATTTTTATAACCTATACAAAATGTTTGTTTTACATTGTTTTTGAAATGTAACTTATAAACAGCTTATAATGATCTTACTGGAAGACAGCCTCTATAAGAGGGAGCGGGCTATAATCCATCAGGGAAGCCCAAAGGGGATTGGTGGATGTCACATGTTTTCAAAATCTAAGTCACATTTGTTAACAACGTAGCTTGGAGACATCGTTGGCACAGTGGCTGAGTCATTGGCTGCTGTGCAGCATGTCACAGTTTCGATTCCCACACTGAACAAATATTTTATAGCCGACAGGCAGTTGTTCCGGGTCTGGCTGTTTGTGTATGTGAGAAGTTCTTAGTGTGGAGCAAAGTATTTAAAAACATTTTTTTTTTTAATAATTCCAAATGAATAGCAGCAATACGCAGTGAACCGGCACAGCCATCAACACATTCTTACTTTCCTGTGTGAAAAGAACCATTTGTCCTGATCTATGGTCGCTACCTAACATCTGAATTGTACTATCATTACTTGCAACATTGGATATATTTTAGTTTTAGTTTACTTACAAGTACTAATTATAGCATAGTATGAGAAATAATACTACTGCGCCTAAATGTACACTTTTTGTAATACTTTTTAAATAAATTATTATTTCCGTTTTTTAATTTTATACTACTACTATTTTATTTAATGTAAATACATTTTTAAATATTAAAAAAAAGACATTTAAAAATATTTATTTATTTACAACTAAGTATAGCAACATTACAGACCAAGTCCAATACGATGCTATAAGACATAAAATAAAACAATATAAAAAAACGAAAATCACACCCAGTAAAAATACTTATAGCCATAGTTAAACATGACCAATATAAAAAATAGTGACAGATATAATAGTAACGGTCAGGGCTCTTGAGAGAGAAACCTCCTAACGATACGTGCCGTGTCCAGAAGTACTGCTTTCTGAATCAAGCCCTTGAACCAGCTGCCAAGCGAGAGTCTCCTCAGATGTTGGTCGAGGCTATTGGCTATTAAGTCATTGGCCAACATGACTATCGGCACAATGACTGCTATATTATTATTCTTAATTATAAATAAACACTTACTAAACTTACTAGGAAAATAACTGGCTGATAAGACAAATACAATCAATATTTGTAATTAAATGTACCAATAGTTTCTATTAACAATAGAAAGCATTTCAGACGGGCTATATTTAGCAATAATATAGCAAAACGAAGATAACAGGCTTGCACCTTCTTGTTAATTACAAATGTTACACATTCACTGATAATTTGTTGTATTTATACACCACACAATCTAATTCACTTGAAAATGTGTAAAAAAAAATTGGAAAATTGATTTTCAATCATTTCACATTTCAAATGGTTTGGTTTTTTTTTCAACTTTTCTCGCATCATCATCATCATCATCCACAGCCCGACTTCAGCCACTGCTGGGTATAGGCCTCACTTTGCTTGTGCCAGCCTCATCCAGGGGTATTCCAGCATAAAGGCAATTAATTCATCACAGTTCAATGTGGTGTATCGATGAAGCTTTGTGCTTATTTTTAATAACTTAAATAATGCCTCTTTATCTCTCATTTTGTCAGCTGACCATGGGCCTTCAAAGAGACCAATGACTATGAGAACATATGTCAAGCACTATTTTTCCCGCCCATAGCTACTACTACTATGACTATTTACTAAAATCACACATTGATCATATTTTCAGAACCTTGTACTATGACATGCTCAGCCTGCTGCATATAACCAACTGCTGGACATGGCATCTGCCAACTTGCAGCACCATAACTAATGTTTAGATTCCCATTATCATCATATAAGCCCGGAATCACCCAGTGCTGGGTATAGGCTTCCCCTTTTTTTTGCCACACTTCCCGGTTCTGATTCCTATTATATATAATATAACATATTGGTTTCTTTCATAGTCTTCTACAAAATCTGTTTGAAGGCTTTTTAGAGGGATTTGACTCCACCATAAGCAATATTTATCAACAGCTCTCTCCAAATTGACGCTGGAAATGAAGACTATGCACCCATTTTTCATCTATCTCTCTCTGACACGTGACGTCTTGCAGATGCCTCTCGCTCCTCTCTGGAAAAGGAAGATTTTGCTGCACTCATTTATCTTGCCCCACCAACATCTATCTCTCTCTAACTCAGCATACATTGCAGATGCCTCCCGCTCGCTCTAGCGCAGTCGTGACGCGCCGGCCGCATAATGGCGGAGGAGCATGCGTGCCTGGTGCGCGCGCGCTCAGATTCTGAGGGCTCGTCCAAACATAGTTTTGGCACTATGACGTACACTGAAGATAGACTGAGCGGTAAGTGTTTAATGTTGATTTTTAAGGCATGATGGTATTAGGATCAGCGCATAGTACTTTAGGCATTGCACGGGACCAGCAGCGTTTCAACTCTAGCGGTTCGAGGTTCTTCTACATAACTTCAAGCCTGTAAGCCATAGATTAGGCAGATGTGTACCTAATAGTACACCCCCCACATTTCACCAGACATATTTAAGCCGCATGTAATAGGGAGCGAGTCTATTGCCCTCAACCGGGCACAAATCCAGACTCCGTGGCTGCTACTGAGAAATTCCTGATGGGAAAACCCAATAACACTTTGCCTTACCCGGGAATCAAACCCAGGACCTCATGCACCGCAGTCGCTCTGACGGACCATTCGACCAACGAGGCCGTTAGATTCTTTCTAAAAACTAACTCCATATTGCAACGTTACTTATTTAACCATCGTGACGTGGGCTGCGGGACTGTTCGAAAGAGATACCGCGGCCCTGGAACACAAAGGGCAAAGAAGGAACATGGATGGGTTTTAGTCAGTAAAAGTCTGACACTCCCTCCCACTCCACCCAGAGCGGGAGGAGTTATTTGATGACATCCCATCCCAAAAAAAAAAAAACATCGTGACGTCATTACCTCGGATCACGAACAGCTAGTGAACATGAGCCGAGATGGTACTGGTCCCGTGCATTACTTATGCGTACCTTTATTAGCTTATGAGAAGGGCGGGAACAACTCTTGAGAGGGAGCAAACAGCCCGCGAAGATGTCGCATTGTCTTGTTTGAGTTGGTCAAAGGTTATTTGGAAGGAACGACTACCATCAGGCTGACAACCACTTGTATTTTGGAGGTCAAGTTCTTAAAGACAGTCCTTGCAATGGTCTATTGGTCCCAGGACCATTTGTCCGGCATTTCAAATATCCACTTTCTATACAGGATGACTGGTAATTAGTGACAGATATTTAAACACGAGATTGTACTTATGATAACAAACAACTTTTCCAAAGTTTTTTTTTTTTTTAATACACAGACGTATCACAATAACACAACAGCCGTGTGAAATTCGCACGCGCGCGCCTGTGAACTATCAGCTGTTAGCCGTTTAAAAAAAATGTTTCTTTGGGAAAGTTGTTTTTAGGGTTCCTTAGCCGAATGGCAAAAAACGGAACCCTTATAGATTCGTCATGTCTGTTTGTCTGTCCGTCTATATGTCACAGACACTTTATTCCGAAACTATTAGGACTACACAGTTGAAACTTGGTAGGTAGAGGTACTTAGATGTATTCTGTGAACCGCTTTACGATTTTTATATAAAAATAAAAGATAAGGGGCGTTGATTGAAAAAAAAAAAAAAAAAATCTTCAAACCTATACGTGCAGGATGTTTATAGATAGGTTTTTAAAAATGACATTGAGGTCCCTAAAACCGTTTTTTCTCAAAGTCAATGTTTTGAAAGCTGGACACTTCCAAAGTAGTAAAATGTGTCCCCCTCCCTCTAAATTCTAAAGTAAGAGGAGGAAAATTGTGAAAACATGTAGGATTGTAGAAAACAAAAAAAACTATCAACGAAAATTGGCTTGAATAAGATTTTATGTTTAGTTTTTGAGATATGGGACATTTTCATCAAACTGCAGCAGTAACTTTGTTTTTCATTAAAATACTAATAAAAACAAATTTAGTTTTGCTGTTTTATTTAGTGCTACAGAACCCTGTGTGCGTGTGAGTCCAACTCACACTTGGCCGCTTTTTTAACATGAGTACAATCAGGTGTTTAAGTATCGGTCACCCTATATACAGTCCATATTACTTTTCTAAGTTACTAGTCCATGTTGCCAGGCACGGAGAGTGGCGGCGGAGAGCCAGGCACCACGAGCCACATGGCCGCCAGCCCGCCAGACAACACTGCGGAGAACGAGGCCGGCGAGCTTTTAGACTACAACGACTCCAGTGTACTGGAGCAGTTCCACGAGGATGCGCTGCGACAGGTAGGCTCTTAGTCTATATACACCAGACCACACCATCTTAGCTAACGAGAGCGGGGAGCTCCTAGACTATAACGACTCTAGAGTACTGGAGCAGTTCCACGAGGATGCGCTGCGACAGGTAGGCTCTTAGTCTATAAACACCAGACCACACCGCCTTAGCTAACGAAAGTGGCGAGCTCCTAGACTATAATGACTCTAGTGTACTGGAGCAGTTCCACGAGGATGCGCTGCGACAGGTAGGCTCTTAGTGTACGGGGTGGAAGGCGATGCGAAAACGGTTACCAGTACACCATTCTGAGCCCCCTACATAGAAAATTTTCATCGGATATTTAAAAAAAAAACTGCTGTTTCCTACATACAAAAGTGACCTACACGGTGAAAATGTATGGAACAGCTTTTATACTTGTATGTAGGTAGTTACCGCCACTGGTTCGACCTCTTACATGGAACCTGAAGATCAACGCAAACCTATAAGCACTGCACGGGGCAGCATCGCCACAACTCGACCTGTTCGAGGTTCTCCATATTACAACAAATATAAGGCAGTCTGTGGCTGGATTACACGCAGAAACAGTACAGAGCTCTACGTGTCCAAGGTGCTCTTGGGGCTGCCTCGCTTCTGTAGCGCAACGGGGATGTTTGCTGAGGCGCAAGCGCAATCATGCGCAAGCGGTGCACATCCCTGGTGCGTTGGGTGCGGGCCAGCCGCAACAGTATCCTGAAAGCTTTTGCTGAACGTTTCGACTGTCAGTCCGTGAACCACTGATGCTTGGTTCACGTGTTGACTAATGTTAAAATATTGTTTTAATTTTGACTTTAATTTAGTTTAATTGTACCTATGATCCAAAGTTTTTTGAAATAAAGAAATAATAAGCATCGTTACGACATCGCCTCGGTTGCGATCAGCTAGTAAAAAGTAGTCTAAGCCTCCCGTAAGCAGGGCTTCGCCTAGCCGCTGAGCCGAACTGATTAAGTACAGTCAACCAATGAAATAGTTACATTTAACAATACTTTGTTCGAATGTATTGATGTTTTTACGTATATACAAGATGTAAACAGACCCTTCACGAAAACGTCAACCAAGCATTCTGGACATCAAGCTAAGTATAACACTACGCAAAAAAAACTCAGGGTGTACGTTTTAAGGTAAAACTCAATGTAACACACTCAAAACATTATGCTGATAGATGCATTGAATAGTAAACGGGTCATAGATGCATTTAAAAATTAGTATTTAAAAATAAACTTTTTCAATTCAATCCATCCATCAGCAGAATGTTTTGAGTGCGTTACATTGAGTCCAACCGTCAAACGTGATTTTTCACCCAAAAAAAAAATTGGTTTCTCAGCTATATTTTTTGCATATAGCTACTTAGTTTAATGTGCATAATGCTTGGTTGACGGCTTCGTGAAGGGTCCATTTACACCCTGTATGTGTGTTCATTACCTACCATTAAAGAACAGCCGAAATATGGGCGTACCAGTACCACACACCTCTGCCCAACCCTGCACGGTGAATACAACGGTGTCATGTTATAATATTCTTTTCATAGGCCGGTTGCGGTCTTTCCCAAGCGCGGGTGACGCTGGCAGTCTTCCTGGCGATCTCGGGGGCTTCGCTGGAGCTCTCTGCGATACCGTTCATACTGCCCTCTGCAGAGATTGAGCTGTGCATACTGCCTCATGAGAAGAATTGGCTTGGTGAGTACTCAATGGTTTTAAAAATGACACTATTGATATCTTTTTTCTAACGTGACGCGAGAAAGAGTTGATGTCTTGAAGTGTTTTTGTATGCATGTTCCTAAGTACCTATATGAATATGAATACCTCTAATATTAAAATTTTTGCTCGTATCGTTACTAGAGGAGCTCGTGGCTAAATATTAACAGCCGCTTGGGTCGATCTTTAGGTTAAGCCGTGCTTGCTCTGTGGTCTCTGGATGGGTGACCACCCATTACATACTGAGTTTTCTCCGTGCCTCGGAAAGCACGTTAAGACGTTGGTCCTGGCTGTCATTTGTAGATCTTTGACAGTCGTTGCAGGTAGTCAGTGGCCCAAAAAGTCTGACAACCAGTCTTACCAAGGGGGATCGCAGAAGACCCCCTAAAATCCTTTCTCCAAACCTCTGTAAGGTTTTGAAGGAGAAAGGAGCGGCCTTTGCCCCAGCATTGGGACAATTACTGCTTCGCGCTAAGACTTAAAATAACCTAATCACCATAACAACAAATGGTCAAACCCAAAAGAAATAAACTTCGTACAGGTACTCAATCAGACATGATGGGAACCGCACGATTCTGAATTTCCGCGGACTGGCGTACAGTCACGAGCACCAATATATAAACACTTAAAAACTTTTAAAAGTGTTTTTCTCCTAATGTTCTGATTAAAATTATATTTTTATGAAAAAGATCCGCGAAAATTTTTAGGAAAGTGTATACATATTAGTGCTCATGACTGTACTTGTATCATCCGCTGCGGATTCCGCATCCGCGTTGAGCTGTCACTCAGGACGGGCGGGTTTAATTCAATATTTTTTCTTCGTTCACAGTGATGATAAGCCTGGTAGGAGGATCGTTGGGCGCGGTGGGCTGGGGCGCGCTGTCGGAGCGGCTCGGTCGCCGACGATGTCTCGTGTCGTGCCTGGCCGTCAACGCCGTGTTCGCCGCTATAGCAGCCTTCATGCCCACATATGGAACCTTTATGATGGCCAGGTGGGTGTAGACAGATTTTAGTGATTATTTTTGTGTTTGCAAAATGTGGTCTTTAGAGGTTGTATGGTTATAGATTTACTTTTTGTCATTATTGGTGTGTAAATTATACTTTCTAGCTTTAAACAGGTCCAGTTTTTGTAAACGGATTCCTTTTGCAAGAATGTCAACTAGGTAATTAAAATCACAGGAAATAAAAAAAAATGATGCTAGAAAGGAGATTGCCCATGGACAGTACTCTTGATAAATGACTTGTGTCTCAAAACCTTAAACGGCATGAAATATCTAAAATAAAAATATATTTTTTAAATAAGACTTAATGATTATTTATAATGGGATAGTTTTTTGAACAATAATTAGTATTTTTAAGTTTCCGACTATAAAGTACGCCTTTTTTTACTATCACCTGTCATTCTAGGGATGTCAATTTACTCTATTACGGGTAAAGTGCCTACCTACCCACATAAAATAAAATGATAACGATTTTGTATTGATTGTTCAATCTATTATTGTAAAGTAATAACAGAGTTCTAAATCACATGTACTTGCTGGTATTTCTAATACCAGTGGTTGTCAACGGCGGCATGGGCGCCAAGTGGTATTGTTTATTACTAAAGACAGGACTTTTTGTGTTGTGATCATGGCGAGTGTGACTGTGGTGCGATGTATCAACTGCTCTTTGAGATTAACGCCACTTGTGCGCAGACTCATGTTGTCGGAGATTCCCAATAACATCATGAACATTTTACGAGTCTGGATCTCACCAACGGCCGGTAAGAATAAACATTGTCTAGTTGTTTTTTTAACGTAGGTAGTATGATTTTTTTACTTAGGAACTGCGCTCTTATGTTTGTGTACCATTAACAAATCTTAGATGACAAAACTACAATCCACGTCTGTGTGTTAGTTTCTCACCTCACCAGTTCGGTTACCGGATTTTAAAATAATTACTTATATAGGTAGGAACCTCCTACTTATGTGTTGGTAATAAACAAATTATAAACTAGGATGGTTGATTTCAATCAGTTAAGTGTATTCTGAGATACCTCTCAATATTCATTGTATGTTGTTTCATTTAAGACTAGAGTTGCACAGAATTATAATTATTTAAATATGTAATGAATTACACAATCTATGATTTGAGTAGGATCTAGATATAACACTGAGCGATTAACTATCTTAGTAATGATTTCTTTCATGCTTTGCAATTTCATGAAACGCGCGAATAAGATTTTGAAGCACGAAGATGCTCAAAATCTAAATCAGTAAGACTTGGAGAGGTAGTCACAGGTGGTCACCAGTAACTGGCCTCCTGACATAGCTAAACCGTTACAGATTTTACACAAATGTGCTTCAAAGGCACAAAGTTCACCCGTAAACCAATTCAGACCCTTTCAAATAGCTTTTTCCAACTAATTTTTGGTCGAACATAACCTCAAAATAGTGATTTCATTTTTGTAAATATCTCGGAAATGCCATTGTGGTTTGTGTTAAATCTTTTGAGGTAGTATTTAGACATGCCATCGAGTATTTTAAAGATGATTTGATGAAGACACAACAATGTTGAATTGAGTACATTTGTCCATAGCGCCGTGGGCATTGTCCTTTAATCTCGAGTCTTTAAAGTACAGCAAAAGATGTATGATAAAAACTTATTTTAACATAACTACTGGTCTAAACATTTTTACCCGCCATATATATCGCCACTTAATTCTGCTCTGGATTTGACTGTCTTTTAGTGACTGAGTTCAGAATTAGTGGTGCCAATTCAAAACTTTATTAGAAACCCTGAAAATCAAATCTTGCTTCTCCTCTCTACAGATTCTGCTCATCAATCGGGTCCGGCGGCATAATCCCCACATCCTACACCTACGCAGGCGAGATGTGGTGGCGAGGACGCCGCGGCCACGGCCTCGCCATTCTCCCGGCCGCCGCCGCTGCTGGCTCCCTCCTCGCCGGCGGCCTCTCCGCCACCATGCTGCCGCAGACCGGCGCCACCACGCTCATCGAGAACAAGGAGCACTTCAGTGCCTGGCACAGGTGAGCTCTGCTCTATGTACACGCGGCCTGCCATCCTGCCGGCTCCCTTTCCGCCACCATGCTGCCGCAGACCGGCGCCACCACGCTCATCGAGAACAAGGAGCACTTCAGTGCCTGGCACAGGTGAGCTCTGCTCTATGTACACGCGGCCTGCCATCCTGCCGGCTCCCTCTCCGCCACCATGCTGCCGCAGACCGGCGCCACCACGCTCATCGAGAACAAGGAGCACTTCAGTGCCTGGCACAGGTGAGCTCTGCTCTATGTACACGCGGCCTGCCATCCTGCCGGCTCCCTCTCCGCCACCATGCTGCTGCAGACCGGCGCCGTCTAGTCCTGAGGACAGTGATGATGTCGACGATGGAACGAGCTAACCCAAAAGATAAAAAAAATATAACAAAAATAAACAATACCATATTTTGGTCCTCAGATACCTGCTTGTCTGCACCATACCGATCCTAGCATCGCTGGTGAGTTTGATCTGGACTCAAGAGTCGCCCAGATATCTGCTGGATGTGGGCAGAGAAGTCGATGCAATGGTGGTGTATCAGGTAAGATTATACATTATGGTAAAAAAAAACCTGTCCGATCCGTGAGGGTGTTATTAGGTATCAAGAATGCGTTGCACAGAGGGGGCTCTTTGGAGGTCTTTTAAGAGGAAACGGTGCCTCATGTGCGGATGGTGACCATCGGGGTGGTTTTAGTGCGGTAAAAATCCCACACTCCCCAGTCTTATCCCCAAAGACCGGTCGCCTTTTGGAAGTTTCCCCAAGAAAACAAAAAAAAAAAAGGTATCAAGATTAGATTCTATTTACGTAGTCCTTTTTGAATGACAAGTAAAAAAATACCCCGACAAAAATTAAATAAAATTAGCGCGGGCGGTGACACTCCGGTCGCTTTTCGGGTAGTGACGTCATCAACAAACAACTGACGATCGAACATCCTAATGCCGAAGATGGTGTTCTCACGTTTTAAAAGTTTGTTAGATTTTAGGGAAATAGTGTTAATTTAGGCACAAAAATAAGGGTTTTAAAATATATCATAATACAGGACGTTTTTCTAGAATTTTTCCCCTATTTCGGATTTTTTTCTAAAATTATATTTTAGAAAAAAATTATGTTGATTTCCCCGATATTTCCATCCCTTTTTGGGAATCATTTTTTCTCAATATAAATATTCACAAATCTTCGGCAGAACATACACAGCAGCAACAAGTTCCGTGTATGCGGCAGTGCGCACGTAAGCGCAGCCAACGCTGAATACCGACTGGGGGAGCTCGCGCTGCCGGGCAAGAGGCGCCCGCCTGCCCTGCACCACGTCAGACATAGCGTGAAGATGGTAAGTTAGCAAAAAAACTAGGAAAAAAATTAAAGTAGACTTGATTTTTAAAACCTATCTGTAGAGCATTTACGGCAGTTCATACGAACTTTCAAGTCCTTTTCTTTCGAAACGACTGAACTGATATTAATGAAACTTCATACACATAAGCAGGATCTATAAGACTAAAAAGTTATCAGAGAACATTTTCGAAATTTCTTTAAAAAAAAAAAGATTATTGGATTTTTTTTCTATAAAATCGGTCTGATTTAGCTGTAACACTATTTTTCAAAAAAATGAGAAAATTTTCTCTGATAACTTTTTAGACCTATGTATCCTAAAGTTAGGATCTAATTTGTTAGTACTTAGAGGAAGAATGAGTAGGAAGAACGAGGAGCTCGTGGCTAAATAATAACAGCCGCTCGGGTCGATCTTTAGGTTAAGCCGTGCTTGCCTGGGTTGGTCTGTGGATGGGTGACCACCCATTACATACCGAGTTTCCTCCGTGCCTCTATAAGCACGCTAAGCCGTTGGTCCCGGGCGTCATTTGTAGATCTTTGACAGTCGTTAGGTAGTCAGTGGCCCAAAAAGTCTGACAACCAGTCTTACCAAGGGATATCGTATTACCCAGTATTAACTGGGTTGTGGAGGTCAGATAGGCAGTCGCTCCATGTAAAATACTGGTATTCAGCTGCATCCGGTAAGACTGGAAGCCGACCCCAATATAATTGGGAAAAGGCTAGGCAGATGATTAGAGGAAGAATGATTTTTAAATGTTTCATGTTTGCTAATTTTAGGGAAAATATTATAAATATGAATCTGAAGTTTACATTAAGTTGATATACTCGTACGTAATAAAATAAACTTTTTATGAAGTTATTGGTACTTTAAAGTATAAAATTGAATGAACGACAGGACCTTACTTGCCAGTGGAGCCATCTGGTGAGTTCCAAAACGATAGCCCTCATTCAGTCCACCATTTCATGGCGTTTCACGATTTGACAGCAATTTTTTACATTGCTATGAATATAATCGGTTTTGATTCTAAGTTAATAAGGTAATTGATTGAAAAAAAAAATATTAGTCTGTCAGTTAGAATATCAAAAAATATTGGACATGTGTTTTTTCTTTTGTCATGTAAACGAAAAATTACCACGATACATCGCGTTGAAATCTCGCGTGACGTCACAAGCCCCCTCTCTTGAACTTTGATGCGCTGTAACGTCGTAATTTTTTGATTATGTGACAAGAGAAAAAATATGTGTCCAATATTTTTGGTGATCTAACTGACGGACAAACATTTTTTTTTTCGATTTTCTCATATTGCCTGTTATGTTTTTATTCACAAACAAAATATTTCCTCTGTCCACAGTTCTGGCAGTCATTTTTCCAGTTGTTCTCGAATGCGTACAGAAGCACTACACTCTCACTTGGAGGGACACTGCTTTTCACCATGGCGATACAGGTATACTACTTAAGTTAATTAATTTACTGTCAGACAACGGGCATACTGAACCGTTGGGTTAGAAGCATGACTTTTGCACAAAAATTCTATACACGGTGTAAACGGACCCTTCACGAAGCTGTCAACCAAGAATTATGTACATCAAACTAAGTAATTTTACACAATTTTTTTTTTGAGATGACGTGTCTGTATGACTCAATGTAACGCACTCAAAACATTGTGCTGATGAATGCATTGAATAGTACAGAAGTCGTGGTGGTGTTTAAACTAAAAATATAACATTAAAAACAACTTGTGAAAAGGTTGGGAACTTTGACCCCCAGTATCTCCGTAACTAGAATTGTCCCAGGTATGGTTTAGAACAAAAAAATGATCGCAATGACGAGGAAAACAAGTGCCTTTCGGCTTCGTTAAGGGTCTTTTTACACCCTTTATTAATTAACTTTTTTTGACTGCCTCGTTGGCCTAGTGGTCGCAAGCACGACTGCTGAGTATGAGGTCCTGGGTTCGATTCCCGGGTCGGGCAAAGTGTAATTGGGTTTTTCCATCAGTTGCAGCCACGGAGTCTGGATTTGTGCCCGGTTGGTGGCAATAGGATCCCCCCCTTAAACATAACTGGTGAAATGTGCGTGTACTATTAGGTACACCTCTGTCTAAACCTTCGGGGATTACAGACGTGGTGTTATGTGTTATGTTATCTCCCACAGTACTACCTCGCCTCCTACATACCAGCGACTGTCGTAAAAATGGAAAGCGATCTCTACGAGGCGTCTAAACGCAGTATAGGCAACGAAACATACACAGACGTACAATACAACACGACTATGGAGAACGTCGAGTACTACAACGTGAGCTTCAGCAAGTGCACTATTCGCGATATGCTGATGTCGCACGTCGTGTTCAAGAACTGCTCCTTCACTAACGTGGCGCTGTCCAACATTAAGACGTCCTTCACCACCTTCGAGGGCTGCCTGTTTGTTAATAGCACGTGAGTATTAGTTTAGAATATTTATTTATTTATTTTATTAATTAACACATACATTTGTTTTAACAGGTTGGACCCAAGCTAACAAAAGTCGTCATAAATTGCTAATTGTCCAGTCCCAAGTAACAGGTCTGAGTAGACGCACAAGTTACACAGTAGACAACATACTAAGTACCCTCTGGAATTCCGCCAAAGAGCAAGAAAATATGCCCAAACGCCGAGAGACACTATTTAATATTCTTACTGCACGAATCACTGGAGGAGCCCGTGGCTAAACAATAACAGCCGCTCGGGTCGATCTTTAGGTTAAGCCGTGCTTGCCTAGGTTGGTCTGTGGATGGGTGACCACCCATTACATACCGGGTTTCCTCCGTGCCACGAAAAGCGCGTTAAGCTGTTGGTTCCGGTTGTCATTTGTAGATCTTTGACAGTCGTTAGGTAGTCAGTGGCCCAAAAAGTCTGACAACCAGTCTTACCAAGGGGTATCGTATTACCCAGTACTAACTGGGTTGTGGAGGTCCGACAGGCAGTCGCTCCATGTAAAATACTGGTATTCAACTGCATCCGGTTAGGCTGGAAGCCGACCCCAATCTAGTTGGGAAAAGGCTAGGCAGATGATGACTGCACGAATCACTGGTACAAACTTTAATAAGTTTGTACGGGTTGCCGGAACTTTAAAAAGCCCCTCCCTCGGTCCCCGCCGTAGCCTCCTGACTGGAACGAGCAATCCCAACGATTCCAATATTTGTGGATTGTTCAGCATACCACGAAAAACCACAAAAACATATTTTATGAGAGCGAGGTTGCGCCTTACTTCCAACTTATAGTATCCAACCACCCCTATAACAAAGAGAGTTGGATACATAATATAAATTAATGATATGCAAAATATGATTCCACTGCATAATTACACTAAGACGATGATACCATGATGTTGACACTATGATACGATACTGACAAAATGTTAAATACTACAACGTGACATTCAACAAGTCTACCCTTCAAGATAATACAGGGTGAAAGGGAAACTAGCACACGAACTGTTACCACGTTATTACTCCTTATAATATCAGCTATCTGCCAGTAAAAGTCCCGTTAAAGTCAGTCCAGCGGTTTCGGAGATAAGCCGTAACAAACAGACCGGCAGACAGAAAAAATATAAAAAAATATATTTTTGTTATAAGTACCGTATATACTTTCATATGCATTCAGTTAAAAGCTGTTGTTTTGAAATTACAAATAGACACTTCATTTTTATTTATTGTAAAGATGAGAGCACGCTTACAAGACATGAGACGTTTATTATACCTTCAATATTTCACATTTGTCTTTTTTGCCCACAGAATAATCGACACAGACATGGAAGTGGGCAGAGAGCTAGACGAGTGGTGCATATTCAACAGCACCATAATCCGGGGCATGCGCGGCGGCTGCGCGAGACATGCCGACCTGACGTCCAAGCTAGGCGGCATGACGTCAGAGCAGAGCTACGTGTCGCATGCGATGTTCCTCGTCACGTTCATTGCGTTGATGCCGCACTCCATGAGACCCACCGGTATTTATAACTAAGCATGACATTGTTATTGGATTCGCGACGTTTCGCTCAGCGCCGAAAGTTGAAAATCCAACGCTCGGTCAGTGCCTTCATCATCAGCTTACAGCAGTTCACTGCTGGATATAGGGCTCTTCAATTGCACGCCACACCACGCTCGATTCTCGGCAACTCTCATCCAACTGTTACCAGCCAGCCTGTGAGGATCTAAGCTCCATCGAGCCTGAAGGCGTTCCATCCTACGCTTGCCGATTCGCGTTCTCCACTCAAGACTTCTACGGCAAATATGGCCAGGGCCCATTCCTCAGGAAGAAACAAGATGCCATTAGAATCTTTTAAGACCTCTCTAAGGCCTTCGATTGAGTAAACCATGAGACAACATGAGTCCTGCGGAAACTGGAGAACTATAGAATTAAAAATACAGCTCTTAGCTTGCTAAAATCAAACCTAAAAGAAAGACAGGTCGAAGAGTCAGGTTCAGGTAAACGGCATAAACACATTAGCGTCTGAAATGACAATGGGCATTCCTCAAGGTTCGATATTGGGTCCATTCCTCTTTTTAGTTTACATTTATGATTTGCCCCAATTAATTCTAAAGCCACCGAAGATGGTGTTATTTGTAAAAGACACTTCGTTAATCTCTAAAATAGACCGACGATCGTGAACTCAACGTGAATAACTATTATTCTGTTCCAAAATTGGGTTACGGTAAATAATTTGGTACTAAATTAGAAGTCACTATACAAAATGTTAGAAGTAGCGAAAAAAAGAAACGGTTTTCGCGCTCTAATGGTTGAATGGATTTCGATAAAATTAAGCACACAGGTAGACCAAGACCTAGTTTAGGGCATAGGATCATGGGCGTACCCACGGTGGGGCAGCCTGCTCTCTGACTCGCAGCTAAGAATTTTTAGACAAAATTAAATATTCAATTGGGTACTTCAACATTTTTCACATAAAATAAAAACTTGGTTAAGGTCAAAAATGACAGAAAACTGTTTTGTCGGCCTCTGTATGATGAGTGTGCATAGAAAGAGCGTTCTGGAAGCACAACATAATTTGAAAACGAAATTTTAGCTAGATTTAGCCAGAACCCTCGCAGGTTATTATTGAAATAAGGTGTGGTGCAGTCAATAAAACGTATCAGTCAGTAAATAAAAAGTATTTTTTATTTCCTACTACTTAATTTTTTTATTTCTGCCCCACCCCTTAAAAATTGCTGGGTACGCCCTTGCATAGGATACTTTTTGTCCCAGTAGCAGCAGGGGACCACCCTACCTCCGGCAAAAGTTGGTCCCTTAAAATACTTTTTTCCCTTTACAGTGGCAATGTGCGGGGCGTGCGTATTGCTGTCCCCGCTAGTCTATATAGCGCAGAGCGAGACGGCGCTATACGTCGTGGAAGCGGTGTACCGGGTGTTCATCACGCTAGTGTTCTTCTCTGTGGGATTGAGTGTTGTTGATACTTATCCGCATAATTTGAGGTAAGAAATTTGTTCTTTCTAATGTGTGTAAAGGTGAACGCAGACTTGGCCGCACCGCACGCGCCGCAGTCGCCGCAGTCATCGCATTTTTTAATGGCCTCGCACACAGTCGCCGCATTCGAGTTCTTTATATGAAATTCTATGCAACCTCGCACACCCACCCGCGCCGCAGTCACCGCAGTACCTGAAGCGGCCAAACTCCCCAAGCCGCAGCTGATGACGTCACCAACGCCGGCCCGCCCGCATCGGCCGCACGCCCGGCGCGGCGCGGGCGCAGCGTCCGATGCGGGCGGCACGGACGGCACTTGTTAACAAAAGCGATGACTGCGGCAACTGCGACGACTGCGGCGCGTGCGGTGCGTCCAGGTCTGCGTTCACCTTTATCTTGCAGTTCTTGAGTTTGAACGTCTGAAAGCACAACCAAGCCTAAATTACGCCCTCAAATTCAATAAAGCTTGTCTTTAATGTCTGGTCTTAAGTTGGTGTAAATTGTTTTGTTTTTCTTTTGTCACATAATCAAAAAATGACGACGATACAGCGCATCAAAGTTCAAGAGAGGGGGCTTGTGATGTCACGGGACAGTAAAAGTAACAGAAATTGTGACGTCACGCGAGATTTCAACGCGCTTTATCGTGGTCATTTTTCGTTTACCTTACAAGAGAAATAATACGTGTCCAATATTTTTTGATAATCTAACTGACGGACTAAATAGATTTTTTCAGTCAAATACTATTATTTATTAGGCGCTTCCATCCCAATTGAAGCGCGACGGCATCGCGATGCTAGCGATACAGTATCGTGGCTACGTAGGCGAAAGTACACAGCCAGCGACAGCATCGCGACTGTATCGCGGCCGTTTGTGTTTGCAAGAAGTCGCTCCGGGCGAGAGTGTAGTCGACGAATTTATTTGTAGTTTCTTATTTAACCTCTTTTAAGGTAGAGGCAGTATACGTGCCACCAACAAAATTATTTTTTATACAGAAATATCACCACTTTATTATGGACAGTGGCATATATACTATTTTCTAATTTCACACATATTTTCCGGCACTAAAAAAAAAACAAAATTAATTAGGTACTTATTTAATATTCTTAGAAATTAAAAAAAAAATCTTAAAAATATCCTCATTAACATACATAAATTTCGTTTTCCTACCACTTCCGGTTTTCTCTGCCTTATAAAGGGTTAATGATTGTTTCGACAGATGCACAGCCCACGGCCTCATCCTATCCGTGACGTACATGGGCGGCGCCATAGTGCGCGGCGCGGGCGACGGCGGGCCCATCGTCAGCTCCATCCTGTGCGCCGCACTAGGCGCTGCCGCCACCGGCGCTGCGCTCGCAGCTAACATACATTAGATACAAGGTAATATTACTACAGGGCTTCTAGAAAAAGTGTGTGCTTCGGAAATCTTCGGGTATCATCGGAAATACGGACGAAGTTAGTTGTTCATTTTGATGGTCTATACCATCCTTAAATATGACCACAACTTTCTGATACACGCTGTATCTAAGACAGCGTGTTTGCCGTGTCGACGGCGCGTTCGTGTTCCACGCGCGCCTCAACGAGATGTCAGCAACCAGCAAGGGCCGATGCCTGCCGGGGCTGCGGTACTGTTCGAAAGAGATACCGCGGCCCTGGAACACAAAGGGCAAAGAAGGAACATGGATGGGTTTTAGTCAGTAAAAGTCTGACACTCCCTCCCACTCCCCCCAGAGCGGGGGGGTTATTTGATGATTTCCCATCCCAAAAAAAAAGCGTGTTTCAGAAAGTGTGTTTTTTTGTGTGTGTGTATTTTTTTAAATAATAATTTGTTATTTCGATAGCACGTAAACACGAGTATTACCGAAGCCCATACTTTTTGTGGTTTAACTGCACTTCACTTTTTTTTGGCCCAAAACTGTCTATATTGAATATAAAGGGTGTAAAAAGACCCTTCACGAAGCCGAAAGGCACTTATTCTCTCCGTCAATGCGATCATTTTTTTGTTCTAGACCATACCTGGGAACCTTCTAGTTACGGAGATATTGGGGGTCAAAGTTCCGACTTTTTCACAAGTTTTTTTTTAAATACGTGTTTTTAAAGATTTTTACTTTAAACACCTCCACGACCCCCGTACTATTCAATCCATGCTAAATTTACATTGAGTCCTACCGTAAAACGTGATTTTCCACCCAAAAAAAAAGGCATTTCCCAGCAAATTTTTTTGCGTAAAGTTACTTAGTTTGATGAACAGAATGCTTGGTTGACGGCTTCGTGAGGGTCTCCGGGACTCCGTTTACACCCTGTATATTTTTTGAGAATAGGCTTCAAACATCTCGCGGTGGCTCTGAAGTAAATTGTATTTTTTAAATTTCAGGTATTTCTAGTCCTATGGACTTTAAAATGAAACATTCTGAGGAATCGTGAGTTTCTCTGTGAAATCGACGACACTTTAATTTTTGACTTTACTAACCAATGAGGTTGTAATAACAATTACTGTAGCTATGAAAATAACTTATTTAAATGTGACTAAAGTTGGGGTTTTATATTTTGATTTTTTACTCAAAATTAATTTGATCAAAATGTTTGACTAAAATTATTTATTTAAAGATAACAATTCGTTAACTTAAAAGCTGTGTTATTTTATCATTCGTAAATTTAAATATAAAACCCAATTTAAAAAAAAAAGACGCAAAACTTGCCATTTCAAATGTCCTACCAAAGTACTGACGACTGAATTTATTTTGTTAAAAAAAAATAACAACTAATTTGAGTGTGTTGCAATAGCAGTTGCTATATACCGACCGCTTTAATGAATCCTCCGCCTTGCCCCATCAAAGGCACATTAAGCGTCCACAAAGTCCTAACAATATCCCACAGGTTATTTGCTTTAAAATAACCATAATCCACGAAGGTATTACGATACTAATTGAACCAATACGTGATCAAACTTCAGAATATTCAATTTAAATTGATACCTTCGCGAGGACTCATTAAAGCGGTCGGTCTATAACTGCAGTCGCGAAGTTACACGATCAGACCTTTGATTCAGAATAGTTCTATGTTAAACTGATGAGAAGTAATGTATTATTAACATCAGCAATAATAATCATATAGCAATGAAAAGACAATTTAGTTTATATTCAAATTAAAATATAAACTCGTGATTGAGTTAAATGTAATTCCGGTTTAAATTAGTGTAAATATGCTTAGTGCGCGGATTGAGAATCGAAAACCTTTGGGATGATGAACTTTTGGTATACTGAATGTGATGAACGTGATCCTTGATCTAAACTCAAGTTATCTAAAAAAAAAAACAACGTGATGTCGCGCGAATCCACGTACTTATACCAAATGTTATACCGAAATCAAACGCTTCTCTTTCAACAAAAAATTAACCAGCATTATCATCTGCCTAGTCTCTCAACTATGTTGGAGTGGGCTTCCAGTCTAACCGGATGCAGCTGAATACCAGTATTTTACATGGAGCGACTGCCTATCTGAACCCCAGAACCCAGTTTCTTGATGAATTTGGAGGAGCTCGTGGCTAAATAATACCAGCCGCTCGGATCGATCTTTAGGTTAAGCCGTGCTTGCCTAGTTTGGTCTGTGGATGGGTGACCCCCCATTACATACCGAGTTTCTTCCGTGCCTCAGAAAGCACGTTAAGCCGTTGGTCCCGGGTGTCATTTGTAGATCTTTGACAGTCGTTACAGGTAGTCAGTGGCCCAAAAAGTCTGACAACCAGTCTTACCAAGAGGTATCGTATTTATTACCCAGTATTAACTGGGTTGTGGAGGTCAGATAGGCAGTCGCTCCATGTAAAATACTGGTATTCAGGTGCATTCGGTGAGACTGGAAGCTGATCCTAACATAGTTGGGAAAAGGCTAGGCAGATGATAACGACAAAATAAATTTAAAAAAAAAAACACTCAGCCGAATGAACGGTTCACTCGAATCAAGCGTCTGATTTCGGCATTATTGAATCGAGTGTTTTAGAGTTGTGCCATGATCGATAAGTCCAGGACTTTTGAAAAAATAGAGAGGTTGTCTTGCATTTTTTTTTTTAAATTAGCTAATGTTTTAATAATATTTTACTATCAGGTTCAGCTATTTCATGGGAAAGCCGTAAGCAAAGGACAGTAGCATTATCAAGTATGGAGGCTGAATATATGGCTATAGCAGAAGCATGTAAAGAGGCTATATATTTGAGAAAGTTGTTATGTGAGCTTACTGGTAGTTTAGGCAATTTGCTCGACTACAAAGATTTTTAGCGTGTCGATGGCAATCTTAATTTAGTGGGCCCCGAAATGTAGTACAATCAGCAGGTATGACAGTACTATACAATGATTCCGGAAATGCTATCCTACGTCACTCTCTCTTATTAATTTACATAACATCACGCCTGTAATCACCGGCAGGGTTAGCCGAGGTGTACCTAATAGTACACCCACATTTCGCCAGTTACGTTTAAGTCCAATGTAATAGGGGCGAGCCTATTGCCATCAACCGATTTTCTATCATCAACTCAACCTGTCAAAGTCCATTGCTAGTCATAGTCTTGTCCGAAGTTGCTTTTTGTTTAAACCAATCTATAAAGTGACTAATGAGTCGGGCTGCCATTTATAAGCATTTTCTATATAGGGTGACTGGTAATTAGTGACGAATACTTAAACACATGATTGTACTCATGATAACAAACAACTTTCCCAAAAGAAACATTTTTTTTTAAACGGCTAACAGCTGATAGTTCACAGGCGTGCGTGCGAATTGCATACGGCTGTTGTGTTATTGTGATAAAAGTGTGTGTATAAAAAAATGTTTCTTTGGGAAATTTGTTTGTTATTATGAGTACAATCAGGTGTTTACTAATTACCAGTCACCCTATATACTCTAATTGAATTCGTGCATTTAATAAAAACAGCAGTTTTTCAGTTTCTCCTATTTTTCAAAGTCCTGGACTCGTAATGAGTGTCATACGATTCCTCATCCGCGCCACTCTCATGCCGTACCTACTCTACTGCACATGTGACTATAATATATTGATAAAGATTTGCACTGAAATGTATTGATATACCTAAAGAAAGTCTAGTATGAAATGTGGCTGTGGTTGGTTTGGTACTTTGGATTCCATTTTTATTTATCGACTTACATGCCGGGTATAAGGGACAGCCCTCCACAAACTGACAGGGTGCATTCAGCTCCTTATTTTGAATCATATTCTACCGGAAATTTTCTCCGGAAAATGTTATTCTTTAAAAAAAAAATCAGTTACTATTCCTTTATTTCAATATAAAATTACATTCCCTGTACGCAGCACTCCATTAATGTAAATAAAACTCTAGTTAAATACCAGAAGACCAGTCGTTCCCAGGATATCCCGTGGAAAGACTGGTTCTCAGACTTTTGTCTTGACTCTCAAAGATCTATTCGTAACCCGCGATTCAGTCAGTGAATAAAAATGGAGCACTATCCTACATATCAAGAAGGAGGCAATCGCATTTCAGTGCAAACACACACAATTTTAAAGGCAAACTACAATTCAAAATACCTATTCAAACGAAACATTGTACCACTATATAAAATAGATTTTGATACATATACCTTCTAATATAGTCATATCTTATTCTCGGCTTGTATGGTAGAATACAGATATTAGAGGTTTTGTAAACGGCTCTGTGAGTGTGGTAGCTAATTGATGTTTTTTTTATAAAGTAATATTAGCTTAAGCAGCTATTACGGTTCCAGTTTTATTTTCCTTTATTTATTTTTATACATTTTTAAATATTCTATACAAAATACTATAAAAAAACATTAAAAAATATAAAAAATAGTAGGCCACCAGCATCGGGAACAGGGTCCGAGCTACCGGTGGTCAGGGCTCTTGAGAGAGGAACCTCCTAACGATACGCGCCGTGTCCTAAAGTACTGCTTTCTGAATCAAGCGCTTGATCCAGCTGCCAAGCGCGAGCTTCCTCAGATGTTGGTCGAGGCTCTTGGCAATTAAGCCATTGGCTGACACGACTATCGGCACAATGACTGCTGTCAGTTTCAGTACCAGTTTTTATTATTAAGACATGGGCCTGCCTGAAAGGGGCACTAAAGTACTAAAGCAACACTTATACCCTTTGCAAAATGGTTGGTTTTTGAATCAGTAAAAAATGGTAGTTTTTCGAATCGACAAAAAATGGTAGGTTTTCGAATCGACAAAAAATGGTAGTCTTTTTAGTGTTTTAATTTTTTAAACTAATTTCAGTTTTTAACTTCTCATAATTTGTTAAGATTTTTATGTATTAAAAATGAATTAGCACAGAGTCGTTTACTAAAACTGTTAGAAGGCGCATGTGCAGTGATCTTGTTTGTATAGTCATTAGAAAAATAATCCATGTATAGTGATATTATATTTATTTAAAATATGTAAAATTATGTCCAATGCATTTGTTATTCAGCATTTTCTCTGGATTTATACTTTTTAATAAAATTTAATGGCTATACAACAAGTGTTGCCAAATAAGTATATACAAAAAACGAAATGGTAGAAAATTTCCCCCTAATTGTGAAAGTATCGGTAGCTTTAAATTTAGCATTTTTCAATTATTATTGTTATAATATATAAAACGTATGTAGTGTACATACAAGGCTGAACATATCGATGAAGACGATACAAAAAGGTTGTACCTTTCTTTTATTTTTATCCCTAAATGGAACGAACTGGCTGGCTACACAAAAAAGAGGTTACATAGTAGTGAATGTAGACTTCTTTGCGACATCGAGATCTTGCTTCTTGTCTGAGCACATCTGTTATGGACGTAACATTCGTTTTTGTGTAGCCACTGAAAATACGAGGATTTTATTTTGATTATTAATTGTTTCCTAAAATTTGAGGTGACAGAATAGTCGACAATTTTAAAATAATTATCCTCAACAGAATACTGTTTTGTTGGCATCTATGTAAAGTACCCGACTGTGAAGTTGAAAACGTCAGGGTAGCCCGCCAAATTCAAATTTTCTTACGTTTTTTGCAATTTGCAGGACAGGGTTGTATTTTGATTAAAATATGATTCACGACCGTAACAAATAATGGGTGTAACAAGACCCTTAACGAAGCCGAAAGGCACTTGTTCTCCCCGTCATTCCGATCATTTTTTTTGTGGCGGGCTGCCTTGGCGGTACCCCATTAAATACGACACATCGAGTCTTGAAGTGCAGCATGGTTCTTCAAGAGGCATTGAAGGGTTGGCACGAGGTCGAGTTAGCAAAACATTTGTGAAATTACTTGTGGAAATTGTATCGTAAAAAAGATGGCGGTGACAGTTCACGGATCAGCGTTTTCGTATCTCATTCTGTTGCGTAAGGACGTCATTTGGTGGAGCGAGAAGTCCGATCGCAAGCATCCGCTTTTATTCGCATCGGAAGAACTTCAACTTGATTCTTCGATTGGACCTCTCACTTGCAATTGTATTGTTGCAATTCTTAGGCACGAATTATATAGAAACGGCATAAGGTGACGGTGCGGCGCAGGCGAGAAATTTATAAGGAACCGGAAGAACGGCGTGCCTGTCCGCGCCGCTTGAGTGTAATTCACGACACGTTGCCTACGATGTTGTATGAAAACGGTTTGAAGCGGCATCATGCCTGCGCCGCGCCTTCACCTAATGCCGTTTCTGTGTAATTCGCGCCTTAGTGATAGAAAGGGAAAAAAATGGAAAATAGCTGATTTATACGTGAAAATATGATTTCATTCTAATGGCCTCGTAGCAAACAAACTATGCTGCACTACTTTCTACAGCATTGTCTTTGTAACTCATGCTTGAAGTTTTTGAATCTCTGAAATTCGATGAGTTATATTTATGTTTGGGTACTGTATAGCAAGAGAAATAAACTAGTTTTTTTGCCTAATATTCGTAATGAATTGACGGCTTCTTAAGATATATACTTATCATGCTTTTATTTTTGTTATAAGCACAATATCATGACGTGCCATGATACTCGGTTATTTTAAAAAGTCTTTTTTGTATGGAGACCATATATAAGCTTGTATGGTCAATCGGTAAATGTGTGACTCCGACAATAGGCATTATCATCTGCCAGGCCTATCTATGAGCTAGCCTTTTGATTGCTATGTTGGAGTCGGCTTCCAGTCTAACCAGATGCAGCTGAATACCAGTATTTTACATGGAGCGACTGCCTATCTGACCTTCTCAACCCAGTTGATGGGATATCTGAACGATAAATCACATAGCTTTATAAAATTAAATAAGAAATAGACTTTTTAAGATAATCGACTTATTCTATGAGCGACTATACTATCACCTTGCCATTAATATAAAGTTAGTGTTGCCATATCTTGATTTAAGTGATATTATCATAGACTGCTTATTTCCTAGATTAAATATTTTAAAAGACATTTTTTCATATACCCACGAGTTACTTTTTAAATTAAGTAATTTAAAATATCGATCATATTGCTTTAATGAGTGACTGAGTTTATTTTTTCTTCTAAATAAAATGAGAAATGGTAGTTTTATGTTATGATGGTAGAATTTTAATATGTACATTGGCAATAGTAGTTCTTTCCGTGTTATTTTACACCTGACTAACTATCAATGTCTGAATTACAGTGATGTTTATTCTTCTGACATTGGGTTTCTGATGTGAGACGTTAAATAATTGTGAAATGGCTGTAAATGTGTTTTTTGGAGATTTCTAATCGTCGTTCAGTAGATTTATGAAATTGAATTGTATGTTGTGAAATTAATTAATAATAAAAATTTACTATAAGAACAAAATTTGTTTAAGAAACCGTTTTTGGATACTGAATTTTTCCTGAAAAAGTGTAAAAATAAATGTTTTATGTTATTTAACTTGTAAGCAATATCATCTTAATTAAATCTATAGGTCGACTAGAGTGGTATGATTTACAGTTATTCGTATTTTTGGTACTGAAAAGCACCACATTTCAACCTCTTGGTACCAAAAACCAAGAACAGCTAAAGTCCTCTGAAAGGCCTTTCGGCTATTCTTGTATTCACGATATTCTATTCCTGCCTTAAGCATAACCTAGCAACCAGTGGCGAAGGTTCCATATAACTCGATTCCTACCGGCTTCCCTTTGAAAAATAGCAAATTCAGGACTCTATAGACAAAAAATAATATCACATTAAAGATATTTACTCCGGCTTACCTCTTACAAAAATGAACCCTTCGCTACTGCTAGCAACAGATGGGCATCGAACACATATCCTTTCGGTGCACTAAGCGCTTTTACCGTTGGGCTGCGAGCACTTCGATATGCAAATTCTTTTATCCTACATCACCAGCTTGCTATGAATGGGATAGGTAGATGATGCTATGCTGGGTTCGGCTCTCAATATAACCAGGTACAACAGAATACCAGTATTTTACATGGAGTGACGGTCTATCTGATCCTCACAATACAGTAACCAGTATTTAGTTATTTACTTGTACTTTTTGTTTCGGATGGGAAATCATCAAATTACCCCTCCCCCCCCCTGCGCCCGCTCTGGGCGGAGCGGAAGGGAGAGTCAGACTTTTACTGACTAAAACCCACCCATGTTCCTTCTTTGCCCTTTGTGTTCCAGGGCCGCGGTATCTCTTTCGAACAGTCCCGCGGCCCCGGCACGATTTACTAGTACTTCAAATTATATAATTTAACTGTAAATCATAATCAGTCTTTTGTAAGAAATAATATTTTCGTTGTAAAAGTCACTTGCCCAAATCAGCTTGTAGTAGCGACAGCGTACACGGTGGAAGGAACATTGACGCACATACCGAACCCCCCTCCTAGAAGTAGGGGTTCGGTATGATGTACTGAATACCTGGTAATCGTTTGTGCGTTGTTCTCTTCCTGCCTGTATTTTTAGTGTAATCACTATTTTAACACATTTTATACCCGAGCCAGGTAACCTACCATGACGAGTTATAGCAGTTGTAATTCCAGTGTGGGAAAGAGATGGCGCTAGACGACTTGTATAGCTCTGTCTCTTTCTGGAATGACCACTGCTTTAAGACGTCATAGTAACTGCTCTGGTCCGAAATATGACACTTCGATTATTATTTAGTAAGAAACTATTCATCTGTGTAGAGCGCGAACTGCCATATTTAACCCGTGTTATAGCGCTACAAGAATCTTTTGACGCTCGAAATTGAAAAAAACTAGATGGCAGCGTTAGTTCCGATTTTTGCCACGCGCCTAAAGATTCTTGTAAGGCTTATTTATATTCAATTGTTTATCATTCCCTTTTAGATTGTGACTGATCACTTTGTTAAGCCATTGGTCCCTAGTCAACCCTTATTTTCAAATAAATGTATGTATAGTTGGCGTCGAAAATATGTAAACACTTTTTTATAAAAATGGACGAAGCGATGTTTGTATGGATATTAAGATAGTAAACACCTAGCGTTTTGCAGTTTCTGCCTACGGAGAGAAAAAGGCGTGATTTTATGTATGTATGTATAACTTTTTATAACGCAAAGGTGGAAAACTACTCAAATAATGTAATGGGTGTAAAAAGACCCTTAACGAAGCAGAAAGGCACTTGTTCTCCCCGTCATTGTGATATTTTTCAAAGTAGGTCAAAGATCCAATTTTTTTCACAAGTTTTGTCACATTTTTAATGTTACTTAAAATACCGCTATGACTGCTGCACTATTAAATTCATCGGCAATCTTGACAACTTCGTGGAAAGTCCATTTTACACCTTGTATTAATATAATTTACACTACATCACATTTTATTAGTCCATCATCTTTTTAGCCTTTTCCCAACTATGTTGGGGTCGGCTACCTCCGGATACAGCTGAATTTTACTTTTACATGAAGCGACTGTATATCAAAGTGTTAACATATTTAAAGCGCAAAGTATACATAAAACAATCCTATACAATTCAATAGAAATGTAATATGGATCTGGGGGGTTACTATGACGTCTTATAGCAGTTGTAATTCCAGTATGGAAAAGAGACAGAGCTATACAGGTCGTCTAGCGCTATCTCTTTCCCACACTGGAATTACTACTGCTCTAAGACTTCATGGTAGACCATCTGTTCTCTCCCGTGTTCTTCCACTGTTCAATATATATTTCAGCGTGCACTCAAGGCTTTCACTCTAGTACTGAACCAAATATTAGATGTCACTGTCACCTGTCATGTCGAAGAGAAACGTCAAAATGTGACTTATTTGGTTCTTGTAACTATATGTTTACTGAAAGAATGAAATTAGAAATGTAAATGTTACGGCTAAAGATTCGTGGGAACATAAACTTAAGATTAGCCGGCTAGGTGTGAACATGAACTTAAGATTAGCCTGCTAAACTTGACATAACCTAACCTAAGTTTAACCGGCTAAACTTGAAATAACCTCACCTAAGTTTAGCCGGCTAATCTTAAGTTTATGTTCACACCTATCTTTAGCCGTAACATATACATGTCTCTCGTTTTATGTGAATATGTATGACTGAGAGGCAAACAGGAATACTCCTATTTCTGTCTCTTTTCTTCTGTAAACAGGTGTGTACTAGAGCTACAAAATATATCTGTATATACCCGATTATATTTTTATATACACACACATGTCAAGTTTTGTAATAATTTAGATATTATATTTGAATAATTAAACACGCAATATTTAGTTCGCTATGAACGACTTTAGTTTAAATTTATCATTAGGTAGAATATATCTTGTATAAAGTTTGATTCGATGTCAATGGTGATGATTTGGGTTTACCGTTCGTCTTGCATATTATTATGGACTCTTGAATTATTATTATTAATTCTTGCATACTATTATAGATGCTTGCATATTATTATAAACTCTTGAATTATTATTATTCCTTTATTTATTTTCTTTACATATAATTTGCATTTTTAAATATTCCTATACAATGTAATATAAAAAAGACATTTAAAAATATAAAAAATAGTAGCCCACCGGTATCGGGAACAGGGTCCGAGCTACCGGTGGTCAGGGCTCTTGAGAGAGGAACCTTCTAACGATACGCGCCGTGTCCAGAAGTACTGCTTTCTGAATCAAGCCCTTGATCCAGCTGCCAAGCGAGAGCCTCCTCAGATGTTGGTCGAGGCTATTGGCTATTAAGCCATTGGAAATTATTATTATTAATTCTTGCAGACTATTATAGATGCTTGCATATTATTATGGATTCTTGTATATTATTTTTACGTATTATTGAGTCGTGCAATATAATTATGAATTCTTGCATTATTATTTCAGAATTTTGCGTTTTTTGAATACTGTTAATATTACTGTTATTTTATTTTGCAGTTATTTTTTGCTCAAAATGTCACCATTTGTACCGTTTCAAAGTAATAACTAATTAATAACAATACTTTGCGCCATACCGAGGCTAATCTTTAGCGAGAAAATGCAAGAAATAGACAACATTTGTCAAGAAGTCAACAAATTCACATTCATATACTCAATCTTGCATTCTTGCATATCTTAGTTAGGTTTATTGATAATACCGCCATCTGGCGGCAATGTTCAGCAAGTATTGTTACGATGTCTTTACACAGTGGTCGGTATTGGCCTAATTTCTGAAATAAATTAATGGAATATTTTTTGGCAAAAGTTCTTTGGCTATCCTGAAAGTCAGAATGGTTATCCCTAACTGTTCAGGGTTTTTTGATCGTTGGCCAGCATGGGCCATTGTGTGAAGGCATGTTTATGTTATGTGTGGCTAGTAGACGATATAGACTGAAAATTGTATTTGTCATCTGATGTGTGTAAATAAAGATCAAATATGTTCATATTTACGATTATTTGTTTTATTTTTCGAAAATCTCCTAATTATTTTTATCACAAATTTATGACATTGGATGGAAGAAGTTGAAGGTTGACCTGTTGAAGGTTGTGAGGATCCGCTGGATGGTAGACGCATGGACCGGTCAATGTGGCGACACTTGGGGGAGGCCTATGTCCAGCAGTGGACGTTTCTCGGCTGAAATGAAGATGATGATGATGGAAGAAGTAGGTCCTAATGCCAATGGTAAGTAGTAATTGCCTATAGCCATCTGCAAAACTGGAGGCTTGTAGGTGCGCTGCTTTTCAGAGGAAAACTTGAAATGGTACGATCCATTTCAGCCCTCTCTCAACTCGGGACACAACGCTCAGCAGCCGCGCTTGCGACCACGAGACCAACGGGGCAATCAACCACCCTCGATCAGCACCCGTACCCTTTAAACTAAAATACAGCTTCTTAACAGCAAAAGTTAATACAGTTGGTAAAACTTACTAATAAACAGGTATGGTTATTGTCTAAAATATGTGCACTATGTTTTGCCAATATATGGCGTACAAAATGGCGGACAAAATTAATATAAACAAGCAATTACAATTAAGGTGGCATGTCAATAGATTACATTTAAAAAAAAAATAAAAAAATACCAAGAACAACTAAAGTCCTAAGACTTACGACTTAAAGACCTTTCGGCTATTCCTGTATTCACGATCCTGCCTTAAGCATAACCTAGCAACAGATGGGCATCGAACTCATGTCCTTTCGCTGTACTAAGCGCTTTTACCGTCGGGCTGCTAGCACTTCGAAGTGCCAATTATTTTATCCTTCATCACCAGCTTGCTAGGAATGGGATAGGTAGATGATGGTATGTTGGGTTCGGCTCTCAGTATAACCAGGTGCATCAGAACTCCAGTATTTTACATGGAGTGACTGTCTATCTGATCTTCACAATACAGTAACCAGTATTTAGTTATTTACTTGTACTTTTTGTTTCGGATGAGAATTCACCAAATGCGCCCCCCCCCCCCCCTCCCGCTCTGAGCGGAGCGGAAGGGAGAGTCAGACTTGTACTGACTAAAACCCATCCATGTTCCTGCTTTGCCCTTTGTGTTCCAGGGCCGCGGTATCTCTTTCGAACAGTCCCGCAGCCCGGCAGGATTTACTTCAAATTATATAATTTAACTGTAAATCATAATCAGTCTTCTGTAAGAAATAATATTTTCGTTGTAAAAGTCACTTGCCCAAATCAGCTTGTAGTAGCGACAACATACGCGGTGGAAGGAACATTGAGGAGGGGGGTTCGGTATGTGCATACCGAACCCCCCTCACAGAAGTAGGGGTTCGGTATGATTACTGAATACCTGGTAATCGTTTGTGCGTTATTCTCTTCCTGCCTGTATTTTTAGAGTAATCACTATTTTAACACATTTTTTACCCGAACCAGGTGACCTACCATGACGTCTTATAGCAGTTGTAATTCCAGTGTTGGAAAGAGATGGCGCTAGACGACCTGTGTAGCTCTGTCTCTTTCTGGAATTACCACTGCTTTAAGACGTCATAGTAACCGCTCTGGTTCGAAATATGACACTTCGATTATTATTTAGTAAGAAACTATTCATCTGTGTAGAGCGCGAACTGCCATATTTAACCCGTGTTATAGCGCTACAAGAATCTTTTGACGCTCGAAATTGAAAAAAACTAGATGGCAGCGTTAGTTCCGATTTTTGCCACGCGCCTAAAGATTCTTGTAAGGCTTATTTATATTCAATTGTTTATCATTCCCTTTTAGATTGTGACTGATCACTTTGTTAAGCCATTGGTCCCTAGTCAACCCTTATTTTCAAATAAATGTATGTATAGTTGGCGTCGAAAATATGTAAACACTTTTTTATAAAAATGGACGAAGCGATGTTTGTATGGATATTAAGATAGTAAACACCTAGCGTTTTGCAGTTTCTGCCTACGGAGAGAAAAAGGCGTGATTTTATGTATGTATGTATAACTTTTTATAACGCAAAGGTGGAAAACTACTCAAATAATGTAATGGGTGTAAAAAGACCCTTAACGAAGCAGAAAGGCACTTGTTCTCCCCGTCATTGTGATATTTTTCAAAGTAGGTCAAAGATCCAATTTTTTTCACAAGTTTTGTCACATTTTTAATGTTACTTAAAATACCGCTATGACTGCTGCACTATTAAATTCATCGGCAATCTTGACAACTTCGTGGAAAGTCCATTTTACACCTTGTATTAATATAATTTACACTACATCACATTTTATTAGTCCATCATCTTTTTAGCCTTTTCCCAACTATGTTGGGGTCGGCTACCTCCGGATACAGCTGAATTTTACTTTTACATGAAGCGACTGTATATCAAAGTGTTAACATATTTAAAGCGCAAAGTATACATAAAACAATCCTATACAATTCAATAGAAATGTAATATGGATCTGGGGGGTTACTATGACGTCTTATAGCAGTTGTAATTCCAGTATGGAAAAGAGACAGAGCTATACAGGTCGTCTAGCGCTATCTCTTTCCCACACTGGAATTACTACTGCTCTAAGACTTCATGGTAGACCATCTGTTCTCTCCCGTGTTCTTCCACTGTTCAATATATATTTCAGCGTGCACTCAAGGCTTTCACTCTAGTACTGAACCAAATATTAGATGTCACTGTCACCTGTCATGTCGAAGAGAAACGTCAAAATGTGACTTATTTGGTTCTTGTAACTATATGTTTACTGAAAGAATGAAATTAGAAATGTAAATGTTACGGCTAAAGATTCGTGGGAACATAAACTTAAGATTAGCCGGCTAGGTGTGAACATGAACTTAAGATTAGCCTGCTAAACTTGACATAACCTAACCTAAGTTTAACCGGCTAAACTTGAAATAACCTCACCTAAGTTTAGCCGGCTAATCTTAAGTTTATGTTCACACCTATCTTTAGCCGTAACATATACATGTCTCTCGTTTTATGTGAATATGTATGACTGAGAGGCAAACAGGAATACTCCTATTTCTGTCTCTTTTCTTCTGTAAACAGGTGTGTACTAGAGCTACAAAATATATCTGTATATACCCGATTATATTTTTATATACACACACATGTCAAGTTTTGTAATAATTTAGATATTATATTTGAATAATTAAACACGCAATATTTAGTTCGCTATGAACGACTTTAGTTTAAATTTATCATTAGGTAGAATATATCTTGTATAAAGTTTGATTCGATGTCAATGGTGATGATTTGGGTTTACCGTTCGTCTTGCATATTATTATGGACTCTTGAATTATTATTATTAATTCTTGCATACTATTATAGATGCTTGCATATTATTATAAACTCTTGAATTATTATTATTCCTTTATTTATTTTCTTTACATATAATTTGCATTTTTAAATATTCCTATACAATGTAATATAAAAAAGACATTTAAAAATATAAAAAATAGTAGCCCACCGGTATCGGGAACAGGGTCCGAGCTACCGGTGGTCAGGGCTCTTGAGAGAGGAACCTTCTAACGATACGCGCCGTGTCCAGAAGTACTGCTTTCTGAATCAAGCCCTTGATCCAGCTGCCAAGCGAGAGCCTCCTCAGATGTTGGTCGAGGCTATTGGCTATTAAGCCATTGGAAATTATTATTATTAATTCTTGCAGACTATTATAGATGCTTGCATATTATTATGGATTCTTGTATATTATTTTTACGTATTATTGAGTCGTGCAATATAATTATGAATTCTTGCATTATTATTTCAGAATTTTGCGTTTTTTGAATACTGTTAATATTACTGTTATTTTATTTTGCAGTTATTTTTTGCTCAAAATGTCACCATTTGTACCGTTTCAAAGTAATAACTAATTAATAACAATACTTTGCGCCATACCGAGGCTAATCTTTAGCGAGAAAATGCAAGAAATAGACAACATTTGTCAAGAAGTCAACAAATTCACATTCATATACTCAATCTTGCATTCTTGCATATCTTAGTTAGGTTTATTGATAATACCGCCATCTGGCGGCAATGTTCAGCAAGTATTGTTACGATGTCTTTACACAGTGGTCGGTATTGGCCTAATTTCTGAAATAAATTAATGGAATATTTTTTGGCAAAAGTTCTTTGGCTATCCTGAAAGTCAGAATGGTTATCCCTAACTGTTCAGGGTTTTTTGATCGTTGGCCAGCATGGGCCATTGTGTGAAGGCATGTTTATGTTATGTGTGGCTAGTAGACGATATAGACTGAAAATTGTATTTGTCATCTGATGTGTGTAAATAAAGATCAAATATGTTCATATTTACGATTATTTGTTTTATTTTTCGAAAATCTCCTAATTATTTTTATCACAAATTTATGACATTGGATGGAAGAAGTTGAAGGTTGACCTGTTGAAGGTTGTGAGGATCCGCTGGATGGTAGACGCATGGACCGGTCAATGTGGCGACACTTGGGGGAGGCCTATGTCCAGCAGTGGACGTTTCTCGGCTGAAATGAAGATGATGATGATGGAAGAAGTAGGTCCTAATGCCAATGGTAAGTAGTAATTGCCTATAGCCATCTGCAAAACTGGAGGCTTGTAGGTGCGCTGCTTTTCAGAGGAAAACTTGAAATGGTACGATCCATTTCAGCCCTCTCTCAACTCGGGACACAACGCTCAGCAGCCGCGCTTGCGACCACGAGACCAACGGGGCAATCAACCACCCTCGATCAGCACCCGTACCCTTTAAACTAAAATACAGCTTCTTAACAGCAAAAGTTAATACAGTTGGTAAAACTTACTAATAATCACATTCAAGATATGTACTCCGGCTTACCTCTTACAAAATTGACCCTTCGCTACTGCGAGTACTCACTCTTACGTAGTCTCAACTCGAAATAAAAAGTCAAATGAAACACAAAATTATATTGACAATATAGTGTATATTTCTTAAATAATAAACTAATTACAATTATTTACATACAAGGCCAACCCTCAGAATTAAATGGACGTGAGCTAATTTATACTTTATTGAACAGACAAAATAAAACAAAAAAAACAACAACACAAAATCAACCTTGATTCCGTTGAAATAAAGTTGAAAATAAATTACTTCGAGAGCGCATCACAGCGAAAAGAGGTACGCGTCTCAAGCTCTGGTTTTGAATTTTCAACTTAGTTTTAAGGAAAGCATAGTTGATATTTGTTTGGTAATGGGTACCGCGTGTCGCCAGGCCTACTCAAGCCTCAACGAAAGGTTAGTATGATGATTCACCTCCTCCACTGCCAGACATTATGTGGGTGGAATCCAGCCAGACACCTTAAACCTTTTGACCGCCAGAGCATAAAGGCACGCGCGTGCCCTCCACGCCAAGCCTCAATTTCACCTACCATTTTGTCACATATTTGTGTCGCTTGACGTACAGGGCACGCGCTTGCTTGTCACGGTATATGTGACTATGGCGGTCAAAAGGTTAAAGTATGATAAATTGTAATTGAACTTACATTATTACCCACACAAAGTGTCTGGCAATGGAGGTGAACCTTCATACTAGCCCTTATGTAATATCAAAAAAGCACGCTTTCAAGTATGAAGTAACTTAGCAGCTGTTTATCACACCTTTATTACTTGATATCTGCCAAAGCCATCACGGCCAACTTTTCATAACATCCAATTGTTTTTACCTACAGAAAGGTACTTCCACAGAATAAGTTTCAGCTTCTGTAAAATGACGTAGGTCTGGCAGTTACGCGATCTCCCTCACGCAGTCAGCATAACTAAACTGAACGTAGTCAGCATAACTAAACTGAACGCAGCGTAACTAAACCGGGCTTAAGAGCTGACAACTCTTGAAAACCGTTTAGTTGTGCACATAGCATAGTTGTATTGGTAAACTCCGCTCTAAATAAGTTAAAAAAACTGCGAAAAGACTGCATTATAAAAGGAATTTCGTTAATAAATCACGATTTATAAAAAAAAGATACATTAAAAGATTCAAATCAAGATCTATGAATGAAAATCTTTCTATGGTAGTGACTTTAGTGAGGTAGACCCACACTTGTCGATTTGGAATCGACGTCATTCCCAACGTTTTGGTTCGGAGGACGACATGACTCGACACCGAGTGGGACTATTCGCTTTTATTGTACAGACGCCAGCACATCACGCTACTACAATCTGTCAAATTTCTTTAATAGTTTCAACTTTATTGCTAAAGCATTAGGTTCAAGGTTGATTGGGGAAATTTGACAGTTTCGGGTAGCTTGATATGCATACATAAAGATTTTTCCTTGCAGCTTTCGAGTCTTTTACATTGAATTACTTACAAAATCATGCCAAAACCTACAATAACAATCGTATAAATTAGTCATAAAATCTTGTTAAGATCGCCCATTACCTGTGGGCTGGCCTTGACTTATAAAATAGGTGTAGCCGGGTTGCAAATAAAATCTATCAGCTTGCTATAGGCTCCACGCAGAGCAGAGGATTTTCTGATGACATTCGACTATAAACTTTATAATTAGCTTGATAAAGGATACTACCGGGTGGAAGGGACACCGACGCGAAAACGGTTGCCACGTATTCAGTACATCATTCTGAGCCCTCCTACATAGAAATTTTTCATCGGTTATTTTAAAATGAAAAACTGCTGTTCATACATTTTGACCGTGTAGGTATTGCACTTTTGTAGTTTGCTTTTTTTATAACCGATGAAAAATGTCTATATAGGGGGGGGGGGGGGGCAGAATGATGTACTGAATACGCGATAAACGTTTTCGCGTCGGTGTCCTTCCGCTTATTATATTCAGCAGTACGTGGGACAAGGCTATCAATTAATAAAATAATAAAAGTAGAAATTGTGCGGTATGGTAAGCAGGGGTAAATATCGGCGCTTAGGTGACAATACGGCGCAAGTTAAATCTGATTGGTGTTTTTAGGAAGCAGAAAACTGATTTTGTCTTATGAAACACTTTTGAATGTGTAGTGAATTTTTAGATTCGGCCCGGATTTCCACCGAAGCGGAGACGAGAGGAGAGATGTGTTGTAACCATCAATAGAATTTCGTTATTTATACTTCCCGTCAACAGAGAGAAGAGGAGATGTCCCATATTTGTTTAAGCTAGCATCCGAACTCGGCAGCGCACAGCGGAGACGTAAGCGGTCTTTGGCGGTTGCTAAACTGGGCTTGAGTAGCCAGCCCTGTACATACATCTCTGCGCCGGGCTAGCCAATACGCATCTCCGCACAGCTTTGGTGTATACACCCTAGCTTCGAAGCCTCTCCTCTTCGCACATCTCCGCACGTCTCTTTGGAGGAATCCGGGTCTTACCAATCTCTAAAGTACGTAAGATAAAACGCTAAACGACAATATGACACATCGATCTTCAGAAATAGACTGTCCAATCAGTAAACCCAATAGTAAAGCACAGGAAGGCAATGAACGCCAGCTCCTTACAGTCAAACAATTTTTTTACATAATGTCAAGCATAGCGCTAACTTTTATTTTTTAATGGAACCTGGCCCTGCAGTCTCGACATTAGATAGCGGCAAAAATCGGTCGCTAAATCGTATCGTTGTCACTTCCTTTAATAGATTTTCTACTTTATTTCGAAAGCATTAAGTTGAAAATCTATTAAAGAAATTTGACATCGATTACACTTAACGACCGATTTTTGTCGTTGTATTTGTCGAGAGGTCGAGACTGCAGGGTCTGGCCTAGAAAAAACCTCATTAGTCAATCAAGTCAATTTCAATGTCCACAGTAAATCCCCTGTTCTGGTGGGCTACCCTACCCAAGCAGTATCGTTTTAATGTAAATTCAGTGCGCGAAAGAGATGGAGCTAGACGTCGTCTATAGCTCCATCTCTTTCCCACACTAAAGTCACATTCAAAAGGTTATGGTAACCTCCATAAACTCTTGAAGCCATAGACTATAGACCGATGGTTTAACATCTATGGATAGGTAACCAATCGGTCTTCACATACATTTCGTACCTCTTATTAACATTCCAATACACAGTGACAAATTAAATTGTTTATCGAAACTTCACTCACTTCGTTACTAAACGAGGTTAAACATTGATATATAAAAAACCCAAGATGCACGCTCAGTAGTCAGCGACACAAAAACGTGCACAACACTTTTTACTGCTTGTGACAGCCAGTGTCGGGAATTGAATTAGAAACTTGACATGACATGCGTTGTTCGCGGTTTAAAAAAACTACTTTATACAGGGTGTAAGGAACACCGACGCGAAAACGGTTACCACGTATTCACTCCATCATTCTGAGCACCTACAAAGAATTAAAAAAAAAAGAAAATCACCTGTTTCTTACAAAAATGCAATACCTACACGGTCAAAATGTATGGAACAGCTGATTTTTTTTTAATAATCGATGAAATATTTCTACGTGGCTCAGAATGATGTACTGACTACGTGGTAACCGTTTTCGCGTCGGTGTCCCATCCACCCTGTATAGCCGGTGTAAGTTCGAATTTGTGTTTAGTCAGTCAGTACTAGTGATTTTTTTTAGGTTTATTTTATAGATCGACGACTCTATCTGATATAACATTTGCAAGGAACTGTGCATCTAGGTTTTTTTTATATTTGATATGTACAGAGGGCAGCGCATCAAGCTCCTACAATCTGTCAAATTTCTTTAATAAATTTTCAACTTTATCGGTAAAGCATTAGGTTCAAAACTGATTGAGAAAATTTTACAGTTTCGGGTAGCTTGATGTGCTGAAGTCTGTACAATCAATGAGGATAAATAAAAAATAAATTATTTTCTAAATCTATACTTCAAGTTACTATAGGTAATGGCATGTGAAACCCGGTTTCGGTTCCATGGGAAAAACCGGTTTTACTACGAAACCGAAATCCGGTTCCGCATGCCCTGACAGATACCGGGTCAACACCCGCATACATGTAGAGCATAAAATCACTTTTTTTTATAAAATGTTCCGCTGTTAAAATACTTGAAATACAGCTTGACTAAGAAAGATGTGAATTGTTTTGGTTATGAATTATACAGAGACAGAATATGGTGCCAAACTTACATTATGCGGGCGACATTTATATTTATTCATTTATTGGACACCATCTCTGAGTATCCGCATATTAACCTTTATATTGAAGTAATGTAGAAAAAAATATATTTTAAACTAAGTATCTCATCCTAATTTCAGTGCAATGAAAAGGTATAATAACATTCATTTATACATGTTAATTAGCACTATTGAATCATTTGTATATTCTAATCTACCATTTACTTGTTTTACAATTTTGACAAAAACTTTCAATAAATTCAAACTCACTAAGGTTCAAATTAACAAACTGTCACATTGCTCTTATGGTGGTCAACCAATTACGAGGTCAACGATACAATACCTTTCTTTATACAATAAACATTAAATAAAATGGATGGAAGGTCATATTTCTGCCTACAAGCAAAAAGAGGCGCAATTGCGAAAAAAATGTACAGAAAAATCAGCCTTAGTACGCATGTAGCAAGGCTTATTTTTCCACAATCACATTTTTTTTTACGGCGACAATATTCTAGTCATCCACAAAAAATCTATACAAGTTTCTTATCCCGGCTACACCCATTGAGATTTGATTAATTTAAATATAAATAATTAATTTTAATCTATAATATAAAAATGAATCGCAAAATGTGTTGGTAAGCGCATAACTCAACAACGCCTGGACCAATTTGGCCAATTTTTTTTTCTAAATGTTCGTTGGAGTTCAAGGATGGTTTTTACGGCGAGAAAAATTCGAATAATTGCCGGAAAAACCCTTAAAACAGCCAACCAAGGTACAGCCAAGGTAGGGTAGGTAGGATAGGTAGGGTAGGTAGGGTAGGTAGGGTAGGTAGGGTAGGTAGGGTAGGTAGGCTAAGTAGGCTTGGTAGGGTAGGTAGGGTAGGTAGGGTAGGTAGGGTAGGTAGGGTAGGTAGGGTAGGTAGGGTAGGTAGGGTAGGTAGGGTAGGTAGGGTAGGTAGGGTAGGTAGGGTAGGTAGGGTAGGTAGGTAGGATAGGAAAAAGGTGCATTGCAACGCATGCCGGGAACAGCTAGTTAATAAATAAATAGAATAGACCCTTTCCTTACGACACACGGATATTTTTTTGTAGAGATAATACGCACAGTAGGCAAGATAGAGAGAGAGTAATAAACTTTATTTTCAGTGTCTTTAAGTTCAATGTTGTACGAACACCGATGAAGACATGAGAAAGGCTCTTCAACACGCGTAGCATGACCAACGTAGAAAACTGGTTTTGTCGACGGAAGAATCGACAAAATGACAGATTTCTTTTGTTGATCTGTCATTTTGTCGATTCTTCCGTCGACAAAACCAGTTTCTACATCATGTTACGTGTGCAGGCGTCTTTGAGCGCTCTCAAGTGTGCATGCACTTTAAGGCATTGATGATAAGGTTTATAATTCAATGTCTTCACAAAATGTTCCACTCTCAATTCAGAACGGGGCTCAATTACAGGTTTCTTCAGGTTAAAAGTTGAAATTCTCAGACTATCAGAGGGCCTCGATAAAATGACATTCAACCAGAGATACCGATCTTGGGAAAGACGAAAAACCTATTGGATTAGCAATGGACACCACCTGCTTACCCACCACTGGTGGACAGCGAAGGGTCAATTTTGTAATAGGTAAGCCAGTACATATCTTTAACATGATTATATAATTTGTCTATAGAATACTGACTGTGCCATTTTTCAAGAAGCCGGTAGGAATCGGCTTGTATGGAACCTTCGCCACTGGTGTACAGTGACCAAACTCATTAATATTATTTCTAGAAACCACCAATTTGCATTTTGCTGCTATTTTCAAAATTATTCTTAAAACAAAGCAGTACTACATCAAAAATACATTTAAAAAAAAAAGTAAAATCACACATAATAACTAATTAACAACAATTTTGAAAATAGCAACTAAAATCAAAATTTTGGCTACTGGCAATAATATTAATAAGTTTTGTTACTGTCCGCCATTAATGGACAAAGAGAATACTTACTCATGTTTAAAATTGTGTCGCTGTGGTGGCCAACGGAAATATTTTTTTTAAAAATCGTGTGGCTGTCGAGAGTGGTGCCTGATAGTCTAGTGGTGTGACCTTTGGACTGCCAAGTCATAGGTCTCGAGTTCGAACCCAAGACACGCACCTCGCCTGCCAGGGCTGCGGGACTGTTCGAAAGAGATACCGCGGCCCTGGAACACAAAGGGCAAAGAAGGAACATCGATGGGTTTTAGTCGGTAAAAGTCTGATACTCCCTTCCACTCCGCCCAGAGCGGCGGGGGATCATTTGATGATTTCAAATCCGAAAAAAAAGACACTCACCTCTGATTTTTCGGATTCAAGTGCGTATTGTATAATTATTAATTGCTTCGGGAAGGAAAACATCGTGAGTAAACCAGCATGCCTGAGAGATATATCTCGACGGCATGTAAAACCAAGTCAGAGGCCCATGGGCGGCATAAAAACTCTGACACCAGGTTTGGACAAAAAATAGAGTTGGCTTGGGTTCGAACTCGAGACCTTCCACCCTGTATTTGACAGCTATTAGGGTCGTTCCCAAATTACAGAATGCACCCTCTTAATCCTTTTAGTTGATCCACTCCCTCAAACACAGAAGCGGTTTGTTTCTCAGCAGTGGTAACATGATATGCTGATTATGCTACTATATGTGTATTATCCCCATGTATATTTACACTTAATATAAATAAAATCGTCTATTTAAAGACGTAATTGCCTCATTGGGCTAGCTCCAGCTTGGAGCTTTAAATTGTCTTTATTGAATGTTTAAAATTCAATGATGACTGCTTATTTTTGGAGGTTGAAAGTAAGCTATCGAATTTAGGTATGGCATTCTGAGGCATGCATTTCACCTCTTGCAGTCGTACTTAAGCACATATCAGACGCTTCACACGAATCAACGGTTCACTCGGGCTAGTGTTCACTTTTATTTCATTCCATGTTCACACGGTACCGATGAAATTGTGAAGGAATCAACATTCAAGAGTTTAGAATTCGGTAGGAGAGTTAAATATCACAAGTGCAGAAATCTAGCATCGTTTCCAAATGATTTAAAAGTGAAGCGTATAATATTTGCATAAGTCGACATCACACGCTCGACCATCATTCGGCATCTTTAATCGAAGTGAAACGGCTGAACACAACATGAAAATAGTGGAAAACCTATTAATTACTCAACGAACCATGCAAAGATGCTGTAATTCAACACTCGCCTATCGAATGATCTAAAAATTAAATAAAAGGACCTAATGTACGTTCAATCCTATGTTATTTTTAGTGTTCAGTGTCGCGTTAACAATTGAACATGGAATAACACGAAAATTAACATTCACTGTAATAAAGCGTCTGACATCAGCTTTAGCAAAACTGTTTCACATAGTTACAGGACAAACTTTTGAAATGGGATTCCAGTGCGGTCACCGAAACATAATAACCAAAAAACTAAGCGCTCAAAGAAACCAACAGTTTCTTTTTCTAGAACACTAGTTTCAAAACGCTCAAGTTACCTGTTTGACCACTTTAATTTTCATAATTAGTTTGTAGTAAGTAGTTAGATTCGCGCCAAAAAAGACACGTGTCTTTTTGGTTGACAACGTCATTTGTTTAGTTGTCTCGCTTACTCATACGAAAATCGAGTCTTTCGTTTCATGCGTGCCAACACTGCGCGACCAAAGAGCAGTAAAACATCTTTGTCTAAGTTCTATGGAAGACTTAAGTACAGCCACAGATAATATAATAGTACAGCTAAACAAAAAGGTTATGGAAATTGTAAGTGTAACAATCTTAGCTTTCTTTATCGTAGCTGTTTTTGCCTTGAAGTCCCATGTCAGAAATTGAGCCTGTATTTATGTATTTTTATTGGTATTATGCTATTATATTTACTTACTTACAAAACATACTCTCGAGGTATTATTCAGCTTCACTTCGTAATATAGATGGGATTTTAATTATTTCGTAATTAAATAATAGCTTTTACATTTAAAATTATGAGTGATAATAAATTTTATATCCGTTCATCAATTTATCATTCTAAAATTTCTAGCGTCCGACAGAAGCTTCGGCCATCTTCGGCCAAACCTTCGGCGTCGGCCAAAACGGGCCGAAGTCGAAAGTTTCTGGCAAGCGCCGAAATTGAACGAACTGAACTGTTATTTTAAGCAAGTGTCAATAAAGTTGTTTGTAAACTTTTAATTTGAAAGTTTAAAAAAATCATTAAATTATTCACTTCTAGCCAATCTTTTCTTAGAGTTATTAAACCTTACGTTTAAGCCGAAAGTTTCGACGATTGCCGATTAATCGACTTGGGCCAGAAATCGACCTACGGTCGGACACTAAAGTCTACCAAAACAAAAAAAAACTAAGCCCATTTTTCAATATTTCGATATTTTTATCTGAATAATAAATATACTGGTGCCAAATCAGTATAAACATACTTTCTATACAAAAGCAAACTGTGATTAATTCCTAAAAGTTATCTGAAAATTGAAAAATCGGTCCAAAATGGTTTAAAATTCCGATAGTATTCAGAGTAAAATCGTTTTTAATTAAATAGCTGGATTGCTTATCAAAATATATCATAAGACTGGAAACACATTCTAGGTTCAAGGGAATCATGCGCATCGCAAAGAGACAAAACAAGGATAAATCTAGAATTTAAGTCAAATTTCTCCAAATATGATAGATTCTTATCTATCATTAAAATCATCATCATCATGATTCTCCCCTTATACCTATTTATTTGGAGTCACCGCAGAATATATTTTTCCATAAATTTACCATTTGAAACATGTGAAGCAAATTTTCTATACAATTTTCTTATAAAACTTTATCGGATCAAACTTGCTACACTTGACGCGATGTGTTAAGGCGTGTCATTACTTTGTAAATGTTTTGTTGCAGAGATATTCACAAACAGGACGAAGAGTAAACTAATACTAATCACACAAAGTTTGACAACCGATTAAGAGATGAACACACGAATCGATGCAAAACCTACTTGAGCCTCTATGTCTATAAAATAGTAGTTGCGTCGTCCGCGTGTTTTTTGCACTCTCTTCTCCAAAGAGATCTACACTTTGGAATGGGGATCTACAGTCCATTCACAGTTATTACGCCTTGTGACAGGGAGTGTCGCTACACCTTTTTGTTTTTGACAATTCAAAAGTATTTGTAATGGTCTAATGAAATAAATGCTTTGAATTTGAGTTTCCTCGAATAGCGTCTATTTCGCTTTTTCACGGACATAAAGCTTTTTCTGACCGTTGTGTAGTCAGTAGTCAGCAATCCTTTAATGTCAATGTCAAACATCAAACGTCAAATTGAGATGTGACGTTTGACATTGACACACACAAATGACATGAGTCTCATGTGATGTGATTGGTATAGTTTAGTTTTAGTAAGCTTAGAGTAGCTTGCTAAGGCTTTACATTCAACCAACCATAGCTAAGTATTATAAAAGGCTTTTAGTATCCGAATCGAATCACGGAAAAATTGACACCATATTATACAAAAACACGCGAAAAGAGTTCCAAATCGCGCCAACTGTTATAAGTACGTCCTCACTAAAAGGTTACGTCGTAAGGAAAGAGTAAACACGTTATATTTGAGGAAGATACGCCCTGCATGTTCCTTCTTTGTATAAACAAGTAAAACGCGCGTTGTGTTGGCTACACTACGCGATTGATTCTAGTACACAATGGGTTTTGAAGGTTGATACTTTGAAAGTTGCTTTTTACTCGTATTGTATTATATAGCGGGCTGGTTTCCGCAACTCCACGTCAAAGCGCGTATTTTGCGTGCGGAAAATACAATACAATACAATACAAGTAAAAATACAATACAATACAAGTAAAAAGCAATTTTAATTGTATTAATAATTAATTGTAATTTTAATTTTCAATTGCTTTTTACTTAAGTACTTACATATCTTTCTCGACTGTAGCGCGAATCATCGTGATCATTTATTTGAATAACGATATCATTCACACTTCGACTTTGTTTTTTTTTAGGAAAGCTAACTTTTTATACGAATAGGAATCTAAGGCGCGAATTACACAGAAACGGCATACGGTGAAGTCGCGGCGCAGGCATGATGCCGCTTCCAAACATTTTCATACAAAATGTACGTAGGCGACGAGTCGTAATTTACACTCAAGCGGTGTGGCGCAGGCACGCTGTTCTTTCGTTTCCTTATAAATTACCCGCCTGCGCCGCACCTTACGCCTTACGCCGTTTCTGTGTAATTAGCGCCTTACGAAGTAAATACGGTTCGTATTTCATATGAAACACTTCAGATTCGCTTGAACAACTATTAACATTTCGCAATGTCCTGTAAAAACACAAAAATATAATTTGTATACTACCACGGTTTTGAGGACGTGCGGTTTTTTGCTTATTAATTTTGAATCGTATGAATTAAACACTAGAAACGACATACGAAGAACGTAAACTCGTTTTCAATTCAAATAAGTGCGGATGTCTTTGAAGGGACTTCTCGCTCTAACAAAAAACGCCACTCACTGACGATAAGAGATAGAGTTTGAGAAAAATACTGATGTGTAAGGGACATCGATATGCAAAGTATTACCTTGGATTCAGCTCACGATTGTACCCCCCCCCCCTCCAGCACATCATGTATAGGGCTGTCATACAAAAGTGAGCTTACACTGAAAAGTTCTATACATTTATTTCAGGACTGCTGAATCACATTGATACTTGCCCGGATTTGAATCCACAACCTGAAGCATGAGAGTGTTTTTTTTTCTATACATATACATAAACATTTAGAACCATTTATTAATTGCTTTCTTGCATAAAAACGCAGTAAGAAACGTAATCTAAAATCAGCAAAGCCCATTGTGTACTAGACTCGTTACATCTTTTATTATTTTACACAATAGAATTTATTTTAAAATGTTATTAAAACTTTTTACCGCCACGCAACGTCAACACGCCCGGCCAAAAGAAAAAAAAAACTAAAATTGTTCGACTACAGTCTTTTTAGAGAAAAATATATGTCATTTACTACATGTGTGATGTTCATATGGCCAAGCCTTTGCCTACAAGAATTATTATAAGTTCTTTGTTTTAGATTTTTATTTTCCATACTATTAATATAAAGCTGAAGAGTTCGTTTTTGTGTTGAACGCGCTAATCCCAGGAACTACTGCACGCGTAGCATGACCACCGTAGAAACGGATTTTGTCGACGGAAAAATCGACAAAATGACAATTTATTTTGTTGATCTGTCATTTTGTCGATTCTTCCGTCGACAAAACCCGTTTCTGGTTCGAATTGAAAAATTATTTTAGTGTTGGATAGCCCATTTATCGAGGAAGGCTATAGGCTAAATTAAGCGGAGCACCAATGAAAATTTTTGCAAAAACGGGGAAGATTGTTTTTTTATAATAATTTCACGCGGACGATGGTCGCGGTCAACAGTTTGTCTAAAAATAACTTCAAACCATCAACTTTGCAGTTTTTTTTTTATGAATTTGGCAATATAACTGTATGGAAATAAGAAATATGGCTAACTAGTGAACTAAAATATTGATTATGAAATGCAATATTTAATATCGTATCACCGAATATTTAGTTTTAGATGCAATAAAAAGTATTTGGAAACTTTCCAAATGCCTTTTTTACACCTAAAACGGTTACAACATCAAATTCAGATTTTTAATTGCAATTTATTATTAATATTCTAGTTCACTAGTTAGCCATATTTCTTATTCCCATACAGTAATATTGCCAAATTAATTAAAACATGTAAATATTTGACAGCTATTTGCGACGTTGCCAACTTTTCGGATGAACGCTCTTAAAGTAGTCATCCTGTACGGCACTAGCCGGCACCTAAATCAATGAGCATCACCATTGAGCTATCGGATTTAACGCTCAATTTTGTTAAGGCGTTTCAATTTACGCATTCATTGAGATTTCGCCTAACTTCAGTTAAAAAGGGGAAAAGTCGTCATCGAACGCGAGGCTCACCTTACCATAACTATTAAGAAAAGTCATAGACTACATTTTTTTAAACGTCATTGTCAACTGACATTAAAGCGCTGACATTTACAGACGTCCGTGGCAGTAAAAAGGTTAAAACACGGGAATTTTACCCGCGCACTACTCTATGACCCATAGTAGGACAATGAGAATTACCCGTAAACCCACCACGCTACGGTTACAATATTGAGAGATGAATATATCGATAAGAAAAGGATGATAATATGGCATATTGAGTTATAGAAAGATACAACGCTATGAGTGACGGAGACAACGCTATGCATAGCTGGATTTTTTCAAAAACTTGACACACCATATTAATAGCCAAGCAGCATTCGCAATGGGGGCTATCGCGCATGAATTTCCCGATAGAGGCGTTCGTGTATAGTAAGGTCTTCAGAAATGTCAGATATCATAGAGTGTTGCTGCGTTGCGCGCTTTATTATCACGTATTTTTACTAACATTCACGATTGTTGTCAAGATTGAGCCTTTCTTGATTATTTTTGACAGATTTTAAATAGCAAGTTAGCCTCTAATATGTTTGTACTTAGAGGAAGGATAATTTTTAAATATTTCATGCTTGCTAACTTTAGGGACAATATTCTATAAAGGGTGTAAAAAGACCCTTAACGAAGCCGAAAGGCACTTGTTCTCCTAGTCATTGTGATCATTTTTTTGTTCTGGAGATATTGGGGGTCAAAGTTCCAATTTTTTCACAAGTTTTTTTTTAAATACTACTTTTTAAGGTTCTAACTTTACTCCAATTACCTCCATGGTCCGTTTACTATTCAAAGCATCCATCAGCAATACGTTTTGAGCGCATTATATTGAGTTTTACCGTAAAATGTGATTTTTGACCCCAAAAAAAAATTTCGTTTCCCAGCAAAAATTTTTGCGTAAAGTTACTTAGTTTGATGTACAGAATGCTTGGTTGACGGCTTGGTGAAGAGTCTGTTTACACCCCGTATATGGATCTGAAGTTTACACTATGTTGTTATACATAATAAAATTAACTGTTTATGAAGTTAAAGGTACTTCAAAGTATAAAATAGAATGAATGTCAGGACCTTACTTGCCAGTGGCGCCATCTGTTAAGCTCAAAAACGATAGCCCTCATTTAGCGTTTGCGGTCGTCGACCTTATTCGTCACAATACCGCTTCAGCGAATAATTTCGATACAATCATGGAAAAGTGACGTCAGACCAGCGTTAACCTGGCGTCAATCGAAGCTAGATGCAAAACAAAGGTCGTACTCAATTCATACGCTTCCGATGCAAGTCAAACCGCCAATTCGGAATTAAATAACTTGCATCCCATTTACACAGAATAATATAATTGACTTTCAATAACAATAATTGGGAGACATACAGGATAATATAAATTATCTAGGAAAACTCGCGTGGAGCTCCAATAGTTAATTTAATTTTACCTTCCTTGTATTAAGATGCATCATTACAAATATTTTTAAAGATATTTATATAATTCTTAGCATCATCTTCCAGCCCTTGTCCCATTCTACTTGGGGTCGGCGCAACACGTTTTCTTCTTCCATTCTGCCCTGTCAGACGTCACGGCATCTTCTTCTTTCTATTTCATATCATTCCTCACACAATACATCCATCTTTTCTTTGGCCTCCCTCTCCATCCATCAATATTAATATCCGTCACTTTTGTACTAACATGCGTTTCATCAAGACAAACGATTCCCTTAAGGGTCTATTACACCCTTTATACACATTCCTTACTTTATCCTTTCTTGTCACTCAACACATCCATCTCAACGTTCTCATCTCCGCTACATGCAATCGTTATTTAGACAAGTCTTATAAGCTTGCATAAGTCTTCTTCGTCTTTTCGTATCGATGGTACGACTTATTTAATTTTTTTTTGGAACAGTAGGTATATGGCCACGTTGATCGCGGCGTTTGTGGCGTTATACGTTTTTAAATGATATGATATGGTCACGAATCTAATTAAAACCAGCCGCTCGGGTCTATCTTCAGGTTAAGTCGCGCTTGCCTAGGTTGGTCCGTGGATGGGTGACCACCCATTTCATACCGAGAAAGCACGTTAAGCCGTTGGTCCCGGTTGTCATTTTGTAGATCTTTGACAGTCGTTACAGGTAGTCAGTGGCTCGAAAGTCTGACAACCAGTCTTACCAAGGGGTATCATATTAACCAGTACTAACTGGGTTGTGGAGGTCAGATATGCAGGCGCTCCATGTAAAATACTGGTATTCAGCTGCATCCGGTTAGACTGGAAGCCGACCCCAACATAGTTAGGAAAAGGCAGGCAGATGATGATGGTCACGAGTATTTATAAGGCTTCTATGCTTTAGTTTTTCAATTTATAATCCATTATCTTATCAATAAAGTCATACTCTATTGTCCGTTTTCACTAACACTAGGCAACACCTAAATGCAGTATTCGATTTTCAAAGGTCGGCCTAGCGTCAAGAATTGAAAATTCAACAGTACGGTTTTATTGAGCTTCGCATTTAGGAGACTCGTAGTGTTGGTGAAAATGGGCATTATTCTAACTGTAGGGTAGTCAAAACGGTGGGTATACAATCACAAATCAAAACTTACTAGTTTAGACTCGCCCCCGACTATTAGAAAAGTGTAATTCGTACCTAATATGCATACTACGTAAGGTTCAAATTAAATAACTTAGCGAAACTTTACAGGCGTAGCGGTATCGATATTAAATCACAACAAACCAAGTAATTTCTGTTAAGTTTTGCTAACAAAAATGTTAAGCTTTAGGACAAAATTAATAAACCGGAATTTGATTAAACTTTGTCGTATTTGGCAAATTTAAATCAAATTTTGTATAATAAGTAGGCGCATTGTATGAATTTCAACATTACAGGTTCGTTCATAAGAATATAAACATTATTCACATAATGATAACGTACATATTTGTATGAACCATTAAGTTAGCTAAGTATATTAGCCCTTATGGTGGAAACGCCAGGGTAGCTGAAAATACAAATTTTCTTACGTTTTTTGCAATTCACAAATCAGTATCAGTTGTAAGTTGATGAAAAATGAGTCGCGCTAGTAAAACGTATGTAGTTACAGAATAATAATCAATTAAAATCATCAATTCAACCCTCTAAGTACATTGAACCCTTTTTCATGAAATCGTTATTGAATGGTGTTACATGAACTTAGAGGGTTATTAATGATTTTAATTATTTTAATTCTGTAACTACATACGTGTTACTAGCGCGACTCATTTTTCATCAAAATACAACCTGACACTGTTTTAAGCTTTCACGGTTTACAACTAAACTTATACTGTCACTTACGGGATATCTTCCGTGATTGTTCATTATTTTGAGCTCCCGATATTTCAACGCTGTTGCAAGCGCCATGATCGCGGGTTGACTGGAAAATGCGGGTAGATGGAAAATAAATTGTTAAGAGCAGACAAATCTATCTACCCTCTTTCTTTGACTTTTGCTACGCGCACTACTGGAACTCGACACTAAGTCACTGCAAAACACACTCACAGTATCACCAGGTTTTGTAGAGTCCTTACTACAAGTAAGTTAGTTGTAAATGATAGTATAACTTTAACCTGAAACCGACCTGCAAATTGCAAAAAACGTAAGAAAAATTGTATTTTACGAGCTACCCTGGCGCTCCAACATTAATAAGACTCAAGTATGTTTTAAATACGTCATACACGTTCCCTAATCGTCGGCGCGGGTACACCAACATAAACTTTCCGTAATAAACTAAATATAACTTAAGATTAAAATATCGTGTGAACTACTTCTTACGATACTTCTTCTCCACCGGTCTCTTGTATATCCTGGAATTAGAAACAAAATATTTTGTAAAAACATGCACACATAGCCTGACCACCGTAGAAACGAAAAGAAATCTGTCATTTTGTCGACACAATCTGTCATTTTGTCGACACAATCTGTCATTTTGTCGATTCTTCCGTCAACAAAACCCGTTTCTAAGAGGTCATGCTACGCGTGCTGGTTGGACTGGAAGCTGACCCCAACAAAGTCGGGAACAGGATAGGCAGATGACTAAGGGGTGCTAACATCATCAGCCTCCAACAGTGCACTGCTGGACATAGGCCTCTTCAATGAGCCACACCAACACATCAAAATATTTCTAAAAAATTGTTTCATTGATATCGGGCCAGTATTTCCAAAGTTACAGCGTTGTAAAGTTTCACCGTTTTTTTTTAATTTGCGTTCCGCATATGATACGGTGTTGGCAGATGCCAAATGGTTTTTATCGATCCAAAAAGAAAAAAGATCACTGTGATTGTGACTTGACAGTGGAAGCAGTCCTATCCTACAGCACTCTATTGTCAAAAGGAAAAAAAACACTGATTTAGAGACGAAAGAGGAAAGCGGTGTTCCTTTCGCGCGAGGTTTTTTAGGGCGCTATTATAGCTCCCCCCCCCCCTCCCCTTGGTGCTACGTGAGGTTTTAGGCCATCCGTCCTCCGTGTACTTTTTTTATTTGAAAAGATCAGAAAATTTGTTTTATTGAAAACAAAAACTTTTCAGTTTTTTTAGACACAAATTCGCATGCTCGGGTTTTTAGTTCATTACTGGTAAAAAAAAAAAAGTCACACACTAAATTATTTTTTTTAACCAAAAGATTGTCACATGAACCTGGGGGTTCATGTCTTATCACGAAGGGGGGGCCCGGGCTCGTCGTTATTAATCGTGATTTTTTCCGACCCCCACCCTCCCCTTCGAACCTCACGTGATTAAAGGACTACCCCAAACGAATAATAACTGTGAAAGGATGATTGTGATAGAAGATTATTTTAAAAAGACTTTCCTGAGTGTAGCATGTGGCCTATCATGACGTCTAAAAGCAGGAGTAATTCCAGTGTGGGAAAGAGATGGCGCTAGACGACCTGTATAGCTCTGTCTCTTTCCCACACTGAAATTTGAAAAGAGATGGCGCTAGACGACCTGTACAGCTCTGTCTCTTTCCCGCACTGGAATTTGAAAAGAGATGGCGCTAGACGACCTGTATAGCTCTGTCTCTTTTTCACACTGGAATTTCAACTGCTTTAAGATGTCATAATAACCCCCCAGGTATTAAGCCAAACATAATGAAATACTCACACTGTATTCGCAGTACAGTCTTCATTGATTTCAAAGTCAACCTTTTTGAAGACACTCTCGAAGATACTCTTCTCCTTACTGACATACTTCACGGCTTCCTCAATGAACTCATTGATGGCAACGATCTCTTCCTCAGAAAACGGTCCCAGAAACTTGAACTGAGAATACTGACTATTCTCAGCAAATTCAGTGAAAAAATTCACAATTTTCTTCGTAATTTCCGACATTTCTGGCAACACTTCCGGTTCTTCTTTCACTTCCTCAACTACTTCTTCCTCTTGACACTCAGAATTCTTCTTCAAATTCCTCGTAATGCTTATCAAGAAGGGATTAGTTTCTTCTGGTTCTTCAACGACTTCTGGTGCAGGAGGCTCTTGGATTTCCACTTCGAGGATCTCTTCTCCGTTCATCTCCGTCAAGAAGCGTTCTCTGAACTCGTCAGAGAAGAGGGAGTCTTTTTGGTCTTTTAGTTTGCCTGGGACGATGAGGTAGACGTGAGGTGGGGCTATCTTGAAGAGGCTGAGTTGACTGGAAAGGAGAGAGAAGAATGAGAATAGAATTATTATTTTATTATGAGCCTGTCGTGTCCCACTGCAGCGCAAAGGCCTCCCTTCCCTCTTTCCATTTATCTCTGTCTTTGGCTATTTGGGCCCAATCCTTTTGACAAGAGTCCAGCTCGTCACGCCATCTCCTTCTGGGCCTACCGCGTCGCCGGGTTCTGTTGTTCGGAACCCAATCTGTTGCCACTTTGGCCCAATTTTGATGCGAAATGCGGCAGATATGGCCTGCCCAGTTCCATTTTAATTAGGCGGCTGTGTTGCAAACGTATGCGATTTGAGTCTTGGATCGAAGTATACTGTTCCGTTTACGGTCAGAAATTTTGACTCCTAGTAGACTTCGTTCCATGGCTCGCTGGCAGACCCCGAGTGCGGACTTTTGACGCTTCGTTAATTGACCAGAGAATAGAATAGAAATAATTCATTTGCATTGAATGTAGGTACATACATGATTTGTTACAGTAGTAATTATTTGTTCCTGGTACATTCTACCATTAGGCATGCAAAAATTTATACTTATAAACAATTAAATATACAACTTCAAATTAAAAACTTTCACAACAATTCAACAAATTATCTTGTAATAAAAAATCTAATAAATATAAAGTAACTAAAAAATAGTATAAAAAAAATGTTTCTTTGGCAAAGTTGTTTGTTATCATGAGTACAATCACGTGTTTAAGTATCGGTCACTAATTACCAGTCACCCTATACATATTTATATATGTAATTCTAATCTTTACCATCCCCTTTAGCAACGCTCGCATACAAAAATCAGAAAGATCTAGAACTTACCGTGTAGGATGAGACCCAAAGCTCTGCGTGTGTAAAATATAGCAGTTCTTTTCACTGATCTGCAGAACCAGGTCCCTTTGAGCAAGATTGTCAAACTGTACTGATGCCAAGTCATCGGAGCTCAGTTTGATCTGAACCAAATGATGGATCCTCTTCCGTTCATCCTTCTTAAGGTTTTTGTCAAACAGTAACTCGACCTAGAAAAAAAATCGGACGAAAAACTTTTTATTCTGCACAAATTAGATGCTATTATAATTTGAATGACTACTTAAATAACACTGACATATTAATTTAATTTAATTATTATTTATATTATTTCACTTGTAACAGACATACCTTTTTGAATTTAAACTATAATTATTAAAAATAATATTATTATTTATAATTTATCAACAATGTAACAATGTATTTAACATATTATGTAAGCCCATATTGTAATAAAAAAAAGGTGAAAAATAAACACCTCGTTGTTATTTTTGACGAACTCGTAAATGTTTAGAAGAACGTTCATCTCGTAGGACTGCTTGTCTACCTTCTTGCTGTGCTTCGGTGAGCGTATGGTGTTGCGCTGCACGTGGTTCTGCCCAAAACCTATCTTCGTTTTGGCCTGCAAGACAAAGGTTGACAGTTAACGGCAATAGGTTGACCAAATCGCCAAAACATGGGACTTAGGACAGAATTCAAAGACTCCTATCCGGCTCGAAGGACCACATGGTTAGTTGGTGACGACGCGCGACGTAAGGTTGTTGTGTTCGATTTTTAAATAAAATGACAAGACTGTTTTGTAGCTCTGTATTAAGGCAACTAAAGAATGTATTACGAATTTACGATCAAACAGTAAAGTCAAACTGTAAAGTGAGGTGTAAAGTGAAGTGTGTATTAATTTTAAAGGTTGTTTCTGGTAGAGACTGCCGCTTTGGTCAGCATGAGGTCCTGGGGTTCGATTCGGGGGTCGGGCAAAGTGTTATTGGGTTTTTCTCAGTTGCAGCAACGGAGCCTGGATTTGTGCCCGGTTTATGGCAATAGGCTCGCTCGCCCCCTATTATATGGAACTTAAACATAACTGACGAAATGTGGGTGTACCATTAGGTCCAACCACCACCACCTCCACCTTTGATGGTTTTTTTTTTCTTTGATAGCCTACATTGTATCCCACTGCTGGGCAAAGGCTTCCCCTTTCTCCCTCCAAACCTCTCTGTTCTGTGCAATTTCTGGCCACGTTTGCCCCGCAAACATGATCAAATCGTCACACCACCTTCGCCACGGTAGACCTCGTCGGCGTGATTATGTTATGTTTTTGGTGGGATAGCTATCCAATTTCACTGCGAAATTCACTGATACTGCAAAAAAATCAGTGGTAATCCCTTATAACCTTTTAATCACAAGAGAATAAGCTATTATTACTTACGTTGTTACCGACATAAACAGCGTTAGGCGCGATGGGCTCCACGATGCCGTCCCCGCTCCTGCCGAGCGCTCCGCCCTGCCACCCCATCTTTTGCATCATGCTGAAACAACATAAACATTGTAAAAATTAAGGTTGGAGTGTAGCTTAAGGGGCGGTATGGAACGAGGTCTTAGAAAAAATTTCGGACTTAGAAAAAATTTTTTTTTCCTGAAATTTCCTAATTTTATTGCAGTATCGGGTTGACTTAGCTAGACCATAGAAACCATTTCGGTTCTGAGACGCATAGTCCTCCGACGCACAGTTTCCGAATTATGCGAAACCTACATATTTTCTAACATATTTCTAAGTCCCAAAAATTTTTTTTCAATCAAAAATCCGCCCCTAATTCCACCCACTGACCAAAATTAAAGGTGCTTACTACTCCTAACCGGCGTGCGTGTATGATCGAAGCAAAAGGAGTATGACGTATGGATCGCAGCAAATGCCGTTCTGTGGTTTCTGCCTATCCTCTAGAAAAAAAGTCGTAAGTGTGAAAAAAATTTACACATGCTGCCCGCTTACACATAATCCTAAGCGTATGGTATTTTTCGGGTCAGCGCTCATAAATAGAAAAAGGAGGAATGGCCAGAAGAAAAAACATGAGGATGAGGAACTATCCACCAACATGGTGGACAGTTCTCATCTCCTCCTCCTCCTTTATCGTGTGGTTAGTGCCTAGCCTGGTGTCAGAAATTTTTGCCGCCCTTGGGCGTCTGAATTAGCTTTATATGCCGTCAAGAAATATCTCTCAGGCACACTGGTTTCTTCACGATGTTTTCCTTCACCGAAGCAAGTGATAATTATACAATACGCACATGAATTCTAAAAATCAGAGGTGCGTGTCTTGGGTTCAAACTCGAGGACCTATGACTTGAAAGTTCTCATAAAACACAAACAAGTTAATAGACATCCATTGCATCTCTTAATTTTTTTTGTTTTTTTTTTATAAGCCTGATATATCCCACTGCAGGGCAAAGGTCTCCGTTCCCTCTTTCCATTTATCTCTATCTTTAGCTATTTGGGCCCAATCCTTTTGTCAAGAGTCAAGGTCGTCACGCCATCTCCTTCTAGGCCTACCGCGTCGCCGGGTTCTGTTGTTCGGAACCCAATCTGTAGCCACTTTGGCCCAATTTTGATGCGAAATGCGGCAGATATGGCCTGCTCAGTTCCATTTTATTTTGGCGGCTGTGTTGCAAACGTCTGCGATTTGAGTCTTGGATCGAAGTGTACTGTTCCGTATACGGTCAGAAATTTTGATTCCTAGTATAATTCGTTCCATGGCTCGCTGGCAGACCCCGAGTGCGGACTTCTTAAAATAAATACATCTCTAATAAATCTAAGTTAACATGTATTCAGAAACCCAGTTTCATATCCTCACCTCTCAGCCTTGGTCATCTTCACAGGCTTAGCCAGCATCTTATCCAATTTCTTCTGGATATTGTTGGGGCCCAACACCAACCTCTTCCGGCCCCGGCTGGGGCCCTGGCCCCCATCGGGGATGGCCTCCGAAGCTTTGTGCCAGTAAGCATGGGTCCAGTCGAATGTGGGACTTTTGCTGAGGGGGCTATCTTCGCTGAGGAGTGAAGGTTGTGGTGATGGGTCTTGAGGGATGTCGGTTGGTCTGTGGAATTGATAAAACCTTTTTTAGCAACAAATAGCAGCTGGCTTCATTAAATAAACTATTGATAAAACACAAAAAAAAACATCAAATACAAATGCTATCTCAAACTATATTTCCATACCAATATTATAAATGCCGAAGTAACACTGTTTGCATGGCAGGTTGGATCGTAATGGAATTTGGCAAGAAGATAGATTGTATCCTGGGCATGGTCATAGGGCCTATGACCATACCCAGGATACAATCTATGCTATGACACATGACACTCACACATACACATCAAAATTTTCATGCGAATGAATAATAAGAATAAAATTTTCATGTGAGTCGCAGGCAACATCTAGTATAATATAAAGAAGAATTCATTTGTGTTTGTGTATGGAAGAAGATTTTGTTGACAAAGAGTGATGAAAGATTAAAAATCCTGTATGATTATAATAATAGTTATGAATGAACAGAGAGAATTTGTATGGGAGACTTGAATCATGTATATTATCGGAACCCTAAATAAAATTCGGGTAACTACAGGACATTTAGCATAATCATCATCATCTGCCTAGCCTTTTCCCAACTATGTTGGAGTCGGCTTTCAGTCTTACCGGATGCAGCTGAATACCAGTATTTTACAAGGAGCGACTGCCTATCTGACCTCCACAGTTAGTACTGGGATGTAGATACCCCTTGGTAAGTCTGGTTGTCAGACTTTTTGGGCATAATCAACCAATAATATTCCCTTGTGACTGTGACACAGATTTCGTCTCTAAGAAGGAATGGGCTTTAATCCACCACACTGGCCCAGTGCAGATTGCTGGGTGACTGGGTGAAAAAAAAATCTATGTTTTTTTTAATGTAATACATGCACATGCATGCATTTACTCAACCTTCTTTATGGCGGTACAATAATATAACTGAAATTTTATTAAATTTTAATTATAGTTAGGTAGAATGATGATAGGTGACCAGTCTTACCCAGAAAATGACCAGTCTTACCCAGTAATTGGGTTGTAGAGGTCAGACAAGCAGCCCCTCTATATGGCTAGACTAGAAGCTGAACCTACCACAGTTGGGAAAAGGTTAAGTAGATGACATAATGTTGTATGAGTTATGTAAACAAATAAATTTCAGAATATTCAGTGAAAAACATGGACTGAAATAAGCTTAATGGCTCGGTTTAGGTTTTTTGAGTAACAATTGAATATCAACACTCTTTTCTAGATCTTAAAACACAAATTAGAACTATCATACCGCAATCAAAAGCCTGTGATGTTTTTCATGATTATAACACTTGTATTAAAGATTTGTTCACTACAGATATGTTTTATCAATGTAATGAATAAATTTCATGATTTTTGTTTACATTGCAGTATAGCTCAGCCTCAATAGTAAATATAATACAAAAGAACATAGACTTATGGTCTATGAAATGTTCATTACAGTTGCAGAGCCATAAAATATGTTTTAAAACCTTGGAAAAACCATAGAGGCCAAACAATAAAAGAAATAAAAATTGACTTAAAATATACTGAAATTTTAGATTTCCTTTCGCTCATCCTTTGCTTGTCGTAACATATCGTAAATTACATGTCAAACGACGCAAATATAAACATAAACAAAAACAAACTCACGGGGGCTCCTTATTAAATGATTCAGGGTCTTCGTACAACGAGTCTCGGTCCACAGTCCTTCGTGTCAGCCTGTCGGGCGGCTCCGGGACTGGCACCACCTCCACTGGGACTGCGGAAGCCCATCGCGAAGCCTTCAACTCCTGGCTAATCTCACTGCCAATCGTGCCATTACGATTCGCGAAGTTTTGCGGAGACAGGTTTTTTATATCATAATACTTCGAATTCCCCCACAAACTATACGTATTCGCGTAAATATTATCGTGAATAACCTGATCATCGCACAAATCACTCATTATTCACTAAGAAAAACACAATATCATAACATTTGTTTATACTTTGAAAGCGAGTGTGAAACGCGTGTTTTCACATTATTTCAAGTTAGATTTCACTGTTTACTCAAATATTATATTAAGGAATGCTGCCAAACCAAACGGATGCAATGTTTGTCACGTAACTTTGTTGTTTTTACAATTTATTTAGAATAATATTTATTGATTCAATCGATCATGTACATTCAATGACACTCATGCGTTTCAAGATTTCAAGGTTTGTAATAAGTTCATTCATTTCGAAATCAACAAACAGACTTAAAAATCATATGTTAGAAGGAGACAGCTATATGAATTACTGTTATGTAAGAGAAGGTAGGAACACAAATAGTAAACTTAACATTCAATTAGCTGTAACCTGAAACGCTGTACCTGCCCTAGTAAATGTCAAGTATGTCAATTTTGACATCTTGTAATATCGTTCCAATCTACGTAATACTTTCAATGGAATAAAAGGTTCTGTTCACAATATTTGCACACAACATTCACAAAACATGAAATCATCGAATTAGATCTGCAATTAATCCTCTTGTATAATGCACTACGTGCACTACTCATAGGTTTTACTCGACTAGGCTGGGAGAGAGCAAGACTCTCTTGCATTCTGTTAGTACCAAGAATGGATCCGCGGTGGGGGGGAGGGGTTAAGCCGTGTGTGCGAGCGTGATCATGTTTCTGAACTCATTGATTTAAATGTAATAATAGAGACCCGGCTCACTTCGCTCGCTCATTGCGTTCTCTTCATCTTAAAACTTGAAAAACTATCTATCTCAGAGGCAGGGCCGTAGACAAGGGGATGGGTAAAGGTTCAACCGCCCGAAATCTCAGACTACTACAAAAAAAACAACCTATCCGTGGCGGAATGTAAAAAATTTTCGTTCGCTTCGCTCACCAATACGTCCTCTACCTTTTCAATTCTGCAAAAGTTCACAGAGTCCCTCCTATTCTCTTTTCTGTATAAATTAACAAAAGGAGTGGTGCTAAAATTTTCCAGCTCACTTCAGTCGCTATAAAGGGTGTAAAAAGACCCTTAACGAAGCCGAAAGGCACTTGTTCTCCTCGTCATTGTGATCATTTTTTTGTTCTGGACCATACCTGGGAACCTTCTAGTTACGGAGATATTGGGGGTCAAAGTTTCAATTTTTTCACAAGTTTTTTTTTAAATACTACTTTTTAAGGTTCTAACTTTACTCCAATTACCTTCATGGTCCGTTTACTATTCAAAGCATCCATCAGCAATAAGTTTTGAGCGCATTATATTGAGTTTTACCGTAAAATATGATTTTTGACCCCAAAAAAAATTTTCGTTTCCCAGCAAAAAATTTTGCGTAAAGTTACTTAGTTTGATGTACAGAATGCTTGGTTGACGGCTTGGTGAAGGGTCTGTTTACACCCCGTATATATCCTGTGCTTTTTCAATTCTCCATAAGTTGACAGAGTTCCTCCTATTCTCATTGCTGTATGAACAAAAAGGGTGCCAAAATTTTCGAGCCCGCTTAGCTTGCTCTTGCGTCTCAGTACCTACATAACTCCTGTATGTATGGTCAAAATAAAATCTAACCTACTCTATACAGTGCTAAAATGTTCGAATTCGCTCTGACATTCTTAGTTCTTTTTAGTGTTTCTTTATAAACTGACACAATTTCAAAAAGCCTATCGAACTCGAACTGGGTGCTAAATTTTACGACCTCGCTGAATCCTGACTTTTCTCAATTGATAGGCTATATAAGTCGACAAAATTATTCCTTGCATGAATCGACACCGACAAACAAAAACGAACATATCACTAACTAATATACAATCCATAGATGGTTGATATAATTTCGTTTTTCAAAAGTTGTTCCTAACAGTTTAACACCCCCTCCCCCCCATCTGAAGGTTAACCCGCTCCAATCAAATTCCTGGCTACGGTCCTGTATGACCCCCCAAAATCTTAGGCTCGGACCGCGCCAGACGAGTGCACGCTCGCATGTGTGTTCAAAATTAGTATGAACGGCGGTTGCAGGTACGTATGTTGGGTTTCCTAAACAAAATTGACAGCAGGGACCCGCTCCGTGCACTTGCGCGGGTTTTAGCGGACGCCCTTTATAGTATTCTATGTCTATGGTATTTGTGCAGTGCTAAGAAAAAACGAGACAAACAAATAAATTTCAACATTTTTATTACTCTACAAATCGATATTAGCTATTTGATTGACAAAGTAAACCACTAGACAAGTTTCTGTATAACATGATTTGTTGATCTGTAACACTGTTAGCTTATAAATTAAATAATTACAATAAAATTGTTAAAAGATGACAAAAAACTCATCCAATGCCTTACTTATGAAGACTGCAGTAGTGTGTGAAAAAGATGCGGAATGGAACGTAAAACCATAGAGTATTTTACGATATTTTTTTTTAGAAACGCCAAACCGCTTTTATGTATTAAAGTATTCTCCAGTAGTCCATCAAATTTAAATAAAATCACACGCAGAACATAAACCAGCTGCAAAATTATTCCCGCCAATGAATAGCCCTCGTCCCATCTCTTTCCCACACACATAACCGCTGTCTATGCTTCTCGCTCGCACGGCTGTTGCCGTTTATTCGGTCATCCAGTAGAAACGGGAGCCGAATCTTGCTGGTTTCTTCTCGGTACCTTCTGGTAGGGCTGGGGTAGCGTCTGGGTAGACCGCCTTCGGTTCTGGTAAAGGCTTTGGTCTGGAAAAATAATAAAAACAATGGTTAAGATCGTGTCACACATTTTTTTTTTTTTCGGAATGGCGTCTCGCAGTTCAACCTAGGAGGTTGTCGTCTGCTTAACCGGACTATCGTGTGGGTGCCAACCAGGGCAAAAAACTTACAAACTAAGCGACTACACGCTAAGGGCACGCCTCGGTTTAGGGCATCGCTGGGGGAGGACAGCAAAGGGACAGGCTGGATCTGAGTGGTGTCATTATTTGGGGACTGATTTTGGCAGGCTCAGCCACGCGGGCTGGCACGAGGGAGGGTCGGGATGTCGCTCATAACATACAACTTCTGGCTGAGAGTCACGTCTAGGAATAGAAATTAAATTTTAAAAAGAAAACTATTCTATTATTCGAGTGTTGTCACTGAAAAATCAATTTTATGCTCTCACTTTAAGTGCAAGAGTCAAATTACGTCTGAGCGGGCATTAGGCAGGGAATATCCTTCAGGTTTTCTAGTTCTGAGTATTGAATATCACTACATAGTATAAAGCAAAGTCACTTCCCGCTGTCTGTCTGTCCCTATGTATGCTTAGATCTTTAAAAATCCGCAACGGATTTTGATGCGGTTTTTTTTAACAGAAAGAGTGATTCAAGAGGAAGGTTTAAATGTATAATACATGCATAATATAGTAGAAAAACACTGATAATTTTAGAGGTTTTTAATGTAAGGTCGAAAATAAACAATTTTTTTGCGTTTACATTGCAAACGCTGGCTGAACCCTACGAGATAGATCAAAATAATGTACTACAGTATTGTACACCTTGAAAAGGTCTACAAAAAAGTCCGCGATGGTATATGTCTATCTCTTAAGGGTAACCCACAATAACCATTTTTTATCCTTTACTTAACATGTTTGTATTGTCTAATGACAAAAAAGCTGTGAACGTCGTATATAAAGACATTCTGTAGTATATTTAGTATCAGCATTGCACCCGTGCAAAGCCGGGGCGGGTCGCTAGTTACCTATAAACCTAGGCCAAACATGACCGAAAAACTAAATATAATTATGACCATGTTTTGCTCAGATCCTTAAAGTAACTGACCATTTAAGGGATTTTGTACCCAAAAAGTGCCAAAGGGACCCTATGTCTAAAGCTCCGCTGGCGGTCCTCCCATCTGTTTTTCACAGGGCCCAATCCTAATTTATTTGGGGTCGGCGCGGCATGTCTTCTTCTTCCATACTTCTCTATTACTCCTCACGATGTTCCTCCATTTAAATACTGGGATTAAAATACGAAATAAATAACTAAATGTACAACTTACCTCTTAGTATCATGTACGCGAACCTCGCAGAAGTAGCCGAACGATGGACGGTCGATGTTTAACTTCTCGAACGCGCACTTGTCAAAGACAGCTTGGGTCTTGCGGCAGCTGAAAATATGGTTGAAAATGATTATAACAAGTTTTTAAAATCTTTTTCTGTCATAAAACCAGTCTGGACCTATGGGATTCAGTTATGAGGAGCCTGCTGTGATTCCAACATAAATACAGGGTGTAAACGGACCCTTCACGAAACCGTCAACCAAGAATTCTGTACATCAAACTAAGAAACTTTACGCAAAAATGTTTGCTGGGAAACAACTTTTTTTTTGGGGTGAAAAATCACGTTTTACGGTAGGACTTAGTGTAACACACTCAGAACATTGTGCTAATGGATGGATTGAATAATACGGGGGTCGTGAAGGTGTTTAAAGTAAAAATCTTACTTTAAAAACATATATTTAAAAAAAAAAAGTTGTGTAGAAGTTGGAACTTTGACCCCCAATATCTCCGTAACTAGAAGGTTCCCAGGCATGGTCTAGAACAAAAAAATGATAGCAATGACGGGGAGAACATGTGCCTTTCGGCTTCGTTAAGGGTCTTTTTACACCCTTTGTAATCCAAAGAGCTCAGAACCATATCCTTAAGCAATACATACATATAATAAGCATTGCACCCTGGTTCATTAGAAACAGTGAAGTACACGAATACCTGAACATGCCAACAGTGAAGGATGAAATAAAGACACTCGCAGGTAAATACAAAACAAGTCTGGACAACCATCCTAACCAGCTCGCTGTCCAGCTCATTGCCAGACTGTCTAAACGCCTGCTCAGAACCTTGGATCTCGGCAGCGCTGACTAAGCCAATATTAATATGGAGGATGTTACTAATGGGGAATATCTCCTCATGAATAATAGTCGTTCAACTCATCTGCTAATAGTCAGAAGGACTTCTTTTTTCAGTTATATCATGCAATCGCTCGATATAACTGAAAAAAAAAGCATGTAAAATATGCAGATGGCGAAAGGCTTCAAAAATAGCAGAGAAAGAGCTGTATAACAATTTTAATGTACAGTACAATAAAGTATGATGGGTGTAAGAAGACCCTTAACGAAGCCAAATGGTAATTGTTATCCCAGTCATTACGATATTTTTTTTGTTCTGGACCATACCTGACAATCTTTCTAGTTACGGAGATATTGGCTGTCAAAATTTCAACTTTTTCACAAGTTTCATTTTAAATACACGTTTTTAATGTCTTATTTGGGTTAAGGGGTATCGTATTACCCAGTACTAAGTGGGTTGTGGAGGTCAGATAGGTAGTCTCTCCATGTAAAATACTGGTATTCAGCTGCATCCGGTTAAACTGGACGCTGACCCCAATATAGTTGGGAAAAGGCTAGGCAGATGATGATGATGATGCAGCTCCAAGGTTCAAAATTTCAACAGTGTTCGGATATTTACATATTTAGGTGTAGCTTGTTACATGCTCACTGCTTATTACATGGAACTTAAACATAACAAAAAACGTGGATGTACTATTAGGTACAGTCAGGAGCACTAATATGTGAACATTTACCAAAATCCCAAAGTGATTTTCTCATGAAATAACAGTTACTACTTTGAGAGAAGGCCTATTTCGTAATAGTATGGCTTCCAACTCGTCACGCAATGGGCACAAATTCCCAGAAGACAGAAGGCGTCGTCCCCGAGGGAGGCCTAGAAAACGCTGGCGTGACGACCTAGACGCGTATATGAGAGATTGGCCAGAGAAGAATGGAAGGCTATAGGGGAGGCCTTTACCCAGCAGTGGCATAATAGTGGCTAAGAAAAAAAATGGCTTCTAAAATACTATGTTCGTGAAAGCGTAAAACCCGAACCATACAGCAGTAGAATTACTTTTAAAAGTTACTGTGTGTATACAAATTAGCGCTTGTGACTGTACACATCTGCCTGACACTGCAGGGAGTAGTGTGATGTTTATGTTACTTACTATCTCAAGCTATAATCTCCAGAGCTCTTGTCAACGCAGTTGGTGTACTGGTTAAACTCCTCCAAACAAGATTTCTTCACCTTCCGGAAGAAATCCATCGTGCATGCAGTGACCATCTTGCCTTCATTGATGCATTTCCGAGGATCATTCTCCTCCAAACGACAGAGCATAAACTCCTGGAAAATGTTTGTGAAGGGAAATTATAGACAAAACTTAACGTAACAAATCAATCACGCCACCAGTTTATCCATGATATTGGTGCTTGCAACAGCACCGAAAAATTAGGGACTCAAACCTAACAGTAAACATGGTAAATAATGGTGGTTAATTTACTACCAGCACCTAGCCTACAAATGTACACAGTAACCCAGAATATCACCACAATGTAGCCCAGAATATCGAAGCATACAGATTTATAATAAATTACCTGAAAATATATACCCACGAGAACAATATGTGTATTTAAAGCTAGGCTAAAGTCATTGCTTCTAGAAAAATGTTATTATAGTATCCAAGAATTTATGGAAGATAAAGTGTTTAAATAGAGTTCAAACATATAATTTATGTGTTCATTTTAATATTGGTTCTTTTTATGTATAGAGCTAGAAATAAGTTTAATTAATATAATATTTTTAATGTGAAAGTTATGTGATATTAGATTATAAATAACACTGACACTAAAATAATTTTAGCTTTAAGTTGTCTAGCTGCGCCCTAACACACTCATTAACTCCCTAGTTTTAAGCCTAGCGTGTAAAATTGGTTGTGTACATTGTGCATTAAATAAATAAAATATCCCGTTTCTAGAGTTAATGCTACTATATTATCAAACTGAGCAGGCTCAGACAGCTATTAATAAAGAAAGTTATAAATTTAAACTGCATAATTTTAATTAGAATAAAAAATTGTGTAGTCATATTTTTTACTATAACACTATGGGATAGTTTCATACCTATGCTAACTATTCCTTGACTTGGTGAAAGCAAAAAATGTTACTGAAGAATTTCAAGAACAAGAATTCTTCATTGAATGAAGAATTCTTGTTCTTGAATTTATTCTTGTTCTCGTTCTCGTCATTGAATGAAGTCTTATTGAAAAAAAAATTCAACTTGATTTTAGAAGATTGTTAATTACTGTAATCACAGTCGCTTCGAAAACTAAACTCTATCATAACATAACCTCAATAAAACTTCGATTATGCAATCAATTTAACTCTTTAACACAACAACTGTAGACCAATAACATTAAAGTCATATCAATCAACGGTTAGTAAATAAAATAATGTTTTACTTACATTATTAGCTTTTTCACAATATTTTCCTAAATGATTAGATGCAGCCAATAAAGTTGATGTGGACAAATTGAGCTCATCCACCGTCAATTCGGACTCTTCCGGCAGATGTACATCCGAGGTCACCACCATTTTATCTTATTTTAATAAACACGAGCAATTTAGATGTTATTTTCCAGAATAAATAGTGTAATTTCTTCCACAAAAATTCGTGGAAGAAATACGAGAATAAACCGACAATTATTGGGTGATCGATTCGTTGAGTAAAAAAAGAGATAAACAGTTACATTTCACCCATGCGCGAAAGAGATATATAAACCGAATTTAACCGAAATAAAGTTATTCAATTTTGTAGCGTAATAGCGTTTGACATTGACAGAAATATTGAAAATCACGTTCCTGTTTACGAGGAATATTAGCTGAAAAAATTCCATTGAAATAAAACAAAAGATTGCATGCATGCTTGATAATCATTTATTTAACTTAATTAAGACTAGAATCAACAAAAAACGCCATTTTTTAGGATCACAAAATGTCACATATATGAAGAGGTTCCGGTTTATCGTTTCATGTTTCCTGATTGCTTGGAGTAGAAGGTTTCAATTGGCATATTGTACTCCAGTTGTTCACCTGTGTATAAAATAAAAGTGCAGTCAGATTCATGAATATTTTCAAGCCAGAGTCAAGCAAAGATCGCGACTATGGGGAGAAGAACTCAAAGGTGTCGCTAGCATCGACTCTGATAAAGTTACCTACACAACACAAACTAACACTAACTCTACAGAGTTTGTGTTGAGATTTAGGTGACTTTGTTATTGCAGTTTTCGAATCATTTTATATCTATATTGACTCGATTTTTGGACTGTTTTACAATATTAAAAGCGGAGTCACGTAAAATAAGATTCAGAGGTAGGTAAGCAAAAAATAGTTTAAAGGTTATATTCTTAAGTAATCGATATTCTATTCGAATCTTCTAAGATTTATGTTCTTGAATTTCAGATTAGAAGCATACGACCGAAATTTTAATGCGAACCCAGGCCCGACCCAGGGCCTAGCACATCTCTTCATGACCCACAATATCGGTGCCCACCAACTTCTTCTCCCGATATCATTGCCGATTTGACGACTCCTGCTCTCAATAGGCAAGAAATACAATCGTACACACGGCGGCACATGAAGCTGTAAATTTCAAGTATAACTTGGCCTCACTTTGTATAGATTTTCTTAACAGTGAGAGATCCGCATAAACTGGTTATGTAAAGCTTGATTGGCCGTCGTGTGTACCTACTTCAAAGGTGATTTCATTTATAAAATCTCTTGTAACGTTTTTTAGGTGATACCTTTATAACTAATATTAAAGTAAGCACCTCCTCATGTAACATGACTAACCAAATTGCCTAAAAGGCTATTATTGTTCTTTCAGATTCAATGCTCAGCCAAAAGGACAGGCTGTTTATAAAGCAAGGTGTTTTTTGACTGCACGGTATAGCATTGAAGTTGCAAACACATATATCTATCTATTTATCTATGGGCCTTACATTAGCCCTGTATCTTTGTATGGGCCAATGCAAGGCCCCAATGAAAAAAGTTGTCTACATTGTTGGGTGTTTTAGATCCTTAGGAAATATATGTCTCCGTTTATTTTGCAGTCTGGAGCAGAACACTGCGTCATATTTGTAGTATTTAATTATTTTTGTTTACCTGCAAATCGTAAATTAGTATGGATTTTTACAGGTGACAGGACAAAATAAGGCAAAGTCGATCATGCGACATCTGGTGGGATAAAAAGACAGTTTTTCTCCCCATTGACTTACCTTCGTAAACATCAAAGTTGTCTGAAGGCAGCTGATAGAACTTGGGGATGTCATAGCGGTTTTCCTGGAAAATAAATGAAAGTATTGTAATTCTCATATTCATTTTTAAAATTTTCCCGAAATCTCGATTCATACTCTCAGGTTACAGGATGGGCAATCTCAAAGGAGGCTCACTTTCATACTTTGATGGTACGGGAATCCGGAGCAACAGTGGAGACATGGGCCCTGCCTGGATCGCACTCATTGAAGCAAATAATACCACAACAAGCTTCATAACACCGAGTTGCTTCTGCGAATTTCTTCTTTTTTCGGGATTTGAACCGTTTCGTAATTTAAAAAAAAATTGGCCGTCTCGGAACGCCCACCAGATGTGAAACATCTACGTTAATATTAGAATTCATAATTAATAAAAAAAAAACCTATATAACGAGATATGAAGTAAAATAAAGAATACATAATGACATTAAAGTATTTCTTATAATTAAAACCAAACTTTCTACTAATGGGAAAAGTCATGACAGCGTAATTCCATCTTCCGTCACGGCATACGGGTAGGTTTTACTGCCTAGACGCGCCTATAAGTAAATATTTCACATCAAAATGGCAGAAATATGAGGTAACACATAAAAAAACATAGGTTCTCCAGGGCGCAAATTGGGAATCTCCTTCTTTTTTGAAGTTGGTTAAAAAAATAAGAGAAATATATTTTAAATGACTTACCGAATCATAGTTCTTCCTTCCCATGCGTGGTATATTCTTATTTGTTTTAATAACATAGCCAAAGCTTCCTTGGTCGAATGGAGATTCCTCATTACTTCTTCCAACCCTTGGCACGTTATTAGGCTTTATAAAAGAACCTTCAGCACCACTGAAAAAGTGGATAAGGCAGTATGCCATCATTACCGTTGCCAATTTAGAGTTCATTTTAAAAAGTTTACAATATGGCGTGAGTTTCGTAGAGAGACAGAAAACTGAATGATGTAGAGTTGGAGTTTTCTGGCTAATTTATACTAAAATGTTTCGATTGCTCCCGTATTTTGTAAAGATCTGATCAAAACTCATTTACGCTTTCAGAATTTAAATAGGTGCTAGATTTTTATCTGAAAATGCATCATGCGGGTAGGTAGATTTTAATCTACGGTATGTAAATGGTAGGTAGAAACACTGAAACCTGTTTTCACCTATATCAATAAATTAAATTGAAGTGTCTGTTTGTAATATCAAAATAACAGATTTTTACTGAATGCATTAAAAATAATTACAGCACCTATTACAAAAACACATTTTTTAAATTTTTGTCTATCTGTCTGTTTGTTCCGGCTAATCTCCGAAACGGCTGGACCGATTTTGACGAGGCTTTTACTGGCACAGATGGCTGATGTTTTATGGTCTAACATAGCCTACTTTTATTTCAGAATAAGAATAAGGGTTCGTTGCAAACAATTAAAACCCTTGAAATTGATAATAAAATCAGATTCAAAAAGGGAAGTAATATTTTTTTTTAATAATTTCACGCGAACGATGGTCGCGGCCTCGCGGGCAATAGCTAGTGCTGAATATGCTTGTTGAAAACCCCCTCTTGGCCCCCCTACCAGTGTAGGCTGATAATGCCCCCTAACACATATTGGTTATAAAGGGTGTAAAAAGTCATTGCGATCATTTTTTTGTTCTACACCATACCTGGGAACGTTCTAATTACGAAGAAATTTAGGGTCAAAGTTCCAAGTTTTTCACAGGTTTTTTTTAAATACAAGTTTTTAATGTTATGACTTTACTTTAAATACCTCCTCGACCCCCGTACTATTCAATGAATTCATCAGCATAGTATTTTGAGTGCGCTACATTGAGTCCTATTGTAAAACGTCCTTATTAACCCAAAAAAAAAATCGTTTCCCAGCAATAATTTTTGCGCAAAATTAGTTAGTTTATGTACTGTTTATGTAATGCTGCAATGCATGGTTGACGGCTTAGTGAAGGGTCCGTTTACACCCAGTATATGGGTGGACTGGGCACCTCTGCGGCTTTTCCTATCTCATCGAGGAATACTGTGGGGGTCACGTGTGCAATGCTCGTCTTTCACATAACTCGCAGTTTTAAGCTTATATCATGGTTAAAATATGGGCCATTCAACAAGCTGACAGGTGGTAGCAGGCTGACCTTCCTAAGTTCGCCAAACGGACATTTAGAGTTTCATACCGAACTTTAGAGTTCCATAAAAAAATGAACTTTATCCGTATAAAGTTAATTTTCATATTCGTATTTGACCACAGTCCCTTACTGGAATATGGACATTAAATTAATTCAGAATAAGGTTATTTTTTGTACGCTTTATAGATTTCAACATAAATACATGTATCATGCCAACTAAAGAGACTTTAAAAATAAAACGGTTTTCTTATTAAAAAAATCTTCATTTTCTTATTCTTATACTTTACAAAATTATAGAACTAATTGTAGTGCTTATTTCTGTGCTAGTGCTTTCGGGATAAAAACTTGATACTTCGGAGTGGTACCGCCTTTCTCAATGATGGCGCGGACTAGAGAGAAAGGGTCCAGCTTCTTCTTCACGACTAGAAATCTGAAATAGAAAAGGCAATATTAGGTTTTACTTTTTTTAAGCGGGAAGCGCCAAGGTAACCCGCGAAATTTAAATTTTCTTATGTTTTTTGCAATTTGCACGTAAGTGTCAGGTTGTATGTTCATTAAAATATAATTCGCGACCGTAAAATGAATTTAGAGTGATTTTGATGATTTTAATTATTGTAATTCTGTAAATACATACGTGTTATGGTCGCGAATCATAATATTTTGTTTAACATACAGCCTGACATTGACCGTAAATTGCGAAAAACGAAAAAAAATAAAAATAATTTCGCTTAATAGCTTTTACTCAAATTGAGATAGATAAACGATGAATTCTTTAGTTTCTAGTGGCCTCTGTGGTGTGATGCTACACTTCAGGTCGGCGCAGTTATTGTTGAACAACAAAGGTGACCCAAATGCAATTACTTCATAATACGGGGTGGAAGGGACACCGACGCGAAAACGGTTACCACGTATTCAGTACATCATTCTGAGCTATTTACATGAACGAATTTTTACATGAATGAACATACAAATTTTTTATCGATTTAAAAAAAAATAAAACAGCTGTTTCCTACAAAAGTGTAATACCTACACGATCAAAAAAGCTGATTTTTTTATGTAACACCGCGCGTTCTTTAGCGAAGTCGTGGGTGAACACGAGCTCTAGTTCGAAAGTGTCGGCGGCTATAAAGCGCTGCATCACACTCCCACGAGATTCCGACTTACTTATAGGAGTAGCGGTGGTTGGAACATGTAGAGGGATTGTTATAACACTCCTCAAGGTCAACTGACCTGTCCATCACTTCAAGGTCAAGGTCAAAAGTTATCACTGCATAATACTTATTAGACGACTTACATAGCAGCAGATGACGGATATAGCCTGATTATCTTAACATAGATACACCTCAAGGTCAATCAACCTGTGAGCCACTTGAAGGTCAAGGACAAAATCTGTCACTGCTTAAGAAGAGTAGTTTCGACTGACAAAAGAAACACTGGACAGGAACGATGAGTTAGTAAAATAAAAATAAATCTCGAAAGTGCAACCAACCTATCGTCTCCTTCACCATAACTCCTGGATGCGAGGCCACTCTTCTGCGCGACCTGATGTAAGACCGCGCGTTCTTCTTTAGCGAAGTCGCTCGTGAACACAAGGTCAAGGTCAAAAGTGTCAGTTGCTATGAAGCGCTGCATCAGAGTTTGGGCTGCTCTACGGACCAAGCGGATGTCTCGGGAGCTGCCGAGGCCGGCTCGATTTACCTGTCGTAAAATATAAAGTAATCAATACAAGGAAATTGGCAAAAAAACAAAATAATCAAGTAATTAATTCTAATTAGACTGATCAGTTTGTGAGGATGGATGGATGTTTGTTACACTTCCACGCAAAAACTACTGAATGGATTTGGATGAAATTTGGCACACAGATAGTTTATATATACCTGAAACTCTTAGCTACCTTCTTTCATACCCAATTTTACGCCAGATAACCAGGGTGAAGGTCTGATGAAGCGGGGTGCGACTACGGGGCCTCAATAAACTATGCCTCACCTCCTATCCTGCTCTATGTGTAATTCCACCTGCACTTTGAGGGACCTGTCCGAAGCCACCACCAACGCCGTCGAGGTGGCACAGTTCTGGTCCAAGTTAATTTGACTCTAATAAAGGGAATCTTCGATACGACGAAGAGGAGCTCGAGGCTAAAAAGTAACAGCCGCTCGGATCGATCTTTAGGTTAAGACATGCTTGCCTACCTTGGTCTGTGGAAGGGTGACCACCTATTACTTACAGAGTTATCTCCATGCCTCGGAAAGCACGTTAAGCCGTTGGTCCAGGCTGTCATTTGTAGATCTCTGACAGTCGTTACAGGTAGTCAGTGGCCCAAAAAGTCTGACAACCAGTCTTACCAAGGGGTATCGTATTACCTAGTACTAACTGGGTTTTGGAAGTCAGGTAGGCAGTCGCTCCATGTAAAATACTGGTATTCAGCTGCATCTGGTTAGACTGAAAGCCTACCCTAACATAGTTGGAAAAAGGCTAGGCAGATGATGATGATCGATACGACGAACAAGTAGAAGACCATACTCACCATTTGTAAATTGGGTTTGATTGGTTCTGATATGCCTTGTGCGTCGACGCCCAGACCACCGCCTTGCCATCCCATCATCTTCATCATTCTGGAATATAAAATAACAATTATAACGAAAGCCTAAGCCTTAAATGCCTCGTTGGTCTAGTAGACAGCCACTAGGCTCTAGTGAGAGCAATTTGCAACAAATGGACGTCAACCAATAGATGAAAAAACAACACAACAAGCAATGATAAAGAACGGTCATTTCTATCCGGGCGGTGGACAAAAGTCCCTCGTCTGCGCAGGCCTTAAAGAAATATTTTAATTTACAGACACCATCCTGCGAAAAAACTCTATTATTCTCGCATGTATGTAGATATGTAGGTACATACGAAAATGGCCAAACAGCAAGGTGAGGTCATGAAGACAGCCACTAAAGCTACTAGGCTCTAGTGGCTATCTTCATCAAACAGCTGTCTCCGTCTAGGTTGCAGGCGGATCCCGATATAGTCAGGAAAAGGCTAAACAGAAGATGATTAAGTTTTTTTTTTTTCTGATGCGTTATCATCAAATGACCCCTCCCGCTCTGGGCGGAGTGGAAGGGAGTGTCAGACTTTTTTGACTAAAACCCATCCATGTTCCTTCTTTGCCCTTTGTGTTTCAGGGCCGCGGTATCTCTTTCGAACAGTCCCGCTGCCCCTGCAGGCATCGGCCCTTGCGGACCCCTTCCTTTTTGCTGATATCTCTTCGAGGCGCGCGTGGGACACGAACGCGCCAAATTATAATGATTATGCTAATACTAACTTCATAGCCACAGTGTTCTCCACGGGCGTGCCGAACATGTCATCTCTCTTCTTCCCGGACACATCGCTGAGGCTTATCCTAGCGTCTCCTTGGGCTATGAACTGTTCCTTTATTAATACGCTGACTACCTCGCGTAGTAACTTCTGTAGACAAAGATAGAATATTCTTGAGTCATCATTTCATCATCATTCTCCTGCCCTTATACCAATTCACATGGTGGCGGCAGGTCTTCCTCTTCCATACTTCTCTATTACTGGTCATCTGAGTAGTCACCTCCTTTCTAGCCATATCATCCTTCACACAGTCCATCCGTCGTTTCTTTGGTCTTCCTTTACTCTTATAGCCATCTACATTCATACTCAACATTTTCCTCATTCCTCCGCATCACATGTCCATACCACGATAACCGATTACCAAACAACTTTTCAGTCCCCGGCGTCACTTTCAGACTTCCTCTTAAGTACTCATTCCTTACTTTCTCCATTCACGTTACATCACAGATACCCTTAGCATTCTCATCTCAGCCACATGCAATTGCCTTTCTTTCATACCTTTCGTGGCCCAACATTCTGATCTATACAAGACAGCAGGTCTAACCATGGTTTTATGAATCTTTCCCTTGAGTTTAAGGGGAATGCGGGAGTCGCATATTGTTCCCGTGTTAATTCTGCTCTTAACACTCCGATCTATTCCGCCATCGCTTTGCACGAGTGAAACAAGATACCGAAAGTCGGAGCCAACTGGAAGGAGCGCGCCATCTAGCGCTATGGCTCCAGAACTGGTCAGACCACCGAAATCGCAGGACATATATTCAGTTTTACTTCTGGTGATTTTCAACATTCTCCAGCTTCTTTTTTTTCAATTAAATTACATAGCTGTGACGAAAAAAAAAATGATCTGCTTGACCTGTTTTTTAAACAAGATAGAAAAGTAAACAAATCGAAGCATCTAGGAATTTAAAAGGCCTGCAATGTTCACACATCCACAAACAATCGGTAAAAAAGCGTAATAAATACAAAGAAAAATATAATAAAAAAACTATATTACCCAAGGGATACAAATTTTGTCATCAGTGCTGTAACTACTCTGAACAAAAGGCGTTAAATCTACACTAATATTATAAAGAGGAAAGATTTGTGTGTATTTGTAACGAATAAACTCAAAAACTACTGGACCGATTTCAAAAATTTTTTCACCATTAGAATGCTACATTATCCCTGAGTAACATAGGCTATTTTTTTTTCCTTGCCTGCTCTGTCCCACTCCTGGGCAAATGCCTCCTTCCACTCCTTCCACTTCTCGCGAACCCGCGCGTCCTCTTTCCAGTTCGGACGGAACTTGTCCAGTTCGTCCCGCCATCTCCTTCGTGGCCTGCCGCGACCCCGCCTCACTGTGTCAGGGCACCAGTTTCCTGCTATTTTGGCCCACAGTTTGTCTATATTTATTTTCGCAAAAATAAAATGACCACCCGCGCGAACCCGGGACGGGCCGCTAGTGTTTATATGATTTCAAACATACCTCCCAAGCAATAATCTCGACCGCATTTTTCGCCTCCACTTTAGTCTCGCCAGTAGCCTCCGCCAGTAATATTTTGTTGATGCAGAGAGAGTACACTTTGTTCTCGTAGCCATTTGTTAAGCTCACACCGCAGACTTGACAGCTAGCTGAAAAATTTGAAATGGATTATCTTGGAGGTTATGAGTTAAGAAGTTTTTCATTGTTTCAACGGGAATAGAGCTCAAATTTACGTGCAGGTTATTCCTTATGTTGTGTTCGAAACTATTTTTACTAAAAAATTTGCTACTATCCAGAAAAAATAATGTAGATATTTATCCAAGGTCTGAAACCCGTCTGCACTTAAACTTGAAAAATGGTTTTTTACAAGCTTCTACACTCTACAGGGACTAAACAGACCCTTCACGAAGCCGTCAACCAAGCAATCAGTACATCAAACTAAGTAACTCTACGCAAAAATGCTGGGAAACGACTTTTTTTTTGTGGTGAAAAATCACGTTTTACGGTAAAACTCAATGTAACGCATTCAAAACTTAGTGCTGATGGATGCTTTGAATAGTAAACGGGTCATCGAGTTAATTAAAGTAAAATTAAAATCTTTAAACGTGGTAATTTAAAAAAAACTTGTGAAAAAATTGGAACTTTGACCGTAACTATAAAGTTCCCAGGTATGGTCCAGAACAAAAAAGTGATCGTAATGACGGGAAGAACAAATGCCTTTCGGCTTCGCTAAAGGTCTTTTTACACCCTGTATGTACGTACTTTGGATATTCCACATCTTTCTCGCCCAAGGTCGTATCAACAGCACCATACGGCCAAACGAAGACACGAACATGTCTTCTCTGAACAGTCTGACATCCAAACATTTTATATTCGTCATCTCTTTTATGTAATCATCTGCATAGTCTGAGTTTTTCTTTTCACTTGCTGACGTTTCCTGGTCCTCGGTCTTTGTTGTATTACTCCTTGTTTCTGTTTCTGCATCTGCTTCTTGATTTTTGTGACCTTGAAAGTAAAAGTGGTTATTGCAATCAAAGAGGTTTATTTATAAAAAGGTTACTCAAAGTTAAAATATGTTTAAATGTCAAACACTGAATAATGTATGGTTAAAGTTGCTAATGTTAGCAATATGCTTAAAAACCCCCAAGGGGTCGACGAATCCTTGACTACTGAATCTCCCTGGAATATGCCACGCTTGATGTAGATGGGCTAAATCAAGCGTGGTATATTTCAGGGAGATTCTCTGTCGCCTTTGTTGTTCTGCCTGGCAATTAATCCGATCTCTTTAATCCTAAACTAATATGAAATGGAAGGGTATATTATGTCACCGTAAAATTGTAAAAACCGTTAGATTATAATCTATCTCGGGAGATTGTAATCTGTCGAAAGATTGTGAACCGTAACATACTGCTTACAATTTAACGCATTACTTTTCGGTAGATTATAATCTATTGAAGTGAAACCGTCAAATTGTGAAATGGCATGCGACGGAAAGCACCTCGCGCGCTGATTTGTTGAATGTCATGTGCCCCGCGCCGCCATATTATAGACGGTAAATGTGGCCTATTAGCCAGCAAGGACGAAACAACGACGAAACACATTATCTCGGGAGCGAAAAGTTAGCGGACCTGAAGGGTGGTGGGGTGGCTTGCCCTTGCCTTTAAGTTTCTGCACCTGCCAGGCTAGCACGAACGCATCTTCAGCGAAATTGCCAAACCCCGCTTGACCGGTGACAGCCAATCGGGAGAGGTCAGCTTGAGGAGCCGTAGAAGGAGGGTGTGTGAGTGGAACCTGGCGCCGGTGTTACCCAGCACCGCGGTCTATTGCTCAAGGTTCAGACCAGCAGTAGTCTTTACCTGTGTGTGAGAAGAAGGGTCGGCACTGGCTCCGAGCAGCGCCGACATCCTTAGTTTGCAAATGGACTGTACAGTTTTGGTCTCAACCGCGGTTTACGCCACGACCAGACCTGTACTCACACTGGGGCTTAGAGCGTTAGCTGCAGGGCCACCATGGCCGAGAAAGTGCTAGAGGCATCTCCTTGAGAAGTATCATACCTTCTTCATCAGAAACATTTTCGTCTTCTTCTGGCGCTGGTATTTCCCCTTGGGCTACAAATGCAATGCGGGTAGACTTGGGTTTGTCATCGGTAACAATCTCTCCGCCAACACGTTTGACTCCTCGTGCTCTGTCCTCGGCAGCTGTTGAAGCGGACACAAATGTTCTTTGCAGTTTTGTTTTCTTTCTGTCTTTGTATTTTTGGCCGACCTGGAAGATTAAATTGTAGTATGTTTAATGGAAAATGATTGTTGTTTTTTTATTTTATACTATTCGGGAAACTTACAGCTAATATAAACAATGTTCTTAAACAACAAGAATTTGACAGCCATTTAGACGTTTCCACATATAAACAATTGAAACACTTGAGACAAAAAAAACAACAAACAAAAAAAAAGGTAGGTACAAAATACTATAACATAAATTAAAACAAAGTAAAAAAAGCAAATATATTCTGTTGCATCTACCTATTATCATTAGAAAATAATTATTATTGAAAGTCTCCCTATTAAAAAATAGTTTTATTGATTTCAAAAAGTAGCAGTAAGTAATACTTCAAATAATTGAAAAACCAAAAGATTGCATGATTATTGTGATCATCATCCCCTGCCCTGTTTTCAATATATTAAAGGTTGGTACAAGATGTCTTCTTCTTACACATATCTTTATTAGTGGTCATCTCAGGCACACCATTTCTAGCCAGAACACCTTAACATTCAATTATGGGATCAAAAATCAAACCTAGAAACTCATGCTAAGCAGTAGCGCTTGTGACCACTAGACCTACGGGAACTGAGCCTAAGGCCTCCGCCACTGAACGGAAATTCCGATGCTGAACGTCTCCGGAACATACACAGAGGGCAAGCGGTCCGCGACGGAACGATCGATCTTTCGCGTAGTGTGCCCGTTATTAGTCATTTATATGCAACTAGCAGCCCGTCCCGGCTTCGCATGGGCAGACATTAAATATTATAATTAAATATAGCCTATGTTACTCAGGGTGAATGAAGCTGTCTAATGGTGAAAAATTTTTTGAAATCGGCACAGTAGTTTTTGAGTTTATTGATTACAAACATACACACACAAAAATACAAATCTTTCCTCTTTATAATATTAGTAAGATAACATGTATTGGCGTTCCGACCGCGATCCGCGATGTAATTTTCTTCAAGTGTGGAGTAGACCTAAGTCGCAAAAAACAATGCCCTCAATCTGTCACTCAAAAACTTGAGTCGGTTTTACTACTAAACAGCTGGTAACCTAAATATAGAAACCTTCTGTTCTGTTTATACTACTCAATTTCATGTCATCACAAAACAGCTAATGGGAGAAGCAGCAGGATACACAGGATACTCGCTAGTAATCACTATAATCACGGAACTGCAAGTAACGTCAAAACATAGTAAACAATAATTTGAGGTTATGTTGTTATACCAATGATAATAACGTATTGTAGGCTATGTTTACCTCAAAAGATAGTTGAGCTATCTGTTGCATAACCGGCGCAGGATATCTGCAGCCCATAAACTCGATATTCGTATAAACTCGCGCCAAACAAATCAATCTTTCTTCGGGAAAATTCTCCTTCCATTTTTCCATGAATGCTTTGCGTAGCTGCCAATGTTCCTCGCATTCGTGTTCATCTCTGTATTTTTCGATATCCCAGTTCACTTCAAAGGCGCCTGTTGAGTTATTTGCCGCGGAATTCTTTGTTTTGTTAGCTTTAGACATTTTTCTTTCGAAAAATTCACCTTCAAAATAATGCTGAGTTGCAAACTTAAAAGTTCTAAATATCTACTATTATTGTATTATTTGAAAGTTTGTTCTCCCTTATCAGGGAGGTGTATTCGTGCAAAAATGAAATTCCAATGTTAGGCGGTAAATTCTTGTATTTAAACAACGGTAAAACACAGTGGACACAGGCAGGTACAATGCGTTTCAAATAAGAATAGGAGTTAGGTTTAGTTAGGAGTCCTTCCTAAGCCTCAAGGCCCTCAAGCCGACGACTAACCTAAGTTAGGACCATAGAGTAAAGTAATATAATGGTTAGGACCGTCATTAACAAGGAAGAGGTTGTTGCTGTTGTTGTTCGGCACACGAGGTTGTCGACATGTGGAATGTGAACTCGGCTATCATTGTGCCGATTGTCGTGACGGCCAATGGCCTTATAGCCAAGAGCCTCGCTGATCATCTTTCGAGGCTCTCCTTAGGCGGTTGGATCAAGGGCCTGATTCAGAAGGCAGTACTCCTCGATACGGCTCGCATTGTGAGGAGGTTCCTATCTCTGGAGCCCTAACCACCGGTAGCTTGGACCCTGCTCCCGACACCGGCGGACCACTATTTTTTATATTTTTAAATGTTTTTATTTGTTTTATTTTTAAGAAATATTTAGAAATGTAAAAAATGTGCAGATCTAAATGAATAAAAGAGAGAGTATAATAATAATACGGGAGTCAATAACCTCGATCTTTCAACTGGTCAACTGTCACTTCAAGAGTACGGCTAGAAAAAAAAAAAATTCAAACATATCTTTTTGCTGACCCTACCAAAATTATTCGATTTGAAGCTATAACGTCACAAATTGGCGCAAGGTCAGCCCTATTCTTATTTGAAATGTTTTGCAAACATTGGAAAACACCAAATTTAAATAATTTTGCTGAAATAGAAGTTTTTTGCTAACTTGGCAAGTTTTTTTATTTGTCAAAGTCAGACAGTTTCCTGCGGTCCATGAAGGAAAATGTGTTATCCTTGACATCTCAATATTTTGTCTTTTTCTCGCTACTATTTATCTCATATATCGCATTCATTCTTGAAAGAAAATGCAATAAATCATCATCGCGCCAAATTGAATATTGATTGTGTTTGATTCGTTTACAAGAGGAGGGTTGCTGATGGCCGGTCATTGAAAACTAAAGTCTTGTATTTCTATTGATATAACGTTGAAGGTAGGTAAGTTTCAATTTCAACAATGTACAACTTGAAATAATAGTTTTAGCTTACTAACCGCATCCAGTTAAGTATAGTTTAGGTTTTTTGTTAAAAACTTTCAGAATATATTGTTTGGATGTTGGTGTGTTTACTAACATAACATAATACTATTTTTCGTGGCGTAAATAACTGCAAATTAGAGACAGACAGCCGATGGCTGATAACGGATAACAGATAACGCTGGCAAAATGTCTTATAAAACTACCGATGTTTCGTTTCATAATAATAACAAAAGGAATTCGGAATTACTTGGTGATTCCATGATTTGTGACGATGCAAGCCGGACTGATTGTGATGTTGATGGAAGCAAGGAGCAGAATAATACAAATATATTAAAAAATAAATCAGAAATCCCGCCAAAAAATGACACACCGATTTCAGGAGTTCTAAGTACTTGTGAGCCTCCGAAAAGTAAAAAAAGAAAACTTTCATCTTTCGACGAGCTATTACAAAATCTGAATTACGGCGTTCTGTATACGAATTTAACGAAATTACTGTTTTTTTTGGAAAGTGACAACAATAAATGCATTTTTTTCCTTACAAAAGATTATGAAAAGTTTTTTGAAATGATAGTGTACGATATTAACATTTTGAAATCAAAGAGTTTGGACGATGATTATAGATATATCTCTAATAAAATAATAAAAGCTGCAGCTGGTAAATTGCTGTTTCGTGTATTTGAAAGTAGACCGGAATTTCTTAGGTAAGTTATTATAATAGATGTAAAAAATTGTAGATATAGCTAGGTTTTGTAAAAAAAAAACTATTGATATTATTGCAAGAAGAAAAAATAAAAATTATAATAAAAAAATTATAATTTATTATAATTTTTTATTTTTATTTTGCAGATAGTCAGCAATGTTAGTAAATAATATTTTTGGCATAGCATGAAAGCTATCCAGTGACTGCTCCGTTTATTCTTATAGCATCATAAATATGGTGTTGAGGAATCTTTCGTTTTAGACTAGTAGCGGCTGTTCTGTTCTTCAGTTTTATGTTTTTTTTGCAAATCTGGCAATCGTAATGAGGTTTGCCGGAACCTCTCCCAATCCTGGGTTAGGTTCGCCTTTGTACTCGAGCTAAAATATTGTAATTTCCATGTGCTTTTTACTTTTTAAATGTGTACAATAAAGAATAAGAATTTATTGCCAGCATGTAGATGATTAATTGTGCTTGGTTATTGGTTGCTTTCGTCTTTAACGAGATTTCTTCTATTACACTTATTTTGCAGAATGTGATAGGGTCAAATTAGTCATCATAATATTGTGACACCAAATGATTTGAAAAGAGTAACCATGGAGTATCTTGCCATAGGTTCTTCTCCATAGGAAACGACCAACCCGAACCGTGCACCTTTTTGTCAATGTTTTATAGCCATCTATCTGCCCATCAAAAATGGGTGCCCATCTGGGCCTCATCATCATCATCCACAGCCCGACTTCACCCACTGCTGGGTATAGGCCTCTCTTTGTTTGTGCCATCTGGGCCTATGTGAAATAAAACATTTTGTTTTTTTTTAATTGTTTGATTAAATTATACCAAGGTGCGGTTGTTGTCATTCTTAGTATTTTAGATGGGAAGCTCTGTATTATCTCAATATTTGATTTTCCTAATGATTCCCAGAGTTGTAGGCTGTATGTCTTTATGTGTTTTACTATCTATACTTCTACACTAATAAAAAGTAGGTTTTATATTCCACCAGCATCTTTTTTTTATTCATGGGTTTACACCAATTTCTCCATGACTGCTGGTCTGATTTAAGTTTGTCTGTTTTTTCATTTGGTAGAGGAAGCTTGTGCGATGGTCCCATATTATTATACATAATATTACTTTGTTTAGGTACTTTATGGGGTTATACTCTTAATATGCATTTTTTCTTCTTAACCCTTAACCACCTGACCCCTATATCAGTTACGTAACCACCTGCGCGCGGTCACAGTGACCGCATCGGATACACATGAGTTTTCTTAGGATGTTAAGGTTTTATTATAAGAATAAATTAATAATAGTCTTTAATATATATAAAATTATTTATTTAAGTGAAAAAAGAAACAATAACAAAACATGTTCTTCTCATAAATGTGAACAATTAAATTGCTGGCACATTTCAAGTAAAAATATAATTATGCTTACATTATGAGATCTATCAACATAGGAACAAAATATTATATCAAATTTGGTATTTCTTTAAAGAATCTAATAATATTCTAATGACATAAAAAAAATAAAGTATTAAAAAAATCAAAACTTCGAGAAAATTGCAGGGGGTAAAGTTTTACAATTTTTCACGTCAATTTTTGCACATTTTGTTAGAACATTCCACACAGATTGGTTTTTTACAAATAAAACACAGATGAAATGTTTTTCGTTTCTTCTTGGGATCGCAAGTTGAACACGTTTTGCGTGTTTCAAGATGATCAGCTCCAGAAACAGTAGGCAATTCGTCTTCTATTTTCAAGATCCGGCGAATGGAAGAATAATAAAAATAATAATAATAATTGAAAAAAAATATAAAAAATAATAATAATAATATAAATTATTTATATTAATATAAATATTATTTATTGTAATACACAATAATCACATAACTACCTGCACGCGGTCACCATGACCGCTAGCAAAATATTTTTACTCACCCAAGCCAAACGCGCGCACGTGTATCCTTGCCGAGCGCACACGCGACACTAAACTGCCAACAGAAAAGGTACACAGACGCACACTAACACGCGATAACGGATTTCGACGAAATTCAAATTCAAAAAGTCGTTGCGGTCACCATGACCGCTGGCAGGTGGTTAAGGGTTAAACAATGTTGATGATGTGTGGGTTGTGTTGGTGGTGGTGTGTGTGATGTGTGTGTGTGTGTGTGATGACGTGTATGTGTGTGATGTGTGTAGATGATGTGTGTGTGTGTGATGTGATTTTCTAGTTACAATGTAAAATTGATACTTGGCAAAGAGTTGTGTACCACAACTAAAAAGGCTGAAATAAAAACTTTTTGCATGCAGATTTTAGGTATCATTAGTAGTACAACCAACATCAGCTCAATTTGTTAACAAAAAATAAAATCAGCAAATTCAACAGTTTTTTTAAATGCATGTCATGTCCCTGCGACAAATAAATTTTTTTTCTTCCAAATTATTTACTCCTAATTTAATGTCATTTGTGTCTATGTTAACTTTGTTTTAATTTTAAGTATTTATAATTTACACAGTACAATACGTTAAAGAGTTTAATGTTTTTTTTTTTTTTCGGCTTCTTAAATATATTTTTCAATTTCTTCTTTATTTTCAGAAAAGTCATGGTGATCAAAAAAGTACATATAATGGAACAGTCGGGAAACAGCACAGCTTCATTTTCTTGGTGAGTTACAATACCTGCACGCGTAGCATGACCACCGCAGAACAGGGGTTTTTAACGGAAGAATCGACAACGAGAGATTGTGAAAAAAAATCTCATTCTCTCATTTTGTCGACACAATCTGTCATTTTGTCGACACAATCTGTCATTTTGTCGACACAATCTGTCATTTTGTCGACACAATCTGTCATTTTGGCGACACAATCTGTCATTTTGTCGACTTAATCTGTCATTTTGTCGATTCTTTCGTCAACAAAACCCGTTTCTACAGTGGTCATGCTACGCGTGCTGCTCATTAGCGCCCCCCACACGTACAGTTCGGACCGCGCATCTTGGACTGCGTTCCAAACCGCAATTAGATCTGTACAGTTAGGACTGCGTATCAAACTGTTGTGCTAATTACGATTAAAAATGCATTCACAGTTTGGATTGCCGACGAAACTTACATAATCTAGACAAACGTTCCGAACTGTGCGTGTAAATTGATTTTCAAGAGTTTGGACTGCAGTTTGGACTGGCGCGTAGAACGTTATAACTTTTAAAAGTTTTCTCGCAGTAGTAAGAAAAATGGACGATCGCTTGGTCATCGCGTTAGCGTTCTGTATTTTTTTTGCTGACGAAATCGCGATCAGCTGAAACAAAACCTACTGACTTGCAAAAATCAACGAGCTCGTCATATGCTTTATTTCTCATATTCCTGTTACTATACTCCTTACTTTTTATCTTCCAGAGTTCATTCGTTTGTTCCGTGAAAATCCGTGTGGATGTTCACGGAACAAACGAATGAACTCTGTGATAGCTTCGACGCTCCAAACCGCCATTTTTGTAATTTACGTTTATACGTGATGCGCGCATAAAACTGTAAGACATGCGGTCGCGTCGATATGCCAGATCGAACTATCAGACCCGCACATCTACACGTACAGTTCGGAGCGAGGGATGGAACGGCGCGTGCTGTTTCCCGCGGTCCGAACTTTACGTGTGGGGGGCGCTATTGTTTAGCAGTTACATGGTTAATGTCACTCTCTTGCATGGTGTCACAGAATTATGCTGAGCCTTTTAATATGTGATGCATATTTTCCCCCCTTTTTGTTTTATTTGTTACTAGCTGATGCCCAGAACCTTCGTCAGCGTGAAATTATTATAAACATATTACTTCCCTATTTTTCAATTTCAAGGGTGTACGGCCGGATAGTGGGTTACGGATAGTTTGCGGATATCCGTTTAATCTGTAAACTTTATTGTTATGATTATAAAGATCATTGATTATATTGTGATTTTAACAGTGATGTAAAGTCATAGGTAACATAACTGTGGAATGTCTGTGCGGTTTGTTTGCTATGCTAAGAAATATGTGCATTTGCTTGACATAAACATGTGATTGTTTCCTTGATAAAGAGTTATTAAGTTTTTTTTGTAAGCTGTGCGTAATGTGTAAAATCTATACTATCTATACTATAATATAATATATTATAAAGCTGAAGAGTTTGTTTGGTTGAAAAAATATTTTATTGCTGCATAGCAAATTTATTAAGGAAGGCTATAGGTAGTGTTGCCAGGTCCGATTGGATTAAAATCGGGGCAGATGGTAAAACAAATCGGGATTAAGGGTTTAAAATCGGGACAAACAGAAAATGCTTTTTTTTTAATAAAGGCTTAATTTATTGCCTTTCTTCTACTAATAGTTATATTAGTAAATCTTATTTTAATCGCACAATAACTTACTGGGCCAATAGAAATTACAAAATATTACAATATAAAATCGTAAAATATCTTATTTTTTTATTAAAATTGTATTTTTCGTAACATTTTGCTGCCTGTTTTTATTTTTTTTTTAATTTAATTTTTACATTTTGCTGCCTTTAGAATTGTCTTGTTTTTTAATTTGAATTTCCGCTTTGACATGTTCGAGTGTTAAACGGTTTCGTCTCTCGGACCAAATTAAGTTGGCCTGGGAAAATACCCTTTCCGTTGCCGTGTTTGATACTTGTACTACAAGTATTTTCCTGAAGCCATAAACGTAAATAACTTTTGAAGATGTGATTCGCACGATTTTGAACGCATTGTCGCTTTCGATATATATAGTAATGCGAATGCGACTGATGTTATACCAGTGATCGGAGTAGGTAGATTGATTTTTGGTACTTGTATCATAAATGCACACAGAAAGAACAACATGGATAAGCCATTTTTCCGGAAAGTAAGTCCGGTATTTCCGGATTCAATTAAATATTGTTAATGTTGGTAGTGATAATTATTACTACTCAATTCAAAATTTAAAGGAAGGTATCAAAACTAAATTAATTCATTATTTATCTGTTGAATAATAAAAACAAACACACCAATAATCCACCAATTCTGGAGGAATGTCCATAGTAATATATACGTTTAGGATCAATGACCCCAGTTCAATCTACCTACTCCGATCACTGGTAATTACATAAAGGGTGTAAAAAGATCCTTCACGAAGCCGAAAGGCACTTGTTCTCCCCGTCAATGCGATAATTTTTTTGTTCTAGACCATACCTGGGAACCTTCTAGTTACGGAGATATTGGGGGTCAAAGTTCCAACTTTTTCACAACTTTTTTTTTAAATAAGTACATGGTTTGCCCAGAGGTTAAGGCCTCGCCTCTCATGCACGAGGTTGTGGGTTCAAATCGGGGCAAGTACCAATGTGACTTTTTCAATTCATATGTACTTTCTAAGTTTATCTTGGACATCACAGACATCGGTGAAGGAAAACATCGTGAGGAAACCTGGACTTATAATTAATATAAGTCTGAAATCGCCAACCCGTCTTGAGCAAGCGTGGTGATCAATGCTCGTGCCTTCTCTGTATGAGTAGAGGCCTTTGCCCAGCAATGGGACAGTAACAGGCTGGTATTATCATTATTTATTATTATTACATGTTTTTAAAGTAAGATTTTTACTTTAAACACCTCCACGACCCCCGTACTATTCAATCCATCCATCAGCACAATGTTCTGAATGCGTTACATTGAGTCCTACCGTAAAACGTGATTTTTCACCCCAAAAAAAAAGTCGTTTCCCAGCAAAAAAAATTGTGTAAAGTTACTTAGTTTGATGTATAGAATGCTCGGTTGACGGCTTCGTGAAGGGTCCGTTTACACTCTGTATTATTTGTTGGTTACAATTATGGTTTTTAATAAATTTATTGATTTATCGGGACATTTAGCGTCCCGATCAGGTACAAATCGGGACGCGTCCTCAGACCCCTGAAAATCGGGACGTCCCGCGCAAATCGGGACGCCTGGCAACACTAGCTATAGGCTATATAACATCACGCTACGACAGATAGGAGCGGAGCATCAATGAACAATGTTGCAAAAACGGGGAAAATAGTATTTTTATAATAATTTCACGCGAATAAGGTCGCGGCAGGCAACAGCTAATACATAAATATTTAAAACAGTTCTTGTCAGAATAATGTTATAACTAAACTAATACAAACAAATCACAACATTTTTTTTTCAGGTCAAGCGAGACCTTAACGCCGCCATCACAAACATCAACGAAAGTGGACACCAAAGACCAAAGCAGATCACTCTTCCCTTCAGCCATAACCAGTGGCTTCAAAATCCATTGCCTTCGCACTTTACTAGTTTTTATAAAGAACGATGCCATAAAAACTAAAGAATTCCCCGAATTGAACACAGACCAAGCGAAATTCATGCAATTATTACTTGGAAAAGTTAATATAGATAATTTTGATAGTAATAGCGAAGTTACGGAGTTGTATCGAGCATTGGTGCAGGCTGTGAGGATAAACGAATTGAAATATGAGTTTCGGATTAAGTGCGAAGAAAGTTGGGGTGGAAAGAAGTAAGTGTGTGTGGATAAAATCCTTACTAATATTATAAATGCGAAAGTTTGTTTGTTTACATAGGACATAGGGTACCCTTTATCCCGAAAAAAAAGTAGGTACTGTTCCCGAGGAAAACAACTGCGTTCTTATGATAATAGATGGCGCCAAGTGACTTTCGAATCATGATTGAATTGTATTATTTCAAGCAGACTAGAACCCGAATTTTTTGCCAAATTCTAAATTAACGCGAGCGAAACCGCGGGCAAAAGCGAGTACTTATACAATAAAAATATGTACACACGCCAGCAAATTAAAGGTTTCTAATCTTTCAAATTTCTTTAATAGATTTTCAACTTTATCGCCAAAGCAAGGTTTAAGGTTGATTGGGCAAATTTGACAGTTTCCGGTAGCTTGTATCTGCTGGCATGCATGCATGAACAAATATATGTACTAAATAATGAGATCACCTTCGCCGTCAAATACACCAAGTCTAATGCCGTCATTAAACGGGAAAAAAACACTAACTGAAGACTAAAGTTAGTGTTATTTTGCAGGAGCGTGGTGTTTGAAAAAGTACCAGTACTTATAGCTTCTGAAACTGCGGTCAAATCAGATCAGTAAGTATTATTGCTGTTTTATTTGTCATTCTTTTTCTCTTGCTTGTCTCATCCATACTAATCCATCCATACTTCCATACTAATATTATAAACGCGAAAGTAAGTTTGTTTGTTTATTACCTTTTCACGCCTAAAACACTAAACCGATCATCCTGAAATTTTGCATATACTTTGTCAGGTGTACAGAAACGGACACAGGGTACCTTTTCATTCCGAAAAAAGTACTGTTCCCGAGGATATCAACAATAACGTTCTTATGATAATAGATGGCGCCACGTGTTTTTTGAATCATGATTGAATTATATTATTACAAGCAGTATACCTACAACCGGAATTGATTGTCAAATTCTAAATTAACGCGAGTGAAGCCGCGGGCAAAAGCTAGTCTTAATGATATATTTTTAAATACTTAAAGGGCTTTGAATTATTTGTCCTGGCTAACTTCCGCTAGTTTATTTTATTTTCAAATAGCGACCACGCATTAAACCTGTATTAATCAATAGTTGTCATCAATATAAACAAGTTTGGTATGACATCAAATCTTCTTAAGCGTCACGTTTCCAAGATATAAGCTATCAAAGTTGGAATCTATTCACTTATGGCTCAATCAACACAGCTTTGATTAATTAGCCACGCATAAAACCCTTTTTAATCAATAGCTGGAAGCAATACTAACAAGTATTGAATGTGACAAAATCTTCTAGAGCGTCACATTTCCGAAATATAAGCTATCAAAGTTTTGTAACTTTGATGACTTAAATCTCGGAAACGTGACGGTTTAGAAGGTTCTCTCTCATACGATACTTGTTGGTATAATTATGTGTTTTAGTAAGTATAATAAACACGAAAAATACAGTAATGGACAACTAAAGTTAGTGTTATTTAATAGGAGTGTGGTGTTTAAAATACCAGTACATGTATCGTCTGGAAGAACTTAGAAAGAAGAATTATCAGATAGGAAACACCGACTCTTATTACTTCCATACTTCTCTATTCGTCGCCCTCTCAAGAGGTCCGCTTCCCCCTCTTTCTAGCCATATCACCTTTCACGCAATCACGCAGTCTTTTCATGGGTTCTTTGGTGTTCTCCTGCGCTTCTGGCCATTCCATACCATTGGTGATTTCCACACAATTTTTTAGTCACCGGTGCCACTTTCAGACTTTTCCTTCCTCTTAGTAATTCACTATTTTTGTCGACAGGAATCCAAAAACGAACGTCCAAAATACAGAAGACCCAAAGACAGACGCCCCTAAACCAGATGCCCCACCCGAATTCTCAAAGCCAGATGCTCCAAAGTCACATGGCCCAAAGACAGATGTGCCTAAGCAAGATGCCTCTAGATCTCAAGACCCAAAGATGGATATGCTAAGGATAGATGCTCGCAAATCACAGGCTCCAAAAACCTCTGATTCAGGAGCCCCAAGTACAGAACCCCCACAGCCAGATGTAGCAGAACCATGGTTCGAAAAACCAAAACCCCTAATTCGAACTAAACGGCAAATAAAATATGAAAACCAACGACTTTTCCTCAAAAATATATCTAAAAAATTCATCGAGGACGCTTTAAATACAATTCTGGATTTTTTATTAAATGACGATGTGGTGGAGTTGGTGTTAGTGCCAAAAACTCCGTCTGAGTTAAAGTTCTATAGGAGATGCATTATTTTGTGTAAGTCCGGTGAAAATCTGTCGCAGTTTGGTGAAGAATTTCGAGAGTTACATTGTCGAATTTCGCACTTATTGTGTCGCATCCACGTTCACATCACGAGGCGATGCGAGAATGCGACTAATGAAATCACTCGAATTAAGTGAGTCGATCCATACTTCCATACTTGTATCATTCCACACTAAAATAAACATATTTCAAATGCGAATAAGTTTCATTTTCGTAACTAATGCTTACTGTACGTAGTTTGAGAAAATTCAAAGACATTTTGTCAAATCAAAAAAAAATATCTCATCATTTATTTCTTTGCAAACATGGGTCATAGGTACATAGATTTTCTTTTATCGAAGTTTCGGTTGTTTTTATCTTTTTTTGTCGAAGTTTTATTTAAAAAAAATGGTTTCGTATCGACGGTATGACTTTTAAATTTCTTGGGTCCATATAGCCACATTAATCGCGGCTTCAAAAATGGCTGACGTGTCTATTTCTGTTTTTGTATTGTTCCAGGGAAGTAACTTATGTGAAAGAACCGAAAAAAAATATATCCGGGTCCGTCTCTTGCTCTGAAGCAAAGGAAACATCGGACGGTGGGGAATCGGAAAGGTAAGATTACCAACTAATGAGGCCCGTTTTTGAGAGCAGTCAGCAGTGGTGGCCTGTGTAAGGCGTGAATTACACAGAAATGGCGTAAGGTGAAGGCGCGGCGCAGGCATGATGCCGCTTCAAAACGTTTTCATACAAAATGTAAGTAGGCGACGTGTTCTTTCGTTGCCTTATAAATTCCACGCCTGCGCCGCAGCGTCACCTTACGCCGTTTCTGTGTAATTCGCGCCTTAACGGCTCCGAATGACGAGTTTGTAGGACGTGGGTTCGAACATAGACAGGCGCATTACTTTATGTAAAGTTTATCACTCATCATCATCATTCACCCACTGCAAGGTATAAAGGGTGTAAAAAGACCCTTAACGAAGCCGAAAGGCACTTGTTCTCCCCATCAATGCGATCATTTTTTTGTTCTAGACCATACCTGGGAACCTTGTAGTTACGGAGATATTGGGGTCAAAGTTCCGACTGTTTCACAAGTTTTATTTTAATATTTATTTTAAAGCAAGGTGTTTACTTTAAACACCTCCAAGACCCCCGTACTTCAATCCATCAAATCAAAAAAAAAGTCGTTTCCCAGCAATAATTTTTGCGTAGAGTTACTTAGTTTGATGTACAGAATGCTTGGTTGACGGCTTCGTGAAGGGTCCGTTTACACCCTGTAGGTCACTCTTTTCTTCTGCCAATCTCCACGTTCCTGTGCCAGTCTCATCCAGGATTTTTCCCCGATGGCAACTATGTCGTCTGCCCATCTCGCCGCCGGACCATCCACATTTCTTTTCCCCGTTCTTGGACGTCATTCGGTGATAGATTTAGTCCACCTGTCATCATTTTATAACTGCTGCTCTCAAATCGGTGCAGAAAAACCTTGTGACGAAGGCATCCTAGAACCAAAAAAAATCGAAGATATGTATCATCTACCAACCCGCACTGGGCCCGCGTGGTGGATTACAGCCCACTCCCTCTCATAGAGAGGAGGCCTGTGTCCCAGCCGTGGGAACGTTATTGGCTGATTATGCTTAAGACCCATTTTCACTAGCATTAGGCTACAGCTAAATCAATACGTAAAATATTATTGCACTTTTGGTACAGACGCCAGCACATCGAGCTACTACAACCTGTCGAATTTTTTCTTTAATAAATTTTCAACTCTATTGCTTAATTATTAGGTTCAAGGTTGATTGGGAAAATTTGACAGTTTTGGATAGCTTGATGCGCTGGCGTCTGTACTTAAAACGCCAAAAACAAAAAACATTTTTATTTCAGACAAAATACCCATAATACAGGGTGTAAACGGACCCTTCACGAAGCCGTCAATTATCACTCTGTACATCAAACTAAGTAACTACACGCAAAAATTAATGCTGGGAAACGACAATCAGCACAATGTTGTGAGTGCGTTACATTGAGTGAGTCATATCCTGATTTTTCTTCAAAAAAAAATTAGTTTCCCAGCAAAAATTTTTGCGTAAAGTTACTTAGTTTGTTGTACATAATGATTGGTTGACGGCTTCGTTAACACTTTCGCTGCCCAGCACCCAGCATATGAGTCCAAAGTCCATACTACGCGGGGTGTTGGGCAGCGAAAGTGTTAAGGGTTTTATTACACCCTGTATAAAAATATTTAAACCTCTTGTCACCGTCGTTTTAGCGTAGGCGTTATTTGATCTGTGTTTTTTTTTCATATGTTGTTGGGTAGTAGCCTGTTTTATATATTATTATTAATTTGTTTTTTTATTATTATTATTTAGCACGCCAAAGAAGCCGAAAGTTAATGTACAAAAAGCTTTGATGTTAGCTGCGACGGATAATATTAAGTTGGATAAAATTATTAACTTAAATCAGAGGTATGGCAACACTGCCGAAAAATATGAGCTATTGCTTTGAAATATATTCTTATGATGAGACGGCCGTGTTCACACCAAACGTATAGTAGGCAACCGCCTTTGAGAATGTTTGATAAACCACCTCGTGCGATACGACAAACGACGCCACTTGCATTAAAGCGCAACACACACTGGAGCGGGACGGGTCGGGAAAAACTATAAAAATGCAATTTAACAGTTGCAAAATGCAGATTCTTCGTAGCAACCGCTGCCACTGCCAAGTCGGCCGTGGCCCGACCCGCTGCCGACACGCGCTCGACCCGCTGCCGACACGCGCTCGAGCCGCTGCCGACACGCGCCCGCGTTGTGTATGAAGGCAACGAAAAGCTCGTGTCACGCGACTTGACTCGACCCGACCCGACCCGCTTTCTGTGTGATTCATTCTTTAGTGACACGTACAACAGTCACTTGTTTCTTTCGCGTGAGTACCGTGGCGGCGTCGCAGTAACTCATGGAATGGTCTAACTAAGGGCTGATTTTTCAAAATGGCCGTTTGACAGCTTATCTATAGGCAATATGTCAAACTGCTATTATTATTCCTCAGATAAAAGTTATCTGACTATTGAAAAATCAGCCCTTAATAATTTATTTATTTCGTAACACACGTGTCGGTTAAGCGTGTAGATTGTAGTGAAACGGTTAGTCCGTTAATCGTATTGAATACATTGTGAACTTGACGTTCACAGTCAGTTTGGTGTGACCTAGGCTTTGTAAAAAGAAAAATGCTTTTTTTAAAATAGCTTATTACTTTTTTTTTGTATATATTCTTTTGTTTTATGCTTTTCTTATTTAGTTTAAGAAGTAAAAAGAAAGATAAAAGACGGAAGAAGGCCGAATTAAAGAAAGCAAAAAAAAGCAGAGGTGCAAGGTTTGTTTTCCTTTTACAATTTTAAGTTTCATACAAACTCATATTAATCGTAACTTTTTCCCTATTCCATGAACCATATGTGGTTCAGGATGATTGTTTATAGTCTGACCGCTTTAATGAGTCCTCCGCCTTGCCCCATCAAAGGCACATTACGCGTCCACAAAGTACCAACAATATCCCACAGGTTAATTGCTCTACAATAACGTAGGTATTACGATACTAATTGAATCAATATGTGATCAACTTTCAGGATATCCCATTTAAATTGATACCTTCGCAAGGACTCAATAAAGCGGTCGGTATATAGCTACTTATTGTGTCTGCTTCTCGGACAGTAAAAGTTTTAAGGCTCATTTTCATTGGTGGATTTCTGTAACTCATGCTTGCAAGAACCGTTTTCTTTAGTGGATAGGAATTTTGGTATACGGAGAACCTCTACCGCACGTTTGGCAGTTACTTTGAGAGAGTGAAAAGTTTTGGGAGCGAACTTTAAACGGACTGATGAATTTATTGGTCGCTTTCGGCGCCGCCGAGGGCGGCCCAGAAAGAGGTGGCGAGACGATCTGGATGCGTACCGCAAGGGCTGGTTCCAGCTAGGAGGCACGGGAAATGAGCACATGTAAGGAATTGGGGGAAGCCTTTACCCAGCAGTGGAACAGTACAGACTACAAAAAAAAAACAAGAAACTCTCATTTAAATAAAAATCTTTTATTGCATTAATCATATAAATCATAAAAATTTACTAGTGTTTCTTGCAGTTGGAGCAGTTCCACCAGTCGTGACAGCAGCAGGGATAGAGTGAAAGTAGCTATGGCGGCCGCTTTCGTTCCACCAGGTCCAAAAGTTGCCAAGTAAGTTTTTACAGCATTTGTAGAGCGGCACATCAGGCTATACATATCCAGTATATCCTGATCTCGAGAGATGTGAACACTGCGCCCTAGCTTTAAAACCTCTGTTGTTATGCCGCCCATCCCAGGGTTTTTATTGTATATTAAATTAAATTAAAATGTAAATTAAATTAATAATTAAAAACAACTAATGAACCTTTGAACTGTACGTTCAATGGTACCCTAGTTTATTTGGATAAGTGTGTCTGAACACTTACCCACCTTCGTAAGAGGGGAGAGTTCCACCACTCTGAAAACACATTCAGGATGCCTTTGGAGGAGGAGCGCAAGCGCATCGCTCCCGCATGATCGCGGCGAACCCATGGACGCATGCTGCCGCGAACATCCCTGACGCGCTACATCGCCACGGCAACCCCAAAAATACGCTGAATGCGTTATTGTACTGTACGTCGCTGGTGCTGGTGGTGGTATACTTGGTCCACAGGCTGCACGTGTAATACGACTGGCAAAAGGCTTTAAGCGTTACCTTCACAGAATCATAAAAACGTGCAAACTTGCAGGCCAGCATGTTGCTACGGACAGCCAGCGAGCTGCGCTCAATTATGTCATGTAACTTTTCAGAAGACCATCGAGCGAGATCAGCCAAAGCCCTAAGAAGACTTCCTCGAATCGGGCAAGCGTGGCTACGCTCCGAAATGAAAAGCTCAGAGAGGCCATGTCTGTGCCTGTACAAAGTGATAAGGCTATGAAGTAAGTAGCTTATAATTCCAAAACTATCTACACAAACGTAGAAATAGATCTGAGATCGGGGATCTTTCCCCGAAGCAGTGGAATGTACTGGTACATTGTGTGTGTGGTAGTGGAATTATCAGAAACTAGCTGTACCCGGCGTTGCAATGCAGCTTTTTCTGCCTACCTACTACCTACCTACTACCTATCTACAACCTACCTACAGTCTGTTAACTAGCTCCCTGCCAAATTTCATCTTTTTATGTCAAGCGATTTTCGATATTTCGTGATGAGTGGGTGAGTGACCTTTCGCTTTTATATATTTAGATTAGATTGACTACTAGCTGTGCCCGGCATGCTTTGCAATGCACCTTTTCCTACCCTACCCACTTTACCAATCTACCCTACCCTACCTATCTACTCTACCTAACTGCCCTACATACCTACCCTCCCTACCTACCCTACCCTATCTACCCTACCCTACCTACCTTCCTACCTACCTTCCTACCTACCCACCCTACCCACCTTCCTACTCACCCTACCTACTTTCCTACCCGCCCGACCTACCTACCTACCTACTTACCTACTCTACCTACCTACCTACCTACTCTACCTACCTATCTACCTACTTACCTACCTATCTACCCTTCTCACAATGCAAGCCGTATCGAGGAGTACTGCCTTCTGAATCAGGCCCTTGATCCAACCGCCTAAGGAGAGCTTAATTATTTAATTTATTGTTTTTTATTTTATCAAGATAATTATCACTTCGAACCTTGAGCATAAAACTTATGCTTCATCTCTCAAGCCACTAACCTAAATGTACGATTTCAGAATGATGCTCGGTATGGGATGGAATGGCGGTGCGTTAGGACCGAGGGGCGACGGCATAACCGAGCCATTAATGCCAGCTTTGGAGATAGTAAGTACCTACCATCACCCACCTCTACTTATCCCCTTCTTTGTGGGGCCGGTGCCATTCACCTTCGTCGCTCATACTTCTCGATTTGTCGTGCGCTCTGAGGTAAGTTATACTTGTTGTTATTGGGATAACTGAAAACCTCTTAAACCGGCTTGTAGTAGAACCAAACAATTTTATCAACCCGCAAAGGGCCCTCATGGTAGATTACGACCCACGTAGTCGATTACGGCCCACGTGGTAGATTACGGCCCACGTGGTAGATTACGGCCCACGTGGTAGATTACGGCCCATTCCCTCTCACAGAGAGGAGGCCTGTGTGGCTTGTGTCCCAGAAGTGGGAATATTATAGGCTGCTTATTTATACAAGGTGATAGCCTAGTGGTATGACCGTCGGACTGCCAAGTCATAGGTCTCGAGTTCGAACCCAAGACTTGCACCTTTGATTTTTCGGATTCTTGTGCGTATTGTATAATGTCACTTATTTCGGTGAAGGAACACATCGTGAGGAAACCAGCATGCGTGAGAGATATTTCTTGACGGCATGTAAAGCCAAGTCAGAGGCCCATGGGCGGCGTAAAAACTCAACACCAGGTTAGATACTAAAAATACTAAAATGAAAGCAAAGTGTAAACGGACCCTTCACGAAGCCGTCAACCAAGCTTTCTGTACATCAACCTGCGCAAAAATAAAACTCGGAAACGGACATTTATTTGGTGTGAAAAATCACCTTTTCACGGTATCGCTCAATGTAACACGTCAAAACATTGTGCTGTAGAAGGGTCATGGATGTATTTTAAGTCAAGTTACAATATTTAAAATACACAAATACATTTTAAAAAAATTGTGTCGATCTGGAAACTGGGTTTTTTTTAATTCACAAATTGATGTACAATCACGAATGCTATAAAAAAAGTTAAAAAACAATATTTATGATTGACATCTACTAGATGTGAATCTAGCATACATATTATAATTATGTAAAACACCTACTATTTTACAAAAAGAATAATTAAACAAAACTTATAAATTGTGAACTTTTCCAAAAATAATAAAAAGTTTTGGGAAAGAAAAATTAAATATAAAAAATATAAAAAAAACAAAAACATATTATATTATTAAGACTAAGTTTAGTCCTAACTGAGGCTGGGGTTGGGGCTTGGGCTCCAATATCTCCGTAACTAAAAGGTTCCCAAGCATGGTTAAGAACAAAAAAGAATGGACGCACTGACGGGAAGAACAAGTGCTTTTCGCCTTCGTTAAGGGTCTTATTACACCTTTTATATGCACACGTAAATCTATGGAGAAGCTGTTTTTTTTTTTTCGCGAATTCAAAGTTGGTCTAATTGTGAAAAGTGGTTCATTATGATGAGTACAGTGACCCCTTAAGAGGTATTCAGTTATTTCAATTTCACCCTGTATGCGATACAAATGCATGACTCGGAGTAATAACTAACATAGACACCGTGTAAGGTTATATCGACCACTAATACCCACTCATTAGGGCAAAATTAACAAACGTATTTAACATTTACTTTGGCTCAACACGTTAACTGCCATGTTAGGCACCGGTGCCTGACAGACTCGATATCTGTTCAGGCCATGTCAGTCACCGGTGACTGACACCGAAACACCAAATTCCGTTGTCAAAATGACCGCAGTATGCCGCCTGGCACATGGCCCCGAGCAAGACATATAACATGGCCTCTTACTTTTATATCTAGTATTTTTATGAAAATGAAAAAAAAAACTGTCACAGCTTTTTTTTTACCGTTTTTTATCAAAATAAAGAAAAGGGAACACTTTTTTTTACATAATTATTCAATATAAACCATAATTATTCAATTATACAATATAAATATTTGGAATCAATACAGAAATGCAATTTGGATGATACTGAAAATATACCTTGGCAGTTAACGTGTTAAATATCGATACCTGCAAGGCATAACATTGTAACTCTTATTTCGTAAATTTAGAGGAGAGTAGTTGTTTCTAATAATTTTTAGAAAAATAAACATAAAATGTCTAGACTTTGGGTAAGTCCTAAAGCCAACCAACCTTGAAAACTTGAGTACCATGGGGAATAGCTATCCTTTAATATAATTACGGTCATCTGCCTAGCCTTTTCCCAACTATGTTAGGATCGGCATCCAGTCTAACCGGATGCAGCTGAATACCAGTATTTTACATGGAGCGTCTGCCTATCTGACCTCCACAACCCAGTTAGTACTAGGTAATACGATACCCCCTGGTAAGACTGGTTGTCAGAATTTTTAGGCCACCTGTAACGACTCAATGATCTACAAATGACACACAGGACCAACAGCTTAACGTGCTTTCCGAGGTACGGAGGATACTCGGTATGTAATGGGTGGTCTCCCATCTACAGACCAACCTAGGCAAGTACGGCTTTACCTAAAGATCGATCCGAGCGGCTGTTATTGAATAGAATAGAATAGGCTGTTAGAATATGATTGTAACTTAAAATTGCCTAAAACTGAGTTACAGTGTTATTCCTTGCGGGTGATGATATGTTCCCTAACCTTTATAATCTCGACCTAAAATCGACCAACTGCTGTTCTCAGGAAACTGTAGGGTAAGTTTTTTTGTTATTTTTTTTTCCTTTTTTTTGTTTTTATTAGAGCACTAAAGGCAGGCATAATATTTTTTTTTTTTCTAGTTGACAATTTTTTTTTTCCAAAATCTGTAAATGCAGGTTGATATTGGTCCAAAAAGCAAAGACTGTCTTTTAAAAACATTCTTCTTTACCTATAAACGTAAAGGCTGCTGTTGGGCATGAGGTTCTGGGTCCGATTCCCAGTCCAGCAAAGTGTTAATGGGTTTTCCATCAGAAATTTCTCAGAAGCAGCACGGAGCCTGGATTTGTACCCGTTCGATGGCAATAGGCTCGCCCCCTATTACATGGGACTTAAACATAACTGTGTTCCGTTGTTCTTTTTACTAACAACCTCTCTTGAATAAAGACTTTTTTGTCTGAAATAAATGTTTTTTTTTTTCCATTTTTTTTTTAAATTACGTAATCTCTGCTTAACCCTTCAGCGATTACAGGCCTGATGTTAACTAATGCTTGCCCTAGATGTTATATTATTTCTAATCATCCCCCTCTATGTTGGTTCTTACTCTGAGCTTCGACCAACGATCACCAATGTCTTATAACCCTTTACAGCCCAGAGGAGCTGGCTTCGGCCTCGTAAGTCACAGAACAAAAACACAAAACTCAAACCTGGACACGGTGCCCGTTCAAAAAAAGCCGAAGGAACCACCTCCAAGTTCACCACCTCCTGCGCCCGGAACCGATGTTGTGGTGGAAAAGACGAAGAAACTACTACTTGAAGATGTGACGTTTGATACCATCATGGATATGACTGAGCCAGCTTTTAATGTTTTGCTAGCGAAACCTTCAAAGACCATTGGGCTTCCGAAACGGAGCGTTGACCCTTCAAAAAAAACCTCTAAAGTTGAGCCCCCAACACAGACTAGATTCAGTATTGAGAGTAAAAAACCAGGAAATTCTGATTTGAAATTACGCCTACCTTTCCGAATGGAAATTTTACACAGTATTTGGGATTTAATAAATTCAGATGCTTCTTGCAAATCTTTGAAATATGATAAAAGAATTAACAAGAAACAAAGGAAATTCGTGACTTTTGCTATGCAAACGTTAGGTGCTAAGAAGGATACCATACAATGTATGTTTGCATGGGAGGAAATTCCTTTATGTAAACAAATCCGAAATAAATACCTGGAAACCCAAATTACTGTTGAAGGACGCTTTTTTTGGGATTATATGTAAGTTTACTTTTTTTTTACATAAAGAGTGTAAACGGACCATTCACGAAGCCGTCAACCGAGCATTCTGTACATCAAACTAAGTAACTCTAAGCAAATATTTTTGCTGGGAAACGACTTTTTTTTTTGGGGTGAAAAATCTCGTTTTACGGTAGGACTCAATGTTACGCACTCAGAACATTATGCTGATGGATGGATTGAATAGTACGGGGGTCGTGGAGGCGTTTAAAGTAAAAATCTTGCTTAAAAAAATGTATTTAAAAAAAACTTGTGTTTTCACAAGTTTTTTTTGAGTCGGAACTTTGACCCCCAATATCTCCGTAACTAGAAGGTTCCTAGGTATGGTATAGAACAAAAATGATCTCATTGACGGGGAGAATAAGTGCCTTTCAGCTTCGTTAAGGGTCTTTTTCCACCCTTTGTTTTTTAAAGGCTCTCCTTAACACTCATTCCCCTATAATGTAATGTTATAATCCGAAATTTGATTTTGAGTATTACTTTACAAATAGACGCAGCATTTGATCAGGCAGCATTTGCCTGTAATGTAACAATCAAAGTTTGAGTTTGCACAGAAACAAGAGATTGTTACAAATTGTATTGTTACAGTGTGCAACTTTAGCGAGCTCGTGGCTAAAAAATAACAGCCGCTCGGGTCGATTTTTAGGTTAAGCCGTGCTTGCCTAGGTTGGTCTGTGGATGGGTGACCACCCATTACATACCGAGTTTCCTCCGTGCCTCGGAAAGCACGTTAAGCCGTTGGTCCCGGCTGCCATTTGTAGATCTTTGACAGTCGTTAGGTAGTCAGTGGCCCAAAAAGTCTGACAACCAGTCTTACCAAGGGGTATCGTATTATCCAGTACTAACCGGGTTGTGGAGGTCAGATAGGCAGTCGCTTCGTGTAAAATACTGGTATTCAGCTGCATCCGGTTAGACTGGAAGCAGACCCCAATATAGTTGGAAAAAGGCTAGGCAGATGATGAGTGTGCCACTTTTAATGATACTATGTGTAAACCGAAGTCTTGTAATGTAATAATGCTCAAAATAATTTGAATTGTTACATTGTAGGTGAATGCTCCGGTGAGGGAGCGCCTTAGGTCTAGGGGCGGTTGCAGATTATAGTATTTTCGGCGCTTATAAACTCGTGTTTGGGCGCGCGTGTATATGCGTATACGCGCGTAATTCGTACGAGCTTATACGCGCTCCAAAAAACGCTAGTCTAAAACCGCTCAAGTGCACTTGGTTCTGCCACACTGCCACCCCACAATCTAAAATAATTAATTTATTTTTGTATGTAAATTATAATCTACCCTTACAATTTTAGGTCAATAGACTTATTCAAGCTACCAAAGAAATTCAACCCACCAACACCCATAGTATTAGAAAACACTGCAACAATTACTGATTGCAATCAAATAATAAATAGTGAAAACTTACAATCTTACATCTTCTCCACGAACGGACAAACTCGCGATACTATAAAGACAATTAAAAATATGAAATTCAAAGTACTATTTTTAATGAACATGTTGAAGTTTGTCAAGTCTTTATACGAAGAATACGAAGTTACATTTAATAAGGTTTTGAATGCGAAAGAGAAGTCATACATGGAGAATGTGGTCGACCAAATCAATATGAGGATAAAATTTGGGTCGAGTCCAGCTGAAACCAAGCTGGGTGATCAAATCAGGCAGCACGTGAAAGATGCGTTCTTGGGTATCATGTATGATCATGAGCATACGTAAGTTTTTTTTTCTTTAATAAGCCTTTTATATCCCACTCCTGGGCAAAAGCCTCCCCCATTCCTTTCCAACTCTCCCGGTGTTTTGCCTCCTCTGGCCAATCAGTCAGGTCCATATCGTCACGCCAGCGTTTCTTGGTCCTGCCTCGGTGACGACGACCGTCTTCAGGCACCCACTGTGTGACGATTCTGGCCCATCTGTCATCACTCATCCTGGAAATGTGACCCGCCCAGTCCCATTTTAACCTCGCAGACTTATCGCCAACATCAGCGCTGCTTGTCTTGGAGCGTATTGTGGTGTTGTGTATTCGATCGGTGATTTAGATGTTCAAAATGCTTCGCTCCATCACTCTTTGGCAAACCTTGAGTTTGGACTTCTGAGCCTCCGTCAAAGATGATGGTAGACTGCCGATCTAGTGGCCGGTTTCGATTCCCAGGTCGTAGTAGCAGCCGAAGTCTGGATTTGTGCCTTGTTGATGGCAATAGGCCGGCCCCACAATAGGTACACTTCTGCATATCCCTTCAGGGATTACAGGCTTAATTTTTGTAATAGTAGATTTACTATAAAGTTAATCCGAGGTTCAACCACAGTACCTATATCTGCTGCCTAACAGCGTAGACAATACTAGGTGTAATTAGGGCCTATCAGACATTTTAACTTGGAACGTATTTAAAATCCACAGATTTTCGTAGACGGCGTAGACCTCTTTTAACCGACTTTAAAAAAGGAGGAGCTTCTATGTTCGGCTGTTTATATTTTTTTAATTTATGTTCAACGATTTTTCGTCAATTATGGACCGAATTTGTTTTTTTTTTAAATTTGGTATATGCCGTGGCGACGAATCTTAGTGGAACATTCTCGAACCTTCTATACAGGAACACTTCAATATACGTAGTATTTTTAACGAAATACTAAAATACTTATCTATTCTTTCTTTTACTTTCAGAATTATAACTCTCAGCAAATATTATCGGTTCAAGCGACTAAACAGGCCGGACAACGCTGTTAAACGCAAAACTCAAGCTACTGTCAATCTCGACGATTTCACTAGCGAAACTCGCATTGAACCTAAATTAAACACAGATGTACCTTTTGATAGAAAAATTAAATTTGATGATGAAGATAAATTTGCAGTTTCTGAAGATAAATTTGAAGCTTTTGAAGATAACTATGAAGTTTCTAAACATACTAATGAAGTTAAAAAAACAGACAATACTCAAGTTTCTACTGAAAATACGACTGCTAATGTATCTGAAGACGAAACTTCAGAAGCATTACCAATTAGTAACCAATTGGGACCTTATGACAGTGACGATAGTAGTGTTGAAGAATATAACAAAAATAACGCGGACGGCAAAGTACCTAAACTACTACCCGGTGAAGAAGGCGTTAACATATCTAACTTTCTATACTTATATGATAAAGATAAGGCTAATACTGCTGGGATTAGGAACAATAGTATTATTAATAATGATTCCGCCTCGAATGTGACTAATAATAGGAATAGTAAGAATAATAGTGGTAATGGAAACGTGGTTATTGATAATAATGATAATCAATTTATTGATATGAAGAGAGCTGGTGGTAATGCACAAGATACTCAAAACGAAAATAATGTTGATACGGAAAAGGCTGAATATATTATATGTGTTGATTATAAAGAAGAAGTAGTATTAAAAAGTGAAGAAAAAACAATTCAAATTGATAGGAAAGAAATTGATTTACCAAAAAATGTAAAGGAGGAAGAAAACTTCGCCAATGATGCTCAAATAGTCAACGCTTGCAAAGATATTGGTGACGATGGTATTTTACAAATTAATGATGAAGTTATCTTAAAAACTGAAGTTTTAGACCCAAACGTTCTAGTTAAAGAAGAGTCTAACTCTGATTACGATTACACTGAAAACAAGGCAAAAGACAAAAATAGTACTGAAAATTTACCTCTTGACCATTTCAAAAGAGAAACAGATGTGATAATAAAAGACATTGATGCTGTTAAAACAATGAAAATAATCAATATTACAGAAGACTTGATGGAAGGAATCAACACAGAACCCATACATGGAATCGTCAAAGATGATTCTAACGCCGTAATCAAGAAAGATGCCGCGGTGGATGTAATCAACAAAGATACATCGAAGGTCGTAATCATCCAAGGTGAACCAATGGATGTATTCAACACAGTTGAATCTTCAAAAGATAAAAAAGTTGCACAAATTAAAGAAGGGACTAGTTTTAACCCAAATGATGACAATATTGTGAGAGACGATTTAGTCATAAAGTCTGATTGTGATAGAATTGAAAAAGACGACATAGTTTTAAGTGAAGAGCTTAGTAATACTCAGTCAGTAAAATCTAATCGTACAGGAACAGATTTCCTTTACGACAAAGATTCAGAAATCAAAAATGTACGCATAGGACATACTTGTCATCCGATCACGAAGTTAAGTACAGAAAAAGTTGAAAAAATTCAATGGCATATTTCTAATTGTATTAAGTTAGCTACAGAGTTACCTTTACTGAAGTGTCATGGCGTCCAAAATGGCGCACTATTTTATACTTGCCATAACAAAAAAACTTACGATTGGCTCCAAAATACAATCGGTGTCGCCAGTTACGTAAAAGTGTTTGACATTGAGGAAGTAACAAAAATGGCTTTAAAATTGTGTGGTTATTTCGATTTTGATAGTAATTATTTGTTTAAGATGCTTGAAATGTATAATAAGGAGATATCTACCAAAGAGTGGGTTGTCGTAAAGACGGAAAAAAATAATGATTATATTATTTTTATCGTGAAAATGGATAAGTTTTCTATTAAGTTTATACAAGAATCGGACTTGGCGTTATTTGCTGGTATCGACAAAGTTCATTTCAGTCTCATTTGGGAGTGAATAGATTTTGTGAAAGATTTTAACCCCCGACCATTTAAAGGGGGATGTTAATAAGTTTCTTTAATTTTTTATTTATTTTTTAAATTTTAGATTAGTTTTTTTTATTTGTCTTGCTATGAAATAGAACAAAAACTTAAATTATTATGGTTACCTACCACGGTATGCTAAAAAAATAGTCGTGATCTTAGTTAGGTACCTACCTAAATACTTTTTTATGACTCATAGATCAATATCCCCGATATTTTTGTGATAAAAAATATAGATACTGGATGCATTAAAATATTTTCAAATTTTTCATCACTGTGTACAGACGCCAACACATCGAGCTACTAAAATCTGTCAAATTTCTTTAATAGATTTTCAACTTTATTGCTAAAGCATTACGTTCAAGGTTGAATGAGAAATTTTGACAGTTTCGGGTAGTTCGAAGTGCTGGCGCTATACATGAAGCTGTACCATTTTATATCCGTCACATCACCATCTCGGGTCCAGTTGAAAACCAGCGTCGGGCACTAGCGGCTCGGCAGTTTGCTGAACTGGGCCTATTTGACGCAGCCGTGAGACACAATATTATCTCTTTCTCATTAATTTACGTTTTATATTGTGCAGAATTTAAGTTTTTTTATTTTATTTTTGTTTGTTGTGTGCACTTGTGGCATGTGCCAAATAAATATGTTTTCTTTATTTCTTTCTTCTTTCTTACTATTATTATCTCTATGGTAATTAAATTCATACGGCAACTGAATTTTGCGAAATGTTCCGAGTGTCTAAAAGCTATCCACTTTTGACTTCTTTTTCTCCAATATTTCAAAATCTGGACGTTTAAAGCAGGTCCTAGGCCTAAAATAAAGATATTTTCATCTTCCCCTTGTTTTTACGGATTTATTGTTGCCTTAAATGGATCTTGACGTGACATTTTATGGATTTTCAGTGTTGCCAGTCACATAAAAGTGTTTGACACTAAAGAGTAACAAAAATGGCTGTAAAATTTTGTGACTATTTCGATTTTGATAGTTACCATTTGTTTAAGATGCTTGAAATGTTTAATAAGGAGATATCTAACAAAGAGTGGGTTGTCGAAAAGACGGAAAAAAATGGTGATTATATTATTTTTATAGTTTTCTATTAAGTTTACACAAGAATTGGACTTGGCGTTATTTGTGAAAATCGACGAAGTTCCATTTCAGTCTCATTTGGGAGTGAATAAATTATTTGTACTTAATCTCAGATTTTGTGTTTTATTTGTTTTGCCATGAAATTAGTCTACCTATAAAAACATAAATATGAAACACGGAATGTATAAAAGTAAAAACCGTAGTACATCGTTGAATCTTTATTTAATATTAGTACATGTACATCCATTATAATGAAAGTGAAATACAATTTTTTTTGTTCATCTAGATTCTAGTGGCACAGTAAACTTTCTTCTTCTTATCTTCATTATCGCCAAACAAATCACAAACCACAGACGGAAGTACCTACTAAATTTCACTATTGCAATATTTGCTTTTGATGTACTGACGCCATTTCCCCAATCAACCTTGAACCTAATGCTTTAGCGATAAAGTTAAAAATGTATTAAAGAAATTTGATCTGCTGGTGTCTGTACCTACTTATCAAATAAGTTAGAACAGTTTATATCTGACCCAGCTATTATACATACTAGTAAATATTGTGTTATTGAGTTCTATAAACTAAAAACATAATAAGTCGAAGTGAACGCCTGCAAGATTTGAACAAGACGCTGTAGTAAAAAAACTTGCCTTTCCAAATTCTTAGGCACACACTTCGTATTTTTTTTAATAAAAGCTAATTTTTTTTACCTAATGTATGTACGAAGCTCGAACTTAAATTCGTGAAAGTAGCAATTAGTAAGCAATTATTGATACAACAAACTTTTAGAAATTCTGCGTCCTTCATGTTGAACACTGAGGCCACCATCCATCCTGAATGTATCATATTATTGAAGAAATGTAGCAAATATAGGGTCTAACTTTTTAAACACGAAATATTTCAAGAGTAACTTCTACAAGTCGTAAAGTCGCCATACCAACGAAAAAAAAATTTTTTTCTGAATGTTTTTGTTTTTACGAAATTATTATAGTTTTAAATATTCTTGCGACATTTTGCATAAAACCTTTACAAACTTTAAACTTACTTACTTACTTTTACTTTTTTAAACTTTTTTTTACTTTTTAAACCTTTAGACAGTATTTATTTTGTGGGTCAAGTAATTTTTTTTTTAAAATAAAAATACACTTAGATAAAAAAAAAAAATTCGTTGCTATGGTGACTTTACGACCTATAGAAGTTACTCTTGAAATATTTCGTGTTTAAAGAGTTAGACCTTATATAAGCAATTACATAGCAATTCTTGAATATACTTTCAGAGCCGCTTGCCATAGGCAACCAGCCATTCTGACGCTAACAATTAAGTCTGGCTTGTCGATGAGTTGTGGTCAATAGTGGTCCTGTTGCAGGCTTGTGTGGTCTTAAATTTTGCTCACGAAGCCTTCTTCTTACAGTACTATCACTGATAGCCAGACCCCGATCTACACGTAAGCGTCGCTGGAAATCAACACCTGATGTGTCGATTTCGTAGAGTTCACACACACCACTAAAAAGGGTCCTTTGAGTTATCACCCTATGTCTTCCAGATCCAGATCTTTGATACTGCCCAGTCTCCAGGAACCTTTGGTAAACTCGCCGCAATGCAGAACGGTCCAATTTAAACCTGGCCACGACACGTTGACTTAAGCCTTGTTAGAGCAAAGTCACAACTTGGGCCGCCTCAGCTTATATTGTTAGACAAAATACAGCCTCGGTAAATAAACTTAACGTTATTAACAAGAAATCCCTACAAAAGTCTGTTTGTCTGTTTGTTGTTTCTTTTGTTTTTTTAGATTTAAGTTATTAAGGGTCAACTCACACCAAAAGAGCGTCGAAGCGCAGCGCAGTTTCAGTGTCATATGAATTTTAGAAACTCGAACGAGTCGCGCGGATCCCCGCGGCGCCGCGGGAATTCCGGCGAATTCTATAAACTGAGCCTTCTCTACCGAGCGGGTCGCTGCCCTTCGCCGCTCTTTCGGTGTGAGTTGACCCTAATTGAACATTTAGATCCTTTATTTATTTTACTTCTCATTTTTTATATTTTTAAATATTTCTTTAAAAAAACCATATAAAAAGAAAAAAACATTTAAAAATACAAAAAATAGTGGTCCGCCGGTGTCGGGAGCAGGGTCCAAGCTACGAACATTTAGATTATTATTATGTTGACATTGGAAATTATTGTGTGTTAGTACGTAAGGAATTGTGTGTTAGTATGTAAGTAATTGAGTTATTTTATTTTAAATGTGTGTGTGGTTTCGACACAACTAACTTTATTATTATTATTTGTATGCATTGTATGCTCTCGAGTAAAATGTAGCGAACTGACCATTTTATTATAACATCCTTTTGTAATGAAACCTACATTTACGAATAAATTTGATTTGATTTGATTTCGGACTAAAAGAACGGTTTGAATTTGTTACAACGTAAAACCATCAAATCAGCACTCAACAGTATTTCTGTATAAAAAATTGTTAAGCACCTTCAAATCAAATCAAATCAAATCACCTTCACCTTCAAGTGCAATAAGATTTGCGACAAACAAGATTTCAAACATCATATCCTACCCTCAAAATAAAAAAAAAGCAAACGTGTGAAACAATCGATAAATATTAAACAAAAAGTGGGTGGATCGATTTTTTTGATGACCAGTGTATTTGGAGACTACAAAAAAGGTTTTTTTTTTAAATAAAACTCCCCATTTGTCCTCTCCGAAATCAATAGGTCTTTAGCCTGTAAGTAAGAGTGAGACAGCGTGAAACGTCACATCTCCCGTCCCTTTCTACCACAAAGTCGGCGGATTCCCTCTAGGGTTATTTACTTTTAATTTTTTTCTTCATATTTTGAGGATTACTGTGTTTTTCGTCATGGTTTATGAGTTTGTACGGTAATCTTTGGTTTTTTCAATAGGGCTGGCCCTTATTAAGAAAGTACTGGATGGATTTTGATGTCGTTTGCTGTAATAAGTAGGTGTTTTTTTTGTATGATGTCGCTTTGATTAATGGTGGTTCAGCATTGAGAATTAATAAAAATACAATTTCGAATTCGAATAGAAAATTGCCTATCATCGCCAGCCAGTATTCGAGCTTTAAACCCGCGAAAATTAGACAAAAAAAAAAACTTAAAAAATCTTCATTTTGATAAAAAACAAAAAAAAACGAGTCATTGGCAAAAAAATTCGCCAGGAGAGGCGACGACGTAATATCGCTCAGTGATTGATTCCACATGCAAAACTAGAGTTCAACAGCATTTCACCGAAATCTACTTTGTTTGGGTCGCAGCTACATCTGTATACGACACCAACGTACGCACACGCGCCCAACGCCTTGTGATCCGCTCGCACACTGATGGACAATTTTGTCTCTTAATAACACCGTAATTACACACATTTCCGTATATCTTACCAGCTATTTGCCATATATTTATAAGGGCGACTGAACTACGTATTGCTATGAGCTAAGTTACTCGGTTTACTCGGTCGGAATGAAAAATTTAGAATTTTTTCGTGAGCCGGGCCGAAGATTCGTCAATGCGTCAGTCACGTTCGGGCCGCTGTGGCGTCAACATCTTTGGACTTGCCAGTTCCCGACGCGAAGCAGAGTTGTGAACAACATAATATAGTACAAACATTTATAAAGTACAATTCCAGCAACATAACAATTGACATGATGCCCCCAAGTGCAAGTGACGTGATATTTCTTTTCTTTTTGGAAAATGAATGGAAAATGGAAGGTAGGTGGCGTCTAACGACTTATTTAAAATTCAAATACTTGTGTTCCACGTGTAAATTCGTAACGGATTTAAGATAATTGAGCACCCACTGTTCGGTTAACTAAAATCTTTTGACAACAAATAGGGATTTTAAATTTTCTCAAAAAATATTTTAAATCCAAATAATTTTTTCCTCTGCTTCGGTTTTCTCTTTACAGGTTTTTTGTGTTTGTTAAATATAGATAAAAAGAGATAAAAATAAAACCAGTAGAATAAGGGAACAAGTGAATAACTACAATAAAAGAAATAGTGCCTTACGTAGGTGTTTATTTAAGACAAAAGGCCGAAGGCGTTGCCATACAACGTGGCAACGCCGCCTGTCCCTTGGGTACATTACCAGTTGACAGCGTTGAGGAGGAGTTTTTTGACGCCATTTTTTAAGTTTATTATTCAGTTAGTTACTTTAGGTTATTTTAATTTATTAATGTAAATAAAATATAGCTAATATTTTTTTTTTAGGCCAAAGGATGAACAGAAAACAACCAACGAATCAAAATGCCAAAAAATTTGTTGCTCTTTAAAAAGTTTATACCGAAAATCAAGTTCTCAAAAAGAAATCACATCACCGCTTAACAAAAATATATTTATCACAAAAACCTGGTGCTGATTATATTCTCAACATAGTTGAAACAACAATAAAATTGAAAGTGCCATAGTTTTTTCGTGATGGTCTAAGAGCCCAAAACTTGTTGCCTTACGACATAGTCGAAAAATTAAAAAAAAGAAGAAAACCAACTAAATTAAATTGGAACAACAAAATCGGGCATTGATATTATAAGACTAGGACCCACTGACTGAATTCCCGCGCAAATACTAATTTATTGGCGACCATAACTTAAAAAAAGGTTTGCAACCTCTTTTGGGAGGAAAAGTACGACGGAGAAAAGTCAAATTGAATTTGGAATGAACAACACCAATTCCATGACCTATCCGGGTTGCAGTGGCCTCCGGACCAGCATGGAGGCCCCTCGACGCTGCTCCACCAGACCCAAGGTCTGCAAATAGTCAAGCGGGAACCACATACGGATGATGCATAATAACCAGATGGGCATGGACACAGGGTCAGTCGCGGACAGTACGTCGCCCCGCCAGGCAGTGAAGGGATGTTCGGATCTTCCATGTCTGCGATGTTCATGGATAAAAAGGCGGCTAACTCCATAAGAGGTACTTATTTTTTTTATTATTATTGTCGTTTAGACCTTGATGAAAAAGGAACCGACACATAAATTATGACTAACTTGGGAGTTTTCTTCGTCAATTATTACTCAACGACTATTTTTCCTCATGATGGCTGAAAAGTTTTCCAAAAAACATCTCTACTTTTGTAAAAAAAAAAAATTGCAAAATGTCAAACTAAGTGCTCATTCGCACTAATACGTCAAAGACGATTCGTGTTTTTTGACGAATCGTCTTTTTTCACGAATCGTTATTTTGATTTGTATGGGCGGCTATACATTTTAATTGCCTGTGTTCACACTATTACGGAATCGTGAAAAATGACGGATACGTCTTAAATGACGTTTCGTCTTTTTTCAAAAACCTTCAGTTTTAAATCACGAATCGTTATGACGGATCGTTCGGGACGACTATGCCTTGCACTGCATCCACACACTACCACCGTTTGTTGACTTGTAAAGACATGTCGCGCAAATAATTAATGTAATACCAACACAAGATAGTCATATTCACATCCATCGTGTTGGATAGTTCGTCCAAGACTGAAGTCTGAATCACGAATTCAGTGTGAACATCTATTCGGATATTTTGATGAATCGTGAAAAAACTCGATTCCGTATGCAATGTGAACGTTCATCCGTCATTACGTATCGTCTTTTTGACGAATCGTCGTTGACGGACCCAGTGTGAATGAGCCCTAAGGTAGCTAATTCAAGATACAATGAATCGTTGCGCACAAAAAAAATTAGGACTTTATTCACGATAGATAAGTTATGCAAATAAACGTATCTATTTTGATTGTCTGTTTGTTTGTATTGTCCAATTTGGTAGAGCAAAGTCCGTTTAACATAGAAAACCTTTTTAAGAGGATTATCAGACCACCCATCTCCCTATTACGTCAGTAACGACTGGCGATTGAAATAGGTCTTCATCATCATTCACATTCATTTGGGGTCGGCGCAGCATGTCTTCTTCTTCCATACTTCTCTATTACTCGTCATCTCATCAGAACCTCCTTCCTTGCCATATAAAGGGTGTAAAAAGACCCTTAACGAAGCCGAAAAGCATTTGCTCTCCCCGTCAATGCGATCATTTTTTTGTTCTAGACCATACCTGGGAACCTTCTAGTTACGGAGATATTGGGGGTCAAAGTTCCAACTATTTCACAAGTTTTTTTTGAAGTACATGTTTTTAATGTAAGATTTTTACTTTAAACACCTCCACGACCCCCGTACTATTCAATCCATCCATCAGCAAAATGTTCTGAGTGCCTTATATTGAGTTCTACCGTCAAACGTGATTTTTGACCCCAAAAAAAAAAGTCGTTTCCCAGCAAAAATTGCGTAAAGTTACTTAGTTTGATGTACAGAATGCTTGGTTGACGGCTTGGTGAAGGGTCTGTTTACACCCTGTAGTCTTTACACCGTCCATCCATCGTTTCTTTGCTCTTATGATAATTATAGAAACACTGTCTTTTTTGGAAGTGAGCTAACTGTCCACTCATTACTATTTTATTTTACATCTGATTTTATTGTGACCTTTGTTCTCATTAACATAAGGTTTTTTTTAAGTAAAATAACTGTTAAAATACTGTAAATCTGTATGCCCTTTTAGCTGTTTGAAGAAAACTGACAGGTAACCAAAAACTCAATTGCACACGTTTTAAGTGCGGTGCGTCATTCGACTCAAATTTTAGTGTACCCACATATTTACAAAATCGATGCATTTATCTATTGCTCCAAATTGCATTTAAATGTTGCTCTAAATTAGTGTCATGTATATATTGTGTTAATTGTTGTCAAATTAGGGTTATGTTGACGTTGAAAAGGACATTTAAGTAGTTATGTCGTTAAAGCCAGTTTAGTTTGTTAGAATAAGGCGAAGCTTAAAGCCGCGTTGACACGCACGATTAGTAGAGTTAGTTAGTAGTTAGTAATCGCAATAATAGTTCATAGTAAGCCTCCAGGAGTCCCTAAGTTATTAATCCGGTCACGTAAAAAGAACGCTGAGCGACAGTGGAGGGGATGTGTTTGCGCACGTTATACAGTCGCGTCCTAAAGTACTAAGCTATTGTTTTATAATATAAGTGTAATTGTTTCATTGTAGAATCGTAATAGGTAGTTTACTAGCTACTTAGTACTTTGGAAAAGGCTGGAATAAAAAAAATGAGAAAATTTATTTGAGCGGTCAGCGTTCTTTTTATGTGACGGAACAGTATTCAGATTAGATGAAAGACAGATATAATAACACCCAATTCCATGATTTATTCAAGTCGCAGTGGCTTCCGGACCATCATGGAGGACACTCGACGCCTTCCACCAAGCTGCACCAGTCCCAGAATCTACCTCCGAGTATGAAAATAGTGAAGCGGAGACGTCATACGGATTGTGCTCGCCGGAGTCGGTGCACAACCAGATGGGCATGGACATTTCATTCAGGGTCTGTCGCGGCAGTACTTCGCCCCGGCCAGGCAGTGATGGGGTGTTTAGCTCATCGATATCTGGCATGTTCATGGATTGAAGCGGCTAACTCCATAAGAGGTATTTTTTTTATTGTCGTTTAGAGCTTAACCCATTCGAGTCCACCCCCGTTTCATAGAACTCATGTGCCATCCCACCATACATTTTGCAAGTGGACCCTCCAGGTGGGTCACTGGCATTACGTTTGCGCAAAAGTGAACCCACCTGGAGGGTCCTCGGCATTAGGTTTGGAACTAAGATTTAAAATCCTAAAATAAGCTATAAAATAGAGTTTTCAGGGGTATTGTCGCTATATTTACCACCTATTTGTATTTTCATGCCCTAGTGGCATGGGAGATGTGCAATAATCAATAAATTAAAAAAATTGAAAAAGTTAAATCGCGCGCTTTGATCCCGTGACAGGGGTGTTCAACCTTTTGTGAGGTTTTCATGCATTTAAAAAAAAAATAAGTTACGTAATCGCTAATATTATTTCTTTTCGAAATTAATAAATATCATTTTAAAACTTTGAATGATTACAAACGTTGCATTGCATTAATAGGTAGATATCCTTTGACAGTTAGTTTTGTGTGAACCGCAAAGTAACTCAATTAATTACATATTATTCCACCCTATTATTTCACTTGTTATACTGGGTTAAATTAAATTAGCTAGCGATACTCCGCAAACGTGATGGATCAAACAAAAATGGATTTGATGACATTTTGTTGCTATTATAGTCTGTTTTTTAATCCCTGAGACTAAATTGACAAGTAAAAATGGCGAACTGACATAGATTTCAATAGGATTTATGTCAGTTTTGACATTTTCACTTGTCAATTTAGTCTCAGGGATTAAAAAACAGACATTAGTGCATTTATATCAAAGACAACATAGATTTAAATCATGGATGTCCCATCGCCGTACTTCGCGCGAAAAAGTGTTCACACTGAGATGAGCTCGCTCTTAACTTCACGGCCGATAGATTTATAAACACGGTATACAATTAAAAATGTTGCAACTTCCTAAAAAACGCAAAAAAGCGAATATTGCTTTCGGAAGTTGGTGAGTTTTGCTTGTTTCATTGACTGATTGCCACCGACTTCCGAAAGTAAAGTAATTTTCCACTCTTTTTTGTGCAACATTTTATTTTTATTTAGGCTTTTTAGTTTGTATCTCATATAAATTCTAGTCGACTATTAATTTTCCATTGTAACTAGAAGTTATTGGCAGATCATCCAAACAGACGAAGAAGATAAAATACGTATTATAGAAGATAACCCATAAACAAAAATTAAATTAAAAAAACAATTAAATAAAAATCAAATGGTGGTCCCATTTGATTTTTATTTAATTGTTTTTTTACACACAGCGCAAGTTTCCTCCACCAATTAAAAAAAGAATCATGTAAGTCGGCCAGTAACCACGGAGAAATCGGTGTACAATAAAAAAGAAAAGATGACGCCGAATACATAACCTCCTCCTTTGTAAGAAATCGGTTAAACACAAACTGATTTTCTCATCTTATACTTCATATAAGTATGACTACACTATTAGTATTAGTTGACCCCAAAAAATAATAGATTTTTAGTTTCACGCCTTCTAAGTTTCTCTAGGCAATTTAATTTAACATTAAAAATGCTAAGCATTATCTATTCCAAATATCAAGTTCGTAGCGTTAGATGTTTCTGAAATATGTAGCTGTGACAGATAAACGATAAAGACAGATTAAGTCGCACCATAATAAGTATTAGTTTTTAACTGTTTTGATACCGAACCCTGAAAAGCCTCGGCTTCGAACTCATTCTCATGTCCTAAAATGTAAAAATAATTATTTTTTAGAAAATACTTAAAATCGTGCGAATGGTTTGCCACCCCTGAAATAGGACCCACCAGGTGGGTTCCCGGCATCTAGCAAGAGGTCAAAAAATTTTTGAAAATAAAAATTCTTGTAATTAGAAACCACGCCGTATTCTTATTAATCTTGTTAAAGTAAACAATGGTTTTTATTTTTACATTATTTGATGCTATATTCGCTAAGAAAAACCTACATTTAAAATGAGCCCACCAGGTGGGTTCCCGGCATCGCAAGTGCGACTTGAGTGAACCCACCAGGTGGGTTCCCGGCACTGAATGTGTTAATGAGGTTAAGAGGATAAAGGAATTAACCGACACATAAATGATGACTCTAACTTGGGAGTTTTCTTCGTCAATTATTACTCAACGACTATTTTTCCTCATGGTGGCTGAAAAGTTTTCCAAATAACAGCTCTACTTTTGTAAATTTTAATTTAATATTAATTTATTAATTCCTTTATTTACTTTCTGTACATATTAATTCACATTTTTAAATATTACTTAGGTACTTAAAAAAAAACAAGAAAAAAAACATTAAGAAATATAAAAATAGTAGCCCACCGGGATCCGGAACAGGGTCCAAGCTACGGCAGTAAGGGCTCCTAACAATACAATACGAGCCGTGTCCAGGAATACCGCTTTCTGAATCAAGCCCTTGATCCAGCTGCCTAAAGAGAGCCTCTTCAGGTATTGATCGAGGCTCTTGGCAATTAAGCCATGGGATGATACGACTATCGGCACAATGATCGCTGAGACCACATCCCACATGTCGACAACCTCGCGAGCCATGTCAAGATATTAATTTATATATTACACATCTCACAATATCAATTTTGTTTCCAGGTAACACAAACCCACAACGTGATACGCTGCAGTAAAGTGAAGTGTCAATATGGACTTGTAAGCGAAGCCTGGCGCATAGCATATACAATATATTACCTATACACACTCAAACAGAAAGAACAACATGCATTTCATATGTTGCCCCATACCGGACCCACAATATGGCGGCCAGACAGTTGCTACAATACTGTTCCAAGTTTGAATTAGACTTTTTTTCTCTTCAGTGCTGTTATTTGTTAAGCCAGTAATTTTTAATCGATTTGCTCGCAATCGATTCTTTTCGACGACGTCCGTTTCGTATGAATTGTAGACAGTAAATTATGCCTAAAGTGCTTTCGGACTTAATGTAAGAAACACTCATTTTAGGAATACTTTTTACAACACTACACATGGCAACTGTCTTAAAAAAAATTGTAAAAGCAAGAAATGGATGTGAGAAATCTTATTTTTTATGATTATAAATTAAATAAATAATAAAAAAATGCTTCTCGTATGCTTTGAAATGGACAATTAGGGAAAAAATTTGTGGAATTATTATACACCGAAGAAATTTAAAACATGCATAAAACGAACACTATGTAAGCAAGCATATTATAAGTTGGGAGACTATATCCTAGATAAAAATGCTTGGCTCAATGCTGGTCCTGCTCCACTGCCACTTGGGCTCACATACTAAGATTTTAATGTTTGGAAGAGATGCTCCCCCTTTAGTTCTTTAGTTATTTCATCATTTCTTTTTTTTTTCGTTTGGAAACGTAGTTACTTGGATTTCGATTGTGTTATACACCGTGACTTTTTTGCCCGACATAAAATAGTTCAAGGCGCGTTTTTTTTTTTTACCTACCGTAATAGTCACAAAGAAAAATAAATAAACATTTAAAAAAATTATGAAACATCCTGTCTCCCAAATGGGAGAATATACCTACCCAGCGCTCGAGTCCTCTGTCGCTCACAACTACGTATATATAACTACGTCATCTATACATATAATAAGACAGTAAAAAAACTGTGTCTGTACATTGAAAATATAAAAAAAAAAAAAATTGAGGGGGGTTTAGAAACAGTCAGAGAGCACGAATCTAAAAAAAAAATTCTGTCTGTTTGTCTGTTTATCTGTTTGTCTGTTTGTCTGTTTGTCTGTTTGTTTGTACACGCTAATCTTCGGAACTACTTGACGGATTTGAAAGTTTTTTTTTTTGTTGTATAGGTATTAAGTCTGGGCAACATATAGGCTATAATTTATCTTGGAAACTTGAACACCTGATGCAGAACCGCAATAGAATAGCTGAACTATAAGAGATACAAAAATGGTACCATAGCAAAAATTGTTCCACGTGATGAGCATTTTCTGCTGAGAGAATAAATTTGAAGATCTGGAACACCTGTTGTGGAACTCCAAGAGCCCAGCTACACCATAACACATATAGGAATGACGTCTTCGCAAAAATTGTTCAATCTGATGACCACTCTCTGTTGATTTATAAAAATCGAAGATCTGGAACACCTGTTGTGGAACTCCAAGAGCCCAGCTACACCATAACACATATAGGAATGACGTCTTAGCAAACATTGTTCAATCTGATGAGCACTCTCTGTTGATTTATAAAAATCGAAGTTCTGGAACACCTATTGTGGAACTCCAAGAGCCCAGCCACACCATAACACATATAGGAATGAAGTCTTAGCAAAAATTGTTCAATCTGATGAGCACTCTCTGTTGACTTATAAAAACCGAAGATCTGGAAAACCTGTTGTGGAACTCCAAGAGCCCAGCTACACCATAACACATATAGGAATGACGTCTTAGCAAAAGTTGTTCGGTCTGATGGGTATTTCCTGTTGACTTATAGAAATCGAAAATCAGAAACATCTGATGTGGAAATCAAAGCTATCACTAATTTCACTGTATAATTATAAAATAACATAAGCTGGGAGTATCTCCACGCGGTGAAGGCGGTAACAGTTTAGGACTGATATTCGATGACGACGGTATATCATTGAAAATTTGACTCTACTGGACAAAACTCCTATTTATTTTTTTATTTTATCGAATAAATATGCCTTCGGGCTTATGTTATTTGAGTGTTTTAGACTTTTTCCACTTATCTTCGTGACACCTACCCGGTAACGCAGGGGAGCAGTCACTTAGATTTTAATTGATCAGGTATCTTCACAATAAAACTATAACCATGCCTAGAAAGAGGTCAAATCTTTCCCAATGTTCCAAAGGAGCTAAAAGATTGAGGATCATAAGATCCCAAGAATCTACCGAAGAACGTCAGGAGAGACTTGATGCTGTTCGAGAACATCAGGCTGCAACTCGCTCCGTGGAAACCTCTTCCTCTCTTCTCTTCTCTTCCTCTTGGATAACGAAGCACGCCTGCGTTCTCAGCGTATTTACGCATCTACATCCAAGTCTCTAGAGAACTGTGAAGAATATGATGCGCGACTGACCGCTGATCGTGAACGTCATGCATTGTCTCGCGAATCGGAGACGTTCACGGATAGAGAATTACGCTTGAGTTCCAAGCGTATCTACGCATCGACTTCTAGGTCTCTAGAGACAAGTGGGGAACGTGATGCGCGACTGACCACTGATCGTGAACGTCACGCATTGTCTCGCGAGTCGGAGACGTTCACGGATAGAGAATTACGCTTGAGTTCCAAGCGTATCTACGCATCGACTTCTGACTTACAAAAATGAAAGATATGGAACGTCTCGAATCGTCTCGCGCATCCCGTTGTTTTCCCGTCCCCGGGCTCTTAGAATTCGACATCAGACGTTTCAGATCTTCGATTTTGACAACCCAGTTGTCGCTGGCATAAGCAACAGGATCCGCGTACGAAGTCGCGGGCAGAAGCTAGTGCGTAATAATATTGAATAATATTTTTAAATTTAAATGATTAAAATCTCATAAATACCTATTTTTTTTATGAATGCTTAGTAGTCATTGGATACATGAAGTGGGCTGCCGTTGTAAGACGACTAAAAAGTCACGGTGTATACAGAACCGATGATTTTGTGTTCACAATCAATAAACCAAGCGGAGATTTTTATATTTAAACGAAATTGTTATAAAAATTGAGAAACATTGGGTAAACAAAGCAAAGCGCTCCAGCTAACAACATTGTACATTTTGTTTTGATATTGCAATTATAAATTCTGTAACGGCAAATCATTGGAAATATCTTGTACCATAGAAATAAATTATGTATTTAAAACTAATGTTTATTTTATTTATTTATCTCATGTATAGTACAGTACATTTATGGCAGACACTTCTTTGTATCCCCGCATTTACACCAAGGTATAAAACTTCACTACATAGTATAAAGCAAAGTCTCTTCCCGCTGTCTGTCTGTCTGTCCCTATGTATGCTTAGATCTTTGAAACTGCGCAACGGATTTTGATGCGGTTTTTTTTAATAGATAGAGTGATTCAAGAGGAAGGTTTATATGTATAATACATGCATAATATAGTCGAGAAACACTGATAATTTTAGAGGTTTTTAATGTAAGGTCGTAAATAAACACATTTTATTGCGCTTACATTGCAAACGCTGGCTGAACCCTACGAGATAGATCAAAATAATGTACTACAGTATTGTACACCTTAAAAAGTTCTACAAAAAAGTCCGCGATGGTATATGTCTATCTCTTAGGGATAACCCACAATAACCATTTTTTATCCTTTACTTACGAGAAAATAATGGCTTATTTACGAAAAAGCGATTTTAAGCAATACAGCATTAATCCTTATCCAATTAAGTAGATACCTTAAATACTTTGTGCATGTAATATAGATCAATATGGCCCTTTACAGCATGTAATTTAAATGAATATTTTCGAAGATATTACAGATTTAAAATGCAGGAACATAGCGGTTGCGGCGCGGCGGTACCGGCAGAGGGGCGCGAGCCTATCAATAGTGCGTCGAAGGCCGCGCTTCGCCCTATAGCACTTTATGATTAGCAGCGATCGCACGCGTTTATCGGAGATCTCTAGCGAGGATAATAACAATTATATTAATATATAAAAGCGAAAAGTCACTCACTCTCTCACTCATCGCGAAATATCGAAAACCGCTTGACGTTTATAGATGAAATTTGGCAAGGAGGTAGTTTATAGGTAGTAGACGTCCGCTAAGAACGGATTTTGCGAATGGGCTGGATTAAGGGGGTCTAAGGGCTCTCGCAAGTTTGTATGAAACTCCTTCATTTTTTGTGCTACAAACTTGAAATTTGGCCGGGAGGTAGTTAATAGTTAGTAGATGTTCGCTAAGAACGGGTTTTGTGATAGGACCGGATTAAGGAGGTCTAAAGGCTCTCGCGAGTTTGTATGAAAGTCCTTCTTATTTGTGCTACAAACTTAGAATTTGGCCGGGAGGTAGTAGAGTAAAAAAAGTTTTGTCTTTCGTAATATAAAACAAAGTCGCTCCTGCTGTTTGTACGCTTAAATCTTTTAACCTACGCAACGGATTTGAATGTAGTTTTCAGCAATAGATAGAATGATTCAAGAGGAAGGTTTATATGTATATATTGCACCCGTGCGAAGCCGGGGCGGGTCGCTAGTGTATTATAATTTATTGACTACTAATTTTGTTATCATTTACTCCTGAAATATTTTGTAAGTTTTAAGGACTACTCGATGATACCGGCCATGCCTGTTTTCTGGCCAAATTAGTTTGTCCTAGACCAAACCGGTTTACTGGTTTATCGTGTCAGGATATACGGCATGTATTGCCTATTTCTGTCTAACCTAACCTGTCCGCATCGGGGTGCCCCAACTCCCGAGCTCGCTTAGCTCGATCTTGCCAAAAAGGCCAATAACTAAAAAAAGAGGATCAAATATTATTTTTGTACACCAAATATTAATTGAGTATGTTTAAACACAATTATCATGTTACCTTGAATGCAGTTAATTTATAATTCAACCGTAGATAAAGATTTAAAAAAAAATACATAATTTATTTTTAAAAGTGCTCATTTACAATAGATCAATTAGATTTTAGTGGATCAAATTATAGTATCCCAATTAAATTAAGTTTGAAGAGTAATAGACTTAGTACACGCCAGTGGCGTAGCGTGGGATTTTGCCGCCCGGGGCCGAATGTAATTTTGGCCGCCCCCTCTAATTTCATAATTAGTCAAGAAACGTAGGAAAGAGTCAAAATACAAAGCATTTTTTTTTATTATTAAAAAAAATCTATAAGTTTATTTTTGAAAGTAAAATCTTTTTTATACACAATTTCATTCAAGAAAGGAGGTTTCTGATGAGATGACGAGTAATAAAGAGTTAGAGAGGTATGGAAGAGGAAGACATACTGCCCTAATGAATTGGGATAAGAAGGGCAACAGAATGATGATGATGATGATGATCATTTGTTCGTATGAATGTAGGTTTGTCATGTTCAATTGCTAATATAGCTAATACCTAGTGTATAAGGTTTGCCGTTCGGGAAATTAACAAAAACAGCGAGCTCAAATTTTTTTAGCACATCTGATAAATTACATTTTATTTTAACTATTCATATAGATAAATAAGCTTTTTTATCGAATTATGCATTAAAGCTTTAGATTTCAGAGTAAGTAGGATGCAAGAGCGAGCGAAGCGAGCTCGAAAATTTTAGCACCCCGCCTCGGATAGGTAACAGATTTTCTTTTCACGATTCAAACAAATGGAATTTAACATACTTTTTCTGCGAATGTATTAAAGATATGGACGTTTAAGAAAACTTAGCTGTAAGAGCGAGCGAAGCGAGCTAGAAAATTTTTGCATCCCAGACAGGTTCGATTTTCTTTTTACCATAAATACAGATAAAAAGGGAGGCGGCAGGCTCGAAGAATTAAGTGCTTGTATCTAGAAAATACGGGGCGGCAGACTGGAATAGACGTGAGGCTAGTATGAAAAGCCGCTCCGGGCCAGCGGCATATATTAAGGAAAATGCTCCACTTCTTGGTTGTCCTTGTTTTTGCAACGTAGTCCCGATGACTTTAGTAATTACCTGATCTGATAATTATGACTTGACGCTACCGCCTGGTTCCGCTTGCCGCGGCCTGGCTCTTGCTCTCTGCCGCCCCCTGAAATGTGCCGCCCGGGGCCATGGCCCCCCCGGCACCCCCCACGCTACGCCACTGGTACACGCCTTGCAGTAGCATTTCGCAAGAGGAAATAGCAAAACTATTTACATGTTCATTCAAAAACACGGTACTAGATAAAAAAAGGTTATGTAATCTGAATATGACGTCACTTCTCAAAAAGTGGGGTTCACTTGCAAACTTGTGGGCGAGTGTGAAACATAGATGGCGCTGAGGTTGCTGGATGAGCCAAAAATATGGAATTTTGCAAATTTATCAACAATGGCGTTGATTATTTAAACATTTTGTATCATTAAAATAAATCTAATGAATTAAGTGATAACTAAAAGTTAGTTTCACTTAAATGTCTGGAATATTATAAGAAATATTTCAATTAGTTCTAAATCGCGGTATCAAAGTTTTTTTCCTTAGACGCTTGTGTACAAAATTTCGTGCACAATCAGTGTACTTGCTTCGGCAGTACATATACTAAAATTGGAACGATACAGAGAAGATTAGCATGGCCCCTGCGCAAGGATGACACGCAAAATCGTGAAGCGTTCCACATTTTTTGAAGACTATGGACATGATTGGTCAAATTATTATGGAATGGAAAGACACGTGTTGGTCGTCTGGTGGCGAGATGAGCAGACGACATTGTTGCCATTGCGGGAATATCCTGAATGAGGCTGGCACAAGCAAAGAGAGGCCTATACCCAGCAGTGGGTGAAGTCGGGCTGTGGATGATGATGATCCGCATCCTGTATGTGGCTGCATATACAAAAATATATAAACAGCCAGACCCGGAACAACTACCGTAGGTCATACAAATGCTTGTTCCGTGCGGGAATCGATCCCACGACACGCAGCGCAGAAGCCATCGCTCAGCCTTTTTCTTTTTTTTTTACGTTTTTGCCAATTTTCTTACGTTTTTTTTCAATTTCCTGTAAATTGTCATCAGTGTCAGGTTGCATACAAATAACTTTATTGTTTCAGAGGTACATTACATAAAAAATAGGGCTCTGGTCTCCATACTAGTGTTCCCTGTGTCGTGTAGGCCAGTATATTTCATTGCAAAACAAAGAAATTTGCAAATTTACTTAAAAGAATTTAACAAAAACAGAAATATTAGGTACCTATAGAAATAAAAAAAATGATATTTCTAATGAGTGTAGTGTCTATGCATGTGTGTGAGAAACTGTATGTGTGTGTGGGATATGGGTGGGTGTGTGTTTGACTGGGAGGTATGGTGATGAAAAATGAGTCGCGCAAGTAACACATAATTATGTAGTTACAGAATTGTAAAAATTAAAATCATTAATACAAACCTCCAACTTCATGTAACCCCATTCAATAAGTTTTTCAAGAAAAAGTCATTCAATGGGGTTAAATGAACTAACGAGGGTTGTATTGATGATTTTAATGACTTACAAATAACGTAAGAAAATTTGAATCGCGGGCTACCCTACCGTTTACCGGTTTGGTATCACTATCTATCTATATATATAAAAGGAGAACTGACTGACTGACATATCAACGTACAGCCGAAACTACTGGGGCTAGGAATGTGAAATCTATATATATAAAAGGAGAACTGACTGACTGACATATCAACGTACAGCCGAAACTACTGGGGCTAGGAATGTGGAATTTTATACACGGCTTCCTATTATAATGTAGGGGAGCACTAAGAAGGGGTTTTTGGAAATTTAACCTTTAAGGGGGTGAAAAGGGGGAATTTTGTTTGTACGGAAAATGTACGTAACCCACGCGGACGAAGTCGCGGGCAAAGTGCTAGTGTACTATAAATAAATACAAACAAAATCTCCTTGTAACCATATACTTATAATAATTTATAACAAGGAATCACAGTGTTTATAAATTCAGCAAACAAAAACAACTAACCCATGAAGACATTTTTTTTTTTATTCATAGACAATATTATTATTCTGAATAAGAACAGTTTCACACTTAGCCAGGAGGCCAGTGCATTTGACGGCCTCCTAGAATGTGGATATGCAGGTGGTAGACACTCTGTGCCCCATTCTTGCCGTCGTTGATGACCAGGCGGAAGCCAGCCTTGTCCAGACCCTCCTTATGGGCAACTTTGCGAGCAGCAGTCAGCAAGTGTCCTGAAATAATTATAAAAATAAAAAATGAAGCTTGATAGAGAGGTGACCCGAGTACTAACAGTGATTATCTTATGAAGTCTATGATACAGCAATACAATATGATTGCAGTGATAAAAATTATATTATATGATAAAAACAGCCACTGTTGTTGCAGGTGTTATTTCTGCACAATTCTTGTAAAATAGTTACAAATACAAATACAAATACAAATCATTTATTTGCATAACACAGGTTGAGAGGATGTTACAAAAGGGTCATAAGGTACACTGTATTATAACCATGCCAGGTGTGCAAATATGTTAGGAACATTATGAGATTATAATTTATTCATATTCAGAGTTTATTAAGTTACAATGTCATTCAGGCTATAGGTGGTCAATATACACACAATTAAAAACACATACAATTAATATTTGAGTCAGTAATTTATAAGAAATAATAATGTCATGCAAATTAATAATGTCATAGTAATTAGATTATCCATCATATTTAAATATTGCACAGTTAAATTCTATTATTAAAATATAATATCTTTATCTTTTAAATAGTCTTTTACATCATAATAACATTTTTTAATTAGAAAGGTATATAATTTATTCTTAAATAGAGGAGTAGGTAACTTTTTAATCTCATCGGGTAATTTGTTATAAATCAGTGATGCCATACAAATAATACTTTTATTGAGTAGTGCCGTTTCCCCATACGGTATTTCTACATCTAATCTTTTTTTATCTCGTAACTGTCTATAGTAGCTTTTAAAGGCAGTCTTATAATAGCTTGGATTCGATTTCATAAATATATTTAATTCGTATATGTACAAGGAAGGTAATGTAAGGATTTTTAAATCTTTAAAGGAAGATTGACAGCTTGTAGTACTATCTAGATGGCACATTGCTCTGATGCATTTCTTTTGGGCCTTGAATACAAATTCCTTGTCTACCGAGTTGCCCCAGAATATTACACCATATCTTAAAATAGGCGCAACAAGTCCGTGATATGCCGTTAAGACGGCTTCTTTGTTGACAATTTTGGAAATTTTGTACAGAGCGAATGAGGATTTATTAATTCTTTTACAGAGATTATTTATATGTGTTTTCCATGACAAATTGTGATCTATATCAACTCCCAGAAATTTGGTATTTGTTACGGGCTGTACTCTCTGTCCATTGTAATTAACATTAATATGTTTAGGTTGAATTCTTTGGTAGAAGTGCATTATTTTTGTTTTGTCCATATTTATCTTAAGATTATTTTTTATTAACCATTGAATTATTGTACTTAATGTTTGATTGATTTCATCTTCATAATCATTTTGCTTGTCACATTTTATTATTACTGTGCTATCGTCCGCAAAAAGTACCATCGGTTGCTTGACGTGTCTAGGGAGATCATTAATATATACTAGGAAGAACAAGGGACCCAAAACAGTACCTTGTGGGACTCCAAATTCTATAGTTCTAGTGTGGGATCTATATTTGATCTCATTTCGTGTTTTCTGACATATTCGTGTAATTTCGGTGGCTTGTTTTCTGTTAGAAATATAAGACGAAATCAGGTCGAGCGCTTTACCTCTTATGCCGTACATATTTAATTTCTGGAGCAATACTTTGTGGTCAACACAGTCAAATGCTTTGCTCATGTCCATGAATATAGCACATATTGGATTTTTTTTGTCCATACCAGTTAAAACAGTTTTGATTAAGTCATAAATAGCAATGTTAATTGATTTTCCCTTGCGAAATCCTTTTTGTTCGCTTACCAAAATATTATGTTTTTCTAAAAAGTTGTATAGTCGGCTATATATGATTCTTTCAAATAGCTTTGAGAAGATGGGGATCAGAGCTATCGGTCTATAATTTCCCATATTTTGTTTGTCATCTTTTTTGTGGAGTGGAATTACAATAGATGTTTTAAGTTTTTCGGGGTAAATTCCATTAGAAATACAAAGATTTATTATGTAGCTTAGATGAGCAGCAATAGACTGTGACACGTGTTTTATAACTTTGGTGCAAATACCATCGTAACCCACGCTTTGGGTGTTTTTTAATTGCCTTATTTCCCTATCAACCTCTATTGGGGTTGTCGGGGCAAGAAAAATTGAATTTATATTAGTGTTGATGTTGTGATTCGAGGATGGTTTATTATTTTTAGAGTAAGATGTATTTATTGATTGTGATACTTGGTCAATAAAATAGTCATTAAAATGATTGGAAATTGATGTAGGATCACTAATTTTGACCTTATCTTTTAATACTTCAGTAATAGGTTCTTTGGGAAAGTTAAATTTAGAATTATTTATAATTGACCACGTGGCTTTTGATTTGTTCTGTGAAGTATTTATGTGATAGTTATTTTGTGACTTCTGTGTTAGGTATATAATTTTTTTAAACTTAGCAGCGTATTGCTTGAAAATATGTTTGTTTGTTTTTGTTGGATGGGCCCTATACTGCCATAGTAATTTTCTTTTTATTTTGCTACATATTTTAATACCTTTTGATATCCATTTACATTTTTTATTTAACGTTTTCGTTATTATTTTGTAAGGAAAACACAAATCATAGAAACATAGAAACAGTTCAAGAAACCGATCATAAGCTTCGTTAGGGTCATTTGTCAGATAAATGTCAGCAAAGGTCAAATTTTTCATACAGTCTCTAAACTTTTTAAGGTTGTCCTTACTATAATCACGTCTTCTAATACGCCAAGATTTTATAACACATGTCTTTTTAACCGGAACATGTAATAACTGGGCTGTATGATCAGATAATCCAAATTCAATTATATCACTTTTGCATCTAAAAGCATTATGAGCAAAGTTGTCAATGCAAGTGTTACTGCTAAGTCTAGTTGGATCTTTAATTTCTAGTTTCAAATTATGGCTTTCTAGAAAATTTTCGAAGTCTAGAGTTTGCCGGTTCCTTTTTAATATGTTGATATTAAAATCTCCGCATAAAACAATTTTCTTATTAGTGTTATCACAAATTTGGCGTAATAACTTTTCTAAATTATCGTAGAATACTGTTATACATGAGTTCGGTACTCTGTAAATACAAACTATTATAAGACCATGTTCCGTTAGTTCTATAGCACTATATTCTATGATTCCTTTAATCGAGTGTCTATTATTTAATACTATATATTGATGTCCAATTCTAGTAAATATACAAGCGCCTCCTCTATTTACGTTTCTTGAAAAACTAGCTGCTAAGTGAAAGTTGGGTAAATTAATAGTAGCCTCTTGTTCTGGCGTCATAAAATGTTCAGTAATACATATTACGTCAATGGGTTTATTCTTTAGTTCCAATTCCTCTAAATGTACCGCCAAATTATCAGATTTGTTTATAAGACCTGCAATATTTTGGTGTAGAATGCGAATATTATTATAAAAGAATAGTTAATAATAAAAATTTAAAATATTATATAATTAAGTTTTTTTGCATGCTGTGTCTATCGCATCATATTGTACACTATGCTTGTATCATATTGTTTATATTATTAAGATAAACAGTGGAACAATTTTAGATAGGCCAAATTTTACAGATTCCAATCTTTTTAGATGAGGCTAGCTGCTACTTTCTGTGCAGACAGAATGAACCCGTCAACCAATTGACCGTAGGATACAGACAGCTATCAGTTGTATCAACTATCAACTGATTGCCTGATAAGAAATAATAATAGTTCACAGTCTCTTTGAGAGCTCTATGGTATTAACAATTACTAGCGCACGGCTTGGTTTGAGTGAATTTTCCCACTAGATCACACTACTGGGATAAAAAGTATCCAAATTGTGCCAAATTTCATGCAAATCTGTTCAGAAGTTTTTGCATGAAAGAGTAAAGAGTAACGAACATCCATCTATTCTAACAAACTTTCACATCTTACTAATATTATAAATGCGAAAGTATGTTTGTTTGTTAACTTTTCACACCTAAACCACTGAACCGATTATCCTAAAATTTTTGCATAAACAATGTCAGGTGTACAGAAATGGACATAGGATACCTTTCATCCCGAAAAAAAGTACTGTTCCAGAGGAAAACAACAATAACGTTCATATGATAATAGATGGCGCAACATGTCTTTTGAATCATGATTGAATTATATTATTAAAAGCAGAGTACAACCCGAATTGATTGTCAAATTCTAAATTAACGCAAGCAAAGCCGTGGGCAAAAGCTAATTTATAATAAGTAGTAAATATCTAGTTGCTGTGCCCTACAATATTGCAATTCTATTAATCCATAAACCTTATTTATAGATAAATTCTTTTTACAATCAATAAAGTATTTATAATACAATCCAATCACAAGCAATATATCTTAAAAATCTTATTGGATATTAAATTAATAACCCTCCTTTTGGGCTTCGACGCAATCGGGTAAAAAGAGGTTGCATTAAAAATTACCGAGGAGTTGTTCATCACCATCTTCAGCCTTTGACAGCTGGGTGATGGGCTTCTTCGGGATCACCAGGATATGAGTCGGGGCTTGCGGGTTCACATCGTGGAACGCCAAACACTAAAATATAAAAGATAATATTTTGACAAAGTGTAACCTTACATTTTTTTTTTGCTTAGATAGTCATGAATGTTTTTTAAATTTATAAATTAATGGACCAAAGGGTCATCTTAGTCTATAATTTAGTCAAAGAGGACATTTCACACGAAAAATTGCATAGACTTGCAATAGTTTCGCGATTTTTTCAACAGACCAGCTGAGATAACAAATATCAGCAGGCCGGTTCGCTAAAATTTTTCATTTTAGCAAACCGGCCTAAGTACTATGAAAGACTTACCTGTTCGTCTTCGTAGACGATCTTTGCAGGTATCTCCTTCCTTAATATCTTTCCAAATATCGTATCGGCGGCCGGAGCGGCCGATTGGGCTAATTCTACCTCACCACCGGCCATTTTTATGAAGAAAATCACTAAAATTTTCTCCAGAAACGTCATTGCAGAGTTGCCAGATGACCGTATCGCGTTCTCCCCAAAACTTCCCCGAAATCCCCCCAAAATAGGGAATATGCAGGAGATAAAAATGCCTTGTATTGGCCCATAAAAACATTGTTGTACACTTGTTTAATTTTCTAAAACAACACTTATTTTACAATTTAATATTTTATGTAACGAAAATGAAACGGAACGCAACTCCAAAACGCATCGTCCCTCGATAGCGCCGGTGTATGTGTCTAAGAAACACTTTTATTTGAAAAGTACTTAAAGTTTCACTTAGATTTTATTATAATATTTTTATTGCAATGTTGAATAAAGCACATACAATTAGCAAAATTAATATATTAAGGGTAAAAAATTTGATGTAAACAAGACAGATAGAGGTAAATGACGTCACATAACATGACATGAATGGCCGCGACAATTACGGATGTTTGAACTGTAGTAGAAAATAATGAATATTTTTTTTGAGCGACAAGCAGTAGTTGAACTTATTTTTTAATTATTTTCTTGGGTTGATAATACTATATTTTATTGATTTAAATGAAGAAAAAATTACATGCATATTCCCTATTGAGGTTTTGAAAAAGAAAAAGGGCAAAATATTCTTTTATTAACGAAACAACAACAACAATACAACAACAACAAACAATTTTTGTACTATTTCAGCAATAGCTTCCATTACAGAATTCACATCTTCACTAGAATCGCCTGCAGTTTCGTGGTTTTTTTCTGAATGAAATCTCTTTAGCATAAATTGAACTGTGTTTATAATTAACACATCCTTCTAGCATTGAATATCTTATTCTCAAGATGAATTTGGCAGTGTGAATGGCTAATCTATATGTTGTTGCTTGTCACAACTGCGTTAGAAAAATGCAACGACAAAACTTCTAATGCCAATTTGCTAGCAACATAAAAATCCCCCAATTCCCTTCAAACCCAGTTTTTTTTCCCCACCCCTCCACGAATCCCCCCGAAAATACTGTCCCCCCATAACTTTAAAAAACCCTCAGTTTTGGGGGATTCCCCTTAACCTGGCAACACTGCGTCAACGTCATTCTTTCTTGACGTGCAAGTTTCTTTTTACGTAGATTGAGTGAATAAAACAAAATATAAATCAAACTTACTTTTTAATGATTATTAATTAAGTACATACACTAAAATATTTTTTCTTATTCTAATCGAATTCGAATTAATCTTACAGGTGCATTCTAAGTTGGAGCACCACTGTCCAGGCCACCTTTTAATATCTAGTTTTCTGCTTACAGTCTACATCCTGGCCCAACAGGCCACAACATATGATGCAGCGCTCTTTCGAACACATGAAAAGCCTTGAGACTTTTAGTACGATGCTCTTCATCAACCATCACATGATAACCAGTTCTGTCTAGACCCCTTTCTATGGCTAATTGTTTCGCTACCAACAGCATGTGGCCTGAAATAAAATAAATGACAATCGTAAAAGACTTGATCTGGAACATTAGACAGACCCAAACCGTTGGGTATTCCGGCCAACCTTTTGGGCCACGCTTTCCTGGTATGTGTAAGTCTCAAAAAAAATAATACTCAAAACTTAGCGGTTTTAAGAGAGAAGATCGTACTCCGAAGCGGGTGGAACAAAGCAGCCAATAATGATGGTGATGTTGCTGACACGGAGTTCCTCGAATGCAAGTCTGTTAGTCAAGTTGTGTAACGGTTTAGTCTCGGTAAGTCAAAAAGGTTTCTCCTACATAAATTACCGTCTGCTGTGTGCTATGAGGAATCAAAGCTATTTAAAATCCCTTTTAAAGCGTGGGCTAGCTACCCTTGATTATGTAATGAAACCTCAAATGTTAAATTGAACTTTATTACCTACGAAAAAGGCCACCACATCTGCCTTCCGCCAAGAATTTGAACATAAAACTGGTTTACGTCTTGACACGAATGAGGTCCTTCATTCATTACAACTCTGAAGCCTGTTTTGTCTATGCCTCTCTGTTTGGCGATGCGGCGCCCGACGATCAGCAGGTGACCTGAGTTTGTGTTATAATAAATCATTATTTTTAGCACTTCGGTAACATTTTTAAAAGTTCGGTTAAAATTGGAAAATGTTAAAATTCTTGGCGTTAGTCAGATTAGTAAAGGATGAAGTAAAAAAGTATTTAAAACTAAAATGAATCATTATCCTGTAGCATTAAAATAAGTGAGATAAGGGCAATTTATTAATAGGCTGATCATGATGATGAGACACAAAAACTACAAGTAACAGAATGATTCAGAATGTCGAAATCATCACTAACTACTAGGCAGTTATTCAAAAGAACCACCCAGCTGGCTGACCAAAACTTAATAAATAAGACAACTACCAATTCGACGGATTACGTTTGCCGCCAATATTTGACGCACAGAGGCGCCAAGCGGGCGGGCCGTACCATATTAAAAAAAATTAAACTCATTTATGATAAGGAGCTTAACTATGAATTAATTTAGTCTGTTAACTTAGTACTCATAGATTGAATTTTAACGGAGAAACAATAATTTATACTCGTAGATGCCCATCTTTAAATTGAATCTCCGTTAAAATTAATTATTCTTTAGTGACAGTGACGTCAACTGAAACGTCACATGTGACGGGAAACGTCACGCGCGTCACTTCGCGTCGACTGAAATGGAACATCCCGCAGCATTGAAACACAAGGCTGTGACCGTGTACAAGACCTCGCAGAAGGCCAAGGTTATAACCATGAGAAACGACCTCGACCTTGTACGAGTACAAAATGATTCACCTAGACTCATTCGAGGCCATTTTGCGTTACCTTGCGAATTGGCGCGTCCTTTGATAACGAATATTAATTTTGAACGTTATTATCTGTAGAAAAAAAAATTGGTAGTCATTGTGATTATTGTTTTTTTTAATCGGTGTTTATATCATTGAGCTTATCTTTGTTTGAAAATAGCATTATTGAATAAATATGAGTCATTAGTACCACAGTTTTGGCATAGTGCAGAATGTTCCACCCACTTACGGATGCCGAAAATTCAGGGGATTATTTCATGGGAATGAGCTGAATGTTGCCTGCTTCTGCCAATCATTGCAATTTTAAGCATTATGCCAATGTGTGCACTTGAAATTAATGGGGGACACGATGACAAGTTAGTGCGATCATAAATTCGACTGAAAAGGCGTGGTGGTGGATAGGGTTACGACGTGAAGAGACAAGGACATGCTATAATTATGATACTAACCTGACCAAGACAATTAGACAACTGATGTTGCGTACCTCTAACTGTATTTGTACGCAAGTTATTGTAGATTGAAAGTTTGTCTTATGTCCTGGGTCTGCTAGTAAGACACAAAAAGACAGATGTGAGTGGAAACGCCGGGACACCATACCGTACCGACATCATTATGTCAAGATAATGTACGACTTTGCTCGCTATCTTGGATGTGGAGACTTTCGTTTCTCGCAAGCCTCGTTACGGCAATCGATTTTTTTCGTTATTATTTAGCGATCGCAAGTTTGCGACAGCGTCGTTACGAATGTCGAGACTGCAGGTCCAGGACATACACTGACGTTGATGATTATGATGTTCTTCAGAAAGGTCAAATGCATAATACTCGCAACCAGCGTTCGTGTTTATAACAATAGACAACATTAAATATACTTATATGAACGTAAACGAACCAAAAGGAGTAGATACATAATGATCGTAGCAGGTTATGTTATGTAGTTTTTGCCTACCCTCATGAGAAAACGGCGTGGATTTGTGTATGGTATGCCCACGCTGGTATGTGATATGCCTAAGAGCCAGTCCACACGGCGCGTTACGTTGCGTTGCGTCGTCGCATCGCAAATATTTTGACGCATAGCCGGCCACATAGGTTCTGCGCCATCGCTGCGTTACTACGACGCGTTCCGTCGGCGCAGCGGCGACGCACAGTTGCGGCAAGCATTTTGTAAAAACATCGCTGTCAGTCTATCAACGCACAAGCAACTGAGTGCTGCCGCTCCAACGTCGCAATGAGTACACCCCCTCCCGCTTCGTCTCGGCGGCTGCTGTCCGTCATGTGTGCGTTGCGACGACGCAGGGCACCGTGTGTACACTTTAGTTATTTGTATGTAAAACAACGCAACGCAACGCGCCGTGTGGACTGGCTCTAAGAGACGATGACGAAAGTTAATTCTACTAACCTAATAGTACTTCATCATCTGCCGAAGTCTCTATTAGAGACGGTATTCTTTTCTTGGGTACCACTAGGAAATGTATGGGCGCCTGTTTGTTTCTTGTTTCGTCGAATACAACACACTGGAACAGATCATAGAAAAAATATTTCTGAAAAATTGTAAAAAATCCTGGAAAAAAAAATGGAATAAGGAAAATAAGTGCTGGCTTTTAAAGAGCGCAGCCGCGATGATTTGCAGCATAATACATAGTTACTAACAAAGATATAATAATGTTAATATTGACACATTGACACACACACAGTATTTCAGCATTGTTTGCTATTATCAACTGACTAGCCTTTTCCCAATTATATTGGGGTCGGCTTCGGGTCTAACCGGATGCAACTGTAAGTATACCAGTATTCTACATGGAGCGACTGCCTATCTGACCTCCACTACCCAGATAGTACTGGGTAGTACGATATCCCTTGGTAAGACTGGTACACACGGCGGCACGTGAAGCTGTATATTTCCAGTATAACTTGGCCTCGCTTTGTACAGATTTTCTATACAATGAAAGATCCGCATAAACTGGTTTTGTAAAGCTTCATTGGCCGTCGTGCGTACCTTAGGTTGTCAGACTTTTTGGGCCACTGACTACCTAACGACTGTCAAAGATCTACAAATGACACCCGGGACCAACGGCTTAACGTGCTTTCCGAGGCACGGAGGAAACTTGGTATATAATGGTGGTCACCCATCCACAGATCAACCTAGGCAAGCACGGCACGAGTTCCTCCATTGTTTGCTATTAACAGAACCTAATTTACATTTTATAAAATAAATTACCTGTTCGTCTTCGAATATAAACTGTGTTGGTTCCTTCCCGCCGTTAAATTCAGCAAAACTAGGTCTTTTTTGAGCCGCTGCGGTCGCCATTTTTAATTAAAAATAATAAACATATAATACGTATTACTACTGTTTAATATCAATAAGTTATATCCGATAATCACGTCTTATTTGTATATGCGTGTTTGGGAAAGATAAAACTCCAACCTGTAAATTGATAGATTAGGAAGTATTTATACATATTTGCCATCGCTTTCTACTACATATATATTTTGGTGTAAAAGAAAGAGATAGATATATAATAAAAACAGCCATTGAACGAGGAGAGGAAAACAAAATGACGAAATTAATTGAAATCGGAAATAAATTATGAATCGTTCGTTACGTTCCATTTCACGAAACTAGTTTAGTGCTGCATCGTTCTTTAGCGTGTGGCAACAGCTGTTGGAACTAACGCCGCCAATTTGTTTTTAAATACTTGAGACAATTTCACAAATCTTCGGTGAATTTCTAACACCACTTAAGTCAAAACTAGCAGTTTAATAGAAGAGCGAAAAAATTGCGTTATTAAACCCAGGTACCTACATACAAAACCTTTTAATATATATATATTTTTTTTTATTTATGTTTAAGTACTTCAAATTAGATAGAGTTGCTTGTTTCCACACAAACGTTGGGGCAGCTAATATCGTGTCCAGTTGTTTGCTCGTTACAGGAACTGATGGACGCTACTGAAGGCGTCAAAATCGTCCCCAAATTCTGGACTGTCTCAATATAGACTGCCATCGACACGCTAGAATGGTAAATAATAATAAATAATACCAACCTGCCACGGTTGAACCTCTCGGGAATGCTATCGCACGCGGCAGCATCGACGATGTGCTCGGCAGCAAGCTGTTTCTCGCTCTAGCAAATGATGGTTCCGAGCGACAGAAAAGGATAGGAGCATGGAAAAGTGCTGATAGATGAGGTTCAACCCCTTACAGTCTAGTTTTCCTCCACTTGTGATTAATTTCTAAGTAATATTTGAATGTCTTGTTTTACACGCATCCTCTAGCGCGGGTATGAATGACTGCGTCGAATTTTATACTGAAAGGCAATGCCGATAGAGTCCTTTATTCAGTGACACCATAAAGAGCGCGAGCGAGGATTTCCGCTTTCTGGAATCGGACCCAATAAAGCCACATTGGTACTTGTCAGGATGCCTACATCCGTTGGGCTATCACAATATGGATAGGTAAACAAAAACAATGCAATATAAACAAAACCATTTAATATATTAAGTTATAAATACATAACTTGGGCTATATACACGCACAATAATATAATACAATGCAGATCACAGTCTTATATGGTATTCAGTATGTTAAGATGTTGTTTGATGAGAAACACATTGTGAACTGGATACAAACAAATCATTCAAAAGTAATGTCAAAATATTAAGAAAATAAAACTTTGGTGTAACTGATGCAAATCCCGGTCGGACTTGCTCCCATCTGCCCCTATGCATACTGACCCTTTATTTATGGGCTCACATTAGAATAGAAGTACAATTGTCCCGTTTAGGCGCGAATTACACAGAAACGGCGTAAGGTGCGCCGCAGGCGTGGAATTTATAAGGAAACGAAAGAAAATTTTGCGTAAAAACGTTGCGTTTAAACGTTTTCATACATTTTGTATGAAAACGTTTTGAAGTGGCATCATGCCTGCGCCGCGCCTTCACCGTACGCCTTTTCTGTTTTCTTTGCGCCTTACGCGCTGCGTCGGCTGGTTTGTAGGGGAGGATGGCACATATCTAGTTTCATGAACCCGGATGCGGGACGGAATTTATATATATGTGTAAACTATCTTGTAGGTAGGTGTTCAAACTTGCGCAAGTAATCGCGTGACTTTCTAATCATTGAAACAACCCGACGAGCAAAGTTGCATCCCGCGTCCTTTCCGGGATTCGCCTTAGTGTGACCAAAGCTTTAACATACAGTAATTAATTTTATTATATGGAATGGAATTTTTATAAAATGGTGAATATTTTTGCTGATATTTTCAACGATAAATAAAAGTTATTCGAGATTGTGACTATATTACAATCATTAATCATTACATTAAAATGATATCTTATTGCACAATGTTGAGTCAAAAAATAAATAAAAAAAATGAGCGAGAAATTCTTCGTACTAGTCTACAGACGCCAGCACATCAAACTACTACAATCTGTCAAATTTCTTTAATAGATTTTACTACTACTGGTCGATGAAAGAGCTTATGAAAGGAAATCTTTCTTTGTCAACAAGCGAAAAATCGTGGACATATGGATCCCAGACTTGGTCAAGCCAAGTGCCAACGTGCAATCTACGCAACACCACACTGCGCTCCAAAACACAAAATACTGACGTTGCTCAAAAAGCCGCTAAGCAAAAGTGGGACTGGGCTGGCCATGACTGCCGCATGCACGACGAGCTAAATACACAGCCAGAAGGCGACGCGGTAGACCTCTCAGGAGATGGCGGGACGAGCTGGACAAAACTAACGACCAGTGGTCCACATTGGCTCTGGATCGAAGAATTTGGAAGTCATGGAGAGAGGCTTTTGCCCAGCAGTGGGGTGACAAAGGCTAACAGTATGCCAGTAGTAGATTTTCAACATAATCGCTCAACGTTGATTGGGAAAATTTGTCAGTTTCGGGTAGCTTGATATGCTGGTACTAGAAATAATGGATAAAACTATATTATGATCTAAAAAATATAATAATTTTAATAATTTAATGCTACAGAAATGTGATCCTCCTTCACAAAACCACCTACCGACCTCGACGTCATAACATCTTCCTATGTGACATGGAGAGACTGGTGGTGCAGGGCCAGGTGGAGGGCAAGAGATCACGCGGCCGATCACCAACTCGCTGGACTGACCTAATCAGGAAAGCTACTGAGTCCACCATGGTCCAGTGTACTCGCAACGTCTCCAACCGGCAGAAATGGAAGCATATCGCTGAAAAAGCAGTCCTCGGGGAAGTCAACGACCCACCGAACACCTCTCCGTGTACCTCGTCTGCGCAACCACGACCACTCTTACCAGAGTGTTTCGACTAAGAAGAAGAGACTGCCTATCTGACCTCCCGAATCTTACCGGGTAACACGACACCCCCTGAGAAAAATAGGTACAATAGACTTTCGGGCTTCGGACTACCCTTGACGACTGTCAACAATGACAACTAGGGCTTATTGCATATCGGAGGTGTCATTAAGTATGTAATGCCCGGTCAGTCATCCACGGATCGACCGCAGCAAGCGTTGCTTACCCTGGAAGATTGATGTAGCTGTTATTATTTAGCCACGAGCTCTTTTTAACATCACGCTTGTAATCACTGAAGGGTTGGGCAGAGGTGTACCTACACGAGACTTAAATAAGTCTCGTGTAATATGGGCGAGCCTATTTAGCACAGATCTAGACTCCGTAGCTGCTAAGGGGAAATTCCTCTGATGGAAAAAATTTGCCCGATCCGGGAATCGAACTCTGGGCCTCATGCTCAGTAGTCGGGACTGCAACCACTAGACCAACGATGACTGATGTGAGTGAAAAAATATAATTAAACAAAAATCAAATTTCTTAAAAAAACTATGTAAAACAAAGAAATATTTAAATTAATGGAAGATCTTCTTTTTAATTGAAAAGGAACTTAGCCTATATTTGTAACGTCATATGTCAGTAAATATTAAATATACTTACTTTGGTAATGCACTATATTATGTATTATAAAGGGTGTAAAAAGACCCTTAAAGAAAACGAAAACCACATATTCTGCTCATCATTGGGATCATTTTTTTCTTCTAGACAATACCTGGGAAACCACAGGTTCTGGAGATATTGAAGGTCAAAGTTCAAATTTTTTCACAAATTAAAAAAAAAAACACTTTTTAAGATTTTAACTTTACTTTAATTAACTCCATGACCCATAAACTATTCAAAGCATCCATCAGCACTAAGTTTTGAGTGCGTTACATTGAGTTTTACCGTGAAACATGATTTTTCACACCAAAAAAAAAAGTCGTTTCCCAGCAATAATTTTTGCGTAAAGTTACTTAGTTTGATGTACAGAATGCTTGGTTGACGGCTTCGTGAAGGGTCTGTTTACACCCTGTATACACAGAGAAACAAAATGCTTGAGCAGTTTTTGATTGACAACATCATCTGCCTAGCGTTTTCCTAACTATATTGGGGTCGGCTTCCAGTCTAACCGGATGCAGCTGAATACCAGTATTTTACATGGAGCGACTGCCTATCTGACCTCCACAACCCAGTTAGTACTGGGTAATACGATGTCCCTTGGCAAGACTGGTTTTCAGACTTTTTGGGCCACTGAATACCTAACAACTGTCAAAGATCTACCAATGACAGCCGGGACCAACGGCTTAACGTGCTTTCCGAGGCACGGAGGAACCTCGGTATGTAATGGATGGTCACCCATTCACAGACCAACCTAGGTAAGGACGGCTTAACCTAAAGATCAACCCGAGCGGCTGTTATTATTTAGCCACGAGCTCCTCTCATACCCATAGTAGGCATAACTATGTAATAGGGGCGAGCCTATTGCCATCAACCGGACACAATTTTTTTATTTATAAGCCCTTTCATTCTGAATTATTGTTTTTTTGTGGGTCAAGTATATATTTTAACTCAGCATGCCTCTTGGCAAAGACCTCCTCTAGCTGCTTCCATTGATTTCTATCTCCAACCACTTTCCTCCAGTACAGGGTGATTTCCACCAAACGGCTCGCATCGCATCGGATCGGATTTAACAATATTTAAATGTGTTCACAGTATTTAAAGTCTATATTACCAAGCCGCGCACAGCAGCTTGACCGCGAGCGTCTTCCACAACACGCGATCGTAGCCAAAAGTATGCTACGACGCGCAATCGGGTCCGTTCGCCCGTCTTCGTATCCGATCGAAAATTAGATCACTTCAACACGGTAGGAATGAAACTATTTGACTAGGCGCAAAAACGGATTCGTTCGCAAGCGACCGTCGCCGGACGCGATCGGCTGACGCCGCATCCTTTCCGATCCGAGCCTTTGGTGGAAATCATCCTTTAGGGCCCGCTAAAATCTCTCTCAAAAAAAAATTTCATCGTCCCATCTCCTTAGTGGTTTTTCCCTGGCTTCATTTACTATTTCTGGAATACCAATCCGTTATTATTTTACTCCGGGCACAGATGGTACTGTAATTTAACAATATAGTGCATAACCAAAGTACCTTAAGCTAAATTACATAATATTTACAAAATTATCTAGAATCACTTGATGTAGTAACTTTTTATAGTTTAAGTTACTAAAATAACTTATTTTAGTCGACTCGACTTCTTATATTAATGTTGGCATTATCGTATTGCTTTCATAGCATTCGTTGAAGCCGCCATTTTGGTAGAAAAAGAATTAAGGATGCGTGAGAGTAACAAATAATATTTATTAAATATACATTTAAAATAGTTAAATATAAGTCGCAAACTAATACGAACTAAACGAACGAACGAACGAACGACGAACGAACGACGAACTAACGAACTAGTGGCTAATTATATGACATATCTTTAGTGGTCAGGACGTACTCAGTGGGGTAATTATTCACCCCATTACGACATGTATATTTAAAAATATTAAACAAAAATGTGGCTTCAATGTAATGCTATTTAGAATGTTTTGAGCAATAAGCTTAACTTCGTTTTACAGTTAAATTCTAACTTAATCATTTTCACATTTTCAAACTTCTTTTCAAGGTAACAATTGCACTACGAAAATCGCCTTTACTGCTAATAAAGGCGCCGTGACTGTCAAATTGTTACCATTGATCTGCAGTTCAAGTTAACTGTCCAACGAAACTAAGCTTTCAGAACTGAACTAACACCGGTAGTAAAGTCCGCTCGTTAATTAAACCTAGTATAGTGTAAATATTCGAAAAGACTCGAGGACAAACTCGAATTTATTTACAATAATAACTTTATCTAGCACTATAGTGACAAGACAGCCATTCAAACCATGTTTTTTTAATTTAAATAATTACGAAAACCTGTTTCTGAAAACCCAATTTTTTTCTGGTATAGTCACACCAAGATTTGACAGCTGATCTGCCGCGCTAAGCATAAGAGCAGTAAGTATGTTTTGCAAAGTTTTCAGTAATTTTGTTTTTCCGGACTTCTTTTTTTAAGTTATATTAATTGTGATGATTGAAACGTGTAGCCCAAATTAAGCGCTTTTATATTCTTCACTCAATATTAGAATAGTTTTAAATGACGAAAATCCTTTTATATCTAGTATTACTTGAAGCAACTGAAACTGATCCTTAACGAAATGTAGTAGTTCCCGATAAGCTATTAAAACAGCTGTCAGCACATCTGGCAGAGCTCGTTGAGCTGATTCAGGATCAATATTTAACTCATTTTGTCAAAAATTGCACTTACTGCTGATATCGCTAGCGCGATTAGAAACATGATTAGGCTTTCAGAAACCGGTTCATTAATTCGTTACCGAGATAATTTTTGTGTTTTATTTTTACAGTTAAAACTCAACTGATGTTTCAAATAAATGACTTTTGAAGTCCGTTTTATCAATGTATTGCTCTGAATTTTCTTGCGCAGGTAAATTTATTCATACATTCCGGATATTTATAGCGTGGGGTCCACAAAAGCTCGATGCGGTGCAATATTTCGGTTTGACTTTGATTATCGAAATAAAAGCGGTTGTTTTCGTGACTGTATATGTGAACTTGAATATAAAATGCTAATACTTATACTGTGGGGTGCTGCAGTACCCCAAATGAGGAATATGGTAACCCAGGTAGGGCGATTCTGTGTCACTATCACTAGTCTTTTGGCTACAAATCTGGACTATGAGATGGGATCCCACCGTACTCCAGGTGGGGTGTCACAGTACCCCTTGAGTCACTATAGTTACTCTGTTGGCTATATATCTGGACTTCAATATAAAATGCTAGCACTCATACTATAGGGTACTGTGTGACCCCACACATTACCCAAGTTGGGGTCCAACAGTACCCGACCTGGGGTGCTACAGTACCCCTCGCATCACTATAGTTACACTGACAGCTGCACATGCGGAGTGGTACAAAAGGCTTAGCTTCGCTAGCCCCTCGTGGGATTGTACTTAGTCCACTGGAAGTCCGGCGCGAGGTACAACCAAGGCCTATGCACGTCACTATGCCGCGGTACGTTGTGCGGGGTAAACCAATCAGACCCCAGATGAGGTCCCACAGTAACCCAAGTGAAACACTATTGTTACCTACCCTATTAACTGCACTCCAGTCGGGGCTCAACAGTATCCCAGTCGGGGCTCAACAGTACCCCAGTCGGGGTCCCACAGTACTCCAGCTGGGGTCCCACAGTTCCCAACCTGGGGTGCCACAGTACCCCTCGCGTCACTATAGTTACTCTGTCGGCTGCACATTTGGAGTGGTACAAAAGGCTCAGCTTCGCTAGCCCCACGTGGGATTGTACTTGGTCCACTCGAAGTCCGGCGCGAGGTACACCCGACGCCCGTGCACGTAGCACGTCACTATGCCGCGATACGCTGTGCGGGGTACACCGCTCTGGGGAAAAGGAATTGAAATTAGAATTAAATCATTGTAGAATTTATAAATATTTCGTATTCATTTTATTTTTTCATGATTACACAACGCTTGCCGAGGTTGGTCCGAGGATGGGTGACCATCCAATACACACCGATACCTCTTAGTGGCTCGGTAAGAACAGTAAGTCGTATATCCCAGCTATCATTTGAAGACCTTAAATAGTCGTTATGGAACTTTCACTGTCACTTACTCCGTGATTTTCAATTATTATGACCTCCCGATATTGTGACGCTGTTGCAAGCGCCATGATCGCGGGATGTCGTTATGGTTAGCCCCAAGACTGGCAACCTTACCAGGGGTGTTATTACACAGTAACATAATTAGGTCGATCAGATAGGCAGTTTTAACGCTCGCGTTGGAAACTGTGAGCGTGGTCAGTATAGGAGTTGGCAACTCCTGTAAGGGTAATGATCCGCAACTTACCCTAAAGTCGTCCATGAGTTCTAGTCTCTTGGCGGCGCACTGGTAAGTCTTGGCATTACTGTACATGACAATAGCAGTCAACACTAGTAAGGGTAATGATCCGCCACTTACCCTAAAGTCATCCATGAGTCCTAGTCTCTTGGCGGCGCACTGGTAAGTCCTGGCATTGCTGTCCATGACACTAGCAGTCAACACTAGTTAGGGTAATGATCCGCCACTTACCCTAAAATCGTCCATGAGTCCTAGTCTCTTGGCGGCACGCTGGAAAGTTTTAGCGGTACTGTACATGACGCGCACGGCTGTCTGACTGTCGTTGTCACCGAATACTTCTTCTGCTGTCATTTCTGGTAGGTTTTCTAAGGTGCGTAGTAGGGTGTCGTCGTAATGTTCCTAGAAGGGAGCAAAAAATAATAAAATGTCTGGTCCATTACATGTTTACAAGTGTGTGTTGCCAGTGATTACATACGGGACCGAAACGTGGTCGCTCACAATGGGCCTCATCAGAAGACTTAAAGTCACCCAAAGGGTAATGGAGACGGCTACGCTCGGAATTTCCTTGAGTGATCGAATCAGAAATGAAGACATCCGCAAGAGAAGCAAGGTTACTGACGTAGCCCGAAGAATTGCCAAACTTAAGTGGCAGTGGGCAGCACATTGCTCGCAGAACGGATGGCCGATGGGGCCGAAAAGTTCTGGAGTGGCGACCGCGAACCGGAAGTCGTTGCGTTGGAAGGTCTCGCCCCGTCTTCGCACGGGTGCAATATACAGGGTGGGTAAAAATCGTGGATCAAACGAAACCAGGCGATATTTGGGGTTATCAGGGTTATTTTTTTAAAGTACTTTTTTTGTAGTGTTCTAAAGTAACAAATATATTTTTTCGTGAGATTTAAAAGATATTGAAAAAAGTGCCAATACTCATAAATCATGGTACCCGCTGTCATAAAAGCTACCTTTGTAGTGATGGTAATGATAAAGTTATACAATTTTGTATTATATTCAAATTGTATAACTTTATTTCCTTTATTTATTTTCACACATACTTTTTAAATTTTTAAATATTCTATACAAAAGATTATAAAAAAACATTTAAAAATATAAAAAATAGTAGCCCACCAGCACTGGGAACAGGGTCCGAGCCGCCGGTGGTCAGGGCTCTTGAGAGAGGAACCTCCTAACAATACGCGCCGTGTCCAGGAGTACAGCTTTCTGAATCAAGCCCTTGATCCAGCTGCCAAGCGCGAGCCTCTTCAGGTGTTGGTCGAGGCTCTTGGCAATTAAGCCATTAGCGGACACGACTATCGGCACAATGACTGCTGTATTCACGTCCCACATGTCGACAACCTCGTGAGCCAGATCTAGATATTTGAATTGTTTATCTTTCTCTGCTTTCAAGAGGTTCTCGTCATGCGGGACCGTTATATCAACAATCATTGCGCGACGCTCCAATCGATCTATCACCACAATGTCAGGTTTATTGGCAACAATAGTCCTGTCAGTGATGATAGATCGATCCCAGTATAACGTGATATTACCATTATCGAGAACTGGGTCGGGCGCATACTTATAGTATGGCACTTCTGATTCCACAAGGTTGTACTTCAAAGCAAGTTGCTGGTGGATAATCCTGGCAACGAGGTTGTGTCTATGCAAGTACTCTCCGTTAGCCAGACGAGAACACCCAGAAATAATGTGTCGGATCGATTCTCCCGGACGGTGGCATGCCCGACATATGTCAACCGTGCCATCCTTCACAATGTATTTCCGGTAGTGTAGTAACTTTATTATTAAGATCTGAGAACATTATGTTGTTGTCCCATGGTGAATGCTGCGTAAACCTATAATAAGCAAACATGCCAGCACTTTATGTTATTTTTATTGTTTTAAATTAATTCTCAGTATGTATTGCTGTTAGTGTACCAAATAAAAAAATAAATGATACATTTCTTAGAACACCATTTATTGTTTAAAAATAGGTACCCATTTTACTCTAATAGCCTATTTATTCAATATTTTGGGATTTTCTTAAAAAAAACACTGAAATAGTCATAACTTTTAAGGAGATCAAGTTAAGGCTCTGCCACAGAGATATTTTTTACTGCAAATAACCCCAGCTATCGCCCTGTTCCGTTTGATCTACGATTTTTTACCCACCTTGTATATTGCACCCGTGCCGCGTGCGCAGCCGGGGCGGGTCGCTAGTTAAAAATAAAGTATAGTACCCTTACCTTGAGCAAATAAGTGAGGTTCAGCTTGGTAAACTCCACATACTCCATGTTGAGTAGTATGTTGCGCAGATGCATTTCGAAGAACAGGCCTTTACTGACGCCAGTCTGTTGAAGATTAGAATAAAACTAATTAATATAAACAATTATATATGGATTGGTGATGGAGCTCGTGGCTAAATAATAACAGCCGCTCGGATCGATCTTTAGGTTAAACCCTGCTTGCTTAGGTTGGTCTGTGGATGGGTGACTAACCTAACCGAGTTTCCTCCGTGCCTCGGAAAGCACGTTAAGCAGTTGGTCCCGGCTGTCATTTGTAGATCTTTGACAGTCGTTAGGTAGTCAGTGGCCCGAAAAGTCTAACAACCAGTCTTACCAAGGGGTATCGTATTACCCAGTACTAACTAGGTTCTGGAGGCTTCATGTAAAATACTGGTATTCAGCTGCATCCGGTTAGACTGGAAACCGACCTAAACATGTTTGGAAAAGGTTAGGCTGATGATGAACTCAACATGGATTCTTTCCTTTAAATTATTTTGTTATAAATTTTGAACTTAAAACTATTATTTAATGAATGTTATCTTTAATTTCGCATGACTGTTATTACATTTTTTATTGTTATGTAGTTTTATTTAGCTATTGGCAAAATAAAATTAGGTTTTTTTATTATTTATTCACTTAACATAGCATCACGCCGGTAATCCCCGAAGGGTTGGTAATATTAGTACGACTATTAAATTACACTTAAACATAACTAGCGAAATGAGGTTTTCAGATAACAGGTGTTATGTTATGTGAGATAAGCATAACCGGCAGTAAAAACCAATTTCCATCGACTGGACCTTTGTAAAAATGAAACTTGACACTTACCTTTCCAAAAGAGTATGTTCTAGATATTTCAGGTCGTATACACGCTTTGCCATCTATGTTGACTGGATTACGAAGCCAATCGTCGAAGAAACTGGAACAGAAAATAAATAAAAGTTAAAAAACTAGTTTTTATTCAAATGGAAACAAAAAAAATAGGTTTATCTATCAATATTGAACGCGTATACAACGTTTCGTGTTCGTGGTATTAACTTTTGATGAGTGATGAGGCGATCCTGGCTGCAGGATCAAGTCATGCCTGTTAGAAAAATGTATTGCCACCAGACTATTCTTCTCCATAGACATCTACGCTTTGGAATAGGCAACTACAGTACTTTCACAAGTTATTAAGCCTTATGTCTGGGACTGTAGCTTCGCCTATATTCTTTGTTTTTCTGACATTCGAAAGTGCCTGTTATGGTCTAATTGTAATAAATGCTTTGAGTTTAGAATAGACTGATTAAGAAATAGTACATTTTGATATAAGTGGGGAAACTCTGTTATTGCATTCGAGACGGAATTAACACCCGAGCTGCAGGCGAGGGTGTTATGGAGCTGAGAAGTGCAGTAACAAATCCCCACGCGTATCACGCGTATAATAAAGCTGTGTCGGCTGCCACTTGTAGATGACAGTCGATACATTCGGAAGCCCGAAAGTCTGACAACCAGTCTTATCCAGAGCTATCGTATTAGGTAGGTCTGTGGGGGTCAGGGGGTCAGATAGACAATCGAAAATAAAATACAGGTGTTGAGCTGTTTGCCAAACAGTATATGATTAGGTATAAATGAGACAAAAGATGTAGTATAGTCTGGTTATAATTATCCAAAGGTGCATCTTATATACTAACGACTACGTGACGATAACAGACAGTAGAAACATTTAATAGATATTGAACGTGCGATAAAGAACATAAGATTGCGATGTAGATTGTAGATACAGCACAAAGATATTGTACTGTAACAGTACACCCCCCTTTAAAAGAAAAAAAAAAAAAAAAATATTATGGTAATAGTGTTTACAATATAAATTTGATCTAGACCTTACTAGTTATTTGCTGATGTATATAAATAATAATGCTATTGTACGCGGTGGAATTTGATGACGCCTGTTGTGGTGTTATTTGCTGACGTCTGTAATTTTGACTTAGCTGTTGCACGAGTGTTTATTATTTTTTATAGACGTACTACTGGCTTTACTTTACGTCCCGATCGTGTAGTGTACGTGTGTGAATGTCTGTCGTAATCCTTTGAATCTGGCACGTAGTTTGATTCGTCATTGATCATGAATGCTGGTTTCAATCTATCAATTGATATCACTGTCTCTTTATTCCTAATTCTAATGCAAAATGTTTTATCTGTTTTACTAATTACTGGGTAGGGTCCCTCATACGGCGGTGTCAGGGCTTTCTTCATTCTATCACACCGAACAAATACGTGTGAGCATTCTTTGAGTTCGGGATGCACAAATACAGCTTGGTTATGGTTTTTTCTTTTCGGAATTGATGTCATTTGTGTGATGTCCTTTTGAATTTGTTTTACAAATTCTTCGTACGTTGATAACTGTGCTGCTGATGACTCAAAAAATCCTCCAGGGAGTCGTATTGGCGTTCCATATGTCATCTCTGCTGAACTATAACCTGTGTCTTCTCGCAAGCTACTCCGCAACCCGAGTAAAACTGTTGGGATTTCTTTTAACCAATTTTCGTTGGATTCTCTTGTCATTAACGCTACCTTTAAAGTTCTATGAAATCTCTCTATCATTCCATTGGATTGCGGATGATAAGGTGTTGTCCTAATTTTATGTATTCCCAAAAATTGTGAGAGTGACTCAAATATTCTTGATTCAAACTGTCGGCCTTGATCCGTAGTAATGCGCAATGGACATCCAAAACGAGTAATCCATCCTTCGAAAAGTGTCTTGGCTACTGTTTCTGAAGTTATATCTTCTACCGGAAATATTTCGGGCCATGACGTACAACGATCTATGATTGTGATTAAATATCTCTTCCCTTGTGAAATCGGAAGTGGTCCGACGATGTCAATATGTAAATGTTCAAAACGTTGCGCTGTCATAAATGTACCAGGAGGTGATATCGTATGTCGTTGTATTTTTGATTTTTGGCAGGCTATACATGATCTACACCAATTATTGATATCTTTGTTCATATACGGCCATAAATACCTTTGGGTTATCATTTTTCTCGTAGTTCTTTTTCCTGGATGGCTCATACCATGAATGGTATCGAAAATTTGTTTGCGAAAATGCTTTGGTAAGTAGGGGCGGCTTTTTCCAGTAGACGTGTCGCAGGTGATGTTTATTGTGGAACCCGGAAGCGTAATGTTTTTGAATTTTAATCTTTTATTGTCATGTAATTTACTTAGTTCATTATCTGTTGATTGACATTTTTCCAATTCAGCGTAATCGATAGGTGATGGCACGTATATTTCCTCTATTCGAGATAAGGCATCGGCGGTAATATTGTCACGTCCGTTTATGTGTTGGATGTTGGTACTGTATTGTGAAATGAAATCTAACTGCCGGACCCGTCGCGGTGTATCGTTTGATGATGGTTTTTGGGAGAATGCGTATGTCAAAGGTCGGTGATCCGTAAATATTGTAAATTCTCTTCCCTCGATTAATCTGTGAAAATGTTTGACGGCCATGTATATTCCTAACAGCTCTCTGTCAAACGTAGAATATTTTTGTTGAGTTTCGCTCAATTTTTGTGAAAAAAAAACCTAATGGTTCCCAATTGCGTCCGGATTTTTGTTGTAAAACTCCACCAACGCAAGTAGCACTAGCGTCGGTCATGAGCGCTAGTGATGCGTTGCGGGAAGGATGCGCTGTTAATACTGCGTTTTTCATGCTTTCCTTGCATTTTTCGTAAGCTTTGTCTGCTTCCGTTGTCCAAGGAACAGGTGAATTATCGTTCTTTTTTGAACCATGTAGATATTCGTTTAAAATTCTTTGATTTTCCGCTGCGCGTGGAATATTACTTCTGTAGAAATTGACCATGCCCAAAAATCTTCTTAATTCTTGAATTGTTTTCGGTTTGGGAAATTCCATGATTGCTTTGTAATTTTCTTCGGTAGGTTGTATTCCTTGGCTCGTTATATGATAACCTAAGAAATCTATTTCCCTTCTGAGAAATTCGCATTTTTCGAGATTAATGGTTATTCCATTCTCGTGTAAACGTTTGAAAACCGTTTCTAAATGCTGATAATGCAAATCTTCGTTGTCCGATGCGATGAGACAGTCGTCTACATATATAAATACGAAATTTAAATCTCTAAATAAGGAATCCATGAATCGTTGAAATGTTTGTGCCGCATTGCGTAATCCGAAAGGCATTCTTAAGTACTCAAAAAGTCCGAAAGGCGTGATGATGGCTGTTTTCTCTATATCTTTAACAGGAATACAGTGGTATGCTTTGCGTATATCTATCTTGCTTAGTATCTTCTTATTTTCTAATATGTATGTAAAGTCAGTTAATCTTGGTAGTGGGTATTTGTCCGGTACTGTTGTGCTATTGAGCATTCGATAGTCTCCGCACGGTCTCCATTCGCCATTTTTCTTTTTTACCATATGTAATGGGCTTGCCCATGGGCTATCTGACGGTCGGCAAATTCCGAGTTCTATCATATTTTGAAATTCCTTTTTGGCTATGTCGTATTTTTCTGGAGGTAATGGTCTTGCCCGAGCTGCGACGGGTGGTCCTGTAGTGATAATGTGTTGTTCAATCTTATGTTTGGGCGCATTGCGTAGAGAGGACTCTTTCGTGATGTCTTCGTATTTGTTAAAAAGTTGCGTAATACGTGGATTCGTTCCCACTGCGATAGTACGAATTGTTTGCTGTGTCGCTTTTTCTGAAGTTACATGCGTTGTCAGCTCTGTAACTCTGTCGATAAGTTTGCGACCTGCTATGTCGACTAATAGTTTATAGTGCTCTAGAAAATCTGCTCCAATTATTGGTTGTGTAACATCGGCGATTATAAAATTCCATCTATAACATCGTTGTAGTCCTAAATCCAAGGTAAGCGTCTTCTCGCCGTAAGTCCTAATTTTAGTCCCATTTGCAGCGTATAGTGTGTATTGTTCATTTTGTAAAATTGAATATCTCTGTTGCTTGCTAATGACTGAGATATTTGCGCCCGTGTCAATCAAAAACTTCATACCACTTTTTCGGTCGGTAATGGTGAGGCGATTGGATGGGTGGATTGCACAGAGTTTCGCCGTTGTCTGTGCTCTTATTCGTTTCCCTGGTTCCGTACGTAAGTCATTGGTTTCCAACCGCATGGTTTAATGCAGTTCCTTGCATATTTTCCGAATCTTTCGTGGTAGTAACAAAATCGATTTGCTCCTCTATAGTTTGTTCTCGGCCTCATAACCGGGAATTGTTGACGTTTCTTGAAATGATTGTGCGTGTTGGGTCGATAGCCATATTGACCTTGCTGAATTGCGTCAATATCTATCTGTAATTTTGCTAGCTGGGTTAAAATGCATGCTGTATTGTTGTCGCTTGAAGTGTCGTTGCTAACAGCTGATATTCCGGTTACTTTTGAATTCATTATTACTTTGTCTGCAATTTGGCTCAGTTTGTCAATTTCCATGTCTTCCGTAACTGCTAGAACCGTAGTAACTGATGTTGGTAAAAGCCTGAACCATAGTAGTTTAATTGTTTCGTCACTGATTTTTCCTCTCCCGAGGACTCGCATTTGACGTAATAACTGCGAAGGTTTTTGATCACCGAGTTCTGTCTCTGATATTAATTTTTGAAACTGTCGCTGTTCTGTTTCTTCGTAACAATCAATTAAACGTTCCTTGATGTTTTTGTATTTATCTGTAGTCGGTGGTGAAGTGATTAGGTCACTAACCTGTAGTATTTCTTCCTTGGATAACTTTGCTATTACTGTACAGTATTTGTATTCGTCTCCTTGCTTCTGTGGTGCTAATATGGCTTCTAGTTGCGTGAACCATAATCTTGGTTGGTCTTTCCAAAATTCCGGAATGCGAGATAAAACCGAGGTGCCAGCAGCTACTTCAAGTGTTCCTTGCTGATTAATGTTCGCCTTGCACGGTGATTGTGCCATGTTTCTTGCTGCGTATTCGTTCGTCGGGGTCACCAATTTGCCAAACTTCTTGGCAGTATATGATTAGGTATAAATGAGACAAAAGATGTAGTATAGTCTGGTTATAATTATCCAAAGGTGCATCTTATATACTAACGACTACGTGACGATAACAGACAGTAGAAACATTTAATAGATATTGAACGTGCGATAAAGAACATAAGATTGCGATGTAGATTGTAGATACAGCACAAAGATATTGTACTGTAACAAGCTGTATTTGGTTAGACAGGAAGCCAGGTCCCCAAACCCCAACCCCTTGCCGGTGTGAAAAGACTGTGACGATGGTTGGTTGGTACTCACGCGACTGGCCACTTGGGCGCCAGCGTGGTCCAGGTGTCCTTCCTCAGCAACCAGCCTAAGCCCGGGAAGAAGTCAGTGCGATGCAGCAGCTCTGGACGGGACACGTCTATTACTCCCACCTTGCCGTTGTCGTTCCACGCTGATATGCACCTGGATAGGTTGAAGGAAACAAGCATTTAGGCCGCGTTTACACGATCAGAGGGTTTAAGCGCAGAAGGGTATAGTTCTGTTCAAACTTCATGGCGGTCCGGAAGTTAGCTGCGAGTGACGGTCTGCGCAGGTATAACGGTTCAAACTTTATGATGGTTCAGAACCTCTAACGTAAAGCTGCGCAGAACACAATTTTAAGTATCATCGGGTTGCAGAGGACGCATAGTCTTGATTCTATAATGCGCAGACCGTCACTCGCAGCTAACTTCCGAGCTGCCATTAAGTTTGGACAGAACTATATGCTTGGACCGAGTGGACTTGGATACCAACTCGGACGCAACTCGTATCGTGGCAGCCCATAATCCGAGCGCACTCGGATGGGTTGGTATGGGTTGCCACAATACGAGTTGCGTCCAGTAGGTACCCGAGTCTACTCAGACCGAGCATACTCTGATCGGGACAACGCTGCTTTTGTTAAATAAAATACGATAGCAATACTGTGGACTACAACTATTCACCAAGTAGTGAGATATCAAACCGAAAAGCGGTGCGTGACCTTGACATTTTTATCACGGTGTTTAATTTTCCAGAATTAAATCAGATTATACCTGTTAACCTGTATTTAAAGATGATATCCTGATTTTTTTAAAGATACTTTGTACCAAAAAAATACACGTGATTTCGGGTAGGGGTAGTCTAAAACCTCACCACCTTGGGGGAAGGGGGGGGGGGGGGGGAAAAAGTTGTTAAAAAACATCACGTAGTTAATGGACGACCCCTTATGTCAAAGAAGTAATTGTTATTCCACTATTTTGTTTACTTATTATTTCGCTTTTGAATTCAGGCTCTCTCTTTGCTTGTGACTATACGCAGTTATACATAGAGGTCCTCTTAACTCAATCTTCTTTCGATGATCTTCTAGAAGGTGTTGAACTGGTTTTATCCATGAAATGGTAATGCGTCCAAGTTTTGTAAAAATAAAAGGAAAAAAATATATTAAAACTTACCACAGCGTACTATCCTTGAGTAGCAAAGGATATGTGCCAAGGAAGTACTCGAAGAAATCCGGGGATATGTCGAGGTCATCTGTAAATTGCAACAGTTAATTTTAATTTATATTTTTTTATTCGTACTTATTTCATAGGTCTTGGACCTATGAAGTTGCCCTTCTACAATACTGGCAATTTTGAATGTAATTTATGTATGGCTGGCAAAGGATTCCAAATTCGAATGAATATCTATACATATAATAAAATTGTAACAGGCCGATGTCTGTACATTGAAGATATTGGAAAAAAAATATATATGGGGGGTCTTTATTAGAGCAACAGAAGCCAAAACAACAGTTTTTAGAATTTTTGTCTGTCTGTATGTTTGTATGAACATCAAGCAAAAACTACTTTTTATTTGAACGCAGTTTTCACCGCTCATCTGCTAGATGACTTAAAATATAGGCTAAATAAGAAATAGAGTTTGTTGCCTCCCGTTCACCTGACTTCTTCAAGAAGAACATTGAAGAATTACCAGGCCTGGCAGAGATGCATCGATAGCATGGGTACATACTTGTTGATTAATAGGAATCTTCTTTATCGTGTGGTTAGTGCTTAACCTGGTGTCAGAATTTTTATACCGCCCATGGGCCTTGGCTTTACATGCCGTCGAGAAATATCTCTAGGGCATGTAGAGTTCGTCATTGAAGCAAATTTTTTATATCTTTTGTTATTTTAATAAAAAAAATTAAAAATAAACTTACTTTATGAGTACAAAACAGCAATTTCATTTGGGGTCTTAATTGTTTCCCGGTAAATGTTATTTATTTATTTATATCTTGGTGTGTGACAGAAATGTTGTAAAAAATCCAGCAAGCAAAATACTAGGTCATCGAAATAATCGAGTTAAAAGCCTTTTAACATTTTATATACTCCATTACTTATGTAAGGGCTCTTCAAACGTTACTGATAACACCTTTATTTAGTACTAGCACTTTGCCCGCGACTTCATCCGCGTGGGTTACGTACATTTTCCATACAAACAAAATTCCCCCTTTTCACCCCCTTAAAGGTTAAATTTCCAAAAACCCCTTCTTATTGCTCCCCTACATTGTAATAGGAAGCCGTGTATAAAATTTCACATTCCTAGCCCCAGTAGTTTCGGCTGTACGTTGATATGTCAGTCAGTCAGTTCTCCTTTTATATATATATATATAAATATATATATAATATAAATATAGATATATAGAAGATAGAAGATAGATAGATAGATATCGCTCCACTGGACTGCGGTAGGTAATATGCGTTTGATTCTATAATTCAATATTTAATCTTTGAATGTAGGTTTAACATTTTCAGAACGACTGATTATTTCGTTTATTCGTTTAAATACATATTTTACATATTTTTAAATATTTCTTTAAAAAAAAAACATTTAAAAATATAAAAAATAGTAGTCCACCGGTGTCGGGAGCAGGGTCCAAGCTAACGGTGGTTAGGGCTCCAGAGACAGGAACCTCCTCATAATGCGAGCCGTATCGAGGGGTACTGCTTTCTGAATCAAGCCCTTGATCCAACCGCCTAAGGAGAGCCTCGAAAGATGGTCGTCGAGGCTCAGAACGACTGATTATTATTATGATAATATGTACAAGCAGAATTTTTTCATTTCATGTTCGATTCCAAGGTCGGGCAAAGTGTTATTGGGTTTTTACGCTAGGAATTTCTGGATTTGTGTTTTTACTTTATCTCACAATTATTTTTCCTCCTTGCTTATCAATTGGTACTATGAGCCATATCGACTAGGTATGCATAATAAGTTACTGATTACCGATAAACATTCCAGCAATTTCCCCCCTATCAATTTACTGTTATTTCAAGCAAATTAGCATTGTTTTTACATTGTATTCATCTATATATATAAAATTCAAAGTCCTGACTGACTGACTGATATATCAACGCACAGCCCAAACCGCTGGTCCTAGAGACATGAAATTTGGAGGGTGTATTCTTTGTGAAGGGTAGGTATCCACTAAGAAAGGGTTTTTCGAAATTCCACCCCTAAGAGGGTGAAATGGGGTGTTGAATTTTCTATGAAACTTTTTATTCTCGCAGTCGATTGACTTGAAAATTAGTGTACATACTTTTCAGATAAAATTATGAGATACGTGTATCACAGTTTTTCCAAAATCATCCCCCAATTTAAAAATTTAATGTCTTGGTTGGCTGACTGATATATCAATGCACAGCCCAAACCGCTGGTCCTAGAGACATGAAATTTGGTGGGTGTTTTCTTTGTGAAGGGTAGGTATCCACTATGAAAGGATTTTTCGAAATTCCACCCCTAAGAGGGTGAAATTGGGTGTTGAATTTTCTATGAAACTTTTTATTCTCGCAGTCGATTGACTTGACAATTTGTGTACATACTCTTCAGATAAAATTATGAGATACATGTATCACAGTTTTTCCAAAATCATCCCCCAATTTAAGAATTCACTGTCGACTGGCTGACTGATACATCAACGCACAGCCCAATCGGCTGGTTCTAGAGACATAAAATTTGGAGGGTGCGTTCTTTGTGAAGAGTAAGTATCTGCTAAGAAACAGTTTTTTTAATTCCACCCCTAAGAGGGTGAAATGGGAAACTTTCTGTGAAACTTTTTATTCTCTGAGTCGATTGACTTGAAAATTTGTATACATACTTTTCAATTAAAATTATGAGATACGTGTATCACAGTTTTTTCAAAAATCAAAATCATCCCCCAACAGAGTCAAATAGGGCTTCGAAGCTCACGTAGACGGGCGCATGGCGCGCAGGGCGTGCGGGGCACGGGAGTATTTACCTATTAAGTAAGTAGGTAGGATTTTTCTGAGGAAGACGTCTGTAAATATGGTTTATTCCACAGATTTTTGCGTTTGCTCGTGATACACGACATCGATATTAAATGTTATGTAAAAGTTTAATGTCTTTAAATAGATTCCTAATTAATCATTTGATTGTTGTCACCGGTGTCCAATCTCAAACCAAGGTATCAATATTCACATAACAATATGTAAAGTACCTAATTGATATTACTATGAACTAATATTTGCAAGTTATAAGCAACTATATAAAAACCATGTATCTGCTTTACATAAATAGATTACTTATTATCCCAGAAGTAAGATCCCGTGGGCAATTCCCGAACTCCACGCGGGCGAAGCCGCGGGCATAAGCTAGTTTAAGTATATATTAATATTTACTTATATGTGTATTTAAATATAATATTTTAGGTTAAGTTAGGTAAGGCACATAAACACATTATTCTCTTCCTTTTCTCACACACTATTGTCTACATTTATTTTTCATTTCTCCTTTTGCAGGTCTGCTGGCAGAAATTTTTTAATAAGCAGTACCTATGTACTCATATATTATAATGTTTTTTTCCTGTGTTGTCTACTGTGTGTACATAAATAGTAAAATAAATAAATAAAACTCTTTAATACATAGTTGTATTTTATAACGTCAATTTATATTAGCTAGTGAGACTCGACAGGCGAGATGGGTGTATCGATATTCATCATAGGATTAGCCTTTTCCCAACTATGTTGGGGTCGGCTAGGTACCTGTCAAGCCGGATATACCAGTATTTTACATGGAGCGACTGCCTATCCGACCTCCACAACGCAGTTAGTACTGGGTATTGCGATACCCCTTGGTAAGACTGGTTGTCAGACTTCGTTGTTCAGACTCGGGCCACTATAATAACTATAAAGGGTGTAAACAGACCCTTAACGAAGCCGAAAGGCACTTCTTCTCCCCGTCACTGCGATATTTTTTTTGTTCTAGACCATACCTGGGAACCTTCTAGTTACGGAGATATTGGAGGTCAAAGTTCCAATTTTTTTACAAGTTTTTTTTTAAACACCACTTTTAACGGTTTTAAGTTTACTTTAATTAACTCCATGACGCGTTTACTATTCAAAGCATCCATCAGCACTAAGATGTGAGTGCGTTACATTGAGTTTTACCGTAAAACCTGATCTTTCACCCTAAAAAAAAAAGTCGTTCCCCAGCAATAATTTTTGCGTTGCGTTACTTAGTTTGATGTACAGAATGCTTGGTTGAGGGCTTCGTGAAGGGTCTGTTTACACCTTGTATGTACAAATGGGTCTACAAATGGCAGCCGGGACTAACGGCTTAACGTGCTTTCTGAGGCACGGAGGAAACTCGTTATGTTCTGCTGAGATTACTGAGATTTACAAACCCAATATAACAGTCTGCCCGACTCCAAAATAGTTAGAAAATGGGCTGTGAAAACTGCATTCAGAATCTTAAAAAAGATTTCGGTCATACTATCAGTCTATTCTGTTGTGTGTATTAACAATACCTCATGATTGGTGCACAAGGTCGTCTGACCAAACGGACGAGTCCACCATTGTATGTTTACATAATGACTTTCATACGAAGCCATTGAAATGGACTACATTCTATTTGGTAGAATTATGAGGAGCGTGTAATTTTGGTCAGGTCTAGAGATGTGCCGTTGCCGGCAATATTGCTCAAAGTGGGAATATTGGTGGCAATATTGCCAGCAATATTGCCGGGAGTGGAAATATTTGGGAATATTGCTTAATTGTAAGTCAAATTAAGTACGGAAACTGTGTACAGCACTTAAAATTAGTGTTTACAGGCCATAATCTACATTATATACAATAAAATATTGTTTTGGGTAAAATTGCCAATAATGCCAGCATTTTTGGCAATATTCCCGGTATTTTACCGGCAATATTGCCCATGTTGCCGCTCACGATAGTGAATATAAGAAATAACACATAAATATTAAGATAAGAATTGACGATCGTTGTGTAGTGAATAAAAGGCATAAATTCGAATAATTTCTTTAAATGTTGTACTTGTTTTTCATGCAAAATCACATAACAAAAACAACGAGTATAAGTATGTAATATGGAAATAACAAAGTGTAAATCTTTACAAATCTATATCTATCAATTTTTTTTTTATGATCGATATTATATTACGCAAATATAACTAAACGGTGATTACACCTGCAATAATAATTAAATATATTGGTGCGCGCCTTCAATGGTTGGGTCATGCCGGTTTTAATGTACTCTTTCGGCATACTCAAATGGACTCAGACCGAACTCGATGCCCTAGATAGGAGAGTTCGTACACTGCTGACCGCAAACCGGATGCATCACCCACGATCATCGGTGATGAGGCTGTACATCCCGCGGAAGTGCGGGGGTCGAGGCTTTTTAAATGCGAAGACCCTCCACAACCGCGAGGTGTGCAGTGTCAGAGAATATTTTTTAAAAGCCGAGGTGAGTATGTACCGAGATGTGGTCGCAGTGAACAAGGGACTCACCCCGCTGTCCATGGCTAAAGAGAATTGGCGCAAACCTGTTGTACTTACTACCGATGACCGCAAGGAAGTATGGCACGGCAAGGAGCTTCACGAGCGCTTCTACCGGGCTCTTCATGGGCCTGATGTAGATTTTCTAGCGTCCGTGTCCTGGCTACTCTTCGGCGACCTCTTTGGGGAAACTGAAGGTTTTGTCTGTGCGATTATGGACGAAGTTATGTTGACGAACAACTACCGGAAGTATATTATGAAGGACGGGACGGTTGACGTGTGTCGGGCATGCCACCGTCCGGGTGAGTCCATCAGACATATTATTTCCGGTTGTTCTCGTCTGGCTAACGGCGAGTACTTGCACAGGCACAACCAAGTAGCCAGGATTATTCACCAGCAACTTGCCTTGAAATATAAACTTGTGGAATCTGAGGTATCGTACTACAAGTATGTGCCCGACCCAGTTCTCGAGAAAGACCATGTCACATCGTACTGGGATCGGTCTATCATTACTGACAGGACTGTTGTCGCCAATAAGCCTGACATTGTAGTGATAGACTGATCAGCGCGCCGCGTAATGATAGTCGATGTAACCATCCCGCATGACGAGAACCTCGTGAAAGCTGAGAAAGAGAAACAAATAAAATATCTCGACTTGGCACATGAGGTTGTCGACATGTGGAATGTGAACTCGGCTATCATTGTGCCGATTGTCGTGACGGCCAATGGCCTTATGGCCAAGAGCCTCGACGACCATCTTTAGAGGCTCTCCTTAGGCGGTTGGATCAGGGGCCTGATTCAGAAGGCATTACTCCTCGATACGGCTCGCATGTGAGGAGGTTCCTGTCTCTGGAGCCCTAACCACCGGTAGCTTGGACCCTGCTCCCGACACCGGCGGACCACTATTTTTATATTTTTAAATGTTTTTTTTTATATTTAAAAATGTCAAAAATGTGTATATACAATGAATAAAGGAATATTAAATATATTGGTATTATTTGACAGGCAACATTGGCAATATTGCCAATGCTGCTGGCAATATTGGTATTTTACCGGCAGTGGCAACATTGGGAATATTGCCGGTAGCGGCAATATTGCCACCAGGCACATCACTAGTCAGGTCTGATCCTTTTGCTGTAGTCTCTTTTACGGTGTTCATCACTGATCTAGGGGGCGTCCATTAATTACGTGAGGTGTTTAAGAGGGGGTGGGGGGGAGATCGAGCCAAATCTCACCCAATCTCACGAGGGAGGGAGGGGGGTCTCTGCAAATATCACTTAATTTTTTTCCCGCAAGAAACAGTGCAAAAATTGCGTTAAAACTAGGTTTAAAATATGGCTAAATCCTACACAATAATATTTAATTATAAATATTTAACGAAAATAATAATAAAGCTAATCTTTTTTTAATAAATCCAACCCAATAAGTACACATTAACGTATTTACACTAAACTACGCATTTTGATAAATCTCACGCGAGATTGGGTCAGGGGGGGCGGGGGTCAAACCAAATCTCCCGACATCTCACCAAGGGGGTAGGGGGGGGGGGTCGAAAAATCGCCAAAATTACCTCACGTAATTAATGGACGCCTCCTATTGACAAATTCGTTCTTATATGTGTGAAGACGTGGCCTTGCGACTGAAGTGGTAAATTATAGACAGATATAGGTGGGGTCGCGTCAGTCCTTTTTTATCGTTTATTATTCAAAACATTATGCTACAATCGATTGTGAAAAACATAAACATACCAACACAAACCATCGCGGGTTATGCCAACACAACTCGATGCCACAATTCTAATGAACGATGCACCGTGGTACACCGTGTAAAATTAACGAAACAAGGCAAGAGTTTATGTACATACTCGTACATAATATAGGGTGACTGGTCATTAGTGACGGATACTTAAATACGTGATTGTCCTCATGACAACAAATAACTTTCCCAAAGAAACATTTTTTTTACAGCCGTATGAAATTCACACGCGCGCGCCTGTGACCTATCAGCTGTTAGCCGTTTAAAAAAACGTTTCCTTGGGAAAGTTCTTTGTTATCATGAGTACAATCACGTGTTATGAATCGGCCGCTAATTACCAGTCACCCCTATGAAGGGTATAAAAAGACCCTTAACGAAGCCGAAAGGTACTTGTTCTCCCCGTCAATGCGATCATTTTTTTGTTCTAGACCATACCTGAGAACCTTCTAGTTACGGAGATATTGGGGGTCAAAGTTCCAACTTTTTCACAAGTTTTTTTTAAAATACATGTTTCTAATGTAAGATTTTTACTTTAAATACCTTCACGACCCCCGTACTATTCAATCCATTCATCAGCACAATGTTTTGAGCGCGTTACATTGAGTCCTACCGTAAAACGTGATTTTTCACCCCAAAACAAAAGTCATTTCCCAGCAATTTTTTTTTGCGTAAAGTTACTTAGTTTGATGTACAGAATGCTTGGTTGAAGGCTTCGTGAAGGATCTGTTTACACCCTGTATATGCTCACATTATTTGCTTCTTTCGGCTAGTTTGTACGATGATAAGAGTCCAAGGAGGTAACATGTCCCCGCTAATCAACGTTAATGCGGGTTACAATAATACTGTCATGTAAATACGTTCCGCTTTCCGTTTTGGTCTACTTGGTAATATTATGTTTGTGGAGAAAAATGTTTTACGTTTCTTAAGCGCCAAAGTTACCGAAATACTATTATTTCTGGCACCTATAACTTTTAGTGTCTAGCGGATGGGAAATCATCAAATGACTCCCCCCACCCCGCCGCTCTGGGCGGAGTGGAAGGGAGTGTCAGACTTTTACTGACTAAAACTAATCCATGTTCCTTCTTTGCCCTTTGTGTTCCAGGGCCGCGGTATCTCTTTCGAACAGTCTCGCAGCCCCGGCAGGCATCTTGTAGTCCCCTGAACTTATATTTCAGAACTTAATACACTATTGTAATGACCTTGAAATTATACTGACCTTCAACAATAATGACGGCTTCATGTCCCAGCGTCTCAAACACATGGTTGAGCGCGAACTTGAAGTGCCTGGCGATCTTGTAGTACCCTCTGAACTTGACCTTGGCCCTGGGCAGCACTATTTCTGACAGGTCTGGCTGTCGGACCACGGATATGGTCGGGTCGGAGACCGTGTACGATTTTATGACTTCATATGTGCGGTTGTGGCCGCAATCCTGGTGGACAAATGGAAAGTCAGAGAGTTAGAAATTAATAAAATAATAATGATGATGATGCTGCTTGAACTTTATTCCTATTCTTTTTTGTCGTTTTTTTTATTTTTTATAACGAAATTGGCGTGCTCTTGACCTCGATCACGCCTGATGGAAAGCGATAGACGAGGTCTATGATGGAACGAGCGTGCCCAGAAGATGCCTGTTCACTCTTGCTTTGAAGGCAGACGGGTTAAATGTGGCAGGGAACACAGATGCCGGCAGAGAGTTCCACACTTTGGCTGTGCGCATAATAAACGTGGAGGAGAAACGCTCGTCGGGATATCAACCAAGCAAATCTTTAGTGTAAGTTATCAAGATGGATTTAGATGGATTACAAGTCCAAGATTTAAACAGGCTGGAAGGGACATATTAGGGTCAGCTTCCAGTCAAACCAGATGCAGCTGAATACCAGTATTCTACATGGAGCGACTGCCTATCTGACCCCCACAACCCAGTTAGTACTGGGTAATACGATACCCGTTGGTAAAACTAGTTGTCAGACTTTTTGGGCCACTGACTGCTTAACGACTGTCAAAGATCTACAAATGACAGCCAGGACTAACTAACTGCTTAACGTGCGTGAAAGTGCCAAGATCGTCGCAAAATTTTGGGTCGACACGATTTAGATTGTAATTGATACGCTAAGATGAAGAAAATAATTAGAGTTCAAACGACGAAGACATTATTACCCCCTTCTTTCGAATCAAGTTGAAGTTCAAAAAAATCAAGTACGAATATCGCCTTTGTGAATCTATACTAATATTATAAAGCTGAAGAGTTTGTTTGGTTGAACGCGCTAATCTCAGGAACTACTGGTTCGAATTGAAAAATTCTTTTAGTGTTGGATAGTCCATTTATCGAGGAAGGCTATATAACATCACGCTAAGACCAAAAGGAGCAGAGCATCAATGAAAAATGTTGTAAAACGGGGAAAATTGTATTTTTATAAAAAAATCACGCGGACGGAGGTCGCGGGCAACAGCTAGTTCTATCATAAATACGGTAAGTATTCAAGTTGTCTTTGAAAACAAGTGTCCAACGGTGAAAGAAAACATCGTCACAAGATCTTTTTGGTCTCAAATTCCAACGAACACAATAACATAGTGAAGTGAACCGCCATTATAATCAATGCTCGTGCATTCTACAGGGTGTAAACGGACCCTTCACGAAGCCGTTAACCAAGCATTCTGTACATCAAACTAAGCAACCCTACACTAAAATTATTGCTGGGAAACGACTTTTTTTTTGGGGTGAAAAATAACCTTTTACGGTAAAACATTTTGCTTATGGGTGCATTGAATAGTAAACGGGTGTTGGATAAAGTAAAGTTATAACATTAAAAATTTGTTTTAAAAAAAAATTATGTGAAAAAGTTGGAACTTTGACCCCCAATAACTCCGTAACTAGAAGGTTCCCAGGTAAGTTCTAGCTAGAACAAAAAAATGATCGCAATAGCGGAGAGAATAAGTGCCTTTAGGTTTCGCTAAGGTTCTATTTACACCCTTTATAGTTGACTAATTTATAAAACTTACGTACGTACGTATACGTAGGTATAGGTTGGTGTTAATTGGCTCACCCCCTATTAAACACTAGCTGTTCCCCGCGACCTTCGTCCGCGTCAAGTTATTAAAAATACAATTTTCCCCGTTTTTGCAACATTTTTCATTGCTGCTACGCTCCTATTGGTCGTAGCGTGATGATATATAGCCTATAGCCTTCCTCGATAAATGGACTACCCAACACTGAAAGAATCATTCAAATCGGACCAGTAGTTCCAGAGATTAGCGCGTTCAAACAAACAAACAAACAAACAAACAAACAGCTTTATAATATTAAGTATAGATAAATGGCGAAATGTGAGTGTATTATAGTTACACCTCTGGCTAATCCTTCGCGGATTACAGGCGTGATCTTATATTGTGTACTAGCTGTTGCCCTTGACCGCGTGATTACTATAAAAAATATGACTTCCCTTTTTTAATCGAATTTTGTTAACAATTTTTATTTTTTGCACGGAAACTTAATTATTTTTCTCAAATAAAAGCTTGCCTTAATAATTAGACCTTATAACATCAGCTATCTGCCAGTAAAAGTCCCGTCAAAGTCGGTCCAGCCGTTTCGGAGATTAGCCGGAACAAACAGACAGACAAAAAATGTGTTTAGCATTGTTTAGCATATGCATTCAGTAAAAAGCTGTTATTTCGATATTAGGTACAGACACTTCAATTTTATTTATTTGTATTGATATTCAAATAAAGACCACTTTAAAAAGTGGGTACTAAAACAGTTAATATCGATAACACGATTAACTGTATCACGCAAACTATTCCAGTGACATCAATAATGCAGGCACTTGTGAATTATTGAGTGTCTTTCGATGGCGGCCATGACCGATTTTTACTGTCATAAAACATAATTTTACACCTTTCTTTGAACATAATATAACGCCAGTACTCCCAGACAGGATTAGACAGAGGTAAGAGGTGTAAGAGTACACCCACATTTCAAAGATACGTTTGTCCCATGTACTCCCAAAGAGTCCCAAGATTTTGTAACAATATTTTGATTGAAAAGAGTGTCCGTGGAGTTTCTTGCCCATTCTTCTCCATATAGATCTACACCTTGGAATGGGCAACTACAGTACTTTCACAAGTTATTATGCCTTGTGTCTGTGACTGTAGCTTCGCTTTCTTTGTTTTTTTGTGACATTCAAAAGTGCCTGTAGTGGTCTAATTGAAATAAATGCTTTAAGTTTGAGTTTAATAGGGAGCGCGCCTATTGCCATCAACATGGGATAAATGGGTCCGGGGTGTAACTAAAAAAATCCTGATGATGGAAAAACCCGCTAACACTTTGGCCGACTTACAAATGGAATCAAGGACATTTTTTTTTTTTTTTTTGGTAAATCATCAAATGATTCGTCCCGCTCTGGGCGGAGTGGAAGGGAGTGTCAGACTTTTACTGACTAAAACCCATCCATGTTCTTTCTTTGCCCTTTGTGTTCCAGGGCCGCGGTATCTCTTTCGAACAGTCCCGCAGCCCAAGAATCTAGTACCTTAAAGCTCAGCATTAGACTAGCGAGGCAGTCATCATCTGTCTGCCTTTTCCCAACTATATTGGGGTCGGCTCCCGGTCTAACCGGATGCAGCTGAATACCAGTATTTTACATGGAGCGACTGCCTATCTGACCTTGGTAAGACTGGTTGACAGACTTTTTGGGCCACTGACTACCTAACGACTGTCAAAGATCTACAAATGACACCCGGGACTAACGGCTTAACGTGCTTTCCGAGGTACGGAGGAAATTCGGTATGTAATGGGTGGTCACCCATCCACAGACCAACCTAGGCAAGCACGGCTTAACCTAAAGATCGACCCGAGCGGCTGTTATTATTAAGCCACGAGCTCCTCACCACCAGCGAGGCAGTCTTTCTTTGAAATACGAAAAAAATGTTTATAAAGGGTGTAAAATGACCCTTTACGAAGCCGAAAGGCACTTATTTTTGTTCTAGACCATACCTGGGAACCTTCTAGTTACGGAGATTATGGGGGTCAAAATTCCAACTTTTTTTTAAAATATATGTTTTTATAGTAAGATTTTTACTTTAAACACCTCCACGACCGTCCAATTCAATTCATCCATCAGCACAATGTTCTGGGTGCGTTACATGAAGTCCTACCGTAAAACGTAATTTTTCACCCCAAAAAAAAAAAAATCGTTTCCCAGCAATAATTTTTGCGTACAGTTACTTAGTTTGATGTACAGAATGCTTGGTTGACGGCTTCGTGAAGGGTCGGTTTACACCCTGTATGTAGATTCCACTCTTTATATGCTTGTAAAATGGCAATCATAAAAACTGCATTACTCTTATCGTCGCAGCGTAGTACATGAGCCGTTTACCACTTCGTCTGATTATAAAATGCAATCACCTTTCCAAGGGCATACATATGGAAATATGAATCGACTTTCATGTTTATGTGGGACTATTCGTGGCTAAGTACTTTTTTTTTGGATGGGAATTCATCAAATAACCCCCCCCCCCCCGCTCTGGGCGGAGTGGGAGGGAGTGTTAGGTTAATGACTAAACCCATCCATGTATCTTCTTTGCACTTTGTGTTCCAGGGCCGCGGTATCTCTTTCGAACAGTCCCGCAGCCCCGGCAAGCATCGGCCCTTGGTTTTTGCTGACATCTCTTTGAGGCGCGCGTCTAACACGAACGCGCCGACACGGCCTGTCGTCATAAGACGGACGGACGGTGAGCTAACCCGTGGCTAAGTACTAACAGGCGTCCGGGTCGATCGAAGGACAAGCAACATTTGCTGAGGTCGGTCCGCAGACGAATGGTCGCTGTCATTCTGAGATCTTTGACAGTCATTGCGGGTAGTCAGTAGCTTGAAATTCTGACAACCAGTCTCACCAAGGGGTATCGCGTTACCCAATAATTTGTGGACGTCAAATAGGCTATCGCTCCATGTAAAAGATTAGTATTCAGCTGCATTAGGTTAGACTGGGAGCCGAAACTAACGTATTGGGACAATGCTAGCATTTGATCCTTGATTATTTGTATGCTTTTGGACAAACAAGCAGGAGGCTCATCTTAAAGTAAGTCCGGAAACGGTTGCGCACATACTCCTTGAATGCACCGGCGTCACCCAAATCCGCGAGGAGACTCTTGGAACACCAAGATCCCTTGCGGATGTCCTGAGAAGACCGCGAAGTTTGAGCTGCTACTGAAGGGAGGTGGGCTGGTTGGAGTAACGGCCACCATGGCTCACGTACAATGGTCCACTTTAAGAACTAATGCGGAAACCAAATCCCTTAACATAGAACAGAGATAGTAAGTCCGCATATGCAATACCAGACGCGCGTTGTAATATTAGTAGCAAAGCTGACATGTTATGTTTGCTGCCACGGCGTTGGCGTGAGTTCCAGCGCAAAGGTCACTTTGACTGCATACGTTGGGGCTCAGAGGGCAGGATAGCAGGATATAGTTTGCAAGTGTCTGTTTACTTACTCAAATCGCTGTAACTGCACGCGTAGCATAACCCCCGTAGAGACGGGTTTTGTCGACGGAAGAATCGACAAAATGACAGATCGAAAAAAGAAATCAGTCATTTTGTCGATTCTTTCGTCGACAAAATCCGTTCCTACGGTGGTCATGCTACGCGTGCTGGTCTACGCAAATAACTAAGTAGGTATACATATACAGGTGGAAGCTTGTAATTAGCAACCCTACTGTCTCTACTTATGCATTTTAGTCTGTAAGCTTTCTTTAAAATTAAATAAATAAGTAAGCGGAAGCTGAAAATGTTTGGTCCTTAATACCAATTAAAACAATACTTGTATGGAAGACCTATGAAGGCAGTGAAAATCCTCACTAATAAGATTTTACTACGAAGTACCAATTGTTGCAAATACGAAAGTGACATTACTTGTCAGAAATGTTTTAACGACAACTGCTGAAGCCATCTCGGTACAAAGATTTAAATTTTGGTGTTTTTTTTTTGTTCTTTTTTACGTAGCAACGGAGGAGCTCGTGGCTAAATAATAACAGCCACTCGGGTCGATCTTTAGGTTAAGCCGTGCTTGCCTAGTTTAGATGTGTGACCACCCTTTACATACCGAGTTTCCTCCGTGCCTCGGAAAGCACGTTAAGCCGATGATCCCGACTGTCATTTGTAGATCTTTGACAGCCGGTACAGGTAGTCAGTGGCTCAAAAAGTCTGACAACCTGTCTTATGAAGGGGTATCGTATTACCCAGTACTAACTGGGTTGTCGCTCCATGTAAAATACTGGTATTCGGCTGCATCCGGTTAGACTGGAAGCCGACCCCAACATAGTTGGGAAAAGGCTAGGCAGATGATGATGATGAAACGATTGCGTGTCCAAGTAGACCGCTGCAAACATAATCTGGCGAAGTGGGGTATTATTGATTCCTCCAAAGCCGAGTGCGAGTCGGCGCCCCTAAACAGACTATGTCCCACCTCCGGGAGTGCGCGTTTGCGCTGCAATAAACGTGGCCACCTAGTGGCCCCAAATTATACACCATGACTTTTTAGTCGTCTTACAAAGGTGGTCCACTCAATGTGCCCGACATAAAATAGTTCTAGGCGCGATTTTTTTCTTTACCTACCATAATAGGTACAAAGAAAAATAAAGAAAAATTAGAAAAAAATATGAAACATACTGTTATACATACCCAGCGCTCGAGTCCAGTAGATCATCACTCACAACAGGGTGTTTTAACTACGTCATGCGTCATAATGTTGAATAATATTTTTATTTTTAAATTATTCAAATCTCATAAAATACCTATTTTTTTTTATGAATGCTTAGTAGTCATTGGATACATGAAGTGTGCTGCCGTTATAAAACAACTAAAAAGTCACGGTGTATACATATGTGTGTTTCAACATTGTGTATGTGTGCGTGGGCTGCTTCCCTGCCCTGCCTAAGAATTAAACACTGAGCAGCACAACTAGGCTGCAGTTCACTACCAGGAAGCAGGTGCGCTGTGAACTGCTGTGGGCTGATGATGGAGTAAGACACTTACCTGACTGACTATAATAGGAAAAATCTCCTTGCTAGGTCTAAACTTGACTAAGTTGTCCAGACAGCGCTTCACCGTGATCCTGTCGCAGGCTATCACTAATACAGGCAGGATTGTTTGAGCGGCATCTGCAATTAGACAATATTTTATTAATACTAGGTTATACACGGAGCTTCGCCCGTGTGGAGTTCGGCAGTTTGCTGAACTGGGCCTATTTGGCGCAGCCGTGAGCCACACAATTATCTCTTTTTTTCTTGTTTAGATTTAAGTTTTTTATTTTATTTTTTGTTGTGTACACTTGTGGCTTGTGCCAAATAAATACGTTTTCTTTCTTTCTTTCTAGTTGTCCCAAGGGATCGTACTACCGGGATAAAAGGTATCCAGGTTATAAAACTATCTGTGTTTCATTTCAAATCGGTTCAGTAGTATTTCGGTGAAAGAGTAACAAACAAAAATCCATTCATCCTCACATTTTTTTGCATTAATAATTGTATTGTATAACGGGCTGGTTTCCGCAACTCCACGTCAAAGCGCGTATTTTGCGTGCGGATTAATAATTGTAGTAAGATTGGGTCTCTCCCCGGTCTTGTCGGATTGCCGTTACACTACGAGAGTAAAGGAACAAAGACTGCCACCTGTGTTGGCTAATCTCTGTTGAGATTGGCTGCCGTGGCCGAAATGCAGTCGGGTGGAAATAATTAATGGTGGGTGGTTTCTTGTTTTAAAGACCGCAAGACGAGGGATTCTTTTCTAGCTGGTTCGATTTTCGAATCTACCAATGGAGATTTTCAGTGGAGTAGTAGTTTTTCCAGGAGTACAAAATTTTGTCTCTCCCAAGCCTAGACATATATTAGTATATTATATTATTATTATTATCATATATTATATTATTTATATCTATGAGGTCTCAGTATTTGTTAAGGTCAATAAAAACTTGTTTACATTAACCTCAGAAGTGAATTGGCAACAACGTGACGTATTTCTCCTCTGTGTGCGCCGATAATATACAGCCTTTTTTCTTTTTTTTTCTGAGGGGAAATCATCAAATGACCCCTCCCGCTCTGGGCTGGGTGGAAGGGAGTGTCAGGTCAGACTCGTACTGACTAAAACCCATCCATGTTCCTTTTTTGTCCTTCGTGTTCCAGGGCCGCGGTATCTCTTTCGAACAAATCCGCAGCCGGCAGACATCGGCCCTTGCGCGCGTGGAACACGAACGCGCCGTCGACACGGCCTGTCGTCATAAGACGGACTGACGGCGAGCTAGCCCATTACTCACCGTCCACAGGCCCGCGACATATACCTTAATGCACAAAAGTGTGTTTCACATGGCTCCTGTAATTTTCAATAAATTACCTAAAGAAATAAGGGCAGTGAATACTGGCTTATTTAAGAAAATTCTTGAGAGCCTTTTAGTTAATATTATGTTACTATAACTTGAACGACAATTTTTCAAAACTTAAGACCTTACAGTGACGTCTAGTATTATCAATTCTAAGCATGATCTTTAAATAATTAATATGTAAATGTATTGTAATAAGTCTAGGTATGACATTGGAATAATTTAAATATTATTCGTTTATTAATTTTTCTTACATACTAATTACATTTTTATCAACAAAAAATATACAGGGTGTTTGGTAGATGGGTGCAAAGCCTGAAGGGGGTGATAACTTAGACCATTTAGAACTTTTTTTTTTTTTAGACCGTTTAGGGCGGCCGAACGTGGATTGGTCCCCACTTCCTGCCAGATAATTTAAATGGAGAAAATTACCTGGAATTCCTTCAAAACTATCTCCCAGAGCTTCTGGACGAGACCGAAATACCAATATTGGCAATGAGAAGACTTATGATTATTCAACAAGATGGTTGTCCAGCACACTGGACCCTAAACGTGAGAGAACATTTAAATAACTGTTTCCCAGAGAGCTGGATTGACAGAGACGGGCCCATCCCTTGGCCACCTCGATCACCCGATTTAACTCCTGTGGATTTTTTCATTTGGGGACGGGCCAAGGAGCTCGTCTACACGCACGTTGAAATTTCAACTAGAGAAGAATTAATAGAAAGATTCAAACGGCTTTTGAAGTCATGAAGCAGGAGATGAAATTAAAAATCACGACTACAGAAGTGAGAAGACGGGCACGCGCTTGTATAAGAAACCGCGGTCAACATTTTGAACGTGAACAATAAATTATTTTAACAAAAATGTTGCATTATTTTGGTCTGTTTAAAAATTAAATATTCGACCTCAATTTGCTTTGTACATCCTAATTCCAAGAGTTGATGAGACATCTGCGTAAATAGTACCTCAAAAGAAAGGGCAATAACCAAGCATGTTTTTAAAAAGGTTTGAACAACTGAGGCTATTTTTCTTATTTTTTTATTAAGCCGTAAACAAAACATTTCCTTGATTTTTAAAAGTTTCTTAAACTTGAATATGGCGTAGAATGTTTCTCTGATGACACAGATGCCTGGGAATTATTTTGTTTGAGTAATCACACATTACATAAATAAAAAATAATAACATAACTGCTTTTACTGGACACTATTAACAAATAATTGAAAAAAAATGGATATTACTGTTAAAAACCTTAGAGTTTCAAAAAAAAATACAAGGAACAGACTTCGTCTAAGACAAGTTTAGCTTAATAAGTTCTAAATGGTCTAAGTTATCACCCCCTTCAGGCTTTGCACCCATCTACCAAACACCCTGTATATGTCGCATCCTGACACATAGGACCCTGGCCAGGACGTACTGAGTGACTTACTTAGTGTCAAACAGTTGTGGGCACAGAATGGGATACGGGTAAACTAGAGAAATAGCTCCTTTAACTTGTACACAGTTCATTGTTACAGAGTCAATTACTAACACTGCCGTACTAACTAAATACTCTGAACTTAAAAGGAAACACAGAGCAGTTCCTAAGCCAGTAGGTGTCGCGACCACGTCTCAACAATCACTGTCCCTCCCATCGACACCATACTCCCTAGGCTCTGCACAACGCCAAACAAAGACGCTTGTGTTTATTTTTAAGTACAAACTCATCAGGATCCGACATATAAAACATTTAAAATACAAAAAATAGTAGCCCACCGGTATCGGGAACAGGGTCCAAGCTACCGGCGGTCCAGAGAGCTCCAGAGAGAGGAACCTCCTAACAATACGCGCCGTGTCCAGGAGTACCGCTTTCTGAATCAAGCCCTTAATCCAGCTACCTAACGAGAGCCTCCTCAGGAATTAGTCGAGGCTCTTGGCAATTAAGCCATTGGCTGAAACGACTATCGGCACAATGATCGCTGAACTCACATCCCACATGTAGACAACCTCGCGAGCCAAGTCAAGATACTTGATTTGCTTATCTTTCTCGGCTTTTACGAGGTTCTCGTCATGCGGGACCGTTATGTCAACAATCATTGCGCGCCGCTCTGATCGATCCACCACAACCATACCAGGCTTATTGGCTACAAAAGTCCTGTCAGTGATGATAGATTGATCCCAGTACAATGTGATATTGCCATTTTCGAGAACTGGGTCGGGCACATACCTATAGTACGGCATTTCCGATTCCACAAGGCTGTAATTAAGAGCAAGTTGCTGATGCATAATCCTAGCTACAAGGTTGTTTCTATGCAAGTTCTCTCCGTTAGCCAGACGAGAACACCCGGAGATAATGTGACGTATTCGCCTGGACGGTGGCATGACAAATATTATTATTATTAAATAAAAGAAAAAGATAAGAAGGACATTGCATTAATTTAATATCTTAAAATATTGTTATCTAATTTTATACACTTTAATGTCAATCTGGCAAACCCAAACCATGATTGTATACATTTTGCGTGCCTTACGGTAGAATCACTTGAAACATGTAAATTTTATAACACCATTGTAATTGTGTTTTCTGCAAAAATAAATAATTTGAAATTGAAACCAATTTATTTTAATTTATGCTATTTTCGGTCTCATTTTTACAATAGAGTTAAAAAAAAATTTGTCCGTGAGAGTCCAACATACCTTTCTTACTTTTTTTTTCTATGATGCATGTTTAGATATCAATACCAATTACGGAGTTTCGCTATTTAATTTAATTTGACCTAGTATAATTTAGACCACTTTAAGTTCCGTAAAACATAAAAAATCCTCGTATATTTCTATGACAAACATTTACCAGAAAGGTATGGTTCTGTTAAAACTTTATGGCAGCTCTAATGTTAGCTACGAATGACGGTCTGCGCATTATACAATCAAGATGATACGTCCAGCCGTTTGGTGGAAATCATCCTTAATTGGGATCCCAGGCCTTAGTGCTTGCTGCGGGACTGTTCGAAAGAGATACCGTGGCCCTGGAACACAAAGGGCAATGAAGGAACATGGATGGGTTTTAGTCAGTAAGAGTCTGACACTCCCTCCCACTCCACCCAGAGCGGGAGAAGTCATTTGATGATTTCCCATCCTTAAAAAAAAAAGGCCTTAGTGCTTTTTTTATTTTGATTTGTACCTTGACTTTCTACTTAACATAATTATGTATGGTCACTGCCAGTAAACTGAAATAGTACTGACATTGAGCGATTCGTGCAATCATAGCTCATAGCGTCACAAATTGAGAATATTTCCAACGATTTTCAGTACAATTGTCTTCTCAAGGACTGCTGTAATTTGCTTGTTTTACTAAAGTAGTACTGCAGAAGCGTAGAACGCATTTAGGTAGTTAGTTTTTAAGGGTCTGTACCTCAAAAGGAAAAAATGGAACCCTTATAGGATCACTCGCGTGTCTGTCTGTCTGTCTGTCCGGTTGTCAATGACAGCCGGGACCAACGGCTTAACGTGCTTTCCGAGGCACGGAGGAAACTCGGTATGTAATGGGTGGTCACCGATCCACAGACCAACCTAGGCAAGCACGGCTTAAGTCAAGAGAAGTCAAGAGTAACTTTCGTCCGCAGGTTTGTTCGGAATAAAAGGTTGTACATTTTATGTACCCGTGTCATGGTTAATCAGTATACTAAATTTTATCGAAATCCGTTCAGCCGACAAGGATTGAGGACGTGAAATACAAAGAAACTAACTTTCACATTTAGAATATTAGTGAGCTCAAAAAATGCATTGCCAACAAAATATAACAAACATAAATAATACCCTAATTGGCATAATTAAACCCTATTTAACAAAAACAAACTCTATTCCAACCATTTAAAGGTTGAAATCCACCTATCCAGCTATTACATTGTAGGTAAATGAAAAATAAACCTTGTCCCATCCACATAAGAGTAAAATTCTCCTATCCAAAAATTACACTGTGAGCCAACAAAACACAGGTCAGTCAATAATAATGATAAGCCATGATATTGTGATAAAAACTTCATCTGTCCACATCTGGCTGGCATATGGGAGATAAAAATGTGAATTTGTGTTAATTCTTTTACTGATAAGTTTGTCAGATGTGTAATTTTTTATCTGTGTAGATAACTGATTTCACTGTACTAAAAACTTTCTACTATGCCTAATGATACACAAAACTCAAAGCATTTATTTCAATTAGTCCATTACAGGCACTTTTGAATGTCAGAAAAAAAAAAAGCGAAGCTACAGACACAAACACAAGGCATAATAACTTGTGAAAGTACTGTAGTTGCCCATTCCAAGGCGTAGATCTCTATGGAGAAGAATGGGCAAGAAACTCCATGGACACTCTTTTCAATCAAAATATTGTTACAAAATCTTGATTACATCATTCATGTGGAGACTATATATTTATGTGAGAATGATGTATAAAGAAGTGCAGAGCTAAGAGCGTCCAGAGTAAAAAGATATAAATAAAAACATTCTAAAGCCAATATTGTTTCTATAAAATGGCTAGTAAAAATAAATATTCTTTCATTGTGTATGTACCTATTCTTTCATTGTGTAAGTACCTAGAAGGTGACCTTATAGCGACACAATTAAAGAAACAGAATATTTGTTTAAGTTGTGGGTTCAAATAATGACTATACAGATAAATAAATATTTTTTCATTGTGTAAGTACCTATAAGGTGACCTATAATATAAATTATAAATATATAATATATAAATATATATAAGGTAAGGTGTAATATACTATACTAATATTATAAAGCTGAAGAGTTTGTTTGGTTAAACGCGCTAATCTCAGGAACTACTGGCTCGAATTGAATAAATCTTTTAGAGTTGAATTGCTCATTTATCGAGGAAGGCTATAGGCTATATAACATCACGCTACAACTAATAGGAGCGGAGCAGCAATGAAAAATGTTGCAAAAACGGGGAAAATTGTGTTTTTAATAATTTTACGCAAACGAAGGTCGCGGGGAACAGCTAGTGGAAGAATATTTGTACATATGGCATTTAAGTTGTGGGTTCAAATAATGACTATACAGATAAATAAATATTCTTTCATTGTGTAAGTACGTATAAGGTGACCTTATGAAAGAATATTTGTACATATACAAAGACTATATGGAGACAGACAGAAATCACCTGGCAGACCAAAGAAAATGGCGGGATAATCTGGACCAAACAAAAAAGCAGTGGTCCACGTTAGTCTTGAATCGAAAACGCTGGAAGACATGGAGTAGGCTTTACCTAGTAGTACCCAGTAGTAAAACTCCTGATGAGCTTGGTAAAGTCTGAATTGAATTATAATTTTTAAATAAATAAATAAATTCATTTAATTCAGATATCACAAAATCCGTATACCAATGGACTTATACTAACTACTTATATTACATACGTGGTAATCCACAGTCCATTAGCATTAACAATAGTCTGACTAGACATTGTTGGATTTTGAATGCTTGGCTCAGCACCAAAGTTTCCAAATAAAAAAAATAAAAAAAAACTGCATCTTTTTATTTAGGCAGGTATAGGGATCGCCTAATCCTAGCCTAGTAGTGAAAATGAGCATGAAAAATTGTATTTTAGTTACTGTTTAAAAAAAAACTACAATAACGGCTGTTATTGTCTATTATACCTTTATATTTAACAGACTGGACAGAATGGGAAATCCCTATTAGCAAAAGCACTTACAAAAGTGTGATTCCCATTACTCAACAATTTTCCTTTTAAACACAATAATGTAACTCATCGGGAATCCATTGTTTACTAATATTACAGACACAAGACAGACACTGTTGTCTGTCTGTAACCTTTCATGCTGTAATGTCTGTTAAAACAGAATACTCACAATACCACAATAGTAACATCTGTCCATAACTTCATTCTGTATGACAGTTACAATAACATAATGCAACATATTATCCACGCAAACACATGTGTCGAACAAACAGTTGTCTATGTGAGACCTGAATTGAAAATGATAGAATACTTGTGGAGTCTGACAACCAGTCTTACCAAGGAGTATCGTATTACCCAGTACTAACTGGGTTGTGGAGGTCAGATAGGCTGTCGCTCCATGTAAAATACTGGTATTCAGCTGCTGATAGACTGGAAGCCAACCTCAATCTAGTTGGGAAAAGGCTAGGCATATGCTGACTGCCTCGCTGGTCTAATGCAAAGGGCAAAGAAGGAACATGGATGGGTTTTAGTCAGTAAGAGTCTGACACTCCCTCCCACTCCACCCAGAGCGGGAGAAGTCATTTGATGATTTCCCCTACGTAAAAAAAAAAAAAAAATACTTGTGGAGTCTTTACTTTTTTTTTTTGAAGTCTGCATTGACTTATAATTATTGCGAATGGGACTGGGGATGAAAACATTAGTCTGACTACCCGCTGTTACATTTCAAGGCTCGGCTCAGTGCAGTTGAAAATTCAAGTGTAAAAGACACTTGAATTTTAGTTATTAAAAAAAACCCATAAAGGCAGAAAGTAAGTTTGCTTGTTTGTTACCTTTTCTCGCCTAAACCACTGCACCGATCATCCTGAAATTTTGTATGTAAGTAGTCAGGTGTACAGAAACGGACATAGACTACCTTTCATCCCGAGAAAAAGTACTGTTCCCGAGGAAAATTACAATAACGTTCTTATGACAAAAGATGGCGCCACGTGTCTTTCAAATCATGATTGGATTATATTATTACAAGCAGAGTACAACCCGAATTGGTTGTCAAATTCTAAATCAATGCGAGCACAGCCGGCAAAAGCTAGTGTAATGCCTTTATATTTCTAACAAAGAGCATTCTAGACAGTGGTATTTCTCTGTTTCAATTAAATCCCTTTCTTACTAGTACAATAGACACATCACAATAGTACCATGATCTGTCTATAATTTCATGCTCAACGGTTACAATAGCTGAACACATCAGACACGCTAACACTTGTGTCAATATCAGGTTCAATGACATTATGTTTGCTGACCATTTAGTGTGACTTATTTATGTACACGCATTCGCCTTAACCTTTTGAATGGCATTGTCACATATACGTGACAAGCAAGCGCGTGCCCTGTACAAGCGACACAAATATGTGACAAAATGGTAGGTGAAATTGTGGCTTGGGGTGCAGGGTACGAGCATGTGTTTATGCTCTGGTGTTAAACTGAAGGGGAAGATTTATAAAACCATGGTTCGACCTGCTGTCTTGTATGGATCAGAATGTTGGGCCCCAAAAGGGATGAATGAAAACCATTTATTTGAGCAAAGTAAGTAAAATATAAAAGAATTATAAAATTCTATTGATTCATATTCTAAAAATGTCAACCATTTTTGCAAATATGGGTCAGCAAATTGCTATAGCTCATTGTACCTACGTACCTAAACACCTGAAAGAGGTATGTATGTCATTTCATAGACAATGTAGGGACACACTTAAATAAGTATGACATATGCCTATGTTCTCAGATTAAAGTACCTACCCAAACAGACTTGTAAAATAAATAAATACTTTTCTAACCTACATACTACTAAGTAATCAAGGAGCCTAGGTTTATACCAGCCTGAGTTTTTTTACCAGCGTCAGGCACTGTTGTCCGGCATTTTGCTGAACTGGGCCTGTGCACTTGTGGCTTGTGCCAAATAAATGTAATTTCTTTCTTTCTTTATTTGAAACGTCATTTGATCACAAAAGTAAACTACCTAATAGGCACATAGCTGGTAATTAAATATTCAGATTAATTTAATTTAAAAGAAGACAACCCTAACATAGTCAGAAGGTATAAGACTAACGCGATAGAAAGAGAGGCGAATATAACTGTGGGTAATTAGTGCTGAGCGGCCTGAATTGCACTTTATTGTGTTATGGCTAAAGTCGCTATTCAGTTAAATGATTTTGCAGAGTGAATCCTCTGTACTAGGATATTATGTATTCTGTGGTTAGGATAAGCTGATAGAATATCATGTTAATTAATAGCAATTAATTTATGTTGATATTAGGATTAAAATTCGTTTTCCAAATAGGAAACAGTAGGTACAGATAATAAGGTAATTTGAAACAGATTTACGTGACAGGAAGTATACAAGTTTTGACTATTTAAATTTATAATTTAAATAATAAAACTGCATTATGCATATTCTAAATTGTGTGTATTATGAATGTGTTAAATTTGCATTATGATTTAATAATATGTGATAAAATTTGGATTTATTTTTTGCATTTCAAGATGTATTTCAATAGGTGATAAATATATTTAATAAAGCGCTATATTGTATAGTTTTACCCAACAAATGTTGTATGCAATAAAAATAGTATGTATACAAGAATGATGTACTTCAAACAACTATAAAAATAATCTTAAACCATAAAACTCCTACAAATAGAGGACAGATTGTAGGCAATTGCATGACATGTTACTAAAGGAGTTCTTATTTGGTTGTGTTCTAATTCTAAACATGTCTTTCCCCCTCATCTCTTCAACCTGTTACATTTTCACAAAAAATACAAAACAAAACTTACTCTGCAAGACCTCCAAATCTTTAGCATTTTCTTCTTCTTCTCCCTTCATAATCTCATTTTCCTCCTCTTTAGCACTCTCTATCTTCTTCAATTTCTTTACTTTCTCCAGAAGTTTGTAGCTGTCAGCTTTCTGCACGTCCAATTGTTTTTGGAGCCTTATTATCCTGTTTTCCATTTCTACGGCGGGATTTCTCGTCCTCGCAGACCTTGGTATTTCTATTACAGACCCGTAGGAAATCATGAGCCATAATACTAACACCACACCAACCGCAATAGTCACTTTTTTTACATTGAAACGCATTGTGGATCTCAATTTTTGAACGGACTTGGCAAGTGAGGGATTGAGTGTCATTAACCACTTATCGCGTCCATAGTCCCGTAAGGTATGCTCCCGCTATCCGGTGGACGCAAAAGTAAACAAGAAACATCACTAATAATAATACGATCAGAAAAATTCCAGTTCGAAATTGTTTTCCCACGATCACTTAGTTATTCGCGGCTCAAACCTCGTTAAAACGAAAGAAAGTTTATTACCCCCGTTAATTAACACTTCTACTGTAGATAAAGCGTATGGACTGCAAATTGATAATTGAAAAATTACGATTTTTTCTTTTAAAAACGACAACAAACACCGCTCGAACGTGTGTACACGTCAAAAAACAAATGACGGCTGGCTGACAGCGCGGTGTGGCTAGTTCTTGAAATAATTTCCTACACACACACGGCACACGGTAGAAATAAAACAAAGAACTTTGGTAGGATTAAAAAAAAATGGGTTTTGCTTTTTACTGAATGTTTGTGTTATTTTGAAATTACAAACAAACACTTCAATTTTATGTATTTGTTTTCAAACTATCCAAGTCAGGATACTTCAATTGTCTAGCATCGCTCACCCTCACTTTTATGGTTCTAACATTAATTAAGGAGCTTATTTAGACTTGAAAGGTTTTTTAGTTTCCGCTTTCAGTTTCTTTATTCGCCGGTTTTGTTTTTATGTTAAAAGCTTTTTTTCGCTTTTCAGTATCTCGGAGGTCTCTATTATGTCGTAGTGTTATTAAAACTACATTAAGTGTAATATTTTAAAATATTTTTCACACGCTCCGCACACTCATTTCCACAGCGCTGAAAAGCTAACCAGAATTTTTTTACTCTCTCCCTGGTTGAATCGGAGGTGCCGTGGTTGCCCGACTCAGAGGGCGCCTGGAAAGTGTTTTGCCCGGATACGGATCGGCCCGAGAACCCCTTTTCCCAGAGACAGTGGGATGAGCCGCTCTGCAGGTTATAATACGTTCTCGTCTGTCTTTTGGCTTTAGGCACTCCAGTCACCAAACATAGGCTATGCTGAGTGACCATGGCCTTTCCTGCCGTTAGTGTGTAAGTCAGATTGCGCGGCAAGCGAGCCTTAATGGTCTCGTCCGTCATGCTCTTGCCACCGCCGGGGTGCCAGCTGTCTTAGAACCCGATGGTTTGGCACGCGTCGATGGGAAGAGACCAGATGGAATGACCATAATGTCATGGAAGTTGGGTAGGCCTTTGGTGTGGGATGCAACTTGCGTCGACACCCTTGCGCCATCCCATCTTCCTAGCACGGTGGGCTGCGCTGGGGCGGCTGCTGCAGGTGCTGAAAACTATCCTGCGGGCTACCCTGACGCTTTGACCTTAAATCATTTAAGATAGCCCTTTTTTCTTCATCAAGCGTCTAAATGACAGAGGCTACTATACGGTGGGCTATGCTGATGATATAACCATAATAATAAACGGCACACATGAAAACACACTATGCAACCTCATGCGCCAAGCCTTGAAGATGGTAGAGGACTGGTGCAAGGAATACAAACTAGCGGTGAACCCTACCAAAACCGAACTCGTCCTTTTCACAAAGAAAAGGAAGTTGGCAGCCCTACAATTACCCCGCTTCTTCGGGACCACCCTAAGCCTATCGACTGAAACCAAATACCTGGGCATCTATTTGGATAAACAGCTGAACTGGGCAAAACATACCGATTACGTTACCACAAAAGCCAGCATAGCCCTATGGCAATGCAAAAGATTGCTTGGTAAGAATTGGGGCCTAAGCCCCAAAATCACCTACTGGCTATACACCACAGTCATCCGACCAATTATCACATACGGCTCTTTAGTTTGGTGGCCCAGGACCAACCTGAGCACAGCCCAGAAGGATCTCGAGAAGCTACAAAGATTTGCCTGCGTAGCAATCACCGGCGGCATGAGAACATCACCCACCGCCGCTTTACAGGTGATGCTGGGGTTACCACCTCTACATCTCATCGTAAGAGAGGAGGCGGCCCTAGCGACTTTCAGACTTGAAGTATCCGGCACCCTAAGTAAAGATTCCAGAATCAAACATACACGCTTGAAGGAGGATGCAATCAAACAGCAACCTATGATGGCATCACCCAGCGACAGAGCCCTGAAGACCCACTGCTTTCAAAAACACTACAACATAGAGCTCACAGCGGAAATGTGTGACTACTCAGGCCCAAAGGAGCTAAGGATCTACACTGATGGATCAAAAACTGACGATGGGACAGGTGTCGGAGTCTTCTCCGACGACCTAAACATTAAAATATCCAGACCCCTAGGAATGCTCAACTCTGTCTATCAAGCAGAGTGTGTGGGCATCATCCAAGCTGCACACGCCATAGAGGCCAGGGAAGTTACGGATACCTATATCCGTATACTTTCCGACAGTGCCTCAGTTCTTCAATTCTTAAAGAGGAACCAGATCACGTCGAGATTAATACTGGAATGTCATAATGCCCTAGAACGAGTTACGGTACTAAACCGTAACACCGTGACACTACAATGGATCAAAGGACACAGTGGATCGCTTGGAAACGATGCAGCTGATGAACTCGCAAGAAGGGGATCCAGCACAAAAGTCTTCGGACCCGAACCTATTGTGCCCATTCCTTTCAAGCAGCTAAGAACTTGGTTAAAGGATCATACCCAAACACAAGCGGAGAAATGGTGGTCCTCGACACCAGGGTATAGGCAATCCAAGGAGGCCATGCCATCCCTGGATAGAAAGCTGACAAAGCGCCTTCTGCGCCTGGACAGAGACAGCCTGCGACTGGTGACGGGGACCATCACTGGACACTGCTCACTAAACAAACACTTTCACACCCTAGGTATCAGTGACAGCCCCCTGTGCAGAGCCTGCATGGAGGCGGAGGAAACGGTGGCGCATGTGCTCCTCGAGTGCACCGGCGTCACCCAGATCCGCGAGGAGACTCTTGGAACACCAAGGTCCCTTGTGGATGTCCTGAGAAGACCGGGAGGTTTGATTTGCTTCTGGAGGGAGGTGGGCTGGCTGGAGTAACGGCCACCATGGCTCACGTACAATGGTCCACTTTAAGGACTAAGTGCGGAAACCAAATCCCTAACATAGGACATAGCCCTTTTTCCTCTCAAGGTGGACCTCAAGACCTAGGACTAGTGCGTGGATTTGAAAACGTAGGCTTCTTTGTATGCAATAATAATAGTGTTTCCCATTTTTGTCACCAGACAGCGGTAGTTAAATTTCAGTACAAATTGACGTTTATGTTAACGCGATAGAAAACTTATTAAAGTCATACTGATGCAAATCATATTAGCTGGTAGTAACTGGCTAGTGGAGGTCAGGTAGGCAGTCGCTCCATGCAAAATACTGATATTCAGCTGCATCCCCGGTTAGTTCAGAAGCTGACCTCCACAGAGTTTAGTAGTCGAACAAAAAGGCCAGGCAGATGATGATCAGACAATGCAAACCTATCTATTTAAAGGTATACACTACAACATTTTCTGGAGCATTTCTGTGTAATGTAACGTTCTTACGAATGGTACAATACAGGCAAAAGCTCAGTTTCCAAAGCATTTCCATGTAATGTAACGTTCCTGCGAATGCTCGGCGTTATGTTACGGGTAAATCCTCCCTCGGGTCTCCCTCCGCGTCACCACGCAACCGCGTATCGCCCGCACTCGTGGCTCGACGAAATGTTACACCAATACGCTCGTTGGTTTGTAACAAAGAGGCGAGCGTGCTCGACGTTTAGTTCGTAAAAGGATGATACACTAGAACATATCATAGAGCGGCTCGTTGTTCTGTTACAAGTAAATGTTGTAGTCTATACTCACCTGAATATTGATTTGAGGTGATACTTACTTGTCTTCGTAATAATCTTTCTATCAGCATTTGAATTAGACACATAGGTAATCACGTCAATAGCGTTATAATTTCTATTTCTGTTTGAATCTATCAGCAGTAAGTATATTGAAAATACACAAAACACTAAACAAAATGCTTGCCAACAAGTCCATCGTCTGCAAACAGTATACCACCTCATTGTTTTTTTAAATGTTTTACACAGTTTTATTTAAACTACGCACTTGTAGTTTTGTAGTAGGTAGTACACTACAGAAACTATTCGATAAAAGAACACATAAAATTTTGTAACAAGTTATAAAAATCTGAATATTTAGTTTTGGAACGAAACATAAAAAAATATACTGAGTTACTTAAGGCAAATTATGCATATTATTAATGAACTAGTTTCTTTATCAATTCGATAATATACTTCGAGGCCCGCACACTCGAATGTCCTGGCCCACACGCACTGAAGTAGGTACTATGTAACGTAGGTATCTGAAATTTACGAGCACAATAGCTGTTGTTATCACGGTACAAGCAATAACAAAACAATTAAAGTGTACTACATTACAACATGTCGCAACAATGCTCTCGACTTATCGTGAGCACTTTGAAGCATTCACTACTTTTACGACGTGTATTCTACAAGATCTCAAGAATCGAGGAAAGGATACTGATTGAAAAGACCGACCGCTTTAATGAATCATCACGAAAGGATCAATTTAAATGGAATATTGTGAAGGTTGATCACGTATTGGTTCAATTAGTATAGTAATACCTTCGTGGACTATGGTTATTTTAAAGCAAATAACCTGTGGGATATTGTTATGACTTTGTGGACGCTTAATGTGCTTTTGATGGGGCAAGGCGGATGACTCATTAAAGCGGTGGGTCAATAGCAGAGATGTTGAATCAAGGTTCATCATGTAAAAAAATACACCCCATGCTGGTAGTGAGAACCATGGACCTATTGGAAATCTTATGTGTTTAATGATGATGGCCAGAAGCTCAGCTTTATGATTGGTTAGTTTTACGCACAAGTCTTGTTACATAACTTAGCATGTTTCTGGTGAAAATACAGCCTAAGGATCGAACTGTACCAAAGCGGAGACGATAAATACCTTATGGCTATAGGCCCTTGGAGCAGACGAGGCCCATTCCCCCTTTGAGCCACGTCCGCTGTCCCGACTTTTTTCTTCCGATATAATGAAATGATCCATGCAAGAAACGGAGTCGAAAGGCATTAAAACAAAAATTTGGTCTTCAACTTGATTAATTTTTATGAACAACTCACACTTGACCAAAAAAAATAATTTGTCAAAATTGTTTGCATGAAAAAAAGAGCCAAATTCTTTTCTGTGCCCCTATCTCTTAAATATTCGGATTTTCCCACACTATTTCAGTTACCTAATTAAAATAATCCTTAAAAGTCCTTAAAGAAGCCGAAAGGCATTGTTCTCCCCATGATTGCGATATATTTTTTTTGTTTTGGAAAAGCATGCAAATACATATTAATACACAAAAACATTTAATAACGTATTTATTTAAATTATTTTAAGCCAAATCATAACAATAATATTATATAAACTTGTAAATTAAAATAACCTTAACATTTAATTAGGTAGGTAACTAAATAAAATAGGATATTTCTAAGTTTTAATTCAACACAAAACAAAATTTGTTAAATACTACAAACGAATTGTTAACATAAAAGTTTTGAGTGTGAATGTGGATGGGTATATGAATAGAGGAAGACCAAAGAAACGATGGATGGACTGTATAAAGAATGATATGGCAAGAAAGGAGGTGTCTGATGATATGACGAGTAATAGAGAAGTATGGAAGAAGAAGACATGCTGCGCCGACCGCAAATGAATTGGGATAAGGGCGAGAGAATGATGATGAATTGTTAACATAATAAAGTATTTTTAACATAGGTGGAACAAATTGTTAGCACAATAAAAGGAGATACCGCTCTATTTGTACCAGTCATAAAATACCTATCAGGCAGTAATACTAAATTTAAAACAACTGAGCTAAATATTTGTTGCCACGGTTAGTTGCCAAATGCTTATTGATCAATGAAGATCGATTTCGCGTGCCAACGCAATTGTCATGAGCGCTCGTGTTGACAAAACACGCCTAATTGCGTGGTCGTAACAGATTGTTGGCAGATTTATGTAATTAATTTGAATATTTCGAGATTTTGTTGCTTCAAAAGGGTTTTCAAACGTCAGATTGCAGCGTGACTGGTTTTTTTTTATCCCGTACTGTCCCACAGCTGGGCAACTATGTCTCCTATAACTTTCCACATCTCCCTGTGTGTGAGCTTCTCCGGACAATCTCTCGCATACGGTTTTAAGTCATGTCTGATTGATAGAAGAATAATTTGGAAGCCGGAATAATAATACCGCACTACTCCAACCTCCAACGCATCAAAAATTGTGTGCATGTTTCTGCAGTTCTAAAAAGGCAAACCTAACTCTGCGCATTAGAACAGCAATACCATTAAATTTTTTGAAAAACATTGAACAATTTTTGAATTTTCAAAACATTCTGTCCTGACAGTTTTACACTGTGCTGCGATTGGCGAATCCTAAAAATGTATAAGATAACCTTTTTACTTAAACTTATACTGTCACTTACAGGATATCTTCCGTGATCATAGTTAATTATTTTGAGCCCCCGATATTTCGACGCTATTGCAAGCGCCATGATCGCGGGTTGACTGGAGAATACGGGTGGATGGAAAATAAATTGACCCGTAAGTGACAGTATAAGTTTAGTTGTAAACTGTGAAAGCTTAAAACAGTGTTTTTACTTAAATACTGAGGGCTGGTAGAGCAGCATCAGTAGTCTAGCTTAAACTAGAGGTTAAGACACAAACAAAGACACAAATTACCTATGTCTCTCGAGACTACGTTCCAGTCAAGGGGTTAATGGTACTGTGGCAATCACTCAATTCACAGCCCATTTTCTCGATATGCCTAACCAATTAAGCTAGCAGCTATCTATGTTTAACGTTCGAGGTTCAAAAACAGACATTGTTCATTCTTACAACCCAAAATCAATATTCTAAGGGCGTGGTCCGATTTCTTGACACGGAATATAAGCCCGTTAGAAAAAAAAAGAAAGAAGACTCGACGGTCCTAAAAAGAAAGACGTCATTTATCCTTCTTTGACTGGCTCAAGTCGATTACGAAAAGTACATTTTATGAATCCTTTATCGATAGTTTGTTATTTTATTTTTGATCTTCAGACATTATCTTCAGATACATCCACAAAGCAATAATTAAGCTACAGGTATTTTGAAGAACGCACACATTCCATAGTGTGAAGTCGTATGTCTTTTTGTGTTAAATATTTTGTGTGCCGTTAAGAGATTCCATAAATTCCGCGTTTTCATACAAAAACTCTCTTTATAGGTTCCGCACAGTTCCGCGTCATAAATATTTGACAGTTAGGGTTTTTTTGTAGGAAGTTAATTGCTGTTGCCATAAACAAAAATTCGGATGATTTAAGTAGAAATATGTTACGCTTTTTAATGTGCAGGATGTGCAAAGTTCAAATACAAGAGATAGGTAACATAAGAACGAGAGAATGTGGGGTGTCGATTAATTAGAGAAAGCAATGCACCTTTATGTACAATATTGTTAACATATGTTACGTCCTTTGTTTGTTTATGTTTCATATGTATACATAAGCTCAAGTCCACAGTCCTAACTTGTGTAGTTTTGAAAACTGTTTTATGTTATTTTATTATTTATTTATTTTATTAAATACAACGGTTATGTTTACAACCAATTACAGTAACTAAAATTATAATAATAAAAGAGACAATTATAACACTTAAAATATACAAAATAAAAAGTAAAGCAAAATTTTAAGTGAAAACATAAATAAAAGAAGGTTAACAACACTTTCATCAATTCCTCTCACAGTATTTCTGACATACCAATAAAATCTTCGTCCATCCATCAGCAAACAGATCGTTTTAACAAGGACTACAGCAAAATTGAATAGGCAAAATAAAAAAGGTTATAAAACAAGAGGATGGCTTAAGAATGATGATGTGATTAAAAAATCTGCGACCTACGTAGATGAAAACCTCACTTTTTGCATCCTCACTCACATTGGCCTCTGCTTTAGAAGTTATAATCTACATAATTATATTGTAGCAGAGCTAATAGGATGATAACACAAATTACTAACTATATCACAGGCTCACCAACACCACCAAGTCCCAGTCTAGGGTGCGATTCACTTTCCAACTTCCCGCCATTCGTAGTGACTGACAGTTGTCATTAGTGACAGCTACCTGACTACTTGTGGCTGTGAGACAGTGTTTCCATATCTATTAAATAGATACACTAATATATTACCAATTCCGAACCAAATCCAGATCAATTAAAAACGATACTCTTACCAATTACTCTAAACATTTTAGAAACAAACCAATTAAGCGGTAACCATGCTCATCCGTTCCTACACGTGTTTATTGATAAACGACATCGACGCTCGCAATTCAAAGAAAAAAAAAGGTGCAGTATTCCTACTCCTAACTGCAGGGAACTTATGCTTTGACAGATTTAAATCGACTTTCAGTTTAATATATATTTTTACATTAATTATTGTTACCTAACTCCATTGTACAAAAGCGTACATACCTACAACCTACAAATGTGTAGTTATGTACTGTAGTCACTGTAGATCGCCTTGTTTTTTTAGGATTTAATATTATCTATATTATTATAATATGTTGTGCATGTACTAACACTTAAATAAATAAAACCAGTTTCCCTAGTAGGTAGGTATATTAAAATGACATACAAAAAAAATTTGTTAGTTAAGTTATTTTACATTTTTTAGTGATTTTTTTTGGAAAAACTCGGTAATTTTTTTTGCAAAAAAGAGTTTTACTCTTTTTAGTTGTGGTATCTCACAAAATCCTTGTTAAGTATCAATTTTACATTGTAACTTGAAAATATTGGCACATCATCAACATAGAGAACGAATAAAAATTGCAAATTAAAGAGGATAACTCATAAAGTACCTAGGCAAAGTTAATAAAATTTATATGAGACCACCGCGGAAGCTTCCTCTATCAAATGAAAATAGAATCACTTAAATCGGACCAGTTTTCACAGAAAAAGCGGTGATCATACATGAAACAAAAAAAAGATGCTGGTGGAATACATAACCACCTCCTTTTTTAGAAGTCGGTTAATTTTTTTTTAAATTCGTGAAGAAAGCGCTTGTAATATTTTGTTGCTAATATATAAGCTAGTAAATTAAATACAATACCAAAAAAACAAAGAAAACCTCTCTTTTAACTAGGTACTCAATAAACAAAGTGGAACTTCTGCCACGTATTTAATTTCATGTCAGCTATACTGCGCGAGCGCATACTGTAGCAATTTAGATGTAGGGATCGCATGCCACAGTCAAATATGCGGAAACGAAACAGTGTGGAGTTGTCGAAAACTAATTCACGGTTTAGGATGCCGTAGGGGAATAAGAGAAACGAATCCGCATTATTGAAGAACTAGCGACGCGCTCCGGCTTCGAGTGCAGTTTACTATCAACAGCACCACCTTTGGGGTCCAAAACTATTCTATCTTTCAAGCTGGAACCAACCACAGTAATCATTCTCAATTTTTTGTTGAATTTGGAATAATTCCGTGGTATCTACATTGTTTTTGCTGTATAATTCAATCAATCACAAAACCAGTTTATGCGGATCACTCATTGCATAGGAAATCTATATAAAGCTAGGTTAAGATATACTGGAAATGTAAAGCTTTACATTTTACAGGTTAGTGTCAGGTTATATGTTCATGAAAATATGATTCGCGACCGTTACACGTATGTAGTTACAGAATTATAATCATTAAAATTATCAACCCTCTAACTTCATTTAACCCCATTAAATGACTTTTTCATGAAACAGTTATTGAATGGGATTAAAATTATTATGAAAAATAAAGGTTGATATCGCAGTAGTATGCTATTCGTGTCTGGTGTGCTACCCATATAACAGTGCCCACTGTTAATAAAAACAACTTATCACATACGAATAAATGAGAAATAAGTACCTACAAACCGAAGTAGTAAGCCAACAGCATACAAAGCAAAAAAACTAACACAATCTAACAATCAATATTTCTAATTCTCTACGGAACCCTCAAGCGCCATGTTATTTTTAAACGGTAACACCAGACATTCATCATTTTGGTAGAAAAAATTAAGAAAAAAACGCTAAGCGCCACCGAGATCCCTATTCAGCCTAATTATGACAATATACGTCGGAGGTTTGAAAGGGCGACACGAACGAATTTTTTTCTTAATTTATTGGTTTTACTATGGTTTGCATTTTTTTCTTTGAAACTTTAGGACGTGCAGAACTGTGTTTACAGTAGGTATTTACAGCATTTATGCATTTTGTGTATCAAACTAATGCCATCTGTTTTTTTTAAACTATAAAGGCTGTTAATAGACCCTTAACGAAGCCGAAGGGCACTTGTTCAGTTGTTCTTCCCGTGTTTGCGATCATTATTTTTTTCTAGCTAGACCATACTTACTAATTTAATGTTTCTTTGTTTTAATGTTATAATTTTACTTGAAATACCTCCATGATCCCTGTACTACTCGTGTCGAGTGCGTTACATTGAGTACTACCGTAAAACGCATGTTTCATCCCGAAAAAAAGTCGTTTCCCAGCAATATTTTTTACGTAGAGTTACTTAGTTCGCCTAGCGGTCGCAAGCGCGACTGCTAAGCATGAGGTCCTGGGTTTGATTCTCGGGTCGGGCAAAATGTAATTGGGTTTTTCCATTAGGAACATCTCAGCAGCAGCCACGGAGTCTGGATTTGTGCGCGGTTGATGGCAAAAGGCTTGCTTTATTACAGGCGTGGTGTTATGTTACTTACTTTGATGTACGGAATGCCTGATTGACTTCGTGAAGGATCCATTAACACCTTGAATCAGCCCATGGTGTACCACAGCTGGACAAAGGCAAAGGGCTATCTCCACTCTTTCCTTTTCTTACGGTAGCCCGCTTCTGATAGATATTTTTTACTCCATGTAAAAAATTGGTACTCAGCTGCATTCATTTAGAGCTAAATTGCTTATTAGTCTGTTAGGCTAGATTGTAATCAACTGTGTATTAGAACGAGCGAGACTTACGGCATTTCATACAAACTTTCAAGTCCTTTTTTTTCGAAATGACTTCGAAGCATCCGGTTAGACTGAAAGTCTACTCGTAGTTGGAAAAAAGCAAGACAGCTAATGAATTTAAACACTTAAGCTAATAATAATATTTCTGCTTAATATTTAAGATAAAATTAACCAAAACATTAATTTCCCAATTTTAAAACTCAAAAACAATTAACAACAAAATTAAGAAGTTATAATCAAAACCTACTCGACAGCCATAACGTAGGAGCGAACAATAAATCAATGGAGTCGCCTCCGTTCTATAAGCGACCATCTGACTACTCCAATTAAACGAACTAACTAAATAATTATCAGAATTAATGACTCCACACATATATCAGCAGACTCCTTAAATAAATCTCCCGTTTGATGTACACACGGCCGCTCGTCAAGCTTGACTGTTTGGACTTTGAACTATTAGAAGTTGAACGCTGCGAATCGTGCGAGAGTGTCCGATATATTGTAGTTATTTCGTCTCTCTCACGCAGGCCGTATAGTATGGAAGCGCCGCGCCCCATTCAACCATAATTTAAGGATATTATTTTGTAAGCGAGTCGAGTGAATGGGTATAATGATTGTTATGGGTAGATTATTTTTCTATTTGCGCTGCACCTTTGCACTAATGCATCTATTATTAATAGTTATTATTTTATTAGCGTTTTTATCAGCGTTATTTTCTTCAATCGTTATGATTGAAGAAAATGTATGTTTAAAAGCAGGTATAAAAGTAATCATGTTTTAGATTTTACTCATAAAATTAAATAAAAAAGTTGAAGTAAAAAAGTTGGCTTAATTGTTTTTTTTTTTAATTATAAAAATAAATCAATTAAGCCATAAGTAAGTAAATGTTTTCTTCCATTTGCACTGGCATATCAGTGTCTACCCAGTCTACCTACTGTGAAATTTAATCATATTACTATTCGGTATGGTTTATGATGAATAGTAAAATGCATTTCAGTCTTATTGTTTCGTAAGTCACATTGATTAGTGCCAAGCAGCTTAGACAAAATAGATAGCTAGAGCTACCTATAAACTGGATGAGAAGACGGCAAGGTTGGCGCGGTGGCTGAGCGATAGGTTGCTGCGCTATGTGTCGCGGGTTCGTTCCTGCAGAGAACAAATATTGCTCCAACTGTTCCGGGTCTGGCTGCTTGTGTATGTAAGATTAACGTTAGTAAACGCATGCACCATCCATGAGAATTCCTAATTGTCCTCAAATGCTGCCTTTGTGATTCTTGAATGACAGCCATGCTTGCGATTCTCATCTAATACTTGTCTTAAAAATTGCTAAACTGTGTTTGTTTGTGACTTCTTTTCGTCACAACACTCGACGTGATTTTCAACACGAACAGGCGGAGTTGAAAGCCTGGGAAAATATATTATCTCTCTTCACTAGTATTCGAAATGTATATTTGTCAAAAGGTCCGTATCCACCAACCGGAAAAATCCTCTCGCATTTTTTTGATGTCACTGAATAGACTATCTGTATTGCCTTTAATTAAGTATAAAATTGAGCGCACGCGCATCCTTGAGCACGCGCGAAGAGACGCTTTCTCTGCGTGGAATTCCTTTATTCAGTGACATCAAAAAAGTGCGCGAGGATTGTTCGGATTTGTGGAAACGGACCCTGAGTATGTTTGTTTGATATACATTCATAGCCAAACTACTGAACTGATTGGGGCTAATTTGAACCCATAGGATTGTTGCGAGTAAAATGGGGGAACATTCATTACATGCTTTCTTGCTTAATTTTAAATTGTTTTATTGATAGGTTAAACACTAAAACAACGTAGAAGTATAAAAAAGACAGCTCTTTATTCCAAACTAAAAACAACATAACCTCATAAATGGCATTTTTATTGATAGGTTAAACACTAAAGCAAAGGTTGAAGTATAAAAAGGCAACTCTTTATATATATTCCAATATAAAAACAACATAAACTCTTAAATTAACTTAATCTATACATCTCTACAAATAAATATAATTGAAGTGTCTATTTGTAATATCAAAATAACAGCTTTTTACTGAATGCATAATTATGAAAATATATACGGCACTTTTAACAAAAACACATTTTTTTTCAAATTTGTCTGTCTCTTTGTTCCGGCTAATCTCCGAAACGGCTGAACCGATTTTGAAGAGACTTTTACTGGCAGATAGCTAATGTTATAAAGTCTAACATAGGTTATTTTTGTGTCAGAAAAAGAATTAGGGTTCCATATAAAAAAAAAAGAAATTGGTAATAAAATCCGATTAAAAAAGGGAAATAATATTTTTATAATAATTTCAATCGAACTCAATGTGTTTCTGAAACTTCCCGACAGGAAACGAAATCAGTCTCAAGTGTTAAAAGACCTACTTATCAAAATCTAAACAAAATTATAAGTTGTCTTAGGAGTCAAGAACAGTTAGAAATAATAAAAAATTGACAACTTCCTATAATCAACTACAGTAAATAAAACTTAACTACTACTTAAAGAGAAATATGCTCAAGCTAGAGTTGTTTTGTGTAAATAGTTAGATCTATAAATAGTAATCAAAAACATTGTAAAGTATTAACAATTAAATATAGAATAATTATCTTTTATCAATAAATATAAGGAGCTAACAGTAGTAACAAATATTAAAAAAATACAATAAGCAACACTTAGAAAAATAAAGTTTTTGTAATTTGGTGTAATTAACTTATTATAATCATGATAGAAATTAACAGGCAGTAAATTGAATCAGTCTTTTTTAGTAGTTATAATGTAAGTAACTAATCATAAAAATACGAGTCTTTAGGAAATCACAATCAACCATAAGAATAAATATCACATAGTTTTAAATATAATAATTAAAAAATCAATATAACAAAGATACTAAATAAAAATAATTTTACCTAAGTAATTTATACGACAAAATTACTGAACTGATTTGCATGACAGTGGTTAACCTAATTCGTTTACCATAGCCTACGAAGTAACCTTACCAATATCAGAAGTGTGCAAGGTGGTAATGGCTTTGGTGTTATAACGACATCCGGATAGGATGGAAATTGGTTACCAGAATGAATTTCACAGGTGATCTCATGCTAGATCGCTAATATCTAGTGGGACCACCATTAGCGTCTAGCACTGCATCCAACCTGGCTTTCATTCCAGTAACCATGTTCCAGCACATATCACGAGGATCCCCCCTCATCAATTCCCAGGTTTGGATTGCCGTTTGCCGCAAGTTATCTACGTTGCGCACTTCTGATACATCCTAATTGAGAACCATCTGACCCCAGAGATTTTCAATTGGGTTGAGGTCGGGGCTCTTCGCAGGCCATGGCATTAACTGAATGTCCGGCTGAGCTTGGAGCCATCTCTGGACAACTCCGGCACTATGGACGGAACTGTTGTCCTGGCATAAATAAATAGTGCCTGTGGGATGGTGCAGTCGCACAGTCGGCACCATCACATCTCTAAGAATGTCTAAATAATCTTCGGCATTCATGCGGCCAGATATTTCCACAAGTTCGCCAGGACCAACAGAACTCATCCATCCCCAGAATCCCAAGCTCAACCGACCACTCGACCTGTTTGGAACCACATTGCTAAGCGAGTATCGTTCATTGTCTCGCCGCTTTAATATTTTCCTCCCATCTTTATCTGATTTAAATGTTTTTTCATCCACAAATATCACTACATTATTTTGCCAATCAAAATTATAATATTCTAAACAAAAACTAACTCTAGCTTGAGCATGGGCAGTAGAAAAAACTATTTTTTTCGCCGGAATCCTGGTCTTCATTCCAGCGGCCTTTAATCTGCGCCGGATTGTATCGGTTGATACCTGAAACAATGATTAAATATTTTTTTAAACAATTAAGACTAAGCTATTCAATGCTAACATTTTTATAACCTTATATTTTTCAATACTTTTACGTTACGATTATGATAATTTATAATTTTTCCAAATAATCTAAAGCTATACTATATCTATACTTAATATTACGACCTTCGTCCGCGTGAAATAAGCGGTGTGAAATATACTTTACGACCTATTCTCTTACCTACCAAATATGCATAAAAAAAAAAACAAAAATCGATCGAGCCGTTTCGGAGGTGCGACCACAAAAACACCGTGACACGAGATTTTTATAGATAAGAAGATAAAGCTGAAGAGTTAGTTTGTTTGTTTGGTTGAACGCGCTAATCTCAGAAACTACTGGTTCGGTACTACTGGCTTCATGGTTTTTTTTTTAAACTTTGCCCCATACTAGGAATTACTCCTGTATCGTGGGTGAGTTTAGAAATATGTATAACTCACATACACAAAAAACCAGACCCGGACCCGTAGATCATAATATATTTGTTCCGTGCGGGAATCGAACCCGTGACACGCAGCGCTCAGCCACTGCGCCAACCGTGCCGTCAAGATTTGAAACATACAACAAGAAATGAAACATTATTTTAGTGCTGAAGAGCCCATAAATTATCGAGAACGGCTATATAACATCACGCTATGACCAGGAGCGACAGGAGCGGAACAGCAATGAAAAATGTTGCAAAAACGGGACGGGATTTTACGCGGACGAAGGTCGCGGGGAACAGCTAGTATTTTTATAAAGTTGACGAGATTGTTAGTTTGTTTGAATGCGCTAATATCTGGAACTACAAGTCAGATTAAAAAATATATTTTAGCATTATATGTATAGCCTATCTATTGAGTAAGGTTTTAAACTATCTAAAATGCCCTACCGCCCTTAGGAGCGGAGCAATTACCAAACAAAATGTAGATCAGAAAGTAAACTAAGCGGGAAAGAAGTAATAGTGCGGGCGGGCCGTGTGTCGTGGCGCGGGGTAACGGCAGCCGACGGGTGCCCGGGTGGGTTGGCCGCCCGACGAGAACCAAGCATAATATACTGATATACTTATTTCTTTTTAATATTATAAATCCGACAGTGTATCTATTACTTCTTTACGCCTTAACTACAGAACCAATTTTTTTCAAACTTGACACAGACATGGTGAACCGGACTGAAACCCGGGGAAGGATATAGGGTACTTTTATCTATATACAACGCGGGCGAAATCCCGGGCGGCAGCTAGTAATATATAAACTTGTATACTTAATAATACACTAAACTTCTTTTAATATTTCGATTAAAATGCATAGAATGATTATGTTTCGACATTCAGTATTATCATTTTTTTTTTGTTTTAGAATACAATCTACTCAAAATTCTATTTTATTTCTTAAAGAGAGATTAATCAACCTTCAAAGTATCCGCATTCATTTGAAAGGAAAAGATTAGAACTACAATAATAATAATATTTTTTTAGAACTTAAAGCCCTAAGACAACCTACTGACCAAAGCCATTAGTGGTGTTTTATGATTATGAGTTATGAGTTTATGAGTGTTACGGATGTATGACGCATAATAGACAATATTATTGTCTGTTTTTTGCACTCTACACGCGAATGCTTCCCAGTCATGAGTGCGAACAGTTATCGACTTAATTGTTCAGTTACCGACTCAATAATATTAAGTTGTAAATAACATAATATATTAAAAACATATTATTATGTAAGGTTGCGTTAAAATTGACTTGTTAGCAATTACCTAACTGTAATACTGTTGGAAGACTGCAATTGCCGCAGCGGCATATTATCGTGTTATAATAACACAAAACATGGTTTACACACATAAAGGGGGCGTGGCCTAACATAAAATGTTAACCGTGACTCGGACACGGCTTAGGTTTTGTTGTATTTAGATACCTATAATATATTCAAAATAAGTAGTGAACTTACGTTATACCGTGTGGCAGTAACCTGCGTGTTCAAAAATGGCTGAATATTATGCGCCGCTACAATCTCAGCATCTTGCTCAGCGGTGGTGGCACGCTGGTAAAGCTGCCGGTGATGAGCCGACAGGTCACCCCCAGTCTCCTCATTGCGTCGCAACCAAAAGTTGATTGTTGTCCTCTAAAATAAACAGATACTTAAATATTGTTGCACAAAACCGTAGTTCTGTATACCTACAGGAAACAAAAATAACCAGTGCGCAAATTTTGTAAATTAATAAACTAATTTTTTTGTTTTACTAAAAAATACCAAAATTAACGTTTACGAAAGATAAAAGCTTTTAAACTGACACGGTCACTAACATTATCATTAACACTGAAAAGGGGATTCCATATAAAATTTACCATGTTTATTATTTGTTTTGAGTGCCCAATACGTCGGCGCTGTTGCAAGCACCATGATCACGGATTAACAAAAAAAATCGAAATAGAAATATCGAGAACTCAAAACAAACAGTAAACATATCCCGTTTTCATTGTTAATGTTTACGAAAGATGTTTTGTTTTTAACAGATTTTAATGGTCAGCCCTTATCAGTTGTCGTGTGCTCTCGTTGTCACTGTTCACTGTATTTTAACAATTGTTGAAGTGAAGACCATTTCTTTAAAGCCATTATGGTGCACGTTTAAATTGATTTGAGCCTCCGCTACAGACACCGATTTTACACCCCAGAGATAAAATTTCATGATACTCGCGAGTCATGGCTAGTAAATTGGTTATCGGTGGTGGTGGCGGCGGTGCTGCTCACCCTTTGAGTCCGTTACATTTCCGTTTCCGCATGCACAGCGGCGGCGCACCTGCACCCCGCCGGCGCGTGCGTCACCCACGCGGCCTCTTTGATTGTTATTACGAGTAGATTATGTTCTTTATTTGCTTATTTCAAACAAAATTTGCTAACTGGTTTTAAATTTTCCTGTAGGTATAGGTTTGTGTAATTTCTCTCTAAATAATAAATACATACTTAGATTATTACTCATTAATTAGGTAATATAACTTTGATCTCTTCATGGCAAGAGTGAGTAGGCTATTGCTGAACCAGCTTACTACATCCTCGACCTAATCTTCACTTAATCATTAAGGGGGGTCAATTTATGGTCAGTTTTAATTGTAAAAGTGGACACTTGATTTTATAGAGGCTCTATGTTATGCAGAGTTTATTTACAGTATTAAAAAATAACACTCACCGATATCCCCGTCCTCCTTTCAATCTCTTTAATTGTGTATCCACCATTTCGCAACACTACTATCAGCTGCCGCTGCTGTGGCGATAATTGTGGAGCCATTTTTAATATTTGTTTACACACTTCGACAACAAAAAAATATTCGTAACGACCGTGAATCCCAGCCGAGCAATATTTGGGAACTGTTGACTTGAAACGGTCAAACGGTTGACGGACACGATGCAAAAAAGTGCGACAGTGTGTGTAAGTGCAATTCATTAAACGCTACCGCACTGTGATTGGCCGATGCCACGATGCTTAGTCCCTTTCCGACGATTCTCTATATTGAATGTAGCGTAGTTATGGGTATGTTGGGTGTCAAGCTTATCGTGCTGGCGTGTGTACAAGGAGTGCGCAAACGCACGCTTGAGACGCTCGCCACGCCCCCTGACGGTGATTGGTCCAACTCTAATTATAACTTCGTGGCTCTTCATGAGCTATTTGCATCGTTTAACTATCTATAATTAATTATAAACTCTGTTTGGACCACGTAGAGTGTGTATTTCAGTGAGCTTTTCACGGAAATACTGTCATCCAGAAAGACGCCCATTAGTAAAGACTCTCAATCTTCATTCAGATCACTCGTACCACTGCCAGATATAACTAATTTGATAATTAAACGATTTTCAACCTTATAGCTATTATAATAAGGGAGATAGAAGCCAAAATATGTTGAGACACGATTATGTTTTTCAAAAGAGGTAGTTAACATACCGTCCTCAGACGTTTCAGCGGACGAATTGACAAAAACGCATCGTGAAAGTTTCTTATTAGTTTAAATTATCGCCCTGTGAGAGATACTACACTTTCAGTTCAGTGCTTAAATTGTGATTCAAAATGTCCCTCAAACTCCTGCAGTGCACACGTTGAATAAGTAATCAAATAAATAATTAAGAAAATTCAAAATGGATCCGTCAGAATCTACAATGGACTTTGAAGAAATAAAAACAGAAAAATCAGAAACAAAACTGCCGTTTTCCATAGAGAATTTACTGGCTGATAAATTTGAAAAAAGTTCTAATGATTTTTCAAATGATGCGAACGCGTCTACGAGTGGTGTGACTTGTGATTTAAAAAACAATTTTACTAGTGATGTGACTGATACTATCGATTCGGACGATGACGATAGAGCCAGTAGCAATAGTTCGGAAAATGTCGACGTTGAGAGTTCCACCGTCGGAGATGCGCAGGAGTTCCTTGATTTGAAATCTACTGATTATGGACAATCAGGTAATGCTATATTTTATGTTGTAGTCAATCATAACAAAATCTGTCGTGATGATAACGTACAAATGTAGTAAAAAAAGAAATTTTATCTTTGTTAAACCTCCTGTTTTTTGTGGCATTGCCATTATTTTTATTCCAATAAGGTGCGCTCTAGACTATGATAAGTTTAATTACTTCTGAGATATCTAAGCCCCAAGCTGACAAAATTTGGTAAAAAATTGGAAAACAACAAAACAAAAGTGAAAAAGAGTTTATTTTAAAAATAAAGGTAAGCGACGATTTAAATAACCACCAAAATCATCATCTGTCTAGGCTTTTTCCAACTATTTTTGGGGTCGGCTTCCAGTCTAACCGGATGCAGCTGAATACCAGTATTTTACGTGGAGCGACTGCCTATCTGACCTCCACAACCCAGTTAGTTCTGGGTATTCCACGATACCCTTTAACCACTGAAATAAAAATTAATAATTATGAATAATAATGATAATTCTCCTGCCCTTAGCCCGATTCACTGCAGCAGTAAGTAGCGAAGGGTCGATTTTTATAAGAAGTAAGCCGGAGTACACGTCTTTAATGTGATTATATTATTTGTCTATAGAGTACGGACTGTGCCATTTTTCAAAGGGAATCCAATAAGAATCGAGTTGTATGAAACCTTTGCCACTGCACCGCAGCATTTCTTTTTATTCTATACTTCTATACTACTTGTCATCACAGCAGTCGCCTCCTGTTGAGATAAAAAGCAATGTTGATAAATATTTGTACACAAATAAACAATTCGATAACAAAATGGTAAAGGAAAAACTGCAAAGAAAACCAGGGTCACTAGCTAAGTTTAAGATCAAGTCATTTAGATTATCTAGCTACATCAATAGCCAATCGCAGGATACAGGTTATGAAGACAGGGTCCTGCTGAATGAAGTATCAATACTGTCAATGATCACACTTATACGGCATGAAATATTTAACAAAATACCCGACGGTGACATTAAAAAAATGAGGCTTTTGAATTTGGCTACGGGTGGTTTACTTAGGGTGGCGTCCTTTGCCCTCATCTTTCTTCGTTTTTATAAACGCTTTATTTTACCTTTTTATTACCATCTCTAAGTAGACGACCTGAGGCTTTATCGCCATAATAAACTCCAGCAGGCATGGAGCTAAATCTTTATTGTTGATGGCATCGATTCCATCAACAATAAAGATTTTGAAAAGGTCAGTCAGCGTCAGGACGTGCGTACGTGCGTGCGTCAGTTTTCTAAAAGCTTGGGACTCTCAGTCAAAGGAAGAAAATCACAAGCTCTCATTTGTTAGTGTCAGTAATTCGTCAACTTATTGAATCACCAGTTTCTCCCGCCTGTTATTTACGATGCTGTCGGTATAGCCTATTGCAAGAAAGCAAAAGACTTAGTTATTTTCCTGGACGGTATCCTACTTTGGAATGTTCACATTGTCGAAGTAAGCTTGTCGAAGGAGGTTGTTTTGCTCCTTTGCACGCGTAGCATGACCACTGTAGAAACGAGTTTCTTTGACGGAAGAATCGACAAAATGACACACTGTGAAAAGAAATCTGTCATTTTGTCGACACAATCTGTCATTTTGTCGATTCTTCCGTCAAAGAAACCCGTTTCTACGGTGGTCATGCTACGCGTGTTGGTCTCTAAAGTAGAAGTTGACATTTCAAACTAAAATAAGGTTTGCTCAGTCTCTTCTTCTACCTCTTCAAGACAATGCTGATGTCTGTTAACTTGATGCGGCTGCGAAACTTCTTAATAAAATCGATCGTCTGCAGAATTGACTTGAAAAGTACGACCGTGTGTCGGAATTTTGAAAGCAACTGAAATGGCTAGGTATTGGGCAGCGTCGAGTTATTCACACTCGTTCTTTTTTCTTTTCTGTGGGAAAATTATTTTGACATACAGGGTGTAAACGGACCCTTCACTAAGCCGTCAACCAAGCCTTCTGTACATCAAACTAAGTAACTTTACGCAAAAATTTTTGCTGGGAAACAATTTTTTTTTTTGGGGTCGAAAATCACGTTTTACGGTAGAACTCAATCTAACGCACTCAGAACATTGTGCTGATGGACGGATTGAATAGCACGGGGGTCGTCAAGGTGTTTAACGTAGCAATCTTACTTTAAAAACATGTATTTAAAAAAAAACTTGTGAAAAAGTTGAAACTTTGACCCCCAATATCTCCGTAACTAGAAGGTTCCCAGGTATGGTCTAGAACAAAAAAAATATCGCATTGACGGGGAGAACAAGTACCTTTCGGCTTCGTTAAGGGTCTTTTTACACCCTTTATAATTTCATAATACAAACAAATTTTAGCAACCTTTTTTAAACCAAAGCAATATTTGGAATGATTTTAGCACGCAAATTTTCATTTGGTCAAATTTTTACTCGGAATAATATTACTAAGGGTATTTAGTCTTTAATCAATTGATTTATTAAAGCAAACAATCTTTAGATAATAAACATTTAGTCAAATGATTTGTTATGACAAAAATATAAAGACAAAAATAAGATTCTTTGGGAATTATATAATTGAAAAATGCACTTTTAGTTTTTTAATCATTTATTTACTTAATACAAAACATTTGTAACCTACAATTTTTTTTTTTGCAATGGACATTAAAATAAATATTTCAGAGAATTCAGACTTGTGTTGCAGAATTCGATTAATTCTGTTGCGGCGGTTCACCCGATAGTATAATCTCAATGTCAGCAGTAGCTTCGCCCGCCAGCTCGCTTGCTCGCTTGCTAGCTGGCGGTGTGGCCTGCGCCTAAACCTTATTTAAATTAAAATATTGTCTTAAAAAGTCAATATGTTGTGCAACAAAAGTTAGTCACAGAAACGATTAGCTGCAAAACCGACAGCAAGTAGTCTTGTCTGCCCTACTCCTAGAGTGTAATTTAAGCCCGCATAGGCGCGGAGGGGCCAGGCAGCCCGCGAGCTGAGGGGCGGGTAGTTTCAACGCTCGCCGCCGCGGCTGAGGCTGGCAAGCAAGCCGAAGCTGCGATGGTGAGCGTTAAAACCATCTGCGACGAAAAGCTCGCTTGGGACCGCCGTAGCCCCGCAGCACCGTAGCCGTGATAGAAACCATGCCTGCTGCATGTTGCATGCCTGCTGCATGCTTGCTTGCATGCTGCATGCATGGTGTATTCTAACTGTAAACTTTCCGAGATATGATAGTTCTGCCTTTTAATGAGTCGAGTCAATACCATCAAGTGCCGTCATTTACATAATAATATATTGTTTCAACTAGCTTCTGCCCGCGACTTCGTACGCGGATCCTGTTGCTTATGCCAGCGACAACGGGGTCGTCAAAATCGAAGATCTGAAACGTCTTATGTCGAATTCTAAGAGCCCGGGGACGGGAAAACAACGGGATGCGCGAGACGATTCGAGACGTTCCATATCTTTCATTTTTGTAAGTCAGAAGTCGATGCGTAGATACGCTTGGAACTCAAGCGTAATTCTCTATCTGTGAACGTCTCCGACTCGCGAGACAATGCGTGACGTTCACGATCAGCGGTCAGTCGCGCATCACGTTCCCCACTTGTCTCTAGAGACCTAGAAGTCGATGCGTAGATACGCTTGGAACTCGAGCGTAATTCTCTATCCGTGAACGTCTCCGATTCGCGAGACAATGCATGACGTTCACGATCAGCGGTCAGTCACGCATCATATTCTTCACAGTTCTCTAGAGAACTGGATGTAGATGCGTAAATACGCTGAGAACGCAGGCGTGCTTCGTTATCCAAGAGGAAGAGAAGAGAAGAGAGGAAGAGGTTTCCACGGAGCGAGTTGCAGCCTGATGTTCTCGAACAGCATCAAGTCTCTCCTGACGTTCTTCGGTAGATTCTTGGGATCTTATGATCCTCAATCTTTTAGCTCCTTTGGAACATTGGGAAAGATTTGACCTCTTTCTAGGCATGGTTATAGTTTTATTGTGAAGATACCTGATCAATTAAAATTTAAGTGACTGCTCCCCTGCGTTACCGGGTAGGCTACGGTGTCACGAAGATAAGTGGAAAAAGTCTAAAACACTCAAATAACATAAGCCCGAAGGCATATTTATTCGATAAAATAAAAAAATAAATAGGAGTTTTGTCCAGTAGAGTCAAATTTTCAATGATATACCGTCGTCATCGAATATCAGTCCTAAACTGTTACCGCCTTCACCGCGTGGAGGTACTCCCAGCTTATGTTATTATATAATTATACAGTGAAATTAGTGATAGCTTTGATTTCCACATCAGATGTTTCTGATCTTCGATTTTTATAAGTCAAGAGGAAATGCCCATCAGACCGAACAACTTTTGCTAAGACGTCATCAAACTTTCAAATCCGTCTAGTAGTTCCGAAGATTAGCGTGTACAAACAAACAGACAAACAGACAAACAGATAAACAGACAAACAGACAGAATTTTTTTTTTGGATTCGTGGTCTATTACTGTTTCTAAACCCCCCTCAATTTTTTTTTTTTAAATATATTCAATGTACAGTCACGAGCACCAATATGTATACACTTTCCTCAATTTAAAAGCAATTTTCACGAGAAATAATAATTGTAACTTGGAGATAGAATCTTTTTCATAAAAATATGAGTTCCAGAATTCTATGTTCGTAACAACATGACATTTTAATCAGAACAGTAGGAGAAAAACACTTTTAAAAGTTGTTAAGTGTGTACATATTGGTGCTCGTGACTGTACAGACACAGTTTTTTTACTGTCTTATTATAGGTATATAGATGTCAAGAAACTTCCGTTACAAAACACAGTGATAGTGTTTTGCATGATTAAATATTTGGCTTATTTTATTTTGCGTAAAATATGTTACACCAACTGAAATATTTGTCTACATTAAAATTGGTAAAAGCACTAGTTGGTAAGCAAGTTATTGTTTAAACGTTCACTTGCCAAACATTAGGTTTGCGTTACAATTATTTGTGAAGAGTTTATTTGCTAGTTAATTATTTGGTAAATGAAATTATGCGGAAAATTGTTTGGGAAGTGATAATTTGTCAAATTTTTTTTATGAAACAAGGGTAACCCCTTTGCGGGCCTGTGGACGGTGAGTAATGGGCTAGCTCACCGTCCGACCGTCTTATGACGACAGGCCGTGTCGACAGCGCGTTCGTATTCCACGCGCGCCTCAAAGAGATGTCAGCAAAAGGAAAGGGCCCGCAAGGGCCAATGCCTGCCGGGGCTGCGGGACTGTTCGAAAGAGATACCGCGGCCCTGGAACACAAAGGGCAAAGAAAGCACATGGATGGGTTTTAGTCAGTAAAAGTCTGAAACTCCCACTCCGCCCAGAGCGGGAGGGGGTCATTTGATGACTTCCAATCCGGAAAAAAAGGGGTAGGTAACCCCTTTTCTGTTCTTCATAATCCTAAAGCTCCTTTGCATCTTTGGGAACGTTTTGAGTATCTTGTTTTTAGGGTGTAAGCCTTGTCGCTCGTCATCATCTCTTCGCCTTCGTTTCCTTCCCCACTCCTTAAGTCGATATGATGGATTATTTACTGGTGGCCTACTATGACGTCTTAAGGCAGGAGGAATTCCAGTGTGGGAAAGAGACAGAGCTACACAGGTCGTCTAGCGCCATCTCTTTCCCACACTGGACCTCTAATCCCCTGTTAGCGCTGGTCGTCTTTGGAATTGACTTCCACACGCCTTACGGGATAGCCCTTCATTAGAAAACTAAACTTCTTTCTTTTTTAAAGATAAAGATATAGTGAGTGTAAAAAGATCCTTAACGAAGCCGAAACCACTTGTTCTCACCGTCTGCGATTTTTTTTTTGTTCTGGACCTTAACTGGGAGCCTTCTAGTGACGGAGATATTTTTAGGCCTATTTTTTGGTCAAAGAACCAGCGATGCCATCCAATGTGCCAGCCTCCTGGGCACCATTCCCATTGACAGCGATGCGGACGAATTTTTTAACTTTAAATGATAATAAAAATAAAAAGCGATAAACTTATAAAACATTAAAACGGCTTGTGTTTAAACGCCTACCAGAAATGCACCTGTTTTACTACCAATAAATTCGAAATACCTTCCAGAATGGATTTTGATCATTGGTATTCTTTAGGTCATCAAAAGTGTAGGTAACTGGCTTAGGACACTCTTGAGATAGACAGTATCGTATTTGAATAATATCTAATCCATAGGATCTGTATCTAGTGGCGGTACTTTCATACAAGCCTACCAGCTTGGCTTGTCCTTATAACTTAAGCTACTCTTCACCTTCAGGATGAATTGTCGATTGTTAGATCAATCTCAGTTGATTGTTAGAGCCAACACCTTTTTTGAAGTAAACTGCTTAATAATCTGTATTCTTTAAGCTGACAATCACCACTTTTCGAACGTCAGAAATAACATGAGACCTGCTCTAAAACGTCCGCCCTTCGCCATGTCCTAGTATTCTAGATGGGTAGAATTAGTGGCGCAACATAGTTCCACGTCCTCTTTGTGTTTGCAGCAGTTTTTTCTCGTGGTACTGCTTAAGAACGGTGACTTCATGTAGGTCTACCGTTACGTCCATATTGTCGCTGAAGTCTTCGACTATGATGCACGAACTTCGGTGCGATTTTTAGAACAATCGACCCGGTTCTGCAGCTCTCGTCGCTTTAATTGTATAACTAAAGCAACGTAGCCGAGTGCAATTAGACAAAAAATACTCAAAAGGTGGAACGAAGTTTATAGTGGTCGGATTTTCATGGGACTTTTTAATTGAGTTCCTAGAGGCGTAGAGAAACAAGTAAAAAAAAAAAATTCGCCACTGACACACACTAGTTCATAAAGGGGAATGTCAATATTTTTAAACCTATAAAATGTGGTTTACAAGTATCTGTAGGTGTTCGTCATCTTGACTGACCACCTTTGTCCTTCGGTAAATCTATTTTGTGGAATTTTGGGTCATATCCTCCAACTGAAGTTGAGTCGCGGCCGGTTACTCGACAAACATGGGCTCAAATGGCGTAATTATTTTACACTTAGGTACTATACTGTTTGTTCTTGATTGTTCCTTAGTAAAGAGTAAAGTATTTATAACTTCCAATGCATTGAAATTCTATTGCCGCCCACCCACCATCTATTATATAGGGTGACTGGTATTAGTGACCGATACTTAAACACGTGATTGTACTCATGATAACAAACAACTTTCCCATGGAAACATTTTTTTTTTTAATACTCATTCACTTTTATCATAATAATAACACAACAGCGGGCCGTATGAAATTCGCGCGCGCGCGCCTCTTACCGTGTTTAAGTATCAGTCACTAATTACTAGTCACCCTATATATGGAAGTCATGCCATCAGACCGGGCAAGTAACATGCAAAAAATGCATTTTAATACAATATCTAACATTATTAGGTAACTAAACTGGCTTTTACCTGCGGCTTCGCACACATGATTCTCGGAAATTATTATACGGTAATCTCCGAGGATAAAAACTATCCTATGTCCTTACCCAGAATCTATCCGTGTGCCGATATTAACCCAAATCCGTTCAGCCGTTCAGGTATGACAGACAGATGGAGTTACTTTCGCATTTTTTTAAAGCATGTGTCTATGTACGTACCTACAGTAAGGATCATTGAAAAAAATGATTGCACCTTTGGGATAAAAAATCATGGAAGATGTTAAAAATTAAACAAATGCTGTTTAGGCTACTATAAAGGGTGTAAATAGACCCTTAACGAAGCCGAAAGGCACTTGTTCTCCCCGTCATTGCAATCATTTTTTTGTTCTGGACCATACCTGGGAACCTTTTAGTAACAGAGTTATTGGGGGTCAAAGTTCCAACTTTTTCACAAGTTTTTTTTTAAATACTTATTTTTAAGGTTATAATTTTACTTTAAATACCTCCATGACCCGTTTACTATTCAATGCCTCCATAAGCACAATGTTTTGAATGCCTTAAATTGAATTTTACCGTAAAAGGTTTATTTTTCACCCCAAAAAAAAAGTCGTTTCCCAGCATTTTTTTTTTGTGTAGGGTTACTTAGTTTGATGTACAGATGTGTTGAAGGGTCTGTTTACACCCTGTATCTAATAAAAAACCTGTAACTTAGAAAACTTCGACAAAAATAATCACTCCATCCGGCGACAAAATGAAATCAAAAATATACAATTTCAAAAATGAATACCTATTTGAAACAAAGAAATAAATCACAGAAACGCGAGCTTGTAATTTGAAACAACATAATTAATGAAAAAAGATAAAAAGTCAAGCAATTGACGCCTTCCCGCGCCATTTGACTGCACGCAACGCTCCCGCGCTTCGTGTATTTTTGGCGCCAATTAATCTGTTGGTTCGTTCGGATATTTTTTTCGAATTTTTAATGACATCACTAAAATTAAGGTGACGTGGAATTTGTCATTTAAAAATTATTTTCACAAGTGGCAAACATAATTAGGGTTCGGATAGTGTCCGAAATACTTAAATGTAACGTTACAAACTTGCAAAAACTTTATTACAGTCCAGTTTTCGCAATCTTTAAACTAGGTAGGGAAGGTAAGTATTTCTTTGACATGATTAATATGCTGAAAAAAAATTGGACCAAGACAATGAAATTTCAGTCAATCATTTTTTATTGGGACACATTTTACCACTTTGGAAGTGTCTATCTTTCAAATGATTGACTTTGAGGTAAAATGGTTTTAGGAACCTCAATGTCATTTTTAAAGACCTGTATTCCGAAAGTATAGGTTTGAAGAATTTATTTTTTTAGTTTCAGCCCCCCTTTATCTTTTATTTTTGTATAAAAATCGTAAAGCGGTTCACAGAATACATCTACTTACCAAGTTTCAACTGTGTAGTCCTAATTTTTTCGGCATAAAATAGCTGTGACATACGGACGGACGGACAGACAGACAAACTATAAGGGTTCCGTTTTTTGCCATGCGGATACGGAACCCTAAAAGTATTTATGCCAATGTTACCAAGCTAACGATAACGAAGACGAAATATTAAATCCAGTTTTTACAAGATTCAAGTCAATCTTTAACTTTTAAACATTTTGTTTCTTTCATTGAACTGTTACAAACGCGAGAGGACAGCTGACACCGGCCGTTTTTCATCGATTCCGAACCAACTAAAAATATTTTGATTAATGATTTTCTTGTTTGCCTGCCTACCAAAACATTCGTTAAAGCTTTCTTCCCGTGTGGTCCACAGTTCGGTATTGCAAGGTAACATGTACAGACTCACATCACATCAAGCTACTACAATCTGTCAAATTTCTTTAATAGATTTTCAACTTTATCTCAAAAGCATTAGGTGTAAGGTTGATTGGGGAAATTTGACAGTGTTGGGTAGCTTGATGTGCTGGCGTGACCTTCTCATACTAAATATAAAAATTCCGATGAACGAGCAGTCTATTAATGTAAATATGAGTTTCAGTATTTACTTAAACATGTTTGATAACCCTTCAATCGTATTTTTTTAATCGTGTTCAATGTATCTCTAAGCGTCTAAGTGCTTATAAGTATTTTATGCAGGGAGGAAGGGTCACCGACTGTAAAACGGTTACCACGTATTCAGTACATCATTCTGAACCCCCCACATAGATATTTTTCGTCGGTTTAAAAAAAACGGTAAAAATGACAGCAGATTTTTTTTAAAATAACCGATGAAAAATTTCTAAGTGGTAACCGTCTTAGCGTCGGTGTCCCTTCCACTTTGTATATTCCTTTCAGTTTTAATTGTTATTTTAAATCTAGATCATTTTAAACTTTATTCTTTATTGTTCAACAATTCAATCGGCCTGCTTCTAAGCATTAATTGTATTTATTTTTCTTTTCTAGGGTCCCCTATAGCTCAATTGCGAATCAAATCGACTTTTGCACTTTGAGCCCTATCAATTAGTTTTAATTCCTCTTCCCATCTCACCCATGGTCTTTATCCTTTTCCAGGCACCGCATCAGAGTAGCTTTTATCTATGTCTTAGGGTAATTTATGTATATTCCGTCGGGCTACCCCGACTAAAACAGATTTACTGGATTTTTTTTTGGGATAATTTTCCTGTTTCGCCGGATTATTTCCTATATCTGGAGGCCCACCTTAATTCCTATTGTAAGTAGTCTATGCTAATTAAGTTAAAATAGGTAATTTCTTGATTTTATAAAGTAATGCCGTATTTATCCGTGGAACTCGTTCTGACTAGTTATACGTGATCTTAATATGTTTTATTGTAAAACATTTAATAACAGAGAATCTTGATTTTTAAGGTTTCGTACCTACCGAAAAAAACGGAACCCTTATAGGATCACTCGCGTATCTGTCTGTGTGTCCATCTGGCACAGCCAATTTACTCGGAAACTATTGGACCGATTGAGTTGAAATTTGGTGCACATATGTAAGTCGGTGACCCAAAGACGGACGTGTAACGTAAATTAATGAATTTTAAACATGGGAAGAATTAGAAAATGAAAAGAAGAAAGATTTGCAAACTATATCGTGTTACGTATCAAATGAAAGGGCTTATTGTGAGCACCTCCAAATAATATTTTAAGATAAAGAGTTTTGAAGTTATTTAAGAAAATAGGCGAAAATTGTCCATTCAATTGTCCCCCCCCCTTAGCTCCGAAAAAAATACAAAAATAGTTATTTGCCTATAGATTACAAGAAAACCTATAATAAATCTAGGAACGTACGGAACCCTGTCCACGCACGAACTCGCACTTGTCCGGTTTTTTATGTAAAAAAAAACTTTTTACGCCCTACATTTCATACTTAAATAAAAATATCCGTACCTATCACACATTATATCTAACAATAAAATACAAAACATAATAAATCGTTTTAATAGCAAAAACATTAAAAAAATATATCACAAGACTTTTTTCAGTGACAATTGCCAATAACTCGTTGTAACGAGTTTTACGCGAAAAAAACATCATAAAACACTAATTTATTTACGATCTGCCAACTATAAAGTGCCTCTGGACATTTTTGTTCGAGCAATTGCGACTCGAATTAGCCATTTGAATTGGTTTCCCGCGTTCCACTCACACAGGCGAATGGAACGATTTAAATTTACTCACACATGCTACGATAGGGACGACTCTAAAATAATAGTTCCGCGCGTTTCGAATAATTTTTAAATTAGCTATCGTGCATGTCATCAGTTTTTCTACTACGGAAATTGATGACAGCACTATTGCCTGTCCAATAGTGATTTGAAGTTTCATCGTGATTGCCACCTGACTTTTTTTCGAACTTGTAGAATGTTTTTAAACAATTTTACTTAATTCCAATTTACATTTAAATCTTCTTTAACCCTCAGATAGGCGCCGAGTTTTTGAATGATATATCACAGAACAAATTAACTCCAAGCCACCAGTTTATCACTGAGTTCATAAAATGTCAAATATTTTCGTAAAACTGACAGCCCTACACTTATATACCCGTTAACCGCGCAGTGATGTCTCATTTTCTAAATTTGTTACGAAAAGATAAATCTCCGCGCGTCCCGGCTCTCGTTAGCTAAATCTTTCTCCCCTGTAATTATTCACCCGTTAGAAAAAAAAGGAAATTTAAACATGAAAAGAAACGTCTCACAACTGAAATTTAGTAAGTGGCCTGAGCTCATTAAAAAGCTGTAAAATTCTATTACCAGACAACGGATGGGTGTGTATCCGAACGAGGCAAACGTCATAGAGGACCAACAATTTTATTTTTATCGTTTGACAGCTGAATGTCGTTTGAAAAGAGTCTTTATTTCGACCGTTTAGAAGTGTCAATTGGATGATTTGTCGGTAAATGGAATAGTGTGGGGTTCACAATGGCGGGAAACAAAGACGTGAAGCGTTGACAAGCGAGGATAAATTGACATTAATTGCCTTACCACTGTCTTAGTGGTTTGCAAGCGTGTTATTTGGTCGTTTTTGACGGGAATAGGATTATTTTGGGCGCTAATTAATTTACTTTCTACATTATTGCGGGCGATTTGATGCATTGCGTCTGGAAGCCGTTTTGGTGTTAGAAATGTTTGATGTTAGACGTTCACAGGCGTTCGGATATAATTGTATTTAGTAAACAAAGGATTTAACAACATATTTACTCTGATCAAGATAGAATACTTCATATTCTTCACAGAATGTCGTTAGATTACTTACATCTTTTATTTTTGGCACTATACGCGATGATAATTATACGAGTAAGTATGTAGAATAAGTATAATGTAAGTATGTAAGTGTATTAATTCACATAGGTAGCGACTTTAAGACTCCCGAGAGTCTCGCAACACCTGACGAATAATTGTGTCATAGTATAAGTAGTCGACAAATTGATAAGTATAAAAATCAATGAGGTTCAAATAACACAACAAAACCAGCATCGATTGCTATTCAAGCTCAGCGGTTGAGGAGCTGGTATACATGATTCTTCAACATACAAAACTCTATAGTCTGACGATATGGTACTTGGATAGACATACAGGGTGTAAACAGACCCTTCACGAAGCCGTTAACCAAGCATTCTGTACATCAAACTAACGACTTTTTTTTGGGGTGAAAAATAACCCTTTACGGTAAAACTCAATGTAACGCATTCAAAACATTGTGCTTATGAATGCATTGAATAGTAAACGGGTCATGGAGGTATTTAAAGTAAAGTTATTACTTAGGTACCTTAAAAATATGTATTTAAAAAAAACTTGGAACAATATCTGATCTCCGTAACTAGAAGGTTCCCAGGTATGGTCTAGAACAAAAAAATCATCGCCATGATGGGGAGAATAAGTGCTTTCGGCTTCGTTAAGGGTCTTTTTACACCCTTTATAAGTCTAAAATAAAAAATAAAAATTGTTGATTCTTCCTCAACAATTTTTCATGTACATGGTCTTCTTCTACCTGCTCTTGTTATATAATATGCGACTTTGGGTCGGCGCAACACTTTCCTCTACCACTATGCTCGACAAGGTTTTGACACATGACACACCAGCTGAATCGGCGGGGTGATGTGAATTGTCATGAAATTCAAGAATTTTCGTGAACTTTCAGCATTCGATTTTTTAATGAAAAACATGTCGCGGAAGCTGTTTCATACAATAAGTTTATGGTTAATATCTCCAATAACGTGTTGGTATCAGTAAAACGGTGTCAGTCTATTTCCAAATATGTGTAAATTACGTACCGCTACACCCTTCCAAAAAATAGGTAACTTAGTTGCGCTGGAAATAATGAACATAGAAAAGTTCTCGTTTGCTAAAAAAACTCAAAAGGGCAAAATAAAGACAGTAACAAACTATCTGCGTTCTTATTTTTACCATTATTCATACATAATTTCATAAAAAACACGATCAAAGTCTTGACAAATATAACTAAAAAGTCTTAGTGCTGACCGTAAACCCAAGGTTCATCATTCGATTAAAAAGCGGATTCAGCCTAATCGATACTCGAATTGAAATCAAGTTTGAAAAAAAGAGTTGAAACTAAATAAAAACTCTTTGGTATAATTTAAATTCTAGATTAACTTTTTTAAGCTATATGTTTAAATAATTTCATTTATTAATTATTCGATGTTTTTGGTTGACTTCAAGAGAAGGAGATTTATAAATGACTAGCTGTTCCCCGCGACCTTCGTCCGCGTAAAATCCCGTCCCGTTTTTGCAACATTTTTCTTTGCTGCTCCGCTCCTATTAGTCGTAGCGTGATGTTGTATAGCCTATAGCCTTCCTCGATAAATGGACTACCCAACACTGAACGAATCATTCAAATCGGACCAGTAGTTCCAGAGATTAGCGCGTTCAAACAAACAAACACTGCAGCTTTATAATATTACTAGCTGTTCCCCGCGACCTTCGTCCGCGTAAAATCCCGTCCCGTTTTTGCAACATTTTTCATTGCTGCTCCGCTCCTTTTAGTCGTAGCGTGATGTTGTATAGCCTATAGCCTTCCTCGATAAATGGACTACCCAACACTGAAAGAATCATTCAAATCGGACCAGTAGTTCCAGAGATTAGCGCGTTCAAACAAACAAACAAACAAACAAACAAACAAACAAACAAACCCTGCAGCTTTATAATATTAGTATAGATATATTACTAGCTGTTCCCCGCGACCTTCGTCCGCGTAAAATCCCGTCCCGTTTTTGCAACATTTTTCATTGCTGCTCCGCTCCTTTTAGTCGTAGCGTGATGTTGTATAGCCTATAGCCTTCCTCGATAAATGGACTACCCAACACTGAAAGAATCATTCAAATCGGACCAGTAGTTCCAGAGATTAGCGCGTTCAAACAAACAAACAAACAAACAAACCCTGCAGCTTTATAATATTAGTATAGATAAGAAACACAGAAATGTGTAATCGCAGAAAAAAATTGCTTCTAAATAAACATTCTGATGATTATCTTTCATTTAAAAACTTATAGATAGTCTCCTAACTTTCCGTTGAACTAGTAGCGTGAGATTTGGCAAGAAATAAAGTCTCACAGTTCAAGCAAATAAAAAATCTGGAAATGGATTGATTTTCAATAGTACATAAATACGCACGGTTGCGTTTTTTTTTGTTTCAAAATTTAAATTAGGAATGCGCTCGCATTTCACATTTATTTTTACTTTATTTTATAAGTGTATTAATTTACTATTATCATTTATTGCGATTTTTTTGAAATATCTGAAGGTTTGATATAGAATCTTGGTAAAAAAAATTAGTTTGATCCGCAAAAAATATATGTATAAATTGTTGGCAGCGTGTTGTCGGTTGGGTTATTGTGTTAGATTAGGACAAACTTTTTTTCTTGTTTAGCCTATTCTTTACCACTGCTGAGCAAAAGCCTCTTCCATTCCTGTCCAACTCTGTCGGTGATTTGCCTTCTCTGCCCAATCAGCCAAGAACGAGTCCAAATCGACACGCCAGCGTATCTTGGGCCTGCCTCGGTAACGATGACCGACAAACTTATTGTCTTTTATTTCGCAATCGGCAATTCATTAGCCGTATCCTAAGGAAACGTTAGTTTATTCTTTGAAAGCGGTTCACTAACCACTCTAAAAACGTTTTTTACAACTGAAAAGTTCAGGTTATCCATTATATATAGGCCGCGGGCCGTGTCACTTGAATGAAGCCGTGAACAGCTATGCGACAGAACCCTCATGGCAAGAGCCCTACTCGAATTGGTAGAGTTTTCTTAGAAATATAATTTCATATCTAGTTTTTTGGGTTGCAACTAAACCAAGCTCATTAAGTATAAAAAAATATTCACCATTAAAAGTATTAGTCGGAGAAGGCAAAAGATAAAGAAAATTGGAATGCCTTGGGGAGGCCTTTGCCCTTTCGAGAAAGAAAATAAAATAAAATATGATAAAAGAAGTATTTGTAAGTGATAAATCCCAACTAACACAATAACTAAACCAAACTAAACCCAATTTTGTAGTCTAAATAAAATTCATCTTGGGAACCAAATAAATTTTTACTGTACCTAAGATATATAAGATCCTGGGCATTCTATATCCAACCGACCAACAACAATAAAATTTTAATTTTGTCGTATTCTGTACATTTCTGATACCGAATCACTATATTACGCTATTCACCGTTGAGGAGTATCCTCATGAAAAGACAATCCTAGCTGTAGGTCAAATACGATACAAATTAGGTTTATTCATCAAACTTGAACGCGTATCTATACAAAGTTTCGTGTCTGGGCTATTAACCATTGAGGAGTTCCCTCGTGTGAAGGCGATTGTGGCTGCAGGATGAGGTCATGATAAAAATCATACTTATGTATCAAAATTGAACGCGTATATAAAATTTTGTGTCCGCGCTTTTAACCGCCCTCATGAGAAGAAGATCCTGGCTGCAGGATGAGGACATGATAGAAATCATGTATATTTGTCAAATATGAACGCACATACAAATTTCCGTATCCGTGCTATTAACTGTTAAGGAGTACCCTCATGAGAAGACCATCCTGGTTGCAGGATGAAGTCATGAAAGAAATCATCTATATCTATCAAAATTAAAAGCGTATACAAAGTTTCGTGTCCGCGCTATTAACCGTTGAGGAGTTCTGTCGCGAGGAGACGATCCTGTCTGCAAGACTAATAGTAATGTAATGTCATAAAAATGTATTATCACCAGAACCAAAGGCATGTGCAAAATTTCAGCTCAATCAGTATAGGGGAACTGGTTTGCCATTCAGTTGCAAGATTTGACCAACTTACTAACACGGAAAGTTAAATAAAAGCATATTTTTATAATATAAAAAAAAAACTATAAATTATCTAGTAAAATACAATGTAATTTGAACAGAGAATGCGTTCATAATTTAAATTTTTATTTGAAAAAAAACGGCGCGAATTTAGCCATAGATCAGTCTGTGCTGTTTGTTGTTTCGGTTTTAGTACCTACAATGTACGAAAAACTATAAGAATTACCATTATAAAGGTTAAAAAATATTATTGTATTTATTTATTGTATTTTAAGCTTAAAACGAAATTATTTTAATTTCCATCTATCGATTTCTTAAATTCCTTAATTTAATTTCTCGATTTGATCGAAATTAAAAAAAAAACGAATCGATTGAAATAATCGCATCCACATATCACAGCAATTTAAAAAAAAAAAGGCCGTCAATTGCGAATACAAATTGAGGAGTGGTAATGAATATTACGAGTTATTGGTCCCGTATTAGTAAATTACGCTAAGATCTGGGCATTTTCATGTTGTTTATAATATTTGGAATGATATTTGTCATATTTGTTATCGAATCTGTTCGCGTCTGTGTGATGTAATGTGAAAAATAAAAATGTAAACACGCACGATTGGCGCGAAACTTCGACTTTAGATATCAAAATTTATCATTACCACTGCTTATTTAAATTGAACTATGGATTAATTCGTCACATAATTTAATGACGAGTTAATCATTCTCAACATAGTGGAGCTTGGATGTCCGAAAACCACAATTTTTATGATTTTTAGCCTCGGCCAGCACTGCCGTCAAAATGGCGATACCCGTATTTATGCACTTGGATTTTATAAGGGTAAATTAAGAAACTTGCGCGCTAAATACTGAAGTTTTAATGGCGATGACATATGAACTTTTTATCCGACTCTCTTAATTAACGCACACTCATAGTATTTGATAATCAGAATATTCAATATTTACATAAATAATGAGGATGACGCATGACTTAAACGCCGACCCGTTCGGGGGTATCTACCAAGCCAGCGGAGGTTTATGTGTCAGACCCCCGAAGGGGTACGTACCGAACTTTATGGTTAAATACTCCCCTGTGAACCGTCATTCTATCACTTAGGTATGTGTTATATTCACTCATTTTTATGTGATATCCATCATTTCTTTGATCTTCCTCTCCTTCTTCAGCCATCAATAATCACTCTTCCAGTCACAACCTACCTAAATATGATTTAAAAATTAAAATTATCCAGCATTCCAGGAAGAGCATTTAATAAGCATGATATGAAAACATTTGAAAGATGGCCGCGCCACTTATCAAATCGTTCTGGAGATTTATTTTATCATCTCTGATCATATCCGACTCGTTATTTCTACGATGAATTTGAATTTATATTTTATTTCTGGTAAATTCGTTGATGATGTGCTATTTTACAAGACGAATTTATTTAGTTTTATGGAGTCAACTGCGTTTTCCGCATAATTATTATGATGTTGTACTTAGTAGTTCCATATTAGTTCCGTGTGACCAATAGACACTATCAATCTTGAAATAGAGTTCCGATACCAAACTTTTTGAACATATTTCGAAACTGTAGCCTCCTTTGTATGACGAGAGAATATAGTCAGGTATCCGAACATCGTAGTCTCATCACTCTCAGCTGAGCCTGGGCTGCAATCGGATTTACTCAAGACTCCTCCAGATTTTTTAACAGAAATTATCGCATTAATAACATAACCACTTAATTGGCTGCACCATTTACGAAGTCACTATACCCAAATAAAAATTTAAAAAATAAAAGCTGACGTTTATTTTGGCGCGCTAATTAGCGCGTTCGGATAGTCAGTGTGGCGCTCAGAGTCGTTTCCAAGATGGCGGCCGCCGGCTTGACATGTTGATATATTACCACTAATTACTCAAAGCGGGGAGGTGTTTATTGAAAATAGCTGTAAGGTGACGACGAGTTGTGTCTGCTACAATTTCTATGTCCGTTCGGAATGACTTCCGTAACAAATTAAGTGTACAAACATTAGTTTACGAAAGTAATTATGAAATTAATGGAAGCTAAAGAGATTTCAAAGATACAATAGACAAAGACATGCTAATAGAAGAAATGTCTTGTAAATGTGATCCCATTTCTCAGAGACGTCGACATAACTGCAAGTCAGCCACGTTAGTCTTTCGGTATAAGTATTCTACTCTTTGAGTTAGTCGTTACATTTGTTCCGACAGCAACCATTTGGTATGGTCTGCTCGTCTCCCATAAATAAAGGGTGTAAGGGGCATTGACGCACAAACGATTACCACGTATTCGGTACATCATTTCGAAACCCCACAATTTCAATTTTGGTTTTCAATTTAAAAAAAAACAGCTGTTTTCAAAATGAAAGGATTATATTATTATAAACTAGCTTTTGCCCTCGGCTTCGCTCGCGTTAATTTAGAATTTGACAATCAATTCTGGTTGTACTCTGCTTGTACGTGGCGCCATCTATTATCATAAGAATGTTATTGTTGTTTTCTTCAGGAACAGTCCTTTTTATCGGGATGCAAGGTTCCCTATGTCCGTTTCTGTACACCTGATAACGTATATGCAAATTTCAGGATGATCGGTTCAGAGGTTTAGGCGTAAAAAGGTAACAAACACACTTACTTTCGCATTTATAATATTAGTAAGGATTACCGATGAAAAATTTCGATGTATCGATGTCCCTTATGTCCCTTCCACTCTGCATACCTATTTAAATGTATTTGATTGAAGTAGACATTACTAACGTTGGACGCTAGATTCCAAATGGCGAAATTAGTCTACCGAGCTCAGTCAAATCTCATTAAACAAGTCTCTTTGCCAAAAGACCGAATATTTGGCTTGTAACAGCGATCGTAATCGATCAACGCTTAAACTAAACAATTCGCTGATGTCAGTCATCTTTCGTTACGACTAGTTACGTATTTAGATCGTTAGCAGTCTGATGAGTGACAAGCCATTCACAAGAGTCAGTTCATTGAAGAACTGTTGATTTCTTTAATCGAGTTTTGTCAACCCCGTACTCTTTCCTCCTCATTTTGTTTTCGTTGGAAAGGTAAAAGATAAACTAGCATTAGTGTTCTCTTCTTCTAGGGTTTCATGTTCTTCACTTATCGATGGTTATATACGTGGGATATGTCAGGATTTATTCCGTTAGGCTTGTACATCATGTGGGCAGACGATTGGTTTCGTGCTATGAAAACACACTGGGTGCGTATTAATTATTAACACACGAATTACTTGAGATTACAACTCAACTCAATAACACGGCACAATGAAACGAATATCGTTCCAAGACATCCAACTCCGCCGCGATCAGACATTGGCTGTCGTCCTCGCCTCGAGCTGTAAACATCAGGGCTCTGAAGAAGCACGCTGTGTTGTGGGTAGCATGCTCAATAGATCGTGTGCTGTCACCACAACACACAAAAGCGCTTTCCAATTCATTTTATGTCCATACTAACGACCAGATCCGACCATATAAATTGAGTCGGCCCATAGAATTTAGGCACGAGTTCAGCACCTGCAAGTCATCTACATTCTTGTCCTTATACCAAGTTTATTTGGGCTCGGCCCAGTACGTCTTCTTCTTCTTCCATACATCTCCATCACTCATCTCGTCATACACCTCTTTTCTAGTCATATCATACCTCACACAGTCCATCCATCGCTTCTTTGGTCTTCCTCTACTCTTATAGCCATCAACATTCATACTCAAAACTTTCCTCACGACGACGTTTCCCTCATTTTTGTAGTCAAGTTTGGCACTTACAACTGTTAAATGCAAAAAGGACACGCAGGTGTCGCTGAACACTATTTTAACTGTCCCATTATTTTTGGAACTACAACACCCCCCAGGGCAGTCGCAGCAATCACCACAAAGACAGTAGAATTGTTTAACATTGTGTTTTATTTTTACAACATTTATTTATAAAACTGTAAAGTGCAAAAAGGACACGCAGGTGACGCAGGACAAGATTTTAATTGCCCCATTATTTTTGGAACTGTTGCCCGCGACCTTCTTCGCGTGAAATTATTATATTAAAAAAATGTTACTTCCCTTTTTGAATATTTATTGACAACAAGTGAATATTTACATTTTATACAAACTACAAATCTATAATAGTAAGAAAAACACGGTTACAGGGCGTCAAAAAATTCATCCACATCGCTGAATTGAATTTTGTTACCAATTTTAACGGTTTTAATTTTTTGCACGGAACTCTAATTTTCATTCTAACATGAAAGTAGCCTTAGTTACTCCTTATGACATCAGCTATCTGCCAATAAAAGTTCCGTTAAAATCGGTCCAGCCATTTCCGAGATTAGCCGTTTGAATCGGATTTTGAAACAATTTCAAGAGTTTTAATTTTTTTGGAAGTAACCGTAATTATTATACTTAAATAAAAGTAGCCTATGTTAGACCTTAATAACATCAGCTATCTGCCAGTAAAAGTCCAGTCTCTGCCAGTCAAAATCGGTCCGGCTTTTCGGATATAAGCCGGAACAAACAGACAGATAGACCGACAGACAGACAAATGGACAGACTCTTCCAGATCTTTGACAGTCGTTAAGGTAGTCAGTGGCCCGTAAGTCTTACAAGCAGTCTTACCAAGGGGTACCGTATTACCCAGTACTAACTGGGTTGTGGAAATCAGATAGGCAGTCGCTCCATGTAAAATACTGGTATTCAGCTTCATCCGGTAAGACTGGAAGCCGCTCCCAACATGGTTAAGAAAAGGCTAGGCAGATGATGATAATTCCGCGATGCCATTGCGCCGGTTTCAGAGTGAGCGAAAAATCGGCATCGGGAATTAAGAACGAAGTCGAAAGGCACTTGTTCTCCCCGTCATTGCGAATATTGTTTTGTTCTAGAGTCATTGGGTCTAAGTTCCAACTTTTTCACGTTTTTTTTTAAATACATGTTTTTAATGTAAGATTTTTACTTTAAACACCTCCACGACCCTCGTACTATTCAATGCATCCTTCAGCACAATGTTTTGAGTGCGTTACTTTGAGTCCTACCGTAAAACGTGATTTTTTGCGTAAAGTTACTTAGTTTGTGTACATAAACTGAATGCCGAAGCCGGCAACCAAGGCTTCGTGAAGGGTCCGTTAACACCCTTTATAACTGAGCAATATTTCCCCTACAATAAATACATCTTTAATTCACAGGATCCTGCTCATCTCGAGGCAAGCGAGCTCGCACAGCGTTCAGCGCGCAACAGATCAAAAGCCTAGAGGCAGAGTTTGAAAAGAACCGCTACCTGTCAGTGGCCGCACGTGGCAGACTCGCTAGGCAACTTAGACTTACTGAGACACAGGTAATTGGAGTTTTAAGAATAGCGTATGACATAAATACACCGTGACTTTTTAGTCGTCTTACAACTCTTACAACGGCAGGCCACTTCACGTATCCAATGACTACTAAGCATTCATTAAAAAAATAGGTGTTTATGAGATTTTAAAATTTAAAAATATAAATATTATTCAATATTATATTACACCCTGTTTTGAGCGATAATCTACTGGACTTCAGTAGATTATCGCTCAAAACAGGGTGTTTTAACTACGTCATGCGTCATAATCTGGACTCGAGCGCTGGGTAGGTATGATCTCCCGTTTGACACGTAAACATCATTAACATGTTGATGTTTCATAATTTTTTCTAATGTTTATTTATTTTTCTTTGTACCTATTACGGTAGGTAAAAAAAAATCGCATATAGAACTATTTTATGTCGGGCACATTGAGTGGATCACCTTTGTAAAACGACTAAAAAGTCACGGTATATTACTACTAGTCCACTACACTATATTATTAAATCCAAATGATCTCCGCAGAAATAATAATAAGCCTGATATAGTGGTGATGGATCGATCAGAGCAGCACGCAATGATTGTTGACATAACGGTACCGCATGACGAGAACCTCGTGAAAGCCGAGAAAGATAAGCAAATCAAGTATCTTGACTTGGCTCACGAGGCTGTCGACTTGTGGGATTTGGACTCAGCGATCATTGTGCCGATAGTCGTATCAATCCATGGCTTAATTGCCAAGCAAGAGCCTCGATCAATACCTGAGTAGGCTCTCGTTAAGCAGCTGGATCAAGGGCTTGATTCAGAAAGCGGTACTGGACATGGCTCTTATTGTTAGGAGGTTCCTCTCTCTGGAGCCCTGACTACCGTACCCTGTTTCCGATACCGTTGGGCTACTATTTTTTATATTTTTAAAGGTTTTTTTATATTATTTTGTATTGGAATATTTAAAATGTAAATCTAATGTATAGAAATGAATACAGGGAATAAGTCCTCCTAACTACTGGTTTCGGTCACGGCGGCAAAGTAACAACTCAGGAAATATTACAGTGCACAAGTGTGAACGAAAGCACAGGTGCACTCTCTTTCTCTCGTAGCAATCCGACAAGCCTAACGTGCCAGAGTTAAAGGATGGATGCGGCTACTAATTTCTATTCCCATGAAGAAAACAATTATAGTTTTCCGGGCGGGTCCTATATAAGGTACATCCAGAGGCCTTTGTTGCCCAAAAGTGAGATTTCTGTCAGGCGCTACGATCACTAAGTAACACAGACAATATAGAAGATTTCTAGACGGTAAAATACTTTTTTCTCATTCCAGATAAAGATATGGTTTCAAAACCGTCGAACAAAATGGAAACGAAAATATACAAACGACATCGAACTCCTTGCACAGCAGTATTACAGCAGCCTTGGTATCGTCAGTCCTCGACCAATGTTTGTCGGAGATCGCCTATGGATCTTCAATTATCCCAACAGAGTCCCTCCTACGCAACAACAACAATGGATGAAGTCCTTAAACACAATGAACGCCCAAAACCAAATAATAGACAGAACTAATATGTTTCGAAACCTACCAAAACCAGACGTTCCATTTCTAAACCCCACAGTGTATCCGAACGAAAGAGTCTTCATGGACCGCGGTTTAAATATGGCGGCGGGAAATGTCAAAATTCCCGCCCAAAATCGTATTCTGCCAAGAGAAGTTTACAATAATATGGCGCAAAGAAGTATGGATGTTTATAAAAATAATATTTTAAGTCACAGTAGCCCACCGCAAGAGTCAAATGTTGATCATTTGAGGAGATTGGAGGAGAATTTCAGTATTTAAGATAGGACTTCTTTTTGTATCATCTTCATATTGTGAATAGCTTTATACGGTTTGTAAATAAAGTTTTGGTCGTGATTTTTTTTTTTGTTTCATTTGCTATCATTTGTGTTGCGCCCTTTCAGCCATCGTTGTCAAAACGAGCAGAGAAAATAGTGGTACACGATGACTGAAACTTGGTCCTTCGAAGTGCGATTGTTGAGGTAAGTACCTACGGTAGGGAAGCAATCCGGGGTCTAATCGCAAGCGCGGGTCTACCGTTGCGGACGATTGTCTAATGTTATAATTATGACTGTAATGCCTTAAATAAAACAATCTAACATAATCCTAACCTACGGTGCACAAAGTTGGTCACTTACTGAACAACAGAAGTCCAAACTCAAGATTTGCCAGCGAGCAATGGAGCGCAGCATAATAGGTGTTAAGCGAACAGATCATGTTAGAAACACCACCCTGCGCTCCATAACTCAAGTAGCTGATTTCGGAGAAAAAACAGCCAGGTTGAAGTGGGAGTGGGCAGGCCACGTGGCACGGATGCACCCGGAAAGATGGGCAAAGATAGTCACACACTGGACGCCTGAGGAAAGACAGCGTCGTCGAGGTCGACCGCGGCGAAGGTGGCGTGACGATCTGATCAGGTTTGCAGGGATAACATGGCCGGAGATCGCACAAGACAGAGAGGTATGGAAGGAGAAAGGGTAGGCCTTTGCCCAGCAGTGGGATACCATGTAGGCTAGCAAAAAAAAAACATAACCCTAATTTACCCTAGCACTAAAATATTCGTACACGAGTCGCTCGGTCAGCGTGGCTACCGCGGAGAGATCATTTTCGACTCCACGCAGATTCAAATTTTGGTAGTGTGCCTCAATGGCTCAAGGAAGATTATCTAGGCTAACTCTCCTAAGTATTAAAGATGTTGTTGTTGTTTTTGAAGATGCATTGCATGCATTACTAACAAATTGGATTTTATGATCTGTTAAACAAATGATTAGATTGATTGATTAGTCAAACATGTGAGCCAGGTTTTCAATCTCATTTTATATAGTAAACAGTCACCCATAAGTGATCCCGCGTAGACTTACAAGTTAAATTTTTCACTGCTCCAAGGGGTAGCAGACGTATTTCATATTAATTTCAGCTTGATCTCTTCCTGATAAAAGGGTCTTAATAGACGGACAGACAGACGGACAACAAAGTGATCCTATAAAGGTTTCGTTTTTGCTGACTGAGGTACGGAACTCTAAAAACGTTATTTTTGGTTAGAATACATCCCTCGCTAGGCACCCATGCATCTGTTTTTTCATTTTTTTTATACTAAATAGGCTTGCGTTTGGCCGCAACTCGCCTGTTATAAGGATGGGAAAACTGAGAAGCCGGCAGTGAATTACTTAGACTGAAATTACACCAACGCGCAAGCTTCTTCTACCAAATGAAAAAATAATCACTTAAATCGGACCAGTAATCACGGAGAAATCGGTGCAAATAAATGAAAAAAAAGAAGCTGGTCGAATACACAATCACCTCCTTTTTTAGAAGTCGTTTAAAAATAAATGGCACATTAACAACTCAACATATAATTGTCATTTTCCTTAATTAAACACCAACATTAGGTACAACTTCGTACAACACGGTTTCTAGATAGTTTTTTAGACAAAATACTACTTTCTGTGTCATCAACAGATTCTTCCACAATTTCATCAGCTACGACAGATTTATTACCATTTTCTTTAAAGTGATCTATGTAAGAAACTTCTAAGAACTTTCCTGTATCTTGGTGAGGTTTTCTCTTGCTAGATTCTGTTGAGTGCCTGATATCCTCATATACATCACGCACAGAATCTTGTGCACCTTTAACTCTTGAACTATGAGCTGATTCAACACTCCTCAGATGAGATTCGTTCTCATTTGCTTCTAGAAGTTTGGTATTGTTCTTATTTTTCCCAACAGGCCATGGAAATAGATCACACTCCACAGAGTAGGTAAAAAATCTGACATCACGCAACGTAGATCTATGCATGGCATTAGCTCTTAGACCTCCCTTATTATTATACTCTTTGTCTTAGACCTTTTTTGGGTACATACCAGTAACGAACGGTCAATTTTGTATGAGGTAAGCCGGAGTACATATCTTTAATGTGATTGTTTTATTTGTCTATAGAATACTGACTGTGCCATTTTTCAAAGGGAAGCCGGTAGGAATCGAGTTGTATGGAACCTTCGCCACTGGTACATAGATGGAAACAAAAATTGGTATACTACATAGAAGTTCCTGGACAGTTTATTAGGTAGATATTACACGCCGTCCTAGTCGTGGAGCACAATCGGATGATTTGCACGTTAGGACGCTCGTATATGCTATATCACCGAATAATAACACTAGGTGCTTACAAGATTCCCAATTATCAACAAAAAAAATCCTTTCTGCTACAACTTTGCCGAAAAATTAAAATTTATTTGAGCAGTCAGCGTTCTTTTTACGTTACGTGACGGGACCTATACAATAATGCGGATAATTTTACCAAACATGTCCACAGTCTTCAAAAAATGTGGAACGCTTCACGATTTTGCGTGTCATCCTTGCGCAGGGGCCATGCTAATCTTCTCTGTATCGTTCCAATTTTAGTATATGTACTGCCGAAGCAAGTACACTAGTAGTGCACGAAATATTGTACATAAGCGTCCATGGAACGAAAACTTTAATATCGCGATCTAGAACTCTCTGATATATTTCCTAAAATATTCTAGACATTTAAGTGAAACTAACTTTTAGTTATCACTCAATTTATTAGCATTATTTTAATGATACAAAATGTTTAAATAATCAAAGCTATTGTTGATAAATTTGCAAAATTCCATATTTTTGGCTCATCCAGCAACATCAGCGCCATCTATGTTTCACATTCACCCGCAAGTTTTCAAGTGAACCCCACATTTGGAGAAATGACGTCATATTCAGAAGTTGCATAACCTTTTTTTGTACTGTATTTTATCTACACTAATATAATCAAGAGGAAAGATTTGTATTTTTGTGTGTATGTTTGTAATGAATAAACTCAAAAACTAATGTGCCGATTTCAAAAAATTTTTCACCATTAGAAAGCTACATTCACCCTGAGTAACATAGGCAATATTTATTACTAGAAAAAATTAAGGGGGGGAGGAATTAGGGGAAAATAAATATTTACCTACCTATTCACCTATTTTCGATATCTTTGGGTTGGTGGGTTGCAACTTGCAGTAGGTAGATAAGTAGCTATATAAGTCAAATCGGTACGGACTGATAAACTACGGGCGCGGATCCGGACACCGGACTTAGACAAATAATGCAGTGAAGTTTCTGTGAGTATGTATGTCCGCAGCCGGTCCTCAATTGTTTGTCCGTATCGGATAGACTATAGAACTGTCTATGGGTAGGACCCAGGACCGAACTTTAACCTTTTGACCGCCGTAGTCACATATACCTGACAAGTAAGCGCGTGCCCTGTACGCCAAACGACACAAATATGTGACAAAATGGTAGGTGAAATTGTGGCTTGGCGTCGTGGTCACACACGTGCATTTATGCTCTGGCGGTCAAAAGGATAAGTAAGTTTCTGTTCCGTGGATGATGAAGTAAGTAGGTTTTGTCTTTAAAGAATATAACGTACTCAACTTTGAAAAAAAACCGTCATAAATTCTTCGTTATTTGTAAACATAGATTGCTACCCCATATTAAAGAGTTGTCAACTCTTTTGAGATGATTAAAAAACTAATAAAAAGATAATGCATATGTATGGTTGGTACTACAATAACCTAGCTAGATTATGTCTTTACCAATCATGTCTATAGTCTTCAAAAAATGTGGAACGCTTCACGATTTTGCGTGTCATCCTTGCGCAGGGGCCATGCTAATCTTCTCTGTATCGTTCCAATTTTAGTATATGTACTGCCGAAGCAAGTACACTGGTAGCGCACGAAATTTTGTACACAAGCGTCTAAGGAAAAAAACTTTGATACCGCGATTTAGAACTAATTGAAATATTTCTTATAATATTCACAATATTTGAGTGAAACTAACTTTTAGTAATAATCCAAAATATCACAATTGTTTTAATGTGACAAAATGTTAAAATATTCAACGACATTAACCCTTTAAGCGCCGACGCCGTAATATTACGGGCTCTGAAAACAGTGCCCGAATCGCCACACACGTATATTTACGTTATTTCATTGAAAAAGTTCTCATACTGCACAAACTCCATATAAAATGTGTCAATTTTAAGATGTAGGGTATAATCTTTATTGTTATGGACATTTTTCAATGTTTTGAATGATAAATACCGTGAATTTTGAGGTTCAAATATTTTGTCATAACTGTCTCCCTACCTGTATCGCCAATCACGTAATTTTACGAGTACTAGGGATGGGGCGAATTCGGAAAATACTTAATAGGATGTCTAAGAATAAACAAGGCACTATATAAATTAATGTCACTATTTGCAATGAAAGTGGGTACTTTCATTACAAAATATCCATAGTATTACTCTGATACAAGTATCTGTACACAATAAAATGTATTTAAGTTTAAAAATTATTTAATTTTTACGACAAAAATATAGAAATCTCATAACGCAGAACTTCACTAGTGCAGACAGTCGCCGGTCGCCGTCACCGTAATATTACGTGCTGCCAAGGAGATTCAAGGTTAAATCGCGCGGTATTGTCAGTTGCCTCAGCGCCGTCACCGTAAAATCACGGGAAAGCTTTATCGCTAAGTGCAACTAGTGTTGTAGGCCTTTTTGATCAGAGACCAAGTGATCCACGAAATGAATACTTCGCGTCTTTAATAGCTTTTGAGCTGGAAACTGTGCGGTCGGAAATGCAATAAATCCAGAAGTTTACATGAAGATATTAAATTTAATACGACATGCTCGTGGAGAATCCTCACAAACAGAAGAACGAACAACGTGCCCATCTCCCGAGTACTGATTTTGTAACTACAGAAATACGTTTAATTTTATTTTTTTAATTGATTGAAAACTGAATAATGTTAGATTATTAAGTAAGTAAATAAAACATTGATTTAATTTCCGGCTTTTAGTTTTGTTAATAAATAAAGAATTTATGCATCGATATTAAGTATTCCCAACACTATTCCAACTTATACCTAAAGTGACGTGGCGCTGGAGGTAAGTCAAAGGTATTAAATCTTGGCGGTTAAAGGGTTAATAATTATTTTAAAATAATCCATATTTTCAGCTCATTCATAAACCTCAGCGCCATCTATTTTTTTACATCGGAACTACATCGATACATGAGCAACTTGTTTGACACATATGCAAACAATGACTATTGTGTGAATATAGATGGCGCTGATGACGGCACGGCGTATTCTTTTGTTTGACGATGGATGGTTACGCTTTAATCGTACGCGGTGGTGAGCAGAATCATCAGTGAGTTGTAGTTTATCTTTATCGGTATCGTTCGCCAAATAACTGTGGTTGCACTACGCTCAATCGCACACGTTTTGTGTCCGTCACATCACCATCTCGGGTCCAGTTGAAAACCAGCGTCGGGCACTAGCTGCTCGGCAGTTTGCTGAACTGGGCCTATTTGGCGCAGCCGTGAGACACAATGTTATCTCTTTTTTTTCTGTTTAATTTACGTTTTATATTGTGTAGATTTAAGTTTTTTATTTATTTGTTGTGTGCACTTGTGGCATGTGCCAAATAAATATGTTTTCTTTCTTTTTTTCTTTCTATAGCTTGACCTCATTGGTCAGATTGAGACCTAGCTTCAGTCTTCTCCATTAATAGCGGTCTACCCCATTAATAGGCTGCTCTTAATCTTCCTAAACAGACGCTCGTGCAAATTCCGCTTGCCTACTGTATTAAACTACCTTTATATAAAACAGCAATGCTGGCAGGATCCATCTGAAGATGTATGCTATGAAAAGTAACACAACATAAAAATAAGTGGTTTATTTGATCAGGTATAGTCAAAAGCAACAGACGGTGATTACATATTTTAACCCTGTGTTTACCCATAAATTATCATCCCCTAGACTTTCCCAACTATATTGGGGTCGCCTTCCAATATAACCCAGTTGCAGCTGAATTCTAGTGTTTTACATGGAGCGACTGCCTTCCGCCCTGTATACACAAATGCGCAGTTTCAGCTATTATTTGTATTGTTAACTATTTTGTTCATCTTTTTCACAAGTTTTGTGTAAATGTTACAGGCGAAACCTGATTTTAGGTCAAACCGGTAAGACGATTATATGGCACCACAACTGAAAGGGTTAGTTTAACCGGCTACATCCGAGTTGGTCACAGTGTAATTGCTTTGTTTGGGTTAGTATATCCTGAAACCCAGTTTGGCCAGAAATCAGATTTGGCCGGTATCATCGAGTAGTCTTTACAACTTACAAAATCATTTCAGGTGTCGATGATAACAAAATTAGTAGACCTAAATTATAACACATGTTTTATACCTTTGTGTAAATGCGGGGATACATAGAAGTGTCTGCCATAAATGTACTGTACTATACATGAGATAAATAAATAAAATAAACATTAGTTTTAAATACATAATTTATTTCTATGGTACAAGATATTTCCAATGATTTGCCGTTACAGAATTTATAATTGCAATATCAAAACAAAATGTACAATGTTGTTAGCTGGAGCGCTTTGCTTTGTTTACCCAATGTTTCTCAATTTTTATAACAATTTCGTTTAAATATAAAAATCTATACTCCACGCTTGGTTTATTGATTATTAACACTTAAAATCATCGGTTCTGTATATAAATAATTCCACCAATTTTTTTCCCTAAATGTCCATTTCCACGCATACGAGACACATTTTTTTTATTATTTATTTATCAATATAAACATAAAAAATAACAAATCGCACATTCATTTCTTGCTTTTACACTTTTTTTAAGACAGTTGCCATGTGGTGTGTTGTAAAAAGTATTCCTAAAATGAGTGTTTCTTACATTAAGTCCGAAAGCACTTTAGGCATAATTTATTGTCTACAATTCATACGAAACGGACGTCGTCGAAAAGAATCGATTGCGAGCAAATCGATAAAAATTACTGGCTTAACAAATAACAGCACTGAAGAGAAAAATAAAGTCTAATTCAAACTTGGAACAGTATTGTAGCAACTGTCTGGCCGCCATATTGTGGGTCCGGTATGGGGCAACATATGAAATGCATGTTGTTCTTTCTGTTTGAGTGTGTATAGGTAATATATTGTATATGCTATGCGCCAGGCTTCGCTTACAAGTCCATATTGACACTTCACTTTACTGCAGCGTATCACGTTGTGGGTTTGTGTTACCTGGAAACAAAATTGATATTGTGAGATGTGTAATAAATAAATTAATATCTTGACTTGGCTCGCGAGGTTGTCGACATGTGGGATGTGGTCTCAGCGATCATTGTGCCGATAGTCGTATCAGCCCATGGCTTAATTGCCAAGAGCCTCGATCAATACCTGAGGAGGCTCTCGTTAAGTAGCTGGATCAAGGGCTTGATTCAGAAAGCGATACTCCTGAACGCGTCTCATATTGTTAGGAGGTTCCTCTCTCTGGAGCCATGAATGCCGTAGCTTGGACCCTGTTCCCGATACCGGTGGGCTACTATTTTCTTTTTTTCTTATGTTTTTTTTTTAAGAAATATTTTAAAATGTAAATTAATTTGTAAAGGAACGAAATAAAGGAATTAATAATGCGAGTATTGAGATTTGAGCAGACGATCATTGTGTGCTGCCGGTTGTATATCTCAATACTGTGTAGAATTCTGTTGAAACTTATTTCCACGGTTTTGGGGGTAGCTCGTAGGTCACAAGTATGACTGGTCGACGACGACTCGGCCCCAAGTCCACGATTAACATCACCTTTCTACGCCCGGCTGCTCTAGTGGTGCGGGTGGAGTGATACGCATACAGATACACCCGCGTACAGGCACACGTTGACTACGAAGACTGAAGTTTAGATACCAAATCTCTCACAAAATACTATTGTTTGACAAAATTCCTGTCAAGTTAGTTCCTACAGAGTATAAAAGAACCCTTCACGAAGCCGTCAACCAAGCATTCTGTACACCAAACTAAGTACAACTAAGCAAAAAATATTGTTGGGAAATGCCTTTGTTGGTGTGCATCATGAAGGTAATTTATGTATCACATTGAAAACTTGGATTTAAAAAAAACGGGTGAAAATGTCTTAACTTTGACCATCAATATCTCCGTAACTAGAAGGCTCCCAGGTATGGTCCAGTTAATAAAAATTTCGTAATGCCGGGATGAACAAGTGGCGTTCGGCTTGTTGAGGGTATTTTTACATCCGATACAACAAGTTTAGGAATGTAATTGGTGGAGACAAAATAAATAGTTGTAGGTATACCTGGCTAGCTGTCGTCCTGCAGCGAGGTGAAGCGGTTGCCGAGCGCGAGCGGCTGGCGCGCGGCGGTGGGCTCCCGGGCGGCGCCGGCGCCCGCGGTGCTCCAGCCGCCCCCGCCGCGCTTGGCGCTCGCGCCCAGCACCGGGAAGTAGTCGTCGTTGTGGATGTCGGGCGCGTGTTTCTACAAAAAAAAGGAGTCTTGCTCGAAATGTTCCACAAATTCTCTCGCAAACCGCGTTCGATTGACGACATCGTAACCTAATGAGGGCGCTTGGCCCGTTAGGTGCGTTAGTGTAGTGTTCATTGTTTTTTATCAAGGATTTTAGTATAATTACACTTCGATAGCCCTCATTTGTGACAGAAGCGACAGAGTATGTTGACCGCCTACAATATGAGGGTCTAGACAAGTGGTAGTCGTGAAAGCATTCCGAATTTCTACAGCAGCTGTCAACAGGACTGACATAGTATGTTCGGTAGCTTTTGTCAATTCTACACAATTTTTAATTATTATCGTTGACGTTGTGGAAAGTCACTTTGTCTAGACGGGCTCTGATTGAAATATCAAATACTCAAGGTTATGTTTTAAGATAGTTAGGACCATTTAAAAATGGGCAATAATGCTGAAATCGTCGATATAAATTATGTACATTGAAAATTGTCTTGTTGAGATACTTAAAATAAGTGTTTTCCTTGAGTGCAATGCAACACTTTTGTCAAAAGAGTCCTTAATATTAGCCAACTATCATTTTCATCATGAAATACCCAACAGTTTAAGTTACACAACTAGCATTAAAACTCCAGTTTTAAGGTACGTTACTTCCGTCACTTACCGTACTCCTGCGCACGTTCTCGATGGGCCGCTGGCGCGACGAGGGCGGCACGTACGCCGCCGGCTTGCTTTCGCGCGGCTTCGGCTGCTCCTCCACCGGCGGCGGCGCTGGGGTTTCCACTTCCGGTTGGTGCTGCAATCAAATATGACGGTATTATAATTGTGCTATGACAAATTCACGTGGAAAATACAAGCTTTGAGGTTATTTTATGTCTGGTAAAACACACCTGTTTCAAGCTAAAATAACCTTGCAATTGTTGAAATTCGTATGTGATGCTGGCTCATGGACCCTGGGGCACTCAACCACGCTATCACCTAAATTAATAATATTCTTATTTTGGCAAAAACTACAGGGCGAGAGGTATGACAGTATAGCGCCAGATCGCTGGCTACACTTTAAAATCCCAAAACGCAGTTTGAGGCAAGGCAAGTCTTTTGATTCAGTTTGTATTTTTCTGAGGCATTTGATTCAGTTCTTCATGAAACGTTAATCAGGAAACTCCGCCACTACGGAACCCGGAACAGTGCTCTGGATCTTCTTACCTCATACCCGAGTAATAGAATCCAAAGAGTTGACGTCAACGGAAAAATATCTCCTGGATTTGTAGTAACAATGGGAGTCCCACAGGGTTTAATTCTTGGTCCTCTTTTGTTTCTTATTTATATCAATGACTTGCCTTACATCATAAAGGATAATCACGACATAGTTTTGTTTGCGGATGACACTTCGCTTTGTTTAAACTTAAGCGTCAGCAGCCAGTTACTGACGATGAAAATAGCGCGATTTTAAAAGTAGATCATTGGTTTAACGCTAATAATTTACTTCTTAATGAAAAAAAAAACAAATGCATTAAGTTTACACTACCTCACGTTAGGCAGGTGAAAACTAATGTGTTGGTAAAGGACGAATAGTTGAATCCTGAAGATAGCACGGTTTTCTTTGGCTTAACTTTAGACGCTAAGCTTCAGTGAAGCCCACATATAGATAAATTGTCGAAGAAGCTGAGCTCCGCAGCATACGCATTTAAAAAATGATAATTTAGTCGATGTAGAGTCAGTCCGATTAGTGTTTTTCAGCTATTTTAATAGCGTAATTTCGTACGGCATTCTGTAGTGGGGGAATACCGCCGATATTCAGACCATCTTTGTTTTGCAGGAAAGGGCGGTTTATAAATTGATTCCGAGACACTCTCAGAGAAAGTTTAAGGAGATTAATGTAATGACTGTTCCTTCTCAATACATTTATGCTCACAAATATATAAAGCTATTCAAGAAATATAGTGATATTCACAATATAAATACAAAAAATAAACAGATTTATTGTACCCACAACAAGGCTCAAGAAAATAGGTTGAATCATTTAGATGTCAATGTTTTTACGCTTTTATAATAAACTAGCGGCCCGTCCCGGCTTCGCACGGGTGGACATTTTATTTACCGAATCCTCCCCCCCCCCCTATTTTTTTCTAGTAATAAATATTAGCCTATGCTACTCAGGGATAATGTAGCATACTGTATTATAATGTTCTATGTCTTCTTCTATTCGAATATTGGGGTCCTGAGAAGACCGGGAAGTTTGATCTGCTTCTGGAGGGAGGTGGGCTGGTTGGAGTAACGGCCACCGTGGCTCACGTACAATCGTCCTAAGGGCTAAGTGCGGAAACCAAATCCCTTAACTTAGAACTATTCGGATAGTCGGTAGTAGGTCGCCACGTCTATTGAGTATTTGCGTGTGCATATGAACAGACATTTTGCACACTCCAGCAGACGTGACTGGCTCTTTCTCCTTCTTTCAAAGTTACTTACAGGCTTATTCCAAGGCCCCTTGACCTTCCCGCCTTCCATCGGGGTGTCCTCCGAGGCGGAGTCCCGGCCCGACTCGGACTGCTGGTTGCCTCCCTGCAACACCTGGATTTTGAGGCCGGTGTAGTCTTTCACCGGCTCCTCGTACTCCTTCCATTCTTCTTCTTCCTGGAAAGATTGGAGAAGATTCGTTTAGAGTCATAGTTAAGTATTAATCTACAGTAACATTATAAAGAGGCTGTAAGTTTGGATGTAGGAGGTGGTATCTAAAACTATTCATCCGATTTCAGAAAATCATTCATTCATTGAAAGCTTACACTCTTAGTTACCGAGTGTCCTGTTCAAGAAATACTTAACAAAGGAATCGGGTAAAGTATTAAAACATTTCAATTTCTAACCTTAAGAACCTTAGAACACTACGCTTAGTGTTACATAACGAATCGTTTCTTTTGAAACTGAAGCCGTGTTGTCGATAACCTAAATCTATTATGGAAAGTTAAAAGGTTCGACTGTCAGGGCCCTGTTTATTGGGCGTCCATTAATTACGTGAGGCAATTTGTCGATTTTTCGACCCCTCCCCTCTTGGTGAGATTTCGTGAGATTTGGCTTGACCCCCTCACCCCCTTCCTAATCTCACATGAGATTTATCAAAATGCGTAGTTTAGTATAAAGACGATAATCCGTGCTTGATTGCGTCGAATTCATTAAAAAAAAAAACATATTTTAGTAGAGAAACATGTTTACTTAATTAAACCCAGTTTTCTCGCAATTTTGCAGTATCTTGCGCGGAAAAAAAATACGTTTTATTTGCCAAGACCCCCCTCTCTTCCTTTGAGAGAGATTGGGTAAGATTCGGCACGACGCCCTCCCCCCCCCCCTAAACGCCGCACGTAATTAATGGACGCCCCCTTATTAAACGTTACAATCCGACAATTTTGTAAATAAGTGACTTATTTGTAAAGTTGTAAGACAAGTGCTGTTTAATAAACCTTATATTTATGTAAGAATTTTACAAGTAAAAACATTACAAATACATAGTACCATTATAAATGCTGTTTAATAAACGTTTACATGCAGTTTGCGTGCAGAAAACGACTGTAGATTTCGGTGACTATATGTATTGTAAATGTAAGTTTTTTTTGGAGGTGTTAAATCGAGGGTAGATTTTAAAAAAATCTTATAATTTTAAAATATTAGATAAGTACCAAAGTACCCTATAATAACAAGTGAAAGAAATATTACCAAGGAGAAAAAACTTGTGTAAAACATATTGTAACAAGAAATTAATACACAAAAACAAATGTATTTTTTTCTTTTATTCACGTTTATTTTTTATCCCATGTAACATTTTAATAAACGCATTGAACAGCCGATCGTAATAGTATTGGCACGAACTCTCCGTCAACTTGCTTGACAACTGCACTACATTACAAACTGTTGGTTTTCAATCAGCTGACGTCCGCCGGCATGTCTACGTCAGTGTTGCCACTTGCGAGTTTAAAAAGCGCCAAACGCTGCGCGCCATATTTGAATATAGCTCGAAAGAGCGCGAGATTTCCCTAGAGGATATGACTACTGATGTGACAAAAACCTAACCCCCCCCCCCCCGGCCCTGTAACCAAGCGCGGTATTTTGAAGACCCCCTTCCCCCCTCAGAACGGGTCACGAATTGTAACTCTCCAGAGCAATTTAGCAGTTTCGTACCTGACTACTCTGAGAAGAAACAGCCGAAACAAACTCAGAGGTCATAGTCTCTTTTAGGGTACAGACATAATCATGGTCAACTCAGATGACGACTATGCAGATTAGTGTCTGAGATGGTCTTTTGAAGAAAGAACCACACAGATTCAAGTGGACCTGTCCAGTCAGCAGTGGCGAAGGTTCCATACAACTCGATTCCTAACGGCTTCCCTTTGAAAAATGGCGTCGTCAGTATTCTATAGACAAATAATACAAGGTGTAAACAGAACCTTCACGAAGCCGTCAACCAAGCATTCAGTACGTCAAACTAAGTAACCCTACGCGAAAATTATTGCTGGGAAACGACTTTTTTTTTTGGGGTGAAAAATCATGTTTTACGGTAAAACTCAATGTAACGCACTCAAAACTTAGTGATGGATGCTTTGAATAGTAAACGGGTCATTTAAAAAAAACTTGTGAAAAAATTGGAACTTTGACCTACAATATCTCAGTAACTAGAAGGTTCCCAGGAATGGTTCAGAACAAAAAAAATAATTCAATGACGGGGAGAACAAGTGCCTTTCGGCTTCGTTAAGGGTCTACTTACACCCTTTATAATCACATTTAATGGAGAAGAATGGGAAGAATGGGTTTAGCTATACCCATTCTTCTCCATAAAGATCTACGCCTTGGAATGGGTAACTACAGTACTTTCACAAGTTATTATGCCTTGTATCTTGTATACCCATTCTTATCCATAGAGATCTACGCCTTGGGATGGGTAACTACAGTTCTTACACAAGTTATTATATTATATTAGCCTTGTGTCTGTGACCGTAGCTATAGCTATGCTTTCTTTTTTCTGACAATCAAAAGTGCCTGTAATAGTCTAATTGAAATAAATGGTTTGAGATTGAGTTTGAATCGCATTTTTTCATGTTCCTATCCCTTTCTGTCGCTCAGAACCACAATTTGCTAGAACGAGAAACAGCTTGCTGCCGAGAGCATCGTCGCTGCTGCTCTTAGATGTGGCGCCACCCTTATACATAGAGGTTTATGGAAGAAGAAAACATGCATCACCTCAACCCAATTAAATTAGTATAAGAGCAGAAGAATGATGATAACTTTTGATGTTTTACTTTGAGAATACTATCATCACAATAATTATAAAGCCCAGTTAGTTTTTAGTTCTACAGCGGCACTCCAAAGAGTCCTGCAGCAACATAGAACAAAAAGTACTACAGCGCCATCTATGACACAGACGATGAACTAAACATCGAAATTCACCTAAATCCTACATCGCGCAAGTAAAGTTATCCGTGACTTAAGACTATACAATAGAAGAACCAGACAACATACTGTAGAGAAGTAGCCCAACAGACATAACACCCGTCTGGTCGTAGGATCCTCCCTTTTCTGTGGGGGATGCAGAACCTTGCACCCTGTTCTCCATACCCCCAAAGTTCTTATACTCAAGTAAGTAACTAGACAGGCAATCTCAAAAGAAAATCTCAACTCTCTCAAAAAATCAACTATTTTGACTTGTTTCTCACAAGTCAAAATAGTTGAAAAGCAAGTGATTAGAGCTGCAACCTAATCAAGTATAACAAGGTCATTTATCAAGTTTATCAGTATTGTATTGTTAGGATTTAGATATTATAATACAACTTACATAATGCAACTATTTTATTAGGAAACTATTCAGTATAATAAGTGATATATTAAGTATAAATTAATTCTTGGCAGCAGTATGTGTATTGTATAGCCAGAAATGAATAAAAGGGGAAATAAAAATATTGTAACCATAGTGACAAATCTGAGGATGTGTTGATGTTACATGCTTATACATATACTACAACTCTTAACAAGAAAGCATTCACATCATCATCGGTTTAGCTTTTTCTCAACTTTGTTGGGGTCAGCTTCCAGTCTAACAGGACGTAGCTGAATACCAGTATCTTACCCAGAGCGACTGCCTATCTGACCTCCACAACCCATTCAGTAGCTAGGACTGGTTGTTACAGATTACCCTAATAGTACACCCACATTTCGTCAGTTATGTTTAAGTCCCATGTAGTAGCGAGCCTATTGCCATCAACCGGGCACAAATCCAGGCTCCGTAGCTGCTATAAGGAGAAATTCCTGAGAATCGAACCCAGGACCTCAGGCACAGCAGCAGCGCTTGCAACCACTAGACCAACGAGACAGTCAAGACAGTCCCATTTGTATCATTTTGAAGTATTAAGGTCCTGTTTCACTAATTAGATTAGGAAAGGACTCATCAACTTCCTGCCCTTGTCCCGTGTTACTTGGGGTCGGCGCAACACCTTTTTTTCTTCCATTCTCCCATGTCGTACATCACACAATGTTCTATATTAAGGGTTGGGTAAGGGATAGGTATCACTGACAGTCTCCTGTACAGAGTGTGCATGGAGGCAGAGGAAACGGGGGCACATGTACTCCTCGAGTGCACTGGCGTCATCCAGATCCACGAGGAGACTCTTGGAACACCAAGATCCTTTGCGGATGTCCTGAGAAGACTGGGAAGTTTGATGTGCTTCTGGAGGGAGGTGAGCTGGTTGAAGTAACGGCCACCATGGCTCACATACAATATAAGAAACCAAAACCCTTCTATGTTCTATGTTAAGGGATTTGCTTTCCGCACTTAGTCCTTAAAGTGGACCATTGTGCGTGACCGTCACACAATCATTTACATGTTTTTCTTTCACATCATTCCTCACACAATCCATCCATCGTTTCCTTGGTGATCTCCCTCTCAATCCATCACCATTTATATCCAGCACTCTTTCAGTCACTTGTGATTCACCCCTCGTTGTCACGTATACATACAGTCAATTCTCTTTCAACTTTTCTGGAACTGGCGCAACTTTCGAACACCTCTATTATACTCATTACTTACTTAATCCATTCTTGTAGAATATGAAAAGACTGATTTGACACGGTACTTAAAAAAAAACATAAAAAAAGAACAGGTGATACACCTGTATGATGTCATAATTTTGCTATAAATGTTAACATATTTGAAAAAAAAAACCAATCTCCTAGCAAATATTTGTATCATTATGATCATTGAATATTTCTTTACTAATTTATCTTGATGAACTCATTTTCTGCATCCATTTGGGTAAATACTGCAATAGTGCACAATTTTGCAGGATTTTAGTCATAGAATAATATTTATATGATGAAACAAGTATACAGACTTATCTCGGAATAATAAAGATAGCTTTATGTTTTGTCAAGTTGTAGGATATCTAGAGTTAGTTATAATTCAATACAAGTCAAACACTTACAATTCCAAATAACTCATTATTATCAGAAGTTATTGTTTTCCTCAAACACTACACAAATGTGACTGACTGTATTGTCACAATTCTCAATTTACATACATTTATAATAGTTTAAGTTGTTTACTATTTCTTGTAAACAACTTAAGATTATGAATGGTTGAAAATAAAGTAAGAAGGTTAAATGACATATTTAGCTATATTCAGTTTACCTTCACATTAAAAAAAAGTGAATCAAAAATGTAGGTGTGTTAGGTGTCTATGGATAGATCATTAATATTTTAAGATGATTGTTCTTTAATTTCTGAAATTTATTATTTGACAGTGGTATATTACAACCAAACCTTGTATTATAACCAATTTTAATTAGAAAAGAAATTACAAAGATTTGGTTCACATCTTCAGTCAAACACAACTTTCTTTTATGAAAATGTTGAACATAACCTATCTTGTTTCTTTCCATGAATGACATTGCAATATGAGTATCATCTGTGGAGACACGTCTGCCGATAGAGATAATAATGTGTATTACATGGAAAGTACCCTCGACAATCAAGTAAATTGCTCGAAATTAGGGTAAAAGATTGACGACCTACTAAAAAAAAGTTGCTAGATTTTCCTATGAAACCAGGTCAAACGGTGTTCAGCCGCGAGAAGTGATCATTGGTCACCGCGGAATAAACAGGGCTTCACTATAATTGTGGAGAATGACCACGAATCGCTCAGACACAAAGATTTTCATGATGTTGTGTTAAAATTTAAATGTTTAGTATCAGAACTCACCCCTTTTCGACCTCCTTCCTCTCCCTCCTGAACCGGCCGCTCCTTCTTCGGCCTTACATCTGATTTCTGTTTGGGGTCGTCCAATTTTTTGGCTAACTCATCGGCTGTAGCGAACTTTTTCACTGCCTTCGACTTTTTGCGATCTTTTTTCGCGAAGAAATCGTCCAAGTCGGCCATATCTAATTTTGACTTACGATTTAAAGTTTTGCTCTGGTAATGAAGTAATTACAGCAATATTGGAACTAAACGTAAAGGGGGAAAATAGGCCCCCGAAAAGTGAAATGATTTCTGTAGCAAGCGTGGCCGACTGTTTCTTTTTTTTAAAATGGCAGATCCTATGTTGCCATTTTAGAACGCAAAAATGTCATTCGCAAATTGCCTTTGCATTAAATGAAAAAGCTACTATTTTCTCGACTAGAGTACCCATTTGATCAGGAATGCCATCATAATTATTATTTTATCCATGAACCTTTACTTAGTTTAAATATTTGGAAATTTCACAAATTCTATTCATTCAAAAAAACGATTGTTTATTGAATATAGAAAAGACTAACAGTAGAAGTTTACTGCAGTACGATATAAAAACCTTGCAATATTCCTTACTTGAAGCTAAAACGATAACATTTAAGGAAAAGTTTCCAAAAAACAAGTCTCAGTTAATTACAATACGCATATTTCATGGAAGTATATCCTTCCCTATTTATGAGCAACAGAGTATGCTGCAGTACACTCTATATTTAAGAGTTTTCAATAAAAAGCTGAATTCAATTGGAGATGCGGAGTTTCATGTACTTACATATTTTTTTGGTTTTTGATATGTTGTTTATAATTTTGTTTAACATGTTGACTGCCTCGTTTGTCCTGTCGTGGATCCTGAGTTCAGTTCCCTGGTCGGGCAACGTGTTATTGGGTTTTCCATCACGAATATGTCAGTAACTGCTACTGAGCCTGGATTTGTGCCCGATTGATGGCAATAGGCTCGCCCCCTATTACGTGGGACTCAAACATAACTAGCGAAACCTGGATGGAACTATAATATGAACACCTCTGTCTAATTCTTCAGGGATTACAGGCGTGATGATGTTATGATTATAATTACATAACTGTTCATTTAATAGACATGCTCCTTTTATGCCGTTCCACGGACACACTATCAGATTATTTAAAAGAATGAGCATTGCCATTCAACATGGCAATGCTCATTCGATGACAGCGAAACGGGGGAGCACTTTGACGCCTAAGTGTCCTATTGTCGTCGTTGTATATATGTAGGTAGGTACTTACCGTTAGTCTTTTTATCGTTATTTTAGTTCTATTTGTAGTCACAATAAAAGTGTGTTTTCAATATTTTCAGTAGAGCTACAATAGTTATTTCCATGTCAGGTGCGAAAAAGGATTCATTATTATACCTATCCCACAACCTGAGTATGTAACCGGAATACAATAAACGAGGCCCCGCAGAGTTGTAGCTACCTATCTGTGGAAATAAATAAGTATAAAGGGTGTAAAAAGACGCTTAACGAAGCCGAAAGGCACTTGTTCTCCCCAACATTACGAAAAAAATTTTGTTCTGAACCATACCTGGGAACCTAGTTACGGAGATATTGGAGGTCAAAGTTCCAATTTTTTCACAAGTTTTTTTTAAATACCAGTTTTAAAGGTTTTAACTTTACTTTAATTAACTCCATGACCCGTTAACTATTCAAATCATTCATCAGCACTAAGTTTTGAGTGCGTTACATTGAGTTTTACTCTCTTAAATAAATCAATCCAGACAATTCACAAAAAGCCCACTTTCCTCAACAGCAACAACATTACAACCCAATCACTTTCAGTAGGTCCTTATTCGCACATGAACACTACACCAACTCCATCAATTTCATATCGACGGATTATACCAACGTATCCGTTTGCTTGAAACACTTCAGTTGAACCTTATCAGCCCACCGCCCGGTCAGTACCCACCCGATAACCAATACCATTATCTTATCTACCGATACCTGGCCATTTTGTTCAGTCTGTAAAAAAAAAGAGTCGAAATGTTGGGTCCACTAGCAAGGATTTCAAACCAGTCTGGAAGAAATGTGATGAGGAGTTTCATTAGAAACGGATCTCATGGAGGTGTACCTGGAGAGGTAAGTCTAGACTTTTTAGAATTTTGTTTGTTACATAATTACAGCTATGTATATATTTTTCGTTTAAACACGTTTTTTGGTCCTTTTAAAGGTGTGCCTAGTACGAATGTAATAGGTAGGTATTGTTAATGCGTGAATAAGTGGGTCTCAGTAAGCCTAGAAAATGAGTCCTTGTTTGCAAATATAAGTAGTATTTGATTAGATAGAACAAAATATAGGACTTTAGTGTTTCGTAATATAATGCATGGATAAGTACCTATGTGTATGGATTCGTATAGATTCCTAAACAGGCACAAACACCGTAATAAAGCATAGAATAAAAAGACATCCACTGCTGAACAAAGGCCTCCCCCAAGTGTCGCCACATTGACCCGTCCCTAATCACCTAACAGGAAAGGAATAAAGCAGAAGTATCGAAAAGAAACTACATAATACACTAAACCCTAATTTACTTAATTTTATGAGGTGCCGGGAAGAAGGAGTGCCAGAATGTCCAACGTTGGGAGTCCTACCTGTTATGTGGTTAGGTATCATTTTTTTGCGACGAAATGTCGAGAAAGATTTCGTCGCAAACTTTATACATCATCATCATCCACAACCTGAATTCACCCACTGTAGGGTATAGGCCTCTCTTCTCTTCTGCCAATCTCTACGTTCCTGTGCCAGTCTCATACAGGTTTTTTCCTACATATATATTTACTTTATGAATACCTAACATTTATTTATATCTCTCTACGACGTTACCAACATCCAAGGGAAGCTCAAGAATTACCTATTTGTACAGACGCACACACAGACACGCACGTACAGACACTTCAAGCTACTACAATCTGTCAAATTTCTTTAATTGATTTTCAACTTTATCGCTAAAGCATTAGATTTAAGGTTGACTGGGAAAATTTGACAGTTTCGGGTAGCTTGATATGCTAGTCTATACATAGCAGGCAGATACATTCGCACGTCCACATATGACTAAGATTTTATAACGTTTCCAGTGTAAGTCGACCTCGTTTTGTGCAGTTTTTCCATGCAATGAGAGGTCAGCTTATACTTCTATAAGTTCTGTGATGAACACAACCGGTCCTTATATCAACATAAGCCACAAGTCATAACATCGACTCAGACTGAATGCATGTTTACACAAGCCATGATTGTTTGTAAAACCACACATACTCGCGAACTGCACTATTCAGTACTGTACATGAAGAAATACAACACGCTAGCAATTACTTTGCGAAACGCGCTTATCTCCTTTTGTTGAAATAGTCGTAAAAATCTAATCCATCTAAGAAGGCGTCGTATTACATTGGTTTTCAGTAACTTGGAATAAGGAAAGTTCACTTATTTATTCTGTCTATTGGGCGCAACAAGTTTGCTGTATTCCAAATCAGGTAAAAAGTGTTTTTTAATGCAAATATCGCGTTTATAAGCGTTAGCAGTGTGTTCCCTTTGCAAATTTTCCAGCCGTTCTTTTCCGTGCCAACTTTGCCCTACACACCAATTTTAATCCAAGCAAGTTCTGTGTTGGCTAACTTGGTATACCTACTTGTCCATATTTATCTGAGTGTCATCTTTTAAAAAGTAGATCAAATTAGTACGCTCATGCCAATTCCATCCGGCTCTCTGAAGTCGTTTCTTTATTTTGGTATTCGCACGAACGTAAAAATTACTCATGATGTGGTAGGTAACAATATTGGCTCATTCAGAGTCAAGGTGGTACTACCCTGATGGGGTTGATGCCCAGGGTACTTTAAGTATCAGCACTCGTAGAAAAATTTGAAGCGCACCTCATGCTCCTACTGATTATATTGAATGTAAAGATATTTTTTATAATGATTTGCGTTTAACTATCTAAATATGTAGCGTTTAAAAATTCCTCATAAACGCTGTCAAAACTAATGTGCCCAAGAGACTTGTGGCATTACCACTTTATATGGCAATTCTAAGCCTCTGGCCAAGGTAGGCCATGTCCTTGGGTCACAGGAAGCGTGAAGCGGAAAGATGAGATGGCTGGCGCAGGAGTACCTATGGACACACGTCAAGTTGCGTCCCACACTAAAAGCCTACCCATCTTCCTTTGAACCAAAGACATGCCGCCTGATCTTTTCGTCTCCATCGCTTTCTAAAACAGCTAGAACCCCGACGGTGACAACAATTTTTCGGATGATGTCGTTTATTGAATTAAAACAAAATGTCTTCTGATTCCAGAACCTGCCATTCAACATCCACAATCGCACGCGCGTGACCCTAAACTTCTTTTGGTATGTCGGCACCGGCCTCGCGGCACCTTTCGTCGTGCTGTGGTACCAGATGAACAAGAACTAAACTGGGTGAGTTATCATCATCATCATCATCGGCAGTCATGCCAGCCATTTGTCCCATGTTTTCCTGGCCTGTGCGAGTCTCAACGAGGTCTTACGCGTGAACATCTTGGGTGGATGACCAGGTTAATTTTAAGATCAAGGCTTTGTTACCAACAACCTGCAGTGTTACCAAAGTCATCGTTTTGCCAGTAACTGCTGGGTTGTGGAGGTCTGATAGGTAGTCATAAAAAACTTGTATTCAGCTGCTGGCTGTGAGCCGACCCCCAACATAGTTGGGGAAGGGTAAGACAGATGACGAATAGCTTTCCTATATGCCTGAGTTTTTGATCTAGTAAGTAATAGGTCCTATGCCGTTTTTTTTCTCACTGTTTGTAACTTTTACGTTATATTTTTTTCTAATTCAATTTCAATCGGATTAATTGTTAAATTACGTACCTACCTTTTAGAGTTTAAAAATCGTACTAGTAGTTGCATAAATTACGTAGGTAGTGTGTCAAAAAACAGCTGTTTCAATGTGCCGTCGGTTTCACTACTTCAAGTAGGTATATTTTTGTCATAGACTGTGTTTTGACAATTTAAGAACGCAGTGCAGTGCAGCTTTTTTCACTCTTTCTAGGTATACTTTGCAATTGCATACATGGTTCAGACGTTTACAAGAAAAATAAAAAAATGTTAGTATGGAAATATGACTTTTCACGAAATCGAAATCGGCAATTTCATACTTTAACCCCTAATACATTGATACCTATGAGCTAAAGGTACTCGGTATACCATCAGTAGATAGGTACCTAAACATCGAGTAGCTTTTGAAACTGTGATTCGCCGTTTCACTCACCGGTTCCATTTTTGCTAGACCCTAAGGGTCGTAACGTGAAATTAAATAGCCCATAACCCTTCTCAAGAGTTGGTCTATCAATAGGAAACTTTTTTTTTTCAAATCCGATAAGTAGTTTCAAAGGTTAGCGCGTTAGGGCACGCCACAATAGTGGCGATAAGTCCCCTCTTTGAGGAGTGGCTATAGAAGCACCACGGCGCCTTCGCCTTCCGCCTGACGCAGGTCCTCACCGGACACGGTTGTTTCGGGAGGTTCCAGCACCGAATCGGGCGGGAGGAAACGCCCGGGTGTTATCATTGTGGGGATCGTCCGGAGGACACGGTGACGCACACCGTGGAGGTCTGCCCCACTTGGGCGGAGCTCCACCGTGTCCTCGTAGCGGCGATCGGAGGCGGCGACCTCTCGCGCCCGGCCCTGGTTCAGGCCATGGTCCAGAGCGAGAGGGAATGGGAAGCCGTCACCTCCTTCTGCGAAGCAGTCATGCTAGCGAAGGAAGTGGCGGGACGTGAGAGGGAGAGAATCTCACGTCCCAGCCGCCGCGGGAGACGCCATCGCATCGGGCGTTGGGGGCCACGTGGTGGCTCCCGGCTTCCTTATACGCGGGCCTGTGGACGGTGAATAATGGGTCAGCTCACTTATGACGACAGGCCGTGTCGACGGCGCGTTCGTATTCCACGCGCGCCTCAAAGAGATGTCAGCAACCAGGAAGGGGCCCGCAAGGGCCGATGCCTGCTGGGGCTGCGGGACTGTTCGAAAGAGATACCGCGGCCCTGGAACACAAAAGGCAAAGAAGGAACATGGATGGGTTTTAGTCAGTAAAAGTCTGACAATCCCTCCCACTCCACCCAGAGCGGGAGGAGTTATTTGATGATTTCCCATACTTAAAAAAAAAAGGTTAGCGCGTTCAATCAAACAAACAAATTCTTCAACTTTATTATATTGGTATATCCATGGTATAGATAGATTACCAACCAACCTAACTTTTTTTTCAATTCTCCTAATCAACTCATCACGTAAGAGCTTATTCCTGTCCCTATTAGTAACCTGTAATGAAGTTTTCGAATGAGCAAACACGACGACCTACTTTAATTGATTAGCACTAAGCACAGAACACTATAAAGACACTAAACCTAATTAAAGTGTCATTCTGACGTTGTATTAACAGAAATGTAATGTTGTTTTAAGTTAGGTATATTTAATTAGTGCTAATTGACATGACTGAGGTGTCGTGCAAGTCTAATTAATATTATCATGTTCGAAATACACGCCTTACATTCATGCATTTTTCCCATGGGGGTAGACATGAACTCCAGAACGCCACTTGCTACAATCGTTAAATACTTCTTTCCTCCCTTATCATTATAATACTTATTATTATTGCTTCTTTCGCCTCGTCCACGTATGTACATTATGTACAAACATCTTGGTCGTACACGACGTACACGCCCCCAGCGCTGGTTGCGAGTTCTACGCTCCTAACCTTTCTGAAAAACTTCACCAAGAATGTTAGAGTATGTTCTTCTAGGAGGAGCTCGCGGCTTAATAATAACAGCTCAGGTCGCTCAGGTCGATCTTAAGGTTAAGCCGCGCTTCCTTAGGTTGGTCCGTGGATGGGTTACCCCCATTACATACTGAGTTTCCTCCGTGCCTCGGAAAACAAGGTTATGCCGTTGGTCCCGGCTGTCATTTGTAGATCTTTGACAGTCGATACAGGTAGTCAGTGGCCCGAAAGTTTAACAACCAGTCTTACCAAGGGGTATCGTATTACCCAGTACTAACTGGGTTGTGGAGGTCAGATAGGCAGTTGCTCCATGTAAAATCCTGGTATTCAGCCGCGTCCGGTTAAACTGGAAGCCGATCTCAACATAGTTGGGAAAAGGCTAGGCAGATGATGATGTTGTTCTAGGTCGTCCAATCCCAGCGTCGCCACTCATTCTGCCTAGTAATCCTACCTAACTCAGTGGCAAATAAAGCCCTCTGTCGAAAAAAAAAACACACAAAAACCTTCCTATTTACACATATTTTGTCCATTTTCACTAGCACTAGTTCAGCGCCGAAAGTTTACATTCCAACAGTCCCTTAATATTGGGTAGTAATAAAAGCTCCGAAAAAAAAATTAGCATACTCAAATTATGAAATTTTCATCTTGATAATTTACAAATTTTCCGACAACTGAAAGGAAAAAGAAACGACCGAATACAATACTGAAAAATCCGAAAATCAATTCAGCATTTTGCTGATGTAATAATTATTTTTCCACCAGCTTAAATTGCGTTTTACCGAAAACTACAGTAAGTCATTTCCATTGTACTAATAGGTGTTATAATTCTAAATGTATAACAACTATTATAAATGTAGAATTAACCTATATAATAAATAAAAGAGGAATAAAATCAACGTCAAGATAAATCAAAATGTTGTAATAAAACGTAGTCGACGTAGCCCCGCTGCGCGGTAGTCCCGAGCTCGCTTTGCTCGCTCTTGCATCCTAAGTTATAGAGCTTTAGAAAACGATTAATTATTTTAGCAGAACATGTTTTCGGAAACTTAGTATTTTTTTCGGAAGTTTGTAATTTTTTGGAAAAGCCAAAGAGATTTAAAACACACATAGAGAGGACATTGGGAATATTGTCATACAATAATTTTCATCCTGAATATTTTCGATTTTGACACACGAATGCTACCTGACAAGCGGGCGTATGACAAAGATGACACCAGACAGAACGAATTGTTACTAAGTAGTAACAAGTTTTGGATTGAGATTTTCTTCGTCATGACCCGTCTATAGCTAGGAAATATTTAAATGTCTTTGGGAAAAGCTTATTACTTTTCGTAGAATTGTAATTTGTATAAGTTGATGTTTGTTTCTTAAATACAACATATTTTATCGGTTAATTTTGTATGAATTTTTCGGTAACTCATTTTAACCAAGCTTAGTGTTACAGTCAACCACAGATCGTTGGAAGTTAATTTGTTTTTCGGTAGCTTTATTATTTCCCGTTAATATTTACGCATTCATTTTGGTGTCTTAATATCAAATATAGTTAGGTAAAGACTCCAGCACATCAAGCTACCCGAAACTGTCAAATTTTCGCAATCAACCATGAACCTAATGCTTTAGCGATAAAGTTGAAAATCTATTAAAGTTTGACAGATATAGATTTGTAGTAGCTTGATGTGCTGGCGTTTTAAACCACACAAGGAAAAATATTTATAACATCATGCTATTATTTATCTAGAACGACCTACTCATTTTACAGATCTTCCAGTTATTTTACCTTTAATTTAGCATCACTGTCAAAATCATAATGATATTGAATCTCGTTTATAGGTACGATAAGGTTGTGGTTAGATTGATTGGGTTGCTTCTGTCAGAGGTAACAGAACTGTAAAATGACTGTTGTGTCAGCTTGATCTAACGACGCGACGTAAATTAATACATAATTATTTGAATGAACTTCCAGTTTCTTCGTTCAACTTGCACTGTGCTAGCGAATGTATTAGTTTAACATATTTACACGTCTATTTACTGATAGAAACACGTCAAGTTTTATACACATCATAACAAGTTCAATAAATAACTGTTACCTACCTACATATATTTTAACGTCGCATATTCTTGAGACAGACCACCATTAAACTTGACTCCATCTATACATATAATAAAATTGTAAAAAAGTGGTGTCTGTACAATGGAAATATATAAAAAAAAAAGTAGCAGGGGTTGTTATTATATCGATGCCGAACCCGAAATTGTAATAATTTTTTTTTTTGTCTGTTTGTCTGTTTGTCTGTTTGTCTGTGTGTTTGTGCGCGCTAATATCAGAAACGGCTTATTCGATTTAGATACGGTTTTCACTAATATATTGTAGTAAGCTTCACTTAACATTTAGTGTTTATTTCATGTCAATCGGTTCATAAATAAAAAAGTTATGTCAATTTAAAGAATCACGGCGAACATTTTTAACGAACTGAGTACGTACTACACGCCTCGCGCCTGAGCGTCCGTGGCTATACGAGTATAAAGCGCGCTGAGAGCCGCGCCGCTGCCATTAGGATTCAGTTATTCGTAGCGAACGCACGTATCCTGGGAGAGTATAGGCGAATAGTTGTATTCGATTATTGCGATTCACTTGAATACTGACTGTTTGCATATTTCATCACTACATAGTATAAAGCAAAGTCGCTTCCCGCTATCTGTCTGTCTGTCTGTCTGTCCCTATGTATGCTTAGATCTTTAAAACTACACAACGGATTTTGATGCGGTTTTAATAGATAGAGGAAGGTTTATATGTATAATACATGCATAATATAGTAGAGAAACACTGATAATTTTAGAGGTTTTTAATGTAAGGTCGTAAATAAACATATTTTTTTGCGCTTATATTGCAAACGCTGGCTGAACCCTACGAGATAGATCAAAATAATGTACTACAGTATTGTACACCCTAAAAAGGTCTACAAAAAAGTCCGCGATGGTATATGTAGGGATAACCCACAATAACCATTTCTTATCCTTTACTTACGAGAAAATAATGGCTTATTTACGAAAAAGCGATTTTAAGCAATACAGCATTAATCCTTATCCAATTAAGTACCTTAAATACTTTGTGCATGTGATATAGATCAATATGGCCCTTTACAGCATGTAATTTAAATGAATATTTTCGAAGATATTACAGATTTAAAATAATCTGTCTGTTTGTCTGTTTGTTTGTACACGCTAATCTTCGGAACTACTGGACGGATTTGAATGTTTTCTTTTTGTTGTGTAGGTATGAAGTCTGGGCAATAGAGAATTGCGCTTGAGTTCCAAGCGTATCTACGCATCGACTTCTAGGTCTCTAGAGACAAGTGGGGAACGTGATGCGCGACTGACCGCTGATCGTGAACGTCACGCATTGTCTCGCAAGTCGGAGACGTTCACGAATAGAGAATTGCGCTTGAATTCCAAGCGTATCTATGCATCGACTTCTAGGTCTCTAGAGACAAGTGGGGAACGTGATGCGCGACTGACCGCTTATTTTGAACGTCACGCATTGTCTCGCGAGTTGGAGACGTTCACGGATAGAGAATTGCGCTTGAGTTCCAAGCCTATCTACGCATCGACTTCTGACTTACAAAAATGAAAGATATGGAACGTCTCGAATCGTCTCGCGCATCCCGTTGTTTTCCCGTCCCCGGGCTCTTAGAATTCGACATCAGCCATTTCAGATCTTCCATTTTGACGACCCCGTTGTCGCTGGCATAAGCAACAGGATCCGCGTACGAAGTCGCGGGCAGAAGCTAGTATTACCCTATAATTCTGACTGACCCATAAAAACGGACAACGGTATCTGTATATGAAGATATAATTTTATTGCTCATTGTTTCGAAATATGAAAACGTTGATCGAATAGTGTTCTTGATAACTCTTGTCATGATTTCGGTGTAGGTATTCCTTTCCAGGGTACCCATCGCTTAAGGTTAATTGCGCACCCTCAAAAGGGGCAGACACATGGCAGACAGACTTCAAAATCCAAGCCTTTTACGTCTTACATTTACGTATGTCCCAAATAATAGGTAATGAACCCTAAGAGCCTAAAATGTTATGTTAAAGGTGGAGGCGAAAGGGCAGTCCGCGAAATTCAAATTTTCTTACCTTTTTTCCAATTTGCACGTCAGTGTCAGGTTGTATTGTATGTTGATGATAAATGAGTCGCGCAAGTAACACGTAGTTACAGAATTATAATCATTAAAATCATCAATACAACCCTCAAAGTTCATTTAACCCCATTGAATGACTTTTTCATTAAATAGTTATGAGTAACTACAAACGTGTTATTTTTTTTCATCAATATACAACCTGACACTGACCTACAAATTGCGAAAAAACGTATAAAAATTTTTATCTCGCAAGCTACCCTGGCGCTTCCTCCTTACGATGACCCTATAATACAATAGTGCTGCATTTCATGCGTCTTGAAATAATATCGACATTCTTTTTGTTTCAGGTTCAAGCGGACGAAAGTTAAACTTAATTATTTATGAAATAATTTTGTAACTAACTATGTAGATAAATCTCAAATATAAGTCATAGAAAATACAAGATGCAGTTTCATTTTTATTTTCCAAAGTTACAGATGCGTTCATTACAAAAGCTACCATGAATTAAAAACAACAGGAACGCAGTGGTAGTTTTCGCTAAAACTTCACTTCTTTTCGTGAAGTAAATCGAATTTTCTGTTTTTCACGAGATTGCCAAGAAAATCTTGAAATAACAAAATGTTTGCTCCCTTAGCTCGTGTTTGTAACAAAATGGGCAGGAATGTGATGACCACCATGGTGAGGAACCACTCACATGGAGGTGTACCTGGCGAGGTGAGTTCTTCATTCAAAATTTTACGTCATTACATAATCTAAGAATGCGTCAGTCAATTGTTTTTATTACAGTAAAATTAAATTCAATTAATCTTGCCCCTTTTTTCAGCTCTGTTGTCTACAGAGAATTCCCATAATTAATTTCCTATCATTAAACTTTGTCTTGCGAAAACGTCATAGGTTAAGTAGGTACTATTACCTGAATCAATAACTATTGGCCTGCGTTTTTTTTTTATTAAACTGCGCCAGAGAAAAAAATACTGGTCATGTTTCTGGTTAAATAGGTAAAAACATGATTGATGCGCATTTTATTCAAAGTAAACAACAGGATATTCAAATCAAACATTTTATTTGTTGCATTACAAAACTCTACATTATTTCAATCAAACTGTTTCAGAACCTGCCCTTCGACATCAACAACCGCTACAAGCTGACAGTCTACTTCATCGCATTCTTTGGCTCCGGTTTGAGTGCCCCCTACCTGATTTGCCGTCATCAACTCCTCAAGAAGTAAGTCATTTCTTTTATTTACTCTATGGTTTTTCAGAGGAGGTTTTACTTGAACTCAAAATCAAAACATTTCAATGCAACCTTTACAGGCACTTTTGAATTAAGTATTGTCCAAGTAGGTTTCACTTCAAAACAAAAAGATGAACCTACAGTCCCAGTCACATGGCATAATAACTGTGAAAGGACTAGTTGCCCATTCCAAAGCGTAGACCTCTATGGATAAGAATGGGAACTTGATATTACGAACCTCCTTGAGATCTCCATATAATTGAAACTATTTTTTGATGTGTTTGAGTCCGTAATATAATAAGTTCAAGTAAGAAGAGGAGAATTGTGAGCCTTTAAGAACCTGCAGGCAGTTCTGGCCTTGGTGGTTTTCTTGAAAGTAAAAGACTGTCTCATTGGTCTAGTGATTGTTGAGTGTGAGGTGTTGGATTAAATGTCAAGGTCACGCAGTGTCATTGAGTTTTCCCATAAGAAATTTCTCAGTAATAGTCATAGAATCAGGATTTGTGCTCAGTTGAGGGCAATAGGCACGTCCCCTATTACATGAGACTTGAACATAGCTGATGAAATGTGGGTGTGTCACTTCTGTCAAAACCCTTCAGATAAAATAGGTGTTATGATATGTTAGTGAAGGTGTGTCTATGGATTGTAATAAGTACTCTTTTGAGTTGTGGAGTCCTTAGATTTCTGATCTGAGTGAAAACTGGTTCAATGTGCTTCAAATAAGAAACAGACCGTCAATGACCTCGATCAACTGTCACTTGAAAAGTATGGCTAGCAAAAAAGTATTTATCATTTATTTAAGAGGGTGGAAGTGTTGAATCAAACAACATCTAACAAACGACTGATTTATTCACCAATTGTTTTATGTGTTTATGCCAACAAATGTTTTTTTTTTGTTATGGTATGCTCGCCCTGTATTGGTGCGCAGGCTTTAAAGTGACTGTAAAGAAATATATTATCAAACATATCTTTTTACTGCCCCTACAGAACTCATTCAATTTGACAGTTATGACGTCACAATATGGCGCGAGGTCAGTCCTATTCTCACTTGAAACGCATTGTAGACAACTGATAGCATCATTAGTGAAATACAGATATTTAACACTTTCTAGTTTGGACAATCTCCAATGTTTATGAATGTTATAAAAAATTCAGGAGAGTAAACTTCCAACATAAAAACATATTTTAGTTAAACATGATGAAGACCAACAACTTAAGGCTGCGTTTCCATCTGACATGAGCGAGGATGCGTAGCAAGGGATGTGTGTGGAACTAACCAATCACATAGCTAGAACACCTCAAGCTATGAAAAAGAAGCGATATTATGGGTTAGTTTCACACACATAGGGATGTGTGCTACGCACCCTCGCTTTTCTCTTATGGAAATGCAGACTAAATGCACTTAGTGGAACCTTAATTAAGGCCCATGACCATATGGAATGAACATTTATGGGGCACAGGTAAATTTTCTTGGATTCCTGGCGCAGGCATAGGCCAAAAAACTAAATCTGAAATGTTTATTGTCGTCCATAATCCAGACCATAGTTCCTGTGACTGTTTTAACTGTGGGTAGTTTCGGAATTCAGTCTGATCGACTGGCATAAAAATCACCCTGTATAAACTGATCTAACAATGTCCGGACTGACTTTTCAGCTTTACTGTAATACAAAATATCCCATGTTTTGTTATTTTCTCCTACATGTATAAAGCTTCGTTTGGGATAGATAAAAAGTCACCAACCCTGGTCATTGTCTTTTGTTAGTTCTCATGTTCTAATTAATTGTTATTTTTTTACAGGTAAACTTCAAGCGTGGTACCACATCAAATGTTTTAGTTTTAAGCTAGCAAACTGTACATGTTATCATAAATTATGATTTTAATAAATTCCGCATAGAGTTATCTCTTTGTTTTTGTTCTACTGCGGTTTGGACTTGCTTGTGATGCCATGGTATTAATAAGTACTAAGTTTAATATTGTTACTTTCTATTGCCATGTGCTGAGACTTTACTGCTAAGTAATTGTCTTGACTACAAGAGGAAGGGGTGGGAACTGGGAAGTGATGATTGTTAACCTTTTGAATGCCATTGTCACATATACGTGACAAGCGCGTGCCCTGTACACTAAACGACACAAATATGTGACAAAATTGTATGTGAAATTGTGGCTTGGCATTGAGGGCACGCGCGTGCACTTATGCTATGGAGTTTAATACGTTAAAGAAAAACAATTTACGTAATTACGATATTTTATTATTGGTTATATCGATGAAATTTAATTACATTTAAAATTAATATCTTGATATAATAATAAACATGGACGTGTGCTGCGAGGGCTGATCCGAGGTGGCGCGGGAAAATGGTTCATGTAAGGAATTGGGGGAAGCCTTTGCCCAGCAGTGGGACAATACACCCTTAGGCTGACCAGTTTTAAGTAATTCGGTTATTGAAGATTTGAAATATAATAAGGATATTGCCAGGGAACGTTCATCGTTGTCGGTACGCTGCGACATGCTGGCCCAAGATTACAGCAGTTTACATGTGCAGCCTGTGGACCAGTTATAGTTTACGTTCATGCAGCGCTAAGTGTCCAGTATAATTCACTATTAACATAGTGTTGGGGCTGCCTTGCCGTGGCAATGTAACTCAAAGATATTCGACGAAAGACATAACTTATATAGATTGTTTTGCGGCCATCATACGTAAAAGAAGCAGTTCCCTGCTGTGGTCTTCGTGGCAGTACCAACACTATCTTGAGTGTATTCGCAGGTAGATGGGAAAGTATCCAATGCTGCCTCATTGAATGTAACTCCTGATGGAATTAACCGTATCTGTCTACTAACACTGGTTATTAAGACTATTATTACTATTTTACAAACTCTATGGACGTAGCCCGAAATAAATGCTATAAAAATAAACTAACAAAAAGAAATCAGCACGGATATTGAGCGCAAACCTTCACCTGCAGAAGTGAGTTAGGTATTGAATCTCTTGGTGTTTTGCTTGGTGTTCTGTTGGTGTAGTGTTGGTTTCTGTGCAAGCATTACTTATCTTCTAACCTGCGCCCATCAGCAGCTTCTATACCTTTAAGGGTGGGTAGTATTTAAACGAGCGAAAATGAATTCAAATTAAATGAATCAAAGAACTAAATAAAAATAGTTTTTTTACGGAAACTTGTGAATTTGAACTGTTAAATTATAGGGAAATGCTCCCGGCGCGCGGCGAGGGAGCGCCTTTAGGCTAGAACAGCCAGATTTAGGGTCGGTTTCCACTAAGTGGAAAAATCCTCGTCCATAAAATTCGACGCAGACATAAATCTCCTCGCGCGTGCTCAAGGATGCGCGAGTACCCCATTTTATGCTGATGTAGTCCTTTATTCAGTGACGAAAAATGCGCAAGGATTTTTGCGATAATATCCGAAGTAACTAAACATCTTAGTAATCCAAGAAAACATTAATTTATGACATTGCATTGCGTGAAGATCTTAGTACATGGTTTACACATTCCATCGTCTGAAATGATCATAATAAACCGCTTCTGGAACATTGCGTCTTTCGCTAAATTGTAATGATTCGGGCAGCGTCCTTGGTTTTGGTGAGTGATAAAATTAAAGCTTTGGTGTTACGTCGTCTGTTTGAAAAGACTGAGGGTCGAAGTTGAAAAATACCATCGACTTCATAAAAACTTAAAAAGCTAAAACGTCATATAATGTGACATTTGTTTTGTTTTGAAGCGTTAGGCTGTACATTTTCCAATAAAAAAGTGAAATTTACAAGACTTGTTTCGAGTCAATTGAATTTAGCCCGCAATAATGAGTGCTAAGAAGTATAAATCAACGTAACAGCACTTTTCCGCTGGGTACTTTCCACCGGTAACCTAAAACGAAAAAAACAAAAATGAGCGAGACATCATGTTACATCCTGGACAATGGGGGCTATTCTGCCAAGGTAGGCTTCTCCAACTTGGAGCCGAAGGTAGTCCCCAACTGCATCATGAAAGCCAAGTCAGAAAGACGCCGCGCATTCATCGGATCACAGATCGACGATTGTAGAGACGCATCAGGACTTTTTTACATCCTCCCTTTCCAAAGAGGTTTTTTGATCAACTGGGATACACAAAAAACTGTATGGGACTACATGTTCAGTAAGGAATGCTGTCCTGTCAACTTTAACGAAACCCCTCTGATCATCACTGAGCCTTTATTCAACTTTGCATCCATTCAAGAAGCAATAACGGAAATATTCTTTGAAGAATACGAATGTACTTCTTTACTTCGTATAAATGCTACAGATTTAGCTGATTACAAGTACCGGAAAGGCCATAAGAATAAATGTACGCTTGTTGTGGACACCGGTTACAGTTTCACGAATATAGTCCCTTATATTAATGGGAAAAAGTACCGGGACGCCATAAGAAGGATAGATGTTGGTGGTAAAGTGCTGACAAATCATTTGAAAGAGGTTTTGTCTTATAGACAGCTGAACGTTATGGATGAGACGTATGTTATCAATCAGGCGAAGGAGGATTCATGTTTTGTGTCCCAAGACTTCTTGGGGGATATGGAGATTTCTAGAAAAAAGGGTGAGGTTTTATTTTTATTACTGTTATTAGTTTGTTGTCTAAATAATTAAATCATTGGAAGAAATCCCATAGTTATTTAATTCCTGGCTCTATTTAGGAAATCTCTACTTGAAAATAATGTTAAAGACTATCTTTGTATAAAAGTCTTAATAATTTAATTTTGTTGTTAATGTTCTGTTTGATTTTTTGTAATTTTAATATTATTTCTTTTATTTATTTCTCTGACATATTATTTACATTTTTAAATATTCCTACACAAAGTAATATAAAAAAAAAACATATAAAAATAGTATCCCACCGGCATCGGGAACAGGGTCTGGGCTACCATTGGTCAGGGCTCTTCAGAGAGGAACCTCCCAATGATAATCGCTGTGTCCAGAAGTACTGCTTTCTGAATCAAGCCCATCATTTATCCATCTGCCAAGTGAGAGCTTCAAGGCTTCCTCTAGACCCTCTTCAGATCTCAGGGTTCTGCACATGGAAGCAGTGCTATCATAATAAGAAATACCATTGGACGCTGCTTACTAAAACCTTTTGTGACTGAACACCTACAATCCACGGCTATAAGAGTTGAAGATCGATCAGGCCCCATTAACATAATGCCCTCATAGTTTTCAGATTTTTCCATGTAGTGTGTAGTATAACTCAATATTACTTGCCAAATTTCGTAGCTCTATGCAAATAACATGTCAACTCTGTCTACAAGGAACACATACTGGCCTATGGATGTTAACAACTTCCCTGACCACCTTAACTTCTTTGTCACAAAAAACCTATGCCACAAAATCACCCAAATAGAATCACTGCTTACAGTCAAAACTTTTCATAAGATGGAAAACCCATCATCTTCCTGCCATCATCCTTCTTTCTTCTATTCTCCTCTGTCAACCGTCACGCTATCATTTACTCCTTTTTCTTTCATATCATTCCATCCATCGGTTCTTTGGTTCTCCTCTCCCTTTCCATCCATCAACACTCATGTTCATAACCTGCTTCTTTTTTTGAAATCGGTTAAAAATACGTTACTTCTATTACAGGTCCAGAAAACACGATAGTCAAAGACTATGTTCTCCCAGACTACACCTCAATCCGGCGCGGCTACCTCCGGGACATCGTGAAACCCGACGAAGACTTAGAACAGCAAACTCTACGACTGAACAACGAAAGATTCGCCATTCCAGAGCTGCTATTCCATCCTTCAGACGTGGGGATCCCACAGATGGGCATAGCAGAAGCCATAATGAATTCTATCAGCGCTTGTCCGGAGGAAAACACGGAGAGTTTGCTTGAAAATATTGTTTTGTACGGAGGTAATGCTATGTTCCCTGGTTTCCGGGACAGAGTGTATAACGAGGTCCGTTCCTTGGCTTTAGACCATTATGATGTGAATGTAACTAAACCAGATAATCCATTAACATACGCCTGGGAAGGCGGCAAACAAATCTTCAGGGATCCAGATTTCTATTCCTTCTGCGTCACAAGAGAAGAGTATGAAGAAGAAGGCAAGTCTTTGGCTTTCGAGAGATTCGATATTTAACGGCGTAAACGAGCGAGAAAGTCTTCGGAATAAGACTTCTCGCTCGGTAAAAGTTCATCGGACAGTGTGGACATTTATGATAGTGAATTGTGAAGGATAGCACAAATAAGTTACATGCAGTAAGATATGAATATTGATGTATTAATTATGATGATAGCAATATAATCATATTTTTGTGTATTTCGCTGTTTTAATTACGTCGTACTTATGCACAATAGCAATAGAGATTTCGCGATAGCGTTATTTGGCTTAAAACCAACTTTAAAATAGTTACGATAATAGCAGAAGCTTCAAATACTACGTGGGTAGTAGACAAAACTATTAAAGTTAGCCGCGCACTTCAGATATTTTAAAAACTGTTGGAAACTATGCCAGTAGCCCAGCAGATACAACATCTGTCTGGTCAGAGGATTCATCCATCCCAGAAGATGAACTTTCCACTCTTTTCCTTACTCTCTCTACGGAAGAATCGACAAAATGACAGATTACTATTGTTGATCTGTCATTTTGCCGATTCTTCCGTTGACAAAACCCGTTTCTACATATTTATTATTTTTTTCATACTGTATTTAGGGATTTCAATTTTATGGCATATGATATTAAGTTCGGGTAAGTTATCATTCGGACAAATGATGATTATGGATAAAAAAGTTCGGGAACACAAAATAGAACCGTGGCCAGTGTTACAAAAAAAGCAACAGGCCACTCAGAAAATAAAGGGTTCCAAAAAAAAAACAAACGTCTATCAAAGTCATTACATTCAACAACTGATTCCGAACGGATCAAATTATTATGTTACTCAGAATTTTTGCAAAATATTTACGGCGGGGCCGTGCCATTTCTACAACACCGGCTTTGTTCCAACCGAGAAGTTTAGTAAAATTGAAGAAACTACAAGCAGATTTTCAGTGCGAGGATGGGCGCCCCGTGTTTCTAAAAGGAGGCTTTTGCGATAAAATTCTTTATACTACCACTCTCTTACTGTGCCTGGTAGGCATCCTTTTAGCGCTTTCTGTTATATATGAACACGCTAAACCGCCTTCATGGAGAACAGTATGCCGATAAATATTCAACACTTATAATAAAAAGATGTTGATAGATAATAAAAACATGATTTAAAGTAATTATAATTCGTTTCATTTAAGATATTGTAATGGTAATTGGCGATTCCACCAAAAAATGTGCGCGATCATTTGTGCCGAACATTTGTTCAAAATGTTAATTATCTATCTATAGTAAAATATGATTTAATTTAGTTTAATAATTTAATTCGAGCAACAAGACTCATAGTGTTAGTAACAAAGTAGTTATAAAACTATGTTAGTAATACACTCACAAAGACAAAAACAAACAGATTTTGACATCATTGCTACAAAGTGACAGGATCAGCCGAAACCTTGCAGCAGTGGTTCACAAACTCACAATCAAGCCTGCTTGCTATCATAGATAGGATGCTGTTGGCGCAGCCCCGCACCCTACGGACCAAGGAAGCTCACCGCTTCCGCATCACCGTGTAGAAACAGTCCACGTCAGTGAGCTTCAGCAATCATCTCTGATGCGCTGCAGTATCGGGGCAACCCCATCAGCATCCTGAATGCATTATTGTATTGGACGCGAAGGGCGCATTTAAAGTAATGATAATTTGTTTCATTTAAGATATTGTAATGGTGCGATGCTACCAAAAAAATTGCAAGAACATTGCCGAAAATTTTCGCCGTATCCCAGTAGTTCCGTTCTCTAGTTCCATATACATATACAGGGTGTGTCGTAAATAGTGGTCCACCGTTAAGGATTCGATATACCAGATAATTTACTATAACATATTCAATTCTGTTCAAAATCGATAGATTTGGTGGGTTCCCAATCGTGTCACACTGTGATTCGTTGGGAAAAAAATCCCAACGAATCACAGTGTGACACGATTGTCCCGTTGTCGGCGCGTCGTAGGGGTCGTCTTTTAATCGCGAGGTCCAAATTGTAATGCCAGTGAAGCCCATAAGGGACCAGGCCTCCGATTTGATGAGGGCCATCTCCAGGCATATTCCCCATCAGTGACTGCAGTGTGAATGCAGAGATCTTCCAGCAGCTGGGGTCTTGCGGCTGAGTTTCAGTCTTAGGTCTCCACCGCATCGCAGCACCAACTAAGCGTTTTTAACAACAATAAACTCGAATATTGTTTTTAAAATCTTTTGTTGTAGTAACACATCAAAAGTATTTTATAACTTCTTTAAATAAGTTATGTTATTTAGGATAATTAAGTGACTTCTACATGAAATGGAATTTTACAATAGTCTGTCTGTGGTCACGGGTTGAAATTGAATTGCCATGAGTGTCAAATTCAATTTATAGAACTGTCATTTGGTTTTTGTTTCGATTTTGGTGGAATCTATGAAACTAAATCCGGTTTCATCTCGAGTTCGTGAAGTGATAATATAGTAAAAAATGGCTCTGTTCCCCGGAGCGGTAGCCTTTGACGAGTATGGTCGTCCATTTATCATTTTGAGGGACCAAGATAGGCAGAAACGGCTAACCGGTATCGATGCCTTGAAGGTAATTTATTTCATTTTTTCTACTCTCCCCGATACAATAAAGACTTACAAAGTCTAATTTAGGGCTTCATAGACTAGTCCTAGCAAGATCCCAACAACAGCTTTACAAATTACCCCAAAAATAATGACTAATAAATGTATAACCTAAACTTGTCAACACAAATTCGAATAATCGAGAAACATTTTATAAAATATGTGATTTTATAAATAAAACTTGCATTTAAATTGTAATTTATCCGTGCCTTAACCTTATGAGACCCTTAAGTCTAAGATTTAATGCAGTTTTATAAAGTTACATGCATTCTTAAAATCAGGTGTAGTGAATCACATGATTCCAAATTGGGCAACCTGTACGATTTTTATCAAGATATCATCTCCATATCAACTCGAAATACCTCTTAGTCTCAATATAAACCTCTATAACAATGAAAATGAGAAGTTTTAAGTTTAATTCCCATAATATAGTAATTTGTTAAGATTTTTCCATTGTTTTAATAAGTTAACCTATCATTCCTTTGTTTGGAGTCATTTGATCATCTCTTAAACTAAGTTAATGAATCACTGAATATCATATTTGTTTATATTTGATAGCAAAATAAGGTTCCAAGCATTATAAAAAGGAAAATTCATACAAATCATGGTCTATGATAATCCATACTAATATTATAAATGCGAAAGTAACTCTGTTTGTTTGCTACCTTTTCACGACTAAACAGCTGATCGGATCGTAATGAAATTTGGCAAGCAGATAGATTTTATCCTGGGGAAGGACATAGGCTATCTTTTTTATTTTTTTCTCACTCATACTCATCAAAAATACCATGCGAACGAAGTCGCGGGCAACAGCTAGTTGATTATAAACTTCTATTGATTTTATTAACTACTTGTTTTTTTTTCTATTAAATGAACCTGTTTATATACTTATATGCATATACAGGATCTAAGGAAGCTCAAAAATAAAAGAAAAACAATGATTCAATCTAATTTTGGGCTTATTGTCAAAATTAATGTTCTCACAACAGAGACTAGTAGTTCGTTTAAATAATCAGAATAAAAACATGACAAGCATTTTGAATTTTAAAAGTCAATGTACCTGTCATACTGAAATAATACAGTAGCTAAATATTACGTAGTGAAAATGACTCACTATTACACAATAAAAATTTTGTACTATTAAAAAGTTTCTTGACTTGAGTTTCTTTAATTAAATAGACACTGCAACACATAATCAGCTCAGCATTTTTTTTTTCTCTTTCTGTTACTGAAAGGTTTAGAATCCAGTATTGAATCCATGGTATAAGTTTGAAACAATGTCCTTTCCACCATGTATGAGATTTTTTTCTTAAACATTTTAATGTTGTTGATTGTCACATGAACTAGCAGGTTGACTCCATTTCCTCCTTTTCATCTGAGCATAATGTCCTGGGTTCTTCGGCTGGATTCCCACGGTGGGCAGAGTGTTTTTTCCATCAAAAATTCTTAGTAACAGCCGTGGGTCCGGATTTGCGCCCGGTTTATGGCAATAGGCTCGCCCCTCTTAAACATAAAGGGGGAAATGTGGGTATAGTATACATACCTCTGCCTAACTCTTCAGGGTTATCAGATGTGATGTTATATTTGTGTCATTCATTAATTTATCTCCCCACAGTCACACATCTCAGCCGCCCGCCAGATCGCAGGCATCCTCCGCACTTCCCTTGGTCCTCGTGGGCTTGACAAGCTCATGGTCTCTCCTGACGGAGACGTGACCGTGACCAACGATGGAGCCACCATCTTGAAGCTAATGGATGTGGAGCACCAGATCGGCAAGCTGCTGGTTCAGTTGGCACAGAGTCAAGATGATGAGATTGGTGATGGAACTACTGGAGTTGTGGTTTTGGCTGGTGAGTTCAGATACGTAACAGTAAAAACCTCTGTTATTCTGACGAATTACTAGGGTCATTTGAGGAGAATATCACAAATCTTTCATCACCATATCAAATAAATAACTTGAACTGGGCCACCACTCTCTGCCCAAGAGCAGCGGTGGCCCTGACTTACAAATAGTAAGTTGTGGGTTCCAGCCCAGTCAGGCTTATTACTATGTGTAATTTATTTCATCACCACTGCTCTCAAAACGGTGAAGGAAAACATCGTGAGGAAACCGGCATGTCTCAGAACCAAACATTCGAAGACATGTGACATCTACTAACCCGCACTGGGCCTGCGTGTTGGATTATAGCCCATTCCCTCTCACAGAGAGGAGGCCGTGCGTCCCAGCAGTGGGAACATTATACGTAGGTATGAAAATTCGATGTAAAATATGGTTAGGGTTCTAGTGTTAAATAAACTACTCATTCTCCCCTTTTATTTAACAGACCAACAGTTTTATTTCCTAAATCATGGAACATGGACCCTTATGAATAATAATATATCTTTTCTTCCCAGGGGCCCTCTTGGAACAGGCCTCCATCCTCCTCGACAAGGGTATCCACCCCATCCGTGTAGCAGATGGTTTCGAGATGGCCGCTGCCGCAGCACTCGCTCACTTGGAAGGCATCAGTGAAGCCTTCCCCGTGAACAAGGATACTAGGGAGCATCTGATCAAGGTTGCCATGACTACGCTGGGCAGTAAGGTGGTTGTCAAATGCCATCGGTTGATGGCTGAGATTGCTGTTGATGTAAGTTGCATTTTTATTCATTGCCTCTAGTTTCTTGATTTTCTCATACAATTCCTATTTTTCATTTATTTTATAACATGTTAAATACAACACGCTGGCAACACTAGGGGATACATTCCTGATATCTTCAGAATGTCGAGAGGGATCTTAAATTGACAATTTCAACCTTAGACAAAGCACGTGATATTACCAGTTAGCAATCTCAAGATTGCATTGATAACTTAAGAAAATGTATCACAATAAACAGCCAGCGTTCTTCCTCCTCACTCCTTCTTTATCTATGATGTGCCCGACAGGAACCATAATTGTGACTAATATTTATTTCCATAACAACTACATACATTATGGTACGCAATAAAGAATTTAGAAAACACACATTATCATAGTGGACACTTAAAGGTGAGTATAGACTACAACATTTACTTGTAACAGAACAACGAGCCGCTCTTTGATATGTTCTAGTGTATCATCCTTTTACGAACTAAACGTCGAGCACGCTCGCCTTTTTGTTACAAACCAACGAGCGTATTGGTGTAACATTCCGTCGAGCGTATTGGTGTAACATTTCATCGAGCCACGAGTGCGGGCGATGCGCGGTTGCGGGGTGACGCGGAGGGAGACCCGAGGGAGGATTTACCCGTAACATAACGCCGAGCATTCGCAGGAACGTTACATTACATGGAAATGCTTTGGAAACTGAGCTTTTGCCTGTATTGTACCATTCGTAAGAACGCTACATTATACAGAAATGCTCCAGAAAATGTTGTAGTCTATACTCACCTTAACAATTCATTTAATGCTTCTAAAAAAGTATTAAATGTATTTAAAGGATCTTGTTCAATTATTTTGTTGACCAAACACACCCGAACCAATTTCCAATTTATCTGCCAAGTGGTTCCTAAGCTACCATTATGAATCAGGTCCCAAATCGAAACATCCATTGTCATTAAATTCTTCTCATTGATATCCCCAGGCTGTCCTCTCCGTCGCAGACCTCGAGAAACGCGACGTGAACTTTGAGCTGATCAAAGTGGAAGGCAAGGTCGGAGGCCGTATGGAAGACTCCATGCTGGTCAAGGGAGTCGTCATCGATAAAACCATGAGTCACCCGCAGATGCCTAAGAAACTGAGGGTAAGTTGGAGATTTTGTTGCATTATATTGAGGAGCAGGATTGTTACATTGTACAAGGTGTAAGGGACAGCTCTCCACAAACTGACAGAGTGCATTCAGCTCATTATTTTGAATCATATTCCATCGGAATTACTCTCCAGTTTTTTTTTTCCTTTCAGTTACTATTCCTTTATTTTAATGTAAAATTACATTCCCTGTACGCAGCACTCCATTTATGTAAATAATATGGCTAAAATAAAAAATCCAACAATGGATGTTGAAATACTCTAACGAACGACGCGTTCACTTCCTGCGTAGCTACAGAGTTCATCGAACTCGTCGTTGCGCTTGCCATTTGTTCGCCACGGTTACGATACATTGCGTATGAGGAAATAAATCAAATCAAATTTATTGGATTCCCATAACATTCCTGAAATAATTTCTTGTACCGGTCATCTTAGTATGATATACTGAACTCATCCCATCAGTTAGTGGAGGGCTGTCCCTTACACCCTGTATAATGGGCTGGTGTCCGCAACTCCAAGAGAAAAGCGCATATCTTGCGTATGAGTGGGAGTTGACAATTGGATCCACTCTAGTTCCCCTGGAAAGCCGGCAACACCTTAGTATATCTGAGGATCTCACAAAAAGTAGGTGGGTTGTAGCTGCTGGAATTAGCATCTTAACTGGATCGGCAGAGAGCTGCACCCTGTTAGACCGAAAGCGGTTCTCAGAATAGTGAGCTAATCTGGTAGGACCTATGTAAATATACGGTACTTATAACAAAAATACATTTTTAAAAGTTTTTGCCTGTCTGTTGTTATTTGATTGTTCCGACTAATCTCCGAAACGGCTGGACCGCTTTTGACGGGACTTTTACTGGCAGATAGCTGATGTGTTTTAGAAAAAAGGTTAGGGAATCCGATTCAAATACCTAATTTTTTTTTCACGCGGATGAAAATCGCGGGGCACAGCTAGTCATCAATCTAGCTGCTAATTTCACTGTATTTTTTCTCTAATTTCAGGACGTGAAGCTCGCCATCCTCACCTGCCCGTTCGAGCCCCCGAAGCCCAAGACCAAGCATAAGCTCCACGTTGGCTCTGCCGAAGAGTACCGCGACCTGCGCGCCTACGAACACGAAAAGTTCTTGGAGATGGTGCGCCGAGTCAAGGTAAACTAGTCCTTATGTGTATAGCCGTAGTGCTCTCTAAGACAAAGCATAGGAGACTAGCTGCGAGTCGAACGGGACCGGTCAATGTAGCGACATTTGGGGGAGGCCTATGTCCAGCAGTGGACGTCTTTCGGCTGAAATGATGATGATGCAACAAAGTCAAACTTACGGTCTACCACAAGACCAAATTTCAGGAGTCTGGGTCAGTGCCTCAATCTCAATAGGCTCGCCCCATATTACATGGGTTAGTTCCTAAACATAACATAATTGTCGGAAAGTGGAATACATATGCCTTTGACCTATCAGCTGTTAGTCACGTGACGTCGTTCTGTCTAATTACTAACGTACCGTGCAACAGTGCAAAAGAAAATGTTTCTTTGGGAAAGTTGTTTGTTATCATGAATACAATCACGTGTTTAAGTATCGGTCACTAATTACCAGTCACCCTATACAATGTCGCCCATGCGCATGTGACCGCCCGTAATTTTCTGAATATTCATGAAGAAATGTCGAAAATAAACTTTAAAAGGGGGGTCTATCTACAACATTTTTCATGTTATTCAATTTTTTAAGTATAGTTTGTAGATTTGCTTTCTATTTTTTGACACATCTCCAAAGTTTATGGGTCGATTTAGATTCTGTTTATTATTTCTATAAGCTTATGAGTTATTTTAACAGGTTAATTAACATTTTTACTAAAAATTATCGACGACGAAAAAAAAAACGGAATCGAAGTAATTTTTTCGGTGAAAAATTGTGTATTTATTTAAAAAAAACTAGTGTCAGTCCATAAATTATCCCGATAGGACGACTTTTTTAATCATTATTTGTAATCTACTACATAACAGCTACAAATTTACAGAACATTATTGATATCTAACTGTAACTAAATCCAAGGTAAAACTCTTAAAACTCTGATGAGTCAAATTTAGGAAAAGACAATGTGAAAGTCAATTGAATGTTGCTGTTAGCAGTGAGTACTAAAAGGTCAAACTAATAATGAGGATGATAATGGAATTAAAAACAAACAAGCAATAGCCAGATTTTTACTAAAAAAATTAAAAATACAAGGATTTTAATTAATTCGATTTTAGAAATGGCCCCCACCCTCCTGTAAACAAACCAAAGCCCTCATGGCAACACTTTTGATTGTACGACGTAATTCTTCACGGTTTTCTTTTATTTCCGCAGCAGCAGCAAAAATCCTAGCCGTTAATTGCTCGCGGCTTTCGAATTGCACGGCATACACTTTTTGTTTCATGTAGCCCCAAAGATAAAAATCTAAGGGTGTAAGGTCGGGAGATCGCGGCGGCCAAGCAATGGCACCTCCTCTGCCAATCCGCCACGGATAATTTTGATTTAAATAATCACGAACTAGTCGAACTAGTCTAGAGGAGCTCGTGGCTAAATAATAACAGCCGCTCGGGTCGATCTTTAGGTTACGCCGTGCTTGCCTAGGTTGGTCTGTGGATGGGTGACCACCCATTACATACCGAGTTTCCTCCGTGCCTCGGAAAGCACGTTAAGCCGTTAGTCCCGGGTGTCATTTGTAGATCTTTGACAGTCGTTAGTCAGGTAGTCAGTGGCCCAAAAAGTCTGACAACCAGTCTTACCAAGGGTATCGTATTACCCAGTACTAACTGGGTTGTGGAGGTCCGACAGGCAGTCGCTCCATGTAAAATACTGGTATTCAGCTGCATCCGGTTAGACTGGAAGCCGACCCCAATATAGTTGGGAAAAGGCTAGGCAGATGATGAATCACGAACTAGTCGTGCGAAGTGTGCTGGAGCTCCATCTAATTGCAGATACATCCGCCTTCTTGTTTCCAGCGGTACTTCCTCCAAAAGCAACGGCAACGTATTGACTATAAAATCTAAAAACGCGTGTTGATCTAGTCTGTTTGGTAACACGAAAGGGCCAATAAGTTCACCGTCAATCATTCCAGCCCATACATTTATGGAAAATTGAGTCTGGAAAGTTGTTTCCTTAATGACGTGTGGATTTTCAGTGGCCCACACATGAAGATTGCGATGATTTGTTATACCCGCCCTTGTTTTTTCTTTAGAGATAGGTATCAACAATGTTCTGTGAATTTGTAGCTGTTATGTAGTAGATTACAAATAATGATTAAAAAAGTCGTCCTATCGGGATAATTTATGGACTTACACTAGTTTTTTTTAAATAAATACACAATTTTTCACCGAAAAAATTACTTCGATTCCGTTTTTTTTTTCGTCGTCGATAATTTTTTGTAAAAATGTTAATTAACCTGTTAAAATAACTCATAAGCTTATAGAAATAATAAACAGAATCCAAATCGACCCATAAACTTTGGAGATGTGTCAAAAAATAGAAAGCAAATCTACAAACTATACTTAAAAAATTGAATAACATGAAAAATGTTGTAGATAGACCCCCCTTTTAAAGTTTATTTTCGACATTTCTTCATGAATATTCAGAAAATTACGGGCGGTCCAGTGGCGTGCTCGGCATGAAATCGAGTGAAAGCCTTGAATAAACAACTGAAAATATTTAGGGGGGGGGGGGGATTGACCGAGAAAATCTGTTCCGAGTTCTGACATTGGTATTTAATAACGCCGGTTTTATTTTCCTATTATTTAAATATGCCTAAATATAAAATACAAATAGTGGTTAATAACTTTTCATATTTTATATACCGTCACAAAATTACAACTAATTCAATTAAGTTGTCAGTATCAAGTAAATGATATAAGAGCCATCTATTGACTTAAATGTAGCAACTCAACTCTTCGAGTCAATTCGTAATTGTTTCCCTCGCTTTGTTAGAGATGGCGCACGAACAATAAATTGTTTTCTAACTACACATTATTGAAAATGTTTGTAATTACTCACAATGTAAACAGCCACAACTCTTCATTATTCGCTTCTTTACCCCGGACAGATGACAAACAACAAAGTACACAGAAGTCACCACGTATTTATTACTAGATAGATTTACAAATTGTTTGAATGAGAGCAGCCGAACAGCCATTGAACACGCTAACCTACGCTGATCGACTAAAATGCACATTATGGGTTTTAGTTTTCTGAGAATGTTCAAATCAGGGGTAGGTTTATTTAGGTGAAGTAACGAGATTATATTTTTCTGTAAAACTCAAATGTATTTATCTTGCTAAGTAGGTACCGATTACAGACACTTTAATCCTTCACAAGGAAAAATTGCTTTTCCGAAGTAATTTTAGTGTTCACTTCAAAACAAAGTTAATTACGGCAATAACTAATCAAAAAACTTTAAATCCCAAGAAATCGAAAAAATAAAACCACAAAAAACAAATGCACCAGTTCCTAATCGCTCAAAACTAACTAAAATACGAACTATCATGAAATCGTACTTTGTACCTATCAAAATTCGCGCGAAGCGCATATAAATTGCGCGCATCCTCGGTGCGAACACACTTCTCTCTCAAACTTACACAGACTTACACGCACACATTCAAAGAAAAGCCCAGCTTTAAACTCTATACAAATTCTCAAATCAGTACCTACCAATGTTATCAATAACAGAGACATTTTGTTAGGAAAACTGAAAGGTCAGAGAAGCCAAATGCAAGCCAGTGGGTGAGAAAGAGAAAGCATTAGCTAGCGCTGACCGTAGGCCGTAGGTACGATTGCGTACTAAAATTCTACGTTTAACTCTTTTTTTGTATAGTGTTAGAGCGAGCCAGGGTATCGCGGCCGGCATCGGAGAATAAGCGCGCGAATTTAAAATAATTTCTGTCATAGAGGATACAGTTGTGGAGATACCGAATTTTGTTCTTGTTTGACAAAAATTTATGTTTTTCGAAAAATGTTTTTTTTATTTCTTGAGTTTGATTTTTAGGCAAGCCCGGCTTTCCGGCTTGTATGATAGATTCGCCACTGGGGCGGTCACATGCGCATGGGCGACATTGTATAATCAGGTTTCTAATTATGACTTTTCCACCTTCTCTAGGACGCGGGCGCAACCCTAGCCATCTGCCAATGGGGCTTCGACGACGAAGCGAACCACCTTCTCCTGGCCGAAGGTCTGCCGGCCGTGCGCTGGGTGGGCGGCCCGGAAATGGAGCTGATCGCCATCGCTACGGGAGGTCGTATCGTGCCGCGGTTCGAGGAGCTGACGCCGGACAAGTTGGGCTCGTGTGGACTTGTGAGGGAGCTTAGTGAGTTGTGTTTTTATAATTAATTTATTAATCTACGCAATTTTTAAATTTTAAATATTTCTTTAAAAAAAAAAACATAAAAAACCTTTTAAAATATAAAAAAAATGTGATCCGCCAGTGTCGGGAGGTACCGGTGGTTAGGGCTCCAGAGACAGAATCCTCCTCCTTATTTATACTATTCCTATAAAGAGGGATGATTTGTATTTTTGTATGTTTGTAACGAATAAACTCAAAAACTACTGGACCGATTTCAACCATTGTTTCATCAATAGAAAGCTAAATTATCAGGAAGTAACATACTCTATAAATTATATTTATATCATGCCAATTAGCCAAGCTAAGCTATCGTTTTTTGCGGACGAACTCGCGGGCGAAGTGCTTGTTTTTAAATAATTGTTGTGAAGACTCTTGAGAGACTTTTAGTTAGGTAAATAGAGATGATATCTCTTAGTTGTTTTTAGTCCCTACACCAAGTTACTTTTTAAAACAAAGAAACAAAAATGCGAAAAATGAAACAAACACTTCTCTCAGGATCTTTTTCATAAAAATATGAGTTTCAAAATATTATGTCCGCAACAATATGAAATTTTAATCAGAACAGTAGGAAAAAAACTGTTTAAAAGTTGTTAAGTATTAACATATTGGTGCTCGTAATAGACATTTTCAGCACATAATTGTTCAAAAAAGCTTAGATCGCAAAAATAACTTAATTTTATCTAAATCACCATGACACTGTTCTTCGGCTATTGAAAATAACATAGATTATGCTACTTTATGTCTAGTCCAGCACTCAAATTGGCATTTCTTCACCTTCAATATCTTTTACTCTGGACGCTCTTAGCTTGCACTTCTTTATACATCGTTCTCACATAAATGTTAGATCCACATGAATGATGTAACCAAGATTTTGTAACAAAATTTTGATTGAAAAGAGTGTCCATGGAGTTTCTTGCCCATTCTTCTGCATAGAGATCTACGCCATGGAATGGGCAACTACAGTACTTTCACAAGTTATTATGCCGTATGTCTGTGACTGTAGCTACATGCTTTCTTGTTTTTTTCTGACATTCAAAAGTGCTTGTAATGGTCTAATTGAAATAAATGCTTTGAGTAGGCCTTTAACTTGCAAATCAACAAAAACTAACATTTTTTATCTCCCTCAGCATTCGGCACATCCAAAGACGAGATGCTGGTCATCGAGGAGTGCTCCAACAGTCGTGCGGTCACCGTACTCATGCGCGGAGGGAACCGCATGATCGTGGACGAGGCCAAGCGCTCCGTGCATGACGCGCTGTGCATCGTGCGCAGTCTCGTGCAGGTGAGGATAGCTTTAGCATCAATCTTCCTAGCCGTTTCCCAACTATGTTGGGGTCGGCCACCCATGTAAAAAGAAAGAAAAATATTTTTTGGACTCACAGGACACAATTAGAATAAAACTGTAAAACTAAAAAATTAAAAGACAAACTAAACTAAGTTGGTCTTATATGAGGCCAAAAGCCCTCATTTCGTTATCATACTGCGACATTCAAAATAATCTGGTATTCAGATGGTAACTGGGTGCAGCTGAATACCAGTTATTTACATAGAGCAACTGTCAATCTGACCTCCACAACCCAGTTAGTACTGGGTAATACGATACCCCTTGGTAAGACTTTTGGGCTTCTGAAGATCGGACTACACCTAATGACTGTCAAAGATCTATATAAGATAGCCGGGACTAATGGCTTACGTGCTTTCCGAGACACGGAGGAAACATCCACAGACCGATCTTAGCAAGCGCTGCTTAACCTTGAAGGCCGAGTCCCTAGTGGCTGTTATTAGTTAACCATGAGCTCCATTTTCCAAATATTAAATCTTTCTTTCCGTCCACAGGACTCCCGCGTGGTATACGGCGGCGGTGCAGCCGAGATCTCGTGTTCAGTGGCAGTAGCGCGCGCGGCCGAGAAGGTGTCGTCGCTGGACCAGTACGCCTACCGCGCCTTCGCCGACGCGCTCGAGGCTATCCCTCTGGCGCTGTCAGAGAACAGGTGAATATGTCGCATTTTAAGGGAAATAAGACATCCCACCCCTCCTCACTTCATCAATCCAGCAGAACGTCTTCCTCCTGGACAGGAACTGCAGTGGCCAATCTGGAAATCTTTTACCCGTTTGCGGGCCCAGGTTGGCCGCTGTAAAAATAATTTGGCCAAATGGGGTATCATCGACCCGTCCAAAACACAATGTCAGTGTGGAGCCCCTTTACAGGATATGCCCCACCTCCTTTCTTGCCCATCCTGCACAGCCACCTGCACCTTCCAGGATTTAAACGGCCAACGTCAGATCTGTACAGGTGGCAATGTACTGGTCGGGTATTATTTGAGTCTATCGACACGCAAAGAATAAGAAGAAGGGAACCGTTTCGTGGGTCGGCCGTCCGGCGAGATGGGCAGACGACATAGTTGCCCTCAGGGGAAAAAACCTGTGTGAGACTGGCACAGAAACATGGAGATTGGCAGAAGGAAAGAGAGGCCTATAGCCAGCAGTGTGTAAATTCAGGGTGTGGATGATGATGAACCGTTTTTTGAGCTAATTTCAAAATGTACTAATGTGGATGACGCTATGGCTGATTACGTATTTTCTAAGTTTACATTAATAAGCCACCTGTGAAGTTTAGCCAACTAATTCTGGATACCATGATCGGGACTACTACTTAACTAAAAAACCCCCTTTTTGTCTTCACCCTAGTCGGGTCATCATCATCATCTTCCTGTCCTTGTCCCATGTTATTTGGGGTCGGCGGAACACGTTTTTGTCTTTCATTCTCCACTTTCAATCGTCACGCTATCATTTACTCCTTTTTCCTTCATATCATTCCTTCCATCTTTTCTTTAGTCTTCCTCTTCCTCTCCATCCATCAACATTTTGACTTTTCTCCCTTTCAACTTTTCTGTTACTGGCGCAACTTGCAAACTTCCTGTAATATACTCATTCCTCACTTTATCCATTCAGTCCAGTAGGTAATTAAGTTAAAGCAAAAAAACTCCTTTACATTTACAGTCACGAGCACCAATATATAAACACTTAACAACTTTTAAAAGTGGTTTTTCTCCTACTGTTCTGATTAAAATTTCATTTTGTTATGAACATAGTATTCTGGAACTTATATTTTTATGAAAAAGGTCCTATCTCCAAGTTACAAGCGTTATTTCTCGCGAAAATTGGTTTTAAATTTAGGAAACTGTATACATATTGGTGTTCGTGACTGTACATCTAGAGCTCGCACTCGGTAACGCAAAGTTGACCTGACTAGTCCACGCTCCACAATGCTGAAATTTGTTTAGTTCGCGCGTATTAATAGCTTTTGGTTTTTTTGTTACAGCGGGCTGTCTCCCATCGACACGCTGTCGGAGGTGAAGTCGCGGCAGGTGGCGGAGAACAACTACAACCTTGGTATCGACTGTATGGGCACAGGTAAATACACTTATATTACAAGATTAATAGCCACTTAATACTAGAAGAGAATGTTGTGATGGCCCAGAGGTTAAGGCCTCGCCTCTCATGCATGAGGTTGTGGGTTCAAATCCGGGCAAGTACCAATGTGACTTTTTCAATTCATATGTACTTTCTAAGTTTATCTTGGACATCACAGACATCGGTGAAGGAAAAACATCGTGAGGAAACCTGGACTTATCTAATATATAAAATTCTCGTGTCACAGTTTTCGTTGCCATACTCCTCCGAAACGGCTTGACCGATTTTGATGAAATTTTTTGTGCTTATCCGGTATCTATGAGAATCGGCCAACATCTATTTTTCATACCCCTAAGTGACGCAGACGAAGTTGCGCGGGTCAGCTAGTAATTAATATAAGTCTGAAATCGCCAACCCGTCTTGAGCAAGCGTGGTGATCAATGCTCGTGCCTTCTCTGTATGAGAAGAGGCCTTTGCCCAGCAGTGGGACAGTAACAGGCTGGTATTATTATTATTAATACTAGAAGAGGTTCACACTTCTGGGACACATCAATACCTTTAGGCTCAAAGGGCGTATCCAACAGAACACGATTTTTCAGGAGAGCCAAAAAATAAAACAGTTTTCCGACATGACTTTTTGTGCTTCTAAATGACAAAACTTGTTAGAATTTTGAGTTAAAGAATATCGCAGAATAATATATAAAGTAAATCTAACAATTAAAAAAATTGACTTTGTATACACCCTAAAATTTAAAGAAAATCTGTGTGAGCGATCCAAACATTATGGCTCTATCCACCTTTTTTTGCGAATATCGAAATTTAAAATATACCAATCGAAAGAAGACGAAAAACTAAGTATAGACTGCATTCAAATCATTTTGGCCAGAATGGCGGTTACGCCCTTTGAGCCGAAAGGTATCGACAGGCTTCTCTAACCGTAATCCCACACGCTGGCCCAGTGCAGCAAGTTTATCCAGTGGATGAGTATCCAAATCGCTATGCACGACATGACGAACAGGAAAGGAGTGAAATATTCCATTACAGGACCTGAGGATCATATTCTAATGGTTTTTAGTTTCAATGGTTTCTCTGTAATACATGTCGGAGATGTCCTAAGGCGCTGATGATTACTTACCACCTTCTTAGCCGCACTATGGTTTACTACCCAATCACAGAAAAAAAAAACATTGTATTCCAATAGGGTATTTGCCTGAAAAAATCTATTTAGTCCGTCAGTTAGATAATAAAAAAATATTGGATACGTGTTTTTTCTTTTGCCATGTAAACGAAAAATGACCACGATACAGCGCGTTGAAATCTCGCGTGATGTCACAATTTCTGTTACTTTTTACTATCCAGTGACATCACAAGCCCCTTCTCTTGAACTTTGATGCGTTGTATCGTCGTCATTTTTTGATTATGTGACAATAGAAAAAATATGTGTCCAATATTTTTTGGTGATCTAACTGACGGACTATTTTTTTCTTCGATTTTTTCAAATCTATACTAATATTATAAAGAGGAAACCTTTGTATTTTTGTATGTTTGTATTGAATAGGCTCAAAAACTACTGGACCGATTTCAAAATTTCTTTTACCATTACTTAGAGGGATTCTTCCGAATCCGTATAGGCTATATTTTATCCCGGAAAATAGATAGGATTTTTCGTGGTAGTGAAAATTGTGGAGTAAGGCGTCGAAAAAACTGCCGTACGTTAACGATTCTCGCGAACGCTGCCTAAATGGTTAGAGATGTATGGTTGACTTCTATAGAAAAGTTGTAGAACTCAATAATGCCTACAAAAAAGTCCGCGATAGTATAAACCAAACATTTATATTTTAGCCATTATAACCACTTTTCCATAGAATAAAAGTAATTAAAATTATTAGCCTATGTTTATTGATCATATTATCGTCAAATACTAATCCTTATCCAAATAAACTATTTATTGAGCAAGATTGTTTCAATAGCTATAAATTACTTTTTATTTTATTCCAATCGGACAATCCATTCAAAAGATATTACGAATTCAAAATTGTAATTGGTATTAAAATGAAGAGTCGTGACAAAAATAAAAGAGTTAAGCAGGTACGAAACAAAGAAATGTAACACGAATAAAAAACCTATAAAAACATACATACAAAACAAATTTTTTTTTCAGAGAGCTTCAAAAATAAATGTCCACCCGTGCGAAGCCGGGGCGGGTCGCTAGTAGCCTATAACCATTGCTTTCTTCCCACAGGGTCCAACGACATGAAAACAATGAACGTCATAGAGTCACTCAACTCGAAGAAACAACAGATTTCACTCGCCACGCAGCTCGTCAAGATGATTCTCAAGATCGATGACGTTCGCTCCCCGGCTGACTCGATCGAGTAAAAGTATTAATTCTAACTCTAATTTACACGTTATATCTATGATCTTTTATAATAAAACACGCCTAACTGGTGTCCTTTGCATATGTACTACGAAAACTATAGTATAAGCCGACTTGAGCGGACGCGGTCGTAAAAAATGAGAGCGAGATAGCACGAGACTAATAAAATTCTTCTTAGCGTGGCGATGGCCGTCTAATGTGATTCGGTTTGTGCATCAGTTCCTATAACGTGCAAAATACAGGAAACGATATTAAGTGTCCCATCGTTTGTGGAACAGCACCACATTTACACTCCAGGGAAAATAGACTGTTTCACTTGCACTTTTATGACCGCGGCTGCAACGAGTCTTGACTTTTAACTTAGTTAAGAAATAGATTTGCAAATAATTGTGCATATTTTGACAATAGTTGCAAATAATTGTGCATATTTTGACAACAGTAGCAAATAATTGTGCATATTTTTAAAATGGATGCAAATCATTGTGCATATGTAAGAGACTATAAAATTGATTATTATTAAAATGTGGAGATTGACAGTGTACTGGGTTGCCTGATACAATAATGTCGAATTTTACCCATTTATATGGTGTCATCAAGCATTTACCATAGACTTTTGAAGAAATCCGACTTAAACCAATCTGTTATAAACAACTAACAGATCAAAACTTACGACTTAAAATCACAAATGTACATATTTTTATAATATGTAGTACGGATACGGAACCACATAATTAGAATTTACTTGTTTTATTATTTAACATTTCAATGCTAGACGGATTCGCTAGATATCCTCTGAAGAGCTTACTTTAAAATCTGTCTCAAAAATCAACCCGTTTTCGACTTGTATGGACGTCGTATGGGTTACGATTGTTGGAACTTTAAATGCTAATAGGGGTATTTTAAATGGCTATGCAGACCCTCTGGGAGTCTTGCAATTAGGAACAGCTACATGATCGAACTTTACTTGCGGAGGTCGGGCAGACTTCTAAGTTTTACAAAAGGTGCTCAAAAAAAAATACCAATATTAGCATTCAAAGAGAAATAATTCTATGTCGTCACACGCTTAGCTGTGCTAGGCCGCTCGGACTTGGCAGTAATAATATAATGTTATTATTTTAATTACATATATGTAAGTCAATGCATTTTACTGTTTGCGAGCGTTTGTACCAAACGTATTGGATGCCTTATTGCACTAATAAAATAATAAGCTAATTTAGTTATTGGAGTTTTATTTTTCGTTTATAACATATCCCATCATGCACTACACTATACCACACGCACACGCACAACTCACATACTTAAGCCGGGTCCACATTATGTATCATTTTACGCGTCGGGCGATACGGTTACGGTGATAGGATTGGGCAAATGATCATTATGTAAAGCGCGTATTTTGCGTATTCCGCACGCAAAATACGCGCTTTGACGTGGAGTTGTGGAAACCAAGCGTTATACAATACAATGATCATTATGTGGACCCGGCTTTCACCCGGACTCCACCAAAGCAGAGACGACCGGACCGGATAGAAGACGTGAGGAAACCGACCGATCTCAAAGTCGCACCATCTCGCAGCGCGATTCTGCTCTTGGTGTGAATTGCGACCATAGGAAGCTCGAGCCTGCGTGAGGTTTTTTCCTTTTTGTCTGAACTAACATTAAATCGCCTCCATCTACACGCGATTTACACAATAAGACCACACTCATAACATGCAGTCGGTGCGCGTCGTATAGGCAACTCGTAGGTTTCAAGTTCGAACCAAAGACGGGTCCCACCTCTGATTTTTCTGATTCATGTGCGTATTGTATAATTATTATGACTTGCGTCGGTGAAGGAAAACACCGTGAGGGACCCAGCATGCCTGAGAGATATTTCTCGACGGTATGTTATGCCAATAGGCCCATTTTTTTTTAATCAGCCTATTCTGTCCCAATCAGTCAGGAACGAGTCCAAATCGTCGCGCCATCGTTTCTTGGGCCTGCTTCGGTGACGACGACCGTCTTCAGGCACCCACTGTGTGACGATTCTGGCCCATCTGTCCTGACTCATCCTGGAAATGTGACCCGCCCAGTCCCATTTTAACCTCGCAGACTTATCGCCAACATCGGCGAAGCCTGTTTTGGATCGTATTGTGGTGTTGCGTATTCGATCGGTGATTTTGATGTTCGAAATGCTACGCTAAGAGGCCCATTAGATATAGGCGGCATAAAAATTCTGACATCAGGTTAGGCACTAACCACACGATAAAGAAAGAACATAGGCACGACACGCACCAATACTCAAAGAGTTGAATACTTATTCGTAACGGAACTACTCCACATGCGATCGTTAAGACACGCCCACAATGTTGCACGAGTATATTGCCGCTCACATACACACATAACGGCACCTTAGTACGCATGACCTGCTCTCGCTGTGGCGCGGCAGCAGTCACGGGTGGCCTCCCTCAGCAGGGAGCGCCTGAGCCCATTTACACTGATGAGGGTTAAAATATTTTTGCGTCTACATAGCACTCACTTTGCACAGTTGAAATTATTTTGACTCTCATGCGAGTGCAGTTTATGACGCTTTTGTCATTTTGTTGACACAAACTTGAAGATCTAATAGAAAAATGAAAGTCACAAATAGTATTACCATAATTTTATTGTAGTTGAAGTAAGCCTATATACATTCCCGTACCGTACAAAACATTTCTATCGACAACCTCGACCTTTGGATTCTTCAGTTGAATGTGCGAGCGAGAGGTGATTATAGCTCTCTCTCGCTCGCGTGGAGACTATTATCGGAGACTTAAATCTAGGAAGTTAACATTAACTTGACTATGCTCAGGAACTTTACATTGTCAGCTCCTGCAAAAGAAATGGGGGAAATTAGTATGAGGTACACATAAAGCACTAATATTGGGCAGGCATGGGACCCGACTAGTCCTCAAGAGGGGTTTGACGCAGAATGCGCACTTCGCAAAATGTGCACTTGACGCAAAATGTGCATTTCGCAAATTGTGCACTTCTCAAAATGAGCACTACTCAAAATGAGTGTGAATTTTATCACAATGGGTCAAAATAATAAACGTTTGCTTACTATTTTTTTTTAATTATTTTGCACGATTTTTAGCATGATAACAGTAGTTTCTTTGTGCACATTCTGCGTCAAACCCTTCAAGAGTAGCATGACACATAAAACCTATGACATGTTATGGTTGAAGGTCAGTTAAGGGACTTGCCTAGAAAAGTATGTAGAATTTACCACCCCACTAAACTAAACACTTTTGCTATATTTCAGTTTGAATAGTAGCTGGTGTAATAGCATGAGACATTTCACTACCTTTAAATATGACAATGTTATCATTTAACGTCCATAGTTAGCATTGTGTTCAAACAGTATGGCGGCTCGGAAGTTAGTTGCGAGTGACAGTCTGCGCAGGTAATACGTTAAATATTTAATGTCGGCTCGGAACATCTAACGTTGAGCTGCGCAGAACACAATAGGGAATATGCAAGAAATACAAAACTTTTATTATTTCTTAAAAATGCCTTGTATTGGTCCATAAAAACATTGTGGTACACTTGTTTAATTTTCTAATACAACACTTACTTTACAATTTAATATTTCATGTAGCGTGTTTTTGGTGAAACGGAACGCAAACTCAAAACGCATCGCCCCTCGATAACGCCGGTAGTGACGTCAAATACCATGTGTCAAAGAAACACTTTTATTTGAAAAGTACTTAAAGTTTCACTAAGATTTTATTATAATATTGTTATTGCAATGTTTACTTGAATAAAGGACATGCAATTTGCCAAATTAATATATTAAGGGTAAAAAATTAGATGTAAACAAGGCAAATAGAGGTAAATGACGTCACATAACATGACATGAATGGCCGCGACAGTCACGGACGTTTGAACTGTCGTAGAAAATTGTAGGAGTTTAATTTATTTTTTGAGCGACAAGCAGTAGTTGAACTCTACTTTTAATTATTTTCTTGGGTTGATAGTATTGTATTTTATTGATTTAAGTGAAGAAAAAATTACATGCATATTCCCTATTTTAGGTATCAGCAGGGAGTCGTCTGACTGTGTAATGCGCAGACCGTCACTCGCAGCTAACTTCAGAGCCGTCATAAAGTTTGAACAGAACTGTAGCAGTGACCATCATCGTCAGGCTGGCAATTTGTTAACTAACCAACAGAATTCCTCTGCTGAACATCATGCCTCTCCCAATCATCGCCACAACAACGAATTCTGTGCCTCCCACACGGACCAATGAGTGACCTCCTTTTAAATGTGGAACTCCCCTACTTAACTGAATGTGAAAATATGTCAATTTTAATCTGAAACCTAATGAAAAAAAAAAAAATACTGTACATACCATAATAGCGTTGACGATATCCGACTGGTTGTTCCTGAGCGCGCGCACTGCCCGCGCTCGCGACACGTTGGCTTGTGACATCACGATCTCCACGTCCTTCTCGTCCACTCCCGTCTCGTCTACGCCTTCTTCATCTTCTTCCTCTGCTATGGGTGCTACCGTCTGGAGAATATGGAGAAATATTGGGTTAGGACGAGTTTTGGTTGTGAAACATGAGACTATGTCTGCAGATAAGTCAAGATATGGGAGAGATTTATAGAGTAGGGCAACTATTAGTAAAATTTAGATTAATGGTCAATGCATGGGGAATCAGCATCACCCCCATTCGCTGCGGCGGACGCCTTTCGGCGTTTTTTTGAAAGTGCTTATATCTTGGCAAAAACAAGTCACAAAAAATTATTCTTGCAATATACCCACGTTTTAAAAAAAAAATAGAACTATGTACTGCCCGCCGTTACCGAAATTTTAACTTTTTGAAAAATTGCGAATTCCTTCCTAGGTGCGGAGGACGCCCATCGGCGTTCGCGACGAAAACCGTCCCGCACTTGGCTAATAAGCGTAATTTTTATCGCCACAGCGAATGGGTTCACTTGGACCATTCGGGATTCTTTCTTTGTAACTCCTTACTGCACACATACTGCTTTGCGATGTGTCCAATACAACGTTAACCGGATTTCACTCATACTTATTGTGATGGACATTTCAGACACAGCCAAGGTAGATTTCATAATAAATCAAAAGTATTGTTTTTGTATCATCATTAGTGTCCAAACAACAAATGGCATTAATTGTTACATTTTGTTTTGATATTGTACCTCCTAGATTTTATTGTGGAACTATTACTTGTTTTTTTTTTTAAATTTATTTGGCTCACTGACAATTGAATACACTGCTTCAAAGATAGAAGATACATTCAATAGAGTCACAGACAAGTGTATCAACCTCTTACAGGTAAGCACATCATGCACTACTTATTTGTCGTTGGGTGCCTACTTAAAATCAGATGAGTACCTAACTACTCACCGCACACAACTGAATACTAGTAAACTTCTGCAAGTCAAATCAAAACATTTTTTTACTTCACTACTGCTACCAGGTCAATCTTCTAAATACAGATAAACAGCTTACCGTGCCAGCAGCAGCCGCATCATTGCCAGCAGCAGCGCTCTCCGGGGCCTTGAACCTCTCAGCAGCGGCCATGGTAGCCTGTTGGGACAGGTCCTCGATCTTGGCCTCTCCGAACACGATGTAGGTGTCCGAGTGAGGGTTCTTGTACACGTCCGGGGAGTTGATCACGAACAGGATGTTCTTGGACTTCCTGATTGTGACTCTGTTTACACCTTGGACCTGGAATTCATAGGATTTTGAATTATGAAATTGTACTTTTAAGTTTTCACATTCTGAGTCAAATTATCCACCCACATTAATATTTTCTAAAGGCAGTAAAACTAATAATATTGTTGATAAGTTGACCACAAAATTACGTTCCACACACATACTCATATCAACAAATTGTGGTCAGATAGTGTGAATATGCTATTATATCTGAGTTTTGAATACAATTCAATCAAAAAGTCCGCAGACTTGCTATGATGATATTCACACTACGATGCAATGGTTTTTAAGTTGAGCATGAGCAAATAGTTAACTTTTAGAAAGAAAGAAAACATGTTTATTTGGCTCATGCCACAAAAACACAACAAAAAAATGTATATGCAATAAAAAAAAAAAGAACTTAACTCTAAACAAAAAAAAAACAAACAAAGTGGATAATATTGTGTCTCACGGCTGCGCCAAATAGGCCCAGTTCAGCATCCTGCCTGGCAACTAGTGCCCAATGCTGGTTAAGTTGGGTAGTACACAAAATATGCGCTTTGGACGTGGAGTTGCGAAAACTAACACAACACACATACATAACTTTACACATATCGTCATTTTAATCACACGCGCCGATATCGCGCGACTCAGAAGTAGCGGGACAGTTGTGCGATTCGCACCATAATGGCCGCGACGGTTGTGGTGACAAGAAAATGGTTCGTCCAAGAAGGTAAGTATACTCACAGGCTTAAGTCCAAGTTTGCTCATGATCTTGCGCGCTTTCTTCTCACCGCGAGACTGCTTCGCCTTCGACACAATGTCGATTCCAGCGATTGGGTTGGAGATGCCTCCAGTGCCTGGTGCACCTATGAACAAGAAAAATATTTTTAGGTTGAAAGAATCTTCAGTACTATTCAAGAATATTGTGGGAAAAGTACCATATGCTATACAATTTGGAAGAACTTCAATAGACAGGCATATTTTTTTTTAAATCTAGGTACAGAAGCTGATGGTTTAGACACTTCAGACACAGCCAAGGTGGTTTTCATAATTAATCAAAAATTCATGTTTTTTATCATCATTAGTGTCAGTTTCCCCACCATCATACTAATATTATACATGCAAAGATTGTGAGGATAGATGGATGTTTGTTACTATTACATGCAAAAACTACTGAACGGATTTGGATGGAATTTTGCACTCAGATAGTTTATAACCTGGATCATAGAGAATGACCCAGTGGGACCATTATCGAATTCCACGCGGGCCAAGCCGCTGGCATAAGCTAGTCTTTAATATGTGTGTTAATATTTTTTAGAAATGTTCTCTGAAAACAATGACAGTTAAATCTGCCCACATAACAACAAATGCAATACTTCCAAATGCCGCTTTCGAATAAGTGGTAATAAAATAAGTTTTTTTTTCCCTATTAGTAAGAACCAAGTTCTTACTAGTTAATTGCAATCTAGCCTAAGAAGACTAATAAACAATTTAAATCTAACTTATTATGCTACGTTATAAATTATGTTAATGCTAAGAATAGTGTCCATAATTAGGTATGCACTTTTACACACATTCGTAACACTTCCTTAGAGTCTGGTAAAATTGATAAAACACTTTGTTCATGTGTTATATAAATAGCACAACATTGTTACTATTATTGATTCACTTACACTACACTAATTCAAATGGTTTAGTTCTCTTTAGTCTACGCACTATGCCTGTGTTGTCTAACAGCTGGATTGCCTCAACATTCACGTGTCGATGGAGTCTGTGTTCGTGGGCTTCAGCAAATTTTTGTGTGATGGTGGTGACGAATTCCATGTCGAGGTCACGGTGGAGGTCATCGTTTCTTATGTACCAGGGTGCATTTACAGCAGCCCTGAGTACTTTATTTTGGAACTGTTGAATTATTTTGACGTTGGTTGGCTTAGTACAGCCCCAAAGTTGGATACCATACGTCCAAATTGGCATCAGAATATGCTTGTATATTATCAACTTATTATGTATTGATAAACAGGATTTCCTTCCCAGTAACCAATACAAACGTTTATAACGAATATCGAGTTCCTGTTTTTTCTTTTTGATATGGGCTTTCCAACGCAGCTTGGCGTCGAGAGTTATGCCAAGGTATTTGGCTGTATTAGCATAAGGTATTTGCATACCATTTATGTAGAGTGGGTGGTAGTCACTGTGTTTGTTTGTGAAGTTAATGTGAACTGAATAAAATAAGTGAAAATGTTTTTTCGATTCTGATATATTTTTTGACAAAAACAGAAAATCATAAATGTTATTTCTAGCATTACTGCATATCAAGCTGCAATCTAATCTTCTTACCAGCATCTTCCAATTCTGGGATAGTGTCATCTGAGTCACTGTCCGAGGAGGCAGTCTCCTCCTTGCGCTTCTCAGTCATGGAGGCGGTGGCCTTGTCCAGCTCAGTCAGTTCTGGCATCTTGGAGTCTGTGATAGACGTTATCTTGCGTTACGGAAAAATTCCTGTTGAAAAGAGAAAATATGGGTTAGATAGGTTTTTGCTCCATGTATTCCAGTGCATCCGGTTAGATTGGAAGACAACTTTGACAACACCAATAAAAGGCATAATCTATACTAATATTATAAAGTTGAAGAGTTTGTTTGGTTGAACGCTCTAATCTCAGGATCTACTGGTTCGAATTGAAAAAATAGTTCAGTGTCGGATAGCGCATTTGTCGAGGAAGGCTACAGGCTATCTAACATCACACTACAAGCAATAGGAGCGGAGCATCAATGAGAAAAGTTGCAAAAACGGGTTTTTTTTTTCTTTTTTATAATAATTTCACACAGACAAAGGTAGCAGGCAACAGCTTTTGCATATTGTGTTTTCTAATGTTACAGCAAATTTTATGACTGGTTGTACAATCAGTGAAAGAGCCTCTGATCGGGACCTTAAAACAATTGATGAAGACATTGAAACAAAATAATTGTTTTGTATTAGACTTTCCTTTAGTACTGTGGAACCATATTTAATGGATTTAGGGCAATACATTGTTAATTCTATCATTATACCCAAACACATTAAAGATTCAGAATACTAACTGTTCTAATTTTACTGTGATAATTTTGACACACAAGATTACCTTGCAAAAAATTAGTAACTTTTTTATACAGAGCATTTTTTTACACTTTGACCTATTCAAACTAACATTGAGACAAAGGTTTCAAGTTACATATTCCAGAATGGTTGTCTATGCACTAGAAAATCAATAACTCTACTAAGAAGACAATGTGAATATCACATCAACAGCTGAGCTCAAATTTAGAGACATTGAAGGAAGAAATATGGTATGGATTATGGTTTTGAAACATTAATAAAACAATTGACTCAAAATAATATCTCAGGCCACATTTTTAAGTTTTTTTAGGTATTTATCATAAAATGTCGAAGTTAGAGGTCCCTAGTGCGCAAATGCATGTCTAGAACTACAATCTAAATTATGAGTACTACCTACTATCTGGAATAATACCATTCCAATCACCACTTTAGGTGGTGAATTGACCTTTAGGGCACAGCGGTGATGGAATTACTCTAGAATTTATAATAGCGAAGTTTCAGGCAATCGCCGGACAAAATAACCAAGCAAATGGACCTGAATTGCATGAATTAATGACCGTGAGCTTCAATTAGTAGAATTCGTGAACACTGAGCTTCGAATAACAGCGTTCACACTTTTGTGGTATCGTAAAGTGTAACACAAGTCTTTTGAACACATAATATCACTGAAAACTATAAATATTTCAACACTTGTGCGAAAATAATATGGGCGCGGGTTTCGCTAATACACCGAACAAAAATATTGAAATAACAACGCAAATATGTCGTGATTACACCTCGATACACTATAAGATTTTAATATTTCACTTAAACATTAAGATTTATTTAAAAACTACGGATTTATTACCTTTATTTAGGAATAATCGGTATCAAAGGAATCAACGGGGATTCGCTTCAATTTGACAAGAGCGGAAAGAAAATTTGAACCACAGATAAAATATGATGAAAATATAATTGAATTCCGGTGATCTGGTCAATTCCTGTGCGTATCCGAATGGTTTCATCAGAAAATATTTTTTACGTGTGGCAACATGCAGTTTTATGTCAAACATCACTAGTGTTGCAACTATTTGCTGTCTCGACTCTCGATATCGAAAAATAACTTTGTCCCATTCAGAAGAGCTAACCGATTTGCAATTATCCTTATTGTAAGTTGTCGTTTGACAACCAATTAATATGAATTCACAAAATCATGATAATCAACTCATTGCAATCGACAGATATTCAACTATCAAAATGATTGTTTTGTCTTAACTATTAGGTATATATGACTATTCAGCAGTAGTTGAAATATGACTTTGAGAAAGCTTCAACGGTAATTTTCCCTTTTCTTAGCGTTTCTCTGAGTACACTTTTTTAGGGTGTGGAATTTTCCACCCATTTTATCGATATCGATGGTTGTTCCAGAAGCACTCCCCTTTTCATAAATGTCAATATTGTCAAATCACTCGCATTCACTTCATTTCGGTCGAAGGCGGTGCTATTCGTTCATCGCAGTTTTTGTCCGTATTCATCGCTTTTCATAAAAAATACAATCGTTGTAAATACGTCACGCAGTGTCTATTACGAATAAATATTCATTACAGTGATTGTGTTGAAAACATGTCGTCAACGGTGCAGTGATTCGGTGTTTTTAATTCAGTCACCAATTATCAAGTCCAAAGTGCGTGTTGTTTTAAATTAATATTTAGTGTTTGTGATCAAAATTACGTTCCAAAGCCCAGAAATGTCTTTGGAAGACAAGTTTAACGCTGCGGTGAACGTGATTCGGAGTTTGCCAAAGAGCGGTGAGTTTGTTTTTTTTTTAAATGCCACTGTTATTTATCGATTGCTACGTCCAAGGAGTTGTTACATAAATTTATCGCGGTTAATCTCTTTCTAATGACACCAGAAATGAGATGTTATGCAAAGTGCTATTATGATGCGTGTCGCCCATTGTATGGTAATGTAAACATGATCAGCAAGTTTGTTTGTTGCTATGGATATGGTTAGTACTGAATCATCATTTGCCTAGCCTTTCTTAATTATGTTGGGGTCGGCTTTTAGTCTAACCGGATGCAGCTACCTGTATTTAACATGTAGCGACTGCCAATCTGATCTCCACAACCCAGTTAAAACTTATAATTTTATTATTGTTTTGTGCCTTGGGTCATGTTCCAGTTAACATTATCTGTAAGGATAATTACTGTGCTCCATTTTTTGCACTGGCACGGACAGACAGATAAATTAATAAATAGGTAATTGATAGCATTAAATTACCCTGAGCTCAAAACTTTTTGAATTGGAAATTAATTCTCTTCAAAATCATGTATTTTACATAAACATATGTGCACTGGCAGCTCGATGTAGGTGTGGTCATTTCCTATGTAGAAGAACTGGCAAGAAACTCTACTTTTTCATTTAAAAAAACTCTGAATTCTGAAACAGAATCCCTGAAATTAAGTGATGGGACACATGAATAATGTAATAAAAACTATAAAAAAAATATTTCTACTGATAGACAACGCACAAACTAAACTAAATAAAAGTTCCTAACACAGGGGAACACTAAAGGTTTTTTGATAATTCAACCTCTAGTAAGGTAAATAAGGGATGAAGCTTCATGGAGGTTATTGTTTTTGCTGATAGAGAATCCAGCACACCATCATTCAATATCTTTCTAATCATATTATATCCCTGATCTCTTAGGTAGCTCAACAAACATACTCCTTATTAGTTGTTTTCAGATATGTTTTTTTAATAGATAATAAACTTCATTCATCACCTTCCTGCCCTTGTTCCATGTTATTTGGGGTCAGCGCAACACGTTTTTTCCTTCCATTCTCCCCTGTCAATCGAGACTATCATTTACTCCTTTTTCCTTCAATAAAGTTCCGTTAAATATTTTAAATGATTAACAAACATACTTAATTATATAATTATCTTTTACCACTACTGTTTGTTTGATAAAACTCATTCTAAAGTGGTCCAATAAATCTTTGATTATACCGACTAGACTTCTTGTGTTCATTTACAATACATTCTCTCTCTATCTTCTCTTTAATCTGTATCCACCCAATGTGGAGAGTTCTCCTTCATTGCACAACTCTTTCCCCTGGTTGTTACCTTGCTACTCCCTGCTCAGGTTGTTGGTCTATCTGGTCTCTGCCCTAGCTATGCTCCTATGCCTAGTTATTTTTCTCCACTTCAACAAAACCTCAAAACAATACAATACATTTAGCAAACAGAAGCGAAGATGTTTAAAAAAAGACAACAAGGTACACAAAATAATGAATAAAACCGTTTATTCTAACTTGGAACAAAATATTATTTGTGGCGGTTTACCGCCACAAATAATAACGAATTCAATTAACAAGTACTTGTTTACAAAAATAGAGAGTAAGTACACAAAGTAGGGAATTATAAATCTTACAGCCCTTTGAGCCCCTAAGACGACCCACTGACCATTCCCAACAAGACTCTTGTTGGGAATGGTCAGTGGGTCCCGCAACCAGCGACAATTCGAAATTGTCACTCCTTTCCATAGAAGTAACATGTGCTACGTACAACCTCATTTCTTCCTAACAATACATTATGAATAAATTATTGCATTTTGATTTATGAATGTGCATGCAGTAAGTGGAGAATCTGTAAGGATCGTAGCAGGTGGCTTTCTGTAGTTTCTGCTTACCCCATGGGAAAAAGGCGTGAATTTATGTATGTATGTATTTGCTTTATGTTCAAACAAATGATTTAAGAACCTCATCTCAGTCATAATTATTTTATGTATTTACTAGCGAGAGCGACCCACCCTTTCTTCGCACGGCGCTACCTATCGGGTCCAAAAATATATCTAATGTAGCCTATATTTTAAGTTAAGCATCTAGCAGTAGAGCGGTGTGTGTGCATGTACAAACATAAGGACAGAAAGAAGGACAAAAATTCTAAAAACTGTTGTTTTCGCTTTCTGTTGCTCTATAAAGACCCCACCCCATATATATTTTTTTTTGATATCTTCAATGTACAGATATCGGCCTGTTTCAATTTATTATACGTTGTATAGAAGATATACAATATTGCAGTGACCTTATGTTAGTTAAGCAACGTAATGTGAGCAATCATGTAATTCTTATTGCCTTCATTCTATGAGAAGGCGCCTTTGCCCTCTGCATAGCAATTACAGGCTAGGACTTAATTATTTACCCAACCTAAACATCTTTATGGCCATAATATGTGAACAGAGTCGAACACAGTATAATTTTGTAATATTTAGAATAACCAATACATTGAAAGTAAAACCTATTTGAATGCAACCTCTGCAAATACATTAACTATGTTTTCTTAGTCTATGGTTACAACATTTTGAAACTAAAGGCAAAGCTTTTGGGCCAGTACAGTGAAATGAATTAAGAAATATTCATACATACATCCTACATAAACTCAGCCTTTTTCCTAGGCAGAAACTACCTGCTAAGATCTATACATATTCCTTTCGCTTTATCCGTGTTCATACAGTCGTACATATGATATGTTGAGATAATATCTCAACATGAATGATGTAACCAACCAATCAAAATTGGTATCATACTTATTGGGTTGTGGGCGCCAGATAGGCAATCGCTCCAAGTAAAATACTGGTATTCAGCTGCGTCAGACAAGACTGGAAGCCAACCCTATTATAGTTGGGAAATAAAGGCTATGATGATGAGAACATTTTATTCTGTGATAAATTAAATAATGTATGTGTGACCCCAATCTATTAAAGTCGCGAGTTAATAGGCTTCTTTTGGGTTAGCTCGTTCCATCGTCGACCTCATCTCTGTCCTCAGGACAAGATTGTGGTCAAGAGTAGACCCATTTAACATGAAGAAAAAAAAAAGGCACCTAATCGCCAGCACACGAAGCTATGTACCCAAAACTGTCAAATTTTCCCAATCAACCTTGAACTGAATGCTTCAGTAATAAAGTTGAAAATCTATTAAAGAAATTTGACAGATTGTAGTAGCTTGATGTGTTGGCTCTTTAATGATGCCCAATAGCGGAAAGTCGTTAAAAAAAACCGTTACTAATTCTTCGCAGCCATCACGCACCTAACACCTTTCTTCCACAATAGCATTTCTCCATAAAAATGAAGCATCAAAAACAATTAATTCTAATTATCCAGTCGTACGTAAAAGCCAGTAAATAATTACCTTCCACGGCGTCCATTACACAAGGAAAGGAAAGTCATTACGTAATAACTTTTCCCTATATTCGTGACCATACAAAATGTATGGGTTTTTAATGAGCATGGAAAACATAAAAGCGGTTTGTTAAGTTGGTAGGAAGCCGTTGTGTTTTGTTTTTAATTTCAATGTGCCGTATCTTAGAGATGAATAGGTAATTTCTTCGGCTTTGGCTGTCGTAAACAAAGATTAGGCTATCATCATCTGCCTAGCCTTTTCCCAACTATATTGGGGTCGGCTTCCAATCTAACCGGAAGCAGCTGAATACCAGTATTTTACATGGAGCGACTGCCTATCGGACCTCCACAACCCAGTTAGTACTGGATAATACGATACCCATTGGTAAGACTGGTTGTCAGACTTTTTGGGCCACTGACTACCTAACGCCTGTCAAAGATCTACAAATGACACCCGGGACCAATAGCTTGACTTGCATTCCGAGACACGGAGGAAACTCGGTATGTAATGGGTGGTCTTCCATCCACAGACCAACCTTGGCAAGCACGGCTTAACCTAAAGATCGAGCCGAGCGGCTGTTATTATTAAGCCACGAGATCCTCTCTGATTAGAAGATAATAACAAGAAAAAGTAATATGGGGTTATACTAGCTACACCACCATTGTCAACCACTGGAACTCTTATAAGCCTGAATCTACAGTGGCTATCGTCAGAAAAAAAAACTTCGGGGCATTGGAGTTCTGTCTCGCAGAAAAGGATGGTTTTGGCAATGGCAAAGGCCTTTTTTTTTCGGATGGGAAATCATCAAATGACCCCTTCCGCTCTGGGCGGTGTGGATTGGAGTGTCAGACTAGTACTGACTAAAACCCATCCATGTCCCGCGGTATCTCTTTCGAACAGTCCCGCAGCCCCGAACAGTACCGCAGCCCCTATGGCAAAGGCCTCCGTCCATATCCAAACAAATGCGAAAGTGATTTTGTTTGTCTGTTACCCTAGCCCATTTCCGGAATAACTTTCGAGGCCCACGCGGCCGGAACCACTGGTAAAAACTGGACAAGTAATATTTTGTTATCCAATTCATTTTCGCGCAAAAGCATTAAATGGAGCGGTGATGCAAATCCATATGCCACAGCAGTCGTTTATCAAAACTATCAGATGAACACAAGATGTCAGATTACGCATCCAAGGATGAAACTTACAAGAGCACTCGAGCTAAAGACTGTAATTGTGATGATAAATGATAAGAGATTACGCTAAGCGGCTAATGATGAAGATAGTGAATTATCTGAGACAGATAATTCACTATCTTCTAAAGTGGAATGTGGATCAAGTGTTTGTTAGTTATTGTGAAATGAAGGTACTCTTTGTAGGTCGTTTACCCTTTGATAATAATTTAATTTAAAAGTTGTACCCAAGAGGATTTCTTCGGGGACGCTCGTTCCATCATAGACCTCATCCATCGCTTTCCATCAGGCGTGATCGAGGTCAAGAGCAGGCCCATTTTGCAATTTTAAAAAAAGGCCCAGTTACAAGAGGATGGTTTTTGGCATAATGCTGGCATGCTAGTCACTGTCTTCAAGAATTAACCTCATCCTGACCCAGTGTGAAAATAAAATAGAAGAGCGTTATTCTTAGAATAATCGATTGCTGTTGCAACTGCTCTTCTTAAACGAAATATACCTCGGTTGACGAAAGATTGCCACTCGCTCGAAGTTTAAGTGGATGCTGGATTAATCTCGGAATTATCTAGCTTAATTGTGCTATCTTCAAAAACATTGAATTGAATTTATTGTATTTTGGACACAAAAAAATCTATATTGCCTACCTAATATAAAATAACTTATTATCTAGTGTTAGTAGCAAATACCCTCTGCACAAGAAAAATGATATTTGGAGAGCTCTCCGCTACAGTTCTCAGGATGCTGTTCTGACTATCTGTCACTCTACTGAGTGGCGAAGCATTTTTTTGCGAACAATCTCGTGAAACCCGTCGGTACGAGCTTGCGCAAACATCTCCGACGCACTGCAGTAGAGGCAGTCTCCACAACATCCTAAAGGCATTATTATATTGGACGGGTCGGACTTCTACCGAAATATTACCTAGATTTGTATAGATAGCCTGTCTGGCTAGGACAAAAAGCAATTCAGATCTTGTATTCCAACGTGTCGAATTTCTAATGAGTTAACAAGTTAAAAGGTTTTGGTCCTGGGTAACTTCCTGTTGGTTCGCAATCAGATTCTATCGAGTGTTTTAATCTTTCACGGTTTACAACTAAACTTATACTGTCACTTACGGAATATCTTCCGTGATTGTTCATTATTACCCGCGATCATGGCGCTTTGCAACAGCGTCGAAATATCGGGAGCTCAAAATAATGAACAATCACGGAAGATATCCCGTAAGTGACAGCATAAGTTTACATTCTGTAGAGTTCGAAGACCTGTCATACATACATACATGCATACATCATCGAGAAGGATCATTTTCTCCGACATCCGAGCCAGTGGGAACTAGAGCTATGGTATCTAGAGCTTGACAACAGCTCATCTACTTTTGCAAATCATTCTCATTGTGTGGGGCGTGGGACAGAACCACAGTTAAAAGGTTTTGGTCCTGGGTAACTTCCTGTTGGTTCGCAATCAGATTCTATCGAGTGTTTTAATCTTTCACGGTTTACAACTAAACTTATACTGTCACTTACGGAATATCTTCCGTGATTGTTCATTATTACCCGCGATCATGGCGCTTTGCAACAGCGTCGAAATATCGGGAGCTCAAAATAATGAACAATCACGGAAGATATCCCGTAAGTGACAGCATAAGTTTACATTCTGTAGAGTTCGAAGACCTGTCATACATACATACATGCATACATCATCGAGAAGGATCATTTTCTCCGACATCCGAGCCAGTGGGAACTAGAGCTATGGTATCTAGAGCTTGACAACAGCTCATCTACTTTTGCAAATCATTCTCATTGTGTGGGGCGTGGGACAGAACCACAATGAGCTTAGGTAAATGCATTGTCGGGGAAGCGTTGTGAAAGAAAAACAAGGTGGAAATACCTTTGATTTTGACATTGAGTAGGTTATTAAATGTTTAGCAATCTACTTAGCTTTTTTTTTTCGGATGGGAAATCATCAAATGACCGTTCCCGCTCTGGGCGGAGTGGAAGGGAGTATCAGACTCGTACTGACTAAAACCCATCCATTAGTTAGTTATTAGTTCTTTCTTTGCCCTTTGTGTTCCACGCCCGTTGTATCTCTTTCGAATAGTCCCGCAGCCCCGGCAGGCATCGGCTCTTGTGGACCCCTTTCTGTTAGCTGACATCTCTTTGAGGCGCGCGTAGAACACGAACGCGCCGAATCTACTTAGCTTGAGGCATCAAATCCATTTGATTACTTTCAGTCCATCAAAAATGGGGGTATTTCGTTTTTGGAAGGTCCGAAGGTAGAATGAACATAAACAGCCTATATTGATCGCATTGCTGGATCATATAGCCTTAGTGCAGATTGGTGGTCGCCACAAGTGTTCGAATTTCGGTCCATAGTTAGCTTTAAGTCAAATGTTGTCGAGTATCTTTTTGTTCTTTTGGTGCCTCTCCTATTACTGTAGATTGGGCATCAACTTTTGAATAAGTATTAGACGGTCTGGCTTTTTGCCTGTCGACCTAACATCACCTACTTACTGTGCCTTAACCACGATGGTTTCCATGTTGATGAGTCCTTAATGGATTGGCAAAAGGCTGTGCGTTTGCTACTCTTTCAGCTGTCCAGTCTTCGATTCGTGGCTTCCGACTCCTCCCAATTGTTTTGAAAACACACTAACAATGTTTATATTCGCATCCAAGTCAGGTAATTGTATTTCCATCAAGTAGTGCATAATCTCCTAAAAAGATCTAGCGCCGCTCACCAATTTAGAATTATGTAACTGATTGCAACGGATCTATGTTTTTTGTTCGTTTTACAATGTTGCGTGTTTGCATAATTTAAATATAATGTAATTTGTTTCGACGTAGCTTAGTGGTAGCACTGTATAAAGATAACCAGTAGTCGAAATAGGCCTCTTTTGTGTAATTAAAGGCAGTGGCGTAACTTAACTTAAGCTTTAGTGAAAAAAATCAAAGTCCTTTGCCTATTATGAAAACGAGGACTGTCAAGAGTTGGACGAGAAGTCGACTAGTCGACAGGTTCAGTAAAATTTAGTGAAAAAGCTGAGCTTAGAGGACCATTCATCGTTTTTTAGAACGTAGTTACGATCACATTCTTCGTGGTCGTCGTAAAAAATAATATAGTTTAAATGAGGTGTGCAGATATTTAGAACACTTTTTTCTTGCGTTTTCTTCTATGAGCCAAAAAAAGATAGACATACGACGTGTGGAATCGAAGCGTTGAATGAAGTATGCTTAGAATTCGTGCTTTGCATATTGTGCCTTTGAGCCGATTCCGGTAATTTTTTCCAAGTTGAAATACTGTGTTGGAACTGAGTAGTGAACAAGCAACGGTTTTTATTTCACACTGCTTTGAGCAAAGTTTGGCCATTAAAAATAGTAGTGCACATTTGGACGCAGTTTTTGTGCTCCAAAAATAGAATTTTAGAGTGTGCAGCGTGCAATTTGCGAATTTTAGATTGAAAGGGATCTGAGCACCTAGTGCGAGTTATTACCAAACTTTAATTTGTGAAGCTGTGTCTGGCGAAATAAGGCAAAAATGGGAAACACAATTATTCCACAGTTGGGGTTTACTTTGAAACAATCGAGTAGGTTTTATAAATTTACTGCTAATTATTTTCAATGCGTCATTTATTAATGAGGAAACACTTTGAGGAGGTATCGCATCATAACAAACTATATATGTTGAAAATCTAGTACATGACATATTTGAATATTTATGCAGCAACGTTCTTCAGCCAATGATATTATAAAGAAGATACGCTACGTTCATATTGAGCGGCGTTCAAATATCGTTGCGTTGTTACGACTGCGATAGATAATAAGGAACGTATGAGACAGAAAGAGACAGCTACTGCACTTGAAGTACTTAAATTACGACAATTGTCTGAATTTGTGTGCAACAATTTGCGCGCGCTAGTGCGATATCGAACTCTTTTTATTTATAATATCATTGTTTTCAGATATAAAAGATGATAAACTAGTATGTAAACGTCTCAGTGGAAAAGGCAATAACAGGGACGCCTTGTAAAATAACTTGTCGTATTTGGCAAGGAACACCAAAAATGAGGTAACAAGTTTATATTGAGGTCAAGGCGAGCAGGCAGTTGCTTATTTATCACTAAATTCAAGGTGTTGGCACATCGTAGTACTGCAAAATCTAGTAAATATAATTCAAACTAGTATAACGTTTCTCCCAATTACTTCTTCAAAATTAAATTCAGGCAGCAATTGAAATAATATGAATATACATGTTCTTTTCTTGACAGTACAATCGTGGCAGACCTGGTTAACTTGACTTTTTGAACGGGAGAAGTTTGCTTAAAAAAATCCTGTTGCTTTTGAAAAAAATTCTGGCAAGCGAATACTTGGGATCATTTTAAAATTTTAAGTGCCATTCGTCCGTAATGTCATGGGAATCAGAAAATGTGGAAACTGGGGCAAACCATGCCGAATCAGGCACGAACTGTTTCCTGGTCGTACTTTTAGGGTTCCGTAGCTGAAGGGTAATCAACGGGATCGTATTACTAAGCGATCCGTCAGCGGGCTGTATCTCATGAACCGTAAGAGGTAGACAGTAGAAATTGTCACAGAATATGTATTTCTGTTGCCGCTATAACAACAAATAATAAAAATAAATTAAAAATTAAAGTCCGTCTCGCACTTGGCCAGTTTTTTCAACATCAAGAGTCTATAATTTCAGAACGTCAAAAATTATATAACTACAAACATAAAACAGATGATGATGAGGTTCGGAGCTTATTCGGTACAAATAAAAAAATCTTTCCTCTTTAAAGTATTATTATTAGGATATTGGTATTAGTATTAGTATAGACTAAAGCAGACTATCTGGAAAATATAAATTAATAATTAAAAAACGAGCTGATAACATGATGACAAAACTAAGCTATTTGTCTTATCTGTAAATAATAGATATGCATGTCTGTAGTCGGAGCGAGACTGATCCGAAGTTTTGTTATTAATTTACTGTTGTTATTAATTTCATTTATCCAAATACGTAAACTCGTGATATCAAAACCAAGGTTATCAAACCATGGATTTGATATCACTAGTTGCAAATGAATTGGACGGGATGGTATCTACTTGTTTCGTTTTTGATAAGGTCTCATTATGAAAATCCTTTGGGCCATGCGTTGTTTTGTCCTTTTCGACAAAATAAAGCGCTGCCTTTATCAGCTTAGGGTAGTTTGGTAGCAGTCACATGTTGTAGTATCAACATAAAGCTCTATTTGAAAAAACTCTTCCAAGGAAGTACTACTGCCTCTGCAGCTCTTCATAAGCAATGGTAATTACTTACCATCAGATACGACTGCCTGATTTTTTGCTATCTTACAACATTTTAACCATCATAATTATGTCTGTAGACTTCTTGGGACACGCTTTTGGAGCCCCATTAGCCCATGAATCCCAAATTTGGAAGCTCTGAGCAAAAAAACGAAAAACTTCAATTTGCAGAGAGGAATTTTGACAGTTAAAATGCAAAATCTACTCCATATAGGGCTTTGAAATCAACATCTAATAACAATTACGTAAAAGCTAAGCTGTTCGATAGGCGCTAAGAGTGGAATTTTACTCGTTTCAGTGTCGATAACCTCCAAAACGTGTCGGCGTATCTAGGTGAATGCTCGGCGCCTTCATATTGTATCATTCCAGTTTGATGCACCAGCTTATTTTGGTCATTAAGATAGGTGGCTACTAATAAACTGATGAATAATACTGTGGTGTGATGGAAATAATTACCAGTATTTCAGCTGCATCCGGTTATAACGGAAGCCGACCGAAAAGGCTAGACAGATAATGATGTTCATAGACCGAGTAGAAAAGGGAGACTAACAAAATATGGTTGGACTGTGTGCGATTCACGATATGAATGTAAATAGAGTGAATGATAACGTAACAGTTTAAATAGAGAACGGAATAGAAAAACATTCTAAATTAAACATAAGTAACAAGACGTAGAGAGAAGAAAAAACGTTGAATGGACAGTAATAAAGACTATCAGGAAATGAAATGAGAGAGAATGGGCTTAAAACTGGAGATGATAGCTAATAGAGATCGATACGTGACGAAGATATGGTGATGGAGTGTTTTAGTGCTGTACCTTCTGTTACCTTTGGAAAGCAGTAGATTGAATTATACAGATTGAACATAAAATGTATTTTTCTCCACGAAGAAATTGCTGGATTGGCGTAAATTCAAGTAACAGCACTCATGAAAGCTAATTCCATCCATAAATCAATGTCAAAATGGCATTATCATTTCAAGTTTATCAGTTTCAAATGAATAATTAGTCAAAGACTGAAAACTTCAACCTCTAACCTCTGAACCATTTCCAATGGAAACTACTATTTACGTCGTTCATACATACAACTAATTATACATATAAAGTATTTAATTATATACTAAGACTACAAGTCATTGTACTGTATTGCATACATTGAAACCAGTAATTAGAATACCTAGTTGAGTAACTTTGCTATTCTTTCATAGGTTAGGGTTGAACCTCATCTATCAGCACGGATAGCCACCAGGGATAGCCTAGTGGTGTGACCGTCGGACTGCCAAGTCATAGGTCTCCAGATCGAACCCAAGACCTCTGATTTTTAGATTCATGTGCGTATTGTATAATAATGACTTGCTTTGGTGTAGGAAAACAAGGTGCGCAAACCAGCATGCCTGAGAGACATTTCTCGACGGCATGTAAAGCCAAGACGATTTCCAGTTAAATATTCACATCTTTAAATATGACTACTATTATAGTTATGGCATTTTACCGCGTCTTCGCCAGCGTGATGGTCCCAAATCGTCCCACTGGAACTATCGGATTAAAAAATATGCCTTGTCTCCTAATCCATGTCATGGTATATCTGTGTGCTTTCATCGGAATCGTTCAGCCGAGCCGTTAAGGCAGCAGAAACACTAGACTTACTTTCGCTTTTATACTATTAAGTATCACATTTAGTCTACGGTAATTTCCGGACGTCAACCGTGCGCAGGCATGAAGTCTGGAAATTACTCCACTGGAGCTATCTAAATAAAAAAGTATCCTATCTCTTAACCCTGGGTTGGTAGTTACTAGGTTTTGGAGGTCAGTCAGATAGGTAGTCGCTCCATATAAAATACTAGTATTCAGTTGCATCCGGTTAAACTGGAAGCCGACGCCATAGGAGTAGCGGCACGTCCTGGCTTCGCACGGTGGACTTTCATTTTCCTCTAATTCTTCCTCCCTAATTTTTTCTAGTAATAAATATAGCCTATGTTACTCGGATAATGTAGCATTCTAATGGTGAAAGAATTTTTGAAATCGGTCCAGTAGTTTTTGAGTTTATTCGTTACAAATATATAAAATCTTTCCTCTGAATAATATTAGTGTAGACAAAGCTAGGCAGATGATGATTCTAACCCAAACTCAAACTCAAAGCATTTATTTAAATTAGACTATAACAGGCACTTTTGAATGTCAGAAAAACAAAGAAGGCGAAGCTACAGTCCCAGACACAAGTCATAATAACTTGTGAACCTACTATATTTGCCCATTCCAAAGCGTAGATCTCTTTGGAGAAGAAAGGGCAAGAAAGTCCATGGACACTCTTTTCCCCGGTCATAGACTACCTGTGTGAATCCCTTCATTCGTAAAAGTGATAGAGATAGAAATACTTACTTTCGCGTCCAGCATATCAGTTTGCAGTATGGATGGCAAAGGCTGTGCATCCGGAGGTCAACGTCCTACAGTAGTCTAGATAGACTGAATCGATACTCAGATTTATATAGGTCAAAGGATAGCGAATCATATTGGGTGGGCGCGAAGGGAAGAAATAGCTTGTCCCGGGAAATGTAAAGTTTAAATTTGACGTCAGAAGAATTTCCGCTTAGCCGTGGTTTGAAGAGCTAAAGCTAGAGGTAAAGGATCAAAGGCTTTTCAACTTTGTATCGTGGATAGCCATAATGCAATGAGGGCAAGTCTACCTAAGACATGAACTAGGAAATAGTGTGGAATTTCAGAAATGTGCAAAGAATTTTGGACTGGACTTTTGCACAAAAAGCCTATGCTATAGCAATTTCTGAAGATCTACACCTGACGCTAGATCTGGTAAGAATCATAGGCAATTGTGCCAATGTTCGTAATAAAAAACGTTCAGAATTACGTTTCTTTCGTAAATTGCATTTAATGATAACCATTTTTGTGATTTACGATGTTCAGATTACATCAAGCCTAGAGTTAGTCTAAAAATAAATCCTAATATAGCCCCCAGACGCGATTGCACAAATGGATAGACTATGTTACAAACTACCCAACAATGCCGCAATCAATGCTTTGAGTGCCACAGAATAAATATTCTGTAAGCAAGATGTGACTGCATTGTGCAATGTAAGTGTACTACGCTAGATCTTGTTTGTTCAACGTACCTATGTTTAAAAACCTCTTGAGCTGTGTTCAGGCGAGGAGCTCGTGGCTATATAATAATAGCCGGTTGGGTCGATCTTTAGGTTAAGCCGTGCTTGCCTAGGTTGGACCGTGGATGGGTGACCTCCCATTACATACTGAGTTTCCTCCGTGCCTCGGAAAGCACGTTAAGCCGTTAATCCCGGGTGTCATTTGTAGATCTTTGACAGTCGTTAGGTAGTCAGTGGCCCAAAACAACCAGCTTACCAAGGGGTATCGTATTACCCAGGACTAACTGGGTTGTGGAGGTCAGATAGGCAGTCGCTCCATGTGAAAAACTGGTATTCAGCTGCATCCGGTTAGACTGGAAGCCGACCCCAATATAGTTGGGAAAAGGCTAGGCAGATGATGAGATGTGTTCAGGCGTCTGTCCAATTGCCAGGAACTACTTAGGAAAAGCCCATAGCATGAACATTGTCTATGAGCCTGTAGTGCTCCCACAGTTGGGACACAGGCCTCCGCTCTATGCGAGGGAATGGGCGAAATTAACAACGCGGGACCAGTCAGGGTTGGTGGTAGATGTCACATGTCTTCGAATTATTTTTGAATAGTTCATGCCATCGCGAAAGCAGTCTCCAGACCTCTCGATGCTCAACGCTCTCTTGGGCTCTAAACCAATTGGCTTATTATGCGCTCGTGGAGACCAACCCTGGTTTGGATTTGTTTGCTGATGAATGCGGTCCTGTGAGACGACAGAGTGATAGAATAAGTTAATTTCGTATTATTGGTTAATGCTGTACTAAATAAATTATATGATTAATAAATAAAAGTTTAAGTAAACAAATAAATGCCGTGGTAAAAGAGTCAATCAGCAAAAAGTAGCTAGCCTCGATGCGCTGAGTGCAACGGAAATACATTTGAGTACCTCTCCTTTTTTACTTTTATTCTTGCACGTGTTTCAAAGATCTCGTCAAAGGCAAATTCTGGATGATATACGAATAAATGCGGGATTAGGGAATTCAGTGGTTTGGAAATCTAATCTAGGTCGGTATTTCCAATTCATTGGGTTGCAGAAGTAAAATGACTTTCTTGGAAATGATGGTTCAATGTAAACGTTCCTAGTAAGTTTAGTAAAAGATATACAAATATGTCCGTCAGAATTCCTAAAAGCATCCAATTTAAATGAGTTCCATTTGTGAAGTTTGTTTTGCTTTAAAGTGCATTTGTAAATACGAGCTCGACCCATTGCTTAAAGCTATACGGGCTTTGGCAATAGGCCAGCAAAGATTAGGAAAATTGTACGCTCCAGGGTCGCATTAAGAGCATAAACAAAATGCCTTGCAATTGTACCCTTTTCCGGGTACAATAATTGCAAGGTATTTTGTAGTTGTAGTTGAATTTTAATGTTTTTTTTTGTGCTAGTAACTTTTGGATAAATGAAAAACAATTACAGTGCTCTAGAATCCTTTATTATCATTGCCTGCATCTATTTATAATTGTATAACTTGCTCTCACAATGTAACGCCATTTCGGATGAGGTACTTCATAATTTTCTGCCGTAGAATTTACAGTATCATATCATTCTGAATCTCTGAAACCAATCCTATCAGCATTCAACTCCGTAAATGGTAATTGAATTGCTTCCGGCCATTTCTCTAACGAACCATGCATAACGGAATAATTACATTTCCGAATTACCTAGCCCTTCGGTTATCTTCGGCATGTTTCGGGGGTCTTCGGAAATCTAAGGCGCGAATTACACAGAAACGGCGTAAGGCGTACGGTGCGGCGCAGGCGTGGAATAACGAAAGAACGGCGTGCCTGCGCCACGCCGCTTCAGTGTAATTCAAGATACGTCGCCCACGTACGTACGTATTTTGTATGAAAACGTTTTGAAGCGGCATCATGCCTGCGTCGCGCCTTCACCTTACGCCGTTTCTGTTTAATTCGCGCCTAAGGTGAGGATAGCTAAGGTGTTTATTTCATTTTATAGTGCTACACGATCATATGATTCGGTTCAAGTTAAAGATAATACTAAAATCGAAAGTGGGCGCTACCAGTTTGGAAATATTCCGTGCACGTCAAACTGGTTTGGCTTAAGAAGCAAGAATTGTATTTATAGTGTATTTGGGCTTCGATTATTATGTTTATATTATTGAATAAATTGCGATGCTTACAATTTATTTGAAGAATCCTGTTCAATTAGTTAAGGTTCTGTCATTTATTTTAACCCACATTATAGTCGCATGGATCGTATTTTGGCAGCCGCGACGCCGCGAGGCACACAATACTGTTATGACTAAGTTTTTTCTGTTTTTTTTTTTATGCGTTCATGGTCTATTTTGTTTTTGTGTGTTACCTGGGTCAGATAATATTATTCTTTTGACTCATTTTAAGCGCTACGCTACTTGCTATTAACAGTAGTAACGATAACGCTAATGTAGAAAAAATAAGCGCGATAATGGTTCATCCCTGCAATATAACCTTTTAACTCTTTCAAATACTCTCTTTTATGAAACTCCGGATGATATTGACTAGTATTTTTCCATGAATGGCAAAAAACACCATTTCTTGACTGTCCCAAAGAATTGGTCTACAAGGTTTAAGCGGACCCTTCACGAAGACGACAACCAAGCATTCTGTACATCAAACTAAGTAACTCTACGCAAAAATGCTGGGATACAACTTTTTTTTGGGGTGATAAATCACGTTTTACGTTAGGACACACTGTAACGCACTCAACAAAACATTATGCTGAATGATGCATTGAATAACACAGGGGTCATAGAGGTATTTAAAGTAAAGTTATAACATTAAAAACTTGTATTTAAAACAAAGGTTGTGAAAAAGTTAGAACTTTGACCTCCAATATCTCCGTAGCTAGAATGCTCCCAGGTACGGTCTAGAACATAAAAATGATCGCAACGACGGGGAAAAGAAGTGCCTTTCAGCTTCGTTAAGGGTCTTTTTACACCCATTATACTCCAAGGTAATCATATAGAATACTTCTTCTGAGATTTGGTGTTATTCAGTTCATAAATCTACTATTATGGAAGATTTACTCATTCTTGTTCAGTTTGTAATTTTCTAAAGTTTCTGTACGCGTTTGTATTATGTAAAGTTGTTTTGAAATAAAAACTACTATTACTTAGTCTGTTCTTAATATAGCTTTGATGACTTAGATAGCATTGAACGTCACAAGTTTGGTTAGTCTTGCATGTGTAGTGTCTATTTATAGAATACTCTTACCTACCTAGTTACCTACTTTGTTTTTGTTCGGTGTCTGGTCTTACGAATGGCCATTAGTTTTCTTGTGTGTGTTTTTAATTATTTTCATTTCTTAAATTAAACTTCAAATCAATATGAGCTTTCTAAATGCATTTCCTCTTCGGTCTTGACTGCTTTGTTCCTTCGTATTTAGAAGCTTTTTTTTTCGGCAGTGGACTGCTGAATTCGAGATGTTTCGAGTCTAGTTCGTGCTACCAGATTTTGAGATATGTTTTATTCTTTGGCATTTTGGGCGAACTGCACCGTCCTTATATCTGCATTGGGCCCGCTTGGTGGATACTGACCTGTTCCCCTGATCCTCCCTGAGGCCTCCTGGCCTGTGTCCTAACAGTGGGAACGTTCTAGGTAAGCATATAATGCTGCACCGTCGTGTTTGGCTAGAATCTATATGCCTGCCAGTTACTACGTCTAGCTCATTAAGCTGTGCTTATTCTTCTCCCGTATTACGAAACGTGTTAAAAAACTTAAACCGTGATATAGGTGATAGCGGTACTACTAACCAAGGGCCCCGGACGTACATTTAGGCATCACATCTCAAAGCTATAGCCCAATTCGGATCCATACGGCCTACAAAGTTCAAAGGAATAAAACAAGAATAAGAATAATCTTTATCTGCATTAAAGCTCTATCAAGTTAAATAGTTAACGATTAACCAAAAGTATAGAAAGGGCGTCCCATCCAGACACTGTCCTTGAGTGTAAGCAGCAAGCTGTAATTTACTGCGGTTTGTACAACCGAAATGATGGTAATTTGTGGTTTTGAGAGCACTGCCCTGTAAACGATATAATTACCGTCATGCTTTGGACTTCACAACGTATAATTTTGGTTTTAAAACTGATTTTGTTTCCAAAAGTGTTTGATTATAAGATAAGTAGTGGATAATTGGGGCAGTTTGACTTCCCAACAATAGTCCTCTACTTGACTACTATCTGATAATAAGCAAAGATGACATCGACGATCTCGTAGACTTGTTTATTCATCATTCTTGTCTATTCATTTGAAAATTTCGCAATCGCTATCGTTGAACAGACTGAAGTTCACGTTAAGCTGTCAGAACCAGTCTTGCCTGAGGTTATTTGTTAATTGAAGCGAGAAGTAACGGAGAAATGAGGACGTTATCCAATATAACATCACGGACTGCAGTATATTTCACATCATGGTGAGTTTTGTTTCGAGTCAATCAATATTTCAGCCGAAAGACGTTGACTGCATTAGACCTCCTCCGAACGTCGCCACATTGACCCCAATTATCATCACATCAACCGGTGATGTTAATTTTGGTTATATCCGCGCCAATAAACAAGCTGATATAGCCTTACTTACTTTAAGGAAGTCTTTATGGTTGTACATCATAGCAGTTATTAATATGAAGTCCACTCCCAAATTTCTTATTTGTTGAGAACGTTATGTTTCTGAACATTTGTGAAAAAAAATCATCTTACCTTAAGAAACCTACCGTACCTACCTTAAGATGATTAATTTCCAGCTTTTTATAAAGTTGATTGACTTCAACAATAACTATGGCTGTTTTTTCAATCAGATTGCCCTTTGGCAATCAAGATGTCATTGCATTATCTACTCACACACGCTTACCAACAATACATGATGACTCATTATGTTTTGAAAACCCTTGAATAATAACTTGATGTTAATTAACATTTTGACTCAGATTTAGGTGTCCTATCTAAAGTTACGTCAAGCTTACCAACGAAATTCAATTTTAAAGTGAATGTGTAGTTTTAGCACTAACTGGCTGGTAAGGCTAGGCAGATGATGACACTCAAGGATGGTCCGGTTAAGCAGAAGCCAGCCTCATAGGTTGACCTGTGGGATGCCAAGCCGAAAACAATATACAATATACTAGAAATGTATAGCTTGATATGGTCGCCGTGTGTACTCACAAACTATTAAGTGTTTTAATACTATTCGTTTATCGGTGCCATCATACACGCAGGAAACTCGTAAAATATTAATAAATACCATAAAATACCTTTTATGGCTTGTAATCCAAGTATTATTCTATTATTGTTATACCTTCGGTGGTAATGGTAAGTGCATATACAAAGTGATTTTTTTAAGTGGGCGTGGATTGCCAAATCCGGAACTATGAGGAGTACCGAAAAATACTCAAAGGAGTCTCGAGCCCGATTTTGATGAAAACTAAAACTGCATCATTGGATTTTTGAAAAATCAATATTCCTAGCCAGGAATCGAACCCGTTGATTTTGAAAAAAAAAAAATCACATACTGTATACACCATTCGATAGTTTCGCTAATGGGGATCAAATTCTGGGAAGTAATGACATGCGGCAAATTTAAGTAGTAGGACTTCAATTGGAAAATGGAAGAATCAAAAACAAAACCTATTTTAGATAAACAAAATGTTCTGGAATATATTCTCTAGTTTGCAAGACTATGTACCAGCTCAGCTCTCACAAGATTAGCTACTTTTTTCCAAAATGTAAAAAGACCCTTAACGAAGCCGAAAGGCACTTGTTCTCCCCGTCATTGCGATCATTTTTTTTTGTTCTGAACCATATCTGGGAACCTTCTACTTACGGAGATATTGAAGGTCAAAGTCCCAATTTTTTCACAAGTTTTTTTTGGAATACCACTTTTAAAGGTTTTAACTTTACCTTAATTAACTCCATAACCCGTTTACTATTCAAAACATCCATCAGCACTAAGTTTTGAGTGCGTTACATTGGGTTTTACCGTAAAACGTGATTTTTCACCCCAAAAAACAAAGTTGTTTCCCAGCGATAATTTTTGTGTTAAGTTACTTAGTTTGATGTACTTAATGCTTGGTTAACGGCTTCGTGAAGGGTCTGTTTACACTCTGTATTTCTAAATCTTAGTCACTAAACTCCTTCCTTCCCTTCTACACTACTAAGCCGCACCACTGGTGGTGTCGTGGGGAATTTTTTTTCCCTTCAAACTAAATCCTCCATTACTTCCGACAAACCAAAGGAACAGGTTACAGTGAACGTCAAAGTTGCGTAAGAAAGCAATCTCAATGAAAATTTACGTTATCGTTACTGCACACGGATGCACCGAGTGGTTTCAAGTGATTCTTATTCATACTTTGCTTAGTTTTTATTGAACGATTTCGGTTGGTTTTCTGGAAAACTTCTCGGCGTTGTGTTGGTAATACGCAGTTACGCAGTGTTCATTTTTGTATTATTTTGTTTATGGTTATCGTGCTTTGGGGCCGGAACCGTCACCGCCTTGAAAAAGTTAGGTAGATGTTATGCTTCTTTCATTTTTACCCGACTACGGCGAAGGGTTATGTTGTTTGCAGTCTATGTGTGTTTGTATTTACGTATGTTACGTTAGTTACGTATGTTGAATAAGGTGTCAATCGATTCGTTAATATGGCCCGGGTTACATAGACTACATTTTAAGCGACTTCAACAATAGGAGGAGTCGATTTTACCTTGTGAACGCCAATTTTAATTGGAGCATGATTTTTCAGTAGTCGGGTTTTTTAGTTGTAGTATACCACACAGATTCTTGTTTTTTATTATATTTCACATTGTTTAGATCATCTGTGTATCACTAAATGCGTTTAACTCTAAATATAATATCTATCTGCAGGTTGATTGGTTAAAGGAAGGCAATACTCTCTAAAGGTAGCCATACACGCTAGGGTGGGTGTACCTGACAGGTACACCCGTCAGGTAAGCTTGAACTGCCTCTTAAGTAGCAGTACAGCCCAACTGTGACGAGGTTTATAAAAAAAACTTTTTTATTTTTTTTTCTCATATTCTTCATTAGTAAATTGCACCCGTGCGAATCCGGGGCGGGTCGCTAGTTTAAAATAATTCTGTGTTAATCTTTTGAAGATAATAAAATCAGAATTATGTTGTTTTAAATCAGTTTACCTTTAACGATACAACATATATAATACTAGCTGTTCCCCGCGACCTTCGTTCGCGTGAAATTATTAAAAATACATTTTTCCTCGTTTTTGCAACATTTTTCATTGCTGCTCTGCTCCTATTGGTCGTAGCGTGATGTTATATAGCCTATAGCCTTCCTCGATAAATGGGCTATCCAAAAATAAATGATTTTCTCAATTCTAACCAGTAGTTCCTGAGATTAGCGCGTTCAACCAAACAAACTCTTCAGCTTTATAATATTAGTATAGATACGATGATAGTGATTTGTGGTGCAAGCAGGCCTTCGCTTTACCGAACTAATTAGACTCGACCTAGTTCAGAGCTTTTATCAGATAGCAGTAGCTGCTTTCTTTGCATATTTAACTTTAAATTTTATTCCCTTTCATGTCGGACATGAATCTAATCGCCTTTCGAAGGAAATTAACTAGAAATGCTTTTCCAATACTTGCCATCTTGACTTCTATAGCCAGGTACGTCCCGGTACGTCATCTAAATATACCACTACCCATCCAATTTCATTTTAATAACAGTTACATAGCATGTTGACATGAAGGTTGTCTTACAAATCGATCCGTGCCTAGGGTTCCCAGATTCATTAATCCGTTTTCCGGAGTAAATTCCGGACATTGAAGAAAATTACGGACTTTTTTTTCTTTTGAATGTGCATTGTGCAGTATAGTTTTATTTTGCCGATTTATTTTACAAACATGTCTAATAGAGAAAGGTTTGTTGCAGAACATTGCCGGGTTTTACTGTTGATTCCTATGTAGATTTCATTAAAAATATGTTTATTTTGCTCTTGACTTCTTCCTTTATCTGTGTCTAACCTGGTTTCAGAGTGTTTATGCCGCCCGTGTTTATGGGCCTCTGACCTGGCTTTACATCAATCATCAAGAAATATCTCTCATGCCTGAGAGCTGGTTTCCTTACGATGTTTTTCTTTACCGAAGCAAGTGATAGTTATACAACACGCACTTGAGTCCGATAAATCTGAGGTCTTGAGTTCGAACTAGAGACTTATGACTTGGCAGTCCGATGCTCACACCTAGGCACCTAGGCTCACAGCTATATAAACTGACTGTTTTAATTGTATAATTTTTTAATAAAATTTCGAACCTATGGCAACCCTATCCGTGCCCCATTTACGATAATGGGTCCACGACATAATGAAATGATACCAATAATTGTACTTTCGTATGTACTTGGTACGCTATTTCGTCAGCTACGATCGTAAATTCATTACTATTGTGACTACCTTTAGGGCCAAATATGGTTTCAATTAGTGCTTAGTGGTTTATAGCACGTTTGTATTGTCTTGTGTTAGAAATTAGTAATGTCGTGTTGATTATGACAGCTTGCTTAATCCTTTGTTTAGTCTCCGTAAGTCCTAAATCAGCTCGTGGCTAAATAATAACAGCCGCACGGATCGATCTTCAAGGTTAAGCAGCGCTTTCCAAGGTCGGTCCGTGGATGGGTGACCATCCATTACAAACCGAATTTCATCCGTGTCAAGAAAAGCACATTCGCCGTTGGTTCCAGCTGTCACTCGTAGATCTTTGACAGTCATCAAAGGGAGACAGTGACCCGAAAATCTGATATCCAGTCTTACCAAGGGGTATCTTATTACCCATAACCCAGTACTAACTCGGTTGTGGTGAGCCAGCCAGAGGTCAGATGAGCTGTCGGTATATGCAAAATACTGGTATTCAGCTTCATTCGGTTACTCTTAAAGCCGACCCTAACATAATTGGGAAAAAGCTACGCAGATGAGTCTCTGTTAGTCCAAACTTCAAAAAAAAAAACAACTTGAAATTATTCAGTACCCTGTAAAATGCAACTAGATACTGTAGAAGCCTCGCACTGAAAGAAAACTGGGTTAATCATGTTACCAGAACCAGTATACATATAGCATTGACTTAACATGGCCCTGTTTCTATGCAATTTTCTTTCAATAAACGATTTCAAATTCATTTACTATATTATATTATTTAGTAGTAGTTGATATCAAAGAGATTTAAAAGACTTATAGAGCGGACATTGACAATATTTACAAATAAAATTTTTGATTTACCTGACAAGCGGGGCGTATGACACTAGACAGACCGATTTGTTACTAAGTAGTAACAAGTATTGGATTACAATTTTCTTTGTCTTGTCTCGTCTATCGATCGAAAATATTTGGATGTCTTTGGTTGATATGATTTGTATTTCTCAGTAGCAAAAATGCGTATAGTAGCGAAATGCGACTTAAATATTATGAATGTGCTATAAGTACACCTGTGTCCTCGGAGAATAGCAGACGTGATATTCATTTCGTATGACTTTTGAAGGATCGAAGGTACTTTTTCTCTGATATTTAATTCTCGATAACTTTTCATTCTCTTTCTCACTGTGTTCTTAATGGAAATGCAATTCTCCATTACTCAAGACCCATTCAATATTCAGTACGTATTCCTTGACTACTTATTACCCACTCGTGGTAAGAATGACAATGGGTGCTCCAAGGTCTGCATCGATCCGTTGATGAGTCTTGTCTTGTCGGTAACTGGTGATTTCTATTTCTGTTTCTTCATATCGATCACCATTTGTGTTGAAAAGTTTTCATGTGTTTTTATTAAAACTTTAAGCTTCTGCGTCATCAGTTTTTTGTGGATTCTCTGCGTCCTTTATTTATTATGTATTTCTGAGGTCTCTAATTTCTGTCTATTATACAGGGTGTAAACAGACCCTTCACGAAGCCGTTAACCAAGCATTCAGTACATCAAACTAAGTAACTCTACGCTGGGAAACGACTTTTTTTTTTTGGGTGAAAAATCACGTTTTACGGTAAAACTCGATGTTACGCACTCAAAACTTAGTGCTGATGGATGCTTTGAATAGTAAACGGGTCTTGGAGTTAATGAAAGTAAAGTTAAAACCTTAAAAACTGTTTTTTTTTAAACTTGTGAAAAAATTGGAACTTTGACCTCCAATATCTCCGTAACTAGAAGGTTCCCAGGTATGGTCCAGAACAAAAAAAATGATCGCAGTGACAGGGAGAACAAATGCCTTTGGGCTTCGTTAAGGGTCTGTTTACATCCTTTATACATTCATAAATTAAAATAACCTAAAGTTAGTTATAACTTAACAATAAACTTAAAAAATGGCGTCAAAAAACTCCTCCTCAACGCTGTCAACTGGTAATGTACCCAAGAGACTGGCGGCGTTGCCACGTTATATGGCAACGGTAAGCCTTTGGCCAAGGTAAAAGCTAGCCCTTCTATCATTCTATCTTGCTCTTATCATTATATTTATAACGTAGTTATAGACAGCTGTAGTTTGACGATTCTTGGAAAGGACAAATTACGTCTAAAGGTCTTTATGGTGATTCCGGGGCTGCGGGACTGTTCGAAAGAGATACTGCGGCCTTGGAACACAAAGGGCAAAAAAGGAACATGGATGGGTTTTAGTCAGTAAAAGTTTGGCACTCCCTCCCACTCCACCCAGAGCGGGAGGAGTTATTTGATGATTTCCCATCCCAAAAAAAAAAGGTCTTCTGGGTGCCAAATTTCGAAATATGTGATTTGACTTCAGTAAAATTAGCTTTTGCAAAGGTTGCTTTCGTAGAAAAAATAATATTCAACGAAGTTGAGGCCGAAGTTTGCGATTTTTGAGATGGTATCATTGTCGTTAAAAGGAGGTTTCTTACTTTTGCAAGCTCAACGTCCTGTTCCTCTTCTTCTTCTTAGTGTGTCGATGGCATCTGTGTTCCCTCCCTCATTTAACCCGTCTGCCTTCAAAGCAAGAGTGAACAGGCATCTTCTGGGCACGCTCGTTCCATCATAGACCTCATCTACCGCTTTCCATCAGGCGTGATCGAGGTCAAGAGCAGGCCTATTTTGTAATAAAAAAAATTGAAATGAAGTATTTTTGTCCAGTATTCAGTGTGTGCTTGTGCATGTGACAGATCATACGGCACCAAAATGATATGGGCCACGGTCTACCGAATAACATGACGATTAAATACAGACGCTAGAATGTCATCATCATCTGCCTGCCTTTTCCCAACTATGTTGGGGTCGGCTTCCAGTCTAACCGGACGCAGCTGAATACCAGTATTTTACATGGAGCGACTGCCTATCTGACCTCCACAACCCAGTTAGTACTGGGTAATACGATACCCCTTGGTAAGACTGGTTGTCAAAATTTCGGGCCACTCACTACCTGTAACGACTGTCAAAGATCTACAATTGACAGCCGGAACCAACGGCTTAACGTGCTTTCTGAGGCACGGAGGAAACTCGAAATGTAATGGGTGGTCACCCATCCACAGAACAGCCTAGGCAAGCACGGCTAAACCTGAAGATTGATCCGAACGGCTGTTATTGTTAACCCACGAGCCGCTAAAATGTCTTGTTACATAATATTGAACACTTCAATATTCATCAAATACCTTACGAACTCTAAATGCAGTCCAATCAATATCGACCAGATAGTTCAAGGTTTAACACACGTAACTGCAAGATCTGTGGAGAAGCAGAACTAGTTATTGTCAGTATACTAAATTAATGGTCCTACTATCTATATTAATTGCTGCTGTTGATTTACAAGTATTTGAAAGAAGGAAAGAAAACATATTTATTTGGCACATGCCACAAGTGCACACAACAAACAAATACTAAATAATATCAGCCTGTTACTGTCCCACTGCTGGGCAAAGGCCTCTTCTCATACAGAGAAGGCACGAGCATTGATCACCACGCTTGCTCAAGACGGGTTGGCGATTTCAGACTTTTATTAATTATAAGTCCAGGTTTCCTAACGATGTTTTCCTTCACCGATGTCTGTGATGTCCAACATAAACTTAGAAAGTACATATGAATAGAAAAAGTCACATTGGTACTTGCCCGGATTTGAACCAAACAAATAAAATAAAAAACTTAAATCTACACAATATAAAACGTAAATTAAACAGAAAAAAAAGATAATAATTGTGTGTCTCACGGCTGCGCCAAATAGGCCCAGTTCAGCAAACTGCCGAGCAGCTAGTGCCCAACGCTGGTTTTCAACTGGACCCGAGATGGTGATGTGACGCTCCATCGACGCTCAATTGGTGTGGTAACACCCTTAGTTTAGTGCAATTTCTTTTTTGTTTCTTCTTTTATTAAGATACTAGCGCCCCGTCCCGGCTTTGCACGGGTGGACATTTATTTTTTAAACATTTTGGGATAAAATAAAGCCTATGTTACTCAAGGATAATGTAGCTTTCTAATGGTGAAAAAAAATTTGAAATCGGCACAGTAGTTTTTGAGTTTATTCAAAGGAGGAGAGGAGAGGAGCTCGTGGCTAAATAATAACAGCCGCTCAGGTCGATCTTTAGGTTAAGCCGTGCTTGCCTAGGTTGGTCTGTGGATGGGTGACCACCCATTACATACCGAGTTTCCTCCGTGCCTCGGAAAGCACGTTAAGCCGTTGGTCCCGGGTGTCATTTGTAGATCTTTGACAGTCGTTAGGTAGTCAGTGGCCCAAAAGTCTGACAACCAGTCTTACCAAGGGGTATCGTATTACCCAGTAATAACTGGGTTGTGGAGGTCTGACAGGCAGTCGCTCCACGTAAAATACTGGTATTCAGCTGCATCCGGTTAAGACTGGAAGCCGACCCCAATATAGTTGGGAAAAGGCTAGGCATATGATGAGTTTTTGAGTTTATTCATTACAAATATACACACACGCAAAAATACAAATCTTTCTTCTTTATAATATTAGTAAGATTATGTAAACGATGCAGGGTTTATACCATTTTCGCTGCTATGGAAGGCTATTTAATTGTAGGGTAGTGGAAAATTTGAAGCATTCAACGGGCGATAAAAAGTTTGTTTACCAGCTATTAAGAAAGTAAGGTCGCTATCAAAACGTCTACGATGTATCAAGCACTTTCTCTTTACGGCGGGCGTGCCCGAATTATGGAACGCAATTGTTTTTGTTATTATTTGTATGTTCAGGCGATAGGCAGGCGGAGGCTAGCATCTGGATTGGAAACCAAGACTCAAGACTTTAAAAAAAAGCCCAAATCTGGTTGTGTGCTCGGTTGATGGCAATAGGGTCACCCTCTTTTATAACTGGTTAAAATGTGGGTGTACACACGGCGACACATCAGGTTCTACATTACCAGCGACTTGGAAATCTCTGAAAAGACTCCGAACCCAAGTCTGCCGTAGCAAAGACAAGCTCTTCAGATGGGGGTGTCATGGACGGCTCAGATCTCAAATGTGTATGCTGCGTGTCTCCATAGACAATGGCCCATCTTCCATCTTGCGCTGTATGCCCTAAGACCTGCGCACTTGACGATCCTATGACTGCATCAACCGCGGAGCTCTGCTAAATTTGCCATCGACACGCTAAGAAGAAGATGGCCTCGCTTTGTATAGATTTTCCTTATATTTATTATAAACTGGTTTTTATATCTTGATTGGTCGACGTGCGACTATTGGTACACTTACACCTACCTTTTCATGGCGTGTGCAAGTGAACACAGACACTTGAAAATACCTTTCCAATTCTTATTCACAACATAGTTTCAAGGCATTTTCAGGCTTCTACTTGCTAGATATGCCCCTCCTTACACTTCCATGAGCTCGATCTTCGGAAACTCTCATCTCTTATTTCTAAAAAGATAACGAGTAGTCACGAGACATAACGTCATCACCCCCACCGACGCTCTCTACTAACGAGACTGGCCATCCATCCTGGGTGACTAGTATGAGAGGTGTGCGACAGTCTATCCTCACAACGGGCAACGGTGCAGACGTCACTGTTTCGCCATCGACTGTCGAGGCCAGCCGGCAGGACATACCGTCATCACCAGCCTGGGTGACGACTACCAGAAGAGTTCGACGTCTGGCTTCTTCAGACGACAATGACGATTTCTACGAAGCCACAAATGGGGATGAACCTTCTATCTTCAGTCAAAACGAAACCATAGATTCATCCCAGCGTTGAACATGAGTTTCATTGTTGAGACTCTGAACTAAAGGGGACTACTTAGACGAATAAATGTCAGTGCGTTACTAGCAGCCTTGTGTATCACTCGTTCCCATGTCCACCTATGCAACATTGCCGAACTTGACCTTCCCGCAGTGCCGGATTTAGGGCAGGGCAACGGGGGCATTTGCCCCGGGCCTCCACAAGGAAGGGGCCTCCACAACTTGGTTAAGAAAAAATTACATCCTTTGTGTCCATGAATCCATCAAAGAGTGTTCAAACACCCCCCGAAATCTCGGACATTTATAGAGAAACCAATCTATCCCAGGCGGAATAGTACAATTATCATATGCTTACTCAATTCAATATTAGTTGACACATTTACTCCTTTTCTCATTTCTGAATGAATGGACAAAAAAGAGAACCTAATTTATTCGAAGAGGGTTGTGCAGTTATTATGTTACACCTTGTTAATATATTTTTTTTCGTCTTCCCAAAAAAAATTTCGGTGCCTCCACTTCTAGGTTGCCCCAGGGCCTCCACACCTATAAATCCGGCCCTGCCTTCCCGAATTACTTTTAAAGGTTAAAGGAGTCCAGCTTGTCAGTCTTTCCTTTCTCCTAATAATTGGTGGTTTCCAAGTACCTCTCACGTATACCAGGAGATAATATCATAGTTTAAGTAGTTTTTCGTACAATTCACGTAGTCGTTGGTTTACAAAAAGACCATGACATGAACCATACTTTCTCTTCTCTATGGTCGTTACCTAAAACGCAACGTTATTAAGTTAAACTAGGTACCTCTAGTTTCGGCGTTCCGTGGATTTAATTGAAGAACGGAAGCCTTCGTGACATCAATTTGATTCATAATGTCAATTTCCATGAGGTGTTTTTCTTTCTTGGTGGTTAGGCTAAGCGCGTTCAACGGATTTTTTTTTTTCGTTTGCGTCATGATTGCCAATCTGTGAGTGAACAAACTAAGGTTCACGGTGCGTTTGGCGCAGTGGCTGAGCGATTGACTGCTGCGCTGCGTGTCGCGGGTTCGATTCCTGCACGGAACAAATATTTGTATGGCCTACAGGCAGTTGTTCCGGGTCTGGCTGTTTGTGTATGTGAGTTTAAATGTTTGTAAACGCACCCACGATACAGGAGAAATTCCTAGTGTGGGGCAAAGTTTTAAAAAAAAAAGGTTCGCTCACTGCTAAATGAGATCATATGCGATTTTTTTAGCATTTTTTTCGGAAGATTACTTTTGTTGATCGTATTAGCTCAGTTAAAGAAAGCTAGGTAGGCGTACTGAACGCAGGAGATACGTAATAATACCGACAACATCCCCTCAACTCCATGTCATCCGGAAAATGGAACAGCTGGGGCAGTGCAGGACTTAGGCAGGTGCAGATTCTTGTAACCTTGACAGGCATTTCCTGAGTTTCCTTAAAAGAAAAGCCTTTTAATGAGGAGTCTGATGCTAGCAAGCAGTATTTTTTTCTGCTTCTGCACTTCACTGCCAGTACAACTTCAACACTGTATGTCGTTGACGACAAATTGTGCACTTACATTGATTCGACGCGCTCTTGACATTTTCTAAATCACGACTTTTGGAAAGGCGCCGGCGCATAGAACTATTACCTCTATATTATCTAGATGGAGCCAGCTCTTACGTTTTTATATTGTTTTGTGAATATTGTGTAATAGGAACTAGCTTTAACCTGCGGCTTCGTCCGCGCGGATTTTATTTATTTATTATTTCTGGCCCACCAACAATATTGTTTATACTGTTACATGTTAAAATAAGGATTCTTATATTAAAGGTTATTTCTTATAGGTTAGCACCGCATGCCCCAAAAAATAAAGGGTGGTAACCCATCCACGGAGTAACCTAGGAGAGCGCGTTTAAACTTAAAGATCTACCAGAGCGGCTGTTATTATCACAGACGATAATGTAATAATTTAAAACTAGCTTTTCTTCACGGCTTCGCCCGCGTGGGTGTATGCTACGGGCGTGATACTCCCCGTGTAAAAATATCCTGTGCCCAACTCGCGTAGAATGACCACTGTAGAAACGGGTTTTATCGACGGAAGAATCTACAAAATGACAGATTTCTTTAGTTGATCTGTCATTTTGTCGATTCTTCCGTCGATAAAAACCCGTTTCTATGGTGGTCATGCGACGCGTGCAGGTCGTAGTAGCGTACAGACCGATAGAATTCCATTCGCATTTAAAATATAAGTATGCATGATCATGAATTACGTAATGATATTCCGTTGCATAAACTAGCAAATACCTACTTACAATCTAAAATTATATTATTTCCGTTAGATATAACATGTATAGTCACGAGCACCAATATGTAAACACTTAAAAAGGATCATGACCACGACAATATGGACCACGGTACAGATTTGCGTCAATTCCAAAGTTGTTTTAGATGGTTTATAAATTAACCAAATAACCATCTACAATTGCCATTTTGGAATCAAAACCCGCATTTCCAAGTTTTTTTAGAAAACGTAACTTAACCTCAAAATAGAAATATCCGTCGTGTATAGAGAGGTAAGTAAGGTCGTAGTTTGGAGAGCAGATTAATTAGCATATCTGATGGGATAGAGACTTAAATAAATCAGTACCTTGCCTTTATATTTCCTGTTAAAACAGTTACAAATACAAAAAAAAAGAGAGCTGTAAAAAAAAAAACAATAGAATTCAAAGAGATCTTTAATTTGATCCAGTGACACTGGTAGCACTTTAAATATGTAGGTAGGTATATAATCAATCATAGTATATCTAACCCTTACAGTAAGTAGGTAGGTACCTATTCATATAGGAACAGCGAATGACTTCATTCATCATTTTCATTAAAAAAATCATCTAAATAAGATGCTGGAGCAGTGATATCATTGTATCGAGCCCAACTCAAAAACCACACCACTGTCATTATGTGAGCACAGCAGCCAACAGTTCGCTTACCAACAAGGCAGTTGCAACAATAACCTACTATGGCTTGCAATGTATTTGCTACAGCATCGTCTCTGCTTATTAATAAATACGTGTAATATGTACGACTGTTCACATGCCTGGATTTAATCCTACCTCTTAACAAATAATTATTTAGGCCTAAAATCAGAGGAATATCCTCATCAATTTCAGTATTCACTTCCACTGAATATATTCCAGACTGACGAACATGTTCCCCGAAGTAAGATCTGGCCTGTTTTAATTGATATGTACCTAGAGCAAACCGCTTAAGGTCAGTAATTGTGAGTCGTGGGAATCTATCCAAATGAGGATGATTGCCATCAATTGTTTGGAAGCTAGCTCTCCTTCTGTTAAGATTTTCTTGCTCTACATATGTTGCCAGATAGTTTACTAGAAAAAGTCTACTTTTAGCTATTGTAACATATTCCAAAGCCTCCGGTGGGTCATCTATGGCAACATGAAACTTATTTAATAAGGCACAACAAATCCTAAAATCATCACTGAGGTGCATAGCAGCTCTATTATTGAATACATGACGGAATAGTCTATAGTCTCTTTTTATCCTACCATTGACTACTTCTACAACCCAGCGACACATGGTTACTAGACGAGACCGATTTGCCTGCTGGGTTGTTAATTGGTGTTCATTTTCGAGGAGAGACTCTGGCATGTGGGTGACAAAACCGTGTTCTTGGAGTTCATTTATAACATCTCGAAATCCTCTATCAAGAAGAAAAATATCACCTCTTCTAAAAAATGAACTTATACAAGATCCCTCATTATTTAAGTTTAAACTTGTGATTGTAGCATCATTAAGAGTGGCTTTGTATGGACCAAGACATTCCACAATGTGGCCATCGCAACACACAATCAAAAATGGTTTAACTAGGTTGTCTAGTTTTTGCAAACTGTAGGTTTGTTTCTGAAACAAATAATTTGAACTACTTTGCACAAAAATATAGGTAGCATCACATATAACTATTGCAGGTTTAACATCTGTTGGCAAATCAGGATTACTAAACAGTCCTTCTGGTATAATCTTATTTCGAGAAGCAACATCTTGTACAGTAAGATGATTAAATCCTAAGTGCAAGGGGACAAAATCACTCATTAAACAATTTCTTGCTTTTGACATCCACCGTTCTAAAGTGGTTCGAGGTTTATTAAAAAGAGTAGCCAACCTTTCATTACTGTCACCAGTTCTTACCTTAACTAAATATATGCACAAGGCTATAGAAGCATTTGGTACCTGTTCTGCTAGATTTGGGATACTGTTAAGTAAATCATAAAACTGGTCAGCATTGAATCCAAGCCAATAATGACATAAATATGGAGGCATCATCCTAATATTTGAAAAATCAAATCTGTTATTAGCTGCTCGCTGCATCATAGTCATAATATTATCAAATTGACTACCAGTAAAATCCCTCAATTGGGAGGTTAATTCATTCCAAGAACCGTGATCCAAGTGGTGACGACAAACACGTGCACCAGATGGTACATAGAATTTATAATGATACAATAATAAATCTTTTATAGCACATGGTACAAGTAGACGTTCATTTTCAAAACAATTAACGAATATGCAGTGGCCAGATGTGTTTGCAGCACGTCTATATAAAGATGATGTGATTTTTGGTGCCGCTAATTGAACTGCTATTGGTCTTGAAGATGGAAGTGGAGGTGGCTCAGGAATATTGAAATCATCACTTGACACAGCATGTGCTACAGTAGGACGATTTGAATCATGCTGCTGTTGCCTCTGTACTTCTCTCATAGCTGATCTCCAACATGCAGCACATACACGTTCCATTCTGGAAACCTAAAAAAAATGAGGTGCTTAAATATTTTTTCTGTTAGCCCAAGTAGACAGATTCTGTATTAGACACTCCATATTTTCAATAAGATACTAATAAATATTTACCAAGTGCAGTGGAACCAGTCTCATTAAAATGTTTCTTTCTTGTCGATCATGTCGCACAGGGTATGTTCTTGGTGCTCGTAAGATAGAATTTCCACAAGGAAAGCAGATTCTTCTATGTCCAAGAGCAGGCAAAGGCATAGCACTTCCTTCGCTCATTGTGTTAACTCGATTTTGAAGCAGTCCAAAACACTCGGAACAAATTATACTTCCTGGAGACAGCTACAATCAAAAAAATATATTTGAAAAGAAATATAAAAAAAGGTCATTAGAATATAGTATAATAGAATGAGCAAAGGAATGTCACAATCACCGCCTTCAAGTCTAACTGAATGGGCCGCACATCATAATTATATTTTGTGCTTAAAGCATGGAGTGCTTCCAACGTCAGAATTGTGACATTGATTTTATGCTTTCATTTGTCTATGTTTTTAATATGTGATTTATAAAAAGCAAAAATTAAAATATAAAATCGAGAGAATGACTGGGTAGGTTTAAACTGTCTGAGAAATCAAGAAATAGACTGATAGGTAGGAAAACGTCAAAAGAATGTGCTTACCTGAGTAGGAGTTATCCATGACTGTAACACATTGATCATCTGAGTAGTAGCTTGTTCCAAAGAATACCTGCGTTGGTTTCTTAGGATTGCAAAAGAACAGTTGATACACCGGTTTCGCCGGCCGATTGTTCTTGTTGTCGGTACCTCACGCGAAGTGGTCGACATTTTCAGTAGTCGCTAAGTAGTACAGTACAGTACAACAAAATACGAATCACACACAAACTTCAAACAAAGTGAAAACTTCCTGGCGTAAAACGTCCTGGCGTAAGATTCACAATTTCACATTAAAGTTAGCGATAGTGATTGAAAACAAGAAATAAACAAATAGTTACAATGAATATCACAATTACTGTGGAGAGTAGGACTCGATCAACACAAAACAACTGTAATACTTAAATCGCAATGAACAAACTTAGCATGCAGTATGCACCACGCGCAATTGACATTGGACTTTTTGACAATGACAATTCGATTTGAGACACCAACACCAATGTTGCCACTTTAGATTTTAAATGAAAATCGATTACTCGAATAAATACACTCGACACATAATTATTTCAAATGACTGATTTAGTTCTATAATCATTAATTTATTAAAAAGGTTCGATTTATATCAAACCGAAGCAAGATAATTAAAAAAAATCTATGCAATCATTCATATATTATGTATCGTTAGCCAACAAAGTGAAATTGCTTTAAAAAGTTTTGAAAGCAAAATAATAAGACTACTGTGAGACTGTGTGTGTGAAATACTAATTATTTCACACCACAGTAGTATCATCTCGCTTTATTATGTATAAAAACCCCGCGATTTACCTTTCCAATGACTTTACATTTATATTAATTTGTAATCGTATGCAAAAAAAATCGATTAGAGTTGTCAATATATTTACTTATTTTGATTTTGGCAACACTTTAACGTAAGAATAGCTGGCAGTAGGTAATTCATTTTATCAAAACAATTTCATAACTTATTAAGTTTACAAAATAAACCCCTATACAAAATTGACATTCTAATTGCAGAATGACTTCAAAAATAAAGAAAATAATTGTAATATAATTTTTATCTTGATGCATGAGAAAAACCAGTACCGTTGATGGTCATGATCCTTTAAAAAAATGTTTTTCTCCTACTGTTCTGATTAAAATTTCATGTTGTTATGAACATAGTATTCTGGAACTCATATTTTTATTAAAAAGATCCTATCTCCAATTTATTTCCGTTGTTTCTCGTGAAAATTGCTTTTAAATTTAAAAAAGTGTATACATATTGGTGCTCGTGACTGTACCTATGTTTTTTTTAGTCATGTTTTTTACGTACTCGTCTATCTTCTGTTAATTGTCCATCCGTTATGTCATTTGTAGATCTCTTACTGTCGATATGGCAGCTGCACTCACACAAACTCAGGCTGGAAGGGACACTAACATGAAAATGGTTACCACTTATTCAGTACATCATTCTGAGACTCCATAGAATTCTTTCATCGGTTATTTAAAAAAAACAGCTGTTTCCTACAAATGTGCAATACTAACACAGTGAAAACATATGGAACAGCTGATATTTTTTGAATAACCTCTGGAAAAGACTCAGAATGATGGAGGGATTCCACTCCGTATACTCTCGCACTCGCCCTGCCTTACTGATATTCCAAAGCCCCGTAGTAACTGGGTTGTGGAGGTCACACAGGTATGCACACAGGTCCATGTACAGTACACTGGTAGTCAGCTGGTATGCAGCTTGAATTTTGCTAAGTGTAAACATGTTAGTGCTCACGACTGTATTTAGCACCATTTTTTTTTGTCGTGTTCTGGGCTATTCAAAAGTGCTTGTAACTGGCCTTCTAGAAATTGAATAGAATTGATTGTCGGGGATTCCCTCCATCCAAATGACGCGCAAACTTGGTTTGCAAAGTAAAAATATTTACTCAATAAGTAGACATAGCTAAATAAGTTGTTACTTCCTTGAATTGTCTATGGTGATGTTATGTCTTTAACAAGTCGTTGTTAATTTATAAAACAAATGTGTGGTGCAATTAGTTCCTCAATGCCTCTAGTACTATTTGTTTTGATTGAACCTAGGTATCGCTATTTCAAAACAATGTTCTTCTTTATGTACAGTCGCCATCAGATATATCGTAGCGGGCGAGGTACTCAAATATTTCGGAGCAGCATTACTTTTCAATAAATTCGTTACACTAGATATGGCCAATAACATCAGAACATGCAATATGTCATAAATATAAGAGCAGCGACTTTTCAATACTTACTATTTTTGACAACTTCAAAGTCAATATAGCAACGAATTTAAACTGTGTAATACAGACTTAAGGTATATTTTCCATAAATGTTCCGATCTTTATGATCATCCTGACTGCGTCGATATCTTTGTAGTTCTGTGCTTTCTGATATTTTTAGCTCGTTATGTGTTCCGAATTTATTGAAAAGTAATGCTGCTCCGAAATATTTGAGTACCTCGCCCGCTACGATATATCTGATGGCGACTGTATGTCACAAAGACATCCAAATATTTACGAGCGATAGACGGGACAAGACGAAAAAAATCGTAATCCAATACTTGTTACTACTTAGTAACAAATCGTTCTGTCTAGTGGTAGTGTCATACGCCCGCTTGTCAGGTAACATTCGTGTGTCAAAATCGAAAATGTTCGGGATCAAAATAGCTGTATGAAAGTATTCTCAATGTCCGCTCTATAAGTCTTTTTAATCTCTTTGGTATGTCCTCATTATTTTCTTGCCCTTATCCCAACTAATGGACGAAGATTTATTGGTATGTCAAAAGTACTGTGAGAGGAATTTATGAAAGTGTTGTTAAACTTCTTTTATTTATGTTTTCACTTCAAATTTTGCTTTACTTTGTTATTTTGTATATTTTAGTATGTGTTATAATTGTCTCTTTTTAACCTACTTTATTCAAAAAGGAGGAGGTTCTCAATTCGGATGTTTATATTATATATTTTTTTTTATGTATGTTCGGGCATAACTCCGTCATATATAGACGGATTTGCAAAATTCTTTTTTTGTTCGAAAGGGATTTATTCCGAAACGGTCCCATTAAAATTTCATATAGATCTGATGATGAGTTTCGGAGACAGACACCGGAACTCTTTAAAAAATTACAGCAAATCAACCGCGATTTCTGCTATCGCATAAATATGCATTGTTTACGCAGGGGTTTTTGATTTTTTATTAGTTTTAGTTACTGTTATAGGTTGTAAACACAACCGTTGTAATTAAATTAATAAATTATAATAATCTATACTGTAATATAATAATCTATACTAATATTATAAAGCTGCAGTGTTTGTTTGTTTGTTGTTTGGACTATGTAATATATAACTTGATTTGAAAAGAGTGTCCATGGAGTTTCTTGCCCATTCTTTTCCATGAGATCTACTATTTTCGAATGGGCAACTACAGTGCATTCACAGTTATTATGCCTGTGGCGGGACTGTAGGTAGCTTATTTTTGACTATGCAAAAGTGCCTGTCATGGGTCTATTTGAAATAAATGCTTTGAGTTTGAGTTGAGTTTGAGTTTGTTTGTTTGTTTGAACGCGCTAATCTCTGGAACTGCTGGTCCGATTTGAATGATTCTTTCAGTGTTGGGTAGTCCATTTATCGAGGAAGGCTATAGGCTATATATCATCACGCTACGACCAATAGGAGCGTCGCAGCAATGAAAAATGTTGCAAAAACGGGGAAAATTGTATTTTTAATAACTTGACGCGGACGAAGGTCGCGGGGAACAGCTAAAGTCCGGACGCGAAGCAGGAAGAATTTCGTCCTTTAACCTATTATTACCTGTCTCTATCACTCTCGCGTAAATATAACGAGTCTCGCTCGCACAGATGCAATGGCCGCCGTCCTAAGGGATTGTAAACCTTTTACTTAACAATGTAAGGTTTGTTCTTGTTTGTATGTGGTTAAAAAATCCTTGGCTTGCTTGACATAATTTTCAAATAACGAATGAAATGACGTTCGTTCATTATTTAAAAATTATGAATTATGTCATTCCGAGATGGAATGCCATCTTGGAATGCATTAGTGATGGCTCAGTTTTCAGAGTTTGTTAGTTTTTGTTATCTTGTTTTAATTGTTAAGTGGTTTTGTTAATTTGTTACGTTTTCTTCACTGTTTTAAAATGGAACCAGCGCCGTCTACCTCGCGTCCATTCAAAGAGTTTGTTTCTCCGCGAAAGAAAAGAAAAATGTCACACTTTAGTGTACCTATCTGAGAAGGTAATGATTATTAACGTGTTTAAATACGTTCAAGAATCCTGGCCTGCTGATAAATATCCTTCAAAAAAACAAAATGAAGGACAAAACAGCCGATATCTTGGGCATTTCGAAATCGGCCATATATCGTACCTTAAAAGAATATACCGAAACAGACAATAATTTACATAATTAAGTTACATACATTGCATTTAATAAGTTGGTTTTTCTTTCTCCTTCAAATATTTCATGCAAACTGCACTTAATAGAAAAATGTTTGTGACCACTGTCAGTAGGTAAAGAGGTCATTGTACGAAATTCTTTCTGCTCCGCGACTGGACTTTAGTAATATTATAAAGCTGAAGAGTTTATTTGGTTGAACGTGCTAATCTCAGGAACTACTGGTTTGAATTGAAAAACTCTTTTAGTGGCGGATAGCCCATTTATCGAGAAAAGCTATAGGCTATACTGCTACGACCTAGTAATTAATATGGGGCCGGTGCAGCATAATTATCTGCTTCTTCTATAGTTCTCTGTTAGTCGTCATCTTGGTAGTCTTCCCCTTTCTAGGCACAACATGTGTGTTTTAAATAGAGCTACTGCCTATCTGACCTCCACAACCCAGTCAGTACTGGGTAGTACGATACCCCTTGGTAAGACTGGTTGTCAGAATTTTTTGGGCCACTAACTAACGACTGTCAAAGATCTAAATATTCTTTCAACTGTCAATTAACTTTTCAAAACAATTATCACATCATTTTTATTATAATTTCATGTAAATAAAGCTTGGAATAATATTATTCTAGTCTATGTATAATATGCACATTTACATTAAATCACATAGCAGTCATAAACAGACTGCTCGGGTCAGGAGTTCAAACCTCGTTGTAACAAAGATATTAACTACACCGTCATATATACTCTAACTTCTTGAACGTATGGTTGATTTTATAGCTGCATGTGCTTATCTATGTGGACAGTATGACGATTTGCGACAAGTACCTCGTCTATCATGTATTGCATTGTTGCAAGAATTGTTCTATGTGGAGTCCGTCGAATGCATTATTTCCCATTTTTGCTGCCATAAGGGCAGCCCAATTTATTTGGGGTCGCCGCAGCATTGCCTTCTTCTTCCATAATTCTCTATTACGTGAAGTAACTTATCTTCACGCCGTTATGATGTTCCTTCTTGATTTTATGCCAGCCTAGTACTGTTCTTAAGATTACTGCCCATAACTAGCACAAAAAGGCAGCCCAATTTATTTGGGGTCGCGCTAGCATGTCTTCTTCTTCCATAATTCTCTATTATGATGAGTAACTTATTTTCACGCCATTATCATGTTCCTTCTTGATTTCATGCCAGCCTAGTACTGTTCGTAAGGTTACTGCCAATAACTAGCACAAAAGGGCAGCCCAATTTATTTGGGGTCGCCGCAGCATTGTCTTCTTCCTCCATACTTCTCTATTATGTTGAGTAACTTATTTTCATTCCATTATCATGTTCCTTCTTGGCTTCATGCCAGCCTAGTACTGTTCGTAAGGTTACTGCCCATAACTAGCACAATTACTGTACTAACACTACTCGATCCCATGCAATGTTTGCAACGGTGGAGCCAACAGGAACAATTTTTAATTATTTTAATCAATTCCCGCTGGCCCCAGTGGGGGGGGGGGGGGCACGGGCGGTGGGGACAACGGGAATACACCAGTCGAATGCATTAATGCACATCCGTTTTCACTAACACTCATCTGCCTATCCTTTTCCCAACTATCTTGGGTCAGCTTCCAGTCTAACCGGATGCAGCTGAATACCAGTATTTTACATGGAGCGTCTGCCTATCTGACCTCCACATTCGACACAACCTAGTTACTAGATAATACGATACCCCTTGGTAAGACTGGTTGTCGGACTTTCAGGCCTTTTGAAAGAATTGAAAGTTTACAATCACACATGGTCGTTCGCCCGAATCCGATTTCCTATGGAATACGGGCAAACGACCAGGAGTAAATGAACTTAGTCGAGCACGCCCGTCTTCGAATAAAATCGTCCGGCTTTATTTACAGATATTATGGGTATGAATAATTAAACATTACTAAACAACACAAAGGTAGGTCTTCTAGATTGTTCTCGCAAATTTAATTGCAATGCAAAGAGGCTGTTTAAATGAAACCTTGACACACGAATCTAATTTCAATGAACCGGATAATTTTATGTATTTTTTTTAATTATGTACATGAATGTTGTGTACTTAACCTTGTACATATTGTAGCCATCTGTGCGTAAATAAGTGCTAAAATGCGGCTAAAATTTGCATTGATTATTTAGCTAATTCGGTCATTATTAACGAAACAGCATCGATCAGCGATAAGAAGGCCCAAAATGGCCGCTTTAGCATAATCATAATCCATACTATCCATACTAATATGATAAATTCGAAAGTAAGTTTATTTGTTTGTTACCTTTTCACGCCTAAACTACTGAACCGAGCATCCTCAAATTTTGCATAAACGTTGTCAGGTGTACAGACCAGGACATAGGGTACCTTTCATCCCGAAAAAAAGTACTGTTCTCGAGGAAAACAACAATAACTTCCTTATGGTAATAGATGGCGCCACGTGTCTTTCGAATCATGATTGAATTATATTATTACGAGTACAACCCGAATTGATTTTCAAATTCTAAATTAACACGAGCGAAGCCGCGGGCAAAAGCTAGTAGGATAATAATATGAATTACGTTATAATTCGTAAAATGGTCACAAAGTAACAATTCATAATATTAACTGCGTCTGTGAATATTTTAAGAATTTTAACCGTCACATGGGCGTAACGTGAAAAATGTATTCACCGTTCATTATTTTTTTAATAGTTTTTGTAATAACGAAACGGCCAAGCCAAATATTTTGACTATTGCTGGCACTTGGCGTATTTGTCAAAATTTTCGAGATATTGGATCAAAACAAAATGTTTTTTATGCCTATTGCTATATAGTTCACTTTGCTTTAATGATAGAAGGCGAATATTTGCCCAGATCTGCCAAGTAGTGTCACCAGTGAAGTTTATGTAGTTAAGGCGTGAAGAATTAGAAGCTTGGCTCTACATGAGATCTGATATTTTTTGACAGTGCCAGCCATATCTCGCACTGTCAAAAAGTTATCAGGTCACGTCTTGGCAACATTTTACATGAAAATGTTTTTGATTAGATTTCGTTTTCTCGCCTCAACGTACCCCATTCGGAAAATGCAGTTTTCAGTTTTCAAGATGTGGATGTATGTCAGTTGTATGACTGATGTATATTGTAGGAGGAGCTCGTGGCTAAATAATAACAGCCACTCGGGTTGATCTTCAGGTTAAGCCGCGCTTGCCTAAATTGGTCCGTGGATGGGTGACCACCCATTACATACCGAGTTTCAAAGCAAACACAATCTCTGCAGATGGGAGTTCATGGACGGCTCAGACCTCAAGTGCGTATGCGGCGTCTCCCCACAGACAATGGCCCACCTTCCATCTTGCTCCACATTCCCTATCACCTGCGCACTTGATGATCTAGTATCTACATCAGGGCAGCGGAGTTCGCGTGGCTGAGTTTTGTGCTAAAAAGATTTGAACTTTTTGCCATAGATACGCTTAGAAGTTCTAAATTCATCCATGGTGCTAATGATAAGGGTATCTTCGTGATTCCCTGTAACTGGGTCAGGTGGCCAACCGCTCCGTGTAGATTAATAATTAATTATTAATGAATGGTATGCAGCTATATCTGATCAGACCCTAACATAGTTGGGAAAAGGCAGGCAGATGTGGAGAAACTTAGGCCATTAATCTTTTAATTTATTTACAAAAAAAATGTGTGATTTCTCAACTCGACCTTCGAGGTTTTAATTTAAGCAATATAATTTGTAATCATAATGAAACCGAAAAGTTAACCACCTTCTTGCCCTTGACTTACAAACTTATGACGTGTGAACGTGTTGTTGATTCGTCTTAACTGTTCGACAATTAAGATCAATCAACACGCGATTGCGAGCCCTTTTTGACAACTGGGAAAGGCATTCCGAGATGAGGACTTTGTTTTTGAGGCAACTGCAATAACATAATTATGTATATACACCCACATTTCGCCAGTTATTTTTAAGTCCTATTTAATAGAAGCCGAGCCTATTGCCATCAATCGGGCACGGATTCAGACTCCGTGTCTGTTACTGGAAATTCCTGTTGGAAAAACCCTTTGCCCGACCGGAGAATCGAAATCAACACCTCAGTCTCAGCAGTCGCGTTCGCGAACACTATACAATTGAGTTAATATAAGTAGTCAATTAAAACTTAGCCTGGACATGAGCCTCTCCCAAGATGTGCCACAATACCCTGGTCTCCGCGATCCGCACCCAGTTCGTCCCAGCCACATCTTTTTGATGTCGCTTGGGATTGTCCATAGCTATGCTTGCTGATACGCGGTCTCCACTCTAGGTCTCGTTTGCTCCATAAGTCAAAGATAAGGCAGCCATAGCGCAAAATGTTAGCAACAACGCATTTCAGAAAAAAATGCTCGAAATAAAACAAAAAATGAAATCAATACTTTTATCGCACGCGCTGTTGAGGTGTTTCAACCAAGCCATATTCACAAGCAGCGATGGAAAATATTTATTAAATAAGTAGTTAGATTTCTAGGGTTCCGTCCCCAAAAGTTAGATTTTGCTCAAAGCCTTGCCTAGCCTTTACCAAAATATGTTGGGGACGGCTAATCGTCTTTGGGTGTTATCACAGCAATGGATCGATCGTCGATCACCAATTGATCGATGGTAGAAATGACGACGATCGATCGATTGGTGTAGTAGAAAGTGTCTACTTATCCATTCTACCATCGATCGATTGGTGTTGAAAACTGTAACACCCTTACAGTATAACTGGATGTAGCTAAATACCAGTATTTTACATGGACCAGCCGCCTATCATACCTTCGCAACACAGTACTGTGTAATGCGATACACCTTAATAGCACTGGTAGTCAAACTTTCGGGCCACTGTTAACGTGCTTTCCGATACACGGACGAAACTCGGTATATAATGAATCGTCACCCATCCACGGACGGACATAGAAAGGAGCGGCTTTACCTAGAAGATCAACCAATGCGGCTGTTATTATTTAGCCACGAGCGTCTTTTCAATCACTTTTAATAACTTAATACTAATAAAGGAATTTTCATTCTTCCGCAGGATCATACCAGCCGAGCAATGAGTTGATGCTACGCTTCTACAGCTACTACAAGCAAGCGAAAGATGGACCGTGCGAAAAGATTAAGCCTGGATTCTGGGATGTAGTCAACAGGTGAGATGTGTAAAGAACTAAATACTAATAGGAAGTGCTTTACCACAACTATCAGGAAACCAGACACAAATACCATGATGATAATTTTGACGACAACCTCGTGGGTCACAGGACTTTGAAAAACCTGGTTTTCACCATAGTAGGCACGGAGCGGAGACGTCTCTCCTGTGAGGGGCCATCCATAAATTACGTCACACGTTAAGGGGGGGAGAGGGGGTGGACGAAGTGTGAAATTGTGTGACAAGGGGCGGGAGGGGTCCTACATTTTGTGACGAAATTTTATCTATTAACGAAAAACTTTAAAATATTACCAAATTCATCTGTATGAGCATGTAAAATTTGCAAAATATGTGATGTCACGCTAGGAGGGTCGGGCGCTAGGGGGAGTCTCACAAATGTGACAAGGACGGGGACGGGGGGTTCAAAAAATCATGAAATACGTTTGACGTAATTTATAGATGGCCCCTGATTGGTTTAATCTTATACGTCTCCTCATGGTCGCATTGGTGGAACTGCATGAGTATCTAAATGTGTTGGCTGGCTAATATTTTTATCAGGCTTTGTTTGAGCTATTCATTAATCAGTTCCGATACTATGGAAGAAGAAACTCGTGCATTTTCGTTCATGGAGAACTTTTATATAGCTCAACAATGAGGTACTTGCGTTTGAAGGTAACAGTCTGTGGGCGTTCAAACCTTTAAAAGATTTACAGATACAAAGCTAACAAAAAAACAACGAACAAAAAGATTTGATGTTTTTTTTTTCATTTAGGGTTATTGTTAATGACAGCAGGATGAATAGTTTGCTTAAAGTTATTGACCCCAAAAGATCTTTGAATCTATTGTTTTTACCCGACTACGGCAAAGCCAAAACGAAGGTTTATGATTTTAGTAATCTATGTATGTATGCTTGTATTTATGTATGTTCCTCCGTAGCGCCTAAACCATTCATCCAATTTTGATGAATAAGTTGTCAATCGATTCGTTATTATGGCCCGGGTAACATAGACTATATTTTAACCGACTTCAACAACAGGAGGAGTCGATTTTACCTTGTAAACCCGGAATTTAATTAGAGCGTGATTTTTCAGTAGTCTGGTTTTTTAGTTGTAATATACCACACAAATTGTAGTTTGTATTATTGTGTCCAGAGATCGATACCTATCCCGACTTAGGAGACCCTCTAGATAATTAAATTTGACCCTTAACAATTAAATGGTTTATTCATATGGCACACATTTTAATCCCAATCTTGTCTGATTTCAGAGCCAAATGGGAATCATGGAACAGATTGGGCAACATGACGAAGGATGAAGCGATGCAGGCATACGTCGACGAATTACACAAGGTGAATTAAGCCATTGCTCTTTTTCCATTTTGTCAAAGAATACGAAACATATTATGTGACAAAAATTGGCGCCAAATCAAAACTAATGTCAAAGTCTGACATTCACCATAGCGTAGTATGAAAAGAGGCTGTATAAGATAGTAATGAAAACTTCTCTTACAAACGCCCCCGTCTGTAAACACGGGTACTACTTATTGATCGTCCCAAGTATTTAAAGTAACGTTAATATACTGGGTGGAAACATTCAGCGGGGCAGTAAATGTTATTGTGTAAAATTTTCATACAAAATCTAAGAGAAACGTTTTTGCGATTTCTGACTTTTCTAGTACTCTAACCTGGGTTGGTCCCATAGAAGTTTTTAATCAGTATTAGAGCCAAAATCGATTGGCATCAATAAAAAAAATGTGTAAATTGACCATTTTCTTACTAACTGTATTTTTTTTTGAAAATCTGTGAATCAACATTTCACGAAAAATTATGGATAGTCTCCTAAAACCATTTTCGTGTAGCTGCAATGGTGAGGGAGTTACCACACCAATCGATCGATCTTCGATCGTTACACACCTAAGGTACTTCCACTTACTGCCCCGCTGAAAGTTTCCATCCTGTATACTAGCTGATGCCTGCGACTCGTCCGCGTGAAATTATTATAAAAATACTATTTTCCCTGTTTTTGCAACATTTTTCATTGATGCCCGCTCCTATTGGTCGTAGCGTGCTTAGGGACGAGTAATAAATTAAAGGGGTTTGAATAATGGCCGGCCTAATTTCCGCCATTTTTTTATTCAAAGTCGCGGCCACGCATAAAACCTATATTAGTCGAAAGCTGGTATCTATACAAACAAGTTTTGTATGAGAAAAAATGTTCTAAAGTGTCACGTTTCCGAGATATGAGCTTTCAAAGTTAAAGTCCATTCACTGATGGTATCTTCAGCACAACTTTAATACGGCGCGTTCGTGTTCCACACGCGCCTCAAAGAGATGTCAGAAAAAAGGAAGGAGCCCGCAAGGGCCGATGCCTGCCGGGGCTGCGGGACTGTTCGAAAGAGATACCGCGGCCCTGGAACACAAAGGGCAAAGAAGGAACATGGATGGCTTTAGTTAGTAAAAGTCTGACACTCCCTGCCACTCCACCCAGAGCGGGAGAGGGGTCATTTGATGATTTACCATCCGAAAAAAAAAGCACGACTTTGGTTTCATGCAAAAATCTTCCAAGCCCTTTGGTTTTAAGATTGATTTCCCCTTTATGATCAAGCTATCAATATTGTTGCTTTTGTGTCTCACAAACACAACCAATGCACAGGGCCACACGAACTTCAATTAGACTCATTAGCACTTACGATGGAAGTAGGCAAGTTGTCCTAGGTTGTAGAGGTGTTAACTTGTGAAGTGTTGTGGTAAATGCGCGTGCGCACATTTATTTTATATTACTTACTAGCTTTTGCCCGCTGCTTCGCTCGCGTTAATTTAGAATTTGACAATCAATTCGGATTGTACACTGCTTGTAATAATATAAATTCAATCATTATTCGAAAGACACGTGGCGTTATCTTTTACCAATCTATTATTAAAAAGAACGTTATTGTTGTTTTCCTCGGGAACAGTACTATTTTTCGGGATGAAAGGTACCATATACAGTCCGTTTCTGCACACCTGACAATGTATGTGCAAAATTCCAGGATGATCGGTTCTGTAGGCGTGAAAAAGTAATAAACAAACTTACTTTCGCATTTATAATATTAGTAAGGAAGTAAGGATGTGACTTTTTGACGTGCTGATACCAAAAATGTCCCAAGGACCGTCAATCAAATACATTTCATCAACAAACAATAGTAAAACGTATCGGATTACTGATACTTGAAAACTTTGTATCGAAAAAGAAAGTGAATCGGACATCTGGCTAGACGCCGACATGGCCGATGGAGTAAGGTTTTGACCAAATTGTGGCCAAGGTTCGGCACAAGCAACCAGGGCCGTCCAAAAATCGCGGAAAACATGTGGTTGAGGGGCGCACAGAACAAAGAAGAATGGCAGAAGAAAGGGGAGGCCTATACCCAACCGTGGGTGATTCTGGGTTGAAATGATGAGTGATGATGATCGAGAAAGATGTCCGTATGTAGGCCAGAAATCCGAAACAAAGATATAATTATTAAGACGTACGACGTCACTGAGACGACGAGAAGAAAAGAAAAACAGTATTTTCCAGGAGTTCAAAACAAAGAATGTGGTAGACACGACTTTTCTGCCGTGGGTAAATTTCAGATACCCAATACCCCAAAACTTCTTTGCGAAACCCACTTCCAAAATTTAATAAATAAATTGTTTATTTCAATTAGAATGGGCATTTCGATACATATTATTGGAGGTCACCTTTTAAGCAAGGAATTGCTTGTATTAGTAGAAGAAAAAACATTAACAAAAAAGCCAATGAAACAAACAAAGTCACCGACTGTTTCTGGTGGAATACATAACCTCGTCCACAGTACTGTTCACCAGTTAGTTATAACTCGTATTTGAAAAGACTTCAGCCTTATGCCATTAACTGGGCACAAAACTATGCATTCCGCTGCTAATGTGTTTCTCTGATCAAAAAACCCTGTAACACATCATCTGAATCCCAGAACCCCGGGTACCCGGTACCCCGGAGAGCTCAAGTCATCATCATCATCCACAGCCCGACTTCACCCACTGCTGGGTATAGGCCTCTCTTTGTTTTTGCCACCCTCATCCAGATAATTCCCGCCATGGCGACAATGTCGTCTGCCCATCTCGCCGCCGGACGACCAACACTTCTCTTTCCATTTCTTGGACGCCACTCGGTCACAGCTTTCCTCCACCTGACATCACCACATCTTGCTAGATGTTGTAGGTCTTGCGTTGTGCTCAAGTAGTCCAACAAATTTGTCTAGCTAGGGAGGAGTATCAAGGGAGTCCTTGGTTTTGTGGAGCACTAAGGTAATGAGTTTATAATGATTTCAATTATATTTTTTTCCACCAGATAGTTGAAACGATGTCCTACAATCAAGACATAGCGTCGTTCCTTTCGGTGGACGAGGACGACCAAGGGTTCCCCAACACCGACCTGGAGCTGGTCGCCGGTGACGTGCTGCGCAGGGTACGCTCCGCGGAAAACAGTCCTGTGTGTGAGTACTATTGTTAAAACGATGATCTACAACCAAAATGTAGCGTCGGTCCTGCATGAGTTCAGCAGTATACTCCACACCGCTATGACTTGAACTTGAGCGACGCAAATATGGGTATCAGTGGCGAAGGTTCCATACAACTCGATTCCTACGATTCATCCCTTTGAAAAAATGGCACAGTCAGTATTCTACAGACATATAATATAATCACATTAAAGATATGTACTCCGGCTTACCTCTTACAGAACTTGACCCTTCGCTATTGATGGGTATCTAGCTCCCATTAGGCAGATCGTGAAGAGACACTGTACATGGCACACTCAGTATAAGTTTAGTTGTAAACCGTGAAAGCTTAAAACAGAAGTTGTTTATTGTGTATCAAAATTAAAAGTCGGTTATTCAAATCAGTCTGCAATGTCGGCACGGTTGGCGCAGTGGCTGAACGATTGACTGCGCTGCGTGTCGCGGGTTCGATCCCCGCACGGGCAGATATTTGTATGGGCTACAAATAGTTGTTCCGGGTCTAGCTGTTTGTGTATGTGAGTTTAAATGTTTGTAAACGCACCCACGATACAGGACAATTTTCTAGTGTGGAGCAACGTTATTAAAAATGAATGAAGCTGAAAATCGGCACAAAATTATTCCCCAGCACGCGTAGCATGGCTACCGTAGAAACCGTGTCAGTTTTGTCGACGGGAGAATTGACAAAATGACGATCAACAAAAGAAATCTGTCATTTTGTCGATTCTTCCCCGTTTCTACGGTGGCCATGCTAGGCGTGCAGAACGGTTGATTCACTGTTGTGTGCCAACAAAATTCTCTATGGTTTTGTTTGTTACCTTCCTTCTATTTAATCGTGTAATTAATCGAACTCCAGGTGAGGTGAGACACCGAAGTAAAACTAATGACGGTTTTCACTAACATTAGGGGACATCTAAACGAATTTCTTAATTAAAGCGCCCAGTTGTATTTTCAGCGCTTGGATCAGCCTCAAAATTTTCAACTTATTAGTATTGTTTTTGTTGCCAGATATCGCCTAGTATTTGTGAAAACGAGCAAAAAAAAAATATCAAAAACCCCACTGTATTATAGCACTATTATGACCCCAAAAGCCCTAACTCTACTTCATCCTAGGTTCTCGGTCAGTGTCCGGAGCGTCGTCACCGGCCCGAGGACAGTCGCCGCTGCCGCTGAGACAGCGCCACGACTCGGAGGACGAGTACATAGACACGGTTGATGTTAGTATAGTACGTATAGCGTTGACTAATGCCTGGTTATGGGTACTAACTTTTTTTTGTATGTAGCTAGTGAAAAGTTTCGCTAGCTAATTAAATTTAAAAAAAAAAAACACTAATTGCTTGTGCCGAGTACTAACTTTTTGTACAGTTAAACCAAAATAGGTATGTGCTTCGGTAACCTTCGGGTTTCCGAATCAACACGAACGCCGCACCACAGAGGCAAAGCTATGTACAAAATTTTGCGCTGCCGCTCTTTGTACAGAGCATCTATTATCGCGTTTTAGTATTTCCGAAGATAGACGATGATTACCGAAGCCCTAAATCTTCCTGGGCGATCTGTATGTGTGTGTATAATGAGAGCTTGGTAATATTACGTTAATTCTGTAACTAATGAATATCGACTCGAATGGAACGGAGAACGCAATGGAAGTTAGTATAGTCTAGCAATTGATTAATACCTACCCAGTGCTGGGGGCTAACTTTTTGTACAATTATACCAGAATAAGTACGCGCTTTGGTAATCTTCGTGTTTCATCAACACGAACGTCGCACACAGGCAAAGCTACAAAATATTCAGCAGCCAAAAAAAATTATTTGTAAAGACATGTTTGATCAAAAGTCGCTGTGAGTGTAGTACTAACCGTTTCGCGAAACGGGATGGCGCTATTCATGTATTGCTGCATCTCTTTCTCTGGTATAATACTAACAATTATTCGTTGATAACAAATGACTGTCGACATTACAGCGTCGCGACTCAGAGGATGAGTACATTGAAGCAGTCGATGTTAGTATAGTACGTATAACGATTAATACTTGGGGGCCATCCATAAATTACGTCACACGTTAAGGGGTTAGGGGGTCGACGAAGTGTGAAAAGGGGTGGGAGGGGTTCTAAATTTCGTGACGTCACATTTCAAAATCTAATATATCGAAGAATTAAATCACGAAAATCTTAAAAATATTTCCAACTCTATCTGTATAAACATGTAAAATTGCAAAATATATGACGTCACTCCAGGGAGGGGGGAGTCTCATAATTGTGACCAGCTGTGACAAGGACGGGGGGGGAGGTCAGGTAATTTATGGATGGCCCCTTGGTGCTGGGTACTAACTGTTTGTGTGTGTTTGTCTATGTACAATATCAAATAAAAGTTAGTAGCGATACTGCGAAGTTTGAGCAAATTTTTGGTTTAATTGGGTCATTGGCCGCTGGTATTTTGAAATGGCCGGATAGTCGCTGGGTACTGAAGTCCCGATAAAGAGATGGCGCTGTTCCTATACATATAGCTCCATCTATATGTGTAGTAGTTTATAAGGTTTGCTTTTTCATTTCGTTTATTGACGTTCAAATATAATTGTCGCTTCATGCCGTCCATGTAGCGGAGGTGAGAATGTTGAGATGGATGTGTGGAGTGACTAAAATTGATAAAATAAGAATTGAGGAACAGGCGCGTCTTTCAAGCTACCTCTTCATTTTATAGGAAGTTCGAAACAGGTGCATGTTACAAAAAAGATGAAGAGGAGTCGTCTGTCTTGGTATGGACATGTGATGGGGAGGGATGAAACACGTATACCTAAAAGAGGGAATGAAAGAATATAAATGTTGATGAATGGAGAAGGAGAGGAAAAACAAAGAAAGAACGGATGGCCGATGGGGTCGGAAAGTTCTGGAGAGGCGACCGCAAACTGGAACACGTTGCGTTGGAAGGCTTCCCACTAGGTGGACCGATGACCTGGTGTAGGTTGCGGGGATCCGCTAGATGCGAGTCGCACGGGACCGGTCAATGTGGCGACACTTGGGGGGTCTTTCGGCTGAAATGTCTGTGATGTTGATGGATGGATTGTGTGAGGAATGATTTATTTATTTATGTACACACAAAATACTTTACAAGTGTCATTAAGATAGAAGAGCAAAGGAACTGCTTATTTCATGAGAAATGTCTTCCAGTAGACCTGCGACAAGAAATTTTGATAAGAAATGTAGACACAGTGTACGCACGACGGCCAATCAAGTTATACAAAACCAGTTTACGCGTATCTCTCATTGTATAGAAAATTTGTACAAAGCGAGGCAAAGTTATAATGGAAATGTACAGCTTCATGTGCCGCCGTGTGTACAATGATATGAGAGAAAAAGGAATAAATGATAGCGTGACGATTGACAGGGGAGAATGGAAGAAGAAAGCGTGTTGCGCCGACCCCAAGTAACACGGGACAAGGGCAGGAAGATGAGGCTTTCATCATGTGATTGTCGGGTGATCCTCATTTGAAGAGTAGTCTTTACATAAGTATGCTTCAAACTTACAGAGCGAGCCAGAGGTGCCACAGCGCAGGGACTCAGCTCAACAGAGGCAGACTGGTCAGAGGCTTAGCAATGGACATGCTCATCAAATCACCTCACAGCTTACACGTAAGTTTCTTTTTATAGCTTACTAGCTGACCCCGGCATGCGTTGCAATGCTCTTTTCCCTACCTCCTACTACCCAACTACCTACCTACTTAATACCTACCACCTACCTATCCCCTATCTACCACCTACCTACCTATTACCTACTTATTTTTTTCTTTTATAAGAACCTTCTCCTGACAATAACAATCACAACAAAAAAAGAATTAGCAAAATCGGTCCAGCCGTTCACGCGTGATGACGTGACCAAGGGAAATAGGGATTCATTTTTTTATATATAGATAGATTCCTATCAAAAACAGTAGTGCCATGGGGGAATATGGTTGTGATGGCATCTACGAATTTTCATACGGACTACATGTCATCTCTGATGTCACTGAAGACCCTTCTTCGCGCAAGCAGATTCCGCGAGGAAGGGCGATGGCGTCTGCAAAAGCCCGACAGCACCCGGTTCGTTGGAGGATCCTCTCTTTGGAGAATGGAAGGAAGGAACTTCTGACACTGTTCATCATCTTAATGTATAGGGTGAATTTTTCAAGTGGGCGCGGATGGCCAAATCCGAAACTATGAGGAATAGCGAAAAATACTCAAAGGAGTCTCGAGCTCGATTTTGATGAAAACTGAAACTACATCATGCGCTCAACTTGATCAGCGCGGGTGCTCTGCCTACCCACTGTTGCACGGTTCGATAGTAATGAGACAGAACGGCGGCACGCGGGTAACAGCTAATAGGTCGGAGGCGCGCGCGCGCGAATTTCATACGACTTTTTATATCCCAAAAGCTAAAATTACGTAATTTTTTTTTTGATGTGCCAGATTTGAAGGTATTGGAGCAACTGCCTGGCACTCTCGCGCGGCTGGAGGCAGACGTGGCGGCTCTCAGGAAAGCTGTCGAGGGCGACCGTAGGATACTTGATGTAAGTCACATACCTATACAGTAGTATACAGGTTCAACTTAAATTCGCTAGCAAAACTGTGCAAACGTGATGTCGACACCTACAAAGAATAACATCGTAACTCAGTTTTAGGTAATTTTGAGTTACAATTATATTCTAGCTGTACAAAAAATGCAGATTTTTTTGCACTCTACTTTACGTAATATTTAGCCGCAGGGGTGAGTGCAAAAAAACTGCATTTTTTGACGACGGCAAAGCCAAAAGGAAGGGTTATGATTTTAGCAGTCTATGTATGCATGTTTGTATTTACGTATGTTCCTCCGTAGCGCCTAAACTATTCATCCGATTTTGATGAATAAGGTGTCAATCGATTCGTTATTATGGCCCGGGTAGCATGGGCTACATTTTAACCGACTTAGACTTCAACTATAGGTGACGATTTTACCTTGTATTTTGATTTTTTAGTACTCGGATTTTTTAGTTGTAGTGGCGTACCACACAAATTCCTGTACCCATGGTACGTTCACGTCTTAACCATATTAAAAGGCCTCCTTTGCCTTCCAGCAAGTGTCCCGCGGCTGGCGATGGCCGTGGCAGGAGCTGAGTGCGCCTACCCTCGCTCTGCTGATCGTGTGGCCCTTCATAGCGTACAGGATCGCGTCGCGCGGACGCAGGCATGCGTAAAGTGAGTATGGAATGTAGTCCTATCAACATTATATTTTGTGTTAAGGCAAAGAATCTTAATTTGTAAAGGTAATTTTTCTTGCTATGCTGGGGTCGGCTTACAGTCAAATTGGATGTAGCTTTATACAAGGTGTAAACGGACCCTTCACGAAGCCGCCAACCAAGCATTATGTACATCAAAAAAGTACATCAAAAAAGTAACGCAAAAAATATTGCTTTTGAAACGATTTTTTTTTTGGTTTGAAAAATCTCTTTTATGGTAGGACTCAATGTAATGCACCCAAAACATTGTGCTGATGGATGGATTGAATAGTACGGGGGTCGTGGAAGTGTTTAAAGTAAAGTTCTTACATTAGAAACATGTATTTAAAAAAAAACTTGTGAAAATGTTGAAACTTTGACCCCCAATATTTCCTTAACTAGAAGGTTCCCAGGTATAGTCCAGAACAAAAAAAATGATCGCAATGACCGGGAGAACAAGTGCCTTTCGGCTACGTTAAAGGTCCGTTTACACCCTGTATTTTTATTAGTCTTACTAGTCTTATAATGTAACATGCAACTTCAAAATACATGTAAAATGTGTTTGCCTCTCCCACCCTTCTAGGATCACAAGCGTGATATTAAAACCTTATTTTTGTATGACAGGTAACCAAGGTGTAAGCCTAGCTATAAGGGATCACCCGACGTCATCTCCGAGCGCTCACGACCCGGTCATTATCAACAATAACCGGACTCGTGGCTAAACTAGATATTTTGTTGGTGTATTTTGTATTTTTAATCCGGTCATTGTGTATTTTATTGTGAAAAATATTCTTAAACACTTTATTTAATCGATCTCAATATATATTGCTTTAGCACCCTTTCTGTGCAGTTACATGGATTTATGTTCTGTTATGTTGTACACACGGCGGCACATGAAGCTGTACATTTCTAGTATAATTTGACCTCGCTTTGTATAGATTTCCTAAACAATGAGAGATCCGTATAAACTGGTTTTGTAAAGTTTGATTGGCCGTCGTGCGTACATGTTTACTCAAGTAAAATAAACACAAAGTTTAATATCACTTGCAACAATGTCTATGGAACAGTTAAATAGATTCGACCATAGTGAAGTTTCAATTTCTGTGAGTTTTCGTCAATAGTGTTAAAGTAATAACGAGGTTACTATACAATAGAGTATTTGTCTGAAGAAATCTGTTTAGTCCGTCAGTTAGATAATCAAAAAATATTGGACAAGATTTTATTCTTTTGTCATGTAAACGAAAAATGAGCACGATACAGCGCGTTGAAATCTCGGGTGACGTCATAAGCCAAGCCCCCTTTCTTGAACTGTGCGCATTTTTTGACTATGTGACAAAAGAAAAAATACGTGTCCAATATTTTTTGATAATCTAACTGACGGACTAAATAGATTTTTTCATGCAAATACCTTATTTTTATCCGACTGCGGCGGAGAAGGAGAGTAACTGCTTTTTCTCTGCTATTTCCGTGAATATTTTCCTTCATTCCCAATAATACATACAACGTTTTTTATTTATCTGTAATTTCATATTAAAATACACTGTGATATTTATGATCTATATAATATGTATGTATGGGTTGGTCCATTTCAAGTCCATGATTTAATTATAATATAATTGTGCAATTCATGTTCCGAAACTCTCGTTCTTACTGCTGTTTCGAGCTCGAAAACTTTCGGTCTGAAAGAAAACGAAGTAGATCTAAGCTATTAAGTTGTTTTCGGGTTAGAAATAGTAGTTTTCTAAAACAAGAGGATATATGTTAGAATTATTGAGTTGTTAATATAAATAATATATAAATATCACAAATATTGCATTTTCAATGTTTTAAGCGAGAGGCTGAGCGATGTTATATATGTATAAGGGAATATGGTCTAGAATATTTAAGTTTATTTTTCATCTGAAACACAAAAATGAATTTTAAAACGTGTATGCCTCGACCAAAGTTGAGACCTCGCATATCTTTGAAACACTTGTAAAAGACATCAAAATATAACGACTATTGATTTTTAATATATTTATATGTCTTGAGGCGTTATGCCTTTATTACTCAAAACGAGGCGTTCAAGAATGTGTCAAAAAGAATGTTGTGGGTATATAAATATAAATGTAATGTATATCTTTGAATATCCTCTCTATATTATGAGAGTATGAATAAGACAAGCCAATTTGCGCCTCCAGTCAAGTTGTTACTCAAATCGAGGCATAAGATTGTTTTGTGCCTCGTCGAGTGATGTTTTACAAATGTTATTCCAGATCAACCTGGAGTCAATTCCATTCCGTTCCATTCCAGTCAGCCCATCTACCATATTGCTCTCTGGCTAATATATAATACTAGCGGCCCGTCCCGGCTTCGTACGGGTGCACATTTATTTTCCCCTAATTCCCCCCCCCCCCATTTGTTTTTCTAGTAATAAATATGTTACTCAGGGTGAGTGTAGCTTTCCAATGGTGAAAAAAATTTTGAAATCGGCACAGTAGTTTTTGAGGTTGTAGTTATACACACACCAAATATACAAATCTTTCCTCTTTATAATATTAGTGTAGATATAAACCACGAAAAAATCAGTTCTCATGTCGTGGCAATATAAGAGATAAAAATCCCCTTAAAAATAGCCCGGGCCCTGTTTTTGCTTGTCTAATTCATACTCTCAACCTTATACCACATTAATATAAACGTGATATTTAACACAATGTTAGTCTGTCGGGTTATCCCCGAAATATGTTAGTTTTTTTACCACTATAGGGAAGGTTTAGCTTTACTTAGGATTGAGGATGAAGAATAAATGAACTGTCAGAGTAAAAATGACTAGTACCCCCCGCCACTCCTGAAACTGGACCGCCACGCTGGTCTCGTGCGGGTGAAGTCAGTTTTACTCTGACGGTCTAAAATGTAAAGAACTAAGCGAGCATCTTTGATTTTTATTCACATAAAATATTTATACTGGGTGTTAGGGACAGTCCTTCGCTGACTGATGGAGTGAATTCAGTTTATCATACTAAGATGACCGGTACAAGAAATTATTTTAGGAACGTTATGGGAATCCAATTAATTTGATTTGTTTTATTTCCTCGTACGCAATGTATCGTTGCTGTCGCAAAACGCACGTAGTGTAACAGCAGGCGCGACGACGAGTTCGATGAACTCTGTACCTGGGCAGGAAGTGAACAACTGATTTCACACGTTCGTTTAAGTATTAGTATCGAGTATTCCAACATCCATTGTTGATTTTTATAGAGAATGTAATTTTACATTGAAATAAAGTAATATTAACTAAAAAAACAATTACAAAAATCCCGAGAAAAATTCCGGTGGAATATGATTCAAAATAAGGAGCTGAATGCACCCTGTCAATTTGCGGAGGGCTGTTCCTTACACCCTGTATTAAAAAAAACTCAATGAAATCTATGTTTTACAAGAAAATTGCGTTAATTTAAAATTGTTTCTACATTTAAATATATTTATTTATTTTGCTCAAAACAAATTCTCCATAAAAACACAAGTAGAACAGTAAAATACTGTATTGCTTTTTCCGAGGCACACAAAATGGTGACCAACTCGCTTCAATTCAAAGAATTTAAATACATTGTTACCTATATTTTTAGTTTATCGAAATAAAGGTTTTTAATTTCATATTTTAATATATAATTTTTTTTTTAAGATACGAAAGTTTTATTTTTAAGTGGTAATTTAGTTTCAATTGTTGGTAATTTTTATGTGATATGTAGTTTAGCGTTTTTGTGCGTAGACAGCATTGTAAATGTATAAATTTATTTTTTATTATAATATTTTATTTAATTCCATATATTTTTTAAAGGAATTAATAAGTCTGAAAAATACTCACATAAAAAAATAACTAAAGACAAAACCCGGAATTGAAGATATACCTTTTAATTCTTGAAAGTCTGTTAAAAATGTATTTAGCTCTCCAACAAATTAATTCTATTCTAGACTTACTAGAAATACTATAATTATTTACATTACCCTGCTGCCTGCGCATGATTTATATTAATAAATAATTAATAATTTCGTACAGATATTCCACCTTACGGGCTAAGTCAGATTCATAATTACGGTTAGATTAAATAATAAATCAATGTTTTAACCCCAAACAGTAATCAGTAATCAACTCAGTTTTAAAGCCTGCTCAGTGCCAAATCTTTCCGATTTTCATCGTTGAAGTGCAAAATAGTCTCCCAGTAAACCAGTCAGTCAGTCTGTGTGACATTCAGACCGACAGAACGAATTTTGGTCAACCAATCGCAATAACTTATAGTCATCATCTGCCTAGCCTTTTCCCAACTATGATGGGGTCGGCTTACAGTCTAACCGGATGCAGCCGAATACCAGTATTTTACAAGGAGCGGCTGCCTATCTGACCTCCACAACCCAGTTAGTACTGGGTAATACGATACGCCTTGGTAAGACTGGCTGTCAGACTTTTTGGGCCACTGACTACTTGTAATGACTGTCAAAGATCTACAAATGACAGCCAGGACCAACGGCATAACGTGCTTTCCGAGGCACGGAGGAAACTCAGCATGTACTGGGTGGTCACCCATCCACGGACCAACCTAGGCAAGCACGGCTTAACCTAAAGATCGACCCGAGCGGCTGTTATTATTTAGCCACAAGCTCGCAATTACTTATAGTATGACTACTTTAAGTGTGCAGTTCAAGGTGGCGCTGCTTGTCAAGGAAATTTGCATCGATACGTCAAACTTGGTACATTTATTTTAGTTCCGTGTTTTACCGCCTGCACCAGATAAGTTGGTTGATGTGTACATGAGATTTGGAAACGGATTATTACTGATTAACTGACACTTGATCAGGCTTTTTGAAATTGGGACGAAGTATCACACTATAGGAATGATATCGTGCTGGCTCCTAAGGCGCGATTCTATTAGGTAAGTTACTTGTATGCAAGTTGTAAATTGCATACAACTTGAACAAACTTGCCTACAAGCTACCACTTGTGTGACGTAGTTAGAACTTGTACATTTTTTATTCAAGTCACGTGCAAATTGTACGCGCAAACGTAATTGCGAACGATTGATGAGTCCTACCCAATTGTTGAACATCTCCACTTGTATGCAAGTAAAACCTTTATGCAATTTGCACACTTTTGGAAACATGTTTCCAATGCAAGCAACTGTATGCAAATTTGATGTCATACTTGCATGCAAGGCTTGCCTAATGGAATCGCGTCTTTAAACTTAAGGGCACGTTTAAGGAGAATTAACTTAAGACAAAGATAATATTGGCTAAGGGTCGGCAGCTAACTAGCGTAGGAAGGTGCAAAATGCGTTGCTGTCTTTAAAGTCCAGTCTTGTTTTGGACTTATTATGGCCATGCAACTGGAGAAATTAAGTGTAGCCATTAAAAAAAAAAACACGATTTCTTTGAACAAAAATTACTAAAAAAAGATCATTAAGTATTGAACTGCTTGACGTATTTTTAGATTTGTCAGCCATCAGAGCGGTACCTTTGCTATGGTGTGATCGCAATTTTTCTTCTATAATAATATAGCCCATTCAAATGATAAATGTAGAAGAATAATTAATCAATCAATGTATACCTATGATAGGGATACGAAGCAACGATAATTTTCACTTTAATTTTCCTGTTTTTTGGTTCTCAGTATATAGTAAGAACTGGGTCCAGACAAAAAGTTTGCATACAAAGAGGAAATCGATATAAGATTTCTGTCTCGTTTACTCTTGCTACTGGATCTAACAGGTGTGCCCTCGTGTGCGTCAGAATGGCTGGTTGGTCTTTTTGAAGTCCCTTTACTTTGTTTCTTAGTTAGGTAGCAATTAATTGACTATAGGTAGTAAAAAAAAAGTAGCAAATAGGTAGCAATTTTTGGTCGCGACGCGACGCGCGCTGACGCGAACCGATATAGACAACCAGCCGTTCTGACGTACACGCTTCCTTGTGTCATTATAATTGTCTATTGCTCATACTTTGTCTACGGCTATAATTTTTTTTTTCGGTATTTGACTGACAGTTGTCGTTGCATCGAAACCCGATCTAATAAAAATAAAATTATATTGGATGTCTAATATATTGGAACTTTTGTCAGACACATGTCGATAATGAATTATGTATGAACATTTATTTGTTATTGTAATTATGAAATAAAGGGGATTTTTTACTGATGGCTTTTCTTTTATTTTCCTTGGTGTTGACCTTGAGGTTTTTAAAAAGTTTTTGAAATGCCCGTATCTCTTCCGAAGCGGCTTTGTGGCGTTAACCGGGGCTGTTGATAGGCCCGTTAATGTGTGCTAATGCCCGTTTTCACCAACACTAGGCGACACCTAACTGAATGCCTAATTCCTGTTTTCACTAACACTAAGTGTCATGTAACTGAATGCCTAATGTCCGTTTTCACCAACACTAAGTGACATCTAACTGAATGCCTAACACACGTTTTCACCAACACTAGGTGACACCTAACTGAATACCTAATGTCCGTTTTCACCAACACTAAGTGACACTACGATCGCGATTCTTAGGGTATCTACATCACTTCCTCCGTTGCTATGTAAATAAAAACGTCGTAGAAACTTGAGTCTACGGGTCGCCCCATGCTCGGGCAGAAGACATGTCGAGTTGTACGGAAAGAGCTTTGTTTATGCTTGGTAGAATAGCGAATGGAAAGATCGGGATGGATTCACAACTTAGGCGCTTCTCCCACTGCCCCGCGCTCCGTCGCGTAGCGCGGGGCCACAGATTTGAACATTGTAAGAAAGTATCTGAATTTGTATAGAAAACACGCCTAGAACAACACACTGAAAACGCGAAGGCACGCGTCGGCGTACAATGAATTTTCCGCGCTACGGCAAGGAGCGCGGTGCAGTGGGAGAATCGCCTTAGGACCCATTAATGATAATATTTATCCGTGGTGGTAAGGAACTAACTGGGCTTATCCCAGATGTAAAAGTCCCTTTGTGCCTTGGCCTTGTTTTTGTTCTGTCTTCTGCTGATATGGAGGGAAGTGGAAATTATGTTTTTCCTACTCGTTGTGGGACTTGGTCGAGCTTCATTGTCTCGGCGCTTTTCTGGTGGTCGCCATCGCTGATTCTGGGCTTCAGGAATTGCAGTCGTTGGGGAACAGAGTGGCGGGCTCGTCCCAAAGAGAAAAAAAGGCGCGGTCGCATGCGGGAGTTTTGCCGACTTCTAAAAAGGAGGAGGTTCTCAATTCGGCTGTTTTAAAATTTGATTATTATAAGGACATTTTGACTAAGGGCGGGCACCCGTGCGGGTTTTAGCGAACGCCCTTAATATATCTCTCTCTCTCGGTCTTTTGTATACACTACAGGGAGGAAGGGACACCGACGCGAAAACGCTTACCACATAAATTCAGTACATCATTTGGAGCCCCTCATAGATTCTTTTTATCGGTAGGTAATTAAAAAAAAAACAGCTGTTCCATACATTTTGACCGTGTAGGTATTGCACTTTTATTTTTGTTTTAATAACCGATGAAAAATTGATCAGAATTATGTACTGAATACGTGGCAACCATTTTACTCAATACTCAATATATTTATTGCTTCCACAAGTGTACTTAGATGGTAGGTTTTATAAAGTTATGATCATTGTGGTTTTCGCGTCGGTGTCCCTTCCACTCCGTATTTCTGAGTGAGACAATAGCCGATAGTTAGCTCTTCATCATGAGTAGAGGGACAGGTGCCCCAAAAGGTAGTAATCTACACTAATATTATAAAGAGGAAATATTTGTATTTTTTACTGTACTGTTATTTTTGTAATGAATAAACTCAAAAACTACTGTGCCGATTTCAAATTTTTTTTTCACCATTAGAAAGCTACGTTATCCCTGAGTAACATAGGCTATATTTATTACTAGAAAAAGAAGGGGGGGGTTAGGGGAAAAAAAAATGTCCACCCGTGCGAAGCCGGGACGGGCCGCTAGTAAAATAAAACAGCCCATATATAAAAACATATTCGTTATATTCGGTGTCCGACGTGGTCAGTTACAATAATATCAACAAAGCTAGGTGAAAGCGACATCGCCTTTGTACACTCACTTGCGGACGCTTACGTGGTGACATAATGAACTTGGGAAGAAACCAACATTACCGTTTTGTCAAAAATATTGGTTTTGCAATGTAGTAGAGGTTAGACTCAAATGGAGTTTCTTAAACACTGTTTTAAGCTTTCACGGTTTACAACTAAACTTACACTGTCACTTATCGATATACAAAGTGTAACATAATAAACGCAAGACCTCTCGTGTGGTCTTTCAGACCATGAAAATGAACAACTTTTGTTCTATGGCTTTTGGAAATTCGTAACTTATTTTTTTGTTTTACCATACATGTTGATCAGCTGATCGCGTCAATTCCTATAGAAAGTACTTTTTTTTTTCGAATTTCGAAGAACTCGTAGAACAAAAGTTGTTCAGTTTCATGGTCCGAGAGACCACACGGGAGGTCTTGCGTTTATTATGTTACACCTTGTATATATCGGGAAAATATATATCGTCGAAATATCGGGAGCTCAAAATAATGAACAATCACGGAAGATATCCCGTAAGAGACTTTTAAGTTTTGGAGATTCTTAAGTTGAGAATTTATGCGTTTTCGGTTCTCAATTAAAATTTCCAATTCCAAATAATGATTGAAGCCAGCTAGCTATCAAGTATTAATAAATAACAGGGATTCTGAAAACAACGCAACTTCGCTGTTTTGATGAATTAGCAATTACTTACTTTAAATATAAAATATCGGTTTGTGTTGCACTAATCACTAAACTAACTATAAATGACAATAATCTGGTTTAGGTGTAAAAGAAGCATTTAGGTTAAAACTTAAGTGCTTTTCGACACCTAAAACAAAGTATTCAATGTCTCGATATTAGTTGTCGATATTTGCCAACTTTCAGAATGCATCGCCTTCACAAATCGGATCAAAACCTGGAATTAGGGACATCCTTATGCCCAGCAGTATACTGCGCAGACCAAGAGAACATAATCAAATGCATTATCTCACCACGTACCGTCCACAAAACCCGCAACAATCTATAAAATCGCTCTATATCTATTGGTATACATTTACAACGTTTATTGGTGCAGCCCGCACATGTATTGACACAAAAAGCTTGTCACAAATAGACGACTGATCATTTTCAGACCTTTTTTTCTAGTAAAACTATTGACAGCTTAGAACATTTTTATACCAGGGTCTTAGGCTGCGGCGTAACCAAAACGAGCGTCTCGCAAACATTCGTTCCGAAACTCTGGACAGATTAGAGTTCGTCGAACTAGAACGCGCGATCGCGGCAACAGATGGCGCCTTTTTTTTTTGGAAGTCATCAAATAACTCCTCCCGCTCTGGTTGGAGTGGGCGGGAGTGTCAGACTCGTACTGACTAAAACCCATCCATGTTCCTTCTTTGCCCTTTGTCTTCCAGGGCCGCGGTATCTCTTTCGAACAGTCCCGCAGCCCAACAGATGGCGCCTTCATTTTGTTTTCAAATTAATAACATTATGAACGTATCGCGTATACGCGTGACCGACCGCTTTGGTTATGTCTTGGAGATGGCAAGTTGTAAATTTACTTTTACAAACAATAATACTTATATTTTTATGTCAATACGTGTACGGTATGTATAGTTTAAAGATACATTTTATTTTAAATATATTTCTTATCAACATGTCTATAGTTTGTTTTAAGGATTTTTTTTATATCAAAGTCGTGATTTTAAAACCTTTTTCTAATTAAACTTTTTTCTACAACACCGAGAAACATTTTCTTTATTAACAATTTACCTACCTTTTTAAAATCACGACCGTTTTTAACTTTGAAACAGTTTTTAACGTGAATTTGCTTACGAGAAAGTTATTTTTAAGATTCTGTATAGGTTAGGTACTTTGTAATATCTTTCTTTGCAATATAAATGGAATGAATTAAATTATATTTTTTAGATTAACCGGTCATTGGCCGATACATAGATTCCGGACTTGCCGCGGACACCGGACACTTCTTCACGTCTTCTGTTAGAGTCCAGTGTCCGAGCATGTCCGTACCGGTTTGTTTGTTTCACACATTGACCGGTTAATACAAGAAACAACTGCGCACATTAATCGTAATATCATAATAAACACATCACAAATATAAAATTTTACAATAATTAGTTTATCGAATTCACGAGGAATACAGAATATTTACAAAAATATTTAAAGCTAAATGGAGTAAAATATCTAGAAACTATGTTTTTTTTATTATAAAATAAACGTTATTTAAAAAAAAAAACAAAAACATAATGTTTGTCAATTGTGGTGTAACTTAAACTTAACAAGTTAATAAAAAAATAAAACAAATTAAAAAAAACATGGCTGCCCATTTATAATAGGAACTTAAATCTATGTACAAATTAAGGTAATAACGATAGTCGGAATATGACGGATATGACATTGAGCGCGACATGATTAATTTTCAACTTTAAGCTCTAAGCCGAACGTTGTATATCCAATAAATAACGCGCCCAATGTCTCGTACTGCATTTAAAATTTCCACCGGATAAGAAAATAAACAAATATTTAAATCGTTAGATCTCCTGGCTTCACCAAAAGATGGTCACGTTGCTACACATACATACATAAATTCATACCATTTTCCCATGCGAGTAGGCAAAAACCACAGAACGCCATCTGCTACGATCCTTAGGTACTCCTTTCGTCTCATCAACGGTCATACACGCGCGCCGGTTTAAACCTCAACTATACGTGTTTTTTTTCAGTATGGACACTTTTTCGCACGATTAAGTATGTTGACATCAAATATTGATAACGTGTGATATCTAACGATTTAAACTTTTAGTAAATAATAGTAATCATTAAAATTGATTAATTAGGGAAATCATCAACATTGCGAAGAAGTAGAAGTAATAATCTGCGCGCAATTCCAATAAATGATTCGGGCAAGAGAACATTTGTGTAGTATCCCGTATGTTTTACTCGTATTTGCAAGTTTTGATTTTACTTATACTTTCGACGTATTAAAACATTTGAATTGTCAACATCAGTTCTAAAAACTTCATTTAAATTTTATATACGCGCAAATTATTACCACCAACATTTAAAAAAAAAGATGTGAAGACATAACTACTGCAATAAAAATGTTACCCTTAAAATTACCTTATTTAAAATGCATTAAAAATATACAGATATTATAAGGAATAACCGGGTAAACTGGAAAGTATGTTATAGGAATAAATAGCATGCAAATTGTAGCAAAATTTTCAATTCAAAAAGTTGTACGCCACGTACTAACTAAAGCGAAAGTCACGCGAACACACGAACATAGAATTCATTTTGTTCGGCGAAAACGAACGCGTGGTCGCGCCTTGCTGTTTTCCGAACAATTGAAATTACATAACATCATGCCTGTAATCCCCGAAGGGTTAGGCAGAGATGTACCTAATAGTACACTCACATTTCGTCAGTTATGTTTAAGTCTCATGTAAGGTGTGAGCCTATTGGCATAAACCAGCCACAAATACAGATTACGTTATTGCTACTGAGAAATTCCTGATGGAAAACCCCAACGAGTCTGTGAACAAACATATAAATGCGACGATCGCATGTTCGCGCGCCCAATCGCTTTGGTTAGAACGCGCTGCTAGAAATAATTTATTAAATGCGAATATATTCAAAATTTTGTTTGTTCGTATGTAAAAAATCGATTTTTATTAATAATAATTTGAAAAGCCACGAATTTTATATTTAGATTAATTTTATACTTCTTAATTTCAACGTGAGGTAACGATTTCTATACAAGCAAAACTTGCTTTTATTTATAGTGAATGTTTTCGCTGAGTATACCTATAAATGCATTAAGAAATGACACATTTTTTTCAATCAATTACACCATCATACAATAATCATTTCTCTTTGTCTCCGTAAAATTTTTGCCACGTATTTTTCAATAGTCAGTTTTTGAATAACTCGATATCTTGCTACCCATATTTTTGCTCACAAAAATTATACAGTGCGGAAGGGACACCGACGCGAAAACGGTTACCACGTATTCAGTACATCGTTCTGAGCCCTCCTACATAGAAATTTTTCATCGGTTATAAAAAAAAAACTATTCCATACATTTTGAACGTGTCGGTAGATTTTTTTAAATTACCGATGAAAAATTTCTATGTGGTGTCGGTGTCCCTCCACCCCGTACAAATTAATAATGTAACATTAAAATAACGTTTACTGACTGCTTGTGATGACGTAGTTTAAAGCTGCGATTACACGAGCAATTTTTGTAGCAATATGGAGCAATGTTCAAGAATTATGCAGTGGTGTAGCTAATAGTACACTCACATTTCGCCAGTTATGTTTAAGTCCCATGTAATAGGGAGCGAGACTAATGCCATCAACTGGACTTCAATCCAGGCTCCGTGGCAGCTACCCATCCAAGGAATCGGACCCAGGTCGTCATGTTCAGCAGTCGCGCTTGTAACCAGTAGACCATCGAGGCACTACCAGTGAAAAAAATTGCCCATGTAAGCGCAACATTACAAAATGCCAAGTAACTTTGTAAAATGACCAAATAACATTACAATAAAATAACTATTGGATTGTATCTAGCATATCTAAATCAGGTATCTTAAATTAGTGACAGCATAACGCGGGTTGCAGACCGAAAACTAAGCTAAATTAGTTTAGTTTAGCTCGCATAGCTGACACAGTTTTGTATACCCCTGCTTCATACGGCTTAGTTTGCAGTCTGCAACTGCACTCTGTGCAAACTAAGCTGGGTGAAGCTAAGTTAGTTGTGTATAGCAATACCAAGTTACACGAACTAAGCTTATCCCATCCCGCCTACCCTGGTACCCGCACTTAGTTTGCCAGTGGTGTCTTGTGTGGTGTAGTGATAATTATCATCTAGCAGCCGGTAATTTACCTTCACAACACAGAGAGCTTTCGCTAAGTTCTTGGTGTGCACAAGACATATTATTTCTAGTTTAGATCTGATTAGCTTGGCTTGGTTAGGCTTAGTTTAGCTTCGGTATAGCTTAGTTTTCGGTCTGCAACCCGCATAATAATGCCCATTTGCACTTTAGTTGGTACACTGGGCAACCTATAGCAACCTGCAGGGATCTCACGGATAGGAGGCCTGTGTCCCACCAGACGGTTCTAAAAATGCAATACTGGGATTAGGAAATTTCTCACTATTTGTCAATCAGAGCGTACCGTTATCATCATCTGCCTAGCCTTTTCCCAACTATGTTGGGGTCAGCTTCCAGTCTAACTTGATGCAGCTGAATACCAGTATTTTACATGGAGCGACTGCCTATCTGACCTCCACAATCCAGTTCGTACTGAGATATAAGATACCCCTTGGTAAGACTGGTTGTCAGACTTTCGGGACACTGACTACCTGTAACGACTGTCAACGATTTACAAATGACAGCCGGGACCAAAGGCTTAACGTGCTTTTCGAGGCACGGAGGAAACTCTGTATGTAATCTTGTTTTACGGTAAAACTCAATGTAACACACTCAAAATACTGAATAGTAAATAGGTCATGGAGGTGTTTAAAGTAAAGTTATAACCTTAAAAACTAGTATTTTTTTTAAAAACTTGTGAAAAAGTTGGAACTTTAACCTCCAATATTTCCGTAACTAGAAGGTTCCCAGGTATGGTCCAGAACAAAAAAATGATCGCAATGACGGGGAGAACAAGTGCCTTTCGGCTTCGTTAAGGGTATTTTTACACCCATTACGTCCTGTACATAGCTCCTGTAATCTACAGGTGCAGCTTAGTCGTGCAAATGGGCATTATACAGTATTTAAATTAATACATGTGACTGATAATTTTGCTTAACATAATCTGTATTTTTCATGGTTAGTAGCCCCTTGTAAGTATATTTTGACTTTTAGGTACTTTAACCCTTAGTACAATAATTGTGTATTTTTCATGGGACCTATCTACCCTTGCAAGAATATTTTGACGTTTAAATTAACCCCATATAATATAATCAATTCACAATAATATCAACACGACAATATAGGTCTTAAACACTCGTATTTACGGCCGAATTCTCAAAAGCAACATGTTTTTAAGTCACCGTTAAGTATTTTGCTGTCCCTGTCAGTTTCAAGTATATAGTGGAGACAGAAAGACTTAGGAACGTTTCAAGTCCCGTATTCATTTCAAACAAAGTTGTGGAACATTGTTAAACATGTTTTTGTGTTGTCGGCAACATGTTGCAGCGTGTGCCTACAGACATCTTCAGGCCTGTAGGTCGCCTTCAATTCAGTTGTATTTGTCAACAGAATTAACCTGGAGCGATTGCTAAACACATTTGGATCATGCCAATCAACAAATTCCGTTTGGCATCTATCTTAGTTGAATGTAGCACTGACAAGTTGTGGAACATTGTCAAACATGTTTTTGTGATGTGGGCAACATGTTGCAGTGTTAGGAGCCTACAGACTTCTTCAGGCCTGTAGATCGCATGCAATTCAGTTGTATTTGTCGACAGAATTAACCTGGAGCGATTGCTAAACACATTTGGATCATGCCAATCAACAAATTCCGTTTGGCATCTATCTTAGTTGAATGTAGCACTGACAAGTTGTGGAACATTGTCAAACATGTTTTTGTGATGTGGGCGACATGTTGCAGTGTTAGGAGCCTACAGACTTCTTCAGCTCTGTAGGTCACATTCGATTCAGCTGTATTTGTCAACAGAATTAACCTGGAGCGATTGCTAAACACATTCATGCCGATCAACAAATTCTATTTGGCATCCATCTTTGTTAAATGTAGCACTGGTAAGTTGTGGAACATTGTTTTGTTTTTGTGTTGTGGGCAACATGTTGCAGTGTGTGCCTACAGACTTCTTCTGGTCTGTAGGTCACATTCGATTCAAATGTATTTGTCAACAGAATTAACCTGGAGCGATTGCTAAACACATTCATGCCAATTAACAAATTCCGCTTGGCATCCATCTTTGTCGAATGTAGCACTGGCAAGTTGTGGAACATTGTTACACATGTTTTTGTGTTGTGAGCAACATGTTGCAGTGTTAGGAGTGCCTACAGACTTCTTCAGCTCTGTAGGTCACATTCGATTCAAATGTATTTGTCAACAAAATTAACCTGGAGCGATTGCTAAACACATTTGGATCATGCCAATCAACAAATTCCGTTTGGCATCTATCTTAGTTGGATGTAGCACTGGCAATATACAATTGTACCATGCTCACGATAAACAAAAGTTTTGCACAACTTTGTTTTCAACAAAAACGCGGCTACAAACTGTACTTTGAGAATTCTGACTCAACTTTCAAAGACCATTTTTAGATTTTTACCTACAGACTATTACCAAACATCATTCTATCATCATATAGACTCAATCTGTTACTCTCACTAGCACGTCCTTTCTGAAGCGCCCTATCTCTTCTAGCCCTTCTGATGGCCACAGGAAGGTCCCCAGGAGTCTTGACCCTACCTGCTGGGTTCAGCAGATTAACATCACCCGCAGAAGAGAAAATCTCAGACACCTGTTCCAAAGAATGCTGTCTTTTTATAGCCAAGTTCTTCAAAGTCGGTTTTGGTGAACGATTTCCTGGGTATTTTAACTCTGCCGTATCAATTTCACCGTTAAAAGCAGCTAGGTACACGGGATTATCGCCACTATAACCGTTCACCAAGTTCTCTTTATCGTTCGGATCGCTAAATTCATTATCGAAGTTCGTGTATTTATTTTGAAATTTGTTAAAAGTGAAATCGGTGACTTGGCTTGATTCTTTTAACACTTCATTTTGGTAGATTTTTTTCTTTTCTGAATCTGTTTTTGGTATGGCTTGCATTGTGATTTTTGAGCCGCCATTTTCTGATAGAAGCATTAAATGCTCGTCTTCGCTGCTTGAGCAATCAGAGTTAATGTCAAAAGGGCTGATGTTACCGTTGTAGTTATCTTGTGTATCGATGTATTGGAGTTCCAAGTTAATACTCGCCCTTGAGGAACTCCCACTGTTAGTTATTCTATTGTCACAACTCAACCGTTTTTTAACCGTGGAATCTTCAGATTCCGAATTAGATTTCAAAATACTTTGCGAAGAAAGTGACGTTTTAACAGATCTCTTATTCAGACTTTCAGAGCTACCTTTTTTGCTTTTCATCTCTATAAAATCTGGAGGTTTAGCTTTAGGAACTATCACTGCGAAGATTTGGTTCGGTGTTCTAGCTTCGGTGTCCCTGTTTGGGAGTTCTTTGAATCCAAAGACTTTGTTGTCTGATTCCATCATCATAGTAGGTGATAGGGTTCTATTGGGCGGTGATAAAGTGCACGGACCTTCGAAGTTATACGGGGACCTATCTTGGTTGATAGTCAGATTAGAGGGTCTATCCTTCTCTGATATATTTGATGGCTTATCAACTATAGAAGTCATAGTTCTTTGCGAGTTCTCAGCTAATTTCACTTCAGTTTCTTTCCTATTTAGTTTCTCGAAAAATTTCTTGATACCCCATTTAGGTTTTTCTACTTTTACGTCTTGAAGTAAGTTAGTTTGTTTCGGCGCTCTTTCCACATCATGAGATGTCACATCATTTGGAACGTACTCCAACGGTCTTTGGTAAGACCTGATTTCTGTTAAAGCAGAATTTTCAAGTAAGGGTATCCTGGTATGACTTGAGACCCTAGCTACTGAAAGGCAATTTTCTTCAATGTTAGGGACCCGTAAAGTCTCTATAGGGGCCGTTATATCTTTAAGCGACTTGTGTATGAGTTCAACGGTAGCTTGTTGTGTGTTTGTGTGTGTGTTGCGCTCTATGCACGCGTTACGACCTATGTGTGGTTGGGGGTATAGCAGAGGTGTGTGAACGTCGCAGTTTTGGGTGGAAGTGCAGTTTGAGTTCTTGTCTGATTCCGGTGGAGCGGGGACGTTGGAGTCCGCTGTAAAACAAGAACAATAGCGATGTTAAAAAGTACGTTTTCACATGCAATATAAGCATAATTATTATCCTTTATTTATTTTCTTTACATTTTTTAACATTTCTTTAAAAAAAATCATATAAAAACATTTAAACATATAAAAAATAGTAGGCCACCGGTGTCGGGAGCAGGGTCCGAGCTACCGGTGGTCAGGGCTCTTGAGAGAGGAACCTCCTAACTCAATAAATACAAATAAGAAAAGGGTTTTTTGTACAACAAACGCAAAACAAATATATTTTCTTTAAAATAAATATATATCTTTCATCTCGAGCTTTAATGTACCCTTTTTTCAAGGATCAACAGACTAATTTAGCAATTTCTCAGTTTTTTGTCTTTGTGACATAGCATGTTTTTCCACAGTGCCCTTAATTAATTCTTTGAACTTACCACCAGGCTGGTGTGGATGTAGATTGTTGTCGTGTATGAGCGGCCCTTGAGCGTGCAACATCTGTTTCAGTTCAGCCATGCGCTCTTCTACGCATACTGCAGTTAGTCTGTGCAAAAGGGAGAAAAACGTCTATTTAAAGTCAATTCAATGAAAATTTAAAAGTTATGGAGAGGCTTTTGTCCAGTGGGAGAGAATAGGGTAACAAAACCGGCCAAGTGTTGGACTCGCGCACCGAGGGTTTTGTATAAACTTCTAGGTATTTTGTTATTAAACTACATGTGTACAGTTTTCAGATTTTTTCCTTTACATGTGCTGTAAGACATTGCTTCTTGCCAAATTTCATGATTCTAAGTCAACACATCCCTTGTGAAGTCGCAAAATATGCGACATAAACGGTCATAACTTTTGATCGCGTTTATTTACAAGTTTGTTTTTTCACTGCTCCAAGGGGTAGTAGACTTTTTTATATGATATTAATTCTTATTTGATATTAATTTCAGTTCGATACCTCCACGCGTTCCTGAGAAAAAGGGTCTTGACTAACGGACAGGCAGGCAGACAATAAAGTAATGATATAAGGGTTACGTTCAAAATTGGAATTCCGCGGCTTACCCTGGCACTTCCACCTTAAAGGAAAACCAACTGCTACATTGCTGTTGCTACATTTTCTTTATGCCAAGTTAATATGCGAATATACAGGGTGTAAACAGACCCTTCACGAAGCCGTCAACCAAGCATTATGTACAGTCACGGATTTTAATTGTTGAGCCACTTTCAAACTTTTCAATTTTGCAGTCTTATAAATTCACGGGATTACACGATTAAACACGAACTCAAACCGCTCGGAAACAAGATGACAAATTACTAATAATCGGAAATAGTCTTATCCATAGAGGTTGCATTATGACTAATAAGTTATCAATGATAAATCCATACAATTTTGCATACGACCTGACCTCCTTTGAATTAGAGCTCATTAAATACTCGTTATTTCTGAAAACCTATCCGAAGACAGTGACAGTTGAAATTTCGATGTCAGTGACGATAATTTTCGAATTTTGGTGAATCGTTACCGTAACTATTTACGCGATAATGCCGGCTGCAGTTTCTGAAGAAATTTGCCACAAAATTGTAACAATGTATCAGCAGGGTGTGAGCATTCGTGCGCGTGTGCGGGGATGAGCTCCGAAGATGTAGGAGAACTGGTTCAACTACAGTCTCTTACAAATGCCGTGAACTATATCAGCATTTTGGAAGATAAGACGCTTTGCTGTGTAAGGATTGCGTATCCACAGCACGAAATGGGAAATATTAATTTTATTCTCTATAATTGTTAAATGTTTTGTCAATCGTGCGTTTCTATTCTCCCCATTTTGCGGCTATAATATACATATATGTATGCAACAGTAATCATAATTGTAATGAACGTCATCTTGGTCGCTACTCGCTACGGATAAAATGATGGGTTCAAGTTTTTCCGATGTCGAAATTATCAATCATAATTTCTCCGTACGTCAACGTTACTATGGCTACGCTAAAACAATAGTCGCCAGGTTACGGTTGCTACACCTGTAATTGGTGGACTTGGAGTAGTCACGCTGTACTATGTACGAATATAACAGACTAAACCCGATTTGTATTACACGGCTAAAATACGAATAATGGCAAGTGGCTCAACAATTAAAGTCCGTGACTGTACATCAAACTAAGTCACCCTATGCAAAAATTATTGCTGGGAAACGACTTTTTTTTTTTGGGGTGAAAAATCACGTTTTACGGTAAAACTCAATGTAACGCACTCAAAACATTGTGCTGATGGATGGATTGAATAGTACGGAGGTCGTGAAGGTGTTTAAAGTAAAAATCTTACATTAGAAAAATCTATTTAAAAAAAAACTTGTGAAAAAGTTGGAACTTTGACCTCCAATATCTCCGTAACTAGAAGGTTCCCAGGTATGGTCTAGAACACAAAAATGTTCGCATTGACCGGGAGAACAAGTGCCTTTCGGTTTCGTTAAGGGTCTTTTTACACCCTTTATAAAGAGTTTGTTGCTTCTTCTTCACAGCAAAACATTTCTGTAACTTTTGACATTCACTCAAAAGTGCTAATTTTTAGGTGTATCTAAATGTTTGTTAAACGAGAATCTACTTCTAACGCCTTTGTCTTGCTTTATCGGTAGGTTTGGGATTTCAGTACTCGTTATTTGTTACCTGGCCTCAGCGTCATGATCCCAGCATTCGTCGCAGGTGTCAGCAGCTATCTTGAGCGCGCGCGACTGTTGCACCGGCCCCTTTGGTAGAGGGGGACGTGCTTTGTTACGGGATACTAGGCTCTGTTGGTAGAGAATACAGAGTAAATTTAATATTATATATGCGAAAGTTTGTGAGGATGAATGGATGTTTGTTGCTCTTTCACGCGAAAACTACTGAACGGATTTGGATAAAATTTGGCAGACAGGTAGTTTATAACCTGGATTAACACATAGGATACTTTTTATCCCGGTAGTACTATCCTGTGGGACATTACCAAACTCAGCATATGCTAGTAAAGAGAAATAATTACTGGTACAGCTTCTTAAAAACCTAACCTTGACACAATGCATGGTCGATGCTGGTGTACACTTACCTCGGTCGTAGATAATATATACCACACAAGATATGAAGAGCTTAGATTATGATGTTAAGAAATTTAACCAATAGAAGCTAAACATGGCGTATCGAAATTGCAGTTTTAGCAAAGACTAAGATTTAAACGCGTTTAAAGCAAGAATATGGCTGCCATCTTTTTTGTTTATGATGTACCGTTTGAAAAAACACATTATTTAGTAGTTATTCGTCCACTACCTGCATGCAGGCCAGGCTGGGGCGCGGCGGCAGGTCGTGGTGCTGGTAGGGCGGCGCGTAGGGCGGCGCGGGCCCCGGGTGCGCGCCCGCCGTGCGCCACAGCATCTCCCACAGCACCAGGCCCAGCGCGAACACGTCCACCGCGCACAGCGCCGCGCGCGCGCCGCTCAGGTCCAGCGCGCCCTCCAGCGCCTCCGGGGACAGGTAGCGCAGGGTGCCGGCCTGGGGGACGGATCCACCAGTTATTACTTCCCTACGGATGCCATTTCTTTGGAGGAATATGTTGTCTTATAGCCAGCCCATTATTAAATCTATTGTGCAATTTAATGAATTTTCATATTTAATATTTAGTTGGTCTCGGATCATTGTTATTTGTTTTGTCTCACTGTTGCTTGAGGAACATCATTGATGTACATTAAGAAAAGAAGTGCCCCTAAGTCGCTACCCTGGGGTACTCCAAAATTGATTTGTTTCAAAAGTTGATCTGAATGGGGTAGATACAAGTTTATCATTCAATTACTTTCTACTGCTTAGGTAGCTTTTCATTCATTCGGGTGAATTTCCACAAATTCCTTATAACTCTCATTTGAGGAGTTAGATTTAGTGATTTACAAAATCAAATGCTTTGCTCATTTCAAAGAATACGGCAGCAACTTTATTACCTTTACCAATACAATCTGTTTTTCGGGTTAGTGAGAATACAGCTAGAGTTGTGGACTTATTCTTTTAAAGCCATTTCGATTACTTAATATTACATCTTATTTAAGTTTATAACTGGGAGCCCATGATTTTTTCAAAGATGTTTGATAGGACTGAAATTAACGTAATGGGCCTATAGTTATTCTTGTCTACTTTGGAGACGATACGGAAGTAATTTGTGTATCTGTATGTCTATTTCCTTGAAATTGCGGCACACAGGTCGGCTGTGACTTGGGTTAGGAGAGTTTATTATCCTTTTTTTTTAGGATATGAAATCATCAAATGACCTCTCCCGCTGTGGGCGGAGCGGAAGGGAGTGTCAGACTTGTACTGACTAAAACTCTTCCATGTTCTTTCTTTGCCCTTAGTGTTCCAGGGCCGCGGTATCTCTTTCGAATAGTCCCGAAGCCCCGACAGGCATCGGTCCCCTTTCATTTTGCTGACATCTCTATGAGATACGGAGAGTTTATTATCCTGAGAAGTATATTTATTTATTTATTTATTTAAACTTCATGTACAAAAGTGGGACATAGGCGGACTTAATGCCACAAGGCATTCTCTACGTATTTCGGATGGGTAATTTCCGAAATCCACATATAATCCATATATTATACCTCAGTGATCCTGGTAGGCGTGGCTCGGTCCCTGGCCGCGTGCAACAGCTGCGCCAGTCCCAAGTCTGCCAGGCGCGCCTCGCCGTTAGCTGTCACTAGTACATTGCTGCTGTTCACGTCGCGATGTACTACGCATGGTTTGCTGCCGGCTGCAGAGAAGAAGCAATGGATTAGATACAAACATTTTATGTCAAAGTCGCGGGTAACACCTGGATGAAGGATGCAAGGAACCGAGGAGTTTGGCAGAAGAAAAGGGAGGCTATTAAACAAATCTTTTATTTTCAGACAACATGGCCCATATAGCGTTCGTACAAATAACGGTAAGGCAATGTAGTGGCAGTGTTCTAATTGAACTAATATCTTGACTTGGCTCGCGAAGTTGTCGACATGTGGGATGTGGACTCAGCGATCATTGTGCCGATAATCGTATCAGCCCATGGCTTAATTGCCAAGAGCTTCGATCAATACCTAAGGAGGCTCTCGTGAGGCAGCTGGATCAAGGGCTTGATTCAGAAAGGAGTACTGGACATGGCTCGTATTGTTTTGAGCTTCCTGGTTCTGGAGTCCTGACCTGTAGCTTGGACCCTATTCCCGATACCGGTGGGCTACTATTTTTTTTTTGAGATTGAAATATTTAAAAATGTAATTTATATCTACAGATATAAATAAAGGAAGAACTAATATTAGAATATAACTTACTGGGAGTATGCAGATGAGCGAGAGCGGAGGCGAGTCCGTGAGCGAGGTGAGCGAACTCGAGCCAAGCGAGCGGAGCGCTCTGCAAGCGAGCGCGGAGCGTGCTCGGACATAGTTCTACTACAATGAGATGTTCGCGGCCTCCTTCTGTTAGGGTGGCTCGACTGTCGCTACCTGGGGAATAAATAAACATACATACCAAACTGTTGCAGTTTTCAAGAGAAGAGTGTAAGAATGAAAGAACATTATCTTTCCAATAGTTCCATAAGTATTTATCATTAGTTATTTTATTGTATTAATAGTATTGTTATATGTTTTGTCTTTGTATTTATAAGTATGTTAGTATATTCTAATAAGAATACTAAATATGGTATATTATATTTAAATAGGTCTGCTTTATGTTTTATGTATTCCATTTTCTCTTCTTCTTTTACACACTATCATTCTTTGTACTATTTTCTGTTCCTTTTTTTTCTATATTTAGTGTGTACATAAATTGTTAAATAAATAAATAAACATAATTAATTGAGTCACACATTTTTTTTTATTATCTGTAAGTTTTCCAGCGATTTACAATTGATAGATTATAAACTACAGAAAAGCTTCAGGTATTTCTTTAAAACAAACGACGTACTTATTTAGTATTTCGATCAAATTAAAATAAGATCAAAACGCTCGCTTTTTCTTGTTTTCTTGGTATTTTAGTGTCGAGTGGGGTGAGGATAGATAGAGAAGCAATCATATAATCATGATACTGTTGACAGAAGTATCAGCCAGTCCAATCAACAGCATTGTGGTGGGAATGAGTATACAGGGTGTATGGGACAGCCCTTCGCAAACCGATAGGATGCACTCAGCTCCTTATTTTGAACCATATTCCACGGGAATTTTTCTCAAGATTTTTTATTTTTTCAATTACTACTCCTTTATTTCAATGTAAAATTACATTCCCTGTATGCAGCACTCCATTGATGTAAATAATACGGCTAAAATCAATAAACCAACAATGGACGTCGAAATACTCTTACGAACGACGCGTGAAATAATCTGTTCACTTCCTGCCTAGCTACAGAGTTCATCCAACTCGTTCGTCGTCGCGCTTGCCGTTCCGATTTTTTTTTAGCGTCACTGGACTCACCATAATATCTCAGTATGTTGGGATGCGCGAGTTGCGGCAGCGCATACACACAGGCCTCTCTCTGCCACGTGTTGCAGTTGGAGTACAGTTTGACAGCTACGGGAGTGTTCCCCAGGCTGCCTCGCCAGACTGAGCCGAATTTGCCTTGACCTGTTAGTGGTAAAATAAATATTTAGAATTAGATTATTATGTTGTCTATGCTTGAATTGAGATGTGTATGTACAGATTAAATAAGAAAATAAATTGTGCTATGTAAAGTGATGGTTTGAAACACAGGTTTAAATAAAACTAGATCGGGCAGGTCGCTACCCAACACTGAATTGAATATTATTATTACTTGTAACTGTTGAACATATTTTAGTTATAGTTTACTTATAAGTAATAATTATAGTATTGTATGAAAAATAACACTACTTCGCCTAAATGTACACTTTTAGTAATACTTTTTTAAATAAATTATTCTTATTTTTAACCGACTTCAAAAAAAGGAGAGGTTATCAATTCGTCGGAATCTTTTTTTTTAATGTATGTTCACCGATTACTCGAAGACGCCTGAACCAATTTGGAAAATTCTTTTTTTGTTTGAAAGAGTATTTATAGTTAAGCTCGACTTAGTGAAGTTAAGATTCGTAGGGTCACGTGGAAAAAGTATTCTAGAATTATACCATGTTTCTATGATTGAGTAAATTAAAATAGAATTGAAGTACTTACCAATATGTTCAATCAGCGTCAGATTATCGACACAAGACAACCCAGTCGCTAAAGAATCCGGTCCACTGCCCATCACGTCTCCTGCGAAAAAAAACGCCATTTAAGGTTGATTTTTCCATCGTCTTTTATCCGAGAAATATTTTTTTTTGTCAAAAACTGGACAGGAACTGCAATGGCCAATCTGGAAATCTCTTAACCGTTTGCGGGCCCAGGTTGGCCGCTGTAGAAATAATCTGGCCAAATGCGGTATCATCCATCGACCCGTCTCAAATACAATGTCAGTGTGGAGCCCCTCTGCAGGACATGCCCCACCTCCTTTCTTCCCCATCCTGCACCTTCCAGGATTTAAACGAAGCCGGCGACAGAGCTGTACAGGTGGCAATGTACTGGTCGGGTATTATACGGGGCGTAAATAGACCCCTCACGAAGCCGTCAACCAAGCATTCTGTACATCAAACTAAGTAACTTTACGCAAAAATATTTGCTGGGAAACGACTTTTTTTTTGGGGTGAAAAATTACGTTTTACGGTTAAACTCAATATAACGGACTCAAAACATTGTGCTGATGGATGGATTGAATAATACGGGGGTCTTGAAGGTGTTTAGAGTAAAAAAAATACATTAGAAACATGTATTTTTTTTTTAAACTTGTGAAAAAGTTGGAACTTTGACCCCCAATATCTCCGTAACTAAAAGGTTCCCAGGTATGGTCTAGAACAAAAAAAAAATCGCAATAACGGGGAGAACAAGTACCTTTCGGCTTCTTTAAGGGTCTTTTTACACCCTTTATAAGTCTATCGACACGCAAAGAATAGCCCTCTCCGTTGCCCTTTGAGTGACTTTAAGCCTTCTGATGAGGCCCATTGTGAGCGACCACGTTTCGGTCCACTGTATTAGTCTGAAAGAAAGGCAACGGTCCTTTCTCATTCAGGGTCTTGAGAGCCACCACCCTTGCCATAATGTCATAATTATTATAGTTAAAGAAATCATACTTTTAAAGAAGCAAAATTTGGCGTATCATACGCCCCAAAGATGTGTGCCTGATATATTGTTGTACGTTTTGTTGTACAGCGTGATTATTTTTTGCGACGATACTTTATTGCGAAAATTATATGTATTTTACTATACAACTTTCTGCACGCGTAGCATGACTACCGTAGAAACGGGTTTTGTTGACGGAAGAATCGACAAAATGACAGATTGTGAAAAGATATCTGTCATTTTGTCGACACAATCTGTCATTTTGTCGACACAACCTGTCATTTTGTCGATTCTTCCGTCAACAAAACCCGTTTCTACGGTGGTCATGCTACGCGTGCTGATACGTTTCTTATATTCCTCTTCACTCACCTTTCTCAATATGCAAGGTGTCAGTATCACTATGATGATGCCTATTACTGCGACAGTACAGCTTGGTAAGTAACAGCGCCATGATCAGTATAGCTACTAGGGCTAGTACGGACGAGGCGAGTATGTTTGATGCGGCGACCATGTTCTGAGCGCCACTGTCCATTGTGGATTCCGCTTTCATTGTTACTGTTTCTTCTTTAAGTGTTACTGGTGAGCAGAAAAAAAAAAGAAATTAGTTATACACAACGAAACTACGTTCAAGGTGGTATGAAATCGACCGCAGACAGCCGGAGTTTTGACTCTGCCGCCAAATCTGGTGTCCGCAGCCTCTCCGGAGTTCATCTCAAATAGAGAAAAGTGGTCAAAGCCATAAGGTCGATATTGGATTGATTGCATTGTTGTTTTTTTTTTATAATAAATTACCAGTTCAGTCAGGAAACTAACCCAATTTTAATTGGGAATAAATATCATCCTGTACTATTGTGACAGTTTTCAATGCATTTTTAACATACTAATGGAATAAGTACGTAAATGTTTCTGCTTTTTCCTAGGTCGGACAAAATGTTATTAGATTTTCCATTAGAATTTCTCAGTAGCTGTCACGGATGCTGGATTTGTGCCCGGTTGATGGAAATAGGCTCGCCTACTATAACATGGGACTTAAACATAACTGGCGAAATGTGGGTGTCCTATTAGGTACACCTCTGCCTAACCCTTCGGGGATTACAGGCGTGATGTTATATAGAAGACGCGGGTAGCTAGTCATTGTATAATAAAGCAGAACTTACAGAAGTCAGCATTGCAGTATGTATTTGTGCAGCAACAGAACTTGGTGCCAGGTAGTCTTGGTGCCGAAACCCTGGTACATCTGTCACACGAACTTCGCCCTTCCGTCTGAGACGAGCGCCAGCAACCTACGAAGATATGAAACAATACAGATTGAGACGAAAGCCGAGAACTATCAAATTGTGGGAAACAGAAGGCCGTTTCGCGGCTAACAGTTGATAGGTCCCAGGCACGTGCGCGCATGAACTCCATAGGGCTGTTTTGTTATTGGGATAAAAGTGAATTAGTATAAAAAAAAAAGTTTGGTACATCTGTCACACAAGCTCCGCCCTTCCGTCTACGACGAGCGCCAGCAACCTACGAAGATATTAAACAATACAGATTGAGACGAAAGCCGAGAACTATCAATTGGCTTCCTTTTACATAACACTCAAATTACATGTGCCGGATTTATGAGACCTCTACAGCTTTATTTATTCACGTCAAGGGCATTATGCACACTATGATATAATCATCATCTGCCTAGCCTTTTCCCAACTATATTGGGGTCGGCTTCCAGTCTAACCGGATGCAGCTGAATACCAGTATTTTACATGGAGCGACTGCCTATCTGACCTCCACAACCCAGTAAGTACCGGGTAATACGATACTCCTTGGTAAGACGGGTTGTCAGACTTTTTGGGCTTCTGACTACCTAACGACTGTCAAAGATCTACAAATGACACCTGGGACCAACGGCTTAACGTGCTTTCCGAGGCACGGAGGAAACTCGGTATGTAATGGGTGGTCATCCATCCACATACCAACCTGGGCAAGCACGGCTTAACCTAAAGATCGACCCGAGTGGCTGTTATTATTAAGCCACGAGCTCCTCCATAATCATAAAATAAAATTAATTTTGCCATTTTTGTAGATTTTGTATGACTTCCTTAAGAGCGTTTATACAGAAAGTGGGCAACGCAAATAGCTGTCCAATATTTCGCTGTTTTGATTAATTTGGCAATATTACTGTATGGAAATAAGGAATATGGCTAACTTGTGAACTAAAATATTGATTATGAAATGCAAACAAACTTACGTTCGCATTTATAGTAGTACTGTTCTCAACGAAAAAAAAAAATGCGCCCCGTGTCTTTCGAATCATAATTGAATTATAATCAGAGTACAACCCGAATTGATTGTCAAATTCTAAATTAAAGCGAGCGAAGACGCGGACAAAAGCTAATTTGAAATAAATGCTTTGAGTTTGAGTTTATGACAACAACCATTAACTAAAAATTACGACGCGGACAAAAGCTAATTTGAAATAAATGCTTTGAGTTTGAGTTTATGACAACAACCATTAACTAAAAATTACATAGTTTTTTTTTTTAAATTGTATCTACTCCTCACCTTGTCCAAGAACAGTAATATTCGCTTCCTTGTCCTGATGCCACAATGTATAACATGAAGCCCTGGTATCGGTGCACTGTTCCACCTGGGCCACCTCTCCATTGGGTAACGTGGTCTCCGATATGGGGCCTGTTTCTGAAACAATAGCTGCTGTCAATAGAATTTGAAGGGAAACTAAGTGTTCATTTAAAAAGATTAATTTGAGAAGACAATTTTAGATTCGAACTGCTTCGTGGGTCTAGTGGTCTCTAGCCCGAGTTTGCTTTTTTGCCCAGATGATGGCATTAGGCTTGCTGGCATAAGTATTGCCTGGGACTTAAACATTGCTTGTGAAATGAAATGAAATGAATTCTTTCATTTCCAGGTCTAAATCAACATACAGCATAATACTACCCTAAATAAAACACATTGACATTACATTTGTATTGGCTATTAACCACTCGTATGCCGAGTATACAGACACAATTAAAAAGTCATTGTGTCTCGTGTAGATCTACGTTCCGGCACACGAAAGGTTAATTGAATATTTAATTTAGTTAATTTTTATATTTCTAAGCTGACTATTTTATTACTTTTATGTTTTAGGGATTGTATCTGAATAATCGTTGTATTATTTTTTCCTTTATTCATTTTTCTAACTTACTAATTACATTTTTAAATATTTTTATTAACAAAAATTATATAAAAACATTAAAAAATATAGAAAATAGTAGCCCACCGGCATCGGGAACATGGTCCGAGCTATTGGTGGTCAGGGCTCTTGAGGGAGAAACCTCCGAACAATACGCGCCGTGTCCAGAAGTGCTGCTTATTATTATTATGAACTCACGCACCCCAAATGCAGCGATTTAGGTAATCGGCGTGTGGCATGACTGCCACCTCATATGTAGGGCACTGTGGTTCTATTCTGGTACCGCAGCCACCAAGAGATTGGCCGAAAATTCGAGGATTGCATCAGAAATGTAGGTGTACTATAGGGTACACACCGCGACACATCAAGCTATAGACCGACCGCTTTAATCAGTCCTCCGCCTTGCTCCATCAAAAGCACATTAAGCACCCACAAAGTCCTCACAATATCCCACAGGTTATTTGCTTTAAAATAACCATTATCTACATAGGTATTACGATACTAATTGAACCGATACGTGATCAACCTTCATAATATTCCATTTAAATTGATACCTTCGCAAGGACTCATTAAAGCGGTCAGTCTATATACATTTCCAGTATAACTTGACCTCGCTTTGTATAGAATTCCTGTACAATGAGAGATCGGCTTATACTGGTTTTGTATAGCTTGATAGGTTGTCGAGCATACACTTCCGCTGCTGGTGTATCTTGACAATTTGTGCAAGACTAAGAAGATGACTATGAAGGATTTGTTTTGAATTCTGATTGGAAAAATGTTAAATTAAACACATAGCTGTGCCACATAGAAGTGTCCCTAAGGGAAATTGGAAGTGCGACTGTATGAACTTGTATCTTCATGCCTACAGAATTATTATTTGTGTAATGATAAATTCAAGCTGATGAATTATTGCAGGAAAATATTTTTAAGAATAATATAATAGATTCCAAGATACACCCTGTATATCAGCAAATTATATGAAAATATAAAATTAGGTCAATGAACTTTGGGAAATATTTTATACATTATATTATCATCATATCATATCAGCCCAGAATCACCCACTGCTGGATAATAGGCCTCCCCTTTTTTTGCCACAGTTCCCGGTTCTGTGCATCCCTTATCCTATTTCCCACAAATTTGACAGTATCGTCAACCCAACAAGCTTTAGGATGGCCCTGATTTCTTTAGGCAAACCTATTATATTATGAAAACGTAGAATTGGGTCAATGAACTGTTAGGGAAAAAGCTATTTTTAAATATAATGCAGCTAAACACTGTGATACACACAGTCTTATTTTTTACTAATATTTTATTTAAATACTTAAAATGTATCAAACAACGAACATGTAATACCTACCAAAACTATCATTTTCCACCATAAGTTGGGCATTCCTTTCATCGGCATACGAAGGAGTGACACTCATGGCCACGCTATCGTGAATCTTGTACAAACAAGATATTGTAGGCCCCATTGTTGTAGTCTTTTCAGTCGGAAATACAGCTGCTTTCACTTTGTACGTCTTAATATCATTAGACAGCCCATTCTTCCCTTTATTCTCTTTACCAGAACTTATAGCCTTTTTCTCAAAAGAGTTAACAATGTTATCTCTTACAGTGTCAGAGGTAAACTGATCAAGTTCGTGAGAGGTACCAACAAACTCGTTTGAATTTGGATTCTCAAGACTTCTTTTAGCAATTTTTGTATGTTGAACTGGCCAGTATTTATGCTTGATAGTATCTTTAGTAATGCTTTTGAGAATATCATCCGGTATGCTTCTTTTTTTGAGTAATTTTGCATGTTGATATACTTTAGAAACACTTCTAGTTTCTACATAGTTAGGAACAGGATCAGCATTTCTTTTTCCTATTACTCTTGGCTGGTCATTTATAATTGGCCATTCATTATTCAAATCCTGATTGTTCCATTGTATTGTTCTTCTGTGGTGGTATTTAGTAAATGTTCTTACATAGTGGGAAGGCTTCAAGTGTTGAATGCCATTCCTTAGATCCTGAGACTCTTGAGGCCGAGAAGTGAGTACCTTTGCCGTAAAAATAAACAGGAACAGAACTATGCATTTCAGTAGTGGTGTCACTCTGTTAGATATTATTCCTTCCATCATGTTTTTAATCGAATTTTGTAACAAAAACTTTGTTACTCACGTCATATTAAAGAAAACTTTATCCTTATGCGTTTATGTTGCACTGCATACGGTTACTCACAGCCTAGCAACGGAGACACTGCAGAAATATCGATTTTTCTGCCTTCACTATCATATGGCTGAATGCAGTAATACAACACGAAATACACCAGATTTTTCAACACTCAACTGATTACAAATATTTTACACGGTGTTTTATGTATTTAGTATAAGAAATAGAGTAAGAACTATACAATTATGATTATTTTTATGTCGCAGTAAGCGAGCTTTTGTGAAAGTATTAATGTTTACATATATTTACGTCTATTTGCACTTTGTTAGTAACACGGAGGTGGTTAATTAAATTAATAAGAGATTGCGATTGATTTTTATGTTGTGTTGATTACTTAACTCGTTTTTTTATAATATAACAAGAAAAATCAATAGAATGTTGACAAACACATTTTGCCCGACATATTGCGGGACGTTTCGTTTCCTCGTTGTCTTGTCTCGCTGCTCAGTGCTCATAGCGGAAACATCATGCTACGTTTTGTTTCGCCAGTGAAGCAAAAAAATATAATAAAAACTTTTGTTAAATAAAAATCGAAAAACTTTCTTTCTTACCTCTGTATATTCAATGAATCAGGTTATTTGCTCATACTCTATTATTTAACCGAGAAGGGCACATAATACTAACATCAACCCATCAACAATATGATATGAACTCCTTCTAATTTTCTTTGTTTTTGGAGCCGATCGTGCAGTTTTTTCATTCGTACAGCCTTTTGTTCTATGTACTTATATAATAAAATTTCGAAAAGAAAAATAATCGATCCGGCATCGAGTCTTACTAGAATCTGATTCAACTCTTCTTGCATGCAAATGCAAGTCGGAACTAGTAACAAGTTTACAAGTCGCCTCGCAACTGGAACGTCACTCACTAACATCTGTCGATCTTCCGTCATTCGAAAGGCTTGGTCGCTTGCTAAATTTACAAAAAAAATAAACGAATTCTTCGGATTCCTAACGAATTTGTGCTTCCATTTTATACTATCCATTAATTTAAGACTTTGTGCGTGCTAAAAATCTTCTAGAAATGTCTTCTACATCAGCAGCGGACGAAATTGATGAGGCAAAAGAGCGAGAGCACTTTCGCGCCGTTGTCACCGCTTTCAAATATTATAAGTAAGTAATTATTCAATTTATACGCGTATAATACGCCTTTTTAGTCCTTGGTGATAGTTTGTGGTAGATCTATAAATAGTTTGAGGCGAGAAACTAAGTTTTTATTTTGGGTAGCAACAACTTCTTTGTTTGAGCAAATCGTACGATCTAATTAACCTATTTAGATAGAAACCAAAACTCCTTTGTTTATATCCTCTTTGAAGTTGTGTAGTCTCTATGGTCCTGGTCTATAAGGGTGGGATTTTCGCGCTATCAGTTTTGGTATATTTATTGGCTGTAAATGGTAACTGTAATTTAAGAAATTACATTTTATTATAGATGTATCTAGAAATATTGTATTGTTGTAGCGCGTAGCTTAAAATAGAGTGAAATAGGTACTTGTATTGGTTCACTAATGGTACACTTTGTTGTTGTGGTTTTATATGCATTGATTCTGGTTTTACACATAGTAATAAAAAAAAAGGAATTTAGCCTTCTTTATTTGTGCAATTTTTTGGTTGAGACCCGAAACTGAGAAATTTAAATCACCAGCATAAGGAAAAAAAAACACTTATTTATTTTTAAAAAACTGCTGCATTCCATGCATAAAACATAAATCACTTGAAATTGTTTACAAAATCCGATTCAAATAGGGTAGTAATATTTTTATAATAATGTCACGCAGACGAAGGTCGCAGGCATCAGCTAGTAGATAATAATTTATGATAGTAGTACATAACAACATTCTATAAACAAATATCTAAAGACTCTCCCAAAAACTTTCATACCTACCATAATAAAAAAAAATAAAAAAAACAAAATAGTGTTACAGCATTCAAATTACGAACAAATACTAAAATGGGTGTTAATCACATTTGGTTATCATGTACATTTAACATTGAAAAAACCTATAGTAGTTATAACTACCATACGTTTCCTTAAAAAGGGTTTATAGGCTCATCGCTTAATTCAGACAGTGACTGAGGAAGTTGCCAAGTGTAGGATGGGTGTGGTTTTGGCCATTATAAGGCACTTTTGAAAGTTAAACTTTAAAATAAAGGAAATATAATTTATTCTACCCATTTGCAAGGGTAGTTTTGTATGGAGAAGAATAGGCATGAAACTCCAGCATACTTTTAAAATGTTTAACAATATTTTGTACACATGAATAATTAATAATTTGAATACCAACAAGAATATGAACTTTTGGAAAAAAATATATAATGGTCCTGACGGATAACTCATACTTCCACCAAATTCTAATGCTGTCAGATTGTAATGCATACCTTTTATTGCGACTTATTTGATCATGGAGTTTTTTGCCCATTCTTCTCCATAAAGATCTACGCTTTGGAATGGGCAACTACAGTACTTTCACAAGTTATTATGCCTTGTGTCTGTGACTGTAGCTTCACCTTCTTTGTTTTTCTGACATTCAAAAGTGCCTGTTATGGTCTAATTGAAATAAATGCTTTGAGTTTGAGTTTGATTTAAAAAATAATCCAGACAAATTTATTCTTCTGGCTGTAATCTGTCTTAGTAAGCTGACAAAAATATAAGAAACATTAGCATAACACAAAAGATATTAATTTAGTTCCATTGTCAATGACCATTATTTACCAATACATTATCTAAATTAAACAGCTAATAAATATTTGTACAATAGAATAATAGGGCTACTATACACAGGTTTCGGGTCACTGGCAGACGGCAACATGGAATTAGGTAGAATGAATTACCAGTGGCGAAGGTCCCATACAACTCGATTCCTACCGGCTTCCCTCTGAAAAATGGCACAGTCAGTATTCTATAGGCAAATAAAATAATCACATTAAAGATATGTACTCCGGCTTACCTCTTACAAAATTGACCCGTCGCTACTGAAGTATGTTCAGATACGTTTGGGCTGTGGCCCAGTGGTAATGGCCCGGACTTATGGGTAGGTTCAAACACAAGTAAGCGTAATTGCTTCCATCACCACTGCTCTCAAAACGGTGAAGGAAAACAAATAAGAAATCAAAGGCAAGAATCGACTTTTTTTTTTGGGGTGAAATATCACGTTTTACTCATGGTAGAACTCAATGTAACGCATTCAAAATATTGTGCTGATGGATGAATTGAATAGTAAACATGTCATGGAGATGCTTACAGTTAAAATCTTACATTAAGAACTTGTATTTAATAAAGTTCGAACTTTGATCCCCAATATCTCCGTAACTAGAAGATTCCCAGGTATGGTTAAGAGCAAAAAATTATCGCAATGACGGGGAGAACAAGTGCCTTTCGGCTTCGTTAACCCTTTAAGGGTCTTGTTACACCCTTTATGTGTAGTGCTTCGGGTCGGTTTGCGAATCAAATGACATGCACCGACCCGAACGAGTGTGCAGCCAGCAGCATCCCTTAGATGATGCAACATCTTACCTATATTTATCATTTGCATTGTAATGAAGTAAAAGTTATATTTGTTACAATATGCTTTTCCAATGACGTGTATTGGCATGTGCCGAGGATTCGTCATTGTAGTCTCGTGGGTGACGGTATTGAGGAAATATGGAAATTGGTGAATCAATTCCTACTAATATTATAACTGGGAAAGTAACTCTATCTGTTGCCTTTTGTCGGCTTAACGGCTGAAAGGGTTTCGATGACATTGGGCAGACGTATCTATCATGCCCTGGGTAAGGATATAGGATACTTTTTGTATCGGTAGTACGTCCCCAGGGGGTAATTTCTGACCCTCTCGCGGGTGAAACCGCAGGCAAAAGCTAGTCCTATAAACTTAACAAAATGTGGCAGCCCCTAGATTTAGCACAAGTATACCTAGTTTTAGCTGAACATCAAAGAAACGATGGATGGATTGTGTGAGGAATGATATGAAAGATAAAGAAGTAAATGATAGCGTGACAGTTGACAGAGGAGAATGGAAGAAAAAAATGTGTTTGCCCATCCCAACTAACATGGGGTAAGGAAGATGAAGATACCTAGTTTTTCGACCGAAAATCTGTCATTTTTTGGTATGCAGTTCTGCACTCAAGAACTCCTTGTATAGCCCCGCTGAAATCGCTTTTTTAATTACTTATCGATTATGACAAGATATCGTCTTTTTAGGCATTACATGATTGCTGACGAATAAATAAATTATACAAAGTAAAGTGCCTAATAGTACACCCACATTTCGCGCATCGTGCGAGCCTATTGCCATAAATCGGGCACAAATCCAGACTCCGTGGCTACTACTAAGAAATTCCTGATGATAAACACCAATTACAATTTGCCCGACCCGGGAATTGAATCCAGGACCTCTTGCTCAGCAGTCGCAATTGCGACCACTAGACAAACGAGGCAGCTACATAAATGACATTGACATAAATTATTATACTTGTCTATACTATACTAATACTAGCTGTGCCCCGCGATCTTCATCCGCGTGAAATTAGCGGTGTGAAATAGACTTTACGACCTATTCTCATACATACCAAATATACTTAAAAAAAATCATAAAAATCGGTCGAGCCGTTTCGGAGGAGTGCGACCACAAACACCGTGACACGAGATTTTCATATATGTATAAGAAGATTATAAAGTAAAATTGGTATATTTGTAAGTTTGGATGGAGGGAATAATCTTCGGAACTCCTGATCCGAAACCGAAAATTCTTTCACTAATCGAAAGGTACGTTTTCCCCAAGTGGCATAGGCTATATTTAAAACGTTCCCGTGGAATAATTTCCGACCATAACGTGATCGAAACGGCGGGCAATAGCTAGTTTGTTTTTCTTAGGACCAAATAATTTTTGTACTGTATAATACGATTGTTTCCGATGTTTGCCGATGCACAATATTTATTCTGCAGCTCTGGACAACTACCTACAATAAGTTTACTGAATCATATTTTTTCCTTGTATTGGTCTACACGTGTCGCTATAAGATGAGATTTAATTATGTATAGCACGTCATCGCTACGTCGGCGTCGTAAGGAGGTCGGTAGTAGTATTTATTGTTGTCATTATAGTCTATGATAGGGGTGCATCTATACAAATAAATAAAATTGAAGTATCTGTTTGTGATATTAAAATAACAGCTTTTTACTGAATCCATATATACGGCAATGAAAATATAGACGGCACTTATAACAAAAACACTTTTTTTTCAATTTTTGTCTGTCTGTTTGTTCTGGTTAATCTCCGAAACAGCTGGATCGACTTTTACTGGGAGGTAGCACATGTTATAAGGTCTAACTTAGGCTACTTTTTTTTTTTTTTGTTAATTAGTGTTCTGTGCAAAAAAAAATTAAAACCTTATAATTATTAACAAAATCCGATTCAAAAAGGGAAGTCATATTTTTTTATAATAATTTCAACGAAACGAAGGTCACGGGCAACAGCTAATTTTAAATAAAAAGTGTTGCAACAGTCAGTAGATGGGTGGGTACATGGATAGATGGATAGAAACACATTTTTGTTGGTACTTGTTGTAATTTGTAATCTGTTATACTGGGAGTGCATTTTTGATCAGCAATAAATTTAAGCAACGCTTGCCGAGGTTGGTCCGTGGATGGGTGACCGTCCATTACATACTAAGTTATTTCTGTACCTCGGAGAGCACGTTAAGCCGTAGTCCAGACTGTCATTTGCAGATCTTTGACAGTCGTTACGGGTAATTAGTGGACCGAAAGTCTGACAACTAGTTTTACCAGGGGGTATCGCATTACCCAGTACTAACTGGGTTGTGAAGGTCAGATAGGCAGTCGCTCCATGTAAATAACTGGTATTTAGCTGCATCCGGTAAGACTGGAGGCCGACCCTAACATAGCTGTGAAAAGGTTAGGCAAATGATGATTTATCGCTACAGATGTCCCACAAAAATCAGTGCAACAAAAATTGAAGCAACTTTAATCGATTATCATATAATTGAGGCAGTTTACATAGACTCACTTTGCTTAGGTGACGTAATTTAGTTTCTGCCGACCACCCTATGGGAAAAAGGCTTGAGCTTATGTTTGTATATAGAGTATCTAGCTTTTACCCACGTCTTCACTCGCGTTAATTTATAACTTTACAATCAACTCGGGTTGTACTCTACTTGTAATAATATAATTTAATCACGATTCGAAAGACACGTGGCGCCATCTTATATCATAAGAACGTTATTGTTGTTTTCTCGGGAACAGTACTTTTTTCGCGATGAGAATTTAAGATACGCAGTGCAGCGCAGCTTTTTTCACTCTCTATTGCAATCATACATATCGGTTCGGACGTTTCCAAGAAAAATTAAAAAAAAATGTAAGTATGTAAAATATCTAGGCTAGGCAGATAATGATGACACGCCGATTCTATGAATTGCTAATAAAATGCTTTTTTTCCTTATTTCAGACTATGCAGTTTAGACAGAATCCACAAATCGGAGAAGATAATATCAATCTTACCACAAAATCACCAACGTCGCCTCGAAAAATACAAGACTTACCTCGCGAAATTCAAGAAATGTCTCGACATAAACAACAGTGTGGTGCACCTAATTATAAAAGACGTTGACACTATGTTCGAAAACGTTGACCATACGGTTACGGACATTTCTGGGACAAATGGGACAGAAAGTTTTGGGTGTAATTATAATAATTGTGAGATCGCGTCGCAGAAACAGCATAAAATGCAGCATGATGTTGAAAAGGTATGTGGTTTTTTTTTGGAATGGGTTGAATTACGAACACAGCCCTTAGTGAAAGGGAGAAAAAGTATTTATTAGACTTGCACAAGATAAAACAATGAAACAAAATTAAATAAAAAGACAAAAAAAAAGTTGACTGGTAGAGAATGCCTTGTGGCATTAAGTCCGCCTATGTACCACTCTTGTACATGAAGTTTAAATTTAAAAAAAAAATCTTATTTAACACATACATACATTAAACTAAATTGGTCCTGTCATCATTCTCTTGTCAATTCATTTGAGGTCTGCGCAGCATGTCTTCTTCCATACTTCTCTATTACTCGTCATCTCATCAGTCACCTCATTTTTTGCCATATCATTCTTCACACAGTCCATCCATCGTTTCTTTGGTCTTCCTCTACTCTTATACCCATCCACATTCACACTAAGAACTTTCCTCTCGACATTGGTCCTAAATTGGTCCTGTTCGACGCTAAAAGGACCCCTATCTCAGCATGGTGCTGTAACATCCAAAAATGTCAAAGCACTGACATTCTGATAAGTCATGAGGGTGCTGTCTTATTGTTATTATGGGCTATACCATATGGTTGGCAGTTATGCCGTATGGCGGAGTTGTCATAGGTCACATCAATCGACTGTACCAAAGAGGTTCATGTAAGCTCAAGAAGTTGATTTTTCCTTGAAGCTTTCCTTGATTAATTTTCCTTCTAGGAAAATGTATGTTGCCTATAAGGTGCAGTTTTGCATCCTGGTCAAATTCAAGGAGGTATCTATGCTAATGATTCTCGACCCAAATCAATAATAAAATGGGTAGGTATTTATTTAATTTTTTTTTCTTATTTACGTACGGAAATCTTTGATACAAATAATTGAATGCTTATTATCTTATGCAACACTATCTCCCGTATATATAAAGTTATAAACTAGTCAAAGTGTATTGTAACAGCCGCTCGGGTTGATCTTAAGGTTAAGCCGCGCTTGCCTAGGTTGGTCCGTGGATGGGTGACCGACTATTACATACCGAGTTTCCTTCATGCATCGGAAAGCACGTTAAGCCGTTGGTCCCGGCTGTCATTTGTAGATCTTCGACAGTAGGTACAGGTTACAGGTACGGACAGGTAGTGAGTGGCCCGAAAGTTTGAAAACCAGTCTTACCAAAGGGTATCGTATTACCCAGTACAAACTGGGTTGTGGAGGTCAGATAGGCAGTCGCTCCATGTAAAATACTGGTATTCAGCTGCATCCGGTTAAACTGGAAGCCAACCCCAACATATTTGGGAAAAGGCTAGGCTGATGATGATCTATAAAATCTGGAAATATTGCTCCAAAAAAGTACTCTATTGACGGTTTACATTACCTGCGTGCATTATTTGTGTGCCTTTGACATTAATTGATTGGATCTGACATTTATTTATTTCTCATATTTTTTAGCCAAAGTAGTTAATCTGCCTGTAAAAGTGAAAAATGTTTGATTGTAACAAATAGGGGCAATGACCTGAAATAAATGAATTTTATTTTATTTATTTATTATGGCGACTACGACGTTAACACTTGACGAAAATTTGTTACAGGTACAATCAGTTTTAAAAAACATAGTTCGCGATTGGAGCGTCATGGGTGCCGCGGAGAGAGAGCAGTGTTACAAGCCTATACTGGACGAGATGGAGGAGCGGTTCTCGTTGGACGAATACAGGTAAGGTGTTAGGAAATAAACTAGCTTTTGCCCGCGGCTTCGCTCGCTTTGATTAAGAATTTGACAATCAATTCGGGTTGTACTCTGCTTGTTATAATATAATTCAATCATGTTTCGGAAGACACGTGGCGCCATCTGTTATCATAAGAACGTTATTTCAGTTTTCTTCGGAAACAGTACTTTTTTCGGGATGAAAGGTACCCGCCGCCCGACAGCGTCCACAAAGTCCTTATAATATCCCACAGGTTATTTGATTTCAACCATAATCCACGTAGGTATTACGATACTAATTAAAACGCAAAATACGCGCTTTGACGTGGAGTTGCGGAAACCAGCCCGTTATACAATACAATACAATATGATACTAACCAATACGTGATCAACCTTCAGAATATTCCATTTAAATTCAGACTCATTAAAGCGGTCGGTCTATACATATTTTTGACTTCGCCGTCCGGCTATGTAAAATAATTCCGACACCAACGTGAAAAAAAAATCTCTCTATTAATTTATTATTTTATTCTCTATTATTGACGGCACGGTTGGCGCTGTGGCTAAGCGATTGGCTGCTGCGCTGCGTGTCGCGGGTTCGATCCCCGCACGGAAAAAATATTTCTATGATCTACAGGTAGTTGTTCCGGGTCTGGCTGTTCGTGTATGTGAGTTTTAAATGTTTGTAAACGCACCCACGATACAGGAGAAATTCCTAGTGAGGGGCAACGTTTTTTTAAAAAAAATACATTATTTTTTCTTGTTTTCCAGCGACCGCTCCCAAGTCCGCATACTAGTCCCGGGCGCAGGCCTAGGCCGCCTGGCCTGGGAGGTGGCGGCGCGCGGCTACACGTGCCAGGGCAACGAGTTCTCGCTGTTCATGCTGTTCGCGAGCAACTTTATACTCAACAGATGTACTGAGGTGGGTCCTAGGCAAATGAGCCATACAGGGTAGAAGGGACACCGACGCGAAAACGGTTACCACGTAATCAGTATATCATTCTGAGCCCCCAGAAATTTTTCAAAAAAAATGTTATAAAAAAAAAAATGCTGTTTCCTACAAAAATGCAATACCTACACGGTCAAAATGCTACTTTTGGACAATTACTTTTCCTACATACTTAACAACACGCCTGTAATCCGTGAAGAGCTAGGCAGAGGAGTAGCTAATAGTACACCCACATTTCGCCAGTTATGTTTGAATCCCATGTAAAAGGGGACGAGCCAATAACCATCAACCGGGCACAAATCCAGACTCCGTGGCAGTTACTGAGAAATTCCGGATGGAAAAACTCAATAACCTTTGCCCGACCTGGGAATCGAACCCAGGACCTCATGCTCAGTAGTCGAGTTTGCGACCACCGAGGTAGTCCTAGCTAGAGTGAAAGAGCATTACTTTTCCTCTCAATTATGATTTATTATATGTTTTTATTAGTTTATGTCTTAGTATTATGTATTTATTTAAGTATAAATTCATATTTACTTACATGTGTATTTATATATAATATTTTAGGTTAAGTTAGGTAAGGCACATAAACACGTTATTCTCTTCCTTTTCTCACACACTATTTGTCTACATTTCTTTTCATTTGTCCTTTTGCAGGTCTGCTGGCAGAAATTTCTTAAGAAATAAGCAGTACCTATGTACTCATATATTATAATGTTATTTGCCTGTGTTATCTACTGTGTACATAAATAGTAAAATAGATAAATAAATATTTTTCTAATTTCCATATTTAACTATTCCAGATAAATAAATACACTGTCCACCCGTGGGTGCACCAGTACGTGAACAATATAACCTGTGAACACCAGCTGATATCCGCCAAGTTCCCGGACGTGTGTCCGTCGGGCAACAGACCTAATCACAACTTCTCTATGACGGCCGGCGACTTCCTCAAAGTAAGAGCTTAATCCTTACTCCTTACTTATCTTACTAATATTATAAATGCGAAAGTTTGTGAGGATGGATGTTTGTTACTCTTTCACGCAAAAATTTCTGAACAGATTTGGATGAAATTTGGCACATAGATATTTTATTAACATACACCGTGACTTCGTGAAAGTCGTCTTACAAAGGTGGTCCACTCAATGTGCCCGACATAAAATAGCTCTAGGCGCGTTTTTTTTATTACCTACCGTAATAGGTACAAAGAAAAATAAATAAACATTAGAAAAAACTATGAAGTCTTACAAAGGTGGTCCACTCAATGTGCCCGACATAAAATAGCTCTAGGCGCGTTTTTTTTATTACCTACCGTAATAGGTACAAAGAAAAATAAATAAACATTAGAAAAAACTATGAAACATCCTGTTAATGATGTTTACGTGTCAAACGGGAGAATATACCTACCCAGCGCTCGAATGCAGTAGATCATCGCTCACAACATCGTTTTAACTACGTCATGCTTCATAATATTGAATAATATTTTTAGTTTTAAATTATTAAAATCTGGATACATGAAGTTAGCTGCCGTTGTAAGACGACTAAAAAGTCACGGTGTATAGGATACTTTTTATCCCGGTAGTATGATCCCGTGGGACAATTACCGACCTTTGTGCAGGCGAAGCCGCGGGCATAAGCTAGTAATATTATAAATGCGAAAGTAAGTTTGTTTGTTTTTGTTACCTTTTCACGCTTAAACCACTGAACCGATCATCCTGAAATTTTGCATATACGTTTTCAGGTGTACAGAAACCGACATAGGGTACCTTTCATCCTGAAAAAAAGTACTGTTCCCGAGGAAAACTACAACAACTTTCTTATGATAATAGATGGCGCCACGTGTCTTTCGAATCATGATTGAATTATATTATTACAAGCAGAGTACTACCCGAGTTGATTCTCAAGTTATAAATGAACGCCAGCGAAGACACGCGATGTCGCGTGATGTGACGTGTTAAACTAAAGTTTTCATTCAAATTACAGGTATACACAGAAGCAGATGAATGGTCCTGCGTAGCGACCTGCTTCTTCATCGACTGCGCGCCCAACGTCATCGAGTTCATCGAAAGAATATACATGATACTACAGCCTGGGGGCTACTGGATCAACCTGGGCCCCCTGCTGTACCATTATAGGTAAGCTATAAAAGTATGCTCTTCGTGTTTCCGAAGATAGACGATGTTTGCCGAAGCGCAAGCATTCCCTGGGTGATCTGTAGCTATGTACATCGAGGTTATTGAGAGAATATACATGATACTACAGCCTGGAGGCTACTGGACCGACTTGGGCCCTCGCTGTACCACTATAGGTAAGCACACACAGTATAACTAGAAAAGGTATGCTCTTCGTGTTTCCGAAGATAGACGATGATTGCCGAAGCGCAAACATTCTCTGGGTGATCTCCCAAGTAGCACAAAACTGCATTATAAGATGTCACAAGAGGTAACATCGGTAACTTTAGCACTTATGAAGAGTTACTACAGTACACTCGACCTGCAATAAGTGAAAAGTGAGCTTTCACCTGAATAAGAACGTTATTATGCGTCACGGAGACCACACTGTAACGCTTGCAGCGTTAATATAGGTAACAAGTTCAGTATTATACAGCTTTAAGCAATTTAAAGGATTTTTGTGGACTTTAACTAAGCTATATTCTGAATTGAAGACCACAACTGTACCCTTAGACCACTTGCATTTTAAGAAAGATCACGTGAGCTGCTATAATGTAATCAGTTATTCTGTGGCTTCAAATAACAAAGATATAATGCCTTTTGCTGCACACAGTGGAAATTGTGTAATGTTAATCAGCTTGTTACACGCAATCGTATAATAGCTCTTATAAAGCCTACATGATTACTATGGGTGAACATTATATGATGCTAAGTTAAAGCAAACTGCTCTATATTAGCTCACATGTTATCCATAATCTCAGTGAGAGCTGAATACTTGTACTATCGTTGACAATTAATCTACTAGTGCCGTTAAATAAGACCTTGAAGACTTCTTTATTCAGCGCTTCGTAGGTAAGTAGCTAATTGCGTCGTTTAAGATATTGTGATATGTGGAAATATAGAAAAAGGACTGGCGGAATACGCCGAAAATTTCATGCAGAATATTTGAGGATTCTGAACAGAAATAAAGATGATACAGTGAACATTGAACAGGCTACACGTTTTGTAAATAATGGTCCAAGTGTGAATGTAATTTTAGAACGGGAGGGTTCCGTATTCGAAAATGTTGGTGTAAAAGCATGTGCAGATTTAGATGGACAAAACTCTTCAAGTATACAGCGAATGGTAAAAGATAGTGGTAACGTATTGTGCAGTAATGACAATGAATATAGATGGGCAGATAGATCTAACTTTACCATTTGAAATTCACCGTTCAGTGCGGAACCTTTTTTTAGCCTATTGGAAAGCATCAGAATTTAGATCTTTCTTTTACTATCTCAGCTTAGTTATTCTGCGTGATGTTTTACCAGCTACTGCGTTTTCACACTTTTTGTTGCTCTACTGCGGAATAACCATTTGTTCCAGTGAAGCTCACCATTATTTGTTACCAGTGTCTGAAGAACTTTTGAGACACTATGTTAAACATCATAAAGATTTCTATGGAGCGGCATATGTAACAAGTAATGTCCACAATTTACTGCACGTTACTGCTGAAGTTAAAATGTACGGAGCACTAAATACTTTTAACGCGTATCCATTTGAGAACAAATTATATAATTATGATCAAGCAAATGCTCAGGGTTGGCAAAAATCCACTGTCACAAGTGGCCAAAAGGTTAATTGAAGATGATGAGAATTGTGTAAAAAATACTGACCTAGAGAAAAACCATCCATCCATTCGATCCATTTATCTCGAGGAGTAAAAAAAACATCCCCATTTTAAATTATCAAGATTTTAGATTATCTTCAAAAACAGAAGACAGATATTTATTCACAGTACATAATGATATTTTCGAAATAAGTTCGATTGTTGAAGAACTTAATCTTGTGTCCATAAAAGGTTACCGGTTAAATAGCAAAGAGGATATTTTTGAATATCCTATCAAATCTTCTCGTCTTGGTATATACAAATGCTTACAAATTGGCGATACTACTATGGTTGTTTTAGATCCCAAAGAAGTAAAATTCAAATTAGTTTGTATTCCTCATGGAGAATTTAAGTATTTTATTCCATTAATACATACAATGTAAGAAAATAAAATACTTGAGGTACTGAGTATTTTGTACTTTTATTTATTATTTACATCCTTTCCACATAAGAATATATCACGTCCAAATGAAATCACAAAAATTCTGAAAAGAAAAACAATTGATAATTAAATAGGTATAATGTACGTAATTTCTTTTTTACCTATCTACTGTGTATAGACTGTCCCATCCCAACGCTCCATGCATAAAACTAAATAAGATGTACCAACTGTAATTAGTTTACGATTGAAATAATACGTCTGTGCACGAATGAAAGTAAAAATAAGTCCAATCCGCGATACACACCCGACTGCGGTCCGTCGCACGTCAACTGATAGAATAGCGAGGCGAGGTGTGTCAAAGGCGAGGAGGGGGGGTGCTCCCGCGCCTCACCTCACAGGCGAACATTACACGGTCATGCAAGCGTCAATCATTTCCATCAATCATGAATGATGGTTGAATGACGGAATCGTATCGCCTACAATTTTCGTCAATCATCGCATTAGACGGTAGGTTTTTCGTCAATCAAAATTTTGTCTGTGGCAAAACTGACAGCAAAACTTATCGTGTAATGTTCGCCATAGACTCATACTCTGACTGAACTTAGATCGCGCGCATACTGTAGGTACTTAGGTACCTTACCTAAGTTTTTCATTTCACAATGACCACACTGTTTAAAAGCCTGAGCTTTTAAAAAGTTTTACCTAATTATGTCTAATTTGGTCGAGAAAACTTTGGTACTTACTAGGTATATGATTAACATACACTAATCCAAAAAATATAGGATGATGATGATTAGGCTTAATCCGCGGATCCCAAAAATCCCAGCAGAGTTTATCGGTTCACTGATAATCACCTACAGTTATTTGCGTACATGTTACCCACTATCAAGCTTTACATGAATCTGTAGCTGACTTGTGTAACACAAGAACCACTCTTAACAGCTCGTTACTGATTCATGTACCACGAGTGGACACTTAAACAGCTCATGCCGTTTGATTGTGGTTAGTACGGTACACATTGCTTGTCTGCCATTTTTAGATTCTAACCTATATATACAATATAAAAACAATTTGTTTTTGTTTAGTAAACGAAAATAACAACAGAATTTGAATAGAAAATGTAATGATTTTATACGTAAACAGCTTATTGTCAAATTACAAAGGAAAAATAAAAAGACTTATTTTTTATAATACTATCATCAACCTATTTTATACTATAATGTTCAAGTAAACAGTGATATTTTGAGAGCGCGTTAAAATATTCGTCTATAATTATATAGTATTCGACAATAAACTCTCTTTCCCATTCGAATTTCATGCACATGGAGGAAATACAAAGTTTACCTTACCGATAAATATTTGCCTATTTCCCACAAACACTTTACAAAATGGTTCACACAAAACATATCAAATAATATTAAGTAGTAGGGTGAAAATTATTCACAATTTTGCCACTTGTGAATTGTCAGCTCCATAAATGAGTTACTAATATCCTGGAGTGTATTTTGTGCTGAAAAATAGGTAACGAGTACTCTATTATTCAGCCCTTGTGGTGTATAAAAGGTAACACATATCCTGATAATCAGTCATTATTCAGCTCTTGGGGCGACTGTTACCTTTAATAATGCTCAAATAACGCTGATATAGTGCAACCAGCTACATTATTCAGCTAACAGCTGTTTAATTTGTGCCCAAATCAGAGTTATATCAGCTGAGTAGGCGCCTCTAACGCTCTTATTCAGCAGGTTTATTCAGCTGAAGATTTCATTGTGAACAGTGATTCAGCTACTATTCAGCGCTTCTGTGCTACTTGGGCTGTAGTGTGTACATCGAGGTCATTGATAGAATATTATTGAGAAAATTAATGTAAAACTATTTGTATGATTGCCAAAATAAGATGATTACCAAGTGTGCAGAATGAGTGGCAAGCGGACCATGCGACAGTGAAGTTTATTTCTTAAATTATTTACAAAAAGAATGAATGAATTAAACATAATTATGTTTTTTTTGCAGTGACATGCCCACGGAGAACAGTATCGAGCCGCCTTACGACATACTACTGGAGATTATTAGAGATATAGGATTTGACATATTGGTAAGTTTATTCAGTTTTTTATAATACTAAGGAGGCCGTGTTATACACCGTGACTTTTTAGTCGTCTTACAAAGGTGGTCCACTCAATGTGCCGACATAAAATAGTTCTTGCCGCGATTTTTTTTTTTACCTGCCGTTATTGGTACAAAGAAAAATAAATAAACATTAGAAAAAAATATGCAACATCCTGTTAATGATGTTTACGTTTCAAACGGGAGAATATACCTACCCAGCGCAGTGAGTCCAGTAGATTATCGCTCACAACACGATGTTTTAACTACGTCATGCGTCATAATGTTGAATAATATTTTTATTTTTAAATTATTAAAATCTCATAAATAGGTACCTATTTTTTTTATGAATGCTTAGTAGTCATTGAATACATGAAGTGGGCTGCCGTTGTAAGACGACTAAAAAGTCACGGTGTATTTACTACACAAATTATAGTGAAAAGCGACAGTACACAATCAGCGTTAATAGTCAGCGGGACTCATTCACGCATTATTCATATAACATTAGTTACGTGGTAGTTAAATACAGTCAATAAACCATCATCTTTGGCTATCCGTGACTTGTCATTCAAGCTAACAATCGAGGTACCCAAAAATATATAATAGTCTACCAGCAGCTATTAGAAATAAAGAGTGTCTGGGATCCTTTAAGAGGTCTTTGTTTAAATTTCTTTTAGATAGATGTTACTACTCCATCACTGAATTTACTACTGATAAACAGAGGTATGACGATTCTGACTCGCCAATTAAACACTTATGATTTTATTTATTGACTAAGTATAATGTTCCTATTTATCTAAAATTGTAATGACATGTTTACCTAACTGACATATGTATTTTAAATTGAATTTTTATTTTTTAATGTAATTTATTGACATCCCACTTCAATTGTAATTGTTTGTTTATATTAATTTTGTTCGCCATTTTGTACGCCATATATTGGCAAAACATAGTGCACATATTTTAGACAATATACTATCTGTAACCATACCTGTGTTTAACAAAATAAATGATTGATTGATTGATTGAGGTGTGTGCGACCCATTCAGCAGCGCATACAATACATAAGTTTAGATTTGTTCCCGATTGATGCTATTACTAGGAACTTAAACAGAACTGCCGAAATATAATATTTAGGGATTACAGGCGTGATGTTATGTGATGAGTTTCGTAATGAAAATATTATTATTATGTCCACAGAAAGAGCAAACGGGCGTTAAAACGAAATATGCGCAGAACCCTCACTCAATGATGCAACACGAATACGACTCGGTGTTCTTCGTGTGTCGCAAACCCTACTGTATGTAACCACATACTTATATACGATATACTTTACGTTATTTATTATATAAAACGTTTTATATACAGTAGACTACTTTAAGACGGTAAGAAGATTAAAATTAGAATGTATGGAATTTTTGTCCATTTTTTGTGGGTAACTGTTGCGCCACAGTTGCGCGATTTAGTGCAGAAAGGTTTTTGAAAATCATAGCTGGCAACGTTGCAATATGTGTATGGAAATGTGCTATTATTATCAAAAATGTTATTGTGTTACAATTAGTGATTAAAAATTGTACTTTCAACAGCAACTTAATTGCATAATCCAGGGCAATATTGGTCTTTTTTGATGTCAAAGCAACATTTAGCAATGCCTCTTTTGCACACCATATTGAGTAAAACTGAGCAATTTATTAAACTATATTACTCCGCTACCTATCAAAATAATCCTTGAGCAAATTGCCCGCGTTGCTAGACACATGTTTGTACCAAAATCATGTTGATAACAACATTACGCAACTTTTGTTGATCATTGTGTGTGGATATAAGCAACTGTTTCATAAAAGTCGCGCCACAGTTGTCCCACTATCGAAATAAGCACAAAACCTTTATGTGGATACTACTTTTAGTTATGTATAGCTACATAGTACATAATATACGTTATTTATTATTATTATATAGGATGACTGGTAATTAGTGACCGATACTTAAACACGTGATTGTACTCATGATAACAAACAACTTTCCCAAAAGATTTTTTTTATACACACACTTTTATCACAATAACACAACAGCCGTATGAAACTCGTGCGCGAGCGCCTGTGACCTATCAGCTGTTAGCCGTTTAAAAAAAATGTTTCTTTGGGAAAGTTGTTTGTTATCATGAGTACAATCACGTGTTTAAGTATCGGTCACTAATTACTAGTCACCCTATAAATATGAACATATAGAAGGATGAACGATTCAGAAATAACGGTTTGGGGAAGTATCTCATTTTATTTTCATCTATGACTCGAGGGGTCGAGGGGTCGCAAGCGCATGTGGTCCTGGATACGATTTCCGGGTCGGGCAAAGTGTTAGTGGGTTTTTCCATCACGAATTTCTCAGTAGCAGCCACGGAGTCTGGATTAGTGCCCGGTTGATGGCAGTAGGCTCGACCCCTATTACATGGGACTTAGAACATAACTGGCCTTCCCTCCCCCCTTCGGGGATTACAGGCGTGATGTAATGTTATGTTGTATTCATCTATGTCGTCCCCATTCTGACTTATTCTTACTTTCGTTTTGGTCGTCAAAATCAATACTGATGGTTCCCAAAACCATTCTTTCAGAAATAGTTGTTTTAGAACAGTGATACCATGTTTTGGCCACCAAATGGTGCTGATATACGTCATCGATGTTTGAACGAATTCGATATATTATGCTTTAAACAAAACGTCGTAACGACTAAATTGTGGGCGTGGCGCCGGACATGGATACTGATTGATCAGACATGTCCGTAGCCGCATCAGCTAACTGTCCATTAATTTAAAAAAAAATGGGTATACAAGGTGTAAACGGGCCCTTTATATTAATAAAATGAATGCTTAAAAACGTCATTGTACTCTTGATAACAAACAACTTTCCCAAAGAAACATTTTTTTTAACGGTTAACAGCTGATAGGTCACAGGCGCACTCGTGCGAATTTCATACGGGTATTGTGTTATTGTGATAAAAGTCTGTGTATAAAAAAATGTTTCTTTAGGAAAGTTGGTTGTTATCGTGACTAGAATCACGTGTTTAAGTATCGGTCACTAATTACCAGTCACCCTATATACGAATATGCCTAAACATAAGTATCATGTTCTTAAACAACGGGGCAGCTGAAAGCCATGTATATCCAAAAGATCTCTACGCCACGTGAAAAAAAAGAAATAGGACAGTATAGTAGAGATTACTGGTCAGTAAAGTGTGAGGTCAGTAATATTACTGTTATGTTGGCGCTACACTTGGCAGATCTGCACGCATAGCATGACTACCGTAGAAACGGGTTTTGTTGACGGAAGAATCGACAAAATGACAGATCAACAAAAGAAATCTGTCATTTTGTCGATAATTCCGTCGACAAAACCATTTTCTACGTTGATCTGTCATTTTGTCGATTCTTCCGTCGACAAAAAAAAACCCGTTTCTACGGTGGTCATGCTACGCGTGCTAGGCAAATATTCGCTTTCTACGACAAAGTGAACTTTATCTCAATAGACATAAAGAACAATTTGCTTCGGTTCAATATCGCGAAAATTTTGACAAATACGCCATGTGTAATGCCAGCATTACAGTAAATAGCTCTCAATGTAATATTTAATGTTTTGTAGCCAGTATGTTGGTTACGGACGGACAGATCTACCGGAACCGAGTATCGAAAAGGAGGTTATGATTTATTATTATGAAAAAAGATGCGTCAATGGGCACTATCCAAGAAAAAAAAACAAAAATTAACTAAAATATGTATTATATTTTAACTACAAAAAAATCAAAATAAACAGTAAACTTATACTCTCACTTACGGGATATCTTCCGTGATTGTTCATTATTTTGAGCTCCCGATATTTTGAACAATGAACAATCACGGAAGATATCCCGTAAGTGACAGTATAAGTTTAGTTGTAAACCGTGAAAGCTTAAAACAGTGCTTGAATAAACAGTTTTTTTTTTACCTTAAGAAACTAATTTGAATATTTTTGAAATTCAATGGCAAGTTTAATTTATATTAAATTTTGAAGTTGTCTGATGACGTCATCACTGGAAAAGATTCCTTTGCTCATTCAACAGTTTAATACGTGAGTGACCTCTAATCTCATGAAGCAAAGGGCTAGTTTAGACACGCGGGAACCGCGCGATTGCGACATCCATACCTGAACGCAGGCTTAAGCATATCATTCGTCGTATCAATTTCGTGACGAAGGTTTCATACAGTTTGATTGAAAAGAGTGTCCATGGAGTTTCTTGCCCATTCTTCTCCATAGAGATCTACGCTTTGGAATGGGCAACTACAGTACTTTCACTAGTTATTATGCCTTGTGTCTGGGACTGTAGCTTCGCCTTCTTTGTTTTTCTGACATTCAAAAGTGCCTGTTATGGTCTTTTTGAAATAAATGCTTTGAGTTTGAGTTTGAGTAGTCTTCAAAGGGTCAATACTTTCAAAGTTGGTGCATAACTTACCCAATTAGCCAGAAATTAATCGACACCTTTTAAACCACTATCTTAATAATTCAGTAAATCTGTCCATCCGTGTACTAACACATAATATAACTTTATTATTTAAGTAGCTTCTTATTTACGAACACTAGTACATAAGGTTTTATCACAAAGTATTTTTTGTTTAAATTCTTGTGAGTCACTTAAATACGGTCTGGAATTTCTTCAAGATTTTGGAAAGTCTAGTTTTAAAATCCAAGTCTATCTGGCCCTGCAGTCTCGACATTAGATAGCGACAAAAATCTGTCGCTAAGTCGTATCGTTGTTAAATTCCTTTAATCGATTTTCTACTTTATTTCGAAAGCATAAGGTTGAAAATCTAATAAAGAAATTTGACATCGATTACACTTAACGACCGATTTTTGTCGTTATAATTGTCGAGACTGCAGGGCCTGGAGAGTAGTCTACATACAGCATGTTGTATTAGACAGGTGTTTTAAGGTTTTTTCCTTGAATATGACCACACTTTTCTGGTACTTCGCTGTATACAGGGTGGAAGGGACGCCACGTCTAAAACGGATTCCACGTGTTCAGTACATCATTTTGAACCCCCCCACATAGAAATATATCGTCGGTTATTTAAAAAAAACAGCTGTAACACGGTCAAAATGTATAACATCAATTTTGTCTTTTTACTAGCTTTCGCCCGCGGCTTCGCTCGCGTTAATTTCGAATTTGACAAACAATTCGGGTTGAACTCTGCTTGTAATAATATAATTCAATCATGATTCGAAAGATACGTGGCGCCATCTATTATCATAAGAACGTTATTGTTGTTTTCCTCGGGAACAGTACTTTTTTTCGGGATGAAAGGTATCCTATGTCCGTTTCTGTACACCTGACAACGTATATGCAAAAATTCAGGACGATCGATTCAGTGGTTTAGGCGTGAAAAGGTAACAAACAAACTTACTTTCGCATTTATAATATTATAGAAAGGATTTAAAAATGCGTTTAAACATTTGGACCGTGTAACAGCCGTTTTTTTTTTTAAAATAACCAATGAAAAATTTCTATGTGGTGCTCAGAATGATGTACTGAATTCGTGGTAACCGTTTTAGCGTCAGTATCCCTTCCACTTTGTGACACGAAAACCTGACTACTATTTTTGTGTCTGGCAAGAATTATTTAATAATCGCCCCGGCGAAAGCGACTGAAATGTAATAGTTTTTTTAATGAGGAGGTTTAAGGCCTAATATTGTGGGCACATTAATACATAGTTATATGATACCCTGCACGCGTAGCATGACCACCGTAGAAACGGGTTTCTAAGACGGAAGAATCAACAAAATGACAGATTGTGTAAAGAAATCTATCATTTTGTAGACACAATCTGTCATTTTGTCGACTCAATCTGTCATTTTGTCAACACAATCTGTCATTTTGTCGACACAAACTGTCATTTTGTCGACACAAACTGTCATTTTGTCGATTCTTCCGTCAAAGAAACCCGTTTCTACGGTGGTCATGCTATGCGTGCTGATTACCCAAAAAAAACCTTTGTACGGGTTGGGTATCGGATCAACAATACTATACATAAGATAGCAGTACTTTTCTAAATAAAAATGTCTTGTACGGCGTCCACTCTCTGGGGTCCTGATTACCGGTAGCTTGATTTTTACCCAACTGCGGCAGGACCCAAAAGGAAGGTAATGTTTTGTTTTTAGTAATTAAATGTCATATGTATTGATGTGAACATTAAAAGCCAAAATAAGAGCCGAAGCTTCATACCTTTGTATTGATACAAATGTGTTTTATATTTATCATGACAAAAATATTTCAAAGTGTGACATCGACTTTACTCGGCATTCAATTACTTGGAATATTATTCCAAGGCAGGATAAAACTATGTTATGTAAATTGAACTTTAAACAATAGTTATAAGTCACTATTTTAATGCCATCAGTTAGATTATCAAAACATATTGGACACGTATTTTTTCTTTTGTCACTTAAACGAAAAATTACCACGATACAGCGCGTTGAAATGTCGCGTGACGTCACAATTTCTGTTACTTTTTACTGTACATTGACGTCACAAGCCCTCTCTCTTGAACTTTGATGCGATGTATCGTCATCATTTTTTGATTATGTGACAAAAGAAAAAATACGTGTCCAACATTTTTTGGTGATCTAACTGACGGACTAATATTTTAGTTTTTTTTCGATGTTGTCAAATAGCCTATTGTAGCTTCAAATGATGAGTAGTGTAAATCGTTTTATGTAAATTGGACCTTAAGACAAAAGCTATAAAACTTTAATTTGTATCAATACAAAGAAACAGCAGATCGGTACGTACACACGTCCGCATTGAAGTGATACATAGTCATAATGTTCTGTAATAAATAAATAAATAAATAATAAACTAAAGTCTAAACGTAACGTAGTTGTAACGTACAAGGGGAGTCTAAAGTTGAAGTAAACGTGTTATTTTAGGGAAATTATTTAATTCTATATGGTTTTTGTGTTGACTGGCTAGAAAAAATTAAATATCTGAGATGATTAGTAAGGTGGGAAGCTTCTACGGCATCTAAACGGTGAAGGAAAACATCGTTAGGCGCGAATTACACAGAAACGGCGTAAGGTGCGGCGCAGGCGTGGAATTTATAAGGAAACGAAAGAACTGCGTGCCTACGCCGCGCCGCTTGAGTGTGATTCACGACACGTCGCCTACGTACATTTTGTATGAAAACGTTTTGAAGCGGCATCATGCCTGCGCCGCGCCTTCACCCTACGCCTTTTCTGTGTAATTCGCGCCTTAGGGAACCTGAAGATCTGGAGCATCTGACATTCAACCAGCACGGTCCGTGAGGTGCGTTACAGCCCACTCCCTCTCTTTGAGAATAGAGGTCTGATGATCTTTTAGTGTTGCAAATACAGAGATACATCATTCTTAACCCCCCTACATAGAAATTTTTCATCGGTTATTAATAAAAAAACTGCTGTTTCCTACAAAAGTGCAATACCTACACGGTCAAAATGTATGGAACAGCTGTTTTTTTTTTAAAATAACCGATGGAAAATTTGTGTGTGGTTCAGAATGATGTACTGAATACGTGGTAACCGTTTTAGCGTCGGTTTCCCTTCCACTCCGTTTAATATTGAAAATACAGGGTGGAATAGTGATGTCTGATTTTACCTTCTCGATCGTAACCTCGTGAATCGATTCGAGATTTTAATCGTATTGTATTGAATCGATCTTACTCGAACTCGGAAGATCGTATTGTAATTTTATAAAAATAATGAATAGCACAGTATGCATGCAAAATTATTTAATTTATTCTACTTAAGGTGGAAACGCCAGGGTAGCCCGCGAAATTCAAATCTCAATACGGAACAGATGATTAGAAAAAAAACTGATGAAAAATTTCTACGTGGGGGGGGGGGGGGGTCCGAATGATGTACGGTATACGTGGTAACCATCAGTGCGTCGGTATCCCATCCACCCTGTCTAGGTACTTTTCAATAACTTAATGTTCAAAATTCTGGGACACAGCCCTCTCTATGAAAAGGGACGGCCTAATCGGCTTCGCAAAGACAGTGCGGGTTGGTAAATGTCACAATATCTTCGTATGCTTCCGTATTAAAATATATTACTTTCCTAGCCAGTCAATCAAACAAAAATAATATTTGTTAGTTAAAAATATGTATTAAATTTAAAACGAGCTAATATATTATTTGTAACGGCTCGAAACAATGCTTTACTATTGAACTAATGTTTTAACGTGTAGTCTGTGTACAGACGGGCGCACATCAAGGTACCCGAAACTGTCAAATTTCCCCAATCAACCTTGAACCTAATGCTTTAGTGATAAAGTTGAAAATCTATTAAAGAAATTTGACAGATTGTAGTAGCTTGATGTGCTAGCGTCTGTACTACATTTTATGTAATATTAATTATGCTCTGTTCATTTTGTGATTTGCGACTTTTTATTGTTGGACGCTCATTCATTATTTTCAAAACTCAGTATACTGCTAAGTAATGCCTTCGAAATTGCACTTAAAAAACAAGGTTTTTTGCAATTAGCAGGTCAGTGTCAGGTTGTATGTTGATTAAAGTATGACTCGCTGCCGTAACACGGTGTAAGGGACAGCCCTCCACAAACTGTCAGGGTGCATACAGATCCTTATTTTGAATCATATTCCATCGGATTTTTTTTCTTTTTTTTTCAGTCACAATTCCTTAAAATTACATTCCCTGTACGCAGCACTCCATTTATGTAAAAAATACGGCTAAAATAAAAAATCTAACAATGGATGTTGAAATACACTAACGAACGACGCGTGAAATCGGCTGTTCACTTCCTGCCTAGCTACAGAGTTCATCGAACTCGTCGTCGCGCTTACCGTTCGCTACGTGCGTTTTGCCATGGTAACGATACGCGTATGAGGAAATAAAACAAATCAAGTTTATTGAATTCCCATAACATTCCTGAAATAATTTCTTGTACCGGTCATCTTAGTATGATATATACTGAATTCACCCCATCAGTCTGCGGAGGGCTGCCCTTACACCCTGTATTTTGTTTAACATACATACAGCTTGCAAATTGCAAAAAACGTAAGAAAAATTGAATTTCGCAGGTACCCTGGCGCTTACACCTTAATTAATAAGGGTCGGTTCATATCTGACGGATGATGCGTCGAGCGTATCATCGGTCGCGTCTATTCGGTCGAATGGGTCGGTTCATATCAAACGGAAAATGCGTCGAGCGTATCATCCGTCCTGCCACTAGTCAGTTTCTACGTTTAGCATCTACAGAGCGGTTGTGTTGTGTGATATTGAATTTTAAAATGAAGCCTATCGAAATAATTGCTATTTGGGAGGCTTCAGAACAAGACCGAAAAAGGAAACGTCGATATTGGGTGCATCCTTTAAATACTAAAAGAATATCAAGTGGCCAATTTAATTGTCCATATGCAACGTTAAGAAACTATCCTACAAAATTTATTCAGTATTACCGCATGTCCATAGAATCTTTTGATGAACTCCTTAAGATTGTGAAATGTTTCATAACTAAATATGTCGACCGATAATGCGTTGACGGAAACGGAATAGACGCTGTACGCTCGACGCACTAACGTATCACCGGTTGAGTGTGAACGGTCGAGTGTTTTTCTATACATTTGTCAGTTCTGGCGTTACGCGACCGATAATACGCGACGCATATTCCGTTAGATATGAACCGACCCTAAGGCTGTTTTTTTTATATGTCACGGAGTTTATCATAAAATGAACACAAGAGTATAAAATCACAATGATCTTCATTTCGATCTACATTATTTAACGTGTTATTAGTCAGATATATCTGTTGAACTGCGATTTATTTCACAGTGTGTTGACAGTGACGTCTATATGCGTCAAATATGAGTTAGAGAGAAGATAGAGAGAGAAAGAGATACACTCACAATCCATTGGTGTATTTTACAGTTATTTTATTTTTATTCGTGCTGTGGTGTCGAGATTTATTCCACAAAACTGCACACACCGCGTTTTTATAAGCGCTCTCTGTGCGACTGCGTAAAAAACGCAACATGCGTGCATCATAGAAACAAACGAAAACGCAAAAATAAGTTTAAATATTGACTTATCATAGAATAATTCATCAGAATAAACATTTTTTTTATCAACACTATATCACGAAAAGAGTAAAAAATACAACCTAAAATTGTATTATACGTATTGTATTAGTTTTTGTCCACTACTGTGATCACAAACAGTAAGTCTAAAGTATTATATAATATATGTACTGATTTAAATTTAAATAACGTTATTGGTTGCACGTTGTAAACAGTTTTATTGTGAGACTAGTGTAATAAGTAGCAGTAGGATAATTTGAAACGAATGTTTTGAGTTTTTTGTAAAAAATTGCTGGTGGTGTAAAAAAGATGTTAAAGTTTTAGTCGGGTAAAGATTAGTCCAAACCGCTTTGAGATCCGTCACTGTTTAAGATTCTGACGATATTGTGGACTGGCCGGGTTATTAAAAAAAAAAACTTCTTTATTTGCCAAATCAAAAATAAGGGTTTGACGCAGAATGTGCACTTGATGCAAAATGTGCACTTCTCAAAATGAGCATGTATTGTTTTGGTTTATTTGCTCATTTTGATAAGTGCTATTTTGAGAAGTGCACATTTTGCGAAGTGCACATTCTGCGTCAAACCCGTTTTATCCTTAAGGCCAGGGAAACATAATCAAAAACACAGTATTCGCTATCATATGCTTGCTATATTATGTAAACGCTATACTCAAGTTCTAAATTGTAAATAGTTTTTTTTCAAGTTGTCCTACTGTTTAAAACGCACTGTTGTTAATTTGTTAAGCGAAGAGATTAAAAACAATGATTTATTGGTTATTTTAATCTTTGATTCTATATTCCCTATTCCCAAACATGTTTCAGCGAAGTTAGAAGCTGAACGGAGTTCACTGGCTGGCACGGTCAGTCGGAAGGTGGTGGCGACAGGCTCGGCGTAAAATGGTTGTGACATACGGAGGGACGGATAGACAGACATAGACGGACTAGGCGAATCTATAAGGGTTCCGTTTTAGCTATTTGGCTAAGGAACTCCTAAAAAATGCGGAAATTCTTTGTTATCGCAGGAGCATAAAGCAACTGCCCCGCCTGGCGACGCCCATGCCCCAGTGCGCAGTATCTCCGTGTACAGGGGCGCCAGTCCTACAACTGTACGGTACGACAGGTGGCTCAGCGCTGTGTTGGTGATACCGTCTGCGCGAGCCGTTGTTGTTTTGAGAATGGGGGGCCTGACGGCGCAAGGCGAGAAGTGTATTGGAACCTCTTCTGAGGCTATCGGCGGGGCGAAGTATTCCCCGAGGTGTCTCTCGACTGCTGCGATGTGCTCGACATCCTCGGTCAGGTTCGGCTCGGCAAACATCTCCGCACGGTCTGCTGCGTTGTATCTCGGCGCCTCGTCGCTGAGGAGTAGCAGGCGCAGCGGAGCCGTGGTGTTCGTAAGTGTCTGCACAGCTTATCTCTCGGGCAGCTAGTGTCTTGCCACCGTTTGCGTAGGCGCCTCCTTTGGGCGGTCATCATCTGCTTCAGGTAGTGTAGGGTAGTAGGTAGTAGGTCGACTTCTTTGGCAGATATCAGGTAACAAGTCTGGTAAATACCTGCTAAGCTACGTCATTCTATAAAGCGTGATTTTTTAAAATTAGTAAGGGCTAGTGTATGATGATGATTCACCTCCTCAAATGCCAGGCACTTTGTGTGGTGGAAAAGCCCGCCAGACACCTTTAGAGTATATTATAATTTATCGTAATTTACCATCATTGACATGCATGTGAAAATAAATTATTGTGGTAAATAGTGGGCAGACTTCTTTTTATCTTGGAAATAGGAATAATGAAAAAATAAAATACACGCAAACGAAGTCGGGCAAAAGTAAGTTATAAAATAAAACAACCAAACTAATCCGTCAGAGTTTTATTCAAATACTGTATAAAATATCTCCCAATCTTATTCGTGTCCTCATTAGAGTGGTTCATCTTAGCGTACGTCAAGAATTGCCGTCTCAACTTCAGTAGTTTCTGTGGGTTCACATATTGCGTGTAGCCCGCTTCTAGTATGCAGCCCGGGTGTTCTGGGAATTTGACCTCGCCATCCATGTTAAGCTGTTTGGCTTCCAGAATCTGTTTTGATATTGATTGAGTGACTTTGTCTAATTCGTAGAGGAAGTTTGTTGATGTTAATGGGGCCTGAAAGAGATGGTTGGGTGAGTTTCTGAATATAGCAGTAATCTTATCGAGGGAGATCCCGTGGCCGCTAGACCTACGTTATTTTTATAAAAGTTGAAACTTTGGTCAGTGGGTCGTTTAAGGGGCGGATTTGTAGGGGTTGAAGGATACGCTTAGGGGCTAGGAGCAGCAATAAAAAATTTTTTGGATTGAAAAAAAATATTTTTGGGCCAAAAAATTTCTTAGTTTTTTTTAGTTTTCCCATAATTCGGAAACGGTGCGTCGGAGAACTATGAGTCTCAGAACTTAAATAGTTTCTTTGGTCTAGGTTAACCCGATACTGCAATAAAATTAGAAAATTTACAAAAAAATAAAGTTCTAATTCCGAACAGTTTTCGAAGTTCTCGCTCCATAGCGCCACTTTTTCTGTGGAAGTACCTTACTATACGTAAAAACAGGTAACAAAGGCTGGTAAATAGATAAATACCTGCTAAGCTACGTCATACTATAAAGCGTGATTTTTAAGTTAGTAAGGGCTAGTGTATGATGATGATTCACCTCCTACACTGCCAGATACTTTGTGTGGTGGAAAAGCCCGCCAGACGCCTTTAAAGTATATTTAATAGTTAGTGAACTTCTAGATAAGTGGTGTACTAATTGTTTGTTAAAAAGATTCCGACGAATTGAGAACCTCTCCTCCTTTTTTGAAGTCGGTTAAAAATGCTGTACTTACATTTTGTGTACTCATATTAGGTGGTGGAGGTTTCTTCTCAAACAGAACTTTGTACACATCTTCTAAGTTCAGTTCATCTGTTGGCTGCACTGTGAACAGGGGACTATCCCATCTGTTGTTGGAGTTTGGCTCTTCAAACCTGGAATATGTTACAATAATTTTTATAGGGACAGAGAGAGCATGAGGTCCTGGGTTCGATTCCTAGGTCGGCCAAAGTAAAGACTTTCTCAATAGCAGCCATGGAGGCTGAATCTCTACCCGGTTGCTGGCAATAGGCCCGTCCCTGTATTACATGGGACTAAAACATAACTGGCGGGAACTACTGCCGACCACTTCGGGGATTTCTGTCATGATGTTTGCAAGTTTGAGTTAAAATTTCTAGATTCTAACAGCAAAGATTAACGTCTTAACGTGCTTTCCAACACAAAGAAGAAACTCGGGATGTAATGTGTGGTCACCCATCCACAGACCAACCCTGGCAAGCACTGCTTAACCTTGAAGATCAATCTGTGCGGCTGTTATTATTTAGCCGCGGGCTCCTCACTGGGCCACCACAGCTCAAGATAGAAAAACTAATTTATATATAAAAAATGACGATGATGATTATTTTCATTATTGAAATAATGTTATTAAATCCTCTTACCTTAATCTAGTCAAAGCATTAAACACTTCTTCAGTATAAGGTGCACAGTCAGTCTGTGTCTCCGTACTATTTCCAGCATCCCTCTGCCTCTGCAGATTAGCCTCCCATGCTTCATCATGGTTTCTGATAGTGTACACTGTGCACTGTGTTGATTTCGATGCTTTTGATGCACAGTATAGCTCGTAGCGGTAGCCTGTAAGATGAGATTGTGTTATTGAGTGATCGGATAATCGGGAGCTTAAATACCTACACTTCTTCCCACGAAAGAATAATATGGACATTCCTTTCTGAATAAATTAGGGATTAAAATTTTTTGTAAAAACAACTATAACAAACTATATAATGAAATTATAGCAGTAGTTTTTTTGATTTAGTATCTTTATTTTATTTAAAACAAATGGAATGTCAATAAAAAATGATAATGTGCACAATGTGGTCAATTAGTGGAAATTGATTTATCTCTATCTAACAGATTAGTGATTGAATCTATTAATTTATTGTATTTTGTATGATTCCGGGATTCTGAAAGGCATGTTGGTATTATTCTTTCATGGGAATATAAAAGTAAAGTTTAGGTATATTAGCACCCTTTTATTCTTGACATAAATTATTACTGTTCCTTCATGGATTATTTATTATTATAACAACTTGTATTAAGTTGTTAAGTTGGATAAAATGCGATGGCACAGTTGGTGAAACAGCTGAGCGATTGTCTATTGCGCTGTGTGTCGCGGGTTCGATCCCAGCATAGAAAAAGTATTTGTATGACCTACAGATAGACATTCCAGGTGTTTGTGTATGTGAGTTGAAATGTTTGTAAACGCACCCACAATACAGGAGAAATTCCTAGTGTAGAGCAAGGTTATTTAAAATAAAAAGATGTACAAAATGGGAATTGTTCAAACCTCGGGATTTTTTTCTTCCTTAACCAATATACTAGCAGTAAAAATACTGTTTTAGGACTATATTTCCCACAAGCACATAAACAAACAGACAGAGGTATGTTTACGTGCTTGTTATTGGTTCTTATAACACCTAAAGGAGCCTTTGTTCAAATGAAGCAGAGAGAGCAATCTGCCTTCTAACATTTTAGAATAAGTCTTGCACACTACTTACTTTTTGAAGCTATAAATACTGATTCAATGTTGATAACTTTTTTCAATCTAATGAAAGTTGAGGGTGATGAATAGTTAAATGGATCTAGAAAGTTTGAAAATGTTTTCTGAACTGTCCTACGCTATTTATAGTCGCATTTCTAGTTATTTGAACAGGATATCGAATTATAGCAATTGCTTTAAATATTGAATAATTTAGTGGTTTTTACCTTTAATATAGTTACTCCCATCCAATATAACGACATTGTCCTTTCCAATAAGTTTCAAAACTTCAGATTTGAGGTATCCTCTGACTCTCTTTTCTTTCTGGGAGTCCAAATATGTTGTGTTCTTCTCATAACCTAACTTTACTATCGCTTCGTCTTCAGATACGATTTCCACCTTTTTTCCATGTTTATTTACAAAGAAATCTTTCAGTTCTGTTGCTCTTGAGGTTTTGCCACTTACTGGTGTACCGCAAATTATTATTAGTGGCATTTTTTACGTATTTTATGATTCAAGACTGGGATAAAAACAATGTTGTCTTGTCAATGTCAAAATCAGCTTATTGCTGTCAGTTGCGTTTTGTAGTTTGGTTTGTGTTGCGTTTTGTTATTTTCGTAGTAGAGTTTCATATTAATTTGCGTTCAAACTATTTTGTCTTGTCTTGGTGTCACTAGTTTTTGTTGTTTGATTGGTTTTAGTCTAAAACAATACACCCGGTATTGTTTTAGACTAAAAACTGAAACTTAATAACAATCAATCTTTTCGGGAAATGCAATAAATAAAAATTCAATACATTTCAACAATTTATTTTTTTAAACAATTGCAAATTTCCTAACCTTAGTAAAAATAAATAAATAAATTAAAAGGGAGATCAAATCAAGAGATTATGAATTTTACATCAGAATGGAAATGGCAAGTCAGGTATATTCACAGCGCGATCAGGGGGCTAAAATAATATAAACTCCAATTGACAGGCAACAAGACCGTTTCTTTGTCATTTTACATAGCACGTCATGAAATTTTATTCCAACCAGTCACCAACTGGTACTGGGCCTGCGTGGTGAAATAGGGCCCACTGTCTGTCATAGAGAAATGACCCTGAGTTCTTCACTCTTCAGTGGAAGATTAGGCACTGGCTGGCTATGTTCTGTTCAAACTTTATGGCGGAAAATAGCTACGAGTGACGATCTGCGCATTATACACTTAAGACGATGCGTCATCTGCTCCCCGCTGATACCTTAAATTGTGTTCTGCGCATCTTTACCTTAGATGTCCCGAGCCGACATAAAGTTTGAATCGTTATAACTGCGCAGATCTCCACTCGCAGCTATATTCCGAGCCGCCATAAAGTTTGAACAGAACTATTATATTGTATGCTACGCTGCCTGGCAATTACAGTTTATAGTAAGTATTAGTAAGCCCCCAGGGTCGATTTGATCAAGCCTGATCGCTTACTTAAGACTTAAATCATAAGTTTTAAATAAATAGTCAATTAAATAAAATTTACAGTTTACATTATTTTAAATAATTTACAGATTTCGAAATTATTATCTTCCGCTATTAGGGACTTATTAGCAGCATTCAGCCCTTAGCTATATCCCCATCAATGGAGTAATATGAATGCCTAAGGGTAAGTTTAGACGGAACGGAAAAATCATCAACATCTGCCTAGCCTTTTCCCAAATTTATTGGGCCAATCTTAGCGGACAGAACAGAAAAATGCGCGAGCAAATTACTGGCTGCCTGTAATACCATTGCTTATAGACACGCGATCACATCGCGAGCATGCGCGAGGCGACCATAAACGTCCGCATCGATGTTCATTCATACAATTTTCTACTTTAAACAGTGGTAGGTAATACGGTCCTATTTTGAATTCAGCTAGTGATTTGTTCGAGGATTTTTCCATTCTGTCTGAACTGACCGTAAAAACGGATGCACTGTTGTATTTTGTAACGCTCGGCTCAGCGTCGAGGTCTGAAATTCCATTAGTGCCATAACATTTAGGCGTCAATTTAAGTCACTTAGTATTAGTAAAAACGAGTATAAATCCAACAGATTTCAACCCGGCTTTATAAACATATAGTTCACACATTTGGGTACAAGTGTGTGAACTCTATTATTTACGTATCATCGTATTCATCGATCGAAAATTTTGTACACTCAGTCAGTATTTCGTACAACGAATTTGTCCGAGGACTTGTATAGGTATTGCAATTAAATGTGCATGGGCTTTTTTCCTTACTTCCTTCTCTTCCTCTTTCTTTACTTATCAACGCAGAATTCGGCTTGAGCCGGGCAGAAATAGCTGTACGTCTAAAAAGACGCTCGTTTATTTTCGAACACAACTCGATACGAACACGACTGGACAACGCGTCGAATTAAATGCGACAAAGGTCAATCATCGGCTCAAGCCGATTTCCACTTAAAAGTCAATATAGTTGACATGGTCGGACACGACGCCTCGTATCCAGGTGCTGGTGACCTTCACGTTGTGGTAGATGCCGGGCTGGTGGTCTACTCCGCAGCCGAAGCCGGCAGACGTGATGCCGACCAGGTAGTAGCGACCGTTGTCGGAGACTATGAGGGGTCCGCCGGAGTCGCCTGGAAGATGAAGAAGTAAGAGTTAGTTTTGCTAATTGGCTTCACTGAGATATGGGATCTAGGTTTTTCAATGAGATTTCTTCGGATAATCTCTCTAAAATGTTTTAATTCTTTTTGGGTATAGGTCTATGCTGTACCAGGTTCTTTAAGGTGATGAAAGTACCAAGGCGTTTGGCAATTTTTTCCAGGCCTTGTTCTGCTGAAATCGGTAATTGGAATCAACGGTGGTGAAATGTCGTAAGGATCGTTGAGAGCAATCAAATGACATTTCCACCGTTGATCATCTAAAGCAAAAAACATCATCATCATCTGCCTAGCCTTTACCCAACTATGTTGGGGTCGACTTCCAGTCTAACCGGATGCAGCTGAATACCAGTATTTTACATGGAACGACTGCCTATCTGACCTCCATAACCCAGTTAGTACTAGACTACCTGTAACGACTGTCAAAGATCTACAAATGACAACCAGGACCAACGCTTAACGTGTTTTCCGAGGCACTGAGGAAACTGGATATGTAATGGGCGGTCACCCATCCACGGATCAACCTAGGCAAGCGCAGCTTAACCTTAAGATCGACTCGAGCGGCTGTTATTATTTAGCCACGAGCTCCTAATAAGCAAAAGCAGTTAGATAAATGGAAGATTACCTAAGCAAGCATCCTGATGGCCGTCCGAATGTCCCGCGCAGATCATCTCTGAGTGAATCTCCACCGAGATCTGTTTACTTCTGTGCCAGTTGATGCACTGCTCTCGGCCTGAAGAAATACATATATTGTTAAACCAGAGTTTAATGCTACAGATGACTATATGTACTGAGTTGTCTGCCCTTCTGGTGGTTCGGCAAGGCTTCACTCGGTGCTATGTCCTCCAAGTAGCGTGTCAGGTTTGCATACAAATAATTATTTATAAATCGGCTGACCAATTTAAAATGTCCTTGCCTGGCCTGCATTTGTCACTCTTTTGGATACCAGACCGAAAGGGTCTTCCTTTTTCTAGATAAAATTAATTTATCTTGGGAACTATTGTGTTGGGAACCATGTAATATTTTGGAAAGCCATACGTCATAGTGTTGGTGTATTTTGGAAATCAAACGCCAACCAATATTGGGATCAAAAATAATACAGCAAAAACTTACTAAGTATAGGCACCGTCGCCGACCTCAGTATATTAGTCCCGGTATGTCCCGTGCTCGCATCAGTCTTGCCCCAGCCAGCGATCACCCCGGCCCTGCCCCTGAGCTCCATGTCCCTCTCCGGTAGACATATCGGCAGGATGTGGGTCGTATAGGTGATTGGACGGGACAGTTTGAGCAGAGCTATGTCGTAGCGATCAGGTTGGGTCATGCGGAATTGAAAGAGGGGGTGGAGGATTTTTTGGACGACGCTGTAAGAAGATAAATGGTTTTATTCAAAGATTCAAGGATATTTTTTTTGCTTGATTGATGCAATGTGGAAATTTCAAGAATCCGGCCCGTTCAACATATGCCCCCCTGGCCACCTAGCGGCCCGCATAGGTCTTTCATCCGGCTCGCGGGCTATTTAAGACTTTGTAAGACATCAATAAATATTGCCCGAACATTGTTTAAAAATGTCCTTATGTCAGTTATTCCCGCGCCATATTTACCTACCCGCCCAACCTCACCTACCCGCGAATGCAGACCACATCATTGCAGTCTAGTCCGGCGAAACTTATTTGATTTAAATCTAGAGGTCACTTTCCATTTCTTTTGGGCCGCTATGTTTGCAAAAATATTAAACTTGGCCCTCCAGAGTTCAGAATAAGCGAATGACAACGCAATGACTGAGTGTTATGATTATTACGTAGAGCATTTCTTCGGCTGACGTGAGTAATGTTTTTTTTTTTCAGCCAATAACATACCACTGATGGACATAGCTAGCTCCAAATGCACGTTATAGAGCAAAGGATGGAATAAGCCAGTCTCATTAATGCTGGCAACCTTAAATTTGTTACCAATGATGTAGGGCAGTTATTACAATTTAAAATTTTGGTCATCAAAGCCTTTAGCTTCTATAGAAGAGGACAATACCCAATTTTAACGCACACACTTCGGGTTGACAAAGACCTGCTCATCATCTGCCTAGCCTTTTCCCAACTATGTTGGGGTCGGCTTCCAGTCTATCCGGATGCGGCTGAATACCAGTATTTTACATGGAGCGACTGCCTATCTGCCTTCCACAACCCAGTTAGTACTGGGTAATACGATACCCCTTGGTAAGACTGGTTGTCAGACTTTCGGGCCACTGACTACCTGTAACGACTGTCAAAAATCTATAAATGACAGCCGGGACCAACGGGTGTACGTGCTTTCCGAGGCACGGAGGAAACTCGGTATGTAATGGGTGATCACCCATCCACAGACCAACCTAGGCAAGCAAGGCTTAACCTAAAGATCGACCCGAGCCGCTGTTATCATTTAGCCACGAGCTCCTCAACAAAGACCTGGTATTTCTATAAAATTCAAAGGTTTCTTAGCTCACCCAAGTTTCCTAGCCGAGTGAGCACCGGCGCTGGTGTCCAACGCTCCCAGCCACACGACAATGTCTCGTGGACGCGCTCGGGAGACGCAGTGCGCTGCTGTAGCTACGTACCAGCGAGACACTGAAATAACAAATTAAATGGGTAATTTTATGGTTATCATAATTATAAACCCTTTCTAAGAAAAGTCTCGACAACTAAGACAAGACAAGACAAAGAAAGACTGCCTCATTGGTCCAGTGGTCGCGACTGCTGAGCAGGAGGTCCTGGGTTCAATTCCCGGGTCGGGAAAAGTGATGTTGGATTTGTCCATCAGGAATTTCTCAGTAGCAGCCCGGGAGTCCGGATTTGTGTCCGGTTGATGGCAATAGGCTCGCCCCCTATTACATGGGACTTAAACGTAACTGGCGAAATGTGGGTGTACTATTAGGTACACCTCTGCCATACCCGACTTAACATAGTTCGTCGACTTTATTTTTCACAATATCACGTCTGGTTGTCGCCATATTGAATTTTGATTACACAAATCGACTGACGTAAGAATGCTCGCGTTTGGTCTCTAGAAACACATTACCCTCCTCAGTCTGGTTGGGAAGGTATTTCCAACTTTTTCAATATACCTAAAACCCCGCCACACTGGAACTCGGAGATCCTGACGTGTGCCTGCCAGGGGAACTCCGCGAACCTGGCCTCCCTGCCGCCGATGATCCGCTTCTGTATCATCTTCGTCGAAGACAGGCCGCAGTCTAACTGGAAATCAATTTTTGGAAGGTGTTATAAGTATGGGATCCTCTTAGGGATGCTCTTTTTATTTTGCCGCCCCGCTGTGCCTAATTATGCTGAGCCGAACTATAGACCGACTCTTTAGTCCTCGCGAAGGGATCAATTTAAATGGAATATTCTGAAGGTTGATCACGTATTGGTTCAATTAGTATCGTAATACCTACGTGGAGTATGGTTATTTTAAAGCAAATAACCTGTGGGATATTCTTAGGACTTCGTGGACGCTTAATGTGCCTTTGAGGGAGCCAGGCGGAGGACTCATTAAAGCGGTCGGTCTATTGTGTATAGCGCGCCTTAGGCTCTTTCTTGCATTGAAAGACAAAGATTTCGTTCGAAATGTTGTGAGAGGCGCATGTATGATGTCAGTGCATTCTTTTGAAATGTTTTCTCACTTTTTAACTTCATTTCAGTGGTAGGTACTGTTTTTTTTTAATAACCGATGAAAAATTTCTATGTACATCACTCTGAGCCCCCCGCTCAGAATGATGTACTGAATACGTGGTAACCGTTTTCGCGTCGCTGTCCCTTCCACCCCGTATACGTATGATTATTTTGATCCAAAGAAGAGGAGTGAGAGAAAGAGAGAGAGACGGAGAGAGAGGTTTTTGGAGTGGTCCCACACAAGTGGGTTCGATTTTTTAAAATATTCTGCCTAAATCCGTCTATAGCTCTTTTAGCGCACCAATAAAATCCAAAAAAAGAAACCGTTTTATCAAAAAATAGATTCCTGTTTACCTGCGGCACATCATCGTCAGCTCGTCTCCGGAACACGTTGGCGGGCACAACACTCCGCTGCGGCACCTGGCGCAGTTGCGGGGGCACCACCTTGTACTTCCAGTCTGACGCCGGGATACTGAAAGAGTTTCGGTATAGGGATACTACGTTGTCCTTGCGGAAAGATTTCTTAAATGTTGGTAGCCCTGACGCTTATATACTCGTCTTTTGGCGTTTCGCGTGAGTATTCAAAATTTTTGCGGATAATCCACGGTTTTGCAAGTCCATTTTGGGCGTCAAATTATTTGGATTAGTGTGGGCTCGCAGAAAACATTGAACATTATGGTTACTGAAGTTTATATCAAAGGTGTTATGAATAATGATTTTCGGACAACCAATTTTAGGAGAACCTATTTTTTTTTTTTTTCCCCTGTGATTTTTCTCCGTATGACAAGAGGTATTTGCTCAGATGTAAAACAGCTGGCAAGCAGCAGGCTGCCTGTCATTTCTTAAATAGTTTTTTTGAATCTCTCTTTTTTTTTCGTACCCTTTTCTCTATAATATAATTTTTTGTCTTTGTCAGAATAGTTGACATCGGCACAATATGCTTAAATATATGCTGTTTGAAAGTTACCTGTTATCCAGCACATCATTCCTGCTCGGCTCATTGTTCACGCAGCAAGAGAACACCCAGCTCCCTCCACAGCCCCTGACCCTGGTGCCACCCCTCAGCCAACATGTCAGCGTCAGGGTACAGGGCCGTACCTCTGAGCCCAGGTTACAGGTGCTGGGATAGCCCAGGATCGAGGCTAGCATGCGGCTTGTTAAGGCTGGAAGGAGGGAACAGAACATTTGAAGCAGAAGTTTGATTTTTGAGTTGTTTTTTAAACTTAGCCTTAACTATTATTAAGCCCCCGTATTCAAAAACGCTTCGATTCGATTTTGATTCGGGATGTCGTATGTCTATCTTTTCTTGGCATAGAAAAAAATCTTCTAAAAACATACTATTCTATTCTATTCTATAACGAAAGCGAGCGAGATAGAGATAGTCATACCACATTGTACCACATGTGTCTCCAATCCGATGTTATTTTTTGTAGAGCAACATTTTGGTAACATTTTGGTATTTCTTTACTTGCGAATAGAGATTGCAAACATAGGTGGATGTAGAAAAGGGCCCGGGCCCGGTTTGCAATCTCTACTTGTAACGACTGTCGGCCCGGTGCCCTTTTAGACATCCACCGGGCCCGGCCATTCATACCGGGCCCGGTGGATGTCGAAAAGGGCACCGGGCCCGGCCGGGCCGGACCCGGTTTGCAATCTCTACTTGCGAAACGTATTACAAATATTACAACGGAGTACAGGTTGAAAGCGCGTCCATAGCTATTGGCGGTTACGGGCGAACTTGACTCTCCGAGCGCTGCGCGTACGACGAATACAAAATGCTGCGTCAGCGCTCCTACAATAGCATTAAGTAACATGTTATAAGTTTGGCGGCTATTGCTGTAACTTTTAGCTATCCGTTGTTGTCCATTAACACTTGCGAACGTTGCTTTACACAATGTGGTGTGGATACTCCTTTTGACTCAATGAGTTCTTAAATCTTTTAAGAAGTTACTTAAAGAGGAAACATGCGAAATTCAAATTGTCTTACGCCTTATTTCTTACTTATTTGTTCATCATCTGCGTCGCCTTTTCCCAAGTATATTGGGTCGGTTTCCAGTCTATCCGGATACAGCTGAATACCAGTATTTTACATGGAGCGACTGCCTATCTGACCTCCACAACCCAATTAGTACTGGGTAATACGATACCCCTTGGTAAGACTGGTTGTCAGACTTTTAGACCAACGGCTTAACGTCTTTCCGAGGCACGGAGGAAACTCGGTATGTAATAAGCGGTCACCCATCCACAGACCAACCTAGGCAAGCACGGCTTGACCTAAAGATCGACCCGAGCGGCTGGTATTATTTAGCCACGAGCTCCTCAAACTTTCTTATTTATTTGTTACGGCCGCGAACCATATTTTAATCAACATACAATCTGACACTGATCTGTAAATTGCAAATATCGTAAGAAAATTTGAATTTCGGGGGTTACCCTGCCGCTTCCATCTTAAAATAATACGCCGGATTGCTTTATTGTTTGTAATTGAAATAGGTACAATATACGGTAGTAAATATGTGATATGCTCTGGAAGATGTTATGTTTTGTAGTGCGTCGTTACTTTGACATGATTCGCCTAGAGATAAATTCTTTGACGCGTTTAAAGTTGACAAATCAAAATTAAACAACCATTTTCGTAAATAAAAATAATCTGCCTCATCATAAGAATTTCAATTTATGACAGAAATATTTGAAGTACCAAAATAAAACAGTTAAGTATTTGGTCCCATATCAATTTTCCTCTCAACTGGCGCGCGTCCCATTTTGAGACGCGAAATAAAATTGGAAATCTTATAATTACTTGGCCCTCTAGACCTTATCAGTTTCTGGTCTTATGGATTAAAATACAGTGCGTCCATAATAAATAATATAATAACATCAATAATACCTACATTCTCCACCAACAGGCCCCGTAACATTCAAAATAACGAGCGGTATCAACCATCTTAGCCGCCATTTTGACTCTGGTGCGTTCTTCCTCCTTCGTATGACGTTGGACTCTCCTCTATAATGTTTATGGTACTTTTGGTGCCATGGTACCTAGAAACAATGAAAAAAGGTGTTTATTGGACTTGTATAAGAAGATAATAAGCAAGATAATGAGACAACAAAACAAAATGATGCGTGGCAGGACGCCTGGTAGAAGAGAAACATCGAAATTATTTTGTACAGGTAATCTGACCACGTGGTCTGAATGAGTAGCGCTGTTTACAACCTTCATAACTACGTAGGTACTCAATCAGATCTTCAATAGTTCAATAACCGCGTCAGTTTTCGCAAATGCGATCATGCTCCAAATATGTAAGAGTCTACGGCACAATTTCGTATGCAAGTATTTTTATTTATTTGTAAACGCGATTGAGCTCCTTATTTATACGAAGTCATTGGTTTTCCTATGCAAGTATTTTTCTTCGACGCAAGCCGTGGAGACCAACGCAACCCGCCGCTATAGATGTTTCACTTAAAAAAGTGGAAAAAACCCATAACATCACGCCGGTCATCCCCGGAGAGTTAGGCCCGGACCATGAACCCAAGCGAAGATGAGACGAGAGAAGAGGAGACATGTTGTAAACCACCAATAGAGCTTTAGTGGAAACGGTTGAGCAGAGAAGCGGAGATGTCTCATATTTGTTTAGGCCAGCTTGCGCACTCAGTGGGACGAGAAGAGACGTGACTGGCTTAGTGCAGTCGCCTTTTACATTTAGATCGCGCTAAACTATGCGTGATTACTCTGGATATGTTACGGCTAAAAGCCAGAGTAAGGTTACACCTGGTTCTAGCCGGCTATACCTAGGTGCGGCCGGTAATAGTTTGTTATAATGCAACCAATTTGGATGTAGCGCTCGCCGGCCGCTGCCGCGGCACCGCTCACTGCGCTCGCTTGGCTCGTGCGCGTTTGGTCACAGTTCTAACCTAACCTAATCCATTTGGTCGGTGTGTCCTAGCAATAATAAGGATAGTTACCGGCCGCACCTAGGCACAGCCGGCTAGAACTAGGTGTAACCTTACTTAGCCGGCTAGAACTAGATGTAACCTTACTTCGGCTTTTAGCCGTAACAGTTACACATCTCCACTCCGGTATAGCCAGTAAGCATTCGGTGGGTAGTGGGTAGACCCTTGGTTCTAAGCATGTCCTCTCCTCTCCGCTTCGCACATCTTCACACGTCTCCGCTTTAGTGTCCGGGCCTTAGGCAGAGGTGTTCCTAACAGTACACCACATTTCGCCATTATGTTAAAGTCCCATGTAATAGGGGGCGAGCCTATTGCCATTAGTGCACCACCTCAACCAAGGTTTTGTAACAATATGCTGATTTAAAACGAGTGTCCATAGAGTTTCTTGCCCATTCTTCTCCATAGAGATCTACGCTTTGGAATGGGCAACTACAGCACTTTCACAGTTTTTATGCCTTGTGACTGGGACTGTAGCTACATTTCATTGTTGTCTTTGTTTCGACAGTTCAAAAGTGCCTGTAACTGGCCTACTTGAAATAAATGCGTTGATCAACCGACCACAACTCCAGAGGCTGCTAATGTAAAATTCCTACAAATAATAAAAATAATAAATACCTCATGTTTCACCGTTGACATGGCGCTATCGACCGGTAGTGGTGGGACATAGCGTGTGCTGTGCTGGAGCTTCGGGATAAGAGGTTATTTCTGAAATAAAGAGATGGTCATTAAATATTTTGTAATTAATATCCCATAATTGGAGGAGCTCGTGGCTAAATAATAACAACCGCTCGGATCGATCTTTAGGTTAAGCCGTGCTTCCCTGGGTTGGACTTGGATGGGTGACCACCCATTACATACCGAGTTTCCTCCGTGCCTCGGAAAACACGTTAAGCCGTTGGTCCCGGGTGTCATTTGAAGAACTTTGACAGTCGTTAGGTAGTCAGTGGCCCAAAAAGTCTGACAAGCAGTCTTACCAAGGGGTATCGTATTACCCAGTATTAAATGGGTTGTGGAGGTCAGATAGGCAGTCGCTCAATGTAAAATACTGGTATTCAGCTGCATCCGGTTAGACTGGAAGCCGACCCCAACATAGTTGGGAAAAGGCTAGGCAGATGATGATGTAAGAAGTAGACATACTGCGCCGACCCCAAATAAATTGGGATAAGGGCAAGAGAGGCACAAATCAATTAATTTATTAGCAATGCCACAATTTCTTTATAAGCATAATTAGAAATCAACTTTCATCTTTGATAGAATAATGGCGGCCGTAACAAATGTCTCCGTTTAGTTCAGTTCAGTCGGGTCGAGTCCTACAAGGCGAGTGATGCGTGAGACTTTCGCTGCCAATTAACGCAACTTGCTTGTCTTGTGGGTTTAACGTTTTAATTAGACTTTTGATTAGTATTAAGATGTTGTGGTGATGTGTGTGTTTGTGATGTGTGTGTGTGTGAGTGTGTGTGGGGGTGGTGTGTTGTGTATTTGTGTGTGTGTTTGAGTGTGTGTGTGTAGTGTGTATGTTTATTGTGTCGTTCTTGAGTGGGATTTAGTTGAATGGAATATTTGTTAAGACTTTAGGATGGATGTTCTACGACATAAATTGCTACCATTTGTTACCATTGCTCTCAAAAGCATCTGCGACTGCTGAGCATGAGGTTTGATTCCCGGGTCGGGCAAATTAATATTTAATTTTTCCATCGGGAGTTTCTCAGTAGCAGCCACGGACGATTTGTACCCAGTTGATGGCAATAGGCTCGCCGCCTATTACGTGGGACTTTAACATAAGTGGTTAAATGTGGGCCTCTGTCTAAACCTTCGGGGATTATAAGCGTCATGTTCTTATATGCTAAAACATCGCTAGAATTTATTTGCAGTTATAAAACTTCCACCAACCCGCAAAAAAATGATCGCAGTGACGGGGAGAACAAGTGCCTTTCGGCTTCATTAAGAGTCTTGTTACTCCCTTCATAATATCTATACAAATAAATAAAATTGAAGTGTCTGTTTGTTATATGAAAATAACAGCTTTTTACTGGGTAATACGATACCCCTTGGTAAGACTACATACTATTCGGTAACATAGGCATGCAATACATAAATACATACACAAGTATCCCACTAAGACAGACAAGAATTTTAAGAGGATCATTTGCAAGTTAAGATGAAGAAAGATCCGATTGGCTCAGCGGTCGAGTGTTTGGCTTTATGAGCTGTAGCACGTGAGTTCGATGGCCAAATGGAACAATTATAGACCGACGGCTTTAATGAGTCCTCGCGAAGGTATCAATTTAAATGGAATATTCTGACGGCTGATCACGTATTGGTTGAATTAGTTCGTGTATTATGGTTATTTTAAAGCAAATAATTTGTGGGATATTGTTATGACTTTGTGGACGCTTAATGTGTCTGTGATGGGGTAAGTCGGAGGACTCATTAAAGCGGTCGGTCTATAGCTACCTACTTAATTGAGCATGAAGTCCTGGGTTCAAATCCCAGTTCAGGCAAAGTATTGTTGGGTTAGGTTAGGTCTGTTACTGAAAAAAACCTGATTTCCATCAGGTTTTTATCAGGTTGTCATGTAAACGAAAAATGACCACGATACAGCGCGTTGAAATCTCGCGTGACGTCACAATTTCTGTTACTTTTTACTGTACAGTGACGTCATTATTTGATTATGTGACAAAAGAAAAACATAAGTGTCCAACATTTTTTGGTGATCTAACTGACGGACTAAATATTTTTGTTTTTTTTCAGTGTTGTCGAATAGCCTATTTGCGCCACCGGGAAATCCCGAGGAAAACGTTTTGTTTGTAAATAAAATCTTTCAAAATGTAAAGAAATCTATTGGCGGCTATTTACCATTAATTTCTTAAACAAAATCTCTATTCAAAGAGCACTCAACAACATTTTAAAACATACAGACATTCAAATCAACTCATTTGTAATGTTAATTGGTGTTCACAAATCATCTTAGAAAAGAAAAAAAAAAGAATATTCAGAGACAAAAGACATCTTCTTTCTTTTTGGTTTACAACTTTCTACACTGCATTCAAAAGAGTGTATTATAATAATCATGAATATTATAATTAACTATAGAAATTAACTGAAATAATTTATTTTCGCAACTTGTATTTTAAAACCAGTCTCCGCGCAATTTTTTAAAACAACATCACGCTTATGATCCCCAAAGGATTAGGTAGAGGTGTACCTAATAGTAGACCCACATTTAGCCAGTTATGTTTAAGTTTTATTTAATAGGGGGCGAGTCTATTGCCATCAATCGGGCACAAATCCAGACTCCGTGACTGCTACTGAGAAATTAAACCAAGGGTATCGTATTACCCAGTACTAATTGGGTTGTGGAGGTCAGATAGGCAGTCGCTCCATGTACAATACTGGTATTTAGTTACAACCGGTTGGACTGGAAGCCGACCCCAACATTGTTGGGAAAAATTAGGCAAATGATGATACCTGGGAACCTTCATGTCAAGGAGATATGAGAGGTCAAAGTTCCAAGTTTTTTACAAGTTTTAGATATTATAATTTTACAATAAAAAAATACCTTATTACTGTAAATACCTTCATGACCCCTGTATTATTCAATATATCCATCGGCACCCGTAAAACATGATGTTTAAAAAAAGAAGTCGTTTCCCAGCAATATTTTATGCGTAGAGTTACTTAGTTTGATGTACAGAATGCTTGGTTGACGGCTTGGTAAAAGGACCGTTAACAACTTGTATACAACAACTATGCTTAGAGTCTCTTTGAGGGATCGCATCCGAAACGTGGTGATCCGGCAGAGAACCAGAGTTGTTGACATAGCTCACAGAATCAGCAAGCTGAAGTGGCAATGGGCCGGTCATATTAGCCGTAGAACCGATGATTGTTGGGGTAGACGTGTTCTTGAGTGGAGACCGCGAATCGGCAAACGTAAGGTGGGACGCCCTCAGGCTCGGTGGAGTGACGATTTTCGCAGGGTGGCTGGTAGCAACTGGATGAGAGTTGCTGAGAATCGAGTTGAGTGGCTTGTGATTGAGGAGGCCTATGTCCAGCAGTGGACTACTGTAGGCTGATGGTGATACAACAACTGTCGGGCACTGTAGCCCACCAGACACAACACCGTTTTTGTCGGAGGATCCTCCCTTTTCAATGGTGGATGAGGAACTTTACATTCTGTTCCTCGTACCTCTGGTCCTCTGAACTCTGTTTCTCTTGATCCCTACTTCCAAATGGTGGAAGTAAGCAATGTACAGTTTAACTTTTATCAGTATTTTATGATTTGGAATGTACATTAATTAACCAGGCTCCTCGTGCGTGTTGTCAGTATAAAAGTATTCTAATCCAGATTTCCTCGAAGATTAAGTTAGAAAGTACGCTGTAAAATAATTTGAAATTGAAAATAATTGGTGTGTTTGAATTCTTGGTTCTAGGCTATATGTCGGTTTCTTCAATCCTTTTGTTTTCCTTCGTTTTTACATAAAAATCGCACAAAGTAAATAGTGCTTGGATACCGACTTCCATATCCATAACAGTCTATGGACTGTTAATGGACTGTAGTTACCCATTCGAAAATAGTAGATCTCATGGAGAAGAATGGGCAAGAAACTCCATGGACACTCTTTTCAAATCAAGTTATATTTATATTACATAGTCCTGGGTACAATATTGTTGCTTCTATATGTGAGCACAATGTAGAGATAGGAAAATAAAACAAAACTACAGTTAAAACCATAAAGATTTGTAAGTTTGTATGTAGTGGGTAGCCTTCGGGAAGCTACATTATCCCAGAGTGTCATTGGCTACATTTAAAACGTTCCCATTGGTTAATTTCCATTTATAGCATAGCATTTTCCAGGCAACGGGAAGCCGTGAGCAAAAGCTGTTAATCAATACTTCAGTGCAGCGCAGAAGGATACTTCATGATTTTGATGGCACGGTTGGCGCAGTGGCTGAGCGATTGACTGCTGCGTTGCGTGTCGCGGGTTCGATCCCCGCACGGAACAATATTTGTATGGCCTACAGATAGTTGTTTCGGGTCTGGCTGTTCATGTATGTGATTTTAAATGTTTGTAAACGCACCCACGATACAGGAGAAATTCCTAGTGTGGGGCAACGTTTAAAAATAAAAAATAAACTATTAACTGATTAATTTATTCAAAACAGCAATAATTTGACAGCTATTATGCGACGTTACCAACTTTCAGATTGCACTTTTAAATTATTATTCTTGAAACTAGCCTTACTGTTTAAAGCTGTGCATCTAAAAAGTTGGCAACGTCGCAAATAGCTGTCAAATATTTTTATCTGTTTGAATTATTTTGGCAATATTACTTAATGGAAATAAGAAATATGGCTAACTACTGAAACAGAATATTAAAAATGAATTGCAATTAAAAAACTGAATACGATGGCATTTGGAAAGTTTCAAAATACTTTTATACATCTAAAATTCTAAATATTCGGTGTTACGATATTAATTATTGCATTTCATAATCAATATTTTAGTTCACTAGTTAGCCATATTTCTTATTCCCATTAAGTAATATTGCCAAATTAATCAAAACAGTGAAATATTTGACAGCTATTTGCGATGTTGCCAACTTTCAGAATGCACAGCGCTAAACGGTATAGCTAGTTTCAAGTATAATAACTTAGTCAGAACTTTCTACACGAAACTTTTGTTATGATAATTTAAGAAAAAGAAATTAGTAACTGTCATCGCTATGGAATAATGAATATCTGTCCGTTTCGTGGCAGCCAATAGCTCAACGGTTGTAGCGATGATCTGTGAAAGGTGGTGCATTTGAACCCTGCTTGTGGCATTTTACGTAATCATCTGTCTTTACTGCCTCTTTGGTTTAGTGGTTGCAAGCGCGACTGCTGAGCATGAGGTCTTGGGTTCGATTCCTGGGTCTGCCAAAATGTTATTGGGTTCTCCATCAGGAATTTCTCAGTAACAGCCACGGAGCCTGTTGCCCGGTTGATGGCAATAGGGTCGCCCCCTATTACATAGGACTTATGGGCATGATGTTATGTTATATTATCGATCTCTACAAATATAATAAAGCTAAACAGTCAGTTTGTCAAAACGTGCTCATCTACTTATTCGAATTTACTTATTTATTTCTGTTCATTCGATTATACGTTTCCCCCCTGGGCCTCTCCGTGTCACTCTTACGCTGCGGAGGGGTTCTTGCGAATTAAAAACTTATTTTGTATTAGGTTAAGATTAGTTAACACTTTTGTAATTGCATGAAGTTAAAGGCTTTTTTATTTGTTTGAACGCTTTACTTTTTATTATAAATTTTTATTCGTATTTGACCGAGGCATAACTTTGGGTCCCATCAATCAGAATACCAGCGCTGGGACATTTTTTTATTTGTTACAGCACCACGCTGAGATAGGGTCGTTTTGGCCTCGTACAGGACCAATTTAGTTTGATGTTTGTCTAATTTTAAATTTTTATTATGTTTATTTTGTTTTATTGTTAACTAGCAACCCACCCGGCTTCACACGGGTGCAATTTACTTATAAACCTTCCCCCTTAAAAACTGCATTCAAATCCGTTGCGTAGTTTAAAAGATCTAAGTGTACAAACAGCGGGAGCGACTTTGTTTTATACTATGTAAAGATTTCATAATTTTGTTTTGTCCTTTGAAAGACAAATAAACACTCTTTCTTTCTTTATACAATGTCGCCCATGCGCATGTGACCGCCCGTAATTTCCTGAATATTCATGAAGAAATGTCGAAAATAAACTTCAAAAGGGAGGGTCTATCTCTAACATTTTTCATGTTATTAAATTTTGAATTTTTTATGTAGAGTTTGTAGATTTTCTTTCTATTTTTTGACACAACTCCGAAGTTTATGGGCCGATTTGGATTCTGTTTATTATTTCTCAAAGCTTATGAGTTATTTTAACAGGTTAATTAACATTTTTACTAAAAATTATCGACTACGAAAAAAAAAACGGAATCGAAGTCATTTTTTCGGTAAAAAAATTTGTATTTATTTTACGACTTTTTTAATCATTATTTGTAATCTACTACATAACAGCTACAAATTCACAGAACATTGTTGATACCTAACTGTAACTAAATCCAAGGTAAAACTCTAAAACTCTAAGAGTCAAATTTAGGAAAAGAAAATGTGAAAGTCAATAATTGAATGTTGCTCTTAGCAGTGAGTACTAAAAGGTTAATTTAATAATGAGGATAATAATGGAATTAAAAACAAACGAGCAATAGCCAGATTTTTCCTAAAAAAATAAAAAATACAAGAATTTTAATTAATTAGATTTTCGAAATGGCCCCCACCCTCCTGTAAACAAACCAAAGCCCTCATGGCAACACTTTTGATTGTACGACGTAATTCTTCACGGTTTTCTTTTATTTCCGCAGCAGCAGCAAAAATCCTAGCCGTTAATTGCTCGCGGCTTTCGATGGGCACGGCATACACTTTCTGTTTCATGTAGCCCCAAAGATAAAAATCTAAGGGTGTAAGGTCGGGAGATCGCGGCGGCCAAGCAATGGCACCTCCTCTGCCAATCCACCACGGATAATTTTGATTTAAATAATCACGAACTAGTCGTGCGAAGTGTGCTGGAGCTCCAACTAATTGCAGATACATCCGCCTTCTTGTTTCTAGCGTGCAGCGGTACTTCCTCCAAAAGCAACGGCAACGTATTGACTATAAAATCTCAAAACGCTTGTTGATCTAGTCTGTTTGGTAACACGAAAGGGCCAATAAGTTCATCGTCAATCATTCCAGCCCATACATTTATGGAAAATTGAGTCTGGAAAGTTGTTTCCCTAATGACGTGTGGATTTTCAGTGGCCCACACATGAAGATTGCGATGATTTGTTATACCCGCCCTTGTTTTATCTTTAGAGATAGGTATCAACAATGTTCTGTGAATTTGTAGCTGTTATGTAGTAGATTGCAAGTAATGATTAAAAAAGTCGTCCTATCGGGATAATTTATGGACTTACACTAGTTTTTTTAAAATAAATACAATTTTTTTTACCGAAAAAATGACTTCGATTCCGTTTTTTTTTTCGTAGTCGATAATTTTTAGTAAAAATGTTTATTAACCTGTTAAAATAACTCATAAGCTTTGAGAAATAATAAACAGAATCCAAATCGGCCCATAAACTTCGGAGATGTGTCAAAAAATAGAAAGCAAATCTACAAACTCTACTTAAAAAATTCAAAATTGAATAACATGAAAAATGTTAGAGATAGACCCCCCCTTTTGAAGTTTATTTTCGACATTTCTTCATGAATATTCAGGAAATTACGGGCGGTCACATGCGCATGGGCGACATTGTATACAGAACAATCCTTAGAAAATTCCAACCATATTTCGAACCCAAGACACCAATCTCAACAACCGTGCCTGCGATCACTAAAACCATCGACTAACTTCAAAGTCTGATTAATTGTAACCATCGCTCGCTTTCTATACAAAATATGCGACAGCTATCAAGTATCAATGATTGATGACCAATAATCTTAAGGTTCAAGGTCATGGCGCTATTATTTAAGGTCAAGAAGTTACGGTTTTAATTTACGGTTTTGTTTGAAAGCTTTCTTTCTTGATTATGATAGATTTGTAAACAGATAGAGAGAAATATTTACTTTCGTATTTATTCTTTTATTCATCTTTAAGTATACAAATTAATAACATTAAAAAAATATTAATAAAAGAAGTATATACCGGGTGTAAACAGACCCTTCACGAAGCCGTTAACCAAGCATTCTGTACATCAAACCATGGGGTCTCAACTCGAACAAATTATAATTAGTCTTGAAAAAAAATCATAGATGGCAGCATAGTTAACAGTTATGAAATTAACAACCACTAAAATGCGATAAACGGCAGATTTTGGCTGACGTAAGATTCGCAAAAATTAAAACTTCTTTGTTTAATGCTGATTTATCTATTTACACTCAAAAATAACGTAATTTCGACAAAGAAGATAATTGAAGACTTTAACCTCAATTCGAACCCCGTAGAATGATAAAGTAGTTAAAAGTAGCTATCTGTTATCCAATTTGTTTAGAGCTCGTTGCAATAGATGGCGTTTTACTCAATTTGTCACATACAAAATAACCACAATAGTTATTAATTTACGTTTAGTTGAAAAATGTTGAGAAATTCAAACATTTTTTGTAAACTGTTCATAGAAATATAAGAAATATTTTTACATGTTAATGGTATATAATCATATTTTTTTTTCATTTTACTGAACCCGGAACTATAAAAACATTACACGAAACGTTTTAAAAGTAGGTAGTTACTCTGTCTGTCAATGTCAATTCTGTTACCGTCATGTCCGACTCCCAGTGGCAGTTGTTGATTAATAGTGTTTACTAGTTACTTTTATCTACTTCGAATGCGTTTTTGTTTCCTTCTAACCGACCTGGCTCGAATTACGGATTTTGTATAAGACACCTCCCTATGACTAGACCTGGACCCTGAATACTGGACAACGACGAATCTTGCACATACGACGACCCAAGCTAGTGACAACTTCGGATTTTTATTTTACTCAATATGGCTCCCATCAAGTGCTCATATTTCAAACTAGCTGTTCCCCGCGACCTTCGTCCGCGTCAAGTTATTAAAAATACAATTTTACCCGTTTTTGCAACATTTTTCATTGCTGCTACGCTCCTATTGGTCGTAGCGTGATAATATATAGCCTATAGCCTTCCTCGATAAATGGACTACCCAACACTGAAAGAATCATTCAAATCGGACCAGTAGTTCCAGAGATTAGCGCGTTCAAACAAACAAACAAACAAACAAACAAACCCTGCAGCTTTATAATATTATATAGTATAGATGTAATAATACATCGAAAGATTTTTCGATGTTTCGGTTTCCAACTGGACACGCAAGTCGTTTGGCAGTTTGGTTGAGCAATTGTGGTAAGTGTTGTGTTTACTGCTTAAATATTATGTACTGACTTTTGAGATACTAAAAATAAAAATCAAATAGCAAATGACGAAGTACATTAAATTTTATAAGCACTGGTGTTTAACGTCTCTTGAACTAGCAAGCGTCTGGAGATGAAAAAGATCCCTCAGTGCCTAAAAACCCGCCTTTTCAACCAACGTGTCCTGCCAACAATAACCTACGGTGCCGAGACATGGACGCTCACAAAGGAGACTATCCATCGAGTACGAGTGGCACAAAGGGCCATGGAGCGAGCCATGCTCGGTATAAACCTCTTAGATCGAGTGTGTAATACCGAAATCCGCTGTCGGTCGAAATTCTACGACATCGGGGATCGGGCAGTGCGCCTCAAGTGGACCTGGGCAGGACATCTGGCTAGACGCGGAGATGGCCGATGGAGCAAGGCTTACACTGAGTGTTGGTCAAGGTTTGGCCAAAGAAATTAAGGCCATCCTAAAGCTCGTGGGTTGACAATATCGTCAAAGTCGTGTGAAACACCTGGATAAGGGACGCTCAGAACCGGGCAGTGTGGCAGAAAAAAGGGGAGGCCTGTACCCAGCAGTGGGTGAATCCGGGATGATATGATGATGATGATGAACTAGGATATACAGATTCTCCGTTTTCAAATGTGGCCATATATTAGTCAATAACATATTGTTTATTATTTTAGGAAACATGATGATAGCTCACCGTAATCATCAGGAACTGCGAAACAGATACCTGTGTATTACACATTTCGATGATAAATTCATTCAGAATAAAACTGGCAAGAGAAAAAGATTATCGAAAATGGCAGTGCCTCAAAACCACAATGATGAGCAATTCTCGGTCATGACTCTGCATTCACCATGTCCATCAACATCACAAGGTATTTTTTGAGATAATAACAACTAACCAATCACTAGTACCTACTCTCATATATGGGAATTCTGTGTGTAAGTTTTTAAGAATGACAAGAACTGTTCTTACAGGTCATCAATAGTTTGTAACATAGAGTTTAGCTAACCTTTATACCTGTTTTTTTAGCTCAAGAAACTTCACCTGTATTGAAAGTTTTGACTCCAAACAAAGTGTACAAGGCACAAACGACTTGTAACAGTCCAAACATTGAAGAACCTACTGAATATAGTGCACCTTTATGTTTGGACACACCAAAGAAAAGGAAATCAACTGACACTCCAAAGTGCAAGAGATTAAAAAAGAGCCTTCAAATGTCTTCCAAGATAATCAAAAGAGAAAAAACCAAATATAACAGACTGAAAAAGAAAATATGTAGTAAAACTAATAATATAATAGATTTAGAAAAACATCACTTCAAAAGTGATGCTTCAAAAATTTTGACAGTTATGCAATTAAAAAAATCTAAAAGACAGTGGAGTGAGGCAGAAAAAATTTTTTGCATGTCACTATATTATAAGTCCCCTGCTGCCTATAAACACTTATTAAATACAGGCATAGTGCTAGCGTCACCGACTACCATTCAACACTGGCTCCAATCATCTAGTTGTCTGCCAGGTCTTAATGAAAATGTTTTTCAAAATATTAAAAAAAAGTTTTGTGATCAACCAATAAATTATAGGGCATGTGGTGTTTGCTTAGATGAAATGAGTATTATGGTTGATTTGGAATATTCAAAAAAATATGATTTGATTGAGGGATTTGAAGATTTTGGTGATGGTGAGCGTTCCCCGAAGGAAGCAAAATATGCCTTGGTATTTGTTGCCAGAGGAATTTACATTAATTGGAAAATGCCTCTGGCATATTTTTTATCAAATAAAAATGTCAATGCCGACAAATTAGTATTAATTATAAAACAAATTATAAGTAAATTATTTGAAAGTGGTTTGTTGCCAAAAGTAATTATATGTGATCAAGCAACAACAAATGTCAAGGCAATTAAATCCTTAGGGGCTACCAAAAATGATCCTTTCTTTTTTATTGATGATCGTAAAATTTATTCAATTTTTGATGTACCTCATTTGATTAAAAATATTAGAAACAATTTGCTTGATAACAATTACTATTTAAATGGTAATGAAATTTCATTCAATGATATAATCAACGTTTACAATATCGATAAAAATAATAAAAGCAAATCATTACGAAAATTGACCCCAGTGCACTTAAAACCTAATAATTTTCAAAAAATGAAAGTTAAGTTTGCCACCCAAATTTTTAGCAATTCAGTAGCAGCAGCAATTGAGACTGTAATAGCAAGTGGAGAGCTAAAGAGTGATACTGCAAAACATACGGCTGATTTTATAAAAAATATCAATGATTTGTTTGATTCGCTGAATTCAAAAAATAAATTTGATAAAAATCCATTTAGGTGTGCAATTACGAAAAATAGAAATTCTTACGTTAATAAAACATTAATAAGGGGCTTGGAGATCTTCAGTGCTTTAAAAAAAAAGATCATTAAAAATAATGAATCAAAATTAACCCGTCCTCCCTGCTTCGATGGAATACTGCAGACTATTAATGCTGTACTTCAGCTCTCCACTGAAGAATTTTCTGAAGGCACTGAGGTCAGATTTCTAATGACATACCGCTTAAATCAAGATGTGCTTGAAAATTTATTTGGAATTTTTAGAATAAGAGGTGGTTGTAATCGGAACCCGACATCTAGAAGCTTAAGAGCTATGTTCCGGTCCCATTTATTGAATAATTTGATTAAATTGGATAATACTAATTGTGAATCTGATCAAGACACCTTTATGTCTACGTCGGCCGAGAATCAGCAGCAAAATACACAACCATCAACAACATCATTGGAGGATCCAGCAGCAATTGCTGGCCCATCGAACGCCGAGCCCTCAAGCGTTGTAATTGATCTCCAACTTGAAGGCGCGGACAAAGAAAATGCACAAGTTCCTAATGTAATTTCGGGTGGGGCACCACCCGAAATTACATTAGAAATTTGTTCTATTGTGTATTTTGCTGGCTGGTTAGGCAAGGTGTGTATAGAAAATTTTGATTGTTTTGCATGCAAAAGTGTTTTAATTAATAATGAAGTTGATTTGACTGATAAGAAACAATTATTGTTGATTAACAAAACTTATTCTAATCTGACCACACCAAGTCTTAAATCTCCAAGTGATTTTTTATATGATTTAGTAAAAAAATTACTTGATTTATTTAATGATAGCATTACCGTAATTCACAAAATCAATTTGTTGTCTGATTTAGTGAAAAAATTTCAAACAAATCTTCCCAATGATTACCATGATTTGAATCACATTGATTTTTTAATTAGAAAATTATTTGAAGTGAAAATATATGATTACTGTAAATCAAGAAAGAAATCTATTGAACCAAAATCAAAAATAAGAATTCTACAAAATAAATAATTTAATAGCCTGATAAGCTTTTAGCTACTCTAGATCATTTTTTTTTGGCTAATCAACCAGTGCGGTTCACGGAAGTGTTTTTTTTTTTAATTCTGATGATGCAGCTTTAGTGTTTGTCAAAATCAAGGGTTGAACTCCTTCAACGACTTTCTCTATTTCATAAAGAAGACTATCTCAAAAACTCATCCTATATGGTGGAAGGGACACCGACGCGAAAACGATTACCACGTATTCAGTATATCATTCTGAAATTTTTCATCGGTTAGTAAAAAAAACAGCTGTTTCCTACAAAAGTGCAATAGGTACCTACACGGTCAGAATGACACGAAAAATTTCTATATGGGGGGCTCAGAATGATGTTTTTTTTTTTCCTAGCCTGCTCTCTCCCACTCCTGGGCAAAGGCCTCCCTCCACTCACATAGAATGATGTATACAGGGCCAAATTAAATTTGCTAACGAACCTTTACCACGTGTTACGAACCGATATCGAAAACATAAATGAAACAAAAACAAAACAATATACGCGACGCTCGCTGACCGATTGCGGGCATTGACTTCAACGCTCGCGGTGCGTTATTTGGCGCGTTTAGATCAGCTGTTTTTGTACTGATCACTTTATTATTAGTTTTGATAAGTAGGTATCTACTTGATTGAAGTATTAAAATATTTTTATAATACTATTCCGTTCGTTTTTTTTTATTTATGTAGGTAGGTACTTAGTACCTACTACTACCTACTTCCATCTTTCATCCTCCTACTTCTAGTACGCTCGATGGCCAATCAAGCTTTACAAAACCAGTTTATGCTGTAGGAAATCTATTCAAAGCGGGGCCAAGTTATACTGGAAATGTACAGCTTCATGTGCCGCCGTGCGTACCTGACTATTTCATTTCATTTCCTAGCTGCAGTAACTACATAAAAATCAAATGCAATTTTATAGATTTGATTGATTTGCGGAATATACTATTTGAGTTTAATGAGCTGCAAGTGACGATCTGCAAACTTTATGGCAGAAATTTTCTTACGTTTTTTGCAATTTGCAGGACGGTGTCATATGTTGATTAAAATATGATTCGCGGCCGTAACATGTACCTATGTCGTTACAGAATTGTAATCATTAAAATCATCAATACAACCCTCTGTTCATTTAATCCCATTAAATGACTTTTTCATGATATAGTAATTACCTATTCAGTGGGATTGTATTAACGATTTTAATTATTATAATTATTCTGTAATACATACGCGTTACGGTCGCGAATCATATTTTGTTCAACATACAGGTTGACTCTGACCTGCACATTGCAAAAATGTAAAAGAAAAAAAACCGCGGGCTACCCTGTCGTTCCCTATCAATTTCGTCGCAGTACCTACTAGTTTAGGTAATTTCGATGAAATGTGTGCGTGTGTGAGCGTTCGAAATATCGCTAACGATCGTAGTGTGCGTAGTCTCATGCAGTGCAGCGGGAGCAAACAATCTTGATCCGTAACCGTATTATAAGCAAAACAAATTAGCATTTATGCTGCATATTTTTTAATGTTATTTACATCGTCAACAGCCATCAGTTAACATGGGCAAGGGTTTATGTAACCAAAAATTAAATTAGTCTACGTGTTTTTCTCATTTCAGGTGAAAAAAAAAAACAAGATTCTTACTAATTTCATTATTATAAGAAGTATAGATATTTTTAACCATTGTTTTTTCATTTTAACCTCCTTTTCGACGTTAATTCGAAGTGCTTCGAATATCCATAGAGCGTGCTTTCCTGGAATCAGGGTTTTTTTTACATCAACCACCTTTTTACTATTAGTACAATACAATACACTAATATAGTATTAACAAATAACCAATAATATCACTAAGCATAAGTTTAATAAAAAAATACTCAAAGTATCAAAACTAGGCAGACGTGGTACAAAATCACGTAGGTACGTATCGCAAGTAATTTACGTCGGGCGCGATTAAAACTAAATGCAACGAGCAAGCGCATCGGCTTATAAGGCATTATTTAAATATTTTATTACAATTAATTTCGTAGTCAAAAAAACAATGAATTGGATAGATAAACACCTTAAGTTTTATAATATTTCATATTTATTGACATTTTCAGAAACCTTATGGTTCTTGAGAAATGTGCGCTGAAAAAAGTAGTATTTTCTGTTTTTAGACCGCGAAATTGATAGGGACTCTTTAAGTATTGAAATACTCAAAAACACATGAAAAGGCATTCGCCGCAGCGAGATGTTTGTGTGAGTGAGCTCACTCACACATGAAACCTGTTGTATTGTTATTAGCTACTTGTCCTTGAACGCACGGTGCGACGATGTAGAAAGAATCTCTAACAAAAGCAGCGCCATCTAGTAGTACTAATGCCACTTAGTATCGATCCCACCTAGTATCTAGGCAGCCTCCTAGATGGCGTTATAAAACTACTGCCTCTAGAAATTTATGAGACGCTGGTGCTGCCTCTGTCGAAAAAATGGAGGAAAATAAATAGCCAGACCAATTACCAGTTTTAGGGAGGTGTCATTTCTTTGTATGGGATTGGGTATCTGTACGTAGTATTATATTATCTGTGATCAAACTAAGTAACTTTACGCAAAAATTATTGCTGGGAAACGACTTTTTTTTTAGGGTAAAAAATCACGTTTTACGGTAAAACTCAATGTAGCGCACTCAAAACATTGTGCTGAAGGATGGATGTACGGGGGTCGTGGAGGTGTTCAAAGTAAAAATATTACATAAAAATCATGTATTTTAAAAAAAACTTGTGAAAAAGTTGGAACTTTGACCCCCAATATCTCCGAAACTAGAAGGTATGGTCTAGAACAAAAAAATGATCGCAATGACGGGGAGAACAAGTGCCTTGCGGCTTCGTTAAGGGTCTTTTTACACCCTTTATATAAAAAAAACATTTTTTCTTTATCGTGTGGTTAATGCCTAACCTGGTGTCAGAGTTTTTATGCCGCCCAAAAAATACCAATATATAATAATTATAATATTATATAATATTTTTTGACTTAAAAATATAAAAAAAATTGGAGCCCACCGGTATTGGGAACAGGGTCCAAGCCACCGGCGGTCAGGAATCCAGAGAGAGGAACCTCCTAACAATACGAGCCGTGTCCAGGAGTACCGCTTTCTGAATCAAGCCCTTTATCCAGTTGCCTAACGAGAGCCTCCTCAGGTATTGATCATTAGTATAGTTGGTAAGTATTTATATCATTAGTATAGGAGCTCGTGGCTAAATACTAAATAGTAACAGCCGCTCGGGTTGATCTTCAGGTTCAGCCGCGCTTGCCTAGGTTGGTTCGTGGATGGGTGAAGACTTCACTGGTTACTTTACGGGCTTTATAAAGCCCTTCTTTTTCATCTGCCTAGCCTTTTTACCCGACTACAGCGAAGCCAAAAGGGTTATGATTTTAGCAGTCTATGTATGTTTGTTTTTACGTATGTTCTTCCGTAGCGCCTAAACTATTCATCCGATTTTGATGAATAAGGTCTCAATCGATTCATTTTCATTGCTCGGGTAACATAGGCTACATTTTAACCGACTTCAACAATAGGAGGAGTCGATTTTACCGTGTAAACCCCGATTTTAATTAGAGCGTGATTTTTCAGTAGTCGAGTTTTTTTGTTGTAGTATACCACACAAATTCTTTCAACTACATTATATTAGGGTTATAGTCTTACTATAAAGGGTGTAAAAAGACCCTTAACGAAGCCGAAAGGCTCTTGTTCTCCCCATCATTGCGATCATTTTTTCTTATTCTAGACCATTCCTGGGAACCTTCTAGTTACGGAGACATTGGGGGTCAAAGTTCCAACTTTTTCACTAGTATTTTTTTAATGTAAGATTTTTACTTTAAACACCTCCAAGACCCCCGTACTATTCAATCCATCCATCAGCACAATGTTTTGAGTGCGCTAGTTTGAGTTTTACCGTAAAACGTAATTTTTCACCCCAAAAAAAAGTCGTTTCCCAGCAATAATTTTTGCGTAGAGTTACTTAGTTCGCTGTACAGAATACTTGGTTGCCGGCTTCATGAAGGGTCTGTTTACACCTTGTATACTGTTAAGCTGCATTCCGTTTGTCAGTTACCAGCATATAACAAGGACCGATCATCGCTTATCAGATCTCCACAACCCAATCAAGAAAGCAATACAATATAGAGCTCATCATCATTCTCCTGCCATTATCCCAAATTATTTGGGGTCGGCGTAGCATGTCTTCTTCTTCCATACTTCTCTATTACTCGTCATTTCAGCAGTCACCTCCTTTTTAGCCATATAATTTGAACCACCAAAAATAATTTCTTGTTTACATTTTTTTTCTTCAAATAAATTATTCACCATAAAGGCGTCAAGCAAGCCTCAAACTCCATCCAAAGCGTGTAAGCACTCAATAACTCTTAACTAGGCCACTGGACACGGTCAAAGCATCTTCATTCTAACATTTCTCCGTATCTAACCAGATTAAAACTAAACGAGATTTCGAGGACCCTACACTCACCTGATGTTCAACGCCTTTCACTTTTCGATAAGAAATCACTTTCACTTAACAAAACTCAACTAGATCTAACATTAAACCCACTTAATTCAATTTATTAAAAAATAACGTTAAAAACGCGACCTTCTTCGACGAAATCCTCTTTAAAAATGACCGAGTACGTGAAAACGTTCGATTTTTGAATTTGATTTGTTATTTTTTTTGACGCGCCCGTGTTGAGGCGGCGGTGTACGGTTGTATACTGCCAGTACTGCCTTGTTTTCTCAAAACCTGTCGCAGGCAAAGGCAGGCGGTCTGACGGTCTCGCTGTCGCGATTATTATAGCCCTGGTTTTAAGGTGATATTTCACGTTTTCGCATCGTATCGGAAAGTATGTTGTTGTGGAAAAATTTAATAAATAGTGTCGACTCGATGATTATTTGTTAGAGATCCGCTGATCGAGTTTGTAATCGATTATAGCGAGTGATTGGTATAGTTTTTAATCGGACACGACTTTTTCTTGGGAAGTTAATTTCTGTTATTTTGTTAGATATTGATAACTTTTAGGTGTGGTATAATGAGCTTCTAATAGCCGAGTGCTAGAGGAACTACTTTCTCCCGCTTCTAGTTCTGCGTGAGATCTAAGGATATTTTTGTGGAACTTATATTTTTTAAGAAAAAAATAAGATCAGAATCAGAATCAGAATGAATCAGATGATTTGATATACCTCCTATTATATGGGACTTCAAACATAACTGGCGAAATGTAGGTGTATTATTAGGTTCAATTCTGCCTAATCCTTCGGGGATTACAGGCGTGATGTTATGTTATGATTTTAAATATTTTGTAGCATAGGAAAGAGGCCAGAAGGACTGCTTGTTGCCGTTTAAAAAAGAATTTGATAGCACAAGTACACACACAATATGTAGCCCCAGAGACCACTTTTTTAGTACCGACAAATCAATTTGGTCTGTTTACAGGAAGGCCACTGAAGATACTTGAATCGGCCCAGAATTCGGATAAGAGTATTTTTATCCGAATTCTGCACCGATTCAAATCCAAAGAAAGAAAAAAAAAAGTATTTATTGGACTGACACAGGACAAAAAATACAAAATAAAATATAAAACATCAAACATAACTAAAATTCGAAATCCAGAGTAACAAAAAGAAAATCTAAAACGTAACAAGAATTTGTGTGGGTTACGTATTACAATACCTAAGTTTATTCTAACTATTTTCGATATAGCTATGCTTCTTCCACATATGTTCATAACGCCCCTATTAATGTCAAAAATATTTATGCTGTCTTGGCTTCCGTACGTGTTCTTTTTTTTTTTTTCACGGGTGACCACTGAAAACCAGCGCTGTGCTGTGGGATCCCCATAGTACAACATCATGCTGCGTGGTAAACTGCTTGTCGCAGTCAGGACGTGCAAGATGTTAACGTATTTCTTTTTTTTTTGTCCCGTCCTGTACAAATTATAAATATTTGTTATGCGTTGTACCTACCTATGTTTATTGTATTTTTTTGTTATTTTGTATGATGCACGTCATGTCCCTGCGACAAATAAATATTTTTTCTTTCTTTTTTTCTTTCTTTCTACTTTCATATTAGTCGACTCAGGTGCTGTTTCCTCACGATGTTTTCCTTTACCGTTTTGGAGCAGTGGGAATTAGATGCACAAAGTAGCTGCCTCGTTGGTCTAGTGGTCGCAAGCGCGATTGCTGAGCATGGTGGTCCTGGTTTCAATTCCCGGGTCGGGTAAAGTGATAGCAGGTTTATCCATCAGGATTTTCTCCGTAGCAGCCACGGACTTTGAATTTGAGCCCGGTTGATGGCAATATATTCGTCCCTATATCATGGAACTTAAACATAACTGGCGAAATGTGGCTGTACTATTAGGCACACTCGTGCCTAACGATTCGGGAATTACTGGAGTGATGTTATGTTATGTAAGTAATGTGCCTACCTAGGTTCGATCTCTGGACCTATTAGCTCGTAAATCAAGACCGATAACCTTGGGCTAGCTCGCCGTCCGTCCGTCTTATGACGTCAGGCCGTGTCGACGGCGCGTTCGTGTTCCACACGCGCCTCCAAGAGATGTCAGCAAAAGGGAAGGGGCCCGCAAGGGCCGTTGCCTGTTGGGGCTGCGGGACTTTTCGAAAGAGATACCTCGGCCCTGGAACACAAAGGGCAAAAAAAAGAAAAAGAAGGAACACGGATGGGTTTTACTCAGTAAAAGTCTGACACTCCCTTCCACTCCGCCCAGAGCGGGTGGGGGGGTCATTTAAAAAAAATCCTAGAAGATCTTGATTCGCCACTAATTACCATAATAATATTAAATTTTTATAGCGGACATTAATCAAATTCTAAGAGGAATCAATCAATCAAAATTATACCTTTACGTATGCAAAAAACAAAAATGATTGGCTACCTCACTTACGTTTGTCGAATAATTAATTATTAAAATCGGAGTCAGCGATGAAATTAACCTCATTGGTCGAGTAGTTGCAAGTGCTGCTGTTTAACTGGAGGTCCTAGGTTTGATACTCTGAGCGGGCAAAGTGTTACAGTCAATCTGGGTAACTTTGATTCATTCGGGTAACTTTGACAGCGGGACCATGAACTAGTTTTGATTATTTTTTCGCATGAAGCCAACACTATTCATAAATGTTTATTTTAGATTTGCAATGTTACCCAGATTGATAAAAATAATACTTATTACTACTTTTTTATGCATGGCTCTGTGTGTGTCAAAGTTACCCATTTTATGAAGGTAACTTTGACAGGGCACAGAATTGAGATTTTCTACTATATTGGTATGTTTTATAAACTTTCTGTGAATTTCTATAGATGGAAAGTAATACGAGAGCACTGATAAAATAAAAAACACTAGAGTGATAGGCGTAAATTTTTTAAATATAGTATAAAATATCGCCCTTATCTGTCAAAGTTACCCAGATTGACTGTATTAGGGTTATCCGTTAGGACATATTCGTACCTACATCACTACAAGTGTTATTTTGTCTTTGGCTTGTCCTGACTTGAAAAGGGAAATCTGAATTTTTACCCGACTACGGCGAAGCCAAAAGGAAGGGTCCGTAATCATGGGGGCTTTTAAAGTTATCACCTAGGTGATCTAAATGTACATTAGTACTTTACACAGGACTAATCAAGTAGCTGAAGATTTTCCAAGGCTTTACTGGTAACTTTACGGGTTTTATAAAGCCTTTCTTTTTCATATGCCTAGCATTTTTACCCGACAACGTCAAAGCCAAACGAAAGGTTTATGATTTTAGCAGTCTATGTATGTATGTTTGTTGGGATTTACGTATGTTCCTCCGGAGCGCCTAAACTATTCATCCGATTTTGATGAATGAGGTGTCAATCGATTCGTTATTATGGCCCTGGTAACATAGGCTACATTTTATTCAGTAGTCGGGTTTTTTAGTTGTAGTATACCACACAAGTTCTTGTTAGTTGTAGTATACCATACAAATTCTTGTTAGTCGTAGTATACCATACAAATTCTTGTTAGTTGTAGTGTACCACACAAAATCTTGTTAGTTGTAGTATACCATACAAATTCTTGTTAGTTGTAGTGTACCACACAAAATCTTGTTAGTTGTAGTATACCATACAAATTCTTGTTAGTTGTAGTATACCACACAAATTCTTGTTAGTTGTAGTATACCACACAAATTCTTGTTAGTTGTAGTATACCACACAAATTCTTGTTAGTTGTAGTGTACCACACAAATTCTTGTTAGTTGTAGTATACCACACAAATTCTTTTTATTTGTAGTATACCACACAAATTCTTGTTAGTTGTAGTATACCACACAAATTCTTGTTTAATACCCAGCCTTTAAGCCAACTTCCGTTTACTTAGATAAGTATGTAGAAAACACAAGCTGTTCAATAAAATTAGCTATTAATCTTTACCGTTAGCCATTAATAAGCTACTATGCGACATGTTAACACATGGTTGATTAGACACATGTCTCTTATAACCGCTATGTGTGATAATTCGCATGTGTCTTTTAAGACTGGGATCACAGCAAAATACAAGCACATTTTAATTTACAAATCGCGGTTGTGTGTGGGTGATTCATCATCTGAATAGCCTAGCAATTAACACTAAAAACGGAATATTTACCATGTTTACTGTTCATTTTGAGGAGCTCGTGGCTAAATAATAACAGCCGCCCGGGTCGATCTTTAGGTTAAGCCGTGCTTGCCTAGGTTGGTCTGCGGATGGGTGACCACTCACGAGTTTCCTCCGCGCCTCGGAAAGCACGTTAAGCCGTTGGTCCCGGGTGTCATTTCTAGATCTTGGACAGTCGTTAGGTAGTCAGTGGCCCAAAAAGTCTGAGAACCAGTCTTACCAAGGGGTATCGTATTACCCAGTGCTAACTGGGTTATGGAGGTCAGACAGGCAGTCGCTCCATGTAAAATACTAGTATTCAGCTGCATTCGGTTAGACTAGAAGTCGACCCTAATATAGTTGGGAAAAAGCTAGGCAGATGATGCCTATACATTTGCAGTTCCCGATATTTCTGCGCTGTTGGTGTGAGGAATGATATGAATGAAAAAAGAGTAAATAATAGCGTGACGGTTGATGGAGGAGAATGGAAGACAAAAACGTATTGCGCTGACCCCAAGTAACATGAGGCAAGGGCAGGAAGATGATGACTGTCCTGTCATGCTAAATTCGACCACGCCATAAGCTTCTCTGCAGGCAAAAAAGTAGTCAAAACACAAAAACCAAAAGTAAACCAGAAAAAAAAACAAGTTTGTAAATGCTCTCGAGTTATGATGACGTCAGTGGCGCCGGCGCATCAAAAACGCGTTAGCAAAGTGAAAACGATTCACACGCAGATGAGGAAGTGAGGTTTTAAGAAGAACTTGTTACTTGAAAAGTTTGATACGCCTTTTTGGTGTTTGTGTTTCCTCCTGTTATTCTCCTTTATTTATATCTTTTCAAATCAATTAAATTATTGAATATTACTTAGAAAAAACAATATAAAAACATAATATATATATATATATATATATATATATATATATATATATATATATATATATATATATATATATAAAAAACATTCTTTATCGTGTGGTTAGTGCCTAACCTGGTGTCAGAGTTTTTATGCCGCCCATGGGCCTCTGACTTAAAAATATAAAAAAAATTACCCCACCGGTAACAGGAACAGGGTCCAAGCTACCGGTCAGGGCTCCAGAGAGAGGAACCTCCTAACAATAAGAGCCGTGTCCAGGAGTACCGCTTTCTCAATCAATTTAGCTGCCTAACGAGAGCCTCCTCAGATATTGGTCGAGGCTCTTGGCAATTAAGCCATGGGCTGATACGTCAATCGGCAAAATGATCGCTGAGTCCACATCCCACATGTCGACAACCTCGCGAGCCAAGTCAAGATACTTGATTTGCTTATCTTTCTTTTCTCCTTCTGTTATTATTGAGGAAATTGTACGACAGCATGCTGTGTGGCGATAAAATAAGAAATGAGTACATAAGAGGAAGGCTGAAAGTGGCGCTGGTGACTGAAAAGTTGTGTGGTAATCAGTTAGCTTGGTATGGGCATGTGATGCGGAGGAATGAGGAAAATGTCGTGAGGAACGTTTTGAGTATGAATGATGATGGGTATAAGAGTAGAGGAAAACCAAAGAAACGATAGATGGACTGTATAAAGGATGATATGGCAAGAAAGGAGGTGTCTGATGAGATGACGAGTAATAGAGAAGTATGGAAGAAGAAGACATGGTGCTCTGACCCCAAACGACCCAAACGAATTAGGATAATGGCAAGAGAATGATGATGATGTACGGCTGCATGTAGCCCGAATGACTAGACAGAGTTTACTTGGAGATAATTGGAAAACCCAGGACTAAAGGTGCAATAGCCCGTGAAAATAAATTTATTTACGTTTTTTTGCAATTTTCAGGTCAATGTCAGGTGTACGTTGATTAAAATATGATTTGTGACCGTAAAAAAAATATGACTTTACAGAGTTACGATCATTAAAATCATCAATTACAACTCTCTAAGTTAATTTAATCCCATAGAATGAATTTTTCATGAAATATTTATTGTCAGTGAAATTTGACGAGCTAGCTACTCATCTCCAACGTCATCACGAGTAAAAATTTGGAACATTAAATATCAGCTGCCTGGCTTTTACCCAACTATATTGGGGTCGGCTTCCAGTCTAACCGGATGCAGCTAAATACCAGTATTTTACATGGAGCGACTGCCCATCTGACTTCCACAACCCAGTTAGTACTGAATAATACGATACCCCTCGCTAAGACTGGTTGGCAGACTTTTTGGGCTACTGACTACCTAACGACTGTCAAAGATCTACAAATGACAGCCGGGACCAACGGCTTAACGTGCTTTCCGAGGCACGGAGGAAACTAGGTATGTAATGACCGGTCACCCATCCAGAGACCAACCTAGGCAAGCACAGCTTAACCTACAGACCCGCCAAAAATATTGAAATAAACATAAATAAAATACCCGAAAAAAACCAAATTAGAAACTACGGCCTGCAGCTCGTAATCATTACTCGTATTTAAGCACAAATCCATCTGATCTGACGATGGAATTGCGTACCCCACGCTCTGAAGTCTCGATTACCACGAACTCGTAATAGTAATATATGTTAAATCATTCCAATTCAAGGTATTCCAAACCCCATCAGACCACTCAAGATACAATCATACGCGTTCAGAATACAACACAGCCAACTCATTCAATGAGTGAATACAATACATACCTATGATTACCTTCCTAATCCTCCCTCCTTACTCCTTCCTAATCCTCCCTCCCTCCTAATCTCCCTTTTAATCCTTTAGTCACGACGTGCAAGATGTTAACGTATATTTTTTCTTTATTTTTGTCCCATCCTGTTGAAATTATAAATATTTGTTATGCGTATGTTTATTGTATTTTTTTGTCATTTTGTATGATGCACGTCATGTCCCTGCGACAAATAAATATTTTTTCATTCTTTCTATAAAGACGATTCTGCCTACCTCTCATGTGAAAAACGCGTGAGTTTATTTATGTATAAAGACGTTTATATGAATGATGACGTCATAGGCGCCAGCGCATCAGAAACACATTAGCAAAGTGAAAACGATTCGCAGATGACGAAACTAAAATATAATCTTTACCTGTTTGTCACTGAGGGATACTGAGGACAGGGGGCGAGCCTATTGCCAACAGGAAAACTTCTCAATATCCACGAAACACATGATTACGATGCTTCCACCAAATTATAAACAATCTCTCTCTCGTATAGTTTCACTTCGGATGCGCCGGCGCCGGTGACGTCATCAGATCAGCGGTATTTACATACGTAATCTGCGAATGAAAGATGGAGATGTTTATGGTGTTCTGAAGACTTAATTATAATGGTTTCATTTTTCTTCTTCGAGTTGGTACAAAATCCACTTTAAGCCGTTGGTGCCGGCTGTCATTTCTAGATCTTTCACAGTCGTTAGGTAGTCAGTGGCTCACAAAGTCTGACACCAGTCTTACCAAGGGGTATCGTATTACCCAGTACTAACTGGGTTGTGGAGGTCAGATAGGCAGTCGCTCCATGTAAAATACTGGTATTCAGCTGCATCCGGTTAAACTGGAAGCCGACCCTAACATAGTTGGGAAAAGGCTAGGCAGATGATGAGTTGGTAAAAAATCCAGTTCAATCCAATCCAATGAGTGTTATAAATCAAAAGACATTTGTTCAAATCAGGCTGATGATCAGCACAGATGACAGTCCCCAAAAGCCGCGCCCTTCGGCACTTCCTAGTGACTTTGCTGGGAGGAAGAAAACTCTCCAGCAACAAATATTATTATATCACTTACTATAGCTTACGCCCGCAGCTTCACCCGCGTGAAGTTTATTGTCCCACTTAATCATACTACCGGGATTAAAAGTATCCTTTGTGTTAATTCAGGTTATAAACTATCTGTGTGCTAAATTTCATCATTTGGATGAAATTCGTATCCGTTCAGAAGTTTTGCGTGAAAGAGTTACAAACATCCATCCATCTAAAGGGTGTAAAAAGACCCTTAACGAAGCCGAAAGGTACTTGTTCTCCCCGTCATTGCGATCATTTTTTTGTTCTACACCATACCTGGGAACCTTCTAGTTACGGAGATATTGGGGGTCAAAGTTCCAACTTTTTCACAAGTTTTTTTTTAAATACATGTTTCTAATGCAAGATTTTTACTTTAATCACCTTCACGACCCCCGTACTATTCAATCCATCCATCAGCACAATGTTTTGAGTGCGTTACATTGAATTTTACCGTAAAATGTGATTTATCACCCCAAAAAAAGTCGTTTCCCAGCAATAATTTTTGCGTAAAGTTATTTAGTTTGATGTACAGAATGCTAGGTTGACGGCTTCGTGAAGGGTCAATTTACACCCCGTATAGGTTACTTTCGCATTTATAATATTAGTAAATGTAACTCGAACTGCCTGTTTATTCTGCGGAATGTGATGCCGGAATTCAAAGTATTCTACATAGAATACCTCTGAACCGTGCGAAGCAATGTTTAATTTAATTTAATTTTATTTCATAAATAATTTTTCGTACGCCATTTATTAAATAAACATAAAAAAATTATATAATTAAAATTCGGTACATTTATTAAAAAAAATAGTGTTAGTCAAAAATGAATTATGTCAATTAAAAAAAAAAACAAGTTATTAAAAAATTGGATTGGGGGCATAAGTAACATTAAACTAAGTCATTAAGTCATTAACACAGTTAACTCAGGTACAATAAATAGTTGTTATAAAAAATTACAAGCGCGTTATGTTATATACCCGTTATACCCGCATACAAATATTCATAGAAATTAAAATTGAAATCATAATTACGGTAATGGAATGCTTAATTAAACATATTATTAATTGATTTTGACAAAAATAAAAAAAAACAAAGAAAAATATATAAATGTCAAAAGTAAGTGTAAGTTTACCATGTTAATAACAAAGACAAAACTGAACAAAGACAGGGGTCGTGGGGCTTTTGGGACCGGGTCCGCGGTCCCGGATTCCACCTTTATATACAATAATTATTTTGAGTAGTATTTTGGGACCACAAGAAAAAATAAGTTATAGTACAGTTAACTAAAAAGCTAATATAATACATATTATATTGATCAACAATTACTTGAATAGTCAGGATTTCAGCAAAACAAAGAAAGGTCATTAGACTACCAAAAACTCTTGAAAATCAATTAGCGCTTCTTATTACAGCCTCACTTAAAACACGTTGAATGATGACGTCACCGGCGCCGGCGCATCCAAAGTGAAACTGTTCGCGAGAGAGAAATTATAATTTGGTGAGTGAGTCGTCACTGTCGTGGTATTTATTTATATTTGTATGTATGTATGTGTGTTGTGTTTATGGAACTAATAACTTTTGCGCGTGGTTTAGCCCGCGTGTGGGTCGAGAATTATACCACGGACACAGTATTGGGATAAAAAGTAAGTGCTAACTCAGTTTATAGTTAAGAGCGTTCATCCAAAAAGTTAGCAACGTCACAAATAGCTGTCAAATATTAACCTGTTTTAATTAATTTGGCAATATTACTGTATGGGAATAAGAAATATAGCTAACTAGTGAACTAGAATATTAATAATGTTTTTTTTTTTAAATTTGATGTTGTAACCGTTTTAGGTTTAAAAAGGCATTTTCGAAAGAAATAAAGTTTCCAAATACTATTTTTACATCTAAAACTAAATATTTGGTGTTACGATATTAATTATTGCATTTCATAATCAATATTTAAGTTCACTAGTTAGCCATATTTAATGTTCTTATTTCCATACAGTAATATTGCCAAATTAATCAAAACAGCGAAATAGCTGTCAAATATTTATACTTTCTGTGTAAATGCTCTTAATCTTAGTATCTTTTGTCCAGCCGTTACGGTATGAATAGTTTAAATTCGGCTGTCAAAAGTTCATGTAAATTCTGGTTTTTTGTGACGTAATTCGCAACATCCCGTCGTTTCAGCTGATGTGTCAAATTCAAATTCAAATCCAAATATTTTTATTTCTAGAACAGAGGTAAATAAAAGTACAGATGTCAATATTAATAAAAATCAGCGCTATGTCTTGCCGTCAACGGCGTACAAATATTCTAATTATAATTCCTTATAAGTAATTGGTAAAAATAATAACACAGAGAAAAATAATAATGAAACTCAATTATAAAAAATGTCATTTGTCAAAATCTTGTAGTGTAAACAGACAAACAGACTCACTTTGAAATTTTAATATAGCTATAGATAGTATATGAATTTATGTGTGTGTGTTGTGTTCACAGAAAAAAAAAATGTTGATTCGTGTGTCTTTGTTTTCCTTGTGTAGTAAGGATGTATTAATTGAGGTTGCGTCGTGCGCTTCGTGAGTAGAAGTGAGAGAGCAGGGCTTGTGGATCTTGGGTTCAATTCCAGATCTAGTTGTACAGCAAGCCAGAGTCATGATATATTCCTGGTTAGAAGTAATGGAGAAGTTTTATGATATTCATCATCATCATCATCATTTCAGCCGAAAGACGTCCACTGCTGGACATAGGCCTCTCCTAAGTGTCCGGTCCGTGCGTGCGTGCAGAACGGATGGCCGATGGGGCCGAAAAGTTCTGGAGTGGCGACCGCGAACCGGAAGACGTTGCGTTGGAAGGGCTCCCACTAGGTGAACCGATGACCTGGTGAAGGTTGCGGGGATCCGCTGGATGCGAGAGGCACGGGATCGGTAATGATATTGATAACACTATTTAATTGCATGGATTTAAAATAAAAAATAAAACTTGAATATCGGTGTCTTTTTTTCAAATTCCACTTTAACTGACTGAGAAATACAACAATACTTCTACCAACATCTTCAGAGATAACAGGCATGATGTGATTATATTCACATAAGACAATAATTATATTTTATCTCTTCTTTAGTAGTGACTAATTATTACTTACCATAAATTATATCGTCACAAAAATGAATTGAAAAAGTATTTTCATACAAAAGACATCAACGCGTTCCTGTATGCGTTGATGTCTTTTGTTAAAGTTTTAATTTAAATCTTACTAATATTATAAATGGGAAAGTTTGTGAGGATAGATTTATTTTTGTTACTCTTTCACGCAAAAACTACTGAACGGATTTATAACCTGGATTAACACATAGGATACTTTTTGTCCCGGTAGAATGATCCCGTGGGACAATTATCGAACTCCAAGCGGACGAAGCCGCGGGCATGAGCTAGTAACAAAATAATGTCATACTCTATTTTTTAGGGTTCAATAAGAAAAAATATATGCCCAGCAGTGGGCTACTACTGTATGGGTCTCTGCTGGAAATATATCGTACAGGTTTAGTAAGTGAAATTGAAGGTAAACTTGGATAAAGTTTGAGTTACCAACATAATATTATTTACATACATAAATAACATCACGCTTGTAATCCCTAAGGAAGGAGTACCTAATAGTTCACCCACATTTCACCAGTTATGTTGAAGTCTCATGTAAAAGGGGGCGAGCCTATTGCCATCAACCGGGCGCAAATCCAGACTCCGTGGCTGTTATTGAGAAATTCCTGATGAAAAAACCCAATGACACTTTGCACGACCCGGGAATCGAATTCAGGATCTCATGCTCAGCAGTCGGGCTTGCAACCACTAGACCAACGAGGCAGTCCAATTTTATTCACTGCGTTCAATATAATTTAGAACTTTGTTGAAAATCCAATTAAATAAACTAAAATATACGAGATATCACTATAAGAGACATCTATGAACTCTACATAACATCGACGAATAAAGAGAGCCTTCACTTACTATACAGCTCTATGTAGAGAAAGGCTTCATTAAGTTGTATATTTATAAAGATAGATGGCGCTGCTTTTTGCTTGATACCATTACGCTTTTATTCTGAGATCGGGTAGGCATTTTGCCAGTTTGAGTCCCATGTAATGGGGGTGAGCTTATTGCTCGGTTAAAGACAATAAGCAGCTTGCATACCCCCTTAACGAAGCCGAAAGGCACTTGTTCTCCCCGTCATTGCGATATTTTTTTTTGTTCTAGGCCATACCGGGAACCTAGTTACGGAGATAGTGGGGGTCAAAGTTCCAACTTTTTCACAAGTTTTTAATGTTATACTTTTCCTTTAAATACTTCCACGACTCGCGTACTATTCAATTCCCATCAGCACAATGTTTTGAGTGCGTTACATTGAGTCCTACCGTAAAACGTGATTTTTCACCCAAAAAAAAGTTTGATGTACAGAATGCTTGTGTCAACAAGCAGGCTTCGTGAAGGGTTGCGTTTACACCCTGTATAACAGATTGAAAAAAAAATCAAATAGAGGTAAACATACATGTAATTTACTTTTTTTTACTTTTGACATTGATTGACCAGTAAGGTCATGGAATGTTGTTTGAAATATTGAATGTAAAAAAAAACAATTACATTTTACAGAACCCCATTTTCAGCTTTCAACTTTATTACCACTAGATCAAAGAGGCATCTCTCTTATAAAGCATACAATTTAAACATGAAGACTGGTGAAATATGGTGAAAAAAAACGAATTGTCGCATTTAAGAAGGATCATCACTTGAGAACGGCTGGAGCTTATTGCCCTCGGCTCCGCTCGCGTTAGTTTGACAATCAATTCGGGTTGTACGCTGCTAGTAATAACTTAATTCAAATAAAATTAAAATAGAAATTATGCCATGCCAAAACATATTTTTAAGCCTCAAAGCCTCTACTATGTTCGCGTGTGTCTTTAGTAATTAATTACACAATTTTACGAGTTTCACACAAGAATTACACGTATTTTTATCACATCAATCGTTTGATTGATTGACACCAATCGTGTCAGGGACGTTTGTGGAATGCACACTTCCTATCTTTTTAAATTTTAAAAACTATCGACTTGCCTGGTTTCGCATGGGTGCAACATTTTTTTAATGAGATTTTCATTCAAAAATACCCGACTTTTACTGTAGCTTGGTTGGCGGTGGTTTTCCTGACAATCCTAATCCTAACTAATATTATAAATGCGAAAGTAAGGTTGTTTGTTTGTTTGTTACCTTTTCACGCCTAAAACAGTGAACCGATAATCCTGAAATTTTGCATATACGTTGTTAGGTGTATAGAAACGGACATAGGCTACCTTTCATTCCGAAAAACAGTACTGTTCCCGAGGAAAACAACAATAATGATCTTATTATAATAGATGGCACCGCGTGTCTTTCGAATCATGATTGAATTTTATTATTACAAGCAGAGTACATCCCGAATTGATTGTCACATTCTAAATTAACGTGGCAAAAGCTAGCTATCGATAAATTTGTTCTTATTTTCTTCGTTTAAAAGCCACTTCCACTGGCCATTGCACGGAAGCAGCAACAGTCATTATACTTCTGTTGCACAATGTCAGTAGGGTCAGCAACCCATACAGCCCGCATTAAACACCATAACCTATGGGTTTCTATTCACCTTTATGGCTACGTCGTGAACATAAAAGATGTACATTCTTACTTTTATGGTAGTCGTGGTAAACGAATGTATTTGTTACAAGATTTCGTATTGTAAGGAGCTGTACGGTTTTGGAGTGAAAGAGTAGTACGTTGAAAATTTGATGTATGAGTAAGGGAGCTATTTATGGTATACCAAATCAGTAGAAACTTTTATGGAAGAGACCACCATTCAGCTGTGTTCCAAATGAGAAGACTTATAGTTTATTTTCTATCAAAAATTTCTCGAAAACCTACTTGTATTATAAATGCAAAAGTTTGTGAGGATGGATGGATGGATGTTTGTTACTCTTTCACGAAAAAACTACTCAACGGATTTGGATGAAATTTAGCACATATCTGTGTGCTAAATTGTTCATAATCTGGATTAACACAGAGGATACTTTTTATCCCGGTAGTATGATCCCATGGGACAATTATAGAACTCATAAGCTAGTAAAGAGATGTATTTTTAGTATACATTCCTAAATACCCGTACTGTAAAAAAAGGATGTGAACCTATTGCTATCAACCGTGCACAAATCCCGAATCTGGTCTGTTCCTAAGAATATCTTGATGGAAAAACCTAATAACACTTTGCTCGTCCTGGGAATCGAATCGAGAACCTCATTTGCAGCAGTAGCTCTAGCATCCAATACATCAATGAGGCAGTCCATTCTACTATAATAGTTTCGATTGTTTAAAAAAAAATGGAACAAAAATGGAAGAATGGAACACTTTGGAACTTTGACCTCCTGGAACACAAAGGGTAATGAAGGAACATGGATGGGTTTTAATCAGTACAAGTCTGACACTCCCTTCCACTCCGTCCAGAGCGGGGGGGGGGGGGGGTCATTGATGATTTCCCATCCAAAAAAAAGGAGTTATTACCCTAAATATTTACACCAATAATAAATGTCATCACTATCCATAACCACTATAAACTCAACCAATAAAAGTCTCTTTAACTACTAAAATAATAACTAGCTCATCACCCACGACTTCATCCGCAAAAATTGCGATAGATCGGCTAATATGCATGATATAAATATAATTTATAGCTTGTAACACTCACAAATAATGTAGCTTTCTGCCAGTAAAAGATTTTTTAGAATTGGATCATTAGTTCGGGAGATTACCCCCTACATACAAACTTACTCTTTATAATATTAGTAGATGACGCCAGCCCACAGAACTGTGACCAAGTAATCAGCGTGATATCAATTCGTCATGATGTTACCATCCACTGGCTTTTGTAGACCTTTCCCACAGTTTGGCTAGTGGATTGTTTTCACTAGAGAATTTAGCATTAAGGCTGATTTATAAAGGGTGTAAAAAGACCCTTAACGAAGTCGAAAGGTACTTGTTTTCCCTGTCATTGCAATATTTTTTTTGTTCTAAACCATACCTGGGAACCTTCTAGTTATGGAGCTATTGGGGGTCAAAGTTCCAACTTATTCACAAGTTTAAAAAAAAATACATGTTTTTAATGTAAGATTTTTACTTTAAATACCTCCACGCCCCCCATACTATTCAATCCATCCATCAGCACAATGTTCTGAGGGCGTTACACCGAGTCCTACCGCAAAACGTGATTTTTCACCCCAAAAAAAAAGTCGTTTCCCAGCAATAATTTTTGCGTAGGGTTACTTAGTTTAATGTACAGAATGCTTGGTTGACGGTTTCGTAAAGGGTCTGTTTACACCCTTTATTAAGAGCTGGGTTGACGATATCGCCTAAGTCGTGGGAAACACCTGGATGAGGAACGCACAGAACCGGGAAGTGTGGCAGAAAAAAGGGGAGGCCTATACCCAGTAGTGGGTGATTTCGGGCTGATATGATGATATTAAGAGCGTTCAAAAAAGTTGGCAACATCGCAAATAGCTGTCATATATTTACCTGTTTTAATTAATTTGGCAATATTACTGTATGGAAATCTATACTAATATATAAAGGTTGAGAAGTTGTAAGAGTTTGTTTGTTTGGTTGAACGCGCTAAACTCGGGAAATACTGGTTCGAATTGAAAAATTATTTTAGTGTTGAACAGCGCATTTAGCGAGGAAGGTTATAAGCTATATAACATCACGCTACAACCAATAGAAGCGGAGCAGTAATGAAAAATGTTGTATAAACGGGGAAAATTGTATTTTTAATAATTCTACGCGGACGAAAGTCGCGGGGAACAGCTAGTAAGAAAAATAGCTAACTAGTGAACTAGAATATTAATAATGAATTGCAATTAAAACACTGAATTTGATGTTGTAACCGTTTTAGATGTAAAAAAGGCATTTGGAAAGTTTCCAAATACTTTTTTTACATCTAAAACTAAATATTCGGTGTTACGATATTAATGGTTGCATTTCTTAATCAATATTTTTAACAGCGAAATATTTGACAGATATTTGCGACTTTGCCCACTTTCAGTATAAACGCTCTTAATCCAGTGTTTAAATGGTAGTAGCAGTATTCTATAAACTCGAAATTCCCAGCATTTATTTAAATTGGACTGTTACAGGCACTTTTGAAGCTCAAAAAAAAGGATGAAGCTACAGTCCCAGTCAAGGCAAAGTCGCCGCAAGGCATAATAACTTGTGAAAGTACTGTAGTTGCGCGTTTCAAGGCGTAGATCTCTATGGAGAAGAATGGGCAAGAAACTCCATGGACACTCTTTTCAATCAAAATATTTCTACAAGGTCTTGTCTCATCCATGTTGAGATAATATATATATGTAAGCACGATGTAGAAAGACGTGCACCCTCAGGCTCATCAGGGGATGAGCCTGGGGGCTTAATCATAACCCATCCAATATTTTAATTTAGTTTTTCCAGCCTATGCCTTCCATGCAATTAATAGCCAATATTTAAATAATTAGATGTGCCCATTCCGTATCTAGGTCCCGCTAAAAAGTGTTCGCAATGAATATTAAATGTTGCTAAAATGGGATTGGGCAGGTCACGTGAGCGTATCTAGTTTTAAAAAATAACACGATGTGCCGTGTAAAAGTGTTTTGTAAAACCAATTTACAGAAATAAAATATGATTTATTTATATATAAAACCGTGAATGCTTAAAACAGTGTTCGCATAACACTTAAAAAAAGAATTTCGAGTTCTACATGGAAGAAATCAAGTTAAATAGAGTTTATTCAAATACTAAAAAGCTGGCAGTTTGTCTACTGAATATTATTACAATAAAGTCCACCTCTTTTCTTGAATCCTCTGCATAACAGAATCTTATATGGAAACGAACTTTCTTCTTTATTTTAAATCGATGATGTCATTTGTGTTAACCGTTTGACCCAAAGTTTTATGTAAATATCCGATAAGCATGGCTTCAGTCTATAATGTTCCCAGTGCTGGGATACAGGCCTCCCCTCTATGAGAGGGGGTGGGCTGTAATCTACCACGAGGGCTCAGTTCTGGTTGGTGGAAAAATTCACACGAAATCCACGCATAATATGGTGATTCGGAATTAAAATACAAATATAGGTATTTTTAACTGATCTGACTGACAAAGGACCATTTTTGCAAACAGCTATTTAATCATTTCCAAAATTTTGCTAAACTTGCCTTAAAAAATTAGATTTATGATTCTAACAAAACTTTTCTAATGATAAATTCATAAATTGACACATTGTAAAACATCACCCATACAAAACTGAAACCTCCAAGGCTCCAACGTACAAAGAAACCACCAAATCTGAAAGTAGCACTTTCAGGTATCCCCAAACAGAGTTGCCAAGCAACGTACTATCACTAATCACCAGCATTACATAAACGCAACGTCACAATCATACATTTTTATATAACGACTGAAGCACAGCACTGCCGAGCCTCGCGACCAGCCAGTCCCCCGCCGACGGCCGCCCGCGTAACACGTCCCGACACACAGCAATGAAACTCGACAAAAAACACCAAATTTAAAAAAAAAACCGCGCACCCCAAAACATGTACTAAAAACACAAACAAAAAAATAAACCAAAAATCTCACCCTTCGTAACATAAGAAATGAAAGTGAAAACAACAGTGCATTGACCGAGGCAACATGTTCAGCGAAAATAGATGGAAAGTTATACTGTTAGTGGTGGCGTCGGTCGCCGCTGTGGAGCCGAGCCGGGCGCTCAGCCTAGTCTACCAGAAGCCGTATAAAAACGTAATGTTTGTGCCCAAGAATCTGTACCGACGGACCAGAGCGCGGCAATCCAGAGTGTTATTCCTGGACGAGGATGAAAACCATCAGCCGTTCGGAAAGGGTGAAATAGACCTAACTCAGGATAAGAACTATTCCAAAATCAAGTTTGACGATCAGCCAGATTATGAATTCACGTCGCCAGAAGACGGTGAAGTGCCAAAGAAGGTGCATGAAGAGTTGCCGTCTGGAAACGAAAGGTTTTATGAACCGTCGCCCCGTTTTCGACCTTATTCCAATCATCCTCATTACTACCAAGGCCGTTTTGGTCGGACTTACGCTCCTAACTACGCCTTCGATCCTTACCCGGTTTCTCCCTTCGCTCCTTCGGTTAGGAACGGGTACTACCCTGGTTGGAAGCCCAGGAGTCCTCGAGTGGTCTTCCCATACGCGTCGGAGAGTGTTAATTCAGTGCAGACGAATTCTCATGCAGGACCTGGTGGATTTAATGATAATGTAGTGTTTCGTGATCAGAATTTCGGTTTAAATGACGTTGGTGATGAACAGGCGTTGCAGGATCTCGGAACGGGATCAGGATCGAGTGATGGATTTGCTGAGAGAGGTGAGTGGACAGTGGTCCTCTTTGACATATTTTTTATGCTAAGGATTTGATGTAGGGTTGGTTTTGGGTGCTAACCTTTTGAATTCGAGGTAGCGGTATGGATTTTTAAATGTTGAATTGAAAAGACTCAATTAATGTTTGAATGAAATATGAAATCGCTTCCTGAGTAATATTACCTTAGGTGTGTAATATGACTTTGGGTTATTATTATAATGATATGCGTTCAAAACAAAACGAAAGTTTCTAAGATGTACGTAACGAGCGAAGTGTGCGTTTAAAAACGTTTTTCGCGCAATAGTAATGCAGCAAATTACATTTTGCTCTTTGTTTTCATGTTATCTGTGTATCAGTAACTTGTTGGATGAACATAACACAATCCTAAATATACTGTTACAGTAATTTTGCCTTCTTAGCTCACTATGAGAATCCCGAAAGAATACATACAGTATATTGACTTCCGTAACGGCTTTAGACAAGTCGAAAAACAAAAACTTCAGAGGGTCCCTAATCCTCGATACATGCTCCATACACATAACATTTTGTACATTATTACGAATATTGTAAGTGATTATAATAAAAAAAAAAGATTTTGAACCTTAAAAACACATATACGCTGGTCTGGGAGAAATGTAAATCAATGTATTGACTGTTTCAGTCAAGTTAACTAAGGACTGTCTCCATATTACTATGGAGTTAGGCAGACAAAATGTTTGCTAAAATTCTGACAAACTCTTTAAATGGGATATAAGTAAACTATTATGTTTTTTTTATTATACTCTAGTTTATTTAGAAATCGATGCACATGAATTTGACTTCCCTAGAGTGGATTTAAGTTTTTGACGTATTCCTTACCGATTTAATATTTATTTATTTATGTACACAAAAAATACTTAACGGTTATATACACACAAAATAACCGGACATTACATTAAGATAGAAGAGCACAAAGACTGCTTATTTCATAAGAAACAGGAGCGAGAGGATTTATCCTACATTTTGTTCGAAATTATTCAGTTTCGTCGAACTGAAGTTGACACATTTTGAAACCTAAATTTTTAACCAATCATCTTATTCTAGCATATCAAGATCGTTATTTGAAATCTCATGATTGATAGACAGACGCTCATAATGGTTTTTTTAATCTATGTTGTTCCACTGCTGTGCAAAGTTTTTCCCTACATTATTTTATTTCAGTCCTCACTATGTTTTGGCCTTCTACGGCCAAACCTAACATGACCATATGGAATCAGAAAAATTAAGTAGAGTGAATCGCAACACAATTGAGTTTTTTTGCAATTTATTCTTTTCGCGAGCCAATCGGTTGAAGTTTGTGCGTGAACAAATTCGTAAAAAATAACAAGTACAGTATACAAAGTGTAAACGGACCCTTCACGAAGCCGTCAACCAAGCATTCTGTACATCAAACTAAATAACTCTACGCAAAAATTATTGCTGGGAAACGACATTTTTATTGGGGTGAAAATACACGTAATACGGTAGGACTCAATGTAACGCAGTCAAAACATTGTGCTGATGGATGCATTGAATAGTACGGATGTCATGGAGGTATTTAAAGTAAAGCTTTAATTTTAAAACTTGTATTTAAAAAAAAAAACTTGTGAAAAAGTTATCCAATATCTCCGTAACCTGGCAGGTTCCCAGGTATGGTTTAGAACAAAAAAAATATCGCGATGGCGGGGAGATCAAATGCCTTTCGACTTCGATAAGGGTGCAGTGGCGAAGGTTCCATACAACTCGATTCCTACCGGATTCCCTTTGAAAAATGGCACAGTCAGTATTCTATACACAAATAATATAATCACATTAAAGATCTCTCCGAAGAAGACACTGGCTTACTTCTTACAAAAATTGATCCTTCGCTACTGTAAGGGTGTATTAATATTTACACCCTAAAAAAAATTATGTTGAATAGACAAGAAAATGTGCTTTTTATAACACAATGCAGTGAAATCAGGCAATGTCATACAATTCATGCATATTACGAAAGGATCTTCGTATCTAAAGATTTTGGAAAGTGCGACGTTATGTAATACGTTATGTTTATACTATTCACGTGAAACCTGCCTAGATTCTTGTGTTTTTTGTTATTCATTTTATATATTTTTGTTATGTTCTCGCTACAGATTTGTTGGGTTGGCAGAAAAGTAGGGTGTGTATTGGCCGAAGGAAAAAAAAAACTAATTTCGGTTAGGGTCGAAAATTAGGGCATAATGACGAATTTAGACTAGGTCATATTAAAAATAACCTATTTGAGATTTGATAGCAGATACAGGTATAACTCAAATACGTTTTTTAAGTTTCTCATTCAATATTTTCATTATTTAAACATGTGTAAGGATGATCCTGATTGTGCTTGAAAAAAATTATCTGAAATGCTTTAGAATAATTGAATTTTCGTAATAATTTTATTTGCAAAATGTAGGTGAATTTCACACGTATGCTTTTGCTCCTTTGGGGGATATAACACATAACATCACGCCTGTAATCCTCGAAGGGTAAAGTAGAGGTGTTCCTAATAGTACACCTACAATTCCCCAGTTATGTTAAAGTCCCATGTAATAGTGCAATAGTGTAATATGTGCACAGATCTACTTCGTGGCTGCTACTGAAAAAATCCTGATGGAAAAACCCAATAACGCTTTGTACGATCAGGGAATCGAACCCAGGTCCTCTTGTTCAACAGTCGCGCTTGTAACCACTAAACCAACGGCAGTCTTGGGGAATATAATTATGTGTAATAGTCTATTAATTAATTCAACATTCAGTAACTCAAAAATTATGAAACCAACAACCCAGGTACCTAGTTTTTCCAAAATGAGTTCATATAAGTGCGTGTCTCACCCATACAATTCACTCACACACGCACATACACGTAACTGTATGTTGACATGCGATTACCTCATGCAAATACAGGTATTAGTGAGAATTCAGAGCCTATAATTGCTTAATAGTGCGTTTTATGTTATTGCGAAAATGTGGGGGACAGTCGCGTGAAATATCGTTTGTATCTATTAATTAATTAGGCCTATTGTGTGATAAATATTTTCACTGCTATTGATTTACGCCAATGAAGTGGCCGTTGACGGCACGGTTGGCGCAGTGGCTGTGCGATTGGCTGCTGCGCTTCGTGTCGCTGGTTCGATTCCCACATGGAACAAATAAATATTTGTATGGCCTACAGGTAGTTGTTCCGGGTCTGGCTGTTTGTGTATGTGAGTTTATTTGTTTGTAAACGCACCCACGATACAGGAGAAATTCCGAGTGTGGGGCAACGTTTTTATTAAAAAAAAAAAGTAACTGATAAAGTACTCATATTTATGCATTTTTTTAGCTTATAATTTAAAATTAGATGTTGCCCGCCACCTTCGTCAGCGTGTAATTATTATAAAAATATTATTTACCTATTTGAATCGGATTTTCTTAACAATTTCAAGGATTTTAATATTTTTTTGCACGGAACTCTAATTATTTTTTCTAAAATAAAAGTAGCGTAAGTTACTCCTTATAACATCAGTTTTCTGCCATTAAATGACACGTCGAAATAGGTCCATCCGTTTCGGAGATTAGCCGGAACAGACAGACAGACAAAAATTTAAAAAAAGGTTTTTTTTTCTTATATTGCCTTACATATGCATTTAGTAAAAAGCTGTTATCTTGAAATTAAAAACAGACACTACAATTTTATTTCTTTACATAGTTGTGTTTTTATGTCCAAAACTGTTTCTAACGCTTACATACATTCTCCCCTTCTATAAAAGTTACAATTATTTTAAAACATAATAACTTTAATGAAAGTTACACCTGCTCATTCTTTACTTGATTACAAGTTACATTTCACCAAACACAATTTGACCAAAACATAGCTCAAAGAAAGTTGCATGTAAATATATTGTTCATTCAAATACATACATATGCATGTTTATGCATACTGATTGATTCATTATGTACAATTATACATATGTACACGTAATTAACGTTACGATATTTCCTTGAGTTTAATAACTGAGTTATAACATAGAATTGTTAATTTGGCATGAAATATAAGTATATATGTTACAGTTTAATGTAAATATAAGTTGTTAATGTGATTAAAAACACTGATAATTATAATCCTTACTAATATTATAAATGCAAATGTAAGTTTGTTTGTTTGTTACCTTTTCACGCCTAAACCACTGAACCGATCATCCTGAAATTTTGCATTTACGTTGTCGGGTGTACGGAAACGGACATAGGGTACCTTTCATTCCGAAAAAAAGTACTGTTCCCGAGGAAAACAACAATAACGTCTTTATGATAATAGATGGCGCCACGTGTCTTTCGAATCATGATTGAATTATATTATTACAAGCAGAGTACAACCCGAATTGATTGTCAAATTCAAAATTAACGCGAGCGAAGCCGCGGGCAAAAGCTAGTAAATAATAAAGTCATGCAGAAATCATCATCATTCTCCTGCCCTTGTCCCGATACATTTGTGGTCGGCGCAGCACGTCTTCTTCTTCCACACTTCTCTATCACTCGTCATCTCATCAGACACCTCCTTTCTTGCCACATCATCGTTCACACAGTCCATCAATCGTTTCTTTGATCTTCCTCTACTCTCATACACATCCACAGTCATAATCAAAACTTTCCTCTCGACATTTTCCTCATTTTCAAGTCATGCAAACAAATACTAAAAGATAAAGAAATACATAGGTTTTTCAGCACACTGTTGAAATACATAATCGTTTACTTACTTCCGTAAAAGATAAGTCAGAAGGTAAGTAGTTGTGCAGGGTGGTGCAGTAGTAACAGCCCCAGCTTATGTTGTAGGTTCTAATCTAGTCAGGCATAAAGCTCTGTGTATTTTTACCCGACTATGGCGAAGCCAAAAGGAAGGGTTATGATTTTAGCAGTCTATGTATTTATGTATTTACGTATGTTCCTCCGTAAGGCCTAAACTATTCATCCGATTTTGATGAATAAGGTGTTAATCGATTTGTTATTATGGCCCGCGTCATAGGCTACATTTTAACCAACTTCAATTATAGGAGGAGTCGATTTTACGTTTTAGCCAGGTTTTAATTAGAGCATGCTTTTTCAGTAGTTGAGTTTTTTTGTTGTAGTCTACTCGTACCACACAAATTCTGGTTTCTTGGGTAATTTCTCTACCTACAGTATGACAATACCGATTTTTTTTCGAAATAATACATTAACATTATTTTCTGAGATATTTAACCTACCGGACCTTACGTAGTCGCCGAGGGAGGCCTAGAAAACGCTGGTGTGCGGAATTGGCCGGAGAAATCCGCACAGAGAGAAGATTGGAAGGCTATGGGGGAGGTCGTTGCCCAGCTGTGGGACAATTTACACTAACGAAAAAAAAAGGGTCCATATATGTATAAAGATGTTTTTAATAGGACAGATTTCTGGCTCCTTCCTACACTTTTATCGATTTCTCAGCGCTCAGGTTTGGCGCATTGCCATCTCAAGATTTCACTCCCCTCCTACCGCCAAAATCTATCGCAACTAATTCTTTCCAAAAAGTGTTAAATAAATACAATTAAATTCACTAACTATCCTCTCAAAAAAAAACAAAACAAATAAGGCATCGCCAATTTCCTCCACAAGTCAAAAAAAAGTTGGTAGGTACATAAACACAACACACGCATTAACTGGGAAATCATGACATAGGTGCGCGTGCGACGTTTTGAAGCTTAGTATTATCACACAATCGGTAAAAGTCTCATTGTGCTGGCGCTGACAGCGAGTCTGGTTCCACTAGAAGCGACAGGAGTGTAGTTAGCTAACCTTTTTAGAGTTATGGCTAACTAGCTTTTGCACGCGGCTTCGCTCGCATTCATTTAGAAAAAAAAAACTCTTAACACACTACTGAAGATTGTTAATAATATAATTCAATCATGATTCGAAATACACGTGGCGCCATCTATTATCATAAGGACGTTATTGTTGTTTTCCCCGGGAACAGTAATTATTTTCGGGATGAAAGGTACCTTATGTCCGTTTCTGTACACCTGACAACGTATACGCAAAATTTCAGGATGATAGATTCAGTGGTTTAGGTGTGAAAAAGTAACAAACAAACTTACTTTCGCATTTATAATATTAGTTAGGATTAGTTTTGTGCATTAGACGCATGTGATACTAGGTGGAAGGGACACCGACGCTAAAACGGTTACCACGTAATCAGTACATCATTTTGAATCCTCCCGCATAGAAATTTTTCATCGGTAATTTTTGAAAAAATCATCTGTTCCATACATTTTGACCGTGTGGGTATTGCGGCTTTGTAAGAAACAGCTGTTTTTTTCTAAACTGACGAAAAATTACTATGTCGAGTTCAGAATGATGTACTGAATACGTGTTAACCGTTTTCGCGTCGGTGTCCCTTCCACTCCGTATAGGGGGTATGAAGACCAGGGTCTAAAGTTATTCATGCCCTATAGAAAAGAGAGGAACCTCCGACCAGACGGGTGTTGTGTCTGGTGGGCTGCCCGACAGTTGTTTTCAGATTTTTCTATATAGTCTAAATCGCGGATAACTTTAACTGCGTGATTTAGGATTTAGATGTTAGTTCTTCATTTGTGTCATAGATGGCGCTGTAGTACTTTTTGTCCTATGTTGCTGTAGTACTTTTGGTAGTGCTGCCAGAAGTAGTAATTTTACACACATTCATGGCCTCACACCTTTGTCACATGCAGATCGGCAGGTCACTACAAAACCTCACCTACTACGAACCTTTCTCCTTTTGATTCGTGTACATTCATACCACTTCTAGTAAAACTATATCCACGTGTACTAACAAACGCGTGAAGGAAGGCGGTGCAAGCGCAGCCGACGACGTTGAAACATCGCTCACAGCGTAACGTGACGAAAAAATACGACACTCGACACTTTAGCTATTATAGTGAGTGTGCTGTGGAATGGACGAGTTTTAATGAGTTTCTATATGCGCAAGAGTTGATGTTATGGTCGAGGAATGTTTGTTTATAATTGAATGAAGGAGATTGGATTTTGAAGGGGTAAATGAAATGGAATAACAAATTGCCCGCTCGCGGCTAAATAATAACAGCAATATATCCTATACTTCATCTTCAGATGAAGTCGCTATTGCCAAGGTCGATTCAATAATAATAATGTGCATGCTGTGTCTATCGCATCATATTGTGCACTATGCCTGTATCATATTAATTTTATTATAAGGAGATAACAAATAAAAAAATAAATAAATAAGGGACCATCCATTACATACCATCCATTACTCCTTGCGTTTAGCCGAAAAGCACGTTAAGCCGTTTATCCCAGCTGTCATTTGTAGAGATGTTGGGATCATCATTCTGTCTAACATTCGGTCATCAGTGCTTTAAACTCATTTGAAGTATTAGGTAGCTTATTTCCTTCATTTAGGATTGAACTTGAAAGTCTATCCTCAAGTCTACCCTATCCTTTGACCTGAGGCGTTAGCACGAGCGCGCGGTGTAAACTTAACGTAAGTACGTCCATTTTAAAATTAAAATTACCTGTTTCACATAAAAAAAAAACAAATTTTAAGGATGTTTTCGTATCTATAGATGTTACTGATTGGGCTTGTTGCAAACAATTGAACTTAATCGCACAATCAGAACGAAAGTGACCGACCTCAACATTACGGCAAATTGAGTTAAATACCTAAAACTACTCCTAATAACATGAGCTATCGTTTAGTGAATCAAAAAGTGAAGATATCGTGTTAGAAAAGGATAAACAAAAACATTTCGTCATCAATAATTTCAATTCCGCGAACTCGAACACAATTTTGTTATTTCCCACAAAACGCAAATTTCATGTTAGGTCACTTTTGTTCTCAGGATGCGTATCATGCTACAGGATAATTGTATTTTTGATTCAAAAATCGACTTATTTACGTTACGTTAAGGTACACCATATTTTAACCACAAACTATATCCAAAATACATACTAAGTCTTAGTAAGACAATAAGCGATTTTAAGATAATAGTTTCCTAGGTACCTATGTATGTCGTGACTGGTTGTGAGACTTGGAAGAGTGAGGTACCTTCACCTTTCCACTGAGTCGACATTCACGAATAAATTACATTAGAAATGTTTGTTTTTATACACTTTTACTTAGTTTTCATCACGATTATTAAAACGTGGATGGATGGATGGTAGGGCTAACGAAAATTCATGTAGGTATCCCACGTATAGATGAACTAGCTTTTTCCCGCGGCCTCGCTCGCGTTAATTTAGAATTTGACAATCAATTCCGGTTGTACTGTGCTTGTAATAATACATTTCAATCTTATGAACGTTATTGTTATTTTCCTCGGGAACAGTAGGTACCTTTTTTCGGGATGAAAGGTATCCTATGTCCGTTTCTGTTCACCTGACAACGTATATGCAAAAATCGGTTCAGTGGTTTAGGCGTGAAAAGGTAACAAACAAAACAAACTTACTTTCGCATTTATAATATTACTAGCTGACCCGCGCAATTTCGTCTGCGTCACTTAGGGGTATGAAAAATAGATAGTAGCCAATTGTCAGACCTACTGAATATGCATATAAAATTTCATAAAATCGGTCAAGCCGTTTCGGAGGAGGTAACTAACATTGTGACACAAGAATTATATATATATATATAAGACGAGAACTTTATATATAAGATAAGTAAGGATTTACGTTTGACGTTCCCTTAACAGACAGCAATTAAAATTTTGTAATTAAAAGAAATCAGTCTTATTTATAGATTCCGTTCATCCTCTTGCATAATCTTCAGACTTCTTCTTCCATACACGTCTATCAACTACTACCTCACTATTTATCTTCCTTGTAGCCGTACCCTCAATCCATCTATTTCGTTTTTGGTCTTTGTTTGTTCTTATGACCATCCATACCTCCTACTGAAAGTTCCAAAGATTAGAGCGTTCTAATAAATATCAAACTCTTTACATTTGTTATGTTAGTATAAATTCCTTTACTATTATTAAAAATAAATTGTCTGGTCCCTCTGGTCCTAGGATTGTTATCATAAAACCATTTTCTTGGTGATTTTTTTAAAGATTCTCTGGCCCCACGACTAGACAGTCTCTTCTTTCAGACATCTCATTATTCAGACATCCCACAGTTTGCTAGATACAGATATAAACAACATAATATATTACTACTTTATTACAGCTAAAACAATTACATAAAAACTATAAACAATTTCTCAATTTACAATTCAGTAATTTGCAATGATAAATAAACCGATCAAGAGTTTCTTTCCGCAATATTGCCAACTTACAAACCATAAACTAGCGCTCAGTGTTGCCAATACGAAAAATTCAAGTCAGGATATTTTTGCTTGTAAAAAGCTGTTGTGAATTTTGCGTATCGGAATGATCTCATTGCAGTGTTTTGTTAATTCATTCTTGTTACTATTTCCACCAAGTTAACGTTTATTTTTCATTGTATGTGTTCTACACTCTCGGTTTTCCTCGCGTGATAATATGTAGCGTGTTTATATTTAAATGAAGGGTGAATTCAATAAAATGGTGTCGGGTTTTAAGACTTGCTTTTACCGTGTATCGTTTTGTGAATTATGTTTTGTTTTAGTCTAGTTTAATTGCGTGTTTTATATGGTTACGAAAAGTTGAACGTCTTTTTGTTAGATGGGATTAAGAATATTTTATGAATTCAGTATGTATGTTACGACTGTCAGCCGAAGTAAGGCTACACCTGCTTCTAGCCGGCTATACCTAGGTGTGGCTTTAAATTTGGAGGCTTGATGCAACCAATTAGGATGTAGCGCTTGCCGGCACAATAAGTGTTCAGAAGGCTGGCAGCATTGCCACGTTAGATGGCAATACTGATTCTTTGACCAAAAAAAAGGCCAGTCAGGGCACGGGAAGAGTCGACCAACCGCTTGGAGATGACCCGAAACACTAGGGTCCTCGGACAAAAAACGTTACTAAAAATAAATTAAATAACTAGGAACTGACCTAGAAATAAGAAATATTATTAAGTAATAATGTATGGCAGATAGCTGCTATCACCTTTAAAAAAATTCTTTTAATATTTTTGTTTTAATATTTGTAGGCCGTTGACGGCAAAACATGGCGTTCTCTTTATATTTACACCTATGTTTAACAAATAAAACATTGACTTTGACTTTGACTTTACTACTCAAGAACGTAATTATAAACATTTAAAGAACAAAAACGCAGTCTATTTTGTATAGTAACTTGTTTGAATAGTAACTAAATAGTGCTTATGACGTCATAGTAGGTAGCCAAAAAATTGCATGCTTGGTTTTCATACGGATTGTGATACTTGCGTGTGTCTAGGTTATAGCCTTTAAAATAAAATATAACATCACGCCTGTCTGCCTTCTTTGGCTATATCATTATTATCTAACCTATAAATGTATTCAAACTCATTTAGGGTACTGTTTAGGGTTTCGTAACAGAATGGCAAAAAACGGAACCCTTATAGATTCGTCATCGTCGTCTATCTGTCCGTCACAGCCACTTTATTCCGAAACTATTAGGACTACACGGTTGAAACTTGGTAGGTAGATGAATTATGCGAACCGCTTTACGATTTTTATACAAAAATAAAAGATTTAAGGGGAGCTCATGAGCGTTCTAAATATTTTTATTATTTTGTTTGGTGCTACAGAATCCTGGGTGCGTGTGAGTACAACTCGTACTTGTCCGGTTTTTTCTTTCTTAGAAGAGTTTCACGCAGGCAGGATTGTTCCACACTTGCTCAAGATAAAGAGGATTGGAAAGGCCTGCAATGAGAAAACACAGGCTGAAAATAAAATAATATCCATACCTAAGTCAGACAGATTGAGTTGAGAGAAAGAACAGGTGATCATGACCTCCATGCTCTCTCTTGCATAAAGTTATTGCGAATTAAAGATTCTACTAGCTCTAGGTAAACTAAGAGAAAACTGAGAATATCATGGTTTTTATGACCTGTTCTTTCACCTTAAGAAAATTATTATTTGGTAGGTGTCATAACTAAGGAGGATGCGCGGGTTCGCGAGAAATGAAAAGGGTAGAGGGAGGCCTTTTAGGAAAAAAAGAAAAAAAGGTGTCATAAAAATTTGTTCTATTTTTAATTTAATTGTAGTAAAATTCTAATTCTTCTGTCATTTTGTGGGAGTTCGTTGTGTAGATTATAACCAGCATAACCAGAAAACAACAATACCGTTCTTAAGGTAATAGGTGGCGCCACGTGTTTTTCGAATAATGACTGAATTACATTATTAAAGGTAGAGTACAACCCGAATTGAATGTCAAATTCTAAATTAACGCGGCAAAAGCTAGCTATCGATAAATTTATTATTATTTTCTTCATTTCAAACGTACTTCTACTGGCAACTGCACGGAAGCAGCAACAGTCATTATACTTCATTATAAGTTTTTAAGATATTAGATGGCCCCTCGTGTCTTTCGAATCATAATTGAATTACAAGAAGAGTACAACCCGAATTGAATGTCAAATTGTAAATTAACGCGAGCGAGCGAAGCTAGTAAGGTATATTTTTGTATGAAACTCTCAGCTTGAGCTAAGTCAAAGTTCGAAAATCTCAGCCTACAGATCGAAGGCGCTTACGTCAACCGGTTGGCGGTTACATCAGCGGAGCTCTGTCAAGGAAGCCTGCGGTTGCGCAATCTGAAAGCAGTAGAAAGTACCGCTTGGCTATCGTTTGGTCTGTATCCGAGGTTCGCTGCGGATAAATGATAATTAGTTATGTTTTGGAGGAAAGCTAGATTTAAGTTATGGGATGGTTACGTACGTGGAAAAAATGGGTGAAAGGATTTGTCGTTTAAACAATTAAATCAAAATCTAAACTCTATGTTTAATCTGAGACATTCAAATTAAGCTAGCTTGTAAGACAATAAATGTACTTTAATTTCTCGTTATTTGATGGCGTGATTGTCGATAGTTTTTTCGTAAAAAGTAGGTCGATAATATGTGAAAAAAAAAATCCGGTCCTTAAACACAAAAAAAAATCTAGTCCTTATACACTTGGGAGTGTATTTTGGTCAAAAATGAACAGTTTTTTTTTACAAAGTTACTAACTTATTCTTTGAATAAATGAATATATATTTATTTGTATAGAGTTCTTTAATATATATACATTAATAAATTAAAATAACCTAAAGTAACTAACTTAAAAAATGGCGTCAAAAAACTCCTCCTCAACGCTGTCAACTGGTAATGTACCCAAGAGACTGGCGGCGTAAATGAATTGATTAATGCTCTGTTTACTTCATTATAAAGCTGCCAAATGTAGCAATTGGAGACAGCTGACGATCCATTTATTATTGGTAAGAAATGACACACTTTCAAGCTTGATTCCAGTTAGTTCCTAATCAATTCCTCAAGCTCAGCAGTTGCGCTTGACACTCAACTAAAGAGACAGTCCACTTTAAGAGGACCTTTTAATATACGGGAAATATATAAAAATCGAGGCCATGTTAAACTAGAAATGCATAACTTAATGCGTAACTAGTGTGGCCGTGTGTACACCGTACGCCCTCTTACAAAGAGGAAAATAGATCTTTGACAGTCGTTAGGTAGTCAGTGGCCCAAAAAATCTGACAACCAGTCTTACCAAGGAGTATTGTATTACCCAGTTACTTTGGTTGTGGAGATCAGATAGGCAGCCGCTCCATGTAGAATACTGGTATTCAGCTGCATCCGGTTAGACTGGAAGTCGACCATAATATAAAAGGCTAGGCAGAGGATGATTGCTATGCCCTTCAAGACTTACGAGGCTCTCGATAAAAGCTCTAGCTCTAAATAAAAGACTTCTAAAATTCACTCATCATCTACCTAGCCTTTTCCCAACTATATTGAGGTCGGCTTCTAGTGTAACCGGATGCAGCTGAATACCAGTATTTCACATGGAGCGACTGCCTATCTGTCCTCCACAACCCAGTTAGTACTGGCTAATACGACACCCCTTGGTAAGACTGGGTGCCAGACTTTTTGGGCCACTGACTACCTAACGACAACACCTATCATTATGGAATGCAATAAAGTATTTGAGTATTGAGTATTGAACGACTGTCAAAGGTCTACAAATGACACCCGGGACCAACGGCTTAACGTGCTTTCCGAGGCACGGTTGAAACTCGGTATGTAATGGGCGGTCAGGCGGCAAGCACGGCTTAACCTAAAGATCGACCCGAGCGGCTGTTATTATTAAGCCACGAGCTCCTCTTGTAAAATTCACTAATTGTAATTAATACAGAGTGTACTAACACTTTCTTAGTTCACAATACGTTCTTCCCAGGCTTTATCTGAGTTTTTTGTTGCTCATCAGTGAAACTAACATTTTCACCTGACGCCGTGTGCTCCCACGATCTTGAGATGTAGAAAATACTTATTGTTTACTAAAGTTGTTTTGTTTAGGAGTGTTTATTTTTAATACAGCTGTGTGCTAGTAGGTTTTTAGTTGTATGGACTAAGGCCTAGTTTCACTGATGTTAGGAGACACCTAAAGTTAATGCCTAGATATTATTGCTCCTTAGATTTTCGACTCCATTTTTCCGTGTAAAATACTGGTATTCAGCTGCATCCAGTAAGACTGACTGGAAGGCAGGCAGATGATGATGATGTAAGAATTGCGACTTTCGGTGCTGATCCTAGCGTTGAAATTCTAAAAGAGTGCTTTTGTTTAGGCATTATTGTTGGTGAAAATGGGTATAAAAAAAACAGTTATTTCAGGCAAGATGCGCCTATACGAAAGCAAATTTAAAACAATACATGATTGAATTGAATTGAATTTCAGAATTACAATTGCATTTACGGAGTTATTGGGGGTCAAAGTTCCATTTTTTTAAATGTTAACGTTTACTATTCAATGCATACCATAAGCAGAATGTTTTGAATGCGTTTTATTGAGTTTTACCGTAAAAGGTTATTTTTCACCCCAAAAAAAAAGTCGTTTCCCAGTAATAATTTTTGTGTGGGGTTATTTAGTTTGATGTACAGAATGCTTGGTTAACGGCTTCGTGAAGGGTCTGTTTACACCCTGTATATGGCTCTCAATAAAGAAAACGTAATGAACTACTTGCCTTGTTAGTTTGATGAAGATATTTATCTTGATGTTGTTCTATCAATCTAGAGCAGTTATTAGAGAGATTGTGTTTTCTAAGGGCATTATTATTACTTGTTAGGTTGTGAATTATATCTGTAGCTTTTTACAAATAAAGGGTGTAAAAAGACCCTTAACGAAGCCGAAAGACACTTGTTTTCCCCGTCAATGCGATCATTTTTTTGTACCATAGTTCTAAACGAACCCTTCACGAAGCCGTCAACAAAGCATTCTGTACATCAAACTAAGTAACTTAACGTAAACATTTTTACTAGGAAACAACTTTTTTCTTTGGGGCGACAAAAAAAACTTTTACGGTAAAACTCAATAAAACGCATTCAAAACATTGTGCTGATGGATGGATTGAATAGTAAGGGGGTGGAGGTGTTTAAAGTAAAAATCTTACTTTAAAAATATCTATTTAAAAAAAAACTTGTGAAAAAGTCGGAACTTTGACCCCCAATATCTCCGTAACTAGAAGGTCCCCAGGTATGATCTAGAACAAAAAAATGATCGCATTGACGGGGAAAATAAGTGACTTTCGGCTTCGCTAAGGGTCTTTTTACACCCTTTATGAAATCTGCTGGCACTGAACTTGTGCATTCGTACCGCTCTGAGCTTAAATATAAAGATGCCTCAATATAATCGCGCTCTTCTCAAGTTTCACATTTTTACACTATGCAAATACGCTGAAGAGGTACCGTACCAAGTCATACCCAGTTGCATATGTTTGATTACACAATGCATCGTACTCAAGCATCATTAGTTGAATCCAAATCCGTTGAACGAGACCGGGTGGGCTTAGAATACGTGATCCGTGCGATACGCGTGTGGAATATCATTTGCGGATTGAAAGACCAGTCGGTGATCAATGCTGGTGCCTTTTCTGTATGAGAAGAGGTCTTTGCCCAGCATTGGGATTGTAATAGTCAGGTTTTGTTATTAAGATCAGTCAGGCTAAGTGAATATTAAAAGATTGATCTGTTTATGGGTATCAATAGAAAATTAGTGCCTTGAAAAGTCCTATTAGCAAATTGTCTTATGAGCAATCAATGGTCCTAAAAACAAAGTAATGGGAAATGTAGTCATACCACACATACATGTAAGTTTTTTTTAAGGAATAAATATGGTTTTCAATACACTTTCTCGAAAACTGGTTCTTATCGCGCTACGATAAGGTTCAACATGCAATGTATTTCACACGCGTGAATTTTTAATATTTTTCCGCACACGTGCGGAAATAAAAAATCCACAGATAGGTAACTATATTTATACTACTGACTAAAGTCGGCGGTGATTGTTTTTTTTAAATCTCGGCAAAGAGATATTCGTCTTTACGGCGTAAATATTTTTTGAGTATTTATATTGTAAAATGTAAATAAATAGAATATCATAGATAAACATGATCATTTAAAACAAAAATTAAATTTTATGAATAAATTAAAATTTATTTGTGTTCAAAATTAAAAAATATTTGAATTTTCTATTTTTCATATTAGGCTGTTCAGGGTTTTGCTGGTTCTTCAACCTGGCGAAAAAAACACGCGAAAAAAAGCAAATTAAATCATAGTTTCCCAATAATTCCTACGATACGGTTAAGTGCGCAAGACCACCCGAAAATTCGACGACGGCGCCTGCGACGCGTCTACATTTAGCCATCAGATTCCATTGGCACCCTTTCGTTACCGAACTCCAAAACCCACTTCTGTCTCCACCAACGAAAGGTTACAAAAGCATCATCGGTTGTCCGTTAACCAGTTTTTTCTGTTGCGCAAGCTTGACAGTTACGCAACAAGATGGCGCCCGTTATCATATGTTCGGTAGAAATGTCAAAAGATTTAAACCGTTGTGTAATACTTTTAAATGTTGTTATTGTATTTAGTTGTTGAGGAAAAAACTTCCGCTATTATATTGATGATTCGGAAGTGTGATTGCGGTCAAGTTTTTTAGCGAATTTCTTGTGAATGTCGGTATTTTAATTTAACTTCAAGTTACATCTGACGGCTGCGGGACTGTTCGAAAGAGATACCGCGGCCCTGGAACACAAAGGGCAAAGAAGGAACATGGATGGGTTTTAATCAGTACGAGTCTGACACTCCCTTCCACTCCGTTCTTCGCATTTTTGGGTTAAGGAACATGCAAGTTTAATCAACTTCTTCCTAATACTGGGTTACACAGTGTTGCCTGAAGACGGCCGTCGTAACTAAGGCAGGTCCAAGAAAATTACACGAGTGCAAGCTTAGAGAACCTGCTCTCAAGCAACTCCTTACAAAGTTGACTCACAACCCGCTTCCTTATTGAGATCTTAGGTCACACCAACCACATAAGATCAATTTAAGATCATCGATGTAATAACCACGTCTCGTCTGCGGAAACTAGTGGAGCCATCGCTTCCCGTTTGTGTTGTAATACTCATAAAGCTAAAAACGGTGAAGTGAGTGGCTTATTGGATCGTAATTAGATCGCAAGATGGTTGAAAGTAATAAAGAAAGAAAGAAAAAGTGTTTATGTGAGTCTACTCACACAGACCCCACTCACTGGCGAGCGGTCTACGGAAAGACTAAAGTTGTGGTGAGGTAGTGCATCCTTACCTAACCCATTCGTTCCACCTGCTGAAAATCTCCCACCTGGACATGAGTTGCCATGGCTGACCTGGAAGTCTTTAAATAGACTCCGGACCTAGGTTGGTCGCAGCAAAGAGGAGTGTAAATGTGGTGCTGTTCTACAAACGATGGGGCACTTAATATCGTGCCCTGTTGATTGTTCACTACAGGAACTGATGGACGCTACCGATAGCGCCAAACTAGTTGCTCAGTTCTGGGCTGACACTATTACGAAAAAATGGTTGAATCTTTACATAGTTTAAAACAAAGTCGCTCCCGCTGTTTGTACGCTTAGATCTTTTAAAGTCCGCAACGGATTTTAATGCAGTTTTCAGCAATAGATAGAGTGATTCAAGAGGAAGGTTTATATATAAAACAAAATAAAAAAAATTAAATTGATAAAACATAAACAAATGAAATTGCTCCTGTACGCACGACGGCCAATCAAGCTTGCGAAAGTTTGTACGGATGTATGGATGTCTGTATGTTTCACGCAAAACCTACTGACCGGATTTGGATGAAATTTGGCACACAGATAGATAGTTCATAACCTGGATTAACACATAGGATACTTTTTATCCCGGTATTACGATCCTGTGGGACAATTACCGAACTCAAAACGGGCGTAGCTGCGAGCATAAGCCAGTCATTAATAAAAGAACATCGTTTCTTTGGTTTTCCTCTAGGATAAACGTAATAAAAGACGTTATTGAATTCATAATTCAAGATGTACAGTCACGAGCTCCAATACGTAAGCACTTAACAACTTTTTAAAGTCTTTTTCTCCTACTGTTCTGATTAAAATTTCAAGTTGTTCCCAACATAGTATTTTGGAACTCGTATTTTTATGAAAAAGATCCTATCGCCAAGTTACAATCGTTATTTCTCGCGAAAATTGCTTTAAAATTTTAGGAAGTGTATACATATTGGTGCTCGTGACTGTACGTCCACTAATATTGTGAAATAGTTTTTACTGACAAAAATCTCTACACAATACGAGCTTTCTTAGAAAAAATGCTTTCTGTACGAGGCCCTTGACCCTGCCTCTTCAGATGTTGGTCGAGGCTCTATGCTGTGAGGCCAATGGCCGTTCCGATTGTCGGCACAATGACTGCCGAGTCCATCTGCTTTGTGTCAACAACCTCGCGTTAAAGATTATCTAATTGAAGACTAATGGATGGGTTTTAGTCAGTAAAAGTCTGACACTCCCTCCCACTCCACCCAGAGCGGGAGGAGTTATTTGATGATTTCCCATCCGAAAAAAAAAAGACTGCATCTTTGGTCTGGTGGTTGATAGGCTGTGTTTACAACCTAATGTAGGCTAAGAGAGAGTCCCTAGGTCTGATGCTCAGGTCAGGCAAAGTGTCATTGGTTTTTTTTCATCAGGAATTTCTCAGTACCAGCTTGGAGTCTGGATTTTTGCCTGGCCTGGTTGATGGCAACAAGGGCGCGCCCCCAATAAAGGTCTTAAATATTGCGGGCGAAATCGGGGTGTAAAATACACCCCTGCCTATCATTTGTGAAATACAAGCGTGAGGATATATCCTACTAATATTATAAATGCGAAAGTTTGTAAGGATGGATGGATGGATGTTTGTAACTCTTTCACGCAAAAACTACTGACTGGATTTGGATGAAATTTGGCACACAGATAGATTAACACATATAGGATACTTTTTATCCCGGTAGTACGATCCCGTGGGACAATTACCAAACTCCATGCGGGCATAAGCTAGTTTAATATAATTTACAAAATTGGTTCAGCAGTTTCGAATTTTCAACCGCAAAAACTAACTTACGCGCTCGTCGTCGTAACTCTTCATTATTTCGATCGATGTAATCAAAGAATGCATATTCAACAAATACTTAATTTACGTGTGTTTCCGTCTTCTATAATATTGCGTAATCTGTTTCGGACTCGGTAATATATTTATTGGTTACTGTTATGCTTATGTGCGTTTGTACAGTCACGACCACACATATAAAGGGTGTAAAAAGACCCTTAACGAAAATGAAAACCACATATTCTGCCCGTCATTGGGATCATTTTTTTCTTCTAGACAATACCTGGGAAACCACAGGTTCTGGAGATATTGAAGGTCAAAGTTCCAATATTTTCGCAAGTTTTTTTTTTAAACCACTTTTTAAGGTTTTAATTTTACTTTAATTAACTCCATGACCCGTTTACTTTTCAAAGCACCCATCAGCACTAAGTTTTGATTGCGTAACATTGAGTTTTAACGTAAAACGTGATTTTTCAACCCAAAAAAAAAAGTCGTTTCCCAGCAATAATTTTTGCGTAGAGTTACTTAGTTTGATGTACAGAATGCTTGGTTGACGGCTTCGTGAAGGGTCCGTTTACACCCTGTAGTTATACCTAGATAACTATAGCTACTTCGCTTAAGTATTTTGTACATAACTCGGCTACTGTCGCAGCTAGCTAATTTGTTTAAAACAACAACGTTACAACTTTAAAAATTAAGAATTTAATTCTAGATATTTAAAGAACAAAATTGTAGGTTATTTTGTATAGTAACTTGTTTGTATAGTAACTTAATAGTGCTTGTGACGTCATAGCAGGTAGTCAAAAAATGGCACGTTTTCGTACGATTTGTGATACTTGCGTTATCTAGGTATTTGAATATCTGTGGTCACGACCAACAAGATGTAGTATAATTATCATTATCTGCCTAGCTTTTCCCCAACTTACTTGGGATCGGCTTCCAGTCTAACCAGATGCAACTGAATAGTATTTTACATAGTGCGGCTGCCTATCTGACCAACGATTAATTGTCGGGCCTACGCTGTCCTCCCATACTTAAGTACTAACGCTGTAACATAATAATATTGTAAAACCAAATAATTTTAAAAGAGTAAACATGGAGTTCTGCAATAAAAACCCACTTACCTTGCCCGACCCGGGAATCAAACCCAAGACCTGAAGCTCAGCAGTTCCACTTGCGTTCAACACATACATATTGGTGCACGTGACTGTCCAAGTGTGTGTGCGTGTGTGTGTGTGAGTGCATATTGTAACGGTTTTTATTGGTTAATGCGTGCATGCTGCAACTTAAGGCGAAGGTTACTCTGTTAATGTGACATAAGAAAATAGATTAAAGCTGTGCGTGTAAGAAAGAGAGAATTTTGTAGGCTGTATGTGCCAATTTTTGATAGTCGTATCTCAAAAATTAACCGTGGCCTTAATTGATATTGATCATTATCAATTGTGCTTGGTCGTACTTGGTCAAGCAGATAAACCATGACAGAACCAGAAAAAATACAACCTGTCAAAATTTGGTTAAACTTCGTACAAGTTTAGACATAGGGCCTAGCCAGCGTGACATCCACTTTTAATATGAATTATGAATATATGTAACAGTTACATATGTAAGTGAATGAATATATGTATGTAACTGTTAATCGGTCAAAACCACTTTTGACAGGTGTCAGTCAAAATCCTTATTATGTTAAAATGAGTTTTCTCCATTTAAAATATGTTGTTTGAGAACGTTGTAATTACGTAGTCCTAGAATTACTACGACATAATGTTTTGCAAAGGGTCACAAAAAAAACCTAACAACCTAATAAGTTTCTACGTAAATGTTAGTAATTGTTAAAATTGTTTTCACCGGTCAAGTTTTGACTGATTAGCAGCGGTCAAAAGTAGTTTGGACTGATTAACAGTTTTGACTGTGACATATACAACATTTAAAATATCGTCCACTTTCATTCTTTTATTTATAAAATAATCAGGGTTTTGTTTTAGATCTCTCTTACCTATCCATAATTACTTCCTTCCCTTTGGCAAATGGTTTACTTTTTTACACTGATTCCCTTCTGTCGTGTGTTGTTGATTCTGGCGTTATTCCACTTCTGGTGCCTCTCCAATTATGGAAGGTTAAGCATGACCTCCTTCTCTTTTGCGAAGTGGAACAGCTCAACAGTCTTCATGACTCCTATTTTATATTCCTAACCAAGACTTTTGTCTTTGGAGTACCATTTTCTTCTGAGTTCGTCTGACTGTTATTTACTTTTTTATTTCTTATCCTATCTTACTAATATTATAAAGAGGAAAGATTTGTATTTTTGTGTGTGTGTGTGTGTGTTTGTATGTTTGTAAGGAATAAACTCAAAAACTACTGTGACAATTTCAAAAAAAAAATCACCTTTAGAAAGCTACATTATCCCTGAGTTACATAGGCTATATTTTATCCCAAAATGTTTAAAAAATAAATGTCCACCCGTGCAAAGCCGGGACGGGCCGCTAGTCTTTTATAATCACAGATTAAATCTAAAATAGGTCGTCGCCTTAATAAAAAGATTTCACTGCCGCGCTCGCCAGCATGTGACGGTACACACAAAAATATACCTGCCTCTGTCACACCCACGCATTACGCACTAAGCGTCCCTTTCCAGCATTTCTATGTCATTGACTTGGTGCATGTTTCTTGCGTAGGGTTTTCCTAACATTTCTCGTGAAAGGAAATGTTAGTATTTTGACGTGCGTTTCCTGGGGTTGCCAGAAAAAAAAACGTTGGTGTTGCTAGCACGAAGTTGTTTTATTCCTGATTTATTTGGCAGTAATGATTTCATTTCATTTCATTTATTCAATAAACAATTTACATTGTGTCTGAATGTGTTACATAAAAAAAATATTGTTATTTAAACAGAAAAAAAACATAACTCTATAAAAAATCATTGAAATATTTACATGTCATACAAGAAAAAAAAAGAACCAAAAATATCATTATAAATATATCAATATAAAAAAAAATGATTTGATACATCATCTTCCTGCCCTTGTCCCATGTTACCTGGGGTCGGCGCAACACGTTTTTTTTCTTCCATTCTGCCCTGTCAATCATTCTACTTCATATCATTCCGCACACAATCCATCCATCTATTCTGTGGTCTTCCTCTTCCTCCATTAACATTTATATTCATCATTTCGTCACATGTTCATTTCGTCACACGTTCCTTCCCTCCTCATCACATGTCCATACCAAGCCAGACAATTCCACTACCACCACGACAACGGCCCCACTTTCAAAGTTCCTCTTATATGCTCATAACATAACATAATATCACGCCTGTAATCCCCGAATAGTCAGGCAGAGATGTACCTAATAGTACACCCACATTTCACCAGTTATGTTTAAGTCCCATGTAATGGAGGCGAGCCTGTTGCCATCAACCGGGCGCAAATCCAGACTCCGTGGCTGCTACTGAGAAATTCCTGATGGAAAAACTTAATAACACTTTGCCCGACCCGGTAATCGAACCCAGGACCTCATGCTCAGCAGTCGTGCTTACGACTACTACACCAACGAGGCACTATATTTCATCCATTTTTAAAAAGATTAAAAACACATATATTATAGAGCGGATATTGGTAATATTGTCAAACAATAATTTTCATCCTGAATATTTTAGATTTTGACACACGAATGCTACCTGACAAGCGGGCGTATGACACTAGACATAACGACTTGTTACTAAGTAGTAACAAGTTTTGGATTATGATTTTCTTCGTCTTGTCCCGTCTATCCTTCGCAAGTATTCGAATGTCTTTGTCCATTTTATTCACTATCCGATACATCTGCATCTTATTCATCTCCCTAGTGCTAAGTTACCAGAGGTCTCGGTCGGTACATCACGTTTTCTTATTTCATTTTTCGCTGTCAACTATTATGCTATCATTTACTCTGCTTTTCTTTAAAAGAATATCTCACACAATCTATCCTTCTTTTCAATGGTCTTCCTCTCCCAATTCATTCATACAAATCATACAATGTGTTAAAAAACCTGCCTGATCTGTGAAGGTATAATGAGGTATCGAGATTTGATTCTATGTAACAATACCCTTAACGAAGCCGATAGGCATTTGTTCTCCCCGTCTTTTTGGGAACCTTCTAGTTACGGAAATATTGGAGGTCAAAGTTTAAACTTTTTCACAGTTATTTTTTTAAATACTTGTTTTTAAGGTTATAACTTTACTTAACATTCTCCATGACCTGTTTACTATTCAATGCATACATCAAGAAGAATGCATGTTATGAGTTACATTGAGTTTTACAGTAAAACGTGACTTTTCCAACCAAAAAACAAAGTTGTTTCCCACCAATAATTTTTGAGTAGAGTTACTTAATTTGATGTACAGAATGCTGGGTTGACGGCTTCGTCAACGGTCAGTTTACACCCTGTATGTACACCAATGACAGTACCTAATAAAATGATCGGAAATAGAGAAGTCGGCAGTGATTTTGACGAATTATGTGCCTAATACTTTCTGGATTACAAGCGTGATGTTATATTATGACTTGGCAACATAAATAAGGCCCCACTCTCCCAGACAATAATAATACCTAATCATAACATAACATCATACCTGTAATCCCACATGTCGCCAGTTATGTTTAAGTCACATGTAATAGGGGCGATCCTATTGCCATCAACCGGGCGCCAATCCAGACACCGTGGCTGCTGCTGAGAAATTCCTGATCGAAAAACGCAATAACACTTTGCCCGACCTGGGAATCGAACCCAGGACCTCATGCTCAGCAGTCGCGATTGCCACCACCAGGCAACCAACCAACGAGGCAGTCAGTCGAATAATAGTAATCCTCAAATATAAAGCCCCTCCTCCTACTAGACCATAATAAAGGTAGCCACACACTAACACTGGCAAGTAAATAAACAAATAACAGTGGTTGAATAACGTTACGTGTCGTGTAACGTACAGGGATTTGTGAAAGCGATACTGTGGAGCGACAGCAGAAAAAATGTTAAGGAGCGTTATTTAATATAAAAAATGTTTCAATATATTTTAATTTACGTATTTTTTGAGCAATCGAAGCCAAAAGAAAGGACTAATTATTATGATAGAGAAAAACGAAAAAAATAAATGTTTTCCAACATACGTAACGTTATTAAGTCAATTTTATAATGTATTCAAATTGTATAAGATGTAGATTATAGATTATATTTGTTTATTAAGATTTGAGAACAGGTATACACAAACCAGCACTTTTATATTATTTTTATTGTTTCACATAAATTCATAGTATGTACTGCTGTATTTTATCAAATAAAGGCAAAAAGTTATAAAACTCAGTTTTTTTCAAATTTTACTTCGTTATTTATTTTATATTTCATAAATAAACATAAACTAGTAAAAAAAAACGAAAGGAACATGCTCCACATTCATACTTAAATAACTCCATTGTTTTTAAATTCACTCGTAACACGTAGAATAATAAAAAAACGTTTTCAATTTAAAAACACGTTTCACGTTTTTTTAATTTAACACGTTTAGGTACACTTTTTGACCCAAACGTGCGTAAAACCGAGTTAAATCCATTCTCACACCAAATTACGAAACCGCAACAAAATTTAAAAACCAATTTTGTTATTACTCAATCTCAAAACTAAATCATTTATAATTCCGACCGTTTTATTTTCTCTGCTGACCGTACGCTCCACTTACTGTCAGACTTAAGGCGACGCTTGCGCAACTACTTAGCGATAAAGATGTCTTTAGCGATAGCTATCGATATTTATGGCGATCGCTTATCGATACGAGTAGCGAGACGTTTTGTTTGGGCGATCTGGAGGTAGGGCAGTAACCCCAGCCTCTGTGGCCTTTCTTTCAGTCTAGAATAGAATAGAATATATTTATTGTAAAACATGAGTATACATCAAACAATATGTGCAAGGTCTTAAAAATAATAGGCAGATCTGCATGTTTTGCCATTAATGGCGTACAATAATAACATTTTTTTTTGGTCTGGAAAAAAAAAACCAAAAAATTTGTATTTGACTCTACACAGTAAAATAAAAAGAATAACTTAATCCTAAACAAAAATAAAAATTAGGGAGAATACATTACATATGCCAAAATTTCATACATAACTGCGAAAAAATATCATAATCTGTCTAAAGATTGTCTGTAAAGGATTAACTGGGTAGGAAGGACACTGCTGATGTCCAGAACCCCATGCAATTGGTTAAAACCGGTCGAGCCATTGTATGACACTCGACATTCTGTTAATACCGAATGTCGAGTGTCATAGAGTTTTTTTTATTTTTTAATATTTTATTTGTTTGTGGTCGCAAGCGGTACCACCAGTTCATCGTACCACCAGTTCGTTCGCAAACCAGTTCATATAATCCAATTGAATGATTTTTTCATCATTCTCGTGGTAGGCATGTGATGCGGAAGAATGAGGAAAATGTCGTGAGTAAAGTTCTGAGTATGAATGTGGATGGGTATATGAGTAGAGGAAGACCAAAATAACGATGGATGGACTGTGTGAAGAATGATATAGCAAGAAAGGATGTGTCTGATGATATGACGAGTAATAGAGAAGTATGGAAGAAGAAGACATGCTGCGCCGACCCCAAATGAATTGGGAAAGGGCAGGAAATTTATGAAGACGTTTGCATGACTTTATTATTTATTTTAACCATCAGTGTTTTTAATCACATAAAAGCGTATTTACATTTACATTGAGCTGAAGGTTCTTAAAAAAACGATCGACGAAAAACGAAACATTTTCATGAAATAGTAATTTCAACATACAGTCTGACACTAACAAATTGCAAAAAACGTAAGAAAATTTGAATTTCGCGGGTACCCTGGCGCTTGCACCTTAAGTGCAACATCAAAATGCAAGTGCTTACCAGTGACTCAACTGAAGGAAATGGGTCGCTACAAGTTCGTACGCCTCACACGTTCGCTGCAATGGTATAATACTTCCGTATAAGTAGTTCATGTAACATACTAAGGAGTGTAGGTAATTACTACGTGGTTTATGCGTAGCCTTGAGGTATGTGTTATGTATTGTGTGTATGGGATGAACGTGAAATGAGGATATACCTTAAGTTGCTGAGGTATCAGGATGGACCTAAGGATGAAATAATTGAGAAACTTTAAAGAGCTTATACTACAACTATAAAGTCTAGGGATGCCCAAGCCCTAGAAGGATATATACGGACCTTATTGGTGTGTTGTTCAGGTTTTATGACCAGATGTATGAACATGGCAAAACAAGTATGTAAGGATAGAAAGAAAGAAAGAAAAAATATTTATTTGACTCGCACAGGGCAAAACAATAAAAAAAAGACAATTAAACTAAACTGATCGTGTACGAGGCCAAAAGGTTATCTCATCATGGTGCTGTAACATTAAAAAAAAATGTCACAGCGCTGGTACTCAGATAGGGCCGTCGCCACGGTCAGATACGAACAAAAAAAAATTTTGTGTAGAAAAAAAAAATTAAAAAATTTATATGAGAATAAGAAGAGAAGAAAGAGAAGAAATAAAATATATTATCTACACCCAACGTAATCTCAATGTTTGTCTATGCCATGACTGGCAATGGCAACACTAATCGTAGCAGGTGGCGCTCTACAGTTTATGCCTACCTCCATGGGAAAAAGATTATTATGTTAAAAAGCTTTATAGTGATTTTTTGAGCTGAGACTTCAAAAATTGCTACCATAAAGATTTAGATCATTTATCAAATCAACAGGTAACATAACTGCTATGACAGATCCGCCAAGTAGAATCTTCGTCAAAAAAATCAGCCACACAAGGCCAGTGTTTCACTCACTGATCAAACAAAACACATGTAATATGTAGGTTACGTCACCACACGTTTCCCCCATTACGGCCATAGACGGCGAAACGAAAGCCGAACTCTTTGCTCGCTTTCATCAGCGTTATTGTGTTCATAATTCGACTATTTCGACATCTGACGTCAATTTGCGCGGGTGTTTTTTTTTAGTTTGGCACTTAGTATTGTTTTTTTCAAGGTGTAAAGATTTGAATTTGGAAAACGGGCTGTCAATTTTGCAGGGATGCGTTCGATGTACACTCAATGCCAAAAGTGTTGTTGAATGAAATAATATGTATTTTCATTTTATATTTTTTGCATTAATACACTTTTAAATTGCCTTAGGCACGCTAAGGTGACGAAGCTTTTTATCCTTAATTTGCCAACGACACTTTTTGACGAACATTTAGCTGTTGCACTAATTGTATTTATCAAATTTTGGAAAAAACTTTAAAAATTGCTTGAAATAAAGTGTGCAATTCTGTCAATAAATTGAATCAACCCAAAATTTGAGGAGGAATTTGGCACCTTCAGATGCATCCAACAGCTCCTGTAATGTGCAAACAACAGGACCGACAGGACACGATATTAAGTATACTGAGACAGAAGCTAACTATTTTGTTAAATTTCAAAATCAGTTATATTATTAATCCTTTATTTATTTTCTTTACTTATAATTTACATTTTTAAATATTCCTATACAAAGTAATATAATTAACATATGAAAAAATAGTAGCCCACCGGCATCGGGAACAGGGTCCGAGTCGCCGGTGGTCAGGGCTCTTGAGAGAGGAACCCTCTAACGATACGAGCTGTTTCCAGAAGTACTGCTTCCTGAATCAAGCCCTATATTTTATTAATACCAATAAACCAACAAAGAGATTAATTTTCATATTGATCCATATTATTCGGAGAACGTAAGGATGCCCAAGCGCATGGAAAATACGCACGACTCGTGAGTTTATGTATGTCTATATGTATTAGTAAGTAGTACTTACCTATGTGGAAGTCGCGTTTCTGGTTTAAACACGAGTCTGGTGCTTGACCTTCGCTTCGTGAGGAAAGCAAACATCCGGTGTCCGAGGAAGTCATCGAGACATGTTGGCAGTCTCCGTAATTAGCAACAATATTCATAATTATTAATATACCGATAAAATATAATAATACCAGTCTATTACTGTCTCACTGCAGTGCAAACGCCTCGGCAGAGAGCATGAGCATTAATCACCACGCTTGCTCAATGCGGGATGGCGATTTCAAACTTTTATTACGTACTAGCTTTAGTCCGTGGCTTCGCACGCATTTTGGTCGGTAATTAACCCTATATGATACAAGTTTTATGCGTGGAAGTTATTTTGAAAATAAAATAAAATGGCGGAAATTAGGCAGGCCAGATAGTGGACAAAAATAGCTCAAGTGCGAGTCGGACTCGCGCATTAAGGGTTCCGTTCCATCGTAATAGGGGAGCCCTCTTTAATTTTTAATTTATTTTTAGTATTTGTTGTTATAGCGGCAACAGAAGTACATTATTCTTTTGAAAATTTCAACTGTCTACCTATTACGGATCATGAGATACAGCCCGCTGACAGCAGACGGACGGACAGCGGAGGCTTAGTAATAGGGTCCCGTTGGTTACCCTTCGGGTACGGAACCATCTCTTTGCGTTCATTTATCATGAATTCATTAGTCATCATGTTGTGAATTATTTCATTTGCTCTTTCAGATTGCAATATTGGGGCTGGCTGCAAGTCTTATCCTTTCTCATATTTTGTAAATGGTTGCCACACTCTAACCTGCATAACCCAGACAATACCAATATTCTTAGTTTAAATACCAGTTGTCAGACAAGTCAAGTCATAAAAGTATTATTTGAATATTCTGATTTTATTACAATTTTATTATCTTTGGCGAATTTTGTTTAGATAATCCGTGATACGATTATTAATATGTGAAAGTTGGTCTTTGTTACTTAATACTCATTTCTCAGAATTCCTCTGCTATATTAACTGACTTCATTATGCCAAAATGATCGAACCCACAATCTAATATTCAATATTATATTCAATAATCTAATATAATGGGTTGTGGAAGTCAGATAGGCAGTCGCGATGTAAAATACTGGTATTCAGCTGCATCCGGTTAGACTGGAAAGCCTACCCAGCATAGTTGGTAAAAGGCTCGGCAGATGATGATAAAGTCAAACTAATCCAACATTTTAAATGTGGTATATTATTATTCCACGAAATCATTTCCATTCGAAAAATGGGACAAAACCATTTCGTGTGTGATTCAGTTGGTAGGTTATGATATTACTTACAAATTACTTGTAAAAAACAAATAACAAATTCTTTAAAAATAGTCAGGATTCGCATGAAACAGACTGTCTGCTTACCCTACCCTACCATAACATTAATCACGTTTGGTTCATGAATATATTGATTTCAAACTCTTTACTACATTGTTTAATCTGATACACCTTTTTTTCTCTACGAAAAGCATCTCCAACTATTGTCTTACCTTTTCATTCATTCTCCCAGATCAGTGTACAAAAACAACACACCATTCACTCATTCATTCAATGCAAATATTTCATTCAGCTTTATTCATTCACCGTATCCGAAATGACCTTCTTTTTTTCAAATTTATACAGATGCCAACGCACCACATCGAGCTCAATACGACACCACAGACTATAAAATTAAAAAGAAAAAACATGGCTTAGAGAAACCTATGTTTATACAGACAGATGTACCTATGAAAAGATTTGACTATTACGGGTTTCCAAATGTGACAAACAGACTGGCTGATCTGCCGAAATTTAAGCCGATTTCTGACGACCAAATGCTAAAAATCAATGAGATTCTTGAAAATCTGCCTTCAAGATTACCTAAAAGGAAAGGCCGGGTGTTAAGCCTCCCTCAGACGGTTCTATTGAGTACCCCAGTTGTGACTACAGAAAAGACGCTAGAATCGAACGACAGACAAGACGGAAAGCGATGTCCTCAGGGTGGGACATGCGAATTTTTTTTCTACTGTTGGATGGTCGGAGGCTTATTGGACGGCTCTTGCGGAAGCCTCTTGAAAGGGTGCTGTCACAGAGTAGCGAAAGCCGGAATCTTGGGTGTCCAGGACTCGAACAGCCTCGATTCTAGCAGCGAAGGCCTAAGCTATGGACCTGTAGTCAATGACGAAAGTAAGTTGACCTGATGACATAGACCTGCACCACTGCTTATAGAAGTATTACTTTGATGTCACTTCTGTGAGTGAAAGGGATGGGGCTATACAGGATGTCTAGCTCTGTCTCTTTCGCGCACTGAAGTAAGAATTAAAATAATACTGCTATAAAAAGTTTTGGTAGGCCCCTGATGGCACGTTAAAGCGTATTTTGAAGGTTTTAGAAATGTTTCTAGATTACTTTTGCACGCTTTTTGAGCACGTTTACGGTTGGTTAGTTATTGAGAAAGGTTTAGTTTAGAGTCGGTATTTTGCCTAATTTGATTGGAGTAGCATGTCTGATTTTTTTGTTGTAGTCTTTGTTTAGTTTTGTGCATGAAAAAAAGTATAAAAAAAACACGTAAGTATTATTTTCTAGTTTTTTTTAAATGTAGTTTTTTTTTGTTTTAAATTTGTTTTTTTTTTTGCAAATTTTTGTTGTTTACCCTAAAGGTTTTCTAGAAACAGTTTTTTCTTAAAATTTAATATTTAAAATGATCAAAATTACGCTTTAATGTGAAAGACATCAGAGCAGCGCCATCTTCAGTCAAATAAAAGTACTAACAGAGCTCAGATGTGGTCGTTCGGCAAGACATAGCTAGAATTAGCCATTTAGCCATTTTATCATTCATATCCGGATCCGGTGACGTCATCAGGTATTGAAAACTTATTGTACATAATATACTTTGTGATATATTTTTCTATTGTATATTCTTATTATTTTTTCTAAATATTCCGCCTCCTTTTTCTAACTATGTCTTGCTTTCTTACTATACATACTGATTTTGTATATATTTATTTTTTGTCAATATATTTACTAATCGTACTAACAAAAGATATTTATAAAAATGTATTTTTTTTTCTGCTTTAGAAGACACAAGGTAAGTGCTTCTGTTTCTTTTTTTTATGTTTTTTTTTTCTAGCCCTATTATCATCTGTGTACATATTTATTCATTTTCATGTTATGTCTCATTGATTTAGGTAATTATTTTTATAAATAATGAAGGAAATAAGGTTAACGTTATTTTTTAACGTTAGTTTTAACTAAAGGTTCTAACTTAATTAGGCGTCGTTGATATTTAGAATTATTTTAGAATTATCTAGTTATAGTTTGCGAGCTCAATCTTTAATTTAATATTTCTAAAAATGAAGATAGTGTTTATCTCGTCATAATAACTTCCAGTAACTTAATCAATACCCGTCGAGTTTAAAACTTCTTCAGTACCTACCAAAATATATTAAAAAATACTTATGGAAATAATTTCATAAAACTTGTGACGACGACTGTACCAATCAGCTGATTGATTTTGTTATGTAATGTGCGTTATTAAGTACCTATTAGGTTTGATATAAAAGTAGGTCAGACAACTCGTTAAAATTAATGTTTTTTAAAGCAACTAATAAACCATGAATGAAGTGGAACAATGAAAAAATAATTAAGAAAATTATATCATATAAAAAAAAAATATTACGTCTTCGAGTGGCGTCATTTTATTCCTCTTATTCTTCTCAGCATACCCTTTCTTTTGATACCCTTATCATGGAAATGCATAAAAATAAGTTGGCCGCCATCTTTGGGAGTCCGCCATATTTGATTTAGACGCATTGTCATCCCAACTAAACATGTATGCATTTCACAGCAATCAGAAACCGGTGCTGTTTTTTTTTAATTACCGCGAAAAATTTATATCCAGGGGGGGGGGGGTTCAAAATGATGTACTTAATACGTGGCAACCATTTTAGCGTCGGTGTCCCTTCCAACTTGTATACAAAGACGACAATGGGACACTTTAGGCGTCAAAGTATTCCTCCTCTTCACTATAATCATATTGTTTAATGACTTTTCGAAATGCGTTTGATTAAAAAAAACATCCATTTAAAAACAATAGGTTCCTCGAAATCATTTACTATTCAAATCAGATGCTTCACCAGCCTTAACCTAGCAGTTTTCAATGTAAGACCTCGTATCTAAAACGCATAGGTAGAATATTGTGAAAGCTGATAAATTAACTAAATCGTTGAAGATCCACAAGGCCAAGCTAAGCAGAATATATTACAACGTAGTATTGTAGACCTTAAGGGGGGGAACTTATTCCCATGCGAAAAAAAAGGGGGAAGCGCCAGGATAGCGCGCGAAATTCGAATTTTCTTATGTTTTTTTTGCAATTTGCAGGTCAATGTCGGGTTATATGTTGATTAAAATATGATCGCGACCGTAACAAATATGGCTTTACAGAGTTATTAGTATACGAGTAGTTACAGTCATTTAATCCCATTCAATGACTATTTCATGAAAATCTCATTGTCTCAATCTCAATCATCATCATCATATCAGCCCGGAATCACCCACTGCTGGGTATAGGCCTCCCCTTTTTTCTGCCACACTTCCCGGTTCTGTGCGACCCTCGTCCAGGTGTTCCTAATTAATAGGATTAAATGAACTTAGTGTTACGATATTACCTCCCACGGGCCTCTGACTTAGCTTTACATGTCGTCAAGAAATATTTCTCAGGCATGCTGGTTTCCTCACGATGTTTTCCTACACCGAAGCAAGTGAAATTCAATACGCACATGAATCCGAAAAATCAGAGGTGCGTGTCTTGGGTCCGAACTCAATAGGATAATTAAATTATGACTAATGAAATCAGATAGAGACAGCACCGATTTATTAAGCATTTAATCATTTCTCAGTAGCAGTTTGGACTCAGGGTTTTATTCGGTTCATGGCAATAGGCTCGCCCCAATTACAACATTGGACCTAAACATACATAACTAGAGAAATGTGAGTGTACCGAGTATGGATATATCTGCCTAATAGTTTGGGGATTACAGGCGTGATGATAAGTCTTATATACAATTCTTCAATATATTTTTTTAAAACAACCATTTTCGCAAAGTTTTTCCCAAACAACGAAACTCTTTGTTAACAAAATGGACAGCACATACAAAAAAAAATCGCACACACATTTCAAAAACACACACACTTACAAAACAGAAAAAAAACCCACATGTTACACAAAAAATCCATGTAAACGTAAACGACTCATCACTTAACGACGCGCCTGTACCGCACAGCTGATTCTTACGCAAGCCCACTTTCTCCTCGACTCGGCGCCGGCGCATACAGTCGCGCACACAAGTTTATGTCACACTGTTGTTATTTTATGTGTTGTTCAGTGGGAGAACTTGTGTGGCGAGGTGTATGAATTTTGGGAAGGCGGATTTCGTTACCGATGTTATGATTTTTGAGGGTATGGGCGTTTGTGCTCTACAAGGAATTTTACTGTCCGGCAGTCCGATCCTTTACGGTCCGATGTGGCATGAAAAAAACGGATGATCGGCTTGTGCACTTGTGCTCTTTACTCGGATCGGTGTAGCGCAGTTTAGGGTAGCTCTCTTTGAAACTACACGCCACTCACGCGTAATTACGCTAGGAACGATGAGTTTCTTGGAACGTCGGCAGAAGGAAGAGGCTTTTGCCCAGCAGTGGGACACACAAATAGGCTTTGTTTAACACCATGCCCTTATTTTCCCTCACACCCTTTTGCTATTTAATTTACAAAATAGTGACGCAAGATTTTTCCAAAAATTCTATAACAATTTGTGATGTTATTGAAAGCGGCAAACCATTTTAAATGCGTCATTTAACTTTTTTTAAAGTACTTTAATGCTCAATTTTAGCGGTTAATGAGCAAATTATGAGTTAATTTACACTTTTATAAGAAGCCGGACTTCAGATTTAGAAATTAGGTTGTCTGTTCGTAGTTTACAGAGAGATTTACATCTTATTTAGATGTACAAAATGAGTGTTTCGATCAAAAAATATTCTGAGCGTTTTTTGTTTCGACAACTTAATGAATTTCAATGGCATTGACAACTGAGTTTTGGTAGCTGACTGACTCGTTGGTAGCCGGCTAAGTAAGGTTACACCTAGTTTTAGCCGGCTATACCTAGGTGCGGCCAGTAACTATCCTTTTTATTGGTAGGACACACTGACCAAATGGATTAGGTTAGTTTAGAACTGTGACAAAACGCGCGCGAGCCGAACGAGCGCTACATTCAAATTGGTTGCATTATAACAAACTGTTATTGGCCGCACCTAGGTATAGCCGGCTAGAACTAGGTGTAACCTTACTTCGGCTTTTAGCCGTAACAACTATACAATAAAACACAATACAATGATACTTTCAGAATTCTTTATACTTACTCAAGAACGTGGACAATACACATCACGTCTCAATTGTACAACATATTATAAAACTAGCTGTTCCCCGCGACCTTCGTTCGCGTGAAATTATTATAAAAAAATATTACTTCCCTTTTTGAATCGAATTTTGTTAGCAATTTCAATTGTTTTGCACGGAACCCTAATTATTTTTCTAAAATAAAAGTTGCTTATATTAGACATCAGCTATCTGCCAGTAAAAGTCCCGTCGTTCAGCCAGCCTTTTCGGAGATTAGCCGAAACAAACATACAGACAGACAGACAGACCGACAGACAAACAAAAATTCAAAGAAATGTATTTTTTTTATAAGTGACGTATATATTTGCATATGCATTCAGTAAAAAGCTGTTATTTTGATATTACAAACAGACAATTCAATTTTATTTATTTGTATGTTTGTATAGATAGATGATTCAATGTATTACAAAATATTCGTTGCAACGCGCAATGACTATGTGTCTTTGCGGAATGATATTACAAAAGTACGGTTGCAGTAAGTTCCTACTAAACTAAATAATGCGTACCTAATGATTTTGAGTCCGATCCGTTTAGTCTGGGAGCTGCCCAATTGTTTTGAAATGTGTGAAGAAAGGTAGGCATCCAATCTTAGTATGGACGCTCGTCTCACTTATGAGGTGCTCGTAGCTAAATAATAACAGCCACTCTAGTCGATCTTTAGGTTAAGTCATTGGTCCCGGCTGTAATTTGTAGGTCTTTGACAGTCGTCTAGTCGTCAGTCCGTTAGCAAATGCGAATAGTGCATTTAATGCAGTTATGTCTTGCACAAGAATCACATTTAAAACTTCAGTATTATGCAGTTGATTTGCTATGTAAATGGCCGTCTGCATAATCCCTAAGTTATGTAATAAGTAGTAGATTAGTCAGATGTTATTTCTATTAATATTCAGACCAGCAGTGTCTCTATATACGTCTTTCTATTATTATGCAGTGCTTTAGTCTCTGCCTAAGCCCTTACTAGTCTTTTATTCAAGCAAGCAGAAAAAACATCACACATATCTAAGTCATTACATATCATAAATAAGACAAAGTGATAACTTGAGTAAAAGTCGTTGTTTAAGATACGATTTTTATTCCGTAGTTTATTAATTGCTTGAAGTTGGAACTGTCAAAAGTTAGAATTCTTAGCTTTGCTTTCTTTGACGGTTCTTACTTTGTTTAAATTCTTGTCTATTGCATAAAAATGTTGGCAGGAGTAGTTATTTAAACTCAAATACTTAATTACTTAAACTTGACTATAATATACGGGTGTAAGACATTATTCTGACTTTTCGAAGAACTTGACAAAGAACAGACATTTCTTTATTTTAATTATAATGTGTGTACATAAATTATTGTACATACTAGAGGTTGGACTCATGATATGTGTTGTTCACAAAACCTTCCGGAATAAAATAGGAAAAACACAAAATACCTACACTTACGCGGTCATGCTGACTCGAAAACCGATTTTGTTTTAATGCATAGATTAAAAAAGTCATCTTCTTAGCTTTTCCTTGACAAAAACCCACAAGGCTAAATCAAACATTTTATGCAATAATTTAAAGCGTTATTTCCATAACAATTTCAAAATAAGCCTACGAATCTACGGCTGCAGCGAAATAGGTATTTCCATTTAGAGAAATGATGAAATATAGGATACGTCGTTGGCCTGTGCGCCCGCGCCGTCAGATCACTATCATGTGATTAATTAGGTACGTTGTAGCGTAAAATAACTGGGGTACTTTAATATGAAACTTTTTTTTTGTTTTCTGATCCAACTTATCTGGGGAACAGCCCAATGAAACTAAATAATAAGAATAATTTATGTCGTATCAGCCCATGGCTTAATTGCCAAGAGCTTCGACCAATACCTGAGGAGGTTCTCGTTAGGCAGCTGGATCAAGGGCTTGATTCAGAAAGCGGTACTCCTGGACACGGCTCGTATTGTTAGGAGGTTCCTCTCTCTGGAGCCCTGACCGCCGTAGCTTGGACCCTTTTCCCGATACCGGTGGACAACAATTTTTTTTTTTTTTTTAATATTTTTACATTGTTTTTTTAAGGAATATTTAAAAATGTAATTAATTTGTAAAGATATAAATAAAGGAAGAATAATTATTTAAAAAGTATTACAAAAAGCGTACATTTAGGCGCTGTAGTATTATTTCTCATACAATGGTATAATTAGTGCTTATAATTAAACTATAACTAAAATATATTCAACAGCAAGTAATGATAGTTAAATTCAGATGTTGGGTAGCAACCTGCCCGATCTAGGTTCAACTGAACGCGATCAGCAAATTTAAACTGCTTTCAAGAGCTGACAGCGTCATCATCGCTATGGATTTTTGAAATATACTTTTATCCCGGTAGTGTAATCCCGTGGGACAGTTACCGAACTTTAAGCGGGCGAAGCCGTGAACAACAGCAAGTTATAAATATATTAAACATTTAACTAATTGTTACACATAGATACTCATCCCTAGTTTTGGAAAATCTTGGTCTTTTTGATCAAATAAAGTTAAATATACTGTGAAATCCCATACAGGGTGTAAGGGGCTGAATTCACCCCATCAGTTTGTGGAGGGCTGTCCCTAACACCCGTATAACTCGGCTCTAATAAACCGGAAACTTGTAAAATAGAATGTAAACAAAAAACAATCGGAAACACTTGAACATCAATTTATTTATATAATATTTAGCACAACAAATTATTAAGGTGAATCGATTGAACCGTAACTGAATCGAATTTTAGAGATGTAACCCACTGTTCAAGTATCGACTGAGCTAGTCGTTACATCTCTAGTCATTATATAAACAATAGACTTTAGATAGCGTGTAATTGTAAATTAAATAATTACGCGTTTTGAATCCATATTGTTTTAAGAAAATAGAAACAGCAAATTGGTTGACATGGTTTTGATTTACGTAATTTTTGTTTTGAATACTTACATATATAAGAAAATGAAAGCTTGTGTTCTCCAAGATGGTTGGCAGAGATGTATATGCTACAGTCAAAACTGTTAATCGGTCAAAACCACTTTTGACTGGTGTCAGTCAAAATCCTTATTATGTAAAAATGCGTTTTCTCCATTTAAAATATGTTGTTTCAGACTTTTTTGATTACCTAGTCCTAGAATTATTACAACACAAAATTTTGCAAAGGTTCACAAAAAAAACCTAACAATCTAATAAGTTTCTAAGTAAATGTTAGTTATTGTTAAAATTGTTTTCACCGGTCAAAAGTAGTTTTGACTGATTAACAGTTTTGACTGTGACATATATAATTATGTTTATGGAAAAGTATGTGATCCGTCATTGTATACAATTCCTAGGAAATACATACATTTCAAAGTTCCAACTTTTAATGTTACAAGTTTTATGTTGTAACTTTTCTTTAAACTGGTTGGCGGCTTCGTGAAGTGTCCGTTTACACTTTATATGTATATTGGCTCCAAATTCTTTCGAAACGTCACCATCCTAACTTCCTAACTAATATTATAAATGCGAAAGTAAGTTTGTTTGTTTGTTACCTTTTCACGCCTAAACCACAAAACCGATCATCCTGAAATTTTGCATACACGTTTTCAAGTGTACAGAAACGGACATAGGGTACCTTTCATCCCGAAAAAAAAATACAGTCCCCGAGGAAAACAACAATAACGTTCTTATGATAATAGATGGCGCCACGTGTCTTTCTAATCACGATTGAATTATATTATTACAAGCAGAGTACAACCCGAATTGATTGTCAAATTTTAAATTAACGCGAGCGAAGCCGCAGGCAAAAGCAAGTCTAGAATAAAAGTTACCATCCAGCACAAAAGTTTGGTTTTTCTACATTTTGCAAGACGTATTTTCCGTGTATGGTTTCAACGTTCCGAGAACTGATTGTAATACCACCATTTTTGAGAAAGACTGAAGAGCATGCATTGCAATGCCGGATCTTATATGTGAAATAAGTTTAACTTTGCCTTCTATGTGGGTTACCGAGGCGAATCGAACCAACAAAAAACTTTTTTTTGATTGAATGTCAAGTCCTTGGGGTGTATTGAGCTTAGAAAAAAACGACTTCCAAAAATACACTAAAAAAGTCTTAAACACTTTTTTGGAATTCGGTTTTTTTTGCAGAAAGTTTTTTTTTATTTTTCCCTTTTTAGTTGTAGTTGAGGCTGCCTCGTTGGGTTAGAGTCGCAAATGCGACTGCTGAGCTGTTGGTCCCGGCTGTCATTTGTAGATCTTTGACCATCGTTACGGGTGACAGTGACCCAAAAAAGTCAACCAGTCTTACCAAAGGGTATCGTATTACCCAGTACTAACTGGGTTGTGGAGGTCAGGTAGGCAGTCGCTCCATGTAAAATACTGATATTCAGCTGCATTCGGTTAGACTGGAAGCTGACCCCAATATAGTTGGAAAAAGGCTAGGCAGATGATGATAGGACGCTGACTAATTTCTGACTGATAAAGCAATAATCACCCTATTTGGCAACCGAATTGGAGACAGCCGAATGACATCATACGTACACGGATGAAAGTCGGTCAATCTACGAATAGTAGTGTTGAGACAGCAATGACTAATATGTACGTAACATACATAATTGTATGTTGTATATATACAACCTTATTTACCGTTTAAATATCTTTGGTTTGCGAAAGATCTGCTGGTGAGTTGTCATTGTTAATGTTGTGATTAGTTGAAAAGAATTCCCAATACCCACCTCGATTGTGGTGATTGAATTTTTTTAGATTTAATCATCATCTGCCTAGCCTTTTCCCAACTATATTAGGGTTGGCTTCCAGTCTAACCGGATGCAGCTGAATAACAGTATTTTACATGGAGCGACTGCCTATCTGACCTCCACAAACCAGCTCTACAACGTCTCATACTTCGGAACCCAGCAGTTTAAACTTCGCGGTGTCTGTCAGCAAATTAATTTATTGAAGATTGTTATGGAATAATTTTTTGCTGCTTCGTTGGTCTCGCGGTCGCAATCTCGACTGGTGAACAAAAGGTCCCACTTATTAGGTTCTTCTCTCAGTAATTTCTCAGTAGCAGCCCCGGCTGGTGCTGTGGCTGGTTGATTGCAATTCACTCGCCCCTATTACATGGGACTTTTACATAACTGGCGAAATGTGGGTGTTAATTAGGTACACCTCTGCCTAACCTTTCGGGGATCACAGGCGTAATGTTATGTTATAAAGGGTGTAAAAAGACCCTTAACGAAGCCGAAAGGCACTTGTTCTCCTCGTCATTGTGATCATTTTTTTGTTCTGGACCATACCTGGGTACCTTCTAGTTACGGAGATATTGGGGGTCAAAGTTCCAATTTTTTCACAAGTTTTTTTTTAAATACTACTTTTTAAGGTTCTAACTTTACTCCAATTACCTCCATGGTCCGTTTACTATTCAAAGCATCCATCAGCAATAAGTTTTGAGCGCATTATATTGAGTTTTACCGTAAAATGTGATTTTTGACCCCAAAAAAAAAATTCGTTTCCCAGCAAAAATTTTTGCGTAAAGTTACTTAGTTTGATGTACAGAATGCTTGGTTGACGGCTTGGTGAAGGGTCTGTTTACACCCCGTATTACTAAGTAAATTTTGAAAAAATGAGGTAGATAGCTTACTAACCTCCACCGTTTTTAGAAATCGGTTACGAAGAAGACAGGACATCATCAAACACAGTTACAAACAAACACTGTAGACGCTGTTGATTGTCCGTCCGTCCATCCATCCGTTCATCCATGAATATGTAGCTTATAATAATAATTGTCATTGGCCAATGTAAACTTAGTGAAAGGTGTCAGGCGTGCGGTGGGGCTGCGGAAACAACGCGCCGCCGCGCCTGATTACAAGCTGATGGGGTGTGGTGCAAGTTATAAGATAAATGATGTTTATTTCGCAAATTGATTTTACAAACACATAAAAAGTTATTGACACATTCGTGCCCACCCCGTTTTATAGAGCACATCTGCCATCCCACCATATATATTGCAAGTGGAATAGTAGACCCACCAGGTACTTCCCGTCACTGAAGGTGTTAAAAACTTCTTGTGGTCGGTGTATAAGTGGAAGTCTGAAAGTGGCGCCGGTGGCTAAAAAGTGTTGTAGTAATCCATTGTCGTGGTATGGGCATGTCATGCGAAGGAAAGAGGAAAATGTGAGGAAAGTTTTGAGGATCAATTTGAATGGCTATAAGAGTAGAGGGAGACCAAAGAAACGATGGATGGACTGTGTGAAGGATAGGTTAGAAAAGAGGTGACTGCTGAGATGTCGAGATAATATAATAATGTGGATCATGAAGATTTGTATCTGAGATTGTCTTTGGAGGATAAAGGATATCAAGGGCAGCCTCACAGAAATGACAGTACACACACACATACAGAAGACATGTGATATCTTCCACAGTGGGCCCGCGTGGTCGATTATGGCCTACTCTTTCTCTCATACAGAGGCAAGGTATAGGACGATTATGCTTAGTTTTATGGGACACCAAGCTCGGCAGCCTGTCCAGTGAATATTCCGCTGTCGCTACATCCTATGACTACACCACACATAAAAAGCCGCTCGTGCATGGAAGCCGTCTTCCGGCGCGACTCAGCACGATAATCAAGGGTCGTCAGCTTCCGCACCACTATCTGATGATAGATTGATGTATTGCTTAATATTGTGATGTATGTGATTATCCATTGACACTGGGAATTTAGCAAGACGCAAGACGTAGTTTTCGATTTTGTAAGTGTAGTGGATGAGTTGGCAACTCTTCAACGCTGACGATAAATTGGTAGAAATATTTTTGAAAAAAATTGGGCTGCCGTGTTTGTCTTGTGGTGGCAAAGCGTGAAAGCATGAGATCCTGGGTTCGATTCCCAGGTCGGGCAAAGTATTATTGAGTTTTTCTGTCAGGAATTTCTCAATAGCAGTCACGGAGTCTGGATTTGTGCCCAGTTGATTACAATCGGCTCGCCCTTTATTATTTGGTACTTAAAAATTACTGGTGAAAGGCCGGTGTACTAAAATATGGTACAGCTCTGCCTAACCCTTCGGGGATTACAGGAGTGATGTTATTTTACGTAGTTATTGGTAGAAAACTTTGTGAAAATATTGGCCGATTTTTTTTCTATAGACTTGGTAATCGGCACTGCTAACCATTTGGTTTTAAGTGATAGCACCTTTTTTATAACTAACTCATTTATTAGAAATGTTAAGAGTGCATTTCTTAGTGAACTAAGAAGTATTAGGACAAACGGATGACTGTCAGAATACGTAGCAAAAAATATCGAATATTCACTAGCATAATTAAAAGGCCACGCCTGTCTTTCTTTATGAAACAAGTTGATGTATAATATCGCCAAATTCAATGACCAACGATGTAGTTAAAATCGCTACCGCTTATAAAAGAAAATCTCTCGCATTGTCGCTACCGCTTATAACTCACACCACACGTAAAAGTAGCGCGTGCGCGGCCGAGCGTCACTTCCGGCGTGTTGCAATCAAGGGCGCACTACTTCCGGCCGATTATCTGAAGATACGTTATTTAATAGTAGGCTTATGAAAAACAGGAATTTCATAAACATATGTTTAAGGCTGTGTTTAAAGATTTTTTTTTTTTTCTCTTTATTTAAGGGGCTTGTTCATTTTGAAGATGTCGCCCCAAAAAAACAAAAGATTATTTTGTTTGTCTGTTTATTTGCATGTCATTTCTTATATTTATTTATATAAGAGGGTTTTTATCAGAACAAAATGTGGCTACAGGGCTTCACGAAGCCGTCAACCAAGCATTCTATACATCAAACTAAGTAACTTTACGCAAAAATTTTTGCTGGGGCGACTTTTTTACTGGGGTGAAAGATCTCGTTTTACGGTAGGACTCAATGTCACGCACTCAAAACATTGTGAGGTATATAAAGTAAATTTTTATAACATTCAAAACTTGTATTTAAAAAAAACATGTGAATAAGTCGGAACTTTAGAACTTTGAAGATTCCCAGGTATGGATGTTCTAGACCATACCTGGGAACCTTCTAGTTACGGAGATATTGGGGGTCAAAGTTCCACCTTTTTCACAAGTTTTTTTTCCGACTCCGTTGGCCTAAACAATTGCAAGACATATCCTCTCCTCTCTGCTCAACCGTTTCCACCAAAGCTAAGAGGAGACAAGAAGTGTAAATAACGAAATTCTATCGGTGGTTTCAATCACATCACTTTTCTCGTCTCGTCTCCGCTCGTGGCTAAATGATAACAGCCGCTCGGGTCGTTCATAAGGTTAAGCCGCGCTTGCCTAGGTTGGTCCGTGGATGGTTGACCGCCCTGTAAATACCGAGTTTACTCCGTGCCTCGGAAAGCATGTTAAGCCGTTTGTCCCGGCTATCATTTGTAGATCTTTGACAGTCGTTACATGTAGCCAGTGGCCCGAAAGTCTGACAACCAGTCTTACCAAAGGCTCTCGTATTACTCAGTACTAACTGGGTTGTGGAGGTCAGATAGGCAGTCACTCCATGTAAAATACTGGTATTCAGCTGCATCCGGTGAAACTGGAAGCCGACCCCATCATAGTTGGGAAAAGGCTAGGCAGATGATGATGTCTCCGCTTCGGTGGGGTCCAGCCCTAAGGCGCGAATTACACAGAAACGGCGTACGGTGAAGGCGCGGCGCAGGCATGATGCCGCTTCAAAACGTTTTCATACAAAATGTACGTAGGCGACGTGTCGTGAATTACACTCAAGTGGCGCGGCGCAGGCACGCCGTTTTTTCGTTTCCTTATAATTTCCACGCCTGCGCTGCACCTGCGTCGCACCGTCACCTTACGCCGTTTCTGTGTAATTCGCGCCTTACACTTCAATGAATACAGCCGTAGCGTTACATAATTTTATTAACATATAAATTACATCACAACATACTAAAAATACAACAAAGAGGATTTAACCCGGCCTGTATTTCATATACGCTTTCTATATCTTTTGACAATGGCAACAGATTCCATTGTGGAGATTGTGAGACAATGGATTAACGAAACTCTAATTTATACGACTTGCCCGTCAAGCGAAAGTGATACATTTCTGTCTGTTTTAAAGGTCGACTGAAGTCCGTATTTAAGGTAATAATGAGGTGTTGACTGAAGAATAAAAAAAACTCAGATCTTTGACCTTTGCTAACCGTGTGGCAGTGGCGAAGGTTCCATACAACTCGATTCCTACCGGCTTCCCTTTGAAAAATGGCACAGTCAGTATTCTATAGACAAATAATATAATCACATTAAAGATTTGTACTCCGGCTTACCTCTTACAAAATTGACCCTTCGCTACTGCCGTGTGGGTGAACTTTTTGCGCAATATAAGTTCTTAAACCGCCACTATTATTATCATTGACTCTAGAAACAGAAACGCGATATTTACCATGTTTACTTTTTGCGTTGAGTTCCCGATATTTCGGCGCTGTTGCAAGCACCGGAACTTCGGGAACTCAACACAAACAGTAAACTTGGTAAATATCGCATTTCTAGAGGTAATGATAATTATAGCGCAATGTTTTTTAAGGGATTTGCGAGATTTATTTATATTGAGAGTTATGGCGGCAACAGAAATACACATTCTGTGAAAATTTCAAGTGTCTACCTATTACGGATCATGAGATGCAGCCCGCTGACAGACGGACGGACAGCAGAGGCTTATAGTAATAGGGTCCCGTTAAATATCGGGAGCACATAATAATGAACAAACACGGAAGATATCCCGTAAATAACAGTATAAGTTTAGTTGTAAACCGTGAAAGCTTAAAACAGTGTTGACCTTATTTAAATTAAAATCTCAACGATTGCGTTTCCCAAAAATGTCCCTATTCAATGTAAAAGAATTTCTAAAGAATGGAAATAAAATAAATTGCGTCCTACGCTACCTTATCGTAAAAATCAATGGGACTTTTACATTTCTCTTTAACGGGACATTTTAGTTTTATAAAAACCATAATGGTCGTATTAAAATCCCATAGTTGTTTGTTTTTATAGTTTTTTGGGCATTTAAAAGTGGGGCGTGGGTGGCAATTGCTATCGGATTACCATTTACTGTTTTTAAATCAAGATTAAAAGCCATTGGGCAATTCGACATTTGAATACGTTTTACATTTTTATGGGGTTAGCTCTCCTTGATCGTGATTTTAAAGCAGTTTGTTTGAAAGAAGTAGGAGGGAAACCTCGTTGATATAATTGGTCGTAAGTGCGACTGCTGAGCATGAGGTCCGGGGTTCGATTCCCGAGTCGGGCAAAGTGTTATTAGGTTTTTTCCATTATGAATTTCTCAGTAGCAGCCACGGAGTCTGGTTTTGTGCGCGGCTGATAGCAATAGTCTCGCCCCTATTACGTGAGACCTAAACATAAATGTGGGTGTACTATTAGGTACATCTCTGCCTAACCCTACGAGGATTACAGGCGTGATGTTATGTATGTAAGACTAGAAATCCCACTACTGGGAGGCAGACCTCTCTATGAGAAGGAGTGGGTTGCAATCCACCACGCGGCCCAGTGCGGGTTGGTGGATGTCAGTCACATTTCAACGAATTTGTGGTTCTAGTTTATGCCGGTGTCATCACAATGTTTGGTTTCAGCATTTTGAAACAATGGTGGGAAATATTTCATTTGTTAAATACGCTGAAAAATTCAACTGTTACTGGTACATAGACGGACAAACAGATAGACAGTTCCAAGAATACAGTATTCGTGTTAATTTGCCAAGAAATGCTTAAAACTCTTGCAAGGAGTAGTAAACTGTTTCCATGATACCTAAATATATTGGGGTATTCCTCGAAGCGCAACCATTAGTTGCGCTTACAAATTCAAATTAAAAATATGTATAAATATAAATTAAAAATTTATATTATATTATTATAATTAATATATCGTGGTTGCGCTTTGAGAAATAAACTTATTATACTTTTAATTTGAATTTGTGAGCGCAACTAATGGTTGCGCTTCGAGGAATAATTTAGTTGTGCATAGTTGGTTGCGCTTAAAAATAGTTGCGCTTTGAGGAATACCCCAATAAATTCAACATAGCCTCAGGGACCTAATACATAAGCTAACAAGACACACCTGTACATACTGTCGGCCTACTAATGTTGTCTGTAAACGTGTGTGCATTTCTTATTAGTTGAGTTACCTAAGTGGCACATTATGTCATTGCGTGTGACACTTATCAAGTATTGACATAAGTTGACAGCTCCTTTTGTTTTTTGTGTGGATACCCTCAATTCATCATCAGATGTCTTCAGCCTTAGGTAGACGGGAGGAGGGGGTGGGGGGTCTGTCAGACTCTTACTGATTATAGCAACAAGAAAGAGGGTAGACCGATTTGTCTGCGCATAAACACCCGTAATAACTTCAGTTTATCCGTGATCACGATGCTTGCAACAGCGCTGAAATATCGGGAACACAACACAAACAGTAAACATGGTAAATATCCCGTTTCTAGACTTAATGATAATCTTACTGATTAATCACACTGTACCACCATCGTGAGGAAACGAGCGTGCCTGAGAGATATTTCTCGACGGCATGTAAAGCCAAGTTAGAGGCCCATGGGCGGCATAAAAACTCTGACACCAGGTTAGGCACTAACCACACGATAAAGAAGAAGAAGACTGTGACTGTGTGTGTGTGACTCTGTTCCTCCAGTCATCTTCAATGACTGTATTACCATCAGAGGTGACCAGGGGTGAGCCTCCGGAAGGTATTAAGACAAGCTGCACCCTCTGTGTTAATCAAGCTATGTGACTGTCACCCTCTACGGTCATCACCATCTATGGTTGTCATGTGCTCACCTTACAGTATCACCTACTCGATATTTAATCCAATCCAAACACATTTATTTAATCTTTCCTCAAAACCATTAACGAAATCCAAATCAGCTCAGCAGTTTCCGAGAAAGCAACACACTAACGCAATCTCATTACAATTGCAAAGTAAAAGTCATCACCACGTGACAGTACGCCTACAAAACTTGTGTTACGTAACAAACATACATACAAACAAACATACTTACATGACATACATACATACACATATTGAATTCAAAACAAATCAAAGTAGGTTTGACATACTTAAATTATATAATTATTTATGTATTCTACACATAGTGTTTTAAGACCTTGAAAGTTTTGATGTGGATTTGAAAATGCGGGTACATTGAAACCTTCGTTATATACTTTTCATTATTTCAGTAACTAGGAGCTCGTGGCTAAATAATAACAGCCGCTCGGATCGATCTTTAGGTTAAGCTGTGCTTGCCTAGGTTGGTCTGTGGATGAGTGACCACCCATTACGTACCGAGTTTCCTCCGTGCCGATGGTCCCAGCTGTCATTTGTAGATCTTTGATAGTTGTTACAGGTAGTCAGTGGCCCGAAAGTCTGACAACCAGTCTTACCAAGGGGTATCGTATTATTTAGTACTAACTGGGTTGTGGAGGTCAGATAGGCACTCGCTCCATGTAAAATACTGGTATTCAGCTGCATCCGGTTAGACTGGAAGCCGACTCTAACATAATTGGGAAAAGGCTAGGCAGATGATGATGAGTAACTAGCTGTTCTTCGCGACTTCGCGTGGAATTTAATAAAAAACATTTGTCGAATTACTCGATTTTTCCTGTTTTCTATAATATAAGTAGCCTCGGTTACTCCTTAAGTAACGTGGTGTACCTAACGTTCTTCATCCCAATAGAAAAGGAAACATCTTCCGACTAGACGGGTGTTCTGTCTGGTGGGCTACTGCCCGACAGTTGTGGACGGGTTTTTATGTTGCCTTAAATCGCGGATAACTTTAATAGCGCGATTTAGAATTTAGATGTCAGTTTTGTATTTGTGTCATAGATGGCGCTGTAGTTCTTTTTGTACAGAAAAAACTATCAAATTTTCCCAATCAACCTTGAATCTAATGCTTTTGCGATAAAGTTGAAAATCTATTAAAGAAATTTGACAGATTGTAGTAGTTTGATGTGCTGGCGTCTGTACTATGTTACTGTAGTACTTTTTGTAGTGCAGCTACAGACTCCATACTGGAAACTGGGACTGTTGGAAAGAGATACCGCGGCCCTGGAACACAAAAGGCAAAGAAGGAACATGGATGGGTTTTAGTCAGTACGAGTCTGACACTCCCTTCCACTTTGGGGTCATTTGATGATTTCCCATCCGAAAAAAAAAAGGTACAGGCTCCATCAGCCATCTGTTCAACATGGCCAGCCCAGTTGACTTCCGGCTGTCTCATGTTTATATTTGACCTCCTTTCAGCATTGTAAACATAACTACATACGTACATAATAGAATTGGGCCCATGACACTGCCCTTCTTAAAACATGTGGTGTGTACACTTTCTACAGTTTATATAGATCTCATTATATGTAGTTATTACGTTAACTATTTTGTTATATAATGGGGCCGTTAAGTTTGTGAATATATTCTAGTGTGAGGTTTAAAAACAAATGATGAAGTGAATCGAGCCTGCGATTACTAGTGTATACTGTACAGTTCTCGGCCGTTAATATAGCTATCTATACAGGAGGTAACAGAATAAGCGCAAAAACGTCTTAGGAGGTGATTCGGAGCACCAAAATTTCCGTACTCTTTGTTACTCTTTCACGCAAAAACTGCTAAACGGATTTGGCTGAAATTTGGCTCAGAGATAGTTTAAAACCTGGATTAACAATTACGTAGTTTTTGCCCTGGTAGCACGTGGTGGTGTAAACGGATTCTAACGAAGCCGTCAACCAAGCATTCTGTACATCAAACTAAGTAACTCTACTTAAAATAATTATATTGCTGGGAAACGAGATTTTTTTGGGGTGAAAAACGTTTTACACAATGTGTCGCACTCAAAACATTGTGCTGATTGATACATTGAATAGTACGGAGGTTGTGGAGGTATTAAAGTAAGGTTATAATATTAAAAACTTGTGGAACTTTGACCCCCAATATCTCCGTAACTAGAAGGTTCCCAGTTATGGTCTAGCACAAAAAATGATCGCAATGACGGGGAGAATAAGTGCGTTTCATCTTCGTTAAGGGTACTTTAACACCCATAATACTCATTTACCACCCAATAACATTAAAAAAATGAGGTCAAATAACCACTCAAAGTAAACACAACACAACTCAAAAATCGAGTTTCCGTGTTTTGCCGTTTATGATAATTATAAACGGCAAAACACGGAAACTCGCAGGAAAGACCAGTTAATAATAACCTTACGTCACGTGACGTAACTTTAAGCTAAAGTTGGTCAAGCGGTCGGCTTTCTATATGACATAATGTGATAGCCATGGGTTACTTAAGTACATAATGTACATAATGTAGCTGTCAGAATTCCAAACACGTTCTGTAAACAATTGTGGTGTTGATTGTTGATTGGTATGGCATGCCCGTGCGTTAATTTCTGAATTTACTCTGGACGCTCTTAATGTTCACGTCTGTCTACACCGTTCTCACATATATGAATTATCTCAACATGAATGATGTAACCAAGATCTTGTAAAAATGTTTGATTGAAAAGAGTGTCCATGGAGTTTCTTGCCCATTCTTCTCCATAGAGATCTACGCCTTGGAATGGGCTACTACAGTACTTTCATAAGTTATTATGTCTGGGACTGTAGCTTTGCCTTCTTTGTTTTTTTTTGACATTCAAAAGTGCTTGTAATGGTCTAATTGAAATAAATGCTTTGAGTTTGAGTTTGAGTTTGAATAGACCAGTTTTTTTTTAAACGTTGCCCCTCACTAGGATTTTCTCCCGTATCTGGGTGCGTTAATAAACTCGCATACATAAACAGATAGACCCGGAAAAACTACCAGTAGGTCATACAGATATTTGTTCCGTGCGAGGAACGTCGTCATACGGCTAACAGCTGATAGGCCACAGGCGCGTGCAATTTCATACGAATGTTGAAAAGTTGTTTGTTATCATAAGTACAATCATGTGTTTAAGTATCGGTCACTAATAATTACCAGTCACCTTATATAATGGGTTTAAAAGTACCTTTAACGAAGCCAAAAGGCTCTTGTTCTCCCCGTCATTGCAATCATTTTTTTGTTCTTGTTCTTGACCCTACCTAAGAACCTTCTGATTACGGAGATATTGGGGCTCAAAGTTGCAACGTTTTCACACGTTTTATTGTTTCACTTTACTTAAAATACCTCCACGACTACTATTCAATGCATCCATCAGCATAATGTTTGCAGTGCGTTACATTGAGTTTTACTGTAAAACGTGATTTTTCGCCCCAAAAAAAACAGTCGTTTCCCAGCTATATTTTGTGAGTAGAGTTACTTAATTTGATGTACAGAATGCTTGGTTGACGGCTTCGTGAAGGGTCCATTTGCAACTTGTAAATCAGCCGTCATCACAGTATTGACACCCTTACCAACCATATACAGGGTGTAAACAGACCCTTCACGACGCCGTAACTTAACTAAGTAACTTTACGCAAAAATTATTGCTGGGAAACAATTTTTTTTTTGGGGTGAAAAATCACAATTTCCGGTAAAACTCAATGTAATTCACTCAAAACATTGAGCTGGTGGATGGATTGAATAGTACGGGGGTCGTGAAGGTGTTTGAAGTAAAAATCTAACATTAGAAACATGTATTTAAAAAAAAAACTTGTGAAAAAGTTGGAACTTTGACCCCCAATATCTCGGTAACTAGAAGGTTCCCAGGTATAGTCTAGAACAAAAAAATGATCGCAATGACGGGGAGAACAAGTACCTTTCGGCTTCGTTAAGGGTCTTTTTACACCCTTTATATACTGCATATAAATAGTACATATCCAATCATAGTGTCATTATAGTACATTTTGATACAAGTGGGGAAACTTTGTTATTGTAGTCGAGGCGGAATTCACACCCAAGCCGCTGGCGCGGCTACGCCTAAAACTGCAGTAATTAATGTAGACAGTGTAGACGAGCGACCCGCCCCTTATTCGCCCATTTGTTACTGCTAGACAAAACATCGAGATTTCGTAAATAAATGTGAGTTTACTATTAATGTATGGTAATAAACCTTTCAGAATACATTCTCTACACGATGTATTGCATAAAAATCCGTTGGTATATTAAAAGAACGCGGTACACAGAAAGACACGAAAACCGTTTTTATCAACAATATTTTAAACGCATGACGATATACATTTCTAGTATAACGTAACCTCTTATTCTACCGAAAGGTTATAAAATGAGAGGTCAGCATATACTGGATTTGTATAGTTCGATATTATATCGTTATGTGAACAAAAGAAATTGAATATGTTGGGCAGTTGTCATCTTGGTATTATAGAGCTTTCTAATTTGATATTTATGGGGCTATAAAAGGATCAGAAATTCTTTGTAAAAGCACCTTGTTTTTAGTCTGATCAAAGCAACATGTCTTGAGGAAATATTTGAATATAAAATAGTGAATAATTAATTTTGAATACACCTTCTCGAAAACTGGCTCTTATCACACTACGATTAGGTTCAACATGCAATGTATTTCACACTCTCATTTACTCGTGGATTTTTTTCGTTTATCACAACTTGTGCGGGAAATAAAAATTTCTACAGATACGTACAATCACGAGCACCAATATGTAAACACTTAACAACTTTTAAAAGTGTTTTTCTCCTACTGTTCTGATTACAATTTCATGTTTTTACGAACATAGTATTCTGGATCCCTCATATCACCAACATGTTTAATTCCATCCTTCAAACCGGAAAGATGCCAGTGAAGATGTGCCACTCAAACATCATCCTACTTCATAAGAAGGGGGATAAAAGCGATATCAATAATTACAGACCAATAAGCTTAGTGTCACATCTTTACAAGGCTTTCATCAAAGTTATACATAACCGTATTGATACAATATTAGATTCCCACCAACCACCCGAACAAGCTGGTTTCCGCCCAAGTTTCTCCACTACAGATCACCTTCATGCTTTAAACCAAATCATGGAAAAGCACTTAGAATTTGGAAAACCTTTATATTTGGCCTTCGTAGACTATACGAAGGCATTTGACAGCGTAAAACATTCAGCCATATTTTCATCTCTACAAAATCAACAGTTAGACCAAACCTACATCAATATCCTTAAAGTAATATACAACAATAGCACAGCAAACATAAAACTCAACTTTCCCGGTCAAAATTTCAAAATACACAAAGGCGTGAAACAGGGTGACCCGCTCTCTCCCAAACTATTTACTAGCACCCTTGAGGAGGTATTCAAGAACCTAACAGACCTATGGTCCAGAAAAGGTATAACAGTCGGTTGCAAGAAACTTACCAACCTCCGTTTCGCTGATGACATCATCATATTTGCACCGACTGCTGCCGAGTTACAACAGATGCTCCAAAATCTGAGCACAGCAAGCCTTGATGTTGGACTAATGATGAATCGGTCAAAGACTAAAGTGATGACCAACAGCACAAAAAGTAGGGTTGATGTAGATGGGCAAGAAATCCACTACGTCGATGAGTACATTTATTTGGGCCAGCTAGTTTCCTTCGAAAACAGGCAAGACCGAGAAATCGACCGCCGAGTCGAGAACGCCTGGAAGAGCTACTGGTCCATGAAGTCGCTGATGAAGGGTGACCTACCTTTATCCCTGAAGCGCAAACTCATCGACATGTGCATTCTGCCCATCCTAACCTACGGTGCTCAAACTTGGTCCCTGACCGAATCGCAAAAGTCCAAACTCAAGGTTTGCCAAAGGGCGATGGAGCGTAGCATATTGGGAATTAAGCTCAGCGACAGAATTCGCAATACCGCAATACGCTCCAAAACTGGAATCGCTGATGTGGGGAACAAGACTGCTAGGTTGAAGTGGGATTGGGCGGGCCATGTCTATAGAATGGATCAGGACCGATGGGCCAGAGTCGTCACGCAGTGGGTGCCAGAAGACGGGCGTCGTCGCCGAGGGAGGCCTAAAAAACGCTGGCGTGACGACCTCGACGCGTATTTGAGAGATTGGCCAGAAAAAACCACACGGAGAGAAGAATGGAAGGCTATGGGGGAGGCCTTTGCCCAGCAGTGGGACAATAGTGGCTAAGAAAAAAAAAAAAAAAAAAAAGAAGTATTCTGGAACTCATATTTTTATGAAAAAGATCCTATTTCCAAGTTACTAATCGTTATTTCTCGCGAAAATTGCTTTTAAATTTAGGAAAGTGTAAACATATTGGTGCTCGTGACTACCTACTTATACTTATACTTATACTTATACGGGGTGTAAAAAGACCCTTCACGAAGCCGTCAACCAAGCATTCTGTACATCAAACTAAGTAACCTTACGCAAAAATTTTTGCTGGGAAACGACTTTTTTTTTTGGGGTGAAAAATTACGTTTTACGGTAAAACTCAATGTAACGGACTCAAAACATTGTGCTGATGGATGGATTGAATAATACGGGGGTCTTGGAGGTGTTTAAAGTAAAAAAAATACATCAGAAACATGGATTTAAAAAAAAACTTGTGAAAAAGTTGGAACTTTGACCCCCAATAACTCCGTAACTAGAAGGTTCCCAGGTATGGGCTAGAACAAAAAAATGATCGCAATAACGGGGAGAACAAGAACCCTTCGGCTTCGTTAAGGGTCTTTTTACACCCTTTATTATACTAAGTCGAAATTGGTTCAATGCCTATAGTCGGCGGTGATTGTTTTTTTTTAAATCTCGGTAAAGAGGTATGTGTCTTTACGGCGTTAATATTTTTTTTTATATTTAAATTTTATTTTTGAACAGAATAAAAAAACAGATCGCGTCCGTAGTATAGTTTCTAACCATAAAGCGAGCGAAGCCGCGGGCAAGATAATATAGTTGTTTATTACATTACTTTACTAATATTATAATGCGAAAGTAAGTTTGTTTGTTTGTCACCTTTTCACGCCTAAACTAGAACCGATCATCCTGAAATTTTGCATATACGTTGTCCGGTCTACAGAAACGGACATAGGGTACCTTTCATCCCGAAAAAAAAGTACTTTTCCCCAGGAAAACAACAATAACGTTCTTATGATAATAGATGGCGCCACGTGTCTTTCGAATCATGAAATGAATTTTAGTAGTACCAATTGATTGTCAAATTATAAATTAATACGAGCGAAACCGCGTGCAAAATATAGTTGTTTACAAAACTGAATCACTCGTCCACAATGCGGATCTTGTTACGCAAGTCAAGTTGTGTAAGCCGTTCGGAAATAATATATGTTATTTATTTATATTGAAGTTTACTGCAATTTGCATCCGTAAAGATGCTGTTATGATGATGAGGAGTTAATTTTAGAATGTATGTGGTTATGTGATGAGATCTGTTTCATTTTGTTGAGCTGGATTTTTATGAAGACCTACAGTTTGAAACATCATCATCTGCCTAGCCTTTTTTAACCGAATGCAGCTGAACACCAGATCTTTTACATGGAGCGACTGCCTATCTGACTTCCACAACCTAGTTAGTATTGGGTAATACGATACCCCTTGGTGGTTGGTGGACTGGTTCTCAGACTTTCGGGCCACTGACTACCTGTAACGACTGTCAAAGATCTACAAATGACAGCCGGGACCAACGGTTTAACATGCACTCCGAGGCACGGAGGAAACTCGGTATGTAATGGGTGGTCACCAATCTACGCACCAACCTAAGCAAGCGCGGCTAAACATGAAGATAGATCCGAACAGCTGTAATTATTTAGCCACGAGCTCCTTTACAATACAATTATCAAATATTCATGAAAAATTCGAATAAAAAAATATCACGGGGCCTAAAATCCTCGCTTCAGCAGTATCATAATAGTATAATAACAATGAACTACGTTACAATTCGTAATATTAACTACGTCTGTTAACATTTTAAGAATTTTAACTTGATTCATATTACGAGTTTTTCCTCGCGGTCATTTGAGGCTTCCTGGGGCGGGGCTCATCGTCATGATCCTGGAGCTCAACAGTCGCGATGACTACACCAAAGAAGAGGACTCTTTATAGATCTTTCTGAATAAGAAAACTCATATTTTCACGGAGTCGTGAGATCTCGATCTTTACGAGTGTTAACCGAATGCCAGTCAGTGTGATTTATGTTTTGTTTACTGACATCTCTGCGATGGTGATTTGTTTTCGTCGGGGAAACGCCACCACACCTTTCTATGTGGCATCGCTGGTCATTATGGTGCGATTATCTAATTTCCGGATAATCTTGTTTTTGTTTGCGAAGTCAGCAAAACGAAAATGCTTATTGGATTCGTTTTTCTTAAAATTAAAATAGAGCTAAGTATACCAGAGGTATCTTTTTACCTCCCAACCCAGTTAGTACAGTAGTAATACGATACCCCTTGGTAAGACTGGTTGTCAGACTTTTTGGGCTACAGACTACCTAACAACTGTCAAAGATCTACAAATGACACCCGGGACCAACGGCTTAACGTGCTTTTCGAGGCACGGAAGAAACTCGGTATGTAATGGGTGGTCACCCATCCACAGACCAACCTGGGCAAGCACGGCTTAACCTAAAGATCGACCCGAGTGGCTGTTATTAATTAGCTACGAGCACCTACCACGCTCTTGAACTAGGAAAATCGCTTTTATCTGACTATCAAAGACCAACGAATGGCAGGCGGGACCAACGACGTACCGTGCTTTCCAAACCACGGTGTACTTTTGCAATATTGGGTAAAACTACACTTCAGGGAGGACATTGCGCATACGACTCCGTATCATTACACGGTAGCTACACATCGAGCACAATGTTATGAGACAGCGAAACCCTGAGAATGAGCATTGTATGCTGATCTGGTAGAATGTATAATTGATGACGAGGCTAAGTGCGGCTTACTACGAACGAACGAACCTTGGATGGGTGTCCGCTCTTGCAATCGCTTGCAAAAACATGTGAAGATCGCATTGCATTCGACATCAAGATCAACATGTGTGACCGTGTGACGTTCAAGAATGACGAAAGACGGGCAGAAGACATTGTTGCCATTGCGGGTAATGCCTGGATAAGGATGGCATACGAACATGATAAATGAATCATGGATAAAGTAAGGAATGAGTATATTAGAGGAAGTTTGAAAGTTGCGCCAGTTACAGAAAAGTTGAAAGGGGATCGACTGTCTTGGAATGGGCATGTGATGGGGAGGGACGAATCGCATATGACTAAAAGTGTGATGAAAATAAATACTGATGGATGGACAGGGCGAGGAAGACCAAAGAAAGGATGGATGGATTGTGTGAGGAATGATATGAAAGAAAAAGGAGTAATTGAGAGCGTGAAAAGCTAGTATACCATAAATGCGTATTACTAGCCAAATCAAAAACTTCTCGGGATCTTATGATCTTATAGCCATCTTTCAAAGTCGAGGTGACAATGTCAGGAAATCTAATGCCGAATGATTTCCTAACCACAGCAATACCTAAGTAAGTAGGTACGTCCCTTACCGCAGAACGCGAAAGTTCAAGTTAATACCACACTGATATGAAAATGGTAAAGTATAACTTCTTGAAGGGTATCCATCATAATAATCATCATCATCATATTAGCCAAAAGACGTCCACCACCGTCTCCACGAATCGCTTCGATCGTTTACGATTTGATAAATATAATTGTATGATGTATCCCTGATTGGGGTAGATAGCGCTGCGTTGAATTTAGTTTCCAATCATATTTTGGGGCGTACCCTGGGCAGTAAGCCACTACCTTTGAGCATTCGCCTGCCATGTAACATTTAATTTTCATTGCATCAGAGAGTGAGGAGAAACGAGCTTTACAGCATGCAACCTGTTTTACTCAGTAATGTTACACTGTAATGTTACACTGTAATGTTACACTGTAAAGTTACACTGTAATGTTACACTGTAATGTTACACTGTAAAGTTATATTTAATGTTACACTGTACTGTTACACTTTAATGTTACACTGTAATGTTACACAGTAATGTTTCACTGTAATGTCACAATGTAATGTTACAAATTGTAACAAAGACTAGAAAAACTGTTTCTATACAAAATCAAATCTTGGATTTTTGTTACATTACACCATTTTCCCAAGTTACTGACTGGCTTATAATATTACGACGAAACGACCTATTATTTTATAATACTTCATGCCACAAGAGAGCAAACTTTTAATGCTAATAGATATCAACTTGAACTTTCGCAACTGCGGTTCTAACTTCGCAAACTGTGGTTAGGAAGTTGTTAACTTTACATTTGCTGTCTCATTGGTTTGGTGGTTACGGGTGTGGCTTTCGAACGCGTTTCCTGGGTGCGATTCCACGTTTAATATGAATACAAACCATAACTATAAAAATATGATTTGTTTTTATATTAAACGTTACCATACATACTTTACTTGACTAGAGATAAAGTTCTATAGATTTGAGCTTTGCTTTCGCTTTGCAATACTCACAATTTTTTTTTAAATTACCGATGAAAAATTTCTATGTGGGTTTTAGAATGATGTACTGAATACGTGGTAAGCGTTTTTGCGTCAGTCCCTTCCACCCTGTATACAAGGTTTTTTTTTATCCCATAACTCTAGGATAAGAATGAGACCATAGAAGAATCAACTGGCATATGAATTATTATTCAATTATCTTTTTTTTTTGTTTTCGTTTTTAATACAAAATAATTCGACAAAGTCACGATTATTAATAAAACACCCTTACGTAAAATATGACAACGTTTTATTTCTTAGCTTTAAATATGAAATCAAAATCAAAATCGTTTAATAGAATCTTTTGGCGTGTGGCTTTAATCGGAATTAGTTTTTCTATAAAAACAATTTACATAGACATTTTCACAAATATTAACAATAGCGTCCCCCGACACTGACATTTGTTTTCCCTTTATTTACATGTAATTCTTTTAAGAAAATAAATATCTTTAACCGCGTTCAAGTGCCAAAATTTCTTTGTAGCAAATCAGTGGGTGGTCGACGTTTTTGGTGACTCAAAGTCAAATGTCAGATACGAAATGTTATGTCAAATGTCAAAGTTTTGACAGTCATACACACAATACAATACAACATAATAGGATTAGATCTATACTACTTTGCAAGTCACTGTTTCTCGTAATAATCATTCCATACAAAGGTCTATGTATGTAATCAAATAATAATATTGTACTAACACACTTTCTCTATTTATTGAGTTATATTGTTTTATCATACTATTTATGTTTGTTTTATGCAAAGAGTTTTTAAAGACTTATAGAACGTACATTGAGAATATTTTCATACAAAAATTTTGATGTCGACATTTTCGATTTTGACACACGAATGCTACCTGACAAGCGGGCGTATGACACTAGACAGAACGATAGGTTACTAAGTAGTAACAAGTATTGGATTCCGATTTTCTTCGTCTTGTCAAGACTATGGCTCGTTAATATTTGAATATCTTTGGTTTTATGAGTATCTAATGACCCGCCCCGACTTCGTATATATGAAATTTAAATCACTTTATTAGATATAAATATTCCGGAATAAATTTTCTAAATAATTGTGAAAACTGTATCAAAATCTGTTGCGTTGTTTATAAGAAGTAAACGAAGAAACAGACAGAAGCGATTTTGTTTTATATTATTTAGAGACTCACTTTTGATAAAACATTCCTAAAGGGTGTAAAAAGACCCTTAACGAAGCCGAAAGGCACTTGTTCTCCCCGTCAACCCACCACTCCTGGGAACCTTCTAGTTACTGAGATATTGGGGGGTCAAAGTTCCAACTTTTTCACAAGTTTTTTTTTTAAATACATGATTTTAATGTAAGATTTTTACTTTAAACACCTCCTCGACCCCCGTACTATTCAATCCACCCATCAGCACAATGTTTTGAGTACGTAACATTGAGTCCTACCGTAAAACGTAAAAAAGTCGTTTCCCAGCAATAATTTTTGCGTAAAGTTACTTAGTTTGATGTACAGAATGCTTGGTTGACGGCTTCGTGAAGGGTCTGTTTACACCCTGTATATCCGCATCAAAATCGGTTGCGGAGTTTAGAACATCAACGCGATCACACACACATCACAACGCGATCACATGAAACAACTTTAATTTATTTTGTCGTTTGTATGCACAAGTGTCATCTTACTTCTTACTAATATTGTAAAGAGGAAAGATTTGTATTTTTGTGTGTGAGTATGTTTGTAATGAATAAACTCGAAAACTACTGTGCCGATTTCAAAAATTTTTTCACCATTAGAAAGCTACATTATCCCCGAGTAACATAGGTTATATTTTTTCCCAAAATGTTAGAAAAATAAATGTCCACCCGTGCAAAGCCGGGACGGGCCGCTAGTATGTTATATTATGGTGGTGCTAAGTGGGTGTTATCTGGGGTTATTATAAAATAAATTATACAGGCTGGATGAGACACCGATGCTTAAACGGGTACCACGTATTCAGTACATCATTCCCCCTAAGTAATATAAAATTTTTCGTCGGTTATAAAAATATAACCAGCGTTTCTCTACAAAACTGCAATACCCACACGATCAAAATGTATGGAACAGCTGTTTTTTTTTTAATTACCGCCAAAAACATTCTATGCGATTTAGAATTATGTATGGTGTGTATGCAGTATGATGTGTGTGGTGGCTTAATTTGTTAGCATAGTAGTTTATAACAAAAAAAGAAAATGGTAGTTCAAGAACGTAAAAACACAAACCAATTAAGTGAGATATTGGAACATAGATAAATAGTTGAAACATAGACAAAAAAAATCCTAACATTAGCATTGACATAAATTCTATAAAAAATAAACATTTAAAGGTTTCAGAAAAAAAAATCGTAAAAAAGTACAAGGTAAATAACACCATACATTTAAAACATTATGTACATTGTATGTATGTTAATACATTCATTCATTCATACTGTACAACAGTTCCCTCATAAGTCATATACACGAAAAAACCGGTTATGTACGGTTTCCTGAAAGGAAAACCCTCGGAAACGTTATATACATGCATTATGTAAAGAAAACTGTTTCAACTTCAGTCCATACATACTGTTATGTAGTGTAAACACGCGTTTCATTGGTGGTTTAAAAATAATTTGGGTTAATTGGTGCTCTTTGAGAAAATATTTGTGCATTTTAATTTGAGAAAATTGGTGTAGTTTAAAAAGTATTGTTTATTAAAATTTGAGAAAATTGGTGTAATTTGAAAAATAGAATAATTAATTTGAGAAAATTTATGTAATTTGAAAAAATGTTTGTGCATTTTAATTTGAGAAAATTGGTGTAGTTTGAAAAATGTTTGTGCATTTTAATTTGAGAAAATTGATGTAATTTGAAAAATATTTGAGTATTTAGTTTTAGAAAATTGGTGTGGTTTCCATTCCGATAGAGATTTTAAAAGTGTTTTAGTGCCATATTTTCCTTACCTAGTTGTTAGAGGCTATTAAAACTTTTTCAGTGATGAAAGTGATTTCGAACACTTTAAATTAGTTAAACTATTTAAATGAGGGGTGAAATACGTAGACCAAAAACTCAGTGCATTTTAAAATGAAGTTCATTTTAACATTATTGGTTATAAGTTCATTAGTAACTTTAACAGTTGAGAAGAAAAAAAACAGTAAAAAAGAGAAAACTAAGTTGGAATACTTGTCTTTTACCGGAAGGTCACAAAACTGGACTTATGAAGGTATGATCCATGCGTCATGATCGTGAACGGGCGCTGTCAGTAGGGACTGGTCATCTCTTAGCTTACACTTCTTTATACATCGTTCTCACATAAATGTGTATGATGTAACCAAGATTTTGTAACAATATTTTGATTGAAAAGAGTGTCCATGGAGTTTCTTTCCTATTCTTCTCCATAGAGATCTACGCCTTGGAATGGGCAACTACAGTACTTTCACAAGTTATTATACCTTGTGTCTGTGACTGTAGCTTCGCTCTTTGTTTTTTTGTGACATTCAAATGTGCCTAATGGGCTAATTGAAAAAAAAAAAGTATTACTAATTAAATAGCGCTTAAGGACTATCAAACAACGGTTAAACATAATCTGCATCATCTATCTTGCCTTTTCCCAAATTATGTTGGGGCCAGCTTCCAGTCTAACCGGATGCAGCTGAAAACCAGTATTTTACACGGAGCGACTGCCTATCTGACCTCCTGAACCCAGTTACTACCGGGTAACACCATACCCCTTGGTAAGACTGGTTGTCAGACTTTCGGGCGACTGACTACCTGTAACGACTGTCAAAGACCTACAAATGACAGCCGGGACTAACGGGTTAACGTGCTTTCCGAGGCACGGAGGAAACTCGGTATGTAATGAGTCACATCCACAGACCAACCTAGGCAAGCTGGAGATTGATCTGAGCGGCTGTTATTATTTAGCCACGAGCTCATCGATCAAACAACGGTTAAAATAACGAATAAATGGTTTCGGTTCTTAAGTAAAATTAGATTAAGCATCACGATGAAAAACAATTCTCTCTGATTCATCACTTTTTTCTACAATAAACCCTGGAATTGGATTAAAGACTGTAAAATACCAGTCTTTAACCCCATTCCAGGGGTAAGGCCTCTTCTCATGCAGAGAAGAGCATAGACCACCACGCTTGCTCGAGGATGGTTCAGGCTTATACTAACAATGGCCAGGTTGAGAAGGTTAATGGCATTAAGTCCGCCTATGTACCAATGGCGAATGTTCCATACAACTCGATTCCTGCTGGCTTCCCTTTGAAAATTGCCACTGTCAGACAGTGACAAATAATAAAATCACATTAAAGATATGTACTCCGGCTTACCTCTTACAAAAATTGACTCTTCGCTACTGCTATGTACCACTATTGTATGTTCATAAAGGTTAAATAAATAAAATCTTAATCTAATCTCATCTTTATCTCCTCTTTCCAGGCTGTGGTATAGCAGTTGGCAAGCAAACAGCACAGCGCCGTATCGTTGGAGGAGACGACGCAGGCTTCGGCACCTTCCCCTGGCAGGCGTACATCAGGATCGGATCCTCAAGGTTATATAGTTCTGTACAAGCTGGCGCGGTCGTGGCCAGTTTTTGTTCTACTTGTCACAGTTGTGGCCCATTTATGTGACGTTTTAGGTGATATAGTACAATTATGGCCAGTTTTTCTTTTAAGTGCCAAAGTTGTAGCCCATTTATGTGACTTTTAGGAGAAATAGTACTATTGTGGCCTAATTATGTGACATTTTAGGAGATATAGTACAATTGTGGTCAGTTTTTGTTTCTAATGGGACAGTTCTGGCCTGATTTGACATTTTAGTAGATATAGTACAGTAGGGGCCAGACTTTTCCGATGATACAATTGTGGTCTAACTTCGAGACAAACATATTTTGTCAGAAAACAACACATTCCTTTTGTACACGGCACAGTCGCGTATAAACAGTTTTTAGGTTAGAATGTCATTATGATACAGTTGTGGCAAGTTTTGTTTGAGATGGCCTAGTAACACAATTATGGCCAGTTTGATATTTTGAAATATTTCTGTTTCGATAATGTGACTTTTAGATAATTGTTCCAAAATTGGATATTTAATATGTAGTGAATAGTACAAAATGCTGTAAAATTTGAGATAGTACAGTTCTGGCCAAATATCATTGATACACATGCCACATTTAAGAGACAAAAACCACAACACATTCTAATTTAATTTCATACACGACAAAGGGTATGTAGTTACAATGACAAATACTACTAACAATTAGGTATGACCAATGTCCTAACAATTAATACTTTATCCACAAACTTATATTTATGTATTATATTAACTACCTATACACACATTTCCTTCATCATCACCATCATTTTCCCATCATTAGTTACCGTTTCTGAAAGCCATTGATTATAATCAACTAGCTTTTGCCCGCGGCTTCGCTCTAGTTTCTATAATAATATAATTCAAATTCAATCATGATTCGAAAGACACGTGGCGCCATCTATTATCATAAGAACGTTATTGTTGTTTTCCTCGGGAACAGTACTTTTTTTCGGGATGAAAGATACCTATGTCCGTTTCTGTACACCTGATAACGTATATGCAAAATTTCAGGATGATCGGTTTAGACGTGAAAAAACAAACAAACTTACTTTCGTATTTATAAAATTAGTAAGGAAGTAAGGAATATAAGTTTGTTTGAAATTGCCAAGTCTCAAGCAAAGTTTTTAGTATTTTATCTGCAATTAACTTACTAAAGATTTTAAAAAGAGATTCTTTCAGAAACGGTGAGCAAATGAAACAAAACATATCAAACTACGAATGTCACACTTTAAGACGCGAATTACACAGAAACGGCGAAAGTGAAGGCGCGGCGCAGGCATGATGCCGCTTCAAAACATTGTCATAAAAAATGTACGTAGGCGACATGTCGTAAATTACACTCAAGCGGCGCAGCGCAGGCACGCCGTTCTTTCGTTTCCTTATAAATTCCACGCCTGCACCGCACCTTACGACTTACGCCGTTTCTGTGTAATTCGCGCCTAACATGAATGTCACAGTTCTGGCGAATACTCAGCCAATTCCTGTATCATTTTGTATGAAAAGCACAGATGACAGCACAGTATTTATTTTACATTGAATTAACATTGTAAAAATAACGCACTAATTTACTAAAAATGTTACTAATTTAACGTTTTGTTATGTTTATTTGGTTCACGCAAATAATAATTATACAATACGCAAATGAATCCGGAAAACAGAGGTGCATGTCTTGGGTTCGAACTCGAAACCTATGACTTGGCAGTCCGACGGTCACACCACTAGGCTATCACCGCTTTTTACATAAGATATAAATATGTGGATGATAAACTAGTGGTAAAATACAGGATTGGTGTAATATATTGTTAATTTTAAAGAAATACATAACTACATGGCGTAACATAATTAACGCAAAACCTCTCGTATGGTATCTCAGACCATGAAATTAACTGAACAATTTTTGTTCAATGACTTTTGGGAATTCATAATTATTTATTTTAGTTTTACCATATATTTTGACCAGCTGATCAAGTCAGTTCCTATACAAAGTCTATTTTTTGCGAATTTCAAGAACTCGTAGAACAAAAGTTGTTCAGTTCAATAGTCTGAGAAACCACACGTGAGGGCTTGTGTTTATTATGTTACGCCTTGTATAATTGTATATGTTTACCAAGATCTTGAGGATTATTAAGAAGTCAAATAATATTGAATGAAAGCGGTAATATTATTGGAAATTACAATAAGATTGAACAAAAATATTTGCGTGGACTAAATATTGAATGAATTGTGTAAATATTTAGAGTGGAAATAATACGTTCATTACATACTATATTCCCAACTAAAAGAAAGACTGGTAAACTCATTACCTTCTCTTTTTCGTCGCTGTTTAATAAAACAGTAGTCATAATGATACGTGAAGGACATTTGTATATTTTTAGTGAAGCCATAAATTTCTATAATTCCATCTCCCGGAAAACCGCCAAACGCCAAAAATGGATGCCTTTTGAATGCCAGAGCATAAAGGCACGCGCGTGCCCTCCACGCCAAGCTACAATTTCATCTCAAATATCTACATAAAGAATAGGGATTCCAAAACTATTTAATTGTTTATTTCGTGTTATAGTGCCCCGCATTTTTGTCACATATTTGTGTCTTTAGCGTACAGGGTACGCGCTTGCTTGTCACGTATATGTGACAATGGCGTTCAAAAGGTTTTTTTATTATTATTTCCACTCTAAAAATCATACCCATCAACAATAATTAACTAATAATAATAATTAATGTTTTAACACTCATTAATAATTAATGTTTCCAGATGCAACATGCTTATGTCGATATTCGAGCTTATCGGTTGGAAGCAGTGTTGGATAGAGAGGTAAATGTGCGAAAGAGATAGCATGATGTTCAGCAACTCCTACCTTTTATTCTGTAGTGGGTTTTTGAGGACATGTTTAAGTTACGTTGCAATTACGTTCAGGGAGTATTCTGCGCGGGAAAACGTAACAAATCGATGGTTCGACCAAATTGGTGTGGTCAAATTACAGACTGGCTGCGGACAACGGACTCGGACAGATAATGTCCTGAAGTGGCCGTTGTCTGAAGCTGCGTCCTAAATTCGTCAAATTCCAATTTTCCTCCGTTTTTGCAAAAAAACTTAAGAAAATTTGAGTTTTGCGGGTACTTTGGCGCTTCCTCCATAATTTAACCATACTTGATGATGTAGCGGAGTTTTCCACGTTTTGCCGCACAGATTAATCCTTGCCTTATGAGCATGAAATTGCATGAGTATTATGTTGTTTCTAAAAATATACAGGGTGTAAACGGACCCTTCAGGAAGCCGTCAAGACTTTTTTTTTGGGGTGAAAAATCAAGTTTTAGGTAGGACGCAATGTAACGCACTCAAAACATTGTGCTGATAGAAGGATTGAATAGTACAGGGGTCGTGGAGATGTTCAAAGTAAAAATAGCGGGGAGAACAAGTGCCTTTCGGCTTCGTTAAGGGTCTTTTTACACCCTTTAGGTATACGTAATTTGACCGGAATAGAGTGGCAATTTTGAAGAACCTTGGGTTCCTTACAACAAAGCACTACATGATTTTCATAGCAGGTATTATTTTCATTGATGAAATTAAAAAAGAAAATTGGTTAACTAAAATAAAACATGTGGCGTAACGTAACTTAAATTTGTTTTTTTTTTAGATAAAATTCTTGAATGAAGTTCTACGTAGTGTAAAATACTTTTTAAATGGTTCGATTTTTTTAATACTTATTTTTTTTTTAATAAAAGTATTTTAAAAATTCGAATCACTGTTTTACAAATTTAAATCTTCTCTCTCTCTTTGTCTATACTTCGTAATTATAGCGAATATAAGTATGTATAAAATAGTATTTAATTTTTTTTTTATTTCACCGACTTTTTCGCACATTCCTCTTTTCTATTTGAGTCGAAAATTAAGGTTTATTTCTAACCAATCATTTATTAACTGAATAACCATTTTATTAACATTTTTTTTAAAATATTTTTTGTTACAGAGGTAAGTGATTTTATTGTATTGTATTTTTTTTAGGTATTAAAGCATGATTGTATGCTTTGCATGTTTCTTTAGTAGAGTAAAATTTTAGATTTTTATTTTATTAGTAAATAAGATATTTTAAACTTTGATTTGTTAAGTGAAAAAAGGATGACAAGAATTTCAATTTCACTAGGAAAGGAGTTTTTTTTTATTCATGCAATCTTATACATATTTATGACATAAGACGAACCAGCTCGCCAAAACCTTTTTTTTTGTTGGCTTTTGTTTCGTACCATCTTCATGTCTTTCAGTCAAAGCATGTCCCATCTGGACTATAGAATCTTCAGCTGATCCAGTTAAACCAATATTGTATAGAAGAAGAAAATTTCATCTGCTTCCACATCTACGATTTTCATTTTATTGACCCTCATTCTATATCTGCAGCCCCCTAATATACCCTACGCCCCAATTCTTGCTTTTATGAAAATCCGTTTTTTTTTGTACCAGCCTTCTCTGTCCCACTGCTGGGCAAAGACCCCCATGGCTTTCCAATTTTGTTTGCAATTTGCCTTCTCTGACCAATCCGTTAAGAATGAGTCCAGATCACCACGCCAGCGTTTCTTGTGCCTGCGTCGGTAACGACGGCCGTCTTCAGGCACCCACTGTAAGACTACCTTCATCCATCTGTCTGGCTTCATCCTAGAAACGCAACTCCTATTTTTTTTAATCCCTCAATTTTTCCTTTAAATCCCCATTTTTTCATTCTTCTTTATCGTGTGGTTAGTGCCTAACCTGGTGTCAGAGTTTTTATGCCGCCCACGGGCCTCTGACTTAGCTTTACATGCCATCGAGAAATATCTCTCAGGCATGCTGGTTTCCTCACGAAGTTTTCCGTAAACCACCCAAATTTCGACCTTAACCGAACCTTCATAACGTTTCAGATGCGGTGGCTCCCTAATATCTCGACGCCATGTTGTGACAGCTGGGCACTGCGTAGCCCGGGCACAGCCACGCCACGTCCGCGTGACACTCGGAGATTACGTCATCAATTCGGCAGCGGAACCGCTCCCTGCTTACACCTTTGGCGTGAGGACTATCAAAGTGCACCCGCTGTTCAAGTTCACACCGCAAGCTGATAGATTTGATGTGGCGGTGCTGACGCTTGACAGAAATGTTCACTATATGCCTCATATAGGTGAGTATGGGAGTTTTTGGTTATTTGTGCAATGGCTTTGGGAAACATGATTAAGGCTCGGATTCTGACAAAGGAGAGACGAGAGGAGAGATGTGCGAGATTTGAACCGTCATAGGAGAGACGAGAGGCGTGATATGTTATTTCAATCAATTAGACTGGATGATACCCACAATCATCCAATCCGTTCTTCGTCTCAGCTTGGGACGAATCCGAGATTTGGGGTAGTTAAATTTTAAGAAATTGCCAAGGTCCAGCGCCTCCAAACCTTCAACTAAGTGGTGTTTAGTGGCGTCGATAAAACTTTGCTCTGAAACTTAACTTCTGAACGGGCTTGTTTAGGTTCAAAGGTTTTCCTACAGGTTGCCTTACAGTCAACTTCTTAACTTATAGCAGTCCACTGCTGGACCTCTGGCCTCTCCCAAATTGCACCACAAAACTTTGTCCTCTAACGATCAGAAAGTATAACGTTCCTATTGTTGAGACACATCTTACACCTCTCTGTAAGAAGGAGCAATCCACCACCGTGGGCTGTGGTAGATTGTGGCGAGGACCAGCAAAAAATGCAGCTCATTTCAGCTCTATGCACAAAAATATCAAGTATTATTATCATCATTTTGCAACCGTAATGCCAATTTATTTGGGATCAGCGCAGAAAGACTTCGCTCAACCCGCTCTGGGCGGAGTGGAAGGGAGTGTCAGACTGACTAAAACCCATCCATGTTCCTTCTTTTCCCTTTGTGTTCCAGGGCCGTGGTATCTCTTTCGAAGAGTCCCCCAGCTTCGATATTTCGCCTCACACAAAACTATTAAAATCCTCACCAAATCATTTACCTTTTTCATTTTCTCATTTCAGCCCCAATCTGCCTACCGGAGCGAGGGTCCGACTTCCTCGGGCAGTACGGCTGGGCAGCCGGATGGGGTGCCCTGAGCCCAGGGTCACGGCTGCGACCGAGGACTCTGCAGGCGGTGGATGTGCCAGTGCTGGATAACAGGGTCTGCGAGAGGTGGCATCGGGCTAATGGTATGTAGTCTCGCATTTATATAAGTTTCTTAGGGAAGATTCAGAGTCCCAGGCAAGCAGATACTTGAACTTACTGGGATTACATACTAGATAATGTTGCTTCTGGCAGCTAATGCTCATCATCTGCCAAGGCTCTGAAATGGTTCGATGAAGGAGTGAGGGGTTCAAAGAGCTCTCGCCAGAGCTCACATCTTGTTGCAGAGGCCGTACAATTGGCTGAATTAGCTGGACGCATGCATTTTTGCACTGTATAACTGAATTTTGGATTAAAATTATTTAAACTTATGCCATTAATACGCTAAAAAGAAGATAGCATTTAGCTGTTTTTTCAGCGTCATTTTTTTTAGCCTTGTTTGTCCTAGTGCTGGGCAAGGGCCTCTCCCATATCCTTCCAGGTACTCTTCTTCAGCGTCATAAATAATTTAATGAAAAACTTTGTCTTAACCTAACTTTTCTCAAATTCCAGGCATAAACGTGGTAATATACCCCGAAATGCTCTGCGCGGGCTACCGGGGCGGTGGCAAAGACTCCTGCCAGGGGGACAGTGGAGGTCCCCTCATGCTCGAACGGGCAGGACGCTGGTATCTCATCGGCGTCGTCTCCGCTGGTTACTCCTGTGCCAGCAGGGGTCAACCGGGCATATACCATAGGGTAGCCCACACGGTGGACTGGATTTCCCATGCTACTACGCTATCATAGCATCGAATAGAGTGAAGTGTGACGAAACTTTTTAGTGTCTGAGAAAGTGCTGTAGGTGGCGCTGGTGTGGTTAAAAGTTAGACTTAAACAATGCTACAGTGCTGCATGGATGTTTTGGAGCGCGGATATAGTAGAAAGAAACATCGGCCATCTTGTTTTTAATATGATTGCCAGAGACAATTTCAAAAATGTTTACCAACAGCCTGCCAGTGACATTCAAGCACCAAAAAGAAGATTGCAACACTATATTATAAGAATCTTTTGGCGCTTGAGTGACATTGACAGAAAAAAACAGTTATTGGTAAAAATTTGTGAACAAAAACAATATGGTGGCGTTAGTTCTGATTTTACCCACGCGCCAAAAGATCCTTGTATAGCTATAATAGAAAAGGCTTGATTTTGATTGGCTACTAAATTTTGTGCAAAATTTAAATAGCGAAATCGTAATGTTAAGCCGTTGGAGTAGCTTTTAGGCATAGCAGCGCCATTTTGAAGTTTTTGAAAATTAATGTCGAATTGTTGATTGTTTGACGACTCACTGAATATAATTAAGTCTTAATATTTTTAAAATGACACTTGGTATATTTGCGCTATTGGATTTGCAGCGTTCGTCTCAGGACCGAAAGTTGAAGACCCCAAAGCACACTCAATGTCGCATACGGCATTTCAAAATTTCAGCATCGATATGTCCTCTAAGATTAATGAACAGACATGAAATAGTGTTTTTAATTATATTTACTGCTAAAATAATATCAGCCCATAGACGTCCCGGTATGAGTGGAGGCCCTTGCCCTGGTATTTAGTGCTAATTTGACTATATTCAGTGAGTCATTATGGAAACGCCTTAAAACATTGAATTTTTCATTTGTTCAATGTAACGAAAGCGTCGAATATGTCGTAGACATTTGTGAATTGGCCTTTTGTCGTATTAGCGGCAGATTTGGTAATCAAAAATAAGTAGCACAAATGAAGAGATTATATTTTTCAATTTAATGTGTAGATACATTACAATCCAATGCTTTAATTGTATTTCAGTCTAAGTAATCATAAAAAAATATTTGTCTTAAACCATGTAAAATATTTAAAATACTTTGCAATAGCTCATACAAAATTGTGTACATAAAAGACAATAATTATGTGTAAATGTAAAATACACTGCAGGAAAAAAAACAACGAAAGAAATCAATTGTCATATTGAATACGACAAAACGTTTCTGTCAACATTTGTATATTACCAACGACTTACGTTTAGTAGATAACCCTATTCCACCAAATAGTCAATAGAATTACCATTTTTTATATTATTTTTCTAAAAAAAAACTTTCCAAAAAGTCACCTGTTTCGTAGACTCGTTTATTTTAAGATTTTTATTGTGATAAAATATTAAATTCATTGAGAAATATTGTTACTCGCTTAAATTGCAATATTAACATAATGTGGAGTTTTAATATTAGTGCCTTAATTTAAAGCGTGTAGATTGGAGATAGTTGTTGGTCACAAACATTTATGCGGTGCTGGAAGCCCAAATCTGTGTAAAACTTGTGCACAGATCTGTGTATAGGTTTTGCATAAATCCGTGTATAGCTTGTGCACAATTCTGTGTATAGCTTGTGCACAGATCTGTCCAAAACTCTGTTTCCAAAGTAAATACAGAATATAGGGGCTTTATCCAATCCAATAATAATATGTAGGTTATTTTTTAATAAAATCTACTTTATAGAAAAAAAAATCCTTGGTTTTCTAACAATTTACGCAGTATGTTTGTGATCAAGAAGTTTCTCCAGTCTTTGACGTTTTAAAAAACATCTTACAACTTTTGTAAATATCCTGCTATGTGTAAATACGTAACAAAAATATTTTTACAACATTTTTACATTTTCTACCATTTTTTAAATGTAAATAAATAAATTAAGTATTAATTTAAAAAGCGCTTGAAGTAAGTTATTCTGCTTTTAATTTATTTTGTACCATTTTTTTTCTATTTTTTGTTAAAAACTAATTTTAAGGTTTTTTTTTATTAACGAAGACAAAAATCGTTGTTGATAAAATACTTTATTTAATGTTAATTTAATAAATTGTATTTATTGTTAATTTAAAAAGTGTTTTATTTATGCAACTTAAAAATATAATTATACTCTTACGGCCCGATTTCAGATACTAAAGACATATAATAATGAATTACTAGAATTTATTATAAGTTAACAAGATGGCCAGCCAGCTCCCACTTAATTAATTTCATATTACCTTAATTTATTTCACTAAACAGATATAATTTGCAAAAATTTGAAACAATATAAATAATACTTGTAAACATCACGAATTTGACTAGACTTCATTTCAGATACAAGAAACAAAACATAATCACTGAGTTTTAAGGACCTTTTGAAGCTTCATTAACATTATGAAACTTAAAAAAACAAGATGGCGGCGCTTATTTCGATTTTGACCAAACGTCAAAAAATCCTTATACGGCTTGAGGGCGCATTCTGAAAGTTGACAAAGGTGCATGAAACTGTCAAATATTGCTCTGTTATCAGCAAATATATCAATTACACTGTGACACTGAATGTACACTGAATTATTGTTTTTTTTTTCTTTTTGACATCTTAAGGGTGTTAAAAAACAGCCAAGTGCGAATCGGACTTGCGCATGGAGCTCAAAATAATGAACAATCACTGAAGATATCCCGTAAGTATAATTATGCATAAGTTTAATTTTATTTTTGTTTGTCGTCTGCACTGATCAGTTGGTTGAAGTTTAACGTGCTTTCCGAGGCACGGATCAAAATAAAATAACAGCTATTTGCAACGCTGCCAACTTTCAGGAAGCATAGCCATAAAAAGAAAAAAAAAAAAAAAAATTCACCAGTCAACAGGAATGCGGTGCGTATTTATGAATTTCTCTAACAAATTTGACAGAGGCATGTAGTATCTAATGAGAGCTCCCGGCGAAAGGTCGTGTTCTCCTGTGGTAGCCATCAAAATTTCGCTCCAGTGCTGCGAGTGACCGCGGGACATGAAATCTCTGTAAAATAAAAATTAAACTTATTTTCCACTAGCTTTTGCCCGCGGCTTCGCTCGCGTTAATTTAGAATTTGACAAACAATTCGGGTTGTAGGTACTCTGCTTGTAATAATATAATTCAATCATGATTCGTAAGACATGTGGCGCCATCTATTATTTCATAAGAAAGTTATTGTTATTTTCCTTGGCAACAGTACTTTTTTTTCGGGATGAAAGGTCCCTATATCCGTTTCTGTACACCTGATAACGTATATGCAAAATTTCAGGATGATCGGTTCTAAGGTTTAGGCGTTTAAAGGTAACAAACAAACAAACTTATTTTCGCATTTATAATATTAGTTAGAATAGTAAGTAACGGTGATACTCGTAGTAAGCGGTTTTGCTGAAACCTCAAAATAAATTCATTGAAAAAAACTTTTTTGAAAAAAATAACCGACTTTCAAAAAACGCTCAACAAGTCTAAAATAACCGTACTTTTGGAAGTCGGTGGCAATAAAATCAATGAAACAAACAAAGACGATATTTTTTGGAAGTCGGTTATTTTTTACAAAAAAGTTTTTTTTTTCCCTTTTTAGTTGTACTTATTCTTGATGCTTACTTACTTCATTTTTACATGGAACTTAAACATCACTGGCGAAATGTGGGTCTACTATTAAGCACACCTCTGGCTTACCCTTCGGGAATTACAGGTGTGATGATATGTTATGAATACTTACTTCAAGATATTCCCAGCAGCCTTAGATCCATATAAGTCACATCTGGTCATGCTGATGGTCTTCGGCACAGGACCCTTGGCGCTGCGACGACCGAACACTGCTGCCTGACATAGCTCCTCGAAGAGTTGGTGTTGAAGGAAACTGCTGAGGAAGTATCTGGGAAAAAATGGAACGTCAGGAACGCGGTATCATAAAACGGTAAAAAAAAACTCTTGTAAAAAAGTTAAAAAATTTACCCCCAATATCTCCGTAACTAAAGGTTCCTAGGTATGGTCTAGATTTCTAGAACAAAAAAAATATCGCAATGACGGGGAGAACAAATGCCTTTTAACCTCGTAAAGGGTCATTTTACACTCATTATACTCGTACATCAATGGAACAAAGCAGATGATCCAAGTACTAACCCAAATTAATATTAAATCATCATCTGCCTAGTCTTTTTCCAACTATATTGGGGTCGGCTTCCAGTCTAACCGGATGCAGCTGAATACCGGTACTTTACATGGAGCGACTGCCTATCTGACCTCCACAACCCAGTTAGTACTGGGTAATACGTTCCCCTTGGTAAGACTGGTTGTACGACTTTTTGGGCCACTGTAACGACTGTCAAAGATCTACAAATGACACCCGGGACCAACGGCTTAACGTGCTTTCCGAGACATGGAGGAATGGGAATGGTATGTAATGGATGCTCACCCATCCACAGACCACCCTAGGCAAGCACGGCTTAACCTAAACATCAACCCGAGCGGCTGTTATTATTTAGCCACGAGCTCCTCCACAGCCACGAGCTCCTCCACCAAATTAATATTAAATGCGAGCAAATAAACAAATATACCTGATATACGGCGTATTATCCGGAACATGAAACTTAGCTCCAGCATCAAAATACTCTTCTCCTCTATACCCAGGAGGAGAGATCCCCTGCAACTCCATAGCCATAGCCCAGAATTCTTCATTGTCTCCCTTAAGACTACCTTCGAAATACTTCCACCTGTATTCATCTATTAGCAGAGAAAAAGGAATCTGCGGGATCTTATTCAAAGCTTGCTTTAGTAGAAGTATTATATCTGTAGTCACATGTTCGTCTTTCATCAATTTGGGAGGATCTTCAATGATATTTTCTTCGTCTATTTCATTATTTGTGCTTCCAAATGTAATGTTGTTTTCTACTTCGAATTTGGCTTTTATTTCTTCGTGTTCTTCTATAGTTCTTACTTTTCGGAGATCGCTGTTTAATTTTTCTTTGTTAGAGGAAGGTATTGCGGCCCATCTTGGGTCTATCTTAGGTTCTTTGTTATTCGAGGTGTAAAGCAAGGAGTCGTTTATAAGTCCCAATCTGTTTAAGTGCTGTGGTGTTAGGACTCCATACATGATGGTGTCTCCTATGGTCTCGTGGAGGGCTGTGTTGGCTTGCTGTGGGAGAAGGTAGAATCATTTAAAATGTTTTTTTAATTAGACCAGGGTCGATAATTTTTAAAACCAAAAAAAATAATAGTAGGATGACACCCATTAGAAAAGGAGGAGAATATTATAAAAATTAAAGGAAAAATAATTTACGGGCGATTTGAGGTCGGGAAGGGGATGGGGGTGAGCTTTTAAGGGTAAAAAACGGTTTTTCTCGACTTCCGTCAAAACTAAAAGTCCTATCGAAAAAAGTCGAATGGCAAAGTTGTAGGTAATAAAAAGATCTACAACTTTTGTATTTACACTTTTATCACGTAACCTCAAAATTTATGTGAAAAATTCAAAAAACCAAGTTTTTGGTTTTTTATTTTTATCTTTTACAAAACTTTTTTTTTTTTAACGAAATTTGGTGAAAACTTACCTTTTTATGTCCCAAATACGCTGTAATTTATTTGATTAAAAATATTTATTTTTTCACCTTATTTTGAATTAATATCCAAAAAGCACCCTAATTTTCAATCGAAAATTCACCCGTCAAAATATCAGCTTTTTTCAAAAAGTTGGTATGTTTTCTGTTCGTTGAAATCTCTACTTTCTGATGGTGAAAAAAAAAATATGTTACTATAGTAAATCTTCTCAGAAAATGCAAAAAATCGAAAAAAACTCGAATTTGTATGCTGCAATTTGTTTCAATTAAAAAGTTGATTTATTTAATGCTAAAATATTCTTCTTGTTGAGATCAATCCATTAATACATATCTTAACGCTATTGAGCGTTGGGGTAGTATTAACGATCTGTCCAAGATACTGTTACTGTAAGGATTTGCTCCTAAAATGGTATTTTAAGATGTGAATGTTTTGAAAATGACGTTTATAGGCTTATAATATGATGTTTGAAACGTACAGTATTAATGGAAGTTAAAAAAATGACGAAATAACAGTATTTAATCTAACTTAATTTCTCAACATTAGACCTCTGTAGCTCCGCTCTGACTTTGAATCGAGAGAAGTCGCCATAATAAGAAATGTTCTTCTTAAAGAGATCTATCCATTGGTATATATCTTTACGCTATTGGACGCCAGGGCAAATCCGCCCTTTCTCTTTTGTGCATTTTTCTTTCCTTTTCCGGCAAATCCAGATGTTGTATCGGAACCAGAAAAACAATGCAGAAATGCAACAATGTTTTTTAAGGATTCATGTTTGAAACTATTTGACGTGAAAAATAGGTCTTTTACACTTCCAGAACCTGGTTTGAGAAAATAAATGTCATGATTATATGAATTTAACTGATTTAAAAGGACCAAAAGATCAATATCTTGGCCCACAACAATGACAGTTTTATTAGTACTCATTGCAACTTTTATCGCGGTTTCAATTATGTTATTATGTTTCATTTATGTATGTTTCAATTATGGCATTTTCTGAGAAGACTTACTATAGTAACATATATTTTTTTTCACCATCAGAAAGTAGAGATTTCAACGAACAGAAAACATACCAACTTTTTGAAAAAAGCTGATATTTTGACGGGTGAATTTTCGATTGAAAATTAGGGTGCTTTTTGGATATTAATTCAAAATAAGGTGAAAAAATAAATATTTTTAATCAAATAAATTACAGCGTATTTGGGATATAAAAAGGTAAGTATTCACCAAATTTCATTACAAAAAAAAAGTTTTGTAAAAGATAAAAATAAAAAACCAAAAACTTGGTTTTTTGAATTTTTCACATAAATTTTGAGGTTATGTGAAAAAAGTGTAAATACAAAAGTTGTAGATCTTTTTATTACCTACAACTTTGCCATTCGACTTTTTTCGATAGGACTTTTAGTTTTGACGGAAGTCGAGAAAAGCCGTTTTTTACCCTTAAAAGCTCACTCCCATCCCCTTCCCGACCTCAGATCGCCCGTAAATTATTTTTCCTTTCATTTTTATAATATTCCCCTCCTTTTCTAATGGGTTTCATCCTACTATTATTTTTTTCACTTTTTATTATTTTTAAAGGCTTCTACCCTGGTCTAAATGTCACTAGTTTATACTTGTTTGTACAGTAAACAAAGTTGTGGTGAACTTTGGCGTTTCAGTAAGTATTGACAGATTTTTAATTGAAGAACCGAAATTAATATCGAATTATGGCTTAGCTGTTCCGAAAATAATGGGTACTTCAGATGGGTTTGACGCAGAATGTGCACTTCGCAAAATGAGCACTTATCAAAATGATCACTTCGCAAAATGTGCACTACTCAAAATGAGTGTGAATGTGTCAAGTGCACATTTTGCGAAGTGCACATTCTACGTCAAACCCTTCAGATGCTCAACCCGTATTATGCCAATGCTGAGTACAGTCGAGCTAGGCGCGCACGTTTCTACGCAGTTTTATAAGTTAGTGAGTCCCACTAGTTTTCCTGAACTCTAATTCGGAAATTTTCGAATGTTTATGATGAGATCGAACCCGTGAAAACGGTTTAGAACCGTATAATTTATCCCATATGGTTTATTTTTTATTGCTCTTACCCTAAACAACGCCGGCTGATTTTCATACGCCATGTAGTATTGAATATGACCGAACTCATGATGCAGTACGTAGAAGTCTTCCTTGGATGTGCCTGAACAATATATTAGCCTGAAAATATAAAAGTAAAAAAACGTGAACTAAGATTGTCTGCCCCCTACACCGTACCATACCATGACCGTGCCATGAACGTATCCACCACGGAAAGAAACATGACACGGACTACTATATCCAGTAGAACGTATGACAAGCGTGTCATACTCGTATATAATAATAATAATAATAAAGATTTATTGTGGAACTAGGACTAGATTACATACCAAAGTAGTTTACGATAAAGCACAAGCAAATATTTTCTTAATCTAGTTAGTGGGTGACGTACTGTACTCCTAGATAGGTTACAAAATAACCTGTGTTTAGGAGAAACAGTTCCGATCCCCGTCATACAGGTTGACTTATTACAGCACGTGTTAACTATGTAGGTATATAGTAATCATTCGTAAGCTACAAGATCAGAGGCAAAATTATGTTCTTAATCAAAAATAAATACTTAGAATCTAAAAACAGCAGTAGTGGAAAAGACAAATTTATGAATAATTATTAAAAAAAAAAAATTAGATAAAATAAATTGTTTAGTATTTTGGTGTGGTGTGTACATTGTTAGTGTGGTGAGTGATTGATTCGTTAAATTAATGTGTTGTGTGATGCATGTATGTGTTGTAGTGATCACTTTTTTAGGAATTCTTCGGTTAAGTCATAATGGGTTTAGAACGGTCATAAAATGCGGTTAAGGTGATATATTGAAAAAAAAAAATAGTTTTTCTATTTCGTGTAACTTGTTTCAAGTGTTTTGAATACTTAATTAAATTAAAGAATAAAATTTAAATTAAATAATATTTAGGAAAATCCAAGGTAATCAATCCAAAACCAAGATATTAGCACTAACCGAAAGTCGCCATCTTGGAACATGTCTGCCGCAGTGCCGTGACAGCGTGTGTCACTGTTGTTTTCCCGCGCAAACACTGACTCGCGCCAAAATGTTTCTGTCATGGCGGGCAATCCAAGCGACTGGTAAAAATCTTCAGCTCTTCTTGCCTGGAAAAAACAGGTCAGACTTTTTAGGCCACTGACTACCTGTAACGACTGTCAAAGATCCACGTGCTCTCCGAGGCACGGAGGAAATTCGGTATATAATGGGTGGTCACCCATCCACAGACCAACCTAAGCAAGCACAGCTTAACCTAAAGATCGCTCTGAGCGGCTGTTATTATTTAGCCACGAGCTCCATCAACACTATCATTAACACTTAAAACGGAATATTTACCATGTTTTCTAATTATTTTGAATTCCCGATATTTATGCACTGTTGCAAGCATCATGATCACGGATATCGGATGTTTATCCGTAAATAAATAGTAAACATGGTAAATATCGCGTTTTTACTCAACTACGGCGAAGTCAAAAGGAAGGGTTATGATTTCAGCAGTCTATGTACGTATGTTCCTCCGTAGCGCATAAACTATTCATCCGATTTTGATGAATAAGGTGTCAATCGATTCGTTATTAGAGCCCGGGTAACCTAGGCTATATTTTACCCGACTTCAACAATAGGAGGAGTCGATTTTACCTTGTAAACCCCAATTTTAATAAGAGCGTGATTTTTCAGTAGTCGGGTTTTTTAATTGTAGTATACGACACAAATTCTTGATAGTGTTAATGATCAATCAATCATGTATTTATAAACATCTTACATATACTGATCTTAGGTTAGTTAAACAGGGCGCTATGTTCTGCCAAGAGGCGTACAATTTTGCAATTTTAAATAATAGGAGTTCTAAATATATTCGTCAATAATGTATTTAACATTTATCGATTAGAAATGATTTCATTCGTTTTTTGAAATGTGTGACATTTAGTTTTTTTATGACGTCTGGATTTTTTTGTAGATACGTGGAGCCTTCCCCAAAACACTTTGTTTTGCTAATGCAGTTTTACATTTATGACACAGACAATTTTTGTACTGACTACGAATTGGAACATCTCGTACCATTGTAATTTTTTCAAAAAGGTATAACTTACCATATGCATTACGGTCCAATTCATCTTCTTAATACTCTCATCCAAATCTATAGTCTGTGGCAGTAGAAGATCAGCCAATGGTTCCCAGTTCTGTGCCCATAGATTACCTGAAACAGTTTAAATTCCGAAATTAAATTACAGTACATACTCCGAAAGGCGGCAAAGTAATTAAATGAACTCGCATTGTTTCGGTAATGATCTTGGGTCCTTGAAAATAATGAGGTCCTTTTCACCTTCGACTGCTGAATAACGGATAATTTCAAGGACAGGCAGGTATTTTTCTGAATAACATAATTTCATTTGTACATAGGTATTTAATTTTGTTTTTATATGATGTGGTGTTGGTATATCGCTGCCTGGCGCGAGTTACACAGAAACGGCGTAAGGTCACGGTGCGGCGCATACGTGAATTTATAAGGAAACGAAAGAAACTGCGTGCCTGCGCTGCGCCGCTTGAGTGTAATTTACGACATGTCGCCTACGTACATTTTGTATGAAAACGTTTTGAAGCGGCATCATGCCTGCGCCGCGCCTTGACGCTTTTTCTGTGTAATTCGCGCCTTAGTTCAATAGAGAGATATCTTGACCGAAGCAGGTTTTGAGTTAATATGTTGAATTTATGAGAAGTAAAATCGTTTAATGATTTACGATGGAGATGTTTCATGATGTTGATAACACTATGTATATTATGTTACGGTAAGTACGTAAGTAGAGAAAACAGGGGAATACGTTTGTACGGGATAAACGCCGCTAGCCTTTCCTCTTAAAGCCGTACCTGGTCTTAGCCGCATACCTCGCTCTACTAGGGTGTTGCTTCAGATGTTTGTTATCATAAGTACAACCACGTGTTTAAGTATCGGCCACTAATTACCAGTCACCCTATACGAAAGAGAATGGAGTAAATGATTCAGAAACAACGTGTTGCGCCGACCCCAAGTAGAAGAAGATAATAATTTACGTACCCAACAAATGTGCTGGAATAGGTCCACGTTCAGGCACGATATCACCATGTAACCTTCTCAGATAGAACCTCACGACCCCATGCAGCAAGTGGTAGAGGTACTCCACCTCCCGGTACAGACTGCGACACACTTGGCGCAGTTTCGGAATCTCGAGCTCGTCGCGCCAGGAGGCACCGATGTTTGGGTACCCTGGAACCAAAATGGCATAGATCATGAGAATATGTTTCATAATCACATTTCGCCAGTTATGTTTAAGTCCCATGTAATAGGGGCCGAGCTTATTGCTATCAACCTGGTTCAAATCTAGACTTCGAGGCTGCTATTGAGGAATTTCTCACTCTCGGCTCACAGCAGTCGCGCTTGTGACCACAAGACCAACGAGGCAGTCATTATCACATAATCAGCTTTTAATGTTTCCACTCCTGGCACACAGGCCTCCTCTCCATGAGAGGGAATGGCCTGTCCACTACACGGCTCCAATGCGCAATGATGGTAGATTAGACGGCACGGTTGGCGCAGTGGCTGAGCGATTGACTGCTGCGCTTCGTATCATATTTGCATGACCTATGGGTAGTTGTTCCGGGTCTGGTGTTTTGTGTATGTAAGTTTAAATGTTTTTAAACGCACCCACACTACAGGAGAAAGTCTCAATACAGGAGCTCGAGGCTAAATAATAACAGCCGCTCGGGTCGATCTTTAGGTTAAGCCGTGCTTGCCTAGGTTGTGGAGGTGAGATAGGTAGTCGCTCCATGTAAGATACTGGTATTCAGCTGCATCCGATTAGACTGGAAGCCGACCCCAACATAATTGGGAAGAGGCTAGGCAGATGATGAATACAGGAGAAAGTCCTAGTGTGGGTTAAAGTAAAAAAAAAATCAAAGGTGGAAGGGACACCGATGTACAAACGGTTACCTCATACTCAGTACAGTCACCAACGTTTCTAGTGACCACGAACTGTCAAACTGTCTCATTCAATTTTAAACTTAACCATCAACATTTTATGGTTTAAAATCATTTGGGAAAATTTGACAGTTTGTGCTAAATTGATTTGCTGGCGACTGTACATCATTCTTAATCTCCTATTAATACGAATAACGAAGGAATAAGTACGAAATATAAGTATTTACGAAAATGTCTTTTTAAGCACTTACCATTACGCCTAGCAGCTTTATTTTCAACCGTCACCAATCTTCTATAAGGTTCCTTCATAGGTGGTCCCACTTTCTCCCTCCAAGCGAGCCATAACCACCTCAAAACCTCTTCATTTCTCGAAAAAGCCATCATTTTATCTAAATCTCCCTCTCCTTTCAAACAAAGCATATCTTTTTCTTCAAAATAACGATTGACAGCAATTTTGGCGGCAAAAAGAATCGGATCGCCGTGTTCGACATTGAAAAACTGCTTGAAGTTTGACAGATAATCCAAGATGGCGGCTTCGACTTGTGTCAGGTTATTTGTCGATATGTCTGTGTCGCTTGGAATGCATATTTCGGCATCTGAATAGATGGATTGTAATTCTTCGTAAAGATTGCTTGTATGCCTGAAAACAGTTAAGAATAATAGTTATCTTTTTCAGACAGAATCAAGAAAGAAGTAGGCCAAATTGCCACTGAAAGAAAAATAAACGTTTAAATCTATGGAAGAAGCTTTTGATCAACAAATAAAGTGTTTTTTTTTTCATAACGATGTGGGCGTGTTCTTGACCTCGATCATGCCTGATGGAATGCGATAGATGAGGTCTATAATGGAATGAGCGTGCCCAGAAGATGCCTGTTCACTCTTGCTTTGAAGGCAGACGGGTTAAATCTGGGAGGGAACACAGATTGATTGATAGATTATAGATTTGCCGGCAGAGAGTTCCACACTTTGGCTGTGTGCATAATAAACGTGGAGGAGAAGCGCCGAGTACGACTCGTCGGGATATTAACCAAGTGTGGATGGTAAGCCGCAGTACGTCTGCTAGTTCGGTGGTAAAAAGGTGTATAATTATGATCATAGCGTACTAGCCACAGAAATCGAAAGAAGAGCCGCAGCATCTAGCCTTTTACCAACTTTTTTGGGGTCGGCTTCGGTATCGTATTGCCAGCACTAACTGGGGTTGTATATGCGACTGCCTATCTGACGATAGGCAGTCGCTCCATGTAAGATACTGGTATTCAGCTGCATCCGGTTAGACTGGAAGCCGACCCCAAAATAGGGGTTGGTTTCCAGCCTAACCATTTTATAGGCAGCTATATGATCTCCACAACCAAGTAATTGGATAACACGATTTCCTTTGGAAAGGCTGGTTTTCAAACTTAAAAGCTGAGACATGGTCACATTGGTCACCCATCCATAGAATGAACTCGGCAATGATTCTTCCAACTTGAATATCGACCTCTGTTATTATTAAGCCACGAGCTTCTCAGAAATGTTAAAATGGTAAAGAAAAGCCATGCAATTTACCTGGTTTCTTCATAAGTGAACTTCGGTCCCCGACACAGCAAATAGTACTGCCTCCGTTGAGTGCTGTTCAACGACTGAAGATTATACAGTGTTGCCAACTCACTGCATGTTTGGTCTTGCCAAATTATTCGATTTTTCTGATATGTTGCTGCGCGGGCAGGCAGTTCGGGGTTGCCAGGGTTGACTGAAGACTCCCATGCTAAATGAGCTGCTATTGTGCTAAAGTTGCCAGTTTCTTCATTAATTTTTCGGAAGACTTGGTCTAGATTTTGGCTGAGGCACGTCTTGAATAGGAAAAGTAGGAGTAAAGACTTGGTGGGGTCCATCTTGATTTAATTTGACATTGTTGTTTTTGGCGAAGTGTGAGGTAGTCTGAAATAATAAAAAATATTATGTAAATGGTTGAGCCGCTCGGGTCGATCTTTAGGTTAAGCCGTGCTTGCCTAGGTTGGTCTGTGGATAGGTCCCCACCCTTTACATACAGAGTTTCCTCCGTGCCTCGGAAAGCACGTTAAGCTGTTGGTCCCGGGTGTCATTTGTAGATCTTTGACAGTCGTTAGGTAGTCAGTGGCCCAAAAAGTCTGACAACCAGTCTTACCAAGGGATATCGTATTACCCAGTACTAACTGGGTTGTGGAGGTCAGATAGGCAGTCGCTCCATGTAAAATACTGGTATTCAGCTGCATCTGGTTAGACTGGAAGCCGACCCCAATATAGTTGGGGAAAGGCTAGGGAGATGATGGTTGAGATAAGAAAAAATAAAATACTTTAGGTAGGATTCTGACGGATGGCCGATGGGGCCGAAAAGTTCTGGAGTGGCGACAGCGAACCGGAAGACGTTACGGAACGGCTACGTTGGAAGGCCTCCCACTAGGTGGACCGATGACCTGGTGAAGGTTGCTGGGATCCGCTTGATGCGAGACGCATGGAACCGGCCGCATATGGCGACATTTGGGGGAGGCCTATGTTCAGCAGTGGACGTCTTAATTGTCGGCTGAAATGATGATGATGGGCGATTTATTCAATCCCCAAAAGAATCAAATCATTCCCCAACATGAATAAAAACCGCGCAATCTGCCGATATCCCTCTAAAATAACATTTTTATCAGTACAAATTAAGTACTCTTAATATCAGGCACTGATAATAAGGGGGATTAGTGTAACCATTACATTTGGATGGTCCGGACAAAAATCCCGATATTTACATGGTCCTTTTTAGGGTTCTGTAGCCGAAGGGTAACCAACGGGACCTCATTACTAAGCCCCCGCTGTCTGTCCGTCAGTCCGTCCGTCTGTCTGTCAGCGGGCTGTATCTCATGATCCGGAATAGATGGACAGTTGAAATTGAAACACAACAGCGGGCCGTATGAAATTCGCGCGCGCGCTTGTTACCTATCAGCTGTTAGCCGAATGACGCCGTTCTGTCTCATTGCTACACCGCATAACAGTGGCTAACACCCGCGCGGCTCGCAAGCCCGCTCCTTAATGCTCCGCTGTTGTGTTATTGTGATAAAAGTGAATGAGTATTCAAAAAAAAAAATTCTTTGGGAATGTTGTTTGTTATCATGAGTACAATCACGTGTTAAAGTATCGGTCACTAATTACCAGTCACCCTATAGATACATATCTATGAGTGCTTGTAACCCACACGCGTAGCATGACCACCGTAGAAACGGGTTTCTTTGACGGAAGAATCGCAAAATGACAGATTGTGTCGACAAAATGACAGATTTCTTTTCACAATCTGTCATTTTGTCGATTCTTTCGTCAAAAATACTAGTTTCTACGGTGGTTCTGCTACGCGTGCTGAAAATAAATGGATTGTTGTATGCTGCTATTACTATTGCTATGCTATGCTGTATTTATGATATTTTTAATAAAACATCCGGACGAATGAGGCTGGACAAAGTCCGAACGCATGGTGAACCTAGGCGAGATTATCTACTAAAATCTGAAGAGTGTCGAGGACTTCGATTAGATAGGGAGAGGTTTCATTAGGGACCGGTTTTTAACGATTAGATTGAAAAGCAGAGTGCTGTGCTTTGCTTTTTCATTGATTAGGTGGAAAGTACCTGTCAGTACCTGTCAATGTGGGCTTTGTCGGGTAATTTTCCGAGGGTGACAGGTGTATCTACATAAACATACACCGTGACTTTTTAGTCGTCTTACAACGGCAGCCCACTTCATATATCCAATGTTTACTAAACATTCATAAAAAAAAATAGGTATCTATGAGATTTTAATAATTTAAAAATAAACATATTATTCAGTATTATGACGCATGACGTAGTTAAAACACCCTGTTGTTAGCGATGATCTACTGGACTCGAGCGCTGGGTAGGTATGTTCTCCCGTTTGACACGTAAACATCATTAACATGATGTTTCATAATTTTTTTCTAATGTTTTATTTATTTTTCTTTGTACCGTTATCGGTAGGAAAAAAAAATCGCGCCTAGAACTATTTTATGTCGGGCACATTGAGTCGACCACCTTTGTAAGACGACTAAAAAGTCACGGTGTATAATAAAATTGTAACAGGCCGCTGTCTGTACATTGAAGATATTGAAAAAAGTATAAAGGATGTAACAAGACCCTTAACGAAGCCGAAAAGCACTGGTTCTCCCCGTCATTGTGATACTTTTTTGTTCTAAACCATACCTGGGAACCTTCTAGTTACGGAGATATTGGGGGTCAAAGTTCCAACTTTTCCAAAGTTGTTTTTAAAATACATGTTTTGAATGTAAGATTTTTAATTTAAACAACTCCACGGCTCACGTACTATTCAATCCATCCATCAGCAGAATGTTTTGAGAGCGTTACATTAAGTCCTACCTACAATAATACGACGAACGAGCCGAAAATCACCGGTCGGCGTCGGGTCGGCTTAGTTACTATATACTGCCGAATTATAATTTGACTACCTGAAAAGATAGGTAGCGATCTTCTTGCCCTAGCATACTTCAAATACTGTTGATTTGCCGACCTTCTCGTTTGAAATCGGATAGATATATAATATAGGGCCATTACTATTTTTAGAAACGAAGGCAGAACAAAAAAAACGGCCAAGTGCGAGTTGGACTCGCGCACCGAGGATTCCGTAGAAACTTGTACTTAGGTATTTTGTTATTAAACTACATATTTACGGTCTTTTACATAACAATGCTTCTTGCCAAATTTCATGATTCTAGGTCAACGGGAAGTACCCTATAGGTTTTGATTCCCTTGTGAAATCGCTAAATCTGCGACATAAACGGTCATATCTTTTGATCGCGTTAATTTACAAGTTGTATTTTGAGATTTTTTCCACTGCTCTAAGGAGAAGCAAAGTAAAAGATCAATATGATGCCTCCACGCTTTTGTGAGAAAAAGGGCCTTGACAGGCGGACAACATAGTGATCCTATAAGGGTTCCATTTTTGCTGACTGAGGTACGGTACCCTAAATATAATGAATGAAAAATTCAATATATTTGTAAAAAGTAGACTCTAACTCGAAATGTTTCATAAATAAATTTTAAAATAGATGTTTCAGGAAATCCATTCTTTAATAAATTGTAATAAATATGAGTATGAATAAAATTAATTAAAAGCCTACAGTACAGATCTCATATTTCCTCTGAATGGACCAAAATAGAAACCCGTGGGATCCGTCTGAATAGAATCCCAGATGCGAAATGGTAAAAAAATATAAAAATACTAGCTTATGCCCGCGGCTTCGCTCACTCGGAGTTCGGTAATCGTCCCACGGGATCGTACTCATCATCATCATCTGCCTAGCCTTTTCCCAACTATGTTAGGGTCGGCTTGCAGTCTAACCGGATGCAGCTGAATACCAGTATTTTACATGGAGCGACTGCCTATCTGACCACGGGATTGTACTATTGGGATATAAAGTATCCTATGCATTAATCCAGGTTATAAACTATCGGTGTGCCAAATTTCATCCAAACCCGGTCAGTAGTTTTTGCGTGAAAGAGTAACAAACATCCATCCTCACCAACTTTCGCATTTATAATATTAGTAAAATTACTTTGCCTTATGGGACAGGCAGCTACTACAAACGGTACCTGCTACGATCCTTACATACTCATAATATAACATAACATCACGCCTGTAATCCCCGAAGGGTTAGGCAGAGGTGTACCTAAAAGTACACCCACATTTCGCCAGTTATGTTAAAGTCCTATGTAATAGAGGGCGAGCATATTGCCATCAACACACAAATCCTGAGTCCGCTGCTACTGAGAAATTCTTTTTGAAAAACCCAATAACACTTTGTTCGACCCGGGAATCTAACCCAGGAGCTCATGTCCAGCCGTCGCGTTGACGACCACTCAACCAACGAGACAGTCCAATACATAAAGGGTGTAAAAATACCCTTAACGAAGCCGAAAGGCACTTGTTCTCCCTGTCATTGCGATAATTTTTTTGTACTTTACCATACCTAGGAACCTTCTAGTTACGGAGATATTGGAGGTCAAAGTTCCAAATTTTTCACAAGTTTTTTTAAATACTAGTGTTTAAGGTAAGGTATAACCTTACTTAAATTACCTCGTTTACAATTCAACGAATCCATCAGCACAATGTTTTGAGTGCTACATTGAGTTCTACCATAAAACGTGATTTTTCACCCTAAAAAAAAAGACGTTTCCCAGCCATAATTTTTGCGTAGAGTTACTTAGTTTGTTGTACAGAATGGTTGGTTGACGGCTTCGTGAAGGGCCCGTTTTTCACCCTGTATTTGTCCAGCACCATTGTTATCGCTGATATAACGTTACTCTGTTTAGGTCCTCCGTCGGAGATGCTTACAATTGCACTTGACCTTTTTGATGGATATCAGCTATACTTGTCTATAGTTAATATTATAAAGAGGTAGGTAGGTTAGGTTTGTTTCTAAGTTAAACCTATTCGACTTGAAATAAATAGAGAACCCTGACACAGAATTTGATGCGTTTTAGCCCTGAGAAACATGGCTGTGATACCTTCCAAACAAAAGTAGTCTAAGCTGTGGTGGACGCGGGTGTGCCCCCCATTCATTTTTGTCCATTATCCTTTGTTTGTAAGATTGTATGTAGGGGGTAATCTTCGAAACTACTGATCCGATTCTGAAAATTCTTTCACTTTCAACGGGAAGCTATATTATCCCCGAGTGTTATAGGCTACATTTAAAACGTTCCCTTGGGTTACCTTGGGCCAAAGAACTGCTCTAAATAAATTGGCTAAACGTTAGTAAAATGCGGGTACATTTCTGCCTGACCCGTTGGGGATTACAGGCGTGATGTTGTGGTATTGAGTCTTCTCAGGTTAGTCAGAGGGAGACATAGGAAACACCGATCACAACTAGAGGTACATAAGAATAATTTATTTTGACATATCTGCAGCTGCGGGCTTTAGTAGCCACCTTGTGGAGCCCTGATACAGCCAGAAGGCATGGCGGCAGTCCTCATAGAAGATGTTGAGACGAGCTGGGCAAAACCAATGACCAGTGATCCACCTTAACCCTGGACCGAACTGGTAGTCATGGGGAGAGGCTTTTGCCCAGCACTGGGATGACACAAGCTAACTGTATCAGTATGTAAAAGAGTTTTCTTAACCATCATTATCTGTCTAGCCTTTTCCCAACTATGTTGGGGTCGGCTCCCAGTCTAACGGGATGCAGCTGAATACCAGTATTTTACATGGAGCGACTGCCGATCTGACCTCCACAGTCAGTTAGTACTGGGTAATATACCTTGGTAAGACTGGTTGTCAGACTTCCGGGCCACTGACTTAGCCAACTTACAGTAATAAATAACATTTATACTATAAAGGGTGTAAACAAACCCTTAACGAAGCCGAAAGGCACTTGTTCTCCCCGACATTGCGATCATTTTTTTGTTCCGGACTATACCTGGGAATCTTCTAGTTTCGGAGACATTGGAGGTCAAAGTTCCAACTTTTTTTAAAGTTTTTTTTTTGTAAATACTAACTAGTATTTAATACTACCGTACTATTCAATGCATACATCAGCACAATGTTAAGAGTGCGTTACACTGAGTTTTACCGTAAAACGTGATTTTTCACCCAAAAAAAAAGTGGTTTCCTAGCAATAATTTTTGCGTAGGGTTACTTAGTTTGACGTACAGAAAGCTTGGTTGACGGCTTCGTGAAGGGTCCGTTTACACCTTGAATAGCTATTTTCTAGTTACTTACCTTATGAAATCCGATACTTTTCTCGAAGTATTGAACTAAATAAGTTAGATAAAACAATAAAGCAATTTGTCCCAACAATTGAACTCGGACGCTGGCACCGGCAAGCGATCCCGAACGCGACTGAAATCACAACACCTCTAGTCGCGCGTACATTATTGTTGGGGGTCCGTACGTGGGCTGGAAAAACCATGGTTGCTGTAGGATGCTTGCATTATTTATTTATGTATTCAGAAATACTTTCTAAGCTTTTAGTTTTTTTTACCAAAACGCTTAAAAGCTAACAATAATCATATTATTTATTATTCCCGACACCGGCGGACCACTATTTTTTATATTTTTACATGTTTTAAGATGGTTTTTTCAAAGAAATATTAAAAAATATGTAAAATGTGTATGTAAATGAATAAATCATATTATATTGTTCCACTGCAGAACAAAGGCCTCCATTCCATACTTCCACATTTCGCGATCTAGTGCGATTGTAGGCCAATCCTTTGAGTAAGAGTTCAGCTCATCCCGCCATCTTCTTCTGGCCCTGCCGCGTTGTCGTTTTCTGCTATTTAGTGTCCACTGAGTGGTAATTTTTGCCTATTGTTCCTCCGACATGCGGCAGATGTGACCAGCCTAGTTCCAACATCATTCAGCATCTTATAATCACAATAATTCAGTAATTATAAAAATTATATGTCAAGGACAATGAAAAAAAAAGAAAGAAAAAATATTTATTTGTCGCAGGGACATGACGTGCATACAAACAAAATAAGTAATGGGTCGTCTGTTTTGGTATGAACATATTATGATGAGGAGGCATGGCACACATGTGACTAAAATAGTGATGAATATAAACTTTGATGGATGGAGAGGGAGAGGAAGACCATAGAAAAGATGGATGGATTGTGAGAGGAATGATATGAAGGAAAAAGGAGTAAATGATAGCGTAACGATTGACAGGGGAAAATGGAAGAAAAAAACGTGTTGCGCAGACCCCAAGTAACATGGGACAAGGACAGGAAGATGATGACTGCCATTCAGCAAGTTTTTCAACTTTTGCTCTGGTCATATTGCTACGGAACCATCCCTCTACACAACTGATCAAGTTTACCCCATTTCATTCACTCTCGCAGATAAGGCGGTGTGCACACTGCGTGGGCGTCGCGACGCTATCAATTATCGCGTCAGGTTATCATTTTTACATGAGCCGTATATTATAATGGATGGGGAACAACATATAATTATGATGACGTATGTGTTATTTTTGTGTGTGATTCACTTTTTTTTCCATGAACTGTGGAATGAATAAAAATATGTAGATCATGTTGGAATGGCAATTTTTGATGAAAAAGTAATCATTTCAGCGAGGTATCCTAGTCCTAACTAATATTATAAAATGCGAAAGTAACTTTGTTTGTTTGTTTGTTACCTTTTCACGCCTAAACCACTGAAGCGATCATCCTGAAATTTTGCATATACGTTGTACAGAAACGGGCATAAGGTACTTTTCATCCCGAAAAAAAGTACTGTTCCCGAAGAAAAAAACAACAATGTTCTTATGAAAATAGATGGCACCATGTATCTTTCGAATCATGTTTGAATTATATTATTACAAGTATAGTACAACCTGAACTGATTGTAAAATTCAAAATTAACGCGAGTGAATTCGCGGGTAAATGAGGTCGGCGCGGGAGAAATTATAGTGCACAAGTGTGCGCGCAGACACAGGTGCACTCTTTGTTCCTTTACTCTCATAGTTCGATGGGACGGCAATCCAACACTACCGGGAGAGTGATCAGGCGCAAGACCAACGGCAACGGCTTATTCTACTTTCCCCCAACTAACTACCCCGTTGGTCTCGTGGTCGCAAGCGCGACTGCTGACCGGGTCGTGGGTTCGATTTCCGGGTCGTGCAAAAAGCTATTGGGTTTTTCCATTAGAAATGTATCAGTAGTAGCGCGGAGTTTGGAAGTTGATGGTATGATACCCCGTGCCTCGAAAAGTACGTTATCCCTACTTCCTTATACTAATATTATAAATTCGAAAGTAAGTTTGTTTTTTTGTTACCTTTTCACGCTTAAACCGCTGAACCGATCATCCTGAAATTTGCATATACGTTGTCAGGTGTACAGAAACGGACATGGGTACCTTACATCCCGAAAAAAAGTACTGTCCCCGAGGAAAACAAAAATAACGTTCTTATGATAATAGATGGCGCCACGTGTCTTTCGAATCCTAATTTAATTATATTATTACAAGCAGAGTACAACCCGAAATGATTGTAAAATTCGTTTTTTTTTTAAACGTTGTCCCACACTAAGAATTTCTCCGTATCGTGGGTGCGTTTACAAACATTTAAACTCACATACATAAACGGCCAGACCCGGAACAACTACCTGTAGGCCATACAAATATTTGTTCCGTGCGGAGATCGAACCCGTGACACGCAACGCAGCAGTCAATCGCTCAGCCACTGCGCCAACCGTGCCATGGCGGGCCAAATTAACGCGAGCGAAGCCGTGGGCATAAGCTAGTAAACTATCTTAGCTCTCAGTGTAGCACAGCCCCAAAAACGAAGCAATAAGGATAAGCCCCTAAGATCACCAACTGACAACACCCTCCATCTTAATTTGTGCTACAGATATACACTGCCCACTCCCATTTTATTTGTGGCGTTAATATAAATGTTGGAACGACACTAGACAAGAAATAGAGGCTGTTACAAGTTAGTTGGGAAAATACGATATTGTGGGGATGTAATTTAAATTAAGTGGTGTTATAAGAGTGACTCGAAATCTGGAGTTTTTCTTGGACTGAAGATTTTATCTAGATACATCATCATCTGCCTAGCCTTTTCCCAACTATATTGGGGTCGGCATCCAGTCTAACCGGATGCAGCTGAATACCAGTTTTTTACATGGAGCGACTGCCTATCTGACCTCTACAACCCAGTTAGTACTGCGTAATACGATACCCCTTGGTGAGACTGGTTGTCAGACTTTTTGGGCCACTGACTACCTAGCGACTGTCAAAGATCTACAAATGACACCCGGGACCAACGGCTTAATGTGCTTTCCGAGACACGGAAGAAGCTCGGTATGTAATGGGTGGTCACCCATCTACAAACCAACCACACAGATTGTTATTTTCGCTTTACTTTTGAAACTCTCATAGGACGCTGACTGACTGGAAGCTCGTGGCTAAATAATAACTGCCGTTCGGGTCGATGTTTAGCACGGCTTAACCTAAAGATCGACCCGAGCGGCCGTTATTATTTAGCCATGAGCTCCTATTTTATCTAGATACATCTACGTCTTAATATTAAGTCTTGGTCTTAATAAGGAGTCAAACCACAGTTTATCTATGACATTCCTTCTGAAAACCTCTGTATGGTATTTTTATCTTCGCTGGCCTGTGGACGGTGAATAATGGGCTAACTCGCCGTCCGGCCGTCTTATGACGACAGGCCGTGTCGATGGCGCGTTAGTGTTCCACGCGCGCTTCAAAGAGATGTCAGCAACCAGGAAGGCGTCCGCAAGGGCCGATGCCTGCCGGGGCTGCGGGACTGTTCGAAAGAGATACCGCGGCCCTGGAACAAAAAGGGCAAAGAACGAACATGGATGGGTTTTAGTCAGTACGAGTCTAACACTCCCTTCCGCTCCACCCAGGGCGGGAGGTCAGGTAATTTGTATTATTTAATTGTGCTTCTGTGTGTTGTGCTATGTCTTTTGTGTGCACTTAATAAATGATTTATCTATCTATCTATTTGATGATTCAAAAAAAAAGAAGAGTGTGTCTGCCTTGTTCAGCATTTTAATAAGCAGTGATAGTCTAGTGGTGTGACCGTCGGACTGACAAGTCACAGGTCTCGAGTTCGAACCCAACACACGCACCTCTGATTTTTCTGATTCAATTGCGTATTATATAATTATCACTTGCTTCGTTGAAGGAAAACATCGTGAGGAAACAAGCATGCCTGAGAGATATTTCTCGACGGCATGTAAAGCCAAGTCAGAGGCCCATAGGCGGCATAACAACTCTGACACCAGGTTAGGCACTAACCACACGATAAAGGAGAAGGAAAAAATGGAGATTTTAAGATTTGAGAGATTTAAAAAAAAAGTGGGAATTAAAGGAAAATTGAGGGATTTAAAGGAAAAATTGAGGGATTTAATGGTAAAATTGAGGGATTTATAGGAAAAATTGAGGAATTTAAAGGAAAAATTGAGAGATGCGTTTCTAGGATGTAACCAGATGGGTGAAGATAGTCGCATAGTGGGTGCCTGAAGACGGCCCTCGTAACCGAGGCTGAAGAAACGCTGGCGTGATGATCTGGACTCATTCTTATCGGATTGGTCAGAGAAGGTTAGGCACTAACCGCACGATAAGAAGAAGAAGCATTTTAATCAACACTTACGTTGCTCAAACTGTAGCAGTATAAAGGGTGTAAAAAGACCCTTAACGAAGCCGAAAGGCACTTGTTCTCCTCGTCATTGTGATCATTTTTTTGTTCTGGACCATACCTGGGAACCTTCTAGTTACGGAGATATTGGGGGTCAAAGTTCCAATTTTTTCACAAGTTTTTTTTTAAATACTACTTTTTAAGGTTCTAACTTTACTCCAATTACCTCCATAGTCCGTTTACCATTCAAAGCAACCATCAGCAATAAGTTTTGAGCGCATTATATTGAGTTTTACCGTAAAATGTGATTTTTGACTCCAAAAAAAAATTTCGTTTCCCAGCAAAATTTTTTGCGTAAAGTTACTTAGTTTGATGTACAGAATGCATGGTTGACGGCTTGGTGAAGGGTCTGTTTACACCCCGTATTACCTCCGACCTCACTTCACAAATCGTCCCTCAGCACTCCGTAAGAAAACATCTTTATCTCAATTTATTCAACAAATACACAACAATGGCCGTCTTTTGTTTTTATTTGTATTCAGACAATCCATACTGAGCTGGCGTAATTAAAAATATAAATACGGGATTGGGACTGTAATCTTAATAAATACGAATAAATAAAATAAGTTTGTGTCTGTTTGTAACTTTAATTTAAATTATCTTTTGAATTTAGCACTATGCTCATCTAGGGCCGTGACGAAGTTGTTCTCTTAATATTTTGACATTGTATTATTTGTTGACATAAAGGGTGTAAAAAGACCCTTAACGAAGCTGAAAGGCACTTGTTCTCCCCATCATTGCGATCATTTTTTTGTTCTTGACCATACCTGGGAACCTTCTAGTTACGGAGATATTGGAGGTCAAAGTTCCAATTATTTCACAAGTTTTTTTTGAAATACTACTTTTTAAGGTTTTAACTTTACTTTAATTACCTCCATGACCCGTTTACTATTCAAAGCATCCATCAGTACCAAGTTTTGAGTACGTTGCATTGAGTTTTACCATAAAACGTGATTTTTCACCCAAAAAAAAAAGTCGTTTCCCAGCAATAATTTTTGCGTAGGATGACTTAGTTTGATGGACATAACGCTTGGTTGACGGCTTCGTGAAGGGTCCGTTTACACCCTGTATTTTAAATGAATTGATTCTTGAACTAGACATTTCACTTAAATTTTAATAGGCTTTTAAATGTATTTGTTTCTGCATGTGATAATTTTATTTAATATGTAATGTTCAACACAATGTAAATTGTTTATGAATAAATAAATGAATGAATGAATGAATGTTATTTCAAAATAACAGCTTTTTACCGAATACATGTGAAAGTATATACGGTACTTATAACAAAAAAACATTTCTTTGAATTTTTGTCCGACTGTCGGTCTGTCTGTTTGTTTGTTCCGGCTAATCTCGGAATCGGCTGGACTGATTTTGAAGGGACTTTTACTGGCAGATAGCTGATGTTATAAGAAGTAACTTAGGCTACATTTATTTTATAAAAAAATTAGGGTGCTGTGCAAAAAAAAACCCTTGAAATTATTAACAAAATCCAATTCACATGGGGAAGTAATATTTTTATAATTATTTCACGCGGACGAAAGTCGCGGGGCACAGCTAGTCTTACAATCAAATCTTACGATTTCGTACTCTCTCAAGTAGCTCGTGGCTAAATAATAACAGCCGCACGTGTCAGTCTGTTGCTGTGGATAGTCCGTGGGTGGGCGACCATCGATTACAGGTCAGATAGGCAGTCGCTCCATGTCATCATCATCATCATCATATCAGCCCGGAATCACCCACTGCTGGGTATAGGCCTCCCCTTTTTTTCTGCCACACTTCTCGGTTCTGTGCGTGCCCAGGGGGGTTACCATGACGTCAAAAAGCAGTTGTAATTCCTGTGTGGGAAAGAGACAGAGCTATACAGGTCGTCTAGCACCATCTCTTTCCCACACTGGAATTACAACTGCTATAAAACGTCATGGTAGGCCACCAGGTGTTTCCACGGCTTTGACGATATCTTCGCTCCATGTAAAATACTGATATTCAGCTGCATCCGGTTAGACTGGAAACCGACCCCAACATAGTTGGGAAAAGGCTAGGCAGATGATACTCCCTCGTTTTTCCTTCTCGCTCTGTCTCTTGTGGTCACAAGTCCTACTGCTGAGCATGCGGTCTTGGGTTCGATTCTCAGGTCGAGCGACGTGTTATTGAGTTTTTCTATCTGGAAGTTCTGAAGGTTAATAAGAAAAAAAAAGAAACGTTTTTTTTTTCAGAAAAAACACATTTAAGCTTCAAAAAAACAATTTTCTAATAAAAATGAGCTTTTCAGACAAAAGTGAAACTTTGGTGCAGGCGTACTAGTGATTAAAAATCATTGTATCACAGACACCAGAAAAAGAAAAAACAAAGAAAAGTAAGTAATTTCTGTTACCTACCTTTTCACGGATTTCAATGTTTGGCAAAAAGGTAGACCATGATCTGGTTAAGGACATAGGATACTTTTTATCCCAGTAGGACAATTTGCAGCATTTACGCAAGCGACACCGCGGGCTAATGCTAGTCTTTTATAATGCAAGCTGTACCCAAGGCTTTTTCGCTAAGAATAGTTTTCAATTTGTGAGATGGAAAGTAAGGATGGCATTTTCCTTAGCCTGTTTTCTACTGCTCGTAGCTAAATAATAACAGTCGCTCGGGTCGACCTTTAGGTCAGCTTGCCTAGGTTGGTCCGTGAATAGGTGACCACCCATTACATACCGAGTTTCCTCCGTGTCTCGGAAAGCACGTCTAGCCATTGGTCCCGGCTGTCATTTGTAGACTTTGACAGTTACAGGTAGTCAGTGGTTTAAAAATAACTTTACTATTTGTTTTTGGTTGTTGGAAGTCGGTTATTTACTTTTGTCAAAAAAGTTTTTGCCAAAACTCAAACATGCGAAAGGCGAAATACGAATGTATACAGGGTGTAAAGAGACCCTTCACGAAGCCGTCAACCAAGCACTCTGGACATCAAACTAAATAACTCTACGCATTTTTTGCTAGGAAACGACATTTTTTTTTGGGGGGTTAAAACTTAGTGCTGATGGACGCTTTGAATAGTAAACGGCTGATGGAGTCAATTAAAGTAAAGTTTAAACCTTTAAAAGTGGTATTTAAAAAAAAAACTTGTGAAAAATTGGAACTTTGACCTCCAATATCTCCGTAACTAGAATGTTCCCAGGTTTAGAACAAAAACATTATCGCAATGACGGGGAGAACAAGTGCCTTTCGGCTTCGTTAAGGGTCTTTTTACACCCTTTATAATGTGGGTTTTTCTATAAAGTCAAAAGATTGATAGGTACAGGTAAATTCACAGCCCACCTGCACCAGATATTAGCAAAAAAATTCACTCTACATAAGGATATAAAGTATCCTGTTATTAAATTCCGATGCAGAAAATATCCGGTCTTTTATACTTTATTCATTTCTCAAGAATGTGGAGCGATGCTTAGATGTAGTATTACCTAGGGTTATGACTTTCGGATATTGAACATATCTTCACGCCTGTATACCCGTTAAGTACCAGGTAGTAAGCGGAAGTGTATAATATATCATTTCACATTTTGCTATTTATGTTTCGGGTGTTTAGCGAGCCTTATAAATTCTGGTTTTTTTTTAACCGACTTCCAAAAAGGAATGTATTTGTTACGGTTAAAAGCCGAAGTAAGGTTACACCTAGTTCTAGCCGGCTATACTTAGGTGCGGCCGGTAGGTAACAGTTTGTTATAATGCAACCAATTTGGATGTAGCGCTCGCCGGCTGCTGCCACGGCTCCGCTCGCAGCGCTCGCTCGGCTCGTGCGCGTTTGGTCACAGTTCTAATCTAACCTAACCCGTTTGGTCGGTGTGTCCTAGCAATAAAAAGGTTAGTTACCGGCCGCACCTAGGTATAGCCGGCTAGAACTAGGTGTAACCTTACTTCGGCTTGTAGCCGTAACATCTTCATTAATTAGAAGCATGTACACACGGCGGCAAATGAAGCTGTACATTTCCAGTATAACTTGGCTTCGCTTTGTATAGATTTCCTATACAATGAGAGCTCCGCATAAACTGGTTTTGTAAAGCCTGATTGGCCGTCGTGCGTACTGTCGGAGCCCGAAGTCTCCATTTGTCGCTTTCTTGGGAAGACTTTCTCGAAGCCTCTTTGGAAATGGGAACAAAAAAAACGTTAATTTCGGACAAGCAGCATCCATAGAAGGATAGTAAAAAAAAGAAAAATAAACGTAAAAACTATGTTAGTCATAACTTATTAATAGCATAATTAGTGTATGTTCCTACTGCTGGCACACACGGCCTCCTCTCTGTGAGAGGGAATGGGCTATAATCCACCACGCGGGCCCAGTGCGGGTTGGTAGATGTCACATGTCTTCGAAAGTTTGGTTCTAGGACATGCCGGTTTCCTCTCGATGTTTTCCTTCACCGTTTTGAGAGTAGTTGTGAAAAAAAAATTACACGAATTAATGCGATTGCCTGGGTTCGAACCCATGACTTATTGCTCGTAAGTCGGGGCCGCCAACACCAACACAATTTATTTAGATACAAGCTTGTTGTTCAAGTTGCATGTACGAACTATAGCTCCCAAATATAGGTGAGTCGTACCTCCCTGCTATCGTCTTCCGGATAGAGTTGGAGCTGGCCCGTAGTCTCTATGACGCAGACTGTTCTTTCTAACGACGAAACTGGTCATGTACTACTGCGCTTACTGACGGTCGACCAATTTTCACCCTTATGCTCTGAGTAATAAGATTGAAAAATGGTCATCCTACATCATCCACACCACACTAGTTTACATGTCCGCTTTGTGCTCAGAGTTTTTCAGCCAAAGTTGGGTATGCTAGCCACTTGAGAGCACATGATAGAGCAGCACACCGAAGCTCTCGACAACCTCGCTAGAAAGCCATTGAATGCAGTCGCTGTGGCCGAAATCGGCTAGATGGCATCATCATCATCATCATCATTTTTTAGTGCAATATTGACATAAAGTTACATTACTCCCACCTACCTACATTCTGCCAAGTCACAGGTGAAAACCTAGTTTGGAAGCCAGGGAACCTATCTGTGGGACATAATTTCTGTATGTTATATCTTAAGATTTCTGTAACAATGTTGTCACTGTATTGATATAAAAAGCGCGGAAAAAAAACAAATTAAATCATAGTTCTGGGTTAAGCTCGCCATTGTACATAAGCTATATTATTGCAATTTGTATGAATATTTTTTGTCGATTTGTGTGCAATAAAGAATAAGAATAGTTTCCTACAAAAATACGAGTACTTTCCGTTCTAATATTTTATTTCTTCGAAAGTTTATTAAAAACGTCGTTGATACGCGTGGGGATTTATTACTGCAGTTCTCGGCTCCATAACACTCTCGCCTGCAGCTCGGGTGTTAATTCCGCCTTGAATGCAATAACAAAGTTTCCCCACTTATATCAAAATGTACTATATTAATTAACCTTCAAAACACAACCGGAGAGTGCTCATTGAAAACTAAAACCCCTTTCGTTCCAAACCACTGGTCCCAATTACAACATGGCATCCACAGGATGCTCCTGACCACCCCACAAAGTATACAGCGTGATGTAAAACAAAACGAGCTCCAAAATTATCATTCAACCGAATTTCCTAGGCGGCCGCGAAGTTTGACATTCTGTTAAGGTAACGGTCAGTTTGTGGACACTGTACAGAGAGGTAGCAGAAGTATTAAGCCAAGTTATGGATAAGTTACAAATGTGTTTCTCTACGAGATTTTATAGTTATTGTTGAATCTAATGTCATTAAGAAGCCACAGCGCCTGGGAGGAATTTGAAAAATGGGTATTTTAATACCCTATTGCCGTCGGCCTGCCCTTGTTGAGTGCGATAGGGACATCTGCAGCTCAGACCATTACAATTTACACCCTGTATAATAAATGGTCAATATATTATTGACCATTTATTGACCATTTATTGACCATTATTGACCTGTATAATGGTCAATATATTATTGACTATTTATAATACAGGGTGTAAACGGACCCTTCACGAAGCCGTCAACCAAGCATTCTGTACATCAAACTAAGTAACTTTACGCTAAAAAATTTGCTGGGAAACTTTTTTTTTTTTGGGTGAAAAATCACGTTTTATGGTAGGACTCAATGTAACGCACTCAAAACATTGTGCTGATGGATGGATTGAATAGTACGGGGGTCGTGGAGGTGTTTAAAGTAAAAATCTTACTTTAAAAACATGTATTTAAAAACAAACTTGTGAAAAAGTCGGAATTTGACCCCCAATATCTCCGTAACTAGAAGGTCCCCAGGTATGGTCTAGAACAAAAAAATTATCGCACTGACGGGGAGAATAAGTACCTTTCGGCTTCGTTAAGAGTCTTTTTACACCCTTTAGTTATTGTTGAATCTAATGTCATTAAGCGGCGACAGCGCATGCGGGGAATTTTAAAAATAAGTATTTGAAGAAACTATTGCCGTCGCGCTACGTCAAGCTTGTCCCCGTAGAGGTGCGATAGGGACGGCTGCAGCTCAGACCTATTATATCACAAAAATTTTGAAGAGTTCGATATTTCGTATTCCCCTTTTTGCTCCTCGAAAACCGAGCCGATTCAATTATGTTAGATACTATTTAAGATAGAGTATGTCTAGGTTCCTATTAATTTCTTTTATGTTAAAAACTTTTAGAATTTAGCTGGTAGTCTTCTTATCACGCCCGTAAAAATGGGGCATTTTTTGTCAATTTTGGAGGGTCATATTTTCTTTACATATTACCTAATTGCTTATGCGTGTGGATTTTCATTGAAATCGGTTCCGTCAGGTCCAAAAAAAGGACTTGAAAGTTTTTATGAAATGCCGTAAGTCGTTAACGCTCTTAAATATCTCCGAACAACCTAAACATTCTCGATTGTGGTTGGTTCACGTCAATAACACAAAAATCAGGATCGAATTGAAGACCTCTTACTTGCCAATTCGAAGCTTTAACCGTTGGGCTCTCGTTGCTTACTACATTAATAAGTACTTAATGAGCGGTGATCGGATAATCGGATGCATATTTACCTAAAGTTCATTTTTGCCTAGGAAATTATGGAAGCGGCTTCTTAAAACATATTTTTTTAAATATAAATCCCGGGATTCCAGAAAATTCGGGAGTGCGAAACTAGTCTGTAACATGGTGATGAAACGTCGTCTTTAGGTAGGTGTTAATAAAAAAAAATGAATACAAATTATACTTTATTGCACATAAGTAGATAGATAGATAGATAGATAGATAGATAAAACATTTATTTAATGCACACAAAAGACATAGCACAACACACAGAAGCACAATTAAATAATACAAATTAACATAACTGTATAAAAACAAGGCGCCAATATACAAAAATACAAACATATTTACGAAAAAAGTATAGTAACACCATGACATACTTCAATTCAAATAACGAACAACATACAAGGTGCGGTGTGCGTCTCAAGGTTGCACCAAAGTACACGATACAAAACATATTAAGTACTATAAACATCCTTTATTGAAGTGTACAAAGGTGCTGAAATCCTGATTGAGCGTAAATATTACCGACCCACGATTTGTATCTATAGTAAAAAAACCTAAATTTGTCGATTCCGAATTCCCGGAATTTTTTCGATACAAAAGTGCATTCCATAGTACCCAACACCTACACTTTAGGTAAATATGCATCCGATTATCCGATCACTGTTAATGAGGTACATAGTTACCCATAATTAATTAATTATTTCAATATAATTCGTAATGAAACTTCCGCTTAATCACTTGCATAGTGGCAATGTGAATGTACTGTTGCTACGTAACATTGAAATTGAGTCTTATTACGGGGAACTAAGTTTATATTTTGAATAAACTTTTAAAGCGACTGTATCTATTTGACGTGACAGTCTGACCAAAAATAGTGTTGCCATGTGATGTTATTTTCCCTGAAATACGGCTATTTGTTGGGATATTGTTTTTTTAACGTGTATGTGATTGTGATTTAGTTAATGAAATTAAAATCTTGCGTGTGGCCTTTTTAAACTTTAACAATACCTTTTCCTATTTTATTTTGTTTCAAGTCATTAAACTGTGCGGTTTTTTGGTGAGGCTCTTCAGAAAGGTCAGGTACGTGGTACTCGCGGCGTGCGTGTATGACTAGATGTATGGACGTAGATGAGGCAAAAGGAGTATGTAAGGATCGTAGCATTATCATCATTGTCTTGCGCTTAGCCTAATTAGAGAGCTGTTGCGGAGAGCTATACGCCAAATATCACGCATTTTGTGCGGAGGTTGATTAGGTAGGAAACATGTCTTCCTGCCTGGCCCTGCAGTTTCGACAAATATAGCGACAAAAATCGGTCGTTAAGTGTAATCGATGTCAAATTTCTTTAATAGATTTTCAACCTTATGCTTTGGAAATAAAGTAGAAAATCTATTAAAGGAATTTGACAACGATACGACTTAGCGATCGATTTTTGTCGCTGTCTAATGTCGAGGGTCTGGTCGTCCTTTATTTTAATAATATTATTTTTATATCAATGTTACTAACACTAGAATATAAGCTGTTTGTAATACTAACAAAATATGGATTACTGTTGTCCGAAATAAATTAATTTTAATATTTTTTTAAATTTGTTTTTTAATTAATCGGTGTCGGTACCTGTAGGCTGCAGCACCTCTTCTTCGACACCCTTTTTCTACCCATACATAATAATTATAGAGCACCGCTTGATAACAGTCTAATAAAAAGAAATAGATCAAAATACATATTTTTAGGGAAAAAAGCCCTTTTTCAAGAAATGTCTTTAAGAAAGTTGTGAAAAAAAAGCATCATAAATAATCGAAACAAAATGTGTGACTAATTACCCTAACTGGATTTCCCCAACCGTAACCTGGCAACACTAACGCCCCACTCACCATTAACCGCGAGCGCGCATGCGTCGCGCCATCGTCGTGACATTTTGAATTTTTAAAAAAAGGAACTCTTTATAACTTGAGTCAAAGTTTTAAAATAACGTTTTAAGTTAGAATAAAACAGTTTTCTGTGATATTAAAAGTGTTTTAAGTTAAAAATGAAAGTTCTGTGTGTAATACTCTTTGTTACGGCCGCAATGGCTGTCTCTGGACAAACCTTGGCAGGTAAAGTGAAAGGTGTTTTTTTAAATTTTATATAAAACTTGTTTTCGGTCGCCATATTGTGTATTTTTGTTCTTAATTCACGGCGATACGATTGTGATATCAGAATAAAAACATTTTTGTACTTAAAAACATGGTAAAATTATAATAGTGTTCTCATAAATATGATTTTATCTATCTCGCCATGGACTGGCATTAAAATATTAAAAAAAAAACTAGTTATTTATAATTATGTGGAATCGATTATCAGGTGTAATTATTGAAGTCATTTAAAAGTATTTTTATCTTGATTTGCGGTTTGGCGAGAAAAGTGTGGAAACAATGTTAGCGTGTCAATGCTATGGTTTACTTTTTCTTCTAAGCGCTTTCCCGGAGTATCGTGGTCCGTTTACATAGGTATAGTAACTCGTCTAGTACTAATGCTAGTACAGTAGATTAGTGAAGTCGAGTACCGGTATTTTCAAGCCGACATTATTCATAAATTATTCGAATTTAACTGCCATCCAATCAGTTGATACTAAGGAAGTCGTTATATTTGACTACAAATAAAATTAATAAGGTTTTCAGTGAGAGAAACCTTGAAATATGATTAGGAAGAGAACGCATAAATCACAATAAGGACAATATGTTAATAATTCATAATGTTATTTAGTAAAATTCTATAGGTAAGACATTTTTTTATGTGTTTCGGTATTCACAAACTCCTCGTTAGCAAAACTGCCAGTTCACACACACACTTCGGTTTCTGCTACTGTTAGCCCGCGTTATCCCACTGCTGGGCAAAGCCCTCTCCTCATGATTTCGGCCACCGGTTGTTGGTTTTGTCCAGCTCGTCCCGTTCTTCTGCGAGGTCTGCCGCGACGCCTTCTGGCTATGTCAGGGCTCCACAAAGTGGCTATTTTGACCCACAGCTCGTTAAGCATACGACAGACCAGCCCAGTCCTACTTCAGCATCTTAGCGGCTTTTTGACCAACGTCAGTAATTTGTATTATGGAACGCAGTGTGCAGTTTCCATTGCCAGAAATTTTGCTAGCAGAAATTTTCAACACTGTCCCGCTAGTACCTACTAGAGGCTATTTACTCGACCAAAGTAAACGTGCCCGCAAAGAGATTTTTCATTTGGTAATAACAAGTATTGCGTATATTGTATGTAGATAACTCGTTTTCCTCTGTTGGTTCTCAAACCAACCGGTAACCGCTTTCGTAATTTTTAAGAAAACGTGGTGTTCCCATATTATTACTGATTCTTAGGTCAGTTGATTCGATTCTTTGGCAGGGCAAAATTAAGATTGTTGTTTATGTCATAATTTGTGATTATCCACTTACCTGCTGGTAAGCCACATGCATGATTACAACAACAAAAAAACATTGAAAAAAAACAAATTATCAGAACGGAGGTCATCTAAATAGGCAATGTGCAAAGTTGTGATATCCATACTTTACTTTAAGTTTGTTTGTTTGTTACCTTTTCATAAACCACTGAACCGATCATCCTGAAATTTTGCATATACGTTGTCAGGTGTACAGAAACGGACATAGGGTACCTTTCATCCCCAAAAAAGTACTGTTCCCGAGGAAAACAACAATGTCGTTCTTGTTAATAGATGGCGCCACGTGTATTTCGAATCATGATTGAATTATTACAAGCAGAGTACAATCCGAATTGATTGTCAAATTCTAAATTAACGCGAGCGAAGCCGCGGGCAAAAGCTAGTACTTAATTGAAGGCGCTCTTTTTTGGGCGTCATTTTTATTTAGGTATCTACCTACACGCATAAGTAAAGCATAATCAGTCTAACATGTTACCACCGGTAGGAAATAGACATTCTTTGTGAGAGTGGGCTGGTCTGTACCTAATCCACCACGTTCATAACATCACGCCTGTAATCCCCGAAGAGTTAGGCAGAAGTGTACCTAAGAGTACACACACACACACACACACACACACACACACACACACACACACACACACACACACACGCACACACACACACACACACACACACACACACACACACACATGCACGTGCACATTTTGCCAGTTAAGTTTAATGGTGGCACTACACTTGGCAAATCTGGGCAAATATTCGCTTTCTACCAGTGAGACAAAGTGAACTTTATCATAATAGGCATAAAGAAAAATTTGTTTCGATTCAATATCGAGAAAATTTTGACACATACGCCATGCGAAGTGTCAGCATAAGTCCCATGTAATATGTAGTTGGCGAGCCTATTGCACACAAACGGGCACAAATCCAGACTCCAGATTCCAAAGATAAATAAACTCATTTGTCAATGGTCATCATCAACATCTGCCTCGCCTTTTCCCAACTATGTTGGGGTCGGTTTCCAGTATTACGTAGTAGTAAGTAGTACCAGTATTTTACTTTGAGCGGTTGCATATAAATGTGACCTCCACAACTCAGTTAGTACTGGGTAATACGATACCCCTTGGTAAGACTGGTTGTCAGACTTTCGGGCCACTGACTACCTGTAACGACTGTCAAAGATCTACAAATGACAGCTAAAACCAACGGCTTAACGTGCTTTCCGAGGCATGGAGGAAACTCGGTATGTAATGGGTGGTCACCCATCCAAGGCACAACCTAGACAAGCACGGCTAAAGCTAAAGATCCTAGCGGCTGTTATTATTAAGCCACGAACTCCTCAACTCAACTCATTTGTCAATGGTGTGTGCAGAAATCACAGAACACCACGTGCTTCGACCATTACATACTCCTTTTACTAAATAATTAGTCCACATTTGGCTGTATGTCAGTATGTCACGAAACAACCTCCGCAACCCAAACATACAGGTCTCCTTAAGGTTACAGCAGTCGATCGTTTTCGTACAGCCGCCAAAACATCAAGTTACCACACCTGTCAATTTTTTTCATTGGACTTTGAACTTAACCTTCAACATTTTATGGTTTAAAATCATCATCATCATCATTCTCCTGCCCTTATCCCAATTTATTTGGGGTCGGTGCAGCAAGTCTTCTTCTTCATACTTCTCTATTACTCGTCATCTCGGCAGTCACCTCCTTTCTAGCAATATCATCCTTCACACAGCCCATCGTTTCTTTGGTCTTCCTCTACTCTTATAGCCTTAATTTTTGAAGGAGCTCGTGGCTGTAACAGCCGCTCGGGTCGATCTTTAGTTTAAGCCGTGCTTGTCTAGGTTGGTCTGTAGATGGGTAACCACCCATTTCATACCGAGTTTCCTCCGTGCCTCGGAAAGCACGTTAAGCCTGTGGTCCCGGCTGTCAATTGTAGATCTTTGACAGTCGTTAGGTAGCCAGTGGCCCAAAATGTCTGACAATCAGTCTTACCAAGGGGTATCGTATCACCCAGTACTAACTGGGCTGTGGAGGTCAGATAGGCAGTCGCTCCATGTAAAATACTGGTATTCAGCTGCATCTGGTTAGACTGGAAGCCGTCCCCAATATAGTTGGGAAAAGGCTAGGCAGATGATGATTCATTCTCAACATTTTCCTCATTCCTCCGCATCACATGTCCATACCACGATAATCGATTACCCCACAACTTTTCAGTCACCGGCGCCACTTTCATACTTCCTCTTGTACAGTCATGAGCACCAATATGTAAACACTTAAAAACTTCAGTTTGTGGTAACTTGATGTGCTGTCGACTGTACACACTGCCTTCATTAAATATTCACAGTCCGACACATTCATTCATGACCTGAATTGTTTAAATATTTGTGGAGTTAATTGTAATGAAATAATATAATGTGTGTAGTTTTAAAATTGTTTAGCCGGTAAGCGTAGCTGTTTTTAGGGTTCCGTGACCGAAGGGTAACCAACGGGACCCTATTACTAAGCCTCTGCTGGCTGTCCGTCTGTCTGTCAGCGGGGTGTATCTCACGACCCGTAACAGGTAGACTGTTGAAATTTTCACAGAACGTGTATTTCTGTTACCGTTACAACTACAAATAATAAAAATAAATAAAAAAATTAAAGCGACTCGCACTTGGCCGGTGTTTTTTCTGTTGGCTTATTTTCCGCATAAACTAAATATTTTTAAAGTTTAGAAAAAACCTTAATTAACGCACTATTGTCCTAAGCAGCGTTGCCGCGTTCCACTTTTAATGGTATGAGTACTGGTATAAAATAGCGACAGATGAAACATTTCAGCATTGCACCTGGGAGCCTAAAATGACCGCTTTAACAAAATCATAATAAGGATAATAATATGAATCACGTTTAAATTATTAAAATGGTCACAGACGCACTTAATATTATGACCACTTTACATTGTTACGTAATTCATATTATTATCTCCTTTATTTTTATTTACATTTTTAAATATTCTTATACAAATTAATATTTAAAAAAACATTTAAAAATATAAAAAATAGTGGTCCGCCGGTGTCGGGAGCAGGGTACAAGCTACCGGTGGTTAGGGCTCCAGAGACAGGAACCTCCTCACAATGCGAGCCGTATCGAGGAGTACTGCCTTATATCCTATATATTATGATTCTGCTAAAGCGGTAATTTTAGGCCCCCAGGTGTAATGCTGAAATGTTTCACCTGCCACTATTTCATTCTAGTACTCGTATCATTAAAAGTGGGACACGGCAACGCTGCTTAGCATAGCAAAGTAGTGTTTTAATTAATGTTTATAAACTTTAGAAATATTTAGTTTATGCGGAAAACAGTCCAACGGAAAAAAACACAATTGAGGCATTTATGATCAAACCCTGCAATCTCCACATTTTGTAAAATTTTTACTTTGAACAGAGTAATTTTTTATCTATGGCATTCAATTATTTCCAAAACACATACCTGTCAAAGTCGGCAATGTTGCATTGAAAAGGTCTTAAGAGCATTCATCCAAAAAGTTGGCAACATCGCAAATAGCTGTCAAATATTTACCTGTTTTAATTAATTTGGCGGCCAAAATGGCCGCTGGGCGTTATGGCATTATGATGATCACTGGTTTGATTTGGTTTCTTAGAGAATCAGTTCAATGGATCCATCATCACGAATTTCTTAAAAGTGACTTTTAGAGAGATTTGAAGGATAGAGAGGCAGGAGATTTTTTCTTCTTTTCTGTCGTTATTCTGCCAAAACAGACAACTCTGTCCAGGGTTGTCTGAATAAACCATCTGCATAACCCATTCCGAACTATGGGAAGTCACTTTGCAAAAAAAAAAATCGGTAGTTACATAATAGCCAAAGGGGGCCCTTTGGCTATTATGTAAAAATTATCTAGTTTAAATCGGGTGTGCAGAAATTTAGAACTCTTTTTTCTTGCGCATTTGTTTAAACTTGGGCCTTCCTCAAAAAACGTTAAAAAAGAAAATTGCGGTCCGCCGGGGCCCCCTTGAATCAGGGGCCCCATGCGACCGCATTGCTTGCATTGGCACAGCTACGCCACTGCCGCTTAACATCAGTATTTTACCTGGAGCGACTGTCTATCTGACCTCCAGAACGCAGTCCTTGGATGTCCTGACACTCCCAAATTAGTAGATCAACCAGTTCCAGGCACGTCGACGTTGGAGAAATGTTATAAGGGACATTGAAGGTGCTATTGTAATATCGACTGTCAGCACTCGGCCATACGTTGCAAACAAAGACATTCAAATATTTACGAACGATAGACGGGACAAGAAGAAGAAAATCGTAATCCAATACTTGTTACTACTTAGTAATAAATCGTTCTGTCTAGTGTCATACGCCCGCTTGTCAGATAGCATTTGAGTGTGATTGACAATATTCGGGATCAAAATTTTTATGAAAATATTCCCAATGCCCGCTCTATTAGTCTTTTAAATCTCTTTGGTTACAAATAACAACAGCGCGCTCAATGTAATCTGCTGTCGACGTGCCTGACTACATGAAGTAACCCAGACACAATACATTAAAGCGTTGTCTTCGACGCAATAAAGCCTACTTGCTTATGCACGTCAGAAGCTCACACGTGACGTCAGAGGGTCGGGTACCGCGCAGATTGGGTGTCGCCAATCTAGCTAGCATAACCTGACCTCTCTTTGCACGGTAGAGCAGTGAGGGGTGGCCCTGACTTAAGAACAGTAAGTCGTGGCTTCAAACCCAGGCAGGTGCATTACTTTGTGTCATTTATTTCATCAGCACTGCGGTGAAAACGGTGAAGGAAAACATCGTGAGAAAACTGGCGTGTCCTAGAACCAAAATTTGAGGGCATGTGACATCTACGAACCGGCACTGGGCCCGCGTGGTGGATAATAGCCCATTCCCTCTCATAGAGAGGAGGCCTGTGTCCCAGCAGTGGGAACATTATAAGCTGACAATGCTTATGCTATGCTAGAAGAATCGGCCACAACTTATTGTAAGTTCGATCCCAGAAAGATGTTTTCTTCACTATTATCCTCAACCTGAATTGACTCACTGCTGGATATAGGCCTCTCCGATCTTCAAGTTTATGTGTCAGTCTCATACACTTAAAAGCATTTTCCTTATGTTAATTATTTCATCACCACAGTTCTCAAAACGGTTGAGAAAACATCGTAGATAATCCTGATAAATTTGAAATGATGTGACATCTGCCAACCCGCACGTGGTGTATGAACCCATTCCCTCTCATAGAGGGTGGTGAATGAACCCATTCCCTTTCATAGAGGGTGGTGAATTAACCCATTCCCTTTCATAGAGGGTGGTGAATTAACCCATTCCCTTTCATAGAGGGTGGTGAATTAACCCATTCGCTTTCATAGAGGGTGGTGTATAAACCCATTCCCTCTGATAGAGAGGACGCCTGAGTCCCAGTAGTGGGAACTTTATATGCTGACTTCTCATTATACAGAAATCCTGCAAAACAAGAGGTCATAATGATGATGTGTGGGAAGCCTATAATGGGTGTAAAAATGTCCTTAAAGAAGCCGAAAGGCACTTGTTTTCCCGTTAGTGCGATAATTTTTTTGTTCTAGACCATACCTGGGAACCTCCTCGATCCCCGTACTATTATATACAATGCATCCATCAGCACAATGTTCTGAGTTTCTTTCATTGAGTCCTACCGTGAAACGTGAATTTTTTCGCAAAAAAAAAGTTTTCTAGCAATGATTTTTTTTTTTGATGGTTGACGGCTTCGTGAAGGGTCCGTTTACACCTTGTATAGCAACGCGAGGTCAGCTTATACTGGTTGTTGTAGATAGCTTGACGTGTCGAAGTATCGGTTGTCATCAAGGTTTAAGCAATATTTGACCTTGGGTCTGTCACAATTGATTGCACATTGGACTGTGCCTTAGACGGAATAAATAATTGATTAATGTTGCCATCTGAATATCTATGACCGCTATGATAGGTTGTTGGACCTTCAGAGGCTTGTCGATTGACCTTATAATTATCATTAGGAAAAGCAGGCACAAAATCGGCCCGAGTGGAGACGTCGTGTGCATCGGCAGGTCAACGCCTTCGAAGAGAGAAGAAGGTCGCAGCTAGACTGAAAGCGTGATAACCTTAAAACTAGGCCACCTGCAGCTATACCCTACAATTTCGTCAATGGTGTTCTGACATGTCCGCTTTGTGCTCGGAGTTTTTCGGCCAAAGTTGGGTATGCTAGCCACTTGAGAGCACATGATAGAGCAGCCCACCAAAGCTCTCGACAATCTCCCTAGAAAGCCTTCGAATGCAGTCGCTGTGGCCGAAATCGGCTAGATGGCATTATCATCATCATCATCACCATCACCATTAGGTGCTATTCTGAAAAAAAATGCAGGTAGCGGCACCTCCCCGCACATCTTAAAGGAACTTATGAACTCTATTGAAAATAAAATTCTGCAATCGTAGCTGAGTACTACGATGCTTTAAATAAATTTAACCTTTTTTATTAGAAAAACAAGCTTTTATTAATATAAAAAGAAGGAAACTAGGTTTATCTATCAACATTCAACGTATACAAAGTTCAGTGTCCGTGCTCTTAACTGTTGAAGTGTTTGTTTGTTATTTCAAAATAACCATTTTATTTTTGTCTGTCTGTCTGTTTGTTCCGGCAAATCTCCGAAACCGCTGGACTCATTTTACTGGCAGATAGCTGATGTTATAAAGAGTAACTTAGGCTTATTTTTATTTTACAAAAATTATTAGGGTTCCGTGCAAAAAATTAGTTGTTAACAAAATCCGACTCAAATAGAAAGTACCTAATATTTTCATAATAATAATCTCACGCGGACGAAGGTCGCGAGCAATACCTATGTATAAAACAAAATAAGTATAACATTAGCGATTTAACAAGAGATTTACCTAATGAAAAAATAAATAAAAAATAAATGCCTAATTGAATACTCTGAGAAGTAGTATCAGCCACTTATAATCAGTTGCATCTGATAATACCGCATCCGACTCCAGCCAGGAGAAAGGCTGGAAGTCATTGAACCCTTCGCGCAATCTAAGATACGCCTGGCTGCGTTTGGCTAGATTTACCGATCTGCTGGGTGTATGATCTTCCCTTGCGACACGAAAAACCTCTTTAGTGTGTCCCTGAAGAATAAAATAAATTAGATTGTCTCGTTAGTCTATTTATCGCGACTGTTGAGCATGAATGGAACGAATCTAGGGGAGATTCGATTCCGAGGTCGAGCGATTTTAAAGTTCATTAGAAAAAATAGGTCCGGATTTGCGCTCGGTTGATGGCAATAGGTTCGCCCCTTAATTCATAGCTGGAGAAATGTGTATTTAGTGGTATGCAAAAATTTCAAAGGGGCGACCCTCTTGCCATCAACCGGGCAGAAATTACTAATGAAAACACTCATTAACATTTTTTTTTCTAACCTGTTGATCGAACCCAAAACCTCGTGCTTAGAATCTATAGATCAAACACATAAAATCGAGGTACGCGAGGTAGGCATGAGCACAGGGTGTAAACGAAATGCAAATACGATTGATTTTAAAATTTAAAATACTCTGGTTGCGCGGATACATAGACAATTAGTTTGTTGATTGGCACAGGTAATCCCCACCTCTAAATCATTCCCGCACAAAACCTCCGTTGTCGATTCCCAACGATCAATGGCTGGCTACAATTCATCGCGATAACAAGCGCTCTCGAAACATTGATAAAGTTGGTGAAATTGGTGTGATCTTCTCGCTTTCGTCTTCTCCGTGTGATGTGCTACGTGTCAGGAAGCTGTTCCGGGGAATCGAGGTATGTGCAATCCTTCCTTATAAGCGTATTGCTCATTTCCACGTGGTCCATACCAATACGTAATTCCTCCATTTTTTACTTGTGCCAATTGCTAGTTACTCAAATTATTAGCAAAAAACCAGCGCAAACATTTGGTCCTTCAGCCGTATAAGTGTCGTAAAATCAGTGGCAGCCATTCCCTAGGAAATCCTAGGTAGTTCGTTTAGTTAATCCCGCGTATTTGTACCAAATACTTCGCCACGAGGCAAGTTAGGTATTTAGTTAAAATCTCGTAAACTCCGCATTAGATTAAGTAGCATCGTTTATATTTCGCTCAACACCGCAATCATTTACCAATTCTATCGTATCGTATCGTCCCTGTCGTTTCGTATTTCGCTCATCACCGCGTAGTTACATACACCGCATAATTTCTATCGTATTCGTTTCGTGTCGTTATCCTAGCTAGTAATTGGTACTAGCGTTTGTCGTAATCATCGCGTTATTTAAATAAGTTTCAATTTGTTCGAAAACCGGTTCGGTAAGTAGGTCACAGCACGTGTGCGCTCGACTGCCCGGCCAGGTTAAGTTAACAAAACTATCAATTAGTACATCTGCACAATAGAATAGTTAATATTAATTCTTTCTTATATTATTTACTTTCTTAATTATTTCGTGTTTCATAAATCGCTAACATGCCCATCGACTTAACGCTCAGGCGACTGGTTTCTAAGCGAGATAGAATATTTTGTCGTATGCAAGCAATATGTGATTCGTTAAAACATATTGATTCGGAAGAATTCAATAAGGAATCCTTCCTCTGTGACGTTAAAACAGTAGATTCAATGCGTGCAGATTTTGAAAGTGTGTTGGATGATATTGTTGATCATGAGCTTAAATTAAATCCTGATTACGTCATCAACTATCAGGCGCTTTCTTCGTTCGAAGACCTATTAGGCCGTGTAAAACGAGCCGAGGAAAAACTACAGGTCCAATCTCGTAGTCAGGTTCAAAGGTCACCTCGATTACCTCCTATCGAAATACCCGAATTTAACGGAGATATTAAAAATTGGCCTTTATTTATAGCTAGTTATCGCAACGCCGTACACAATAATGTTTCTCTGACAGACAGTGAGAGGTTATATTATTTAATAGGAAGGTTGACTGCCAAGGCGCGATCTGTTTGGTGTGTCTCCAACCGCTGACAACTACCCTCTTATTTTTGATTTACTTTGTAAACGGTATGAAGATAAGCGTCAATCAGCGACTTCATACCTAGACCAATTATTTGAATTTAAATCTATTTCGTCAGGAACCCCTAGTAGTTTAGAATCTTTTCTCGATAAATTCGCATCGTCTGTAGCCGCGTTAAAAAACACAAAGGTCAATGACTTATCTGATTTTATTTTGTTGCATATCGCTCTTAAAAAACTTGATCCAGACACTGCGCGTACTTTCGAATCTAATCATCAATTAAGATCGAATAATTCCGAAATTCCATCTTTTTCTGATTTAATAAGTTTTGTTCGCGATCACATAAAGGTATTAGAACGTACGTCATCTCCTGTTGCTCGAGTCGTCAGCAACAGAGGATCCGATCGTAAATCAACAAAATCTACACAGGCTTACGCGAGTACATCTGGTTCTGAGTCCGCCGCGTGTAATCTATGCAATGAGCATCATAATTACATTTATAAATGTAGGGTATTTAATAGTTATAACCCAGATCAACGTTTTAAATTCATTAAGTCTAACAATTTATGTATAAATTGCCTAAGTAGTGGTCATCGTGTTTCTGCGTGTGGGTCAACATCTACATGTAGGAAATGTAATCACAAACATCATACTCTCTTGTGTTTCGGAAGTCAAACCCGCTCCCGTCCCACAGAGGCCGCTCCCAGTGACTCAACCACTGTTCGCGCGGACACTGACGTAGCCCTGTGTTCATTATCCGATAATCATGGTGGGAGTAGCCACATGATTCGACCTCTTACCACGGTACTCATAGCAACCGCACGTATCATTATCGTGGATTCTCGCGGAATTGAACATAGTTTCAGGGCATTATTGGACAGCGCATCTCAAAGTAATTTTATAACTCGCGAGTGTTGTCAACGCTTAGGTTTGAACATAAATAATCGACCTGCCTGTTCTACCGTAAAGGGAATAGGAGGTTCGAGTAAAACAATTCAGGGTTCCGTAAAAATTAAATTTCATTCTCGTTTCGACCGCAACATAAATTATAATATCGAGTCTTTGGTAGTAGATAAAATTACCGAACGTTTGCCAACTGCTACGGTCGACGCCTCTCTTTTGTCTAACTTCAAAAATTTACCGTTGGCAGACGATACGTATTTTTCTCCAGGCCCAATTCAAGTATTGATCGGTGCTTCAATTTTCCCGCATTTACTTTTGTCGAACAAGGTGCCAGGACAAGCGAAACATTTCTCGCCTCTCGCATTGGAAACTGTCCTTGGCTATGTTATTGTAGGTGATGCCCCGGTACGCGTTGACAGCAACACGACCGTTTCATATTGTTGTACCGCTGATCCGTTGGACTCTGCGATCCGAAAGTTCTGGGAATTGGAGGAAGTAGACGTCCCCCCGCTGCTCAGCCCGGATGACAAATTGTGTGAGGAGTTCTACAACCGCACTACCACTCGGGATAGTGACGGACGATACGTGGTTGCTTTGCCTTTCAAGGGTGATGTCGAATCCCTTGGTAACTCGCGTCAAGCAAGTGAACGTCGGTTTTACTGTTTGGAAAGGAAGATGCAAGCTTCTCCACAATTAAAGGTCGCGTATGACGGTGTCATCCGCGAGTATTTAGGAAAGGGCTATATTTCACCTACAAATTCTGATTCTTCAGAAATTTCATATTTTATTCCGCATCATGGTGTGATCCGAGATGATAAGGTCACAACCAAACTTCGTGTCGTTCTCGATGGTAGTTGTAAAACTACCTCCCGCGTTTCTCTAAATGATCTCTTGTATGGTGGGCAAAATCTACAAGGGAATCTTTTTAATATTATTATTGGTTTTCGTTTATTTTCGATCGCTCTTTCCGCAGACATTCGTCAAATGTTTCTCAGCCTTGGAATCCGAGAATCTGATCGGCGTTTCCAACGCATTTTGTATCGCTTTTCCCCGCAAGAACCTTTACAGGTTTATGAATTTAATCGTGTCGTTTTTGGGCTCAAGTCTAGCCCCTTTCATGCGCTGCGAACTATCAAGCAGCTGGCAGAGGACGAGGGTGACTCTTACCCTCAGGCAAAAAATATTGTCGCTGAAGGTTTGTATATGGACGATTTTGTCCATTCCGTTCTCACGGAAGACCAGGGCATTTCCACAGCTTCGGAAATAATAGGTCTCATGAAAGCTGGTCAATTTGAATTAGTTAAATGGACCAGCAACTCCCAAGTCGTCTTGGATTCGATTCCGCCTTCGCATCGCCTGCCAGCTGTCAAAGAATTCGACGAGTCCGACCAACATAAGGTACTGGGCTTGTGTTGGTCGCCGACGTCGGACCACTTCGGCATGAAAGTTATTACCCCCTTTGAAAATTGTACTAAGCGTACAATATTGTCGTGTGTCGCTAAAATATGGGACGTCATGGGATTTGTCGCGCCAGTCGTCCTGTACGCCAAACTGCTGATCAAACAGCTTTGGCTGTGTTATTGTGACTGGGATGATGCCCCACCTGAAAATATAGTAAGACTGTGGACTCGCTTTAAAGAAGAGCTTCCTTTGCTCGGTAATATAAAAATCCCACGTCACGTTAGTATCGTCGCCGATAGTGTGGTCACTATCTTGGCTTTCGCGGATGCCAGTGAGAAGGCATACGGGGGAGTGATTTACTTCCACGTCCAAAATAGCGATGGCAATATAGTTAAGTTGTTAACCGCTAAGTCTAAGGTGTCTCCTAAGAAGGTCGTTTCTCTCGCTCGTCTTGAGCTATGTGCTATTCTTGTGCTAGCTCAACTAATAAAAAATGTCGTAGTCGCTTGTCAAAACCGCATTGGTTTTCGCAATATATTCGCATTTTCGGATTCGACAGTCGCTCTCTGTTGGGTACATTCGTCGCCCCATCGGTGGAACACCTTTGTTGCCAACAGAGTGTCGAAAATACAAAACGACCAAGGTGATACTATTCTTTCGTTTGAAGAGTTAAGCACCGTGCTTACTCAAATCGAGTCCGTTATTAATACTAGACCTCTTTGTAGGACGCTCTCTAGCGACCCTTCGGAACCGCTAGCTTTAACTCCAGCGCACTTTTTGAATCTCACGCCTTTAAAGTACTTGCCTGCGGAGGAAATAGAGGAAAGGACTATTACTGCTAGACACGAGTCGCTAGATAGTTTAGTACAGTCGTTTTGGAAGCGCTGGAGAGGTGGATACCTCCACACGTTGCAATCGCGTCGCAAATGGAACACGCCGGTCGATCCAGTCGCTGTCGGCACGGTCGTGATTCTTATAACCGACAATTCGCCTCCACTGCACTGGCCTTTGGGTGTCGTGGAGGAAGTTTTCCCTGACTCCACCGGAGTCACTCGTATCGCTCGGGTTAAGACAGCGACTGGATCCTACTTGCGTCCCGTCGTGCGTCTTTGCCCGTTGCCTAACCAATAGACACGTCGGTTTATCATTCAAGGTTAGGTAACGTTAGCAATTAGGTATTTTAGTAGTTTGTAGTTTCGCATTTGAAGGCATCCCTTCAAGCCCGGGGGAATGGTTGCGCGGATACATAGACAATTAGTTTGTTGATTGGCACAGGTAATCCCCACCTCTAAATCATTCCCGCACAAAACCTCCGTTGTCGATTCCCAACGATCAATGGCTGGCTACAATTCATCGCGATAACAAGCGCTCTCGAAACATTGATAAAGTTGGTGAAATTGGTGTGATCTTCTCGCTTTCGTCTTCTCCGTGTGATGTGCTACGTGTCAGGAAGCTGTTCCGGGGAATCGAGGTATGTGCAATCCTTCCTTATAAGCGTATTGCTCATTTCCACGTGGTCCATACCAATACGTAATTCCTCCATTTTTTACTTGTGCCAATTGCTAGTTACTCAAATTATTAGCAAAAAACCAGCGCAAACATACTCGTTTCAAGTAATAAGGACTCCCTACTTAATTTCATGAATTTATTAATATCTAATCTATGGGACTCATTGAGCTTGCCGCAAAAAATTGGACTAAAATACTATCTATAAGACAGTTTTATTTTCGACTAGCTTTTTCCCGCGGCTTCGCTCGCGTTAATTTAGAATTTGACAATCAATTTGGGTCGTACTCTGCTTGTATTAATGTATTTCAATCATGATTCGAAAGACACGTGGCACCACTATCATAAAAACGTTATTGTTGTTTTCCTCAGGAACAGAACTGTTTTTGGGATGATAGGTACCCTACGTCCGTTTCTGTACACCTGACAACGTATATGCAAAATTTCAAGATGATCGGTTCAGTGGTTTTGGCGTGAAAAGGTAACAAACAAACTTACTTCCGCATTTATAAGATTCAAAAATCGTTTTTATTTACATTACGTTGACACCGCGCGTTCGTGCAAGTCAGTCTTCACTTGAAACCCAATACACGAACTCTCTTACTACATAGTGTTGTAATAATACCGCTAGCGGGCCAACCGTCATACAATTGTTAGCTCATCGTACCATGTTCATCCAACAAGTATACCCGGAACAAATACAATCATATCTTCTGTAGACTCTGGGTTAACACAATGGTGTAGCGTCACGGGTCGGTAAGCCGACCCTGAGGTCAACCAACCTGTTTCTTTAACGAAGATCTTGTTACGATTACTTAACATATCATCACGGTTGTAATCCCCGATAGGTTAGGCAGAGGTCGACGGTCACGAGCACCAACGTGTATACACTTTTCTAAATTTAAAAGCAATTTTCGCGAGAAACAACGATTGTAACTTGGAGATAGGATTTTTTCATAAAAATATGAGTTCCAAAATACTATATTCGTAACAAAATGAAATTTTAATCATAACAGTAGAAGAAAAACACTTTTAAAAGTTGTTAAGTGTTTACATATTGGTGCTCGTGACTGTACACATTTCGCCAGTTATGTTTACATCCCATGTAATAGGGGGCGAGCCTATTGCCATCAATCGGACACAAATCCTGACTCCGTGACTGCTACTGAGAAATTCCTGATGGAAAACCTAATAACAATTTGCCCGACCCCGGAATCGAACCCGGGACCTCATGCTCAACAGCGGTTGGCTATTGCGACCACTGCACCAACGAGGCAGTTACGATTACATGTTCAGCCTATAAACACCTCTGTCTTATCCTTCGTGGAAAACTAGCGTGATATTATGCACAGCGACCAAATACACGAAACAACGATACGCTCTAAGGCGCGAATTACACAGAAACGGTGTAAGGTGCGGCGCAGGCGTAGAATTTATAAGGAAACGAAAGAACGGCGTGCCTGCGCCGCGCCGCTTGAGTGTAATTTACGACATGTCGCCTAAGTAAGTACATTTTGTATGAAAATGTTTTGAAGCGGCATCATGCCTGCGCCGCGACTTCACCTTACGCCGTTTCTGTGTAATACGCGCCTAAAATGCGAAACACTGACTGATGTGGTGTAGCGTCACATACAAAAAGTACCTACTACAGCGCCATCTATGATAATCAAAATTCTAAATCGCGCAGTTAAAGTTATCCGCGACTTAAGACTATACGGAATAATAAATTGCCATGTTGGATGGCAATGCTGATTCATTGACCATTAACCTTTTGACCGCCATATTTACATATAAGTGACAAGCAAGCGAGTGCTCTGAACGCCAAACGACACAAATATGTGACAAAATGGTAAGTGAAATTGTGACGTGTCGTGGAGAGCACGCGCGTGCGTTTATGCTCTGCAAAAGGCCATTCAAAAGGTTAAGTAGAACAGCCCTCTGGTCACTAGACGACCAACGAAAGACTGGACGGGCCTTCAGACCCCATGGCCCTAATGTTTCAACTTCAAACTGCTCAGTGTTTTTATAACACTTATAAAAAACAGAAAAAAAAACTTGATTATTATTTGTAACAGAAAACCACTCCAACTACATCTAACTGTCAATATTTAACCGCAGTAAGTTACGAAACATAACAATAATGACTAATATTGCTAACATCTAAGTATGCAGAGAAAGTAGCTAGCGCGCGAGTGCGCTAATACAGTAACATTCCCGCGCCTGTACAACGGAACGAGGCATCGTATGGTGCTGTATTGTTTTAATAGTAATTAGGTGAAACTTTTCAACGTGATTCACAGATTAAAAATGTGTGATACAGGGACAAAGGTAAATTAATGTCATCAGACGTGATATCAAAATCCAAAAAAAATAAAGATTTGTGGGGTCAACGACCGCATGTAATGTAAATATTTGAATTATTAAAAACTAGTTTTTGCCTGCGGCTTCGCTCGCTTTAATTTTGAATTTGACAATCAAGTCGGCTTGTACTCTGCTTGTAATAATATAATTCAATCATGATTCGAAAGACACGTGGCGCCATTTATTATTTAAGAACGTTAATTTTGTTTTCCTCGGGAACAGTACTTTTGTTCGGGATGAAAGGTACCCTATGTCCGTTTCTGTACATCTGACAACGTATGTGCAAAATTTCAGGATGATCGGTTCAGTGGTTTAGGCGTGAATAGGTAACAAACAAACAAACAAACTTACTTTCGCATTTGATAAAAATGCATTTGTAAAAGCTAGTAGTTAGTATAAACTAAAGTGAATGAGTCGCAGGCTGACTCACTAGCGAAGTCTTTGTATATTAACATTTTGAAAATAAAATAATGTTTTGCATGAATCAGAGAAAACGTGTGGGATTTTGGTTTTAAAACAAGTTTGTCCTGTTAAGTTAAAATGTCTCGATTTTACAGAATATTTGTGTAGAGTTTCCTGTACTAAAATGTGTTTTTAGAGATAAATTTTACAACTTTTTCCTCATCTACTTTGCCTTTTCTTGGCCGTGTTTGGGTCGGCTCCCTTAGTCGCACTGGCTAAATCACAGTAGCGAAGGATCAATTTTTGTAAGAAGTAAGCGGGAGTACGCACGACGGCCGATCAAGCTATACAAAACCAGTTTTTGCGCATCTCCCATTGTATAGGCAATATATACAAAGTGAGGCCAATTAATACTGGATATGTACAGCTTCATGTGCCGCCGTGTGTACATACAGGGTGTAAACGGACCCTTCACGAAGCCGTCAACCAAGCATTCTGTACATCAAACTAAGTAACATTACGAAAAAATTTTGCTGGGAAACGACTTTTTTTTTTGGGGTGAAAAATCACGTGTTACGGTAGGACTCAATGTATATCACTCAGAACATTGTGCTGATAGATGGATTGAATAGTATGGGGGTCGTGGAGGTGATTAAAGTAAAAATATTACTTTAAAAACATGTGTTTTAAAAAAAACTTGTGAAAAAGTCGGATCTTTGACCCCCAATATCTCCGTAACTAGAAGGTTCCCAGGTATGGTCTAGAACAAAAAAATGATCGCATTGACGGGGAGAATAAGTGCGTTTCGTCTTCGTTAAGGGTCTTTTTACACCCTTTATGTTTAATGTGATTAAATTATTTGTCTATAGAATACTGACTCTGCCATTTTTCAAAGGGAATCCGGTAGGAATCGGGTTGTAGGGAACCTTTGCCACTTCTAAATCATTACCACGAGCCGCGCTTACCAATGGTGACCATCCATTACATACCGAGTTTCCTCCGTGCCTCGGAAAGCACGTTAAGCCGTTGGTCCCGGCTGTCATTTGTAGATCTTTGAAAGTCGTTACAGGCAATGGCCCGAAAGTCTGACAACCAGTTTTACCAAGGGGTATCGTATTACCCAGTGCTAACTGGGTTGTAGAGGTCAGAATTCTGATAGGCAGTCGCTTCATGTAAAATACTGGTATTTATCTGCATCCAGAGACTGGAAGCCGACCCTAACATAGTTGGGAAAAGGCTAGGCAGATGATGATGTACTATACAAGTAACTTTCTTAAAAGAAAACATTTCACATAGGGTGATACAATTTAATGGACGGTCTTATCACTAAAGCGATCATAATTAATAATGCGAGACATAGATATTATAATATAATAATAATAATACAAGCCTGTTACTGTCCCACTGCTGGGCAAAGGCCTCTTCTCATACAGAGAAGGCATGAGCATTGATCACCACGCTTGCTCAAGACGGGTTGGCGATTTCAGACTTATATTAATTATAAGTCCAGGTTTCCTCACGATGTTTTCCTTCACCGATGTCTGTGATGTCCAAGATAAACTAGAAAGTACATATGAATTGAAAAAATCACATTGGTACTTGCCCGGATTTGAACCCACAACCTCATGCATGAGAGGCGAGGCCTTAACCTCTGGGCCATCACGATATTATAATAAACATAGAATTAAATAGGTAGGTATCAGCCTGTACCTCGTAATGGATTAATATTGTTGTAATCTAGTAAAATATAAAAGGACAGTAGGTATTATAGTTTCCGCCAACTTTAGTAATCAGGTATCGTTAAGGTAAACTAGTTTTAAAATTGAAGCAAGGTGAATGAAATCGTTTAAATATATGATACAAACTGAATTCTTTGAGTCAATGACAATATCGACAAAATGACATTGCATTGACTTTATTTGCGTTATACCAAAAAAGGAAGTTTTGAGTACATACAGACCTACCTAATGCGTAAGATTTTCAGAATTCTAGATTGATCTTAAGATAAGGTAAGATAAGATATATTTATTTGCTCAAAACATGTGTACACATACAATAATAAAAGGTGCGTGCAGGATAGCATAAAAGCAAAATTGGTTCAGACCTGTTTGCCACAGACTATCTCGTGCAAATGTTTAGAATACTACAATTGTGATTTTTAATATTATATTATTTCAATCCAAGAGAAGGCAATTTATCAAAAAATACCAAATAGCAAAATTAAACATTACAAAAATCAAAAAAAAATAAAATCATAATTCAATCTAATATGTCTGTAAAATTAGCAATTATTAGAATAAATGTCAAAATGATACATATCAAAAGTAAAAAAATAAAAATCAGAATTAAAAATAATTGGCAAATAATAATAAATGTCTGTGAAAAGTAATTAATAAAATCATAATTGTATCAATAAATATGTACACAGTAAATGGTTCTGACATCTTACGTCAAGAGAGTGAGAGGTCCTGTTCGAACCCGGCCATTACTTTTTGTAATTGTTTTCATGACCACTGCTCTCAAAACGGTTCAGGAAAACATCGCAAGGAAAGCGACATGTCCCAATATTCATAGACCTGTGATATCTGCTAACTCGCAATGGGCCCGCGTGGTGGATTCTCTTCCAAGGAAATGAGGCTTGTGCCTCAGCGGCGAGAACACTGATTAAATAAAGGGTGTAAAAAGACCCTTAACGAAAACGAAAAACACATATTCTGCCCATCATTGGGATCATTTTCTTCTTCTAGACAATACCTGGGAAACTACAGGTTCTGGAGATATTGAAGATCAAAGTTCAATTTTTTTCCAAAAGTTTTTTTTAAATACCACTTTTTAAGATTTTAACTTTACTTTAATTTACTCCATGACCCATTAACTATTCAAAGCATCCATCAGCACTAAGTTTTGAGTGCGTAACATTGAGTTTTACCGTGAAATGTGATTTTTCACACCAAAAAAAAAGTCGTTTCCCAGCAATAATTTTTGCGTAGAGTTACTTAGTTTGATGTACAGAATGCTTAGTTAACGGCTTCGTGAAGGGTCTGTTTACACCCTGTATAAAGATAAAGATGCATTTATATAAACAATATTGTAATATTGTATAAACATGTGTGACACGATACATAGATATGCAAATATGGATGGAAACGAGTTTGCGATTGCTAGTTCAACATGTTTTGCCATTTTCGGCGTATAAAATTGTATATAATACTAAATTGGAAATTATAAATTAAGACATAATTAAATTACATATAGACGAAGTTCAATCTATTAAATTATACTATGCTGGGTAACTTCAAGGCTTTGTATTCTTCTTAGTTTGTCGCTAGAAACTAGTGAGTGCGAGAGACGGTCAGCGTGGGTCTAATAGTTCAAAATTTACCGTTAAGCTGCGCAGAAGACAATTTTACGCATCGTAATGCGCAGAACATCACTCGCAGCTAACTTCAGAACCGTCATGAAGTTTGAACAGAACTAAACGAGCTTAGCATCTCCAGAAGCGTCCATCAATTCTTGTAATGAACCAACGACAGGATACACAGGACACGATATTAAATGCCACATCGTTTGTGGAACAAACTACATAATTATTATAAATCTCCACCTAAACAGGTTTAACTTGTTTACGTATTGTATTGACTACAATTCAGCCATCTTGATATTTTGTTGTGTTACCAAAAAAACCTGCTTGCATCTTTTATAGATCCACAATATAAATAAAACTGGTTTAAAAAAACAGGTGCTGATCGTGACCAATAACTTCTCGTTTAGATTTTTAAATTTTGTTTTTAATTATTTCCGATCGAATCTACTTTAATAGTTTTCAAGATTCTGTCAATATCTTATTTTATTTATTTATTTATAACCAACTTATACTGACAGTTTACACCACACATACAAGTTATTGGTTGAACATAAAAAACCAAGTAAAATTACTGAAAAATTAGAATTAAAAATTAAAATAAAAATAGTAATAATATTATGTAAACAATATGGTATATGTAAAAATAAAAGCAAACAAAACACTTTTTAGTTGACAGAATTAGAGTAAACACAATGAAATTACAATAAAATGAACAAAACTAGTATAATCATAAAACTATATACTTTATACTTTATAACCCCGAGGAGATAGTACTGGGAGTGGCAATGGACCCCAGGTATCGAGAAGCAGTGCTGAGGAGACTCAGTTCAGTACTTGCAAAAATATCCATAGATTCGTCATACATTAAAATGTAATTGATATTGGTAAGGGCCAGAAATAATGGGCTGGTTTTAAGGGTTGTGGTGCTGGTTTGAAGAATTGAAAAAAGAGGACGTTGGCGTGGGCGAAGTGTGTGCCTGATAGGTAGTGGGATGTTAAAGGAGATGTATTGTAATAACGGCGTATTGAAAAGGGAACCACGAATTAGGCGAATGACATATTTAATATAGCAAGATTTCTTCTGACTTCTAAGCTCTGGTATGTCACCATACCTAGTACGAATGGCGTAGGGTACATATATGGGTAAAACCCATATATTTTGAAGTAGAGGTATATATCAAGCTGATTTAAATGATTTTGCACAACCGGCATCTAGATACAATAGTAATACAAATTTTTCTAAGTGCAATATTTACTAGGGGTCTAAAATTGCCGTTTTAGCAGAATCATAATCCTTACCAATATTATAAATGCGAAAGTAAGTTTGTTTGTTACCTTTTCACGCCTAAACCACTAAACCGATTATCCTGAAACTTTACATATACGTTGTCAGGTGTACAGAAACGGACATAGGATACCTTTTATCCCTAAAAAAGTACTGTTCCCGAGGAAAATAACAATAACGTTCTTATGATAATAGATGGCACCACGTGTCTTTCGAATCATGATTGAATTATATTATTACAAGCAGGTATAACCCGAATTGATTGTCAAATTCTAAGTTAACGCGAGCGAAGCCGCAGGCAAAAGCTAGTAGCTAGTAATCCATAGCTGGAGAACTGTAGTCCAGCTACAAGGCATAATAACTGTAAAAGAACTGTAGTTGGGCATCGCAGACGAAACCTCTTCCCACGGTCGAAGCCACTGCTCTACAATTCGTAGATATTGCAAAATAAAAGCAAAACAATGCTATTACATCAGTTAATTGGATAATTTGACAACCAATCTACCAGTTTAACCGGTTTTCTCCATCACAAATGCTTTATCATTATACGTACGAAACATCACGCCTGTAGGTATTTCCAGCAAAGATAGGTAGAACTCTGTCTGTGTGATTTATGTATTTCTCTAGTGGATGAAAGAGTACTGGTGGTCCGTTTAAAAGGGCCCCATGACAGGAGACCAAACAGTATAATATGTAATAAACAGTAGAACATATTCAAAGATGGCGGAAACGAATAGTTCCAAAAATGATCAACACAGGAAAAAATGACACTAGTACTCGAATCAGTATATTAAGCTCCCAACAGATTAGAACGTTTTGATATTGAGATATTCAGATTTAACAAAATATTTTTAATTCTTCTTTTTTTATCTTTGTGCAGTTTAATAAAAAATAGCTGATGCATGTTAATTAAAGCTCTTTAAATGCTCCACATAATGTTCAAAAGCGTTTAACAAAACGCTTTTGAAATTAAGAGAGCCCCAATCAGCCGATCTTCTTTCTTGACAACGCAACCTCGAACTACACACATAAAGTGGTCATACTGTACCGATTTTTGAAATAATAACCCGTAGAAAGATCTTATAGAAAAAGAAATGAAAATTCAATCTAATTTTGTTGTAGATAAAACTAAAGTTTTAATAATTAACTAATTTTGTTGTTTTATTAGCGAGGTCAGAAATGGCCTACATGGCTTCGAGAAAAAAGTAGTACTGCGGTGCCATTTTTTTTTGCTAGACTTGTCGGCGGCACTGCCGTGCCCCCAGATTGTTACGCAAAGTTGACAGAGTAGATAGCGCCACCTAGTTACCTGGTACACAAAGCTAACTGACAACTGATGTTTCATCAGCGCTTTGAAACTTTTCAAGGTTCTCAGGGCTCCACGCTGAGCAGTCGCAACCACACGAACAATGAGCCAATTATAAATGCCATAACAATAACAAGAGTTTTTGAGGACCATCCGTGTGCTTGATGAGATTTCCCAGTGATTTACTTCCATAGATACTTTCGTCATCTACCTAACCCTTATAATCAATGGTTTTTAAAAATCATTCCTTAAAAAATTTGATGGAAAGAGAGGGAGAGGAAGACCAAAGAAGAGATGGATGGATTGTGTGAGGAATGATGTGAAAGAAAAAGGTGTAAATGATAGTAATGGAGAGGAGAATGGAAGAAAACAAGCTTATATACAGGGCAGAAGAGACACCGACGCGAAAACTTCGTATTCAGTACATCACTCTGAGCCCCCTACTTAGAAATAAGATGTACTGATTTACTGAATACGTGGTAACTATTTTCGCGTCGGTGTCCCTATCACTCTGTATAGGTGTGACGTATTTTTTTTGGTTTTCGTATCGTTTCGTAAAGCCTTTTAATTGATACCCACATCATGGAGGTGCATAAAAAATAACTAATCCACCATCCTTGCAAGTCCGCCATATTGGATTTACAATGACGTCACTTAGCTAACCATGCATTATCGTCCAAACTAAACCTATACGCAAAATTTCAGCTCAATCGGTTGGGGATAAAAATAGGAACTTTTGGACGAGTCTATTATGTAGATTACAATATCCAAAGCCTCTTTAGTCATAAACAACTCGTCTTACTCAAGATCTGAGAATTTAACCTCAAACAAAGTCTAAAACAATGGCTTCTGGGAAACGAGTTTCATAACTAATGCAAGCTCCAGTGTCTGGTCTTTCAAAATATTGACATTGACTTCGCACCTGATGATACAACTCCGTACGTCGCGTCACAAGTTCATTCCGTCAACAACAAGGCATAAACGGACCCTTCACGAAGCCGTCAACCAAGCATTCTGGACATCAAACTAAGTATAAGTCCCGTCACTTAAAAAGAACGCTGAGCGACAGTGGAGGGGATAGGTTTGCGCACGTTATACAGTCGCGTCCTAAACTTATATTATAAAACAATAGCTTAGTACTATAATTGTTTCATTGTAGAATCGTAATAGGTACTTTTCTAGCTACTTAGTACTTTGGAAAAGGCTGGAATACAAAAAATTTAGAGAGTTTATTTGAGCGGTCAGCGTTCTTTTTACGTGACGGGACCTATAACTCTACGCAAAAATCGTTGCTGGGTCAAGACTTTTTTTCGGGGTGAAAGACCACTGATTACGTTAGGTGTCAATGTAACGCACTCAAAACATTGTGCTGATGGATGCATTGAATAGGACAGGGGTTGTAAACGGACCCTTCACCAAGCCGTCAACCAAGCATTCTGTATATCAAACTAAGTAACTCTGCGCAAAAATTGTTGCTGGGTCAAGACTTTTTTTCGGGGTGAAAGATCACTGATTACGTTAGGACTCAATGCAACGCACTCAAAACATTGTGTTTTTCGATGTGTTACGGCTAAAAGCCGAAGTAAGGCTACATCTAGTTCTAGCCGGCTGTACTTAGGTGCGGCCGGTAACAGTTTGTTATAATGCAACCAATTTGGATGTAGCGTGTTTGGTCACAGTTATAACCTAATCTAATCCTTTTGGTCGGTGTGTCCTAGCAATAAAAAGGATAGTTACCGGCCGCACTTAGGTATAGCTGGCTAGAACTAGGTGTAACCTAACTTCTGCTTTTAGCCGTAGCAGATGCATTGAATAGGATAGGGGTCATGGTGGTATTTAACGTAAAGTATCTTTTTTTTTAATTGTGAAAAAGTTAGAACTTTGACTTCCAATGTCTCCATCGCCGTACTCCAGAGGTTGTGTTCTTACGTGGCGAGCGATGATTGTTTTTGTGCAATTCAAATGCTTTGGATGTTATGGGTAATATTACCCAAATTGTCTGGAGCTGCTCTTGAAATGAAGAACTAGCATAAATCCAAAGATGACGCCGCAATAAATGTGACTTGCATGGCCCTCTCTGGGGTCGGTTCCTCATGTCTGAGTATGGTGGTCAGCATTAGCGTTGCATCTGGAGCGGATGATCTGCCTCCACCGGTTTCTGTCCAGCGCGTCTCTTACAACCCTGTAGAATTTGAATGCCTTTGAGTCTTTAATTTGGTCGGTCCATCTTGTTGGTGAACGTTTCCGACTACGAACGAATACGTTGTCGGCATAAGGTGGACAAGCGAGTTTTTATTCGGAGCTGGGCCAGGATTGATGCATTGTTGCGTTTCGCCGTCTAAGGTATTCTCAGCATTCGTCTCCAACACCACATCTCGAAATGCATTGCATGGCCCAAACATTATAATATTATGCATGTAACGTCGAAATCAAAATGGAAGAAGAAGACCTATGTGGCAGAATTACCCTTCTCTATTATCTGCGTAACCATATGTTTTGTCTTCATTCGTTGGGTGTCATGTTTTCTAGGAAAATAGGCTTATAATAGCAAAAGAAAATTGTCAAAAACAATCTTTTAAATGCTTGTTTTTAAAGATGTTCTTTTACGCACCGTGGTCTATATTTAAATACGGGGTGTAAACAGACCCTTCACCAAGCCGTCAACCAAGCATTCTGTACATCAAACTAAGTAACTTTACGCAAAAATTTTTGCTGGGAAACGAATTTTTTTTTTGGGGTCAAAAATCACATTTTACGGTAAAACTCAATATAATGCGCTCAAAACTTATTGCTGATGGATGCTTTGAATAGTAAACGGACCATGGAGGTAATTGGAGTAAAGTTAGAACCTTAAAAAGTAGTATTTAAAAAAAAACTTGTGAAAAAATTGGAACTTTGACCCCCAATATCTCCGTAACTAGAAGGTTCCCAGGTATGGTCCAGAACAAAAAAATGATCCTAATGATGGGCAGAATATGTGGTTTTCGTTTTCGTTAAGGGTCTTTTTACACCCTTTATAGGTGTGACGTAATTTTTTTTCGTATCCTTGTCAGCAAACCTTTTTAATTGATAACCATATCATGGGGTTGCAAAAAAATTACTAGTCCGATATCTTTGGGAGTCCGCCATATTGGATTTAGATTGACGTCACTTAGCTAACCATGCATTGTCATCAAAACTAAACGTGTAAGCAACATTTCAGCTCAATCGGTTGGGGGGTAATTGTTTTAAAATTCAGTTGCAAGCGTTGACTAAACAAACATACAAACATTGCAAGTTAAATTAAAGCTTGTAAAAATATCAAAAATGCTTTCACAGTAAACCAACCCATTACTGCGGTATATGACATACCATATACCACAGTTACCTGATATAATCTATTATGTCATGGTCGGTGACAGTTTGTAACTTGTTTTAACTGTCTTTGATAGGTCCATTTACTTTGGTACACATTTTCCCGTAAGAGTTAGGTTATACAAAAACAAGCCATGTGGGATTCGCGCCCGTCGGCAGAAACTAAAAACTGGATGAAATTTATTGCTACCCTATTGATTGGGATAAATAAGAAAGTATAATTTATATAAGAAAATCACGTGCCTAAACCCAGTGGTATAGGATATATAGGGTGTAACAGAAAGGGTTTATTCATATGAAAGGAGGATATGCTGCAGACCATCAAATTGAACCACTTTCTCCTTGCGTTCAATATCTCTCTCTAGGTAATACTATACCCCTTGGTAAGGCTGGTTGTCACTTTCAGACCACTGACTACCTGTAACTACTGTCAAAGATCTACAAATGACAGGCGGGACCGTTCCGAGGTATAGAGGAAACTCGGTATGTAATAGAATGTCACCATGGACGTACCCACGGTGGGGCAGGGTGGGGCGCTTGCCCCACCCTGCTCTCTGACCCGAAGCTAAGAATTTTTAGGCAAAATTAATATAATGACAAAATTAAATATTCATTTGGGTACTTTAACATTTTTCACATTAAAATAAAAACTTGGTTAAGGTCAACAATTACAGAAAACCGTCTTGTCGGCCTCTGTATGATGAGTGTGCATAGAAAGAGGGTTCTGGAAGCACAACATACATTTTAAAACAAAATTTTTGCTAGATTTAGCCAGAACCATCGCAGTTTATTATTGAAATTGTGTAGTGCAGTCATTAAATAAAAAGCATTTTTAATTGCCTACTACTTAGTTTATTTACTTCTGCCCCACCCCTTAAAAAATGCTGGGTACGCCCATGGTTGTCACCCATCCACGGACCAACCTAGGCAAGCGTTATTATGCTAATGTGGCTGTTGATATTAAGCCACGAGCTCATAAATACCTGTCTCTATAAAATGTTATCTGCCTCTTTGTTTTGAGATTAAATGTTGTCGATTCGGAACAGTTGCCACAATTGTGTAGTCGGTTTCGGCTACGAGTGGGCTGTCACTGATATTATCTATTGTTTCACGGTCGGTGACAGTGTTTGTCTGTCTGTAACTGTACTTGATGGCAGTTTGGGTTGCCCTAAATGTGCATGACGATTATTTTGTCATAATACTGCGAGAAGGGATCACATTCTGGTACGGTTGTTAATTCTGAGAGTTTCAGCACAATCTTTTGAGTGCGTTACATTGAGTCCTACCGTAAAACGTGATTTTTCACCACAAAAAAAAAGTCGTTTCCCAGCAATAATTTTTGCTTAGAATTACTTAGTTAGATGTACAGAATGCTTGGTTGACGGATTCGTGTCGGATCCGTTTACACCCTGTATATGTTTTTGAAATTAATACTTTGTGTTTGAGTTTGATCAAGTGGTTTTGATAATCAAATGCCAACCATGATGATTACATAGTGAGTGAATGCGTTATAATCAGAAATTTACATCTAACAGATAGTCAATTAATCACCTTACGCGTTAGAGCCAACAATCGACACCTTTTCTTACAGTAAGCAAAACAAGTAATTAATTCATATTTAATTGCTATGTTTATTAGTTACATAATCGATTTCGCCGACAAATCTCGCAATCAACTTAGCGGACCACTGTTGGTGATAGGCCTCTCTCACAATCACTTAAGATAAACACAAATCTAATGACATACGATTTTAGTAGTTGTTACATCACGCCTGTAATCCCCGAAGGGTTAGGTAGACGCATACCTAATAGTACACCCACATTTTTCCAGTTATGTTTAAGTCTCATGTAAGAGGGGGCGAGCCCGTCCCATGTAATAGGCGGCGAGCCCATTGCCACCAATCGGGTGCGAATCCAGACTCCGTGGCTGCTACTGAAAAAATCTTGATGGAAAGACCCAATAACACTTTGCCCGACCTGGGAATCGACCCTAAATAGCCAATGGTCCTGCCATTGGCTATTTCTGTAGGCAATTTATTCAGAATGCTTGGATGAGCATACGTTCAGACCCTTTCACTGTACCGTCTGAATCTTTTACTCATCCTTTCCTCATCTTTATAATGCATCTTATCTGTCTCTTGTTTAGGCATATTTTCATTTTAACCAACTTCAAAAAAAGGAAGGTTCTTAATTCGAGTGTTTTAAAAAAAAATGTTTGTTACCTCATAACTTCGTCATTTATGAACCGATTTGAAAAATCATTTTTTTTTGTGAGCATATACATATAAGTACCTACTTTCCGATTTGTCCCATAGAAATTTCATCAAAATCGGTTCAGAACTTTGTTTTTTTTTTTCCTTTAATACGTACTTATTCTTCTTGGGCTATGTTCATGACAAGAATTGACATGACAAGAATGTGTGGTATACAACAAAAAAGGGTAAAAAAAAACAAAGTCAAGGCAAAATAGTCAATGAAACAAAACAGTCACCGACTTCCGAAAGTAAAGTTATTTTAGACTTTTTTGAAAGTGGGTTTTTTTTTTTCAAAAAGATTTTTACTTGTTCACAGAACCATTTCATATTCACCGATTAAACTGGGCAAGCCTTTGATGTTTAATTACGAGTGAAATGTACCTGATTTCATCCATTGTTTCACGGCCGGTGACAGTTTTTGTGTGGCCAGTAACTGTACTTGATGACTCGAGTGACTCGCCCTAAATGTGCAGGCATCGTGAATGGGGCCCGGTAGGGAATGTCAATGTTTTGGTCGTTTCATAGTTTGGTTTTTGTTTTAGGAATGAGTGACTAAATTATAACAGCCGCTCGGATCGATCTTTGTGTTAAGCCATGCTTGCTTAGGTTGGTCTGTGGATGGGTGACCGCCCATTACATACCGAATTTCCTCCGTACCTCGGAAAGCACGTTATGCCGTTGGTCCCAGTTGTCATTTTTAGATCTTTGACAGTCGTTAGAGCTAGTCAGTTGCCCGAAAGTCTGACACCAGTCTTACTAAAGGGTATCGTATTACCCAGTACTAACTGGGTCGTGGAGGTCAGATAGGCAGTCGCTCCATATAAAATACTGGTATTCAGCCGCATCCGAACAAAGTTGGGAAAAGGCAAGGCAGATGATGACTAAATTAAACATGTGACACAAATATTGGAGACTCTACGAAGTCGTAACTCTCGTTGAGCCTCCAATTTAGGGTATCTGTGGTATTGACAGATCACCTGGTGTCGTCACGTTGGTACCTATACCTAATGGCAAAGAGATTTAAAACATATAGAGAGGACATTGGGAATATTGTCATACAATAATTTTCATCCTGAATATTTTCGATTTTGACACACGAATGCTACCTGACAAGCAGGCGTATGACACAGATGACACTAGACAGAACGAATTGTCACTAAGTAGTAACAAGTTTTGGATTACGATTTTCTTCGTCATGAGCCGTCTATAGCTCGGAAATATTTAAATGTCTTTGTGTCATATGAATGCGACCTGACAAGCCGACGTATCGCACTGGACTGATCGACTTGTTACTAATTTGTAACAGGTTTTGGAATTGTCAGTTTCTTGGTCTTGTCCCGTCTATAGCTAGTTATATTTGAATGTCTTTGAGTTTGGGCCTCTTTGGTATTGCTAGATCACCTGGTGTCGTCACGTTGGTACCTATGGTAATAAAAAATTTGAAACAAACTTCGACATTCCTAATAACCGCCACCGACGTCTATAATTTCGGTGCAACAAACTCCTAAGAAACACGTTATACTACTTTTTTAAGCTGTGGCATAAAAGCTACAAATCGTAGACCAGTTTTGCTAACATGAGACGAAACTTTAATAAAAGCCTAAAGTATTAGGGCACTGTTAGTATTTTCATTTTTGGCGCGGCTCTTACCGTTTTTAATTCCCGACCAAAAAAGAGGGGTGTATAAGTTTGAAGTGTGTATCTGTGACATCATAGCTCCTGAACGGATGAACCGATTTTGATAAAGTTTTTTTCATTTGAAAGGTGTATTAATTGAGAATGTTCTCAGCTATTTATTAAGAAAATCTGCTCAGACGTTTGAAGATCATCACCTTTTTTCTTGCGGATGAAGAGATATAAAGAACTGCCACGGGTCTGATCGATTCAAAATTTGAAAAACATCGTGAGGAAACCAGCATGCCTGAGAGATATTTCTTGACGGCATGTAAAGCCAAGTCAGAGGCCCATGGGCGGATTAAACACTCTGACACCAGGTTAGGCACTAACCACACGATAAAGAAGACTTAGACATTAATTTAGCTATCTTCTTCTTAGCGTGTCGATGGCAAAAAGTTCAAATGTTATGTTTAGCCCAAAACTCAGCCACGCGAACCCCACTCACTGATGCAGTAAGCAGATCATCAAGTGCGGCCTGGTGTAAATGCAAACTAGCATAAAATTTTTAACATAACCGTGTGATAATACTTCTTTGTTGATAATGAGCCGGTTTCCACCGGTTCACCTTCAACCGACGTCCTCTAAACATCTCCATCAACGAAATATTGAGATGAGATGTTGAATTATTAAATTAATTTAGTATTTGATGTAACGTCTTCGTTGGTCTGATTTTACATAATGTTTGTAATCTTCAAGGTGTAAACGGACTCTTCACGAAGCCTTGACGGATATCTTTGGGAACTTATGTAGTTTTTTTTAATGGCATCTCGCACGTCAACCACTTCTGCGTAACCGGACTAGCCTGTAGGTGCCTTGAATGTAAGGCCACCAGCCAGGGCAAATAAAACTTACAAACTAAGCGACTACACGCTAAGGGCACCCCCTATGGGGTACGAGCCTCAGCTTAGGGCGTCGCTGGGGGAGGACAGCAAAGGGACAGGCTGGATATGACTGAGATTATTTAGGGGCTGATTTAAAACTACTGACTGGCTGGAGCAAGGTTCGGGGAATTATGTGAACCAATAACTAAATAATTTAGATATTCTAAGCATCGAGACAGATTTTATCATGCTCCTCTCGTGTAATGTGTCGTATTTTCCTCAACGCATTTTGTTATATGTACTTATAGTATATACCTAGACGGAGAAACACGTTTAAAATCCTTGACGGGTCAAATCAAGTTATTTTTAGGCCTTATTCTAGAACGATTTCAATTTGATTTTAAACTGGCAAAGATATTTCATATTTATTGACGGAATTTTTCCATTTGGTATCCACCAACCCGCACTGGGCTCGCGTGGTGGGTTACAGCTAGGGAAAACAGATCCGGTTCCAGTTCCATAGTAAGAACCGGTAAATCCCGGTTCTACACTAATAACAACCGAAAATCCCGGTTCTACACTAATAATAACCGAAAATCCCGGTTCTACACTAATAATAACCGGGAAATCCCGGTTTTTACTTCTGAACCGGTACCGGTTTTGCATGCCTAGTTACAGCCCCCCCGCTGCCACAAAGAGGAGACCCGTAGCCCAGCAGTGTGAGGGCATCATACATACAAATTATTCCTAGGCTTTTTTTTTATGGGAATCATCAAATGACCCCTCCCGCTCTGGGCGGAGTGGAAGGGAGTGTCAGACTTTTACTGACTGACTGACTAAAACCCATCCATGTTCCTTCTTTGCCCTTTGTGTTCCAAAGGACCAGGGCTGCGGTAATTATTCCTATGCTTTATTTTTAGACGTCTTCAAGATAACTTTCATAGCGAGATTTGTGAACGAAATTGTTTTAAAACACAGGTACAGACGGCTGAAAAAGGCTCTTGTTAACTGACTTCCAAAGAGGAGGTTATCACTACGTCAGTTGTTTTTTTTACACGACTGCTCAAAAAAGGAGTGTTATTTTTTATTCTTGGCTAATTCAAAAAAAAATTAAAGATGTTCTTATTTAAGATTAGGAAACTATATTTTACTTGTTTTAAGCTTTCACGGTTTACAACTAAACTTATACTGTCACTTACGAGATATCTTCCGTGATTGTTCCGCGATCATGGCGCTTGCAACAGCGTCGAAATATCGGGAGCCCAAAATAATGAACAATCACGGAAGATATCCCGTAAGTGACAGTATAAGTTTATAATATTTTGTTTTTGTCAACAGAAAGTAAAATTAAAAAAAGAATATTATCTAGCTGTTGGCCTAAGTTTAATTCAACTGTTAATTTAGATGTAGTGTGAATGCAGCAGCGCACAATGTTCGCACGACGGCCAATCAAGCTTTACAATACCAGTTTATGCGGCTCTCATTGTATAGGAAATCTATACAAAGCGAGGCCAAGTTATACAGGAAATTTACCTGCCGCCCGGATACGAACTGCTGTGGCCAATCTGGAAATCCCTTAACCGACTACGAGCCCAGGTTGGCCGCTGTAGATATAATCAAAATGGGGTATCATCGACTCATCCCAAACAGATTGCCAGTGTGGAGCCACTCTGCAGGATATGCTCCACATCTTGTCCTGCCCATCCTGCACAACCACTTGCACCTACCAAGATTTAATTGAAGCAAATGTTAGAGCTGCTGTGCAGGTGGCTACATACTGGTCTAACACCATTTGAGTTCATCGACACGAAAAGAAGAAGACAGGAAATGTAGCTTCATCTGCGGCCTTGCATACGTTTCTGTTTCTACAACTAATAACCTTATATCTTCTCCATCTTTCCAGGTCCTAAGCACGACAAGAAGGTGGTCTGCTACATAGCCTCCTGGGCGGTATACCGGCCAGACCCCGGCAAGTTCACCCTGGAAGATCTGGAGCCAGCTCTGTGCACCCACCTGGTGTACTCCTTCGCGGGCTTGAATGAGTCTGCCAATACTATTAAGAGTCTTGGTATGTATGTTTTTTATTATTTGTTAACTTAAACATAACATCAGGCCTGTAATCCCCGAAGGGTTAGGCAGAGGTGTGCTCATTAGTACACCCACATTACGCCATTACTAAAAAAAAAATAAAAAAATAAAATCAGGACTAATGTGACTTTTTCAATTCATAATTATGTACTTTCGAAGTTTATCTTTGACATCACAGACATCGGTGAAGGAAAACATCGTGAGGAAACCTGGACTTATAATTAATATAAGTCTGAAATCGCCAACCTCTCCCAACTTCTCTGTATGAGAAGAGGCCTTTGCCCAGCAGTGGGACAGTAATAGGCTGGTATTATATATTTTTTAATCAGGGCCAAACATTTTGCAAATTTTGATTAGCGCTTGTCTAATACATTTGATTCAAACAGCAATAATAAAAGTAAAAGTAGCAAAAATTATAGAATTACAAAAAAAATACAAATAAAAAACTTAACTATAGTCAAAACTGACTTATAGTCATTCATTCAGTGATTACCTATGAGTACATCATTGCAATGTTTAACTCGTTAACGTAAGGTTTGTCACACACAACAGTTACATTAAAACAAAAAAGTCCCATGTAATAAGGGCGAGCCTATTGCCATCAACCGGGCACAAATCCAGACTCCGCGGCTGCTACTGAGAAATTCCTGATAGAAAAACCTAATAACACTTTGCCCGACCCGGGAATAGAACCCAGGACCTCATGCTCAGCAGTCGTGCTTGCGACCATTAGACCAACCAGGCAGTCAGTTTTTGTTGCACTTATATAATATAATCAGCCTTAACAAGTTGTAAATGTCAAGAACCAAATTAATTTAGTCATACCAGTAGGTACCGGGTGTTCAAGGCTTTTTAAATGTATGTACATGGTTTTATTTTAGATAGATAGATAGATAAATCATTTATTTAATGTACACAAATACATAGTACAACACACAGAAGCACAATTAAATAATACAAATTACACGACCATACACCGTGACTTTTTAGTCGGCTTACAAAGGTGGTCCACTCAATGTGCCCGACATAAAATAATAGACCTAGGCGCGATTTTGTTTTACCTACCGTAATAGGCACAAAAAAAAAAAAAACATTAGAAAAAATTATGAAACATCCTGTTAATGATGTTTACGTGTCAAACGGGAGAACATACCTACCCAGCGCTCGAGTCCAGTAGATTATCGCTCACAACAGGGTGTTTTAACTACGTCATGCGTCATAATATTGAATAATATTTTTAAATTATTAAAATCTCATAGTACCTATTTTTTTTATGAATGCTTAGTATTCATTGGATACATGAAGTGGGCTGCCGTTGTAAGACGACTAAAAAGTCACGGTGTATAACTATGTAAAAACAAGGTGCCAATATACAAAAAGAAAGACATATTTATGAAAGAAGTATAGTAACACCTTGTCATACATTCAACAGATTACCAAGTATGTGGCAGACCTATTATACACCGTGACTTTTTGTCGTTCTACAAAAGGTGGTCCGCTCAATGTATCCAACATCTAATACAATTAATTAAGATAATAGGTACAAAGAAAATTAAATTCGGACCGTGCTCGCAACGGGGTGTTTTAACCGATGATTCCCGATGTCCACCAGCACTGGTGGACAAACTGGAGGTGGACATCGGGAATCGTCGTTTCTAACTACGTCATGCGTCATAATAATGAACAATATTTTTATTTTTAAATTATTCATCATCATCATCTGCTTAGCCGTTTCAACTATATTGGGGTCGGCTTCCAGTCTGACCGGATGCAGCTGAATAACAGTATTTTACATGGAGCGACTGCCTATCTGACCTCCACAACCCAGTACTGGGTAATACGATACCCCTTGGTAAGACTGGTTGTCAGACTTTTTGGGCCGCTGACTATCTAACGACTGTCAAAGATCTACAAATAACACCCGGGACCAAGGGCTTAACGTGCTTTCAAGGGCAGAGAGGAAACTCGGAAAGAAATTATTTTTAAATTATTCAAATCTCATAAATACCTTTAGTGTAATTTTAAATTAATGTTTAGTAGCCATTGGATACATGAAGTGGGCTGCCAACTAAAAAGTCACGGTGTAGTCTGGTCATCCCTTTCAATAATGGTAACAATGATGTTGTTCATAACCGTAGGTCCATCAATGCTGGATGGGTTCAAAATCTTTTTCTTTGAATATCAGCGTTGATACTAGTATTGTCAATGAATAACTACAATAACAAAACCCAATCATTACTAGATAAGATAATTGACGACCGATAAAAAAACGCTTTAAGGAATCACAGGACACCGTTATCCTACATAGGTTAGGCAGAGGTGTACCTAATAGTAAACCCACATTTCGCTAGTTATGTTTAAGTCCCATGTAATAAGGGGCGAGCCTATTGCTATCAACCGGGCACGAATCCACACTCCGTGGTTGCTACTGAGATATTCCTAATGGAAAAACCCAATAGCAATTTGCCCGACCCTGTAATCGAATCCAGGACCTCATGCTAAGCAGACTATGCTATTCTAAATATATCTAGTACCTCTCTCCTAGTAAACCTGACTGTGATATAATTTCTTACCTCTCTTCGCATATTTTATTCACAAATCACTCCTCACTCAGCAGTTATAAAGATGCTAAATACAATTCAATTTCTACATGTTGCGTGAGTTGAATGTCCCTCGCGTGCAATTTGACAAATTACATTCTAATCGTCTTGGTGTGTTGTTGCAACGTCTCCGCTTTCCTTATAACTACGACAGTTATACATTGTAAACAGATTCAATTTAATTTCTTACAATTAATTTTGTGACGATTTCGAAGAGGCCACACTTAAAAGTAAAACATTTTAGTCTCATCTATGTCGTCAATCTCCTGGCTTTGTCCCAATTTATTTGTGGTCAGCGCAGCATGTCTTCCACTCTACTAGTTGAGAGAACTTCCATACTTCTCTATCTTCTGTTTTCTCAGCAGTCAGCTCCTTTCTAGCCATTTCATCCTTTATACAGTTCATCCATTGTTTCTTCGCTGTTCCTCTACTCCTATAGCCATCCATATTTCTACTCAAAACATTCCTCACGACATTTTTCTAATTCAGATTAGATTAGTCCAATCCGTTTTCTGCTAATGCGGGTCAGTCCTTTTGGTGGGAGTCCAGCTCTTTGCCTTGGTTTGTCCAGTCGTTGGTCCTTTTAGCACATTTCTCACTATCCACTCTTCTTTCTTTTGGTGTCTTTCCATTTACTTAGTTTACCAAAACCGGAATCCTTGTTTATGTTGTATATGTGTGCCATCCTCTCCTATAAATGCCGACGTGGGTTGTATAGGGGAGGATGGCACTACTTGTCTCATCTGGCCCTATGTTGACAGACGCATTGGGTCGGATGGGAAAAAAATCAATTATCCGTCGTTGTCCTTTGCTAGATAATTTGCAAACGTTTTTTAACCATTTCCCATACTTTAGGCAGTAACTAATAATTATTTCTAAATTTTCCAGATCCCTGGCAAGACTTAGAAACAGACTACGGCAAGGCTGGCTACAAGCGCCTGGTCAACCTCAAGCAGAAGTACCCACATTTGAAGGTGACCCTGGCCATCGGGGGCTGGAACGAGGGATCCCCTCGGTACTCCAACATGGCCAGCAAGCCGGAGACCAGAGCGGTTTTTATTAAGAGCGTTATGCTGATGCTGAAGTGAGTAAAAATCTTAATACTATTTTAATATTATCTTACTTATATATATCTATGTTATTTCTAAAAGCCGAAGTAAGGTTACACCTAGTACTAGCCGGCTATACCTAGGTGCGGCCGGTAACTATCCTTTTTATTGCTAAGACACACCGACCAAATAGATTAGGTTAGGTTAGGTTAGAAAAGCAAAAGCAACGTAAAAGCGCGCGAGCCGAGCGAGTGCAGCGAGCGGTGCCATGGCAGAGTTGGGCGAGCGTTACACCCAAATTGGTAGCATTATAACAAACTGCTACCGGCCGCACCTATTCAAACCGTGCACCTTCTTGTCGACGTTTTATAAGTGCCTATCTGGGCCTATCTGAAATAAAACATTTTGATTTTGATTTTTGAGAAAAATACGCTTCTTATCTGAAACTGCTCTAAAGGGTCAAGTTTAATGAGTAAAAAAAACTCGATAGGCGCTATAGATAAACAGGTATCTAATGCTTTAAAAATATAAACAAAAAAGCAGTAAAGTCGTTTATTTCAACAATTTTTTTCCGGATTATCTTATCAAAAGTCTCCACACGATGGTCGCCAAAAGATGGACGGCGCCGTCGAGGCCAGCCCAGAAAGAGGTGGCGAGACGAACTGGTTGCATACTGCGAGGGCTGGTTCGAGGAGGCACGGGAAAAGAGCACATGGAAGGAATTGAGGGAGGCCTTTGCCCAGCAGTGGGACAGAGCGGGCTATTAAAAATAATTAAAAAAATCTTATCAATGTTCTGCGTAAACAAAGCGAAATAACGAGAAACAGTCATTTATTTTTAACAAATTATCTTCAATAAAGTTCAATGGCACAAGAGTAATTAGTAATTGTTATCATAAGTAGAATAAATTCAAAACAATAAATTATCACAATTAGTAAAAACACAGTCATTGCTCTGTTGCTGATAAGCCTACCCTAACTCAAGTTTTGACAGAGGTTATTAACGGAAACGGCCCGAAAGTCTGACAACCAGTCTTACTAAGGGGTATCGTATTACCCAGTACTAACTGGGTTGTGGAGGTCAGATAGGCAGTCGCCCCATGTAAAATACTGGTATTCAGCTGCATCCGGTTAAACTGGAAGCCGACTCCAACATAGTTGGGAAAAGGCTAGGCAGATGATGAATACTTTGTCCATCATGGGAATCCAATACTCAAGTACTAGGAATTGGCAAAGGGTGAGCATTTTTGGGGACTGTCTCGTGTAATTTTGACCTTCGAAAAGTGATGATTTTCAGCCTAAGTCGAATAATGACTTTTAGTTTCGATTTTGAGGAGCTCGTGGCTAAATAATAACAGCCGCTCGGATCGATCTTTAGGTTAAGCCGTGCTTGCCTAGGTTGGTCTGTGGATTCTTCCGTGCCTCGGAAAGCACGTTAAACCGTTGGTTCTGGGTGACATTTGTAGATCTTTGACAGTCGTTTGGTAGTTGGCCCAAAAACTCTGACAACCAGTCAGTTACCAAGGGGTATCATATTACCCGGTACTAACTGGGTTGTGGAGGTCAGATAGGTAGTAGCTCCATGTAAAATACTGATATTCAGCTGCATCCGGTTAGAGTGGAAGCCGACCCCAATATAGTTAGGAAAAGGCTAGGCAGATGATGTATACTTTGACCATCATTGATTTTGAGGTGATTATCAAATGACACCACACGTCCGCGCGGTCGGGCGGTGAAGCGGATCTCACGTCGCATTGGCTTGTATGAAATACGTTGATGCCTCACACTCGTACACTTCGAGACTGGGCGGAGGAGGGTTACTTACCGCCTCTCCGCCTGTCGCGCTAACGAATGATGTCATGTAAGAATCACCTTAGGCACCACTCTGAGCATATTGTGCTCTTTGCAATATACTAGCCTGCAGCGTATATTGTGCCACTGCGGTAGACTTCCACTCTTCTCTCTGTGCGGTTTTCTCCGTGTGTGCATTCTGCCCATCCTAACTTACGGTGCTCAAACTTGGTCCCTGACCGAGTTGCGAAAGTCCAAACTCAAGGTTTGCCAAAGGGCGATGGAGCGAAGCGTACATACGCTTCGCTCCATCGCCCTTTATGCTCAGCGACAGAAGAGTGGTATCGCTGATGTGGGCAATAAGACTGCTGGGTTCAAGTCGGATTGGGCGGGCAATGTCTGTAGAATGTATCAGGACCGATGGCCAGAGTCGTCAAGCAGTGGTAGCCAGAACACGGACGTCGTCGCCTAGAACACCCTGGCGTGACGTCTTAGAAGCATTTGTGCATTGGCCGGAGTATCTATTAATTAATTTAAATTACTTTCTCCTTTTTCAGCAACTACAAGTTTGATGGTCTTGATTTGGACTGGGAGTATCCCACTAAGAGAGATGGCAAGCCGTATGATAGAGAAAACTTCGTTCTTCTTGTGAAGGTACCTAAACTCTCCTGGTTATTTTAACCTTTCGTCTGGGGATCCAAATTCCTGTAGGGATTCCCACACTGGTAATATCTGAGGATTACAGAGCCTTATCGTTAAATGGCGCACACACTTGTTCCCTGAAAAAAAGGCTTTCAATTCAGCAGCTTTAATTGCTACCAGCGCGATGGACAGATTCCATCAAATCTGTCACTAAGATCCCTCTGGCAGAATGTGCTCGCCATGCGGCCAATAGAGACCGGTGGAAAAAGATCGTGAAGGCAGCGACCGCAGTTGTGGGAGAACCCCCATGACCACGATCACTCTGTCAAGAGTGAACGGCTAAGAAGAAGAAGAATTGCCATGTCATAGACGGCAATTTCCAAAATCAACTTAACTCAGGCCATCAAAGTCCACTGCCTACTGTCGTTAAATAGGCATAAATCCAACTCCGAAAAGCCACTGAGTCATTTTCCATGAAAAACCCAATAACACTTTGCCTCATCACGTAGTTTCAAGAAGTTTTTAAGCATCTCCATATTTTCATTCCAGGAACTAAGCGAAGCCTTCGATCCCTACGGCTATATCCTCACAGCAGCCCTAGGAGCCGGCAAGACCACCATGGAGACAGCATACGACCTGGCCAAGCTTAGCAGATACTTGGACCTCATCCATATGATGTGCTACGACTACCATGGCACCTGGGACGGAGTGCTGGGGGCCAATGCGCCGCTGAAGGGGGTTAATGAAAATGATACTCTGAGCGTGGTGAGTAGAAGTCATCTCCATAGGTTCCCAAAGTTCCATATTGAATCTTCTCGAATTTCTAAAGATATAGTGTCTCTTAGAGAAGCAAATAAGGATGAATATCCTACAGGTTTGCCAAGATTAGATACTCAAGTAGGACAGCGAAAATCTTTTGCCTTTTGTGTGCCAAATAAACATTTTTTTTCTCTTTGTAACATTTCATGCGAATAGGGTGTATATCGTTTCAAAAGCAGCTCTGACCGGGTACATCCCGTTTGGTGACTTTCCCGATTCGCCAACTAAACAAAAGACGTGCAAAACAAAGGAAAAAAGTGCTGGAGCCGTACTTACAAAAGTTACGTTTACAGTACGCTCTAAGTTCTAGCTCCACAAGAGATCTTCTTGACTATCTAAGCCCATGAATCTCAAATACTTATATTTATACTAGCTTTTGCCCGCGGCTTAGCTCGCGTTAATTTTGAATTTGACAATCAATTCGGGTCGTACTCTGCTTGTAATAATATAATTCAATCATGATTCGAAAGACACGTGGCGCCATCTATTAGCATAAGAACGTTATTGTTGTTTTCCTCGGGAACAGTACTTTTTTTCGGGATGAAAGTTACCCTATATCCGTTTCTGTACACCTAACAACGTGTGTACAAAATTTTAGGATGATCGGTTTAGTGGTTCGGGCGTGAAAAGTAACAAACAAAACTTTCGCCTTTATAATATTAGTGAGGATTAGAAAGGATTCTTACCCTAATACTGTCTTTCTTCCAGGAATGGACAGTGGAATACCTGCTCGCCCACGGCGTGAGTCCCTACAAGATGGTGTTAGGTCTGCCGATGTACGGGCGTACCTTCATCCTGCTCGACCCTTCCACCAGGGTACTGGAGTATGGGACTACCACGGTCGGCAGCACCGGGTTCAAGGGACCTTATACTGGAGAAGCTGGGTTTATGGGGTATAATGAGGTGAGATTAAGTGTTGTCAGTATTTTTTAAGAGGTTTAAATGCTTCTTGTTAAATTGGATGTCCAGGAAACAACATGAGGTTTTTATACAGATTATTCTCGTGTGTATCAATGCTGATACATAGACATACTTTTTGTCAAGGGCTCTGTAGATTACTTGGACTCTCAAACATACCATCTCTGCTGTCACCTTCTAAGGTCTAAGGCCTTTGGAGGTAAGACGAACAGGTCGTAAAGCTCTTCATACTCCTTTGGAAAGGAAGGATCCTCCAACCAGACGTGGTGAGTCTAGTGGACTACTGCCGGCAGTTCATGTCGGGTTCTTATATAATCCCTATAAGTCGCGGATAGTTGTGATTGCGCGATGCAGGATTTCTAGTTTCTAACTTGCGCAATAGATGTCGATTCATTTCTTTTTGTTTAACCAAGCAAACAATGTCTGGAAAAACACTATACTATTTCTAAATGGATTTGTTTTGGATAGTGAAAATTACTCGGAGATGGTTAGTCAGGTCAGCCTCGATCCCTGACTCTGATTCGCCAGAATAAACTTAAAATTAAACCCAATAAGCATTATATTTAATTGCAGATATGCGAGCAAACCATGAACAAATCTTCCCCCTGGGTCTACCACTGGCATGAACAGTCATCCACACCGTACCTCAGAGACGGCGAGAGAGTCATCGCTTACGATGACGGACGATCTATTGCGATTAAAGTCAAGTAAGTTACTTCTGTTAACAATTGATTCCTCCACAGGGTAGGAGATTAAGAGAGAAAAGGAAGAAATCTGGTTGAAGCTAATTTGACTCCTATAATAAACGGGAAACATCGACATGACAAAAAAGAAGAGGAAGGGAGCTGAAGATATGGCCATCCTGCCATCACGAATTCATATTGAATGCGTGGACGCGCAGTTCGGTGGTGCTGGGTACGATGATGACTTATTGTCGGGCCTATGCTGTCCCCCCATACTTAAGTACAAATGCTGTAACCATGATAATATTGTCATACCAAATGATTTGAAAAGAGTAACCATGGTGTTTCTTGCCGGTTCTTCTCCATAGGAAACGACCTACCCGAACCGTGCACCTTTTTGTCGACGTTTTGGAAGTACCCATCTAGGCCCATGTGAAATAAAATATTTTGATTTTGATTTTGACGTGAAACTTCGTGAGGAAGCCTCGCGCGATCCGGCGAAAGCGTCGAAGCGGATACATATGGGCAGTGCGCCACGCGGTGAGCGCTGCTCTCCGTGATGTCGGCCGGTGTACGTGCGTAAGGCATCAACGGATTTCATATTTATTAGCCAATGCGACCTGAGATCCGCTTCACCTTCCGACCGCACGGAGCAGTGGTGTCTTGAGATGAACGCCTTAAAAGATCGAAATCTTAAACAAATCAAAATCAAAATGTTTTATTTCACATAGGCCCAGATGGGCACTTATAAAACGTCGACAAAAAGGTGCATGGTTCGGGTTGATCGTTTCCTATGGAGAAGAACCGGCAAGAAACTCCAAGGTTACTCTTTTCTAATCATTTGGTGTTACAATATTATCATGGTTACTGCATTTGTACTTAAGTATGGGGGGACAGCGTAGGCACCACAATAAGTCGTCAAAGAGTGGACTAGGCTAATCTCATACAGCTATTACAGCGAAAATAATCAGTTGGCCTACCGTGGGACCGGCCCATTTTACGTTTGCCGGATACAATTTTCCTTCCGGGTTACATTTTTTCTTTGATACTGGCCAACCGGGTCTGAATATTGGACCTTCTTACTGATATTCTCTTTCCTTCACAGAATGGCCATCGACAAAGGACTGGGCGGTGTGATGGTGTGGTCCATAGACACAGATGACTTCAAGAGCAAGTGCAACGAGACCGACGCTTATATAGACTTCGTGGAGAGACATAAGAGGATGGTCAATGATCCGGTGGTCAATAAGGCAGTGAGCAATTTGAATATTCCTGATGGTAAGTCATTAACAATATTTTAAAGGAATTATTAGTAGGAAACTTAGAAATTGACTCGGGGATGGGATGGGCTCATGGCTAAATAATTACATACAGCCGCACGGGTCGATCGTCAAAGTTAAGCAGTGCTTGCCTAGATCGGTCCGCGGATGGGTGACCATTCGTTACATACCGAGTGAGAGAAAGCACGTTAAGCCGTTGGTCCCGGCTGTCATTTGTACGTCACGTTTACGTCATTATTTAGTTTAGTTACTTAAGGTTATTTGACTGGTACTCCCTATCTTCTCTTATAATTGTTTGTCCTAAAATCATTATCCATAAAACGTTTGCTGCAAACTTCAGTAACCATAATGTTCAAAATTCGAAATTTGGTTTTACATAATTATCTTTACTTCTAAAACTATTTTGTCATAATATCGAGTACTATAATAATTGAATCTCCTAATTTTGCATGAAGTAAAGTCATATGTCCTAAGTATTGTATTATATTATAATGTGTATTATTACCGCAACGCATGGGTATTCAGCAATTTTACTAAAAAATATCCTAGAAGTGTTGCTAGCTGGCGTAAGGAGCGAAGGCCTCGGGGCTGCGGGACTGTTCGAAAGAGATACCGCGGCCCTGGAACACAAAGGGCAAACAAGGAACATGGATGCGTTTAAGTCAGTACAAGTCTGATACTCCCTCCCACTCCACCCAGAGCGGGAGGAGTTATTTGATGATATCCCATCGTTAAAAAAAAAAAAGCTCTTATGTCACGAAAAGTGTCAAATAGATAAAAAAAAAATGTTAATCGGCTTGTTTATAATACCTGACCGTATCTCGTATATGAACATTAATTTTATTCCGTGGAAGTTATTTTTCTGTGACTTAAATAGAAAAGCTTAATATTCTGTGAATAGTCTTTGCCGGCTTCGTAATTAATTTTCCCTGAAGCAAATTGAAAATTGCAAAAGATAAGCCCTTGGTATTTTATTTTTATTCTTTCAGATTTCTACGAAAACTGAGTTCGCTACATTTCTGGTTTTATTAAATGTCAACGTTTCCTACTCATCTGCCTAGACTTTTCCCAACTGTATTAGGGTCGGCTTCCAGTCTAACCGGATGTAGCTGAATACCAGTATTTTACATGGAGCGACTGCCTATCTGACCTCCACAACCCAGTTAGTACTAGGTAATACGAAACCCCTTGGTAAGACTGGTTGTCAGACTTTTTGGGCCACTGACTACCTAACGACTGTCAAAGATCTACAAATGACACCCGAGACCAACGGATTAACGTGCTTTCCGAGGCACGGAGGAAACTCGGTATGTAATGGGTGGTCATCGACAGACCAATCTAGATAAGCACGGCTTAACCTAAAGATCGATCCGAGCGGCTGTTATTATTTAGCCACGAGCTCCTCCTACGTTTCCTACTAAAGAGACTATTTTATAAAGTTAAATAAGCACATACCAAAGGCAATCAACTAGTATTTTAATTTGAACTGAATCTATAAAGTATTTCCAAAAGTTACAGTGTGGAATTTGGGATCGGCAAGAGGCTCGATCCATACATGCAGACAAATTTTAATGTATTTGGCACATCTCAGCATACTATCTGTCCTTATCGGGTAAAACATTACCCTCCTTTTGGGCTCCGTCGCAGTCGGATAAAAATACGAAAGTAGTTTTCTTGGCCAGTTTGATGATGTTTAGAATTCTTACTGTTTAAGATTGCCGTTACCTTATTTTTTTTTTTAAACTTTGCCCTACAAAAGGAATTTCTCCTCTATCGTAGGTGCTTTTACAAACATTTAAACTCACATACACAAATAGCTAGACCCGGAACAACTACCTGTAGGCCATACAAATATTTGTTCCGTGCGGGAAACGAACCCGCGACACGCAGCGCAGCAGCCAATCGCTCAGCCAATGCGCCAACCGTGCAGTCAATTAGTGGATCCTTGTTGGATACGTATATAACATCACGCCTGCATTTTACAATGATTCGAAGGTTGGCAGAGGTAGTGCACTTACATCCACATTTCGACAGTTTTGTTAAAAATTACTCCGGGCTTTAACTGAGATTAACAACTCACCCGACTAGGGGATCGAACCCAGAGCCCCGCACTCAGCAGTCGCACTTGCTTCTAGACTTACAGGGCAGTTCTAAAACGATTATGCATATGCAAGATCTGGATGCGATGTCCAGCAGGAAATCATGATGATTAAATAGATATTATAATGGGTGTAAAAGTACCCTTAACGAAGCCAAAAGGCACTTGTTCTCCCCATCATTGCGATCTTTTTTTGTTCTGGACCCTGGGAACCTTCAAGTTACGGAGAATGATGTTGGGGCTCAAAGTTTCAACTTTTTCACAAGTTTTTTTTTAAATACATGTGTAATGTAAGATTTTTACTTTAAACACCTCCACGACCCCCGTACTAGTCAATCCAGCCATCAGTACAATGTTTTGAGTATGTTACATTGAGTCCTACCGTAAAACGTGATTTTACAACCCAAAAAAAAAAGTCGTTTTCCAGCATTTTTTTTTGCGTAGAGTTACTTACTTAGTTTAATGTACAGAATGCTTGGTTGACGGCTTCGTCAAAGGTCCGTTTACACCTTATACAGGCTTTTTTTTTTCGGATGGGTTATCATCAAATGACCCCCCCCTCGCTCTGAGCGGAGTGGAGTGGAAGGGAGTGTCAGACTCGTACTAACTAAAACCCATCCATGTTCCTTTTTTGCCCTTTGTGTTCCAGGGCCGCGGTATCTTTTTCGAACAGTCCCGCAGCCCCAGCAAGACCTTATACAGGCTTAGATATATATCATGAGCAAAATATTTAATTCCTCATTATGTCCACAGTATCCGTCATCGGCTCCAAAGGCCCAGCCTACGTGATCCAAGACTCAAAACTCCATCTCCGCTTACCCCAACCGAAATACACGAACTACGCCCTCATGCAGACGATCAACGATGCTCTGATCCTGGCCATCGAAGAAAAACGTATTATGGATGAAGTGAAACGGCTTGAGGGTCACAATGTGGTGAACACGGATGAGGATGACAAGGGAGGAAGTAGTGCGGTCAGGAGTAGTGTGGTTGGTGTAGCTCTCTGTGTGTTGGTGCTTTTGAAATGCTGGTGAGATTTTAGTTCCTATGTGATATTGGGGTGGCACGGAGTATTTTTGGAATGGAGTGCTAGGGTCTAGGGTTGTTGAAGGCGACAATGGTATTGATGTAAAGTATGGTAGAAGTAGGTATCTAGCTACTATACGCGATAGTCTAGCTCTAGGAGTGTGCCTTTAAATTTTTTCAGTATCATTTTTGGTCTATCCAAAGTCAGGACTAGAGAGGTTCCCCAATCACACAAAAAAAATCACTACAATGAAATTAAATAAAAAATACTGCTATGTAGCTGATAACATCAATTATGATGATATATGATGTTATCAGCTACATAGCAGTATGTTTGATTTAATTTAATTGTAGTGTTGTAGTTGTAGTGCATTATTTTCATTCGTCTTCTTCTTAGCGTGTCGATGGCAATCTAAATAGTGTCAGCCCAGAACTGAGCAGTAGTTTGGCGCTTTCAGTAGCGGTATTATTTTCATTGTAGTAGTAATTTCATTTCACCACCCATCCAGACAGCTTTTCGTGACGCTAAGTTTATATCATAAAGATAAGGATTTGTGTGCTCCATTTGTTCAATACTCCGTGTAGATGAAAGTGAAATAAAAGTAAAGATAATGGTCTCAGATAATGTTTTCGGTAAGGAATAAGTATGCTCATTTTAAATTAAGATGGAATTGAAAATATACAGTAATATTTAATTGTATGGTAAACCCCATGATTTCTAAAATCCTGATCAGTAAATCGTCAATCAAATCACATGGTAGCTGTGTGATTGGTGGATCCCAAGGACGCGTCCTAATCACAGCGAATAAAACAATCGTCGCGTTCATTTTCTTCGGCGTACTCGAACGTGTAACTGCACCGACAAAGGGCGCTAAATGAGTGACATTTGAATGCGACGATCGCTTAATTGCACGATTGATCGCTTTGGTTAGGACCCAGCGAAAGTGGAATAAATAATAAATTAAATATTATTTTTAGAGACCGTGAGTGAATTACATTTTTTAAGTTAAAATCAATCAATTTTTAAAACTGCCAGAAGGTTTGATATTAAATAGTTTTTTTGATGTAAATATTTTATTTATAGGAACTTGACATTTTGATAAGTAAGTACTTTAATTATTTTTCTAGATAGGTAATGTACCCTTGTGTGATGTGTTTCTTTTTTTTATAATTTTTTTTGACAATAACGAAATTATGTACCTACTTATGTAAAGTCGGTAAGCGACGTACTTTATCAAAGATTTATGTATTAAATACTCAGTTTTTTATAGCTTTTGTGTTTTTTTTTTACGTTTATAAATAAAATATATTGTGAAAAATATTGTTTTGTATTATTTCAATTGTTTTTATTCCCAAGAAAAGGCATTATTTCTAGACAATCAGCGTGCATCATTATCGATCACTTAAATTCTATAAAATTCGAAAGTAACCTTATAGTCGGTTTTTTTTTCTTTTGTCAACTTATCGGCTTAATTAGGCACACAGCTATAGACCGACCGCTTTAATGAGTCCTCCGTCTTGCCGCATCAAAGGCACATTAAGCGTCCACAATATCCCACAGGTTATTTGCTTTAAAATAACCATAATCCACGTAGGTATTACGTTACTAATTGAACCAATACGTGATCATGCAACCTTCAGAATATTCCATTTAAATTGATACCTTCGCGAGGACTGCGAAAGCGGTCGGTCTATAAAGGGTGTAAAAAGACCCTTAACGAAGCCGAAAGGTACTTGTTCTCCCCGTCATTGCGATCATTTTTTTGTTCTAGACCATACCTGGGAACCTTCTAGTTTCGGAGATATTGGGGGTCAAAGTTCCAACTTTTTCACAAGTTTTTTTTAAAATACATGTTTCTAATGTAAGATTTTTACTTTAAACACCTTCACGACCCTCGTACTATTCAATCCATCCATCAGCACAATGTTTTGAGTACGTTACATTGACTTTTACCGTAAAACGTGAGTTTTCACCCTAAAAAAAAAAGTCGTTTCCCAGCAATATTTTTTGCGTAAAGTTACTTAGTTTGATGTACAGAATGCCTGGTTGACGGCTTGGTGAAGGGTCTGTTTACACCCCGTAGATGTTAGGACTCAGACATTCATTTCCCAAGAATAATTTATATCTCTACATGCGCTAAGCCGCGGGCAAAGGCTTGTGTTAAATGAAACAACGTAGAATAAAGTATTAAATAAATATATTTAATCTAAAATAATTTACAAATCTTCGTAAGGAGATCCACAGCGCACGTTGTAGAAATGGTCACATACCTGTAAACAAAAAACAAAAGTCAGCTGTTTTCGTAATTTTAAAGTAGGATTATATTAGTGACGTTCTAATAGGAGCTCGTGGCTAAATAATAACAGCCGCTCCGATCGCCAGTCTTGCCTAGGTTGGTCTGTGGATGGGTGACCACCCATTGCATACCGCGTTTCTTCCGTGCCTCGGAAAGCACGCTAACCCGTTGGTCCCGACTGTCATTTAAAAAACGAATTTGATGCTGTAACCGTTTTAGGTGTAAAAAAGGCATTTGGAAAGTTTCCAAATACTTTTTTTACATCTAAAATATTGATTATGAAATGCAATAATTAATATCGTAACCTAAATATTCGGTTATAATAATAAATAATATAATAATATAATATTTTAGTTCACTAGTTAGCCATATTTCTTATGGGAATATAGTAATATTGCCAAATTAATCAAAACAGCGAAATATTTGACAGCTATTTGCGACGTTTTCAACTTTCTGTATAAACGCTCTTAAACAAAACTGGGCTGCAATGTGAATATAGCCCAACAGTAAAAAAAGGTTTACTAGGAATGAAATAATGCATACAATGCAATATAATGCAATGCCGTTATCTTTAGACTAATCGAATTTAGTGGACTTAGATTGAAATCCAACGCTGCACACGATTTCACGAAAGTCGAAAAGATGACCGCTCAGTTTTAAGTATTAAATAGCTGAATCAAAAAATACGTGTCTAAAGTGTGATTGGGATTTTCCATCAGGAATTTCTCATTGTGCCCAGTTGATGGCAATAGGCTCACCCCCTATTACATAAGACTTAACATAGCTGGCGATATGTGGGTGTACTATTAGGCACACCTCTGCGTAACCCTTCGGGGATTACAGGCGTGATGTTTATGTATGTATGTTATACTTACTTGGAACTGTTCATTGAAGAGCGTGCCATTCGCACAGAGATCAGTGCTCACCAAATGTTGACGCCAGCAGTAGTGGAATGCCTGGAAAGATACGGAAAAATTAGGCTGGATACACCTACAACTACTGATCGTGGGCTTCCCTTTGACCTCACAATCTCTTCAATGGAAAATCGCAACTATATAACTCAGGGCCGTAGCTAGGAGTTTATTTAGGGGGGAGGGGGTTGATCTCACCATTATGATCATGGGACAAAATGATTTCCAGTAGGGTGCACTTTCAGCTTCCCGAAAAGAGTGTAGGATCGCTGACGCAGCGTTTTGTATTCGTCGTACGCGCTGCGCTCGGCAACTCCAGTTCGCCCGTAACCGCCCATAGCTATAGACGCGCTTTCAACCTAAGTAACTACTCCATTGTAATATTTGTAACTTTAATATCGCTTTTGCCGTTTAGTTGATTGTTTACCTGACACCCAGCCTGCACATCAGCATAATACCCCCTCGGTCTACCATCACAGGTGAAGGTGGTGCGGGGAGCGGTCACAAACACAGGGTGCAGTGGAGGGTTGTGTGGGAGATGCAACACGTGGTAGTAGTCATGCGGCTGTTGGCTGAAGACCGTGGCCAGGGCTGGAAACGAAAGAAAAAAAAAGATTAATAGGTACCTATATTTTTCTATGCTGTCATGGGATATTTACCATGTTTACTGTTTGTTGTGAGCTCCCGATATTTCGGCCCTGGTGCAAGCACCATGATCATGAATCAGTTTATCCGTGTTTTTAGTGTTAATGATAATAGGTATGTTGTGCGTGTTACGTGTAGGGTTCCAATAAATGAGTTCCAATAAGAGAATTTATTAAAGGTTCACAAACATTGGTTTATAAATCATATCCTAAACTAAGACGTGGCAGGGCGATGGTATGTGAGCGACTGGCGAGTCGAACGGGCTCCCGGCCCGGCTATCAAAAGTGCAAATCAGCAATCTCTTCGCTAGGGTCGCTACAGGTATATCTCAGCTGAACTGATCAGCGTACTTGTCCTCTTCATAAGACTAGCAGTACCAGCACTTTAACAGCTCGGTTTCAGACAAGTCAGCATGCATACTTTTAATGAAACTTGAAGGACTTGGCTCACAATTTTATTAAAATATGTTATGCTAAAAAAAAATACGTTATGTAAAAAAAAACTGACGATTTGAGAACTTCATTCTTTTGGAAGTCGGTAAAAAATCTTTAAAGTCGCTGTCAAAGCTTTTGTTCGAAAAAAAAATTGCCGATTACTTTTATATTTTTTGACTGCCTTGTTGATCGAGTGGTCGCAAGCGGGACTGCTGAGCATAAGGTCCTGCGTTCGATTCCCGGGTAGGGCAAAATGCTATTGGGTTTTCCATCAGGAATTTCTCAGTAGCAGCCACGGAGTCTGGATTTGTGCCCGGTTGATGACAATAGGCTCATCCCTATTACATGGGACTTAAACATAACTGATGAAATGTGGGTGTCCTATTAGGTACACCTCTGCCTAACTGTTCTGAGATTACAAGCGTGATGTTATGTTACATATTTTATTAAATCATGACTTGCCCGAAACAAGCATAATTATTAGCAGTTTCTCCTTGGATTCAAGGTAACTAATTCTAAGTTTCAATCCAAATAAATCCTAAGTAGGTAAGTACCTACAACTAATTTAAACCACCACATAAATTATTAATTAAGTAACTGACCCGACAAAATGATTTTTTTCATTTTTCCAATTTTTCTTTCCCTTTAAAGCTCATCAGGTTTTTTTTTAATAAATTCGAAAAAAAAAAAAAAAACCAAATCGGTCCAGACGTTCTCAAGTGATATACTTACTGAAGAAAACATATTTTTTATTTAAATATATCAACCATAAAAAAACATACCCAAAAAAATCACAGCCAAAATCTTGAACATGGCGAGAACAAAATAAGATAAATAACAAATAAATAAATAACCACTATAAAATAAATAAATAATAAGCGCCAGGTCGATGGCCGACTGCGCGCGCGCGGATCACTATACTAAATCAATTGAGGTAATCCGATTTGGAATAAGTAGAGGTACTTATCGATCTAGGGGATTGGTTTATGTGGTAAGAAGCATAACTAACTTAGTAAAAAAACAGACTTTTTGTTGAGCAGCAAAGTTAAAAAGTGAGCGTACATGTAGCCGAGTGCAATTAGACAAAAAATACTCTAAAGGTGGAACGAAGTTAATAGTGGTCGGATTTTCATGGGACTTTTTTTATTGAGTTCCTAGAGGAGTGGAGAAAAAAAAATTTTGACGCTTGTGACTTTTTTTTTTGGTTTTCCTTTATATAAGAGAGATACCGCGGCGCGAACACAAAGGGCAAAGAAGGAATGTGGATGGGTTTAAGTCAGTAAAAGTCTGACACTCCCTCCCACTCCGCCCAGAGCGGGGGGTATTTGATGACTTCCCATTCAAAAAAAAAAAGGGATTTACCAATAAATGAGCAATTATTCCCTGCAATATTACGAGTTTAATTTCTGCCCTTCTGGTTCCAACAGTATCCTTCACCCTGTTCATCTAGGCTCCAGTAAGTGGGCTCTTGAACCCGGCGGAAGAATGGCTGATACAAATGTGACCCTCTAACATAACACCATCCACCATAAGAGTATAACATTTCGCGCACGTGCAGAAGGTCGCTAAGCTGCGCAGACGCACTGACCATAATGTGCAATCAACCTGTTACATATTATAATACGTGTAACTGCCGAGTTAAGATCGATCTGCCAGTAAGATGTGTTGACATTAATTTATACTGTTTAACCTGACTTCAATTCAAATAAAAAATCAGCGATTACTAAATAGGTTTGCTAAGTTTAAGTGGGACTGGGCTGGTCACGTCTGCAGTCTACCCAACGGGCCAAAAAAGTCATGATGTGGAGTCCTGACTTACCAAGAAGCCGCCGCAGCAGGCATCGTAGATGATGGAGAGACGAGTAGGAGAGAACAAACGATCTAGATCGAAAAAGCTGAAGTCATGGATAGAGGCTTTTCAGTAGCGTTGGGATGATGCAGTCTATCATCAGACGAGCAGAGAACGGCGTCACCGTTATATGGTTGAAGTTCCACGGACCCAAACTATGCTGCCACATTTATTGTGCGAACCGCCAGTCTGTGGAATTCACTGCCGTCTTCTCTGTTACCCGATAATTATAATCTGGATCTCTTCAAAGTTCGAGTAAATCGGTTTCTTCTAGGCAAGCGTGCTCTACCCTAGGCTTTATTCAGCTACCCTACCCTAGGCCTCACATCAGGCGAGTTGCGGCCAACCGCAAGCCTATTTAAGGAAAACAAATGCAGACTGACATTAACAAAATAGCTTCCAAATTGAGAAAATGTGAAGCAAACATTTCTGCGATTATTCGACCTGTTTCTAACCTAATTGCTACAATATTTTTTCTACAAAGGTAGAATAGGACCGCTTGACGGATTTTCGGCACACTCCTTGACATAGGGAAAAGGCCTATGTCCCCGAGCAGTGGTAAAGTAGACTTGTTAAACAGCACAAAGTTATGCTTTTGCACGAGCAATCTATGGGTCAGTAGACTGGTTAAACGGCACAAGTTATGCTTTTGCACGAGAAATCTATGGGTTATACACAAAGATATCGCTACATGTCCTGCGCGTTCAATATAATAATGCTTTCAGGATGTTGTTGCGACTGCCCCGGTTCTGTAGCGCATCAGAAATGTTTGCTGAGACCCACACGGATGGCTTTCATGCCATACTACGCAAAAAAAAAACGGCATCGCTGCTGTGCAGAGTGCGGAGTAGTCGCAACTATATCCTGAGAGCTGTGGCGGAGAGCTATACGCCAAATATCAGGTATTTTGTGCGGAGGTTGATTAGGTAGGAAACATGTCTTCCTGCCTGGTCGTCCTTTGTTTTAATGATATTATTTTTATATCAATGTTACTAACACTAGAATATAAGCTATTTGTAATACTAACAAAATATGGATCTCTGTCGTCCGAAATAAAAGTTTTTTTTTTTTGTTTTGATATTCTTCTCCCGGATCTCAAAAAATTAAATACCATAAAAATCGTGCTCTATTTAAAAGCAATAGCCTTTAACGTGTCAAGGCTCTAGGAAGTAATGCATGTAATGTCAAGGTACTCGTAACGGATATGGCAGGTCTCATGTAGTGAAGGAAGATAATAAAAAAATAGAGTAACAAGTATGTACAAATGGCGAAAGAGTTTGCTGCTCATTAGTACATTTTCAATTATTATTTAATGTGAAATAAATGGCTAATTATAATTACTTATTATTATTGTATATACGGGGTGGAAGGGACACCGACGCGAAAACGTACCACGTATTCAGTACATCATTTTGAATCTCGAACCGATGAAAAATTTCTATGTGAGGGGTCACTCTTGCTGCCGGGGCTGCGGGACTGTTCGAAAGAGATACCGTGGCCCTGGAACACAAAGGGCAATGAAGGAACATGGATGGGTTTTAGTCAGTAAGAGTCTGACACTCCCTCCCACTCCGCCCAGAGCGGGAGAAGTCATTTGACGATTTCCCATCCGTAACAAAAAAAAAAAAAAGGGGTCACTCTTGGGCGGAGCTCCGCTGTGTCCTCGTAGCGGCGATTGGCGACGGCGACCTCTCGCGCCCGGCCCTGGTTCAGGCCATGGTCCGGTGCGAGAGGGAATGGGAAGCCGTCACCTCCTTCTGCGAAGCAGTCTTGACAGCGAAGGAGGTGGCGGGACGTGAGAGGGAGAGAACCTCACTTCCCAGCCGCCACGGGGGACGCCCCGGGCGTTGGGGGCCACGTGGTGGCTCCCGGCCACCGTAAGCGATGAAAAATTTACGTGGGGGGGGGTGCTCAAAATGATATACTGAATAGGTATGTGATAACCGTTTTCGCGTCGATGTCCCTTCCACCCTGTATACAGTGTAACATGACGCTCAAACAGTTACAACGAATTCACCACATGATTCTAAACCGATTCAAAGTAGAAATTATTTTTCGGTTCATCTAAAAGCTAAGCAAGATGCTTTGCTTTTTCCCAACTCAGCCCACTGTGGAGGAGTTAAAAAAAAAAGTAAGATACGTTCCTGGGTAATTTTGGGTCGTAGATTTCAAAAATACATACAAAAGAGGGGTTAGTGGGGGGGAAGTACCCTTTTTTTGGTGGGAAATATATATCCCGTCGTCTGTTCTCTCTTGTAAAAAAGTTGGAAAGGTGGAAACTATACTCCCAGTGTTATATATATATTTTCATTTTCATTTTCGTTTCACGCAACCGTAATATAGTCTAGTTTACATAGCTAAAACTCAAATCTGCTTACCTAATTTTTTTTCAGCACTACACAAAAAACTAAAAAATAACGGTCGTTTTCGGCGGCAAAATCACGTCAACTGACTTTGACGTGTGTTTACCATGATATGTAATAATTCTCTGAAAAGTTTTGCCATTAAAAAAGGTTCTCTGAAATGTTAAGATTGCGTAGATAAATATTACATTGCATTTGGTTTATGCATATAAAAATAAAACACGATTTACTTCAATCTGAGATGTGGGAAGTATAGCTCCCAGCGTTTTAATAAGGGTTAAATATAATAATCCGCTGTTTCATTCGCTGTTTCATAAACGCGAGAGTTTGTAAGTTTGTGCTTGTTACTCTTTCACGCAAAAACTATTGCGCGCATTTTATAAAACTGTACAGTAATAGTTTAAGAACAGTCAAAATATACATAATTAAAGTTTATAATATATAAAGATATAGTTTGGAAAAAAAACATGCGTGCGAATTTATTTATTTTTTACTAAAAAAAAACTTCTGTGCAAACCAATCTGTTTGGCCCACTGTACCTATGCAGTAAATAGCCTATTAAAATATTTAAGCGTTGAGAGCATTTAAATTGAGGAGCAATTTAAAAGTCGCGTCGTGATGTTGCTCTCTGTTTCAAGTTCACAATCTGATTATTGAGTAATAATGACTGAATACCAGCTATAATTAAACATAGATAATATTAAATTGAATAAAATTGATCATCGGATATTGTGTGATAGGAAATGAATCGTTCCAACAACACTAGGCGTGTGCCCGATGGATTTCCCATCAACAAAAATATCAACCTTGTAGTAGCGAAGGGTCAATTTTTGTAAGAGGTAAGCCGGAGTACCTACATATCTTTGTGATTATATTATTTGTCTATAGAGTACTGACTGTGACGTTTTTCAAAGGGAAGCCAGTAGGAATCGAGTTGTATGGAACCTTCGCCACTGCAACCTTGCATACTTACTTTCATCCCATACTTAAGTATGAAAAACTACAATAGTGCTAAGTTTCGGTATAAAAATATCTATTTTCCCTCGGTTTTCGGCTGTGCGTTTGCGCATAATTATCGCCAGTTACGTTTAAATCTAATCACAGATAATTCAACTATTTAAATACTCTCGAGTTGATTAACAAACCTAATAAAATAATGGTAAGTTACGCCAATTTCAAAATACAAAAATTCAAATTGGGAACTTTGGAATTCGACCTCGGTGCGCGGTATCGGCGGTCAACATGCTCATTGCTCAGGCGCAAGGCGCCACTCACTCACATACTAGGGTTGGCGAGAATTTAATACGCTTTATAGTGGCGCATGGCTATTTAGACACTTAAGTGACATTGACAAAAGAGCGCTGTTCGTAAATATTTGTGATTTTTCGGTGTAAATTCTATAAAAAAAACAAGATGAGGGCTATCATTTCTGAACTCACCAGGTGGCGCCACTGGCGAGTAAGGTCTTGTTATTAATTCTGTTTTGTACTGTTACCAATAACTTTACAAAGTTTTTTTAATTACATATAACAACATAGTGTAAACTTTAAATACATATTTACAATATTGTCCCTAAAATTAGCAAGCCTGAAACATTTTAAAATCATTCTTCCTCCAAGTGCTAACAAATTAGATCCTAACTTGCTACTTTAGATCTTTAACTCACACACTGACCACAATCGTGAATATTAGTATTTTATACGCGATAAAAATGACTGCAACGCGGCTACCAAGGAGATGACGGCACGAACCTGGGTAGGTCCCGTCAGAACTGGAAGGAGGACGCGCCTTTTTAATGTTAATACTTCCACGACCCCCGTACTATTCAAGGCATCCATCAGCACAATGTTTTGATTGCGTTACATTGAGTCCCACCGTAAAACAATATGATTTTTTTTCACGCCAAAAAAAGTCTTTTCCAGCAATACTTTTGCGCAGAGTTACTTAGTTTGATGTACAGAATGCTTGGTTGACGGCTTCGTGAAGGGTCCGTTTCCAGCCACATCTTCCAAAATCCATATTTTCTTAATTTTTGGTCAGCCCTATATCTATCTGCTCAAACAACGGTCCAGCTTGACGCCTGTCGGTTGAATAGCAGATCTGAGATCACATATCGATACACATAATTATATGCGCTGACGATATATTGTTACAACTGCTTAACATAATCATAGTTATTAATGACTGGTACTTTACTATCTGTAATAGTTATAAAGGATTAGTTAACTATGATGATAGTTCATGATTTGCAATGATTGATCTTGTTAAAAGTTGTCGCAGCAATGCGAATTGTGAATATATGAACTCTATGTATCTATCAGTACACAAGTGGCGCCATCTATTATCATAAGAACTTTATTGGTGTTTTCTTCGGGAACAGTAATTTTTTTCGGGATGAAAGGTGCCCAATATTCGTTGTGTACACCTGACAACGTCTATGCAAAATTTCAGGATGATTGGTTCAGTGGTTTAAGCGTGAGAAGGTAACAAACAAATAAACTTACTTTCGCATTTATAATATTAGTTAGGATTAGGATTATTTATTTCATTACTGATTGCTCAATTTTAAATACTTTATAGGTAACTAGTGTTGTGTGTTTTTATTCTGGATAGGTACCACCTACATCGTCGTCAGGTAATAATATTATAATTCTTGTATCTATACAAAATATTGTAAAACATTTTAAACGAGCAACGATAGATTTCTGTGTGCAGTAGGTTCAATTTTATTTCCGTATTTGACGTTCAAAACTGCCTTTTGATGGCCTAATTGAAATAAATAGATTGACTTTAGCTTTAACTTTGCGAGAAGATATGCATAAAATTGGTTCATCCATTTTTGAGCTACGCCTCTAATACCTACACAGACAAAAGCTTCAAACTCAACTGCAGCGCCTGTTTTTATCAGAAAATCATCGAAACAACGTCAGAAACTCGCCGGTAAAGTCTTTTTAGGATTTTTATATATTTGATTGCCCATCTATGATGATAATGTCTTCTAGCCTTTTTTTTGGGGAGAAAAATCACGTTTTTTGGTAGGACTCAATTTCACGCATTCAAAACATTGTGCTGATGGATGGAGTGAATAGTACGGGGTCATGGAGATGTTTAAAGTAGAGGGCTTCCATTAAAAACATGTATTTAAAAAAAAAAACTTGTGAAATATTTGAACTTAGACCCCCAATATCTCCGTAATTAGAAGGTTCCCAGGTATGGTCTAGAACAAAAAAAATGATCGCAATGGCGGGGAGAACAAGTGGCTTTTGGCTTCGTTAAGGATCTTGTTACACCCTTTATGTATCTGAAGTAGGTGTACAAACATCACCGAACATGATGTTAGGTCTTCTCAGGGGCTGGACGGCCAAGTTGAGTGAGGAGGTAGAAATCCTGTCCCACAACCTCGCGTTTGCCAGTCCATAACTCAAAATTCGCCTATTACCGCTATCATTAGCTTCTAATAGAACCACTTTTAAATGCCAATTAAACCATTCAAATTAGTCCTTACCACTAATCAAATAAACAAGTAATAAAATAAGAAATATTCGGTGTACGAGTGTTGAACCAGCGTGAGGTGACATTGAGACGTCGAGTGGAGGTCGCTGGCTGATCGATTAGGCGTTTGATCTGAATAGTTTAAACGGTTTAGGGGTCCGTAAAGAAGGTGGAAAATTGGTTTAAAAACTGCATAATGCTGAAGAATTAAGCAGGTATTTGCTCTGTAGGTACGGAAATGGCACGTGTAGATATATAAACTTTACGCAAAAATTATTGCTGGGAGACGCCTTTTTTTTTTGGGGTGAAAAATCACCCCAAAAAAATGTATGTTTTTCGGTAGGACTTAATGTAACGCACTCAAAACATTGTGCTGATGGATGGATTGAATAGTACGGAGGTCGTTGAGGTGTTTAAAGTAAAAATCTTAAAAACATGCGCAGGCCTGTGGACGGTGAGTAATGAGTTAGCTCACCGTCCGTCCGTCTTATGACGACAGGCGTGTCGACGGCGCGTTCGTGTTCCACGCGCGCCTCAAAGAGATGTCAGCAACAGGAAGGATCCCGCAAGGGCCGATGCCTGCCGGGGCTGCGGGACTGTTCGAAAGAGATACCGCGGCCCTGTAACACAAAGGGCAAAGAAGGAACATAGATGGGTTTTAGTTAGCACAAGTCTGACGCTCCCTTCCGCTCCGCCCAGAGCGTGAGCAGTAATTTGATGATTACATATCCTAAAAAAAAAAGGAGTAGGAGGACAGTAAAAGTGTGTCACTCCACCCAGAGATGTTATTTGATGATTTCCCATCCAAAAAAAAAAAAGGTTCCAAGGTATGGTCTAAAACAAAAAAAATATCGCAATGACGGGGAGAACAGGGTGTCTTTCGGCTTCGTTAAGGGTCTTGTTAAACCCTTTATATTAGTAAGATGGAAAGGCAGAACCCACCCAAAAATATAGAGCACAAAAAGCATTAACATGACAGGTTTTTAAAACACAGATAAGCCAATAATTGATTAGCGCAATGATTTTGGCGACCGACTATCTATTTGTTGGCCAATGGCTAGGTCAGCCATGTGTCAATAGTTTAGTTTCCATACAATGGCATGTTGTTTATGGGAGGCTATTATTACAGTCGTGACTAGTTCCTTATTCAAATTTAAAGCATTCTTTATCCGATTTCAAAAAAGGAGGTTTTCAATTCAACCCATGTATGTTTGTTTGTACTTAGAAACTAGAAATGTAAATTGTATTTTTTCTTTTATTGGATTGTGTATCTTTTTATAGAGAACAGTGCAAGTTTCATCAATGTTGGGTCAGTAGTTTTCAAGATATACCTAGGTAGATAGACTCCTTACGTAAAAGAAAGAAAAAGTATTAAAAAAAACTGGCTTCAAAACACAATCGATATAAAGAATAACTGAAAAGGGAAAAGTAATAAGTTTTAACTCTTTTAAGTGATGATCATGGGGGTGCATAAAATCACTAGTCGGCCATCTTTGGGAATCCGGCTTAGTGGATTTAGAATGACGTCACTTAACAAACCATGCAATGTCATCGAAACTAAACTTATGAACAATTTCAGCCCAATCAGAACTAATTTGACCTAAACAAGTACTACAAGTGAAATAAAAGCTTGTAAAAACATAATGAAAAATCAAAAATGGCTGACTACCAGTGGGTGTACCTACTTGAGGTACACCCACTCTTGATTTTAGCGTAATGATCTTGGCGACCGACTATCTATTTGCTGACCAATGGCTACGTCAGCTGTGTTAAAAGGTTATAAGTTTCCATACAATGATATGTGGTTTATGGCAGGCAGCAGGCAGGAAGGCTACCATACAGTCGTTGCTTCCTAGTAAGTACTTCTTGGAACTTTGCCTGCTACGTAAGGATGCTGGTGGAGGAACCGCTTCGTGACAATAAGGGGTAGGTACGTTGGAGGCACGCGGAGTTCCTAAACGGGCTTAGCAAGTTATCATCATCTGCCTAGCCTTTTCCCAACTATGTTGGGGTCGGCTTCCAGTCTAACCGGATGCAGCTGAATACCAGTACTTTACATGCCCCGACTGCCTATCTGACCTCCACAACCCAGTTAGTACTGGGTAATACGATACCCCTTGGTAAGACTGGTTGTCAGACTTTCGGGCCACTGATTACCTGTAACGATTGTCAAAGATCTACAAATGACAACCTGGCAGCCTGGACCAACTGCTTAACGTGTTTTCAGAGACACGGTGGAAACTCGGTATGTAGTAGGCGGTCACCCATCCACGGACCAACCTAGGCAAGGGCGGCTTAACCTTAAGATCGACCCGAGTGGCTGTAATTATTTAGCCACGAGCTCCACCGAGGGCTTTAGCAATTGAAAATCGTTTTGTATTTCTAAGACAATAGGATTATCATTGTACACACACGTCTTACCTACGCCGTGAAAATCTACAGTTGATGGGCCGTGAAAATCTACAATCGCCAGTTTTGTATGGATCACTTTGGCGGACTGTTAACACACACGCGCACGGTACATACGGCTCCGTGCCGCACTTACTTAGTGCCATCGTGTCCGTCTATTTTCCATTTCATTTTAAGTGTTGATTTTTAAAGGAAATAAAGAAAAAGTTTTAAGCCAGTTAACAACACAATATAAGAAAGGAGTATAACTTCCTATTGACACCATAACAACACGACTATTTTCTCCAAGCAGTTAGGCATAGGCAGAGGTGTATCTTTGGAATCAAACCGTGGAACTCTTGCTCAGCAGTAGCGCTTTCAACCAACGAGGCAGTGAAGTATAACAACTTAAAGCCTGGGTCCTGGCCTCTGAGGCTCTCGGGTCCCGACTGGAAGGGCTCCTAAGCGCATGCTTGGAGAGAGGCCAGTTCCCGCTTCGTTGGAAGACGGGCAAGCTGGTCCTCATACGGAAGCCAGGGCGCCCTGCGGACTCTCCGTCCGCATACCGGCCCATTGTGTTGCTCGACGAGGTGGGCAAGCTCTTTGAAAGAGTCATTGCAAACCGCCTCGCCGGGCACCTTGCGGGAATGGGGCCGGATCTTGCGGAACACCAGTTTGGTTTCCGCAAGGGGCGCTCGACGGTGGACGCCATCATGCGCGTGCGAGCCCTCACGACGGGGGACGCGGTGTCCCGGGGTGGGGTCGTCTTGGCGGTGTCGCTCGACATCGCCAACGCCTTCAACTCCATGCCCTGGAGCTGCATTAGGGAGGCACTCCGGTATCACCGGGTGCCCACCTACCTCCGTCGTATAGTCGGGGACTACCTGTCTGACAGGTATGTCATCTACCCTGGTCCCAACGGAGAATGGAACCGGCGAGAGATGTCGTGCGGTGTTCCACAGGGGTCGGTTCTAGGGCCGCCCTTGTGGAACATCGGTTACGACTGGGTGCTGCGCGCCGACCTCCCTAGCGGCGTCAGCGTAGTCTGTTACGCTGACGACACGCTGGTACTGGCACAAGGGAGGTCGCACGAGGCGGCGGCCGAACTGATGACACGCGGGGTTGCGATAGTCGTAGAGAGGATCCGGCAATTGGGTCTCGAGGTGGCCCTGCACAAGTCCGAGGCCATGAGCTTTCATGGGCCTCGGAATGCGCCACCGTCGGGATCCACGCTGACGGTAGGAGGGGTTCCCATCGGCGTCGAGTCGACTTTGAAGTACCTAGGACTCGTCCTCGACAGCCGGTGGAACTTCGTTGAGCATTTCCGACGTTTGGCTCCCAAACTGGAACGGGCCGGGGCTGCCTTCAAGCGGCTCTTGCCCAACCTGAGGGGTCCAAACGCCTCCTGCCGTAGGCTCTACGCGGGGGTCGTGCGTTCCATGGCCCTTTACGGGGCCCCGGTGTGGGCGCGTTCAATTAAGCGGCGTGCCGCGCACTACCTGAACGCGCCCCAAAAGGTCGTAGCCGTAAGGCTGATCCGGGGGTACCGCACGATCTCCCGCGAGGCGGCGAGCCTCCTAGCCGGATTGCCGCCATGGGATCTGGAGGCGATAGTCCTCGCGCGCCTGCATGAATGGCGCGCGGGGGCACTACGTCAGGGGGAAACTCCGCTGCCGCGGCAAATCACCGCTCAGCGGACAGACCTCCGACGCGATCTCATGGCGACATGGAGACAGCGACTGTCGCAACCCAGTGCAGGGCACGCCACAATAGTGGCGATAAGTCCCCTCTTTGAGGAGTGGCTAGAGAGGCGCCACGGCGCCCTCACCTTCCGCCTGACGCAGGTCCTCACCGGACACGGTTGTTTCGGGAGGTTCCTGCACCTAATCGGGCGGGAGGAAACGCCCGGGTGCTATCATTGCGAGGATCGTCCGGAGGACACGGTGGCGCACACCGTGGAGGTCTGCCCCGCTTGGGCGGAGCTCCGCCGTGTCCTCGTAACGGCGATAGGCGGCGGCGACCTCTCGCGCCCGGCCCTGGTTCAGGCCATGGTCCGGAGCGAGAGGGAATGGGAAGCCGTCACCTCCTTCTGCGAAGCAGTCATGCTAGCGAAGGAGGTGGCGGGACGTGAGAGGGAGAGAATCTCTCGTCCCAGCCGCCGCGGGCGACGCACCGGGCGTCGGGGGCCACGTGGTGGCTCCCGGCCACCGTAGGCGCGGGCCTGTGGACGGTGAGTAATGGGTTAGCTCACCGTCCGTCCGTCTTATGACGACAGGCCGTGTCGACGGCGCGTTCGTGTTCCACGCGCGCCTCAAAGAGATGTCAGCAACCAGGAAGGGGCCCGCAAGGGCCGATGTCTGCCGGGGCTGCGGGACTGTTCGAAAGAGATACCGTGGCCCTGGAACACAAAGGGCAATGAAGGAACATGGATGGGTTTTAGTCAGTAAGAGTCTGACACTCCCTCCCACTCCACCCAGAGCGGGAGAAGTCATTTGATGATTTCCCATCGGTAAAAAAAAAAAAAAAAAAAGTATAACAACTAAGTAGGTAGACAATCTAATTTACCATCATCGGGCATTCTACTTTAGTCGTAAAAAGTCACATACCATGAAACAAGCCCATATTGCCACATACGACACGTGGCCTCTAGCTGGGGTCATATTTGCAATAAATGGGCGATACGGACAAATAAATTGGATTTGTAATGGTCTGTTTGATTACATTTGTATAATTTAAATCATGATTTTATATACGCATGGTTCGGATTTCGGATTTAACAATAAAGGATAACCACATCTCTTGGTACGGGCATCGCAAACGTACGTGCAATTTTTTCAGAAATAAACCCAAAAAAAAAACACTTTAATATGTTCTCATTAAAACTTTCGTACACACAATAAAAGTATGGGGGTGTAGCATGAGAATATAATGGAAACGGGTTAAATTCCAACTGGAACTTTTTAAACCAATGAAATAAAAAAGTAGAAATACCGTTAAATTGTTCTTAATGCTCATTAACTTATTCCTCGTCCGACAATAAGAACTATTCTGATCTTTTAAATCTTTTATGACCAAGGCACTTTGTGATTGTCCAAGTAAGTTTATAGCTTAAAAGGCTTAGTTTCAGTTGGTAAAAAATACGTGGGATCGATAAACAACGTCAAAATAATGTCATTTGATCCTGACATTTCGTAAATTTGTTATGTTTGGAAAGAGCCGAAAAGCAAAACTGTTGATTATTTTCATAATTAAAATGCTATAAACGTACTTTGTATATAGAAAACAGTAGTTTATAAGACAGTGCTTGTACAAGATACAAAATGAGTAACATTTATATCCAGGAACCGCCTGCATTAGGCAAGGTAAATATGTGTTACGCTTGTATGAATAATATTTTAGTTTTACTCAATTTCATTCCATAGTTATGCTGTGTATAATAGGATAACTGTATTTGTATTAATCTGAACGGTATTTAGTGTTTTATTTCTTTCAAATAATTGTGTGTTTGTTTAAATTTTATACAGGTTATATTTTGTATAATTCTAAATAAAATCACTGATAATACAATCCTAAGCTTGTAAAAAGTTTATCCTTTTATCAAGGTCTGTTACAGTTACTTATTTCCAGATAGCCATAACTAATTCTTAGCTATAAATAAAGTCAGACATAAAATTGCCAGTGATTAACACTTTTTTCAAAAGTCCATTCAGAGAATGTCTTGAGCAGATTCCGTTTTCAAATATTTCACTTACTTTACCTCTCTCTTTGGGGTCGGTCCCCCATGTCTGAGGATCTGGCAGCAGTAGATTTGCATCTGGAGCGGATGATCTGTCTCCACCGGTTTCTGTCCAGCGCGTCTCTTACAGCCGTGTAGAATTTGGATGCCAAGTCTTTAATTTTGTCGGTTCATCTTGTTGGTGAACGACCACGTGAATGTTTGCCTTCAGTTACTTATTTAATACGGCTGTTTTAAATAAGTCAACGGCTCTTCAATTTTCGCACCCTAGATTTCACCAACAAAACAATTTCTTCATCCCTCTTGTTCAGGGGTGTAATGATGTAATCACATTGTGTTCACGTGGTTTGATTTATATATAACTAAACTTATACTGTCACTTACGGGATATCTTCCGTGATTCTTCATTATTTTGAGCTCCCAATATCCCGAAGTTACCCTGGAAGATACCCCGTAAGTGACAGTATAAGTTTAATTGTAAACCGTGAAAGCTTAAAACAGTGTTTCATTTAAATTACATTTAAAACACAGGTGCTATTAAAAACAACAGCAGGAGAAATAGATATTGAACTATGGACAAAGGAGGCTCCCAAGGCTTGCCGCAACTTTATACAGCTGTGCATGGAAGGGTATTACAATGGTGAGCTATGATACATGAAATATTAAGAAAAAGTTCTTAATCAACAATGATGATGATTGATGAAAAAACACATCATGGAAAGTGATCATCATATCGTCATTGTAGTGCGAGAAATCATTAAGTGCAAAAAGCTAGTTTCGAATAATGGCATTTTAAAGTTTTTTTGTTCTTATAAGTTAAAAAAACTGTATTTTACCTTGTTAACCCTTAATTCGACAGTGGGAAGTATACTGGACATCGACCAAGTCATTCCATATATTAAAAATAAACTAATATTGTTAAAAAAAATGCTGCAGATTTTTTCAAAGTCGATGTCCAGTATACTTCCCACTGTCGAATTAAGGGTTAAAAGGTAGATAATGGGTTTAAAAACACTTTGCCATCATTAACTCATTTTGGCTAAAATGTCACTTATTGACTTCTCGCACTAGAACGACGATTTACACATTTTTTATTTATTTATTTATTTATAACACCTTAAACTATCATTACAGGGTTTACCCTAATGCGATAGCTAAGAACTTAAACTAAACCTAAACCATACACTTACAAAAATTAGAAAAGATTAAACTAACAACATTATTAAAATATTACATTATTTAAAAACACAAAAACATAGTATAACATAAAGTCATAAACAAAGTACAAAAATAAAGTTAAAAAATAAAGTTAACATTATTCGATGTTATCAAATATTCATAAGCGAGTCTTTTGCCCTGTACTTGGACAATAAAGTGCTGTTACTATAACCTCATCCTTAAAATCTTGCATAAGTCTAATATTACTTATAATTGTATTATCTTTCAGGAACAATATTCCACAGGGTGATACCAGAGTTCATAGTGCAGGGTGGTGATCCTAATGGTGATGGCACAGGAGGAGAGTCTATCTATGGTGCACCTTTTAAGGTATGTTTCAATGATATACTGCCTTTTCCTCTCCTGCATATACTCTCAGCATGCCACATAGAAAGTCGTGACAACCAGTCATACCAAGGGTTATTGTATTACCTAGTACTAACTGGGTTGTGGAGGTCAGATACTCAGCTGCATCCGGTTAGACTGGAAGCCAACCCCAACATAGTTTGGAATACTCTAGGCAGATGATGATGTCATGATCCTGATAGATGCCCCAAGAGGGCTTTGACTAGTAATGGACCAGTAATAGGCTGGTAAAATATTCTTAATTAACTTTTATTACATTCAGTCTGGCGATCAGTCAGTTTCATAATGTTGACTGTATGCTCTTGTAACAGGATGAGTTCCACTCCCGTCTCCGTTTCAACCGTCGTGGGTTAGTGGCCAGCGCTAATGCTGGTAAAGATGACAACGGCTCACAGTTCTTCTTCACCCTCGCTGCTACTCCGGAGCTGCAGAACAAACATACTATCTTTGGAAAGGTTACAGGTTGGTGTTGTGAAAGGATCTATCTTTGTTTCTTTCTTGATCTAAAATTTTTGTGTTAATATGTGAAGATTCTGATCGATGCCTGTGACTTGTCTGCATGAGAAGAGGGCTTTGGCTAGCAATGGACCAGTAATCGGCTGGTATTATACAGGGTGAGGCCGACAATATGACAATAAATTAAATAGCGTGCGTATCCTCATGATGCTCAAAGTCAAAGTCAAAACGTTTATTGCGAACTAAGTGCACTATGTTGGTATTATGTTATGTTAGTACTAGACTTGATTTGGATTCTGCCTAGCTACAGAGTTCATCGAACTCGTCGTCGCGCTTGCCGTTCGCTACTTGCGTTTTACCACGGTAACGATACATTGCATATGAGGAAAGGAAACAAATCATATTTATTGGATTCCTGTAACGTACCTGAAATAATTTATTGTACTGGTCATCTTAGAATGATATACTGAATTCACCCCATCAGTCTGCGGGGAACTGTCCCTTACACCCTGTCGAATACCCACGTTCCGCTGGTAATGAGAAATCATAAAAAACCCAATTCTAATGGTGCCAGAATATTGCCACCAACCCAGCTCAAATCAAAGCTGAGCGTTTCTTAATGCTACTTTCTCCCCACCAGGAGAAACCATCTACAACGTCCTGAAGCTCTCCGAGGGTCTAATAGGCCCGGACGACAGACCAGACCATCCTCAGAAGATCACCAGTACCACGGTCATCATCAACCCTTTCACTGACATCGTGCCACGGGTGCAGGAGATCTTAGAGGAAGAGAAGCCGAAGAAAAAGAAGAAGGAGCGGCAGGGGGTTAAGTAAGTAGACTAAGGGTCCTTTAAAATATTTTTAACTAGGTTTTGCCCGCGGCTTCTCCTGTGTCATCATCTGCCTAGCCTTTTCCCAACTATGTCAGGGTCGGCTTCCAGTCTTAACCGGATGCAGCTGAATACCAGTATTTTACATGGAGCGACTGCCTATCAGACCTCCACAACCCAGTTAGTACTGGGTAATACGATACCCCTTGGTAAGACTGGTTGTCAGACTTTTTGGGCCACTGACTACCTAACGACTGTCAAAGATCTACAAATGACACCCGGGACCAACGGCTTAACGTGCTTTTCGAGGCACTAATGGGTGGTCACCCATCCACAGACCAACCTAGGCAAGCTCGGCTTAACCTAAAGATCGACCCTAGCGGCTGTTATTATTTAGCAACGAGCTTCTCCTGCGTACTGGTGCAAAATTATCCTACCTGTCTACTAAAAAATATCCTATGTGCCAAGTTACATAACAATCGGCTTCTTCTTATCGTGTCGATGACAATTCAAATTGAGTCATCCCAAAATTGGGCGACGAGTTTGGCACTTTCAGTAGCCTCCATCAGCTCCTGTGATGTGCAAACAACAGGACAGGCAGGACATGATATCAAGTGTCCCATCGTTTGTGGGGCAACACCACATTGATACGATGTACACTATCGGCTGACTGGTATACAGGTTGGATACTTTCAACGGGGCAGTAAGGCGAACTACCTTAGCCGTTGCAGCTACACGAAAATGGTCTTAGGAGACTATTATTTATTTATTTATTTATTTATTAATATAGGTTCACCAACAGCTTGTGTGTACAACATATCAGAATTATACATAGGTTTTAGTCTTAGACTTACACAGTCGCCAATTATAGGTTAACCAGCATTCACAAAAGTAAGTGATAACATAAGAAAGAAAAAAAACAGAAATTTAACGAGTGACTCTAGATAACAAATTTAAAAGTAACCTCCTATTAAGACTATCCATATTTTTTCGTGAAATTTTGATCCCCATTCACAGATTTTCAAAAAACATTTACAGTTATCAAAAAAATGGCCATTTTACACAAATCATGTTTTTGATGCCAATCGATCCTGTTTCTAATACTGAAAAAAAAATCCAAGGGACCAACCCAGGTTGGAGTACTAAAAAAGTCAAAAATTGCCATTTGTTTGAAAATTTTAACCAAACAATTGTTTTTGACGTTAATCGATCGTATTTCTGATCAAAAACTCACTCGAAAAGGTGCCATCTTCTCCTTGGACTGCCGCGACCTCGTCTAGCTAAACCAACATTTTCAAACGACTAATGATAAAACCTTTCTTTGTAGGAACTTCGGCCTCCTATCCTTCGGCGAGGAAGCAGAGGAAGATGAGGGAGAAGCCCAGGAGTACCGCGGCAAGCCCAAGTCCACCCACGACCTGTTACAAGACCCCAAACTCAGCAATAAGACCGCTGCAGGTAACACAGACACTTCACGAAAGTCAGTCAAGCATTCTGTACACCTAACTAAGTAACTCTGCGCAAAAACGGAGAGAACAAGCGCCCTTTCGGCTTCGTTAAGGGTACTTTTACATCCATTATATTAAACTGTAGCTTGCCACTGCTGGGCACACACCCTTTACACACTTATTTCAGCAGCGACTCAAATGAAACCTAATTTTAACTGAAATAAAGATGATTATCTAAAAGCAAATGTATGGTAACAAAGATCACTGTAATTTTGACAGACTTCCGTAAAAGCAACCCAGAAACAACCTTATTGCAATAGAATTAAAGATCACTGTAATTTTGTCATTGTTGGAAAATTATACAAGATGTAAACAGACCCTTCACGAAGTCATTTAACCAAGCATTCTGTACATCAAACTACTCAAAAATGATTGCTGGCAAACGATTTTTTTTTGGAGTGGAAAATCACGTTTTACGGTAAAACTCAATATAACGCACTCAAAACATTGTGCTGGTATATGCATTGAATTGTAAACAGGTCATGGAGTTATTTAAAGTAAAGATATAACCTTAAAAATTTGTATTAAAAAAAAATGTTGGAACTTTGACCTCCAATATTCCGAAGGTTCCCCCTGGTATGGCCTAAAACAAAAAAAATATCACAATGACGGGGAAAACAAATGCCTTTCGGCTTTGGGTATTGTTACACTCATTAGGTAAAATGACTGCGAAATCGATAATGAATCTGTCAACCTCATTTTGCCGTAACGGTCGCGTTCTGCCTCGCTGATAAGCAATTTTGGAAAAAAGTTAATCCCCTACTCCCAATCAAAAGAATTAAAAGTACATAATAAATTGCTGCCCAATCACTACTAGAAATTGTGTATAGAGATTTATATCTACATAGCAAAAACCAGCAGTTTCCATGTAATTTGTTATTTTTTATACAAAATAATAAATAATAATAATAATACCAGCCTGTTACTGTCCCACTGCTGGGCAAAGGCCTCTTCTCATACAGAGAAGGCACGAGCATTGATCACCACGCTTGCTCAAGACGGGTTGGCGATTTCAGACTTATATTAATTATAAGTCCAGGTTTCCTCACGATGTTTTCCTTCACCGATGTCTGTGATGTCCAAGATAAACTTAGAAAGTACATATGAATTGAAAAAGTCACATTGGTACTTGCCCGGATTTGAACCCACAACCTAAAATAATCTTCTTTTCTTCTAGAAATAGAACTAGAAGCAGAACTAGCCGAAAACACAGAACTAACACAAGAACAAAAAGAAGAAAAGTTAAAAGAAACCGCAGCAGCAGTGACCAACATAAGAGACAAACTGAGCTCCAAGAAGAGAGGTAAGAGTCCGGAAGGAGACAACAAGAGGCAGAAGACAGAAGAGAGTCAGCCAGAAGAGAAGGAGAAGTCAGAAGATAGTGACAGCTCGGTGGAAGAGTATTATATTGGGAAGGAGAAGGATGATGCTAGGAAGGTAGAAAAGTGAGTGTTATAGGTTTATTTAATATACAGGGTGTAAACGGACCCTTCACGAAGCCGTCAACCAAGCATTCTGTACATCAAACTAAGTAACTCTACGCAAAAATAATTGCTGGGAAACGACTTTTTTTTTTGGGGTAAAAAATCACGTTTTACGGTAAAACTCAACGTAAGTCTCTCAAAATATTGTGCTGATGGATGCATTGAACAGTAAACGGGTCATGGAGTCAGACAGTAATTCTTTAAGGTATAACCTCAAAAACTAGTATTTAAAAAAAACTTCTGAAAAAGTTGGAACTTTGACCCCCAATATCTCCGTACCAAGAAGGTTCCCAGGTATGGTGCCTTTCGGCTTCGTTAAGGGTCTTTTTACACCCTTTATAGGGTGACTGGTAATTAGTAACCGATACTTAAAACGTGATTTTACTCATGATAACAAACAACTTTCCCAAAGATTTTTATACCTAAAAAATATTTTTTTAATTACTTTCATTCACTTTTATCACAACAGCCGTATGAAACTCGCGCCTTTGACCTATCAGCTGTTAGCCGCGTGACGTCGTTCTGTCTCATTACTATCGTACCGTGCAACAGTGGGTAGGCAAACACCCGCACGGTTCGCAAGCCCGCTTCATAAGTTTTATGCGTTTTATGGTATGGGTGCTACCCAGAAACCAACTAACATGAACTATCTTATAATTACAGAGAAAAGATCCAAAACGAAATAAAGGCACTGCGCAAAGAAATGAAGACTTCTAAAGAAGAGAAGATAAAAGAGCAGAGTCTTAAAGAACAGAGCGCTAAAGAAGAAGAGAAGGACGCTAAGAAGATCGAAGAAGATAACGAACTGTATAAGAAGTACGTTGAAGAACAAGAGAAGTATAGGAAGATGAAGGAGAAATTGCCTAAGAAGGGAGCGGCCAGGTAAATATCAATTTTTGTTATTTTACATTAAGAGCCTTTATGGATGCGGGCTTGAGCCGGTTAGAGAAAGATGAACTTTGTGCCCGTACAATAGAACCGAATATTCCGTGTAGTGTATAGTCGCTGGAATTGAAAGGAACAAAAGACGTCATAGAGGGTAAAAACGACGGAAGAATCGACAAAATGACAGATCAACAAAAGAAATCTGTCATTTTGTCGATTCTTCCGTCGACAAAACCTGTTTCTACGGTGGTCATGATACGCGTGCAGGGATACAAGCTACAATTTCTGGTGGCTGAGAGCACGAGTCCCTAAATATCTCTTCGGAATTCAGGTCTAACTTACCGATGGTTAGGGCTCCAGAGACAACCAACCAACCACCTCGTGATGAGTTCCTACTGCTTTTTGTATGAGCCTTGGAAACTAATAATTTTAAATAATCACCATAAGAAAAGCGGCGCGATCATCCATTAAACTAATCACATTGCATAATAATACTTTCAAATCCTGTCAAATATTAATATTTGATGATTTTGAACCGCGTTGATCAAATTATTGAGTGCAAAAAATGACTTAAGCCTCAAATGTTATTTTATGTGTTGAAGTGAAAAAGTGTTTACATACAAAATCATTTGTCTCACCGGCCACCTAAATTAAGTATTCCCATCAAGACACCAGGATCTTTAACTCAGGACCGTCTTTCAGAAACGGACGCCAAAAGCAGACCAGAAAACTCATCCGGAGAAAACCCTGGGTCAAAAACCTTTACGAAAACAGAGAATACCCAGACAACCATACCGACAGAAACTTCCTCCAAGAGCTTCGCAAAAACTTGAACGTTGAAAAAGTAACTTTACCCGAAGCTATACAAGGATCCTTTCGAGTTGTTTTAAGACTATGTATATGTGTTTTATACGCTGTCATTTTTGTATATATGCACAACGATTGGGTGCATACATATACTGTTATATATACATCTATTATAACTACTTTTCTTAGTTATTTGCTGTATATTACATTTGCTGGGAGCGCTGTTTTGAGACATTTAAAAACTGTATTAGTATATGTTACAATTGGTTACTTATTGTCACCTATATTACATACATTGACTGACACGGTAAGTACAGATACTATATATGCTTGGGCTGTTATAATGATGGTAATACATATGATATTTTTCGACTATAATGTACCAGTCGCATTGGTATCAAATTCACTATCAATAAACGCTGCGATTTTCGCTTCACTGTGCTTAGTTTCAAGATTATCAACACCGTTTGACGCTTTTGTCTTACTCACAATATCAGTAATTTTATTTGTACTAAGTCCTCAACTATTCAAGTCAATATTACACACGAAATTGTTTAATTTAATTTATTTTTTTACTTTAGTTTTGACTGTGGTTTGCTTGTATTCGGTTTCGAATACTTTGTTGTGTTATTTTGTTTTAATAGTTTTTATATTAAGTGGGTATTGTCCTTTTTTCTTCGTTTATTGGCAGAAATATAAGGACAATAAGTATGGGCCTTGGGATGAAGCTGTGATCAATGATTCGGATGATTTAGAAGAGTGTTTGTTAGAGAATTAGCTTTAAATTAATTTTGTGAATTCAAACACTGTTTTAAGCTTTCACGGTTTACAACTAAACTTATACTGTCACTTACGGGATATCTTCCGTGATTGTTCATTATTTTGAGCTCCCGATATTTTGGCGCTGTTGCAAGCGCCATGATCGCGGGTTGACTGGAGAATGCGGGCGATGGAAAATAAATTGTTAAGAGCAGACAAATCTGTCTACCGTCTTTCTTTGTCTTTTGCTACGCGCACTACTGGAACTCTACACAAGTCACGGCAAAACACACTCGCAGTATCACCAGGTTTTGTGGAGATATTACGATGCCGGCTGCTACTTTTGAGCTTACTCAAAACTGGATTCCAAGTACGTAATTTGAAGCCACCCTCTCGATTGAATTTTTTGTGTTTTCCATCCACCCGCATTCTCCAGTCAACCCGCGATCATAGCGCTTGCAACAGTGTCGACATATCGGGAGCTCAAAATAATGAACAATCACGGAAGATATCCCGTAAGTGACAGTATAAGTTTGGTTTTGTGTGAATTGATTTGTATAGTAAATAAGGTCTTACAACATAACATCACGCCTTGTAATTCCAAAAGGGTTAAGGCAGAGGTGTACCTAACAAGTACACCCACATTTTGCTAGTAATCATTTTAGTCCCATGTAATAGCAGGCTAGCCTATTGCCATCAACCGAGCATAAATCCAGACTCATGGGCTGCTACTGAGAAATTCCTGATGGAAAAACCCAATAACACTTTGCCCGGCCCGGGAATCGAACCCAGGACTCCATACTCAGCAGTAGCGCTTGCAACCACTGCGGAATGTGGGTGTACTATTAGATACACCCCTGCGTAACCCTTCGGGGATTACAGGCGTGATCTTATGATGATGACTATTCATGCTGCCGGAAATCAAGTCACAGTACATTAACCAAATAAATACCTACTAACCATCCTGGTTGGTAGATGTCACATATGAAGATATGGGTTCTTTTTGTTAGGTTTTTTTTGTTCTAGGACATGCCGGTTTCCTCACGATGTTTTCTTTCACCGTTTTGAAAGCAGTGGTGATGAAATAAATTACACTAAGTAATGCGCCTGTCTGGGTTCGGACCCAGGACTTACTTACCCGTAAGTCGGGGCCGCCACCACTGGACCACCGCTGCTCTCCTATTCATAATTAAATCTTTGAAAAGAGGACGTTCCTTCTATAGACCCGTATCCCTCATTACTAGAGGGCACGGAGTGAAGGAACCAAGGACGGGCTTGGTGGCACTCACCCTGCCACCAAACAGGCAGAGGGAGGGCCGATAAGGTGCAATTAAATTGACGATGATAAACGTTGACCAATAGATATTGATAGCCTCCAAAAGTTTGTTTTATTTTATACCATCGATCGACGTCGCAAAAAAACAATCTATTTCAAGCGTACAAACTCAAACTCAAAGCATTTATTTCAAATAGACCCATGACAGGCACTTTTGCATAGTCAAAAATAAGCTACCTACAGTCCCGCCACAGGCATAATAACTGTGAATGGACTGTGCTCCACCATAGGAAGCATTATTGCTTCACATTATCCAAAAGAAAACGTTTTTCGTGTTAAAAAAACATGTTTTGTCGATGGGGCCTCGTAAATTCAATTGAGTTGTTTCCGCATTCGTTGCGACCGCTAGTAAAATTATACTTTTGTGATAACTTTTGTGTAAGTCACAAATGAACGCCAAAAATGTATGACTTTTGTATTATTCACGTTAGATATAAATATATATATATATTTTATAATTCAAATATAACTTAGAGTAGTGAGCTGATTAAATATTTATATATATTTTTTTTTAATATTTATATTTATAAATATTTAATCAGCTCACTACCTACTCTAAGTTATTTTTGAATTATAAAAAAAAAAATATTATGCTAAACAATTTTCATGTTGTTTTTACATTACATTTATACATAATATTAACCTTAGAGCTTAAAAGGGGTTAAATAAATAGTGGACGAGACACCGACACTAAAATGGTTACCACGTATTCAGTACATCATTCTGACCCCCCCCCTCACATTTTTTTTCTCGGTAATGAAATACAGCTGTGTCACAACACCGGGAGATTTGGAAAGGAATGAGGGACGCCTTTGCCCAGCAGTGGGACAGAATTAACATCTGCCTAGCCTTTTCCCAACTATGTATGTTGGGGTCGGCTTCCAGTCTAACAGGTTGCAGCTGAATACCAGTATTTTACATGGAGCGACTGCCTATCTGACCTCCACAACCCAGTTAGTACTGGGTAATACGATACCCCTTAGTAAGACTGGTCGTCAGACTTTTTGGGCCACCTGTAACGACTGTCAAAGATGTACAGATGACAGCCGGGACCAACGGTTTTACGTGCTTTCCGAGGCACGGAGGAAACTCGGTATGTAATGAAAAATCAACGAATAGTTTTTATGTGGGGCAGTTCAGAATAATGTACTGGATATGTGGTAACCGTTTCAGCGTCGGAGTCCCTTTCACCCTGTATATCTACAAATAATATGCAACCAATATTGTTTTATTAAACGCAGGCAACTTGTATAAATCGTGGTCATAGAATGTGCGAGTAGGACAGCTGATATTCAATACGGGAGTTTCGTGTTGTCTCCCTTCCGTGTTTCTGTACTACGGTGCTTTTGTATACTATTAGTTAATTTCTTATAAATATACAGTGTATAAGGGACTTTGACGCGCAAACTGGTGTCATGGCTGTAGCATTTTTTGTGTATCAGGTAATTTCTTTTTTTTTAAAGAGAGTGAGTTTAACTCTGATTGGTCTGTACTTTGGTATTTATGGTACCATTGTTTATTTGTATAAATATATATCTCTATAAATAATAAATAAAATTGAAATGTCTGTTTGTAATTTCTAAATAACAGATTTTACTAAATACATATGAAAGTATAATACTTACTTATAACATTTTTTTTATTGTCTTCTGTCTGTCTATTTGTTCCAGCTAGTATTCGAAACGGCTGGACCGATTTTGACAGGACTTTTATTGACAGATAGCTGATGTTATAAGGAGTAACTGGGGCTTAGTAAATTTTATTTTTGAAAAAGGATTAGGGGTCCGTGCAAAAAAAAATGAAACACTTGAAATTGTTAACAATTTCACGTGTACGAAGGTCGTGGGGTACAGCTAGTTAATACAATAAAATATTTAAATAAACAATTATTACTGATATGTATTCCGTTTTATGTAATTTTAGTAGTATAAGAGAACTGAAGGAAAGCCATGGTATGCACAAGACTGTTAACTTTTTGAACGACGAGCATAAACGCGCGCGCGTGCCCTCTACGCCAAACCACAATTTCACCTACCATTTTGTCACATATTTGTGTCAGGTCAAGGGCACACGCTTGCTTGTCACGTATATGTGACAATAGCGTTCAAAAGGTAATAAACGAAGAAAAAAGAAGATGGCCTTTGTTTTGTATGATTAACTATTAGCTATAATGATATTATATGATTTTATAATGTGATAATTATTCCATATAGGGTACCTATTACAAAAATAAATATACTTTTAATTGTAATACATATGAATAAAGTGATTTGTAAAATTAAATTGGTGGTTTTATTTAATCTAAGCTTGTCATTCCTGCTGCGGGACTGTTCGAAAGAGATACCGTGGCCCTAGAATACAAAGGGCAAGGAAGGAACATGGATGGGTTTTAGTCAGTACGAGTCTGACACTCCCTCCCACTCCACCCAGAGCGGGGGGGGGGGGGTATTCGAATGGTTGGGTTACCCAAAAAAAAAAAAGGTTGTCATTCGTCTGTCCACTTTTCTACTGAACATGATCCTTAATTTCTTTTGCTACTTAATTGATAAAACTTTAGAAATCTTGAGAACTTTAAAAAGTTAGAAATAGAGTTTAAAACAGTTCAGCCTATTGGTACACATGTGTACTAAAATTGTTACCGTTTGGCCACAAACTACACGCTCAAGCGCCTTGCGACATAGCTATTGCTTAGTAAACTAATAAAAGAAGTTGTATAGGGCGTGCCACGAGCGTTCCGATCCAGTCCCTTTGCTGTCCTCCATCAGCGACGCCTTTAGCCGAGGTTCGTAACCCACAGGGGGTGCCCTTAGCGTGTAGTCGCTTAGTTTGTATGTTATTTTGCCCTGGCTGGAGGCCTTACACTCAATGCACACAGGATAGTTCGGTTAAGCTGACGACAACCTCCTAGATTGACAAGAGACATGGAATTCTCAAAAAAAAAAAGCTGCGAGACACTGCGACGCGACTTGCGGAGCGAAGGAAGCAAGTGACATGCGCGTTTCGCTCGCAAGCCGCATCGTGCGAGGCTGTGCACGGAACCTTACGCAGCGTCTTACGTGGCTGATCCTGGTCGCGAATGCGAAGCGGCGCCGGCGCGGACTGGCGAGAAAATAGTGGATATACTACCCACTTCTTTTGATATCGACTGTTTGATATGTTCTCGCCACACCACGCCGCTTCGCGTTCGCGTCCAGGATCAGCCACATAAGACGCGGCGTTAAAGAGTGTGGCATAGTTTTTTCTCAGAGGTATAATGTTTTTGATATTGTTCTAGGGAAGATTTCACACTCCAACTGCTGGCTAAGTTCAAGACCAAGCTTCACGCTATCAAGGAGAAGGCTGAGGCAGAGGGCGAGCCGTCTGCAGAGAAGACCGCAGAAGGAGACGATAATGATGAGAATTTGAACTCTGATGATTGGTGAGATTCTTACCTTTGTTATTTACACAATGACTCTGCCTGATCTTATGCTTAGGCATCTATACCGTACCACAAAATAATATGCTAGGGAATATTTAAAGGGCACAGGAGCTAGATTAATAGACCGCATTTTGGCTTTATTATGTAAACATTTTATTAGGTAAGCTCCTTACTACTAACACGTGCTTACGCTATAGGTGACTCGATAGCAGTGATAGCCTAGTGGTGCGACCGTCGGACTACCAATTCATAGGTCTCAAGTTCGAACCCTAGGCACGCACCTCTGATTTTTCGGATTCATGTGCGTAATGTATTATTTTCACTTGTTCCGGTGAAGGAAAACATCGTAAGGAAACGAGCATGCCTGAGAGATATTTCTTGGCATGTAAAGCCAAGTCAGAGGCCCATAGGCGGCATAAAAACTCTGACACCATTTAGGCACTAACCACGAGATAAAGGAAGATTAGGTAAGAAAGGCTTAAAAAGAGGCTATGTTTTAAAAAAAAAGATCATGTTAATGAGACCAAAAAGTTTCTAGAACCTCATTTATTACAGTTCAATTAACTATTCTCCTATTCTCAGTTTTAAAACCAATATCTTTTCATAATCCAGGTTGGGCCACACCCTACGCTTCGAAGAGAAGGGCCCACTGCTAGCGAAGGACGCGTCTACTAAAGGGGACGACTGGTTCGACATCTACGACCCACGGAACCCGATCAACAAGAGGAAGAGAGAGAAATCTGATAAGAAGCAGAAGAAATAAAGGATTTTTGTTAGTACTTACATGTTTTGTTTTTTATTAGATAGTCATCATAACATCGCGCCATGTAATCCCCGAATGGGCTGAGGGACTGTTCGAAAGAGATACCGCGGCCCTGGAACACAAAGGGCTAAGAAGGAACATGGATGGGCTTTAGTCAGTAAAAGTCTGACACTCCCTCCCACTTCACCCAGAGCGGGAGAAGTCATTTGTTGATTTCCCATCCCAAAAAAAAACAAAAATGTAATCCCCGAAGCGTTAGGCAGAAGTGTACCTAACAAGTACACCCACATTTCTTCAGGTATCTTTAAGTCCCATATAATAGGGGACGAGCCTATTGCCATCAACCGGGCATAAATCCGGACCGTGGCTGTAACTGTGAAATTCATGAAGTAAAACCCAATAACACTCACTGTGCCCGACCTGGGAATCCAACTCAGCACTTCATACTCAGCAGTCGCGCTTGCGACCACTAGACGTCAGTTTTAGATAGTATTCATCTTTAATAATCATCTTATCCCATTGCTGGGACAAAGGTATTCTCTTTGTGGGAGCGAGTGGGCTGTAATCCACTACGCGGGTCCAGTGCAGGTTAGTGGAACCATGGATGTCATGACTTCGAATTCGTCTCGTTTCTAAGACGTCTCGGCTTCCTCACCGTTTTGAGAGCAAAACATTTGGTGATGAAATTGATTTCGTATTGGTAAAGGAGATAAGTGGCGGCGAGATGGGCAGACGACATTGTTGCCATCACGGGGATATCCTGGATGAGGCTGGCACTAGAACTTGGAGCTTGGCACAAGTAATGAGAGGCCTATACCTAGCAGTGAATGAAGTCGGGTTGTAGATGATGATGATGACAGATAGATGTCACTAAGTAATGTTCTCCCGAGTTCACTGATGATCGACTTCGACAAATGCTTGCACTGACTGGACAGGTCCACTCAAATCTGTGTGGTTCTTTCTTCAAAAGACCATCTCAGACACTAATCTGCATGGTCCTCATGCGAGTTGACCAATATTATGTCTGGACTTTAAAAGAGACTTTGGAATAGGGTTTTACATTGTATTGGGACAACTACAGTCCAATGCTGGACACCACTGTGACCCAACCACCTTTGTAAGATAGTCGGTCCATCCATAAAAGGGGTGTTCCAGCTTAACCGTGAACTATGAGCCAGCGTCGCAATGAAAAAATAAAGAAAATTGTTTATTTGGCATTAAAAACACATTACAAATTATACAAAATAAAGAAAAAAATAAAACTAATGCCAAAAAGGCCTCAGCTATAAGCATAATGCCAGATGGCAACACAAGGTACGCTGACGCTGATATACAGCTGCAGCCCACATCATCATCATCATTCTCTTGCCCTTATCCCAATTCATTTGCGGTCGGCGCAGCATGTCTTCTTCTTCCATACTTCTCTATTACTCGTCATCTCATCAGACACCTCCATTCTTGCCATATCATTCTTTACACAGTCCATCCATCGTTTCTTTGGTCTTCCTCTACTCATATACCCATCCAAATTCATACTCAAAACTGCAGCCCACTATGACATGCATAAATATGTTTTTCCATTTAATAAGCAATTATATCCTAACATAATTACGTCTCTTGAAGACCCAAAGCCCTTTATTAGACGATAATTCTCCAAAGAGGTCGACGACTCCTCACTACCCGCCTCCTTCGTGTCAATACCTTTTTAAATTCGGCTCTTCATGAAAAAAAAATGCTACAGTTAAATTTTACGGCTCGTTAAGTTTAATCGTCTTGTTACGGACATAGGTTATATCTTTGGTAGTTTATTATCTGTGGTAAGATCGGACAATGGTCAGTTGGGTGGATGGTGATTTGTCTTTGCGGGGCGGAAAATTGGAATTTTGAGGAGTTGTGAGTAGCCCCAGAGGAGCTCGTGGCTAAATAATAACGATAATATAATAATATAATAGCTGTTGGTCCCGGGTGCCATTTGTAGATCTTTGACATTCGTTAGGTAGTCAGTGGCCCAAAAAGTCTGACAACCAGTCTTACCAAGGGGTATTACCCAGTCTAACTGGGTTGTGGAGGTCAGATAGGCATCCGGTTAAGACTGGAAACCGACCCTAATATAGTTGGGAAAAGATGGCCCAAAGATTTATAGGCATAGGTATGTTTCTTCTTCTCTTTTTATCGTTTCGTTTATTATACTTTTTGGACCCAGTAAGCGGCTACCTTTTTTTTAAGCCTTGCCCCACACTTGGAATTTTTCCTTTATCGTGGGTGTGTTTACAAACATTTAAAGACACATGCACAAACAGCCAGACTCGGAACAACCACCTATAGGCCATACAAATATTACACAGACACGCAGCGCAGCGCAGCAGGCAATCGCTCAGCCATGCCGACATATACGTACTCATTACACGTAGCGGCGTTTCTTCAGATCATCAAGAGTGCAGGTATACGTGGGACATAGTCTGAGCATGTTTTAAAGAACTCATAAGAAAAGTAGTTATTTTGAACAAAGTTCCCTCATAATCATGGTGTCAGTCGCCCGGATTTGACCAGACATAAGTATGTGACATACGCCAAACGACATAAGTATGTGACATTATTTTGCCAACCGATTTTGTTTTACCGATTGTTTGTGAATGTGTGAACACTGTAGGCTTTGTAGATTTCCAGCTGCTTGTTAACTTTGAACTTTTTTTTACATCATTTGTAGTAAACAACGACTTATTGTCGGGCCTACGCTGTCCCCCCACACTTAAGTATAAATGCTGTAACCATGATTATATTGTATAACCAAATGATTTGAAAACAGTAACCATGGAGTTTCTTGCCGGTTCTTCTCCATAGGAAACGACCAACCCGAACCGTGCACCTTTTTGTCGACGTTTTATAAGTGCCCATCTGGGCCTAGGGCCTAAGTGAAATAAAATATTTTGATTTTGACAAAATGGTAGGTGAAATTGTGGATTCTCGTGAACATGCGCGTGCGTTTATGCTCTGGCTTTCTTTTGAAACCTTTTGGTTAATTCGATCGGATCAAATTGGTCAAATTGCTAGGCAAATTACACCGTATATTCAGCTACTGGTACAATGTACGGTGTCTGCCTACTCAAAGAAACACATAACTTAAAGATACGCATTTAAAAACACCTCGCAAATTACCTATTTCCTGATCGCAAGCCTGATAAGGAAAACATCGTTCTCTCATAAGAATATACAATTATACAAGTTATAAGTCAATGACCTAAGATTTTATTACCATTTGTACTTCACGCCTTTGTTCTGAATGGCATAAGCAGATGCTGTGCCGTTATCTGATTATGATTGTTACTGTGAAACGTACATCTTTTACAACGTGTAGTTTTGACGCGCAAACTGTTCGGTACCATAAATTTTGCATAATGATTTTGCATGAGATTGATGGCTTTAGAATTGCAAGTTCAAGTAGACATTTTTCTCTATACTGATACTGATTCTGCTAGCCTGCGTCATCCCACTGCTGGGCAAAGGCCTCTCCCCATGACTTCCAGTTGTTTCGATTCAGGGCTAATTTGGGCCACGGGTCGTTGGTTCTGTCCAGCTCGTCCCGCCATCTTCTACGAGGTCGGCCGCTACGCCTTCTGGCTGTGTCTTCTTCTTCTTCTCTATGGTTATTAAAAAAACTAAGCTACTGGTATGTCCTACAGTAATAAATTCGACGACATGTGACATCCGCCAACTCGTACTGGCTTTTTTTTACACAATTTTTGCAGACGCGCGGGCGAAGAGCTAGTCCTCTATAAAATAAAAAAGGGGTTATCTCCGGAACCAATGAACGAATTCTAAAAATTCTTTCACTGGCAGAAAGTTACATTATTCGTGGGTGCTACAGGCTATACATTTTATTTATATACTAACCGAGTTTTCATATTTTTTGCGGACGACGCGAAGTGCTACTCCTCTATAGGTAATATGCTATTTTTCTTTTTCGTCTCTGCGGATGATGTGCTAATATCTTCTAGTAGGTGTTTATTTTGAAAGTCTTAACAAAGGTCCTCATTTATTTCGCAGCTAATTGAGATGATTTTCTTAAAAAGTGCAGAACAGCGGTCATTGACTGTAGGAAGTCCTGGCTATCTTCCAAGTGATCAGCGGTCAGAGTGTACAAGCCACTGAGGTAGAATAGTGATGGAATGTATTTATCGACAAATTAACACAACATTTAGTTTCGATAAACTTGAATCTGGTATAGACCTAGGTACATCCTGCAATGACAGTCGAGAGTAGGTACGAAACCGTTTGGTGGGTTTCAGACGAGACAGTAATCAATTGAGTTGATTGATAGAAAAATTCAAACACTGGCTCACACTCAGAATCGTCACTGCGTTAAATTAAAACAGTTAATAATCTAAATATTCAGGGGAAAACCATAAAAGCTTCGTGAGAACACGATTTCCTCAGAAGACATTGCGTCAGATGAAAGATGTGAATAGTGGAGGAACAAACATAACCCACCCCTGCTCATTTCATCAATCCAGCAGAATCGATTCCTCTTACACAGGAACTGCAGTGGCCAATCTGGAAATCTCTTAAACGTTTGCAGGCCCAGGTTTGCCGCTGTAGAAATAATCTATCCAAATAGGGTATTATTGACCCGTCCCAAATACAATGCCAGTGTGGAGCCCCTCTACAGGATATGCCCCACCTCATTTCATGCCCATCCTGCATAGCTACTTGCACCTTCCAGTATTTAAACGAAGCCAACGAAAGAGCTGTACAGGTATATACTGGTCGGGTGTTATTTGAGTCCATCGACATGCAAAAACTATCCGAAAAAGAACTGAAGTCTGGTCCGACAAAGGAAGCTTGCACGTGAATAGTTATAACACGTTGAAATTGCAATTGGCTGGCCATGTATGACCGTTGGAACAGATGATAGCCAATTGTGTGAGGACCGCGAATCGGCACAGTTTCGTGAGATATTGCCGTGACGGGCCTAGAGGCCAACAATACGTCAAGCCCATAAGGCAACCAGACTGTTTAGAAACCCTAACATCATGAAGAGTAGTAGGATAAAAGGCTTTTATGAAAGTACCGCCACCATAGGACACACTCCGTCAGCGGCGACGTTAGAAAGGTGGTCGTGACATCCTGTCCGAATGCGAAAGACGGACTTCCGAGCATAAACAGCCTTTAGCGTCCAATTCCGATCCCTGAAAAACAGGTCTCTTCTCATTGAGGAGTGGGCCGTAATCGACCACGAAGGCTCAGTGCAGGTTGGTAGATGTCACATGTCTTTGAAGTTTTGGTTCTAGAACATGCGTTTTGCTTCACTAAGATTTCCTGCACCTTTTTGAGGCAATGCTTGCGCAACTTGGGTAATTATGTCCAGTCATAAACTGCTATAGGCTCATTTGATGGATTATGGAATCCCAGGAGTTTTCTTCTTAACCTTTTTGTTTCATCCAGTTCCAAGACACGCCGATAAAAAACCGTCGACTCCCCACATCCCTACAAAGCATATTATTAATTTAATAATAAATTGGCGCTGCTCGTCTGCTGATTACGCGATAAGGACTTGGCTAATTATCTTATTCATTGTTTTGTTGTGCTGCTTTTAGTTGTGATGTTAGTGTGGATGCGGGGTGAGTCATTGATTTAGGCGAGACTAGCTGGAGATTGCGACTTTACTCGGCTTCTGCTACAAGATTATGTACCAAGATTTTGTAACAATATTTTGATTGAAGAGAGTGTCCATAGAGATCTTGCCCATTCTTCTGCATAGAGATCTACATGATATACAGGATGCAGCTGAATACCAGTATTTTACATTGAGCGACTGCCTAGCTGACCTCCACAACCCAGTTAGTACTGGGTAATACGATGCCCCTTGGTAAGACTGGTTTTCAGACTTTTTGGGCCACTGACTACCTAACGACTGTCAAAGATCTACAAATGACACCCGGGACCAACGGCTTAACGTGGTTTCCGAGGCACGGAGGAAACTCGGTATGTAATGGGTGGTCACCAACATAGGCAAGCACGGCTTAACCTAAAGATCGACCCGAGCGTCTGATATTATTTAGCCACGAGCTCCTCACAGCTATTCATTGGTAGATATTTAGCTTTGTTTAATGCTTTAAAGTCAACAGCTGAAACTGTAAAAAAAGGGCCAGGCATATCCATATATTTCTAACGAAAAAAACCACAGAAATTCGTACATTAACCCAGTCCGTTTCTAATAAGATTCAGTATTACATTTCCTAGCCAAATTTCTGTCGTGGGATAGTTCAGGTAGACTAGATTGCTCGTTTAGATCCCTCTTACGAAAAGATTAACTAAGCCGTTAGTTAACTGAAATCGAGTAGGTAGGTACAGTTATTTTTAATTATAAAGGATTCAATGTACACACGGCGGCATATAAAGCTGTACATTTCTAGTATAACTTGGCCTTTTTTTTTTTTTTTTTTTTTTACGGATGGGAAATCATCAAATGACTTCTCCCGCTCTGGGTGGAGTGGGAGGGAGTGTCAGACTCTTACTGACTAAAACCCATCCATGTTCCTTCATTGCCCTTTGTGTTCCAGGGCCACGGTATCTCTTTCGAACAGTCCCGCAGCCCCGGCAGGCATCGGCCCTTGCGGGCCCCTTCTTGGTTGCTGACATCTCTTTGAGGCGCGCGTGGAACACGAACGCGCCGTCGACACGGCCTGTCGTCATAAGACGGACGGACGGTGAGCTAACCCATTACTCACCGTCCACAGGCCCGCGCCTACGGTGGCCGGGAGCCACCACGTGGCCCCCGACGCCCGGTGCTTCGCCCGCGGCGGCTGGGACGTGAGATTCTCTCCCTCTCACGTCCCGCCACCTCCTTCGCTAGCATGACTGCTTCGCAGAAGGAGGTGACGGCTTCCCATTCCCTCTCGCTCCGGACCATGGCCTGAACCAGGGCCGGGAGCGAGAGGTCGCCGCCGCCGATCGCCGCTACGAGGACACGGCGGAGCTCCGCCCAAGCGGGGCAGACCTCCACGGTATGCGCCACCGTGTCCTCCGGAGTATAACTTGGCCTCGCTTTTAGATTTCCTATACAATGACAGATCCGCATAAACTGGGACTGGTCATCTCTTAGCTGCCATGGTTTATTTATTTTTGAACTGTTGATTATATATTTTTACTCTGGACGCTGTTAGCTTGCACTTCTTTAACATCGTTCTCCCATAAATGTATAGTCTCCACAAGAATTACATATGTTACCAAGATTTTGTAACAATATTTTGATTGAAAAGAGTGTCCATTGAGTTTCTGGCCCATTCTTCTCCATAGAGGTCTACGCCTTGGAATGGGCAACTACAGTACTTTCTCAAGTAATTATGCCTTGTGTCTGTGACTGTAGCTTCGCTTTCTTTGTTTTTTGTGACATTCAAAAGTGCCTGTAAAATGGTCTTATTGAAATAAATGCTTTGAGTTTGAGTTTGAGTTTGATCTTTGCCTTGAGACAGCAAAAGCCTAATAAAGACACAGCCGGTTGATATTTGCATGATGATGTGTTTCTTTGTCCGTCAAATACTCAGAAACCACTGAACCGATTTCAATGAAACCTTTTTTGTGAGCATATGAATCAAGTTCTGCTACACGTCGCAAAAAAAAAACAAAATAAAATTTTCGACTGAGCAATTAAAAAATACAAAAACCGTTTCTTGAATTTTTGTTATAACGTACCAAAAAGTTACTGTTACTCAGTATTTCTCACATTACTCTTTAATAGAAAACAAAGAAGCTTGTAATTCGCGAGATTCTCATAAAATTCGTGAAATTGTTCTCTTGTACAACGTGTAATCATTTGATATGAATCCTAGATAACGGAGAAAAAAAAAAATTCGGTTGGTTTGTGTCTATTTTGGGCGCTGTGGGTTCCTTAGCAAATGCAGTTTACTTCTCTGTGGTAGTAGCTCTATGGTTCATGGTAGTAAGGAGTGGGTGTGGTGGACCACGCGGTCCCAGTGCGGGTAGCTAGTTAACATAAATGTTCATCATCTTCTGGTTCAAGGACATGACGGTTTCCTTATGATGTTTTCCTCCATCGTTTTTTTTTTAAATACACAAAGTAAAGTGTCTTCTTTGGTTCAAATCTTCGACCACGACACTCAAGTCAGGGGTGTTACCCCTGCCGTGTCGACGCGTTTCATGCGCGCTTCAAAGAGATGTTAGCAACCAGGAAGGGGTCCGCAAGGGCCGATGCCTGCCGGGGCTGCGGGACTGTTCGAAAGAGATACCGCGGCCCTGGAACACAAAGGGCAAAGAAGGAACATGGATGGGTTTTAGTCAGTAAAATACTCCACTGACACTCCCTTCCACTCCGCCCAGAGCGGGGGGGGGGGGTCATTTGAGAATATACCATCTGTTTGGGATGGTGTGCTCTTCAATGATACTAAGTGGACTGTATAAAATGATGAATGAATGATGTATGAATGATGTTCGTCTGCTGTGGTATGATGCGTTCGCGCGCGAACACCATCCAAAAAAAGGGGTTTCCCTGGGTTATCAAAGTCTCCCAAACAAGAAAGTACATTGAAAGAAAAGAAAGAAAATTATGACCACACCACGGTCAGTTTTACCGACTATTGTGGACCATAGTCCACGTTTCATATTTTTCATAAGATTTCTTCACCATAGATAAAATCTTTTTTGTAAATTTATAGAATACTAGCTGACCCGCGCAACTTCGTCTGCGTCACTTAGGGGTATGAAAAATAGATAGTAGCCGATTCTCAGACCTACTGAATAGGCATTTAAAATTTCATAACAATCGGTCAAGCCGTATCGGAGCAGTATGGTAACTAACGTTGTGTCACGAGAATTTTATATATAAGATTGGATCAACAAAGTGCAAAATCCAAGTGCGTATCTCCAAAAAGATTGTAGGTGGAACTGCAAAATATTTTTTGTTCAAATTGATAGTTACACGGTTTATAGCGCTTGTTATGGGTGGACTGTAACACATTGAACCGAGTTGAAAAAAAAACATGTAAGTACTTGAGCCTACAGAGATAGAAATGGGTATTAACCTTATTTTTTCTGGTTCGTTATTTATAGAGGACATAGAAAAAGAGAACGAATTAAGTCTGACTACCAGTCTTACTAAGGGGTATCGTATTACCCAGTACTAACTGGGTTGTGGAGGTCAGATAGGCAGTCGCTCCATGTAAAATACTGGTATTCAGTTGCATCCGGTTAGACTGGAAGCCGATCCTAACATAGTTGGGAAAAGGCTAGGCAGATGATGATGATAGGAACAGAGAAACAATAACAAAGATGTTTCCGTATTTTGTCTGTGTGTTCCAATATAAAGACGAACGACTGGTTATTAAAAATTGATTTAACCGGAATCGATCCCGAGGCACATAGCCCTACACCAACGGGTTTTGTTGATGGAAGAATCGACAAAATGACAGATTTCTTTTTCTGATCCGTCATTTTGTCGATTCTTCCGTCGACAAAACCCGTTTCTACGGTGCTCATGCTACGCGTGTTGCTGTGCTGTGCAATTTTAATATTGCATGGATACCGTAAAATGTGATACTGACTGGATAATTCGAGTGACGCGAATTGAGCTTGCCTACGAAGAAAGTCTTACCTACCTACCTAGTACGTGAAAGTTTCTAATGAACGAAAACGTTTTCGATCTCTCAAAGAGAAAATTACTGAACAAAAGTGAATAAACACAAAGGATTCTTAACAATTATGAGAAAATTCTGCACATTTTATAATTACTTAAGTATAAAACAAATGCACAAAGAAACGGGAATTCACTATGACGTCATCATTCAGAATGTCCATTTCTTAAAATCCTCGGTCAAGCAGAAAATGAAACAGGGGTATGCAAAAAGAGAACTTTTTGCGTGAAATTCACTGAATAGAATTGCTAGATTAATTATTAATTGGCCTATTATATTATTCATTGTTGGGATTCACAGGCCTCAATTCTATGAGAAGGAGCGTTCGTGTTACGTTTCATCCGGGCCTAACAACGTACATGTACCTAGGTGGATTTGGTGGCAAAAAAAAACGTTTTAAAAACAAAGGGCAATGGAACGCAACATTCTGGGTGTTAAAAAACAAGACAGGGTTCGAAACACCACGCTGAGTTCCAAAACGAGCATTATTTTTATAATAAACTGGGATAATATAAATTTGGGATAATAAGTAATCTATGTATGTATATTAAATACAGAGACGACTCAGAGAACAAAAAGTTTCACAGAAAATTCAACATCCTATTTCACCCTCTTAGGGGTGGCGCGTTCGTGTTCCACGCGCGCCTCAAAGAGATGTCAGCAACCAGGAAGGGGCCCGCAAGGGCCGATGCCTGCCGGGGCTGCGGGACTGTTCGAAAGAGATACCGTGGCCCTGGAACACAAAGGGCAATGAAGGAACATGGATGGGTTTTAGTCAGTAAGAGTCTGACACTCCCTCCCACTCCACCCAGAGCCGGAGGAGTCATTTGATGATTTCCCATCCGTAAAAAAAGGGGTGAAATTTCGAAAAACTCTTTCATAGTGGATACCCAATATTGACCATGAGTGCACCCATCAAATTTCATGTCAAGTGTTAAGAACAGCAGTTTAGGCTGTGCGTAGAATCGTTGATATATCAGTCAGTCAGTCAGGACTTTGAATTTTATACTGGAGGATGATTTTGGAAAAACTGTAATACGTGTCTCATAATTTCAAGTCAATCGACTCATCATCTGCCTAGCCTTTTCCCAACTATATTGGGGTCGGCTTCCAGTCTAATTGGATGCAGCTGAATACCAGTATTTTACATGGAGCGGACGCCTATCTGACCTCCACTGCCCAGTTAGTACTGGGTAATACTATACCCCTTGGTAAGACAGGTTGTTAGACTTTTTGGGCCACTGACTACCTAACGACTGTCCAAGATCTACAAATGACAACCGGGGCCAACCCAGGGAAGCACGGCTTAACCTAAAGATCGACCCGAGCGGCTGTTATTATTTAGCCACAAGCTCCTCACACCCGGACAAATTTCAAGTCAATCAACACAGAGAATAAAAAGTTTAACAGAAAATTCAACACCCCATTTCACCCTCTTGGGGGTGGAATTTCGAAAAACCCTTTCTTAGTGGATACCTACTCTTTATAAAGTATACACCCTCTACATTTCATGTTTCTAGGATCAGCGGTTTGAGCTTTGCGTTGATATATCAGTCAATCAGTCAGTCAGTCAGGACTTTGAATTTTATATGTATAGATTTAAAAAAAATCAGAAACCCTCAATCAACACATCACATAACTATATTTAAATCTACTCAGTATAATGAGTTTTATCAAAATGTTAATACATTTTTTACGATCACAGGACGTGCATATTTTCGTAGCTGTCTATTTATTTTTATAATCTTTACGATTAAAAAGATAAAGTTAATTTACATATAGAAAACATTAACTAATTGTCTATGTCTTCCCGTTTACTTGTGTACAGTTTATTTTATCTTACTTTATGTCGTTTTATTAAATGTCAGTAACATTAAGAACTTGTCTAATAGGCTATTTGACAACATAGTAAAAAAAAAAAAAATTTTGCGCGTCAGTAAGATTACCAAAAAACGTTGGACACGTATTTTTTCTTTTGACATACGAGGAGTCAGATCCTTCACGAAGCCGTCAACCAAGCATTCAGTACATCAAACTAAGTAACTTTACACAAAAATTATTGCTGGGAAACGACTTTTTTTTTTGGGGTGAAAAATCACGTTTAACGGTAAAACTCAATTTAACGCACTCAAAACTTAGTGCTGATGGATGCTTTGAATATTAAACGGGTCATCGAGTTAATTAAAGTAAAATTAAAACCTTTAAAAGTGGAATTTAAAAAAAAACTTGTGAAAAAATTGGAACTTTGACCTCCAATATCTCCGTAACTAGAAGGTTCCCAGGTATGGAACAAAAAAAATCTCACAATGATGGGGAGAACAAGTGCCTTTCGGCTTCGTTAAGGGTCTTTTTACACTCTTTATAATCAAAAAATTTCGACGATACAGCGCATCAAAGTTCAAGAGAGGGGGCTTTTGACGTCACTGGACAGTAAAAAGTAACAGAAATCGTGACGTTACGCGAGATTTCAACGCGCTGAATCGTGGTCATTTTTCGTTTACATGACAAAAGAAAAAATACGTGTCCAATATTTTTTGATAATCTAACTGACGGGCTAAATAGATTTTTTCAGTCAAATACACATGTATGAAATGTGGTACCTACAAGCTGTGTGTTCGATGGGATTCCCATCAGCAACAATTAATTACTTCCACACCAACATTGTAATCTCATAAAAAATCTAAAACCTGTTATGAAGATGGATGTTCTAAAATCATCATCTGCCTTTTCCCAACTATGTTGGAGTCGGCCTCCAGTCTAACCGGATGCAGCTGAATACCAGTATTTTACATGGAGCGACTACCTATCTGACCTCCACAACCCAGTTAGTACTGGGTAACACGGCACTCCTTGGAAAGACTGGTTGTCAGACTTTCGGGTCACTGACTACCTGTAACGACTGTCAAAGATGTACAAATGACAGCCGGAACCAACGGCTTAATGTGCTTTCAGTGGCATGGATGAAACTCGGCACCTATGCAGCGAGTGGTCACCCATCCACGGAGCAACTCAAGCAAGCACGGCTTAACCTGAAAATCGATCCGAGCGGCTGCTATCATTTAGCCACGAACCCACGAGCATACATGTTTCTGCCGCTAAGCAACATTATTGTATAGACAGCATTCATCAAATGAAATTACAGGCACAGGAAATATTTTTACTCTGTCGCCAAGGTCGGAAGCGCATACGCAAACGTCTTTGTCTAAATATGGATAGCGGAAATCACAGATTGTCGGTCAGGCTGTATTCATCTTACTGCATACAAAATTATTTGCCTGAAATCTCTGGAATTACCAAAAAAGTTTATTTACGACCAGCTGTGGCCCGCGAGGCCGCAATCTTCGATGGCTTGCAATTTTTCTATCAAATACTGGTAAATAGTTGCTGTCCTATGGTGAATGCTGCAAACCTATAATACCAGCACATCTGTTACTGTTTCAAATCTTCTTCTTCGTCGTGTCGATGATTTCCCATTAAAAAAAAAAAAAATTGTTTCATCCAAAACTCTGCCACCTCGACGGCGTTGGTGGTGGCCTCGGACAGGTCCCTCAAAGTGCACGTGGAACCACACATAGTGCATGATAGGAGGTGAGCCATAGTTTGCTTTGAGGCACCGCAGTCACACATGGCTTCATTGGAATACCCCCCCGGACCAGGTTGTATCTGCAGCGCCCCACCTGGCTTCGCAATCGGTTTAGGATCTTCCAGGTGGGCCATGGCAGCAGGTGTCCCAGTAGCAGGTGTTTCAAATTAATCCTTAGTATGTACTGCTGTTGGTGTACCAAATAAATGAAAAATAAAATACGACTTCCCTATGGGGGTCAGTCGCCTCGAGGGAAGCCAGTATTGGCCAAGCTGGTTTGAATTGGAGATCATTCAGATGTACACACGGCGGCACATGAAGCTTTACATTTCCAGTATAATTTGGCATCGCTTTGTATAGATTTCCTATACTACTAGCTGTACCCGCCATGCGTTGCAATGCAATTTTTTCTACCTAGTACACTACCTCCTTGTATTTTTTACTACTACCTACCTACTACCTACCACCTGCCTACTACCTGCCTACTACCTGCCTACCACCTGCCTACTATCTACGTACTACCACTTAGGGGTATGAAAAATAAATAGTAGCCGATTCTCAGACTTACTGAATATGCATACAAAATTTCATAAAGATCGGTCAAGCCGTTTCGGAGGAGTATGGTAACTAACATTATACGTATATATAATAACATTGTGACACGAGAATTTTATATATAAGATGAGATCCGCACAAACTGGTTTTGTATACTTGACTGGCCGTCGTGCGTACCTAAACCGTAAAGGCGGTAAATAAACTGAGTTGGTACCGCGGTGATGTAGTGATACGTCACATAACCCAAAAGGGGGGTTTAACTCTAAGGAGGATTTGAATTAATTTGCCTTCCCTATTTGAATCGGATTTTGTTAACAATTTCGAGGGTTTTTTTTTTGCAGGGAACCCTTATTTTTTTCTAAAATTAAAGTAGCCTAAGTTACTAGTCCTTATAACATCAGCTATCTGCCAGCAAAAGTCCCATCAAAATCGGTCCAGCCATTTCGGAGATTAGCCGGAGCAAACAGACTGACAGAAATGAAAAATTTGACACGTAAACATCATTAACAGGCTGTTTCATATTTTTTTCTAATGTTTATTTATTTTTCTTTGTACCTACCAATTACGGTAGGTAAAAAAAAAAAAAAAATCGCGCCTAGAACTATTTTATGTCGGGCACATTGAGTGGACCACCTTTGTAAGACGACTAAAGTCACGGTGTATACTTTCATATGCATTTAGTAAAATGTTCTTATTTTGAAATTACAAACAGACACTTCAATTTTATTTATTTGTATAGATATGTAATATGTATAGATTAAGTATGTAGGTGTAATATACACATTCTGCCTTGACCTCCGAAGAAAAAAGTTGTATTTATTATGTTTTTTTCACAAGTGCACCCGCGGTATAAAGTCAGTATAATTTTAACAGGAATCTGACACAAAGCGGTGCTAAAGAGAAGATTGGCTATGAAATGTTGAATATTTAATATTTTTTATCAAAGCGTATTATGTTTCTTCAGCTATAGTGCGCAGACCGTGAACTTGCGTCGAGTTTTTTGTTTCAATTAATTATTCTATGCTGTTAGGTAATGTTTGTATGTTGTTTTGAAATATAGCTGGCCACTGTAATGTATAGTTTTGGACAAATTGTAATGCCTACTTATAAAGTTCTAACTTACTAACGTTTTATTATTTTTTATATTAATGTAATGTGTCACTGTTTGGCTAAGGATTGTTCGAAAGAGATACCGCAGAACACAAAGGGCAAAGAAGGAACATGGATGGGTTTTAGTCAGTACGAGTCTGAATCTCCCTTCCACTTCGCCTAGAGCGGGAGGGTATCCCACCATCATTTGATGGTGACCCATCAAAAAAAAAAAATAGTATGTGTCACTGTTTGTTTTGAGTAGTGACGTAGTGTAGATATTACTGGAAATGTATGAAACCTAGGAATTGTACAATTCCGTCCAATAATGTATACAATTCCGAGCCTACTTAGGAAATGGGTAAAATAATGTTTTAAAGATTATTTAATACACACATTTCCTGTGAAATGTATGTAGACAAAATTACAGTTTCGGGTAGTTTGATGTGCTGGCGTCTACACGTGGGTTGGTCACTTGGTCCGTTTAAAAAGATTCATCATCATCTGTCTAGCCTTTTCCCAACTATATTGGGGTCGGCTTCCAGTCTAACCGGATGCAGCTGAATACCAGTATTTTACATGGAGCGACTGCCTATCTAACCTCCACAACCCAGTTAGTACTAGGTAATACGATACCCCTTGGTAAGACTGGTTGTCAGACTTTTTGGGCCACTATCTAACGACCGCCAAAGATCTACAAATGACACCCGGGACCAACGGCTTAACGTGCTTTCCGAGGCACAGAGGAAACTCGGTGTGTAATGGGTGGTCACCCATCCACAGGCCAATCTAGGCAAGCACGGCGTAACCTAAAGAGCGACCCGAGTGTCTGTTATTATTAAGCCACGAGCTCCTCCGCTTAAAAAGATTCTGACATTTTAATTCAGCAAGACTAAAGTTGCACACCTTCGGGAATGTAATTAATGGTCAATGCAGACAAAGCCGCGGTTTTTACACTAAGCCACCTGCTAACCACCTACCTGTCCGATTACAAACTTAAAGGTTCACATGAGATGCCAAGGAAGTGTTTTCTGGGCATCGAACCGTGACACAAGGCACACCCAAGCATTTGCGCCATAATATTTGCAAAACTAAACCTGCATGGACGTGTGTCTTTGGTAACTTTCGAAAAAAAAAGTTGCAAACTTTTGTTTAATCTGTGGGAAAAAATTGAGCGGGAGAATTTCGTGTTTTGTAATTCGAATTGTGACGTCGCTGTGTTGTGTTTTGTTTCTTTTTCTCGTTGTGTTTTGAAATGATGTGAGAGGGATAGATATAGTTTTGTTAATTCGTCGCGATTTTAGAATGTACTGAGAGAGTGCTGAAAAAATTTATCAATTTTGGATTTACTTTCCATTACGTGGTTAGTTCATTATTGCAAACATATCAGTTCTTTATAGCAAGCAATGGAATATGGCCACAACAATATTAATTTTAATTTGAAAAACTGCTCTAATTTCGTAAAACAATGAGGAATTAAATTCTAAAAATAAGTGCTAATTACTTAATGGACAATTTAAATTGAAAATGGACGTTTAAAACTGCATAAAGTGCTATTATGTTAGTAAACATGTTAAACATACTAGTTTTGTGCCCGGTACTACTTGCCGCTGGGGTGCAAACACTGACCATCGATTCGCAGCTCGGAACTTCTATAGAAGGTAAGAAATTCTTCTCTTTGTGAAAAATAAAATACGCCTGTGACTGACTGATAGACAACACAGCCTCCTTCTTTTATCGTGTGGTTAGTGCCTAACCTGGTGTCAGAGTTTTTATGCTACCCGTGGACCTCTGACTTGGCTTTACATCATCATCATCTTCCTGCCCTTGTCCCATGTTACTTGGGGTCGACGCAACAGGTTTTTTTCTTCCATTCTCCTCTGTCAACCGTCACGCTATCATTTATTCCTTTATCTTTCATATCATTCCTCACACAATCTATCCATCGTTTGTTTGGTCTACCTCTCCCTCTCCATCCCTCAGCGTTTATATTCATCACTCTTTTAGTCACATGCGATTCGTCCCTCCTCATCATATGTCCATACCAAGACATTTGATTCCCTTTCAACTTTTCTGACTTATCTTTACATGCCGTCGAGAAATATCTCTCAGACATGCAGGTTTCCTCACGATGTTTTCCTTCACCGAAGCAAGTGGTAATTATACAATACGCACATGAATCCAAAAATTCTCAGATGCATGTCTTGGTTTCGAACTCGAGACCTATGACTTGTCAGTCCGACGGTCACACCATTGTCACTGCTTATCACAGACTGAAATACTTGAAATAGAGTCTTGCATGGATTTTGGAAAATAAGTTCCTTTGAGGAATGTTGAGATTTGAGGTTTTTTTAGGTCTCAAATGCATTCTTCTAAGTGGGTATCTTTCGTGGTCATTTTTAATATATCTTAGGGTTGACCTGATATTGGCGTCAACTTAGGACATACCATTCTAACCCTGAGGCTGATCCGAAGTTGAAATAAATCTAATTATATACAGGGCGTAAACAGACCCGTCACGAAGCCGTCAACCAAGCATTCTGTACATTAAACTAAGTAACTTTACGCAAAAACTATATAGCTGGGAAATGACTGTTTTTTGGGGTGAAAAATCACGATTTACGGTAGGACACACTGTAACGCACTCAAAAAATTGTGCTGATGGATTGATTGAATAGTAAGAGGGTCGTGGAGGTGTTTAAAGTAAAAATCTTACATTAAAAACAAGTATTTGAAAAAAACTTGTGAAAAAGTTGGAACTTTGAACCCCAATATCTCCATAACTAGAAGGCTCCCAGGTATGGTGAAGAACAAAAAAAATATCGCATTGACGGGGAGAACAAGCACCTTTCGGCTTCGTTAAGGGTCTTTTTACACCCTTTAGAGTGACTGGTAATTTAGTGACCGATACTTAAACACGGGATTGTGCTCATGACAACAAACAACTTTCCCAAAGAAACATTTTTTTATACTCATTCATATTTATCATTAAAATTATTCGTAAGTTTTATAATTTCAATAAAACTTACGAAGCGGGCTTTTGAGCCGCGCGGGTGCTCTGCCTACCCTCTGTTGCACGGTACGATAGTAATGAGACAGACCGACGTCACGCTGCTAACAGCTGATAGGTCGAAGGCGCGCGCGCAAGTTAATTACGGCTGTTGTGTTATTGCGATAGATGTGAAACAGTATAAAAAAATTCTTTGGGAAAGTTGTTATCATGAGTACAATCACGTGTTTAAGTATCGGTCACTAATTACTAGTCACCCTATATATAACTCATTTTTTGTTACACATCAAGTAACATTAATGCCCCTTACTTACCCAAATTCTGTCAATGTGTCGAAATGATGTGATAACTTCAACTATTGCCAAATGCATCCGCTGTGTTGCATCCAAACTCATAGCAATAAATATAATGTTACCTGTAATAAAATTATAATAATTTCCTAAGTAAATTATTATCTTTGTTTGTACTGCCTCGTTGGTTTAGTGGTAACAAGCTCTACCGCCGAGCATAAAGTCATGGGTTCGATTCGCGATCTGCGAGTGCTGTGCACTGTGCAGTGACAAATTCAATATACCTAAAATAGTTTGTGATTTATGATTTAATGAGTAAGTCATTGAAGTGCCATTTAAAAAATAAATACCCTGGTTGTGCACAAAATTCGTGATGAAAAACTCCAATTTTTAATAGAAAAGGAAGAAAAAGCATTTATGCAGCATTTAGGCCCGCACAGGAAACACAAATAAAACAAAAACAGCCCGAGACTTTTTATGCCGGAACTGTCTGATACTAGCAAAAGAACGGCCCCCTATTTCACCAGACTTCGATCAAACTCAAACTCAAACTCAAAGCATTTATTTCAAATAGACCCATGACAGGCACTTTTGCATAGTCAAAAATAAGCTACCTACAGTCCCGCCACAGGCATAATAACTGTGAATGGACTGTAGTTGCCCATTCGAAAATAGTAGATCTCATGGAGAAGAATGGGCAAGAAACTCCATGGACACTCTTTTCAATACTTATAACTTGCGAAATGAGGGTTCCACGCACGCCTCAAAGAGATATCAGTAAAAGGAAGGGGCCCGCAAGGGCCGATGCCTGCCGGGGCTGCGGGACTGTTCGAAAGAGATACCACGGCCCTGGAACACAAAGGGCAAAGAAGGAACATGGATCGGTATTAGTCAGTAAAAGTCTGACACTCCCTCCCACTCCGCCCAGAGCCGGGGGGGGGGGGTTATTTGATGATTTCCCATCCAAAAAAAAGGGTATCCTATAAGGTACGCCTCTGCCTAACCCTTCGATGATTTTATGCGTGATTTTATGTGCCATATCAATAATAAATAAATATTATAAAGTTACGAGTAATTTAACAAGTAAAACTCAACAAGTATACCTATCTGTATTTGTCATTGTAATGAAAGTTCATGTTTAAGCGAAAGTACCTAACTGTCTGTCTGTCTATCTGTCCATCATATTTTTGCAACTTTACAGCTGAACGCATTTTGATGTTTTTCGTACAAGTAGACCATGACCTGACTTAGTATATTTTTTTAATACTTATGTCTTATTGGTGAATTCCGTTCGGTTCGAAGAAGCTCGTAGTTAAATAATAACAGCCACTCGGGTCTATGTCTATGGTCTGATCGGTGACCACCCATTAAATACCGAGTTTCCTCCGTGCCTTGGAAAGCACGTAAAGCCGTTGCTCCCGGCTGTCATTTGTAGATCTTTGACAGTTGTTACAGGTAGTCAGTGGCCAGAAGTCTGATACAGTCTTAACACCAAGGGGTGTTACTCAGTCCTAACTGGGTTGTGGAGGTCAGATAGGCAGTTGTTCCATGTAAAATACTGGTATTCAGCTGCAATCGGTAAGATTGGAAGCCGACCCCAACATAGTTAGGAAAAGGCTGGGCAGGTGATGATAACTTATTGGCGAGTTCAGTACTTTATTGCCGTGGAATAATTCCCTGCCTCCACGCGGACGAAACCACAAACAAAGGCTAATGAAAAATGAATCTTGCTGGCTGGTTGGCGTGCTACCCAGTTATGGAAAACCCAACTAAACTTTGACCAACCCGGGGTTCGAACCCCCCAGTCTTGATAGTAGTTACAAGCGTAACTCAATCATTGCGCTTGCGGCAGTCAGTTAAAATATCCATACTTTTTAAATTTTCCCACTCTCAAATATTACCTCTTCACAACCCTTCGTTGGCTGAAAGAAAAAAAAAATAAACACATGGTTTATTTATTTCTGTATTTCCAGACTGCTTCGAAAGAATATCGATCGGCGAGCAGCTGCCCCCTGACGCCATCTACCGGAATGTGACTGAACTAACAACGCGTGAGTGCGAGCAAATCTGTAAGCAAGACAAACAGTGCCAGAGCTATGATTACGGGTACGTATTGTTGAAGATAGATGGCGCTGCTAGTTAGGAAATTAAATCATACCTACTTATTATAACATTAGGAGCTAAATTTAGAGTTGAGAGAAAGACAAATCTAAACAAGGAAGTTAATAATATTGTGTGCCTCTCAGCTGGGACAAATTGGCACACTTCAGGAAAATGCTAGTGCCCTACTCTAGTTGCTGATAATGATGCATCAAAAGCCATACATAACTGATATTAGGAGCGCCATGATGCAGTGGCTAAGCTTTGGGTTATTTATGTGTGCTAGTGGTTGCAGGTCCGATTCCAGCATAGAATAAATAATAGGTATAACTTGTCGTCAGTCCTGTAGATATTCAATACAAGTTCCTGCAGTGACAGTTTGGTGCATGCTAATTTAAGTTTTATTTTATTGCCATTAATTCGGTATCTTTATAAAGTAAAAATAACTTACATACCGAATAGCAGCAAGGGTTAGTAGTTATTAATATGGCCTACATGGTTACATTCCTAGAATCTCTTTTTTCTCCCATCCATACTCATATATTAAAAACATAAAATAACTCTATCTGTGTGTTAAATTTTCACGCCCAGAAATTCGGCACAGGAAGGCCAAGACCTGAGTTAGAACAAAGGATAGGTTTTATCCCTATAGTATTCCCCGTGAGATAATTTCCGACCTCAACTCAGCCGACAAAAGCCAGTTGTAAATTTTTTTTTTTCTATTCCAGAGTCGGCGCAAAAGGCAACGCCACCTGCAACCTAAGCAACGACGACGAAAAGTCTCTCAAAGAGAAGAGCCTCCTTCTCAAACACCCTGACTATGACGTCTACGTCCGCCGAGTACTATGCGAGCAGTCCCCTCCTTCCCCCATCCAAGGGCAGTTCGATGACCCTTCAGATGGACCTGGACCAGCACACAGACCCGTCTTCAGACCTGTCGATGATCCAAAACAACCTTTTACGGATGACTACCTCATATCTGGTGACTTAGAATCTTATGGAGTATCAAGACCTGTTTACAAACCTCAATATGATGAAAGACCTGATGATTATTCGAACCCTAAACCAGATTTTGATATGGGGCCAAGTTATGGTGCTCATAAACCTCAAGATATGCCGTATAGACCCGAAAAACCAGGTCAGGATGGGGTTTATAAGCCAAGGCCGGATCCTCACGATGTTTTGCAGTTACAAGACCCTTATAGGCCTAATGATAGGCCAGGGTATCCAGTTAATGACTATAATAGGCCAAGACCACCTCCATATGAGCCAGAAAAGCCCAATTACCACTACATCATCAGGCCAACTAGGAAGCCTAGACCACAGGCAGACCCCGGTTATAATAAACCTTCAAATGATTATCCTGCTAGGCCCGGTTATGGTCTAGAGGACTCTGGCTATACAAAACCTACGAATGACTATCCCAGGCCAGGTTATGGCCAGGCTGACTCTGGATATACATCAGGTCAAAGGCCGTACCCAGATAAAGATCAGTACGAACGCCCAAGACCAGGATACCAAGGACCCCTAGGCGGTTATGGTCAAAACTCCCCGTACGATGATAACTCTATTCATGTAGAAATACACGACCCTCCTAGACCTTATAAGCCCCCAAAACCAACTACTGGGCAAGGAATCTATGGTTATGGAACCTATTCAAGTCAGAATTCATATTCTCAGTCTCAAAACAGTCAATCTCAGTATTACGGCTCTGTGGCCGCAGACAGTGGTTACGGTAGCCCCTATAGACCAGACCCCAGGCCTGAAAGACCAGGATATGGAGAACCCAGTGATGCTGGATACGGTGGTGGTTCTAAGCCACAGAAACCAGTTAATGACCGACCGGCTTATGGCGCTGAGAAACCAGGATATGGAAATGAGAAGCCGTCATATGCAAATGATAGACCGTCCTATGGTGTGGAAAAGCCTTCAAATGATTACGACAAACCTTCATACGGAAATGACAGACCGTCATATGGCAATGATAGACCGTCATATGGGAATGAGAAACCATCTAATGATAGGCCAGCTTATGGAGCTGAAAAACCAAGCTACGCAAATGACAAACCAGCATATGGAAATGACAAGCCTTCTTACGGCAATGACAAACCATCATATGGGAGCAACAGACCATCAAATGATAGACCTTCCTATGGTGTAGAAAAGCCTTCAAATGATTACGACAAACCTTCATATGGAAATGACAGACCTTCTTACGGCAATGACAAACCATCATATGGAAGCAACAGGCCATCAAATGATAGACCAGCGTATGGTGCAGAAAAACCCTCAGCAGACAGCGGCTACGGGAATAACCCCTACAGACCAGATCCTAAGCCAGAACGACCTGGTTATGATGAACCAAGCGATACTGGTTATGGAGGAGCTTCAAAACCTCAAAAACCTATAAATGATAGACCATCTTATGTTCCTGGGAAACCTTCTTACACCAGCCAAGGATCCTATGGCAGTAACCACGCATCTTTCAGCAGTCAGAACGAGTATAACAGTCACCAAGCAAGTTATGGCAGTCAATACCATGGTAATAAGCCTTATGGCCAAGAAGACACTGGTTATGGGTTGCAGAAACCTAGCCATGATTACCACAGGCCTTCATATGGAACTGGATCTTATGGGGGCAGTCAGGGAGGATATGGTAATAATCAGAGCTTGTATGGAGGTGGGCATGGGTCTTTCGATAACGATCAGGGAGCATATGGGGGATCAGGAAGCTATGGTGGTAGCCAGGGCTCTTATGGAGGTAGTTCAGGATACGGAAGTGGATCTTATGGTGGAACTCAAGGATCCCATGGAAGCCAAGGATCTTATGGAGGAAGCCAAGGCTCTTACGGTAGCTCTGGTTCCTATGGTGGCTCCCAAGCTTCATACGGATCCACTCAATCATCACAAAGCAGCAGCAGTAACTGTTACGGAAGTCAAGGATCTATTGCCAGTCAAAGCGATTTCAACAGCGGATATGGTGGAAGTCAAGGGTCTTATGGGGGAACCTCAGGGTCTTATGGCAGCAGCCAGGGGGCTTATGGAGGCAGTACTGGGTCCTATGGAGGTTCTCAAGGGTCTTATGGTACTCAAGATGATCAGAACCGGCCTTCGTATGGTAGTAGACCATCTAATGATAAACCTGCTTATGGGAAACCGCAGAAACCGAAGCCGTCTTATGAAAATGATGACGCTGATACAGGTATGTATATTTCTGATTTTATTTATGAAGAAACCTATCACAATACTTGCTATTTATCAATTTTCCAGCAAGCACAATGTAACTGAGAGGTATACAGGATTTAAATAAACCCTTCACGAAGCCGTCAACCAAGCGTTATGTATATCAAACTAAGTAACTCTACGCAAAATTATTGCTGGGAAACGACTTTTTTTGGGGTGAAAAATCACGTTTTACGGTAGGACTCAATGTGACGCACTCAAAACTCAAAAAAATCTTATTCTTATTCTTTATTGCACACAAAACAACAAAAATATACATACAAATTGCAATAACATAGCTTATGTACAATGGCGAGCTTAACCCAGAATTGGGTTAAGCTCGCTCGTTTGGGTTGAATTGATCTTACATTAAAATCATGTATCTATTTCAAAAAACACTTGTGAAAACGTTGGAAATTTGACCCCCAATATCTCCGTAACTAGAAGGTTCCCAGGTATGGTCTAACTAGAACAAAAAAAATATTGCAACGACGGGGAAAACAACGTTTTGTTATACTTTTTATTGTCAAGCGACATTGTGTCTTGGTGTAGTCAAATTACAACAAACTGTAATCACCAATTCGTTTACCCAGTAGTCGTTTTCGGTTACAATAAGTTACATGTAATTGGATGCCTAAATAAAAGTGCATTGATCGCTCGGCTCAGGTGTTGAAACAGTAATGCATTGAAAGTTTTATTATAATGGTTTTTTTTGTTAATAAAATCGGGCATTAGTTGTTCACCGTAGGTACAGCCTAACTTCATGTTAGATTCGCATTAGAGACTGCATTTTTGTTACAATATTGTATCTGTATATTATAAAGGGTGTAACAAGATCCTTTACGAAGCCGAAAGGCACTTGTTCTCCCCGTCATTGTCATCATTTACTGTTCTGGACCATACCTAGGAACCTTCTAATTACGAAGATATTGGGGGTCAACGTTCCAACTTTTTCACAAGTTTTTTTTATCAATACATGTTTTTAATGTAAGATTTTTAAAGTACTTTTTAAGGTTTTAACTTGATGTACAGAATGCTTGGTTGACGGCTTCGTGTAGAGTCCGTTTACACCCTGTATACCTGGTAACTTGTCCGAAAAATAACACTAATACATGATCTATTTCCACACAGTTGCAACCGCCACATCCAAATAATCTCCAATTTACCAACAGGCTACGGAAAACCACCAGCTTTCGACGAGAACCGACCCGACTACCCGAGTCCAGACGATCCAGGATACGACAGCGACTCAGACAAACCAGCATACGGCAACGAGAAACCAAACACAACCGGTTATGAAAAACCCAATGTCAAACCGGTCTATGAGCACGAGCTGGACAGGCCTGGAAATGTGCCTAGTTATATAGTCAGGCCTGGAGGGGAGGTGGTGACTTCTAGACCGATGGCGATTAGTGAATATGAGGATGCTTATGGGAGAAATCCAGGGAAGGAGACTTATAAGGGTGAGTGGAGTTAGTTTTATTTTATGTTGATGTAACCGAACTGGAAACGAAGGAGCTCGTGGCTTAATAATAACAGCTGCTCGGGTCGATCTTTAGGTTAAGCCGTGCTTGCCTAGGTTGGTCTGTGGTTGGGTGACCACCCATTACATACCGAGTTTTCTCCGTGCCTCGGAAAGCACGTTAAGCCGTTGGTCCCGGGTGTCATTTGTAGATCTTTGACAGTCGTTAGGGAGTCAGTGGCCCAAAAAATCTGACATGGTGTCTTACCAAGGGGTATCGTATTACCCAGTGCTAACTGGGTTGTGGAGGTCAGATAGGAAGTCGCTCCTTGCAAAGTACTGGTATTCAGCTGCAACTGGTTAGACTGGAAGCCGACCCCGTAGTTGGGAAAAGGCTAGCAGTCGATGATGAGACAATGGGCGTTTGGAGAGACATCTTCAGCGGTGGGCTGCTGGTAGATGATATACAGCGTTGGTTTAGTTGATGATAGCAAGTTCAGCACCTGAACAATCAGTTACCGCGCTACGAGTCGAAAAATAAAATTGCTTTGCATTTATTTAACATTTCATGGTAATAGGCTTATCCCCAATCAAATAGAACTTAACATACCTAACTGTCGAAATCTGGGTGTACTGTACATATCTGCATACCCCCTCAGAGCATACAGGCGTGATGTTATGTGATGATGTTGTGTAAACAATAAACATCCAAGCGGTTGCAGCAATCACGACAGATTTGCTGTCTATTTTGAAGAGTTCCGTTCCACATCTCCGAAGTCCATGATTAGATCATGACAATATTTTTATGGGACCAACTTGCGAGTATACTCTTTCAAACAAAAAAAAGAAAAATCGAAATCGGATCAGACGTTTTCGAGTAATCGGTGAACAAACATTAAAAAAAAAGATTCCGACGAATTGAGAAACTTTTCTCCTTTTTTGAAGTCGGTTAAAAAGATATAGCAAAGCGCTTTGTGCGAATATCAACAACGTATAAATGAAGTATTTGACTAGATCTATGTGGTATTTGTGTCTGTAAATGCGACGACAAATAATTCTTACTACTGGCAAATGTTTAAAAAAATCCCAAACAACATTGGGAACAGCGAAACTAACAATCAAACATATTTAGCAACGGTCTGTACACATCAACACACTGGCATAAAAACAATACGCAATTAATTTAAACTACTATTGAAAGAATACGGAAGCTTTTTTTGGTCTGTAGTGCAAATTAGTCGAATAGTATTCAAACAAATGATTGTAGTTTATTGTCATGCCGAATGGTGGGGTATTCCTCAAAGCGCAACTATTTTTAAGCGCAACCAACTAAGCGCAATTAAATTATTCCTCGAAGTGCAACCATTAGTTGCGCTCACAAATTAAAATTAAAATTATTATATGTTTATTCCTGAAAACGCAACCATGATGAAAAATATCGTTAATGAATCCATCATACCAATATCTATTTTTCTTTTTATAGTTTGTCGTCAAAAGATAAAGTTACTCTTACTTTATAATATCTGCTGCAATGTTGTTGTAGGTGCGGCCGGTAACAGTTTGTTATAATTCAACCAATTTGAATGTAGCGCTCGTCGGCCGCCACCGCTCGCTGCGCTCGCTCGGCTCGCGCGCTTTTGGTTACTGTTCTAACCTAACCTAACCTAATTCATTTGGTCGGTGTGTCGTGTAGCAATAAAAAGGATAGTTATCGGCCGCACCTAGGTATAGCCGGCTAGAAATAGGTGTAACCTTACTTAGCCGGCTAGAACTAGGTGTAATATTACTTTGGCTTTTAGCCGTAACATATTACAAACACGGATATTTTTGAAAGGAACCCTAATCCTTTTCTAAAATACCTGCTAGTATAGGTCCCGTCACGTAAAAAGAACGCTGACCGCCCAAATAAACTTTCTCAATTTTTTGTATTCCAGCCTTTTCCAAAGTACTAAGTAGCTAGTAAAGTACCTATTACGATTCTACAATGAAACAATTATACTTATATTATAAAACAATAGCTTAGTACTTTATGACAAGACAGTATAACGTGCGCAAACACATCCCCTCCACTGTCGCTCAGCGTTCTATTTACGTGACGGGACTTATACCTCCCGTCAAAATCGGCCACAGGAATCAAACCCGTAGTGCTGCTAAACTAATCAGTCCAAAATTAATTAACCTACGTACCTACATAAGAACATTAGATAAATCTAACACCTAACACACAAAATTTGATGAACCCCACACCATTAAACAATCAGTACCGACCATGGGAGTGTAAGGTCATGAAACTACATACATTCAGATGTAAATCATACAAAACCATGATGGCGGCTAAAACAATGGAAGCAGCAACCGAGGTTGTGGGTGACGCATTTTGGGCATTTACAAAAGGTCGTTAATATGGAAACTGGCCTTAGTTTTGATAATGTGGATTAAATAAAGTAGCTTGTTATGGGTGAATTGGGTTGTGATGTGTTTGCCGAGTACACAGGACATTGACAAACCATAAATCATATTTATTTATGTAAATTGGTTTTAAAAATCTCAAGGAGCTCGTGGCTAAATAATAACAACCGCTCAGGTTGATCTTAAAAGTCAAGCCGCGCTTGCTTAGGTCGATCTGTGGATGGGTGACCACCCATTACATATCGAGTTTCCTCCGTGCCTCGGAAAGCACGTTAAGCCGTTGGTCCCGGCTGTCATTTGTAGATCTTTGACAGTCGTTACAGGTAGTCAGTGACCCAAAAAGTCTGACAACCAGTCTTACCAAGGGGTATCGTATTACCCAGTAATAACTGGGTTGTGGAGGTCAGATAGGCAGTCGCTCCATGTAAATTACTGGTATTCAGCTGCATCCGGTTAGACTGGAAGCCGACCCCAATATAGTTGGGAAAAGGCTAGGCAGATGATGATGGTTTTAAAAATCACTTTCACGCGTCACATAATGTTATGTTTTAACTAGATGGTGCCGGTGTTTCGTACCTAACTACTCTGAGAAGAAACAGCCGAAACAAACTCAGAGGTCACTGTCTCTTTAAAAGTCCAGACATTGATCAAGTCATATGAGGACCATGCAGATTAGTGCTGAGATGGTCTTTTAAAGAAAGAACCACACAGAGATGAGTGGAACTGTCCAGTCAGTGCAAGCATTTGTCATTGATCGTGTAGCTCGACTCGTAGCCCGAGGAGCTCAGCGACACGACGAAAATACCAAAGAAAGGATATTTGGGGAGGCTGCAATGCCGCATAAAGTAGTCAAACTGCCAGACAATCGTAAAACTAACTAAACTATATCGAAATAATAAAACATAATAAGAATATGACCCACATAATGATAGTCGCCATATTCACAGTAATAAACAAAAATAATAATAATACGACACCACACAAAACCACGATTTTCTTCGCAAGATGTATTTTATTTCGATTAACGTAACGAAATTAACTAGCTTTCATCCGCGTGGCGCACAGTGTTTCGACTAGAACAAGCTAGCTGGACAAAAACAACATTAAGGTTTCCTAGAAACATTAGTGGGGGTAAGTAGGGTATTAGTTGGTAATTACACCAACAATAATTGTTTTGGCATAAGTCATACAAAACATCGTTAATGAGGGTAAGTATGTAAGACAATTGGGTCAAATGCATAATATTTTTTGCATTTTTGCTACTGACACGATTGCATCTCCCGAGGTTATTTTAGTAGTTGTGGTAAATTTTAGTGATAGAGTCTATTACTAAGGGTGAGTACATTTTTTTTATTTAGTTACAATAAAATAATATTCATACTAAATTAGAACCTGAGCGTCGCAAATCCGGAAGTTGAGTTTTTTTTTCAACAATTCAAATTCAAAAGACTATAACTAAAAATCCCCTGGTATCCCCGGTCTGTATTTTTTGCAGTTGACAGACACATGCCTCAAAATTATAATGAAGCTTTCTTTTTTTGCCCGTTTTTGCCCAAAAGCTGTTATTAATTTTTTTTCAAGTAGCAGTTTTGCAGTCTCAAAAACGCAGCTTTTCGAAGAATGGGTGAAACATACAAAAAGTGACCGAAATAAGGCGCTTTTCATATTTGTTTCACAAAAACATGACCTCAGTGATGTAACAGAAGCATCTGTGAAGGACATCAAGACTAATATTTCCCGTTTTTCTTCGAAACTTTCGGAGAAATAGGAGAATGTTAGCCGAATGCGGGATCGTTTCTTAGCTTGTAATGCTAAGTGGCTAGAAGGTGAAAACATACAGTTTAATGTATCTTATGACCTTACAGAAGCATCAACGTCCTCGCATTCACTGCCTGGTCCCGGGAGACCGCCAGTGGATATGGCAAACGCAAGTGCCAAAACCAAACGGCGACGTGTCGATGATCTGGTTCAGTTACGAAGTAATTTTGCCAATCGGGCAGCTTTCTGAGGAAGCTCAAGAAGCTCGCAATAAATATTGCAGAAGGTTTCGAAGGGATAACAGCCGGAAACAGTCACCTATTGCCACGAATACAGATTTGCTTAATATGTTGATCATCACATCTGATCCTGTAATTAACACCCAGAGATATCAGAGATATCCCTAAAAAAAAAATAGGTAGCCTCCCTTCTGCAGTCTTAAATCTAGTAAACCCACCTGTAAATATTGTATAAAAATGCAAATACTCTAAATATTAATACAGAAGATTCTTTTGAGGATGAGCTTAGTGATGATGAATAATTCCTAAGTTTGTTCTCATTATAATCCAATGAATAGTCGTTTTTAGTAGTAAGTTATAATTTAGTCATTATTTAATAGGTTTACTGTGTACATAATCTGCTAAGTCGTAACTTTTAATTAAAGTTGTATATTAATTAGTTTTATACAATACAATACAATTATTTTTATAATATTAGTTTAATCGCTATATAATGTAATTAGCTTTAAATACCCTTTATTTAATTGATATTTCTGATGAATCGCGCCATAAACACCATTATTTTTAATTAATGCATTTTATTTTCGGGGCCCGCATTTTTTATGGGTTTCTAAATATTTTAAATAATGAAATCATTTATATTAGTATCTAGCAGAGGCTTTGAAACCTATATCGATTAAAAAATAATTTTGTCCAGCTAGCTTGTTCTGGACGAAACACAGTGTGGCGGTTCAAGATTATCCCACGGGAACGTATCATAAAGTTTCCTATGTCCTAACCCGTGCTCGTGGAGTAGCTGGTGGCTAAATAATAACATCCGCTCAGGTTGATCTTCAAAGTTAAGCCGCGCTTGCCTAGGTCAGTTTTGGATGGGTGACCATCATAACATATAGGGTTTCCTCAGAGCCTCGAAAAGCACGTTAAGTCGTTGGATCCGGCTGTCATTAGTAGATCTCTGACAGTTGTTATAGTTAGTCAGTGGCCCGAAAGTCACAACCAGTCTTTCCAAGGGGTACCGTAGTACCCAGTACAGTTAGTTAGGGGTTGTGTAGGTCAGGTAGAGTGTCGATCCATGTAAAATACTGGTACTCAGCTGCATTCGGTTTCATTGCAAGCCGACCCCAACATAGTTGGGAAAAGGCTAGGCAGTTGATGATATCCTAACCCAGGTCTTGCTGTGACCAGGGAATGATGCAAATAAACTCTACCTATTCCGTTCCTTTCATTAATGAAGCTGTCCCACTGTATTTGCAAAGAAGAGAAGAGAGGTGGAATGCGAGGCAATCAAATCGACCGGAATCAGTCCTGATCGTTTTATGTCAATCTAGCGCACTCCTATTAGGACTCCTATTAAGAACAAGGGCTGCGATTCTCCATACAAATGTATTCCCCTTTTTGCTTCCTGGATAATGCCTCTAGAGCTATCTTTTTTTTTCATAAAATCAAGGTCTACTACGTCCGTCCCTGTCATTTCCTTTTTTACAGCAACTAATAAGTAAAGGAAATATGACCCTCCAAAAATGCCCCATTTTTATGGCGGTGATAAGAGGACTACCAGACAAATTCGAAATGTTTTTAACATAAAATAAATTTATAGGAACCTAGGCATACTCTTTCTTAAAATTTTAATGTCAAAAATAGTTTAATGGGATCAGTTTTCGAGGAGAAAAAAGGGGAATACGAAAAGTTGATCTCGTAAAAATTTTTGTGGTTTAAGCTGCAGCTATCCCTATCGCACTCTGCGGGGGCAGCTTTGACGCAGCGCGACGGCAATAGTTTATTCAAATACCTAGTTTTCAAATTCCTTGTAGGCCCTGTTCCCTCTCAAGAACTGCATTACAGAACTTCCTCAAATCCCCCACCACAATAGACGAGATAGTTAAACTGCAAATATGACATTGACATTACTCATACCAAAACGGAAAAAGACCGCAAAGATAATGCCCAAATTCCGTGAACCTCACATAATGGTGCTCAAACCGTGTCACGCGTAGATGTGTAGCAGCCATGATGGTCAGATGAAGGCTGATCGTATTATGTCATTTGAAGCTTTTTGTGGAGCTGTAATAGGTATCATCCTTTGGGTTTTTAAGTGTTATGCTCTTGGGATTATGGTTAGCTAGGTAAGAGTTCGGGTAGACATGCTGTAAGTAATATAAGGTGTACTCGTAAATGTGCTGTAAGAAATATAAGTTCAAATAGAGGGGTCTTGTCTATTTAGTGGAAAGCCACTACCGATGCTGCAACACTGATGATTTTGATGCAATACCACATTACATGGACTTTCATGATCTTCGTTCCAGGGGAAAAGGAATTTGGTGGGCTCCCCATAGCACAGCATCATGCTGAGTGGTAACCTGCTTGTCGCAGTCACGACGTGCAAGATGTTAACGTATTTTTTCTTTTTTTGTCCCGTCCTGTTGAATTTATAAATATTTGTGATGCGTTGTATGTTTATTTTTTTGTCATTTTGTATGATGCACGTCATGACCCTGCGACAAATAAATATTCTTTCTTTCTGGTATAGAACAATCCAATCACAGCCCTCATATTCTCCTTGGATTGATAACTGTCCTGTTGGCAGAGTGGATTTAACTATATTATTAAGACTTCGATCGGGACATATGCCTCTTAATAAACTCGGCCACTTAATGAAAAAATTATCATCCCCTGCTTGCGATGTATGTAGGAGGAAGACACATACCACATTTTGATGAGATGTGTCCGGAATCAGTTGTTAAGATGTCAAATTGCTAAACACAATATAAATTTATCTAACCCTCTATGAGATTATAACATAGCATAGCATCTTATCGGAGATGACCAATGGAGTAAGGTTTTGACCGAGTGGTGGCCAAGGTTAGGCTAAAGAAACCAGGACCGTCCTAAAGCTCGTTAGGTCGACGATGTTGTCAAAATCGCAGGAGACACCTGGATAAGGAACGCAAAAAACCAGGAAGTGTGGCAGAAGAAAGGGAAGGCCTATACCCAGCAGTGAGTGATTCCGGGCTGATATGATGATGATGATACCATCTCTCCTATTTTCAAGGGATCCATTATGTAATTGATGCTACTGGTGCTGTTTTAACGGGTCTCCTGATCTCAAGTGATCTAAAAGATAAAGATCATCATCTGCCTAACCTTTTCCCAACTACATATATTAGGGCCGGCTTCCAGTCTAACACGATGCAGCTGAATACCAGTATTTTATATGGAGCGACTGTCTGTCTGACCTCATCAACCCAGTTGGCGACAATACGGTACCCCTTGGAAAGACTGGTTGTTAGACTTTCGGGCCACTGACTGACTGTAACAACTGTCAGAGATTTACGAGTACAAATGACAGCCGGGACCAACGACTTAATGTGCTTACCGAGGCACGGAGAAAACCCAGTACAGGTCAGATGACCTCCACAACCCAGTAGGCACTGGAAAACACGATACCCCTTGGTAAGACTGGTTGTCTGAATTTTGGGCGACTGAATACCTAACGACTGTCAAAGATCTACAAATGACACCCTGGACCAACGGCTTAACGTGCTTTCCGAGGCACGGAGGAAACTCGGTATGTAATGGGTGGTCACCCATCCACAGACCAACCTAGGCAAGCACGGCTTAACCTAAAGATCGACCCGAGCGGCTGTTTTTATTTAGCCACGAGCTCCTCCATCGTTGGCCACACGACATTAATACTCCGGGATAAAATATCCACATTGCTAGGTTGCTTCTGCAACGGTCCCGATTTTAGACCCCTTTTTCTATCTTTTAATTATCGACAGTCCATCTGTATCTTAGGCTGCCTTCAAGCGGCTCTTGCCCAACCTGAGGGGTCCAAACGCCTCCTGCCGTAGGCTCTACGCGGGGGTCGTGCGGTCCATGGCCCTTTACGGGGCCCCGGTGTGGGCGCGTTCAATTAAGCGGCGTGCCGCGCACTACCTGAACGCGCCCCAAAAGGTCGTAGCCGTAAGGCTGATCCGGGGGTACCGCACGATCTCCCGCGAGGCGGCGAGCCTCCTAGCCGGATTGCCGCCATGGGATCTGGAGGCGATAGTCCTCGCGCGCCTGCATCAATGGCGCGCGGGGGCACTACGTCGGGGGGAAACTCCGCTGCCGCGGCAAATCACCGCTCAGCGGACAGACCTCCGACGCGATCTCATGGCGACATGGAGACAGCGACTGTCGCAACCCAGTGCAGGGCACGCCACAATAGTGGCGATAAGTCCCCTCTTTGAGGAGTGGCTAGAGAGGCGCCACGGCGCCCTCACCTTCCGCCTGACGCAGGTCCTCACCGGACACGGTTGTTTCGGGAGGTTCCTGCACCGAATCGGGCGGGAGGAAACGCCCGGGTGTTATCATTGTGAGGATCGTCCGGAGGACACGGTGGCGCATACCGTGGAGGTCTGCCCCGCTTGGGCGGAGCTCCGCCGTGTCCTCGTAGCGGCGATCGGCGGCGGCGACCTCTCGCTCCCGGCCCTGGTTCAGGCCATGGTACGGAGCGAGAGGGAATGGGAAGCCACCACCTCCTTCTGCGAAGCAGTCATGCTAGCGAAGGAGGTGGCGGGACGTGAGAGGGAGAGAATCTCACGTCCCAGCCGCCGCGGGCGAAGCACCGGGCGTCGGGGGCCACGTGGTGGCTCCCGGCCACCGTAGGCGCGGGCCTGTGGACGGTGAGTAATGGGTTAGCTCACCGTCCGTCCGTCTTATGACGACAGGCCGTGTCGACGGCGCGTTCGTGTTCCACGCGCGCCTCAAAGAGATGTCAGCAACCAAGAAGGGGCCCGCAAGGGCCGATGCCTGCCGGGGCTGCGGGACTGTTCGAAAGAGATACCGTGGCCCTGGAACACAAAGGGCAATGAAGGAACATGGATGGGTTTTAGTCAGTAAGAGTCTGACACTCCCTCCCACTCCACCCAGAGCGGGAGAAATCATGTGATGATTTCCAATCCGAAAAAAAAAAAAAAAAAAAAAAGGTTGGCCCAGTATGTTGCCAGGTTTATTGCAGCATCAAAGCCATTGATCAGATCGTGAACGATTTTTTCTTACACTTAATAGTTGCGTTGGCGGCAACTAACATGTTGTGGAGCGATGTTAGGGTGGAACACGTTTGCCTAGGAAAAACCGAAGAAGATCGTGAGGTTTCAATTCACTGATTTTCCGCTCCTAACCTGAAGGTCATCTCCATAGTAATGCTGTATATCATCTCCGTCCGGCCGATACTTTAAGTTTTTACTCAATAATGGCGCATAATGGAAGGTCTAAACAATTTGCCCAGGCCTACCGTTTGCAATTTACTATTTGGGTCTGGGACAAGTTATAAGCGAAATAACCATTTCCATGTTTGTGATTCTGTGAGAAGACTGAGTAAATTGGTTACTCAACTTATTTTAGTATTAATGGCTTATGCTGTACTAAATGTAATAAATCCTAATCCTACAAATATTATAAATGCGAAAGTTTGTGAGAATGGATGGGTGGATGGATGTTTGTTACTCTTTCACGCAAAAACTAATCAACGGATTTAGATGAAATTTATAGGGTACTTTTATCCCGGTAGTATGAACCCGTGGGATAATTATTATAGATTATTTTATAACATTTTTTTAAATTCTTGTTCGCTGCTGTGGCCCGTCTAAACAAAATGGTTTAACACTTTCGCTGCCCAGCACCCAGCATATGAGTCCAAAGTCCATATTACACGGGGTGCTGAGCAGCGAAAGTATTAACTTTTAAACTAAACATTCTATCACGATGAAACACCCTCAGTTATCATTAGAAATAGCACGGCTTCCACATAAAATAAAATTTAAAAATATTTTACTTTTTAAATAATGCTTTCCATCTATAAAATTAAACATTGTTTCCCTCATTTCGATTTGTGCACATTAAGAACAGGCCCAAAAAAACTTGACAAACAATACAACATGGCAGCAGATACAGTACACGGATGGGTTTTTGGTTTGTTTGCCAATTGCCACCCAATAAATATCATAAAAACCAACAAATAGTCGCTTCATTCTTTTCCTTAGACCAAACCACACCAGATAGAGATCAGATATCAAGATTCTTTGAATCATTGTGTACGAAACTTATTGTTAAAGTTATATCATACAGCCATTTGTGGCGGCCTTCGCCATTGTCTTTTGTTTCAAAAATCTATAAAAAATTAAGAAGTCTTCGTTTTATAATTTGGATAGAGTTATTTTCATGGTGGGTTGAGAAAATAATATTTTAGTTGTAGCCGTAGTTATTTCTATGCACTTCGAGGTTTAGATGAATGTTTTCTGAGTCAGACATTCAAATATTGACGAGCGATAGACTGGATAGGTCGAAAAAATCGTTCTGTCTAGTGTCACACGCCCGCTTGTTAGGTAGCATTCGTGTGTCAAAATTTTTGAAAATATTCCCAATGTCTGTTAAGGTGATACGTAAAAAATAAATCATAGCTCGAGGGGCGTGACTTAACCCGGCCGCTCAACACGTTCAACCGAAAACGCGGGGGAGCGCCCCGCGCACCCCCACTTGAATACATCGCGAACGCACCTCGAGCGGGCCTGTGTTTTGAAGTTTTAGAATAGAGAGTGGCATGAGTCGACAGAAATACAATACATTTGTTTTTTTTTCTAAATTACTTAGATACATTATAATTACTAAGATATTAATTATAATTTAGTTATTATTATAATTTAATTACAAATACTTTTGCTTTATTTGTATGACAAAAAATAATATAACCACGTACAACAATAATACACCTAATAAGGGAACATTTTTAATGATCATATTGATCTGAGAAAAGAAACCGCGTCAGTAAAAACAAGGCCAAGTGCAAGTCGGACCCACACAATGAATGGTTCCGTAGTTGGGATGAATTTATCCCTAGAACACTAGTACTTTGTATGAACAGATTTTTAGGGTTCCGTAGTCAACAAGGTCAACAAGGAACGGTTATAGTTTCGCCATGTCCGTCTGACTGTCTATCCACAGCTTTGCTCAGAGACTGTCAGTAATAGAAAGCTGTAATTTGTAAGTTAGTGGTAAAATAAAATCTTGAAAAAAAAATTGTTGTGTACATTGTCAGAATCGGTTCCATTGTGCATGGTACGACACACACTTGGCCGGCTTTTTATTTTCTACTAGCTGACCCGACGGACGTCGTTCTGTCAAAAGCTATTTTCTCTTCTTGTGAACCTTCATCGGACTTCAACGAATATTTGAAAATAAAAATTCGCCGAATTGGTCCAGCCATTCTCGAGATTTTGCAATTCATTCTTTTTAATATAGATATGCTTTTGGCAAAGTCCTTTAGTTTTATTCATTTATTAAAATTATTTATGTACTTACTGCTTTTATTGACATCATAAACTTTACTAATATTTATTTTAAAACAGCTTTGTAATTCTCTACATCTTTATCTACTACTGTAATGCTAGAGAACAATTTCTTACTATGATTTTATTTCATTCATAAACTTTACGTGAGTACCTAACAGAAGTTGTTTCAAAAGACAGTACTTTTGTTTTTAAGTGTAGAGAATTTATTTAATTAAATAATTTTGTGATGGATATTTTCTTACGAAAAAAAAGTCAGAGTATATTAAAATGTATGAGATTTATTCAAAAATTACTAACATCTATAACAATTTCACTGTTTTCTGTGAATGCATCTGTGTCGCTTTCGTTTAATATTTCATCAGTGACATTTCCGCCGCACGGATTATTTTCTTTGTTTGTATCCTTATTTTTATTTTTAACATAATCTGGATCACGGCTCGTCCGATTTCTCGTGTACCGAGGATCTACCAGTTCAGGTAAGAGACAGTCAAAATAAAAAAAAACATTCTTTTTTTTTTCCAAAACTTTTCATCCTTGGAAATCATTTGCGTTTTTATTTTGTCGTCACCATACCAAACATCTCAATAGGTAATATACAATTTGCTAACACATTTTTTTCCAAAAAGTTAGTAGTTAGACATTGATCGTCCAAATTTAAAAATGATAATGGCGACTCCATTATTTTATTTTCCAAATCATATTGGAACGGGGTCTGCTTTTATTGTGTGTTGAGGATCGGTTTGCTCTGTAAAATAAAACTGGTATATACCTAAATATATAAAAAAAAATCATATCTAATAAGAAAGCAAATAATATAATAAGAGGCGAATCGAACAGAGTCCATCGCGTCGCGACAGCAACGCGTCGAAAAAACACTGTTGGATTTTCAACTCTCGGCGCTAAGCAGTGCGTTGTAAATCCAGTGCGCGAATACATCCCGCTAACGTCGACTTACGTCCTTAGCCGGAGTAACTTTTTCAAGATTTCTTATAGTTTTATACCTACATATAACCATAACACTTGAAAAAATGTGTATGTAAAATACATTATACATACATATACTCACGCCTGTCTCCCAAAGGAGTAGACAGAGACTACTGATCGCCATTGCTCACGTTCCTGACATGCCTCTTTCGCTTCTTCCACAATCATCAATCGGGTCCAAAGACATTCAAATATTTACGAGCGATAGACGGGCCAAAACGAAAAAAATCGTAATCCAATACTTGTAACTACTTAGTAACAAATCGTTCTGTCTAGTGTCATACGCCCGCTTGTCATTCGTGTGTCAAAATCGAAAATGTTCGGGATCAAAATTGTTGTATGAAATTATTCCCAATGTCCGCTCTATAAGTATTTTAAATTTCTTTGACCGGGTCATTCAAGATTATACACTTACTCAATAGGTAATTATTATAAAGTCAAACTTACTTTTATTTTCCGTCATTTTACGAGCATGTTCCCTCAGGCGTTTCAACTTTTGGGTTTTGTTTACCTCTCGTTGTTTATATTTATTCCCCATAACGGCTATGTAATGTTATTTATACCTTGTTCACTTGACAAATATAGATAAAGAAGGTCTTGAAACACACTAAACAAAAACTATTGAGATAAAAAATAATAATCACGGTTGCGGGAGAAACTGACACAGGTCTGTTACTGACAAAGGCCGCAGGCCATCTGGGCGACAGTGGGCGGGAATAAGAAAGTGACAGAGTCAATTACTTCAACATGTGAAAAAAGAGAGCGCAATAGTGAACTGGGGCCAAAATAAAACAACGTAAGCGCCAAACCAAATAAAAATTGTTTAAAAATAAATTATACTATCTAACAAAGATGTCTTCAGTCAGGATTTTTAAATACCTAGTACTCACATTTTGAATGCCATTTTACAATGAAATTAGTTCCGATTTGAGAATTACAGAGGAAATTATAAAAAAGTAGAGGTATTTTCGGAATTAAATTCTATCGAGGAAATTTAACCCAATTGTGTTTTCCTTCAGTCCGAGTATTAACCAAATAGGCAATAAACATATATCCAAAAATTAAACCGATACATGGTGTAATAGTGAAATAAATGGATACGAAAAAGACCCCAATTTATTTTGGTATCGCCTTAAATTTCTTTGGAGTGACTGGAGTTAAAATGGTTACTGAAAAATGTGTGCACTGACTTGGTAGGTCCACTCAAAACGTTCCTAAAAAGACCGTCTCAGAAACCAACTTGCATGGTCCTCAACTGACTTGACCAAGATTATGTCTGGATTTTTGAAGAGACTGATCTTTGAGTTTGTTACGGTGTTTCACCATAAAAAAAATACCTGTAAAAGTTCAGTGTGTTAGATAAGGGCTCGTGAGTTTGTGACAAATATCACTTAACAGCCACACTTGCCGAGGCGGGTCGGTGGATGGGTTCATTGTTCATTCTTTGACAGCCGTTACGTGAAGTCAGAAGCCCGAAAGGCTGGCAACCAGTCTACCACTCAGTAACAGTAAGCCGTTCCATGTAAAATATTGGTATTCAGCTTCAACAAATATTTCAAAATTAAGCATTCTCTACCAGTGAACTAAGGGTGGTGATTGCAGGTTGTGGTCAGACAATTGGCTCAGACTCCCGTAATGACTCTCAAAGACTGGAATAACAGCCGGGACCATCAACCTAACTCATTCTTCCTTTTTCGTGTGGTTGGTGCCAACCTGGTGTCAGTGTTTGTATGGGCCTATGACTTGGCTTTACATGCCGTCAAGAAATATCTCTCAGGCATGTTAGTTTGGTTTCCTCACGATGCTTTCCTCCACCGTAGCAAATGATAATTATTCAAAACGCACATGAAACCGAAAAATCGGAGTTGCGTGTCTTGGGTTCGAACTCGAGACCTATGTCTTGGCAGCCCGACAGTCACACCACTAGGCTATCACTGAATATTAATCTTATTTATTCTTTTGAACTCCTCAGCAGAAAAACTTCCTCGTAGTTAACTGAAAAATAAACAAAACAGAATCGCTCGATCTAAATTAAGCGTGTCGGTAATTCACAAAAATTGTGTGGAATGATGTAAGAGAGCTGTGTTATCATTTATCTTGGCCATTGTGTTGGGGCCTTGGCTTCAGACGGCACAATGATAGGAAGACTTGCTGCTAAGTGGCAAGGGTAGGCACTTGGATTTTGAGTTATTAAAAATGGTCTTTATTTTGGACTGTCTCTTTGATCTTGTGGTCACAAGCACTGTTGCTGTGCAAGAGGTCCGGGGTTCAATTCCTGGCCTAGCTAAGTGCTATTGCGTTTAACAGTAGCAATTTCTATAGAGCAGAATTTGGATTTGTTTGTACATGTTTGAGATTGTACCTCCGGCCCGATCTCATGGCGACATGGAGAGAGCGACTGTCGCAACCCAGTGCAGGGCACGCCACAATAGTGGCGATAAGTCCCCTCTTTGAGGAGTGGCTAGAGAGGCGCCACGGCGCCCTCACCTTCCGCCTGACGCAGGTCTTCACCGGACACGGTTGTTTCGGGAGGTTCCTGCACCGAATCGGGCGGGAGGAAACGCCCGCCACCACTGCGTGGATCGTCCAGAGGACACCGTGGAGCACACCGTGGAGGTCTGCCCCGCTTGGGCGGAGCACCGCCGCGTGCTCATTTTTGTTAGACACGCTAAGTGTTAATTTTTGTTAAACACAAGTGTCCCCCCACCCTCTACCAGCTAAACGGTTGTGTTTGGGTGTGTGAAAAAAATTTGTGGTAGAATCTATACTTAATATATAAAGCTGTAACGAAATTAAAAGGAAAACTATCACAGCTAAGTAGGCTTTACAAGTTTCCGAGTAATAGTCGACCAACTAATAAAATGTTCTTGGTTAACATATTTTCCTAAACATAATGTACGGGAGCACAGGTTTTTCAACAGAAAATGTAAGTTTTTTTTATTATTACAATACAAATAAAAAAAAAAACAAAATCATCGTACGGACGCAAATCCGCATATTTTGATGGGCAACTACGGAACCCTACATTGTGCGTGGCCCGAGTCCCGACACGCACTTGGCCCGGTTTTACTAACACTAAACGAGATCTGAATTAATTTTTGTAATATTGGAACTTCTATTATGCTTTTATTTTGGTTGATATTCATTTAAGAAATCGTCTATAAATAATTAGATACACCCTAATACCTTTAATCCTCTAAGGGTAAGGCAGAGGTGTACCTAATAGTACACCCACATTTCGCCAGTTATGTTTAAGTCCCATGTAATAGGGGGCGAACCTTTTTCCATCTTCCGGACACAAATCTAAACTTTATAGCTACTACTGAGAAATTCCTGTTGGAAACCCTCAATAGGACTTTACCACACCTGGGAATCGAATCCAGGGACCTCATGCTCAGCAGTCGCCGTTGCAAATACTAGATCAACGTGGCAGGAAATAATTACAATGCAGATTTAATTAGATTTGGCCACTGGTATTCAACTGTATCCGGTTAGACTGGAAGCCGACTGCGACATAGTTGAGAAAAGGCTAGGCAGATGATGATGATGACATGGGCATACCCAGCATTTTTTAAGGGGTGGGGCAGAAGGAAATAAACTAAGTAGTAGGAAATTAAAAATGCTTTTTATTTACTGACTGATACCTACGTTTTATTGACTGCTCTACACCTTATTTCAATAATAACCTGCGAGGGTTCTGGTTAAATCTACCTAAAATTTCGTTTTCAAATGTATATTGTGCTTCCAAAGCCCTCGTTCTATGCACACTTATCATAAAAAGGCCGACAAGATGGTTTTCTGTCATTGTTGACTTTAACCAAGTTTTTATTTTAATTTGAAAAATGTTAAAGTACCCAAATTAATATTTAATTTTGTCATTATATTAATTTTACCAAAAAATTCTCAGCTTCGGGTCAGAACCGTGGGTTCCAATCCATCCAGGCCAATGGATGATGATATTATAAGATTTGTTATAGGGTTCTAAATAACTTCGTAGCTAAGAGATTCCTTAGTCAAAGGATCAAATAGCTTATTAAGACGATTGTCTATGGTAGCCACCAAGGATGTATGTTTTAAAAGCTTAGTCTCATTGTTTTGAGACAAAAAATCGTAACGTTCACTTTGAAACTTGCGTAGGGTTCCGTATTTGTATTTCTCATAATTATATGTCATTTTGACAGTATTATCAGCTAAGTGATTGTAGACTTTAACCAATAAACTCAACTGTTCATAATCTACACTAATATTATAAATGCGAAACTTTAACGGATGGATGGATGTTTTAAGGTCATCCTTCTGCGAATCAGTCATGCTAGCAAAGAAGATGGCGGGACGTGAGAGGGAGAGAACCTCAGTCCCAGCCGCCGCGGGGGACGCCCCGGGCATCGGGCGCCACGTGGTGGCTCCCGGCCACCGTAGGCGCGGGCCTGTGGACGGTGACTAATGGGCCAGCTCGCTGTCCGTCCGTCTTATGACCACAGGCCGTGTCGACGGCGCGTTTGTGTTCCACGCGCGCCCAAAATAATGTTAGCAGATGCCTGCTGGGGCTGCGGGACTGTTCGAAAGAGATTCCGCGGCCCTGGAAGACAAAGGGCAAAGATGGAACACATCCGAAAAAAAAGCCCTATGTCAATATCATTTCTAATACATATGCGTTAGTTAAATTATCTCACACTTTATTGTTAACAAATCTTTTTTCAGTAGGTACAGCGTTTTTCTACGACCCTTACGGAACCGTAACAAATAAATTGCTTTTAAAACGTCAGTACATTAGGCCAGTCCTTACCGGATACACACAATTTGTTGAATTACACGGAAGCCTTTAGTTTCGACTGAGACCTGACGGTTTTTGTGCAGGCTTTACTTATGATTAGTATTGTCTTTGTTGCTATGAGGAGCTCGTGGCCAAATAATAACAGCTGCTCGGGTCGATCTTGAAGTTAAGCCGTGCTTGTGACCACCCATTACATACCGAGTTTCCCCCGTGCCTCGGAAAGCACGTTAAGCCGTTGGTTCCGGCTGTCATTTATAGATCTTTGACAGCCGTTATAGGTAGTCAGTGGCCTGAAAGTCTGAACACCAGTCTTACCAAGGGGTATCGTATAGAAAGAAAGAAAGAAAACATTTTGATTTGGCACATGCCACTTGTGCACACAACATACAAATAAAAAATAAAAAACTTAAATCTGCACAATATAAAACGTAAATTAAACAGAAAAAAAGAGACAATATTGTGTGCCTCACGGCTGCGCCAAATAGGCTCAGTTCAGCAAACTGCCGAGCAGCTAGTGCCCGACGCTGGTTTTCAAATGGACCCGAGATGGCGATGTGACGGATATAAAACAGTTTTGTTTCTAATTAGGTATGTGTAGGTATGTATGTATTGGAGATCACATAGGCAGTCTCTTCATGTAAAATACTGGTGTTCAGCTGCATCCGGTTAGACTGGAAGCGACCCCAACATAGTTGGGAAAAGGCTAGGCAAATGATGATTGTCTTTGTCGCATGTCGATGTGGAATCACAGTGCCGCATGTTTTGAGGGGATGATATTGGTTAACATTTACACACATAGGTGTATTACATATTAAACACTGTTTTAAGCTTTCACGGTTTACAACTAAACTTATACTGTCACTTGGGATATCTTCCGTGATTGTTCATATCGGGAGCTCAAAATAATGAACAATCACGGAAGATATCCCGTAAGTGACAGTATAAGTTTTGTTACATATTTTGTGTATAAATGTTAACCAATATAACATAACATCACGCCTGTAATCCCCGTAGGATTAGGCAAAGGTGTACCTAATAGTACACCCACATTTCGCCAGTTATGTTTAAGTTCCATGGAATGGGGGGCGAGCCTATTTTGTACTAGAGGGCGAGCCTATTGCCGAATAACCAATATATGTTACCTTCATAATCTCACGCATTTTTCGCGTGGGGGTAGGCAGTAAGTACAGAAAGGTGATGTTCTGTGCTATTATCCTTATATACTCCTTTTACTTCGACCACGTTGTTTATAAACACACTTTATTTACATAACATAAAATCACGCCTGTAATCCCCGAAGGGTTAGGTAGAGGTGTAACATAACTGGCGAAATGTTGTGTTGTGTCAGCGAGCCTATTGCCATCAACCGGGGACAAACCCAAAATCCGTGACTTCTAATGAGAAATTCCTGATGGAAAAACCCAATAACAATTTACCCGACCCGTGAATCGAACCCAGGACCTCATGCTTAGTACCAGTAGACCAACGAGGCCGTCTAAAAAACCTCAGTAAGAAACTCTGCCCAACCCTTCGGGGATTACAGGTGTGATGTTATAATAATTATTAGTTTTCTTGGCTATAAATACGAATTCAACGCTAATGAGAACTGAGAACCTAACTTAAGTTAGTCCCTAACTACATCAGCCAACCAAAACGTCACAGTTTGCGTACATTAATAAACTCAAACCATTAAAAACACCATGATATTATGTTAAATATTCTCATGGGAGTCACAATGGTAGGATATATTAGGCTTTTTGTCTCAAATAATCCTTTTTTCGAGACAATAGGCCGGCTGCCAAAGTTATCAGATGTAATCAACACGGCGTTGGAGTTGTGTGGATATGACTTTTTAAAATAAATAATTTATTTATTTGATTGTTTCAACTTACGCTAACTGATTGTAAAACGATTTCTAACTTTAGACTGAGGTTGAAATCATCGTACTGTTTTCAAGCCAAAGTCGATTTCAGGCCAAACTAGTTTGTTCTAGGCCAAACGGGTTTACTAGTCGTATATATCGTGTCGGGAAACACTTACCTAAACAAATCAATTACAATGCTCCCAACTTGGATATGGCGTGGTTGCTCATAGTTCTAACATTTTTTTTGTTGGAAGTCCTCAATGGATGTCCAAAGCCGTGGGGCCGGAGGGATCTGTCAGACTCCTATTGAACCACACGGTGTTCCTGGCTAGGGTGCAGGTACAGAATTGCATTCTCCACAATCGCCCCAGCAGTGACGGTTTGCTTGCGACAAACCTCGTCTCAGAAACAAACAGTCATTAAATTTTTGTTACTCAATAATTCCAAAAAATCTTATCGAATTTCGATAAAATTTTGCTGTTACCAAATAAAACTGGTAATTGGGGCGAATGAGCCTTGCTTGGTCCACTCAAAGCGGTTGGCTTTACCAACCGTAAGGCTGGTTTCATCGAGTTGAAACTGTACAGTGTAGACTCCTACGACAGCTAGTACAATATGCACGTCAGTGATAACATTTTGCCCTTGAGCTGGCCTAGCCTAGTATTTAGTTTCAATAAAATAAGAAGCTAGATTATAGACGTTTATGTTATGTTACACTTGTGGTAATTGACGTACGGCCTACAGCACGTTGCGTTTTTTTAGTGCAGAATGCCACCATATACATACATTATTTTCATAAAAATATATTTATAATTCTTAGCACCCCGTCTACTTTTCTCTATTCATGAACACTTATAAACACAGACAGAGCTTCTCCTATCTCCAACAACGTTGTTTTACCATCCCATTGTTCAACCAAAGGTCTCATCCACACAATTCTACACTCAATTTTCCATTCACATATAAGCTTATAGCAGACAATGCTTCTGTTCAGTTGCACTATGTTACGCGGCGCGATCTCATTGACCCATAAACAAACATTCATACATTTTTTACAACAAAAACTCGTTAATTTACAATAGTTATTCAATTAATAACGTAAAAAAATTGTTATTCAATTAATAACGTAATAAAACAATAAAAGAATCACGGAATTCGAATTTTAAAATGGCTTTAAGATATAATTTTGAATAAATTCGAAGTTGGAACGGGAATTAGGAGCGTTATTATTCTAATTGAATAACAATAACGTTGTTTATTCAATTAATAACAATTATGAATACTTTGAATACAAGTGTGGTGAATAAAAGTGCATTTATTGGATTCATTGGATGATGCAAATGAAAAAGTGTTGTGAAAATGAATTTGTGGACTACAATATTGTTGATTTGTCATTTTGTGTGTACTGTGATTGGATCCAGGGTTATACTCGTGGAGAATGCACCAAGTATGTATTGTGGATGTAATTTTAATATTACCTAGAACATCATATGTTGCAGTATTATCCTTGTTATCTGAAAATAAATGAATTATTATTTTGTTTATTCATTTACCTACACATTTTTTCAAAGTTAAAGTTCCAATTTTTCACAAGTTTTTTTTTTAAGTACTAGTTTTAAGGTTTTAACTTTACTTTAATTATCTCCATGACCCGTTTACTGTTCAAAGCATCCATCAGCACCAAGTTTTGAGTGCCTTACATTGAGTTTTACCGTAAAACGTGATTTTTCACCCCCAAAAAAAGTCGTTTCACATCAATAATTTTTGCGTAGAGTGACTTAGTTCGATGTACAGAATGCTTGTTTGACCGCTTCTTGAAGGGTCCGTTTACACCCTGTTTTTTTTTAAAACATTAAAATAAAAACCATTTAAAAAATAGGCAGTTTTCCGCCTTTGTCGGGAGCAGGGTCCAAGCTACCGGTGGTTAGGGCTTTAGAGACAGGAACCTCCTCACAATGCGAGCCGCATCGAGGAGTACTGCTTTTTGAATCAGGTCCTTGATCCAACCGCCTAAGGAGGGCCTCGACAGATGGTCATCGAGGCGGATATTATTATTATTATAGCTTCTTTCCTGAAACATTTTGGGACCGATTTTGACGGGATTTAATTTTACTGACAGATAGCTGATGTTATAAGGTCTAACATGGGCTACTTTTATTTTACAAAAATTATTAGGGTTCCGTGCAAAAAAATTAAACCCTTTGAAACTGGTAATAAAATCCGATTTAAAAAGGGAAGTAAAATTTATTTCAAATAATTTCACGCGAATGAAAGTCGTGGGCAACAACTAGTCTGAATATAAACTTGTATTCTGAAAGTCTTTCTAAATAAATACGTTGTCAAATTCTCAGATCATCATATTATAATTGATCGCTATGATCCGGAATAATCAATTACACCAAACATTAATTAGATACACATACACTTACGTAATAAGACTAAGATCACTGCCTCGTTGGTCTAGTGGTAGCAAGCGCGACTGCTGAGCATGAGGTCCTGGGTTCGATTCCCGGGTCGGGCACTGTTGTTGGGTTTTTCCATCAGGAATTTGTCAGTAGCGGCCAGGGTATCTGAATTTGTGCTCGGTTGATGGCAATAGGCTCACCCCCTAGAAAATTGGACGTAAACATTACTGGCGAAATGTGGGTACCTACACTACATCTCAGCCTAACGCTTCGGGGATTACAGGCGTGATGTTATGTTATGTAACTTAATAATTAGGGACTCTTTCAAGTTCTGAATATCTTATAGTTCATTCAAAAGCCTTTGTTCATTCAATCCATCATCATCATCATCTGCCTAGCCTTTTCCCAACTTTGTTGGGTGGGCTTCCGGTCTAACCGGATGCAGCTGAATACCAGTATTTTACATCGAGCGACTGCCTATCTGACCTCCACAACCCAGTTAGTACTGGGTAATACGATACCCCTTGGTAAGGCTAGTTGTCAGACTTTTTGGGCCACTGGCTACCCGTAACAACTGTCAAAGATCTACAGATGACAGCCGGGACCAACGGCTTAACGTGCTTTCCGAGGCACTGAGGAAACTCAGTATGTAATGGGCGGTCACCCATCCACAGACCAATCCAGGCAAGCACGGCTTAACCTAAAGATAGACCCCGAGCGGCTGTTATTATTTAGCCACGAGCTCCTCCTTTGTTCATTCAATCCATTCTACAGTAAGTCTAAGTTTTAGCCAAAGCAAACACAATCTTTTGTCGTGTCTTCGATACGCTCGGGTGGCGACGATGTGACTTATTCTTTACAGAGGTCAAAATGGCTTTAAAACCTTTTAAAATTCTAAGAATACTGCAGTTAAGATTCTGAAGATTACTAATGTAATTATGTCTTATCTGTGGTGTATCTTTTGTGTTGATGGTTGATGTCATTATTGTTATAAAACCGTTGTTGCACTTGCTGCTAAGTTAAAAGCCTATTTTCGCTTAGCGACCCATCTACGTATAATACTACTAATCAGAAAGCAGTAGTTCTGGCAAGGCACGTATCGTTAGGAGGTTCCTTTCTCAAGAGCCCTGACCACCAACAGCTCTGACCCTATTCCCGATGCCGGTGGGCTACTATTTTCATATATATATATATTTTTTATATTATAAAACAAATAAAAGAAAATAAAAACCAGTTTACTATCAGGCAACTAAGGTCCATGAATAGAATACACAAAATAATCTTATGCAATAATAAACTAATACATATTAAAAACCTTATAAAACTCTGACCTATGTATACCTATATCAACTTTCGGCGCTTAACCAAATTGTGGAAATCCAGCAGTACTTAGGCTTTTTGTCATATGTCGCCCAGAGCATGTAAAACGAGCATAAAAATATCCTTTTGATGCGATATTTCTGCGGGTACACCACAGTCTGAAAGTCTGGGAACTAGTTTTACCAAGGGGCATCGTGTCACCCAGGAACTGGTTCGCCGGTCTTAGAGGTCAGATAGGCAGTCGCTCCATATAAAATACTGATATTCGACTGCATTCGGTTAGACTGGCAGCTCACTCAATATAGTTGGGAAAAGGCTACGCTGATGATGATGATGTGATACGTCTCTGGTCAATCTTGGTTTGAATCAAAGTCTATAGTTAGATACCTCTTTACTGTTTGCAATGACTAAGCGCAGGCCACACCGCCAGCTAGCGAGCGAGCCGGGCGAGCATCGTTTCACCACTTTTCATACTTTGGTTCACTCCGCGAACTACTGAGCTAAACTACGTCAGCGATACAAGCGATGTGAATGAAATATCCGACGATGCCAGCGATGCTGTTCGTTCATCTCGCCCGCCCGCTCGCTCGTCCGTCCGTCCGTCCGTAGTGTTCGATGTGAACCCACATAGTTTAGCTCGCGAAGCTTCGCTTAGTTTATATTGTTTCCCTCGCCTCGCCCGCCAGCTCGCTCGCACGCTCGCTTGCTAGCTGGCGGTGTCGCCTGCGCTTTAGTCAGTCTCTTCTTTCAAAAACTGATTTTATTTATTTATTTATAGATAGGAGAACCAACTGCTATGACAAATGAATAACAATTGTACAGGCAACATAGAGCCAATTACAGGTTCTCACGAGTAAACATAGAAAAGTAGTAGAAATCTTAGGATCTTGACAAGCAGAATAAAAATAAAAGGAATAAAAATAAGATACAATAAGCCAATAAGGTTATATAAAATCAACATTTACTGTCGAAATCTCCATTAAACACACTTATCGATAACACAACACTTACAAATCCTTCTCTGCTAGATGCTTTGCTCTCTGCATGGTAACCCCATGTAAGGTGGTAACCCCAGGTAGATTAGCAGTGGTGGGGCAATGGTGATGATAGCCCCGACATCCAAGCGGTAAAATGCACTTTGCTTTGCTCCAGCACCGGTTTCCTTACAATGTCTTCCTGAACCAAACGGTACAGGACCTAGATCCAAAAATTAGATTTGTCATCCATCAATCCACACTGTGAGTTTGTTTTGGCCCTGACAGAGAGAGAGGTCGCCTGAGTCCCAGCACTTGGAACATTATAAGTTGACTAGCTACTGCCCGCGGCTTCGCCCGCGTCGCCTACATGAAACAAATGAAAGTTTTTATATTCAGAAACAAACATTATACGCGCTCTCACTCCTTCTTTGACTCTGTTGGGGGATGATTTTGGAAAAACTGTGATATACGTGTCTCATAATTTCAATTGAAGAGTGTGTACACGAATTTTCGAGTCAATCGACCCAGAGAACATAAAGTTACACAGAAAATTCAACCCCCCATTTCACCCTCTTAGGGGTGGAATTTCGAAAAACCCTTTCTTATTGGATACCTACTCTTCACAAAGAAAACACCCTCTAAATTTCATGTCTTTAAGACCAGCGGTTTGGGCTGTGCGTTGATAATATCAGTCAGTCAGTCAATCAGTCAGGACTTTGAATTTTATATGCATAGATAATACATGATTGTGCCCCCCAGATTAACATAAAAGGTGTAAAAAGACCCTTAACGAAGCCGAAAGGCACTTGTTCTCCTCGTCATTGTGATCATTTTTTTATTCTGGACCATACCTGGGAACCTTCTAGTTACGGAGATATTGGGGGTCAAAGTTCCAATTTTTTCACAAGATTTTTTTTAAATACTACTTTTTAAGGTTCTCACTTTACTCCAATTACCTCCATTGTCCGTTTACTATTCAAAACATCCATCAGCAATAAGTTTTGAGCGTATTATATTGAGTTTTACCGTAAAACGTGATTTTTGACCCCAAAAAAAAATTATGTTTCCCAGGTAAAGTTACTTAGTTTGATGTACAGAATGCTTGGTTGACGGCTTGGTGAAGGGTCTGTTTACACCCCGTATAACCTATTTCAATAAATCCTCTAATCATCTCACTAGGTCATATTTATTTATAATTCTGACTTAACGGATCTTCCTCAAGGTTGCTATTCGCGTATTTTTTGTGAGTACGTTCTTAGGATTTATTGTTCCTTTATAGTGGTAATTAAGCTTAACTAATGGTCTGTTTGGGTAGCTAATGTTCTTATACAGTGACGTAAACGTGAGTTAAAATGATCTTACGTTAGCTTTGTTGAATGTGACCTAAGGCGCGAATTACACAGAAACGGCGTAAGGCGTAAGGTGCGGTGCAGGCGTGGTATTTATAAGGCGCGAATTAGACAGAAACGGCGTAAGGCGTAAGGTGCGGCGCAGGCGTGGAATTTATATGGAAACGAAAGAACGGCGTGCCTGCGCCGCGACGCTTGAGTGTAATTCACGACACATCGCCTACGTACATTTTGTATGAAAACGTTTTGAAGCGGCATCATGCCTGCGCCGCGCCTTCACCGTACGCCTTTTCTGTGTAAATCGCGCCTAAGGTGACCGAACTGAGAGCAGATATCATCAATTAAACTGAACGTGATAAGAAGATCTTGTCTGTGACCGAGAGCTCTTGAACTTGGTTTAGATGGGCAGATCGCGGTCAATTTTATTGGCGAAATCCGTTCTTAAGGGTGTCCAGTGAATTCTAAGCAGTTCGGTAAATCTTCATGATAGATTAATATTCGATCATGAGATGTGATGGAGGAGCACGTGGGTTAATAATAACAGCCGCATAGGTTTAGCAGCAGTGCTTGAATATGTTGGTCCGTGGATGGATGACCATCCATTACAAGCCTTCCAAGGCACGTACCTTGGAAAGCACGAGAAGCCGTTGGTCCCGGCTGTCATTTGTGGATCTTTGACAGTCGGTGCAGGTAGTCAGTGGCCCAAAATGTCTGACATCCAGTCTTAGCAAGGGGTATCGTATTACTTAGTACGTTTTGGAGGTCAGATAGGCAGTCGCTCCATGTAAAATACTGGTAATCAGCTGCATCCGATTAGACTGGAAGCCGACCCTAACATAGTTGGGAAAAGGCTAGGCAGATGATGAACCAAAATTAAATAGTCTAATAGGTACGTTATCGTTAAGAAAGTGTATTATTAGGCACAGTGTGTAAATTGTCTCTTATAACTGAGCCCATATCTTTTAAAACAATCGCAACATACAATAAGGCATACCTCTTCCTTTCCTCTGATCACACATTTTATCTTTTTAGCAATGTATAAGCACGAGCACGAGTGTCCAAGGAGTTTCATGCCCATTCCTCTCCATAGAGATCTACGCCTTGGAATGGGCAACGACAGTACTTTCACAAGTTATTATGCCTTGTGTCTGTGACTGTAGCTTCGCTTTCTTTATTTTTTGTGACATTGCAGTGCCTGTAATGGTCTAATTGAATAAATGGTTTGAGTTTGAGTGTTCGAGTGTCGATCACGAGTCTCCGTTCTGTTTCGTGTGTTCCAACAAGTGTCTACAAAATAGCCATTTCTTCCACAGCATGTTTCCGCCGCGTCCTAGCTGGCAAGCGAGCTCTGCGAAGTCATGTCAGGAAAGTGGTCCCCTGCGAGAGGCTGGAAGACTGCAGGAGAGAATGCGCCGAGGAGAAGAGGTTCCCTTGTGAGAGCTTTAATTATAGGTAAGTTTTATGTTATTGTTTGCACGATGGCCTATCAAGCTTTACAAAACCAGTTTATGCGGATCTCTCAATAAAATTAAATATAATAGTTTAAAAAAACTAAAAAGCAGGCTTTACAGTAACGTCATTTTATTTTTCGTATTGTTCTCAGCAAACCCTTTCTTTGATACCCTTTTCATGGGAATGCATAAAAAATAACTAGTCCACCATCTTTGGGAGTCCGCCATATTTGATTGAGAATGAAGTTACTTACCTCACCATGCATTGTCATCCAAACTAAACATGTATGCAAAATTTCAGCTCAATCGGAAACCAAGAAGTGTGTCAAATTTAACTTCTAAGATTTTATTACATAGTAACAGGTGAAACTAATAAAACCGTGTTAAAAAGCTAAAAATACATATCTTAGCCTTTTGAACGCCATTGTCACATATACGAGACAGGCAAGCGCTTGCCCTGTACGCCAAATGACACAAATATGTGACAAAATGGTAGGTAAAATTGTGGCTCACCGTGGAGGGCACGCGCGTGCGTTTATGCTCTGACGTTTAATAGTTAAACTGGTGAGTGACAGTACATCGCTGAGTTTTAGGTACCTATGTACGTAAGTAGTTATAGACAGGTTATCATAAAAGCCAATTGTTTGAGTAGTTTTTTGACAAAATAGAAAATGCAAGTTGACTGACGTCTATAAGTGGCCAATTTGCAAGTTCATTCCACTACTAAAATCCGTTAAAACCTCTACGACACTTGCAATTTAAAGTAATTTTAAGAGCCCGAACTTGAATTAGCAAGATTCTTGCGCATTAGAATGATAGACTTCAACCAATGATATTATAAATAAAAAGAGGTAGATATCGCACTAGCGCGAGCAAATTGTTGCAGACAAATTCAGACAATTGTCGTAATTTAAGTATTTCAAGCGCAATAGCTATCTCTTTCTGTATCATACGTTCCGTATTATCTATCGCAGTCGTAACAACGCAACGATATTTGAACGCCGCCGCTCAGTATGAACGTAGCGTATCTTTCTTTATTTTATTTTATTTTTCGTATTTTTCATTGACTTCAACAGGTTCAAAATTCTTTTTTTGTTATTAACTTATTAGGTAACCTTGTGATAATAGAACCGTTCAGCACACGTTTCGTACTCCACGTAACTATAAACTTACTCTGTCATTTGCGGGATATCTTTCGCGATTTTCAACTATTGTGAATTCTCGATATTTCGGCGCTGTTGCAAGCGCCATGATCGCGTTATGTCTGGAAAATGCGGATGGATGGTAAATAAATTATTAGGTGCAGACAAATCTGTCTATCATTTTTCTTAGTCTTTTGCTACGTGCACTTCTGAAACTCGATATAAAGTCACGGCAAAACACACTCACAATATGTTTGCAGTCGTCCTAATTACGACGCCGGCTGTTTGCTTTTGAGCAATACTGAACACTGGATCCCACGTTCTTGACAATTTGAATCCCTCGATAAAGGCTGAAAATAGACCCTTTACCAAGCCGAAAGGCACTTGTTCTCCCCGTCATTGCGATCCTTTTTTTGTTCTGGACCATACCTGGGAACCTTCTAGTTACGGAGTTATTGGAGGTAAAAGTTCCAACTATTTCACAAGTTTTTATTGAAATACAAGTTTTAATATTAAAACTTTAAATTCTTCCACGACTCTAGTACTATTCAATGCATCCATCATCACAGTGTTTTGAGTGAAAATGTGATATTTCATCCCAAAACAAAAAAGTCGTTTCCCAGCAAAATTTTTTGCGTAGGGTTCTTAATTTGATGTACAGAACTCTTCGTGAAGGGTCCGTTTACACCCTGTATTTCAATTGCTACTTTTGTCAGCCTTGGTATGTAGCTATGTTCCACTGTAATAATACCGTGACCCTGTACTATCGCATGCAGCATAATGTTTAGCAAGTGTTCATTGCACGCTACAGTAGAAATCAATATTTCACACAAAAGCTCACATTATTATGTTCCTTTCCCATCAATACAAATTATTGATGCTCAATGTTGTTGAATGATCGCCATGACGTGGAGAATAAGTGCCTTTCGGCTTCGTTAATACTACGAGCGTGAATTTTTTATACACCCAAACACAACCGTTTAGCTGGTAGAGCGGGTGATGAGTGGTAGTGAGGCGAACAAAAATTTGCACAATAAAGCTTAATATTTCACAAACGAATCCCTTAATCAAAAAATTATAGAAACAAACTCGCAATATTTTTTAAAGACCTATCCAACGACATACCACACCATGAGGTACGCGAGAAAAAAAAACACTTTACGTGTAAGTACAGGAGATACCCTAAAAAAAATACTTGTCGAGATTTTATTTTACCACTTTGTCCGCGTAACTAATTTGTATATTCACGCCAAATTACAGCTTTCTAGTACTAATAGTCTTTGAAGTAAGCTGCGGACAGACAGACGGACATGGCGAAACCATAACAGCGGTTTCACACTATGTCCGATCCGAATCCGATCCGAAGCCGATCCGTAAATTACCATAGAAATAGTTCTACGGCTGCTACGGACCATATTTTCACGGGTCCAGATCGGATTCGGATCGGACGTAATGCGAAACCGCTGTAAGGGTTCCTTTCCTTATTGACGACGGAACCCTAAAAACGTATTTACGTTACGTTTACATCGCGCGCTCGCGCATTTCGCGTCGGATCTTTTTAAACCTTGTATTAACGTGCAGCTATGTTTTCAAGTTCCTCCACTTACCACGTACTCAGATATTCAAATAAAACAACGTTGCAAACACAGATGACAGATAGTAACCAACAAAAATGAAGCCAAATTACTTTATAGTGTTCACACGTTCTGTTCGCACTATTGTATGCGTTTCCTGATCTTTGGCGACCTTAATATGTTAATTGTTACAACATTTGTAGATACTGCTCTTTGACTATACTTGGTATAAGTATTTTTGGGTGTTTAGTTTTGAATGCTGTTAAAATCAAAGGCCGTCACGGTGTTGGTCATCCCTGCTTTGTGTGTTGGCATTTTTTTTTTGGGTTTTAGTTAAAATTAACTCAATTATTGAACTTTCAACTGTCTGGCTTTAACAGATAATTTTATACGGCTTTGTACAAGCTTATTTTATCCCACTGTTGAGCTAAAGCGTGCCTTCCCTCTCTTAGGCGCGAATGAGACAGAAACGGCGTAAGGCGTAAGGTGCGGCGCAGGCGTGGAATTTATAAGGAAACGAAAGAACGGCGTCGCCTACGTACATTTTGTATGAAAACATTTTGAAGCGGCATCATGCCTGCGTCGCGCCTTCGCCTTACGCTGTTTCTGTGTAATTTACGCCTTACATAATCTCAGTGTAATGCAAATGTTGTTTTTTTTTTTTTAATTAGATTTTGCCCCACACTAGGACAAACCATAGGGAATTTTGTTGTCAGACAACAGTCAATCAACCGTTCTGGAATAATTTTAGCAAGTCAAAAGCGCCAATTTTCATCTTCATTTTTAATAACGTTGCCCCACACTAGGAATTTCTCCTGTATCGTGGGTGCGTTTACAAACATTTAAACTCACATACAAACAGCCAGACCCGGAACAACTACCTGTAGGCCATACAAATATTTGTTCCGTGTGGGAATCGAACCCGCGACACGCAGCGCAGCAGGCAATCGCTCAGCCACTGCGCCAAACTCGCCGTCAAGTGTAGGCCTTACTACTAATTTATTGATTACTTGCTGTTGCCTGCGACCTACATGAAATTATTATTTAAAAAAACTTCCATTTTGAATTCAATTTTGTTACCAATTTCAAGGGTTTTCATTTTTTTGCACGAAACCCTAATTATTTTTCTAAAATAAAAGTAGCCTAAGTTGACCTTCTCACATCTGCCAGTAAATGACCCATCAAAATCGGTCCTGCCGTTTTGGAGATTAGCCGGAACAAACAGACAGACAAAAATTTAAATATATTATATATTTTCATATGCATTCAGTAAAAAGCTGTTATTTTGATATTACAAACAGACACTTCAATTTTATTTATTTGTATAGAAGACATTGCGTAGATATCCATAGCTTTTCTGCTATATTATAGTTAGGATACGCTAATACGGCCTTTGATCACCCGACATCACCCAAAAATATTGAAAGAGTCCAAAAAAATTATTCTATCAACGTTGACGTCGATTATGCAAACACATATCAAACTAGCTTATGCCCGCGGCTTCGCCCGCGTTGTAGAGTTCTGACGGGTTCGCTACCGAAATAAAAAGTATCCTATGTGCTATTCCAGACTATAAACTATCTCTGTGCCAAATTTCATCCTTTCTGGCGTGATTGAGTAACAAACATTTATCCATCCAAACTTTCGCATTTATAAAAGCATTTATGCCGATAGCCTATATTGCCCCACTGCAGGGCAAAGGTCTCCCTTCCCTCCTTCCACTTTTCGCGATTGTAGGCCAATCCTTTAAGAAAGAGTCCAGCTCATCCCGCCATCTCCATCTGGGCCTGCCGCGTTGTCGTTTTCGCTATTAGGCATCCACTGAGTGGTTATTTTTGCCCATTGCTGCGCCGCGCGGCAGGTGTGACCAGCCCAGTTGCATTTCAACCTAGCAGCTGTTTTGGTATTCATAAAAGCAGTAAGATTGATTTGACATAAGCTACCGAAAAATCTGCCGCGCTAAGTTTTGGGTAATTGTTTTTTTCATTTTCATCAATTTTGTTTTTCCGGACTTCTTTTTTTAAGTTAAATTGTGATGATTGAAACGTGTAGCCCAAATAAAGCGCTTTTATATTCTTCACTCAATATTAGAATAGTTTTAAATGACGAAAATCCTTTTATATCTAGTATTACTTGAAGCAACTAAATAAAAAAAAATAAAAAATCATTTAATCAGGACCAAACATTTTATAAATTTAAAACTGATCCTTAACGAAATTTACCAGTTCCCAATAAGCTATTAAAACAGCTGTCAGCACTTCTGGTAGAGCTCGTTGCGTTGATTCAGGATCAATATTCAATTCATTTTGCCAAAAATTGCACTTGCTGCTGATATCGCTAGCGCGGCAGAAATGTGTGTCAATCCTGTTCAAAAACATTGAAAAAATACGAAACACATTGAAAACGATTGCCCTCTCAGGTCAAGTCCCCTCCGTAATCTTCAGCACAAATCTGCGTGTCTTCAACAGTAGCCTTCGTAAGATGGTTCAGAACAATTTTATCTTGCAATCTACATAATACTGTGAATACTAGTACCTATGTACTATTTAGCTGAGGCCCTTCTCTACATGGTCTGTGAGCATGTAGGCCGGGACAGGGTTGACGCTGATGTTTTGTTATAATTGCCAAAGTAAATGTTCATTTGCATGTAGCTGAGATGAGAATGCTAAGGCGCGAATTACACAGAAACGGTGAAGGCGCGGCGCAGGCATGATGCCGCTCCAAAACATTTTCATACAAAATGTACGTACGCGACGTGTCGTAAATTACACTCAAGCGGCGCGGCGCAGGCACGCCGTTCTTTCGTTTCCTTATAAATTCCACGCCTGCGCCACACCTTACGCCTTATGCCGTTTCTGTGTAATTCGCGCCTAAGGGCGATGTTACGGGAATGGATAAAATAAGAAATGAGTATATAGGGTGCCTAGTAATTAGTGACCGATACTTAAACACGTGATTGTACTCATGATAACAAACAACTTTCCCAAAGAAATATTTTTTTTTGAATACTTATTCACTTTTATCACAAACTTACGGAGCGGGCTTGCGAGCCGCGCGGGTGCTCTGCCTACCCACTGTTTACGGCCTCATTGGTCTAGTGGTCGCAAGCGCAACTGCTGAGCATGGGGTCCTGGATTCGATCCCCAGGTCGGGCAAAGTGTTATTAGGTTTTTCCATCAGGAATTTCTCAGCAGCAGCCAAGGAGTCTGGATATATGCCCGGTTGACGCCCCCTATTACATGGGTCTTAAAACATAACTGGCGAAATGTGGGTCTACTATTAGGTACACCTCTGCCTAACTCTTTGAGGATTACAGGTGTAATATTATGTTATGTTCTATCTACATATGACTTTTGTGCGGTGTCTTTTGAATAATCAATGAGTGAGTCAGTACTTCGGTTTTATATTGTTTCTAATAGAGACGATCCTCAATGAATTGGTAAAAGGATGAAAATGATTGGTTTAAATTGATTACCAACCACCTCTTTTCCTGGTAAAAACCAGCCAACTGCTAGTCAGACTCAAGTTCCATTGTATTCCACGGAAATTCTTTTTTCTTACCGTATTTTGATTTATTATTCATCATAATAGAGGCTATATTATGGTATGCTGTTAAATTTCAACTGGCAACCTAAGAGAGTGCCCTGTGATAGATGGATAGACAGACAGATGGTGGGCTTAGGCTACCTTTATTTTATTTTATATATTAGGGAAAACTAACAATTACACATTAAAAATGGTTAACAAAGTATTGTTTGAATCTACATCAGTGTGCAACTACGACGTTAGCAACATCTTATTTTATAATCAAAATTGGAAGATAAATGCATGAGTACAATACTAATAAGCCTTAGCTTTGTTAAATAAGTACTATCCTTAACTAATATCCTTATCCTTACTAATATTATAAATGCGAAAGTAAGTTTGTTTGTTACCTTTTCACGCCTAAACCACTGAACCGATCATCCTGAGCGCATACGTTGTCAGGTGTACACAAACGGACATAGGATACCTTTCATCCTGGAAAAAAGTACTGTTCCCGAGGAAAACAACAATAACGTTCTTATGATAGTAGATGGCGCCACGAGTCTTTCGAATCGAATCATGAGTGAGTTATATTATTACAAGCAGAGTACAACGCGAATTGATTTTCAAATTCTAAATTAACGAGAGCGAAGCGCGGGCTAAGCTAATGTAGTATAATCGATTAATATTATTAATATAGTCCATTGAAAATGTTTAAAGGTGTTTCTAATTATATGTATCATAATTGTGTTTTTAATTGTTTTGTTATGTAATATAAGTTGGAGGTATCCTCCCATGAGGTAGTAACATCGCATTGGCATTATAGCTGTTAAGGTGTTATTTACGTAATATTAAAAAAAAAATATATAAAAAAACAACAACAAAATCTACAGATACAGAAATAAGTGAGTTAATCATCAAAGTCTTTGATAGCTTTTGACAGCCTTTAGCTACAGAAAAAAACATATTCCGTCATTTATTTTCCAAAAAAAAAAAAACAAAATGTAAACACATACATCGCCATCTGGTTCAACGCTAAACATACCTAGTTATAGTACTACGCTAACAGCTTCGTCGTAATCCGTGACGTGTAACCTCGGCTCAGTTATCAGACGCATCAGCATTGTGTGCCTGTCGCAGGGTTAATGTTAAATCTGTTGTTTGGTATAACGACCAGCGTTGTTGAAATAACATGAAGTGTGTGTCAAGTTTTATTATTTACAGTGCTGTAGAGATTTTTTGGTTTGGAGAGGAGCTCGTGGCTTAATAATAACAGCCGCTCGAGTCGATCTTTAGGTTAAGCCGTGCTTGCCTAGGTTGGTCTGTGGATGGGTGACCACCCATTACATACCGAGTTTCCTCCGTGCCTCGGAAAGCACGTTAAGCTGTTGGTCCCGGTTGTCATTTGTAGATCTTTGACAGTCGTTAGGTAGTCAGTAGCCCAAAAAGTCTGACAACCAGTCTTACCAAGGGGTATCGTATAACCCAGTACTTACTGGGTTGTGGAGGTCCGCTAGGCAGTCGCTCCATGTAAAATACTGGTATTCAGCTGCATCCGGTTAGACTGGAAGCCGACCCCAACATAGTTGCGAAAGGGCTAGGCAGATGATGATGTAGAGATTTTTTGGTGGTTTAATTAGTCGGATCCACGCCAGAAGATCAAATCATGGATCGCCGATCCTGCGATCCGCGATCCGGGAGCGTGGAGCATGGATCACGTATCGTACTCTTTAGACGGCTTGATTTTTTTTGCGATCCTGCCGCGCTGCTCCAACATGCTCCAGCCGATCCACACAGATCCGCCTACAGTTCAAGATTTAATTTTCTTCTTTAGCTCTGGACGCCTGTCGGAGGAAATCTCCGTCGAGGTAGAGCGCGGCGAAGGTGGTGTGATGATCTGATCTCGTTTGCGGGGCGAACATGGCCAGATATCGCACAGGACAGAGAGGTTTGGAAGGAGAAAGGGGAGGCCTTTGCTCAGCACTCAAACTGGCTAACAAAAAAAGCTCTTCAACTGGGATATTTTTAATTTCGCGACTAATACCTTGCCATGCATCTGCCTTCGCTCCTCTATTGGTGAATTTGCTGTTATTTGGATCCCCTAAGCATTTATTTTGTTTGTAAAGGGATATTAGACGACGACTTTCAAAATTTTCCATATCCTTTGATCACAGACCATGCGTCTGATCGTGCGCTCCACACACAAACGTCCACGCCACGCGCGCCCTGAGACTGAGGCACTTTGTGCTTAATCCAAAAACTGACAACCAACGGATCGCTCGCGGCAAGAAGCGTGCGCTCTTGCCGCGCAGTTTGGATCTCGCGAGGCACGTCCATACCTTACGCTGCTGTAAAGCGCTCCTGCCGCGCGGGATCGGAGCGCGTTGGATCGTCTGGTCCGTCTATTTCACGTTGACATGAACGTGACTTGCCCCTGTTACTTGCCAATCTTACTACCAGTAGTAATAAGGGCAATTCCTTTATTTGTTTTAATACCGTGGTAGTAAGTAGTAACACGGGTCATGATTAATTTCTCGTGTCACTACTTCTGGTTGCAAATAGAAAAATAAGGAAAAGCAGTACAAATGGTGTGATAATAATAAAACATTAATAATGGCAACCCCGTACGTCAAACATGTTAAATCGTCGTAATTTTTTATTTTAATAATAATATTATTTGGAATACAAAAATCTTTACAACAGTTACATAAAAATAGTTTCAATAAACTTTTATATCAAAGCAAGCAATAGAACATTGGAAAAATACAAAGAAAACCAGAAACTGAAAAAATTTTAAAAGTTCAACTACAATGACATATTTTGACAACTTCATCCAAAAAACATGGAAAATAAGAAAAAAATTAAGAATGCATGATGTTTTAACATAATGATTACGAGAGCTGCTTCCCGACGCGCACGCCTACCAACCCCGGACTCGTCGCTCAGCTCCGCCTCGCCGCCGCCGGATCCCGGATCACCTGTGTTACCGGCAGCGGCAGTTGCGTCGAGCTCGAGCGACGAATATTTCTCTCCGCCGACGTCGCCAACACCTGTACGTCGGCAGGGGAGAGGCCGGCCACCGAGGAGCTTGGGACTTAGGGGCCATCCGGCCCCGAGTCGGGTCCCCGCTACCGGTGGTTGTGTGCAGCGCATGAGATGGACTCATCCAATAAACGAGAACGTCATGCGCGCATACTACGGGTCTACAGAGGGGGGAACTAACCTCACTGCGTACCGTGTTAGGATGCTGTCTCTGTTCCAGGTACTTGAACCAACCGTCAACGTCTCGGCCCAACGACTGTCGGATCAGGTGCGAGTCATCCAACGCAATCACATGTTGGACGACGCCGCGCTTGATAGGCTGCGCTCAGAGGTACTAAGCAACCCTATCGTCTTAACTCCGTCACAAACCGTGGTGCAAGCGTCAACTATTGACATAACCCCACCACGGTCTAACCCTGCTGTTGCAGAGGAAGATGATAGGGTTGCCACGGTAAGTAGTCAGTGCAACGACCGATTGAGGAGCGCACTGGAGGATGCGCTTCGCGAGTATCGATACACTCGTACCGAATTTAGACCCCGATTACCACGGTTACCCATGCATAAGAAAAATAGGGCACTGGTGTGTGCCCTGGACTCGCAACTCAAGAATCTATTCGAGAGTAGCGAGAACCTCGTTGATACACACTCGATCCTATACTGTGGGGCTGTTGCGGCATGTCGTTTAGCCAATGTCAAATTTACAAATAGTGACACAGCTACTCGACCAAAACCAGCCGTACCAGCCTGGCAGTGCAGGATCGAGCGCCGCATCGACGGGGCCAGGGTACTCATCGGCAAACTACACTGCTTCAGGGAGGGCAATACACGACCACGTGTGATGCGCTTTGTGAGGCGGGCATTCTCGGGGACTGGAATCAGTCCTCAAGAATACATGTCCCGTGTCACAGAGCGCATCGACTTCCTGAAGCAGAAAGTTTATGCATGGGCGAACCGTATTCGGCGGTATAAACGGCGGGTTGATCGGTACTCGCAGAATCGCATGTTCCAGAGCGATGAGAGGTGGGTATACAGAGCTTGGGAGCGACCCGAGCAAAATATGACGGACGTGTGCCGCCCGGATGATGCCACCACGAGTTCTTTCTGGAGCAGCATCTGGTCGGTGCCCGTCTGTCATACTGAGGCTGACTGGATGCGTGATGTCGAGCGAATGTGTGAACCTATCCCAGAAATGGAGCCAATTTTAATAACACCACAAGATATAGTCAGAGCAGTTCGTCCGTTACCGAATTGGAAATCACCGGGACCGGACGGGCTGCACAACTTCTGGCTCAAATGGCTTAGTAGTTCACACACTTGCCTGGCATCTCAATTCCAGTCATCCTTAGAGTCTGGGTCCTTACCGCAGTTCTTAACTACAGGCGTTACCCACCTGCTCCATAAGTCAGGTAGTCCCGCGGAACCCAAGAATTATAGACCGATCACTTGTTTGTCAACGGTCTATAAACTTCTTACATCCATTTTGAGAGCGAAAATTAATACACACATTGACAAAAACTCCATAATGTCTGCCTCTCAAAATGGATGTAGGAATGGGTCCCGCGGTACTAAGGAGCTACTCCTCATCGACATGGCCATTAGCCAACAGGTTCGTCGATCCCGCAAGGATCTGTCGACATGTTGGATAGATTATAAGAAGGCCTATGACTCGGTGCCACATACATGGCTCATGAGGGTGCTGGAGTTGTACAAAGTAGATGCAACTCTACGCGCCTTCCTTGAGTCGTGTATGGGGCAATGGAGGACGGTCCTTCGATATCCAGGATGTCGACAGATCCAGGGGAACAATGAGCCTGTATGGATTAAACGGGGAATATTCCAGGGCGATAGTCTGAGCCCACTTTGGTTCTGTCTAGCCCTGAATCCTCTGAGCACATTGCTGGAGGATTCAGGTCTAGGCTACCGGTTGAGGAGAGGTGGTCAGGTCATATCTCACCTTCTTTACATGGATGATCTGAAACTCTTTGCCCCCAACAAATTGCGACTGATGGAGCTACTGAAAGTAACTGAAACTTTTAGTAGCGCCATCAGGATGGAATTTGGTGTGGACAAATGTGCAGTCATGTATGTAAAGCGAGGGGAGATTATGGAATCCGAGGGAATTCAGCTCTCGGATTCCATACACCTGAGATCCCTCTCCTCATCCGAAAGCTATAAGTATTTGGGTATGTCGGAAGCGTTAGGCATTAACGTAACTGACATGAAGCAATCGTTGAGGGAACGCTTCTTTGGCCGCCTGAAGAAGGTACTAAATAGCCTTCTTTCAGGCGGGAACAAGGTGCGCGCCTTCAACGGTTGGGTCATGCCGGTTTTAATGTACTCTTTTGGCATACTCAAATGGACTCAGACCGAACTCGATGCCCTGGATAGGAGAGTTCGTACACTGCTGACCGCAAACCGGATGCATCACCCACGATCATCGGTGATGAGGCTGTACATCCCGCGGAAGTGCGGGGGTCGAGGCTTTTTAAACGCGAAGACCCTCCACAACCGCGAGGTGTGCAGTCTCAGAGAATATTTTTTAAAAGCTGAGGTGGGTATGCACCGAGATGTGGTCGCAGTGGACAAGGGATTCACCCCGCTGTCCATGGCTAAAGAGAACTGGCGCAAACCTGTAGTACTTACTACCGATGACCGCAAGGAAGTATGGCAAGGCAAGAAGCTTCACGGACGCTTTTACCGGGCTCTTCGGGCCCTGATGTAGATTTTCTAGCGTCCGTGTCCTGGCTACGTTTCGGCGACCTCTTTGGGGAAACTGAAGGTTTTGTCTGTGCAATTATGGACGAAGTTATGTTGACGAACAACTACCGGAAATATATTATGAAGGACGGGACGGTTGATGTGTGTCGGGCATGTCACCGTCCGGGTGAGTCCATCAGACATATTATTTCCGGTTGTTCTCGTCTGGCTAACGGCGAGTACTTGCACAGGCACAACCAAGTAGCCAGGATTATTCACCAGCAACTTGCCTTGAAATATAAACTTGTGGAATCTGAGGTACCGTACTACAAGTATGTGCCCGACCCAGTTCTCGAGAAAGACCATGTCACGCTGTACTGGGATCGGTCTATCATTACTGACAGGACTATTGTCGCCAATAAGCCTGACATAGTAGTGATAGACCGATCAGCGCGCCGCGTAATGATAGTCGATGTTACCATCCCGCATGACGAGAACCTCGTGAAAGCTGAGAAAGAGAAACAAATAAAATATCTCGACTTGGCACACGAGGTTGTCGACATGTGGAATGTGAACTCGGCTGTCATTGTGCCGATTGTCGTGACGGCCAATGGCCTTATGGCCAAGAGCTTCGACGACCACCTTTCGAAGCTCTCCTTAGGCGGTTGGATCAAGGGCCTGATTCAGAAGGCAGTACTTCTCGATACGGCTCGCATTGTGAGGAGGTTCCTGTCTCTGGAGCCCTAACCACCGGTAGCTTGGACCCTGCTCCCGACACCGGCGGACCACTATTTTTTATATTTTTAAATGTTTTTTTAAATGGTTGTTTTAGAAATATTTAAAAATGTCAAAAATGTGTATATAAAATGAATAAAGGAAACATTAAAAAGACAAAAAGTAAAAAATTTAAGAATAACTCCTGCAAAAGTACTAGGCAAGCATAAGTTTAAGGTAGTATTATTTTAATAATTCTGTGTAGATAAGCATGAAAATATTTATATTGTTTTGTGAAATGTATTTGAAAAAGATGGCGGGATAAGCTCTGATTTTGCATACTTGTAAATAAAGATCATTATTACACCAAAATTAAGATAGACCAACAAAAACACAGTCATATTTATTATCATTCACCCAAATCTGACCCTAAACACTATAATTTACATAAAAGATGATGTGAATAGTCTACATACATACAAATAATAATGGTGCACATTTATGTGAGCTCAAGTGACATAATTGGGACGCAACCAAGGTTGCTTGTAGTAGGTTGGTACCGGCGACCATTGTGCGAATGAGATCGCAAGACCAACGGGGTATGACGAAAAAATTAAGTGCGAATGACGTTACAATTGTGGATGATGAAGGGCTTAGAATATAAGCCTGTGGGCCTATGGACGGTGAGTATTGGGCCAGCTCGCCGTCCGTCCGTCTTATGACGACAGGCCGTGTCGACGGCGCGTTCGTGTTCCACGCGCGCCTTAAAGAGATGTCAGCAAAAAGGAAGGGGGCCTGCAAGGGCCGATGCCTGCCGGGGCTGCGGGATTGTTCGAAAGAGATACCGCGGCCCTGAAACACAAAGGGCAAGGAAGGGACATGGATGGGTTTTAGTCAGTACGAGTCTGACACTCCCTTCCACTCCGCCCAGAGCGGGAGGGGTCATTTGATGATTTCCCATCCGAAAAAAAAAGGTGGGAGCCTCAGGGTAGTCCGCGAAATTCTAATTTTATTACGTTTTTTGCAATTTGCAGGTCAGTGTCAGGTTGTATGTTAATGAACTCTAAGCCTATTGAGGATTAAAAAAAACTATACTTAAACTGTCACTTACGGGATATCTTCCGTGATTGTTCATTATTTTGAGCTCCCGATATTTTGACGCTGTTGCAAGCGCCATGATCGCGGGTTGACTGGAGAATGCGGGTGGATGGAAAATAAATTGTTAGTAGCAGACAACTCTTTCTACCCTCTTTCTGAATAGTCACGGAAGATATGCCGTAAGTGGCAGTATAAGTTTAGTTGTAAACCGTGAAAGCTTAAAACAGTGTTTAAAAAAAACTATGTTATCAAGCCGCACTTGGTTCCCGTGGTGAATTTTGGCCTAATCCCTCTTTCAGTGGGGAGGCCTGAGTCCAGTGAGAACAGTAAGGCGTCGTCTACCTAGCCTTTTCCAAATTATGTTGGGGTCGGCTTCCAGTCCAATTGAATGCGGCTGTAAAACAGTATTTTATATGGAGCGACTGTCTATCTGACCTCCACAACCTAGTTAGTACTGGGTAAAACGATACCCCTTAGTACCTTGTTATTTCTTTACCTTTAATTAAAAATAGTAAATACAAAATCTCATCATCAATCATCTTGTCTCCTCAACCACATTTTTGAGTAACACGATAACTCTTGGTAAATAGATACAATAGATTCGTTAATAGATAGTCGCTACTAAAATGTAAACGATCTAGCTAGCCTAGATATAAATAACAGAGGCAAGGTGGTGAAAATGACAACCAAATTGTCCGTGATCAATGTCAGAGATTTCTATAAATTATTCAATTACGTTTTCAAATCTAACTTATTTTCTGTGACATGTCTGATTTCCTCGTTTTTATGGACTTAATCTATACAAATAAATAAAGTTGAAGTGTCTGTTTGTAATTTCAAAATAACAGCTTTTTATTGAATTTATATGAGAGTATAATATGGTACTTATTTTTTTAAAATTTTTGTCTGTCTGTTTGTTTCTCCAAAAAGCCTGTACCGATTTAGACGGGACTTTTACTGGCAGATGTTATAAGGTCTAACTTAGGCTACTTTTATTTTAGAAAAATAATTAGGTTTCCGTGCAAAAAAAAATTAAAACTCTTAAAATTGATTACAAAATTGAATTCAAAATGGAAGTAAGTATTGTTCAGGCTAATCTCCGAAACGGTTGAACCGATTTTGACGGGACTTTTACTGGCAGATAGCTGATGTTATAAGGAGTAACTTAAACTACTCTTACTTTAAGAAAAGAATTAGGGTTTCGTGATGAGAACCTAAAATATGACCATACATTTCTGGCACACGCATTCTTTAAAAAAAAAACGGAAAATATCGCAGTCTATTTGTAGCTTGGTCAATACGGAGCTTTAAACTATTTTCCACAACATAACTTGTGGTGAAAATCAAATTAGCATCTCCTATAAGTATCCTCGTTAGTCTGGTGTGATTACTATTTGATAGGTTGAACATGAAAACTGGGCCATTATCATTAGAACTACTTACATGATTGTATAGCCTACTTTTGCTAAGTGAAATTTTATTAGCGACAAGCTGGTGGGATTTCCCATCGGCAAAAAAGATGTATTTCCATGCAAACTTACATCCTCCATATAACAATTTTTGGGTTTTTTTTAAATTCCTACTTTGATGCTCACCCATCTTCTTCTTCTTCGTGGCGATTCAGCCACATCGACGACGTTGGTGGTGGTTTCGGAGAGGTCCCTTAAAGTGCAGGTGGAGTTGTATAAAGAGCGGGTCAGGAGGTGGGCCATGGTTTGGGATGAGACCGCAGTTGCACTCAGCTTTATCAGAAAACCCCCACCTGACCAAGTTGTACCTGCAGCGGCCCACTTGGCTTCGAAGTCCGTTTAGAATCTTCCAGGTGGGCCATGGCAGTTGGTGACCCTCTGGGAGCTTTTCTGCTTTTCAACATAGTGAGCTGGACGGGGATATCTGAGGAACCAGAACTTTTTTTGAGCTTCACCAACCCTATTTTGCTGTATTGTTGGATTAACTGACCTAAGGAAGCTTCAGCCTGCCTCGCGACATATCCGCATTGCAAAGAGGGTGACGTTTGTCTGCCTCTTGTTCATATTTTTCGGAAGAGCAGGCAACCTCTTTTCGGACCTCAGGGGGAGCCACACCTGCGAAAGGGTATAAAGCAGGTAGTGGTATTGGTTTCAGCAGCCAATGATGATTCTGCATGTACACCCATGTAAGAGCAGCATAAAGAGTTCCTTAATTGCTGCTTATGCCATGAATTTATAGGCCCAGGTTTCCTTAGGATCCTTAAGATTCAAGGATGTAAGTGATGTCCAAATTAAACTTTTAAAATACATATTATTACTCCAATTGATACTTGCCTTTTGGCTCTTCTTCTTAGCATATCAATGGCAATTTAAATGAATTCAGTCCAAAATTGGGGATGAATTTGGCTCCAACCATTACGCAACCACTATTTTAATTTATGAAAACTCTCTTTACAGATTAGACCGCACATTCCGCGGCAAAGGCCTCTGCGAGTTAATGACAAAACCAATAGAAGCCTTCGATCTCCGCCGAGACTTCGTTGAAGACAAAGACTTCGATTTTTTCGAGCTTGACCGAAATAGCCTGGAACCCAACTGCCCAGACACATTGAAAGGACCAGGGGTTTTGCATTCTGGTTTTTTATCCTCAAAACCGAATAGGATACCTGATGGAGATGGGGCATCCAGTGGGTGGAGGGACAGGTATGATGGCTTCGATGGACGGCATAGGGACCGGTTTGATGGGGATCGAAGAGGATCTTACGGGAACAGGAGGGGAGGCTATGAGGATAGGTTCTTTGTGCCTTATCAGATTAATCAAGGTGGGTCGTATTTTTCATTTTATGGTAATTTTCCAAAGTACTGATAACCAGGAATTAGAATAAGCCTGTAGATGTTTATTCTGATCTGCTTTAAAGTTTTGGCTCCTAGAAATCAAGTAAAGTTTCTCAAGATTTTAATATTAAAATCCATTTTAACTTGAAAGCACCTTCTCATAAGCACTTCCGCTTAGCTTGAGGACCTAGGTTAGATTCCCAGGTGAATATTATTAGATACTTCCATCTGGAATTTCTTTGAAGCAGTCCAGAGCCTGGATTTGTGCCTGATTGATAGCAATAGGCTCGCCCCCTATTACTAAGGTGAAATGTGGATGTAGTAATATCGTTTTTCACTTTGTGTCTCAGGTTTAGCCCGCAGCAGCGACGACCAAGAAAACTGGGGTAAATATGGTGGTGAATATGGCGGCTACGACAGATACTACAAAGACAGGAATGACTACCACAAATCCATCAGCCACTGGCAAATTTCCACCGACGTTGAACGACCATCTTACGGAGTCAAACCTCATTCGAACACCAACTTTGATTACCATAGTCTAGGCAAGGGGACTCTGGACCATAGTCTGGGCAAAAATGGAGGAGCCTGGGCAGGCAATAGATATGGCTATGGCTCTTGGAAAAGGGGGAGGTGGAATAACTCGGGGAGTTCTGGGAGTCAAAATGGGGTAGATTATGGGGAGACGAGCTTCTATAAGCCGAAGTCGCATCATCATGAGTCTATTGATCGGAGTGATGATGGGCGGCCTAGAGAGAAAGGTAAAAAACTCAAACTCAAACTCATAGTGTTTATTGCATTCATGTGTACATTTAGTTGTTACATATATTTCAGTAAGTTCCAACATGAAACCCGGTTAGGGCACGGCAACATAATATTGGACAAAACAAGCATCCAGTGAGTAGGTATACTGGATTGCAAGTTTGTTAAACATATATAATTATTATCTATAATATTACTAGTATTAAGTTTATGTACTAAGAAAGAAGTAAGAAAGAAAGAAGACGAAGAATAATTTTGAATTAAAATTTTACACATAACATAACATCACGCCTTGTAATCCCGGAAGGGTTAGGTAGAGGTGTACCTAACAAGAACACCCACATTGCGCCAGTTATGTTTAAGTCCCATGTAATAGGGGGCGAGCCTATTGCCCTCAATCGGGTTACAAATCCGCACTCCGCGGCGGCTTGCCCGACCCAGGAATTGAACCTAGGACCTCGTGCTCACATGCTCAGCAGTCGGGCGACCACTAGATCAACGAGGCAGTCAAAATTTATCATTGTCATTAAAATTTTAGGTTCTAATTAAGGGTTTATTTGAAAACTGTTATTGTTTCGTTCTGGGAATAAGAATTGGTTACACAAACCTCGTAGCGACACATGTTTTGTCAAATTAGAAGAATCTGCAGCGGCATAGCGAAAAGTACTTTAGCAACATAGTACAAAAATTATTACAGCGCCATCTATGACACAAATGAAGAACTAAAACCAAAATTTAAAATCGCGCTGTTAAAGTAATCCACGCCTTATGACCTTTAGAAAAACCCTGTTGGACACTTGCCCACCAGACACAACACCTGTCTTGTCGTAGTATCCTCCCTTTTCAATGGGGGGATGAAGAACTTTACGCCCTATTCTCCATTACCCCTAAAAACCAATGAAAAGAGTCTGTTTACAATTTTGCAGCAAAAAAAAAAAACAAAAATATTTTCACCATCACTTAAAAAAATTAAAAAAATCGAAAGTACAGTGAGTAAGACTCGCGATTGTCCTGACCAAAATAAAACCTTTTTTTTATATTCTCTGTTCTAGATTGTTCTTCCCGCCGTCGGCCAGGCATGTCCTTAGGCACCGGCGCTATCAGACGAGCGCTGATATCTCGCAACGTGGTGGAGTGTGAGACAGCCTGCTTTAGCGAGAGGGAGTTCAAATGCGTCTCTTACAGTTACCGGTGAGTAGAGATTTTTCTTTTTGATTTTTGAATATTATAACGGGCACTTTCAGTACGTGTGAACAGGCATTATTTTCGAGATAGATTCCAATATGTTACTAATTTCATTTGAACTTCTGATTCATCCGAGGTTGTAGAATAAATGATTTGATTTGATTTGGTAGTATATAATTTTAGTGAAATAGACACAGTCATTTGTATTGTGTATGTGTGAAGTGACTTACCAGTTATCTATTATTGTAATATGCTCAAATGTCGAAAATGAAAAGCCATTTTTTTTTCTCTGGAACAGGTGTTTGTAGAAAATTTTACTAAGTTTAATTTTGCTATCTTCGCCTGATTTCTAAATAAAACATACATTTTATACAACAAATAAAATGAGTGACATTTCTTGACGGCATGTAAAACCATGTCAGAGGCCCATCGGCGCATAAGAAAAATCTGACACCTTCTGACTGCTGCGTGTCAAACTCAAACTCAAACTCAACCTTTTTCGAATCAAACACGTCTTCCCTATAAATCCCCTTTAATCGTTAGTTATTTTTATTTCAGGTATTCAAACTCGCATGGATCAGACAATTGTTTCCTTAGTGAGCGGCCATACAGAGGTCTGGAGTTGGCAGCGGATAGCAGTTCAGACGTCTACGCCATGCCACCAGACCAGGGCTGTGCTACTATCAACTACAAACCTTGGGTTGAGAGCGGTAAGGACTGGAATTCTTCAAAAATGAAGGGTGTAAAAAGACCCTTAACGAAGCTGAAAGGCACTTGTTTTCCCCGTCAATGCGATCATTTTTTTGTTCTAGACCATACCTGGGAACGTTTTAGTTACGGAGATATTGGGGGTCAAAGTTCCAACTTTTTCACAAGTTTTTTTTGAAATACATGTTTTTAAAGTAAGATTTTACCTCCACGACCCCCGTACTATTCAATCCATCCATGAGCACAATGTTATGAGTGCGTTACATTGAGTACTACCGTAAAACGTGATTTGTCACCCCAAAAAAAAAAAGTCGTTTCCCAGCAAAAATTTATGCGTAAAGTTACTTAGTTTGATGTACAGAATGCTTGGTTGACGGCTTCGAGAAGAGTCCATTAACACCCTGTATAGTTGCTTGTTGATTTGAATTTCCACTTTTTTTTTTGACCATAGGACCTTTTGAATGAAACCTCATTTTCTTCCAGAATGCTTCTGGCACGTCCGTTCCGGTGCTGCAGTGAGTGACTCAGCGATCCGGGCCGCGCTGACAGTGGCAGGTCTCGGAGCCTGTGAGGCTGAGTGCATCAGGGCCCATGCTTTCTTCTGCAGAGGGTTCAGTTTTCGGTGAGTATACCACATACCGTCGTTGAAGTTCTAACACCACATAAGTCAATTTTTGGCAGTTTTCACATTTCGATGCCGTTTGTTAGAGAATCAGTTTATCAGACGATGCGTTGTTTTAGCCAATCAGAAACAATCAACGTCTCAATCTAATTTGAAGTGAACACAAATAAAAAAAGTGGTTTTTCACTCCCCTGTAATGTTGCAATTTTTGGCTTACGTGGTGTTAGAACTTAGAAGGATCTTTAGATCGCTTGCCTAGGTTGGTCTGTGGATGGGTGATCACCCATTACATACCGAGTTTCCTCCGTGCCTCGGAAAGCACGTTAAGCCGTTCTCCGCTGTCATTTATCGATCTTTGACAGTCGTTACAGATAGTCAATGGACTGAAAGTCTGACAACCCAGTCTATGAAGGTGTATCGGATTACCCAGTACTAACTGGGTTGTGGAGGTCAGATAGGCAAAACAAGCCTTTTCCCAACTATGTTAGGGTCGGCTTCCAGTCTAACCAGATGCAGCTGAATACCAGTATGTTACATGGAGCGACTGCCTATCTGACCTTCACAACCCAGTTAGTACTGGGTTATACAATACCCTTTTGGTAAGACTGGAAACAAGAAGGCTTATAGCCAGATGTTGCGGCGTAATTTGGGTGAAGCCTTAGTAGAGCTGATTTGTCTTAAGGTGGAAGCGCGAGGATAGCCCGCGAAATTTAAATTTTCTTGCGTTTTTTGCAATTTACAGGACAGTGTCAGGTTGTATGTTGATTAAGATATGATTCGCGACCGTAACAAATATGGCTTTACAGAGTTATAGTCATTAAACTCATCAATACAACCCTCTAAGTTCATATTTGCATTAGTTCGTTATATTTTGTTTAACATATAGCCTGAAACTGACCAGCAAATCGCAAAAAACCTGAGAAAATTTAAATTTCGCGCTTCCACCTTAACTTAGTATTTCTTAATACTAAGATTTCCGCCATTTATAAGCAGCTAAGGTCACAACTTTTTTTATTTCCAGGTTCGATTCTCCAACCATTGGCGATGACCTAGAGAACTGCATCCTCACATCTTCACCACCGACCTCTCTAGAGAGTGGGCGTGGTCTTCGTCCCAACAGTGGGCATGAGTTGTACTCGCGTGGAAACTATGGACGAGGTTGTGAGCCGGCGTTGTATGATGATGTGCAGAATCGGGATGAGGGTGAGTTGATAAATTATTTTGATATAATGTTTTCTGCTATGTTAAAAGCCCTTGATCCAGCTGCCAAGCGAGACCCGCCTCAGATGTTGGTAGCCAATAGCATTAAGCCATTGACCGACACGTCTATCGGCACAATGCCTGCTGTACTCACACGTCCCACATGTGGACAACCTCGCGAGCTAGAGCCAGAAATAGATAGATACTTCTGTCTCTGGTAGGAGACATATTATTATTGTGTACAGCATTTGTTCAAAACCTCCTACCTTTATTCCAGAATGCTACCTCCAATACGACAAAGCAGCCAAGCTGATCGGCCCATCGATCCGCGGCCACGCACGTGTCAAAGACGAACAGGCTTGCGGACACGCCTGCAACGAAGCGCCGTTCAGATGTCTTAGTTTTTCTTTCAAGTAAGTTTACTCCTACTCCTGTCCTTCAAATAAACTCCGAGCACTGCCCACTCCATAGCTTCCTCAGCGACCTTGAATTAGTAGCAAACGAGTCCTGGAAGACTTTGCGTTGGTGGACCGATGACCTGGTGAAGGTTGCGGGGATTCGCTGGATGCGAGTCGCACGGGACCGGCCTATGGGGCGACACTTGGGGGAGGCCTATGTCCAGCAGTGGACGTCTTTCGGCTGAACTGATGATGATGACTTCTGGAATAGAGACCTCGTATTGGCAAGCATAGTGTTGAACGTCCCCAGCTAAATGGACTGACGACAAGGTGGCTGAGTCAGACTGGGTGCTGAAGGAGGGTACAGCTCAGGAGGATCCTTTGTCTAGCAGTAACTTGCGATAGGTTGTGTTGAAGCTACCTTTTTCTAAGTTGAGACAGCTAATACCGCATCAAACTGCGGTCCTACCATTTAAAGCATGCGCGGTCAGGCTTGCGGTCACGTATGCCACTATATTTCTTAGCTTTTCTTTCTAATGTGTTATGTGTTACCAGTTACCAGACTCAGATTTTTTTCAAAGAGGTCTGTTACTTTAGTTTTGACTGTTGATTGGCTTCGACTCTGGTAATAATTTAATGACAATTGTATTCCTCGTTTGAATTTCTTGACCAATCTGGAGTATTTCTGGAGATTCAATTTATGTACCTTTATATCTGTTTTCGACACTCACTGGACATCTAATGGAGGAAATCTCTGCCTAGTTAGACCGTGGCTAAGGTGGTGCGACAATCTGATCTTGTTTGCGGGGCAAACATAGCCAGAGATTGCATAATAAAGAGGAGATTGGAAGGAGAAAGGGGAGGCCTTTGCCCAGCAGTGGGACACTTAACAGGCTAACAAAAAAAAAACTGTTTTCTTAGGACCTTCTTCCCTAAATCTGGATAGGTTCCAGTACATTTTTCTTCAGTAAAATCTATCTAAAAGGTAGACATCAAATATTCCCTGGTTGCCAATTCTTATCCAAATACATTTTCCTCTTTCAGCAACAATGCACCTCCAAAGACAGACAATTGCCTTCTATCAGAGATCCGCCTGTTCGATCTTCAGCGCGGAGTAGACTATGTGCACTCGGCTGATGATTGGCTGTTCGCCTTCGACCTTTTCAACGGGCAATGTTGGCGGAAGGTGCATGTCGTGGAGTATGAGTAAGTTGCTGAACACCCAAGTTTTAGGAGACTCAATTTTCTGGCATGAATCACTGGACTAGGAAAATCTTTTAACACTCATTTTGGATACTAGCTTTTAGATACCCAATTCTGTAGCCCCTTACCATGTATGGATACCAAATTTAGTTTTACTTGATTTTTATGTTCTACCAATAACTTGTATGTGTGGTGTAAACTGTTAGTATAAGTTGGTTATAGATAAATACATTTTTAATCATTTTAAGTCATTTATGATGAGCATTTTTGGCGCCCTTTTTTTATGTTAAATGGGCTTCCTCTTGACCTCAAACTTGTCGACGATGGAACGAGCTAACCCAAAAGAAGCCTATTAACTCGCGAATTAAATAGATGGGGGTCATATGGACTTGGGAACATCGACTCAGGCAGGGAATTCCACTCCTTGGCTGTGCGCATAATAAAAGATATAGCAAAGCGCTTCGTGCGAACGTGTGGAACACTGTGGTGGAACATCGACAAGCTATGGGTGTTAACCTGCAGTACGTCTGGACTCCCAATGGAAGAAGGAAGATGGTGGAATGAGCTCATTGAGCTCTTGGGCACACTCACCTAGTTTTTGGAAACCTACCCAGTTTTATTTTCGACAGTTTTAACTTATGTTTGGATCGACGACTCAATGATCTCTCATTAAAATAATCTCTCTATTTCAGTGAGCCATCCTCAGAGATCCCCCGCCCCCTCTCCGCGCCACCTATAGAAGAACCGTACGCTTTATCAGGTCCATCCGGCCCGCCTGGACCTCCGGGTATCAGTGGACCATCCGGTCCGTCTGCCCCGTCAGGACCAGGGTATCTGCCTGAACATGATCATAATGGTGAGTTAGATTTCTTTGAGTATGCACCATTTATAGAGGAACTGTATTCTGTTATGGAACCGATACGAGGGATCGCTGGACCATCCGAAGACCGGAATCTGTGCCTAAACATGATCATAATACTGAGGAATAAAAAGGCTGATACACTTTTACAAAAATACGATAAAAACCGTAGGGCAGTAGCCCATCAGATGGGTGTTGTATCTGCCCTCGTGTTAACAAACGCTTCGATTCGATTTTGATTCGACAAGTCGTAATTCTATCTTTTTTTGGGGTTACTTTCGTAACCCCAAAAAAAGATAGAATTACGACTAAACGAGCGAGCGGGATAAACATACGACTTTCCGAACCGAAAAAAAAACGGGGGCAGATACAACACCCATCTGCTCGCAGGATCCTATTGAGGGTGAATGAGGAACTTGACATCCTGTTACTCATTTCTCCAATACCATAGTTAGGATTCATTTAATTTTCCGAATTTTTTGATGTAGTCCACAAAATTCAGTTCTTGTTCTGAATTTTGGTGTAAACAACATATTATTGTTCATAAGATATTTCTGGTTAAATATCTTTTACACTATATTATGTTAAAAACATTAATATAGCTTTCATATTGCATAATAATCAAGAAATCATGTTTGAAGCAAAGTGATTGTGTAGCTTAGGTCAAACTTCCTGCTAATGTGTTTACACCAGGCGCTACGAATTTAATATAATAACTAAACGAAAAACAGACTATTTAAGGCTTGCACATGTTAAACGGTCCCCGTTTATGAAAAACAAAACCCTGGGAACCTTTCACGGTTGTAATATAATAAGATATTCTTAAAAAAACTTGATTTTTTTTCTATAAATAAATTGAACAACTACTTCTATTTTCACAGAACCACCATTCATCCCAGCATCAGGCCCAGGTGGACCGAGTGGACCCGGATACAAACCATACTCATCCGGTCCAGAACCACCCGGTTATAAACCCGGATATTCCGACACATCTGGTCCTGGTTACAAACCGAACTACCCACCGAGCGGTCCACACAAACCTTATTCCGAACCATCTGGACCGGACTATAAACCTGGATACTCGGGTCACGGTTTTAAACCCGGATATTCTGGTCCTTCGGGGCCTGGTTACAAACCGGATTACCCAGGACCAATTGGTCCTAGCTTTAAACCTGTTTACCCACCTCCAGTTAATCATTATTTGAAACCCGGATATCCGGCTGAACCTAGTGGTCCTAGCTACGAACCTGGGTATCTTCCTGATCCTGATTTTAAACCTGGTTTCCGGCCCTCAGCGCCGCCACAAAGACCAGTTCACAGACCAATATCCGACCCACACGAATATTTGCCAGGAAAACCAGGATATTTGCCAGAGAAACCCGGGTATTTGCCAGACCGCAGACCAGGGTATCCGGGACCAAATAGACCGATTTATGATGAGCCGAGACCGTCTAGGCCGGGCAGACCGGGGCCAAAGCCCGGATATCCCGATCGAACTGATAATGAACCAAGTAAGTAATCATTTAAATTAATATTTATTAAAAACACGGGATTATTTGCATTTTTGTGATTAGGCTTGATACCCTTAGTAATTTAAGACATTTTCTTTATGTTATAACTTTACTTTAAACACCTCCACGACCCCCGTACTACTCAATCCATCCATCAGCACTGTGTTTTGGGTGCGTTACATTGAGTCCTATCGTAAAACGAGATTGTTCACCTCCAAAAAAAAACCTTTTCCCAACAATAATTTTTGTGAATAGTTACTTAGTTTGATGTACAGAATGCTTGGTTGACGGCTTCTTGAACGGTCCGTTTACACCTTGTTAATAACTGAAAGGATCAATATTTCACTCTTTCTCACCGACCGCTTTAATGAGTCCTCCGCCTTGCCTCACATGAAGCGTCCACAAAGTCCTAACAATATGGACCTGCTTTAAAATAACCATAATCCACGTAGGTATTACGATACTAATTGAACCAATACGTGATCAACCTTCAGAATATTCCATTTCAATTGATACCTTTGCGAGGACTCATTAAAGCGGTCGGTCTATAATAATATTCTCCCTCTTTTCTCTCCCCCCAGTTTCAGTATCATGGCGTCACTACACAGTATCTGGGTTCCCCTGCCGCGCTGGTACCACGTGTGCACAGAACACGGTCGCCGGGCACTGGGCCTGCGAGCCTGAAAGTGGAGAAGTTGGTGAGTTACTACTAATTTGCTTATGACAGCACATTGACATCATCATCTGCCTAGCCTTTTCCCAACTACATTGGGGTCGGCTTCCAGTCTAACCGGATGCAGCTGAATACCAGTATCTTACATGGAGCGACTGCCTATCTGACCTGCACAACGCAGTTAGTACTGGGTAATACGATACATACTTATAATGGACTAGCTGTCCCGGCATGCGTTGCAATGCACCTTTTCCTACCCTACCGTACCCTTTTTACCGACTCTACCTATCTATCCTATCTACCTACCCTACCCTACCCTACCTATCTATCCTACCTACCTACCCTACCCTACCTACCTATCCTACCTACCCTACCTACCTACCCTACCTACCTACCTACCCTATCTACCTACCCTACCCTACCCTACCTATCTATCCTACCTACCTACCCTACCCTACCTACCTATCCTACCTACCCTACCTACCTACCCTACCTACCTACCTACCCTACCTACCTACCTACCCTACCTACCCTACCTACCTACCTACCCTACCTACCTACCCTACCTACCTACCCTGCCTAACTACCCTACCTACCTACCTTTCCTACCTATTAATTTTATAGCGTCAACAACACGTGGTAATTATGCTGTTAAAATGTAGCTTATATGACACGTTCGTAGATTTACCATAGCAGCGCCATCTATTGATTACTTACTCAACCCAGTCGAAAGGTATCGACATCTGTTAGAATCATTTGGAGTTAACAGATAATTGTGACTGTCAAATAATAACAGACAAATAATTAGCAATAAATTAAAATTGTGACTATAATTTGAGATTTAAACTATCCTATCTCTCAAGTTGGATCGAACTGCACATGGTGTGCGAATTTTATTATAATCGGTTAAGTGGTTTAGGAGTCCATTGAGGACAAACATTGTGACACGAGATTTATATATATTAAGAAGATATAAAATAATAGAAAGCTCGAAAAATTACAGGAAACTAATCCAATTATGAAATCACCATTATTGAAAATTAGAGATTGTGTGTAAATCGTTCTTATTGAAAAACCACTGCATTTCCTTTTGTCTGAAATGTTGAACTTAAAGTACTAATCGCCACATCACTGTCTTGTAATCACTATCAGGATTAACTGTTCCAAGACTAAAACTTACACCAAACATGGGGACCACGTACTGAACGTTCACGATCGTAAAAAATAGACTCTAACACTAGGTTTCTTTTCACGTTATTTTTTTCGAGCTTTAAGGCGTCTGGCAGAAATTTCCCTCAACGGGAAGCGTCTGGCAGAGTTGTTATACCAGCTTCAATTTTCAATAGCTAAATGCTGAGATGTTGTGATGGCCCAGAGGTTAAGGCCTCGCCTCCATGCCAAACCTCACTCCACCCACAACCTCATGGTTGTGGGTTCAAATCCGGGCTAGTACCAATGTGACTTTTTCAATTCAAATGTACTTTCTAAGTTTATCTTGGACATCACAGACACCGGTGAAGGAAAACATCGTGAGGAAACCTGGACGTAACATTCATATAAGTCTGAAATCGCCAACCCGTCTTGAGCAAGCGTGGTGATCAATGCTCGTGCCTTCTCGGTTTGAGAAGAGGCTTTTGCCCAACAGTGGGACAGTAACAGGCTGATATTATTTTATTATTATATTATTAAATGCTGATACCCATTCCAGGCTCTTGGGACTACTGCTGCTCACCGACACACAGATGTGGCTACAGCGAAGGATTCCATAAACCTTGGTATGATGTCCTAACATCTTTCATCTTTACACAAGATTAGTTTTTAAGTTATTCACATTATAAGTTATAAAATGTTACCTTCAGACGCACACCGCACCTTGTATACTCGTTATTTGATTTGAAGTATGTCATGGTGTTACTATACTTCTTTCGTAAATATGTTTTTCTTTTTGTAAATTGGCACCTTGTTTTTATACACCGTGACTTTCTAGTCGTCTTAAAAAGGTGGTCCACTCAATGTGCCCGACATAAAATAGTTCTAGGCGCGATTTTTTTTTTACCTTCTCTAACGGGTACAAAGAAAAATAAATAAACATTAGAAAAACATATGAAACATCCTGTTAATGATGTTTACGTGTCAAACGGGAAGGTACCCAGCGCTCGAGTCCAGTAGATTATCGTTCACAACAGGGTGTTTTAACTACGTCATATGTCATAATATTGAATAATATTTTTATTTTTAAATTATTAAAATCTCATAAATACCAATATTTTTTAATGAATGCTTAGTAGTCATTGGATACATGAAGTGGGCTGCCATTGTAAGACGACTAAAAAGTCACGGTGTATATACAAATATGCAAACAAGCTCAACAAAAATGCAAACAGTGCAATGCTAAACTTCTAAAGTTAGATCGAAAATGCGACGACTTGTGATTCTCACAATCCACATTGGGTCCACCTTGGATTATGGCACCGTGGATTATGGCTCACTTATGTCCCAACAGTGGGATAATACAGGCTGATCGTGCCGTCACGCCTAAAGTTTGATGAGTTCTGATCATTTCTCTTATATATATCAGGTGCTACGTAGGACAAAACGAGGACCAATGGCGTCCGTGCAGCGAGAAGTACTACCCCTACCACCAGCACAAGGTGCCTCATCCTTCACAGGCGCACCAGCATGGACCTGGACATCAGCTGATACCGGGGCACAGAGGTGACATCACGACTTTTTTGATATTTGAAATGCTTGGCGTATAAAGACATCTAATAGTAATTTTTCGCGTTTATTCGACGACAACACGACTTTTTTTCGCATTTATTCGACGACGACACGACTTATCACTGGGACTATTCGCTTTTATTTCTTAGAAATGCAGCTCTTCCCTTTATATTGTTAGTTTGTAGTCGTACAGTCCATCCAAAGGTATTTGTAAGATATCGCTATGAGCGATAAGACTGCCGTTATAATAATAGAGATCTATAGCAATACTGTCAAGCAGTTGTAATTCAATTTGATGTACCTATAATAAAGTATAATATTCTATTCTTTCTGACTGGCTCAAGCCGATAAGTGTGGCCAATCTCTTAAGGATTTGTCTAGAGGAGCACATTAAGATAACTAAATGTCATGTGAACAGGACAAAAAAAGTGGCAGGAAAAACATTCAAAATGGCTAACAACGTACTGGCGGCAATTAAAGGGGTAGGAAGATTTTTTATGAAGCGTGGCCTGACTTTCGCTTTATTATATTTTTAAAATAACGGCCCCGCATAAAACCCATATTAATCAATAGCGGATATCATTACAAACAAGTTTTGAATGAAATAAAATCTTCTACAGCGTCACGTTTCCTTGATATGAGCTATCAAAGTTGTGCTGATTGCGGAGGTTGTAACTTTGAAGGCTTGTATCTCGGAAAAGATTTTGTCTCATTCAATACTTGTTTGTATTGATGCCAGCTATCGTTTCATATTAGTTTTATCAGTGGCCGTTATTTTGAAAATAATATGAAATGGCGGAAGTTGGGCGGGCCAAATAATTCAAACTCCTTTGCTAAACTTAAAAAGAAATTCAAAATAAGGGCAACATTGTTAAATAGACTGGTACTTAGATATAGAAAAAGTTAAGTAGTCGAGGCAGCAAAACCTAAACGAGTTAGGGATTTCGCTCAAACGCCAGTAGAAAATATAGTGCATACCAGTAAGCCCTGTATAAATCTTTTACAGAAGACATACCACCACGTCCAGTAACCGCCCGACCCTGGCAGGGCAGACCAGGGTACCCTGGTAGACCTGGACCAGGACCCATACCTGGACCTTCAGGGCCACCAGGACCCTACCTATCGGAAGGAGATAGGAAGTACTGGGACGACTTGTACAACAACGGACCCCAAGCTTATTATGATAAATATGGAAATCCTTTGCCAGGTGTGAATTATTTATTATTTTAGATAGTGTTTACAGTTTTGGTCTTCTATCCAATTTTCATTTGAGAGGTATCTTTGTGGTTTTAACATTAAAAAACTGAAGCTTAAGAATTTTCTTTAAAATTCTAATGGCTTGTCTATGGTCCTTGTACCTTATAGCTTAAAGATTGGAATAAAAAAAAAATTGGATAAACTTTGTAAAATCCCCTGTCTACACGTATCCATCAACAAGTCAAAGTGATTACTTGAGTAAAATACACGTATCCATCAACAAGTCAAAGTGATTACTTGAGTAAAATACACGTATCCATCAACAAGTCAAAGTGATTTCTTGAGTAAAATACACGTATCCATCAACAAGTCAAAGTGATTACTTGAGTAAAATACACGTATCCATCAACAAGTCAAAGTGATTACTTGAGTAAAAGTAATTATCTAAGATTAATATAAAAATCGTATCATAAATAATTACTTTTGAAATTAGAACTGTTAGAAACCAGAATTCTTAGCTTTGCTTTCTTTGACGGTTCTTACTTCGTTTAAATCCTTGTATATTGCATAAAAATGTTTGCATAAATAACTACTTAAATTCAAGTATTTACTTTAATATGTCTATTAAGATACGAGTGTAAGAAAGTCGATGTGATATATTGATGTAAGCAGCATCGATCAATCATTATTAGGTACTTGCTACAGATGAAATTGAATAGCTTTTCTGAAATTTGAAATTGCTCCTAGCAGTTCCTTATCATCTAACTTAACTATGGAATATTTAGCACGTCAGTAGGGACTTGTCATCTCTTAGCTACCATGGTTTATTTTTATTTTTGTACTGTTGACAATATTTTGATTGAAAAGAGTGTCCATGGAGTTTCTTGCCCATTCTTCTCCATAGAGATCTACGCCTTGGAATGGGCAACTACAGTACTTTCACAAGTTATTATGCCTTGTGTATGTGACTGTAGCTTCGCTTTCTTTGTTTTTTGTGACATTCAAAAGTGCCTGTAATAGTCTAATTGTAATAAATACTTTGAGTTTGAGTCATTAATTTTTTTTCTTTTCAGGCTACTCCCGGGTCCCAACAGAATCCCGTCCTCACATCAAAGTGAGTCACAACTACCCTCCTCGTCCCGGCGGAGGGAACTGGTTACCTGTGGAACCTGCACTGAGCCCGGGAGGGCCGGGAGGGCCAGGTGGGCCAGGAGGACAGGGAGGGCCAGGTGGACCGCCTAACGGACTTGGAGCTCCAAGGTAAGCTGTGTGTTTTCGAAATAACAGTCAAGAGTCTAATTCTCAATCATTTATTGCAGTCCATAATGTGTCCTTAGGTGGCAACTTTAATCATATTGAGATGACTCGTTAAATTTCTGTTTTTTTTTCTTTCTTTGTTATCACTTACTTTTGTGAATGCTGGTTAACCTATAATTGGCGACTGTATAAATCTAAGACTAAAACCTATGTATAATTATGATATGTTGTACACGCAAGCTGTTGGTGAACCTATATTAATAAATAAAAATAAAATAAAAATCATTATGGACCCCGTCGGGCACCACAAAAACAGTAATTTAATACTGATGCTATGACCACCATCATCATCATCTTCCTGTCCTTGTCCCATGTTACTTGGGGTCGGCGCAACACGTTTTTTTCTTCCATTCTCCTCTGTCAGCCGTCACGCTATCATTTACTCCTTTTTCTTTCATATCATTCCTCACACAACCCATCCATCGTTTCCTTGATCTTCCTCTCCGTCTCCATCTATCAATATTTTTAATCATCACTCTTTTAATCACATACGATTCGTCCCTCCTCATCACATGTCCATACCAAGACAGTCGATTCCCTTTCAACTTTTCTGTAACTGGCGCAACTTTTAAATTTCCTCTAATATACTCGTTCCTTACCTTGATGCTATGACCAATTCTGGTTTAAATTTATCTTATTCTCAAATCAGAAATAGGTGGTATTTTTCTACTTGTTCTGATACTGCTCCTATTTCTGATAGTTTGTCATCAACTGTAACTTCACCTTGTCATTTACAAGCTAATATTTTTAATTCTAAGAGACTGATGAATTTACAAACACAAACGTGATGACACACATTTTCTCTCCAGATACTGGCCAGTAGCATACCTGCACAAAGGCCCACCGCCAAACACAACATACTTCCGCTACAACGAGCCACAACAACCTCCAACAACAACAACAACAGAACGCTACACAACCGACCAGCAACAACCATCAACCGTCCCACCTCGCCCCGACCATACTGAAAGACACAGAGACGAAAAAAAACGAAACATGAGCGACTATGACGAATATCTAGAAAGTACTACTAGCAATGTAAAACAAACTACAACAGTAACATATAGACCTACTAGTACAACTACTATACTACCAGAAGAAGTAACAGAAAATATAACAGAAGTCGAATTGGTCAAGCCTGAAACTGTCAAAGTCAATGATAAAATTCAAGGCATTGATGATAAGTTAGATGATTTTTCATCTTCCATTGAAGTTTTGGACCTCGATGATATTAAAGGCGATAAAATGTCTGATTTAAAGACTTTGGAAGCTGAGGAACGGCAGATCGAGGAGATTGGCAGGATTTTAGCTTCAAGACGAGGTGGGAAGTTAGTTATAGACAAACGTTCTCAGAAAGATTTAGAAGCCAAAAGTATAGCGGTTGACAAAGACTTAATAGATTTCAATTTTGGAAACAGGTTTAATGTGGAAAGGAGAGGGAAGATACAAAAGGTAAGTAAAGATGAGATAGAAAGAGAAAGAGTAGATAAGAGTTTAGAAGTAAGCGAAACCTCTTTCGTACGACCTCCTAGAGTCTTATCAACCACAGAGAATATAAGAAAAGCTATCGTCAATGGTAAAGTCTTCTACGATGCTACTATAAGAGAGCAGAGGGATATATTTGTAACAAATTCTACAAGAAGAAGCAAGAGCTTGAGATCGGGAGATGATTCTAAAATTACAAATCTGACTTCTTCTGCTTCTTTTGGTAAGAAGATCATTAAACCGAGGAATGTGAACCCGGTAAGAAGAGTCAGAAGAGTTTATAGGAAAAGGTATAATCCAGAGGAAGTGAGAAGGAGATTGTTGGAAAGAGAAAGGAGTAAGCAAGAGAGTAGTACAGATAATACAAAGAAAATATAGTTTTTTTTAATGCTGAATTTCTTGCAGTTTTTTGTATGTTAAAAGTATGTTATATTTAAAGTTATTTAAATATACGATTTAAGTATAAAATTAAAATAAATAATTTTGTAATATTTTTTCGATATTTTTAAGAAAGGATTGGTGCTTTAAATAAATTGTCAGTTTGACTTTAAATTATTTTTTTAGGGTTGAATTGACGATGCGTATTCAAAATTTTATAAAAATAATTAATATTATTTAAATGATTTAAAAAAATATTTTAAGATATCAATGATGCTTATAATTTAAACAAATATTTAAGTAATCTATAAATTTACTTATTTTTTCAATAGGAATTATTTAAAAATGTAAGTTTTAAATGAAAACTTTATTTATATTTCTTTTATAAACAAAGCTTTTTCTTTTGTATTTAATGATATTTTTGTGATAGATATCTTGTATTTAGTTACCAAAAGGAAATAAGTTACCACGACGAAATTGATTGCGATACTTTTTAAAACTGTAACTTAAGAAATAGCACTTTTAAAATTAGTTTACGAGTTTTGTAAGACAACAAATAAAAAGCATTTTCAAATAATATTGACTTTTATTTGGTATAACATATCCCATGTTTTCAGGAGGGGTAGGCAAAAATGTAGGTACCTACAGTACTGCACTACACGACATTGATAACATAACATAACATCACGCCTATAATCCCAGAAGGGTTAGGCAGAGGTGTACCTATTAGTTCTATGTTCTATGTCGACTATTTCTGTTACTATTTACCATTATTTTATTTAATTTTCAATGTAGTTGTCAATTTCAAGAATGTTTGCATGCCTAAGATAAGGTAGATTGTACAAGGCTCACCCATCTTAGTGTTACATCTTATTTTATGTACCTGCAATCTATGCAAATAAATTTTACTTTACTTTACTTTAGTACACCCATATTTCGCCAGTTATGTTTAAGTCCCATGTAATAGGGGCGAGCCTATTGCCATCAACCGAACACAAATCCAGACTTCGTGGCTGCTATTGAGAAATTCCTGATGGAAAAACTATTGGGTTTTTCACACTGTCTGACCTGGGAATCGAACCCAGGACCTCATGCTCCGCTGTCTCGCTTGCTACCACTAGAAGACAAGTTTGGTAAGCCACGATTCATACATAAACTTCATACAAGAATCTTCCAACCCCTTTTTCATGGAAAAACCCAATAACACGTTACCCGAGCTAGATTTTGAACCTAGGACCTGACATTCAGCAATCACACTTGACGAGCGACAGAACTTGGCAGTAGAAAATAGCAACTCAAAACCGTTTGTTTTCCTCGACGACGAAAGCTCATAAGCGAAACATTATGTATGCAAACTGGCCTTTGTCCAACCTACTTGACAACTTACCTACTTAAAATGCCGCAGTTGAGGTAAAAAGCCCAAGGGAGCACTTTTACTTTAACATTTTCTAAAGTGCACTTTCTCGGTGCAACTGCACTAAGGCGTCTGTCTCACCGTCAGCGATAAGCGATAAGAGGTAGCGACTAAGAACGCGGGTTTTTTGGCAATCAAGAGTTTTTATTAAAAAGCTTTTATCTTTTAAATTTCTCAGATTTTCAGAACGGTGAAGGAAAACATCATGAAGAAACCGGTAAGTCTTAGAACCAAAAACCAGCCAAGTGCGACTTGGACTCGCGCACCGAGAATTCCGTAGAAACTTGTAGGTTTTTTATTAAATAAATAAAATAAAAATAGCTTTTATTTTACTCTGACCTTCTCAATACATAAAGAAGTAATAAGATTAACTTAAAACTAATCAGCTACCAGGTCGGGCTGTCTTGCGACATAGGCCTCCTCTATTTCCCTCCACTTATTCCTGTCCAGAGCAGTTCTTCGCCAACCTTTTGGCAGATCATCCTCCCACCTTTTCACTTGTTTTCCTATACGTCTTTTTCTATTTCTGGGGTACCATTCTGTAACTTTTTTGGTCCATTTATCCGCCTGGGTCTTTTGTTATTAAAATACATATTTACGGTTTTCAGATTTTTTCCTAAACATGTGCTGCAAGACATTGCTTCTTGCCAAATATGGTTTTGTTTCCCTTGTGAAATCGCAAAATATGCGACATAAACGGTCATATCTTTTGATCCCGTTGACATACAAGTTTGATTTTTTCACTGTTCCAAGGGGTAGCAGACTTGAGTATTTGATAGTCCAGGATTGGCTCCAGATGAGGGAAGTTCTCAATGATCACCAGCACAGACATGAAATTTTGAAAATGAAAATGGCCTGGAATGTTCTCATCTATACTTATACATAGTACATATAAAACAAAGTCACTCCCGCTGTTTGTATGCTTAGATCTTTTATATTACGCAACGGATTTTAATGCAGTTTTCAGCAATAGATGGAGTGATTCAAGAGGAAGGTTTATACACCGTGACTTTTTAGTCGTCTTACAACGGCAGCCCACTTCATGTATCCAATGACTACTAAGCATTCATAAAAAAAATAGGTATTTATGAGATTTTAATAATTTAAAAATAAAAATATTATTCAATATTATGACATAACGTAGTTAAAACACCCTGTTGTGAGCGATAATCTACTGGACTTGAGCGCTGGGTAGGTATATTCTCCCGTTTGACACGTAAACATCATTAACAGGATGTATAATAATTCATAATTTTTTCTAATGTGTAGTAAGTAAAAAAAAAAAATCGCGCCTAGAACTATTTTATGTCGGGCACATTGAGTGGACCACCTTTGTAAGACGACCAAAAAGTCACGGTGTATATGAAGCCGGGGCGGGTCGGTAATAGTCGTAGATAATAAAAGCCTTATGTATCTCTATACGAGAGCTATAACCTCTTGTACGTTACTTGAGCGCAAAAATCGTCAATCGCTCGTCGCTCCGTCAGCACTGGGACAGAAGCCTAAAGGAATATGCTTACTTTGTATCATTTCACTTTCTAGTGTAACGTATTTTGTTTATTTTATGCAATTCGAGTAGGTTGGGCATGTTTGTGCTGGGGAATTCGATTAGAATGTGGAATAATTTAGGTACTTGTGAGACAGTGGAAAGTACAGTCACATCAATTCATCACAGACCCAGTCCAAATGATTTTAAACCATAAAGTGTTGAAGGTTAAGTTCTAAATCGAATAAGAAAATTTGGCAGTTTGTGTTAACTGGCTACTGTACTGACTGTACTTAAACGAGAGTATTAACATATAAGGAGCAATAGAATCTTCTATCTCACAATTATCCTTTCATTTGATATGTAACACGATAAGTATATTTTGCAAAACTCTTTTTTTTTTCATTTTCTAATTTACCCCCAAAAAGTGGTCCCCGTGTTTAAAACGCATTAATTTACGTTACACGTCCGTCTTTGGGGCACCGATTTCCATATGTCAACTCAATCGATCGGGTAGTTTCGGAGTAAATTGGCTGTGACAGACGGAGAGACAGACAGACACGCGAGAGATCCGGTAAGGGTTCCGTTTTTTTCTTTTGAGGTACGGAACCGTAAAAACGACTTTGTAGTCTAGATCTTGCTTCAAAAAAGTATAGTATCCTATAAAAAGTATGGTATCCTAGTCATCCATCCTCAGATCCTCAGAATTAATGGTTCTTTCTTTTGGGAAAGTAAGCCCTTCTAACATAAATTAAAAAGAGAAGTGAATTACAATTATAATCCCCAACAATATTATTCGTGAAATCGTGGCTGTCAGTGGAAATGTCTGAATGTGGAAATGACAAAGCAAGTTTTGAATTACAAATTATAATTATAGTACATACAAGGAGAGAGTGAGTTCATGACCTGACTTAGGTTACCTGGAAAGTTAAGCACTAAGCTTAATTTATTAGGTTTTCATTTAAGTTAGAAATGTAACATAACATCACGCCCATGTAATAGGATGCGAACCTATTGCCATCAACCGGGTACAAATCCAGACTCCGTGAATTCCTAAATAATTCCTGATTGAAAAATCAAATACCTCTTTTCCCCAATCAAACCCAATAACACTTTGCTCGACCCGGGAAACGAACACAAGACCTGAAACTTAACAGACGCGCTTGCGCAGGCAGTACTTGAAGCAGTCACTTTGAATTATAAATTATAATTATAGTACAGGGAGAGAGTGAGTTCGTGACCTTACTTAAGGTAATAAGTTATCTACAGGAGACCTGGAAAGTTGAGAGACTAAGTTTATTAAGCTTTCACTTAGCTATTCCAGACTGTGAGCTGATACGAAGAATTTCTTAAAACACTATAGTTATCGAACCTAGGAAGTCACGCTCAACAGCACCTACCTAATATTTTACCCGACTGTCAAAGAAGTGTTATGTTTTTCGCGCGTATCTTGTTAACAAAGAGATTTAAACACATGTAGAGCGGACATTGGTTATATTTTCACACAATAATTTTCATCCTGAATGTTTTCGATTTTGATACACGAATGCTACCTGACAAGCGGGCGTATGACACTAGACAGACTAACTTGTTACTAAGTAGTAACAAGTTTTAGACTACGATTTTCTTCGTCTTGTCCTGTCTGTCGCTCGGAAATATTTGAATGTCTTTGCTTGTTAACAATACTATTATTGTTCGAAGTCTCTTCATTCCTTATTGCGATTTGTAGGAAATCAGGATTTTTGCTGAGTAGTAGGATACGTGTGTAGATCAAAGATCCCACGCTCAACACTAGGTACCTACTCATCATCATCTGCCTAGCCTTTTCCCAACTATATTGGGGTCGGCTTCCAGTCTAACCGGATGCAGCTGAATACCAGTATTTTACGTGGATCGGCTGCCTATCTGACCTCCACAACCCAGTAAGTACTGCGTAATACGATATTCATTGGTAAGACTGGTTATCAGACATTTTGGGCCGGTTACAGTTTGTTATAATGCAACCAATTTGGATGTCGCCACGCGTTTTGTCACAGTTCTGCCCTAACCTAATATAATCCTTTTTGTCAGTGTGTCCTAGCAATAAAAGGATAGTTACCGGCCGCACCTAGGTATAGCCGGCTAGAACTAGGCGTAACCTTACTTCGGCTTTTAGCTGTAACATATACAGCGAACTTGATTGGTGAGTAGAGTAACACAATTCCCACCGTGTTTGTAAGTTTAGTTACACATAATTTCCCTGACTATACATTCAAATCTGAGATTTCCTTTTCATTAAATGAAAGTAATAAATACATAGAAATATAGCAGTGATATCCTAGAGGTAGACCGTCGGACTGACAAGTTATGGGTCTCGAGTTCGAACCCAAGACACGCACCTCTGATTTTTCCGATTCATGTGCGTATTGTATAATTATCACTTGCTTCAATGAAACAAAACATCGTGAGGAAACCAGCATGCCTGAGGAAACCAGCATTTCTTGACGGCATGTAAAGCCAAGTCGGAGAACTATGGGCAGCATAAAATCTATGACACGACAAAATGACAGATTTCTTTTGTTGATCTGACATTTTGGCGATTCATCCGTCGACAAAACCCGTTTCTACGGTGGTCATGCTACGCGTGCAGGTTAGGCACTAACCACACGATAAAGAAGAGAAATTATAATAGGACAGGAAAATAAAACACTTACATTACACAAAACATAATATAACTATAACTGCGCCACATTTACAAGTACCCAAAGACATTCAAATATAACTAGCTATAGACGGGACAAGACCAAGAAACTGACAATTCCAAAACCTGTTACAAATTAGTAACAAGTCGATTAGTGCAGTGCGATACGTTGCCTTGTCAGATCGCGTTCATATGACACAAAGACACTCAAATATTTCCGAGCTATAGACGGGTCATGACGAAGCAAATCGTAATCCAAAACTTGTTACTACTTAGTAACAATTCGTTCTGTCTAGTGTCATTTGTGTCATACGCCCGCTTGTCAGGTAGCATTCGTGTGTCAAAATCGAAAATATTCAGGATGAAAATTATTGTATGATAATATTGCCAATGTCCTCTCTATATGTGTTTTAAATCTCTTTGCAAGTATCTAATGCTGGCACTACACAATGGCGTATTTGTCAAAATTTTCGCGATATTGAATCGAAACAAAATGTTCTTTATGCTTATTGAGATAAAGGTGTCTTTGTTTTAATGATAGAAGGCGAATATTTGCCCCAATCTGCCAAGCCACCATTACACTAACTGCCCAATTTATTCCCCCATAAAATTTCACCATGAGCCATGGACATTTTGCCATAGACAAGAGTGTTGTGACGCAAAGAGCATCGCTTTAGAACCTCCATACCATAACTTAGTGATTGCGTTACAACTTGCTATTACTGTTAAACGATGATATAACGAATAGCGTGCACTTTTGTGGCGATTCGGTTTGTGTACAGGATGCTACTTTTTCGATTTGATCGATGGATTTTAGATTGGATTTGTTTTCTGAATCATACAAAATGACAAAAAAATACAATAAACATACAACGCATAACAAATATTTATAAATTCAACAGGACGGGACATAAAAAAAAGAAAAAAAAAATACGTTAACATCTTGCACGTCGTGACTGCGACAAGCAGGTTACCACTCAGCATGATGCTGTGCTATGGGGAGCCCACAGCACAGCGCTGGTTTTCAGTGGTCACCCTTGAAAAAACAGGAGTAGCGTAGACGGTTGAAATTTTCACAGAATGTGTATTTCTGTTGCCACTACAACAACATAATAATAAATAGCCATTTATTCTGAATTGTTTCTGTTTCTCTATCTGTATGTCCCTCAGTTCAGTGAGCCTTTTGGCAAAGGCCTCCTAGTTCTTTCCACTGGTTTCTGTCACGAGCCACTCTCCTACAATTCGGTCCCGCTGATTGTTTAAGCTCATCTTTCCATCTTCTTTTCTGTTTCTCCTTGCTGCGTTTACAGTCCCATGGATACCAGTCGGTTATTACTTTACTCTATCTCTCTTTATTTGGCCAACAACATAAAGGGTGTAAAAAGACCCTTAACGAAGCCGAAAGGCACTTATTTTTCCCGTCAATGCGATCATTTTTTTGTTCTAGACCATACCTGGGAACCTTCTAGTTACGGAGATATTGGGGGTCAAAGTTCCGACTTTTTCACAAGTTTTTTTTAAATACTTGTTTTTAAAGTGAGATTTTTACTTTAAACACCTCCACGACCCCCGTACTTATCAATCCAGCCATCAGCAAAATGTTCTGAGTGCGTTAAATTGAGTCCTACCGTAAAACGTGATTTTTCACCCCAAAAAAAAAAGTCGTCTCCCAGCAAAAATTTTTGCGTAAAGTTACTTAGTTTGATGTACAGAATGCTTGCTTGACGGCTTCGTGAAGGGTCTGTTTACACCCCGTAATTAAAAATTAAAAGGGGTTCCCCTACTACGAGAGCGAGAATCCGACTCGCACTCGGCCGGTTTTTTTGTAACTGGTGAAATGTATACCCAATACTATATGGTACACCTCTGCCTACCTCTTCGAGGATGACAGGCGTGATGTTGTGAATTTATTTCTATTCAGTGTAGTCCCCCTGACAGTTTTTCGGTGGAAAATCTCAGAGGAAACTAACCATCGACCCAGGAGATTTTACAGTGTATAAGTGTGTCGCTCCATGTAAATACTGATCTTCAGCTGCATCTGGTTAGACTGGAAGCCGATCCCAACCAGGCCCCTCACTCCTCTCTTTGGTCACTCTCATAGTTTGAAAGGACGGAAATTTGACATGACCGGAGAGAGATCAGGCGCCGTGCTTTCCGAGTCACGGGGACACACAGCCATCTTAGGAGCTACCTCATCCAAGAACTACTTACCAAATATCCTAATCCAATCCAAATATCCTAAATACCAATATCCAACGAAAATTCCAGAAGATACATATGTACCAAGAACCAAGCTGAAATAGGGCCTTTGACCTTTTGGCCTCGCACAGGACCAATTTAGTTTTTTTCTTCTCTTTGTTTCATTTAGTTTATGGTTTTGTACTGTGTGAGTCTAATAAATACTTCTTCTTTCTACCTAGAGTTACATTCAGCTAATAGCCTTTCAACGAATCCCTTTTTCTTGCAAGAATTTAAAAGCAACACCCCATACATTTCGAAAGCGACATGAACCATTAAAATCAAAAGCGTAACAGCCAAATATTATGGACCGACAATAATCGGATCACCGGCAAACATGGAAACGCGTAATTGGACACAATTGCGTTACCGACTTTCGCTATTTACTTTATAACCGCGAACGTAAAAGTTTTTAACGTTAACTTTAATTTTACGGTTTGCGTTATCGTTTCACTTGATGTTATTTTTAAAATGTTTATTAATGGTGCTTATCTGAATTGTTTTCATAACATAACATCACGCCTGTTATCCCCGAAGGGTTAGGCAGAGGTGTACCTAATGGTACACCCATAATTTGCCAGTTATGTTTAAGTCCCATGTAATAGGGGGCGAGCCTATTGCCTCAACTGGGCACGAATCCAAACTCGCCAGACTGAAGGTTGCAGGGATCTGTCAATGTGGCGACACTTGGGGGAGGCCTATGTCCAGCAGTGGACCTAATTCGGTTGAAATTATGTGATGTGTGATGAAAATTAGTCACCCCCAACCTGGGCTGATGAACTTGACTTAGATAGGAGGCTGATCCCTAAAGGAAAGGTAGCTATATGTATTTATATGCGTTACGGCTAAAAGCCGAAGTAAGGTTACACCTAGTTCTAGCCGGCTATACCTAGGTGCGGCCGGTAACAGTTTGTTATAATGCAACCAATTCGAATGTAGCACTCGCTCGGCTCGCGCGCGTTTGGGCACAGTTCTAACCTAACCTAACCTAATCCATTTGGTCAGAGTGTCCTAGCAATAAAAAGGATAGTTACCGGCCGCACCTAGTTATAGCCGACTAGAATAGAACTAGGTATAACCTTACTTCGGCTTTTAGCCGTAACATATACATACACAGGTTTGATTCCACTGACGCGCAATTCACTAATTGTATCTCAAACGCAAAACCGCAAAATGGTACATAGTTTTGTGGTTAGACTGGAAGCTGACCCCAACATAGTTGGGAAAAGGCTGAACCAATGATGGGAGGGTTTGGTATGACATAGGAAACCGTTTGTGCTCAATGTCGCTTCCACCCTGAATTGTCATCATCATTCTCCTGCCCTTATCCCAATTCATTTAGGGTCGGCGCAGCATGTCTTCTTCTTCCATACTTCTCTATAAAGCGGCGTTTAAACGGCGCGCCGAGCCTGGCTCCGCTCGCGGTTCGCCGCGCCACGCGCTGTGTAAACAACTGCGCTCGGCGCGGCTCGGCAAAGTTCGCACGATCCATCACTTGTCGGTTTTTTCGACACAGATCAAAGGCGCGCGCGCCATCTGCGGCTCGGCTTGTGTTAATACGCGCCGTCTAAACAGATGTCACAGAGCGCGCGACGAAGGAAGAACTTACGTTTTGCGACTCTTATACAATGACACCATCCACCACCGTCTTTTTCGTCTTTCTTTTGTTTTTAAATATTCACCACCGAGCAAAATAACAGTAGCTGCTGCTGCAGCAAGGCGTTTTCTTTTATCCATATTGAAGAACGAACAAGCGGAAAGCTCGGTTCAACAGCGCGATGTGTAGCCGCCACGGACGGCTCGGCTGGCGTAGGATCGTGCTACCCCGCGTCGTTTAAACGAGCAGGCTTGCGTCCGTATTTAGCCGAGCCGCATCTCCACGGACGGCTCGGCTCGCGTAGGATCGGGCTAGCCCGCGTCGTTTAATCGCGCCTTTACTCGTCATCTCAGCAGACACATCCTTTCTAGTCATATCATCCTTCACATAGTCCAATCAGCGCTATCTTCTAAAAGATAATATAATTAATTGAAAAGCTTACTAACTAAAAACTTAATTGGTATACCAAATTAATAACTAACCATACTAATTTCATTGTTAGAAGTTTATTACCATGTCAATTCTTTCCGGTAATCAGCCTATCATTAATTTTTATTAGAAGTTTTAATTACCCGAAGAATATTTACCTCAAAAGCGAAAATGTCTTGAAGCATAATTATAATAAAAAGTGAAGATTTTTATTTGCCTTTGAGAAGCTTGTGGCTAAATGAGGTTAAACTGCGCTTGCCAAGGTCGGTCTGTGGATGGGTGACCTTCATTTCACACCGAGTTTCCTCCGTGCCTCGGAAAGCATGTTAAGCCGTTGGTCCCGGCTGTCATTTGTAGATCTTTGACAGTCGATACAGGTAGTCAGTGGCCCAAAAGTCTGACAACCAGTCTTACCATCGTACGTAAGATAAGATTAGATAATTTATTTGCGTTAAACATGGTATATAGAGGTATTATTATGGCATATATGAGGCCATTGATGTTTTGCTTAAAATTAAAGCACACAAACTTTAACGAATAAACAAACGGTACAGTACGTATGGGTACAGGGTATCATAATTATTGCCCAGTACAAACTGGGTTTTGGAGGTCAGATTTGCAGTCGCTCCAAGTAAAATACTGGTATTCAGCTGCATCCGGTGAGACTGGAAGCCGACCCCAACATAGTTGGGAAAAGGCTAGGCAGATGATGATCATCTGCGTCTATCTGACCTCCACAACCCAGTTAGTACTGGGTAATACGATACCCCTTGGTAAAACTGGTTGTCAGACTTTTTGGGCCACTGACTAACGACTGTCAAAGATCTACAAATGACAGCCGGGGCCAACGGCTTAACGTGCTTTCCGAGGCACAGTGGAAACTCGGTATGTAATGGGTGTTCACCCATCTACAGACAAAACTAGGCAAGCACGGCTTAACCTAAAGATCGATCCGAGCGGCTGTTATTATTTAGCCAAGAGCTCCTCACGCAGATGATGTTGAATGGTAATAACATTGCAAATTGACGTAGGGCTTCAATTTGCTCAACAGATATTTATAGGCCCTAACCTGACACCACCTGTCATCACATCACCCATCAGTTAATATAAAAACATAACAAAATACCTCTACATCATATAAAATTGCACACTTGTCTTACTATCGGGTGTCGATACTAACTATTATATTTTATGTAACTATTCATCACTACATAGTATAAAGCAAAGTCGCTTCTCGCTGTCTGTCTGTCTGTCCCTATGTATGCTTAGATCTTTAAAACTACGCAACGGATTTTGATGCGGTTTTTTTTAATAGATAGAGTGATTCAAGAGGAAGGTTTATATGTATATTGCAGCCGTGCGAAGCCGGGGCGGGTCGCTAGTACTATAATAAATGCGAAAGTAACTCTGTTTGTTTGTTTGCTCCCTTTTCACGACTAAACAGCCGATCGGACGTAATGAAATTTGGTGAGGAGATAGATTATATCCTGGGGTAGGACATAGGCTATCTTTTTTTTTTCCTTACTAATACTTATCAAAATTACCACGCGAACGAAGTCGCGGGCAACAGCTAGTTACCTATAAATGTGAGAATCAGTTTGTTTATTTGTCAATCAATCAAACATATACAGGGTGTAAACGGACCCTTCACCAAGCCGTCAACCAAGCATTCTGTACATCAAACTAACTAAGTTTATGCAAAAATTTTTGCTGGGAAACGATATTTTTTTTTTTGGGGTGAAAAATCACGTTTTACTGTAGAACTCAATGTAACGCACTTAGAACATCGTGCTGATGGATGGATTGAATAGTGCGGGTGCCTCGGAGGTGTTTCAAGTAAAAATCTTACTTTAAAAACATGTATTTAAAAAAAAACTTGTGAAAAAATTGGAACTTTGACCCCCAATATCTCTGTAACTAGAAGGTTCCCAGGTATGGTCTAGAACAAAAAAATGATCGCATTAACGGGGAGAACAAGTGCCTTTCGGCTTCGTTAAGGGCCTTTTTACACCCTTTATATATAAACTCACACCTTTTAGCAAATCCTGTTGCTTGTTTCTAATTGGCTGACACAATGCGTCTTCCGATTGCATCAAAATGTCAAAATCGCCAAAAGTAGACTTACGTGGTGAACTTAAATGACAATTTGGCATACTATACAGTAAACCAGTGTACGATACGAATTCTTTTCCAGTAGGACGATTCCGTGAGATAATACCCGACCCTTACGCGAGCAAAACCGCGTTCAAAAGCTAATCTTACTAATATAATAAATGCGAAAGTTTGTTAGGATGGATGGATGTTTGTTCCCCTTTTACGCAAAAACTACTGACCGGATTTGGATGAAATTTGGCACACAAATAGTTTATAACCTGGACTAACACATTGGGTACTTTTTATCCCAGTGCTACGGATACTGCGGGTGAAGCCGCGGGCGTAAGCTAGTACTATTATAGATGCGAAAGTTTGTGAGCATGTATGGATGTTTGTTCCTCTTTCACGCAAAAACGGTAAAACGGATTTGGGTGAATTTTGGCATACAAATTCTTTACATCCTGGATAATCATATAGGATACTTTTTATCCCGGTAATACGATCCCGTGGGATAATTCCCGACCCACACGCGAGCAAAACCGCGTTCAAAAGTTAATACTAAATAAATAAATAATCAAGGTCTATATCAAATTCGCGAAGTTACCGGGGAAAGTCACTTTCTCGTCTTTCTCCCAGCAATGAGTAAAAGTGAACTAACGCGGGTAATATCGGCTGGGGTCGGTGAACTCTTGACCGACTGCGCGGAGGAAGGTGTGGCTGACCGACTGTTCAAGGTTTGTGTGTTAAAATTATGTGTCATGATCGCGAAGGTGTTTGAGGAGCTCGTGGCTAAATAATAACAGCCGCTCGGGTCTATCTTTAGGTTAAGCCGTGCTTGCTTTGGTTGGTCTGTGGATGGGTGACCACCCATTACATACCGAATTTCCTCCGTGCCTCGGAAAGCACGTTAAGCCGTTGGTCCCGGGTGTCATTTGTAGATCTTTGACAGTCGTTTGGAAGTCAGTGGCCCAAAAAGTCTGACAACCAGTCTGACCAACCAACTTTATTTTTAAATACTAGTTTTTGAGGTTATAACTTTGCTTACCTCCAAGATCCGTTGACTATTCAATGCATCCATCATCACAATGTTTGAGTGAGCCACATTGAGTCCTACCGTAAAAGGTGATTTTTCACGACAAAAAAAAAATAGTTTCCCAGCATAATTTTTACGTAGAGTTACTTAGTCTGATGTACAGAAAGCTTGGTTGATCGTTTCGTAAAGGGTCCATATACACCTTATATGTAAAATATTGTAAACACTGCGTGCGGTTTTAGAAGTTACCTTTTACATGAGAACAAGCGATGTTAGTAAAACAAACATTTATGGTTTACGTCAATATTACTTTGCTATAAGTTCGACACCTGTTGAGGTGCGGTTCGAACTTACGACCTCTGGCCATCAGTCAGTTTAGCCGATGGGCATGCCAAATGACTGTTTCATTTGTCATACTTACTAAAATTGGTCGGACCCGCTAACAGCTTTGCTGGCTATCATTTCACCATGGCAGAGCTTTTGAAGAAGCTGATTTGGGTCAAGCAAAAGTTTATGTGCAGTAGCGAGTAAAGTCGGGCTATTGTGTAGTTTTTATTAGAACCTGATGTGTCCCACTGCAGGGCAAAGGCCTCCCTTCCCTCTTTCCATTTATCTCTGTCTTTGGCTATTTGGGGGCAATCTTTTTATTTATAAGATTCCAGCTCGTCACGCCATCTCCTTCTGGGCCTACCGCGTCTCTGGGTTCTGTTGTTCAGAACTCAATCTGTTGGTACTGTGGCCCAATTCTGATGCGATATACAGCAGATGTGACCAGCCCAGGTCCAATTTAATTTGGAAGCTGTGTTGCAAACGTCTGCGATTTGGGTCTTTAAAAGTATCAGGAAAAATTCCGGACTTTCTTTTAGAAGTCATTGAAATATTTTATTTCTATAAAAACTAAACAAAGTTTGGATCATCATCATCTGCCTAGCCTTTTCCCAACTATGTTGGGGTGGGCTTCCAGTCTTACCGGACGCAGATGAATACCAGTACTTTACATGGAGCGACTGCCATCTGACCTCCACAACCCAGTTAGTACTGGGACTTTACGATACCCCTTGGTAAGACTGGTTGTCAGACTTTCGGGCCACTGACTACCTGTAACAACTGTCAAAGATCTTCAAATGGTAGCCGAAACCAACGTCTTAAAATGCTTTCCGAGGCACGGAGGAAACTCGGTATGTTATGGATGGTCACCCGTTCACGGAACAACCTAGGCAAGCACGGTTTAACCTATAGATCGACCCGAACGGCTGTTATTATTTAGCCACGAGCTCTTCTGAACAAAGTTTGGCTGATGATCCAAAAATCAAGGACATCCAGCATGGTGATGATGATTATTAGTTTTTTTCGAAAAGTACGTTCTGATAATAGAGAAGAAGTTGGTATCAACATTTCACGGGTGACCACTGAAAACCAGCGCTGCGCTGTAGGCTCCCCATAGTACAGCATCATGTTGAGTGGTAACCTGCTTGTCGCAGTCACGACGTGCAAGATGTTAACGTATTTCTTTTTTTTGTCCCGTCCTGTTCAAATTATAAATATTTGTTATGCGTTGTACCTACCTATGTTTATTGTATTTTTTTTTGTTATTTTGTATGATGCACGTCATGTCCCTGCGACAAATAAATATTTTTTCTTTCTTCTTTCTTTCTATCACCTGTTAAAACTCTTGCGTAATATGAATAATTTATTTCACAAGTTTACAATAATGAGGATGTCATTAAGGATACAATCAATGCACTTGGCAGGGAAATAGCTGATTATAGTACAATTTTACTGGGACACAGGTGGACACTACTTTCTAGACTTAACGGTCACATCCTGAAATGTAATGAGCTTGCGTACTTTCATTTCAAAGTCTGGTCCAAAATAAATAGAGTCTTGCTTGAACAAGTTGCTTCAAAGCCTCATTCTTTTTCATCATCGAGCGCGTCATCGCTAATCATCTTATGCAGATTGAAATACTGGACAAACACAAACTTACCAGATATTTTTGAGCAGTTGATCTCAAACTACAGAAAATAGTGACGCGGCGTGACCTGGAGAAGAGAGGATGGAAAGTTTTCGACTTTTTTCTTAAATATTGGATTGGCTATTCTAGGGTTCCCTAGAAGGACATACACTGTCCTTATTGGTGAGGTTCTTCCGAAAGGTCTGGTGCGTAGTACTCGCAACCGGCGTGCGTGTATGACCAAATGTGTGAATGTGGACGAGGCAAAAGGAGTATGTAAGGATCGTAGCAGGTGGCGTTCTGTGGTTTCTGCCTACCCCCATGGGAAAAAGGATCTATACATATGTATGGATTGGCTAAACTGCTAGATATAGGTCTCCTTCAACAGACGCCAGTACCTCCAGCTTCTGGAGTATCAAGATTCACAGGCGTTGAAAAACCTCTCAGGTGGACCGATGACGACTGGTGAAGACCGGGAGAGATAATAAAGGGTGTAAAAAGACCCTTAACGAAGCCGAAAGGTACTTGTTTTCCCCGTCATTGCGATCCTTTTTTTGTTCTAGACCATACCTGGGAACCTTCTAGTTTCGGAGATATTGGTGGTCAAAGTTCCAACTTTTTCACAAGTTTTTTTTAAATACATATTTTTAATGTAAGATTTTTACTTTAAACACCTTCACGACCCTCGTACTATTCAATCCATCCATCAGCACAATGTTTTGAGTACGTTACATTGAGTTTTACCGTAAAACGTGATTTTTCACCCTAAAAAAAAAAGTCGTTTCCCAGCGATAATTTTTGCGTAAAGTTACTTAGTTTGATGTACAGAATGCCTGGTTGACGGCTTGGTGAAGGGTCTGTTTACACCCCGTATATGACATGTTGTAATGCACTGTGATGCTTTAAATAAAATAAAAAAAGTATTTATTTCAGGTAACCAAAAAGCACCCATACAGCAACCAGAATACATAAAAGACACATACACACACACATAAAAAATACACAAAACAGACATATTATCGGACACAGCTAACAACATGCCTGCTACAGCAGTGTCCGATATACGGGCAGTCAAATCTCCCGGCGATCATCGACAGCACTGTATTGGAGCTGCCCCGCACCCTGCGCACCAAGGACGCGCACCGCTTGCGCATGGTGGTGTGGAAACAGTCGGTGCGCGCTTCCGCAAACATGCCCGAGGCACTGCAGAAGTGGGGCAGCCCCAACACCGCTCTGAACGCGTTATTGTATTGGATACGGAGGGCACTGTAAGTCGCTTGTGTGTAGGAAATCCATAGACGTTGGCAACCACTTACAATTAGATGGGCCTCCTTTTACCTATAGTACTGATACTGTTAGCCTGCGTCATCCCACTGCTGGGCAAAGGCCTCTCCCCATGACTTCCAGAAGTTTCGATCCAGGGCTAATGTGGGCTTCTGGTCGTTAGTTTTGTCCAGCTCGCACCGCCATCTTCTACAAATAGTAAGTTTACGTATATTGAAAGTCAATCTTAGTTCGTAAATACGCCATCAACATTTAACGCCACCCAAGGAAAGTGCGACAATCTAAGTGTGTTACAGCCCCGACATCTGTTGACACATAAGGCAAAAAACCTCTTTAAGACTTTCGTCGCAAGTCGCAAGTGTGCGTTGATTCTTAATAAGCTATTGTATTGGAGAAACTTGGGCCCACGGCCTTAGGTTAACTCATTCCGTTCGCGTTCAGTTTTAGGTTAACGGATGCGGGTTACATGTCGGTAAGGTTACAACTAACTGGGAGATTTATGTTCGGTGTTTAGGCTAACGATCTTTTTAAGCAAATTGTTGGTTTAGTCAAAAGGAGTTCGTGGCTTAATAATAACAGCCGCTCGGGTCGATCTTTAGGTTAAGCCGTTCTTACTTAGGTTGGTCTGTGGATGGGTGACCACCCATTACATACCGAGTTTCCTCCGTGCCTCGAAAGCACGTTAAGCCCTTGGTCACGGGTATCATTTATAGATCTTAGACAGTCGTTAGGTAGTCAATGGCCTAAAAAGTCTGGCAACCAGTCTTACAGAGGGGTATCGTTTTACCCAGTATTAACTGGGTTGTGGAAGTCAGATAGGCAGTCAGTCAGTCAGTCAGGCAGTGATCCAAACTTTGTTTAGTCTTTTATATTAAAAAAATTTGAATGACTACTGCCAAAAGAAAGTCCGGAATTTGTGCTGATACTTTTAAAGACCAAAATCGCAGACGTTAGCAACACAGCCACCAAATTAAATTGGACCTGGGCAGGCCACATCTGCTGAATGTCGCATCAGAATTGGGCCACAGTTCCGAACAACAGAACCCAGTGACGCGGTAGGCCCAGAAGGATATGGCAGTCGCTTCATGTAAAATACTGGTGTTCAGCTGCATCCGGTTAGACTGGAAGCCGACCCCAATATAGATGGGAAAAGGCTAGGCAGATGATGTTTAGGCTAACGAAGTTTTTAAACTAATTGTTGGTTTAGTGAAGGAAACCGCACGTCTGGGGCTATTTAAACTACGGAAGCCCTCACGCCCGCCGCACGTGGTTACACTCGCATTGGTATTGACGTGTCTCGTGCGATTGGCAGGTTTTAAATCTTATGGTGAAGTACCAAACTCCGAATTTGAAAGAAAGAAAACATATTTATTTGGCACATGCCACAAGTGCACACAACAAACAAATAAAAATAAATAAAAAATAAACTTGAATCTACACAATATAAAACGTAAATTAAACAGAAAAAAGAGACAATATTGGTGCACTTGCTGTAGGCAGTGTCCAGATAATAATTATGAGATCCTATTTAACCTGTTTGCTACTTACGTACATTCAGAAAAGTGCATTGCAACCATGACAGTAACACGAAAGTTTGACAACCAGTCTTACCAAGGAGTATCGTACTACCCAGTACTATTAAAATTGTCGGCGAGAATATTTTGCTGGCAGTGCCGATACACTACGTGCATGGCACGCGACGATGTTGGTCGGTGATAAAACGGTCTAGTGAGCATAATCTCAAACCTTTCAACACAAGTAATATTTTTTGTCTGATACGTTCATAGTACGGTCATGGTATAATACGGTGTGGGCAGAATCCTGCCCAAACCGCTCATCGCACCGCGTAGTGCGCACCACACGCTGCGCCGACCCCAAATAAATTGGGAAATTGGCAGGAGAATGATGATGACTCGTCTAGGCGCATGACTCTTCATGATTCTGTTTTCCTAGTACTTTCTTTTCAAATTCTAAATTGAGTTTTCTCGTAACAAAACCTTTGTGTGCCAGAGAGACAAAAATATTATCAACAATAAGTTTAGTTGTCACTTTGGGAGCTGTCTGTACTGTAGAAAAAACCGTTGAAAATGGTTGACGAAACGGGATTCAGTGTATGAAGATCAAAAAAGTTACGAAAGGCAATGTAAATAAATATATAAACTATAGATACGTTGCCAGCGCTTTGTAGTGCAACATGAATGCAAGGTAATTACCGGACCTCCATTTAGTCGCGTACCAACCAGTGCCGCGGCTGTACGTGACATTAAAATAACTTGTGTGAATAACTTCCTCAAATTACACAAAAAATGCCATCCAGCGTTTTTAGGAAACGAAACTATATACTGCAACTGTGAAAGATAAAAAAAAATCATTTCATGGGTAAGTATCAAGCAAAATCTATTTTACTTTATTTTTTTCGATGCCTTATAATGGCGGCTGGCACCTGAGGTAACTCACATACCATACGTGCTCGGCCAATGAGCATGCACAACAGAATGACAACGAAAAATAAAAAAAATATATATATATCTCTCTCTAACAACAGGAATTCCGTAGATGCCATTTAATTTTCACTTCCGTCATCCTGGCTGACAAATAATTTCACCATGACATCATCAGCTATTCTCCTAACGCATAATAGTGCAAATTATTTCCTCTCTATGGTAATGAATGCGACAGTTTATATGCATGTTGCGATCGCATTTTCCAATTTTATACACTTTCGCTCTCGTTATGCGTCAGCGACTGAATTAGATACAGTATCTCTATATATATCATCTAATACTAGCTGTACAGTAAGATTCACGAAAGATGACCACGGCGCAGAAGGCATATTTTAGGTCCCTTTGGAGGTGCGGGGTGAGGCGCGGGCGGAATGCGTCGTATTACAACATTACACAAATTATTTAACTAACATTAAAATATTATTTTGTTTTAAGTCTTTTCTTCATGAGTGTTCGTGCGCAGACGGCCGCCATTTGTGGTCATCTTTTGTGAATCGTAGTGTACCCGGTATGCGTTGCAATACAGCTTTATACGTACCTACTGCCTACCTACTGCTTACCTACTGTCTACCTACTGCCTACCTACTGCCTACCTACTGCCTACCTACTGCCTACCTACTGCCTACCTACTACCTACCTACTTTTTCCGGGTAAAAAAGTAGCCAATGTGTTACATTTTGTAGATCTTTGATAGTCGTTACAGGTAGTCTACGGCCCGAAAGTCTGACAACTAGTCGTACCAAGGGGATCTTATTACCCAGTACTAACTGGGTTATGGAGGTCAGATAGGCAGTAGCTCCATGTAAAATACTGGTATTCAGCTGCATCCGGTTAGACTGGAAGCCGACTACGTTTTTGACTTTCCCATCATCGTAATTGCTGATTGAATATTACTTTATCTGGTAGACCCTCACATTGAGATCAATTTGCACTACAGCTTCAAACATTTCCATGAATTTTTAATAGTACTTGTAATCCTGAAATCACCTTAATCAACATTAACTTAAAGTCGATATTCGTATAACTGGAAATAACATACATTGAAAACAAGTATTTGAATAGACTATTGTTGAATCATTCCCAAAACAAATTGGTTGAAAAGATTAGTAATACCACAAATATTTCGCGTTACGAAATAAAAGAAATTGTCCTCGGTGTTAAGTTTGTTTACTAGAAAGTAAAATGTCATTTTAGATGATGACATTATAGTAATGTCAAAAAAGAAAGGAAAGACCGTAAAATCATTTTATTTTGCTCCAATTATCATTACCAACTACTTCAAGAAAATACTTATAATAAAAAATTAATAGTAGTAATAAAAATACTGATTTTATGAATGCGAAAGTAACTGTTTGCTGCCGTTTTATGCCTTAACTGCTGAACAGATTTAGATGATATTTGACATACGGATAGACCAGCACGCGTACCATGGCCACTGTAGAAATGGGTTTTGTCGATGGAAGAATCGACAAACTGACAGATCAATAAAAGAAATCTGTCATTTTGTCCATTCTTTCGTCGATAAAAACCGTTCTGTCGAGGGAAGAATCGACAAAATGACAAATCACCAAAAGAAATCTGTCATTTTGTTGCTTCTTCCGTCGATAAAATCCATACCTATGGTGGTCTTGCTACGCGTGGTGGGTGTGTTAGATCATAGGCATCCCTGTACTATATTTCCGTGAGATAATTTCAGACATTCACGCGGGCATAGTCGTGGGATTAAACTAGTCCCCCACAAACAATGTCTCACCTTTCATCTTGCGCCGTAATCTCGTGATGGTGATAGGCTATCACCTGTGCACTTGATGATCTTGTGACAGCATCAGTGGACGGGTTTCCCGAAGCTGAATTTCGGGGCAAAAAATATTTATTTATTTATAGATAGGAGAACCAACAGCTATGACAAATGAATAACAATTGTATAGGCAACACAGAGCCAATTACAGGTTCTCACGAGCAAACACAGAAAAGGTAGTAGAAATCTTAGGATCACTAGATAACAAGCACGAAAATGAAGAAAATCCTAACTTCCTATCCTAACTAATATTATAAATGCGAAAGTAAGTTTGTTTGTTACCTTTTCTCGCCTAAACCACTGAACCGATCATACTGAAATTTTGCATATACGTTGTTTGGTGTACAGAAACGGACATAGGGTAGGTACCTTTCATACCGAAAAACAGTACTGTTCCCGAGGAATACAACAAAAACGTTCTTATGATAATAGATGGCGCCACATGTCTTTCGAATCATGATTGAATTAGGTATATTATTATAGAAACTTTAGTAGTGTGTTAAGAGTCTAATTGTGAAATTCTAAACTAACGCGAGCGAAGCCGCGGGCAAAAGCTAATTGATTTTTGTTGAGTTGATTATAAAACCAATTACATCAAGTAAGAAGATTCCGCGTCTGCTTTTGAAATAATCACTAACGTCTCAAAACGTCACGGTCACCCATCCATTAACTAACCGCGGTCATTACTGCTTAACCACACTCAAACCGAGCTTGTTATTTAGTCCCAAGCACTTCTATTTTGCATATAAACGTTCGATTTAACATGCGAAAGTGATATTCTGTATCTAAACGGCACAGTGGAGGAATGGCCACTTTCTACTGCAAGGGTCGCGGGTTCAAATCCCACCTGAGGACAGATGGCCTACTGATTGTGTCGAGTCAGGGTGTGTGTGCATGTAATTTGTAATTAATTGTGGAGATTTTTGTGTGGAGTCTTATATACAATTACACTTATATTTACGAAGGAGCTCGTGGCTAAATAATAACAGCCGTTCGGATCGATCTTTAGGTTAAGCCGTGCTTGCTTAGGTTGGTCTGTGGATGGGTGACCACCCATTACATACCGAGTTTCCTCCGTGCCTCGGAAAGCAGCAATTGGTCCCGGCTGTCATTTGTAGATCTTTGACATTCGTTACAGGTAGTCAGTGGCCCAAAAAGTCTGACAACCAGTCTTACCAAGGGGTATCGTATTACCCAGTACTAACTGGGTTGTGGAGGTCAGATAGGCAGTCGCGGAATGTAAAATACTGGTATTCAGCTGCATCCGGTTAGACTGGAAGCCGACCCTAACATAGATGGGAAAAGATTAGCAGATGATGATTTCTTTTCTCTTTTTCTTTCCTTCAGTGAAAGACATCTCCTCATCAAACTAATATAATATTAGTAAAGATGACTCTACATATAGTTAATTTTAATATCACAAAGAGATTTAAAACACATATAGAGAGGACATTGGGAATATTGTCATACAATAATTTTCATCCTGAATATTTTCGATTTTGACATACGAATGCTACCCTGACAAGCGGGCGTATGACACAGATGACAATAGACAGAACGAATTGTTACTAAGTAGTAACAAGTTTTGGATTACGATTTTCTTCGTCATGACCCGTGTATAGCTTGGAAATATTTAAATGTCTTTGTGTCATATGAATGCGACCTGACAAGGCGACGTTTCGCACTGGACTGATCGACTTGTTACTAATTTGTAACAGGTTTTGGAATTGTCAGTTTCTTGGTCTTGTCCCGTCTATAGGTAGTTTTATATTTGAATGTCTTTGTAATATCAGCTATGTCATAAATCAGCTGAGGGAAACCAGAATCAGATATTAAAACGTCAAACGACGTGACAGCTACCTGATCTTTTGACATCGCACGCCTCCGACCGAACCGACCTCTTTTGTTGAGCCGACTGCGGCACTTAGCATTCTACTAGGAAAGAATAGACCATAGAAGATGGTTCGATTTTCTCTCCTTATCTTGGGTAGGATCTGCCCAAAGACAATGTATATTCAGATGACAATGCGTTGGTCATGAGGTCCTGGGTTCGATTCCCAGGTCGGGCAAAGTGTTATTGGGTTTTTCTATCAGGAATACCGCCATAGAGTCTGGATTTTGGCCTGTTTGATGGCAATAGGCTCGCCCCATATTACATGGGACTTAAAAACGTAACTGACGAAATGTGGGTGTACAATTAGGCACACCTCTGCTTAATCCTTCGGGCATTACAAGCGTGATGTTATGTTATGACAATGCGAACCACATCGTTATCTCTGCAATAGCCAACAGGTGTCGGTATATCATCGTGTTATACTTGGGGTTGCAAGTCTGAGGAGCTCGTGGCTTAATTATAACAGGGATCTTTAGATTAAGCCGTGCTTGCCTAGGTTGATCTGTAAATGGGTGACCGCCCATTAGATACCGAGTTTCCTCCGTGCCTCGGAAAGCACGTTAAGCCGTTGGTCCCGGCTCTCATTTGTACATCTTTGACAGTCGTTACAGGTAGTCAGTGGCCCAAAAAGTCTTACCAAGGGGTATCGTATTACCCAGTTCTAACTAGATTGTGGAGGTCAGATAGGCAGTCGCTCCATGTAAAATACTGGTATTCAGTTGCATCCGGTTAGACTGGAAGCCGACTTCAACATAGTTGGGAAAAGGCTAGGCAGATGATGATAAAGCCTTATAAAAATTTATAAACACAACAGTACGGAATAGTTTATAGGTACAGTCACGAGCGCCAATATGTATAATAATAATAATACCAGCCTGTTACTGTCCCACTGCTGGGCAAAGGCCTCTTCTCATACAGAGAAGGCACGAGCATTGATCACCACGCTTGCTCAAGACGGGTTGGCGATTTCAGACTTATATCTATAATATAAAAATGAATCGCAAAATGTGTTGGTAAGCGCATAACTCAACAACGCCTGGACCAATTTGGCCAATTTTTTTTTTTAAATGTTCGTTGGATTTCAAGGATGGTTTTTACGGCGAGAAAAATTCGAATGTAGGGTAGGTAGGGTAGGTAGGGTAGGTAGGGTAGGTAGGGTAGGTAGGGTAGGTAGGGTAGGTAGGGTAGGTAGGGTAGGTAGGGTAGGTAGGGTAGGTAGGGTAGGTAGGGTAGGTAGGGTAGGTAGGGTAGGTAGGGTAGGTAGGGTAGGTAGGGTAGGTAGGGTAGGTAGGGTAGGTAGGGTAGGTAGGGTAGGTAGGGTAGGTAGGGTAGGTAGGGTAGGTAGGGTAGGTAGGGTAGGTAGGGTAGGTAGGGTAGGTAGGGTAGGTAGGGTAGGTAGGTAGGGTAGGTAGGGTAGGTAAGTAGGTAGGTATGTAAGCAGTAAGTAGGTAGGTAGGTAGAGAAGGGTAGGTAAGTAGGTAGGTAGGGTAGGTAGGATAGGTAGGTAGGATAGGAAAAAGGTGCATTGCAACGCATGCCGGGAACAGCTAGTTTATTATAAGTCCAGGTTTCCTCACGATGTTTTCCTTCACCGATGTCTGTGATGTCCAAGATAAACTTAGAAAGTACATATGAATTGAAAAAGTCACATTGGTACTTGCCCGGATTTGAACCCACAACCTCATGCATGAGAGGCGAGGCCTTAACCACTGGGCCATCACAACATTCAATACACACACAATACAATATGTATACATTTTCCTAAATTTAAAAGCAATTTTCGCGAGAAATAACGATTGAAACTTGGAGATAGGATCGTTTTCATAAAAATATGAGTTCCAGAATACTATGTTCGTAACAACATAAAATTTTAATCAGAACAGTAGGAGAAAAACACTTTCAAAAGTTGGTAAGTGTTTACTTATTGGTGCTCGTGACTGTACATATGTATAGAGAAAAAATATTTATTCGTCACAAGAACTTGAAGTATATAAAGGGTGTAAAAAGACTCTTAACGAAGCCGAAGGGTACTTATTCTACCCGTCATTGCGATCATTTTTTTGTTCTGAACCATACCTTCTGGTTACGGAGATATTGGAGGTCAAAGTTCCAATATTTTCACAAGTTTTTTTTTAAATACTACTTTTTAAGGTTTTAACTTTACTTTAATTACCTCCATCACTCGTTTACTATTCAAAGCATCCATCAGCACCAAGTTTTGAGAGCGTTACATTGAGTTTTACCGTAAAACGTGATTTTTCAACCCAAAAAAAAAAGTCGTTTCCCAGCAATAATTTTTGCGTAGGGTGACTTAGTCTGATGTACAGAATGCTTGGTTGACGGCTTCGTGAAGGGTCCGTTTACACCCTGTATAAAATAAGAACAAAATATTATTAACAATAAACATAATTATAAAGCCTTACAAATATTTATAAACAACAGGACGGAAGAGGAAACCTGTGTAAACGCTCCTTTACACCTCAGTGTGAACACACCGTAACGATGCATTCAACCTCCGATACCTGTCGTCTATTACAATGTTACAATAACGTACCGTCCGCAAAAAAAGTTAGCCTTTAATATAAAACATTGTTACTTGTGGTCAATGGTGCGGAGGGTTAGCAAAAAATGGCCGTGATTGGAAATATTAGTTTTTTTTTGTTGGTGTGGATTTATAGTATTTGTATTATTGATGAAACAGCTGGGTCAGTTGTTAGTTTTATCAGCTAAAGGGAAATCCCGGTGTTTTTGAATAAATCAATCAATAATAGAATGTCCTAGAACCAGAAATTTGAAAATATGTCACGGCCCCAAACTCACTGGCTTATAGGTCGCTCCCTCTTACAGAGATTGGGAATATAAAACATGTATACAGGATGTAACAAGTCCCTTAACAAAGCCGACAACCAAGCATTCTGAACATCAAACTAAGTCACTTTACGCAAAAATTACTGCTGGGAAACGACTTTTTGGTGAAAATTCACTTTTTACGGTAGGACCTAATGTAACGCACTCAAAACATTGTGATTATGGATGATTGGATAGTGCGGGGGTCGTGGAGGTAATTAAAATAAAAATCTCACATTAAAAATATGTATTAAACAAAAACTTGTGAAAAATTTGGAACTTTGACCCCCAATATCTCCGTAACTAGAAGGTTCTCAAGTATGGTCTGGAACAAAAAAAAATGATCGCAATGACGGGGAAAATAAGCGCCTTTCGGTTTCATTAAGGGTCTTGTTAGAACCTTTATTACACTGATTTATTATGTTATTAATAAGAGAATAAAGCAAAAAGTTATGAAGCAAGGTCTCAAAACTGTTGTAATTTAATTTTTGCCATAATGCCAAAAACGTTGAGTTGCGGTCGGTCGTAGTCATAACGCGCGGTTTATGTTCTTAAAACTAAGCTTAAGAAAAAATATTTGACCACTTTCTTTCTGATACTAGAAAACTGTGTGTTTTTCTCACCAATCATTAAGATACGTGTTTATCTACTTGTTTATTAAAATCTCATGTGCATATATTTTCATAAGTTCAGTGTGTTTATTCTAGTAAATTTTATAGTTTCAATGTTTAGTATGTTCTTGTATAGACGCCGCCAACACATCAAGCTACTTCAATCTGTCAAATTTATTTTATAGATTTTCAACTTTATCGCTACATCATTGGATTCAAAGTTGATTGAGAAAATTTGACAATTTCGGGTAGCTCGATGTGCTGGCGTCTTTACTTACAGCTTTGTTGGTACACAGTTATACATAGATATTAGACGAATTACAAATTCAAACTAGTCTTCTATAACCAAAGTAGAAAGATTTCAAAATTCCAGTCTCGCTGGATGGGGTATAACTGACCCATCTCGGACTCAATGTGAGTGTGGAGCCCCAACACACGATACGCCACAACTTCTCTCCTGCCCGTCGTGGACAACTCAACTATTTGCACCCACTAGGACTTAGAACTAGGCCCTAGTTCGAGCGAACGGTGTAAACGGAACGTAAATACGTCGATTTTTTAATTAAAAAACATGCTTCACCCATATTTTTTTCTTTTTTTTTAATTTTTATTACCTTCGGATAATACTGATTTTGGGTTGGGTTTAGAATCGCGTCCTCAAGGGGGTTTATCTGAAGCGCCCCCATGCGATTTTAGCTGCCGGACATTTTTAAAATTATTTTCTAAAAATATTTGTAAATCACTAACTAAACGTGAAACGGAACGAATATTTAACTAAAGTGTAACGTTTTTGACGTTACATGTGTCAATATCATCTCAAAATGCGTAAAATATAAGATTTTGTATGAAATATCGAAAAGATCCTTTTTTAAAAATCGTGCAAGCTATAAATTATGTTTATAAATTCAAGTAATTATAAAAGTCAATATTTTCGTGTTTCATTGAGTGCAAGAGCGAGCGAAGCGAGCTCGGGACTTGGGGCACCCCGACTCGGACAGGTTAGGTTAGAATTTTTGAAAACCAGTGGTTATTTTTTTTGAAAACCATTCAGAAGTAGGAGCCCCGCTAAGCGGGGCTCCGTCGACCGGGCTTCCCTCGACTGCGCCACGTTGACTAGCAACAACTAACTCAACTCTCCCCCCTATAAATCAGGTTTATAATGTCAAAAACATTAAGCAAACATAACACCAAATTGAGATTTAAAAAAATTTATAAAAAAAAACTATGCATCTCCGGCAGGGGGGGAAGTGGGGGGTGACTCTACAACTCCCCCCCTCCCCCTCCCACCTCCCACACCTCCCAATTCGGAGGACGCGATTCTAAACCTTACCCCTGATTTTGCTTGTTGTAAAAAGATTTAATGTAATGCTATAGGATAATAATTGTATTTTCGATCGGCGTATTTACGTTAATTTTAAACCGCGCGCTCGTGCTAGGGCCTCTGGTCGGACAAAATCTGTGTCATAATTTCCAGAAAAAGAAGAATAACCAAAACCAATCAAAATGGCGTTTCCTGTCATTTTAATGTATCTTTTATTATAGTTCTTGATGAATGTACCAATACAAATGCCACAGGAAGCATTTATCGCAAATTTCTCCGTATTTTTGAATACACCAATTGGATCCCTTCCTACTCAAATACACCAACGTTTATTAATATATTCTTGTTAAATCTCAAACGTCTACACGTAAAAACTTTTTTCTAAAAGCCTCCTCAAATTCTAAAGTTATCCCATTCAAGCAAACAAAAAAAAAAAACTTGAACAATTATTTACCCTTTTTTTGCTGACGCTACACAAATAAACTTTCTATTGTGTCGGGCTGTGTCGAATACTTTATCGATAATAGCTAGTGATGTGCTTTTAGTGATTTATCGATATTATAATAGTGTTTTATCGTGGGATGAATGGTTGTTTGTAATTTATGGGTTGTCTGTTTCATAACTTATGGATGATGGTGGTTTGTTTAAATGGAAGGAATAACTGAGTTAAGGGTCAGTTGAGGTAGGTTATTTTTAATAGGAATGGGTATTTTTTTATTAAGATTTTACTTTGTATTAATTTTTTTTTTTAAAGTTTGTTTAATTTTTTCTCAACAATAAAGCTACAAGACGTTTAAAACCCACTCATTAAGTTCCGTGTACACTACAACTTCAAACATTTTGTTGATCTGTTTCAATAGTACTAGTATTGCTGAAATCAATTTAATTTAAATCAGCAGTTCATATTCTTTTAAATAAAATAAACAGCAATTTGGAAACAATAATATAACTGACCTTATTTTACTTGTCGTTTTGATGCCTAAATATTACTATTATCTTTAATTTTAATTACTCTTAAAGTCGAAATTTCCCTTCCTAACAAAAAAATAACTCTTGAAGTAAATACAAATATAAAAGTCGATAAGTCAACATCGACAACAACATGGCACATCCCTATTCACCTAGACGTGACCTCCAAGCGAAAGTCCACGCTGCCAAGGAGGCTAGTGATGTGCATTATAGTCGGTAAAATCACGCATCGATATCTTACGACAAAAGTTTTAAACCATTATATTGACACACTTATAATCAGAAAATGAAAGTCGATGAAGATACTATACATTTAAATTATAAGAGTTAACGGTTGGTGAGTCAGGCTTATGTGTTCTGAATTCGATTGGCAGACTTTTTTTTTTTGCTGTGTGTTTAATTAATGGCCTATATTTAAATATTTATGAAGTAATTCGAAGGTTACAAATTGCCTCCAATAAAAAAAGCTTTTGCCTTTAAGTTTTTTATTAAATGTGTTACTTACTATATCTTTCGCCTATAAAATCTACGTGTTTAGCAAGGTGCAAGGTAAAGTCACATTATATCTATAAAATAGTGCATTGACATACCTCTCTAAAAGTCTTTGCGGGATCAGCTGAGAAGCCCGTCTTTAATACTAAATCCTTCAGTTTTTAGATAAATAGATTGAAAAAAAATTACATAATTAAGGTCGGTGTTACCTACCCAACTACTCTTAACACTAAAGATATTCAAAGAAACTTGCCGAGGAAAATTACACATTCTATGGCAGGATGTGTTTTTCATGTGGGCGAAGTCGTGGGTAGAAGGTAGTAAGTAAGTAATTCAGTAAAGAATCTTTTAATCAGGTCATAATGTGTGGTCCTTGAAGTAATCTGCAGGGACCTCATATGGCCTGTGTGTCGGAGATGGTCTTTTGAGGAAAAAACCACACAGATTATAAGTGGACTTGTCCAGTCAGTGCATGCATTTGTCAGTTATCTCAGCTCAACTGTCAAAAAAAGGAGTTTAAGGAATGAAATACAAGGTGTAAACGGACCCTTCACGAAGCCGTCAACCAAGCATTCGGTACATCAAACTAGGTAACCCTACCCAAAATTATTGCTGGGAAATGACTTTTATTTTTGGGGTGAAAAATCACGTTTTACGGTAAAACTCAATGTGACGCACTCAAAACATTGTGCTGATGGATACATTGTTACAATAGTATGGGATTAGTGGATGTATTTAAATAAACAAATATTTAAATTTCAATTGAAAAAAAACTTTTGAAAAAGTTGGAACTTTGACCCCCAATATCTCCGTAACTAGAAGGTTCCCAGGTATGGTCTAGAACAAAAAAGTAATCGCAATGACGGGGAAAATAAATGCCTTTCGGCTTCGTTGAGGATCTATTTACGCCATTTATAGTGACGGCCTCCAAATCCAACGGAAGCCACCGGTACCCAGCATATCCTGGAAAAACAAAAGCGGTAACAGCCATAGAAAGTGACGATACTGACCGACTATCAGCTCAACCATGAAAATAAAAGAAAAATGCCGTTGTTACTTCATTCCCTGATCCAATAAGATAAAGAAAGAAAATATTCATTAGCCATATGATTATTTTACCGTTTGCATTGAATTAGCTGTGTAAGGACCGGTCCCATAGCTAGAGGAGAGGTGGCCCAGTGCTGGAGGCTCCGACTTACGAATAGTAAGTTGCGGGTTCGGACCCAGGCAGGCGCATTACTTTGTGTAATTTATTTCATCAGCATTGCTCTCAAAACGGTGAAGGAAAACATCGTGAGGAAACCGGCGTGTCGTAGAACCAAAATTTCGAAGACTTGTGACATCTACCAACCCGCACTGGGCCCGCGTGGTGGATTATAGCCCGTTCCCTCTCATAGAGAGGAGGCTGTGTGTCCCAGTAGTGGGAACATTATAGGCTGTTTATTCGAGCTAGAGGAAGCGATTAGTTATTGACTATTTTCTCGCTCAAGAAAGGTATCAGACAGGTCCCGTGTAAAGAAACGATATAACTTCATGACTGTTTAGCTGGAGATGTGCCTAATAGTACTCCCACATTTTGCTTAGTATGTTTTAGGGTCCATGTAATAGGGAACGATCCTATTGCCATCGACCGTGCACAAGTCCTGATTCCGTGGCTGCTACTGAGAAATTACTGATGGAAAACCCAGAATGCTTTGCCTGACCTGGGATCGAATCCAGGATTATGCTCAGCAGTAACTCTTGGGATCACTAGACCAACGAAGCAGATTGTAGATTCCATGTAAGTTAAACATCTCTTTTTTGCAGTTCACACCGCCGTGCCATTGAGAACTCTCGTTTGTTTTAGCGACATGAGCGGTTAAAAAGTACTCGCTTGCCAGGCAGAACTCTCGCTGAGAGACTCTCGCTTGGTATATGACCATCACAGCGATTAATCGCCCGTAGCCATCGCTAACTCGCATATAAGACAGTAGCCCACCGGTATCGGGAACAGGGTTCAAGCTACCGGTAATCAGGGCTCCAAAGAGAGGAACCTTCTAACAATACAAGCCGTTGTAAAAAGTACAGCCTTCTGATCTCCTGAACCAGCTGCCTAACGAGAGCCTCCTTATGCGTTGGTCGAGGCTTTTGGCAATTAAGCCATTGGCTGACACGACTATCGGCACAATACTTGCTGGGTCCACATCCCCATGTAGGCAACCACACGGACCCAGTGCGGGTTGGTCGATGACACATAGTTTCGAAGTTTTAGTTCAGGGTTATACCAGTTCCCTCGCGATGTGAGCCTCTGAGAGCTAGCTCTTTTCTCTAATCGCTAATCGCCTGCAGTATGACGGGTGCCTTAGCCATCATTTCGCCGCTGGAGTCGATCTACCGTGGAACGACGCAATGCTAAAAATATTGCCGTCTCTTTGACACGTACTGGTTTGGATATATCTGTCTCGCTCTGTACAGTTAATTGGGGGTTAATGAAGTTGGTTTTATTGATTTATTTATATGCAGATTTAGATGGGAAATATATCCTAGAATTCCTAGTCATTGTAGTTTCCTTATAGCTTAGTCTGAGGAAGTCAGCTATAAACCAGATTTTTCTGTACTGGTGGAAATTCATTTAGGAGCTCGAGGCTAAATAATAACAGCCGCTCGGGTCGATCTTCAGGTTAAGCCGTGCTTGCCTAGGTCGGTCTGTGGATGGCTGACCGACGCATTCACACCGAGTTTCCACCGTGCCTCGGAAAGCACGTTAAGCCATTGGTCCTGGCTGTCATTTGAAGATCTTTGACAGTCGTTAGGTAGTGAGTGGCCCAAAAATTCTGACAACCAGTCTTACCAAGGGGTATCGTATTACCCAGTACTAACTAGGTTGTGGAGGTTAGATAGGCAGTCGCTCCAAGTAGAATACTGGTATTCAGCTGCATCCGGTTAGACTGGAAGCCGACCCCAACATAGTTGGGACAAGACTTGGCAAGACCAATATAGTTAGGAAAAGGCTAGGCAGGCGATGATGGTGGAAATCCATTCATAGGATTAGGAGATGAACTCACTGAGTCATGAAGAAACCTTCATGAGTCATTTGAATTTAGCCAACAAAAGGAAGTTTTTTTCGTCAATAAAAGAATGGATGGCTCTGAATCAAGCCTTTTTCTATCAAGTAGCTTGGCTTCCAGTATAAATTCCTGGATGATTACTTGGTTAGACCAGTCGTCAGACCTTCTGGTTCAAGGTTTTGAATACGGAACCAGTAGTTTAATGCTATAATAGTAGTGTTTCTGCTGACATGAGAGTCAGCTTCTTAGCATTTCGATGGCAGACTCAGCCACGCGAACTTCGCTCACTGATGCAGTAAATAGATCATCAAGTGCGCAGGTGATAGGGAATGCGGAACAAGATGGAAGGTGGGCCATTGTCTGTGGGGAGACGCCGCACTTGAGGTCTGAGCCGTCCATGAACCCCATCTGCAGATATTGTCTTTGCTCCGGTCGACTTGGGTTCGAAGTCTGTTTAGAGATTTCCAAGTCGGAGAGATAACACATACACTGACATAGTTGCGTTCAGAAAACACATAGTTATTTTTTTTTGTTATTTATAAAACTGACCTATTAGAAGATCGATCGCATTCTTATCTTAGTCTGGCATCCGTATGCAAAAACAAGTCAAAGTGATAACTTGAGTAAAAGTTATTATTTAAGATACGATTTTTATTGTGCAGTTTAGTAATTGCTTGAAGTTGGAACTATCAAAAGTTTGTGGTAAAGTTTCTGGGTAAAGCTCGCCATTGTACATAAGCTATATTATTGCAAATTGTATGTTTTTTTTGTGTTGTTTTGTGTGTAATAAAGAATAAGAATAAGAAGAATTAGAAGTTTGAATTCTTAGCTTAGCTTTCTTTGACGGTTCTTACTTCGTTCTAATTCTTGTCTATTGCATAAAAATGTTTGCACAAGTAATCACTTTAACTTGACTATAGATACAAGTGTTACACCCGACAGTCGAAAAACATTTTGCGAGACCTGGGCCGAACCTTTTTTTTTTTGGGATGGGTTATCATCAAATAACTCCTCCCGCTCTGGGTGGAGTGGGAGGGAGTGTCAGACTTTTACTGACTAAAACCCATACATGTTCCTTCTTTGCCCTTTGTGTTCCAGGGCCGCGGTATCTGTTTCGAACAGTCCCGCAGCCTCGGCAGACATCGGCCCTTGCGGGCCCCTTCCTCTTTCGGACATCTCTTTGAGGCGCGCGTGGAACACGAACGCGCCGTCGACACGGCCTGTCGTCATAAGACGGACGGACGGTGAGCCGAACCCTGAGACCTGAGTCCTGACCTGAATCGAACCCAAGATATTAGGTTAGCAATTGCGCCTGCGACTATTAGACCAATGAGGCAGTCAAATCTATCAGTACCTAGCCTGAACACTTGATTACTTTGACATTATTTACTTTGACTTTAATTGACAATTTAATAGACATGTAATTTTGAACTTAAAGTTCAAAATTACATGTCTGTTGAACTCTGTTGAACTTAGAGTTCCTAAATTAAAAATTTAAATACATTAATGTATTTAAATTTTTAATTTAGGAACTAACCACGTTCCGAACTAAATGTTGCATGCCTAGTGCAGAATATGGTGACACTAACAACTTTCCTGTTCTTCAAAAACCCACCTGTATTTGCAATAAATGAATTTGAATTTGAAGGTGCAATGACGGTCAAAATCATAGAAATAAAAATAGCACTGATTATGACCTACAAACTTATGCCCTCAATAAATATAAAGAATCTACAATAGTATACATATTGTTGCAAACCTACATACGACTTCATTGGTATCATCCGGTGTGGTAGGTAATCAGACAAAACAGTTACGATTTCTTCTTTATATAAATACTAGCGGCCCGTCCCGGCTTTGCACGGGTGGACATTTATTTTTTAAACATTTTGGGATAAAATATAGCCTATGTTACTCAGGGATAATGTAGCTTTCTAATGGTGAAAATTTTTTTGAAATCGGCACTGTAGTTTTTGAGTTTATTCATTACAAACATACACACACAAAAATACAAATCTTTCCTTTTTATAATATTAGTGTAGATATAATACAATCCTACTTTTTCATCTATAAACATGTTCAATGTGATCGAAAAGAGGTTCAAAACTAGTTTTTTTTTTCTATAATTATGTCATTTGAAGATTTAAAAAAAAAAGTGATATGATGCCTCCGGCGTGTCTTGTTTGTGCTGACGCTACTTAAACTTTGAACTGGACGGATTTGAATTTAGAAATTTGGAGGGAAAAGAATAGTTTTTATTTGTTTTTTTTTATTCGAATGTTGCTTTGGGCTATGTATGTATTTATGAGATAGTTTGGCCGCTCGTACAGCGTAAATTGCTGAAACAATTTTAGTAAATATACCACCAGATCACTAGAAAAAAAATGTTTTGTGTGACCCAGTTTTATTATTGACCTTGATTTTTTCTAACATTTTTAATAAATAATTAAAAATTAAGATTTCTTTTGACAAATAATGACAGACTGCATCTTAATAATCTTTTATGGAATATGACAACCTCTGGTGTAGCGCATGTTTAGGCTTTCAAAGAGTTGTTTTATTTTAAATTAAATGGCCAGTATCATTTAATTCAATTAAGTAGTACTAAATGTTTTTTTCTCATAATTGCTTATTATATTATATTTTGGTTTATAATTTACTCAATAAATAAAGGAAGAAAGAAAAAATATGTATTTGTCTAGCGCAAGAAAAAACGAAATAATTAAATTAAACAAATTTTTTTTTCTTAAAATTAACAAATTAAGAAAAAAAATAAGACATAGATTACACTAAATTGCTCCTGTACGAGGCCAAAAGGTTATCTCAAAATGGTGCTGTAACTTAAAAAAAAAATAGTACCATAAAGATGATTTTAGAAATCGAACATAGGTAGATTCTATACCGAAACCAATACTCCATTACAAATGAACTCTGTAATCTTTGACCAGATAACAGACCAGGATACCATTATCTTTGATAAATACCTCATCGATGATCAGACCACATTTCTAAAGTTCTCAGTTTCACCAGCTGAACCATAAAAAGAAATGTCTATCCGTCTCTTTCACACATATGTCTATCTCTCACAATTTCTCATTTCACCGTTCACTTGGTTAGCGAGTCGGTACTAAATGTGACCGAGTTGTTACTGGTGCAACGGGATAAGATATTTTAAGTCTAGAAATTAGAAAGGTAGGATTGAGTTTTGAGTGGCAAGAGAAAGTCAGATGGGACTTTCTCAAAGTAAATTGTTGGTAGTAATATGTATGTTTCTTATTTTACTGTGTTAAGTTGGTCAGTTGGGTAGTAGGTTCGCAGTTCTGACGACAGGCAGACGTCTCGATAACTATTAAAAAAAACATTACGAAAAACATGTCGAGAAAATCTTGTGGATGCCGATAAAATAATAAAATGATTTAAAAAGATGTGAATGTGATTTGAAAAATCGAAAGTCAAAAATAAGTTTCGATTTTTTTTGCGCGCGCGAATTTAAACGTCAAAATGACAGTTCGAAAGTGGTTTAAATTTGGAAAATCTTTGCAGCGTAGTGATGTGAAAATGATGTTTTTAATTTTAGTGATACTATCTGTTCTGGACAATTTGCCCTTAACTTGTAAGGGGGAAAATTATGACAGAGGTAAGTTAATTTTGTTATTTAGGTATATAATTTAATTATCAAAATAAATTATGTAAATGCAGCTCGACCTGATTTTTGAGTCATTGAATATTTTTCCAGCTAAATTTCTTAATGAAGTCAAACACAGTTTATCATCAAAACTAGCTTTGAACTCTACATGAATATTTAATTAGAAAATATTTGGGCCATTTCATTTTTAAACATCACTTCATAAACAATCAAATTCAAAACGGCTAGACAAGACATCGGCTTAAATAAAAAAAAAAGAAATGACCACGATGACCAAATAAAAACGAAAAAAAAAACTGTTCCAAATTCAAACAAACACACGATCATGAAAAAAAGACAAAAGAATCTCGCTGTCATGCTGATAGTAAAAAATCCATAGATAAAAATTCATAGAGTAATACCTGTTTTATCATGGCGCGAAAGTTGTGACCGGCGTGTGGGAAATATGTCACTGTTACGCTAGTCAGACTAGCCATCTTTAATAATTAATATTTATGCACTTTCTTGTAGCCTGTATAATACATACCTACATTGCTGTAATTCATATACCTGAGAAGCGTTTCGATATACATACAAGAGATATGTCTGACGGTTTCTGACTTGACAACTTGAAGTTGTCAAAATTTACTTTAGCAGTATACTTCATGTGAATTCATTCGAAATTCAAAATTTAATCGTAGAGTTTGACTGCTTAACTATTTTAAATTTTAGGTGTACAAATTATAAAGTCGAGTTTTCAATGTGATTCTGTGTGACCGTGTTCTTCTTTCAAACTTTGCAACGAATTTTTATGCGATTTTTACCATAATTTAGAGAATTTACTCCAAAAGGTGTATGTATGTTTATGTGTACATTACATTACATAATATATATAACATTACGCCTGTAATCCCCGAAGGGTTAGGCAGAGGTGTTCCTAATAGTACCGATACCCACATGTCGCCAGTTATGTTTAACTCCCATGTAATAGAGGGCGATCCTATTGCCATCAACCGGGCACAAATCCAGACTTCGTGGCTGCTACTGAGAATTCCTTATGGAAAAACTGAGTAACACTTTGCCCAACCCGGGATTGAAACCCAGGACCTCATGCTCAGCAGTCGCGCTTGCGACCACTTGAGCAACGAGTAACAATAAAATAGTCAATCAAAGGATAGTGGGCAGAAATGTATGGGCGGCACACCCACGTCCGCCACAGCTTAGACTACTTTTGTTTGGAAGGTATCACAGCCATGTATCTCTGTGCCAAAGCGCATCAAATTCTGTCCCAGGGTTCTCTATTTATTTGAAGTCGAAACTTACCGATCATTATTGAAACAAACTTAACCTAACCTAATCTAATCTTTTTTTACTTTGGGGGCACACCCACGTCCGCCACAGCTTAGACTACTTTTGTTTGGAAGGTATCACAGCCATGTATCTCTGTGCCAAAGCGCATCAAATTCTGTCCCAGGGTTCTCTATTTATTTTGAGTTGATCATTATTGAAACAAACCTAACCTAACCTAACCTAATCTAATCTTTTTTTACTTTGGGGGCACACCCACGTCCGCCACAGCTTAGACTACTTTTGTTTTGAAAGTATCACAGCCATGTATCTCTGTGCCAAAGCGCATCAAATTCTGTCCCAGGGTTCTCTATTTATTTGAAGTCGAAACTTACCGATCATTATTGAAACAAACTTAACCTAACCTAACCTAATCTTTTTTTACTTTGGGGGCACACCCACGTCCGCCACAGCTTAGACTACTTTTGTTTGGAAGGTATCACAGCCATGTATCTCTGTGCCAAAGCGCATCAAATACTGTCCCAGGGTTCTCTATTTATTTGAAGTCGAAACTTACCGATCATTATTGAAACAAACTTAACCTAACCTAACCTAATCTTTTTTACTTTTGGGGCACACCCACGTCCACCACAGCTTAGACTACTTTTGTTTGGAAGGTATCACAGCCATGTATCTCTGTGCCAAAGCGCATCAAATTCTGTCCCAGGGTTCTCTATTTATTTTGAGTTGATCATTATTGAAACAAACCTAACCTAACCTAACCTAATCTAATCTTTTTTTACTTTGGGGGCACACCCACGTCCGCCACAGCTTAGACTACTTTTGTTTGGAAAGTATCACAGCCATGTTTCTCTGTGCCAAAGCGCATCAAATTCTGTCCCAGGGTTCTCTATTTATTTGAAGTCGAAACTTACCGATCATTATTGAAACAAACTTAACCTAACCTAACCTAATCTTTTTTTACTTTGGGGGCACACCCACGTCCGCCACAGCTTAGACTACTTTTGTTTGGAAGGTATCACAGCCATGTATCTCTGTGCCAAAGTGCATCAAATTCTGTCCCAGGGTTCTCTATTTATTTTTAGTTGATCATTATTGAAACAAACCTAACCTAACCTTTTGTTTACTTTTGGGGCACACCCACGTCCGCCACAGCTTAGACTACTTTTGTTTGGAAAGTATCACAGCCATGTATCTCTGTGCCAAAGCGCATCAAATTCTGTCCCAGGGTTCTCTATTTATTTTGAGTTGATCATTATTGAAACAAACCTAACCTAACCTAACCTTTTGTTTACTTTTGGGGCACACCCACGTCCGCCACAGCTTAGACTACTTTTGTTTGGAAAGTATCACAGCCATGTTTCTCTGTGCCAAAGCGCATCAAATACTGTCCCAGGGTTCTCTATTTATTTGAAGTCGAAACTTACCGATCATTATTGAAACAAACTTAACCTAACCTAACCTAATCTTTTTTACTTTTGGGGCACACCCACGTCCACCACAGCTTAGACTACTTTAACTACTACTTTTACTTTCTCTGTAACAATGAACTGTGTACAAGTTAAAGGAGCTATTTCTCTAGTTTACCCGTATCCCATTCTGTGCCCACAACTAGTTGACACTAAGTAAGTCACTCAGTACGTCCTGGCCAGGGTCCTATGTGTCAGGATGCGACACATATATATATATCTATAGATCGTCGGCAGAGGGCGGAAGACGCCCTCTTCCGGCCCCCCTAAATAGGTCCAGGGGCGATGGATTCAGGGACATCCGTCACCCCCCATCACACTAGACCCGAGACGGCGACGCGTAGTGTTCCACGCGCGCCTCTCCTAGATGTAAGCGGGCCGGCACTAGTCCGGGGCAGCGGAAGTCGCATTAGATCCCGCTGCCTCCCGGCGCAAGTGTGCGAGGGAACACCGGTGTGATTTTAGTCAGTACGAGTCTGACAGACCCTTCCGCTCTCTCCATAGCGGAGGACATCCATCGGGGATTTCCACGCCATGGAAAAAAAAATGTTAAGGTTAGGTTTAGGTTAGGCTTAGGTTAGGTTAGGTTAGGTTAGGTTAGGTTTGTTTCAATAATGCTCGGTAAGTTTCAACTTGAAATAAAAAGAGAACCCCGGGACAGAATTTGATGAGCTTTGGCACAGAGGAACATGGCTATGATACCTTTCAAATAAAAGTAGTCTAAGCTGTGGCGGACGTGGGTGTATTTTGCCCACTGTCCTTTAATATACTATATATATATAATAACTTTTCAAAATCAAAATATTTTATTTCACATAGGCCCAGATGGGCACTTATAAAACGTCAACAAAAAGGTGCACGGTTCGGGTTGGTCGTTTCCTATGGAGAAGAACCGGCAAGAAACTCCATGGTTACTACTTGGTTTACGAATCTAAGGAGTAACTTTGACAGTTAATTCAAAAGTATCGTGGACGTCCAAAGATAATGTACGACGACCACCGTAAGAGAAGATACCCAAGAGGCAGTGTTTGTAGAAAGTGACCTTGCACCGTGGTATCCCATCACTTTTTATTTGGACATCGACATAACATCGAAGCTTTTACACCATTAATGTTGTAGGAATCCTAAAAATGAATTTTCTGCATATGTTTAATAATTAGTTAGATTGGGAAATTATGAGGCTGACGTACCTTTGTTAGGTAAAAGCCTTTAAACAAATAAAAATTAAAGAAAAAAGCATTATAACAGCGTCATACTTGATAAAGATGGGAGTGAATAGATTTATTAAAAAAATAACATAGGTCCCAGAACATAGGCCTTTTAGCCAGCCACCAAAGAGCAGCGAAAATCGCTTTTGTTGACAAATTAAAGAAAGAAAGAAAAAATTAAATTAAATGTAAACATTTCTTTTATAATTACCTACTGCTTCTTTTTGCAGCTTGTGTCAATTTTTATTTTATTTTTTTTATTCATAAATATTATTGCATAGTCATGAATGTCTCGTTGTCATCTGGCTCAGTGAGGCAGATGACAAACGACGACTGTCAAAGATCTACAAATGACAGCCGGGACCAACGGCTTAACGTGCTTTCTGAGGCACGGAGGAAACTCGGTATGTAATGGGTGGTCACCTATCCACAGACCTAGGCAAGCACGGCTTAACATAAAGATCGTTCGGAGCGGCTGTTATTATTTAACCACGAGCTCCTCAGCTAACAGTTTCTTCTCACTGGATAATATTTAAACAGTAAATACAAACATTGACACGTCAATCTTTTCGCAAAAAAAGTCCCCAAAAAATGAAAAGTCACCCACTATAATTACGATAAACACTGAAGAGGATACGATAATATTATGTATATGTTACAGTCAAAACTGTTAATCGGTCAAAACCACTTTTGACTGGTGTCAGTTATTATGTTAAAATGCGTTTTCTCAATTTAAAATATGTGGTTTCAGAACGTTGTAATTATCTAGTCCTAGAATTACTACAACATAATGTTTTGCAAAGGGTCACAAAAAAAAACCTAACAACCTAATAAGTTTCTAAGTAAATGTTAGTTATTGTTAAAATAGTTTTCACCGGTCAAAAGTAGTTTTGACAGATTAACAGCGGTCAAAAGTAGTTTTGACTGATTAACAGTTTTAACTATGACATAAACAACACATAGAGGTTTAATTCCACTGACAGACAATTAACAGTATCTGAAAGGCAAAACCGCAAAACGGTACATAGTGTTGTGGTTCACCAAGCCCATTTAGCATATAGTGTGCTTTGTACCAACCACCATGTTTGAAGTGTGATCATGTGGGGGCCATTAGAAATGGTGTAGAGGCTGTGGTTACAAGATTTGACTGACAGTCAGGTTGGCAAACGGGATTTTGCAGGTCAGGGTGCGATGTCCTTGCAGACAAACTAATATTATTATTAAGTTAATTACAGATACTAGACTTAAAATACCTAATAATAAAAGTATTAGTAGTAGGTATATGTCTTAAAAGCAGAAAAGAATTAAATAATTCATAAGATAATAAGACATAAAGCGCAAGCCACACAGAAAAGACGTAAGACGCGGACGGGGCGCAGACATGTCTCTTCCGCGTTCCTTTCATACAAAAGACAGGGCGCGGACAGGGCGCGGACACGACGCTTCTATACATTTTGTTGTATTGTTGTGTGGAAATCGGTTGGCTTGGTATGGGCATTTGATGCGGAGGAATGAAGAAAACGTCATGAGGAAAGTTTTGAGTATGAATATGGGTCTAAGAGTAGATGAAGACCAAAGAAACGATGGATGGACTGTGTGAAGAATGATATGGCTAGAAAGGAGGTATCTGATGAGATGACGTAATGACGTGTTGTAATAGAGAAGTATGAAAGAAGAAGGCAAATAAATTGGGATAAGGGCTGTAGAATAATGATTATGAATGACAAAAAATCCGTCAAAATCGGTAAAAGTTCCGTCAAAATCGGTCCAGCCGTTTCGGAGATTAGCCGAAATAAACAAACACGCAGACAAAAAATAATAATTAAAAAGGTTTTTCGTTATGAGTACCGTATTATTATATTTTTATACTTTCATATGCATTCAGTCAAAAAATTTTCTTTTGAAATTATAAACAGACACTTCAATTTTATTTATTTATATGTATGTATAGATGTATAGAAAAATCATCTATCAACCAACTTCATACATAAAAACTCTCATTACAATTGACACTAACTAAGTGTCAATTAAGTGCCACATTGACACATAACCCTATAAAGGCTGGCACTAATTTATAGCTGCTGATTAACCGGTTGATTTACGGGCAGAGCCGGCACTCTCTCCTAGCTAGCAAGTTGATGCGTTTATGCATTATGGTATATGGGACGGTGTCTATGGGTCAAATTGGTTGTCTGTGGAGTTAATTTTGTTTTTCAAAGATTCTTGTTCAGCCTGCGACTTTGGTTTCTTACAAACTTCAAACCTTTATTGGATTTCTATAAGGTTTTTAGTGCACCTTCATAATATGTATTTGACATAATTTGACGGCGCGGTTGGCGCAGTGGCTGACGATTGGCTGCTGCGCTGCGTGTCGCGGGTTCTATTCCTGCACGGAACAAATATTTGTATGGCCTACAGGTAGTTGTTCCGGGTATGGCTGTTTGTGTATGTGAGTTTAAATGTTTGTAAATGCACCCACGATACAGAAGAAATTCCTAGTGGGGGCAACGTTTTAAAAAAAAAAAAAAAAAATTGTTTATTCTGAGACTACTTTTCAAATAATTAATAAACAAGCAATTATTGATAAACACGGTAGCTTGGACGTATTGGCAATTTCGTTACCTTATCCAATGGACCGGAACCTAATAATAATAAAAGTACAGGAGGTTCCTGTCTCTGGAGCCCTAACCACCGGTAGCTTGGACCCTGCTCCCGACACCGGCGGACCACTATTTTTTATATTTTTAAATGTTTTTTATAGTATTTTGTATAGAATATTTAAAAATGAAAAAAATATGTATAAAGTTAAATAAAGTACGTATTGTTAGGAGGTTCCTCTCTCAAGAGCCCTGACCACCGGCAGCTCGGACCCTGTTCCCAGTGCTGGTGGCCTACTATTTTTTATTTGTTTTTTTTATAGTATTTTGTATAGGAATATTTAAAAATGTAAAAAATATGATTAAAAATAAATAAAGACAGATAAAAGTACCATCTCGTTACGTAATCATTAAAACAGTCAGTTATTTTCTAGAATAAAACTTAATATCATATGCAATAAACTCGTCAAGTAAATAATTTATTTAAATCGAAAGGAACTATTCATTTAGTATTAATTTGCTAGCTAACAAGCCTATAACTTATGTTCTCGACTTCCTAAACAAATTACGATGAGATTTATAGTGTTTATAAATAAACTAGTGTTTCCGGGCTTACTTTTAAAACTAACTTTCACATAACATAACATAATAACACGACTGTTATGTAATCCCATAGGTTAGGCAGAGGTGTACCTAAAAGTACACCCACATTTCGCCAGTTATGTTTAAGTCCCATGTAATAGGGGGTGAGCCTGTTGCAATCAACCTCCCAGTATCATCTACTGAAAAATTCCTGATGGAGAAACCCAATAACACTTTGCCCGACCCGGGAATCGAAATCAAGACCATATGCTCAGCACAGCTTGCGACCACTAGACCAACGAGGCAGTCAGGACATCGAAGACTACTTAAAAAGGAAATGGTGGACTGTGACTACCAGTCTTACCAAGGGGTATCGTATTACCCAGTACTAACTGGGTTGTGGAGGTCAGATAGGCAGCCGCTCCAAGTAAAGTATTCAGCTACATCTAATTAGACTGGAAGCCGACCCCAACATAGTTGGGAAAAGACTTGGCAGATGATGATGTAGCACTTTGTCTCCCAAGAATGTGAATAGGCTTACACTAACAAACACTTTCTCGAATTCCATCCAAATCCGTTCAGTCATTTCGGAGTGATTGACTCACAAACAAACATAAAAACGAACTTTCGTAGTCTTCATACTAAGGATTTTATTAACAATAATAAACCGTTACAAACGCACTATAGCTAACCGATAATTAGAGTTTCTCTATCTTTTTAATTGAATTAATTAAATAATATAATTACTCATGCATCGCACGAGAGATATTCAATCAATAATCATTTCATTAGTAATTATATTTTTGTTTTTTTTTTGTGAAATATGATTGAAAGTGTTCAAAAGTAAGTTGATAGTAAAGAGGTATAAAAGCCTCGGGAGTTTCGGGTTCAAAAACCGTAATTTTTTATATTTTTAGGGTTCCGTACCTTAGTCGGTAAAAACGGAACCATTGGATCACTTTGTTGTCCGTCTGTCCGTCCGTCAAGACCCTGTTTCTCAGGAACGCGTGGTATTAAGATGAAATTTGTATCGGATACTTAAGTTTGCTACCCCTTAGAGCAGTGAAAAAATCAAACTTGTAAGTCAACGCGATCAAAAGATATGGCCGTTTATGTCGCATATTTAGCGATCTCACAAAGGAATCAAAACCTATAGGGTACTTCCCGTTGACCTAGAATCATGAAATTTGGCAAGAAGCAATGTCTTACAGCACATGTAGAGGCAAAAAACCCATATCTATGTAGTTTAATAAAAAAAAACCTACAAGTTTACCAATGTGACTTTTTCAATTCATATGTACTTTCTAAGTTTATCTTGGACATCACAGACATCGGTGAAGGAAAACATCGTGAGGAAACCTGGACTTATAATTAATATAAGTCTCAAATCGCCAACCCGTCTTGAGCAAGCGTGGTGATCAATGCTCGTGCCTTCTCTGTATGAGAAGAGGCCTTTGCCCTGCAGTGGGACAGTAATAGGCTGGTATTATTATTCCTTTATTCATTACGTTTCTTATTTGTTACATTTTTAAATATTTTAAAAAACAAAAGTAAACAAAACATTTAAAAATATAAAAAATAGTAGCCGACCGGCATCGGGAACAGGGTCCAGGTTGCCGGTGGTCAGGGCTCCAGAGAGAGGAACCGCCTCACTATGCGTGCCGTGTCTAGGAGTACTGCTTTCTGAATCAAGCCCTTGACCCAGCCGCGCAATGAGAGCCTCCTAATATTATTATTATTACAAGTTTATAAGGAACCCACGGTGCGCGAGTCCAACTCGCACTTGGTCGGTTTTTTTTTACATTAAATGGCCCTACTCTTGACCTCAATTTTGCCCTGAGGACAGAGATGAGGTCGACGATGGAACCAGTTATCCCAAAAAAAACCTATTGCATGACTGAATACATTTTTTTAAATTTCAAACAGTGTTAGGTACACCAGTGAATTTAAGTGATGGAATACTCGTCGAGAAAACCCAAGAATCTAGAATTTCGCTTGCCTCTGGATGTCAACAAATCGGAAGGGGTCAGCAAGGGCCGATGCCTGCCGGGGCTGCGGGTCTGTTCGAAAAAGATACCGCGGCCCTGGAACACAAGTGCCTAAGAAGGAACTTGGATGGGTTTTAGTCAGTACGATTCTGACACTCCGCTCCGCCCAGAGCGGGAGGGGTCATTTGATGACTTCTCATACGACAAAAAAATTGATATAGCTCGAGTGCGGTGTAAACGCAATGTTGATTAGATTTTAAAATTAAAAATACGTATTCACATACTTATACAGGGTGTAAACGGACCCTTCACGAAGCCGTCAACCAAGCATTATGTACATCAAACCAAGTCACCCTACGCAAAAATTATTGCTGGGAAACGACTTTTTTTTTTGGGGTGAAAAATCACGTTTTCCGGTAAAACTCAATGTAACGCACTCAGAACTTGGTGCTGATGGATGTTTTGAATAGTAAACGGGTCATGGAGGTAATTAAAGTAAAGTTAAAACCTTAAAGAGTAGTATTTTTAAAAAAACTTGTGAAAAAATTGGAACTTTGACCTCCAATATCTCCGTAACTAGAAGGTTCCCAGGTATGGTCCAGAACAAAAAAATGATGGCAATGACGGGGAGAACAAGTACCTTTCGGCTTCGTTAAGGGTCTTTTTACACCCTTTATAATAATATTTTCATAATTTTAAGATTTTATTCATAAGCTGCTCTTGCCTAGGTTGGTTCGTGGATGGGTGACCACCCATTGCATACCGTTTCCTCCATGCCTCGGAAAGCAAGTTAAGCCGTTGGTCCCGGCTCTCATTTGTAGATCTTTGACAGTCGTTATAGGTAGTCAGTAGCCCAAAAGTCTGACAACTAGTCTCACCACAGGGTATCGTATCACCCAGAACTAACTGGGTTGTGGAGGTCAGATAGCCAGTCGCTCCATGTAAAATACAGGTATTCAGCTGCATCCGGTTAAACTGGAAGCCGACCCCAATATAGTTGGGAAACGGCTAGGCAGATGATGAGGTGATGCTATAGGATAATTGTACTTTCGATAAAAAAAAATCATCGTATTTTCAAAAATTAGTTTTTTGTGTGTTTTTGCTTTTATTTTCTATAATATTTATACGCCTTCACAGCTAAACAGCGCCCATATAATTAACCTGAGGCCTTTATGTAAAAACCTATGTTTCACAAATAAATATTCTGATTCTGATACTGAATCGTATGGTATAAAGCCGCGAAACACAAAGTGAGCAAGCATGAAAACCAATCCTTGTTCTCTCTCTGTATAAGGTGAAGCCATCGCCCTGCAGCGGTAGAAACAATTACAAGCTGTTATTTTTAATTAAAATCATTATGTTTAATTGAAATAACAACCACAGTCAGCAGGAAGTAAAGGAATTCTTACGTAATCATTATTAACATACTTTGTGGAACAGTCAACTTTACTTACTGATATTTTAAATGTGAAAGTGAGTTTGTTTGTTTGTCACGTCTTCACACCTTAATAGCTGAACTGATTCTGATGAAATTTGGCATACGGATAGACTATGACCCGGTTAGAGGACTTTCGTTTTTGCTGTAGGATATTCCTGTTGGATAATTTTGATCCTTCACTCTAACGAAGCGACGGGTAAAAGTAAAAGCTAGTAAGTAATATTTGTGCTTTAAAAGGCATTTATTATACTAATGTAAACTACTTTTTACTATGAAATAAATATATCGAAAGCAGAATTATAATAAGTAAGTTTATAGTTAAATTATTACATTCTTTTAAAAAAAAACTTTTTTGTTATCTTACTAAATATTACACAAAAATAAATAAATCTTGCATGTGCAAAAACAACACGATTACAAATTTCGTCGTACCAAATAGTCACATCACTATTCGGGCCGCGTTACTAAAAACCCGGTCAGGTGCGTACCGAAACTGGTAGACTGGTATCGGTACCGACCGGTCGCAACACTAATGGGGCTACTTTTTCGGTGGCCCAAAAAGAGGTTGATTAATTCGAGTTAAGGTCGCATCAGACGGTAACGGATTGGCTGTGTGGTATGATGCAGCTTTTTTTTTCGTTTTCTTTTTTTATGCTTGTTTTTTATTATAAGGCAGTAAAATGCTGAATAAAAGTGAATTGTTAGATTTTTAACGGCTTAGTGACGAGGATTATTGTCATTCCAACAGTTTTCTTTTAAGTATTAATTAAAGTGGCACCTATACAGTTCTTGCGTTGCATTTAATTGCACTTTATACAAGCTAGAGGCCACTGACTCTGGCTCTCTAAGTTCGTTTGCTGACCTGCTTTAAGTTTTATTTTAGTAGTAATTATCCTTTCATAATGCAACTTTAAATAACATAATTACTCTAACATAACCCCCATTTACATAAAAGATATGTATTATAACGTTCTGCTTTCTGAGGTTAACTGCATCTACCGCGTTGGCTATCGGGCAATTAGCCTGTCAGCCAATCAGTCAGTCTTGTAACAGTACTACAAGGATAATTTGACACTTTAATGACATGACATGGGTGCGTTTGTTGTCACTATTAATAGAATAATTATGAATCCCGGCTCATTTCATTTTGTATAATAAACAACATGGCAGGGTTACTATTGAGTAATGGGCTAGCTCGCCATCCGCCCGTCTTAAGACGACAGGCCGTGTAGACCGCGCGTTCGTGTTCCACACGCGCCTCAAAGAGATGTCAGCAACCAGGAAGGGGCCCGCAAGGGCCGATGCCTGCCGGGGCTGCGGGACTGTTCGAAAGAGATACCGCGGCCCTGGAACACAAAGGGCAAAAAAGGGACATTGATGGGTTTTAGTCAGTAAAAGTCTGACACTCCCTCCCACTCCACTCAGAGCGGGAGGATTTATCTGATGATTTCCCATCCGTAAAAAAAAGGGTTACTTCTGATTTTTGCCATACGCCAAAAGATCCTTATACTTTTAGAGTGCTGATGATGATGATACCTGCTTATCTATTTCCCTGTGACTAAAGAACAAACAAGGTCTCAGATGGCTTAGCCAACTGGAAGTCGCCTTCAAAGAGTTTCTTAATTCCACAACGCCATGCAACAAGTCTTTCAGTAACTTATGTCAGTTCAATACATTTTTGAAGTTTCCAAAATCTTAAACACTGATAGACTGTCATTTTGTCTCATAGCATTAGCGAACACAAGAGAAAACGTTGGATAAGGTTAAAGCAAATTACTTACTGTACAAATGAAATTACACCGTCAGCACATGTAATCAAATGAAATAATGCGAAGTGAAACGTGTGAACTGACCTTTATTACATTTAAACTTATTTCTTGTGTATTTTTTCGCCAATCGATTGTCTTTGTTTTTCATTATAATCGGGAAAGTAACGGTTTTTAGTGAGAGAACGGGGATAAACTGATATTTATTTGTTTGAAATACCTTACTTTATACTGGAGGAGCTCGTGGCTAAATAATAAGCTGCTGGCCTAGGTTGGTCCGTGGATAGGTGACCACCCAATACGTAATCCGTGCCTCGTGAAGCACGTTAAGCCGTTGGTCCCGGCTGTCATTTGTAGATCTTTGACAGTCGATTCAGGGAGGTAGTGGCCCGAAAGTCTTACCAAGGGATATCGTATTACCCAGTACTAACCGGGTTGTGGAAGTCAGATAGAGAGTCGCTCCATATAAAACATTAATATTTAACTGCATCCGGTTAGACTGGAAGACGACCAACATAGTTGGAAAAAGGCTAGACAGATGATGACCAACACTTGATTACTGATCTGGGTAAAATTGTGATATCGAACCTAATACTCGACGGGATGGACCACGAGGATAAGAACTGCCGTGTTAAAAATCCCAACTCCACAGGTCACTCAGCGCGCAATCGAGCGAGTTATGCTCGGAGTTGCTTTGAACGATCCGAAATGGTATTATCTGGAAGCTGGGTTTGTCCGACGTAGTTTGCAGAGTAAGCAAGCTCAAGTGGCAGTGGGCTGGCCATGTCTGTCAAGGATCGATGGCCTATGGACCAAAATAATGACTCCTAAGGTGGAGACTGCTTAAGGATGCCCTTAACGGACCGACAACCTTCAGGAGGACAGGGTGTTGTGGTCGGTCATTGGACGGAGATAGTCTATATATCAGCCTATAACTGTCCCACTAGCAGTGATAGTCTAGTTTTGTGACCGTCGGACTGACAAGTCATAGGTCTCGAGTTCGAACCCAAGACAAGCACCTCTGATTTTCGGATTCATGTGCGTATTGTATAATTAAATGATCACTTGCTTCGGTGAAAGAAAACATCGTGAGGTATGTATAAAAACTTACTAAACTTTTCATTTAACTTAAATGCTCCAAAGATCTAAAATCAGGTAGCAACATAATCCATTTCACTTTCTAACCAGACCAGAGACACGAAAAGAAATCAAAATTTTAACAACACAGACACAATAAATTAAAGCGTCCTTTTGAGGTCAGAATACAGTTTAAAAAACATGGCCGAAATACCTCAGTTATCTCGATCGCCCGTATTTTAAACTGACTCATGTGGTTAACGATTTATGAGAACCGATAATGAGTGTAACTACCCTTTGTTGGTACGTTTGGGTTCGAATTTTCGGTTAGTAACTGATTTATGGACGTCAGAATTGGGAAGGAAGAAATATGTGGTATTGTGCATTTCAATCTGGTGGTTTTCAATGGTAATGTGGTGCTGGAACTGTCTTATTGCGGGGCAAAGACCTCTCTTCACATTGAGAGGCACGACCAGTGGTCAGCAGGCTTGCTTATGGTGGATTTGCGATTTCTGACTTATATCATTATGAGTTCAGTTTTCCTCACGATGTTTTCCTTCATCGATGTCAGTGATGTCCACGATAGTCTTAGTATACAGGGTGTAAACGGACCCTCATGAAGCCGTCAACCAAGCATTCTGTACATCAAAGTAAGTAACTCTACGTAGAAATTTTTTTTTGAGCTGAAAAATCACGTTTTACGATAAAACTTAATGTAACGCACTCAAAAAAATGTGCTGATGGATGGATTGAATAGTACGGAGGTCGTGGATAATATGTTTAAAAAAAGTTGGAACTTTGACCCCCAATATCTCCGTAACTAGAAGGTTCCCAGGTATGGTCTAGAACAAAAAAATGATCACAGTGACGGGGAGAACAAGAGCCTTTCGGCTTCGTTTAGGGTCTTTTTACACCCTTTATAATAATAAAGTTGAGGTCTCTCTCAAGAGCCCTGAGAACCGATAGCTCAGATGTAATAATACTATAGGAATTTCACTAATTAAGCTGTTAGATTTCGCTTGATATTGTTTTTGAGTTTTTCACACATTTAAAACACATAAATGTCTCGGATAACACTTTCACTTGTTTATTGTCCTTGTAGCTTCACTTTGATGATAGAATTATGCAGATGTTTACATAAATTTATTTTTAATCACTTATTGAATATGGAGCTGTTATTTGACAAGTGTTCTCCTAGTGGCGCCATCTGTCGGACTCGGGTTTTTTAACTGACTTTATTCAAAAAGGAGGAGGTTCTCAAATCGGATGTTTATATATGTATATATTTTTTTTTATGTATGTTCGGGCATAACTCCGTCATATATAGACGGATTTGCAAAATTCTTTTTTTGTTTGAAAGGGGTTTATTCCGAAACGGTCCCATTTAAATTTCATATAGATCTGATGATGAGTTTCGGAGACAGACACCGGAACTCTTTAAAAAATTACAGCAAATCAACCGCGATTTCTGCTATCGCATAAATATGCATTGTTTACGCAGGGGTTTTTGATTTTTTTATTACCACTAAAAATGGAAAAATAAAAAACTTTTTTGCAAAAAATAAAACCGACTTCAAAAACACAAAAAAGTGAAAAATAACTTTAGCTTCAGAAGTCGGTGACAAAAAAACTAACTCAAACAAACAAAAGTCACTGGCCACACTGGCCTACTTCACAAACTTAACTTTCTGGCTACTCCTCATTTCAATTCGCTACGACCTTAGGGCTCATGCCGTGATAAAATATCCGCCAGCAAAGAAGTGCTAGCTGTTCTGACTATCCAGGATGTGCTGGACGTAAGGTTCGCACATTAATAACATTTGCACTTTGAAGACCGGCCTTATTGTTACGACATAAAGGCACTGCCAATGTCGAATAGGGATAGCTTCTTCTTCTTCGTCGTATCGATGATTCCTATAGATAAGCTTCGACTCAGAACTCAGCTACTTCAACAGCGTTATCAGCGGCTTCGGACAGATCCCTCAAGGTGCAGGTGGATTTGAACAAAAGAGCAGGGCAGGTGGATAGGGGGGGTCCGGGGCTGCGGGACTGTTCGAAAGAGATACCGCGGCCCTGGAACACAAAGGGCAAAGAAGGAACATGGATGGGTTTTAGTCAGTAACAGTCTGACACTCCCTCCCACTCCACCCATAGCGGGAGGAGTTATTTGATGATTTCCCATCCGTAAAAAAAAAAAGGTGGATAGGGGCATCCGCAGTCACATTTTACAGCTGATGTATGTATGATGCATTCAAGGGTATTAGGAAGCATCTCCCGTGCTATTAAGTTGAAAATACTTGGATACTGTGTACTGTGATGTGATACCCACATATTTTATACAGGGTGTAAACGGACCGTCAACCAAGCATTTTGTACACCAAACTAAGACACCCTACGCAAAAATTATTGCTGGGAAACGACTTTTTTAAAAAAAAATCACGTTTTACGATATAACTCAATTTAACGCACTTAAAACTTGGTGCTGATGGATGCTTTGAATAGTAAATGGGTCATGGAGGTAATTAAAGTAAAGTTAAAACCTTAAAAAGTAGTTTTTTTTTTAAACTTGTGAAAAAATTGGAAATTTGATCTCCAATATCTCCGTAACTAGAAGGTTCCCAGGTATAGTCCAGAACAAAAAAATGATCGCAATGACGGGAAAAACAAGTGCATTTCGGCTTCGTTAAGGGTATTTTTACACCCTTTATACTATTTGACTACAGTAGACACCTAGACACTACGTAGTGCCTTGGTCCCGAAGGGAAGCCGGCAGGAATCGGCTTCTTAGGTCCCTTCGGGCCTGTACTGTTAGTTTTCTATTAAAAATCGTCCAGGCAGAAAACAATAAACAATCAGAGAATCAATCTAGACAGCTAGAAATCTAGACAAATGGTTTGATAAATGATTCGATCATGATAATGTCCACTTTCCATTTTCTAAAGAAAGTGATCCATTTACTTTATGTTAAACTAGCTGTCGCCCGCGACTTCGTTCGCACGGTGATTTTGATGAGTATGAGTGAGGAAAAAAATAGCCTATGTCCTTCCAAAGGATATAATCTATCTGCTCGCCAAATTTCATTACGATCCGATCAGCTGTTTAGTCGTGAAAAGGTAACAAACAAACAAACAGAGTTACTTTAGCATTTATAAACTCAAACTCAAAGCATTTATTTCAAATAGACCCGTGACAGGCACTTTTGCATAGTCAAAAATAAGCTACCTACAGTCCCGCCACAGGCATAATAACTGTGAATGGACTGTAGTTGCCCATTCGAAAATAGTAGATCTCATGGAGAAGAATGGGCAAGAAACTCCATGGACACTCTTTTCAAATCATAATAATATTAGTATGGATATGAATGCTAAGACATCCAATTACAAAAGTTTATGAGAATGTTGAGATGGATGTGTGGTGTGACAAGAATGGATAAAAATAAGGAATGAGTATATTAGAGGAAGTTTGAAAGTTGCGCCAGTTACAGAAAAGTTGAAAGGGAATCGACTGTCTTGGTATGGGCATGTGATGAGGCGGGACGAATCGCATGTGACTAAAAGAGTGATGAATATAAATGTTGATGGATGGAGAGGGAGAGGAAGACCAAGGAAACGATGGATGGATTGTGTGAGGAATGATATGAAGGTAAAAGGTGTAAATGATAGCGTGACGGTTGACAGAGGAGAATGGAAGAAAAAAACGTGTTGCGTCGACCCCAAGTAACATGGGACAAGGGCTGAGATGGTGATCGAATTACGAAAGTTTAACCGCCTCTATGGTCTAGTGGTAAGACCATCTGACTTCGATCCAGTGGTCCTGGGTACGTTTGGTGGCAGGCCTTGTTCTAAGTTCGCCTGCCTAGCTACCACCATCTGATCTAAGTCTGTGTTACATAGAGGTCAGATAGCTAGTTCCTCTGTGGTCGAGGATTCCGGGTAAAGCTCGCTTCCACCTTCGGCCTGATCGTCACTTACTACCAGGTGGGATGAAGGCAAAAAAAATCCGCGTTGTGATGTAAAAAAACTTAATCACTCTGTTTGATATCCTTATATCTAAATTCTTGAGCGCTTAGATAACTTTTCAAGATGTTATTCTTCAGTACATGTTTTTTTTTTATATTTATTGTTTTTTAAATTGATTTTTTAAGGAATATTTAAAAATTTAAGAACTACCTAAGTATGCCTACTATAAATGAATAAATCACCGAAAAAGAGACTCTATTTCAACAAAACTATCTTCACGTCTACCAAAAACAAAACACAATCAAATCTTTAAATCGAATCAGATCACAAACTGTACGGCACTCGAAAGTAAGCGCGCGGGTCAAAGAAAGTGAAAACCGTCATAGAATAGAACGAGACAGGTGTACAGGTGTGCCACTAGGTTTGTAGTGGAGTTTGTGGAGTGATTCTAGTAGGTTATGTAAAGTTTTTGAGGTCATGATCAGGGAAAATAGGTTAGCTTTTTTGAAGGTTCAGAAAAATATACACCGTGACTTTTTAGTCGTCTTACAACGGCAGCCCACTTCATGTATGCAATGATTACTAAGCATTCATAAAAAAAAATAGGTATTTATGAGATTTTAATAATTTAAAAATAAAAATATTATTCAATATGAATAATATGAATAATATTATATATTATATAGTAATAATATTATTATTATTACTATATATATTTTTTATACGCATGACGTAGTCAAAACACCCTGTTGTGCGCGATAATCTACTGGACTCGACCGCTGGGTAGGTATATTCTCCCGTTTGACACCTAAACTTCATTAACAGAATGTTTCATATTTTTTTCTAATCTTTATTTATTTTTATTTGTACCTATTAGGGTAGGTAAAACAAAAAAAAAACGCGCCTAGAACTATTTTATGTCGGGCACATTGAGTGGACCACCTTTGTAAGACGACTAAAAAGTCACGGTGTATATAAAAAACTATTTAAATAATCATCGCCGAGGTAGCGGTCCACGAGGGCTGGTTCGAGGAGGCACGGTTTTACGGTAGGACTCAATGTAACGCACTCAAAACATTGTGCTCATGGATTGATTGAATAGTACGGGGGTCGTGGAGGTGTTTAAAGTAAAGTTCTTACATTAACAACATGTTTAAAAAAACGTGTCAAAAAGTTGGAACTTCGACCCCTAATATCTCTGTAACTAGAAGATTCCCAGGAATGGTGTAGAACAAAAAAAATATCCCAATGACGGGGAGAACCAGTGCTTTTCGGCTACGCTAAGGGTCAAGTAGACCAACGGCTTAACGTGCATTCCGAAGCACGGAGGAAACTCGGTATGTAATGGGTGGTCACCCATCCACAGACCAACCAAGACAAGCACGGCCTAACCTAAAGATCGATCCGAGCGGCTGTTATTTTATTATTTAGCCACGAGATCGATAAATTGTTAAAAAGCCTTCAAAATGTCAGCCTAAATGAATTCAGCAAAAAATAAAAGTTTTAATACCGTTGTTTTCAAGAAAAAAATATATCCTTAAAACAACTGGTTTCTTTTATTAACCGTGCTTTAATTTCTTTTCCTTTTATCCGTCAATCTTTTACGGTTGCCGCGGAAACCGGCCGGATTTAGGAACTTTCTCTGAACCGTTGAATTCCGTGAACATTTGTCATGCATGCATCATGCATGCAACTTGAATTGCGGTGACTAGTGAGATTTCTAGTTGAGGCATTTTAAAATTTAAAATCTTGCGGTCATCGTATTTGCATTTTATCATAATTACTTATGTTAGTCTGTAAGGCGTACATATATCTATGGGCCTAAGTTAACTGAAAATAAAAGAATGCCACAAAAATAACATATTATTATATTTTTCGTCATAATATGTTTAGCTATCGAGACGATCATCAAGTTTGTGGCTTGTTTCCAGATAACTTAGTTTCACCCTATAACCATCTGCCTGCCTGCCTTTTCCCAACTATGTTCGGCTGCCAGTCTTACCGGATGCTGCATCCGGTTAGACTGGAAGCCAAACCCAACATAGTTGGGAATAGCAGCTGAATACCAGTATTTTACATGGAGCGGCTGCCTATCTGACCTTCACAACGCAGTTAGTACTGTGTAATACGATACCCCTTGGTAAGACTGATTGTCAGACTTTCGGCCTTAGACTTCCAGTCACGTCTTTCAAAGAAAGATCTACAAATGACAACCGGGACCAACGGTTTAACGAGGAAACTCGGCATGTAATGGGTGGTCACCCATCCACGGACCAATCTAGACAAGCGCTGCTTAACCTAAAGATCAACCCAAGTATCTGTTTTTATTTAGCCACGAGCTCCTTTTGTCTCTCACACATAAATACTTACCGAAGTTAAAAAAAAATACCAACCAATTCACTTTTAACATTTTCTTTTGTTAAAACACATTAGTCAAATGTTACAACATATAGTGACAATGAAACGTTCATTCAGTCAGTCGCTCACTAATTACGTTGCCATTCATTCATTCATTGCTCACATATTTCGACCATGCTGTTTTTCTTTTGTCTTTTTTTGGTGACAAAAGAGTTTGGTTTTGTTGCACTAAATGACAGGTGTCAAAAAAGTTCAGGTGCGTAGAACTTGCGACCGGTGCGTGTATAAACGTGGACGAGGCAAAAGGAGTATGTAAGGATCGAAGCAGATGACTTTCTGTGGTTTCTGCCAACCCCATGGGAAAAAGGCGTGAATTTATGTAGGTATGTACTTATGTAAAAAGTTTCTAGGTCTTCTTCGTCGTGTCGATGATTTCCCCTTTAATTAAATTTGTTTTATCCAAAACTCTGCCACCTCGACGGCGTTGGTGGTGGCCTCGGACAGGTCCCTCAAAGTGCACGTGGAACCACACATAGTGCATGATAGGAGGTGAGCCATAGTTTGCTCTGAAGCACCGCAGTCACACATGGCTTCATCGGAATACCCCCACCGGACCAGGTTGTATCTGCAGCGCCCCACCTGGCTTCGCAATCGGTTTAGGGTCTTCCAGGTGGGCCATGGCAGCAGGTGTCCCGGTGGGAGTCTTTCCGCAACTTCAATATAGTGTGTCGGAGGGGGATGTCGTAGGAGCCACAGCTGTTTTTTTGCTTCACTAGCCCTGTTGTTGACGACTAATGAATTAGTCGACCTAAGGAAGCTCTTCCGACTCCTCAGCCTGCCTCTTGACGTCTCCATATTGTACAGACAGTTTCTAGGTAATAGGTATCTATGATAATTATAAGATTAACTTTTGCTCGCGGAAAATTAATACCTCCTCCTCCTCTCTTCGTTTTATGTACGGAACGTTTTAAATGTGCCTATGACACTCGGGGATAATGTAGCTTCGCGTTAGTGTAAGAATTTTCGGAATCAGATCAGTAGTTCCGAAGATTACCCCCTACATACAAACTTACAATTTTTTTTTACCTTTTTATAATTTTAGTGATGAATGTCGTGATGGCCCAGAAATGTCGTGATGGCCCAGAGGTTAAGGCCTCGCCTCTCATGCTTGAGGTTGTGGGTTCAAATCCGGGCAAGTACCAATGTGACTTTTTCAATTCATATGTACTTTCTAAGTTTATCTTAGACATCACAGACATCGGTGAAGGAAAACATCGTGAGGAAACCTGAACTTATAATTAATATAAGTCTGAAATCGCCAACCCGTCTTGAGCAAGCGTGATGATCAATGCTCGTGCCTTCTCTGTATGAGAAGAGACCTTTGCCCAGCAGTGGGACAGTAACAGGCTGGTATTATTATATATATGTAGATTATAGATCTTTCATTCTCATCATTAAATATACTGTTTTCGGATTTTCTCTTGAAAAATGAATTGAAAAAAGAATTTCTCAATTTCTCAGCAGCCGTTATTTTGCATGAGAATTTTGTATATTTTGTATAATGTATGTACCCTAGGTAGATGCAAGTAGGTATTACCAACAGACTTTTAAATTTCTAGCAAAATATGCAGTTATTTTTAGAGAACCTAATTGCCATTGCAACGGTTTCATCGACAAAAAATCTTCCTACCAAGCAAATATGAAAAATCGCACATTTTTCTATTTGTCTTAAGTTTTAACCGTACCCACACGTAATTAAACAGTACTACTTTTAGAACCACTTTTGAATGAAAATTTATTTTGGAAGTAACGTGTGTTCGACGAATTTCTAATAATAAAAATCCCGAAAAGAAATCTCAGGTTTCTTGACTGCTGGTCATACAAATACTAATTCAATGTGGGCAACGAACCTCCTATGACTAAATTGACTAAAAATATCGTGTAGATTTGGTCAATTGTTTGAAGATGGCAGAGCGATTTTTGCAGTTAGCAGGTCAGGTAGTATGTTGATTAAAATAATGATTTGCGACCTGACAGTGACCGGAAAATTGCAAAAAAAGTAAGAAAATTTGAATTTTGCGGGTTACCCAAGCGACAGTTTGTCCTGGCTGTCATTTGTACATTTTTGACAGTCTTTATGAGTCGTCAGAAGCCTGAAATCTGACAACCAGTCAGGGTAACACCTACAAGACCCTTTGGTCAGCCAAGGGGTTTAGTGTTACCCAGTCTGGGTTGTGGAAGTCAGATAGGCAGTCGCTTCAGGTTCTTATTCTTTACTAGCTTCTGCCCGCGACTTCGTACGCGGATCCTGTTGCTTATGCCAGCGACAAAATCGAAGATCTGAAACGTCTGATGTCGAATTCTAAGAGCCCGGGGACGGAAAAACAACGGGATGCGCGAGACGATTCGAGACGTTCCATATCTTTCATTTTTGTAAGTCAGAAGTCGATGCGTAGATACGCTTGGAACTCAAGCGTAATTCTCTATCCGTGAACGTCTCCGATTCGCGAGACAATGCATGACGTTCACGATCAGCGGTCAGTCGCGCATCATATTCTTCACAGTTCTCTAGAGACCTGGATGTAGATGCGTAAATACGCTGAGAACGCAGGCGTGCGTTATCCAAGAGAAAGAGAGAAGAGAAGAGAGGAAGAGGTTTCCACGGAGCGAGTTGCAGCCTGATGTTCTCGAACAGCATCAAGTCTCCCCTGACGTTCTTTGGTAGATTCTTGGGATCTTATGATCCTCAATCTTTTAGCTCCTTTGGAACATTGGGAAAGATTTGACCTCTTTCTAGGCATGGTTATAGTTTTATTGTGAAGATACCTGATCAATTAAAATCTAAGTGACTGCTCCCCTGCGTTACCGGGTAGGCTACCGTGTCACGAAGATAAGTGGAAAAAGTCTAAAACACTCAAATAACATAAGCCCAAAAGCATATTTATTCGATAAAATAAAAAAAATTAATAAATAGGAGTTTTGTCCAGTAGAGTCAAATTTTCAATGATATACCGTCGTCATCGAATATCAGTCCTAAACTGTTACCGCCTTCACCGCGTGGAGGTACTCCCCGCTTATGTTATACAGTGAAATTAGTGATAGCTTTGATTTCCACATCAGATGTTTCCGATCTTCGATTTTTATAAGTCAACAGGAAATGCCCATCAGACCGAACAACTTTTGCTTAGACGTTATTCCTGTATGTGTTATGGTGTAGCTGGGCTCTTGGAGTTCCACAACAGGTGTTCCAGATCTTCGATTTTTATAAGTCAACAGAGAGTGCTCATCAGATTGAACAATTTTTGCTAAGACGTCATTCCTAATTATACAGTGAAATTAGTGTTAGCTTTGATTTCCACATCAGATGTTTCTGATCTTCGATTTTTATAAGTCAACAGGAAATGCCTAGCAGACCGAACAACTTTTGCTAAGACGTCAATCCTATATGTGTTATGGTGTAGCTGGGCTCTTGGAGTTCCACAACAGGTGTTCCAGATCTTCGATTTTTATAAATCAACAGAGAGTGGTCATCAGATTGAACAATTTTTGCTAAGACGTCATTCCTATATGTGTTATGGTGTAGCCTGGCTCTTGGAGTTCCACAACAGGTGTTCCAGATCTTCGATTTTTATAAATCAACAGAGAGTAGTCATCAGATTGAACAATTTTTGCTAAGACGTCATTCCTATATGTGTTATGGTGTAGCTGGGCTCTTGGAGTTCCACAACAGGTGTTCCAGATCTTCGATTTTTATAAATCAACAGAGAGTGGTCATCAGACTGAACAATTTTTGCTAAGACGTCATTCCTATATGTGTTATGGTGTAGCCTGGCTCTTGGAGTTCCACAACAGGTGTTCCAGATCTTCGATTTTTATAAATCAACAGAGAGTGGTCATCAGATTGAACAATTTTTGCTAAGACGTCATTCCTATATGTGTTATAGTGTAGCTGGACTCTTGGAGTTCCACATCAGGTGTTCCAGATCTTCAAATTTATTCTCTCAGCAGAAAATGCTCATCACGTGAAACAATTTTTGCTATTGTACCATTTTTGTATCTCTTATAGTTTAGCTATTCTATTGCGGTTCTGCATCAGGTGTTCAAGTTTCCAAGATAAATTATAGCCTATATGTTGCCCAGACTTAATACCTATACAACAAAAAAAAAATCTTTTAAATCCGTCTAGTAGTTCCGAAGATTAGCGTGTACAAACAAACAGACAAACAGACAAACAGACAAACAGACAGAATTTTTTTTTTGGATTCGTGCTCTATTACTGTTTCTAAACATCCCTCAATTTTTTTTTTTTAAATATATTCAATGTACAGACACAGTTTTTTTACTGTCTTATTATATGTATAGATTGCAGACAAAATAAAAAGATATACGTACAAATAGCAATATAAAGGGTGTAAAAAGACCCTTAACGAAGCCGAAAGGTACTTGTTCTCCCCGTCATTGCGATCATTTTTTTGTTCTAGACCACACCTGGGAACCTTCTAGTTACGGAGATATTGGGGGTCAAAGTTCCAACTTTTTCACATGTTTTTTTAAATACATGTTTCTAATGTAAGATTTTTACTTTAAACACCTTCACGACCCCCGTACTATTCAATCCATCCATCAGCACAATGTTTTGAGTGCGTTAATTTGAGTTTTACCGTAAAACGTCATTTTTCACCCAAAAAAAAAAAGTCACTTCCCAGCAATAATTTTTGCGTAAAGTTACTTAGTATGATGTACAGAATGCTTGGTTGACGGCTTCGTGAAGGGTCTGTTTACAGCCTGTATGTACAACGGCAAGCTTAACCCAGAATTACAGCAAAGGTTTACTTCAATTGCGAGATTTGCAGATGATGATGACTATCGAAAAACATTATACTGTCTGTGTTGTTGCATAGTCGGGTAAAACACCTTAAATAGGTAAATCTTTTGTCTTAAGCAAGCAACACTATAGACCGACCGCTTTAATGGGTCCTCAGCCTTGCCCCATCAAAGGCACATTAAGCGTCCACAAAGTACTAACAATATCCCACAGGTTATTTGCTTTAAAATACCCATAATCCACGTAAGTATTACGATACTAATTGAACCAATACGTGATCAACCTTCAGAATATTCCATTTAAATTGATACCTTCGCGAGGACTCATAAAAGCGGTCGGTCTATAATCATTTACCAGCCCGTGACATTAACCGCTAAAGAGAGCGAGAAAAAAAGGCCCAACTCCATTTACGCGCATTTCGTAAACATTACACAAATGTCATGTTGACATTTAAAGCAAGCGGACCGCGTAGCTATTTACTTTTGGCTTCAACCAGTGAAAGTTTAGAAAATGTCGCTTACAAATTGAATTACCTACTACTATGTGCACTCGAATTACGACAACTTTCCTTGTTACTCAAGTGTGGAGAAAATGGGAGGTCATGCGTTTAACTGTGTGTCTGTATGTGCATTGTTTCGAGATAGCTGACGATTTTTTTTCCATTTCTAGTTTTATTCATGACTAGCTGTGCCCCGTAACCTTTTGTTAACAGTTTCAAAGGTTTTTAATTTTTTTGCACTAAACCCTAATCTTTTTTCTAAAATAAAAGAAGCCTAAGTTACTCCGTATAACATTAGCTATCTGCCAGTAAAAGTCCCGTCAAAATCGGTCCAGCCGTTGGAGATTAGCCGGAACAAACAGACAGACAGACCGACTGACAAACAGAGAGACAAAAATGGTTTTTGTTATAAGTGCCGTATATTTCATATGCATTCAGTAAAAAGCTGTTATTTTGAAATTACATACGTACATTATTTTGAATTTTATTTATTTGCATAAATTTTGAATTACCAACAAACATTCGTCACATCTGTTGGGAAGTGGTCACCGATGTCTCTGGCTATCTGTAATATCAGAGACATCGCAGGTACAAATGCCCTTCAACACCTGGCCTCTCTTTGCCTCTTCTGTTAGTTATATGCTGGGTCAAGTGGCGTTGGCTGTTAAAACGGTACCACTTATTCAGTACATCATTCTGAGCCCCCCACATAGAAATTTTACACCGATTATTAAAAAAAATCAGCTGTTTCCTGAATACATGGTAACCGTTTTCGCGTCGGTGTCCGTTTCACCGTGTATTCGACCACCACTCGGGCGAATCCGTGGGCAGTAGCTTGTCTTTGAAAAGGGCGTTTCTGTTCTTCTTCTTAGCGTGTCGATGGCAAAAAGTTCAGATGTTATGTTTAGCCCAAAACTCAGCCACGCGAACCCCACTCACTGATGCAGTAAGCAGATCTTCGAGTGCGCAGGTGATAGGGCATGCGGTGCAAGATGGAAGGTGGGCCATTGTCTGTGGGGAGACGCCGCATACGCACTTGAGGTCTGAGCCGTCTATGAACCCCCATCTGCAGAGATTGTCTTTAGTCCGGCTGACTTGGGTTCGAAGCTAGGCGCTTCTGTTTGCCCAACACTACATATTATACAAAAGAAAATGCTTTCTTAAACTTTAATTAATTGTTTAAGAGTTGAATTAAGACATTTGAAGGGCGATTTCATATTCACAGTAAAAATAAACCCACTTTTTATTTAAACAATTAAAAACAATCATTCTTTGTTTAAAACAAATTAATTAATTCCACAGTTGAGAACTATGTTTCTGTTACGGTTATAGAAAAAAAAATATTCTCATGTCTGAGTCTACAAGAATTCAATGTACTTAGATAGTAGTAAGAAGTACGCCTATTGTATTAGACCTCGTTTAAATGTAAAAGTAAGTGAGTAATTTACATCATTCTCATGTAAATTAGTATTATACACTCATGCCTTTTCCCATGGGGGTAGGTAGGAACGGAACGCCACCAGCTGCGATCTTACATACTCCTTTAATTATTAGAACCTAACACGAAGGGGATGGCGGGGACTTAGTTCGCTCACTAGACCCCGCTATTCCCTTCGAACCTAATCTGTCCGAGTCGGAGTGGCCCAAGTCCTGAGCTCGCTTCGCTCGCTCTTGCATCATTTAAGTTCAAAGATCGATATATAAGACTGGTTTATCCTAGGTTTGACGAACACCTTTCCTACCTTTACCTTTCTTTCTTCTTCTTCTTCTTCTCTTTCTTTCAAATAAGAAAAAAATAGGATGCAAGAGCTAGCGAAGCGAGCTCAGGACTTGCCACCCTGACTCGGTCAGATTAAGTTCGAAGGGAATGGCGGGGTCTAGTGAGCGAATTAAATCCCCGCCATCCCCTCCGTGTTAGGTTACTTTAACATTGTAATAAACCACGCTAGTTGGTGCGATTGGTTGACAGTAATAACCAATAACGTTACCTATATTAACCGTATACTAATACGTGGTAGGTATATTATAGTTTCACAATAGATATATTGCGTCGTTACAATTGGTTTAAAGCCCAAATATTTGGTAACTTTATAATTGTTATGTTCGCGTTGCCCTGCTAACTTAAATTATCAATATACTGGTATTATTGTTTCTTTAACATGGGACACACAACATCTGGATCACCAGTTCGTGTGCACCGTTACTATATGCTCTTAAATCGAGTGAATATTGAGTCCCGGGGGTCGACTCATTAGGAAGTCCACTATACTAGCTTAGAGTTAGACTTCTGCCTAACCCTTCGGGGAACACTTCGTAATGTTATTTCTAAAGAAAAAACCAAACCCCAAGCTGGACAAACTGTCATTGCGTTTTTCCACCAGGAATTGTCCTTATTCCTCCGCATCACATGTTATGACTACTTGAATGTTTTTTTAAGAAAATACCATTTTTTTTTCTAAATAGGCAATTAGTGGTGTTTAGTTGCTTCTAGGAAATGTATCTCCATCCACTACAAAAGTGCTTTTATGACAATGTGTACCATGATTTATGAGTATTGGCACTTTATTCAATATCTTTTAAGTCTCACGAAAAAATATTTGTAACTTCAGAACCTCGTTGAAAAAAAAAATTACTACCAAAAAACGACCCTGATAACCTAACTAGGTATCGCCCTGTTTCGTTTGATCCACGATTTTTTAACCACCCTGTATAGTCAGTGGCCCGAACTTCTGACAACCAGTCTCACCAAGGGGTATCGTATTACCCAGTTCTAACTGGGTTGTGGAGGCCAGATAGGCAGTCGATCCAGGTAAAATACTGGTTAGACTGGAAGCCGACCCACATAGTTGGAAAAGGCTAGGCAGGTGATGAGATGTCATAGGTTATATTTAGAGCGTCTTTTCCATAATGCGAGTGAAGCCGCCTGCAGAAACTAGTGTTATTTATAAAGAAAAGAACTAACATCTATTACATACATATCTATTGATATAACTAACTTAACCCAATGGAGTCTCAGACACACAATTATGATCGTATCGTGAGACTGTATCGGGTATGCGTTTCTAGCATGCTCTGATTGGCATAGAGGCGCACTTCCGTCTGCTGCGAGTAGGGTGGGAGGTACTGTTGTCATCCCTCTGGAATTTATTGTTGGATGTTGAGTTTTTGACAAATTAATGTTTAATAGTCGAGCTAATGTAGGGTGCTGTTAAAGTTGTCATCCGTTTGGTTTTTTGTTGTTGTTGAGTGCTGGGTTTTTGACAAAGTTGTTATCACTCTGGAATTGATATTGCTGTAAGTAGGAACATTAATATATAATTGAGTATTAGTGACATGTTTTACTGGGTGAAAATGGTGGTTATTTGTGCTCTTAAGTAGTTGGTATGTGATCTGGTATTTCCAATTTAAAGGGAAGCTGTTCTTGTGAGCTCGTGGTTAATGTTTATGTGCCATAAATATAGATTTATTTGAAAACTATCTTTTGCCATTTGATAGTCAATTCGGGTTGTACTCTGCTTGTATTAATAGAATTCAATCATGATTCGAAAGACACGTGACGCCATCTATTGTCATAAGAAGGTTTTTGTTGTTTCCCTCGAGAACAGTACTTTTTTTCAGGATGAAAGGTGTCTTATGTCCGTTTCTGTACACCAGACAATGTATATGCAAAATTTCAGGATGATCGGTTTGGTGGTTTAGGCGTGAAAAGGTAACAAACAAACTTACTTTCGCATTTATAATATTAGTAAAGATTACGTGTTTTTAAACTGTTCTGTCCAAGTTATGCATCAGTTCGGTATTTTTATTAGCCGTCGTCTCAGAAAACACTTCCTTCCTAGCTTAGTAATATCGTGGGAAACCATAGTAAAGAAACCTGAACCTAATGATCTGAATCCAAAGCGCACTGAGTTAGCGGTTGCAATCGCAGAGTTAATTACAACCACAAAGAGTTTACAAGTCATTACGTTGCTTATAGTGGTTAAATCTGTGATTAATAATTACGTAGGCAAGCTTATTAAAATAATTATACTGTTTTCTGTAAGTATTTGAATAAGATAAGTAAAAAAAAAGCAAATTGAGTAACGACTTTAATTGTCTGTTTATTCAAATAGCACATTTCACAGCTGTAATTTTTTGAGTATTAAAATGCATTTCACTGACTGTACAGGTCCGTAAAAAGAACGTTGACCGCTCAAATAAACTTTCTCATTTTTTTTATTCCAGCCTTTTCCAAAGTATTAAGTAGTTATTAAAGTGCCTATGACGATTCTACAATGAAACAACTATACTTATATTATAAAACAATAGCTTAGTACTTTAGGACGCGACTGTACAACGTGCGCAAACACATTCATCGCAATCCCTCCAATGCATATTGCACTGATTCTTAAACCAAATCATTGAAAGAGACTACTTAAAATAAATAAGCTACCTAAGTGCCTACTGCCCAGTAATGCTCTATGATATTTAGATTTTAAATTATCTGACATTTACACATGGACGAAAACTGGTGACTTCACCCCACTTTGAAAGATGAATGAGCATGTGCGGATCGCAGATAATACTAAATAGATAAAAATACGCATAGAATTTCCTGATCTACGGTTTCTTTCTGCAGAAAATCCTGAACTTGACATATTAAGAGCGTACGTGAATTATAAAAATGAGATAAAGTTGGGGATTTTTAAATATTTCTTAAAAAAAACATTTAAAAAACATTTAAAAATATAAAAAATAGTGGTCCGCCGGTGTCGGGAGCAGGGTCCAAGCTACCGGTGCTTAGGGCTCATGAGACACGAACCTCCTCACAATGCGATCCGTATCGAGGAGTACTGACTGCCTTCTGAATCAGGCCCTTGATCCAACTGCCTAAGGAGAGCCTCGAAAGCCTCATGGCCATAAGGCTAATTTTAAATTTATTGGCCGTCACGACAATCGTTGATGTTACCATCCCTCATGACGAGAACCTCGTGAAAGCTGAGAAAGAGAAACAAATAAAATGTCTCGACTTGGCACACGAGGTTGTCGACATGTGGAATGTGAACTCGGCTATCATTGTGCCGATTGTCGTAACAGCCAATGGCCTTATGGCCAAGAGCCTCGACGACCATCTTTCGACTCTCCTTAGGCGGTTGGATCCCCAACTATATTGGGGTCGGCTTCCAGTCTAACCGGATGCAGCTGAATTCCAGTATTTTACATGGAGCGACTGCCTATCTGACCTCCACAACCCAGTTAGTACTGGGTAATACGATACTCCTTGGTAAGTCTGGTTATTAGACTTTTTGGGCCACTGACTACCTAACGACTGTCAAAGATCTACAAATCTTTTTACCACGATCACTACAAAAAAAAAATAACTTACTAATCTACTTTACAAAAAGATTACAATCTGTCAGTACAACAAAATTCCTTTGTTTCTCAACGATTATTAAAAAAAAAAAGTTACACTTTCCATAGACAAGTTTATCTTTTTACGACAAACACGGTTATGTACAACGAAAACTTTCATTGTTCATAATTAAGAAAAAAAAGATTCGGTAATTGCTTGTCCATGGTTTTGTGAGCGAGAAAGGGAAACTATGTCATGTGCTTCTTTTTACTTTTGATTAAGAAAAGTTATTAAAGATAACAGATCTTTTACGGTTCTCGGAGAGCAAGTCGGTCGTTTCGGGGAATCGTGAATAACCGACAAATTGTGTGTCCTACTTGTTATTAAGATTTATTCTTTATTGCACACAAAAAACCAAAAAAATTATACATACAAATTGCGATAACATAGCTTATGTACAATGGCGAGCTTAACCCAGAATTGGGTTTTCTTACAGCAAACCAAATTTCGATTGCGAAATTTGCATAAGAGGATATACCTATGTGCATTAACAAAATATCTCATAACTTTAATTAATTAATTTTATAAACTAAACTACATACTTACATACAGATTTACAATGTGGAGTCCACTTAACACCAGCCAGTCTTACCAAGGGGTATCGTGTTATCCATTTACTGAGTTGTAGAGGTCAGATAGGTAATCGCTTCATGCTCATTCATGAGATTGACTGACATACATACATAAAGTCATACTTTTCTCCCTGTCTTCAGAAATCGCCTGTCTTAAAATAAACATAGACTTAAACGCTAGGTCTAGAAGCAAATGTTTAACCCTTCGTGTGCCGGAACGTAGATCTACACGAGACACAATGACTTTTTAATTGTGTCTGGATACTCGGCATACGAGTGGTTAAGAGGAAATGCTAGCAGCGCTTCTCCCATACAAACATAATCTACAGGGTAACCACGTATCCAGTAGATCATGCTGAGCCCCCCCCACATATAAATTTTTCAACGGTATTTTTTTTTAAATCAGCTTTTTTTTCCATACATTTAGACCGTGTAGGTATTGCACTTTTGTAGGAAACAGCTGTTTTTTTTTAATAACAGAAGAAAGATTTCGATGTGGTGTTCAGAATAACGTATTGAATACGTGGTAACCGTTTTCGCATCGGAATGCCTTCCACCCTGTATCCATCCTCTATCATGCCTCTATGTTCCGATTTTTTCCATAAATATGATTGAAACGTAAATTTAAAAAATACGGTCGTATTCAGCTGCATCCGGTTAGACTGGAAGCCAACCTTTAACATAGTTGGGAAAAGGCCAGGCAGATAGGCAAGCACGGCTTAACCTAAAGATCGACCCGAGCGGCTGTTATTATTTAGCCACGAGCTCCTTACTCACCGTGCACATGCATAACAAAAATATTCATTCTCGTAAAAATCTGTGATGCATCGTATTGCGTGACAAAAATCACTAATATCCGCTATCGATTTCCTTTAAAAAATCATCGAATAAACGCCTCTTCAAAATTACATAAAACCACAACAAATTGCTCGTTTTGAACGCGTGACTCCGTGAAAATGAGAGTCACTTTCACCCAATGACGTCACTAGCCGTTTTTGTCGATTACTGTTAGGAGACATGTCATCGGTTTTCTATAGATCAGTTAAATTGGTTTTGTGTTATGTCATTGGGTCTGTGTTGTTGGGGACAAGCTGATGAGGAAGTAGTGGACAAAACTCAGATTTTTTTAACACATAAATTGTGCATAACGACCGCTGGGCAAAGGTTTCAACACGATGGATGCCTGAGGATGGACGGCGCCGCCGAGGCCGGCCTAGAAAGAGGTGGCAAGATGATCTAGACGCGCATCACGAAGGCAGGTTCGAGGTGGCGCAGGAGAAGAGTACATGGAAGGATATGGGGGAGGCCTTTGCCCAGCAGTGGGACATTCAAGGCTATTGAAAAAAAAATGCCTGTAATCCCCGAAGATAACCCTTCCTAGAGATGTACTTAATAGTATACCCGAATTTTGCCAGTTATGGTTACGTTCCATGAAATAGGCAGGCCACGAAGGAGATGGTGGGAAGAGCTGGACATGTTCCGTCAGAACTGGTAGGGGGACGCACGGGTTCGCGAGAAATGGAAGGAGTGGAGGAGGGCTTTTGCCCAGGAGTGGGAGCTATGACTGGGAAAGAGACAGAGCTATACAGGTCCGTCTATCGCCATATCTTTCCCACACTAGAAATACTCCTGCTTTAAGACGTCATGGTAGGCTACCTGAGCAGGCTAGGAAAAAATAGGGGGTGAAGATATCAACCGGTCACAAATCCAGACTCCGAGGCTAATACTTAGAAATTCCTAAAGAAAAAACGTACCAATAACACTTTGCCCGACCTGGCAATCGAATTGAAGACCTTGTGGTCAGCAGTAGTGCTAGCGACCACTGCCCATTTATCGTTACCCAGTAACTGGGTTGTGGAGGGCAGATAGGCAGTAGCTCCATGTAAAACACTGGTATTCAGCTGCATCCGGGTAGATCAGAAACCGACTTCAACATGATTCTCCTGCCCTTATCCCAATTTATTTGGGGTCGGCTTAGCATGTCTTGTTCTTCCATACTTCTCTATTACTCGTCATCAAAGCAGTTTCCTTCTAGCCATATCATCCTTCACACAGTCGATCCATCGTTTCTTTGGTCTTCCTCTACTCTTATAGCCATCTACATTCATACTCAACATTTTCCTTAGAAGCCGGCAGCGGGCAGATGTCATCATCCGCCAAGCCTTTTCCCAACTACCTATATTGGGGTCGGCTTCCAGTCTAACCGGATGCAGCTGAATACCAGTATTTTAAATGGAGCGACTGCCTATCTGACCTCCACCACCCAGTTCGTACTGGGTAATACGATACTCCTTGGTAAGACTGGTTGTCAGACTTTTTGGGCCACTGACTTCTTAACGACTGTCAAAGATTTACAAATGACACCCGAGACCAACGGCTTAACGTGCTTTCCGAGACACGGAGGAAACTAAGTGTGTAATGGGTGGTCACCCATCCACAGACCAACCTAGGCAAGCACGGCTTAACCTAAAGATCGACCCGAGTGGCTGTTATTATTTAGCCACGAGCTCCTCGAAGAAGTCGGCAGATGTGAGTTTCAATTTAAAACACAGCTATTTCATTTCTTCATGCAAAAGATTTTCCGTTGCCAAGTAAGAACTTACTTTAAACCCAAAGCATATCATTGCATGGCATTTCGCCAAAAGCGAGCTTTCTCAAAACACATTGAACTTGACTCGATGGTAAATATGTCCGAATACTGGATTCGAAAGTACGAAAGTGGCTACTCGATTTGAATTTTAAATCGATCATTAATTCAGAACGGAGCCTTGACCTCGAGGTTTTGGGAGCAACGCTTGGGGCTTGTTGTCAATCAAGGAGGTTTTGTATGCATAACCAGCCTATAATATCCCCAGTTCCCACTCCTGGGACACAGCTTCCTCTCTATGAGAGGGAATGGGCTGTAATCCACCACGCGGGCCCAGTGCGGGTTGGTAGATGTCACTTGTCTTCGAATTTTTAGTTCTAGGACATGCTGGTTTCCTCACGATGTTTTCCTTCACCGTTTTGAGAGCAGTGGTGATGAAATAAATTACACAAAGTAATGCGCCTGCGTGGGTTCGAACCCAAGGGTTTCTGCTCGTAAGTCGGGGCCGCCACCTCTGGGCCACCACTGCTCGAATTTTTGTGTGTTAAGCCGCAAATGCACAAAACTACAGCTTACAAGCTACTGCTGAAACAGGCTCTCTGTAAGAGAAACTGGTCTGTAATCCACGAGACAGGCCCAGTACGAGTTGGTGGCTGTCAAACCTCTTTCCACTGGTCGCTTAGGACATTGCCAGTGTTCTCACGTTTTGAGAGCAGCTGTGATGAAATTATTGAGACATATGCGTTATTATTCCGTGATAATGTTGCTTGCAACAGCACCGAAATATCCGGGAATTCAAAACAATCAGTAAACATGGTAAATAACCCGTTTCTAGAGTTAATGATAATGTTAGTGACTATGACAGTTTAGAAACTTATATTGAGACAAAGTCAAGTTCCTGGGTCACCTGCTCTCCTATGAATGACAAATCATAAGGTTTTTAGACATAACACCACGCTATGTCTTTTTTTTTCGGTAAGCAAGCGTTTGCGGTCTTCTAGCTATACATTAATGCTTATTGTGTAAGAAGAACTTAGACAACAGCGAAGTCAAGCTTGATGGTCAAGTTCACGCTCCAAGGTTATTGTAGGTAAGCAGACTTAGAATCACAAAGTTATAAAACAGGTACTATCAGAGCACATTGGACAGTTCAGCTCTCACCAACCTGGTGTTTCTCCTCGGAGTCTTCTAGTTGGATATAAACAACGACCTTATCTTCATCTGCCTAGCCTTTTCCCAATTACGTTGAGGTCGGCTTCCAGTATTATCGGATGCAGCTGAATACCAGTATTTTACATGGAGCGACTGCATATCTGCCCTCGACAACCCAGTTAGTACTGGGTAATACAATACACCTTGGTAAGACTGGTTGTCTGACTTTCGGGCCACCGACTACCTGTAACGACTGTCAAAGATCTACATATGACAGACGGGACTAACGGCTTAACGTGCTTTCCGAAGCACGGAGGAAACTCGGTATGTAATGGGTGGTTACCCATCCACAAACCAACCATTCTCTTAGACACATTGTAATTTATAATACTATGCCTAGACACAAGAAAATAAGAACACTTTCATCTAAAAACAAATGCCGCACGTGTTCCAATTACGACCATACAAAATTTCATGGTCAACCAGTAATGACCCAAATGTTATATCTTAAAATGCACCAAGATACCAACACCGATTCGAAAGTGTACAACTCGATTAGAATTTGTAATCGATTCGGTCGCTATCGATATTAGTATTCGATATGTGTTGTGATCGACACACATTGGGTCCTGATCAGATTTGACGATCCTTCCGGCTTTTTAAACGTGTTAGTATGTTGTGTTTTTAGAAGTGAGGAGACGAGGACGTGACGATTGATGAACGATGTTCGAAGACAAGATTTTCGTTGGTCCCGGCTGTCATTTGTAGATATTTGACAGTTGTTACAGGTAGTCAGTGGCCCAAACAATCTGACAACCAGTCTTACCAAGGGGTATAGTATTACCCAGTACTAACTGGGTTATGGAGGTCAGATAGGCAGTCGCTGTAAGTAAAATACTGGTATTCAGCTGCATCCGGTTAGACTGGAAGCCGACCCCAACTTAGTTGGGAGAAGGCTAGTTAGATGATGATGAGTTTCCGGCAAAACAAAAAAAAACTTCCCCAGATGATGGCAATTTGTTCTTCTTTATCGTGTGGTTAGTGCCTAACCTGGTGTCAGAGTTTTTAGAAAATGTTTGTTGTTTTAATAATGGCAATGATTTAAATCGCCAGATGAGTCGGAAATGTCGCGCGAAAAAGTGGCCTAGCACTGAGAATAGTGAGCTTGCAATCCCGCATGGAGCAATAGATACACTTTTTAGTATGAGTGAGCGAGACAATGCTATTCAAATGTCAACGAAACAACTGAAGCGTATTTTTTTTGACGCTATAGCGGTTTTTTTTTTTTTTTTTTTAGTTAGCCTGTGTTGTCCCACTCCTGAGCAAAGGCCTCCCCCCATTCCTTCCACTTCTCACGATGGTGTGCCTCTTCTCGCCAACTCGCGAGGAAGCCATCCAAGACGTCCCGCCATCTTCTCTTCGGTCTACCGCGACCCCGTCTAGCTGTTTCAGGGCTCCAGTCTTGCGATATTCGGGCCCACAGCTGTGCCGGCATCCGGCAGACATGGCCTGCCCAGTCCCACTTTAGCCTGGCAGCTTTATAAGCTACGTCAGCAATTTGCGTTCTGGAGCGCAGTGTGGTGTTTCTTATCCGGTCAGTTATTTTTACATTGAGTATGCTGCGCTCCATCGCTCGTTGGCAAACCTTGAGTTTGGACTTCAGGACGTTAGTCAAAGACCAAGTCTGCGCACCATATGTCAGGATGGGGAGAATACACATGTCCATTAGCTTGCGTTTTAAGGGGATAGGTAAATTGCCCTTGAATAGCTCTTTCATGGACCAGTAGCTCTTCCAGGCGTTTTCCGTGCGTCTTGCCACTTCTTTATCTTGTCTCGCCTGGAAGGAGACTACTTGGCCCAGGTAGATGTATTCTTGGACATAGTGTATTTTCTCCCCGTTTAAGTGCACGTTGATAGGTGAACTGTTGGTCATGACCTTAGTCTTTGACATGTTCATCTTCAGTCCAACCTCAAGGCTTGCTTTGCTGAGTTCTTGAAGCATATTTTCCAGTTCCGCAGCTGATGAAGAGAAAAGTACAATGTCATCAGCGAAGCGTAGATTTGCGGTTATCTATAGCGGTTATCTAAGTATTATTTTTTTTTGGGAAAAGGTAGGAGTATTTTCTAGTAATTAGCTTGTAGGTACAGTACAGTACGGTACGGTACTGATGTGCGAAGTAAGAGTGGACACACTTGAGCTACGAAAACCACCGACTGAACGTTAAATTGTTAGCATTTACAATTGGACATGTGGTAATCTGTACGTGTACAGTCACTAGCACCAATATGTGAACACTTTCCAAAATTTCAAAGTAATTTTCGCGAGAAATAACGATTGTAACTTGGAGATTGGATCTTTTTCATAAAAATTTGAGTTCCAGAATACTATGTTCGTAACAACACGAAATTTAAATCAGAACAGTAGGAGAAAAAAACTTTTAAAAGTTGTTAAGTGTTTACGTATAGTGCTCGTGACTGTACATACTACAGTTACCAAATCGTATGGAAATAGTGGCCGTATTGAATAGAAAACCACGCATGGTAACCTTGAATAACACTCTTTTCTTTAGGTAGTCGTGTAACAATAAACAAAAGGCGTCGTGTGGTATAGTATTGTATAGAGTATAGACTATTGAGGCATTATTGTATTTCGAACTCAATCCCGTCATAGTTAAAATTCTTATTACAAAAAAATATATTATGCATGCATGGTTATAAATCCTCTTAAAAAAGTCGTATCGTAATCGTCTCGTGGGTAGTAAACGGCAATTTTACTAACCATCATTAGCTAGACACCGGGTCACATTCTTGACACTATTCATGTCTTTATTTATATTTTTATAGTTATTAATTTATGTTACTGCTTATAAATAAGACTACCTCTTTGGTCTAGTAGTCGCAAGCAGTGCTGCTGAGCTATCGTCCTGGGTTCCATTCCCTGGTTGGGAAACTGTTATTGGCTTTTTGTAGCCCGGAGAGTGGATCTATACTCGGTTGATGGATATAGGCTTGCTCTCAATTACGTTGGACATAAATATTACTGACGAAATGTGAGTGTATCTATAGGTACTACGCTCGCTCTATCCTTCGTATTTTTTTTTCGTGTGGTTAGTGCCTAACCTGGTGTCAGAGTTTTTACGCCGCCCACAGGCCTCTGTCTTGGCTTTATATGCCGTCGAGAAATATCTGTAAGGCATACTGGTTTGGCTTCACCGAAGCAAGTGATAATACCCTATGGATTATAGCCCATTCCCTCTAATAAAATGGACGCCTGAGTCCCAGCAGTGGCAACATTATAGGCTGATTATGGAGCATTTATATATCGTCTCCTACAGCGTTAAACTTTGTTCTTTTTGCCAATGTGAACTTTGATAACTAATAAATTAATAACTGAAAGATCTTTATCAGTTATCGAAGGATGGGCACCACCACTGGCTCGAATCATCATCATCTGCCTAGCCTTTTCCCGATGTTGGGGTCGGCTTCCAGTCTAGCCGGATGCAGCTGAATGCCAGTATTTTTCATGAAGCGACTGCCTATCTGTCCCCCACAACCCAGTTAGTAATGGGATATACGACAGCCCTTGGTAAGACTGGTTGTCAGACTTTTTGGACAAATGACAGCCGGAACCAACAGCTTTAAGATCTTTCCGAGGCACGGAGGACACTCGGTATGTAATGGGTGGTCACCAATCCACAGATCAAGCAAGCACGACTTAACCTAAAGATCGACCGGAGCGGCTGTTATTATTTAGCCACGAGCTCCTCACTCGATATACCGAAACGATAACGAATAAATTAATTAGTGTAAAATCTAAATTAGTGATCGAAGGATGGGCACCACCACTGGCATGACTCATTTATGTCATAAATAGCTGACATGATTCAGTTCAACATTCTTTAACGAAATAGAAAGTGGTAGTTAAAAGTCTATGAATTATATTAGGCCGGAAGGAGTCGCCATATTTTTTAATTATGCCACAGACTATACCTTGTTGCGTTTGTATTGATGGATTTATAGACGCGGAAAGACATGTTTTACATTGCGTGTAATTTAAATTCCGCGAAAATGGGGAAGACCGTTAAAAGCTAATCTAAAAGTATGTGTTTACATAATTGTAGTCATTAAAATCATCTATAAAAGCCCTTTTTTTTTCCATGGGAGTTATCATCATATGACCCATCCTGCTTTGGGCGGAAGCGGGAGGAGTTGTCAAACTTGTACTGACTAAAACCCATCCATGTTCCTTCTTTGCCCTTTGTGTTCCAGGGCCGCGATATCTCTTTCGAACAGTTCCGCAGCCCATCTATACTACTCGTTTAAGTTCACTTAATCCCATTCTGCAATTTTTCAGTAACACTCAGGTAACTGATAATCCGTGCGCCATTGATGGCAATAGGCTCGGCCCCTATTACATGGTACTTAAACATAACTGGCGAAATGTAGGTGTACTGCCTAACCCTTAGACAAAACAGGCGTGACATTTGTTATTCTAGTCTACTAATAACCAAAACAGTGCCATGTAGAACACTTCGGTATCGTTTACGAATCTCCATTTTATGCAAAATTCTTCAAATGTAGGAGCTTGGTAACGGTCGACCTCTATGGTCCGCGAATTTAGGAAGTTAGGTGCGTTGCACATCACGTTCTGTAGGTGAAAGCGATGAGGAAACTATACTGTAGACTACGAAATGACTACAGACAGTGACATTTTACCAACGATAATAGAAAAGTCAAAAATGTGTGGGAATGACATAAACTACCGAAAAGGTTATGTCAATCATTTTGAAAGTCGTTATAGGTATATGTTACAGTCAAACTACTATTTTAACAATAACTAACATTTACGTAGAAACTTATTAGGTTGTTTTTTTTTGTGTGACCCTTTGCAAAATATTATGTTGTAGTAATTCTAGGACTAGGTAATTACAACGTTCTGAAACAACTTTTTTAAATGGAGAAAAACGCATTTTAACATAATAAGGGTTTTGACTGACACCAGTCAATAGTGTTTTTGACCGATTAACAGTTTTGACTGTAACATATACCAGGTATAAACGGAACCTTCACAAAGTCGGCAACCAAACATTCTGTACATCAAACGTAAGTAACTCTACACAAAAATTATTGCTGGGAAACGACTTTTATTTTTGGCGTGAAAAATCACGGTTTACCGTAGGATTCAATGTAACGCACTCCACACATTGTGCTGATGGATGCATTAAATAATACAGGGGTCATACAGGTATTTAAAGTAAAGTTAGAGCATTAAAAACTTGTGAAAAAGTTGAAACTCCCAGGTTGGTTCCCAGGTATGATCTAGAACAAAAAAATGATCGCAATAACGAAAATAAGTGCCGTTTTTTAAAGATTTTGCGATTCAGACGTACATGTCACAAATCAAATTATTTATTTTGCATAGAATGTAAACCGTATTTAATTGTACCGTAGTTGTTATAAAATATAGTGAGCCGGGTATATTCTGCCTGAGTTTTGGCATGCATTTAATAAAACTATGTCAGTATCAATAAGATTACTTATAGGTAAAATTATGGAATAATACAGAAAATGATTTTGTTTTAATTTTTTTTGACTCCCGAAGATGTCCGTCCGTCTGTCCGTCCGTCCGTCTGTATCTAATGATTCGTAATATGTAGATAGTATATCACAGAATGAGTATAAAATTTCTGTTGCCATTATAACAACAAATAATAAAAATAAATTACCCTTCAATTAATTTTTTTATTGAATATCACATGTGTTTTACAAGACCTTAAAATAATAATATATAATGTCCGTCTCACACTCAGCGGTTTTTTTTATTTTTGTTATTAACTTGTTTAGATAATTATGGATACACAGCAAGTCCGTCGAGTCTCGAGACGCTGTACATTACATAGATACTAAAAAAAACCTTCACAGAGTTATTTTATCATCTCTTAGCTGTATCTACGTAACATACTTTACAACTCATTCATTAATACACATACGATAATTTGAACTGCACACGATTGATACACATTTCGACGAATTTTTGTTTAATAAGAACATTTAGGTTAGTAGATCAAAGAAGAATACCGCTAGTGACTATGAAGTAGACAGTTCATGATTATTTTCCTTTTTTTAAATCCCACTGCTGGGCATAGATTACCTTTGTCACCAAGCAGCATTGCTGTATTGATGAGGAAAAGCAAACCTGCACGCGTAGCATGACCACCGTAGAAACGGGTTTCTTTGACGGAAGAATCGACAAAATGACAGATTGTGAAAAGAAATCTGTCATTTTGTCGACACAATCTGTCATTTTGTCGATTCATCCGTCAAAGAAACCCGTTTCTGCGGTGTTCATGCTACGTGTGCAGAGAGCTGGCTTAAAAGAATTACCTCTACAATTCCATAATCCATTTTCACGGCAAATTTCCAGTCTTCTGGGCGCGTTTCCGTATGCTAGCGATGTAAAGATTAACTTCGTCGCTAAGTGTTCTTTTCTTGAAATAGAGCAAAAATCTGCTCAACAGTGAGAAACAAAACAAGAAGTAATAACGTATCCATAAGTACATACTAAACAGTAAGAGAAAGAAAACAAAACAAAAATATTTTTGACCTAAACTTCTACCGAAAAAAAAGGTAAATATAAAACTGATTCACTGGAGCTAAAATTTTAACAAAAAACAACCAGAGTTTAATAAATAAAAACAGTACGAAGAGATGATTCAAAAGCCATTTTAAATCTACAATTTATTTATAATTAATATTTACATTATTTACAAACTACAAATCTATAATAGTAAAAAATATGTACAAGTATCAAAACGGTTACAGTGCGTCAAAAAATTCGTCCACATCGCTGTCAACAGGAAAAGTGTCCAGAAGGCTGACAGCATTGCCACGTTGGATGGCAATGCTGATTCTTTGGCCAAAAAATAGGCCAGCACTCTGGTCACGTGAAGAGTCGACCAACCGCTTGGCGATTTCTTGAAAACCTAGGTGGGCACTCGGACCCCATGGCCCTAGTGTTTCAACCCCAAACGGCTCAAACACATAACTATCAATTAAATTATTTATTTACTAGTGGCCTGTCCCGGCTTCGCACGAGTGGACATTTATTTTCCCCTAATCCACCCCCCTTTTTGTAGTAATAAATATAGCTATGTTACTCTGGGATGTTCTAATAAACTCTTATGATCTAATGGTGAAAGAATGATTGAAATCGGTCCAGTAGTTTTTAAGTTTATTCGTTACAAACATACACACACCCACAAAAATACAAATCTTTCCTCTTTATAATATTAATGTAGATTAGTAAACTCCTTCAGCTCAGTTGAAAGAGCTAACAGGATTATCAGTTAGTACATCAATAGAGGCTGTAATGTTACCAATGTAGTCATAATGTGTTTAGCCTGTTAGTAGATTCAAACCGTTCTCGTTAGCACTTAGTTGATAACGACCTACTGGCTGATCAGTCTAAGGAAAGCTCTTAATTTGTCTTAGTTTGCTTGACCATAGATAGCTCGTGGAGCTCGTGGCTAAATAATAACAGCCGCTCGGGTCGATCTTTAGGTAAAGCCCTGCTTGCCTAGGTTGGTCTGTGGATGGGTCACCCCATTACTTACCGTGTTTCCTCCGTGCCTCGGAAAGCACGTTAAGCCGTTGGTCCCGGGTGTCATTTGTAGATCTTTGACAGTCGTTACAGCCTTGCCTTTTCCCAACTATATTGGGGTCGGCTTCCAGTCTAACCGGATGCAGCTGAATACCAGTATTTAACATGGAGCGACTGCCTATCTGACCTCCACAAACCAGTTAGTACTGGGTAATACGATACCCCTTGGTAACACTGGTTGTCAGACTTTTTGGGCCACTGACTACCTAACGACTGTCAAAGATCTACAAATGACACCCGGGACCAACGGCTTAACGTGCTTTCCGAGGCACGGAGGAAACTCGGTCTGTAATGGCTGGTCACCCATCCACAGACCAACCTAGGCAAGTGCGGCTTAACCTAAAGATCGACCCGAGCGGCTGTTATTATTAAGCCACGAGCTCCTCTCCTCCTTCTTGGCCACAGACCAACTAAATTAAATTAGAAACATACAAACCGTGATTCTCGCAAGTCATGTAAGAGCAATCGATTTGGCTCTCGCTGGAGAAACTGTAAGAAAGTGTCACACACACGCCTAAGCTACAATTTACTTAGGATGGAGAAAACTAGGCAGACTCTCGCGTGCCTAGATTTAAACACTGTCTTGCAGCTTTATGCTGACAAACTACACAAGATGTATTGAGCTTTTTAATGATGATTTACTTTGTGGATTCATCATTTTGGTATAACGTTTTTACTTGGCATAAAAAAACTAAATGTCATACATTTCAAAAAACGAATGAAATCATTTCTAATCGATAAATGTTATTACACTATTGACGAATATTTAAATGACGAATTAATTTAGAACGCCTCTTGGCATGACATAGCGCCCTGTTTAACTAACCTAAGATCTGTATTTATTGTGTACCTATTATAACAAATAAATAAATGATTGATTGATTGATTGGTCATGAATCATGATTGTTGCTTATTAAAGGTAAAAGAAAATTTTGAAGACTTTTTAATGGAAAATCGAAGTTTTAAAATCTACTTTTTTATTTTCCGTGTTGATTTTTCTGTTTGTAAGTGACACAAAACCATTATAATTATAGTACCCTCTTTGACTTGTAGCTCAAATCCAGATGTACTATCGACTGACCATCGTTGGTAATTAAACCAATATTAGCTGGCATCGCGGTTTTCTACTTTAACTCTGGACTACGCTAAACCAGCTCAAGGGCAAAGTGATACTCGTGGTTGACTGTACGTAATCCGAGTAAAAATAAAATTGTATTTTTTTTAAATATTATAATGACACAATGCAGCTTTGGTAGTCTAAACCATACCTATTTAAAACTAATGATGCCAATAACTTTACGGTCTTACTTTTAATTTAATAAATATAAAGGGTGTAAGCCGAAAAGCGCTTGTTCTCCTCGTCATTGCGATAATTGTTTTGTTCTGCACTATACCTGGGAACCTTCTAGTTACGGAGATATTGTGGATCAAAGTTTCAACTTTTTGACAAGTTTTTTTTAAATACAAGATTTTGATGTTGTAACTTTACTTTAAATACCTCCACGACCCCCGTACTATTCAACGCATCCACTAGCACAATGTTTTGAATGCGTTACATTGAGTCCTACCGTAAAACGTGATTTTTCACCCCAAAAAAAAAATGTTTCTCAGCAATCATTTTTGCGTAGAGTTACTTAGTTTGATGTACAGAATGCTTGGTTGACGGCTTCGTGAAGGGTCTGTTTACACCCTGTATTGTTATAGACAAAATCAAAAATCAAAATTAATCAACAATCCTATCCCTCTTCCACAGAATCAAGAAAACTCTTCGGAGGGTACCGGATAACCCCCACCTACTGCAAAGCATCGCGCGCAGCAAAATACAACCGAGGAAACACAATATGCATGTTCAACCACGAATGCTACCAACGTGGGGGCGAAGTAGTTGGAGCCTGCATGGACGGCTTCCTCTTTGGAGCCTGCTGCCAGCTCAAATCTGACAGCCAATCCCACATCCCGAAGGGCCCAGGAATCGTCATGACCAGTTACCTTGACTACCCAGAAGCAACTGAAGGAGACGATTATGATGCTGATGAATTAAGCGCATGGCATAACAGTTATAAACCTGTAGTTACCCCTGGGTACAAACCTGCTGATAAAACTTCAGCAACGACGTTCAAACCAGAAGATTTGAGTACCGAAGGTGAACATGCTGAGATGATTTCTGAAGGATTGACGCAGATCACGAATACTTTGCTCAGTTCTCCTCCTAAGGACAGTAATGGTGTTATCTACATGAAACCGAAACCTGATTACTATACGCACAGCAGTATCGACCATGGTGGTCCTGAGACTATACTAGTACACACTAATGGTTCTGTAGTTGATACGGTGGTTAGACCTTCGGACTTCAATATACAACTGTCTTCGATGCAGACGAAGCCGACGGTTACTCCAAGTTCATCAACCACAGAGCCCCAAAAGACGGTGTCAACACATCGTCCGATCAAGCCAATCTTCAGACCAAAACCTGTGACGTCAACTGAGAATTACGTCGTAATTTCTTCAGCAACAAAACATACGCAGAAAACTCCAGAATTGTCGTCAATTAATAGTATAATTCAAATGCTTAATGATAGTACTCCAAGTATGAATGAAGATGTGACCCCATCTATTGATGTTATTGAGACGAAATCATCACCAGCTCCTTCCTACTCCTACACTTATCCAAGTTTCTCATCCACTGGCCACTATGTCACTCTCAAACCTACATCGTTATCAACATACTTGACGAGGAAACCAGTACCGAGCAAAAAGCCGTCGTACGACTACATACATACGACTCCAAACAGCTTGCCACAGGATGATAAACCATCGTCATACTTCTCTTCGCCGAGCCCTAGTCAGTCAACTAGTCAAGCCATTGATACCTTCAATAGATACCCTACTGATCCCACTGATTTTGGTGATTTATCTACCTTCAGTTATGTTAGTTCTACGACCACACCGAGACCTACGGTTCCTAAGAAGCCTCCATCCACCAGCTATGTGACTGGAGCTAGTCCTATTAGGAGACCAGCAGTTCCATCGAACGTGGTGACTTACGATGCTGTTGAAACTGTAGACACCTTCTCAAGTGTCACACCAACTGTCATAGTACTAAATGATATACATACAACGAAAACTCCTCTAGACGCCGACGAACTTCAGTTTGTCGAAATATCTCAAGAACCTTTCAAGAAACCAGTCAGCCAGATTACTGTAAACAACCATATTGCTGCTACTAACAACATTTATATGGGAAAACCTACATACCCATCTACTTCTTCACCTACAGTAGTTATTACTCCCAAACCAGGAATAGTAACTACCCCTTACCCAATCAAAGCGTCTATAGGTACAAGACCTGCTCCTATTTTGACCAGTCCTATTATGGAATATACCGAAGCACCAACGACGAATAAACCAGAAATGCAGACATCGCCTGATGATTCAATAAACTTCCCACCTGTAAGGAACCCAATGCTGAATGCTTCAGGTTCAAACCCATCTTTATACAACACTAGCATTTCAATGTCTGACAACGAACTAGATATTCTACACGACGTAGAATTCACAACACCAAGTTGGGAGATGGATGACAAACTAAACGAAAAGATGAATGTTTTCGTCAACAAAATCGTTGGAAATCTCCAAGGTACATTCCAAGAGTTACATGATATAGTAATATTAGGTAAAAAACCAAACGAGACAGTAATAAAAACGACCACGACAAAGCCGAAAAGGACTACGCCGACCACGAAAAGGCCGTTTCTGACGACCACGAAGAAGCCAGCGAGGATTACCACGGCAAGGCCGACCACGCGAAGGCCTACGGTGAAGACGACTAAGAAGCCTGTGCGGCTGACGACGCAGTATCGACGGCCAACCACAACCCAACCGCCGACGACCACAACCGCTCCCCCTACGAAAAAGCCGGTAAGAATAATTATTGTATCAAAATAATAAAGCAATCTTCGCCTTGAATTGTATTAAATTAAACGAAAATAAACGCGTTGAAGTCTTTTATAGCACCGCGTAGCCAGGCTTATATTTTGATCATTAAAATTATCATTTTTGTATAAGTCAGAGAAATTACATTACGTATCGATGTATCCGAACAAGTAGTTACTTAGCAGAGTATTCTGCGAACTACATTCGTATTTTTAGCAAAAATGACCAGGCCCTGCAGTCTCGACATTAGATAGCGACAAAAATCGGTCGCTAAGTCGTATCGTTGTCAAATTCCTTTAATAGATTTTCTACTTTATCTCGAAAGCATGAGGTTGAAAATCGATTAAAGAAATTTGACATCGATTACACTTAACGACCGAGTTTTGTCGTTATATTTGTCGAGACTGCAGGGCCAGGATTTAAATGAGGCACACGATAGAGCTGTTCAGGACGCTAAGTACTGGTCGGAAAAAATCTAAGTCATTCAATTCGAAAAGAAGAATAATTGAAATAATAAAAAAGAAAATACTAACCGACTGCCTCGTTGGCCTAGTGGTCGCAAGCGCGACTGCTGAGCATGAGGTCCTGGGTTCGATTCCGAGGTCAGGCAAAGTGTTATTGGGTTTTTCCAGCAGGAATTCCTCAGTAGCAGCCACGGAGTCTGGATTTTTGGCTGGTTGATGGCAATAGGCTCGTCACCTAATTACATGGGACTTAAACATACCTGGCGCAATGTGGGTGTTATTAGGTACAATTCTGCTCAACCCTTCAAATCCCAGAAGGGTTTAGCAGACGTGATGTTATGCAAAATGAAAAAACATTGAAAACCTCACCCTGTTATGATGTCAGTAATAATTTAGAAGATACATATTCCATATTCGTTCAAACAGGTGCGTCGTCTTTTATTCCCGATACTTTCAGGTGACGACCACGAAAAAGCCGAAGCCGATCAAGAAAGTGACCACGACCACGCAAGCAGCTACCACGACCACTGAGCTAGCAGATGAGCTGACCACAGAGAACTATGTGGAACAGCCTGTTGATTATAATAATAAGAATTGTGAGTATAATACCATTAATTATACAAATAGTGGAGGCTAAGAAGTACAATAATCCTTGCAGTAGTATTTTTATCCCAATCACTAACCAATGACCAGTGGCCCACATTAGTCCTGGATCGAAGCAACTGGAAGTCATGGTGAGAGGCCTTTGCCCAGCAGTGGGATGACGCAGGCTAACAGTGTCAGAATCAGTATCAGTATCACTAAAGGTAGTTCAAGTCTTGAGTAAACAGATTGGCATCGTTGATCGCATCGTAGCATAATTACCATCAAGTGGAAATGTGTTCCAATTGGACTCAAAAGAGACTAGGTCTATAAGCAAAAACATTGAAATATTTACGAGCGACAAGACGAAGAAAATCCTAATCCAATACTTGTTGTAAACCCGCTTGTCAAGTAGCATTCGTGTGCCAAAATCAAAAATGTTCGGGATCAAAATTTTTTAATGAAAATATTCTGAATGCCCGCTCTTTAAGTGTTTTAAATCTCTTTGTCTACAAGCTTTTAAGATTAGCTAGTATGAAAAGACTGACCGACACAGGTAACAGCATATGCGTCGTTTCGGCTCTTATATGCACCCCAAACACTGCAATGAACGGTTATCAAGAAGCACCGCATGATGGTTGTAGTAACCACCAAAAACTCTGCAGCTCCAGCAGTTGACATTAGTCCTGAATCAAAAGAACTGGAAGTCGTGAAGAGCAGTATCAGATTCCCAGCAGTGAGATGATATATGCACAGTAATGCAGCTTAAAATTTTTGTCAATCTTTGTCAGTCTTCCGTTTTATATTTCCAGTGTGTGGTGTCCGCCCCCTCTCAAAGACGGGCCGTATCGTCGGCGGCAAGAGCGCTGCCTTCGGCGAGTGGCCCTGGCAGGTGCTGGTCAGGGAGTCCACCTGGCTCGGTCTCTTCACCAAGAACAAGTGTGGTGGTGTCCTCATCACTAACAAGTTTGTTACCACCGCCGCTCATTGTCAACCTGGGTGAGTAACTAGGTAATGTGATACCTCTTAGTAAGACTGGATGTCAGACTTTTGGCTTCTGACTCGTAACGACTGTCAAAGACCTACAAATGACAGCCGGGACAACATGCTTTCCGAGGCACGGGGGAAACTCGGTATGTAATGGCGGTCACCCATCCACGAAGCAACCTCGGCAAGCACAGCTTAACCTTGAAGATTGACCCATGCGGCTGTTATTATTTAATTCAAGACGTTAATATTTAAAACTAAGACTTTCTCTACCTCTTCCAGCTTCTTAGCATCTCTAGTAGCCGTATTCGGCGAGAACGACATCTCCGGAGACTTCGAACCGAAGAAGCCGGTGTCAAGGAACGTGAAGAAAGTCATCGTGCACCGATCTTATGATGCAGCTACCTTCGAGAACGACCTCGCGCTGTTGGAGTTAGAAGCGCCGATCAAGTTTGATGCTCATATTGGTAAGTTAGAGAGGTTCCGAACTCTTCGCCAAATTCTGGGTCGATTGAATTCTCTGACGACGGAAATTGATTTGATTTGGAAGAATTTAACAAACTGTTTGATAATTTTTTTGTGAGAACCTCATTGCAGGTCGTCTAGTGCTTAGAACTGCCTAGTCAAGCAGTCATTAAGTCTAATAATTAAAATTAAATTGAAAATTTAAAAAAACCCCAACGTTAAATAAAAGATGAAAGATAAATACCCACTTTCATCCCCCATATTATCTAGTAAATGGCTCCACCGATTTTAATATAACATGTCTACTTTTAATATACACATCATGCGCTTTCATTTGATACCCGACTTGGGTATATTTGAATTTGGGTTTATTTCATCCGGGTCCATATTGGTTCACCTAAAGTTCTTTACCCGAAATTGTTCTTCCTAACGATTTGTAATCCGAATGATCACTCTTCCTAAAATTTTTCATCCTAAAGTTTTCATTCATACTATTTGTAGTGCTACCGGCGATGTTCATAACACTTATGTTTCCGAAAATTGTTATCAATAATATCATTAATGTAAATATATTTAAACTCCTACTGTTTTTTATCGTAACGCTTTTATCCCTAAACATAATTACAGGTCAGAGTGTCGACTTGGGGGCACTATGAAAAAAATACTTAGGAAAATTTCGCGACCAATTTCGAAGTAGCGCTCGCTGGCCGCTGCTGCGGCACCGCTCGCTCCGCTCGCTCGGCTCGCGCGTATTTGGTCACAGTTCTAACCTAACCTAACCTATGGATCCCTTCCACATCGTTTTTACGACAAACAGTTAGTCAGAGACAGAAAACACCAAGATACTTTTAGCCTTACATTTAGGTGTTTTATACGATAGAATCTAGAAAATAAACGTTTTGCAAAAATAACACTTTTTTGGCTAAATTTTTCTAAGTCTAAACAAAGAAATCTAAACAAAAAAGATATGACTTTGAATAATAGTGTAAAAGATGGTTAGTTGAGAAAATATAGGAAAACAAATAAAAGTATAATAGATGTTTATTGCTACTGACATTATGAAGTTGAATGCTTCGGAATTATGAACATTAGAGACAGAGTAGTAAGGAATTGTGATTGTTAGGATGAAAAAAGTTAGGAAGAACATTTTCGGATTTCCAATTATCGGAGTTGAAAATTTAGGTGAACTTTGGCGCACCCATTTCATCCCCCATATCTAGTAAATGGCTGCACCGATTTTAATAAAACTAGCTTTCAAATAAAAAAAAAATCATCCAAATCGGTTTACTCGTTTAAGAGCTACGGTGCCAGAGACAGACACACACACATTGCGGTCAATCTTATAACACCCCTCTTTTTGCGTCGGGGGTTAAAAAGGTAGACAGAGCGTATTAGCTTTTCACTGAACAAAATAGTTATGATTGATCAACAGTTAACACAGTTTAGTTAATGCTCATGTGCCTTTCAACACCCTTTTTACTGGCATAGTGCTTTGAATGCTTCAATATTGTGACGAAAATGTTGCTGGAAAAAGTTAAATCCTCCATTTTAGTGAGATACACCAGTGCTAACACATCTGGTTGAAAACCGTCATCTCTCGCGACGCCCAGCGTCACGTCCGTGCCTCATCTTTTCTATATGTTTTAAAAAGTCGGTAGGGCGCGCGGCTCCCCGTCTGCGCCCTGTCCGCGCCCCGTCCTCGTCTTACGTCTTTTCTGTGTGTCCAGCGCTTTAGATTCGAAGGCAGAACAAATTCCGCGCTCTGTCGCGTACCGCAGAGCCGCAGATTTTAACACTGTACGCCGACGCTTTGTTAGTGTGTTGTCCTAGGCGTTTTTTTTATACAAATTCAGATACTCTCTTAAAATGTTAAAATCTGCGTCCTAATAATGTTATCGAAGTTCAGATTTTCAGTATACATCCTTATTTAGTCGATGACGTCATGATGTTTTTTTTTCTATATGCGACCCACCGCGCTAAAACCGAATGTAGGACCAAAGTGAAGAGTAAAGGATGGTGTCTTACAATTCTTTTCATTTGCTTTCCAGTGCCAATCTGCATGCCACCTGATGAGGCCGACTTCACGGGCCGTGTGGCGACCGTCACGGGCTGGGGACGGCTCAAGTACGGCGGCTCTGTACCGGCTATATTACAAGAAGTACAGGTAATAACATGTTGGATTACTTTGGAATTACATATCCGTCTCTTAAGATTCAGCAAGCGTATGAATGAAAATGATGAAGAGATGCGATGAACAGTCATTGACCTTACCTTACGTTCTCTTATGTTGTTATATTAGTCTTTTGATCTAATAAGGATTAAACGGAGAGGCTGACGTGTTCCTCTTTCGTCGCACATCTTCGCACCTGTGCGGTTGATGATAGTTAGGAGAGGTCACATAGCTGAATTTTAAGTAAAACTTCTTCTTCTTCTTAGTGTGTCGATGGCAATCTAAATTGTGTCTACCCAGAACTGAGCTACTAGTTTGGCGCTTTCGGTAACGTCCATCAGTTCCTGTAGTGAAAAAACAACAGGGCACGCAGGACACGATATTAAGTGCCCCATTGTTTATGGAACAGCACCACATTTACACTCCAGGGCAGAGTCATTAATTTGCGCTTTGGAATGGGCAACTACAGTACTTTCACAAGTTATTATGACTTGTGTCTGGGACTTTAGCTTCGCCTTCTTTGTTTTTCTGACATTCAAAAGTGCCTGTAATGGTCTAATTGAAATAAATGCTTTGAGTTTGAGTTTGAGTTAGAACGAATCCTGACCTGAGCAGGTTTTCCTTGCTGCGGCCAACCTGGGTCCGGAGTCTATTTAAAGGCTTCCAGGTCAGCCATGGCAAAAAAAACATGAAACTTATTTGAATGTTATGCCATCTGTTCGCTAAGATGAAGATTGCTCTGATTAATCTTTTTCTATTCTACTAAAATTATGTTACCTGGCCAAGCATGCAGAATCCTCAATATTAGATTTATAAGTAGTTTAAATTGAATGGTTCTAATGCCACTAATATGGTTTCCAGGTCCCTGTAATAGAGAACAGTGCTTGCCAAGACATGTTCCAGACCGCTGGGCACTCCAAGAAGATCCTCAACTCTTTCATCTGCGCAGGATACGCTAACGGACAGAAGGATTCTTGTGAGGTAAGTATCGGAAGGAATCGTTGTTGTAATATGGCTACCATGGTCATTTAATGGATGTGACACCGTTTTGAGCACACCAAAACTTTTTCTGGTATAGCAAGTTAAGCTTTTGGTAATTCCCCCAAAAGTAAAGTTCCTGTACAAGCACCAGTACCCTTCAAACAGGAACATAGCAATGCTATCAAGTTAGGTATACTTCAGTGACTGTGCCCAAGAGCTCCACGAGCTCATTCCACCATCTCCCTTCTTCTATCAGGAGTTCAGACGCATCCATCATCAGCCTAGCCTATTCCCAACTTATGTTGGGGTTGGCGTCCAGTCATACCGGATGCAGCTGAATACCAGTATTTTACATGGAGCGAGTGCCTATCTGATTTAGTTAGTACTGGGTAATATGATACCCCTTGGTAAGACTTTTGGGCCAATGACTACTCAACGACTGTCAAAAGATCTACAAATGACAGTCGGGACCAACGGCTTAGCGCGCTTTTCGAGTAATGGGGTGTTACCCATCCACGGGCCAACCTATGCAAGTGCGGCTTAACCCGAAGCTCGACCCGAGCGGTTGTTATTATTTAGCCACTTATGTAAGCTTTCATATTTCCAGGGTGACAGTGGAGGCCCCCTAGTCCTCCAACGCGACGATGGCAAATGGCAGCTGGTTGGCACAGTTTCCCACGGCATCAAGTGTGCAGCTCCCTTCCTTCCAGGAGTTTACATGAGGACCACCTTCTATAAGCCATGGCTAAAAAGTATTACTGGTGTTCATTAAATCATCAGCATCATCATCTATGTAGGGTTCGGCTTCCAGTCTTACCGGATGCAGCTGAATACCAGAATTTAAAATGGAGTGACTGCTTGTCTGACCTCGTCAACCTGAATTTTGAAGGATCAATTGGATTTTGAATTTGTGTGTGTCTGTGTGCGACTTTGTGTGTGTGTGTGAGTGTTAGTTGTTGTATCGGTATACGAAATAAATCAATTTTGAGTGTTTGTTGAAGAATGTTTACTTTGTTAGGTATTCTATTCACAATGAAAAAATATTACAATTCTTCTATGAAATAGCTGATCAATTTTTCATGTTTGTTTTATTGTTTAATATAATTTATTTGTGTTTCTGTGAAATGTAAAAAAAATATCATTTTTTTTGTAATCTGTCGTTTGAGATTTATATGATTCAAAACTCTTTTAAAAATTATGATTCTAAAATAAAATAAATAATAAACAAAACAAAATTCATCTATTTCAGGCAAGGTGCGAAAGCAAATTTAAAAAAATTACATAATTGTCTTTTTATGTTAATTATCAAGTGTATTTACAATTTTTTTTCCTAAATTAGAAATATACATTTTTGGCTTCCAATATTATTATTTTTGTCTACTACAGATATTAATTACGTATTTCATCCTACTATGCAGTGTAATTTGAACTTAAAAATGTTTTAATTGATTATAATAAATTGGAATTTGTATAAATGTTGCTGCTCTCTATTGAAAAAATGTATATTATTTGTAATTCTGATATAATTAAATAATTTTAATATTGTTTTAGTTTACAGTCACGCCCTGTTTTATTATAAAAAATAAGTAAAATGTATATTTTTCAATACCGGGGTATTGTCGATATAATATTATCTTAAAAAATAAACATTTGATGTGACTTACGCCATTTTCAGTTTGGCGCCAAAAATCCACAAATGGTGTTAAAAAATTAAATAAATTTTGTATATTGTCCTAGTATAATAATGATGTAAATTATTAAAGAAAATGCATTTATTTATTGTTATTAAATATAGATTTAAAGTTAGCGTTTAAGACTGAACTGTAGAAATTATAAATCATTTGTTATGATTAATTTATATTAATAATTTTAATGAGCTTTTTCGTATATTTTGCTCAATGAGCTTAGTTCTGCTAAAATGTACCAAGACACTTAAAAATATCTTCCTTTTTCCGAAGTACTTTTAAAAAATACGGCTTGGAGAGACATAGGACTGATTTTACTGTATTGTAAAATTCCATATGTAGAATGTTCTAATAATTTTCCATATTTATCTAAATTAATAAGATATTGTGGGTTGAATCCTTTTAGCAGAACTAACTCCGCAAAGTACTGTTATTGATTACCATGATACGGGCAAGTTACGCTAAAATATTTCAAGCAAAAGTAAAGTATTTCTTGATCTTAAAATAATTTAGGCTTAAGTAGTGAAATTATTGCATATTATGAACTTATTTTAATGGCATTATATAAATTCTATATTGTATTATTAAGTATAGCATATGTAATATTTATTTATTTAATAACTTACCTGTTGTGGAATATGAGTTACCTATGTTTTTGAAAATTAGATGATTCTCATCACTTTGAAGTTTTGCTATTCTTTCACATTTTTGCTTGATTTCTATTTATTTACAGCTTTCCACTTCAGAATGCGTATGCTAGGTCAAATTGAATTAGCTAGCGTAACTTGACAGTCGTGATGAATATTTCTATTTAGACAAAAAAAAAATGATTTCATGATGAAGTTTCTTTTGCCTCGTAGGTCTAGTGATTGCTAACCATGAGGTCCTAGGTTCGATTCCCAGATCGGGCAATCTTGTTATTGGATTTTTTCACTAGAAATTTCTCGCACCTTATTACACGGGACTTAACTGGCAACATATATGTGTACTGTCAGTTACCTGCCTAATCCTTTGGGATTTACAGGAGTAACGTTAAGTAACTTAAAGCAACTAAAATTTTTTTATTTTTCATGTTAAGATGTCGATACCTCTCATTACTAAGGAGTTTCGCTATATAATTTAAATTGACCTTGTCAATTCGTACGGACATGATTGCTTTACATTTTAACTATGATTTATGATATTGCTTTCGACTATACACCCAGTCACTATTCACATTTCTAGCGAACTCTGCCCGTAACAACCACGAAATGTAGTAAAAATATAAAATAAAAATGCTCAAATAAAATAAGTAAAATGTTAATACGGACGGTTATGTATTTATTAAACATTTTAAAGTATTATTGTGAAGTTTTATTTTACCTTATTCCTAAATATAAAGGGTGTAAAAAGAGCCTTAACGAAGCTGAAAGGCACTTGTTCTCCCCGTCATTCCGTCATTGCGATCATTTTTTTGTTCTAGTCTAGACCATACCTGGGAACCTTCTACTAACGGATTGGCTGTCAAAGTTCCAGTTTTTTCACAAGTTTTTTTTAAATACTACTTTTTAAGATTTTAACTTTACTTTAATTACCTCCATGACCCGTTTACTATTCAAAGCATCCATCATTACCAAGTTTTGAGTGCGTTACATTGAATTTTACCGTAAAACGTGATTTTTCACCCCAAAAAAAAGTCGTTTCCCAGCAATAATTTTTGCGTAGGGAGACTTAGTTTGATGCTTGCTTGACGGTTTCTTGAAGGGTCCGTTTACACCCTGTATTTGACCTCAAAACGGTGAAATAAAATATCGTGAGGTTCCAGGAATATTCCAAAATCCAAAAAATACCGGGCCCATACGGAGAGGAAGCATGGGTCCCAGAAGTGGAAACATTATAGGCTGATTAGGCATATTATATTCAATAAAACCACATAAGTCAATGCCTCATAACATATTTATTGCACATAAAAATTACAGCTAAAATACATTATTTTTCATACATTTTGTGTCTACTTGCCTACAGCCTAAGAGTACGTATATTACAGTAGGTATGAATTTAATATAAAGTTAAGCGAACAATAATTAAATAGAATATCAACATAATTTTAACTCCTAAAATCACTGGGAGAACCTAATTTTCATTACAATTTTTGAATTTTCCAAGAATATTTTTAAAAGGAGGCCTTTGCCCAGCAGTGGGACAGTACAGGCAAATAAAAAAATATTTTAAAAGAGATCTTTTTATGGTTCCGTAGCCAAATGCGGAATACGAAATCCTTGTATTATACTTTTATATTAACATTTTACAATTCAAAATAATAACAATTACTTCGGACAATGGGAGATAATTATTTTGTTGTGGGTTGGTACATTTTCGCAGAACTAAACTATATTATTATGAAGTCAATGATACAAAAATTAAAAAACACAATACGATCAGAACAGTACATTTTGATATAAGTGGGGAAACTTTGTTATTCCATTCGAGGCGCAATTAACACCCGAGCTGGAGGCGAGGGTGTTATGGAGCCGATAACTGCAGTAACAAAATTTCCCCCACGCGTATCAAACGACGTTTTTCAATACACTTTCGAAGAAATAAAATATTAGAACGGAAAGTATTTTTGTCAGGAATTATTAGGAAACTATGATTTAATTTGCTTTTCTCCGCGTTTTACTTTTGCCAGGTTGATGAAGAAGCAAAGGTATGATGCCGCTAAACAGCCTAATATGAAAAATAGAAAATTCAAATAATTTTGAATTTAGAACACAAATAAATGTTAATTTATTCATAAAAGTAAATATTTGTTTTAAATGACCGTGTTTATTTATGATATTCTATTTATAAACACAATTTAAATACTCAAAAAATAGTTACGCCATAAAGACGCATTCTCTTTGCCGAGATTAAAAAAAAACAAACACCGCCGACTATAGTCATTGAACCCATTTGAACTTAGTAAAAGTATAGTTATCTGTGGAAACTTTTATTTCCACACGTGTGCGGAAAAATATTAAAAATTCACGCGTGTGAAATACGTTGCATGTTGAACCTAATCTTAGTGCGATAAGAACAATTTTGGAGAAAGTGTATTGAAAAAAAATATAAAGATAAAAATATTTATATATTGCGATATCAGATCCTAACTACATATTACGGCTACTAACTAATGAAGAACATTCTTTTATATCTTTATATAACTTTAAATATATTTATTATATTGATTGTAACATGAATATAACATTTTCTACTGCATTTTTTAAAGCGAGTCTCTTTACATTTTTATTGATAGTGCACAGCAGTTTCTTTTTGATTATTTATAATAATATACTATACTTTCAGATACATTATATAGTTTGATTTGACATAAAAACTAAGATTTATTTCACCATTTTTTTATTTTTGATTTATTTATTTTAATTTAGTACGGAATTTCGTAGATATATGATTGTATACAATATCTTTTCAATTGTTTATATAATAGCAAGTTTTTAGATGACTAAAAATTTTTTTCAATTAAAATGAGTCACTATTAATAAGTACCTACATAATAATTTCAATTGTAGTTTTGTTAACGAACTTATTTATATAATTTATATTAATTTATAATACCTACAAGCTGAAGTCAAGATGGTTTATATATTAGTTACATTTTTTTACGTTTTTCAGTTGATATATTACCTATACTAAACACCTAACCTCGATATATTTTTTGTTGATTTTTTTTCTTAAATAAACTTAAAATAACTAGTAACGGTGTAATAATATTTTACAAAACATTTATTTTAGTATATAATAAGCAAAGAATTGTGCAGTAACTTAAAATACACTTAACCAACACCGTTTCTTTAGAAAATAAGATGTTTGACAGTTATGATAAACTAAAAATTAAATAGTTTGACAATAATCTAAACTGCCCAAAGCGTTTTATCAGTTTTAGGTCAAGCATATGGGATAATATCAGTTTTCTTAAAGGATGTAAAAAGACCATTAATGAAGCCGAAAAGGACTTGTTCTGCCCGTCATTGCGACCATTTTTTTGCTCTGGACTATGCCTGGGATCCTTATAGTTACGGAGATATTGAAGGTCAAAGTTTCCACCTTTTCGCATGTTTAATAAAAACAAGTTATAACTTTACTTTAAATACCTCCCTGTACTATTCAATGCATTTATTAGACAATATTTTGAGTGCGTTACATTGAGCGCTACGTAAACCATGATGGTTTAGACCAAGAAAATCGGTAGTAACTGAATGCTTGGTTGACGGCTTCGTGAAGGGTCTGTTTACACCTTGTGTGTATAAACTATACCAAGTATGAGTACTCATATAATCGTAGTGCCTGAAGTTTTCAATTTAACACACATTTTTTCATACTTTACACAGTACAGCACAGTATTTTTTTCAGATATTATTCATAGAAATTACAATTTAAGAAACATCAATGCAGTAAGTTCCTACGCAATATAACTACTTAAGTACATTCCATCTTGAAGAGTTGTCTTACTTAGAAATCTTCCCCTTATAATGCAGACATTTTTTACAAATAGCATCAGCTCTATCCTTAATCGTTTGCGCAGGAGTTGCCATAGCCCTATCAGCTTCAGGCTTAGGATCCTCTGCCTCGAAGGGACCCTCACTGAACTGCTGAATCAGCTTCTTAATATAACTCCCAGGACCCCGAATCGTCAATTTAGTATTACAATCATCATTTTTCTCAACATTATTCTTATATTCACTCAACATTTGCAAGCCATCTTGGAAATTTTCGAAAGCTTGAGTTATTTTATCGCCAATATTTAATTTCTCTTCAATCTCACTAAAATTCGATTTAGAAGAAGACATTTCTGCTGCTACATCTTTAGAACTAGTAGGTGTGATGATAATTTCATTGTTTTTGACATCGATAGTGATTTTAGCGTCATCTAGTGAGAGCCCGGAGAGTGAAACGTCGACGGACTTCGACCTGTATTGCCTAGATGGCGCTAGTGGGACTTGGAGTTGGTTTGAGTCTGTGTTTTCTTGCTTGATGGTGCCGATAGATGTCACTGGTGACGATGAGAGTGATGACTTCTCTCCTGGGCTGGATCCTGGAGTTTAATGAACTTTGTAAAGGAAAGAGAATTGTCTTTTTAATTATTTATGGTTAGTATAGTAAAATATTTACAATGTTATGAAATTGGGTTTTTTTTTTGGGTTAATGTCTAATAACAATTGGTTTTTACCGCCACCTAAATATTTTGGTTGAATTACCTCTTATTTATAGCATTGGTGTTTCAGTTGCTCCTAAAAACAGATTTATTCAAATTATTATTTGGTGTTCATATTTTGTTTACCTATATCAACTTTCTACTTTGTTTTGTGGCAAAGTAGATTGACAAATGAGTTTTTACACAAATAAGAGTAAAAATACACAATCATGACAAATAATGAGGCACTTGTAACACGACAAAATAGGTATTTCCGTGGCAAATGACAAGTCAGCACCAAATGATGAGAAGAGCTAGACTTGACCCCTACGCCAATAAAAGCAAAACCTAGTTCTAGAAAGCCAAAAAAGAAGGAAAGAAAGAAAGCATTGTAAAGTTTTTATTTAAGAAAAAGATAGAAAATATGCTGCAGGATTTAAACAGAATTAAGTAAAACAGCAGCTTAAATAGGAGTACCTATTTAGAGACAAGATAAAAAAGGACGAAAGATAAACAACAAACAGACATGGAACTACAAAAAGAACTTAAAAACAAAAGACGTGATCTATGGAAGACTGTCTCATTGAAAAGACGTGCAAAAAAAGCAGAGTACCAGCCTGATTCAGAAAGAGAGAGAAACTAAGAACACAGTGATTATAGTCATAAAATCAGACTCATCAATACTCTACCCACCGTTAGAAACATCCTCCCTCTCCTCCTCGCAGCAGAGCGGCAGACTCTGTTCTACCATCATGCCCTGCACCATATCCATGCAGGAGTCCAGCGAGAACTTCTTACCGCACATCTTGATGCCCCGGATACGGCGACGCATTTCTGTTAGTGAGTTAGTTCGTGTAAGTGGGGTGAATGTGGGGGGGAGGGTGGTTAGTTGGTTAGATGGTAAGATGATGATGGTGATGGAGAGGAAGATAAGTTGCTGATGATTCTAGAAAATGGAAAGAGCTATAGATACAATATGCATTTATGATGATAAAATATGTGAGACATGATTTGAAGAAGGCCTTGCTAAAAGCTTGACAAATGTGCGATTCAGGTCCTTATGAAGAGAAGTGGTTTATAATAACGTGAAAACAAACAAAATACGAAATGTACACATAAATTAGGTGAATGAGTAGGTCAAATGAGGAAACAATGTGTGAACTATTGCTAATTTAAATGATATGACCCTTGAAACTGGTAATACGATAGATCTAGCACCAAAAATAAATCTTCTGTCAAATCTCAAAATAACGGTTGTGTCTACAGTACTTTAGGAGTTACTTTACCTCTAATAGTAAACCAAGCGTAACCTAGTACCAACCTTATGATAATAAGTATAACGATCACAGTGATTTTGCCAGTGATGCTAAATCAGAGGAGAGAGAAAATAACGGTGAAAGGTACTGTGTACTTTATTGAAGTAAAAACATCATTTGACATGAGATTTGACAAGAGACTAGGAACCAAAAACCAGCCAGAAACTAAACACTCGAACACTTTAGACTCACCAGGACTATCCTTCGGCTCCATCTTCAACTGTGCGAAGGTTTGAGCGCAGGATGTGAGCACCTGTTCATAATCGCAGATAGCAGCATGAGTACCGTTCACAATCTTAGGGCTCATGGGACTGTTGGCTAGTAGGAGACTGGTGCCGAACGTGGCGTTTAGCTCGCGTGTCTCTGAAACAGTAGCTACGTGAATGAGAAGGAAATAACTGGAGAGGGGGACAACGAAACTGTGGAAGTAGTGAGTGAAAATAATACCAAGGAAGTAACTAGAGAGGGAGACAAAGATAATGTTGAAGTAGTGAGGCAATGGGTGATAAGAGTAGACATATTAGAAATAAATCTCATAGAGGACGAGGACGATAATAATATTTCAGTAAGTAGTATAGAGACGAACGCTCTAAGTTGTTTTAAAGCAGAAATAGATTTTAGATACTGTAGAAAGGTTATCAGAATAAATTTCACAATCTTAGGTCTCATGGGACTGTTGGCTAGTAGGAGACTGGTGCCGAACGTGGCGTTTAGCTCGCGTGTCTCTGAAACAGTAGCTACGTGAATGAGAAGGAAATGACTGGAGAGAGGAAGAGAAAAACTATTGGAGTTGTGAATGAAAATAATACTAAGGAAATAACTGGAGAGGGAGACAACAAAACTGTTGAAGTTGTGCGTGAAAATAATACCAAGGAAGTAACTAGAGAGGGAAGCAAAGATACTGTTGGAGTAGTGAGGCAATGGTTGATAAGAGTAGACATATTAGAAATAAATCTTGTTGAGAAAGCTAATAATAATTCAGTAAGTAGTACAGAGACGAACACTCCAAATTGTTTTAAAGCAGAAAAAGATTTTAGATACTATAAAAAGGCTATCAGAATAAATTTCACAATCTTAGGGCTGATGGGACTGTTGGCTAGTAGGAGACTGGTGCTGAACGTTGCGTTTAGCTCGCGTGTCTCTGAAACATTTGCTACGTGAATGAGTGAAATAACTGGACAAAAAAAAAACAAAAAGAGAAAAACGATTGGAATTGAGGACGAAAAGAAAATAATTGGGGAGGGAGAGAGAAAAGATATTTTCTAGAGGAATTGTGAATAAAATAATACCAGAATAATGTCAGAAATGTTGAAAGGGGAACGTAAAGAGGAGCACAAGAAATAGTATAGAGGTGGTGGGATGGTCTTATTGATAACGAGTTTTGGTCGAAGCACATTTAATGTAAATATAGAATCATCGGCACGACGAATAAATATTAAGAAACTGTATAAATATAGAAAGCTTTTATTGATCGATTAAGTCGATTGTCATTGAGACAATTCGAGACTTAAGTCTCGCAAGACGCATTTCCTTGGCTTAAGCCAAGGAAATGCGTCTCTAAAACATTTGTGTTGTTAATGACATAGACCAAAGGGAGTCAGAAGAGAAAATTTGAGGTTAAAGTAATAAATAAAATTCCCTAAATAATAAAGAAAATTCCCTAAATAATAAAGAAAAATCCCTAAATAATAAATAAAATTCTTTTGTCTCAGACAAAATCCACTTGGTTAGTATACACACACCTTAGAAACTAGTACATCTACCAGAAAAACAAAACAACTATTTATCGTACGCCATAGACGCTTTTAGACGTATCCAATGTCTCAAAACATGTCACCTCGGTACCATATTTTGAGAGGCACCTAAGCGTAGAATAAAGAACACAGAAAATGTTTTATAAATTGCATGCCCATGTGTTGGCAGGACGCGGAGAAATGAACAAACACGAAGAACCCAATATATTTTGTCGCAATAGAGGCACGTATCCATTGTCCCAAAATATGGCACCTAGGTAACATATAAGGCACCTAGGACAAGAATTACGAACACGTACACGGGAGTAATAGTATAAAAAGAAAATGTATGATAGATTGCATGCCCGTGTGTTGGCAGGACGCGGAGAAGTGAAGCCAATGTACCAATTACCAATTTACCCATACAATCCATGTTTGACAAGAAATGAAATGATTTGATGTTTAAACACAACACTTCAATCAATTGACAGAGTTCAAAGACAAGAAACTTACATGCAAAGTAACATTTTTGTTTCCATTGTGCACCAATGCTAAGACAGAAATGGAATCATCGAAAAGAGTCTAATACTTTGAAGAGGGGTACATTACAAAAAAAAAAGGCGAAGTTGCAAGGTTTCCTCGATTAAATTGTATGTTTTTCGTTCGATACTTTTTTTTTACGGATGGGAAATCATCAAATGACCCCCCCTGCTCTGGGTGGAGTGGAAGGGAGTGTCAGACATGTTCGTTCTTTGCCCTTTGTCTTCCAGAGTCTGCGGTATCTCTTTCGAACAGTCCCGCAGCCCCGGCAGGCATCGGGCCCCTTTCTTTTTGCTGACATCTCTTTGAGGCGCGCGTGGAACACGAACGCGCCGTCGACACGGCCTGTCGTCATAAGACGGACGGACGGCGAGCTAGATGGCCAATGCCTTAAGCTTGTAATTTTCTAATAAAATATACCTTTGAGAGAGATCCTCGGTTTCTTGGGCACCACAATGTTTCCATTCTCGGAGCCGAACACGTCCATCAATATTTCCTTGGCTACCGTCTTGATCTCATTCCAGTCGTCTGTAATCACAGAAATCGTTTATTTAATGATAAATAAAAGTTACTAACACAAGACAAAAATGCCCTTCATCGTTGAAATAGTTTTTATTATTATCTGGCGAGGTTAAAGATTTGGGATAAGCTTTCGATTAAAAATAAATAGTGGAATTTCAAATATTTTCCAATCAATGCAGTAGCTATGAAGTTGTCATGTAGGTGTTAGGAATCTGCAGCATGTAATTTAAACCAATCTGAGTAAGAATGAAGAGGGACAATCCGATCAAAAATTTTGAAATAAATAAAATTTAGTAATTTTATTTATTTCAAATTTTACAACTAAGTGGTATTCAACAAAAAAAAAAGCAAAGAATCTTCCCAAACATAATTCTAATATTCTGGTTAAGGTTCAGGAATACGTACTCAAACAGGACGTTGAAATACCCTCATCAGTTGTCGACGGACACTCCTAATTAAATTGACGGCACTGCCACATTGGATGGCGATGCTTAGCCTTTGCCCTTTGATTACACACCATTATCAACAAGTCTCCTCACCCAAAACATCCTGGTTAGTAGTCCTAGACGAGGTGATGGTGAACCGGATGACGTAGATGCCCTTGAAGCAGGCTGGCACGGCGTGGATGAAGCCGCGCGCGTTCAAGCGCTTCAGCAGCCTCTCAGTCAGCGCATTGTCGCCTTTCATACGGAAGGCTACCATACCTGGAATATTGAGGAGTGTTGTGTTACTATAAATGGTGCTGCAGATAGCTTAACATATCACTGGTTGTCCCATACCATCACATCTGTCTTTCTCTAATGGTAAGGAAGAAGAGAGAGACAGACAGAGCGGTGCAGGTGGCAATAAACTGGTCGGGTATTATTTGAGTGTATCGACACGCAAAGAAGAAGAATAAGGAAGAATTGTACACCCGCACTACACCAGTTATGTTTCAGTACCACATAATGGGGGGTTTGTCTATTACCATGCATAAAACAGGGCATAGGTTCAGACTCTGGGCTGCTACTGATAAATTCCTGATGAAGAAACTAAATAACAATTTGCCAGAGGCCCGGGAATCGAATCTAAGCCTCATGCTCAGCAGTCGCGCTTGCCGCCGCTAGACCAACAAAGCAGTTGAGAAATTACTACTCCAAATATGAGTTCTCAAATACACTTATTTGGAAGCACCAGTGGTCAAATGTTAGTACTTGATCGGCCATTGCATATGTAGCACGTGATGAGTAGCACGTGAAAGCGTCGACGCACTAAAAATGCTTTACGGCCCGGTGCAATATTTATGTATAGTTCAGATATTTTGATTAAAGAATGTGGAGATAAAAAGGAGCAAATCGGACGAAAATTACATTCAATATTTTACGGATTTGTACTTTGATACCCATAACTAAATTTGCCATAACATGCATACCTACTAAAAAGAATAAGGCATACCTAAGTTCCTTGGCTGAGGTATCTCAAACCGTTGATCAGCCAGCACCAGAGCTTCAAACTTCTGCGCTAGACGGACTCCCTGAAAACATACAAAATAGAAATATAAATACGAATGAGATATTCCGATCTATGAATGCTGATGAAGCGAAAGGAGTATACAAAGATATAAGTATCGTAGCAGGGAGCGTTCCGTGACGTTATGTGACTAAAAGAGTGATGAATATAAATGTTGATGGATGAAGAAGGAGAGGAAGACCAAGAAAATGATGGACGGATTGAGTGAGAATGATTTGAAAGAAAAAGGGGTAAATGATAGCGTGACGGTTGACAGAGGAGAATGGAAGAAAAAAACGTGTTGCGCCGACCCCAAGTAACATGGAACAAGGGTAGGAAGGAAAAAGGTTTGGGTTTATGTATATAAAAATAAAATGGAGGATACGAGAAATGCAGTAAACGAGCTTTATGAATAACAAACTAAATTAAAATATGTAAATGTGGTTTCAGTAAACTAGTAGCGAACTCGATAAAGGTTGACGAAGCATATTTTTACGATATGCAAAATATTTTAATTATATTTTTTGCTGTGGATATGTTTTTGATAGAGTAGATTACGATGCACTTTTTCAACTCAGGTTTAATGAAGAATTAATTGGAGAAGAATTACAAGCTTATGTTGTTATCAAGGCATATTGAGAAAGAAGTATTTTTGCCAATTAATGTTTGTGGCACAAGTGTTTCGTTGCACAAAAGAAAAGCATAGTCTTCTTAACCTGGCCGATACTTTCAGTGAGAGCATTCGTTAACTGTCAGTGTCACTCATCTTCTGCCCTAGCCTTTTCCCAACTATGTCGGAGTCGGCTTCCAGTTTAACCGGATGCAGCTGAAAACCAGTATTTTACACGGAGCGATTGCCTATCTGACCTCCACAACCCAGTTAGTACCGGGAAATACGATACCCCTTGGTAAGACTGGTTGTCAGACTTTCGGGCCACTGACGACCTGTAACGACTGTCAAAGATCTACAAATGACAGCCGGGACCAACGGCTTAACGTGCTTTTCGAGGCACGGAGGAAACTCGGTGTGTAATGGGCGGTCACCCATCCACGGACCAACCTAGGCAAGCGCGGCTTTACCTTAAGATCGATCCGAGCGGCTGTAATTATTTAGCCACGAGCTCTTCCTGTCAGTGCCACTATCACTCTTAATGATATCAGAACAATTGCAACAACATCAGCTACTGTCGGACAAGCAAACAAAAAAAAAACGAAACAATGAAAACCATAAATAATATTTTACCTCACGAATATGCTTCTGGATTCCCGAAACTCCATAGTTACGGAGCACGAACCATAACTTCAGCGCCCTGAAGCGACGACTCAGAGGAATTTGCCAATGCTAAAAATAAAAATACAAGTATTAAATTTGGTAAAACATTTGTTCTTACGATAACATTAGGAGCGTTTAATTCGTTAGTAAACGGTTTGACCACCACCGAAGTAACCATGAAGCCATAAAGCGTTAGACTCATCATCATCTGCCTAGCCTTTTCCAACTATGTTGGGGTCGGCTTCCAGTCTAACCGGCTGAATACCAGTATTTTACATGGAGCAACTGCCTGTCTGACCTTCACAACCCAGTTAGTACTGGGTAATACGAAACCCTTTGGTAAGACTGCTTGTCAAACTTTCGGGCAACTAACTACCTGTAACGACTGTCAAAGATCTACAAATGTGAGCCGGGACCGACGGCTTAACGTAGAAACTCGATATGTAATGAGTTGTCACCCATCCACAGACCAACCTAGGCAAGCGCGGCTTAACCTGAAGATTGTTCCGAGCGGCTGTTATTATTTAGTCACGAGCTACTCGAGCTCCAAGAAATTACTTCTAAAGGTTACTTCTTTGACCATGAAGTAATTCAAAGAGTCACTGGTCTCCAGTCACTCCAACTGCCAGTTTTTCGGACTGGAATCGCTTCACACGTCAACATAATTAAAATGAACATTGAATTCCAAGAACATTAACTTTTCTTAAGAATAATTTCCTGCATGTGGCTTATAGCCTTATGTCAGTAAAGCTTAAAGTAGCTACAATACACGTTTCAGCAAATTCTTATCACCAGAATTCCCACCATCACCGTTAACCATCACCAATGAACCATCACCTAATAAAACTCTTACTAATAGCTCTCTCTTATCAGGATCTTCCAGCTGAATATTTTCACCACATCCTGATGATATTTTGTTATAACCATGGAGATTACTATCATCATCATTGTATAAATCACTATTATTGAGATCGCCATTTGGTAAATCACCATTAATTTTACCAATTTTGTAATCAGCGTTTGGCAAATCATCGATCATTTTACCATTCTTGTAGTCACCGTTTGGTAAATCACCATTAATGTGCTTTGCAATTTTTGGTTCATCTTTTATAATTCTTGGTTCTCCATCATCACCGTTGACTTTGTCATCACCGTTGGTTTTGTTATGACCGTTGGTTTTGTTATGACCGTTGGTTTTGTCATCACCGTTGGTTTTGTCATCACCATTGATTTTGTCATCACCTTTGATAATTGGGTGATGAATTCCTTTCAGGATGTTGTTTATCTTTCTCATTGGTTTCTTCTTTATGTAAGTTTGTTTGTCTCCAACCTATTGTTAAATATCAGTTAAATTGATTCCCTTTTAATAAATTATGGTACGAAAGAAATAATATTCATAAAGCTTTATTTTTTTTTTCTTAGCCTGCTCTGTCCCACTCCTGGGCAAAGGCCTCCCACCACTCCTTCCGCTTCTCGCGAAATATTGTTCTTTTAAAATATTCAATTGATTTGACCTAAGTCACTGAAGTTACTGGAATATAAAGGGTGTAAATAGACCCTTAACGAAGCCGAAAGACACTTATTCTCCCCGCTATTGCGATATTTTTTTTGTTCTAAGCCATACCTGGGAACCTTCTAGTTATGGAGTTATTGGGGGTCAAAGTTCCAACTTTTTCACAAGTTTTTTTTTAAATTACATGTTTACTTTGTTTACACCCTGTATTATTATGCTCAAATAAATTCTCTAATATTATTCTAAATCTTACCATGTAATCAATAGCTTTTCCTGAAACAAAGGAATGCAAATAAATCATTAATTAAGTTGAAAATTATTAACGAAAGAAAATCTCACAGAAAAAAAAATATTCACCTGAATTTTCATGCCTTAAGTAAATGGGGTTCACGTTGAAGGTCCTATGAAGAGCCGTGCTGTCTTTCACCCTGAAAATTAAAAAAATATATATAATCATCAGAATATGAGTTAAAAATAAGTTTATAAAAAAACAACCTGTAGGAAATATCTCTTCGCGGCGGCTTCTCATTCATAGTATTCTTATTTTATAGTATTATTTCGATTATGCTATATTAATAAAATAAATAAAATAAAAATCATTTATTTCAGGCAAAAAAACCCATTTATTTATTTATTTATTTATTTTAAATAGAACGGCCGAAGCCAATTACACTATTTAACATTTAATTTATTTAACCCAGTCATGCATTCTTCTCACAGAAAATCAAACATTCTGACAGTATCACCTTCCATTCATCCGCAAACATATCAAGACTTGTGTTTGAGTCCAGGAGAGCGTTAATAGCGGCTACTGTCCGAGGAATGGGTGACTTGGAGTGTGCAATAGTACGGCTACTTGGAACAGCCAGTAACCGGTGTTTTCTGCCACGACAGTAATTGTCTGGGACAAAAAGATTGCAGATTTCATTGTGCAGATCAGGATCATCGATAATCCCTCTAATAATTTTAAATATTGCAGTTATCTGATCCCGCGACCGTCTTACTTCTAGAGAGTTGAAACTTAAGCAACCCAACAGAAATTTTGTGGGATACATGAAGGGATAAAACCCGTACATGTCATCGTACAAATCATCTTTCTTTATTCCGGACGAGGAAGAAGAAGAAGTAGAAGTCGCGACCTCCAGTAACTGCAACATAGACAGCGACAAATTTCTGAAGGACATTACAGCCGAATTAAAGAAAGTATTAAAGAAAGAATTACAACCAATCGAAGTATCAGTAAGTCTCTGCACCAAAAAATTAGACGAACTGACAAAAACTGTGGAAACCCAAAATAAGCACATACAGGAGTTGGAGAATAAGTACACCCACCTTAGCAACGAAAAAACTCATCTTGAACTAGAAATCAGCTCACTAAAACAATATGTGCGTAATGTTGAACAACAGCGCCTAGATAATGTGCTAGAAGTGATAGGAATCCCTAAAGCCCAAAACGAAGACCTTGAATCTATATCTGTCAAGCTGGCTCAAACACTCAACGTGGATAAATCACAGATACTAAATGTTAAACGTGTGGAAGATCGAAATGAACGTGAAGGAAACATCCAGGTAGAGTTGAAACAAGCAGAACAGGCACAGTCATGGGTTCGTGCATCCAAGAAGGAAGAAGTTCTGCTGGAACAAGTTGTGTCGGAAGCCCCTATAGGAATGTCCAAGTCGAAAGTGATCCTGCGTCGAGCCCTTACAAAATCGAATAAATCGTTATTATGGCTGGCCCAACAAAAACTGCGTCCAGCATATAAGTATGTATGGTTCCAGGATGGAAAGGTGCTGCTACGTAAAGAGGACAAGGATAAGCCTACAGTCGTACGGAGCGAAATGGACATCGATCGGCTCTCGACCACAACGCAGGCAGGACGTCAGAAAACCTATCGGTAATAGTTTTAAAATAAGTTATTCCGGATCTCTCTCCCGATCACCAAGAACTATTCGACTGCTCAAACATTAATGTTTTTAGTAAGCTTATACCCTCCATTAATAAAAGTAATCTGAATATTGTTCACATAAATATTAGATCCATAATTAAAAATTTTGGTTGTGTAACACAATTAATTAGCTCATCTAAAGAAACTATTGATGTCTTAATCTTAACAGAAGTTAATATAAATGAAAACATTGTTCATATGTACAACATCGATGGCTATGAAATGCACAGAAAGCTGCGTAAAAATAGAAAAGGCGGTGGAATAATAATTTATGCCAGAGATGGCTACGTATTCACACCAATGAATCACTCATTAATTCACTGTGAATGTATTATTGGCCAAATTACTACACCCCGCAACTATCACGCATATATCTGTGCAATTTATAGACCACCAGCCGAAAGTAAACATCTATTCGTAAAAGAAATAAGCACTGTCTTATCCAGTTCTACTATTAAGTCAGACGACACTTATTTGCTAGGAGACGTAAACATAGACCTAAAAAGATACGACAACATTCGAGAATACTACGTTAATAGCATGTCTGAGTGTGGCTTAACCAGCGCGATATCTGACTACACGAGAATTGAAACACGCGGAAATTACACTACACGTAGCTGTATAGATCACATATTTATAAGAACGCGTTCGTTAGATCTGTACTCGGCCGCACTCGGAACTGTTATGGCTGATCATCGCATGTTAATACTGTCGTGCGTAGGTCTTGACCCAACACGAATACAGGTTGATACAAAAACGATACAAAAATTTGATAACGTTAAAATTAAATCTTTACTTGACAACTTACAATGGAGCGAAATAGATGATACAGAGTGTCCAGACACGATCTACGATAACATAAAAAATCAATTTCATAAATGTTACGAGGAATCAAAGTATATCAGAAAAATTAATAAAAACAGTAAAAGAAACAAACAACCTTGGATAAATAATCAAATTAATAACATGTGTAAAAAAAAGGACCTATTATTTTTAAAATGGAAAAATGATTCAACGAATAAAATACTGCGATTGGAATATAATAATATAAGAAACAGAACTCATAAAATCATCGAAAAATCTAGAAATAAACATTATTTGGAAGAAATAAATAATAACAAAACGAACCCTAGACAGCTATGGCAAATACTAAATAATTTGTCAGGTCGCAATAAAAAGTCGGTTGATGAAACCATCTTGAGAGCCTTTAAAAACAATAATTTGGAAATAAAATCAATAGCTGACAAGTTTGCCATAGAATTTAGAAATAGTGTCAAAAATATCTTGCCCAAATGTAACCGTCGTCTACTGAACGAATCAGAATATACATTTCCCCATAACACATCCATGTACTTCAGGAAAGCTACAAATAACGGTGTAAGTAAAATAATTAAAAACCTTAATACAAATAAAGCTCCTGGGGTAGATAACATTAGGTGTATTGACATAAAATCCATCTGTGACAAGATGACAGGCGTTATTGTTAAATTGATCAATACTAGTATCAGACAAGGAAAATACCCGGAAGTATTAAAAACTGGTGTAGTGCGCCCAATACATAAAAAAGGCAGTTTTGCCGACTATGGAAACTACAGACCGATCACAATACTACCCGTTATCGACAAAATAGTAGAAAAATTTGTCTGTAACCAGATTCAAGACTTCTATGTAAAAAATGACGTGTTATCCAGCACACAATACGGTTTTCAACCCAATAAGTCCACCTCACAGTTATTATCTAAATTCACAGATGAGGTCAACGAATCTCTTAATGATAAAAATAATGTTATCTTACTATTTATCGACTTCAGCAAGGCGTTCGATACGCTTAGACACGACACGTTGCTGACAAAATTAGATAATTCTGGAGTTCGAGGACCAATACTCAAATGGTGTGAGGATTACCTTAAGAATCGTAAATACAATGTCAAGATCTGTAGTGAAACCAGTGACACCATTGAAGTCACTGAAGGAACAGCCCAAGGGTCAGTACTGGGACCCTTACACTATCTGACATATGTTAACGACATGGAACATGTGGTCAATTACTGTTCCGTATATCAATATGCAGATGACACATGCCTTGTAGCTACCCACAGAGACGTAAAAGTAGCAGCTCAATGGTTACAGGAAGATTTTACTCGAGTTTCTAAGTGGGCACATGATGCTGGACTGGTCCTCAACGCAAGTAAGACCAAAATCATCCATGTCCACTCTAGCCATCTAAAGCACATTACACCTTTTAACATAATCGCACACAATCACAGTTGTCTTCACTCCACTCCGTTGGGTACGTCATGTCGATGTGAGGCAATTGACCAAGTAACGCACCACACCTACCTTGGATTAGTCGTGGACAATCGTTTTAGCTGGACTTTCCACGTGGACTCAGTCTGTGATAAGTTACGGGCTGTGCTGGCAAAGTTCTACATTTTGAAACCTAAAGTTCCGTTCAAAATACTGCTCAATATGTATGTTGCCTTAGCAGAATCAATTATAGCTTACGGAATCACGAGCTATGGGCGAACATTTAAATCATACACTGAAAAAATTTCCAAACTGCAAGTTAGACTTTTAAAACTCATCGTACCCAGAAAAATAAAGCACCAAAGTAAAGATAATGTCATCGAATTATTTAAATATTGTAAAATTTTGCCAGTACAGACTAGAATCGAAATGGCTCTTTTAATTGAGCAATTTAATAACCAAAGCATTCAAATTCCCATATCACATAAAATAACGACAAGAAGTATCACCAAGAACAAATTAATAGTTCCCCAGGCTAGAAATTATTATGGCAGGCGAACAGTAAAATTTCTAATTCCCACATTAATTAACGAAATACCAAAATGCATAAAAGACGAAATAAACGTAAAAAACTTTAAGCAAAAATACAAAAAATACTATTACAACTGCATAAACAACTTAGTCTAATGGAAATATTTTACAAAACACTCTTACAAATTTAAAAAAATTAAAACGAAGCAACCTGTATAGGATACGTTTACTAGTACCGGCTTTCTAATGAGCAGCCCAATAGCAAGCAGCTTAGATTCAAAACATTTCGTATGACTCGGATAAAGTCGGGTACTTACTGATAGATGTTTCCTTACGGCTAAAATTGTTAAGTGCAAAATATTTTTCATGTACCTCCATTTTTACTTATATTTGTTTAGTAGTGATTGAGTAGTGTTGTTTTAGCGAATGTGAGTACCAATACAAACCATCTCTGGTTTAATGGTACAATACAAACGAACCTGTATTAAGACTATGTTTAAATAATAAAAATAAAAAATAAAAAAAAATGTGCTTGTAAAGAAATCTAAGGAATGCTTTTTGTACTTTCTCTAAAGCCAACACATATTGCTTCTCAAAAGGATTCCACACGCATGCACTAGACTCAAGTTTGCTACGGACCAATGCCCCAAAAACAAGCCTGATAACGTGGGGGTTGCGGAAGTCACGACAGTTCCTTAGAACAAAGCCAAGGCGCCTGAAGGACTCCTTAGCAGTGGATGTGATGTGATCGTGAAAAGTGAGCTTTCGGTCGAATATGACTCCCAGGTCTTTCATGGACTCAGTTCTTGTAATTGTATCTCCATTCAGTTTGTATAGAAAGTTGAATGGGTGCCGCATACGACCAAAAGACATCACGTAGCATTTTGACTTATTGAATTCCATTTTATTTTCTAAACTCCACTTATATACTGCATCAATGTCTGATTGCAGAGCTTGGCAATCGCGCTCAGATTTTATTTCATAAAATAGTTTTAAGTCATCAGCATATAAGAGGGATCTGGCATTCGCAACCACCTCAGGAAGGTCATTAACCATCAAAATGAAAAGGAGTGGGCCTACTACCGAACCTTGACTCACACCCGAGCGAGTGTGGTATGGGAGTGACTCGTAAAAACCTAATCTGACAAATTGTTGCCGATCCCGCAAATAATCTGCAAGAAGCCGTAAAAGTCCCGGAGTAACACCTATCGCACTGAGCTTTGACAGCAAGACGTCATTGTTGACTTTGTCGAACGCCTTATAGGCAAGGCAAGGTAACAAGTAACAATAATTTGCTTATAACTCATCATCTGCCTAGCCTTTTCCCAACTATGTTGGGGTGGGCTTCCAGTCTAACCGGATGCAGTTGAATACCAGTAATTTCCATGGAGCGGCTATCTGACCTCCACAACTGGGTAATACGATACCCTTTGATAAGACTAGTTGTCAGACTTTTCGGGCCACTGACTACCAGTAACGACTGTCAAAGATCTACAAATGATAGCCGGGACCAACGGCTTAAGGTGGTTTCCGAGGCACGGAGGAAACTCGGTATGTAATGGGCGGTCACCCATCCACGGACCAACCAAGGCAAGCTTCTTAAGATCGACCCAAGCGGCTGTCCAGTCTTAGTAATTAAAATGAAGAAACTAGACACACCGTCTACCCCTGCACAGCATGCTCATTGGTCTCCCAACACGTGGAGTTCAGTGAAATGAAATCTTTCTTACCACATAGCAGTACAGTCGAAGTTGACCATCAGCCACTTGGAAGGGTTGAAGGCGAAAGAATCCGCCATCTCCACGCCGTCCAGCCAATGTCTGCAAATATAAACCAGAAATAGTAAACAGTATAAGTAGTAAGTGTTCTGGTGGAATACATAACCTCCTCCTTTTTTAGAAGTTGGTTAAAAAGAGATTATTCCATCCGTTTAGTAAAACTACATCATTATGTATTCTTTACAAATACTGGATTCAAAACTGTCAGTTGAAGCACTGACACACTGAAGCAAGCTGTCAGTCTTGAACTTGTGAACCACGATTTACAGGGCGGCCGCTGAACCATCAGGCAAAGAGTATACGGGGTGTAAACGGACCCTTCACGAAGCCGGCAACCAAGCCTTCTGTACATCAAACTAAGTAACTTTACGCAAAAATTTTTGCTGGGAAACAATTTTTTTTTGGGGTCAAAAATCACGTTTTACGGTACGACTCAATCTAACGCGCTCAGAACATTGTCCTGGTGGATGTATTGAATAGCACGGGGGTCGTGGATGTGTTTAAAGTAAAAATGTTACTTTAAAAACATGTATTTAAAAAAAATCTTGTGAAAAAGTTGGAACTTTGACCCCCAATATCTCCGTAACTAGAAGGTTCCCAGGTATGGTCTAGAACAAAAAAATGATCGCATTGATGGGGAGAACAAGTGACTTTCGGCTTCGTAAAGGGTCTTTTTACACCCTCTATAAGCATCTCTCATCAGGCCACTTACTTCGGTTTATGTCAGTCTTATACATTCTATCATCGTTATAATAGATGGAATAGATTATAACTTTATCTATGTCCTAAAAAGTTGGTACATCAAACAGATTTTTTTTCGAAACCAAATAATTCACTATTCGTTCATTTATGCTTTTCATTCGATATCTTTTACTCAAAGTGAAACGTTTGAAAGTGAACTTCAAATGTAACAAATGAAGATTTTTGTTCACTTGTTTTTGAACGATTCTCTGAATGATATTGTATGTTTGCGAAGTGTGTGATATCAGTTTAATAATAATTATATCGTCAAATGTCTCATAAGATTAGCATTACCTGTCGCACCTCTGATTTTTCGGATTCATGTGCGTATTGTATAATTATCACTTGCTTTGGTGAAGGAAAACATCGTGAGGAAACCAGTATGCCTGACAGATATTTCTCGACGGCTTGTAAAGCCAAGTCAGAGGCCCATGGGCGGCCTAAAAACTCTCGACACCAGGTTAGGCACTAAGCACACGATAAAGAAGGAACATTACCTGTATTCAGGGCAAGTAAACGCGCTACCAGCATAAGCCGCGTCCACATGGAGCCAAGTGCCGTGCTTCTCGCAGACGGCGCCGATCTCGCGGAGATTGTCGAAGGCTACCGAGCCCGTGGTGCCCAGGGTGGCGCAGACCTGGACAAAAGATTTTCATTATTTAATAAGCTGCCGAGGTCGACCCAGAAAACGTTGATGAGATGATTTAGACGCGCATCACGAAGGCTGGTTCGAGGTTGCGCAGGAGAAGAGTACCTGGAAGGATATGGGGAGGCCTTTGCCCAGCAGTGGGATATACAAGGCTATTGAAAATAAAATAAAAATAAGCTGAAGCTGACCAATCTGCTAAGTGAGACGCCAATGATGCTTAACCCAATTCTGGGTTAAGCTCGCCATTGTACATATTAAGCTATATTATTGCAATTTGTATGTGTATTTTTTTTTTGTTGTTTTGTGTGCAATAAAGAATAAGAATAAGAATGATGCATTTACTCCGCACTTTCATGACCTCAAAGTTAGAGATGACTTATTCTTTTTTTTATTGTGACAAGCCCGCCACACTGTTCCCAAACCACTGCAACTCCTGAAAGCCATAATCAGCAGTGGCGATCACCAGAAAAGCGCCGATACAATGAAGCTCAACGTCCCAAAGAAACAATTTAGCTGTGTTGGATCCCGCAACGAAATTAATCAGAAAATAATAGCGGAGGAGTAGGAAATGGGAAACACATAATTTCCACTTGACTGATTCTGCTGACTTATTTTATTGTTCATTGAGAAAATTTACGAAGAATGCATTTTTTTTTAAGGATGGGTAATCAGCAAATAACTCCTTTTACTGACTAAAACCCATCCATGTTCCTTCTTTGCCCTTTGTGTTCCAGGGCCGCGGTATCTCTTTCGAACAGTCCCGCAACCAACAGGGACGTGTCTAAAGTAGACTTTGATTTTAGGAAAAAAAAAAGATTGCTCTAGACTACTCTAGAGGCAATATTCAGGAACTAAAAAGTATAATACATTTGCATGGAAAGAAGAAAGAAAGAAAACATACAGGGTGTAAACGGACCCTTCACGAAGCCGTCAACCAAGCATTCTGTACATCAAACTAAGTAACTCTACGCAAACATTATTGCTGGGAAACGATTTTTTTTTTTGGGGTCAAAAATCACATTTTACGGTAAAACTCAAAATAATGCGCTCAAAACTTATTGCTGATGGATGCTTTGAATAGTAAACGGGCCATGGAGGTAATTGAAGTAAAGTTAGAAGCTTAAAAAGTAGTCTTTAAAAAAAAACTTATGAAAAAATTGGAACTTTGACCTCCAATATCTCCGTAACTAGAAGGTTCCCAGGTATGGTCTAGAACAAAAAAATGATCACAATGACGAGGAGAACAAGTGCCTTTCGGCTTCGTTAAGGGTCTTTTTACACCCTTTATTTATTTCGCACATGCCACAGGTGCACAGAACAAACAAAAAAAATGGATAAACGCGGCCCCTGTTCCCTCTTCTTTTCTTCAAGTTCAACCTTGCATACCTCCTCTGCCTACACACACACACACACAGCTACACCGTAATGCCAGTAACTAAGTAACGCGTATACAATCACAATGCACTTACGAAGGCAATCGGCGGAAGCAGGTGGAGCATGGCGTTATTAAAATTTGATCGATACTCCCCGGTATGGGAGTCGCAGTAATTAGATCTTAGAGATGTAGAGTGACGCTGGAAGTGGCTTGCTAATAAAATAAAACGAGATCTTTCTTCTTTATCGTGTGGTTAGTGCCTAACCTTTTTTTTTCGGGAAATCATCAAATGACCCCCCACCCCTCTGGGTGGAGTGGGAGGTAGTGTCAGACTTTTACTGACTAAAACCCATCCATGTTCCTTCTTTGCCCTTTGTGTTCCAGGGCCGCGGTATCTCTTTCGAACAGTCCCGCAACCCCGGCAGGCATCGGCCCTTGCGGGCCCCTTCCTGTTGCTGACATCTCTTTGAGGCGCGCGTGGAACACGAACGCGCCTTCGACACGGCCTGTCGTCATAAGACGGACGGACGGTGAGCTAGACGCTCTGCTCACCCTTACCCTCGATTTCTCATCTAATCTGATCAGTTAGTCTCACGTTATTTAACTGTTTGAACGAAATGTCAAAATCCAATAAAAGCACCAACGAAAATTTCATTGAATGTAGGCCACATCTAGTAATTAGAAATCTTTGTACAAATTTAGTCGTATCGACTCTTCACATGAGAATAATTACGTACTTATGAAGTCATCGGGATTCTTTACCGAATGAACACAAGAGCTAGATTGTTATAAAGGGTGTAAAAAGACCCTTAACGAAGCCGAAAGGCAGTTGTTCTCCTCGTCATTGCGATGATTTTTTTGTTGTGAACTATACCTGGGAACCTTCTAGTTACGGAGATATTGGGATCAAAGTTCCAATTTTTTCACAAGTTTTTTTTTAAATACCACTTTTAAGCGTTTTAACTTTACTTTAATTAACTCCATGACCCGTTTACTATTCAAAGCATCCATCAGCACTAAGTTCTGAGTGAGTTACATTGAGTTTTAACATAAAACGTGATTTTTCATCCCAAAAAAAAAAGTCGTTTCCCAGCAATAATTTTTGCGTAGAGTTACTTAGTTTGATGTACAGAATGCTTGGTTGACGGCTTCGTGAAGGGTCTGTTTACACCTCGTATGTCACTAAGTTATTAAGATTAGGAATCTCAGTCACTGTTAACATCATCTGCCTAGCCTTTTCCCAACTATATTGGGGTCGGCTTCCAGTCTAACCGGATGCAGCTGAATACCAGTATTTTACATGGAACGCCTGCCTATCTGACCTCCACAACCTAGTACTGGGTAATGCGATACCTCTTGGTTACTGGTTGTCAGACTTTTTTGGCCACTGACTACCTAATGACTGTCAAAGATCTACAAATGACACCCGGGACTAACGGCTTAACGTGCTTTCCGAAGCACGGAGGAAACTCGGTATGTAATGGGTGGTCCGTAACTGTGCTTGCCTCGGTTGTTCTGTGGATGGGTATCCACAGAACAACCTAGGCAAGCACGGTTTAACCTAAAGATCGACCCGAGCGGCTGTTATTATTAAGCCACGAGTCACTATTCGACGGCACGGTTGGCGTAGTGGCTGAGCGATTGACTGCTGCGTTTCGTGTCGTGGGTTCGATTCCCGCACGGAACAAATATTTGTATGGCCTACAGGTAGTTGTTCCGGGTCTGGCTGTTTGTGTATGTGAGTTTAAATGTTTGTAAACGCACCCACGATACAGGAGGAATTCCTAGTGTGGGGCAGTTTTATTTAAAAAAACAAAACAAACTATTAACATCTAAGGTAAAACCAATCATCCATCAATCGACATTAGATGACACTTTTCCTTTAAGACAATCCCACTGAAACAATATTTCCATATATACTCAAGGGAAATTACAATAAGTGAAATATTAAACAATGTTATTGCAATGAATACTTGACAAGATTATTAAGAAGGTTTTAAAACAAGACTCAAGATACTACAAATTGTTGTACTGACAACTAGTGTGGTGCAAGTTATAGACTTATGCATTTTGCAATGCTGCATTGCGATTTCGAGAAACTTCAAGTTAATAATTTTATTTGAGAAAACATTTTCAAAATAAAAGACAAATCCAAGCTATTGCACAGTCAAAACACAGATTAAAAGATACGTTTATCACTACATAGTATAAAGCAAAGTCGCTTCCCGCTGTCTGTCTGTCTGTCCCTATGTATGCTTAGATCTTCAAAACTACGCAACGGATTTTGATGCGGTTTTTTTTAACAGATAGAGTGATTCAAGAGGAAGGTTTATATTTATAATACATGCATAATATAGTAGAGAAACACTGATAATTTTAGAGGTTTTTAATGTAAGGTCGTAAATGAACACATTTTTTTGCGCTTACTTTGCAAACGCTGGCTGAACCCTACGAGATAGATCAAAATAATGTCCTACAGTATTGTACACCTTAAAAAGGTCTACAAAAAAGTCCGCGATGGTATATGTCTATCTCTTAGGGATAACCCACAATAACCATTTTGTATCCTTTACTTACGAGAAAATAATGGCTTATTTACAAAAAAGCGATTTTAAGCAATACAGCATTAATCCTTATCCAATAAAGTACCATTAATACATTGTGCATGTAATATCGAGTAATATGGCCTTTTACAGCATGTAATTTAAATGAATATTTTCGGAGATATTACAGATTTAAAATGCAGGGACATAGCGGTTGCGGCTGTACCGGCCGGGGGACGCGAGCCTATCAATAGTGCGTCGAAAGCCGCGCTTCGCCCTATAGCACTTTATGATTAGCAGCGATCGCACGCGTTTATCGGAGCTCTCTAGCGAGGAAAATAACAATTATCTTAATATATAAAAGCGAAAAGTCACTCACTCTCTCACTCATCAGGAAATATCGAAAACCGCTTGACGTATAAAGATGAAATTTGGCAATATTTATTTGGTTTATAGGTAGTAGACGTCCGCTAAGAACGGATTTTGCGACAGGGCTGGATTAAGGGAGTCAAAGGGCTCTCGCAAGTTTGTATGAAACTCCTTCATTTTTTGTGCTACAAACTTGAAATTTGGCCGGGAGGTAGTTAATAGTTAGTAGATGTTCGCTAAGAACGGATTTTGTGATAGGACCGGATTAAGGAGGTCTAAAGGCTCTCGCGAGTTTGTATAAAAGTCCTTCTTTTTTGTGCTACAAACTTAGAATTTGGCCGGGAGGTAGTAGAGAAAAAAAAGTTTTGTCTTTCGTAATATAAAACAAAGTCGCTCCCGCTGTTTGTACGCTTAAATCTTTTAACCTACGCAAAGGACTTGAATGTAGTTTTCAGCAATAGATAGAATGATTCAAGAGGAAGGTTTATATGTACTTGACATTTTATTGTATAAATTCAGACTTATTACTAAAAAAATTAATAGATTTGTACACCAATTTCATTGGTAGGACATAGAGCTCGCCTAAATTGTATACATAAGACCTTTATTGTAATACCTATGTTCACAAATAAAGTTTGATTGATTGATTGATTGATATATTGCACCCGTGCGAAGCCGGGGCGGGTCGTTTACAATAAGGAATGAAAAAAATGTATAAAGGGTGTAAAAAGACCCTTAACGAAGCCGAAAGGCACTTGTTCTCCCCATCAATGCGATAATTTTTTTGTTCTAGACCATACCTGGGAACCTTATAGTTACGGAGATATTGGGGGTCAAAGTTCCAAGTTTTTTTTTAAATACATGTTTGTAAAGTAATATTTTTACTTTAAACACCTCCACGACCCCCGTACTATTCAATCCATCCATCAGCACAATGTTCTGAGTGCGTTACATTGAGTCTTACCGCAAAAGGTGATTTTTCACCCAAAAAAAAAATTTGTTTCCCAGCAAAAAAATTTGCGTAAAGTTACTTAGTTTGATGTACAGAATGCTTGGTTGACGGCTTCGTGAAGGGTCCGTTTACACCCTGTGTATTATATAAAATACTTGAAAATATAGATGTCTGTGTGTTGAGATATACATATTCATGCAAATAAATTGATTGAATTCATAAAAGTCGCTATGTCTATGATTCATCATATCATATCGTGACATGTTAAACCGCTAAATTCAATAACATTTTTTTTTAACAACGTTTTTTTTACGTGATAATTATCGTTGTTGGAATATTGATTATTGGTATTTTTAATGATAATTGCTAACTGGTGTTTGGTATTTATTTTTATTTTTATTAATTGTTAATGTTATTTGTATGGAATTAAAGAAAGCTTATTCTTTCATTCATTCATAAGTTCAACTTAACGCTAAATGTAAAAAACAAAACCCTATCACAAAAAACGCTTCCGCAAGTAACTTCACTTTCCCCTCAAATCGCTACCGCTCATAGCTCACCCCACATTTTAAAGTCCTGAGCAGCTTCCGCACAATCTGTAGCAACATCACAAATTGGTCCCACAGCGGCCAATCGGACTTAAAAATGGTCCCCACTAATCTTCAAATAATGACTGTTTTCATTTAAAAGGATTCCGTCATATTTTTCATGTCTTCGGGGATCTGTGGTTGGTTATTATGTAAATTAGAGAGAAGAGGAGTAATATTAGTTTTTAATAAGCTTGAAAGATGGTTGGCAGTTTTAAATAAATGTCTTGGAGATTGGTCCCAAGATTCTTGTCATCTACTGTGTATTTATTGCAACAACCAGTCTTACCAAGGGGTAGTTCGAACCCAAGGCACGCACCTCTGATTTTTCGGATTCATGTGCGTATAGTATAATTATCACTTGCTTTTCGGTGAAGGAAAACATCGTGAGGAAACCAGCATGCCTGAGAGATATTTCTTGACGGCATGTAAAGCCAAGTCAGAGGCCCATGGGCGGCCTTAAAACTCTGACACCAGGTTACGAACTAACCACACGATAAAGAAGAAGACCAAGGGGTACCTTATTACTCAGTATTAACTGGGTTGTGGAGGTCAGATAGGCAGTCGTTCCATGTAAAATACTGGTATACAGCTGTATCCGGTTGGACTGGAAGCCGACCCCAATATAGTTGGGAAAAGGCTAGGCAGAAGATGATGATTCACTAGCAGACAGTGCTCAGTCTAAGCTGGTGATTATAGAAGCATGAAATACACAGGGGTTCTCTTGGTAACAAAGGTGAGCACTAAGATAGGATTTTTGCAAAATTGAAAAGATAAATTTTAATACAGGGTGTAATCGGACCCTTCACGAACCCGTCAACCAAGCATTCTCAAACTAAGTAACTCTACGCAAAAATTATTGCTGGGAAACGATTTTTTTTTGAGGTGAAACATCACGTTTTACGGTAGGATTCAATGTAAGGTGTATTCCCGTTGACCCCACCGCCCTTGGCCCCACTGTAACGCTCTCAAAACATTGTGACGATGGATGCATTGAATATGTAAGTTTTTGGTGATAGTAAAAAGTAGCAATGCTGTCAGCCTTCTGGGCGCTTTTCCTATTGACAGCAACGTGGACGAATTTTTTAACTCCCTGTAATTATTTTCACATTTTGATACTTGTACATATTTTTATTTCAGTTTTATTTGTAGTTTGTGAATAATGTACATAGTAATAAAGGGTGTAACAAGACCCTTAACGAAGCCGAAAAGCTTTTTCTCCCCGTCATTGCTATCATATTTTAGTTATACCTGGGAACCTTCTAGTTACAGAGATAATGGGGGTCAACGTTCCAACTTTTTCAAAGATTTTTTTTTTTAATTCCTGTTTTTAATGTAAGAACTTTACATTAAACACCTTCACGACCACCACACTATTCAATCCACACATCAGTTCAATGTTTTGAGTCCAACCGTAAAACGTGATTTTTCACCCCAAAAAAAAAGTCGTTACTCAGCAATAATTTTTGCGTAAAGAAACTTAGTTCGATGTACATAATGCTTAGTTGACGGCTTCGTGAAGGGTTCGTTTACACCCTGTTTATCATATTTTTAGAAAGTGCCATATAAATCTTCAACAAATACAAGGAAAATAATTATTGTCAGACAGATGCATCACACAATGCATTTTGAAACAGAAAAAAATCTCTATCGCTTCACAAAGCGGGTAAGTTCCGGCCCCGGATCCGGTAGTAAAGTTTGAAATATTATGAACTCCGCAGACGGAATGCTGTCGTTTCAACCCGAGTGCCGAAAATAACTCCCTTAAGGATAATTTCCACCAAACAGCTCGCATCGCATCGGATCGGAACGGATTTTATAATCTTTAAACGATATTAAATCGTGTAAACTGTATTTAAAGTCTATATTACCAAGCCGCGCACAGCAGCTTAACCGCGGGCGTCTCCCGTGACACGCGATCTTAGCCGAAAGTATGTAGCGACGCGCGATCGGCTCCGTTTGGCTGTCGTCTTATTGGATCGGATTCTTTTAAAAATTAGAACACGTCAATGTCACGGTAGGAATTAAAGTATTTTACTAGGCGCAGAGACGAATACATTCGTAAGCGTCAATACGGAGCCGATCGTATGCATCGACGTCCTGCCGGATGCGATCCGCTGTCGCCGCATCCGTTCATATCCTCTCCGATTCGATGCGATGCGAGACGTTTGGTGGAAATCATCCTTTAGGCAACTGTCTCACTGACCGACGATTAGTGAAAAGCAAGTTCAACGAGATAGAAACGCGTTGTATGAATGGCAGAGCATTCGTCGGGGCCAGTGTGAACTGCTAGTCACTTCCTCGTGGGTCAGGTGCCTTTTTTTCGATGGGAAATCATCAACTGAGTCCCGCTTTGGGCGGAGTGGAAAGGAGTGTCCGACTTGTACTGAGTAAAACCCATCCATCTTTGCCCTTTGTGTTCCAGGGCCGCGGTATCTCTTTCGAACAGTCCCGCAGCCCCGGCAGGCATCGGCCCTTGCGATATGCTGACATCTCTTTGAGGCGTGCGTGAAACATTACGCGCCGTCGACACGGCCTGCCGTCATAAGACGGACGGACAGCGAGCTAGCCCATTACTCACCGTCCACAGGCCCACACCTACGCTGCCCGGGAGCCACCACGTGGCCCCCGACGCCCGGGGCGACTCTAGATCCGTTTTTACGTGTAAAGTGAAGTCATAAAAACACTATACATAAAAGGTGAGTTAACTATCATAGATCACACAAGACCCGCAAAGTAAATCTTTGTTTTACGACAATCCCGCCGTACTATCCCCAAACCACTGCAACTCCTGAAATCCAAAATAAACAGTGGCGACCACCACAAAAGCGCCGAGACAATGAAGTTCAGTCCCAGAGAAACAATTTAACTGTCTTGGATCCCACAACGAAATTAATCAGAAAAGAATAGCGGAGGAGTAGGAAAAACATAATTTCTACTTCCCTCCATATGCTCCTCCGTGATATGAATCACGGCCCACTTCCTGTCACAGAGATGAGGTCTGTGCCCCACGGGTTTCTTTGACGGAAGAATCGACAAAATGAAAGATTGTGTCGACAAAATGACAGATTGTGTCAACAAAATGACAGATTGTGTCGACAAAATGACAGATTGTGTCGACAAAATGACAGATTTCTTTTCACAATCTGTCATTTTGTCGATTCTTCCGTCAAAGAAACCCGTTTCTACGGTGGTCATGCTACGCGTGCAGGAACATTACAGGCTGATTATTTTAGGCCGTTCTGACTTATTCAAAGAACAGGCCTAATTTCATCTTTTGTTGACAATTATTTAGTAGCTCTAATATTTGCGGAAGCCTGTCTACGAAACTTTAGAATTGTGTTGATCTTTTGTGTTTCTATCTTAAATTATTATCTGTTATCTATTAGTTCAACAATCACGGAATTATTTTACGTAATTATATAATAAAATTTATCATGGCTTAATACTAAACGGCCGGTCGGATCAACCTTCAGGTTAAGCCACACGAGGTTCGATTCCCAGTTCGGGCAAAAGTGTTATTGAGTTTTTCCATCAGAATTTTTTTTGTAGCAGCCACTGAGCCTGGATAATGTGCTCGATTGATGGCAATAGGCTCGCCCCTATTACATGGGACTTAAACATAACTGGTGAAATGTGGATGATCTATTAGATACATATGTATGATATTTAAGAATGGCTTAAAGTGGCTAAGTTAAGCAAGACTTACCCAAAACGGGACCAGTCCCTTCTCTTTGTCACTTGCGATGGCTCTCTCCAGTTGTTCTCCACGCATGCTCTGGTGCTCATCCGACTCAATATACCGCATACGGACCAGACCTGGACAAAATTTCATGAATGAAATGAAAAAACAATCAAATACATAAAATGAAAAGGGAGAAGAAGTTTGGTAGCAGTGTGGTTTGAAAAACTGACATTATGGGTTGCAAACACGAATTATGGATGGGTGACCACCCCTTTACCTACAGAGTTACCTCCGTGTCTCGGAAAGCACGTTAAGCTGTTGGTCCCGGCTGTCATTTCTAGATCTTTCACAATCGCTACAGGTAGTCAGAGGCCCGAAAGTCTGACAACCAATCTTACCATGGTGTATCGTATTACCCAGTACTAACTGGGTTGTGGACATCAGATGGGCAGGTCAGCTGAAAACCTGTATTTTACAAGGATCGCCATCCATGTAAAATACTGGTATTCAGCTGCTTCCGGTTAGACTGGAAGATGGCAGATGGCAGATGATAAGTGTTATTGAGGTTTTTCATCAGGGCCTGCAGGCTTACTCTCGACACTCGATCTCAATCGGAATTTGAAATTGGGATCGAGATCTTGTCATTTGGCACTCTTGAATGCTACACTAGCTCACGATTGGAATCGTATTTGGTGGATTTTTTTGGAACTAAATGAAATCGACTTTACTCGAACGAATGCACTTTTTCGGTACTCTTGACGGGATTTTGACGTTGACATATCGAGTTTGAATTCGTATTTATGTCAAAGTTGACCAATTACAAAAAGTCTACTTTTTTGGGATCGAGTTTGTTATTGTGACTGATTTGTGAAGTTTTTATTGTAAATAATGGCACGTTTAGGACTCATTTGTGGTATTTTGGACAATGCTCATAAGCTAGATATGAGACAAAGGCGGAATTTGAGACGAATGGCGCGTTATGCAGACAACGCGTTTGCCATGACTGACGATGAATTTAGGCAAAATTACCGAGTCACTAAGGAGCTTTTCAAAGTGATATATAGGGATTTGGAACCTTTGATGCCCCAGCCTACTCGCCGTAGCGACATATCAAGAAAATGGATTTGTGTCCGGTTGATTACAGGCATGATGATGTTCTTTCTTGTATGATAACCACTTACCAATAAGTCCCGCCTTCTCCACGGAGGAGTGAGCCTGGTCCGAACAGTAGCAGATAAGGTGGCCCAGCAGCTCGGCTGACTGCACCTCAGGGTTCAGCTTGGATAGCTCCATCAGAGCTCTTGTGCGAGCTGCTAGGAGGCTCACTAGGGTAGCTTCGCTAGCTGTTGTCTGGTTGGAGAAGAAGAAATTTTAATATGGTATCGGTGGTGGGATTAGTGCCTGATCTGAGGGTTTTGTAGAGACACAGGTTTTTGAGATTGATTCGTGAAAAACCAAATTAAGCTGATCTCTCATTGTACGCGAAGCTCATAGAAAACGAGGTCAGGTTATACTGGATATGTATAGCTTGATGAGTACTACTTTTAAAGATGCGTGACACACTTAAATGGACAGATTACCCGTCTCTTTCTTGGAAGAACCCCTTAAATTTCTTGAGGATCCCCTTTTCTTTCTTCAGAGGCCAGTTACCTGATGCGTTACCTTCAGCAGTATCTCATAGTGTGAATATAACAACATATTGAACAACCAATTGTGTAGATCTCGGTTGATGGTGATTATAGTTTAACCGTTCATAAAATAGTCTTTGGCAAGCCCTTTTGAAGACGAAGATAAGAAAAGTTGTGCTAAACAGCTGCTAGGTTACATTGTACTATAAAGCGTGATTTATTGATATCACATAAGGGCCTAGTATGACGGTTCATCTCCTCTACTGCCAGACACTTTGTGTGGTGGAAATAATGTCACATGTGGTGATGCAGAGAAAGACACAATTTTAGCAGTTTCAATTTATAGTATCATGATGTATCTTACCTGTATAACTCCACCGCCTGGGCTGTCGTTCTTCTCGTTGAGGAAGCAATCTGGTAGACCTAGCAGTTTCCCTAGCCAGTTCATCGCTATGGTCTCCAGCTCCGTACCAGCGGGGGATGATGCCTAGAGAAGGAAAGGTTCAAAGATTTGCTGAGCAGTTCCCAAGCACATTTCAGTTACGTGACTGAAAAGTGCTTGTTGTTTTGGTAAATAGGACGAAAATGATTACTGCCACTTGCAATAGATGATTATCCGTTCAAGACACGCTCCTGATTTTTCGCAACTGATTTTTCGGATTCATGTGCGTATTGTATAATTATCACTTGCTTCGGTGAAGGTTAACATCGTGAGGAAACCAGCATGCCTGAGAGATATTTCTTGTAGATATAAAGCCAAGTCAGAGGCCCATGGGCGGCATAAAACACTAGGTTAGGCACTAACCTCGCGATAAAGAAGAAGATTGATAATTATACATTCCAGCCACTTTTAACAATACCTCTTGCTCACAAAGATGTTAAAAATCCACGTCGATTAGACCGATCTTTAATTTAATGGATTTTTAAATGAATTTATTTGTTAAGAATCTTAACATAGTACACTTGTTCCTAGTTGGCTGTAAGCACGGAATATACTCACCCAAGTAAAGCAGAGCACGTTGAGAGCGCTGGACAGCATCTCCCCCATGATGGAGGGGTACGACGTCAGAGCGGGGAAGTAGGCGTGCATGTGGGGGCTCTGCCAGTGGACCAGCTGGGGACAAAAGTATCAATGTTAAGATACTAGAACATGATACGCTCGTAGCTAAATAATATCAGCTGCTCGGATCGATCTTTTGGTTAACCACCCATTACATTCCGCGTTTCCTCCGTGCCTTGATAAGCACGTAAAGCCGTTGGTCCCGCCTGTCATTTGTAGATTTATGACAGTCGTCACAGGTATTCAGTGGCGCGAAAATCTGGCAACCAGTCTTACCAAGGGGTGTCGTATTACCCAGTGGGTCGTGGAGGTCAGATAGGCAGTCGCTCCTTGAGGTGATGAATCTATACCTTTTGCCACTTAATTTCTTCCCGTTGAACAAACATCAGTGACGATTCTGCCAAACGCGATGATCATGGCAATATTTCCTTAATAATCTGTCTAAGTGGTTTTACCTTACCATCAGAAGTTCTTAGGCCAGAATAAAAACTTACCCCAGGCATGATATGCTCGTCAACGTCCTTAAAGATATCATCCCACTGCTCAGGAGTCTGCGGCGCCTCCTTGGGCAGCAGCTTGTGCAGATACCCTGGCTGCACGCTGGGGTACACGCGACGGTCTCGGATGTTCTCCAGGTAATCTGCTATGTAGTCTACCATCTCCTTGGCTGTAGAAGTAAAATAGAGTTTAATGTTAATATAAAACAAGAAGGGAGACCGAAGCTAAAACGGTTACCATGTATTCAGTACCTACATCATTCTGAACCATATAAATTTTCGTAATTTAATGAAAAAAAAAACAGCTGTTTCCTACAAAACTACATTATTGCCTACATTACACGGTCAAAATGTATGGACCAGCAGATTTTTTTAAATAACCGCTGAAAAATTTCTATCGAAAATCGGGAACTGGGTATACTATACAGGGTGTAAACGGACCCTTCACGAAGCTGTCAATCAAGCATTATGTACATTAAACTTAGTAACTTTACGCAAAAATTATTGGTGGGAAACGACTTTTTTTTTGGGGTAAAAAATAACGTTTTATGGTAGGACTCAATTTACCGCACTCAAAACATTGTGTGACGGATGGATTGAATAGTACGAGGGACACGGAGGTGTTGAAAGTTAAAAACTTATATTAAAAACAAGTATTAAAAAAAATACTTGTTATAGAGTTGGAACTTTGACCCCCGATGTCTCCGTAACTAAAAAGTTCCCAGGTATGGTCTAGTGCAACAAAAATATCGCAATAACGGCGAGAACAATTGCTTTTCGGCTTCGTTAAGGGTCTATTTACACCCTTTATAGACGTTCAAAATGTATGGACCAGCATAAGATTTTTTTTAAATAACCGATGAAAAGTTTCTATCGGAAATTGGGTAGTGGGTCAAAAATAACTTCTAAAATCTTTTACATAGTTAGTAACTTACAGTTGAAGCTAATAAAACCGTGTTAAAAGGCTAGGCCGCTAACCTGATGATTGATACTTATGATTTTTTGAAAATGGATTTTCATTTATAGTTAAAACAGCCACAGTAAATTATCAATTTAGTATTCTTCGAATAACTTAGAATAAATCCAATATAATTCATTAAAACCTTGAAAAAAAAACCTGAAACATTACAATAAGTCCATTCCCTCACAGAATCCGATCAGCAAGTACCGACGACAAAGAACTCTTTGATCGAAAGGAACACAATCGGACACTTGTGCCCATCCAATACGCTCAAAGGAGTTTAATTGTAAACAAGACACATGTGATTGATTTGGTTTTTTGTTGTCTCTATCGGGAAATCTGGGAAAAACTGGTACTCAGGTTTATATCAGTATTGGATTAACAAATAGGATAATTTTTATCCCTGTAGTCTGATCCCGTGGGACAATTATCGCATAAGAAGCTTATGCCCGCGGCTTCGCCCGCCTGGAGTTCTATAATTGTCCCACGGGATCATATAACAGGGATAAAAAGTATCCGATGTGTTAATCCAGGTTATAAACTATCTGTGTGCCAAATTTCATCCAAATCCGTTCTGTAGTTTTTGTGTGAAAGAGTAACAAACATCCATCCCTCCATCCTCACAAACTTTCGAATAATAGGATTTCTCAGATTTTCATCGTAGCAAATTATTCTTTATGTATTGTTTCCCACAGGTGAAATATCAGTTCTTATGATTATTACATAAAGGATCGCTGTAACATACTTATAAAGGTGTGCAGTATTTTATGCTTTTACAGTATTTTTGCTTTTTTTTATCGGTTGTCGTGGTATGGGCATGTGATGCGGAGGAATGAGGAAAATGTCATGAGGAAAGTTTTGAGTATGAATGTGGATGGGTATAAGTTTTTTTTGTTTTTTTTTTTGGTGTAAATAATGGGGATACCTACTTGAGTGCGAAAGCCGCATCATCGAATTTTATGATATGGCAAGAAAGGAGGTGTCTGATAAGATGACGAGTAATAGAGAAGTATGGAAGAAGAAGGCATGCGGCGCCGACCACAAATGAATTGGGATAAGGGCAAGATAATGATGAAGTATTTTATGCTGATTCAATATTTGTTTAACATTAAAATCATTATACCTAATTATTATTCATTATTTTTTTCTTTTATTATTACTTCATTGACGTCGTCGATTGAGTAGTCGCAAGCGCGACTGCTGAGTATGAGTTTCTGGGTTCGATTCCCAGGTCGGGCAAAGATTTATTGGGTTTTTCCATCAGGAATTTCTCAATAGCAGCCACGGAGTCCAGATTTCTGCCCGGTTGATGGCAATAGGCTCGCCCCCAATTACATGGGACTCAATCATAACTGGCGAAATGTGGGTGTACTATTGGGTACACCTCTGCCTAACCCTTCGGGGATTACAGGCTATGTATTGTAATAAAATCTATCCAGCTCCAATCAGTCTCTACATCTAGTTGATATGGGTGAATATCAACAACGTGCATTTTTATTCAATTTTGGTGGCGAAAATTTTTCTTCATTATTCGTGAAAAATAAGGGGCTGGTATAAGAATAGAAACTCCAAGCTAGAAGGATCTTCAAGAGGGCTCAGAAAATCTCAATAACTTTTTGAGATATTTTAGTTCAAAGTCTAGTGTGGCCACCAAAATTGAAAATCGCCCACCAAAATCGAAAGTGCCCACCAAAATTGAAAATCAGTGGCACCAAAATTTAATTTCTCCGTCACAAACCTCAATCTCACTAATAAAGCTCAATGTAATCTGATCTAAATCATCTATCAATCGAAATCTAATCTCTAATTTCACAAATTCTCATTCTCATCAATAACTTCATCGGTTAATAAAATTCTCAGTTGTTAAAAAATATTTATTATTATTTATCTGATCTATCATTATGAGTTTATAAAACAAAAAAAAATGAAAACAAAAAAACATAAATATTTTCATTGTAAACAAAATTAATAATAAAGACCAAGTGGTAATAAAGACCAAATCTAGTGGTGATAAGGTCGTTTCGAAGCCGGAGATTCTGTCGGAAGTCGAAAACTTCTACGGCAAGTTGTACGCATCGCATGCATCTCGACGTAATCCCGAAAATAAGGATTCCAAATCCACCTACCAGAATTCAGCCAAAACAAAATCGGGGCGTCACTTAGACAGCTTAAAAATGGAAAAGGGTCTGGTGAGGATGGGATAACGACTGAGCTCCTGAAAGCGGGAGGAAGTCCTGTATTAAGATAGCTACGGGAGCTTCTCAACTCGGTCCTGTTCTCTGGGAGAACTCCAGAAGCATGGTGAAAGACCGTGATCGTTCTTTTCTTTAAAAAGGGGTTCAAGACCCTATTCAAGAATAACTGACCCATTTCGCTCCTTAGCCACGTGTATTAGCTGTTTTCAAAAGTCATCACAAATCGTCTAGAGCGAATATTCGACGACTTCCAGCCACCGGAGCAGGTCGGGTTTCGAGGAGGTTTCAGCACACATCCACACAGTGTGGCAGATCATACAGAAGTTCGAAGAGTAAAATTGGCCGCTGTGTCTTACATTCGTGGACTACGAGTAGACATTTGACTCTGCCGAGACCTGGTCAGTTCTGGAGTCTCTGCAGCGATGCCAAGTCGACTGGCGATATATCCAAGTGCTGAGAACTCTTTATGAAAACACCATAATAACCATTCAAACTCAGAACCAGCAAACAGAACATATCCAATTGTGTCAGGGGTGAGCCAAGGGGACGTAATTTAAACCAACGCACCGTTTTTTTTTGGATGGGAAATCATCAAATGACCCCCCCCCCCCCCCGCGCTCTGGGCGGATTGGAAGGGAGTGTCAAACTTGTGTCCATGTTCCTTACAGTCCCGCAGCCCCTCACCAACGCACCTGGCATTAACATCAACGGCGCCTACATCTCACACTTGAGATTTGCATTGCAGTTGAAATCGTCAAACTGGCTGAAGCGATGCTCGACTTTGCAGCACATGCTGGATGGCCTAATTGATTCATCAATACGCATTGATCTCAGGGTGAACTTGGACAAAACCCAGGTTATGTTTAACGAACACGTCACCCGGAACCAGGACCTATTGTCAATGGCGGTTCTCTCGAGGTTGTTCGAGAATATGTTTATCTCGGGCAAACTCTGCAGTTTGGTAAGAACAACATTAAGAAGGAGACTGACAGAAGAATTCAGCTGCGCTGGGCAACTTTTGGGAAACTTCGTCGGGTCTTCTCGTCGCGTATTGCACAGAGCCTAAAGACTAAGGTCTTCAACCAGTACGTCCTGCCTGTTATGACTTATAGGGCTGAAACGTGGACACTCTCGGTACGGCTGGTCCATAAATTCGAGGTCGCTCAGCGAGCTATGGAAAGGGCTATACTTGGGCTCAATGCTTTATGATTTAATTTTTTGTTGTTTCAAACAAAATAAAAAATATTAAATCCAAGGAGAGACACAGTGAAACAGCAAACAGATCATTACCATTTCACCAACGCTCTAGTGACTACGCTCTGCAGTTTTTCAGTTAAACTAAAAAACCTTAACTCAATATTTGGATGCTAATCACCAGACTAGATTAATGGTTTCTACAATCAGTCTTTAAATCTAAGAAAGGAATTTGTAGTTTTCAAATATAAATCTTCTCTCATCGTATGCCACCCTTATAATAATTGGTCTTACTTACTGCCAAGTACATAACATTTATTTGTTTGCTAATTAAACTGTCCTGCAACGTAAAAACTGGCTATATAGGTACAAAACATACATATACAGTACATACTTAAAATTTGGTGGCTCGTTTTCAATTTTGGTGGCGGGAAAACGCCACCAAAGCCACCAAAATTAAGCCACCAAAATTGGGACCAGGCATAAAAAAAATCTTTAAAAATAGGGGTTTTAAGTTCCGATTAAATTGATGTTACTAATTTATACGAAACCCTAATCACTAGCTATAACGTGAAGCTTACTATTAAAACACTTTAAAATCGACAGCAAATCGATCCACCAAAATTGAACAATTCTTGTCCCCCTTCCCACCCCAGGTGAGTACTTACGTTTTTGGGGGGTAATCACAGCCCTAATCACATACCTGTTACGCGAAAGTGCTGGTTCAAGACTTAGAGATGCGAAATAATAAAACACGATTGATCACACACGCCCGAAACTTCATGTTATAGTAAATTGAAAAAGTGCCACAAAAATTTTGGTTTTTGCTTGGACAAACTTTGATCGAGTGTCCTGTGCTTTTAAATTAGATTTCCTAATATGGTTTAATTGTTTTTAGATAGTGTGTCTTATGCATATACGAAGGAAATTGTTTATTTGCTATTTTACCCCAAATTGTTACTTTTGTGAATGCAATTATATCAAAAAATGGAACTGGGACAAGCCACCAAACTTGAATTTTAAGGTGATTTTTTTTTTCCTGATTATTTATATATACTTATAAAAACAAAAAAGGTGGCCCTAATTGAACCAAGTTACGTAGTTCACTATAAAAAAAAATAAGAAACATCCTATCATTTTACACCTCGATTCTCAACGTGGACACGTAAAATTTGCTGCTGTGATATTCACCCATATATCAGGTTCTATAATAATCTAACTAGCGCAGCATAAATAATCACTCTCACTACTTATTGTAAAACAAAGTTCTCCGCCACGTCTGTCTGTCTGTCGTTTCGCGATAAACTCAAAAACTATTGAACGGATTTTCATGCGGTTTAATCTAATAGATGGAATGATTCATGAGGATGAAGCAGGTATATAATTTGTCCAGGTTTTGTGTACATTGGTTGAAATATGTCGATAATTGTTCGAAGTGTATGCAATATGCTCTACTACCCGTGCGAAGCCGGGGCGGGTCGCTAGCTAAATAAATTAAATATAAAACTTAAAAAAACCCCCAACGAAAAAATAAAAGATGAAAGATAAATACCCCCTTTCATCTCCCATATCTAGTAAATGGCTGCACCGATTTTGATAAAACACGTCTAATTTTAATATGATGCACTTCATGCGCTTTCATTTGATACCCCACTTGGGTATATTTGAAAATATTCGATTTTTCATAACCAGTTTCATCCCCCATATCTAGTAAATGGCTGCAACGATTTTATTAAAACGTGTCTAAGAACCATCGCCAAGAAACTAGCTTTCAAATAAAAAATACTGCATCCAAATCGGTTCACTCGTTTAAGAGCTACGGTGCCAGAGACAGACACACACACTCTTTTTGCGTCGGGGGTTAATAAAACACAGCACAATCTATGCCTTCGCCAATCCCCCATCTACATTTGTTTCTACCAACTGATATCAATAAAGAGACACCCATAAAAGGGATTTACACTAACTGGCATAAACCAGTATAGACCGGAATAAACCAGTATAAACTGGTTTACACCGAATTGAACGATTCAATAACAGGACTTGCAAATCCAAATGGGTTTAGGAAAACAGTGATTTTTATGTTATTTGGTGTGCTGTGATAGTATATAGATTGTGATGTAGAAGGGTGTCCATTCAGTCAGGAATTAAGGGTTTTACGTACGGGATGTTTTATTGAATTGAGTTGTAGAATTATTATGTTTTACAGTATTTCCTATGTATATACATATTTTGGATACAGGAAATAAACGGACCATTCACGAAGCCGCCAAGTATTCTGTACATCAAACTAAGTGACACCACGCAAAAATTATTGCTGGGAAATTACTTTTTTTTTGGGGTGAAAAATAACCTTTTACGGTAAAACTCAATGTAACGCATTCAAAACATTGTGCTTATGGATGCGTTGGATAGTAAACGGGTATGGAGGTATTTAAAGTAAATTTATAACCTCAAAAATTTGTATTTAAAAAAACCTTGGGAAAAAGTTGGAACTTTGACCCGAAATAACTCCGTAACTAGAAGGTTCCCAGGTATGGTCTAGAAAAAAAAAATATTGCAATAGCGGGGAGAACAAGTGCCTTTCGGCTTCATTGAGGGTCTATTTACACCCTTTATTTTGGATACAGGAAATAAACGGACCATTCACGAAGCCGTCAACCAAGTATTCTGTACATCAAACTAAGTGACTCCATACAAAAAATATTGCTGGGAAACGACTTTTCTTTTTGGGGTGAAAGATCACGTTTTACGATAGGACGCAAAACATTGTGCTGATGGATGCATTTTATTTTATAGTACGGGGGTCATGGAGGTATGTAAAGTTAAGTTATAACATTGAAAAATTGTATTTATATAAAAACTTCTTTTTTTTTTACCCCCAATATATCCGTAACTAGAAGGTTCACATTACATTCCTGGAAACCTTCTAGTGACGGAGATATTGGGGGTCAAAGTTCTAACTTTTTCACAAAAATGTTTTTAATGTTTACATACTAGTTTTTAATGTTATAACTCTACGAACCACGTACTGTTCAATGCATCCATCAACACAATGTTTTAAGTGTGTTACATTGAGTCCTACCGTAAAACGTGATTTATCACCCCAAAAAGAAAAGTTAGTTTCCCAGAAATCATTTATGCGTAGAGTTACTTAGTTTGATGTACAGAAAGCTTGGTTGAAGGCTTGCGTGAAGGGTTTACAGCTTTTTTTTTTTTTTTTTTTTTTTTTTTTTTTTTTTTTTTTTTTTTTTTTTTTTACGGATGGGAAATCATCAAATGACTTCTCCCGCTCTGGGTGGAGTGGGAGGGAGTGTCAGACTCTTACTGACTAAAACCCATCCATGTTCCTTCATTGCCCTTTGTGTTCCAGGGCCACGGTATCTCTTTCGAACAGTCCCGCAGCCCCAGGGTTTACAGCTTGGAAATGACATTGTAATAATCATAAAACTGGTCCTTATTTAGTATTTAACCTTCAAATCAAAGTACATTTCAGCCCATAATTACATGACAATAATTACGAAGTATATCATGATATAATTATTGTAGACCTAGTGATATAATTGCATTATTTTATTTTGTACGTTTATTGAATATTAAATAGGTACTATTGCTTATTGGAATTGTTGAATATCATCTAATATGGATATTGCTATGGTAACTGTGTTACTGTACAAGTTATAATTACTCTTAATTTGTCTTAGAAACCCTTTGACCTGTAACTATGTTAGTTTGTATGGTCGTTAAAATGTACTGGTTTATTCAAAACGCTTTTAATTTATTAATACAAGAAAACTAGAGTTAAGATGGAAGCGCAAGGCTAGCCCACGAAATTCAAATTTTCTTAGTTTTTTTGCAATTTCAGCAACAGCGTGTTCAATAAAAATTTAGCATATTTTATTTTAGCATATTTCTCACCTTTCACGCGAAACTCCGTGTGCTCCATGACGTCTATGGGTTATAGAGGTTTTTCGTAGGTTGGTAGGTTGGGATACCTGTAACAAGAGGATGAAAAGATGAGTAGACCTGTCAGTTAACTTAAACTACAGTGTATTTACGTGATTACCGAATAAACATTAAAGAGTCGACAAAACGTTTTCCTAGATCTTTATACAGGGTGTAAGGGACACCGACGCACAAACGGTTACCACGTATTCATATACATATACATATAAAGGGTGTAAAAATCTTACATTGAAATAATGTATTTAAAAAAATACTTGTGAAAAAGTTGGAACTTTGACCCCCAATATCTCCGTAACTAGAAGGTTCCTAAGTATGATCTATTACAAAAAAAATATCGCAATGACGGGAGAACAAGTGACTTTTGGCTTCGTTAAGGGTCTTTTTACACCCTTTATATTATAATACAAACAAATAGACCAAAATACGAAATACCTTATAATAATTACTATGGCTTCTAATGACTAGATTGTGAGTAATTTTCACAACAACCCCAAAGCATTTTACCAAAACCGACTCCCACACACCTACTTATCACCGTTTTTTTCCCCTGCCCTATATGAAACACGTGAACAAGTTATAAACCCATCGAATTCGGTTAGGTTACGGTAACCACACGGTATATGCGATAATCCGGCTCGCCAGACGTTTATGAAGCCTTAGTAGATACGTCGATACTACCAGCGAATGGCAGGGACAAATTGGAGTTTATTTAGAACAAGTAACTACCTTCTTTCTTTATCGTGTGGTTAGTTCGTAACCTAGTGTCAGAGTTTTTATGCCGCCCATGGGCCTCTGACTTGGCTTTACATGCCGTCGAGAAATATCTCTCAGGCATGCTGGTTTCCTCACGATGTTTTCCTTCACCGAAAAGCAAGTGATAATTATACAATACGCACATGAATCCGAAAAATCAGAGGTGCGTGCCTTGGGTTCGAACTCGAGACCTATGACTTGGCAGTCCGGCGGTCACACCACTAGGCTATCACTGCTTAGTAACTACCTTTTGTGCGTGTATGACCATCATCATCTGCCTAGCTTTTTCCTGGGGTATTCCTCAAAGCGCAACTATTTTTAAGCGCAACCAACTAAGCGCAACTAAATTATTCCTCGAAGCGCGACCATGATGAAAAATAGAGATGGGTATGATGGATTCATTAACGATATTTATCATCATGGTTGAGGTTGGTGCGCTTTGAGGAATACCCCTTTTTCCTAACTATGTTAGGATCAATCTCACACAACTGTTTTAAGCTATCGCGGTTTACAAATAAACACACACAGCACACACAGCGTCGAAATATCGGGAGCTCAAAATAATGAACACTCACGGAAGATATCCCGTAAGTGACAGTATAAGTTTATGTTGAAAAAAAAAAGGATCGGTTTCCAGTCTAACCGGATGCAGCTGAATACCAGTATTTTCCATGGAGCGACTGCCTATCTGACCTCCACAACCCAGTTAGTACTGGGCAACACGATACCCTTTAGTAAGACTGGTTGTCAAACTTTTTGGGTCACAGACTACCTGTAACGACTGTCAAAGATCTACAAAAGACAGCCGGGACCAACAACTTAACGTGGTTTCCGAGGCACGGAGGAAACTCGGTATGTAATGGATGGTCACCCATTTGCAGACCGACCTTATCAAGCGCGGTTTAACCTTATTTAGCCACAAGCCCCTCAAAGACAAATAAAAATCGTCACTTTTTAACGTTGAATGACAATGCTAGTATAATCGGCCAAAAAATAGGCCATCTTCCTGGTCTACCTTGAGAGTATCAACCGTGTAGCGATGTCCCAAGCAGTAGGACCACTTTTCGTTTTAAATAATATTAAATTTTAAAAACCCCCAACGAAAAAATAAAAGATGAAAAATAAATACCCACTTTCATCCCCCATATCTAGGAAATTGCCAAGAAACTAGCTTTCAAAAAAAAAACTGCATCCAAATCGGTTCACTCGTTTAAGGGCTACGGTGCCAGAGACAGACACACACACACATAGGGGTCAAACTTATAACACCCCTCTTTTTGCGTCGGGGGTTAAAAAAACAATTTCAACTTTCCCATTTAAAACAAAATAGGAACATCTACCATTTTCTTTTGACACTTCTAATAAAAAACAAATAAAAATGTCGCGCTTATAAATAGCAAAAGGCTAACTTCTAAAGGTGGTATATATAAATAATATCGGTATAGTCGTTGACAGTTGGTGATACATCGACTTTGTAGCGGGCAGAGTAAACAGTAATCATTGGCGGAGACTGTACTTTGATAGCGATTTCAAAAATGGAAGTCGATTTTTCTGTTTTTACGGGTTGTGATATTTTTTAAGTCTCAGAAAACTTATAAATTAAATTTTTGCAACTGAAACTGAATCCAAATTTAACAACCATATAAAAAGCACTACTTCACGCCCTATACGGGCTAGAAGGGACACCGACGAAAACGCACAAATATAAAAATTACATAGAAATTAAAAACGGCTTAAAAAAAACAGCTGTTTCCTACGAAAGTGCAATACCAAAATGTATGGAACAGCTGATTTTTTTAAATAAATAACCGATGAAAAATTTCAGCAATTTTGATATCAGCCATTTTTAACCGACTTCTAAAAAAGGAGTAAGTTCTCAATTCGCTTTGTATTTTTTTTTGTTATGTTTGTTACCACATAAATCCGTCATTTATGAACCGATTTGAAAAAACCTTTTTTTTATGTGAAAGGATATACTTCCCGATTGGTCCCGTAGACCTTTCATCAATATCGGTTCAGTAATTTGTTTTTTTTTTTCCTTTAATACGATTTTTTTTTAATTCTTGCGCTATGTTGATGACATGACAATCCCTTAATTAATAATTTCTAGTTACAAAGTAAAAAATTATTCATGACAAGAATTTGTGTGGTATACTTCAAACAAAAAGTACAAATAAACGACTTTCTGCAAAAAAAAACCGATTACCAATAAAAAACTAAAAAAGTCTAAAACAACTTTACTTTCGGAAGTCAGTGGCAAAATAAGTCAACGAAACACCAAAAAAAGGATAAGGAAGGGAGGTCACCGACTTCCGAAAGTAAAGTTATTTTAGACTTTTTTTTTGTTTTTTGAAGTCTATAACTATAACTATGAAAAAGAAGCTTAATAAACCACATTGACATAACCTACAGTGTCCTCGATGACTTACAATATTATATACTTTTTACTAGCCAATGACGTCACAAGCCCTCCTTCCTGAACTTTGATGCGCTATACCGTCGTCATTTTTTGATTATGTGACAAAAGAAAAAATACGTGTCCAACATTTTTTGGTGATCTAACTGACGGATTAAATAGTTTTTTTTTTCGATGTTGTCAAATAGCCTATTCCTTCAATACAGAACACGGGCTGATCATCCCCGAAGAAGCTGTGTCGTAATGATTTTTTCAGTAGACTCTTTCAGGGCCAAACCAAGCATTCATGACCTACCCAAATGCTTACAAATATGAATAAATGGGATATTAATTAATGTTTTTAAAGATATAAACGGGTCACTTGGTTTAAATGAGTTTATCTTAGTCTGTAATCTTTACTTAGGAGGTTATATGTATCTATGTTTGTAATTTCCTTATTCATAAATGCTCGTGGCTAAATAATAACAGCCGCTCGGGTCGATCTTCAGGTTAAGCCGTGCTTGTCTAGGTTGGTCTGTTGGTCTGTCTGTCTCTCAAATATTGTGCTGATGGATGGATTGAATAATACGGGGGTAAAAATCTTAAATTAAAAACATGTATTTAAAAAAACTTGTGAAAAAGTTGGAACTTTGACCCCTAATATCTCCGTAACTAGAAGGTTCCCAGGTATGGTCTAGAACAAAGAAATTATCGCAATGACGGGGAGAACAAGTTCCTTTCGGCTTCGTTAAGGGTCTTGTTACACCCTTTATGAATAAATAATAACTAAGTAACTATACTTTATTACTAAATAAAGGGTGTAAAAAGACCCTTAACGAAGCCGAAAGGCACGTGTTCTCCCCGTCAATGCGATAATTTTTTTGTTGTAGACCATACCTGGGAACCTTTTAGTTCCGGAGATATTGGGGGTCAAATTTCCAACTTTTTCACAAGTTTTTTTTTTAAACACATGTTTTTAATTTAAGATTTTACTTTAAACACCTCCACTACCCCCGTACTATTGAATCCATCCATCAGCACAATGTTCTGAGTGCGTTAAATTGAGTCCTACCGTAAAACGTGATTTTTCACCCCAAAAAAAAAAGTCGTTTCCCAACAAATTTTTTTGCGTAAAGTAACTTAGTTTGATGTACAGAATGCTTGGTTGACGGCTTCGTGAAGGGTCCGTTTACACCCTGTATATACTGTAAATATCATGTGATAGCCTAGTGGTGTGACCGTCGGACTGCCAAGTCATAGGTCTCGCGTTCGAAGCCTAGACACGCACCTCTGATTTTTCGGATTCGTAGAATTATCACTTGCTTCGGTGAAAGAAAACATCGCGAAGAAACCAGCATGCCTTTTTTTTTTTTTTTTTTACGGATGGGAAATCATCAAATGACTTCTCCCGCTCTGGGTGGAGTGGGAGGGAGTGTCAGACTCTTACTGACTAAAACCCATCCATGTTCCTTCATTGCCCTTTGTGTTCCAGGGCCACGGTATCTCTTTCGAACAGTCCCGCAGCCCCGGCAGGCATCGGCCCTTGCGGGCCCCTTCTTGGTTGCTGACATCTCTTTGAGGCGCGCGTGGAACACGAACGCGCCAACCAGCATGCCTGAGAGATATTTCTCGACGGCATGTAAAGTCAAGTCAGAGGCCTATGGGCGGCATAAAAACTCTGACACCAGGTTAGGCACTAACCACACGAAAAAGAAGATTTGTAATCGTTTCGTTTAGATTGGGCCTAGGCACTTTTAATACGTGCAAGTGTTTCTGTACCTAAACACTTTGCATAATCAGCCTATAATGTTCCCACTGCTGGGCACACAGCCTCCTCTCTATTAGAGGGAATGGGCTATAATCCACCACGCGGGCCCAATGTCTTCGAATTTTTGGTTCTAGTACACGCCGGTTTCCTCACGATGTTTTCATTCACCGTTTTTGAGAGCAGTGGTGACGAAATAAATTACACAAAGTAATGCGCCTGCCTGGGTTCGAACCCACGACTTACTGTTCGTAAGTCGGGGCTGCCACCACTGGGCCACCGCTGCTCTCATGAACACTGCACCTGAACACTTTAATTTTATCAATTGAAATTAAAATGAAATTGAAATTGTTTATTGAAATAACTGAAATACAAAAATATTCACAATATGGCCTTAAAAAATATATGTATACAATAATTGGATTCTACCTAAACTAGGAACAAACCTGTATCTCAGGTAACTCATTCAAGTGCTTATACTTAAATATTATCCAAGATTTCTCAAACAAAAAACTAGTAAATAACTTATTAATATTTATTTATATTAATTACTTGAAATGAATTAAATTACAATAAGAATTAAAGAACTGAAACACATATTTCAACTTGTTCAAGGTATTTCAATACTGTGTTTCTCAGTAAAAATGTTTAATTCGTTCATAATATTTCTGTTCCATACTTTTTACTATTGAACTAAAGAATCCGGTGAGTTATTTTAATTAATAAAATTAACTTGATATAATGTAATAACTAGACAGTAGAAGTTTTGAGGAATCTTCCCATAAGAATCTACAATGAAACAAGTAAGTTCTTGGAACTTTAAACGCGGTTTTAATACAAGAAAACTAGAGTTCACGTTCCTACAAACCATAGACTTAGTTTTACTACATAACATCACGCCTGTAATCCCCAACGGGTTAGGCAGAGGTGTACCTAATAGTACACCCACATTTCGCCAGTTATGTTTAAGTTAATCAGTCTATTGCCATCAACCGGGCACAAATCCAGGGTCCGTAGCTGCTATTAAGAAATTCCTGATGGGAAAACCCAATAACACTTTGCCCGACCCGGGAATCAAACCCAGCACCTCATGCTCAGCAGTCGCGCTTGCGACTACAGACCAACGAGGCAGTCTAACTAGCGAGTTACTTTTACTAATATGAGCTAATCCACAATTTACAGAAATATTTTAAAGTTGGTAAGTTTGGATTTAGCAAGTAATCTCCGAAATTACTTATCTAAATACAAAAATTGATTCACAGATGGAAAGCGGCACTATTAAAGAATACCATGCCCAGAGGTTAAGGCCTCGCCTCTCATGCATGAGGTTGTGGGTTCAAATCCGGGCAAGTACCAATGTGACTTTTTCAATTCATATGTACTTTCTAAGTTTATCTTGGACATCACAGACACCGGTGAAGGAAAACATCGTGAGGAAACCTGGACTTATCTACACTAATATTATAAAGAGGAAAACTTTGTTTGTTTGTTTGTTTGATTGTAATGAATAGGCTCAAAAACTACTGGACCGATTTTAAAAATTCTTTCACCATTCGAAAGCTACATTATCCACGAGTAACATAGGCTAAATTTTATTTTGAAAAAAAATAGGGTTCCGTAAGATATTTGGGTTTTTCGGACACAAGGTGTAAAAAATCAACCAGAAAAGTTACTTATTTTGCGTACGCTGCCTAAACTATAAAAGATAGAACCATAAAATGTTCTAATTAATTGTAGATCTTATGAATATCTACAAAAAAGTCCGCGACACACTATACCTATCTATGTCGAGTGAGGCACAACAACCATTTTTTTATCTTGATTTTTTTTGGACTACATTTAAACGCATTTATTTTACTCATGCTATAATCCTTATCAAAATTAATTATTTCATCACTAAGTACAGTTTATGTAGATAATATTTGGTTTATGAATGATTAAAATTGGACGTTTGGTTTTGAAGTTATGGCGAAATTAAAATATATTACGATTTCTGCTGCACGGCCCGTTGCGAAGTGGGCGTCACCAAGGCGCGGTGCGCGTGCGGGAGGGGAGTTTAGATCTATGAGTAAGGTACCCGCGCGGCTCAGACGCTATGCATTACTCACCGTCGACAGGCCCGCACCTACGGTGGCCGGTAGCCACCACGTGGCCCCCGACGCCCGGTGCATCCCCCGCGGCGGCTGGGGCGAGAGATTCTCTCCCTCTCACGTCCCGCCACCTCCTTCGCTAGCATGACTGCTTCGCAGAAGGAGGTGACGACTTCCCATTCATTCTCGCTCCGGACCATGGCCTGAACCAGGGCTGGGCGCGAGAGGTCGCCGCCGCCGATCGCCGCTACGAGGACACGGCGGAGCTCCGCCCAAGCGGGGCAGACCTCCACGGTGTGCGCCACCGTGTCCTCCGGACGATCCTCACAATGATAGCACCCGGGCGTTTCCTCCCGCCCGATTCGGTGCAGAAACCTCCCGAAACAACCGTATCCGGTGAGGACCTGCGTCAGGCGGAAGGTGAGGGCGCCGTGACGCCTCTCTAGCCACTCCTCAAAGAGGGGACTTATCGCCACTATTGTGGCGTGCCCTGCACTGGGTTGCGACAGTCGCTGTCTCCATGTCGCCATGAGATCGCGTCGGAGGTTTGTCGGCTGAGCGGTGATTTGCCGCGGCAGCGGAGTTTCCCCCCGACGTAGTGCCTCCGCGCGCTATTCATGCAGGCGCGCGAGGACTATCGCCTCCAGATCCCATGGCGGCAATCCGGCTAGGAGGCTCGCCGCCTCGCGGGAGATCGTGCGGTACCCCCGGATTAGCCTAACGGCTACCACCTTTTGGGGCGCGTTCAGGTAGTGGGCGGCACGCCGCTTAATTGAACGCGCCCACACCGGGGCCCCGTAAAGGGCCCCCCGTAGAGCCTACGGCAGGAGGCGTTTGGACCCCTCAGGTTGGGCAAGAGCCGCTTGAAGGCAGCCCCTGCCCGTTCCAGTTTGGGAGCCAAACGTCGGAAATGCTCAACGAAGTTCCACCGGCTGTCGAGGACGAGTCCTAGGTACTTCAAAGTCGACTCGATGCCGAAGGGAACCCCTCCTACCGTCAGCATGGATCCCGACGGTGGCGCATTCCGAGGCCCATGAAAGCACATGGCCTCAGATTTGTGCAAAGCCACCTCGAGACCCAATTGCCGGATCCTCTCAAAAACTATCGCAACTGTGGGGAGCCCCCCTTAATCTGTTATTTTTTTATTATTGTATAGAAATCGTAAAGCGGTTCACAGAATACATCTACCTACCAAGTTTCAACGGTTTAGTCCGAATAGTCTCGGAATAAAGTGGCTGTGACATTCAGACGGACAGACAGACAAGACGAATCTATAAGGTTAGACGAATCTATAAGGGTTCCGTTTTTTGCCATTCGGCTACGGCACCCTAAAAATCGTGTTTGGGCTCATTTCATACACCTTGATGAGATCTTTAGAATTAGCTGGAGTATGACTTTCATCGAAGGTCTGACGATGGAGCGGAGGGCAGCTGAAATAGGACCTCAAAAGTTTACAGCATCTATATCGTGTTCGGGCTCATTTCATGCACCTTGATGAGAACTGTAGATCTAGCTGGGCTCTAGCTGTCATCGAGTGTCTGAGGATGAAGACGTAAAGGCTGTCGAGGGCAGCCCTTATTTGGAGAAACATAATAAGAATAGTTTAGTGATTCTTATTCTGGATTGCACACAAAATAAAAAACGCGGAAAATTTATTCCTTTTGAGAGCTTCCGTTGCGTCCGCTGCGTAAACGGTTAAAGTTACGCAGCAATCATGCATGAATTGTTCCTTTTAAAAGTTCTAAAAAAAGTCCGTGATAGCATATGTTTATCTTTTAACTTACTCACTCACTATAACCTTTTTTATGGTTCTCAATATTCTTAAAAAAATATGCGTAATTTTTGCAAAGGTGTTTTTGTAAAGATGGTATTTATCCTTATCCAAATAAATACGTTATTCATCATAAGAGTATTTAATTTAGAACGAAATTGCTCTAACATCATTTGATTCTAATGAATATCTTAGGAGATCCGAGATATCACAGTTTTAAAATAATTCCGCAGCAAAATAATAATGGTGATGTACCGCGCTCGCATTTTCATTATGTGGGTGATGTGCTCCTTTAGAATTGACACACACCCTCTAACCCTCTCTTATGTGACGCAGACGAAGTTGCGCGGGTCAGCTAGTAATTAATATAAGTCTGAAACCGCCAACCCGTCTTGAGCAAGCGTGGTGATCAATGCTCGTGCCTTCTCTGTGTGAGAAGAGGCCTTTGCCCAGCAGTGGGACAGTAACAGGCTGGTATTATTATGGCATATTTTTCAACGACGCTGACGAAGTCGCCTGTAGAAGCTAATCACTTATGCATTCAGTTAAATATTAAGAAAAAATAACAAATATTAAGTGATTTTAACGTTGAATTGATATGTTATGTTGCCAACAAGGTCTCTAAATAATTATGTAAGTGAATAAAATAGAGCACTTTTTGGTAACATATCATCTCAATTCAACGTTAAAATCCATTTCAACATTTTGTTTAACATTTTTGAATGACTTCTTATTAATATTATTTTTTCCCCCACTTTGACTAACCGCCTACCATCATTGCAAGCAAATAAAGTTACTATCATTAACACTAAAAACCAATTATCCGTGATCATGGTGCTTGCAACAGCGCCGAAATATCGGGAACTTAAAATAAATAGTAATCATGGTAAATATCCCGTATTTAGTGATCATTATCTGCCTATCCTTTTCTCAACTATATTGGGATCAGCTTCCAGTCTAACCGGATGCAGCTGAATACCAGTATTTTACATGGAGCGACTGCCTATCTGACCTCCACAACCCAGTTAGTACTGGGTAATACGATACCCCTTGGTAAGACTGGTTGTCAGACTCTTGGGCCACTGACTACAAACGTCAAAGATCTGCAAATGACACCCGGGACCAACGGCTCAACGTGCATTCTGAGGCACGGAGGAAACTCGATATGTAATGGGTGGTCACCCATCCACAGACCAACCTAGGCAAGCACGGCTTAACCTAAAGATCGATCCGAGTGGCTGTTATTAGTTAGCCACGAGCTCCCGTATTTAGTGATAATGATATGTTATTTAAGTTGAAGCAATAAACATTTTTATTTTTATAATTTTTTAATGATAGTTTCATTGACCATGTCAATTTAAAAAGTGTAACAAAAGTTACTTCAATATGATAATATTTCAAGAGTATTTTTTAAAATGGGCAGCCTCTTACATGATTGACTCACATACTATGTTTGAACCCCTCGAACAATTTTTAATTTTGACCTACTGTGTGATATAATTTAAAGCACATCCCTTACTAAACGCATTAACCAAAAAATGTGAAAGAAATATCGACTAATGCCGCGACTACTTTTTAACCGCTCCAATTATGCTTTAAAAACTAAATACATCCCCTTAAAAATGTCCTTTCATTTTGAATATAACTTAAAAAATATATTTATTTTGTACCCTATCACAATGTTTTCTTATTTGACCCAAAGGTTGACTGGTAGAGAATGCCTTGTGGAATTAAGTCCGCCTATGTACCACTCTTGTACATGAAGTTTAAATAAATAAATAAAAAATCTTTGAATAAAAAATCAGACACGGAAATGCATCCAATAGTAAAATATAAACAGTTAATACTTACTAGGGGTCGTCCAATAGTCGAAATACGACCGTAATTCGTATTTTTTACTGCACCCCTTCTCGATATCTGCCCCCAATGTCATAATTACAGTAAGTCGTGTAACTGGTGTTATGACTTTTTTTTACAGTACTTTGATTTTTAAATCAAGTCCATAAGCAACATTTTTCTTTTTTTTTATAAATTATTTAAATTATTAAAAAAATTACGATAAGACTTACTGTAATCAAGACATCGGGTGCAGATATAAAATTTAACTACTTATACTAAATCAAAAATATTTAAAAACACACACAGTTTTTTTTACAAGTAATAATACATAGATACTATTTTCTACACTTAAAATAATAACAAAATATCAACTTACGTGTATAATATTCGAAACTGACAACAATTTTTTTCTTTGTATTTTTAAAGGCGTCTACTTATACACAGGGTGCGACAATACTGTCCGGTGGCAGTCTACTGTAACGTTTATATAGGGGATGTAGCGCCGCCAAGCCAAGCGGTGCGGGCTGCGTGATGAGCGGAGCGGGGAGGTTAGCGATTTGAATGACCTTTTATATTGAATTTCTAAGTAATTGTTAAAGGATTACATGTTTTTAATTTTGATTTAAAAGTAAAAACTAATATTACACGTAATTATATCTAACTTATTAAAAAGGGCAAAGGGTAAAGGGTTTTAGTCAGTAAGAGTCTGACACTCCCTCCCACTCCACCCAGAGCGGGAGGAGTTATTTGATGATTTGCCATCCGTAAAAAAAAAAACGTGCTTCAAAAAAATCGCCCACATCGGAAAAGTCCCCAGAAGGCTGGCAGCATTACCACGTCGGATGGCAATGCTGATTCTTTGGCCAAAAAATAGGCCCGCCTTCTGGTCACGCGAAGAGTCGACCAAGTGCTTGGCGATTAAAGGATTGCATGATTTTATTTGCGTTAGCAGGGTGGCTGGCAGCAATTGGATGGGAATCGAGATGAATGGATATTGGAGAGCCCTATGTGCAGTAGTGTTATTTGTTTTAAAAGATTAGTTTTACTTGAAAGCTTACACTATGTTACGCACTTTACACATCTCTGCCTATCACTTGAGCGAACATCATCTGCCTAGCCTTTTCCCAAATTTATTAGGGCGGCTTCCAGTCTTACTATGTAAAATACTGATTTTACATGGAGCGACTGCATATCTAACCTCCACAACCCAGTCAGTACTAGGTAATACGGTACCCCTTGGTAAAATTGGTTGTCAGACTTCCGGGCCACTGTCCATGACAGCCGGGACTAACGGCTTAACGTGCTTTTCTAGGCAAGCAGGAAACTCGGTATGTGTGCCACCCATCCACAGGCCGACCTTAGCAAGGGCAGCTTAACCTTGAAGATCGTAAGCAAGCGTATCATTAATTAATTTATGTTGTTCCATTACTAGGCTAAAAGTCTTCCTTAGTCCTAACATTAATTTCCCCTCTCGATAAAAAATCTAAAATGTCTCGGAGTCTGTGTGGAGCGCTATAGCTTCACACTCCTCTTCAAAGTGAGAACGGCTCCACCGGGGGCCGGTTCTGGGGCCTACGATGTTTTCTTTCACCGTCTTAAGAGTGGTGATGAAATCCTGGTGGTAACCGCCTTGGCAATTATTTCAGTCATGTAATCATTTTATTTATCAGCATTTTAGTCGAAAGACGTCCACTGCTCGACATAGGCCTCCCTCAAGTGACGCAACAGTGACCGGTCTCATGCGTCTCGCATCCAGCGGATCCCCGCAACCTTCACCAGGTCATCGGTCCACCTAGTGGGGGGCCTTCCAGCGGAACGTCTTCACTTCAGAACCTTTCGGCCCCATCGGCCATCCGTTCTATGAGCTATGTGCCCTGCCCACTGCCATTTAAGTTTGTCAATTCTTCGGGCTACGTCGATAACCTTGGTTCTCGTAGTATTTTATTTATGCTACATTTAAATTATTCATACATCATAGGTACTCATTACCGCAAAACGTTTTCTTTTGAAATTATTTGATTAACTGATAAAGAGATTTGATGTAACAGCGATAGAGCTGAAAATGCCATTGTCTGTAGCGATTGGCGTAGCCAAAAATTGACGCGTAGCAAAAACCGTAGCTAGCATTTCGTAGCAAGATTTTCCATTATCCGTTTGGAACAAAACTGACGTTCTTGGCACTTTGAGTAGGTACATAATATGCCACAAGAATCTGTTGGTTACCATCATCTGCCTAGCCTTTTCCCAACTATGTAGGGTTGGCTTCCAGTCTAACCGGATACAGCTGAGTACCAGTATTTGACATGAAGCGACTGCCTATCTGACCTCCACAAGCCAGTTAGTACTGGGTAATACGATACCCCTTGGTAAGACTGGTTGCCAGACTATCGGGCCACTGTAACGACTGTCAAAGATCTACAAATGACAGCCGGAACCAAGGGCTTCACTGTTTTCTGAGGCCCAGGGGAAAATAGGTATGTAATTGGTGGTCACCCATCCACGGATCAATTTAGGTAAGCACGGCTTAACCTAAACATCGACCCGAGTGGCTATTTTTACTTAGCCTCGAGCTCCTCCTATTGGCTACCATAATTTGCGAAATAGTTTTACCTATAAAGCAACGACGTTTCATTCCACTGGTTACAGATTTGATATACAGAGTGTAAACAGACCCTTCACGAAGCCGTCAACCAAGAATTCTGTACATCAAACTAAGTAACTTTACGCAAAAATTATTGCTGGGAAACGACTTTTTTTTTTGGGGTGAAAAATTACGTCTTACGGTAAAACTCAATGTAACGCACTCAAAACATTGTGCTGGTGGATGGATTGAATAGTACGGGGGTCGTGAAGGTGTTTAAAGTAAAAATCTTACATTAGAATCATGTGTTTAAAAAAAACTTGTGAAAAAGTTGGAACTTTGACCCGCAATATCTCCGTAACTAGAAGGTTCCCAGGTATGGTCTAGAACAAAAAAATGATCGCAGTGACGGGGAGAACAAGTACCTTTCGGCTTCGTTAAGGATCTTTTAACACTCTTTATACACGAAAAGTAGTGGTTAGGTCATAAGAGCGTTTACGAATTATTACGAATTACGGCATTTCATACAAAATTTCAAGTGCTTTTTTTCCGAAATGAATGAACCATTTTTAATACTTAATGCCCTGGATTAAGTTTGTGGAGATTTAATTTTGTATGAAATGTCGTAATTCGTAAACGCTTTATTAAACCTGGGAACCTTCTAGTCACGGAAATATTGAAGATCAAAGATACAACTTTTTCATACCTTTTTTTAGAAGTACAAGTTCTTAATTTTATAACTTTACTTTAAATACCTCAATGAGCCCTGTAAGTACTATTCAATAATATTTTGAGTGCGTTACGTTGAGTCCTACCGTAAAACGGGATTTTTCACTCTAGTTTTATCTACAGAATGCTTGGTTTACGGCTTCGTGAAGGGTCCTTTTACACCTTGTATAATCTTTGTCAGATTTGTCAGTTTTGTCAGGCTTCACTTAGTAAATTAATTGTTCTATCAACAATCGCTCCCGCTTGTCACTAAGTCACTACCCCTAAGAGGATGTGAGAACTAGAATAAAAATTCATTCGCGCATACTTTTAATAGATTTTCCGGGTAAACTTCAAATTGTTGATCGTTATCTGACATCGATATAATGACGTTTGATATTTAAAATGTGACTAACTGTAGAATGCGTTATTGACACCATATTTTGGAAGTATTCAATGTGATATTCTGAGCGTGTTGATATCAATATTTAATAAGTCGGCCCAGATTTTGACGGCGCGGTTGGCGCAGTGGCTGAGCGATTGACTGCTGCGCTGCGTGTCGCGGGTTCGATTCCCGCACGGAACAAATATTTGTATGGCCTACAGGTAGTTGTTCCGGGTCTGGCTGTTTGTGTATACTCAATACTTAATACGTTTATTGCATTCCACAATGTGAACTTAGGTGGTAGGTACATAAAGATATACGGGGTGTAAACAGACCCTTCACCAAGCCGTCAACCAAGCATTCTGTACATCAAACTAAGTAACTTTACGCCAAAATTTTTGCTGGGAAACGAAATTTTTTTTTGCCGTCAAAAATCACATTTTCCGGTAAAACTCAATATAATGCGCTCAAAACTTATTGCTGATGGATGCTTTGAATAGTAAACGGACCATGGAGGTAATTGGAGTAAAGTTAGAACCTTAAAAAGTAGTATTTGAAAAAAAGCTTGTGAAAAAATTTGAACTTTGACCCCCAATATCTCCGTAACTAGAAGGTTCCCAGGTATGGTCCAGAACAAAAAAATGATCACAATGATGAGGAGAACAAGTGCCTTTCGGCTTCGTTAAGGGTCTTTTTACACCCTTTATACATTAGTTTTGGATCATTGTGGGCCCCGACGGGCAAAACAAAAAAAGAATTAGGAATTATGTGAGTACGCATCTACGATACAGGAGAACTTCCTAGTGTGGGGCAACGTCTAAAAAAAATAAAAATTAGCTATCGCACCGCGCTATCACTAGCGTCCATCAATTCCTGTAGGCATCAGGGCACGCACAACAGGAAATTGTGTGTTCCACCATTGTTTGTGGAACTGCACCAATCAATCAATCAGCCATTTTATTGTCAGGCAACTGTGGCCCATAGATAAAAATACACATAATTATCTTAAACAATAACTTTTCCTGTTGACAGCAATGTGGACGAATTTTTTGACGCCCTATAACCGTTTTGATACTTGTACATTTTTTTTTTCTTCTTACTATTATAGATTTGTAGTTTGTATATAAATAATGTAAATATTAACTTGTTGTCAATGAATTTCAATAACAAATTGCAATAAAATAATTAACTAATACATATTAAAAACCTTATTGAGCTATAACTATAAAGGGTGTAAAAAGACCCTTAACGAAGCCGAAAAGACTTTGTTCTCCCCGTCATTGCGATCGTTTTTTTGTTCTAGACTATACCTGGGAACCTTCTAGATACGGAGATATTGGAGGTCAAAGTTCCAATTTTTTCACAAGTTTTGTTTTAAAAACCACTTTTTAAGGTTTTAACTTTACTTTAATTAAGTCCAGGACCCGTTTACTATTCAAAGCATCCATCAGCACTAAGTTTTGAGCGCGTAACATTGAGTTTTACCATAAAACGTGATTTTTCACACACAAAAAAAATCGTTTCCCAGCAATAATTTTTGCGTAGAGTTTCTTAGTTTGATGTACAGAATGCTTGGTTGACGGCTTCGTGAAGGATCCGTTTACACCCTGTATAATGTAAATATTCACTTGTTGTCAATGAATATCAATAATACATTGCAATTAAAGTAGTACCATAAAATAATTAACTAATACATATTAAAAAACCTTATTAAACTATAACTACACAAGTAACTTTGTCGGCGTCGTGTTTTGCTGCGTGGTGTCGCGTAACCGTCCTCGGAAACGTCGATATACGACACCTTTCGGCCAAAAGTCCTCTTTCAAGAATGTCTGTAGATGGTGGGTTGGAACTCGTACCACGAGCAACTTAAAGTTGGTGTTATGGCGCGATTTCAATCTTTCGACCCTCAGAGTCCAGCTGGTCTTCACTCTCAAATACTCCACCAGCACCACACCATCATCATCATCTGCCTAGTCTTTTCCCAACTACGTTGGGGTCGGCTTCCAGCCTATCTGACCTCCACAACCCAGTTAGTACTGGGTAATAAGATACCCCTTGGTAAGACTGGTTGTCAGACTTTTTGGACCACTGACTGCCTGTAACGACTGTCAAAGATCTACAAATGACAGCCGGGACCAACGGCTTCACGTGCTTTCCGAGGCATGGAGTAAACTCGATAAGTAATGGGTGATGGTCACCTATCCACAGGCCAACCTAGGCAAGCACGGTTTAACCTAAAGATTGATCCGAGCGGCTGTTATTATTTAGCCATGAGCTCCTCACCTGCACACCACACCATACCATATAGCAAGCAGGTTTTCCCTGCTTCGACAGGAGTCCGGAGTCAGTTAAGAGACTACCAGGTTAATGAACGTAACTCCTGGTGGTAGATCCTCAGAAGGTGGAACGGGATGGGTAGGGACGCACTATATTTAGTGTTTGCACGTATTTTGGAGGAAGTGACCGAGGGCTAGCGAATATCCTACTAATATATACTATATAAATATTTATCCTATTTTTAACCTAAGATTTCTACTATCTTTTCTGTGTTTACTCGTGAGAACCTGTAATTGGCTCTGTGTTGCCTATACAATTGTTATTAACTTGTCATAGCTGTTGGTTCTCCTATCTATAAATAAGTAAATAAATACATATTATAAATGCGAAAGTTTGTGAGGATGTATGGATGTCTGAATGTTTGTTAGTCTTTCACGCAGGCGAAGCCGCGGGAATAAATTAGTCCCAATAAAACTGACACCGATCACCCTATCTTAACTGCGTTCAAGAGAATATTGTCATACAGAATATTCCACAACAATTATGACTCTTACAGCTCTGACGCACTAAGCATTAGAACTGTTAGTATGTTTTGCATAGTTTTGAGTCATTGGCGTGCAAAGTTTTGGTTACAAATTTGATTTTCCGGACTCCTTTTTAAGTTATATTAACTGTGATGATTGAAACGTGTAGCCCAAATAGCTTTTATATTCTTCACTCAATATTAGAATAGTTTTAAATGACGAAAATCCTTTTATATCTAGTATTACTTGAAGCAACTGAAACTGATCCTTAACGAAATTTACCAGTTCCCGATAAGCTATTAAAACAACTGTCAGCACATCTGGTAGAGCTCGTTGCGCTGATTCAGGATCAATATTTAACTAATTTTGTCAAAAATTGCACTTACTGCTGATGTCGCTAGCACGGCAGAGCTCATGAACTCCGGGGCTGCGGGACTGTTCGAAAGAGATACCGCGGCCCTGGAACACAAAGGGCAAAGAAGGAACATGGATGGGTTTTAGTCAGTACAAGTCTGACACTCCCTTCCACTCCGCCCAGAGCGGGGCGGGTTATTTGATGATGTCCCATCCAAAAAAAAAAGAGCTCATGAACTCAGTTTAGTATGGTGCCTATGTACGCTTGCTTGAAATGAACGGATATGCAGATGCCGTTTTAGCGACAAAATAAAATGGAAAGATTTGAAATGAGTCATGCCGTGAGCTTTAATGTAACCTGAATTCGGCAAAGCTTAAAATACTGTTTAAAGGAAGTCATTTCAGTCTAGACGTTTCTTGTTTATGGTAGCTATGAGTTTCTAAAAATACATTGACACGAAAAACGTTAAGTACATGCATATACGTTATATACAAGCATACGGTACAAGTCATCATCATCTGCTCAGCCTTTTCCCAGCTATATTGGGATCGGCTTCCAGTCTAAGCGAATGCAGCTGAATACCAGTATGTTACATGGAGCAACTGCCTATCTGACCTCCACAACCCAGTTAGTACTGGGAAATACGCCTTGATAAGACTGGTTGTCAGACTTTCAGGCCACTGACGACCTGTAAAGACTGTCAAAGATCTACAAATGACACCCGGGACTAATTACGGCTTCACGTGCTTTCCGAGGCACGGAGGAAACTCGGTTTGTAATGGGTCACCCATCCACAGACCAACCTAGGCAAGCACGGCTTAACCTAAAGATGGCTGGTATTATTAAGCCACGAGCACCTAAGACTTTTAAGAACACAATGTTTTATTACCATTTCGATTTGCATCTATTATTTCTGCGCGGGCGTTTTTCTCCTGTATTGATCGAAACTACAGTTACGTCAATTACTACAACGACTGAAAATGGGATCTTCGCAGTCTTATAAGAAGGAGGAAATGGTGCTATTCCAGACGGCATCTGGATTTGGGGTGAATTCGGCGGCTATTGAGCAACTACGAGGCTACGCATCCACTACAAGTCGTATCCTCGCAGGATTTTTGCTTATTGTTGGGTGTAGACGCACTTGTTATACAGGGTGTAAACAGACCCTTCACGAAGCCGTCAACCAAGCATTATGTACATCAAACTAAGTAACTTTACGCAAAAATCATTGCTGAGAAACAACTTTTTTTTTGGGGTGACAAATCACGTTTAACGGCAGGACTCAATGTAACATACTCAAAACATTGTGCTGATGGACGGATTGAATAGTACGGGGGTCGTGAAGGTGTTTAAAGTAAATCTTACTTTAAAACATGTATTTAAAAAAAAACTTGTGAAGAAGTTAGAACTTTGACCCCCAATATCTCCGTAACTGGAAGGTTCCCAGGTATGGTCTAGAAAAGAAAAATGATCGCATTGACGGGGAGAACAGTACCTTTCGGCTTCGTTAAGGGTCTTTTTACATCCTTTATGTGTACCGAATTTCAACTCAGTCGGTCCAGTAGTTTTGTAGTAAATTGGCTGTGACAGACGGATAGATAGACAGACAGACAGACACGCGAGTGATCCTATAAGGGGTTCTGTTTTTTCCTTTTGAGATACGGAACCCTAAAAACACACAGACACTGCGACAGAGGGACATCCCCAAAACTAGATACGTCTTGTATAAAATCAAGGAAAATTTTAACTATTTTTGAGATTAAACTACGACGCACTGTCGGTCCGTATATCAAATAACATAATTTGATAAACACGTCAAATTTTATCTGAAAGGACATCTTACATATCACAAATTAATATTTTTATGTGTTATTATAATATAAAATCGATGTTGGGCATCCTGTAATTTAATTTTAAGTCCAATGTTTGTTTAGAATAAGCCAATGTTTTTAAATCATTGTGTAATAAGTTAGTATCAAAAACAGTGAAGTGTGCAAGTGAAGTGAGAAGGTGATGTGTATAATATTAATTAAGTATTAATTGGATATTGTACTCATACGGGGTGTAAACAGACCCTTCACGATGCCGTCAACCAAGCATTCTGTACATCAAACTAAGTAACTTTACGCAAAAATTTTTGCTGGGAATCAATTTTTTTTTTTGGGGTGAAAAATCACGTTTTACGGTAAAACTCAATGTAACGCACTCAAAACTCAGTGCTGATGGATGCTTTGAATAATAAACGAGTCATGGAGGTAATTAAAGTAAAGTTAAAACCTTAAAAAGTGGTATTTAAAAAAAACTTGTGAAAAAGTTGGAACTTTGACCTCCAATATGTCTGAAACTAGAAGGTTCCCAGGTATGGTCTAGAACAAAAAAATGATCGCAATGATGGGGAGAACAAGTACCTTTCGGCTTCGTTAAGGGTCTTTTTACACCCTTTATAAATACATAATACTAAGATATGTAAACTAATAAAAATATATAACAAACCCAACCTTTCTTGGATCCTGTAACGAAATTATTCAGAAAAGAATAAGTCATAAGTCAATAAGTCATTTATTTCTTAACAAAATACATTGTGTAGAAAATAAATTAAAATTAAATCAATGAGAATTAGAAAGAAATAATCAAAAATATAAAAAAAATAATAACAATAACAAATTTTTACAATAATAAAATTAATATAATAGTCATTTAAATTAATATAATAGTGCAGGAGTAAGAAAAAAAACTTAATTTTTCTTTTCCCTCCATATCTACTAACTTAGTCTTAATAATATAATACAGGGTGTAAACAGACCCTTCACGAAGCCGTCAACCAAGCATTCTGTACATCAAACTAAGTCACCCTACGCAAAAATTATTGCCGGGAAACGACTTTTTTTTTTGGGTGAAAAATCACGTTTTACGGTAAAACTCAATGTAACGCACTCAAAACTTGGTGCTGATGGATGCTTTGAATAGTAAACGGGTCATGGAGGTAATTAAACTAAAGTTTAAACCTTAAAAAGTAGTATTTAAAAAAAAACTTGTGAAAAAATTGGAACTTTGACCTCCAATATCTCCAGAAACTGTGGTTTCCCAGGTATTGTCTAGAAGAAAAAAATGATCCCAATGATGGGCAGAATATGTGGTTTGCGTTTTCGTTAAGGGTCTTTTTACACCCTTTATGTTTTTGTTTCTTTTTTGTATTTCTTTCATTTAATATTTCTTTCCCAAATTTTTTAATTTTTTTTGGAAAAGTTCACATTTTGTAAGTTTTGTTTAATTGTTGTTTTTTTTTTTTAAATAGTAGGTGTTTTACATTAAATATGCATGCTAGACTCACATCTAGTAGATGTCAATCATAAATACGGGGTGTAAACAGACCCTTCACGAAGCCGTTAACCAAGCATTCTGTACATCAAACTAAGTAACCCTACACAAAAATTATTGCTGGGAAACGACTTTTTTTTTGGGGTGAAAAATGACGTTTTACGGTAAAACTCAATGTTACGCACTCAAAACTTAGTGCTGATGGATGCTTTGAATAGTAAACGGGTCATGGAGGTAATTAAAGTAAAGTTTAAACCTTAAGTTCCAATTTTTTCACAAGGTTTTTTTTAAATACTACTTTATTTAAAAAAAACCTTGTGAAAAAATTGGAACTTTGACCTCCAATATCTCCAGAACCTGTGGTTTCCCAGGTATTGTCTAGAAGAAAAAAATGATCCCAATGATGGGCAGAATATGTGGTTTTCGTTTTCGTTAAGGGTCTTTTTACACCCTTTATATTTTTGTTTTTTTTTTGTATTTCTTTCATTTAATATTTCTTTACCAAATTGTTTTCATTATTTTTGGAAAAGTTCACAATTTGTAAGTTTTGTTTAATTGTTGTTTTTTTTTTAAATAGTAGGTGTTTTACATTAAATATGCATGCTAGACTCACATCTAGTAGGTGTCAATCATAAAATAAATAATGGTTTGTAACTTTTTATTGCTTTCGTGATTGGTACATATCAATTTTGTGAATTAACAAAAAAAAAACACTTATCTAAACTTAAAAAACCTATGACTAATATTATTACGTCACAGCGCTAAAAATATAATAACGATAGGTACTACTATAAATAAAATTACGTACGTAACCAATAACGAGTTCTCGATTTTTACATGAAAAACTGGTCAAGTGCGAGTCTTACTCACACGCACAGGGCTCCGTAGCAGGGTTGTTGCGAACATCAGCATCAGCATCAGCATCCGCTGATCTTCAGCATCATTTTCAACATCAGCATCAGCATCAGCATCCGCATTGATCGATGCTGATTATTAATGCTGATTATTAATGCTGAAGTTCGAGTCGTGACATGACCGCAGAGAGGATTATATCACGTGTAGTTTTTGCCTGCGACTTTGACCAATTGAAAGATCGTCTGCGGGGATTGTGATTGCAAACAAACACAAACTTGTCTCATTACGTTAATTCGTCATTACGCGTGAATGTTTTTGTTTTTTTTTTCCCATAAACTATCGAGTGTTATCCGTTGAAAAGTGGAATATGGACGTATTTTAAATTAAGGAATCAAGAAACTGCAAACTGCAACTTATGTAACAAGGATTATTCACGCAAAGAGCGTACTAATACGGACTGATTTTACTTCTTCCCTGTTTTTTAAAGAAAATAATTAAAATCAGCATCAGCATCAGCATCCGCTGATGTCAATGATAAAATATCAGCATCAGCATCAGCATCCGCTGATGTGGAAAAAATATGCATCAGCAACAACCCTGCTCCGTAGCACCAAATAATATGATAAAAATATTTCGAGGGGTCATTCATATTTTATGTTGTATTTATATTACACTCAACAGCAAAACTAAATTTGTTTTTCATAGTACGTTAATGAAAAATGAAGTTACTGCTGCAGTTTGATGATAAAGTCTTGTATCTCAAAAACTAAACATCAAATCTTATTCAAACCAATTTTCGTTGAAGGTTTTTTTACGTTCTACAATTCTACATTTTTTCAGAATTTTCCTCTTCTTACTTTAGAAATTAGAGGTGGGACACATTTTACCACTTTGGAAGTGTCTATCTTTCAAGCGTTGACTTTGAAAAAAAAATGGTTGTAGGAACCTTAATGTCATTTTTAAAGACCTATAGCTATCGATACCCCGCACGTTGTAAAGGGTGTAAAAAGACCCTTAACGAAAACGAAAACCACATATTCTGCCCATCATTGGGATAATTTTTTTCTTCTAGACAATACCTGGGAAACCACAGGTTCTGGAGATATTGGAGGTCAAAGTTCCAATTTTTTCACAAGGTTTTTTTTAAATACATGTTTTTAAAGTAAGATATTTACTTTAAACACTTCCACGACCCCCGTGCTATTCAATCCATCCATCAGGAAAATGTTCTGAGTGAGTTAGATTGAGTCCTACCGTAAAACGTGATTTTTGACCCCAAAAAAAAATTTCGTTTCCCAGCGAACATTTTTGCGTAAAGTTACTTAGTTTGATGTACAGAATGCTTGGTTGACGGCTTGGTGAAGGGTCTGTTTACACCCCGTATGTATGGGGCTCCCCCTTAATCTTTTATCGTAATCATAAAGCAGTTTACAGAATACATCTACCTACCAAGTTTCAAATGTGTAGTTCTAATAGTTTCGGAATAAAGTGGCTGTGACATACGGAAGGACAGACAGACACGCCGAACCTATAAGGAAAGTTTTGAGTATGAATGTGGATGGGTATAAGAGTAGAGGAAGACCAAAGAAACGATAGATGGACTGTGTGAAGGATGATATGGCAGGAAATGTCTGATGAGATGACGAGTAATGGAGGAAGGAGCATACTTTGAAGATGATAAAATAACTTTGAATGAATAACCAACATTTTGTGTATTATTGATCGTTTCCCGGTACTTTCTTGACAGAGTAGTATGTATATGTATCGCACAAAATACAGGCTGTTTACAGGAAGTCATTGCTTTTGATCTTGACTTTAAAAATGCATTTAAAACAGGAATCTAACTAAATCTATGATGCGGTTTAGAGGATATGACGGCTAGCTTATCAGTTATCATCTGTAGTAATTATATAAACTTGATTTTTATATCAAAACACTGTAAAAGACAAGCGTAGCCGGGGGCGATCATTAGTCTAATTAAGTTACTGATATAATATTTTGATAAGAGCCATTTAATATTTTTATAGTTATATTAATTTATCATATTTTTAGTAAGTAGTACGTTGCAGTATTTTTAGAAGAAATAATGATATGGTCATTTTAGTTTATGTCGTGGTTTTGACGTGTTTACATAGGTAGTGAAATATTGTGTAATGTTATGTAATATCTAGATCAAAATAGTGAGAGAAAAGAAGAGTGTTTATTCTTCTATAAGCGTGTCATCATCTGCTTAGCCTTTTCCCTGGCTTGTAGTCTAACCAGATGCAGCAGAATACCAGTATTTTACATGGAGCGACTGCCTATCTGACCTCCACAACCCAATTAGTACTGGTTTATACGATACCCCTTCGTTAGACTGGTTTTCAGACTTTCAGGCCACTGACTACATGTAACGACTGTCAAGGATCTACACAAGACAGCCGGAACCAACGGCTTAAAATGCTTTCCGAGGCACGGCGGAAACTTGGTATGTGATGGGTAGTCACTCATCCATGGACAACCTAAGCAAGCGCGGCTTAACCTGAAGTCGAAGAAATCGTGTGGTTAGTGCCTAATCTGGTGTCAGAGTTTTTATGCCGCCCATGGGCCTCTGACCTGGCTTTACATGGCGTCGAGAAATAACTCCCAGGTATGCTGGTTTCCTCACGAGATTTTCCTTCATCGAAGCGAGTGATAATTATACAATACGCACATTAATCCAAAAAATCAGCGGTGCGTCTCTTGGATTCGAACTTGAGACCTATGACTTGGCAGTCGACAGTCTCACCACTAGCTTATCACTCTTATGTGCTATCTTTATTATGTACACCATACATAATAAAGTAGACGAGGAGCTCGTGGCCAAATAATAACAGCCGCTCGCGTCGATCTTTAGGTGCCGTGCTTGCCTAGGTTGGTCTGTGGATGAGTGACCGCCCATTACATACCGAGTTCTCTCCGTGCCTCAGAAAGCACGTTAAGCCGTTGGTCCCGGCTGGCATTTGTAGATCTTTGACAGTCGTTAGGTAGTCATTGGCCCAAAAAGAAAAAGAAAAAAGAAAAAAAAAAAGAAAGAAAAATAAATAAACATTAGAAAAAAATATGAAACAACCTGCTAATGATGTTTACGTGTCAAACGGGAGAATATATCTACCCAGCGATCGAGTCCAGTAGATCATCGCTCACAGCAGGGCATTTTACCAACGTCACGCGTCATAATATTGAATAATATTTTTATTTTTAAATTAAGTATTAAAATCACATAAATACCTATTTTTTTTTTATGAATGCTTAGTCGTCATTGGATACATGAAGTGGGCTGCCGTTGTAAGACGACTAAAAAGTCACGGTGTAAGTATCTAGTCTTCTACACCGGCCCGGGGATTTTTACAAAACAAAACAATTAGTTACCATCAAAAAAAATGTAATGAGTCTATAATGACGCATTTTCTCGGAAATCCAGTGTTTCCGGTTGAAATGAAATGGAAAATGGATTCGATTCGTTATAGATAGAAGCTATAGAAAGATGCCGGTATAAAAAACTTGTGATTACAACATTTTCTAATTGGATTTACAGTGACTTGTACAATAATTTGTGTTTGTTCATGAAACACGTGACTGACTTTTCTATTAACTAGATAATCGACTCTCGATCTCAAATCTGCTCAAAAAGGTAAATAAAAACATTACTATTTGGATTGAAAAGTACACGTACATAGGTACATGGATGGACTGTGTGAAGGATGATTATTTTGTAAACGTTCTTTTATTTATGTTTTCACTTCAAATTTGGCTTTACTTTGTTATCTTCACTAATATTATAAAGAGGAAAGATTTGTATTTTTGTGTGTGTGTGTGTGTGTATGTTTGTAATGAATAAACTCAAAAACTACTGTACCGATTTCAAAAGTTTTTTCACCATTAGAAAGCTACATTCATCCTGAGTAACATAGGCTATATTTATTACTAGAAAACCAAATGGGGGGGGAATTAGGGGAAAATAAATGTGCACCCGTGCGAAGCCGGGTCAGGCCGCTAGTTTTATATATTTTAATATGTGTTAGGTATATTTTAATACCTTTTGTAATTGGTTGTAAACACAAACGTTGTAATTAAATAAATAAATAAATGGCTAGAAAGGAGGTGACTGCCGAAATAACAAGAATGGAAAAAAAGACATGCTGCGCCGACCCCAAATAAAATGGGATAAGGGCAAGCGAATGATTATGAGACGTGCAAAAGTGTTTTTTTTTTCTAAATCAAAAAACAATTTCACGTATCAGACAACTTTCTAAGTACTTAGAGCCCTTGTACCATCCACCGCCTATTTCTGCCAAACCGCGTTGCTGTATGCTGGCGTGAAGGGTGTAAGAGCCGTCCGTCCGTCTTATGACGACAGGCCGTGTCGACGGCGCGTTCGTGTTCCACGCGCGCCTCAAAGAGATGTCAGCAACCTGCCGGGGCTGCGGGGCTGTTCGAAAGAGACACCGTGGCCCTGGAACACAAAGGGCAAAGAAGGAACATGGATGGGTTTTAGTCAGTAAGAGTCTGACACTCCCTTCCACTCCACCCAGAAGAAACCACGGGAGAAGTCATTTGATGATAAACCGCAAGTAAAAATAAAGTGTAAGAGCCGCTGTAACTTCAGCCAAAATGATAGCTGGGAAACTACTTTATTTTTTGGTGTGAAAAATCACGTTTTACGGTAGCGCTCAATGTAACGCGCTCAGTAAATTGTGGTGATGGGCGCATTGTACAGGGTTCAAGGATTTATTTAAAGTAAAAAAAAATACATTTAAAAGTTGTATTAAAAAAAAATGTGAAAAAGGTGGAATAATTTCTCCATAACTAAAAAGTTCCCAGGTAAGACCTAGAATAAAAAAAAAATGAAGATCGGAATGACAGGAAAAACAAGTAAGTACCTCTCGCTTCGTCGAGGGTGTTTTTGCACCCTTTCTGAGAGCAATTCGTTATCGACGCCTCTGATACAAATAACCATAGGTGGCAGTACCATTTACCATCAAGAAGACCGGCTGCTTACTTTTGTAACTTAATAACTTCTGACTTATTGTTATTAAGTAGGGCATTATTATTTCTGTCGGCGCCATAATTTCCAAGCTAATCCACGCGATCAGGCCAGAACAATCAACGCCATCTGTCTTCTGCAACAAATAGTTACCAAGCTGATTTCCCACAAAGTTTCGCTCGCAACACATACTCACGCCACTTAGTAGTTCCACATGGAAATCATAGATGGCGCTGTTAATACATAACGACAAAAGAGGTGTCCTATAAATAAAGGTAGGCAGAGGTCTCTCTCTCGCACAAGTTTACAAATGTCAACGGTGGGTTAGATTTGTAGTCACTCCATGTAAAATACTGGTATTCAGCTGCATCCGATTAGACTGGAAGCCGATCCCAATATAGTTGGTATATGGAATATTGTCGGCTACGGGTTATTATTAGCTCTTAAATATATAAGCTTACATACAGAACTTCACGCCGGTAATATCCGAAGGGCAAGCAGATGTGTAGGTACCCTATAGTACCTATGGATCCACATTAGCAGTCCAGTTATGTTTTAAGTCTCATGAAATCTGAGGCCCTAAATCGGGTCAAAACTAGACTTCGGGCTCGGTTCTCTTGCCCTTATCCCAATTCATTTGTGGTCGGCGCAGCATGTCATCCTCTTCCATACTTCTCTGTTACTCGTCATCTCACCTTTCTTGCCATATCATTCTTTACACAGTCCATCCATCGTTTCTTTGGTCTTCCTCTACTCATATACTCATCCACATTCATACTCAAAACTTTCCTCACGACATTTTCCTCATTCCTCCTCATCACATGACCATACCTCGAGAACTGATTACCACACAACTTTTTGAGATTAGCTCGTGGCTAAATAATAACAGCCGCTGGGGTCGATCTTTAGGTTAAGCCGTGCTTGCCTAGATTGGTCTATGGATGGGTACATACCGAGTTACCTCCGTGCCTCGGAAAGCACGTTAAACCGTTGGATCTTTAGTAGATCTTTGAAAGTCGTTAGGTAGTCAGTGGCCCGAAAAGTCTGACAACCAGTCTTACCAAGGGGTATAATATTACCCAGTACTAACTGGGTTGTGGAGGTCAGACGGCAGTCGCTCCCTGTAAAATACTGGTATTCAGCTGCACCCGGTTAGACTGGAAGCCGACCCCAATATAGTTGGGAAAAGGCTACGCAGATGGATAGGACTTACAACTTTGCATGCTCACTGGTCAACTTTTAAGAGGGAACAGGACCTGCGAGGTAGGCATTTGAAGAAACTATTGCTGTCACGCTGCGTCAAGCTGCTCTCGTAGAGTGCGATAGGGACAGCTGTAGCTCAGACCGAAAATATCACAAAAATTTTGATGAGGTAATACGTTTCGTATTCCCCTTTTTTCTCCTCGGAACTGAGCCGAATCAATTATATTTGAAAGAGTATGTCTAAGTTCCTATCAATTTCTTTTATGTTAAAAACTTTTCGAATTTGTCTGGTAGTCCTCTAATCACGGCCGTAAAAATGGGGCACTTTTTATCATATTTTCTTTACTTATTAGTTGCTGAAAAAAAAGAAATGACAGTGACGTGTTTACAGTACTGTGTACCTTGATTTTACGAAATTAAAACGATTGCTCTAGAGGCAATATTCTTAAAGAGAACCTAATAGGAAAAATAATGGCTGCTCAGTGCGACAAAGAATGTGTGTGTTTTCCATTATTGACACTTCTAGTTAGAGATGATAATGAATAGGTACTTTGTGGTTAATACCACGGCAATAATATCTACAGTAGTGTATCTTCATAAAAACGGTCAGAACGCGAGTCATACCTACACGCCTCGAGTTCGGTATACACTCGGTTCGCAAGAAGTCGCGAATGCGCCGCACTGACGAACGATCGTTGTGATGATTTTGTAAGCAGCAAGCGTGCGATTTGTGAATAATTGAATATTCGATTGAAATAAATAGAAAGATAAGATAACATTTTTTAAATTACCTGGAAACTCCTAAAGGAAAAACTATAAAATAATTTACACATACCTATTAGTAGATACGTAATTTGTTTATTTTTTAAAAGGAAAGTATTTCGCTTTTTCCACCGAGTAAAATACCTTCATTAATAAATAAGTGGATGGGTTGAAAAAAGTGACACACGAATGATTTAGGTACCTACACTCGCGTTAAAAAATGTCTAGAATTTATATTTTTTATTAAATCTACTAATCAAAAGACACAACTTACTTGTATTTTTTATTGAACACTTCCGATTTCATTCACAACTAGTTTCATTTTTTTTAAATTAAAATACTGTAGAGCGGTAGCCCTATCGCTTGCAAACGTACCGCCCGGCTGTAGGTAATTATTTCAAGGACAGGGCCGAGTCACAATACTGTATATATTTATACTGTGTTAATGCTCCTTGTGAGTAAGTCTTGGTTTGTGTCTATTTGTATCTTTTAACGTGGGTTTATTAGAATTTGCGTACGTTACCTGTGTTTAAACTAATAGGTTGGTGTCATCAAAACAGAATGCTTAAGCAATATAGTAGCCTAGGAAAATCTTTCTTACGTACTTTTGCTGTCATCAGTTCTGTGTAATTAGACTGATGAATATAAACGTTGATGGATGGACAGGGAGAGGAAGACCAAAGAAACGATGGATGGATTGTGTGAGGGGGATATGAAAGATAAAGGAATAAATGATAGCGTGACGGTTGACAGGGGGAATGGAAGAAAAAAACGTGTTGCGCCGACCCCAGTCCCCAAGTAACATGGGACAAGGGCAGGAAGATGATGAGTTCTGTGTAATTAGCAGGTCAATATTAGGCTCTATTCATGACCGAGGTATTTACAGAACTATTATTTCGTTTATTCATTCATTTCAATTACTTACTTTTTACATTTTTCAAATATTCCTTCAAAAAATTTAAATATATGAAAAATAATAGCCCACCGGTATCGGGAACAGGGTCCAAGGTACCGGCGGTCAGGGCTCCAGAGAGAGGAACCTCCTAACAATACGAGCTGTGTCCAGAAGTACCACTTTCTGAATTAAGGTGTTGATCCAGCTGCCTAACGAGAGACTCCTCCTCATTACAGATCATCATCTGCCTAGCCTTTTCCCAACTAAGTTAGGGTCGGCTTTCAATCTAATCGGATGCAGCTGAATACCAATATTTTGCATGGAGCGACTGCCTATCTGACCTCCACAATCCAGTTAGTACTGGGTAATACGGTCCCCCTTGGTAAGGTTGAGTCCTCTGCGTAAACGGTTAAAGTTACGCAACAATCATGTATGACGGAATTGTTCCTTAAAAAGCATATTATGTTTATCTTTTAAGGTTGACTCTCTATAACCCTTTTTATGGTAATATAATCTCGCTAACCCTTTTTTTTTCGGATGGGAAATCATCAAATGACCCCGCTCTGGGCGGATGGAAGGGAGTGTCAGACTTGTACTGACTAAAACCCATCCATGTTCCTTCTTTGCCCTTTGTGTTCCATGGCCGCGGTATCTCTTTCGAACAGTCCCGCAGCCCAGTCTCTCTAACCCTCTCTCTCTCTTATGTGATGCAGACGAAGTTGCATGGGTCAGCTAGTTTTGAATATATTTCCTGAATTTTCCAATACAGGAAACATAATATTAATGCTAATATTTCATCAATGCCATGAAACAATCAATGCTGCCAAAATATAACCCTGAAGAAACAAATCGCCGAGTCATTTCCATACCTATACATCTTCTTAAATATAAAAGTCTCGTGTCACGGGTTTTTGTGGTCGCACTCCTCCGAAACGGCTCGACAGATTTTTATGAAAATTTTTGTGTATAAAGGGTGTAAAAAGACCCTTAACGAAGCCGAAAGGTACTTGTTCTCCCCGTCATTGCGATCATTTTTTTGTTCTAGACCATAACTGGGAACCTTCTAGTTACGGAGATATTGGGGGTCAAAGTCCAACTTTTTCACAAGTTTTTTTTTAAATACATGTTTCTAATGTAAGATTTTTACTTTAAACACATTCACGATCCCCGTACTATTCAATCCATCCATTAGCACAATGTTTTGAGTGGGTTACATTGAGTTTTACTGTAAAACGTGAAAATTCACCCCAAAAAAAAAGTCGTTTCCCAGCAATATTTTTTGCAGAAAGTTACTTAGTTTGATGTACAGAAAGCATGGTTGACGGCTTCGTGAAGGGTATGTTTACACCCTGTATTTAGTAGGTAAGAGAATAGGTCGTACAGTATATTTTACACCGCTAGGTTGTCACGCGAGCGAAGCCGCAATCAAAAGCTAGTTTATGTATATACCTATTTATTCCGCCATACATACATAATAATACTTATTTGGATCGCTCTATTAACGTATACAACATAATGTAATGTATTTAGCACCTCACTTGGTCAAGGTTTTAAGCGAAGCGTAACATCACGCATGTAATCTTCGATCGGTTAGGCAGAGGTGAACCTTATAATGCAGCCACATTTTGCCTGTTATGTTTTAAGTCCCATGTAATAGGGAGAGAGCATATTGCCACCAACCGGGCGCAAATCCAGAGTCCGTGGGTGCTACTGATAAATTGTGCAGTCATCATCTGCCTAGCCTTTTCCCAACTATGTTGGGGTCGGCTTCCAGTCTAACTGGATGCAGCTGAATACCAGTATTTTACATGGAGCGACTGCCTATCTGACCTCCACAACTCAGTTAGTACTGGGTAATACGATACACCTTGGTAAGACTGGTTGTCAGATTTTCAGGCCACTGTAACGACTGACAAAGATCTACAAATGACCGCTCGGATCAACGGCTTAGGGTGTTTTCCGGGGCACGGAGAAAACTCGGTATGTAATGGGTGGTCACCCATCCACAGACCAAGCTAGGCAAGCACGGCTTAATCTAAAGGTCGACCCGAGCGGCTGTTATTATTTAACCACGAGCTCCTCCTACTGAGAAATTGTGCAGTTCAACCACATTTTGCATGTCATGTTTAAGTCCCGTGTAAAAAACAGCGAATCCTGCCATTTCTGAAATCCAGACCTATCAGAAATTTCCTATTTGAAAAACCTAATAACACTTTGCCCAACTTGGGAATCGAATCAAGGACCCCATATTCAACATTCGCGCTTGCGACTACTACACCAACGAGGCACTCACTTGGTCAAGGTTTTAAGCGAAGCATAGCTTAATTAAAGTATTATGTTGAAATAAAGCATTGTATATATTATTATGATCGTTTCAGTGGTTTTGTAGGTTAAAAAGATCGTTTAAAACAATTATTTCGATGGTGGAAATTTCATGATTTATAACACGGTTTTAATAGCTTCACATGTAACTAAATGGGTGAGGAGCTCGTGGCGAAATAATAACAGCCGCTCGGGTCGATCTTTAGGTTAAGCCGTGCTTGCCTAGGTTGGGCTGTGGATGGGTGACCGCCCATTACATACCGAGTTTGCTCCGTGCCTCGGAAAGCACGTTAAGCCGTTGATCCCGGGTGTCATTTGTAGATCTTTGACAGTCGTTATGGGTAGTCAGTGGCCCGAAAGTCTGACAACCAGTCTTACCAAGGGGTATCGTATTACCCAGTACTAACTGGGTTGTGGAGGTCAGATAGGCAGTCGCTCCATGTAAAATAGTGGTATTCAGCTGTATCCGGTAAGACTGGAAGCCGACCCTAATAGTTGGGAAAAGGCTAGGCAGCTGATGACATGTAACTAATAGGTCTTTAACTATGAAATTGGCGTTTTTTTCTCACATTTTATTAGGTTTGCAACTTTGACGTATATTTATATTTTTTCCGAAATCCATTTTTATTGGATTAATTGTTAAATTACGTACTTACCTTTAAAACCAAGTACAAGTAGTGGCATATTACCTCAGGGTAGGTATAATTTTGTCATAGACTGTGTTTTGAGAATTTAAGACACCCGATTATAATAATATTATAATAATAATATCTCTTTTCACGAAATCTTCCTCCTTACATTACCAGCCGTGTCCAGGGGTACCTCTTTCTCAATCAAGAGAGAAGTCATCAAGAGAGATACTCCTCAGGTATTACTGATCATCATCTACCTAGCCTTTTCCCAACTAAGTTGGGGGCTTTCAGTCTAACCAGATGCAGCTGAATACCAGTATTTTACATGGGGCGACTGCCTATCTGACCTCCACAACCCAGTTAGTACTGGGTAATACGATACCCCTTGGTAAGAATGTTTCTCAGACTTTCGGGCCACTGCAGGCTACCTGTAACGACTATCAAAGATCTACAAATGACCGCTGACACCAACGAATTAACGTGTTTTCCGGGGCACGGAGGAAACTCGGCATGTAATGGGTGGACACCAATCCACACACCAACCTAGGCAATGCGGCTTAACCTGAAGATCGACCCCAGCTGTTGCTACTATTTAGCCACGGGCTCCTCCATTAATATCTCCTCATTACTGGCCTGCAATACTTACCAAAGAGTCTAGATGCCTTCACAACCTAGGAGGCAAAGATGAAAGATCTTAAGAGTACCAACTTCCCCGGAAAAATGAGAATAAGACAAAGTCCTTCATAAAGAATTTGCACACTGAAATACTGTTCAAAATGTAAATTACTGAATAAATACATCAAAATGCAATTTAAAACAAATAGCAGGCGTTTATTCAAAACTAACTACCTACCCGTAATTTGTATGGTGTTAATAATTAAGAGTCCTTGAACCGTCTCCGGACTCAAGTAGGAAGATGTAACTCCAACCTCATTAAGTGGGGTTACCTCAATGAAACAGCAGCGGGGTGTGGTTGTGGAGCTGTGTCGCAAACTATGCTCCACCTCCTATCCTGCCCTCTTAGCCCAAAAACATGCAGCATGCGTTGCGTTATCGCAGCGTCAACGCAACGCAGGTGTGGCATACAATGCGTTGTTCCGTTGCGACGACGCGACGCAACGCAGCGCAACGCACTAATGGGGCCTCGCTCTTACGGAGATATTGGGGGTCAAAGTTCCAACTTTTTCACAAGTGTTTTTTTAAATACCTACATGATTTTAATGTAAGATTTTTACTGTAAGCCCCTCGACGGCCCCCGTACTATTCAATCCATCCATCAGCACAATGTTTTCATTACGTTACGTTGAGTCCTGCCGTTAAACGTGACTTTTCGCCAAAAAAAAAAAATCGTTTCCCAGCAATAATTTTTGCGTAAAGTTACTTAATTTGATGTACAGAATGCTTGGTTGACGGCTTCGTGAAGGGTCTGTTTACACCCTGTATTTCGTAATCTAAGAAAACCTAAGGATCACATAACGATGAACCTTAATGTCACATTGCCAAATTCTTCATTTGCAATAGTACACATACATTATTTTTTAGACGGTTCTAAACCAGTAATGTGCAGTTTTTGGCTAAAAAAAAATCTAGCTCCAATAAATAACCAACACAGGGTGTAAACAGACCCTGCACGAAGCCGTCAACCAAGCATTCTGTACATCAAACTTTTTTTTGGGGTGAAAAATCACGTTTTACGGTAAAACTCAATACACCGCACTCAAAACATTGTGCTGATGGATGGATCTAATAGTAATGGGGTCATGAAGGTGTTTAAAGTAAATATCTTACATAAAGAAACATGTCTTTTAAAAAAAACTTGTGAAAAACTTGGAACTTTGACCCCTTATATCTCCGTAACTAGAAGGTTCCCAGGTATGGTCTACAACAAAAAAATGATCGCAATGACGGGGAGAATAAGTACTTTTCAGCTTCGTTAAGGGTCTTTTTACACCCTTTATAATTTTGTATTCCTAATATTTCTCAATACAATTATGTGATTTCACAATTTGATTCCAAGATCTCACATGAAGTGTAGATTATAATTATCGGGATACAGAGAAGCTGGTATGGCGGCAGAATTCCACAGACTGCCCTCAAAACAAAACATATCAGTAACTAAATCTACAATTTACCTCTTCACTTTTCAATAGGTATAACTACAGTGTCAAAGATCAAATTGATGGCACATTTAGATAAATTCATCGTCTGTTCAGTAGTACTATCTCAAGTACTTTGTTGATCTTTCTTCTTAGTCTTTTGGAATCAATTACGCTGATTAAGGGTAGATCTGTGCCGTTTCTCTCATTCGAGTCCTCAAGGCTACAGAAGTCTGATAACCAGTCTTACCAAGAGGCATCGTATTATCCAGTAATTGGGTTGTGGAAGTCAGATAGGTTGTCTTTCCTTGGAAAAATATATTGGTATTCATCTGTATCATTGAGGCCGACCCCAACATAGTTGGGAAAACCATATGACCATACCACTTATTTGTGAAAATGTACCATTCTGATCCGTTTCCGAGGTTACTTAGTGAATAACATAACACCACGCCTGTAATCCCCCAAGGGTTAAGCAAAGGTGTACCTAATAGTACACCCATGTTTCGCCAGTTATGTTTAAGTCCCATGTAATAGAGGGCGCGACTATTGCCATCAACCGGGCACAAATCCAGACTCCGTGGCTGCCACTGAGAAATTCCTGATTGTAAAACCCAAAAACACTTTGCCCGACCCAGGAATGGAACCCAGGACCTCATGCTCAACAGTCGTGTTTGCGACCACTCGATCAAAGAGCCAGTCTTACTTGGTTAATTTGAATAAAACAACATTTAAAAGTATTTAAATATTATTAATAACGTCTTCTAAATAATAATTCACAACAATATCGTCAATAATTAATATTCCATGATTACATTTCAGTACTTACAACACTTATTAATTATTGATTAAAACAATAACATGATCTGAATTACAATGATTATATAATAACAATAAATTATTAATTAGATGTCTTTTATATACTTTGATAATGCATCATGATTGTAACATTTTAATAAATTATACACCGTGACTTTTTAGTCGTCTTACAACGGCAGCCCACTTCATGTATCCAATGTCTACTAAACATTCATAAAAAAATAGGTATTTATGAGATTTTAATAATTTAAAAAATAAAAATATTATTCAATATTATGTCGCATGACTTTGTTAAAACACCCTGTTGTTAGCGATGATCTACTGGACTCGAGCGCTGGGTAGGTATGTTCTATCCCGTTTGACACGTAAACATCATTAACAGGATGTTTTATATTTTTGTCTAATGTTTTATTAATTTTTCTTTGTACCTATTATGGCGGCTAAAAAAAAATCGCGTCTAGAGCTATTTTATGTCGGGCACATTGAGTGGACCACCTTTGTAAGACGACTAAAAAGTCACGGTGTATAATGCTTTGCTTATAACTTTAATGGAAGACATAAGATAATAAATCTGCTAAACCTAATTGATTTTTACTTTTCCTCGTAAGACATGTATAATTTGTCTGTCAATTAAAACTTGCGAACGTTTTTTTTAATTAACATGTATTCAAACATGTATAGAAACTAAGTTCTTAAGTAAGACAGCTTTGGTCCACTCAAGTCTGTGGGATGTTCTCTTCAAAAGACCAGCTCAAGCCGCACCGAAAACATTTTTGAGGGTCACTAAAATATTCTGTTTTTTTTTTTCTAAAAAGTAGACCCATTAAAAGATATCTATGTATAGTCCATCAAAAATACAAATTAAATTGAAAAATTCAAAATAAATCATAGACACATGACCTTTTAACCGCCAGAGCATAAACGCCCGCGCGTGCCCAAGCCGAGCCACAATTTCACCTACCATTGTGACACATATTTCTGTCGTTTGGCGTACAGGGCACGCGCTTGCATGCCACGTATAAAGGGTGTAAATAGACCCTTAACGAAGCCGAACAGCATTTGTTCTCCCCGTCATAGCGATCCCTTTTTTGTTCTAGAACATACCTGGGAACCTTCTAGTTACGGAGATATTGGGGGTCAAAGTTCCAAGGTTTTTTTTAAATACATGTTTTTAATGTAAGATTTTTACTTTAAACACCTCCACGACCCCCGTACCATTCAATCCATCCATCAGCACAAAGTTTTGAGTGCGTTACATTGAGTCCTACCGTAAAACATGAATTTCCATCCCAAAAAAAAAGTCGTCTCCCAGCAATAATTTTTGCGTAAAGTTACTTAGTTTGATATACAGAATGCTTGGTTGTCGGCTTCGTGAAGGGACTATTTACACCCAGTATGTGACCGGGTCGGTCAAAAGGTTAATAACTGTCCCGATGCGGGATTCAAAACCTAAAAAAGACATAGATTCTATAACTACCAAAAAACACTTAAAAAGTGTTAATCAATTTCTTAATCATATCCACCGATTCATTCTGTCCCATCCCCTCAATATACTCCGTAGCCTTCTTAGCATGCTCTTCATACAACCTCTGTGTCTTATCAACAGCATCCGTCTTCAGTATATTAAACTTCAGATCTTCATAATCGACATCCTTAACATCTTTTTTAGACTGTGTAATTATCTGATACAAATTTGGATTGCTGTCTAAAGCGAAAAGTACTGGAGCACTTGCCAAGCAAAACTGGTCTTTAGTTTCGGAGGTTAGCTGTTGTATTTCCGTAGCTGCTTGCCAGGCTAGACCTACATGACAACCGAATTGGTAAGCAAGGTTTTGGGTCTCTCTGTTCTGTTTGTCGATAACCATAGCGGATTGACAGCCTCTGCCTAGCAAGCTAACTCCATTATAGACAGTTCTAGCCGTCCATTCTTTTCTAGGCTTACCTATTACATCATCGACTGCAATAGAATTAGTATCGAAGGTGATTTCCATATCCTTGCCTGCAGTTTTGGGCTTACCAGGGATGGGCATATTCTGCTCGTCTCTTTCTCCAAAGAATTCGCCTTCAGAAAGATCTTTTAATGCCGTGGAAATTATGTAGGACACATCTGAGTTTCTAAGGTTTGCTAACATACCGTTGGCAGTAACTAAAAGGTAGTCTCCTAGTAGAATAGCTATCTTGTTACCGAAGATAGCTGATTCTGTGTCTTTCGATCGCTTTGCAAAAGGCACATTGACAATTCCTCTATGGATAAGATGGCCAGTCCTCATCATTTCTGTCAGTTCTGCTAGGACTCTTGTCTGTTCTTCATTCTTCTTCATTTGAGGGGTGTAAGTGGGTGTTTTGACGGATTTTGACAGGAGAAGAATGATGAGGCCCCAGGGTTGGAGGTTCTTGGAGTCTCCGTAGAGGACGTTCTTTGCTGTCTGCATTACTAGGTGGTTGCTGCCGACCTGAGGACAAGGAAATAAAACAGAATTAATCATCTATCTGTTTGGTTTACGCAGTGTTGGGTTTGGTTGAGTGATTTGGTTTTGCGCTGGGGATAGCTCTTTTGATTTCTGTACAGAATTAATATTTTCAAGACCTGTATAATAATATATTGTTGTTAGGATGGATTTGATTGTGAGATCTACATTCACCATACAATCAAGATATACAGAGTGGAACGGACATCGACGCACTAACGAATACCACGTATTCAGTACAACATCCCAAACCCAGTTTTTTACAAAAGTGCAATACCCACATGGTCAAAATTTATGGAACAGCAGATTTTTTTTTTTAAATTTCCGATGAAATAATAACTTTTACTTAAGTAATCACTTTGACTTGTTTATACGGCTTTTAGAGTTACTTTCGCATTCATAATATTAGTTTAGAAGTACCTATAGATAGGTAGTTATAAAAAGTAGGTAAAAATTACATGGAGTAGCTTTATACTTTTTTAGGTACTTAAATCCTACTAATATTATAAATGCGAAAGTTTATGAGGATGGACGGATGTTTATTACTCTTTCACGCAAAAACTACTGAACCAATTTGAATGAAATTTAGCACACACATAGTTTATAACCTGGATTACCGTGGCGAAGCCGTGGGCACGGGCTAGTTTTTAGTACGATCACGTGGGATATTACCGAACCCATTCTCACTAATTACACAAGTTAGTCCTACATTTAATAATTATCTAGTTTCAAATCCATATAAACCACACTACTTTTATGCACAAATCAAAATAATAACGATAAGAACATTAGGCGATTTCTATGACTTTGAAATCATGGCCGTAACCCAAATTACACTAAACTTGTCAAAATCAACCTTCAAAAAGTTTCAAAATACACCTTAAAAACCCTTTCACAAAATCAGCCAAGCCGTTTTTGAGATACTAACCAACAATACATACAAACTCGTGTGAAAGTGAACTTTACTTTCTACGGTTTTAAAACCGGTACCATGCCTTGCCTTGAGCTAAATTTATTTAGTATGAATCAGACATCTCATTATATTATACGAATAAATTACTGTACCCAAAACAACTTGACGTGTTTTCTTTTTTTACCCGACTCCGGAAATTGAAAGGAGGGTAATGTGTTTCATGTGTGTATGTTTGTCACTTCGTATAGCCTAAAGTCAAAGGTCATTTTAGACAAGCTTTTTATGTAGATTTACGCGACATATTTTACTAGTATGCATTTGAATATTAAAGTTACAAGTAAGGATGACCATTTTGAGAGGAACATACCCTATACAGCATGAATCAGAAAGCATGGGATAGCCAAGTGGTGTAACGATCGAACCGCCAAGTCATAGGTCTTTTTTTTTTTCGGATGAGAAATCATTAAATGACCGCTCTGGGTGGAGTGGAAGGGAGTGTCAGACTTGTACTGACTAAAACCCATCCATGTTCCTTCTTTGCCCTTTGTGTTCCAGGGCCGCGGTATCTCTTTCGAACAGTCCCGTAGCCCGGGTCAGAGTATGTCCTTCCTATGCATAAAACATTATTCATTTTCTATATCTTATCAATCATATTAAACTGAGATAATACTATATCGAGCATCTAACTCATACAAACAGCGTAATAACACGTTATATCACGCCCACAAACCCTGAAGGGTAAGGCAGATGTGTATTCACATTTCACTTGTTATGTTTAAGTCCTATGTAAAAGGGGGCGAGCCTATTGCCATCAACCGGGCACAAATCCAGACACCGCGGCTGCTACTGAGAATTTCCTGATGGAAAAACTCAATAACACTTTGCCCGACCCGGGAATCAAACCCAGGAACTCACGCTCAGCAGTCGCGCTTGCGACCACTAGATCAAAGAGGTAGTCTTCTATTTTAAGTTTATTTAAATGCCTTTCTGTATATGTCTGTATTATTATGTTATGTGTAATCTTTCAAATATAAAGGGTGTAAATAGACCCTTAATGAAGCCGAAAGGCACTTGTTCTTCCCGCTATTGCAATAATTTCCAGGAACCTTCTAGTTACGGAGATATTGGAGGTCAAAGTTCCAACTTTTTCACAAGTTTTTTTTTAAATACATGATTTTAATGTAAGATTTTTACTTTAAACACCTCCCCGACCTCCGTACTATTCAATCCATCCATCAGCACAATGTTTTAAGTGCGTTACATAGAGTCCTACCATAAAACGTAATACCCCAAAAAAAAGTCGTTTCCCAGCAACAATTTTTGCGTAGGGTTACTTAGTTTGATGTACAGAATACTTGGTTGACGGCTTCGTGAAGGGTCCGTTTACACACTGTATAATTCCCTCTTAAGTGAAGCTTCGTTGCGGTATTCAGGTCGCGGTGACATCGAGATCAACACACCCAGTTTTTCTGGTTTCATAACAGATTCTTAACTGACACGCTGCAGATGAGAACTGTTACGTGGTTCAAATGATAGCTGTGTGTGCGTCATCATTTGCCTAGCCTTTTCCCAACTATATTGGGGTCGGCTTCCAGTCTTAACCGGATGCAGCTGAATACCAGTATTTTACATGGAGCGACTGCCTATCTGACCTCCACAACCCAGTTAGTACTGGTTAATACGATACCCCTTGGTAAAACTGGTTGTCACACTTGTTTTGTGACAACCTAACGACTGTCAAAGATCTACAAATGACACCCGGGACCAACGGCTTAACGTGCTTTCCGAGGCATGGAGGAAACTCGGTATGCAATGCGTGGTCGCCCATCCACAGACCAAGGCAAGCACGGCTTAACCTAAAGATCGACCCGAGCGGCTGTTAGTTTAGCCACAAGCTCTCTGTGTGCGTGCAGTTCATTATTAAAACCTAGTAACACTTTGCCCGTCCTGGAAGTCGAAGCCATGACCTCATGCTCAGCAGTCGAGGTTGCAACCAACAAAAAAAAAATCAGCCAAGTGCGAGCCAAGGGTTCCGTACCATCTTAGTAGGAGAGCCCCCTTTTTTTTCGGATGGGAAATCATTACAATCATTCGCTCTGGGCGGAGTGGGAGGGAGTGTCAGACTTTTACTGACTAAAACCCATCCATGTTCCTTCTTTGCCCTTTGTGTTCCAGGGCCGCGGTATCTCTTTCGAACAATCCCGCAGCCCCGGCAGGCATCCCTTCCTTTTTGCTGATATCTCTTTGAGGCGCGCGTGGAACACGAACGCGCCGTCGTCGATACGGCCTGTCGTCATAAGACGGACGGACGGCGAGCTAGCCCATTACTCACCGTCCACAGGCCCGCAAGGGAGCCCCCTTTTATTTTGAATTTATTTTTATTATTTGTTGTCATAGCGGCAATAGAAATATATATTCTGTGAAAATTTCAATTGTCTACCTATTACGGATCATTAGATACAGCCCGCTGACAGACGGACGGACAGCGAAGGCTTATTAATAGGGTCCCTTTGGCCCTTCGCGTACGGAACCCTAAAAACTTTAACAGTTTAAGCAATTAATATTAGACTTTTGAAGTTATAAGTTAACCTAGCCTTTTTCCAACTATGTTAGGGTCGGCTTCCAGTCTAACCGGATACAGCTGAATACCAGTATTTTACTTGGAGCGACTACCTATCTGACCTTCACAACATGACCCAGTTATAGAGTAACACGTTGGTAGCCCTTGGTAAGACTGGTTGTCCCACTTACAAACTTTTGAAAGCAAAGTTTTTTTTTTTATAAGTTACTTTAAAAATAAATAATAATATAATATTTTATACTAGCTTTTACCCGCGGCTTCGCTCGCGTTAATTTAGAATTTGACATTCAATTCGGTTTGTACTCTGCATTATAATTCAATCATGATTCGAAAGACACGTGGCGCCATCTATGAGCATAAGAACGTTATTGTTGTTTTCCTCGGGAACAGTGCTTTTTCGGGATGAAAGGTACACTATGTCCGTTTCTGAACACCTGACAACGTATATGCAAAATTTCAGGATGATCGGTTCAGTGGTTTAGGCGGGAAAAGGTAACAAACAAACAAACTTACTTTCGCATTTATAATATTAGTAACGATATCTATAAATCTGCCTGTAGATTAAGATTTCGTTTCACTTTCTTTTCTTGAATGGCAAATTATTAAACTTGATACATTTTTGAATATATTATGTATTTTCTTACGTATACTTTCACTCTTTATTGCTAAAACAGGACTTTTTTAATCTACGTCTATGCATATTATAAAATAAAAGTCGCTTTCGATGTCGGTTTGTGTGACCGCGATTTTCTTCAAAACTACGCAACGTATTTCGATGTGGTTTACACCATTCGTTAGTGCGAGATATTAGGATTATGTGTAAAATATATTAGTGTTAAACTTAGACAATACTAGTAATAAATAATATGAAATTATGAAATCTAGACAAATTCATGTATTTTACGGGTTATTGGCTGGTTGGGTTAGGAACTTGTGGCTAAATAATAACAGCCGCTCGGGTCGATCTTTAGGTTAAGCCGTGCTTGCCTAGGTTGGTATGTGGATGGGTGTCCACCCATTACATACCGAGTTTCGGTGTCATTTGTAGATCTTTGACAGTCGTTAGGTAGTCGGTGGCCCAAAAAGTCTGACAACCAGTCTTACCAAGGGGTATCGTATTACCCTGTACGAACAGGGTTGTGAAGGTCAGATAGGCAGTCGCTGCTTGTAAAATACTGGTATTCAGCTCCATCCGGTTAGACTGGAAGCCGACCCCAACATAGTTGGGAAAAGGCTAGGCAGATGATGAAGCCTACCGATGCCTTGCAAACTAATCACCTCTTAGACTAATCACGACTAACGTAATGATCACAATTATTGTTAAAAACCGCTCATTAATTCAAGGTTTCTCACGCGGAGTTAATGTAACCTTAATGTCCATTTTGGAGACATTACTTACTAGTAATAAGTACTAATAATATTCATTGCTGCAACAAATTACTTGCTGGTACTATTATCAATGACAAAAAAAATTACAATATGAGTAAAACTAATAGGATCTCGTTGAACCGACGACATATTAACTAGTAACCAGGCCTACCTATTTAAATTTAAAAAAAAAACATCGTTAAGAAACCGGCATGTTCTAGAATCAAAATTTGAAAATATTTGACATCTACCAACCCGCATTGGGGCCTTCTGTCACTGTCAACTGTCACTGTCAACTCCCTCCAATAGATAGGAAGCTTGTGTTCCAATAGTTCACCCCGTAAACAAGTGCACATCCACCATGACTGTCCAGTGCGGCTATATATACAAGGTGTAAACAGACCCTTCACGAAGCCGTCAACCAAGCATTCTGTACATCAAACTAAGTAACTCTACGCAAAAATATTGCGGGGAAACTACTTTTTGTTTTGGGGTGAAAAATCACTTTTTACGGTAGGACACAATGTAACACACTCAAAATATTGTGCTGGTGGACGGATTGAATAGTACGGGGGTCTGAGAGGTATTTAAAGTAAAATTATAACAATAAAATCTTGTATTTAAAAAAAATCTTGAGAAAAAGTTGGAACTTTTAATATCCCCGTAACTAGAAGGTTCCCAGGTATGGTCTAAAACAAAAAAATATCGCAATAACGGGGAGAACAAGTGCCTTTCGGCTTCGTTAAGGTCTTGTTACACCCTTTATTCCTCATCATCTTCATCATCTTTTGGCCTCGTACCACTTTACTTGGAGTAGGCGCAATGCGTTTTTTTTCATATAAAAAATATTAAATACTCGATTTTGCTCGCGGCTTCGCGTTAATTTAGAATTTGACAATCAATTCGGATTGCACTCTGCTTGTAATAATTCAATCATGATTCGAAAGACATTTAGCGCCATCTATTACCATAAGTTATTGTTGTTTTCCTCGGGAACGGTACTTTTTTTCGGGATGAAAGGTACTCTATGTCCGTTTTTGTACACCTGACAACGTATTTGCAAAATTTCAGAATGATCGGTTCAGTGGTTTCGGCGTGAAAAGGTAACACACAAACAAACAAACTTACTTTCGCATTTATAATATTAGTAAGGAAGTAAGGATTATTACCCTAACCATTTTAGCGGTCTACAAGGAAGTCCATGTCCAGTAGCGTAATGTTTCCGCGATAGTAGAATCTCATACATATGTTTACTTAGCAGGAATCGAACCCACTACCCGACACAGACAACGGAAAAAGTACTAACTCAGAAATTGATCTGCATTGACATTCAATCATAATCAAAATATTTTATTTGACATAGCCCTAGATGGGCACTTATAAAACGTCGACAAAAAGGTGCACGGTTCGGGTTGATCGTTTCCTATGGAGAAGAACCGGCAAGAAACTCCATGGTTACTTTTTTTCAAATCATTTTGTTTTACAATCAAACACAAAACCTCTGCTCAAAAGACACAACACCACTGAGCCATAATTCTGAAAAGGTTTAAATAATAAAAAGGTTTAAATAGTTCCAAAAATTGTAAAAAAAAAGTTACTTACCAACTTCCGTAAATACAGAGCCATATTAGCGAATTCATCACTCAGTAAGCACCGTAAATTCATAAAGGAAGTCGGATAACCAACGACTTTCTCCGCGTCCCTTATAATATTACTCCAATTTGTGAATGGCGGACGCAATAATATCAAAATCTCATCTTTCGTCAAACTTGCGACAGTCGATTCCAATCTTTTTTGATAAAAGAACGGAGATGCGCGCCTAAGGACGCGGGAAACCGCGTAAGAGACCGCCATGACAGTTCTAACTTTTTAAAAGTTTTTTTTTTTAGGCACCGGTAGCGTCCGCGCGTACGGACGAGTAGAAACGTAATGGTGTTGTCATGAGAGACCATTATGGAGAAGGCTGTATAGATTTTTGAAATTTGCCTGATTTTCGTATTTATTATTTTTGAAGGCTGTCTGGTACTTAGGTAATTTATCTTCGTTTATTTTATTGGTGTTTTGAATAACGGGGAAATGTTTACCTCGTAATTTATTTAGGTAAGTTCATTGTATGTTTACGTTATTCACTTATATTAACATTTTAAATACGGCATATATAAACAAACTTTTCTTGCTCTTGTATTCTTTATTTCTCGAATTATCTAAGAAATATAAATTAAAAAAACAAAATACCTATTTAATTCACAGAAATCTACAGGCACTTGAGAAACGTCAAAATTTTAATATAGGTGCCCGGTTCGGATTGGTTTCATTTCCTATGGAGAAGAATCGCAGAGAAGAAGAAACTCCATAGTTACTCTTTTAACCAATAATACTTCCCAATATTCTAGTCACTCTTTAATAAATATAATTATTTATTTACAAATCTAAAATACACCTAATACCTAAGAATATTCCAAATCTCCCAAGTATCGGGTAAAATAAATAAACTGGCAACACTCATGTTCTTGACCGTGAAGTGGAAAGTAGCGTTGGACTAGTCTCGAAACCACGCTCCACTTACAGTCAACTTCAAACAACACACTTCAATCTCAGCCTTACTCCACAGTCATAAGAATCAAAACAAACTTTCCCAACTACAAAAGAAATTTGTCAAGACGTAGCGTAGCCAATTCAACGAAGATCTCTTTTTTTGAAGTTTATAAGTGAATGGATAGATCAAGTTATACTGGACACTACGGATTCTTTCGTCTACTCTTTTTATTGCAATCTTGAATGAATTTCTCCTTTCCGACCAGTTTCATATAACGTGTTTTATTTTGTTTGGGTCGACTGTTTTCGTAGTACTAGGGATATTTTTTTTTTTGTGTTGTATGGATCGGAATTTTGGCCTAGGTTGGACTGTGGATGGGTGACCACTCATTACATACCGAGTTACCTCCGTGCCTCGGAAAGCACGTTAAGCCGTTGGTCCCGGATGTCATTTGTAGATCTTTGACAGTCGTTAAAGGTAGTCAGTGGCCCAAAAAGTCTGACAACCAGTCTTACCAAGGGGTATCGTATTACCCAGTTTTAACTGGGTTGTGGGGGTCAGATAGGCAGTCGCTCCATGTAAAATACTGGTATTCAGCTGCATCCGGTTAGACTGGAAGCCGACCCTAACAAAGTTGGGAAAAGGCTAGACAGATGATGACAGTATGGATCGGAATGCTGGGCTGTGAAGAAGATGGATGAAAAAAGATTGCATGTAGCGGAGATGAGAATGTTGAGGTGGATGTGTGGTGTGACAAGAATGGATAAGGTAAGGAACGAGTATATTAGAGGAAGTTTAAAAGTTGCGCCAGTTACAGAAAAGTTGAAAGGGAATCGACTGTCTTGGTATGGACATGTGATGTGGAGGGACGAATCGCTTGTGACTAAAAGAGTGTTGAATGTAAACGTTGATGGACGAAGAGGGAGAGGAAGACCAAAGAAACGATGGATGGATTGTGTGAGGAATGATTTGAAAGATAAAGGAGTAAATAATAGCGTGGCGGTTGACAGGGGAGAATGGAAGAAAAAAACGTGTTGCGCCGACCCCAAGTAACATGGGACAAGGGCTGGAAGATGATGATGAGGGGTATTTTGGGAGAAGTCCTAATGATGGATGCTTTTATTGGCTTCACCTAACTCATCATAATTCTCCTGCCCTTATCCCAATTCATTTGGGATCGGAGCAGATAGATATCCCTCGTTGGTATAGTTGTCGCAAGCACGACTGCTAATTGAAAGATAAAAAATTTGAAAAGCAACGTTGTAGAGAATTTTATGATGTTTTATTATGTAGTACAACAAAATTTAATACGATGCATCGTTTTGGAGATATAATCAAAAAACCAAAAAACAGGACCTTCTTTGCCCCCCCATCCCTCGGGCTCACCTCGGAGGGGTCAGGACTTTTAATATGTTTATCTTCTAACTAGCCCAAACAAAGTTCATAAGTCAGATTTTCTGCTTTCAACTTTTCCAACCACAATCATTCATTGCCCAGGCTAATAAGGAATTTCTTAGTAGCAGCCACGGAGTCTGGATTTGTGCCCGGTTGATAACAATAGGCTTGCCCCCTATTACATGGGACTTAAACATAACTGCGAATTGTGGGTGTACCTACCCGGTGTAATATTAGATTCACCTCTGCCTAACCCTTCGGGGATTATAGGCTTGATGTTTTATTTTTAACTAACTGGTGAAATATGGGTGCAATTAAGGTACACCTCTGCCTTAGGCACGAATTACACAGAAACGGCGTAAAGTGACGGTGCGGCGCAGGCGCAGCGCAGGCGTGGAATTTATAAGAAAGAGCGGCGTGCCTCCGCCGCGCCGCTTGTGTAATTCACGACATGTCGCCTACGTAGGTACATTTTGCATGAAAACGTTTTGAAGCGGCATCATGCCTGCGCCGCGCCTTCACCTTACGCCGTTTCTGTGTAATTCGCGCCTTACACTGCAGGAGTGGCAGGTACATAGAAATATAAAAAAAACTATCTATGGGCAGGCATGGTTAATGTTTTATAAGGTAGTTAACATTATATTCCAATTTATAAATCCTAAGCCGTCTCCTAAATGAGGTGACCAACTAATAGTTGGCTAATGAAGAATGATTCACGGACGCCCAAATTAAGAGTGATTACTTAATCTGTTTCTGATAACTTAAGTTATGTAACCGGAACCAGACATCCTGAAGTTGCCGCAAGGGTCAATGTAAGTTAAACAGGATACTGCTGGTGGCACACTGGCACACATAACTATGTACTTACAGCATCATCATCATCTGCCCACCACCATCACCTCTGATTTTTCGGATTCATGTGCGTATAGTATAATTATCACTTGCTTTTCGGTGAAGGAAAACATCGTGAGGAAACCAGCATGCCTGAGAGATATTTCTTGACGGCATGTAAAGCCAAGTCAGGGGCCCATGGGCGGCCTAAAAACTCTGACACCAGGTTACGAACTAACCACACGATAAAGAAGAAGAAGAAGAAGAAGATCATCTGCCTAGCCTTTTCCCAACTATATTGGGATCGGCTTCCAGTCTAACCCGATGCAGCTGAATACCAGTATTCTACCTGACCTCGAGAAAGACCTTGGGAAAGTTGTTTGTTATCATGACTACAATCACGTGTTTAAGTATCGGTCACTAATTACCAGTCACCCTAGAGATGTTTGTGTTATTTACTAATATCATTCGATATATCATTTGCTATAAACATTAGGAGGTATTTTGTGTGTTTAGTCTGGAGTCGAACCCTATTTGTGCAGATTTGACGAGTGAGAGTACACAATGATATCAGAGGTGCTAATAAATGTACAAAAATGTGATGTTTCTGTGTGTTAGGCCCTTCGCTCACGGGGGTTTTGTAGCGATGCTGCCGCGCGATTCGAAAACGCGCGATAACATCGATGCTATTGCGCGTTACCTGAGGGCCACAAAACAAACTCTTAGTGGTCATTTACGGAGACGCGGCGCGTCGAGCGGCGCGTTGTGCGGCGCGGCCCGCTTTCAATTCAAACATATGGCGATGTATGAGAGCGTTTACGGAGAAGCGTTTTTACACGCGTTTGCTTGAAGTGCAGCGTTGCCCGCCGCGGCGAACACGGCGGTGAACGCGGCGGTGCACGCGGCGTCGAACGCGCAAATACGAACATATGGCAGATGAAACCGCCGCGTCGCCCGCGGCGTTCGCCGCGGCGGTGCTCGCCCCGCGTCTCCGTAAACAACATCGTACATTGCCATATGTTTGTGTTTGGGCGTGTGATAACGCGGGCCGCTGCACGCGCCGCCTCTCCGTAAACGGAAAAAACGCGCACCGGGCCGCACGACGCCCCGCGCAACGCGCCGCCCGACGCGCCGCGTCTCCGTAAATGGGCACTAACTCTCTAACTCAGCTTAAAATTGTGAAAACAAATTGAAACTAATTTACAAAAAGGGGTTTTTTTTTAATGGGAAAAACGGTTTCGTTTGTATTTGTTTAAATGAAAATTACAGTCTTTGACGCCTGTAGCGAAAAACATTCTAAGCGTCATTTTCGTGGCACAGGCATTGGTTGCATTTGTAACGCGCGACAAATGCTGACTGACTGTTGCTGACGATATTGTGGAAACGAAGAGTGGTGAGCGCAGGGAGGTTGCCGCGTCAGTCAGACGCTGTCGTCTTAAATTCGTCACACAGAAACGATGATAAATTGATGTTTAATCGCTGTTGCATCGCGACCTAAGCGTGACAGCATCGTGATAGCGTCTACACTACACCACTACGGCGGAGGTTATCGTAGAGTACAGTGCGTCAGAAGACCAAGTACGTAACGAGTGTGCAGCTGCTTGAGTCGCGTCGCAACGTCAACTTTAAGGCATTTGAGGAGTAAATACCAACGGGTTTGGCTGTCGGGACTTTTGGCCGCAGAGAGCCAAGTTCCGTCGCTTCGACGGGCAAGTGCCACATGAACACACAGTGATAAAGTGCGCAAGTCTACTGTGTCACTACTCTATGTAACTAACATAGTTTTAGGGTTCGTTTAATAACACAAATTGTATTTTTACCACAATGTAGGTATGTTAGTCTGTAAAGTATGTAGTAATATATCTAAGTATGAGCCAAAGTAGCCTGAAATTTAATAAATGTTGTGATACAGAATAGTGGTTATGAGAGCGAAGCATACACAACCAGCAACAGCATCGCGACTGTTTTGCGTTTGCATCGCTGCAAAAAGTTGCGGTGGGCGAGGGCCCTAACGTAACACCTAAAATTTTATAAAAATCTATATAATCTCTACAAATAAATAAAATTGATGTGTCCGTTTATGACTTCAAAATAACAGATTTTTAAATAATGCATATGAAAGTAATTATGGAGCATTAAAACAAAACAAAAAATATATGTCATTTTTTCTGTCTGTCTGTTTGATCCGGCTAATCTCCGAAACTGCTGGACCTATTTTGACGGGACTTTTACTGGCAGATACCTGATGTTATAAGGACTCACTTACTTTCATTTCAATATTCGGGTTCCGTGCAAAAAAAAACCCCTGAAATTTTTAACAAAATCAAACCCAATTAGAGAAGTAATATTTTTCTAATAATTTCAGGTGGACAAGGTCGCGGGGCACAGCTAGTAAATAAGTAAAATTAAATAAACATCATGGTTCCTTTTCCGCTTTAATGACATTGTTAAGAGGGAACTTTTGGTAAAAATTTGTGAAGTTATCTGTGGAAATTGTATCGACAAAACAAAATGGCGTCGTTAGTTCCGACTATTTATTTATTTATTCGTTTCTCCTCACACTGAAACATCATAGCAATTACATCAATGGAGCAGTAATAATATGTGGCTTCGTATTATTAGGTTTTTCCATCAGGAATTTCTAAGTAGTAGTCACGAAGTCTGAATGTGGCCCGGTTGATAGTAATAGGCCTTGTGGCCCTCTATTACATGGGACTTAAACATAACTGGCTAAAAGTGGGTATACTATTACGTACACCTCTGCCTAACCCTTCGGGCATTACAGGCGTTATATTATTCTGCTGGTTTTGGTCCATTCTGTGCGCGGAGTACAGACACCAGCACATCAATCTACTACAATCTGTCAAATTTCTTTAATAGATCTTCAACTTTATGGCTAAAGCATTAGGTTCAAGGTTGATTGGGAAAATTTGACAGTTCCGGATAACTTGATGTGCGCCCGTCTGCACGTCGAACGGGCGGCAGTAGATCACTCTCGCTCACGCAGCCTCAGGTCACCTCTCCTCCATAGTTTTGCATTCTTCTTCTTCGTGACCCTGGCACGACATTATATTGTATTAGCCCCAAACTTCACCACCTTCGGCTTCGGCTTCGTTGATGGCAGCACAGAGGTCGCTTTGGGTGCATGTTTTGAGGCTCAGTGGGCACGATAGGAGGTGGAGCATAGTTTCGCATTATACCGCTAAGGCACGGCTCCGTCGGAGCCCAACGTGCCTATGCGTGCTGCGAAGCCGAACACACCGGTATACATCTCCCGCCTACACTACACCACTACGGCGGACGACAGCGTGGAGTATGTGCGTCAGAAGACCAAGTACGTGCCGAGAGTGAACTTGCTTGAGTCGCGCCGCAGACATTCGTGGTGCGAATACCAACGTGTTACCTGCACCTCGTCTTGGAAGAGGACACGGGCAAGTGTCACATGAACACACAGTCACATAGTGCACAAGTGGACTCTTACTTACATAGTTTTAAGGTTCTATTTAATAAGATAAATTGTATTTCATAATATTAATGTTAGCCTGTAAGGTATATGTATGTCCATGGGCCAAAGTTGTCTGAGAATAATTGAATGGTATGGTATACTCCATTTTTTTTCCTTTCTGTACCATGGCTATCTGTTATAGAACAAAACCACTGTGTTGACCAACTTCAAGTCTATTTAGTTTTATCTCTTTTACTTATTTACCTACACATTTTTTACATTTTTAAATATTTCTTAAAAAAAACATAAAAAAGCATTAAAAAATACAAAAAATAGTGGTCCGCCGGTGTGGAGAGCAGGGTCCAAGCTTCCGGTGGTTAGGGCTCCAGAGACAGGAACCTCCTCACAATGCGAACCGTATCGAGGACTACTGCCTTCTGAATCAAGCCCTTAATCCAACCGCCTAAGGAGAGCCTCGAAAGATGGTCATCGAGGCTCTTGGCCATAAGGCCATTGGCCGTCACGACAATCGGCACAATGATAGCAGAGTTCACATTCCATATGTCGACAACCTCGTGTGGCAAGTCGAGATATTTTATTTGTTATTTTTTCTTTCTTTTTTATTATTATTATGAGAGAGCTTCCATTTATGTGGCGTAGCTCTCATCTCTCTATGCGGATCTGTAGCTGAGACTGGGGAAGTCACATCTCTTCAGCCCCATGTACTGTTGTCCTCCTACTCCACTCAGTGCTAGTGCTAGCTCATTTGTATGTGTGCAAGTCTTTTCTGATATCTTACTCTCCATATTGTGCACATTCATTAAGACTGGTCATACGCCTAAATAACCAAACACTATATCTTAATCTACTATCACACAATAACACCAAAATCATCTATTTTATAACACTTTCCCATTCTTCTCCCTCGAGCCATGGACCACAGCATTCAGGGCCCACTGCGCATAATATATGACTGGCAGGTAAGCCAACACGAACAGGAAGAAAAAGTAGAAGATGATAGATCCGCTCATGACCCCAAATATGGGGTACACCCACACCCCTCTGATAGCGTGGACCATGAATAACCTGGAAGGAATAAAGAAACAGGGTTACTTTAAAATTGTAGGGTATTTGACTGAAACTTGAAATCTATTTAGTCCGTCACTTAAAAATATTGGACACATATTTTTTTTTTTTAATATGTAAACGAAAAATTTCTGTTACTTTTTACTGTCCAGTAACGTCACAACTCACAAGCCCACTCTCTTGAACTTTGATGCGCTGTATCGTCGTAATTTTTTGATTATGTGACGAAAGAAAAAATACGTGTCCAACATTTTTTGGTGATCTAACTGACGGACTAAATATTTTTGTTTTTTTCGATGTTGTCAAATAGCCTATTGCACGTCTTTAATTTTTTTATCGATGAAATTTAATTTCCTCGTTGGTCCAGCGGTCGCAATGACGACTGCTGAGCATGAGGTCCTGGGTTCGATTCCCAGGTCGGGCAATGTGTTATTGGGTTTTTTTTCCATCAAGAATTTCTCAGTTGCAGCCACGGAGTCTGGGTTTGTGCCCGGTTGATGACAATAGGTAGGTGGACCGATGATCTGGTGAAGGTTGCGGGGATCTGCAGGATGCGAGTCCCACGGGACATGTCGATGTGGCGACACTTGGGGGAAGCCCTTGTCCAGCAGTGGTCGTCATTCGGCCGAAATGATGATGATGGCTATAGGCTCGCCCCTTATTGGGTGTACTAGTAGCTACACCTCTGCCTAACCCTTCGGGGATTACAGGTGTGATGTTATGTTATGCGAAAATTAACTTTTTTTACTCCTCCTGAAGAAATACTCAAGGCAACAATGTGTATTTATGTGTCAACCAACGCAATTGAAGAAAAACATTTATTAAAAAAAAACTGATATTGGTCTCATTCCTATCGAACCAGGTCCCATTTTCTTCGCCAGCTGTGTTCCATTCACATGTAATAAGAAGCGAGCGTATTACCATTCTTCTTCTTCTTTATCGTTAGGGCCTAACCTGGTGTCAGACTTTTAGGAGATGTCGACTAGACGAGCACTCGGGCGCGAAGTGATTCGAATCATTCTTCGGAGGGCAGTGCTGCAGCCTGGATCTTTTTTTCGCGTAATTAAAACTAAATATTTTGCATAACATTTAATCTATAATATTCCCACAGTTGGGACACAAACCTCCTCTCTATGAAAAGCCGTAATCCACCACACAAGCTAAGCGCAGGTTCATCATCCTCGTCATCATTTCAGCTAAAAGACGTCCACTGCTGGACATAGGCCTCCCCCAAGTGTCGGTACATTGACTGGTCCCGTGCGACTCGCATTCAGCGGATCTCCACAACCTTCACCAGGTCATCAGTCCACCTAGTGGGAGGCCTTCCAACGCAACGTCTCCCGGCCCCACCGGCCGTTCCGCGAGTAAAGTGCCCTGCCCATTGCCACTTAAGTTTGGCAATTCTTCGGGCTACGTCGGTAAACTAACCAAGGTTCTGTGCTCATGCGGATGTCCTCATTTCTGATTTGAGCACGCAAGGAAACTCCGAGCATAGCGCTCTCCATTGGATTGCTCCTTTGGGTGACTTTAAGCCTTCTGATGAGGCCCATTATGTCCCGTAGTCCGTAATCCCGTTTAAGTGCAGGTTAGCACCAGCTAATAAAAAAACGATGGTAATACTTACACCCTAAAATACACGATAGCAACCATCAGGACTCCCAAGACATGCCACCTGTGGGTCCTAGGTGGCCTCCGACTCCTGAACATGATCTCCCATAAGGTGGCTGGTAAGATGTACGTATGCATGATGTGGTTAGACGTATCAGTGATGACCAGGTCGATGTCTGCCGGGAAGAAGAGGTTCCGGTCGTAGTAGAAGAACGACCAGAACATCGTGAAGACTAGCTGGAAAGAGAAGAGAGGGTTTTAAAGGCAAGCAAAGATTATCAGTTTTAAAAGTACATCATCTACTAAGTCCAACTATGATAGGTGTGGCTGAGAGGGCAACCGGATTCACTTGAATACTAGTATTCTACATGGAGCTACTGCCTATCTGACCTCCACAACCCAATTAGTACTGGGTAATACGATACCCCCTGGTAAGAAAAGAATGGTTGTCAGAATTTCAGGCCACTGACTACCTTAAACGACTGTCAAAGATCTACAAATGATAGCCGGGACCAACGGCTTAACGTACTTTCCACGGCACGGAGGAAACTCGGTATATAATGGGTGGTCACCCATCCGCAGACCAACCTGGCCAAGCACGGCTTAACCTAAAGATTGTCCTAAATCTGCGTGAAGATGTTTCTAAATCAAATCAGCCTGCCGCAGTCCACTGCTGGACAAGCTGCGCCACCACACCCAGCCTTTCGCCTTCTACACCCCATCTGGCCACCATTGCCGAAATTGAAGTCTCCTCTCCAGGAATTATTTGATCCTTCGACAATAGTGGCCAGCCTATTGCGTCCAGCTACTTCAGCTCTTTATAACATCACGCCTGTAATCCCCCAAGAGTTAAGCAGAGGTGTACCTAATAGTACACACACATTTCGCCAGTTATGTTTAAGTCCCATGTAATAGGGGGCCAGCCTATTGCCATCATCATAATTTCAGCCGAAAGACATCCACTGCGGGAAAAGGCCTCCCCCAAGTGTCGCTACATTGACCGGTCCCGTGCGACTTGTACCTGCAGATCCCCGCAACCTTCACCAGGTCATCGGTCTACCTACCTATTGATCCCTGATTGAAAAACCCAACAACACTGCCCGGCAACCCAGGACCTCATGCTCAGCAGTCACGTCGCATTCTTTATAGTAATTACTACTTATTGTAAAGTTATACTTACTACCGCCGGTGGCCAGACGAGTATAGAAAATATGGCATCTCTGCTATCGACCAAGAATTTCGGCACCTCATAGTCAGCTGATTTGGAATTCTTTAGCGTTAGGATATCAGTAGATAGTGCGAATATTGCGTATATTGTCTGGAATGTCTGAAAAGAGAGGTCAAAAAAAATTGTTAGTTCCAAATCGTTTATTATACAAGGTGTAAACGGACCCTTTACGAAGCCGTCAACCAAGCATTATATACATAAAACTAAGTAACATCATCATCTAACCTAGCTTTTTTTCCCAACTATATTGGGGTCGGCTTCCAGTCTAACCGGGTGCAGCTGAATACCAGTATTTTACATGGAGCGACTGCCTATCGGGGGTCCCCTATCGGACCTCCACAACCCAGTTATAACTAGGTAATAATATACCCCTGGTAAGACTGGTTGTCAAATTTTTTGAGCCACTGACTACCTAACGACTGTCAAAGATCTAAAAATGACACCCGGGATCAACAGCTTAACGTGCTTTCCGAGGCACGGAGGAAACCCGGTATGTAATGGGTGGTCACCCATCCACAGACCAACCTAGGCAAGCACGGCTTAACCTAAAGATCGACCCGAGCGGCTGTTATTATTTAGCTCCTCATCACATCAAACTAAGTAACCCTACGCAAAAATTATTGCTGGGAAACGACTTTTTTTTTTGGGGTGAAAAATCACGGTTTTTGGTAAAACTCATCATAACACACTCAAAGCATTGAGCTGATGGATACATTGAATAAATAGTACGGGGGTTATGGAGGCATATAAAGTAAAGTTATAACACTGAAAACTTGTATTTAAAAAAAAATAGTGAAAAAGTTGGAACTTTGACCACCAATATCTCCGTAACTAGAAGGTTCCCATGTATGGTCTAGAAGAAAAAAATGATCGCAATGACGGGGAAAACAAGTGCCGTTCGGCTTCGATAAGGGTCTATTTACACCCTTTATTTTATTTAGATTAGATCAAAAGTCTTATTCCTCCTCCTCAAATGTCTTATTGACTCCTGCAATTTGGGGCGTTTAGGTGTAAACTCTCTTTTTGTAAAATAAGAAAGGATTTTTTAATTACACTTTTGTTATATTTCATTAGAGTTTAAATACTGAAACTTTGGAAAAAAATGAACGCGAAAGTCGCATGTTCACACGGCGTTCGTTTTGCTTAGGACGCAGCATAGTGGTAATACCGACCAAATATTTGAAAACTACGTGATCTAACGAAAACTTTGTTGTCAAAAAGAACGTGCACATATGCACTTAAGATAATATAATCGGAGAAAAGCACGTCATCCTACACGACCTGCCTTATATACTTGTAAACCTACAACTTGTAAACCTGCATAATCTATACATCTATACAAATAATACATAAATACAAATAAGCAATAACACCTTTTTACTGAATGCATATAACATGAAAGTGTATACGGTACTTATAACAAAAAAAAAAGTTTTTTTTTTAACTTTTTGTCTGTCTGTTTTTCCGGCTAATCTCCAAAACGGCTGGACCGATTTTGGCGAGACTTTTACTGGCAGATAGCTGATGTTATAAGGAATAATCTACTTTTATTTTAGAAAAATTATAACCCTTATAAGTGTTATAACAGTCTCGAAGTAAAATTGTTCTGACATACGAACGCACAGACAGACGGACAGGAAGACTCTATGAGGGTTCCGTTTTTGCTATTTGGCAACGGAACCCTAAAAACGATAAAGATAGGCTTGAAGAATAAGATAAAGACAAACTTACAAAGGTCCAACATGTGAAGAAGAAGTACTGCATCTCACTAAAATGGCGCACGTAGTCGTTCTTCATCGGCTCACCGTGGAAGGAACTGATCATGATGACCATGTTGGAGATGTGCATCGTGATGGTCACCACGTAGCCCAGGATACGGAAGTAGATGTGGTGGGACATGGTTGCTGGAACATTTGAGAAGAAAAAATAAGTATTAGGGAAACATGACTTTCTTTTTAACACGCTTTCATTAGCTTCATGTATGTAAAAAGTCTTAGAAGGTATATTTGACCCACTTCCTGGTTTCAGATTGAGCTGAAATTTCGCATACAGTCACGAGCACCAATATGTATATGTTACGGCTAAAAGCCGAAGTAAGGTTACACCTAGTTCTAGCCGGCTACACCTAAGTGCGGCCGGTAACAGTTTGTTATAATGCAACCAATTTGGATGTAACGCTCGCTCGGCTCGCGCGCGTTTGGTTCGCGCACAGTTCTAACCTAACATAACCTAATTCATTTGGTCAGTGTGTCCTAGCAATAAAAATAATAGTTATGAAGTTGTTAAGTTATCAAAGAATATTTACGAAATGTCTTTAAAAAAAAAGATAATTGGTCTGTTTCTAAGGAAAATCGGTCTAACTTAGCTGTAACACTATTTTTTGATAATTTTCTCTGATTACTTTTATAGACCTAGGTATGTATTCTGCTTATGCGGTTCAGTCATTTCGAAAAAAAAGGACTTGAAAGTTTGTTTGAAATACCGTAAGTCGTAAGCGCTCTTAATTATCTTAGATCTGTCATTATTCCTTAAGATTGCATGTGCGTAATATTTTTTTCACAACAACTTTTTTCTCTTATTTTTAAACGATAGTCTGTATTACGTCTAGAACATAAACCTGTTTTACGTTTTTTTAAAACAACTAGTTTTTATTTAAAATGCTGAAGGTCTTTTAATCGCCAAATTCTCCATGTTAGAAGGAAGTGTTGATTTTAATTTATTTTGAGTACAGAGTTCATATCTCCAAAGTCAAAGTCAAAGTATTTTATTTGTTGAGCATAGGTAATATGGTACATGGTATAAAATTTGTGTTGTATCGCTGTGTTTTGCCTTGCAAGGCGTACAAATTAGGCGTAAAAAAACTACAAACTAAATAAAACTGTTTCAAACAAGTAACGTCGTAAACAAGATAGTATAACAAGTGGATCGGACATTTTTATTTTATGCTTCTATCTTCTAAAAACTCATTGATAGAGTAGTAAGCCTTTTCAATCAGGAATTTCTTGAGTTGAGATTTAAAATGGTTTATGTTGGTCATGCTTTTTAAAGTTTTTGGTAGTTTATTGTAAACCTTTGGACCCATGGCGAGACAACTCTTTGAGAAAAGTGCAGTATTGTGTTTTTTTTGATTTTAGTGTGCTTTGGTGACGTCTAGTATTAAGTTTTTCAAATTTAGACTGATTCTCCTTAACAAATATTGAAATTTCATAAATATCTCTATATAGATGGAAGCGTAAGTATTTTTAAACTAACGAAAAATGGTTTTCTTGCAAGCATAAAAGTGACGTTTTTAAAAAACGTGTCATTTCATCAAAAATCGTGAGGAGACTGGCTTAGATTAATTTGAAATAATCTGAAATTAATGTTTTTTTTGTAGATGAGAAGAGTTAAAGTCAAACGTTGAAAATCCAACAGTTTGTATATAAGCATTCATTTAGGTGACACCTAGTATTGGTGAAAACGGTAATTACACCATATTCTTTTGTAGCAATTTCTAGCACAGTTTACATAATTCTAACAGGTTTATAGATACGACATTGTTTAATTCGAGAATAATAATACAATTTGTCAATATTAATATTGTCAGTATTCAAGATTTCCTAAGCACGTTTTAAAATAAGTATATCATCTAAAATCACGGAACAGAAAAAACATTCGGTTCCGTGTCTAAAATACTAGATTTGAAAATGTCAAGAGAAAAATACCAAATTAATGTCCATCATCTGCCTGCCTTTTCCCAACTATTTTGGGGTCGGCTTCCAGTCTAACCGGAAGCAGCTGAATACTAGAATTTTACATGGAGCCACTGCCTAGTGCCTATCTGACCTCTACAACCCAGTTAGTACTGGGTAGTACATTTTGAGTCAATTCTATTCGTATTATAATTTATTTTATTTTTATCTAAATTGTAATGTTTTATTTGTGTTTTTAGTTTGCAAATGGCAAATGGCAATGGGTGTAAATTACCTGAATTAATGATGATGAGGCGCGCGTGGAACATGAACGCGCCGTCGACACGGCCTGTCGTCATAAGACGGACGGACGGTGAGCTAGCCCATTACTCACCGTCCACAGGCCCGCCACCATAACTGGTCTTACTGCTGCTATTGTGGCGGGCCCTATCCTCTAAAAACCTAATCTCCACAAATCCTAAAATATCACTTCGATTACAGCTACTTAATTTTACAGAATTATGCAAAAAATAAAATGGCTTAATTGCCAAGAGCCTCGACCAATACCTGAAGAGGCTCTCGTTAGGCAGCTGGATCAAGGGCTTGATTCAGAAAGCGGTACTCCTGGGCATGGCTCGTATTGTTAGAAGGTTCCTCTCTCTGGAGCCCTGATCTAGTAGCTTGGACCCTGTTCCCGAAACTCTTTTCAATATTTTGATTGAAAAGAGTGTCCATGGAGTTTCTTGCCCATTCTCCTCCATAGAGATCAACGCTTTGGAATGGGCAACTACAGTACTTTCACAAGTTATTATACCTTGTGTCAGTGACTGTAGCTTCGCTCTTTGTTTTTTTGTGACATTCAAAAGTGCCTGTAATGGTCTAATTTAAATAAATGCTTTGAGTTTGAGTTTAAGTTCGGTGGGCTACTATTTTTTATTTTTTAAGAAAACTAGAATTTTTAAATTTTTAAAAATTAAGGAAGAAAATTAATAGAAAATAATAATAAAACGATTAATTACTTACATAGAAAATGATGAAATGTCCTTTTAATCAATCCTCAACAATCTTACACGGTAAACAATAAACAAAAAAAAAAAATATGTACAAAATAGCACTTTGACCTTCTTGAGACACAGCTAGTTAATTAATGCAAAACATTATAAATAAAACATGCACAATACACGTTTGAACCCGGCCGCATATTTAGGTAAACTGATTGATTAATCGTGGAAACAAAATCATGTTGTACAGTCGCGAGCACCAATATGTAAACACTTAACAACTTTTAAAAGTGTTTTTCTCCTACTGTTCTGATTAAAATTTCATGTTGTTACGAGCATAGTATTTTGGAACTCATATTTTTATGAAAAAGATACTATCTACAAGTTACAATCGTTATTTCTCGCGAAAATTGTTTTTAAATTTAGGAAAGTGCATATTGGTGCTCGTGACTGTACTAATAGCAGTTGAAAGCAAACGTCGGGCACTAGCTGTTCGCCATTTTGCTGAACTGGGGCCTATTTGGCGCAGCCGTGAGACACACAATATTGTCTTTTTTAGGGTTCCGTACCCGGGGTAACCAACGGGACCCTATTACTAAGCCTCCGCTGTCCGTCCGTCTATCTGTCAGCGGGCTATATCTGATGATCCGTTATAGGTAGACAGTTGCACTGGTGCGAGCACTTGCTTCCAGAACTGGCGCGACCACTTGCTTCCAGAACTGGCGCCAGTACCTACTTGCTTGCAGCACTGGCGCGAGCACTTGCTTCCATTACTGGCACGAGCACTTGCATCCAGCACTGGCGCCAGCACTTGCCTCCAGCACTGGCGCGAGCACATGCTTTCAGAATTGGCTGCAGCCCCGGCTTCTAGCACTGGCTCCAGCATGATTCTATTACTAAGAAGACAAGAGAATGACTAACTTCACAATCTGTTACGTATATAATCAGAGTAGTAGGTACGAGTAATAATTCAGGTAATTGAACTTTGCATATTTGGCGCAGTCGTGAGACACACAATATCGACTTTTTTGGGATCGATACGCGAAGGGTAACCAACGGGACCCTATTACTAAGCTTCCACTGCCCGTCCATCCGTCCGTCCATCTGTCTGTCAGCGGGCTGTATCTGATGATCCGTTATAGGCAGACAGTAATTGCACTGGTGCAAGCACAGGCGCGATCACTACCGCGTGTACTAGCGCGAGCACGTTTTCCACTTTAGCGCACTGAACCGAACACTTGCTTCCAACACACTTGCGCGAGCACTTGCTTCCAGCACTGGCGCGAGCACTTGCTTTCAGCACTGGCTCCAGCACTTGCTTTTAGCACTGGCTCCAGCACTTGCTTCTAGCACTGGCCCCAGCACTTGCTAGAAGCACTGGCTCCAGCACGATTCTATAATCAAGTAGACAAGAGAATGACTAATTTCTGTCACAAACTGTTACCCATGTAATCAGAGCAGTAGGTACGAATAATTCAGGTAAATGAACTATTTATGTGCACCTTACGACCCGGCTTAATTTCCCGTTGCACTGGTATTATTTATAGTAGGAATGTTTTATAATAAGTTCAATAAATCTAGATTCGTCCAAGGTCTTCTTATCAAGACTAGACGTACTGTCCTAATTTCAAAGTTAAGTTTAATTTGATGACCTTAGATAATAATAAATCAACAGATTGTTGAGATGAAATCATTCAGTTAGGCGTGAATTATACAGAAACGGCGTAAGGTGAAGGCGCGGCGCAGGCATGATGCCGCTTCAAAATGTTTTCATACAAAATGTACGAAGGCGAGGTGTCATGAATTACACTCAAGTGGCGCGGCGCAGGCACGCCGTTCTTTCACCTTACGCCGTTTCTGTATAATTCGCGCCTTAAAGATATAAGTAGATTGGTATTTAGATCATCTTAGACTGCCTCGATGGTCTAGTGGTCGCAAGCGTGGCTGCTGAGCATGAGGTCCTGGGTTCGGTTCCCAGGTCGGGCAAAGTGTTATTCCATTGGAAAGTGGGTAGCATCTGCGAAGTCTGGATCTGTGCCCGGTTGATGGCAATAGGCTCGCCCCCTATTACTTGGGACTTAAACATAACTGGCGAAATGTGGGTGTACTATTAGGTACACCTCTGCCTAACCCTTTGGGGATGACAGGCGTGATGTTATGTTATTTAGAGCTGAGGTATTCGTGCAATGAAAATACACTGAGTGCGATACACTAGATCTATTAAACTAACAAATTACTTGAAATTACAATTTAACACAATAACACGGGGCACAATGAATCGGGTACAGTTCCAGGACGTCTCAACTCCGCTGCGATCAAACCCTTAATGTCGTCCTCGCCACGACCTTAAAACATCTCAGCTCCGTAGAAACACGCTGTGGTGTGGGTAGACTTGTAAGTAGGTCGCATGATGTCACCACTGCCGTACTTGCGATTCATTCCAAGTCCGTACTAATGACCGGATCCAACATAAATATAATAACGTCGATTTGAATCGAAAATAACGCTCCTCGCTCGGCGAGTAAATTGTAGATTAAAAAAAAAATGTTTGTGAAAAAAAAAATACGTGATACATCAACAATTACAGTAAGTTTGGCTTCTGCATTACATTTTGTAATTAATGTTTTAATATTATGATAATTTATGTTGACATTCATTCATTTAAAATCTGATTGTGTATTTTACTTTTGACTTGTTAATTTAATTCAATCATGTTTCTAATGTACTGTAATTCTGTTATTTATATTTTAGCTATACTTTATGTATGTTTGTATTTGCATTTTTATCTATTTTTGTTTTTATATAGGTTTCCGACCTGAAATAAATGAAATTAAATTAAAATGTAAATAATATGTATATAAATGAAATTATTATAATTACTTGATTCCGAATTATTATTATATTGATAACTAGCTGTTCCCGCGACCTTCGTCCTCGTGTAATTATTATAAAAATATTACTTCCCTATTTGGTTAAGTTTTTAAGTTTTTTGCACGGAACCCTAATCCTTTTTCGAAAATAAAAAGCTTAGCTTTACTTACTTTGTATAACATCAGCTATCGGCCCGTAAAAGTCCCGTCACAATCGGTCCAGCCGTTTCGGAGATTAGCCCGAACAAACAGAAAGACAGACGAAAATTAAAACAAGTGTTTTTTTTTGTTATAAGTACCGTATATAGGATAGGTACTTTCATTTGCATTCAGTAAAAAGCTATTATTTTGAAATTACAAACAGACACTTCAATTTTATTTATTTTAATAGATGTACCTATAGATAGAGTAGTTGAATTAAAAAAGCCTTTAACACACCTTGTTCAAAAAAATAAAAAAAACATATAATATAAACCTCATATAATTCCACTTAAAATCTCTTATAACAAAAAAAAAATGGCTTCCAAAAGTCCATTAAAAATAAATAAACTCATCCAATCTTTACACTAGAATCATTTAACTTTTTTCTCTAATTTAGCCTTTTTCTTCTCAGCCTGCTTCTTGGATCCGTGTATCATATTCGTAATTGGCCATTGCAAGTAGTAAAATATTAGGAAACATGAGGCTAGGACTGCCATGAGTATAAAGAAGTATACTGTGCCGAAAAGCTTGCCGAAGATGGGGTACAGCCAGCGCCCCCGCTCGAGGTACGTGAAGTACAATCTGGAAAGAAGAATATTACATTAGGTACATCCATAATCCAACACAACAAAGGGGTTTTGGTAGGCTTACTTTACAGCAGCTCACCTAGATAACCTGAAAGAATATAACTATAAAGGGTGTAAAAAGACCCTTAACGAAGCCGAAGGGTACTTGTTCTCCTTGTTATTGCGATCATTTTTTTATTCTAGACCATACCTGGGAACCTTCTAGTTACGGAGTTATTGGGGGTCAAAGTTCCAACTTTTTCACAAGTTTTTTTTTTTAAATACATGTTTCTAATGTGTTTGTTTTACTTTAAACACCTTCACGACCCCCGTATTATTCAATTCATCCATCAGCACAATGCTTTGAGTCCGTTATATTGAGTTTTACCGTAAAACGTAATTTTTCACCCCAAAAAAAAAGTCGTTTCCCAACAATAATTTTTGCGTAAAGTTACTTAGTTTGATGTACAGAATGCTTGGTTGACGGCTTCGTGAAGGGTCTATTTACACCCCGTATAGGCCTTACCCTCACCTTATAATATATATTGTATTAATGACCGATACTTAAACACGTGATTTTACTCATGATGATAAACAACTTTCCCAAAGAAACATTTTTTTACCATTAGAGAATTGCCATTTAGAGAATTAGGCTTTTAGAGAATTGGCCATTTAGAGAATTGCCATTTAGAGAATTGGCCATTTAGAGAATTAGGCTTTTAGAGAATTGGCCATTTAGAGAATTAGGCTTTTAGAGAATTGGCCATTTAGAGAATTAGGCTTTTAGAGAATTGGCCATTCAGAGAATTGGTCGTTCAGAGAATTAGGCTTTTAGAGAATTGGCCATTCAGAGAATTAGGCTTTTAGAGAATTGGCCATTCAGAGAATTAGGCTTTTAGAGAATTGGTCATTCAGAGAATTAGGCTTTTAGAGAATTGGCTATTCGGAGAATTAGCCTTTTAGAGAATGGGTCATTCAGATAATTAGGCTTTTAGAGAATTGGCCATTCAGTGAATTAGGCTTTTAGAGAATTGGCCATTCAGAGAATTAGCCTTTTAGAGAATTAGCCTTTTAGAGAATTGGTCATTCAGAGAATTGGGCTCTTAGAGAATTGGTCATTCAGAGAATTAGGTTTTTAGAGAATTGGCCATTTAGAGAATTAGGCTCTTAGAGAATTGGTCATTCAGAGAATTAGGTTTTTAGAGAATTGGCCATTTAGAGAATTAGGCTTTTAGAGAATTGTCCATTCAGAGAATTAGGCTTTAAGAGAATTGTCCATTCAGAGAATCAGGCTTTTAGAGAATTGGCCATTCAGAGAATTAGGCTTTTAGAGAATTTGCCATTTTGAGAACTAGTCCCTTTGCGAATTGCGATTCTGTTCCAATTTTGAGAATTAGGCCTTCTGCGACTAAACCAAATAAAAATATAAATACCTAGTTTATAAATAAAATACTCACACGCTGACATAAACACTCAGGTGCAATATCAACTGACTGATATTTCTCGCATGGTTCTCCGGTTCCTTCCTGGGCCTGGTCACCAGCTCCCACAGAACCACGGGAATGATCATGGTATGTATCACATGGTTCGAAATGGTGGGTATGACATCGTCGAGCCACCGTGGGAAGATGAGCGCTCTGTCGTAGTTGTACAGACCCCAGAAGAATGTGAATACAACCTGGAAATTTAAAGAGTAGTTGTAAGACATTATGTTAAAGATATGTTACGGCTAAAAGCTGAAGTAAGGTTACACCTAGTTCTAGCTGGCTATACCTAAGTGCGGCCGGTAACTGTTTGTTATAATGCAACCAATTTAGATGTAGCGCTCGCCAGCCACTACTACACTAACTTAATCCATTTGGTCGGTGTGTCTTAGCAATAAAAAGGATAGTTACCGGCTACACCTAGGTATAGCCGGCTAGAACTAGGTGAAACCTTACTTCGACTTTTAGCCGTAACATTTACAATAAATAGAATAGAAACGAATATTCTTCATTATGTACAACATACAAATAAAATTCCTAAAAGAAAACATTTCACATAGGGTTACACAATGGGCTATCTTATCGATCATTTCAAGACAACCTTTGGATGGATTACAGGGAGAGGGAGAGCCAGTACTGCAGATAGTCTGTGGTTTACCAATTCATCATCCGCCTAGCCTTTTCCCAACTATGTTGGGGTCGTTTTCCAGTCTAACCGGATATAGCTGACTACCAGTATTTTACATGGAGCGACTGCCTATCTGACCTCCACAACCCAGTTATTTATTATTTATTTATTTATTTATTTATTCAAATCTCCCTTACAACTATCATTACAGGTGTATTCCTAATGCGATAGTGCGGTCTTTAAATTTAAACTAGTTAGTACTGGGTAATACGATACCCCTTGGTAAGACTGGTTGTCAGACTTTTTGGGCCACTGACTACCTGTAACAACTGCCAAAGATCTACAAATAACACCCGGGGCCAACGACTTAACGTACTTTCCGAGGCACGGAGGAAATTTGGTATGCTCACCAATCCACAGACAAACCTAGGCAAGCACGGCATAACCTAAATATCGACCCGAGCTCCAGATAAACAGTGAAACAATTGTAGACAGGCCAATAAATAAATACATTTAAAAAAAACTTACCATGGAACAAGGCCACACCAGGCCAGCGAAGATAATCTCTCTAAAGTCACTGACAGGAGACGGCAGCTGGTAACCTTTCTTCTTAGCATTCTTCAAGATGAAGAGGTCGCATGTCAGGGCGTAGACGGCGTATGCTAACTGCAGTAGCTGGAACAGGTTATAGAAGACAATTAGGTAAGTCTGCGACTGCTAAGCATGAATTCCTGGATCCAATTCCCAGGTCGGGCAGTCTTATTGGGTAATTCAATAAGAATTTCTCGTGCCCGGTCGTTGGCGATAGGGTCGTCCTCTACATTTACTCAGGATTCCCTACATTTACGGTTCGTTGTATGAGGATTGCGTACAGTGCCATCTATGCAACGAGTTTGTAAACGAGTCGATTGCGTACAGCGCCATCTGTGTTTGTAAAGGAGTACCTGTTCGAATCTTTTAATTTCGGACGAATTCTTTAAGCGACCGAAGAACAAAATAAATCACACGAAGAAGTATGATGAATGAAGAATTATGAGTAGATGTAACCAAGATCTTGTAAAAATATTTTGATTGAAAAGAGTGTCCATTGAGTTTCTTGCCCATTCTTCTCCATAGAGATCTACGCTTTGGAATGGGCAACTACAATACTTTACTTTACTTTTTTTTCTGGGACTGTAGCTTCGCTCTTTGTTTTTCTGACATTCAAAAGTACCTGTTATGGTCTAATTGAAATAAATAGTTTGAGTTTGAGTTTTATACTTACAAAAGTCCACGTCGTAAAGAACCGGTACTCCACGCCCTGGAAGAACTCAGCTTCCTTGTGGCCACTGGGATAAGTCTTTTTGAACCACTGCATGTACCAGATGTTCGATACGTGCATGACTATGGTGGCGATGTAGCCCAGGACACGAAGTTTGATCAGCCCCGACATTGTGCTGGAAAGTAATGGAATATTTATTTATACAGGGTGTAAACAGACCCTTCACGAAGCCGTTTACCAAGCATTCTGTACATCAAATTAAGTAACCCTACACAAAAATGATTGCTGGGAAACGACTTTTTTTTTGGGGTAAAAAATCACGTTTTACGGTAAGACTCAATGTAACGCACTCAAAACATTGTGCTTATGGGTGCATTGAATAGTAAACGGGTCATGGAGGTATTTTAAGTAAAGTTATAACCTTAAAAATTGGTGTTTAAAAAAAAAAGTTCTGAAAAAGTTGGGACTTTGAGCCCCAATAACTCCGTAACTAGAAGGTTCCCAGGTATGGTCTTGAACAAAAAAAATATCTCAATGACGGGAAGAACAAGTGCCTTTCGGCTTCGTTAAGGGTCTATTTACACCCTTTATAGTTAATTAAACGCACAACGCTCCAAGACAGGCATCGCCTTCCAGGATGGATTCCAACGGATCACTTTTCCAGGATGGGTCGGGAGCGATGGGTCAGAATCGTTACACAGTGGGTGACAGAAGACGGTCGTCGTCACCGAGGCCGGCCCAAAAAACGCTGGCGTGACGATTTGGACTCGGTCCTTACTGATTGGCCAGAGAAGGCAAAACACCGGGAGAGTTAGAAAGGAATGGGCGAGGCCTTTGCCCAGCAGTGGGGCAGAATAGGCTAATAAAAATAAAACAAACAGTATACCACCAATTACAATAATAAACATAGTTACAGATCAAGTTGACTAGTTGTATAATTAAATTAAAACTAACACGGAACAGAGGACTCCCTCGTATATTTTCTCTCACAGAACATCAGATATATACGCATAATTACTTTACTCCTTTCATCTGCAAACACATCGCAGTCTGGGTTAGCAGTCAGAGAGAACCTTTAGGGTACGCGTACGACAAATGGATATTAGATTATATTTGCCCAGAAAAAGCTACCTCTTTCTGGGCCGGCCTCGGCGGCGCCGTCCGACACGATCTGGACGCGTACCGCGAGGGCTGGTTCGAGGAGGTCCGAGAAAAGTGCATGTGGAAGGAATTGGGCTAGGCCTTTGCCCAGCATTGGGACAATTGGCTATTATGAAAAAACTTTTTGCTAAAAAAACCGACTTCCGAAAGTCTAAAATAACTGACACTTAATAACAGTCAAAGAAACAGACAGAGTCATTTTTACATTTATAATATTAATCTGGAATGGTTGTAACTTGATAACTGATAACACGTATCCGCCTTATCTTATGCTTCATTCATAATTTTACAATTCATCTAAATAGGTCAATAATTGATAAGATATTTTTATTATATTATTTCCATTTATAAAATTATCACTTCAGACTGACTAATCCTAATTCCTAACGCAATTCAAAATTACTTTTTTTCTTTTTCGTGTGGTTAGTGCCTAACCTAGTGTCAGAGTTTCTATGCCGCCCATGGGCCCCTGACTTGGCTTTACATGCCGTCGAGAAATATCTCTCAGGCGAAAACATCGTGAGGAAACCAGCATGTTTCCTCACGATGTTTTCGAATCTGAAAAATCAGGGGTGCGTGCCTTGGATTCGTACTCAAGACTTATGAGTTGGCAGCATTTAAAACTAATACGACTAATACTACGCAAAATCTAGTACATAAACATTAAGCAGTTACTTATCGCAATAAAACATTGCAATAACCACTAACAAACGACTAAAGTCACAAAGGAATCGAAGATGCGTAATGCTTAGTCATCTATTACGCTCAATTCACAACGAAGTGCAGTATCTCGATTAGGAAATGCATAATATCTCACGAAAGTTTCGGGTTCAGCCATTCAGGCGGGTAGAGTCTAATCAAGGAGAAATATTATACTCTCTTTTGATAAATTCATTTATACTACTAAAAAAAATGATAGAATATCGCCCGTTCTTCTCTATGGAGATCTACGCTTTGGAATGGGCAACTACAGTACTTTCACAGTTTGTATGCCTCGTGACTGGGACTGTAGCTACATTTCATTGTTGTCCTTGTTTCGACAGTTCAAAAGTGCCTGTAACTGGCCTACTTGAAATAAATGCTTTGATTTTGATTTTATGTTGTAAGTATTAAAATATGAATTACGAACAACTCAAATAAAATAAATAATAGGATTCTATAGGCATTGTATTGTAGATATATGTATTGTACGTATTACGTATATTATACTGTATGTATGTAGTTTAGTTTATAAAATTAATTAATTTAAGTAATAAGATGTTCTGTTAATGCACATAGGTATATCCTCTCCTGCAAATTTCGCAATCGAAATTTGGTTTGCTGTAAGAAAACCCAATTCTGGGTTAAGCACGCCATTGTATATAAGCTATATTATTGCAATTTGTATGTATATTTTTTGTTGTTTTGTGTGCAATCTATACATATAATAAGACAGTAAAAAAACTGTGTCTGTACATTGAATATATTAAAAAAAAAAAAATTGAGGGGGGTTTAGAAACAGTAATAGAGCACGAATCCAAAAAAAAAATTCTGTCTGTTTGTCTGTTTGTCTGTTTATCTGTTTGTCTGTTTGTCTGTTTGTCTGTTTGTTTGTACACGCTAATCTTCGGAACTACTAGACGGATTTGAAAGTTTTTTTTTTTGTTGTATAGGTATTAAGTCTGGGCAACATATAGGCTATAATTTATCTTGGAAACTTGAACACCTGATGCAGAACCGCAATAGAATAGCTAAACTATAAGAGATACAAAAATGGTACCATAGCAAAAATTGTTCCACGTGATGAGCATTTTCTGCTGAGAGAATAAATTTGAAGATCTGGAACACCTGATGTGGAACTCCAAGAGCCCAGCTACACCATAACACATATAGGAATGACGTCTTAGCAAACATTGTTCAATCTGATGACCACTCTCTGTTGATTTATAAAAATCGAAGATCTGGAACACCTGTTGTGGAACTCCAAGAGCCCAGCTACACCATAACACATATAGGAATGACGTCTTAGCAAACATTGTTCAATCTGATGAGCACTCTCTGTTGATTTATAAAAATCGAAGTTCTAGAACACCTATTGTGGAACTCCAAGAGCCCAGCTACACCATAACACATATAGGAATGAAGTCTTAGCAAAAATTGTTCAATCTGATGAGCACTCTCTGTTGACTTATAAAAATCGAAGATCTGGAACACCTGTTGTGGAACTCCAAGAGCCCAGCTACACCATAACACATATAGGAATGACTTCTTAGCAAAAGTTGTTCGGTCTGATGGGCATTTCCTGTTGACTTATAAAAATCGAAGATCAGAAACATCTGATGTGGAAATCAAAGCTATCACTAATTTCACTGTATAATTATAAAATAACATAAGCTGGGAGTACCTCCACGTGGTGAAGGTGAAGGTGAAGGCTGTAACAGTTAAGGACTGATATTCGATGACAACGGTATATCATTGAAAATTTGACTCTACTGGACAAAACTCCTATTTATTTTTTTATTTTATCGAATAAATATGCCTTCGGGCTTATGTTATTTGAGTGTTTTAGACGTTTTTTCACTTATCTTCGTGACACGATAGCCTACCCGGTAACGCAGGGGAGCAGTCACTTAGATTTTAATTGATCAGGTATCTTCACAATAAAACTATAACCATGCCTAGAAAGAGGTCAAATCTTTCCCAATGTTCCAAAGGAGCTAAAAGATTGAGGATCATAAGATCCCAAGAATTTACCGAAGAACGTCAGTAGAGACTTGATGCTGTTCGAGAACATCAGGCTGCAACTCGCTCCGTGGAAACCTCTTCCTCTCTTCTCTTCTCTTCCTCTTGGATAATGAAGCACGCCTGCGTTCTCAGCGTATTTACGCATCTACATCCAGCAATCGTCCAAAGCAGCATCCGTCTCTAGAGAACTGTGAAGAATATGATGCGCGACTGACCGCTGATCGTGAACGTCATGCATTGTCTCGCGAATCGGAGACGTTCACGGATAGAGAATTACGCTTGAGTTCCAAGCGTATCTACGCATCGACTTCTGACTTACAAAAATAAAAGATATGGAACGTCTCGAATCGTCTCGCGCATCCCGTTGTTTTTTTTTTTTCCCGTCCCCCTCTTAGAATTCGACATCAGACGTTTCAGATCTTCGATTTTGACGAACCCATTGTCGCTGGCATAAGCAACAGGATCCGCGTACGAAGTCGCGGGCAGAAGCTAGTAAAGAATAAGAAAGAATAAGAACTAAAAATGCACCTAAACACTGACATCTGTTGACTCACAATTGCAATACCTACAGTAAATTAGATTATTTTTATCACGATTACATTCAGTAGATCATGTCTTAGCATTGAACTTTGAACCGGTAATTATCTGTTCGCGATCACAAATCATAGTTTATAGCGCTGCGTGTGAGTGGCATTGAGTTGACTAACAATTAACAGTAGATATAAATACATTTTGATCATGCTTAAGTTGCCTACAACTCCGTTTAAACAATAATGTTACAAGTTAACATCTAACTGAGTAGTTAGTGAGGTAACAAATTAATATAAAGGACCATTTCATTGTTCAAAGCTAGAGTGAAAGAGCATTACCTTTCCTCTCAATTATGATTTATTATATATTTTTATTAGTTTATATATCTTAATATTATGTATTTATTTAAGTATATATTAATATTTACTTATATGTGTATTTATACAGGGTGTAAACAGACCCTTCACGAAGCCGTCAACCATGCTTTCTGTACATCAAACTAAGTAACTTTCTGCAAAAATTATTGCTGGGAAATGACTTTTTTTTTTGGAGTGAAAATTCACGTTTTACAGTAAAACTCAATGTAACCCACTCAAAACATTGTGCTGATGGATGGATTGAATAGTACGGGGGTCGTGAAGGTGTTTAAAGTAAAAATCTTACATTAGAAAAATGTATTTAAAAAAAAACTTGTGAAAAAGTTGGAACTTTGACCCCCAATATCTCTGTAACTATAAGGTTCCCAGGTATGGTCTAGAACAAAAAAATGATCGCAATGACGGCGAGAACAAGTACCTTTCAGCTTCGTTAAGGGTCTTTTTGCACCCTTTATATAATATTTTAGGTTAAGTTAGGTAAGGCACATAAACACGTTATTCTCTTCCTTTTCTCACACACATTTCTTTTGCATTTCTCCTTTTGCAGGTCTGCTGGCAGAAATGTCTTAAGCATTACCTCATATGTTATAATGTTATTTTCCTGTGTTGTCTACTATGTGTACATAAATATTAAAATAAATAAATAAATAATGAAAATATTAAATATTTTCAAGAAGGAACTTACACACTTACTTATTTTTGTATATAGGGTGACTGGTAATTAGTGACACTTAAACACGTGATTGTGCTCATGATAACAAACAACTTTCCCAAAGAAACATTTTTTTTTATACTCATTCACTTTTATCCTTACGGAGCGGGCTGGCTACCCACTGCTGTACGGTACGATAATTAGACAGAACAGCTGCACGCGGCTAACAGCTGATAGGTCAAAGGCGTGCGCTTGCGCGTGTTTCATACGGGTGTTGTGTTATTATGTGATAAAAGGGAATGTACTAATTGACTTTATTTTTATATTTTTGGGAAAGCTGTTTGTTATCATGAGAACAATCACGTGTATAAGTATCGGTCACTAATTACCAGTCACTCTATATAAAGGGTGTAACAAGACCCTTAACGAAGCCGAAAGGTACTTGTTCTCCCCGTCATTGCGATCATTTTTTTGTCCTAGACCTTACCTAAAAAATTTGATCATTAATTCCAATTAATATCTATGTAAAACTTATCTAATTTATCTAGCCTGTATTATCCCACTGCTGGGCAGAGAATTACTCTGCCTTAGTTTCATATTTACATTCAACTTGTAATACCCAACAAGCACAAGTATACCCTACACAAACCTATCTATAAGAAATATAATTAACACTACAAAAAAATATATAACTATGTGTGTAGGCTAAACAAAATAAACATAAATACTTAATGACGACACGGTCTGTTTTTGTCTCGCTCCCGTCCCACCCTCGCGTCGCCTTTGTCTGCGCGCGCGCTGCCGATCAACCGACTTCGTTCTACCCCACATTTCTCCTCTGCGCCTGTTAGCGCGATGACGCAGGTACCTTGCGTCATAAAGGTGGTGCGGTGTCGCACGAGTCTTTTGTGCTCACGCGACGCGTCTCGCGTGATTAGTTACTAGGGCGTTGCCGATGGCTACCTTGCTAACAAGTAACGTGTTTTCCTGGAAAATGCCGTCTCGAGCCGCTTGGATAGATATGCCTTGCCGATAGATGATAAACCTTACGTGAGTATTTATTTATAATGTATTTGCTGTTCATACTTTTGTTTTTGTAAAAGGACTTTTTTCAAGTGTAATTTAAAATTTTCTTTTGTTTTTAGGGATCTTATGGGAGGTAGCACATCATTCCAGCAGCAGGTGGCATACTTGAAACATTCCCTGAAGGCTGTGGCAACTTAACTTATACTGTCACTTACGGGATACCTTCCGTGATTGTTCATTATTTTGAGCTCCCGATATTTCAATCACGGAATATATCCCGTAAGTGACAGTTTAAGACTAATGACTTTATCCTTAAGTTATAAATAATAAATAATCAAAATAAGCAAAAATATCGAAGACAACACAAAAAAGAATGTTTTTTGTAAACCTGTGTAATTTATACAATTTGAACTAGATGTTTACGAGGGTACCCTACATTTTATAAAACTGACCGTAGCTACCTTCACTTATAACTCAGAGAAAGTAACTACTGTAATCTACGTTATAATCACCTGTTCCGACGCCATTTTTTATTAAAACTTTATGCACTAGTAAAAATAACCGTGTTAAGGTGGAAGCACCAGACTACCCGCGAAATTCAAATTTTCCTATTTTTTTTTTGTTTTTTTTTTGCAATTTACAAGCCAGTGTCAGGTTGTATGTTGATGAAAATATGAATCACTCAAGTAACACGTATGTAGTTACAGAATTTTTTTTAAAATAGTAGGCCACCAGCACTGGGCACAGGGTCCGAGCCGCCGGTGGTCAGGGCTCTTGAGAGAGGAACCTCCTAACAATACGCGCCGTGTCTAGGAGTACCGCTTTCTGAATCAAGCCCTTGATCCAGCTGCCAAGCGCGAGCCTCCTCAGGTGTTGGTCGAGGCTCTTGGCAATTAAGCCATTGGCGGACACGACTATCGGCACAATTACTGCTATACTGACGTCCCATATGTCGACAACCTCGCGAGCCAGATCTAGATATTTGAATTGATTAATATATTTTTATTTTTACAGAATTATAATTATTAAAATCATAAACCGTCTAAGTTCATTCAACACCATTAAATGACTTTTTCACGAAATAGTCATTCAATGGGATAGTTAGTAGAGATATTGATGATTTTAATGATATGGGCAGGTTATTAGACATCACGCTTAAAACCTTAGGAGCCGAGCAAAAAGAAAGAAAAGGCGGGTGAAACCAGAGGAAACAGTTATAAATAAAATACATACATACAAACACGAAATACGACAACAACAAAAAAAAAACTATCGCAAGGACATGACGTGCAAAATGACAAAAAATTAATCACCCATTGAGACCGTGTGTGACCTTATGAGAGGTACGTCACTTAAAAAGAACGCTGACCGATCAAGTAAACATCATCATCTGCCTAGCCTTTTCCCAGCTATATTGGGGTCGGCTTCCAGTCTTAACCGGATGCAGCTGAATACCAGTATTTTACATGGAGCGACTGCCTATCGGACCTCCACAACCCAGTTAGTACTGGGTAATACAATACCCCTTGGTAAGACTGGTTGTCAGACTTTTTTGGGCCACTGACTACCTAACGACTGTCAAAGATCTATAAATGACATCCGGGACCAACGGCTTAACGTGCTTTCCGAGGCACGGAGGAAACTCGGTATGTAACGGGTGGTCACCCATCCACAGACCAACCTAGGCAAGCACGACTTAACCTAAAGATCGACCCGAGCGGCTGTTTTTATTTAAACATGATCAAGTAAACATTATCTGTTTTTTGAACACCAGCCTATTCCAAAGTACTAAGTAGCTAGTAAAGTACCTATTAAGATTGTACAGTTAAAAAATTATACTTATATTATAAAACAATTAGGTTAGTACTACAAACTCAAACTCAAAATGTTTATTGCATTCATGTGTACATTTAGTTGTTTTATGTGCTCTAGTCATGTCAATTAAAATATATAATAAATTACCCGATAAAATTAAAGACATACAAAAGAATAATATATTCATAAATAAATTAAAACAATTTCTATTAATTAAATGCTATTATAATATCAATGAATACTTTAATGATAAATTTTAAATTAGATAAATACATGTCTTAATAGATAGATTAGATTGCATTATAAATAATACATTTAGGAATATTCAAATAATTAGTCAAATAAAAGCCTTCTTCCTCTCTCCTACTTTTGCAGTGCCCGACAGGGTCCACAATGATCATAACTTTGTAAAACCTACCATCTAAGTACACTTGTGGAAGCAATAAATATATTGAGTATTGAGTATATTATTTCAGTAAGTTCCAACATGATGCGATTATACCCGGGCAAAGACACATTCTTCTTCACTGTCGCTTAGCGTTCTTTTTACGTGACGGGATCTGTAAAAATACGTAGATCACATAGAATCTATGTGATCTATATGTTTTTTTTTGTCCATCTATGTCATAGATGGACAAAAAAAAAAAAGCACAACAATACAAATTTTGAGAGGATTCTACAAACATACATTACATCACGCCCCCATCACCGTCAGCCACGTCATATCCGTTATGTTTAAGTCCCACCCTTGTAATAGGGGGCGAGCCTATTGCCAGTAACCGGGCACGAATCCACACTTCGTGGCTGCTACTGTGAAATTGCTGATGGAAAATCCAATAACACGAACGAATCAGTGGCGTGCTCGGCATGAAATCGAGTCAAAGCCTTGAATAAACAACTGAAAATATTTAGGGGGGGGGGGGGGGGAATTGACCGAAAAAATCTGTTCCGAGTTCTGACATTGGTATTTAATAACGCTGGTTTTATTTTCCTATTATTTAAATATGCCTAAATATAAAATACAAATAGTGGTTATTAACTTTTCATATTTTATATACCGTCACAAAATTACAACAACTAATTCAATTAAGTTGTCAGTATCAAGTAAATGATATAAGAACCATCTATTGACTTAAATGTAGCAACTCAACTCTTCGAGTCAATTCGTAATTGTTTCCCTCGCTTTGTTAGAGATGGCGCACGAACAATAAATTGGTTTCTAACTACACATTATTGTAAATGTTTGTAATAACTCACAATGTAAACAGCCACAACTCAACTCTTCATTATTCGCTTCTTTACCCCGGACAGATGACAAACAACAAAGTACACAGAAGTCACCACGTATCTATTACTAGATAGATTTACAAATTGTTTGAATGAGAGCAGCCGAACAGCCATTGAACACGCTAACCTACGCTGATCGACTAAAATGCACATTATGGGTTTTAGTTTTCTGAGAATATTCAAATCAGGGGTAGGTTTATTTAGGTGAAGTAACGAGATTATATTTTTCTGTAAAACTCAAAGTATTTATCTTGCTAAGTAGGTACCGATTACAGACACTTTAATCCTTCACAAGGAAAAATTGCGTTTCCGAATTAATTTTAGTGTTCACTTCAAAACAAAGTTAATTACGGCAATAACTAATCAAAAAACTTTAAATCCCAAGAAATCGAAAAAATAAAACCACAAAAAACAAATGCACCAGTTCCTAATCGCTCAAAACTAACTAAAATACGAACTATCATGAAATCGTACTTTGTACCTATCAAAATTCGCGCGAAGCGCATATAAATTGCGCGCATCCTCGGTGCGAACACACTTCTCTCTCAAACTTACACAGACTTACACGCACACATTCAAAGAAAAGCCCAGCTTTAAACTCTATACAAATTCTCAAATCAGTACCTACCAATGTTATCAATAACAGAGACATTTTGTTAGGAAAACTGAAAGGTCAGAGAAGCCAAATGCAAGCCAGTGGGTGAGAAAGAGAAAGCATTAGCGAGCGCGCGTAGGTACGATTGCGTACTAAAATTCTACGTTTAACTCTTTTTTTGTATAGTGTTAGAGCGAGCCAGAGTATCGCGGCCGGCATCGGAGAATAAGCGCGCGAATTTAAAATAATTTCTGTCATAGAGGACACAGTTGTGGAGATAGCGAATTTTGTTCTTGTTTGACAAAAATTTATGTTTTTGTAAAAATGTTTTTTTTATTTCTTGAGTTTGATTTTTAGGCAAGCCCGGCTTTCCGGCTTGTAAGATAGGTTCGCCACTGGAACGAATCTACAAACGTCATTAAAAATCTGTTTACGAAACTTCAAGACCAGTTTCTTCCCAAATTAACATATTATTATGTTATACCTTTGTCCAACTGGAACTTACACGCGCCTAAATTTTCCGTGCATTTATATTCAAATACAAGTTTCTCATTTTTGGCCTTGGTATATGTATGTACCTGATTATAAATAAGATCTAAGTGATTTAATTGTCAATTAACAACATCTTAGTTTTCTAGTGGGCCTGTTGAACATTTTTGGTTGACATAAATATACAGGGTGTAAGGAACAGCCCTCCACAAACAGGCAGGGTGCATTCAGCACCTTATTTTGAATCATATTCCACTGAATTTTTCTCCGGTTTTTTTTTCAGTTACTGTTATTTTATTTAAATGTAAAATTACATTATCTACACTCCATTTACGTAAATAACGGCAAAAATCAAAAATCCAACAATGGATTTTGAAATACTTTAACGAACGACGTGTGAAATCAGCTGTTCACTTCCTGCCTAGCTACAGAGTTTATCGAACTAGTCGTCGCGCTTGCCGTTCGCTACGTGCGTTTTGCCACAGTAACGATACATTGCGTATGAGGGAATAAAACAAATCAAAATTGGATTCCCATAACGTTCCAGAAATAATTTCTTGTACCGGTCATCTTATACGGGGTGTAAACGGACCCTTCACGAAGCCGTTAATCAAGCATTAAGCAAGTCAAGTAACCCTGCACAAAAATTATTGCTGGGAAACCACTTTTTTTTTGGGGTGAAAAATTAAATTTTACGGTAAAACTCAATGTAACGCATTCAAAACATTGTGCTTATGGATGCATTGAATAGTAACCGGGTCATGGAGTTATTTAAAGTCAAGTAATAACCTTAAAAATCAGTATTAAAAAAAAACTTGTGAAAAAGTTGGAACTTTGACCCGCAATAACTCCGTAAATAGAAGGTTCCCAGGTATAGTCTAGAACAAAAAAATAATCGCAATAACGGGGAGAACAAGTGCCTTTCAGCTTCGTTAAGGGTCTATTTACACCCTTTATACTGAATTCACCCTATCAGTTTGTGGAGGGCTGTCCCTTACACCCTGTATAATTTTTAAATACCTACTTACTGTGTTAAGATATAGCCTCCTATTACATAGGACTTAAAAACTAGCTCGCGAAATGTGATTTAATATTAAATGGTAAATTAGATTCACCTCTGCCAACCCTTCGGGGATTACAGGCTTGATGTTATGTTACGTTACGTTAAAAATATCATCCATACGTTAATTACAATTAAATAAAATTGAAGTGTCTGTTTATAATTACAAAATAACAGCTTTTTACTGAATGCATAATATGAAAGTATGTACGGTACTTCTAACAAAAACACTGCTTGTTCCGGCTAACCTCCGAAACGTTTCGATCTATTTTGACGGGACTTTTAGTGGCATATAGCTGATGTTATAAAGAATACTTTTATTTAAAACAAAAAAAGACGTAAGGTTAAATTGTCAACAAAATTCATATTGGGAAGTGATATTTTTATTAACATTTCACGGTTTGTTTTAAAGGAACTTTTGTGCATAATATCAAACTTCTAACCACAGCAATATAGGCAATGTCTATTTACTATTTTTGTAAAGTAGGCACATACCCACTTTATTTATTTATTTATTGTTGAGCTCCTTGAGTTATAAGTCGAGCTATTCGATAACTGATAAATGCTTGCGCTGACTGGACAGGTCCACTCAAATCTGTTTGGTTCCTTCTTATTGCTAGGACACACCAACCAAATGGATTAGGTTAGGTTAGGTAAGTACTGTGACCAAACGCGTCCAATCTACATCCAAATTGGTTGCATCAAATCTCCAAATTTAAAGCCGCACCTAGGTATAACCGGCTAGAACCACATTTACTTCGGCTTTTAGCCGTAACATATACACGAAGCAGCAATTAAAAGTGATTTTCTCGTACTGTATTGATTAACGTTTTACGTTTTCATGGAGATAGAAGCCAAACTATTACGAAATAGGTCTTATCTTAAGCTGAAAACCGTTATTTCACAAGAAAATAGATTTTGAATTTTACTAAGTGTTTACATTACATTGCTCGTGACTGTATAGGTATACACACTGGTTAAAGTAACCTTTCTCCTGCACATTTGGGGCTAAATGAACGCTACTCTAACCTTTTGACCGCCATAGTCACATATACGTGACGAGCAATACCGCGTGCCCTGTACGCTAAACTACACAAATATGTGACAAAATGGTAGGTGAAATTATGGTTTGGCGTGGGGGGCATGCGCTTGTTTTTATGGTCTGGCGGTCAAAAAATTAAGCCTCGACCCACAGCATGGCCTCACTACTATTTGGCCACCTACTGAGCCAAAAAACAGAAGTAATATACCTATAATCTAGTAAACTTGGCAAATTCACTATCGATTCTCAAAGAAGAGTAATACAAAAATACTAAATCAATAAGTAGGTTCCCTACAAAAACAATGCAAACACTATAGAATCAATTAATAACTATACAATAAAGTAATTTAGGAAGTAAGTTATGCTATAAGAAAGTTATCATTTTTGTATTTATCTGTGGAGGCTTGTAATTAGCAATTTAGTTATGTATTATTGTTATTACATTTTTTCCTATATTCACTTTCTTTACACATCTTATAATTAATATTATCTCATATTATAATTTATTTTATTAGTAGGCAAGCTTTCCAAAAATGTAAAAAATAAAATAAATAAGTAATTCTTTTTTTTTTAAAAAAAAAGAACGTTGCCCCACACTAGGAATTTCTCCTGTATCGTGGGTGCGTTTACAAACCTTTAAACTCACATACACAAACAGCCAGACCCGGAACAACTACCTGTAGGCTATAAAAATATTTGTTCCGTGCGGGAATCGAAGCCTTACTCTGAATTACTCTAGGCAATTAAATTCTAATGCAATTAAAAGAAGCAATAATAAATATTCCCTAACTTTCACGTTACTAAACAGTAAACACTCGCACTTGACACAAATACAAGCCAGTTTTGACGCAACACACTCCCGCCATTGGTCGAAAATGACGCGGCAAAAATGACAGATAACATGTAAAACCTTTTTACCGTTCCACACATCGAAAATACACCGTTTTTACACAAAAATAACACGAAAAACACAGTTGTTAACGTTTAGTTTTACACTTAATATAAACAGTGATTAAATATGTATGAATTTACCTCGATTTTCCTTATGAAAACACCGTAAACAGTAATAACTTAATCGTATTTTTGCTACACTGACACAACCTCGCGGCACAACGGCTGGGCCCGTTATATCAGACGGCCAAGCGATTCTAGGCAGCAACAACATTTTGTCGTAATATCACGCTTGTAGGTAGGTGCCTATTTCCTGAAAAGATAGGCAGAACTCGTATGTCACTACATGGTTCCAGCAGAATATCAGCGTCAGGTGCATGCCTGACACATGCTGAGCTGGACTCCCATTTGGTGCAACCTTGAGACGCACAGCGCACCTTGTATACTTGTTATTTGATTTGAAGTATGTCATGGTGTTACTATTCTTCTTCCGTAAATATGTTTTTCGTTTTGTATTGTAGCACCTTGTTTTTAAAGGGTGTAAATAGACCCTTCACGAAGCCGAAAGGCACTTGTTCTCCCCGCTACTGCGATCATTTTTTTGTTCCAGACGATACCTGGGAACCTTCTAGGTTCGGAGTTATTGGGGGTCAAAGTTCCAACTTTTTCACAAGTTTTTTTTAAGTACTTACATTTTTTATGTTATAACCTTACTTCAAATACCTACATGACCCGTTTACTATTCAATGCATCCATAAGCACAATGTTTTGAGTGCGTTTCATTGAGTTTTATCGTAAGAGGTTATTTTTCACCCCAAAAAAAAAGTCATTTCCCAGCAATAATTTTTGCGTAAACTTACTTAGTTTATGTACAGAATGCTTGGTTAACGGCTTCGTGAAGGGTCTGTTTACACCCTGTATAGTCGTGTAATTTGTATTAATTAATTGTGCTTCTGTGTGTTGTGCTATGTCTTTTGTGTGCACTAAATAAATGATTTATCTATCTATCTATCTATCTAACTAATTCTGTATGAGGATGAAATACATTATTCACATTAAGGTAGGCATATAATAATTATAAATCTCACGCTAAATGTGCGTGAAAAATGAATAATTTTATTTTTATATTTTCATTGTTCTAAAGAATATTCTTGATGTTATTACCAAGGTATTCTTATTAAATACAGTTGAATAATAAAAAAAATATTTAAATAAACTTTATTTCTAACCTTGATTCATAATAATATGGTATTAATAATACAAACTACATACAGGATGTAAACGGACCCTTCACGAAGCCGTCAACCAAGCATTCTGTACATCAAACTAACTTTACAAAAATAACTTTACGCAAAAAATATTGCTGGGAAACGACTTTTTTTTTTGGGGTCAAAAATCACATTTTACGGTAGGACTCAATGTAACGCACTCAAAACAGTGTGCTCTTGGATGGATTGAATAGTACGGGGGTCGTGGAGTTGTTTAAAGTAAAAATCTTACATTAGAAACATGTATTTTAAAAAAAACATGTCAAAAAGTTGGAACTTTTACCCCCAATATCTCCGTAACTAGAAGGTTCCCAGGTATGGTGTAGAACAAAAAAATGATCGCAATGACGGGGAGAACAAGTGCCTTTCGGCTTCGTTAAGGGTCTTTTTACACCCTTTATGTATAAGCTATGTTAGTAACAAACGTATACGTAGTTCCACACATCCCTCGCTATGCATCCTCGTTCATCTCTGTTGAAAACGCAGTCTAAGGGACCTGCCCGAAGCCACCCAATGCCGTCGCTATGTCAGAGTTCTGGGAGAAGCTAATTTTATCGTAGATCACTATGGGGAGCATTGACACGACGAAGAAGAAGAATTTATATCTACCGACTTAGGCGGGAAAAGGCACGTCATCGAGTGAAGTGGAAGAAATGGAGGAAGTCTTGCCCAGAAGTGGGATAGCTGAGAAGATTATATTATACAGGGCGTTTGGTCAAACGTGGCAATACTACAGGGTGTAAACGGACCCTTCACGAAGCCGTCAACCAAGCATTAAGACCATCTAACTAAGTAACTTTACGCAAAAATTATTGCTGGGAAATGACTTTTTTTTAGTGAAAAATCACGTTTTGCGCTCAATATGTTTGCTGAAGTGGATGAAGATAGCTTTCAAGCTATTATATATATTCGGGGAAGCATCTAAGGCATTCAGCATTTAAGGGTAACAGTTCATAAGCCAGATTGTCCTTTCCTGGGGCACTGGACCCGTATACACAGCTGCAGGTCTGGTGCAGCGGGAAGCGGACTTAGTAATAGTTACATTTATGAATTTATTTTAGAATGAGAAATGTTATTTACTAACATAGTTTATACGCCTATGTGTCACTAACAACAATAATTTATGAATTATGTGTTCGAATTAAATAAATAATAATTAGAGAGTGTCCATGGAATTTCTTGCCCGTTCGAGAAGGAGTATTTGTAGATACTTCCATCTTGTGGTAGGTACATCCATTTTTAATGCCTAATTTTCAGCTACAGTCAAATGTTCTGACGCGCCTGTTGGTTCATGAATAGCAATACTTATTTCATCTGTACATTGCTTCTATGGTTGAAGTTTTAATTTTACATGAGTCCTCCATCTACCTAAGCTTGCCGAAGCACGGTTTCCACTCCGGGTCTTATTTACTCCATCGGCCTAGAGTAAGGCATGGGAAGCGCCAGAAGCCCCAGTGGCGAAGGTCCCATAGAACTCGATTCCTACCGGCTTCCCTTTAAAAACTGGCACAGTCAGTATTCTATAGACAAATAATATAATCACATTAAAGCACTACACCAGCTTACCTCTTACAAAAATTGACCCTTCGCTACTGTAGTCCAGCCTAACTCTTCCAGTTATGACGGTAACTTCAGAGCTTTCCCGGATAATTTAAAAAATTAGCGTGTTTGGGAACATGAAGGGAATTTCACTGGGACATCCAAGGATATGGCAGGTTGACCGGCACTCTGCTTGATGCTATTACTGTTGTCTTTGTTCATCGTGCTCGCGCCTCAGATCGCGCCAGTGCTAGCACCTGTTCTCGCGCTATTGATCGCGTCAGTGCTCGTACCATGTGCTCGCGCTAGTGATCGCGTCAGTGATGGATGCAAGTACTAGCGCCGGCGGCGGCGACTTCGGCGCAGCATGTTTTCTTCTTTCATTTAGTACCAGCCTATTACTGTCCCACTGCTGGGCAAAGGCCTCTTCTCATACAGAGAAGGCACGAGCATTGATCACCACGCTTGCTCAAGACGGGTTGGCGATTTCAGACTTATATTTATTATAAGTCCAGGTTTCCTCACGATGTTTTCCTTCACCGATGTCTGTGATGTCTAAGATAAACTTAGAAAGTACATATGAATTGAAAAAGTCACATTGGTACTTGCCCGGATTTGAACCCACAACCTCAAGCATGAGAGGCGAGGCCTTAACCTCTGGGCCATCACAACATTCTTCTTTCATACTTCTGTATTATTCATCACCAGACACCTCCTTTCTGGCTATGTCATCCTTCACATAGTCCATTCATCGTTTCCGAGGTTTTCGTGAATTTCTTATTAATTAATCAAATAAAATTGGATTTTCAACACTCGACTCAACGCGGAGAGACGAAATGCAAACACTACAATATTTTTTTTACAAAAATTAACATGAATGCACTAAAACCAAGACACAAACAGTACTTAACATTAATTAACACTTCTCGGTTTTATGTGCACAAGATATAAATAATACAAAGCCATACATTTCAGGTGGAATACAAAAAAGGATTAAGTTAAAGTCTGTTTTTTGCCCGCGGTGGATGGAGGAGTTCGTGGCTCAATAATAACAGCAGCTCGGGTCGATCTTTAGGTTAAGCTGTGCTTGCCTAGGTTATTATGTGGATGGGTGACCACACATTACATAGCGAGTTTCCTCCGTGCCTCGGAAATCACGTAAAGCCCTTGGTCCCGGATGTCATTTGTAGATTTTTGACAGTCGTTACAGGTGAGTGGCCCAAAAAGTCTGCCAACCAGTCTTACCAAGGGGTATCGTATTACCTAGTACTAACTGGGTTGTGGAGGTCAGACAGGCGGTCGCTCCATGTAAAATACTGGTATTCAACTGCATCCGGTTAGACTGGAAGCCGACCCTAACATAGTTGGGAAAAGGCTAGGTAGATGATGATGTGCAAAATCCTCCACAGGAATTACACGATCCAATCTTTCGATTTTTGATTTTTTTCATAACTCCGAAACCGCGTTAGTTAAGTGTTTGTTTACAAAATAAAAAGATTCGAACCGGTTGGACACAGGATAATTTTTATTAGTTTTTTGGCCTAAAACGGTTTCATCCGTCGCTTGGCTCTTAATGGTAGTACCCTAATTTGTGTATAAATAGCCTAAAACTTTCCTTAAGAATTGGACTTTAACTGGTAGATTGAAAAAAAGGAACTCTTCGGCTTTATTGTATTAGTAGGAGCTCGTGGCTACAAAATAATAGACGCTCGGGTCGATCTTTAGGTTACGTCGAACTTGCCTGGGTCGCTCTGTGGATGGGTGACTACCCATTACATACCGAGTTTCCTCCGTGCCTCGGAAAGCACGTTAAGCCGTTTGTCCCGGCTGTCATTTGTACATCTTTGGCAGTCGTAGGTAGTCAGTGGCCCAAAAAGTCTTACCAAGGGGTATGATATTACCTAGAACTAACTGGGTTGTGGAGGTCAGATAGGCAGTCGCTCCATGTAAAATACTGGTATTCAACTGCATCCGGTTAGACTGGAGGCCGACCCTAACATAGTTGGGAAAAGGCTAAGCAGATGATGAACTACGAAACCGCGTAAGTGCACTGGTTGTTTACAAAATAAGAAGTGCAAGAAAAAACACACTGTGGTACTGGTTAAACCTACTTGAATCAAAGATTACTTACAAAGGAAAATATCTCGCTCAGTTTGTTGCGAAACGGGGTGCAGGGCTCACGTGGTGATATATTACAGTAATCAGTGATATATTACGTAATCAAATAGTGATTACAGAAAAAAATCTCGTTAAATGACATTATATGTTTTAGTGAATACACAAGTCGTTTTAGTAAGTTTAAAATCTGAAAAATAAAAAGTAAACTTTGTATTATTTATTTATTACGTTAATCCTAAAGAAATAATACAGTGTCTTATATACGTTTTTGTGTGTTTTTGTTAAAGTCTTGAAAGATCTGAAAATGTCGCCCACAAAAATATCGAACCGGTAAGATTTTTTTATTTTTAGTTTTTCAATGCTTTGTTGTTTCTTCGTTTTCCCACGATACGATGAGTTTTTTCCTGTGTAAAATATAAACTAAGATAATAAAGGGTGTATAAAAACCCTTAACGAAGCCGAAAGGTACTTGTTCTCCCCGTCATTGCGATCATTTTTGTTCTTGACCATACCTGGGAACCTTCTAGTTACGGAGATATTGGGGGTCAAAGTTACAACTTTTTCACAAGTTTTTTTTTTTTTTAATACATTTTTCTAATGTAAGATTTTTACTTTAAACACCTTCACGACCCCGTACTATTCAATCCATCTATTAGCGCAATGTTTTGAGTGCGTTACATTGAGTTTTACCGTAAAACGTAATTTTTCACCCCAAAAAAAAAGTCGTTTCCCAGCAATAATTTTTGCGTAAAGTTACTTAGTTTGATGTCCAGAATGCTTGGTTGACGGCTTCGTGAAGAGTCTGTTTACACCCTGTATAGTCGACCTTGTAATTGCTTCCCTAGTTTTGATAACAATCTTATCTAATCTTCTTACTTATATTCCTACCCTAAGGAATTAAAAAAAAAAATGAGTGATAGAAACCGGCATTTAAAGACATTAATAAGTGTTGCTTACTCATTCGCTTACATTAAAATATTATAAAATTTTGCATGTCATCTATATCTGACTATGTATTAGGAACCTCGACTGACTTTAACACCAAAAATGTACCAATACTTATTGCAATTAAAATAATTATGATTATGATTAAAAAAACAGCTATTCCATACATTTTGACCGTGTAGAAGAATTGCACTTTTGTAGAAAACAGCCGATTTTTTTTATAAAATTGCCGATGAAAAATGTCTATGAAAAAATTCGGAATTCGGAATGATGTACCGAATACGTGGTATTCGTTTGTGCGTCAATGTCCCTCCATCTTGTATTGTAAACGCAAAAGTTTGTAAAGATGGATGGATATTTGTTACTCTTTCACGCAAAAACGTCTGAACAGATTCGAAAGATATTTTGTATACAGATAGTTTATAACCTTAATTAACACATATGATACTTTGTTTCCCGGTAAAAGAGTTCATGCAGACGAAGTCGCAGGCGGAAACTAGTGACAAGTTTAGTGAAACTTTCTTCAAGTTGAATTCAGTTTTAACAGTCACGTAAAAAAAAGACTAGGGGTATCGTATTACCCAGTACTAACTGGGTTGTGGAGGTCAGATAGGCAGTCGCTCCATGTAAAATACTGGTGTTCAGCTGCATCCGGTTAGACTGGAAGCCGACCCCAACATAGTTGGGAAAAGCTAAGCAGATGATGATAAACAAAAAGACTAGATTTTTTGCACAAGTAAATCAAAATTAGTTACAGCTTCCCTGCGTCATCCCACTGCTGGGCATAGGCCTCTCCTCATTACTTCCTGTTCTTTCGATCTTGGTCCAGTCGGCCACTGATCGTAAATTTTGTCCAGCTCGTCCCTCCATCTCCTGCAATGACGACTGATCGATTAAATACAAGATTACTCAAGTTATTTTTTGTTGTACAACTTCCTTATGTATGCAATGTTTACTTGAAGTGATTGTTGCACAGATTTTTATTCATAAATTCCGTGTTGCGTCACCAGTGTGAGGAGCTCGTGGCTAAATGATAGCAGCCACACGGGTCGATCTTCAAGGTTAAGTCGATCCGTAGATGGGTGACCATCCATTACACAAAAGAGTGTCTTATGACGACAGGCCGTGTCGACGGCGCGTTCGTATTCCACGAGCGCCTCAAAGAGATGTCAGCAAACAGGAAGGGGTCCGCAAGGGCCGATGCCTGCCGAGGCTGCGGGACTGTTGGAAAGAGATACCGCGGCCCTAGAACACAAAGGGCAAAGAAGGAACATGGATGGGTTTTAGTCACTACGAGTCTGACACTCCCTTCCACTCCGCCCAGAGCGGGAGGGGTCATTTTATGATTTGTCATCCGAAAAAACAAAAGGGTAGATCGTTTTGTCTGCTCATAAACAGGTACCCGCAATAACTTCAGTTTATCCGTGATCATGGTGCATGCAACAGCGCCGAAATATCGGGAACTCAAAACAAAGAGTAAACATGGTAAACTCGTTTGTAATATCACTATACGTATAGTTGCTGCCAGTTAAGATCGCAATAGCGGTCATTGCTCTTTCCATAATATCTCTTCGTACGAACCAAAACAAATGAATCATGTATCGTTTTTCATTAGAAAAGATGTTGAAGATCACGATAGATGACGATTCAAGACATGAACAGGCTTATTTGTGGATTTCAAAGTTAAGATCTTTAATAAATGTAGGTGGGTCAATGACCGCCATTGCAATCTTAACTGGCTGCAACTATAGTGATAGTTAAAGTCTTGTTTAGTGATTTTATATTTAACTTTTGCGGTGATTTGACCCTAATGTAGGTCTAGGCAGAAATGTAAAGACTAATAATTACTCCTCTGACCTGCCTAGCCGTTTTAGTAAAACGCTAAGTACTTTGATCTAGATTAAGACTGGTCTAAGTCAACCTGAATACATAACATACCTAAACGACTGTTCCCCGAAAAGGTGGTCAGAGGAGTTAGACGATTCTCACACAACGTCGCTCGTACGCGCGGTCGGAGGCAGCGAAAGGTTTTTTTGCCGTTGCTCCGCGCGGAGATGCGGTAAGCGCCGCACGGTCGGGCAGTGTACGTGTAAAAGGCACGAATTATACAGAAATGGCGTAAAGTGAAGGCGCGGCGCAGGCATGATACCGCTTCAAAACGTTTTCATAAAAAAAGAACGTAGGCGACGTGTCGTGAATTACACTAAAGCGGCGCGTCGCAGGCACGCCGTTCTTTCGTTTTGTTATAAATTCAGATTTCATACAAGCCAAAGTGACGTGCGATCCGCTTCACCGCCCGACCGCGCGGATGAGCGGTGCAACGTGATAACCAGTGATCGGATAATCGGGCGCTAATACACCTAAACTTTACTTTTTTTGCCACGAAAGAATAACACGGACATGCCTTTCAGATTGCCGGATCCCGGAACTGTTTGAAATTCCTGCGTAATATTTTTTAGTCTTCTGTTCCTATAAAATACAATAAATTAGTCGATTCGATCACTAATCTGTGAGATAGATAAATCAATTTCCACAACTTGACCCCATTGTGTACATTTTTTTTTGATATTCCATTTGTTTTGAATAAAATAAAGATACTAAATCAAAATAACCACTGCTTTAATTTCATTAAGTTTGTTATAGTTGTTTTTACAAAATTGTTCAATCAAAGGAACCCATAGAAAGGAATGTCCATATTATTCTTTGGTGGGAAGAAGTTTAGGTATACAGGGTGTAAACAGGCCCTTCACGAAGCCGTCAACCAAGCATTCTGTACATCAAACTAAGTAACTTTACGCAAAAAAAATTGCTGGGAAACGACTTTTTTTTTGGGGTCAAAAATCACACTTGACGGTAGGACTCAATATAACGCACTCAGAACATTGTGCTGGTAGATGGATTGAATAGTACGGGGGTCGTGGAGTTGTTTAAAGTAAAAATCTTACATTAAAAACATGTATTTAAAAAAAAACTTGTGAAAAAGTTGGAACTTTGACCCCCAATATCTCCGTAACTAGAAGGTTCCCAGGTATGGCCTAGAACAAAAAAATGATTGCATTGACGGGAAGAGCAAATGCCTTTCGGCTTCGTTAAGGGTCTTTTTACACCTTTATAAGCGCCCGATTTACCGATCACTGGTGATAACACCTACATTTCGCAGTTATGTATACAGTTGAAACACCATCCTCAACGTCCTGTCCTTATCCCATGTTACTTGGGGTCGGCGCAACACGTTTTTTTCTTCCATTCTCCTCTGTCAACCGTCACGCTATCATTCACTACTCTTTGTTTCTTTCAATGTCAATATCATAAGGATATTATTCTTACAACGAAACAAATTGTATTGATCAGGTCCATATTTATACACCGTGACTTTATAGTCGTCTTACAACGGCAGCCCACTTCATGTATCCAATGACTACTAAGCATTCATAAAAAAAGATATTTATGAGATTTTAATAATTTAAAATAAAAATATTATTTAGTATTATGACGCATGACGTAGTTAAAACACCCTGTTGTGGGCGATGATCTTCTGGACTCTAGCGCTGGGTAGGTATATTCTCCCGTTTGACACGCAAACATCATTCACAGGATGTTTCATATTTTTTTCTAATGTTTATTTATTTTTCTTTGTACCTACTACGGTAGGTAAAAAAACAAATCGCGCCTATAGTTGCTGCCAGTTAAGATGGCAATGGCGGTCATTGACCCACCTACATTTATTAAAGTTCTTAACTTTGAAATCCACAAATAAGCCAGTTCATGTCTTGAATCGTCATCTATCGTGATCTTCAACATCTTTTCTAATGAAAAACGATACATGGTTCATTTGTTTTGGTTCGTACGAAGAGATATTATGGAAAGAGCAATGACCGCTATTGCCATCTTAACTGGCAGCAACTATAGAACTATTTTATGTCGGGCACATTGAGTGAACTACCTTTGTAAGACGACTAAAAAGTCACGGTGTATATCTAGATTCTATTTTATACCAAACAAGTTTTGAAAGCGAAGTGGATTATTTAAGTATGTACATTCTTTTTTTTATTATTAGCTCGTGACAAAATAATAAGAGCCGTACAGGTCGATCTCCAAGGTTAAGCTGTGCCTGTCTAGGTCGGTCCGTGGATGGGTGACCATCGTTACATACCTAGCTTCCTCCGTACCTTGGAAAGTACATTAAGGCGTTGGTCCCGGTAACATTTGTAGATAGTAAAGTATGATAACCAGTCTTACGAAGGGGTATCGTATTACCCAGTACTAACTGGGTTGTGGAGGTCGGATAGGCAGTCGCTCCATGTATGTGTATTGATGTTCAGCTGCATCTGGTAAGACTGGAAGCCGACCCCAACATAGATTGGGAAAAGGCTAGGCTGTAGATCTACAAATGACAGTTGGGACCAACGGCTTTTCGTGCTTTTCGAGGCACGGAGGAAACTCGGTATGTATTGGGTAGTCACCCATCTACTGACCAACCTACGCAAGCGCGGCTTAACCTGAAGATTGATCCGATCAGCTGTTCTTCTAGCCACGAGCTCCTCAAAAGCAAAGACAACATTATATTAAAAACACACAACAATTTCAGGTACATCCCATCACCGATATACCCTCGAATGCTGGGTTATGCCGTCTTCCTGGCCATGCACGTCACCAATGCGGTCCACATAGTGAATACCTTCAAAGGAGAAGTGCTGGAGGATGCTGATGTGAGAAGGTTCCATGATGACCAGTGGAAGTTCTTGACTGTATGGAATGTTGTAAGTACTTATTTATGGTGTTCAAAACTTTAAATATAAATCCTACATCATCTGCCTAGCCTTTTCCCAACTACGTTGAGGTCGGCTTCCAGTCTAACCGGATGCAGCTGAATACCAGTATTTTACATGAAGCGACTGCCTATCAGACCTCCGCAACCCAGTTAGCACTGGGTAATACGATACCCCGTGGTAGGACTGGTTGTCAAACTTTTTGGGCCACTGACTACCAAGCGACTGTCAAAGATCTACAAATAACACCCAGGACCAACGGCTTAACGTGCTTTCCGAGGCACGGAGAAAACTCGGTATGTAATGGGTGGTCACCCATCCACAGACCGACCTAGGCAAGCACGGCTTAACCTAAAGATCAACCACGAGCTCCTGCTACGTTGTCTTAATATAAAAATAATAATGACGTCTGCCTATTTGGCTTTTAGGGGTATAAAGAACAGGGTCTAAGGTTCTTCATCCCTTGTTTCGGGAGGTTCCTGCACCGAATCGGGCGGGAGGAAACGGCCGGGTGCTATCATTGCGAGGATCGTCCGGAGGACACGGTGGCGCACACCGTGGAGGTCTGCCCCGCTTGGGCGGAGCTCCACCGTGTCCTCGTAGCGGCGATCGGCGGCGGCGACCTCTCGCGCCCGGCCCTGGTTCAGGCCATGGTCCGGAGCGAGAGGGAATGGGAAGCCGTCACCTCCTTCTGCGAAGCAGTCATGCTAGCGAAGGAGGTGGCGGGACGTGAGAGGGAGAGAATCTCACGTCCCAGCCGCCGCGGGCGACGCACCGGGCGTCGGGGGCCACGTGGTGGCTCCCGGCCACCGTAGGCGCGGGCCTGTGGACGGTGAGTAATGGGTTCACGTCGTTCATGGCTCACCGTCCGTCCGTCTTATGACGACAGGCCGTGTCGACGGCGCGTTCGTGTTCCACGTGCGCCTCAAAGAGATGTCAGCAACCAGGAAGGGGCCCGCAAGGGCCGATGCCTGCCGGGGCTGCGGGACTGTTCGAAAGAGATACCGTGGCCCTGGAACACAAAGGGCAATGAAGGAACATGGATGGGTTTTAGTCAGTAAGAGTCTGACACTCCTTCCCACTCCACCCAGAGCGGGAGAAGTCATTTGATGATTTCCCATCAGTAAAAAAAAAAAAAAAGGTTCTTCATCCCCCATAAAAAATGAAGGATCCTCCTATCAGTCGAGTGTTATGTCTGGTGGGCTACTGTCCGACAGTTCTTGTCGGGTTTTACTAACTTTAACTGTGCGATGAGCGATATACACGCTAGGTTATGCATGACAATTTTAAATGCGTATGCAAAACCTTCATGCAAAACTGAGTTCCATTCCAAGGGTAACTGTACAGTTTTCTCTTACACACGTTCATGCATGCCTGTAGTGTTTGACTACAGGCAAAACTGCACATGCACAACCTATCGTGTGTGACCGGCTTTAAAGTTATCCGCGACTTAAGACCATATAGAAAATCCCGATAGAAACTGCCACGCAGTTGCTCACCAGACACAACACCCGTCCTCCCCTTTTCTACGGGGGCTGAAGAACTCTACTCCCTGTTCCTCACACCCCTATAAAGGATGTAAAAAGACCCTTAACGAAGCCGAAAGGCACTTATTCTCCCCGTCAATGCGATCATTTTTTTGTTCTGGACCATACTTGGGAACCTTCTAGTTAGGGAGATATAGGGGGTCAAAGTTCAGACGTTTTCACAAGTTTTTTTATTAATAACATGATTTTAAAGTAATATTTTTACTTTAAACACCTCCACGACTCCCGTACTATTCAATCCATCCATCAGCACAATGTTCTGAGTCCTACAGTAAAACGTGATTTTTCACCCCAAAAAAAAAGTCATCTCCCAGCAAAAATTTTTGCGTGAAGTTACTTAGTTTGATGTACAGAATGCTTGGGTGACGGCTTCGTGAAGGGTCCGTTTACACCCTGTTTACACTAACCGTCTTCGGCAAGCTTAGCTTTACCAAATCGATGGACTCTGCGGCTATTACTATTAACCAGGTGCCCTCAAAAACCACAGTCACTAACAAAAACTTTACTTCATTATTTCAGTACATGCAAATGTTCTACTGCACTCTCGGACTATCGTGTGAGGTACTGTCACTCGCCAACGAAGGAAAAGACAGCTCCCTTGTCAAGACCTTGAAGAGGATCAGAGATCCGGTGTTCTCTTGCTTCATCTTCCCGTTTACTTTGGTAAGTATTTTTATGACATAACTCCATTTTGTTGCATAATAAAGCCAGGTCTTATCCAGCCCGTGTAATCAGCCCATAATGTTCCCACTGCTGGGACTCAGATCAATCATCATCTGCCTAGCCTTTTCCCAACTACATTATATTGGGGTTGGCTTCCAGTCCAACCGGATGCAGCTGAACACCAGTATTTTACATGCCTACCTGACCTCCACAACCCGGTAAGTACTGGGTAATACAACAATATACCCTTTGGTAACTGGTTGTCAGAATTTTTGGGCCACTGACTACCAGTAACGACTGTCAAAGATCTACAAATTACAGCCGAGACCAACGGCTTAACGTGCTTTCCGAGGCACGGAGGAAACTCGGTATGTAATGGGTGGTCGCCCATCCACAGACCAACTGTTGGCTGTTATTATTTAGCCACGAGCTCCTCTAGCCTTCCTTAATAGATAATAAGATAAATAAGGAAACAAAATCCAATAATATTTTATATTCTCCCATTCCAGACAGTATTCACAGTATTCTGGACCTGCTTCTCCTACGAGCGCAGTCTCATCCTGCCCCCCAGCGTAGACCAGACCCTGAGCTGGACAGCCAACCACGTCATCCACACGGCTATAGTGCCTGTAGTACTATGGGAGATCTTGTACAGACCTCGAAGACGCCCGGAGACGCATGTGCCGTATCTGGTGCTGATGTATAGCTATGCTACTGTTTATTTAGTGGTGTGAGTATGGATTTTATTTTACCTTATAGTGATTCAAGGATCTTTGACGCGAATGCTGAGCATGAGGTCCTGGGTTCGATTCCCGGGTCGGGCAAATTGTTATTAGGTTTTTCCAAAAGGAATTTCTCAGAAGCAGCCATTTAGTCTGGATTTGTGAAAATAAAGGCCATATCCATTATTATCGATACACCCAAAGACCAAAATTACGAACCAACGATAATACTGTATCTGGCATTTATAGAAGGTTTTGGTACACGTGTCTATTTTGGTTTTGTGAAATACATTGTATGCTTAGTTTTGTACCTATACCTTGGATGCAATGTTACGGAGCAAAGGCTGTTAACATTTAAATGGTGCCTTATCCGTGTTTACATCTTTCTGAGGCTGACTGTCCATTAGGTATTTGGATTTACTTGCGCGCCACATCGCTCGTCAGTTGTTTCCTTCGCGAGAGTAATATGCGCAGAATCATTTCTGCAAGTTGCGTCGCAGTGAATTGTGGCAGGCTCTAACACCCGTATCTATATATACTCAAGTTACAGTAATCACTTGAGTATCAGTTATTACTTATGCTACCATTTTTAAGCAATGCGTAGCATACTTAACGTTGAACTTACCGATCGAATAAGGAACACCACACTGCGCTCCAGAACTCAAATTGCTAACGTAGCTCAAAAATCAGCTGCACTAAAATGGGACTGGGGAGGCCATGCGTGCCGGATGCCGGCAAAGCCGTGGGCCGTATATCACAAAACTGGAGCCCTGGGACAGTTACACAGGGTTGCGGCAGACCGAGGAGAAGATGGCGGGATGCCTTGGATGGCTTTCTCGTTATGCGTTGTACCTACCTGTGTTTATTGTATTTTTTTGTCATTTTGTATGATGCACGTCATGTCCCTGCGACAAATAAATATTTTTTCTTTCTTACTTTCTTCTTTTTTTCTTTTAATTCGCGAGAGGTGCTACATCATGAAAAGTGGAAGCATTGGGGCCTTTGCAAAGGAGTAGGGCAGTTAAGGCTAAGAAAAAAAGAAACAAAAGAAAAGAAAGTCCGTCAAAGAAACTAAATCTAAGAATCCTAAATTTTGACAGTTCTAACTTCAAGCAATTACTAAACTACAGAATAAAAATATTTACTCAAGTAAACATTTTGACTTATTTATAGATACGGTACGGGTGTTAATAACTTCTTTCAAGGCTCTTCCCTCTATCAATTTTCCTCTCTCTTCAGCTCATATTCATATAACTTCTATTTTCCTGAGTTCGATTCCCAGGTCAGGCAAAGTGATATCGGGTAATTCCATCAGGATTTTCTCAGTAGCAGCCACGGATTCTGAATTTGTGCCCGTTTGTTGGCAATAGGCTCGCCCCCTATTACATGGGACTAAAACATTATTGGCGAAATGTGGGTGTACTGTTAGGTACACCTGTGCCTAACCCTTCGGGGATAACAGGCGTGATGTTATGCTGTAAACATAGTTGGTTAAAGCATGCAGATGATGATGTTTTAGGAAATGGTTTGAAAAACAAGACGGCGGTCTTAGTTCCGATTTTGGTCACACGCCAAAAGATCCTTGTGCAGCTATAAAGGGTGTAAAAAGACCCTTAACGTAGCCGAAAGGCACTTGTTCTCCCCGTCATTGCGATCATTTTTTTGTTCTGAACCATACCTGGGAACCTTCTAGTTACGGAGATATTGAAGGTCAAAGTTCCAATTTTTTCACAAGTTATTTTTAAATACCACTTTTAAAGGTTTAAACTTTACTGTAATTAACTCCATGACCCGTTTACTATTCAAAGCATCTATCAGCACTAAGTTTTGAGTGCGTTACATTGAGTTTTACCGTAAAACGTGATTTTTCACCCCAAAATAAAAGTCATTTCCCAGCAATAATCTTTGCGTGGGGTTACTTAGTTTGATGTACAGAATGCTTGGTTCACGGCTTCGTGAAGAGTCTGTTTACACCTTGTATGTATTTGTATTAGTATATGACTGATTGAGGTACCTGTGCGATTCCAGGCGTAATGTATTCAAAAGAACAGTTCGGAAGTACTATTTGAAATCAGACTAAATTGCTCATAAGCTAGTCATTAGTAGTCATAGTAATTATTATAATGTTTCTCGTATTTTGGACTATTTGTATGTATTATAATATATACGGGGAGTAAACAGACCCTTCACGAAGCCGTCAACTAAGCATTCTGTACATCAAACTAAGTAACTCTACGCAAAAATTATTTCTGGGAAACGATTTTTTTTTTTGGTGTGAAAAATCACGTTTCAGGGTTAAACTCAATGTTACGCACTCAAAACTTAGTGCTGATGGATGCTTTGAATAGTTAATGCGTCATGGAGTTAATTAAAGTAAAATTAAAATCTTAAAAACTGGTTATAAAAAAAAACTTGTGAAAAAATTGGAACTTTGACCTACAATATCTCCAGAACCTGTGGTTTTCCAGGTATTGTCTAGAAGAAAAAAATTATCTCAATGATGGGCAGAATATGTGGTCTTCGTTTTCGTTAAGGGTCTTTTTACACCCTTTATTAGTTTATTTCATTTTATTTGTTTATATGTGTAGTAGTATGTACCTATTTATGTATATCAATTTATGTTAACAAAATGGTATTTTTCTTATTTTATTTTTTTGTACTCTATCACAACGCTGTCCTATTTGACCCTAAGGTTGACTGTTAGAGTATGCCTTGTGGCATTAAGTCCGCCTATGTACCACTTTTGTACATGCCGAGTGCAATTAGACAAAAAATACTCAAAAGGTGGAACGAAGTATACATCATTAGATAGCTAATAAAATGAGGATTTGGACAATAATATGCAAATTGAGTTTCATACAAACATTTCGAAAAAAAATTGCCAGTTATCTGTGAAAAAGCATCAGTTACCAATTTCAAAAGAAATCTTAGTCTTAAAACTCGATATTTTAGAAATAATTGCAGAAAATAGGAAATTTAAAAAAAATACTTGAAATATGCATTACATCGACCACAATGAACAAAGAAACAGACCAAATTGGCGTTTAATGGATGCACGCAGGTCACACTATTACTCCACAACATGAATTCGTTGAATTTGAAGTTAATCGTAAACGAAAATAAAATATTCCAAAGGAAACTCAAAAAAAAAAAAAAAGTCGCGATCAGCGAAATTTTTTTTTAACTTTCTTCTCGACTGCTCTAGGAACTCAATTAAAAAAGTCCCATGAAAATCGGACCACTATAAACTTCGTTCCACCTTATTGTCTAATTGCACTCGACTATAAATAAATATATTTTTTTCTGTTTCAGACTGGTCACCTCCTACATCACTCTAGGCTGCTGGGTGTACCCAATATTAAATCTCCTAGATGGTACTCTCTCGTTGTACCTATTCTTTGGGATTACTGTCATCCTTTTACAAGTGTTCTACAGCCTGCAGTGGTACCTGACTGACCTCGTATGGGGCAGTCGTGAAGATATGAAGAAAGTTAATTAAGTAGAGCCAGAGCATAAACGCACGCGCGTGCCGTCCACGCTAAGCAATGATTTCTGACCTACCATTTTGTCACATATTTGTGTCGTTTGGCGTACAGGGCACGCACTTGCTTGTCACGTATATGTGACTATGGCGGTCAAAAGGTTGACAAGAATTGATTACGTATTCCGGTTTTTCTGAGTTAAAAATGATTGTCAAAGTCAATGTCAAAGTCAAAACATTTATTGCGAACTAAGTGTTCAATGTGGTGTTATGTTATGTTAGTACTTATGACTTAGCAGCCTTGCATACAAGCATTGCATTTTATTGTAATATAAAGGGTGTAAAAAGACCCTTAACGAAGCCGAAAAGCACTTGTTTTCCCCGTCATTGCGATAATTTTTTTGTTCTAGACCACACCTGGGAACAAAGTCCAGTCAAAGTTCCAACTTTTTCACAAGTTTTTTTTTAAACACCTGTTTTTAATGTAAGATTTTTACTTTAAACACCTTCACGACCCCCGTACTATTCTATTCATCTATGAGCACAATGTTTTGAGTGCGTTACATTGAGTGATTTTTCACCCCAACAAAAAAAGTCGTTTCCCAGCAATAATTTTTGCGTAAAGTTACTTAGTTTGATATACAGAATGCTTGGTTAACGGTTTCGTGAAGGGTTCATTTACACCTTGTACTATGTAAGAACTAACTGCAAACTGAGAAATTGTGTGATCAGTGTCAAAATTAAACGTAAAATAAACTGTGGTATTATTTTAAGAAGAACAAAAATTTAAACGCTTTTTTAATCAGTTATCAAATTATCGCGATTCCCAATTTTCAGTAGAATGGTAAAAAGAAAAGAAAAATGTTTATATTTCAATATTCTTTTTGGGCTCAAGTTGGCCGCTGTGTGACAAATCTGGCCACAATGCGAGTGTGGAGCCACACAGGATATACAACACCTTTCCTGCGGACTCCTTCCCTTCATGCACAAGTGCACCATCCAGGACTTGAATGAGGAAAACGATGGAGCTGTCCAGGTCGATACGTACTGGTCGACCAATCTGAGTGATCGATTCGAGAAGATCTGGTTCCCGACAATAGTCGGAGGAGACTTACCGCTGCCGGCCTCAGTCAGATGTATGGTTGGCAGTACTTGGGAGGCAGTAGCGTCCTTCTGCGAGGAAGTGATCTCGCAGAAAGAATTGGCGAAGCTGTTCCGGCAGGAAGACTCCTTTGCGGACCTAATCCGCCGCAGGAGTACGGGCAGATGCAGGCGCACTATGATGCCGCCTTAACAAGAACTAGCGGGTAGACCGGGGAAACTCCATGAGATCAAGTGAGTCGGGTGATTAAACATCAGCAAGGAAGAGGCAGCGAAAGCCACCGCAGAAGGGTCGCGAACGTCATGCAACGCAGTACTCGGGGCCCCTCCAAAATATCGGGAAGTTAGCAAAGCCAGCAGAGTTTTTAGTGGGCGCGAGCCCCACATAACCACACCGCCCACCAGGTGGTGTGGTATTAGGTAGCCATTGTCTTCTCAGGCAAAAAAGAAAAAAATAGGAGCGAAAAAATAGAGATTGACACAAGCAATGAGGGGTCTATACCTAGCAGTGGGTGCAGGGGCTGTGGATGTAGACGATGTTGATGAAATACTCACTTGTTTTCAGGCCTGTGTTGTCCCCTTAGTATTAACATTGTAATATGAAAACATCGTTAAAAAAATATTTTTTTAAAGTTACCATGGAGTTTCTGGCCGGTTCTTCTCCATAGGAAACGACCATTCCCAAACAAGGTGGAAGGGACACCACCCTATATAATTTACTAGCTTTTTCCCGCGGCTTCGCTGGAAAAAGCGGTTTTGCGGCTCGCGTTAATTTAGAATTTGACACTCAATTCGGGTTGATAATATAATTCAATCATGATTCGAAAAACACGTGGCGCCATCTATTATCATAAGAACGTTATTGTGGTTTTCCTCGGGAACAGTATTTGTTTTCGGGATGAAAGCTACCCTATGTCCGTTTCTGTACACCTGATAGCGTATATGCAAAATTTCAGGATGATCAGTGGTTTAGGCGTGAAAAGGTAACACACAAACTTACCTTCGCATTTATAATATTAGTAAGGAAGTAAGGATAATTTTAAGGCAATGCTAATCCCGTGCTGTTCTCATAAACGTCACTAACTTGACCTTTATACGGTTCATTTTTCCCTATCTCCTATTGTCAATGTATTGCAAATCTTTCTTTGTACACTTCGTTAAGACTTGATTGAGTTACAAAGCGAATTGTAAGGGGACACTGAACTTATTAACAGACAGATGTGGTGCTGGGGAGCTTGTTGCGCTTCTTCATCTCGTCATAAACACTAAAAAATTATGAAGGGCTGATTTGGAGACGATTTTGACGTTTAAAGTGCTAAATAAAACATGATACAGGGTGGTGTAGATATGCACATAGATATATCCTCTTATGTAAACTTTGCAATGGACATTAGGTTTGTTGTAAGAAAACCCAATTCTGGGTTAAGCTCGCCATTGTACATAAGCTATATTATTGTAATTTGTTTGTATATTTTTTGTTATTTTGTGTGCAAAAAAAAATAAGAATAACATCACGCTTGCAACCCCCGAAGGCAGAGGTGTACCCATGTACACCCACATTTCGCCAGTTATATTCAAGTCCCATGTAATAGGGGACGAGCCTGTTACCATCAACCGGGCATAAATCCAGACTCCGTGAATATTACTGAGAAATTCCTGATGGAAAAACCCAATAGCAACTTGCCCGACCCGGGAATCGAACCCAGGACCTTACATTCAGTAGTCGCGCCGTGCTAAATGTTCGCTTAATTTGCATAAATGATGCTTTGGGTATTTATTTCTTCATCACTGCACTCAAAACGATGATGGAAAATATCTTGAGGATACCGGCATGTCCTAGAACCAAGTATTCAAAGACATGTGACATCTACCAACCAGCACTGGGCCCGCGTGGTGGAGCCAACTCCCTCTGCCTCATAAGCTATATTATATATAATTTAAAATTATGAAACTAATGATTACCTCAGATGTTTAATAATACATCCTTTATTTATTTTCTTTACATACCATTTACAGTCCTATACAAAGTAATATAAAAAAAACATTTCAAAATATAAAAATAGTAGCCCACCGGCATCGGGAACAGAGTCCGAGCTACCGGTGGTCAGGGCTCCAGAGAGAGGAACCTCCTAACGATACGCGCCGTGTCCAGAAGTGCTGCTTTCTGAATCAAGCCCTTGATCCAGCTGCCAAGCGAGAGCCTCCTCAGATGTTGGTCGAGGCTACTGGCTATTAAGCCATTAGCCGACATGACTATCGGCACAATGACTGCTGTACGCACGTCCCTCATGTGGACAACCTCGCGAGCCAGGTCTAGATATTTGAATTGTTTATCTTTCTCTGCTTTCACGAGGTTCTCGTCATGCGGAACCGTTATAATAATAATACATAATTGGATATGTCACGTAAGACCCCCTTACGATGAGATAACAACCCCGAGAAAATTGTTCTTACGACGAACGATAGAAATGCTGATTCATTCAATGTTTATATTACTACGAGGAATCTATTTATTTACTAGTAATAATAGGTTGTTTGGAAACGTCATAATAGCATGCCTATTAATGAGAGAATGAAAAGGCTCTTATTGTATTGCGACTGCATGCTATGTACAAGAATACGCATCAAATACATTCATCATCTGCCTAGCCTTTTCCCAACTATGTTGGGGCTTCCAGTCTAACCGGATGCAGCTTAGCTTAGCTTCGTATTTTACATGGAGCGACTGCCTATCTGACCTCCACAACCCAGTTAGTACTGGGTAAAACGGTACCCCTTGGTAAAACCAGTTATCAGACTGTCTGACCACTGACTACCTGTAACGACTGTCAAAGACCTACAATTTTCAGCCGGAACAAACGGCTTAACGTGCTTTCCGAGGCACGGAGGAAACTCGGTACGTAATGGGTAGTCACCCATCCACAGTGCGGCCCAGGCAAGCTTGACTTAACCTACAGATCGACCCATTATTATGTAGCTACGAGCTTCTACTAATACAATAAAGCCGAAGAGTTCTTTTGTTTCAATTAATTAATCTTTGAAACTACCAGTTAAAGTCCAATTCTTGAGGCAAGTTTTAGGCTATTTATTACACAAATCACGGTACTACCATTAGGAGCCGAGCGGCGGATGAAATAGCTAGGGCCAAAATCCAATAAAAATATTCACGTGTCCAACCGGTTCGAACCTAGGACCAATACGTCAGAAGACGACGAATAACTTGTTCGGCAAGCTCACTGGTTTTGTAATAAAACCGTTTTTATGGAGATGATGTCTATTTTTTCTAGCGGTGACATGATACAATACCGCAGAAAACTACAGAAGGTCGATACAACGAGCGAAAACGCACGCACACAGTGACAAACTTCATATATAGGGTGACTGGTAATTAGTGACCAAAACAAAGTAATCATGCCAGATACAAAATTATCGATACATCCTATGACCAAAACAAAGTAAACATGCCAGATGCATTACTATCGATATTTCTCATGACCAAAACCAGGTTAACAGACTAGATTCATATTGTATTGATACATCCTATGACCAAAATCAAAACCAAAATCAAAAATGTTTATTTGCAAGAAAATACACACAAATTACAAGGAAAGATCTTATGTCCTAAAAATTACTGTATTCTGCCTGCAAGCAAGCGTGCAAATTCTTTACTTAAATCTATTTATCCAATTATTATAATCCAATTAATATTATTACAATTATATAAAATCAATTATTCATTTAAATTCATCATTAACATTAATTTTTAAATTCCATAAATTCCTTAATGCTATAGAAATAACTATTTAGTAGCCACTCTGTCAATCTTTTTTAAATAAAAAAAAAACAGGTAAACATACCAGATACATAATTTATTGATACACCCTATGACCAAAACCAGGTAAACATGCCAGAAACATAATTATCGATACATCCTACGACCACAACAAGGTAGACATGCCAGTTATATAATATTTTGCCACAGGTAATCTATAAGTTTTAGTACAAAAATAAATAAACGTTTAGTTAGAGATTTTCTATGTAGCTGTAGTACTTTTTGTCAACCATCCACAACCAACTCGCATTTGGTCCACTGCCTCTCACGGAGAGGAGACCATACTGGTCTCCTCTCCGTGAGAGGCAGTGGCCCTACTCATCATCTACCTAGCCTTTTCCCAACTATATTGGGGTCGGCTTCCAGTCTAACCGGATGCAGCTGAATACTAGTATTTTACATAGAGCGACTGCCTATCTGACCTCCACAACCCTATTAGTACTGGATACGATACCCCTTGGTAAGACTGGTTGTCAGACTTTTTGGGCCACCAACTACCTGTAACGACTGTCAAAGATCTACAAATGACACCCGGGACCAACAGCTTTACGTGCTTTCGGAGGCACGGAGGAAACTCGGTATGGACCAACCTAGGCAAGCACGGCTTAACCTAAAGATCGACCGGAGCGGCTGTTATTATTTAGCCACGAGCTCTCAGTATACTAGTATTCCAACTATGGGCAGGAATGTTATAGACCGATTTTGCCATGACGAGTCTGTACGCGTGCACCTTTTTACTCGTTGTACGATACGGAGCAGACCTTCTGATTATATTCTGTGAGACCACCGTCGCGGTCTGACTGCGCCGTTATCTCACAATTAAGGTAGTGTGTCGGTGTGATTGGTATAGATCTAACGTGCCGTATTTTGTAGATGTTAGTAGTGAAATAGACGTGATTTTATATTTTTGTTCACGGTGAGTTTTTCGTATACATTGTTTTGATTTCTGTGATCGGTTGTTATGGTATGGGTGATTTGGTGCGGAGGAATGAGGGAACTGTTGTGAGAAAAGTTTTTTGTGTGAATGTGGATAGGTGTAAGAGTAGAGGAAGACCAAAGAAACGATGGATTGACTGTTTGAAGGATGATACGGCTAGAAAAGAGGTGTCTGATGAGATGACGAGTAATAGAGAAGTATAGATGAAGAAGACATGCTGCACCGACCCCAAATGAATTGGGATAAGGGCAGGAGAATGATGACTTCGTAAGTATTTGCTAAGTACTCGACCGCTTTGCCACATTGACAGCGATGCGGACGAACTTTTTGACGCCCTTTAATGCCCTGTGCCGGACTTGTGTCTGTTGGTGGCAATAGGCCTGCCCTCTATTACATGAGTGGGACTTAAATATCAATAGCGAAAATGGGGGTGTATTGTTAGATATATCTCTGCCTAACCCTTCGGGGATTACAGGCGTGTGTTATTTTTTTGGTTCATCAACAATTACCCACACTAGTTTTACACTACAACAACAAGCAAAATATTAATAAACATGTAATTGATCATTATAATCTAGATCTCTTCAAAGTTCGAGTGAATCGGTTTCTTCTAGGCAAGCGTGCTCCACCCTAGGACGCATCATTGCTTCACATCAGACGAGTTGAGACCAAGGGGTATTCCTCAAAGCGCAACTATTTATAAGCGCAACCAACTAAGAGCAACTAAATTATTCCTCAAAGCGCAACCATTAGTTGCGCTCAGAAATTCAAATTAAAAATATTATATGTTTATTCCTCAAAGCGCAACCATGTTGTAAAATATCGTTAATGAATCCATCATACCCATCTCTATTTTTCATCATGGTTGCGCTTCGAGGAAGAATTTAGTTGAGCTTAGTTGGTTGCGCTTTGAGGAATACCCAGTGACCAAACGTAAGCCAATTTAGTATTAAAAAAAAATGTAAAATAAAATGTAATATTTCTTGTTTCCGCGATTGCGTGTTGTCGTTTCGTCACACTCAAAGGATAATAAAAATGAGGATAAACATTGTATTAATAGCATAATAATGTTTGGAAAAAAGTCTAGTACCTACCTGCAGTCTGCAGTGTAGTCGATGTTTGTTCACAGCTAAATGCAAGTAAAGTTAGTAATTTTCTCACACTTATGCCAGGGTTGTACAGAACTAGTTTTAACTCCCCGATCGAAAAAGAGGGGTGTTATAGTTTAACGCTTATACAGGGTGTAAAAGGACCCTTCACGAAGCCGTCAACCAAGCATTCTGTACATAACTAACTGTAACTTTACGCAAAAATTTTTGCTGGGAAACGACTTTTTTTTTGGGGTCAAAAATCACGTTTGACGGTAGGACTCAATATATCGCACTCAGAACATTGTGCTGATGGATGGATTGAATAGTACGGGGGTTGTGGTAGTGTTTAAAGTAAAAATCTTACATTAAAAACATGTATTTAAAAAAACCTTGTGAAAAAGTTGGAACTTTGACCCCCCATATCTCCGTAACTAGAAGGTTCTCAGGTATGGTCTAGAACAAAAAAATGATCGCAATGACGAGGAGAACAAGTGCCTTTCGGCTTCGTTAAGGGTCTATTTACACCCCTTATGTACAGAGTATTACGGTCGCATAGCATATTTTGTTCAACATACAACGTGACACTGATCTGCAAAATGCAAAAAACGTAAGAAATTACTACTACTTATACTACTTAAAGTACGCGGGCGACGCACCGGGCTTCGGGGGCCACGTGGTGGCTCCCGGCCACCGTAGGCGCGGGCCTGTGGACGGTGAGTAATGGGTTAGCTCACCGTCCGTCCGTCTTATGAAGACAGGCCGTGTCGACGGCGCGTTCGTGTTCCACGCGCGCCTCAAAGAGATGTCAGCAACCAGGAAGGGGCCCGCAAGGGCCGATGCCTGCCGGGGCTGCGGGACTGTTCGAAAGAGATACCGTGGCCCTGGAACAGAAAGGGCAATGAAGGAACATGGATGGGTTTTAGTCAGTAAGAGTCTGACACTCCCTCCCACTCCACCCAGAGCGGGAGAAGTCATTTGATGATTTCCCATCCGTAAAAAAAAAAAAAAAAGTACCTACTCTATTATCACTTAACATAACTAACTTTTAGTTTTGTATCTAAAATTATTTAAGTGTGTAACCTTGAATTGGAAACATTTATAATAATCATTATCTTATACTTTTAAATGGTACTTAAACCTGTCATTTTTAATTTATTTATGTTTCGCAAAAAACTTAAAAGTCACATTTGTCATTTTAAATAGCTACGTGTAAACCTTTGTACCTTTGAAATGATTTTATTTCAAGTAACCAAGTAACAACATTATATCACTGACATCGGTTAAGGAAAACATACATAAACTAATCGCCTATTTCCTATAAGGGTAAGCAGAAACTACAAACTCAAACTACAACTCAAACTACAACTCAAACTCAAACTCCAACTCAATCTCAAAGCGTTTATTTCAATTAGACCATTTCAGGCACTTTTGAATGTCACAAAAAACAAAAAAAGCGAAGCTACAGTCACAGAACAAGGCATAATAACTTGTGTAAGTACTGTAGTTGCCCATACAGAAGTGCACCTGCTATAAATAAAACACGATGAGGAAAAAATGGTCTTTACAACTAGTACAGGGTGTAAACAGACCTTTCACGAAGCCGTCAACCATGCATTCTGTACATCAAACTAAGTGACCCTACGCAAAATTATTGCTGGGAAACGACTTTTTTTTGGGGTGAAAAATCACGTTTTACGGTAAAACTCAATGTAACGCACTCAAAACTTGGTGCTGATGGATGCTTTGAATAGTAAACGGGTCGTGGAGGTAATTAAAGTAAAGTTAAAACCTTAAAAAGTAGTATTAAAAAAAAACTTGTGAAAAAATCGGAACTTTGACCTCCAATATCTCTGTAACTAGAAGGTTCCCAGGTATGGTCCAGAAATTATCGCAATGACGGGGAAAACAAATGCCTTTCGGCTTCGTTAAGGGTCTTTTTACACCCTTTATAAGACTTCAAACTTGTGATTTAGAGTAGTCTCTCGCTACACTCAGGAGTTCCTCACTCCAAAATGGGGGACGATCTCTCGTAATAAAATTCATGGTCGGAAGCGAGAGCTCATGGCTACTAGCTGCCATCATCAAAACAAAATTGAGGTGAGGTGATGCCGAACTACGGTGTTTAGAAGTGCCGTCAGTCCAAAGGTTGTTTTAAAAAGATCGCATTTAGCGATAAGGCCGCCCATTACGTCACCCTATTTATAAGTTCCACGTTGTAGTGATGTTAAGAGGTTAAGTAAGATCCCTCGCAATTTACCACCTCATCGTCATACGGCCTAGCCTTTTCCCAACTATTTTGGGGTCCGCTTCCAGTCTAACCGGATGCAGCTGAATACTAGTATTTTAAGTGGAGCAACCGCCTATCTGACCTCCACAACCCAGTTAGTTCTGGGTAATACGATATGTTTAAGTCCCGTGTAATAAGAACGCGAGCCTGTTGCCACACCTAAGTGCTTTTCATCGAAAAACCACTGTTTTGAAAAAAGTTTTGACGTTTTTTATGTACCTACATGGTTTGCGTAAAATAATATATTTTTATTTTATTGCAGTAATAAACCGTGAAGGATTGCCAAGTCCAATTCCTTCTATGTAGATATGAAAATGGGCCATTGTCTTACAATAAGACAATTACGTGCTCGTATTATTTTATTTTAATAAAAAACAAATGTCATGTTTGTACTTTACAAAATATAAAAGAAAAATTAAAAGTGCAATTATATTTATCTTACAATCAACTTTTAATGTCAGTCAAGGTGGAATATTGAAAAAAATGTAATTTTTCTCTTTAGTGTTACTTGTTAAGTTTGTGGAATAGGGATTTAATATTTTGTTATATGTTTTTTGACTCTTTAGTCTAGTATCTTGTAAAAGGAATATACGACTCAATGAATTTTTCTCGATACAAAAAAAAATGCAAAGTTAAATCAATTTTTTTTTACTTTTTTCGAAATCATGGCGCAACGTTTAAGAGTTATTCAATAGAATTTACTTTAAAACATAGAGAATTATCATATTAAAGTTTACTCAAAGTAGTTTTAAATGTGATTCATTTATTTTGTTAAAAAAGGAGTAAATTCGTTTTGGCACATACGTCGTTTTATTCCGAGCGCACGCACATTATAGCCATCTCTTCTTTTGCGTTTCAAAAGTAATAGGGAATATGCAAGACATACAAAACTTTTATTATTTCTTAAAAATGCCTTGTATTAGTCCATAAAAACATTGTGGTAAACTTGTTTAATTTTCTAATACAACACTTATGTACTTTACAATTTAATATTTCATGTAGCGTGTTTTTGGTGAAACGGAACGCAAACTCAAAACGCATCGCCCCGCCCCTCGAATGCCCCTCGATAACGCCGGTAGTGACGTCAAATACTATGTGTCAAAGAAACACTTTTATTTGAAAAGTACTTAAAGTTTCACTCAGATTTTATTATAATATTGTTATTGCAATGTTTACTTGAATAAAGGACATGCAATTTGCCAAATTAATATATTAAGGGTAAAAAATTAGATGTAAACAAGGCAGATAGAGGTAAATGACGTCACATAACATGACATGAATGGCCGCGACAGTCACGGACGTTTGAACTGTCGTAGAAAATTGTAGGAGTTTAATTTATTTTTTGAGCGACAAGCAGTAGTTGAACTTAACTTTTAATTATTTTCTTGAGTTGATAGTATTGTATTTTATTGATTTAAGTGAAGAAAAAATTACATGCATATTCCCTATTGCATCACTTTCGCTTGCTTAGTAGATCAGTCGAGTTACGATTTATTTTAGAGGTAACGCCAAACACGTACAGTTACAAATATGGTTGTGATTGGCAAAATAAAAAAAGACATTTTATAAACTTTTATTCAACTTGCCTTGTTCGTTATCTTGTTTGTTTGTTTGTATGGGTCAAATCTTGCAACTGAATTTCAAACCAGTTCCCCCCAATCGATTGAGCTGAAATTTAGCACACACCTTTGGTTCTGGTGACAATACATTTTTGTTACAGACATTACTTAATCCTTCAGCCAGGATCGTCTCCTCACGAGGGAACTCCTCAACGGTGAATAGTGCGGACACGAAACTGCCATGCCAGGCCAGCCTATTGCCTATTGCAAAATGAGGTTTTGTGATTTTAGTGCACGACCCGGCTGTCATTTGTAGATCTTTGACAGTCGTTACAGGTAGTCAGTGGCACAAAAATCTGACAATCAGTCTCACCAAGGGGTATGGTATTACCCAGTACTAACTGGGTTGTGCAGGTCAGATAGGCAGTCGCGCAACGTGAAATACTGGTATTCAGCTGCATTCGGTTGGTCTGGAAGCCCAACCCAACGTAATTGGGAAGAGGCTAGGCAGATGAACTGGTTTTCTTTTAATAATCGTTGAAAAACTTCAACGCTTGTGGATTACGTATTATGTACTAACTAATGGTCTTATGTAGAAACCGGTACTAAAGATTCAAGTTTTTAATCTAAGGCGCGTAAACAATTTTTTTTTATGTTAGTTAGTATATTCGTCACGTTCGTGTTATTGGGTTTTTCCATTAGGAATTTCTCAGTAGCAACCATTGAGTCTGGATTTGTGCCCGGTTGATGGCAATAGGCTCGCCCCTTTTCAAATAGGAGTTAAACATAACTGGTGAATTTTGGGTGTGCTGTTTGTACACCTCTGCCTAACCCTTCGGTGAGTACAGGCGTGATGTTATGTATTTTTAACTTTAAATCACCCTATAAGTTAGCCTCCTAGATAAAATTACATGATAGACAAATTATCAGTGACATTATACTGCGTAATACACGGAAATCTATACTTAATAATATAATATTATAAAGCTGCAGTGTTTGTTTGTTTGTTTGTTTGAACGCGCTAATCTCTGGAACTACTTCTTTCTTTATCGTGTGGTTAGTTCGTAACCTGGTGTCAGAGTTTTTAAGCCGCCCATGGGCCTCTGACTTGGCTTTACATGCCGTCAAGAAATATCTCTCAGGCATGCTGGTTTCCTCACGATGTTTTCCTTCACCGAAAAGCAAGTGATAATTATACTATACGCACATGAATCCGAAAAATCAGAGGTGCGTGCCTTGGGTTCGAACTCGAGACCTATTGGATTTGAATGATTCTTTCAGTGTTGGGTAGTCCATTTATCGAGGAAGGCTATAGGCTATATATCATCACGCTACGACCAATAGGAGCGTAGCAGCAATGAAAAATGTTGCAAAAACGGGGAAAATTGTATTTTTAATAACTTGACGACGCTGACGAAGGTCGTGGGGAACAGCTAGTCTTTTATAATAATTGACTAGCATTTCGCCCGCGACTTCATCCGCAAAAATTGTGATAGCTCGGCTAATATGCATGATACAAATATAGTTTATAGCCTATAGCATCCACGAATAATGTAGCTTTCTGTCAGTGAAAGAATTTTTAGAATTGGATCATTCGTTCCGGAGATTACTTGCTACAAACAAACTTTCAAAAAATAACGCGCCAAGTGCGAGTTGGACTCGCGCATGAAGGGTTTCGTACCATCATAGTAGACAAGACCCCTTTATTTATTTTTTATTATTTATTGCTATAGCTTTGTTATAAGTTTTCCCTTGATCTATGGGCCAAGAACTATTTTTTGAATTTTTGACAAAATTTTCGGCCCTGCAGTTTCGCAGTTAAAGGGGGAATGGTCAATTTTCGCGTATTCTTAAATAACTTCAAAACTATTATGTAGATCTTAAAATTATAACAAAAAAGTATTTGACATGCCCACAATTAGCCCTTTCATTTGATATGTAAGTAACACGATATAGTTTGCAAAACTTTTTTATTTTCATTTTCTAGTTTACCCCCCAAAAGTGGCCCCCATGTTTAAAATTCATTAATTTACGTTACACGTCCGCCTTTGGGTCACCGACTTAACATATGTGTACCAAATTTCAACTCAATCGGTCCAGTAGTTTCAGAGTAAATTGACTGTGACAGACGGACAGACAGACCGACACGCAAGTGATCCTATAAGGGTTCCATCGGTTTTTTCCTTTTGAGGTACGGAACCCTAAAAAACCCATTCAAGCTGGAACCAACCATAAAGGGTGTAAAAAGACCCTTAACGAAGCCGAAGGGTACTTGATCTCCCCGTTATTGCGATCATTTTTTTGTTCTAAACCATACCTGGGAACCTTATAGTTACGGAGATATTGGGGGTCAAAGTTCCAACTTTTTCACAAGTTTTTTTTTAAATACATGTTTCTAATGTATTTTTTTTTTACTTTAAACACCTTCACGACCCCCGTATTATTCAATCCATCCATCAGCATAATGTTTTGAGTCCGTTACATTGAGTTTTATCGTAAAACGTAATTTTTCACCCAAAAAAAAAAAGTCGTTTCCCAGCAATAATTTTTGCGTAAAGTTACTTAGTTAGATGTACAGAATGCTTGGTTGACGGCTTCGTGAAGGGTCTGTTTACACCCTGTATACATACAAAATATCATTGAAATCGGTTAATTGGTTTCGGAGATAAGAGTACGGACATAGTGACACGTGATTTGTTTTATATATTAAAAAGATAACCATAATTCTATTATCTATTTTACCTCGCACTGATTGTGATTACGGCCTAGTAATTAATTCTCTAATCTAATTAGTTTCATACTGTCGAAGCGTAGTGAGTGTGTATTGTTACGATACAATGAAACGGTCAAAAACGACTAAAAAGGTAAAAATATAATTAATAGAAAGAAACACGCTTTGCCATGCAACGATTGGCTGCGGCGCTGCGTGTCGCGGGTTCAATTCCCGCACGGAACAAATATTTTTGTATGATCTACACGTAGTTGTTCCGGGTCTGGCTGTTTGTGTTTGTGAGTTTAAATGTTTGTAAAAGCACCCACGATACAGGAGAAATTCCTAGTGTGGGGCAACGTTTTTATTTTTAATGTAATAATTTAGATTAGACTGCATCTTTGGTCTAGTAGTCGCAAGCGCAACTGCTGAGCATGAGGTCCTGGGTTCAATTCCCAGGTCGAGCAAAGTGGGATTTGTTTTTCAGTCAAAAACATCTCACGGTGTCTGGATTTGTGGCCGGTTGTTGACAATAGGCTCGCCCCCTATTATATGGGAGTTAAACATAGTGGATGTACTATTTGGTACTTCACCACCTACCTGCCTCAGGCTTCGGGGATTTCCCTTTGTTTTGTAATAGCTTAATTTACAACTTTTAAAATTATATTTAAATAATTTAGAGGAAACATGAACAATAAAACAGCAGTGTATACTTTTTCTAACGTCTGAGCGAGCCTGTCCCAGGGAAATGAGATAACCAAAAATTTCGTGAAATCGAATCCCATTGTCATTTTTCTTTAAGTTGTCTAAAGATAGAAATCTGAAAGTCGGTTTCTGTCTGCAGTTCTCCTATCTAATACTTTTCAAATATGGTTTTGGCGTTCGCTCATCGCGCCTTACCTACTACCTACTCAGCTGTCATGTTTGCAAGCTTAAGGGCTCATTCACACTGGGTCCGTCAACGACGATCCGTCAAAAAAGACGATACGTAATGAAGGATGAACGTTCACATTGCATACGGAATCGAGTTTTTTCACGATTCATCAAAATATCCGAATAGATGTTCACACTGAATTCGTGATTCAGACTTCAGTCTTGGACGAACTGTCCAACACGATGGATGTGAATATGACTATCTTGTGTTGGTATTACCTTAATTATTTGCGCGATATGTCTTTACAAGTCAACGAACGGTCGTAGTGGGTGGGTGCAGTGCAAGGCATAGTCGTCCCGACCGATCCGTCATAACGGTTCGTGATTTAAAACTGAAGGTTTTTGAAAAAAGACGAAATGTCATTTAAGACGTATCCGTCATTTTTCACGATTCCGTAATAGTGTGAACACAGGCAATTAAAATGTATAGCCGCCCATACAAATCAAAATAACGATTCGTGAAAAAAGACGATTCGTCAAAAAACACGAATCGTCTTTGACGGATTAGTGTGAATGGGCACTAAGAGCGTTTATACAGAAAGTGGGCAACGTCGCAAATATTCCACTGTTTTGATTAATTTGGCAATATTACTGTATGGAAATAAGAAATATGGCTAACTAGTGAACTAAAATATTGATTGTGAAATGCAATAATTAATATCGTAACTTCGAATATTTAGTTTTAGAAATAAAAAAAGTATTTGGAAACTTTCCAAATGCTTTTTTTACACCTAAAACGGTTACAACATCAGTTTCAGTGTTTTAATTGCAATTCATTATTAATATTCTAGTTAGCCATATTTCTTATTTCCATATTGCCAAATTAATTAAAACAGGTTAATATTTGACATCTATTTGCGACGTTGCCAACTTTCTAGTTATAATAGGATAATGATATAAATCACGTTAAAATTCTTAAAATGGTCCCAGATGCAGTTAACATTATGAAGAGGAGCTCGTGGCTAAATAATATCAGCCGCGCGGGTCGATCTTTAGGTTAAGCCGTGCTTGCCTAGGTTGGTCTGTGGATGGGTGACCACCTATTACATGCCGAGTTTCCTCCGTGCCTCGGAAAGCACGTTAAGCCGTTGGTCCCGGGTCTCATTTGTAGATCTTTGACAGTCGTTACGGGTAGTCAGTGGCCCAAAAAGTCTGACAACCAGTCTTACCAAGGGTATCGTATTACCCAGTACTAACTGGGTTGTGGAGGTCCGACAGGCAGTCGCTCCATGTAAAATACTGGTATTCAGCTGCATCCGGTTAGACTGGAAGCCGACCCCAATATAGTTGGGAACAGGCTAGGCAGATGATGGTTCTGCTAACGCGGGCATTTTAGGCCCCTGGGCTGCCTTATCAAACGTTTTGAAATCTACATTTTTTACGCTTATCTGTGGCTTTTAGACAGGTTCAGTATCTGTCAATATTGTTTGAAATCGGTTGCTTGGCAACCAGGTTATGTTATCAAAACAAAACATTATGCATCGGTGAATCAGTGTCGTAATTATAGGCATTTAGGCATCACCTGTGTTAGTGGAAGCGGGGATAACCAACTAAACAGCTGCGCAATTGAGTTGAAATGAAAGGTATTTAAAAGAATACCCAATTGTAGAAAATGTGCCATTTTGATAATTAGCCATTTAGAGAATTAGGCTTCTAGAGAATTGGCCATTCAGATAATTAGGCATTTAGAGAATTTGCCATTTTGAGAACTAGTCCTTTTGCGACTCAGTTGCTATTTTGAGAATTAGGCCTTCTGCGCCTAAACCGCATGAAGATACTACGCCAAAACGTAGTACTTTTGAGAACAGAAACCCCATAGTATATAAGTGTTGACATAACAATGTCATTTCAGCTAAAACCAAAGAGATTTAAGACACATAGAGAGGACATTGGGAATATTGTCATACAAAATTTTCATCCTGAATATTTTCGATTTTGACACACGAATGCTACCTGACAAGCGGGCGTATGACACTGATGACATTAGACAGAACGAATTGTTACTAAGTAGTAACAAGTTTTGGATTACGATTTTCTTCGTCATGAGCCGTCTAAGCTCAGAAATATATGAGTGTCTTTGTGTCATATGAATGCGACCTGACAAGGCGACGTATCGCACTAGACTGATCGACTTGTTAAATTAGTAACAAGTTTTGGAATTGTCAGTTTCTTGGTCTTGTCCCGTCTATAGCTAGTTATATTTGAATGTCTTTGGTTAAAACACTAATTTAGATTCAAGTTATATTTATCACTTTCGTTCGATCTCTCTGCTAAACCCTTCGGGCTTTACAAGCGCGTGATATTAAGTTGTGTTCTCTCATAATTTCCAGACCATGTCCGCCTCCATCTACCTCCGTCTCCTCGGCCAGGCTGCGATCCTGGGCCTCCACAGCGCCAACTCAGTGGTGATGTTCTTCTCCATGCAGAATGAGGAGCTGATGAGGGATGAGGCCATCAAGTCCATGGGGTCGATGCAGAGCCGGTATTTGACCGTGTGGAATATTGTGAGTTTATAATAATTTGTAATAATTTTCTTTTATAAAACCAAGATAGATCTTAAAGGAGTTTTCTTCCAAATTGTCTTTATTAAAAATGTAAGAAAATCAGACTGCAATTCGTCGTAAAAAACGATCTAAATAAAATTAAATATAAAATTTAAAAACCCCCAACGAAAAAATAAAAGATGAAAGATAGATACCCACTTTCATCCCCCATATCTAGTAAATGGTTGCACCGATTTTGATGAAACGTATCTAAGAACCATCGCCAAGAAACTAGCTTTCAAATAAAAAAATTGCATTCAAATCGGTTTACTCGTTTAAGAGCTACGGTGCCAGAGACAGACACACACACACACATTGCGGTCAAACTTATAACACCCCTCTTTTTGCGTCGGGGGTTAAAAACTGATTTAGTCGTTGGTATTTCTCTCAAATCTGACAACCAGTCTAACCAAAGGGTATCGTATTACCCAGTACTATCTGGGTTGTGAAGGTCAGATAGGCAGTCGCTCCATGTAGAATACTGGTATTCAGCTGCATCCGGTTAGACTGGAAGCCGACCCTAACATAGTTGGGAAAAGGCTAGGCAGATGATGATGGCCGTTGGTCTCATGGTAAGTTCTTTTAGAAAAAAAAGTCGTAACGCGACCTGGACTACCTAGATTACCTGCAATGATCACCGATTATGCTTGTTCCTTCAGCAGCATTATGAGCGGGTATTATAACCCATCCAAAATTATAATTTGCTGCTTTCCATACATCATCTTCCTAGCCTTTTTCCCAAATTTAATGGGGTCGACTTCCAATCTTACCGCATGCAGCTGAATACCAGTATTTTACACGGAGCGACTGCCTATCAGACCTCCACAACCCAGTAAGTGCTGGGTAATACGGTACCCCTTGTTAAGACTGGTTGTCAGACTTTCGGGCCACTGACAACCTGTAACGACTGTCAAAGATCTACAAATGACAGCCGGGACCAACGGCTTAACGTGGTTTCCGAAGCACGGAGGAATGTATGTAATGCTGCTTTCAAGACATGACATGAATTATATTACAGGTTGATAAAAATGTTATATGGTTTCCTTTCCAGGCCTTCCAGATGTCCTACTTCTCCCTAGCATTCGCCTGTGACCTTTTGACAGTGACAGGCAGAGACAACCTCATACCAAAGAGCATCAGGAGGTTCCGACAGACTTTCTTCAGCGCTTTAATCTTTCCTCTGGGTGTGGTGAGTAAGAATTTGCTATACTGGCTTAGAGAAGAACTAGGGCCTGTTTTTGTTGAAGACTAGGCAACGCTAAAGTGTAATGCGAAAAATTCTGTACTTATTAAAGTTGAGAGGTGTACTTTCGTCATGGTTCGGCTAACCTGGGCGTCAAAATCGGCTTTATTATGTACTGGCTGATGTCCGCGAACTACGTCCGCATGAAATTGAAAAACTATAACTTCCTTATTTGAATCTGATTACGTTAACAATTTCGTGGGATTTTTTTGTTTTGCACGGAACTATTGCCTTTTTCTAAAATAAAAGTAAAAGCCTAAGTTACTCCTTATATTATCAGGTATCTGCCAATAAAAGTCCCGTCAAAATCCATCCAGCCGTTTCAGACATTAGCCGGAACAAACAGACAGACAGATAAAAATTAAAAATAACTTTTTATAGCGCGATGTTAAGTTAGCTCTTCGTTTGTGTCAAAGATGGCGCTGTAGTATTTTTTGTACTACATATACTGCTATAGCACTTTTTGTACTATGTTGCTGTAGTACTTTTTGAAGTTTCGCTACAAAACTTTCGGGAGAAGCCGAGGGCTTAACTCAAATTGTTAAAAGCCGACCCGAATGTGCTTCAACTATGGTAGATGGCAGAATTAGTTTGCCGATCGGCACGAGCGCTATGACAGCCGAATATGTGTTGTAATTGCTGCGGTACGGTTAGGATTACATAACATCACGCCTGTAATCCCCGAAGGGTTAGGCAGAGATGTACCTAATAGTACACCCACGTATTGCCAGTTATGTTTAACTCTCATGTAACAGAAGACGAACCTATTGCAATCAAACGGCCTCCGTGGCTGCTATTGACTGTCTCGTTGGTCGACTGCTGAGCATGAGGTCCTGGGTTCGGTTCTCAAGTCGGGCTAAATGTTATTGGGTTTTTCCATCAGGAATTTCTCAGTAGCAGCCACGGCCAGCTCTGTTTAAACAACAGTACCGAATCGAATGAGAGAAAAAGTGTGTAGCACCTTCTCATACTACTTTGATGGCTACATTCCATAAATTAATTATATTATATTTTCTTTTTGTTTCAGCTTATCTTCACAATATTCTGGCCAATCTTCATCTACGACAGAGAGCTACTATTCCCTGCGTTCATAGACAAGATATTTTCTTTTAAATCCAACTTGGTCATGCATTTCTGCATTATGCCTGCTGCGGTATGGGAGCTGGTGTTTTTGCCGAGACCCGTTCAGAAGTCGCACCGGTTGAATCTTGGGATCCTGGTGGTTTTATACGTGTTGTATAATTCTATGTGAGTATAAAACACCAATAATGGTGTTGTATCAAATAAACTAGTTTTTTTTTTAATAGCATCTCCTAGGTCAACCCATAAGGGTGGCTTCTGTTTAACTGGGCTATCCTGTGGGTGCCTTGTAAGTAAGCCCTCCAGCCTGGGGCATAAAACTTTAAAACTAAGTGACAGGGCACCCCCTGTGGGGTACGAGCCTCGGCTTATGGCGTCAAAGAGACTGGCAGAGACAGGCTGGATCTGATTGAGATTATTTTAGGAGCTGGTCAAAAACTACCGGCTCAGCATCGCGGGCAATTAAACTAGACTTTATCGTTAGCTTCTAAGGCTAATCGAAGTGGAATTAACTTGAACCGACCACAATAATATCATTGTGGATCCCCACAATTGTTGCATCTAGTTCGGTGGCGAGTCGCGTCCCGAAAAAGGCGACTGACAATATAAGACTGTCTCGTTTATTTACTGATCGTATGTGTGACTACCGAGTGGATTCTTGGATTCGACAGTGCTATGGAATATTTCTATATCAAAGGAGATCGGGCAGACTTCTATAGACTCTGGTCCAAGAAGCTAATGTTCTTAACAAACCTTCTAGAAGAAGGTTTGTTAAGAACACAACACAAGCTTTAAAATGGTGTATGTCTTAATGACCGACGCTATTTTTAATTAATGCAATCGTAACTTGTTTTCCATAGAGCAATCTTTTTGGCGCTATAACCAAAAAAGATGCTCATTCAATCAGCTTCAAGAAAATTTGGGCCTCGTTCACCGGCGCGACTTGAATCGATTCCGCCCGATCTCCTTTCTAAGTAAGCACTCCGAGAGTCTGGATATGTGTCTCGTCAAGGGCTATAGGCTTGCGCTCTGTTACACGGGATAAACATTTAAATATGGCTAGTTCTAGTACATTGCAAAAACTAGTTCTTTTTTATTCAAACGTATTTTCTTTGTTTCAGAATCCTTCACACATACAACCAACGTGGTTTGTTCCCGTACCCGATTTTCGGAATGACATATGGAACCATTTACTTCCCAATGTTCTTAATTATAGTATTGTTCCTAGGGTTAGGCATATATTTGTCACAATCGAAACTATATTCTTTGATTTGGGGAGAAGAAAAACCACGCAATGCTGGGAAAGTTAAGTTTTCGTAAAGATGGGGGATTAGGACTTCTGTCCAGTGAATGTTCACTTTTGTTTCATTCCACACACACGTTCAAGCCTTTTATTTCATTTTTTGATCATTTGGTAGGCGAACGAAAGAGCTGATGCGCGATGTGCCGAATCGAATCCAACCTCATTCTTCGTTACTTTGGATTAATTTTTTGTTTAGATTTTTCAAGTGAAATATACCGAATAAATGACAAAAATGATCTAAAAGTGAAACATGTAGCCTGATATTTGCTTAAGCACTCTGTTAGGTATTTATAAATCTGTGATTACAAACTGGTATTGTATATTTATAGTTGAAATAAATTATATTAAATGTTATGGGTATACAGTGATTTTTTGATTTGCCTGAATCTTGAGATCCTGGTGGTTTATACAAGGTGTAAACGGACCCTTCACGAAGCCATCAACCAAGCATTATGTACATCAAACTAAGTCACCCTACGCAAAAATTATTGTTGGGAAACGACTTTTTTTTTTGGGGTGAAATATCACGTTTTACGGTAAAACTAAATGTAACGCACTCAAAACTTGGTGCTGATGGATGCTTTGAATAGTAAACGGGTCATGGAGGTAATTAAAGTAAAGTTAAAACCTTAAAAAGTAGTAATTAAAAAAAAAACTTGTGAAAAAATTGGAACTTTGACCTCCAATATCTGCGTAACTAGAAGGTTCCCAGGTATGGTCCAGAACAAAAAAAATATCGCAATGACGGGAAGAACAAGTGCCTTTCGGCTTCATTAAGGGTCTTTTTACACACTTTATGTGTTGTATATTCTTTTTGATCAGCCCTGGAACCTCCAGCATATTTTCCTTTTCGAGTTCAATTCAAGACACCGGTTATACAAACACAGACATATCTTAATATATATAAATCTCGTGTCACAATGTTTGTCCTCAATGGACTCCTAAACCACTTAACCGATTATAATAAAATTCGCACACCATGTGCAGTTCGATCCAACTTGAGAGATAGGATAGTTTAAATCTCAAATTATAGTAGGGTAGGTAGGGTAGGTAGGGTAGGTAGGGTAGGTAGGGTAGGTAGGGTAGGTAGGGTAGGTAGGGTAGGTAGGGTAGGTAGGGTAGGTAGGGTAGGTAGGGTAGGTAGGGTAGGTAGGATAGGTAGGGTAGGTAGGGTAGGTAGGGTAGGTAGAGTAGGTAGGGTAGGTAGGGTAGGTAGGGTAGGTAGGGTAGGTAGGATAGGTAGGATAGGTAGGGTAGGTAGGGTAGGTAGGGTAGGTAGGGTAGGTAGGGTAGGTAGGGTAGGTAGGGTAGGTAGGGTAGGCAGGGTAGGTAGGTAGGGTAGGTAGGTAGGTAGGGTAGGTAGGCAGGGTAGGTAGGTAGGGTAGGTAGGTAGGGTAGGTAGGTAGGTAGGGTAGGTAGGGTAGGTAGGTAGGTAGGGTAGGTAGGTAGGTAGGGTAGGTAGGTAGGGTAGGTAGGTAGGATAGGTAGGTAGGGTAGGGTAGGTAGGTAGGATAGATAGGTAGGGTAGGGTAGGGTAGGTAGATAGGATAGATAGGTAGAGTCGGTAAAAAGGGTACGGTAGGGTAGGAAAAGGTGCATTGCAACGCATGCCGGGACAGCTAGTTATAATATAAATAGTGTCAACATTAGACTGCCTGTTTAGTCTAGTCGTCGCAAGCACGACTGCTGAGCATGAGATCCTGGGCTCGATTCCCAGGTCGGGCAAATTGCTATTGGGTTTTTCTATCAGGAATTTCTCAGTAGCTGCCACAGAGTCTGGATTTGTGCCCGATTGATGGCAATAGACTCATCCCCCGTGTGTCGTGTCGTCGTCGTCGTAACTGGCAAAATGTGCATGTAGTACTTCCCTCGGACACCGCCTCAGTTAAACGGTAGGCCCCTAAAGATTAACTATTAAGTCTTTTCCAGTAATTGCAAGCATATGTCAATAAAACGACGAACAATAAAAACTTTTGGATACCCCACATAAAGTACTCAACCTGACAGGCAATCATAAAATCGAACTAACTCGAAGAAGATTCGTCGATAGGAGTCTGATCCAAATATGTGTAGTATTTCATTCGGGTCGGGTTTGTTAGTCAACATATTAACCTTTTGGCCGGCAGAGCATAATTTGACCTACCATTTTGTCACATACTTTTGAGTCGTTGGGTGTACAGGGCATACGCTTGCTTGTCACGTATATGTTATAATGGCTATCGAAATGTTAATGCCGAACCGAATGTGCCGACCCGAATAAGAGTGTAAGCTCCCTAAAAATTTATTTATTTTATTTCCTCCGTCTTAGACTATATTTAAAGGGTTACCTAATGCGATAGTGTACACAATAAAAATATTAAGTTTTGTAACTAATCACAAAAAATGCATTTTTTGTGAACTCACACAGAGAACAATGGAATAAATCAACGTCAAATCTAAAGGTATGAGGCAGAAGAAATAAAACACAAACGCATTTGCAAGTGATTCGAGAATAATAATAAAAACAATAACATTTATTTACTATTGGTTCTCAAAATTCACCATTAACTACTTTAGGTACATAGGTACAATGTTTTTTGTATTTGAGTTCATAAACCAACAAAGCTTATGCGTAACATCATCGAAAACGGCTTAGCCCACAGTTTCTGAACGAAGAAAAAATAAGTAAAATAAGATTTTCACTATTTTTTTTATTGTTTCTCTTTTGTCGCAATTTTCGATCATACCACGCATACAAAATATGTTTTTTAATATATTCTGTTTTTTACATAGATATATTATGTTTTTATTTCTTTATATTTCTTACTCTTTCATATGTTCAGGTAATGTGTAAAAATACTTAATTATTTCATTAACAAATTAATATTTTTGATAATATAAATCATCTCATAGAAAAACAAGACATACAAAAATTTTATTATTTTTATTTATTTTTCTTTACTATTAATAATGATCTCAGATACCCATAAATTCGTAGGTACCGTTTACAAAATAGAAACTCTTAGAAAAAAAGTACAAATTAAAGAAAAAAAAATACCTAATCAAACCGAATTTTTCGTAAAAAAACACACAGACACCCGTGACCGATTATTCCCATATTTTATCATGCTTGCTTTTTCCAAAATACGTTTTTTCTATCCTTTACGTGTCCAAATCTATATTAGTTTTTTAGTGAAAATTTAGCAAAACATAGTACAAAAGTTTTAGAAATACCTACTAAAACTACCCAGCAAGTAAAACGTTTACCCTATATACTATCACTATCGCACTGACACTCATACGAATATGTGCGAAAGAGAGACAAGATACTCTCTTCACCCTTCGATTTGCACCAATCAAGTCTAAGTTTTGCTCGAAGTTATGGACACGGCATTGTGGGAGGGATACACACTTGCGACTTTTTATTGCGATTTTTTTTTAAGTTTTTATCAAAGATTTAAATCTTTAGATGTACTAAAGTCGCGTCAAAAAATGGCCACACTAAGAAGACTTGACATTATCAACGAAACGGAAACGTGGTCACTTTTAGGGCGACTCTAACAATTTAAATCGTTGGTTATACTGTTGGTTTCAAGGAACACACCACCACATTGTTGAATGCCTGACTCAATCTCATCACAGCGCAAAGACGTTTTGGAAACAGCTATATTGCTCACAGTATTTTATAAATGACATAATCATTATGCATCAGAAAGTATTGGCAAGCCATAAAGCATCGCAAAAGAAAAAGGTTAAAGGAACCAAGAAAATCTGTAGATACTTAGTTAATTTATATTCAGCCTTTTAGTCAAAGATGACAGAAATACAACGTAGACTTATGTCTTAATAACCACATTTAACAGGGATTGGTGATCTTAGTTTGAAGATATTATATAGCCCAGAAGACAAAAGGAGTAAATGATAGCGTGACGATTGACAGGGGAGAATGGAAGAAAAAAACGTGTTGCGCCGACCCCAAGTAACATGGGATAACGGCAGCAAGATGATGATATAGCCCAGGGGAGTTACTACGACGTCTTAAAGTAGGAGTAATTCCGGTGTGGGAAAGAGATGGTGCTAGACGACCTGTATAGCTCTGTCTCTTTCTCACACTGCCCCACCAGAAGACAATACGACCAACGTCGAATCTATTACAGTAAATTCACAGTCATTTTACCTCTTAACGATAGCAATAAGCAACTTTGTTGGAACGAATTAAGATCATTGTGATTTTGCAGACTCGTCAGTCGCAGCAATTGAACTGCAACCTTATACAGGGTGTCCCAAAATTTACGCAAGATTTGAATTGGTCGCCATTTGTGCGGTAAAGGGTTTGCAACAAAATAAAAAACACAGATTGACAGCTGACAGTTTAGGGTTGGTAAAAATGGAGCGCGCGCGAGAGGACAACGCCATACAGCCCGTGAAACAATTCAATTGCTGCATGAGACATTTCTTGGTCGTGTACTCTCGTTTCGGTGGTCAGAATTAGACCCCTAGATCATGTGATTACACCACTAGATTTGTTTTTATGGGGCTATTTGAAGGCAAAGGTCTTTGTCAACAAGCCCACAAGCACTCGTGCATAAAATGCATCGGCGGATTCAATGGAAGAGATTTAACACTGCATCAACGAAATTCAGCCACAATTTATGCAAAATTGTGTGTATGTGCCAGCAAAGCCGTGGAGGGTATTTGCCCGATGTCCTTTTACATACATAACCCTTCTGTGTTCTATAAGATTCAATAAATAAAATTATAGTTTAAAAAAACTGTGTTTTCTATTTAATTCAAATCTTGCGTAAACTTTGGGACACACTTTTGTAACGAGATAAAAGATCACGCTAAAATAACTGTGAAAACAGTGTATACCGCCTTAAATAGATTGAAAGACTGATGCAGTTTTGCCACCCTTCAGACGCATAAATAACAAATCACTAAGACAAAAATTAGTCGCAAGTGTGTAGTACCCATTTCATTCAATAATTTTATTGATTTATTTTCAAAATAAATTCGAGATGTATGGCCGGTCTTAAACAGTTTTATATCTGAATCAGGAAATTCAGGAAATTGTTTTTTTTTGCAATATATTTTATTTACTTTGTTTTTTTTTTCTGTTAAACCTGTTGTTAAGCGAAGGTAATAGGTTTTCAGCCAATTTTTTCAGTCTTAGTGCTCTAAAACGTTTTCTCCAATATTTCGTTTTTTACTAATTTTATTTTGTAAACCTTCATGGGAAATGTCCAATTGTAGATGACAGTTGTGAAAAAAGTACAGTTAAATAAATATTTCTGAAAAAAAATACATGAGGAAATTAATTTACATTTTGTAGTAGACATAAATAATTAAGTAATGAACTGATAAACAAAGCCAGGTACATACTTTAATAATTATTATGGAATATACTACATTTAAAAAAAAAAAAAAAAACATTATAATTTACAATATATTTGTACAAATTGGACATTCCCATACCGAAGCTAAACATAATGACTAAACAATCTAAACGTGTGCGCCTAGGTTTTACATTTTTATTTTTATTTTTGCGAAAAAAGAGTACATACTCTTTGAAAAACTGTATTGCATATACTAATAGTTGTGGAAATATTTAAAATTAATTATTTCTACGTATATATCTGAGTTTTAATAAAAATTAAAATATATCATGTTTAAAAATTAACATTTGAACCACCCGTATGTTTTTTTAACTATTATGTATGATCTCACTATATGGTTATACCTATTTTATCTGTTATAGAAAATAATAAAAAAAGGAAAATTAGGAAATAAAAAAAAATAAAACAAAACTAGACAATAACAGATTGCTTTATTTAACAAAAAATATATAATATATAGAAAGGAAAAAAACAACATTTTTCACATGATCTGTCAAGCAAGCTCGGAGACCATTTTGAAAAATTTGTTTCTTTTATTATATTTTTTAATAGAATGTAAAATTAAAGATAACCCATCGAACCTTATGATATTTAATATAAAATACATATGATTAATAACTATTTACAAAATACAAGTTAAGATTTATACTTTTTTATTAACATTAATATAATCCAGTCTATAGTAAAGGCTATTCGACAAACTTAGCGTAATGTTAGAAAATTGATGGTTATTTAATAATTCTAATTATTAGTAGCAGGCAATTTAAATTAAATTATAAATACGTATAAAATCGCGTCAAGCTAAATAAAAAAGGTAAAAAAATAATTTACGTATTAACGGATAAAAATACAACAGTTTATTATGCAAAATTGTGTTTTTTCATTTTTTTTCTTATTTCATTTTTATTATGCAAAATGTGACATAATTCCGAAGATGGCACCCAAGCAAAGAATATGAAAAAAAAAATGAGATCAATTTACTCTACCACGCGAGAAAATGAAAAACAAATAAAAATTGCCTGCTAGATATTACAAAAATGATTTTTGTCCGTGAAAATTTGATTACTCGTTCCAGAAAGGTTTATTCATTCTCATTCGATAATTTTGATCAACGCACGACTGTTATTCGACTTAAAATTATTTTTAATTATGATTTGCATTTTTCCATCGCTTTTACATATTTGACATATATGTACTTCTTTATTTATTTAATTAAAAACAACGAAAAAAATACAAAAAATGGGCAGTATCATGTATTCCTATATTACAACTTAAATCGAAAATCTACAGAGGCGAAAAAAACATCAATAATAATAATAATCATTTGAAATAAATAACAAGTTACATTCTTTAAAAAAAACTGTTAAAATTAATAAAAAAGAGTCCTATTTTAAAATAAGTTTCGTTCAATTGAAACTGTGTGATCTTTAACTTGCTACACCTTTATAACTTTTTTATTTATTTCTTAATAAAAACTCTATTCCTATTATTATATCTTTATATAATAATTATTATTATTTCTTCATTCAGAGTTAGATACACTTTACGATAATTATATTACGATATTCCTTTGTATACAATACACAATCAAACATACATTATGTCTAATTATGTATTAAATAAACCACAAAAATGTGTGTAACGCTACATAATATATTTCTTGTTACGAAAAAAATAATAAGAGATTTCCATAACAAATGAAAAAAAAATCATCATATATTCTGAGATTAAATGTAAAACTAAACGCATTTAAATGTAACTAGAATCGAATTAAATAAACCTCCTTTTAATTATTGTACGTACATACTTTTAAGTAAATATTTTAACAGTCTCAAGGTACATACATACAATTATAAATATATTAACAAATTATTTAGATGCGTTTAGTTTTGCGTAGGAATTAATAAAAAAAATAGCTGTCGAGCTGTCAAGAGTCTTTGCAAAGGTCTCAAAATGCCACCGTCCAGCTATATTGGGCAAAAATGAGATCGTTCTAACGCAACTTGATAGAAACCTGTGGGTCTAAACCTGGGGAGGTTTGGACCTAGCCGTGCGTGTAGTCCAGAACACTGTCGAGTGAGAACAGCTCCTTGTAGAGCGCTGGGAACACGTGGTGGGGATGTGCCGCCTTGAAGCGACACAGTGCCTCGAGGTGCATCAGCGATAGTTCTCTGTAATAGAAAAATGGTTTTAATTAGTGTTAATGTTATTACTATGCCGCGGTGTCAAGAGTATTCCACCAAATCTTAGCACAATATTAATGTTTTTAGATTGTTTTTCTAGCTGCATACAATAAATTTGTCCTGAGCCATAATCTAACGGGGATACGAATGTTCAGTGCCTTTAATTATTTCTTATTATATGTACGCAACGTTTTTAGAGTATTTCAGAAGACTTCTTCATATCAATTTGATGCCTTCTGTAGCTTTGTTTAGCTTTTATCGACAAAAAAAAATTACTGCCTGTGTACCTATAAGTCAAATTAAAAAAGACAAACCATAGATTTCAAACAGGCATTAAAAAGCATTCTTAGATATTTCATCAGTGCAAAAGGAAAAAATAAGCTAGAATTCTTAACACATAGTATGGGTACATACCTGAAGGTGGGTATCTTAGCCAGCAGCGTGTCTAGGACAGTGACGTCGCCCTTGAGCGGCGCGTGGTTAGTCTCGATCTCGTGTCGCATCGCTGCCATCGACATGTTGAACAAGCACTGGATCTCCGGGTTGCCACGGACGCCGTGCCGTTCTGTAGAGGGTTAATAGACGGTTAAGATAACATAACATCACGCCTGGAAACCCCCAAAGGCTTAGGCAGAGAGACCCATATTTTGCCAGCTATGTTTAAGTTCCATGCAATAAGGAGTGCCGGTTTCAGATTGCCAGTGAGAAATGCCTGCTGGAAGGAAATTTAATAACACTGCCCATCCTGGGAATTTAACTCGGGACCATATGCACAGCTGAAGCACTTGCAAGCACTAACCATCCCTAAGTAAGTAGCGATGAATCAGATGACTGTGTAATTTCGTAATAAGGTTTAGAGATGTAAAAAATAAAAGATCTCATAACTTCTAGTGTACGAGTATATGTGTCTTATATTTGACAGAATGATAGCTACCTAGGTATAATTATGAATCTTACCTGGCCACAATAGCACAAGGCTCTGGTAGAGCGCAAGTTCAGTCTCAGTCAGTTTGAGTCGCGCGATTGTCTTCGCCGCGTCAAATATGCCCACCACTAGCGCTACGTCGCGGGGATCACTGGAATTAAATAATTTATTTTTTATACAAGGTTATACAAGGTCTTTAAAAAACATGATAATTCATGAGTTGTAATAATTTGCCAAGCAGTTTTTTAGGCGTAAGAAAATATAAATAATTCAAGTCACATTCTAGAATTAAATGTAAAATTCTCTATAATTAAATGTAACGCACTTTTGCAATTAGTTACATTGTCAATGTTGACAAAACAAATGTAACTTGCCAAATAGAATCACCATTGTTTAAAATGAAACGTGTTTTCAAATTCAAAACATATTTTCAAATTAAATAACTCCCCAAAATAAATGTAACTTTTAAACTGAATGTACCTAACAAATTAAATCTAAATTCTCCAATTAAATGTAACTTCCCAATTTAAATGTAAACTCACCGTGCATGCACGCACTCCCGGATAGGCAGCACCACATCTCCATACAACACCTGGTCTCTGTTCACGTCGATCAGCCGCGAAAGCCGGACGATGGCCAACTCGAACGAGCCTGGAGGAAGAGGAAATGGTATATTTATATGTAAGTTGGTAGGTCTTGGGAATGTGATAATGTGATGGATGGATTGATGGTGCTGATTATTTGATACTAAATTAATAGACTGTAGGATTTATAAATGTATATTTTTAAATAATTATTATAATTATTCTAAGTTGCAATATTTTTTTTTTTTAAAGCAAATGTAAGTATGTATTGCCCGTTGTTCTTTCAAACTAAAATGAACAAAAAAAAACAGATTTATGTTTTCCGTATTGTAGGAATAAGAATCTCGTAGGGTGTATGGAAACTATTTTTTTTTTCGTAATAAAACATTACCACGCAAAATAAAACCACGATAAAAAGGCATGAATGTATAAAAAAATACAGAAAAAAAAAACTTTTTTTTCTCTGACCCTATACTGGACCAAACCCAGTCTCATGGGCCAGACTAACTCAAAATTTCAGAAAGAAAAAAAACTCCTAAAATAATGAATGACCCATGGATACTATACTCACCAGATTTTAGCAGCAGAATCTGATCGTCTTGCGTGAGCTTCATAAATCCAGGTATAAGTTTGGCAAACTCGATGATGTTCTGAATCATCCCGGTCAGTTTGTCCGCACAGTCCAGCCACATCTCCTCATAGGTCATGGAACTGTAGTATAGGAGCCTGGAACAATGAAAACAGTTAATAACAATTAGCATAAAATCTACGAAGGACTAGGCAGGGTTGTATGCCCACATTTCACCAGTTACGTTTAAATCCCATGTATTGGGGAGAGAACCTATGGCCATCAACCCAATAACACTTTGCCCAACCTGGGAATCGAACCCAAGACCTCATGCTTGCGACCACTAGACCAACGAAGCAGACATTATAATTATCATAACATAACATAAAATTACACAATTCAGGAATTGGGTATTACAGTACCCAATAACACAGCGCGACCTGGGGATTGAACCTAGGACGCACTGCTCAGAAGTCTCGCTAGGACCACTAGACTATCTAAGCAGATGTGTAAAGTAGTACGAATTTAGTCGATTTGTTAATGTTTAATTAGGAGAAATCAATATATTAACTTTTTTATATCAACCCGTTGCGGCAGCAGCTGCTGCGGTTCAGAGTTCGATGCCTGGGTTGGGCAGTGTGATTGGGGTGGTCTGTTTAGAAAAAAAGGGCACATTTTCACTTTGAGTTTGGCATACATTTTTCAGGGCCCATCATTGCCCCAGACAGTATGCAACCAAAAAATTAGTATAAAAGAAAATAATAAAAAAACCGACTTTCATTTGAAAATTTCGAAAAAAGAATCTAGTTGCTACAACGTGCAATGTAAGAAAAAGTTTTGTAAACAATTATTTTGAGCGTCACACTTGACAGAAATTCATTATACTCACTTGGAGACATCCTGTGGCTTTCTGAACATCTCATGTATGAACTCCAGCTTAGGGTTGGTATTCGCGTGTGCTTCAGCCAAACTCTTCACAAGAACCTTGCTGATATCGCCCTCCGCTGTGAAAGAAGGAAAGGTTTAGCTACTAGCCGATAGATGGCACTGTTTTCAAAGATGTGCAAAAAGTTCTACTTACAAACATTAAAAAAAAATAAAGGAACATTTTCAATTACATAAAAAAATTGCAAAAATACTACAAACAATTTTAGCAAGCTTTTTATAACTAATGAACAAAATTATACAATAAATTATTTCATACATAAATAGTTACAACCTTTCTGAACGAAATAAACCAAAAAAGAAGAAATTAAATTGACAATTCTAACGTCAACCGTCACCTATCAAATTGAAATTTGAAAACGGACAATTTTTTATTTGATCAAAAATCATGATGTTTTCTAGGATGATATTATGAAATTAAAACCATGGCTATAGGAGCAATAACGGCATTTTTACTGGGCTCATGTTGTTGTTGTTTATGTTGGCGTAAGTATATATATAATTCTGATCTAAGATTTTCAGCTCTCAATAATATCCTGAGCAGACGATGGACTATTTGTCCATCATCATCATCTTTTCCCATTCTTTTCCCAACTATGTTGGGGTCGGCTTCCAGTCTAACCGGATGCAGCTGAATACCAGTATTTTACATGGAGCGACTGCCTATCTGACCTCCACAAACCTGTTAGTACCGGGTAATACGATAACCCTTGGTAAGACTGGTTGTCAGACTGTCAGGTCATTGGCATCCTGTAACGACTGTCAAAGATCTACAAATGACAGCCGGGACCAACAGCTTAACGTGCTTTCCGAGGCACGGAGGAAACTCGGTATGTAGTTGGTGGTCACCTATCCACGGACCAATCTAGGCAAGCGCGGCTTAACCTAAAGATCGACCTGAGCGGCTGTTATTTTTAAGCCACGAGCTCCTCCGAAACGATGGACTATTTGTCCGCCGGACAGAAATGATCGCTGAAATAACTCTTGACCAATATTTGCGTTTTCGTTAATCTAGACTCGGAAGCATTAAGCACTTAGGTCAAATCTTTTTGTATTAAGGCTTAAGGCTTCCGAGTTTAGTTTCATCTATTGTTTGACGAACTTTGATGTTCTTGTCGGCTTCTGTTCGGCGGACAATTAGTCCATTGTCTACTCAGCGCTTAATACGTGCTACACATTTGTTCGGTTCGGCATTATAAGACACAGTTGGGCGGTAAACTTGAATATACGCAGCTACATGTTCGGGAAAAAAGCCGATAAACAAGGCCCCAAGGTTGACTGGTAGAGAATGCCTTGTGGCATTAAGTCCGCCTATGTACCACTTTTGTACATGAAGTTTAAATAAATAAATAAACGTGTTTCTAGGCCGAGAAGGGCGATAAAAATCTTTAAGCAATAAGACCGCCCTATGTTTTCCACATTTATATCTATTTATTTATATGATGAACGAAAGAGTGCTATATCTTATTCTATTCTATTCTAGTATTCAACTGCAACATGCCACTTATCACTCGGGGGCCAAAGTAGATGCCGAACGGAGTTTGCCGATCGGCGTGAACCGAATGAAAGTTGAACGTAATGTAGTAATTGTTTCGGGTCGGACTCGTTGTTCATTCAATTTCGAATCAAAAGTGCCGATCCTAACAAGTGTATAGCATGACTCTCATACAATGGAGACTACCCGTTCGGTTTATTTAAGATTAGGATTAGATTGAATTATTTGACATGGCTAGTGCATATGAGGGCTAAAAGTGTTATATTTTGATCCTCCCCAAAGACATTAAGGTAAAACCTACATTCTTTATGTTTAACTGTCATGGATTATGATATTATCACTGAGGACGGAATCACCGCGACGGCAGCATATAGTAACAACTGTACTAAAAAAAATCATGACGCCTGAAGTGCTAACGCACAACTTCTACCACGGCCTGCCTTCATAGCCGTCAATTTCTATACGCCAATAGTGCAAGTAAACGGTGACAAACTTGGTTTGCATGGAAAATGCTGACAATGTCGCCTCTAGAAGCGGCTGCCGTATTCTCCGTGCTTTGTGATCTACAGCATACATAAGAAAGGTGTAGTCATATTTAAGAATGTGGTATAAACTATCAATCTTTCTTCAAGGAACATTATTGTAATTGCGAAAAAAATCAAGTTATGCACGATTTCAATACCTACTCGACCCAAATGTACGGGTCGGATTTTTTTTTCGGGATTCCTATTTTTGCCTAGGGAGAAAGTAGTTCAGTTTGATGGTAGAGACCATCCCAAAATATGAACACAATTTTCTGATACATGCTGTAAACAATCTAAATGTAACTAACAAAAATCTAATTTTTTTATATTTTATTTCTATTCAGCAGCCTGTTTGTTATGCATGACTCTACCATTTGTTCCTATGCCGGTGGTTTTAATTAAAGAGCCAAATATATCGGACGGATTTGGGCCACCTAGATGCCGTAGACTTGATGATGGTCAAGGGACCGTTTTGAATAACGTAAGTTTTATTTACCATCAAATTATTATCATAGTAAGACGATTCAAATGATTGTCCTTTAGTTTGAGAAGAGGCCCTAGCTATACATGCCATGGTATGTATGCAAGCTGGTAAAAAGGCCTTTATTCATATTAACAAGACAATACTAAGAGACCTGTACCCAACAATGGGAGAAAGAAGCCGCAAAATTGATGGACGGCAAAGAAGAATAAGTAAGACTGACTGAAAAGGCGTGTCTGACCTTAAATGGTCTGAAATTCCAGTTAGCAAGCATGGTGATCAATGCTCACAATTCCATCTCTATGTGACAAAAGGCTCATCGAAATGACATTTAAATGATTCTTTATTATTTTCAGCTAAGAAGCAGCCTCCGTATGTTTCCGTTTCGTGGCTTCAATCATTATTTACCTCATCACTGCCATGGTCCACCGTATGACTTTTTGTGGGAGAGTAATAATTTCAACATTGAGAAAATGACTTGAAAATGTTTGTGGAGTAAAATGTAGAATGTTTTACTTTGGCCTTTTTTTTTATTCTTGCAAATAAGCCGAATTTTTGACAAAATAGCGACCATAGAATAGACTAGTATAGAGGTGCTTTTTCGATGAATTTCCATCTTTGGAAGCTAAAGTTTAAATTTCTCATGTGTCTGATATTTCACGAGCACCATATCCTTTAAATCTGAATACAGAAATACTTCTGGCAGTAACATATTATGTAAGGTGGTACAACTTGCCACAGTTTAGATACGAGGTATGTACTTTCTAGTGCTCCACATTAACCTAGTATTTCACTATTCTAAATTGGCAAAGAGATAGTTAGAATTCAGAATAACACTGCTCATAAACCAAGAAATAAAACTGAAAAAGAAATACTACAAACGAAAACTACAAAAGAAAAAAACTGGCAAAATAATCATGTAGCGTAACCGTAAGGATCCAGAAACTTCCACTTACAAGGCAAATCATCACTCGAACTGTGACTGGACCCCTGATGTCTTCTATTCGTGACAGCATTAGGATTCACCATGCCCATTCCAGACATATTCATGTTTAGCGGATCCATCAGTCTCCCGTGACCACTACTGGATGTTAAATCATCCGGGCTCAAGTCTTCGCTCGTCAGAGACACCGAACTTTGCCCGCTTACTAACACAGAATTTTGTATATCCATCGGACTGTGTTGTATGTTTGAAGGACTGTGCAGGAATGTTGTCGAATCCACATAACTGGCAACGAGATTATCGACGCCCATAGATGTTTCTGGTTTAATTTCTTGCTTTATATTAATGACGCCGCTAGAAATTGATGCTGGAGATTGGATCCTGTCTTCGTAACGATCGAATTCTTGTACTCGTGACCTCGGGAGGTCGTTTATGGATGACTGTCGCATGGATGTCGTGGACGTCGTGGCTGTTGATGTGGATGTTGAGCCCGATGGTCGGACTATTGTCGTCCCTTTTTGTTGTTCGTCTATAGGTAAGGTTGGTGTTAGTGGGTGATACTAACAATACTACTGTTAAGTTAGTTTGACACACAACTATATAATAATCTTTAGTGACCTTTATTTCTAGCTGTACTCTCCTTACCGATGTAATCTATTCTAAATGTATTTTTTTTTCTTTACAATGGTGTCGCTGTCCTGTCATTGACAGTCCACATCATGATGAGTGGTAACATCCACCTAGTTTAGAACCCTGGACTCCAGTATGGAATCCTGATGCTTACCAGTTATTGCAACGGCAGTTGCCATTCCCTACCCTAATTAAAAAGATGAATCTTCTTAGGCACCTGTCCAACTTTTATGTGCAGGCGGGCAAACACAGAACTAAAATAAATGTACCAAGTTCTGCATATTTTCTTGACAATCAACGCCACCTTGAACTGCTCACTAAAACTGGCCACACTGTACCATAACTTTGATTAAATATCTAAATACGTACCATGACTGATAAAATCAGGATCCAGGAATCCTCCAGTCTGTTTCGGTTCGTATGCTGTGGTGGAATCGACGTAGTCTGCTGACACATCGTAGGGTTGTTGTTGAGCTGGTTGTGGCTGGATCCCTCCCATGTTGGATGTGAGGGCTGGACCCGCGTTGTTGTACCCGTAGGAAGACAGCGGGGATCCGTAGCCAGGGTAGCTGTGGAGGATAAGTTGGTGTGTTAGATAATAACGTAACATGACGCATGTCATCTCCAAAGGCATAGGCGTACTTAATAGTACACCCATATGTCGCCAGTTGTTATTAAGTTCCATGAAATAGGGAGCGAGCCTATTGCCATCAACCGGGGATAAATCCAGACTCCATTGCTGCTACTGTGAAAGTTCTCATGGAAAAACACAATAACACTTTGCCCGACCTGGGGATTGAACCGAGGAGGACCTCAACTGTCGTGCTTGCGACCACTAGACCTGGGAGTGGGTTGGATTGATTTTAATGTCCAGATAGATTGTTGATTATGACAGCTTGTTGATTCATGAAGAAGTAAGCAGGTTTCTGATGAATTATTTATAGAAGGTAAAACACTAACTGGTTGAACTGTAAATCGGCCTACCCAAACTATTAGTGAGCATCCCAATATTTATGTATAATATTAAAAAGGAGTTACAAAAGTTTACTTCAAATGAGTGATCTCATTCTCAAGTCATGTAATCTTTGAATTTAACTTTAGTCTCTCATTATAAACAGTAGCGGTAATGTATTTAATTTCCAAGAATTATATACAGTAGACCTACATACCGACGACAGGTGTTCGTCTTAATAGAAATACAAAAAGCGACATAAAACTCCGCTCAAGCAACGAGCTATCAATTAAGATGAGTAATTGAAGTATCCCAGTTCACAGCAAAAACTGTCGCGCTTAGAATTTTCCCCTCATACCTTCACAAACATTTACTGTTAAATCCAATAAAAAACAAATCGTAAATCTATTAACAGACGTCTCAGACGCGCAATAATAAAAACAACGCCATCTATCATTCTTAATGAGAAACGCTTAGTACCGCTACTCGATACTAGGTGGCAGTATTTACAGTTTACCGTTAAGCGCCATTCAACTTCGTCACGACAGTATACCGTTGGTCGCTTAGAATAATGACAGCGTCTGATGCACCGCTGACACAAATTGAAGTCCGTGCAGTAATGAATTACAACGGTGACAGTAAACTAGAAAGCTCGCAGTTCTAACGAGTCATAGTTTTGTCGTTTGACTGCCAACCATTATACATTTTATTGCCAAGTCGCATGAATAACATATTATATTGCACGTTTGGCATAAGATGTAGAACGTAATTCATTAGAGGCTTGAAGTAATTCATTAGGGCAGTATTCACAGTTTTATCATTCCACATTCCACGCACCAATAGATAGGCAATTTAAATATTTAAAGACTTAACTATACATAACTAAGCAAAAGCCTTTATCACAACGATTATATTAATTTAGCATTGTAATTGCCCGCAATCACAAATTACAAGAGGGAAACTCAAAATAATTTTCTATGTTTCACTACTCGATAATAGATGGCGTTACTTACCCATTATAATGACCATGGAACTGGTCGCTTGAGCTCGGGGTCTGTTGCTGGGCGTCGTATACCGAATCGGGTGCTGTATCATTCTGCCGTGTCATTTGTGCCCGATGGAACCGCACCTCGTCTTCCACCTTCTCACGTTGCTTTTTCGACATACGTCCAAACTTCACCGCTGAAAACGAAGAAAAAGAAATGTTTAGCTTAGTACCGCTGCTCACCGCCACGAGCGCTCGCGTCGCGCACGAAAAACTAATGACACAAATGACATAACAGGGAATCCGATATTCGCATCGTTCCCATGCCTCTTAATATTCACACGACGAAAAAAACGCAGCTTAAATCGGCGAGCCTAACAATACAATGCAATTATGTTCTCAATGACACCTAGCTTCATCGCTTAGTTACTCAATACCTGCACACTTCGGTCGGAGTAGTGTGCGAAAGGCGAACAGAACGCGTTTGTTTTGTAGTGTGCGTGAGCAAACGGGTGTTGATTGGTTGTGTGTGTAGGGCGTGCGTTCGTGTGTGTTCGGGACACTTCGGCCGTTGGCACACTGCCTAGTAGAACAACGAACTCGCGAACTCTGACGTATGTATGTATAGTACGTGCAAGTGACGTATTCTTGCTACGTAACTCCGCGCGATCCCGTTGGGCGGCAACGCGGCCGATTTGAATTACGGATGCGGTTCGAACATCGAATTCCTCGCGAGGTGCCTTTTTAATTTAGTTGCTTAAATTATTTTTCAAGGAATAGAGTTTTGTGTTTAGAATTTCGTCTATGAATTTTCTTTGTTAGAAGTTCGATGACTTTTACATGTCCAGTTTAGCTTGACCTGTCTTTGTAAACGTTTTGTTAGTACAGACGGGTCTTGAGTTTTGGTTATTTTTTCTTCATGTATTTAGGAACAGTCGGTCCATAGTTTGTCGTCCCAGATTTTTGTGGAAACAATTAAATTGGTAACAATAGTTGTTTGTTCAATAGAAACAAAGAAAAGTCTTTGAACTGTATTTGTGTCGAAAAATATTTATTTTTGGTCTTAAATCAATAGTAGAGGCTCGGTTGGGTATGCGGAAGGATTTAGCTAACAAGTCTTGCTAGCTTTGATGATATCATGCATTGCAAATAGAAACATAGAAGGTACAATATTTAAATAGAGATTGAAACACGATTTGGCATTAAAAACTGATAGAATCGGAGATTTTCGAAGCAACGCCTATATCCAACACAACTTTGGCCATTCTCCTTTGTTTCCCACACAAAGGGTCCAGGCAAAAATGTCTCAAGCAAAAAAATATCGCACTCATTTTTTCCAACAGAAAATTGCAAGGAAACCGCGTGCTAACGTAACACCTAAGTACCATGCATAGCATTATAAAATATTAATGTACTAGTATATAGACTAGTTTCTTGAATTAGTGCATGTTACATAAAACCGACCTCTATGTATGTGTGTGTGTGTCGTTGTAAAAACTTGGATATGTTTACGTTACGCTTCATGACTGCTATATTGTGCAATGGTTAGGTTTGGATGTTTTGTCGATGGTTTGGAGTGTCGATAATTTTATAATTAAATCATTATGTCCAATTCTCATAAAGGAACATAATATATTATGCATTTTGCACATATTATGCATTTTGTACAATTATATTTATTATAACTATGTGGACCTTTGTGAAGAGAGAAAATAAAGATATTGTATTGTATTGTATTGTATAGGTAATTTAATTACACTTGAGTTGAATTTGTATTAATGTAGCAAATTATTGTTTTAATAGTTTTGCAATTTAACCAGATACTGATAAATGTTACTTGAATTTTAGCTTGGTTAAGATTAATTTTTAAGACGTGTGTGTCACAGTTTTTCTATTGTACTATAAGAATTCAAATATTAATCACATATTTCTTTGTCTATCCCGGAGCATACAAAAGTTAAAGTCCTGCCATTTTTCCACACAAAAGTCGAATCTTCCTAGATCATAATATTTATATCAAATCACATTTTTTTTAAATGGCTTCTCGCAGGTCTACATATGAGGCTGACTTCTGCTTAACCGGACTATCCTGAGGGTGTCTTGAGTATAAGGCCTCCAGCCAGGGGTCCAATTACCAATCTATCGACATAAACTCCCAACTATCTATCGACCATAACAACCGCGCATCTAGCCAGTACCAAGTAACCAGTCATTGCGCAACAAGTCGTCTGCGCACGCGTCGCCTGCATCGTGTTATGTATGATCTACAACGTGACATGTTATGCAGAAGTAGGTAGGTAGTAGTCTAGGTAACTAGGGATGGGAATGAGAACTACTATGGTGTGATGATTCGGTGGGAAAAGCTCATTTCTGTAACTAAGTCACAGTTTTTTTTAGTATTTAGGTATTTAGTATCTTTCTTGCTGTGTGAGACTTGTATGGATTGGATGGATGTATTTAAATATTATGGAGGATTATTACTTGAATGTGATAGATCCCAAAAGGAGGGTAAAGTTTTACAAACTCAAACTCAAAGCATTTATTTTAATTAGACCATTACAGGCACTTTTGAATGTCACAAAAAACAAAGAGCGAAGCTACAGTCACAGACACAAGGCATAATAACTTGTGAAAGTACTGTAGTTGCCCATTCCAAGGCGTAGATCTCTATGGAGATGAATGGGCAAGAAACTCCCTGGACACTCTTTAACGATTCCATTTAATTTAATTGATAGAATCTGCTGAAAAACTGGCCATACTGAGTTGTTGCCATTAGGGTTAACCGATCAGGAATAAGGAGAATAGTTTCGTAGTTAATTTATCGACACTCGCCATTTTACCTGAAACTATCGACAAAATACCGAACCTATCGATAGCCACTATCAGATCGTTACAAGTATTGCGCAACGGCTCGTCACTACACGCGTCGGCGACGTCTTGCTATGTGCGCTCACGCGATTTGGCGTGACATATTGTATGTGTGTTTTTATTATTATGCATGTTTTAAGATAATCTAATGTTATTTTTTTTAATTTTATAATGGAAGGCGGTGCGGGCACGAATGTTGTCATAAAGGGCTTATTGAAAACACCTATGAACGGATTGCGAGGTGACAAGGACTTATTTTTTTTGTTTTTTTTCTAACTAAACAATTTACCTATAACCTCCATTTTTAAAGAATTGATCTAAGATGTCAAATTAATAATTACTTAAATTGTTTTCCTATAAATCTTATGTTTTATAATGCTTTTTATGACTCGGCTCAATTTCGTTTCCTGTAGTTCGAGTTTAAAAGTTTGATAAAACCCATAACAGATGGCGTTAGTAGTCTTCAAATAAGGAGTTTTTTTTTCTTTTATAGTTTTTCTTGTTGATGCCAAGTACAAAAATTACAATTTAAAAAAAGTCTAATTTTTTTTTTCTATAGACAGAAGAATTCATTTGACTTCTTCACAATTCTTTCAACTGCAATATTTTTAACATAATTTTATTTTCTTGCAATATTAAAAATTTAATAATTACTGTAACTGGAAAAAATAACTTTTTGTTAAAAAATCTAACTTCAATTTCCTTTTAATGTTTACGCATAAATAAATTGCCTTTCTTAGCCCATCAACAGCCATATAGGAAAATAGCGATAACTTGGGAATTGTACTTATGTACTCATAGGTATCTAGTAGTAATGTTATACTATCAATATTTTATCAGTTTTATGAAAATGTTATCAAAATGTGATGTGAACGATTTATTAGTATGGGTTTTTTGAAAAACAATTGCAATCAACCAATCCTATAGCCATTCAGAAAATTAAGCTCACAAAATTCGTGCTTAATAAGGACTTATGTCCAGCAGTGGCCTTGAACTACTAAAATTTTGCCCAGCAGTGGAATAAAGGATAATGGTCAAAAATGTATCCAGAATTAATCCTCGCAAATAGTCCTACATTGAAAGGACTTTGCCCAACAGTGGGATTCAACTGAACAACCAAGAAAATATCCCTGGACTCATTTCTACATCACTATAAACTAGCTTTGAGTACTTATGTAGTATAAACATAGCGTTATCGGTAACTGATAAGAGGTTGTTGACCCGACGCTCGCTTCCTCATCGCTCAACACGTGGTTTTGAGGTGAATTTACATTCTTTCTTTATTTTTATTGTGATTTTAATTTGGATATATTTGAATAACAATGTAAATGTGTAAATTATACGGTGTTTATGGAAACTTCGCGTTGTAAAGGTGCAGGTAGAGAGGTTTTCGGTATTTTCCGACATTTTTATTTTTTTGTTATAAAAACTCTATGATAAACACTGAAAACGGGATATATACCATGATCATGGGTGCTTGCAACAGCGCTGAAATATCGGGAAATCAAAACAAACAGTAAACATGGCAAATATCCCGTTTTCAGTGTTAATGATAATGTTAATGATAATTTTAGGGACCATGTCAGTTTAAAATCCTAATCCTAACTAATATTATAAATGCGAAAGTAAGTCTGTTTGTTTGTTTGTTACCTTTTCACGCCTAAACCACTGAACCGATCATCCTGAAATTTTGCATTTATGTTGTCAGGTGTACCGAAACGGACATAGGGTACCTTTCATCGCCGCGGGCAAAATATGTTTTTTTTTTTATAAAATCAGTTTACGACTGCCTTAATAAGTCAGAGAACTGATTGACATTATCATGATTTTGAAACCGTGTTCTAAATAGAAAACTCCTGCAACATAAAATTCCTCCCAAAAAAAAAAAGCGTTCGACTCACCATCACGACTCATGCCAAGCTTCAAGCACTTCTGTAGCCGGCAGTACTGGCAGCGGTTCCTGTTGACGCGATCCACCACGCACGCCTTGTTCCGAGGACACTGGTAGTTGACCACTGGAAGAGAGGTCAGGGTTAGTATCGATACATAGCAGAACAGGCCAGAAATCATATCGAGTAGAATGGGACACGCATGATAACGAAACGCGCATTTTTTTTAAAAGGCCAATTTCACCGGCAAAACTGCGTTCAGGAGCTGTCAGTGTTAAGTACGGTTTAACAGAATAAGCGCGCAAAAATTTTAGACTAATTGCGTCAACAGATGTTTTGTATGCGAAGTCCAAATTCTTTCTTTCGACTCATGTTCTTAGAGACTCAGGGAAAATTATACAGTTTGAAAGTGGTGGTGCTTTCATACAAGCCTAAAGCTTGGCTTGCCCTCATAACTTGCTACTCTTAAAGGTGTTAGGGTTTCTGAACAGTCTGCTCGACTTATGGGCTTACCGTATTGTTGGCCCACACCAGTGTTTAATGGTCTAAATCACCACCTAAGAGGTATTGCGTTTATTCTGTTACACCTTGTACTTATTGACAGCTCTTGAACGCAGTTTAGATGTGCTGATCCAAGTAATTTCATTGGTGAAATTGGCCCTTACAGAAAAAAAAAGCTAGACGTGCCTATCAATCGTTAAAAACGAAGTAATTTTGAATTTCGAAGAGCAGAGTGACGCTGCAATTAATTTTGAACGATTGACTAAAGTAGCTATCATACGTGTTTAAGAAAACAAAAAAAAACATGCAAGTTACGGATTAGTTCAACAGTAAGAAAGTTGGAAGTTCCATAAAGGTCATAGAATGAGTTTAAATCTTACCTCGAAAACCTATAAAGGTCATAGGGTATCCACTTTAAGTAAGCATTAATTTGGTCTAAATAAAAATAGCAAACATATGTTGCTGTCTTTTTCCCAAACACATCTCTTTCTCTCTTTTAAACTGTATGCCAATCTCTTCCCCACTTTTCCTTTTTGAATTTGTTTTAGTAAAAAGATGTATTACCTTTTTCTAGCCAAGACTTGGAAGTCTGCTTACCCCTAAGAAAGAAACCAATGCCCTTACTGTTGATAACTCTCTTCCGTTTAATACATAATAATTTGTGATAAGAAGTATTAATACAAAGCTTACATAAACGTTGATAAGGAAATGTATTACTGCTCGTTTTCACTAACAATGAACGACAATTGAATGAATGCCTTAATGTTCAAAATCCTACAATGAGCTTTTCTGCTCTCGATGTCATAATTACAGTAAGTCTTATCGTAACTTTGTTAATAATTTAGATATAAAAAAAGAAAAATGTTCCTTAGAAGCCTTGTTTTAAGGATCACAGTACTGTAAAAAAATCATAACACCAGTAATACGACTTACTGTAATTTTGACATTGGGGGCAGTTTTATAATAGGTGTAAAAACCGATAGGCGCTTGTTCTCCCCATCATTGTGATATTTTTTTTGTTCTGGACCATACCTTCTGGTTACGGAGATATTAGAGGTCAAAGTTCCAGCTTTTTGACAAGTATTGTTACTTTACCTTAAATACCCCCACGACCCCCGTACTATTAATGCATCCATTAGCACAATTTTTTGAGTTCGTTACATTGAGTCCAGCCATAAAATGTGATTTTTCACTCAACAAAAAAAAAGTCGATTCCCAGCACTTACGCAGTTTAGTTATTTTGATGTACAGAATGCTTGATTGACGGCTTCGTGAAGGGTCCATTTACACCTTATATAGGAATTAAATCAGGTGTTGCCTGATGTTGGTAAAAACAGACAATTATTCTGTCAGAATTTTTTACCCACTGATATAAAAATAAACTTGGTCTTTCTGTTAAATAGTGACTAAGGGATTGTTACTTATATTGTATGATTTCTTGACAAGATTGAATAGAAGAAAATGTTTTCTGACAACAAAATAAGTAGCAGTCTTATTGTTATATGTTCATAGACTGTGATTGATGTACATAAGCTGGCTGACAGCCTAGATGTATCTATCTCATAGAAAATGGCCCCCACGACACTTCAGTTCAATTTCAGAAGCTTCTTGAAAACTTTATCTAGCCAGATAGGTATTTTCGTGTTTACTAAATTTATCTCCGTATATTATGAAGGATGAATAGAGGGCGCGGGTCTTTTTAAATTTTGAAGAACTCCTTTCAAGTAAGTAAAGTTTTCCGGCCAGTCCCTTGCTCTAAGAAGACTGAACAACCACTAGACGTTTTTTAACAAAAAAAAAATGGCCAGTCTCTTTTTCTTCAAAGGTGGTTTCCCAAAGTCAGTTTGGTTGAAAAAGGACCCCACTTTTTAAAAGTAAATTATTTTTAGACTACCTATTACTGTGTCTCTTGTTTCTTGTCTTTGGTGATTGCTCAAGCAATGGTTAATAAACTAAAAATAGCAGATAAACAGATGCCGACCTGTGCTCTGGGACCGTCTGAAGAATCCCTTGCATCCTTCGCAGGTGATGACGCCATAATGGACGCCTGATGACTTGTCCCCGCACACCTTGCATGGTATTATCTCAATTTGAGCTGGAACAAATAGAAAAAAAACTATTAGTCTACGAATAATGCAATTAATTTATGGTATTACAAAATTAGGATGAAATTTATGGTAGACTAAGGGCGAGTTTCACTAATAAAATAGGACAGCACATTTAAACTGCGTTCAAAAGCTGTCATTGTTACAAAATTGATATAACAGCTTTTAAACGCGGTTAAGTGTTGTTGATAATCACGTTTAGTTACATTGGTGAAATTCGCCCTAAAGGATGTAATTAGATTTTTTTGGCAATGCAGAAGCAAATTGCGTTTTTTTTTGTTGCAGTGTGTAACGAAACTCTTTAAATATGCATAATCGTACAATTTAAATGTAGTTGATCGATAACCAATGCAAAAATCACTTTTCAATAAAAACCGACGAAGAATAAACTGCTGAACAAATGACTTTCAATCAAAAATAATAATCATACAATATTATGATAAATCATCTTGAATTAAATCAAAGAAAAATCTACCATAACTTAACCAACAATTTTATATCCTATCTCACAGCCCTGTCTATCCCAATCCCGTTCAACCGTGAAGGTACAACTGGTACTTGATTCGCGGCCATTTTTGGTCGCAAGGTTCATCGACCCCGAGGCAAGGTCGGATCGCGGCCGATGACTTTAGCGGGTGTGTGTGTGTTCTCCGTGATTATAGGGACAGCCCTTTTTTGTATGTGTAGGTGTGTAATAGGAATTGCGCGATCCCCTTTATGTCGAGTTTTTTTTTTAATGAAAGGAATGTGTCAGTGATTTTGAAATCGATTGTGTTTTGTTTTTTTTTTGACAGTTTATAAAATTAATCAGTAAGAATAAAACCTTCTCAGACATGACTAAGATTATGTCTACCTTAAAAGAGACTGTGTTGGATTTTCTTCTTAGAGTATTTCGGTTATAAACACCGACCTCATCAAGTTTTTTTTTTTTTTATCGTCGAGTAAAAGTGTTTGAAAAATCAATTGACAGTATAAACATAATTTCAAGACTATAAAGCATCAATTTTAGTGCAACAGGATGCATTTTTTTAATGTATGTTTGGGCAATTCCCTTTAAAAAAACGTATCGTTTAGCCTAAAAAGGGCACAGTACAGTAGAGGTTTAGAAAATAGCAAAAATAATCGTTATTTTCACAGCTAAACGGAAAATTTTAAGCTAATTCTTACACGTGTCACTCTCATTAAGTATCTAATGAGAAAAATAATTAAAAACCTATTTCAAAAGTGTTATATGTCATTGACATAATCGTTTTAGGATTTATTTTGATGATTTTAAGGTAATTATCGCCTCTTATGCGGTTAGAAATGATTAATCTATCTTTTCTTATAATAATAACATTCTAGTTATTTTCTGTTTATACATACATAATCTGCTTAGCCTTTTCCCAACTATGTTGGGGTCGGCTTCCAGTCTAACCAGATGTAGCTGAATACCAGTATTCTACATGGAGCGACTGCCAATCTGACCTCACCCGAGTTACTAAGTAACTACTGATTAGACGAAATAAAATTAGGCAATATTTTTCAAAACAATCCTGATTGCCTACCGTAAAACGGAACTCAAAACAATAGTTTAAGCCCCGTTCCGTTCCACGCAATACACAGATGGTTGTCAATTTACAAAATGACAGTCTTTGCAATATCCTTCTTAGTTCTTTGTCATTTTATTTGCACGCTGTCATTTCGTCATTGGAATTCAATGAATCGAAATTGGGTCAAAAGATTTGAGAAACTTTTTGATCGAGTGACTTTTTGACCGGTTTTTCTAAGTAGGTTTTGTATGTCAGATGGTAGTAGCTTTTTTTTTTTACGGATGGGAAATCATCAAATAACTCCTTCCGCTCTGGGCGGAGTGGGAGGGAGTGTCAGACTTTTACTGACTAAAACCCATCCATGTTCCTTCTTTGCCCTTTGTGTTCCAGGGCCGCGGTATCTCTTTCGAATAGTCTCGCAGCATGATAGTAGCTTTAGATGTAAAATATCGATATTTAGGTTTGTCTAGTAAACAGAAATAATCAAAAAAATATATCTATTTTATACAATTAAATGTTCGGCTTCCAGTCTAACCGGATGCAGCTGAATACCAGTATTTTACATGGAGCGACTGCCTATCTGACCTCCACAACTCAGTTAGTACTGGGTAACACGAAACCCTTTGGTAAGACTGGTTGTCAGACTTTTTGGGCCACTGACTACCTAAAGACTGTTAAAGATCTACAAATGACACCCGGGACCTACGGCTTAACGTGCTTTCCGAGGCACGGAGGAAACTCGGTATGTAATGGGTGGTCACCCATCCACAGACCAACCTAGGCAAGCGCGGCTTAACCTAAAGATCGATCCGAGCGGCTGTTGTCATTTAGCCACGAGCTCCTCCAAAGGACTTCTTCTCCCAAACTTCTCTATTACCCGTCATCACAGAAACTACCGGGGTTCATTTGTACCCATCTTTCACACAGTCCACCCATCATTTCTTTGACCTTCCCCATAAGGGAACCATTTTCACACGCTGAAAACCACATCGTAATCTACCAAGCAGTTCCCGACCTCACTAGAAAGAGACACAATGACATAATATATCTATCTCTCTCACACCGCTCAGCTGATTATGACGTCAACGGCCATCGACCGCGAGCATGTTCGGAATTGTATCACGCCCCGCTACGTCACACAACGGTCAGCCTTTTGAATTTGGAACGTTTAGGATTTACTGTTATGTAATGCAGTGCATTTAGTTTTGTTTTTTTTAGTTGGGCTTGAGGCAGTAGGTGAGAGGCCCTTTGCGTCGAAAAAAGGAATCTGACATTACGTTATGATTTTGGAACTTAAGAATTTAGGTAAATGCGTAAGTGCATACTTAGTTACATAATATTGTTTTATACATAACTTTGTTGGATAAAATTAACAGAAGGGCTCTGACAATATTATTCGTTATCATTTAAATACCATGATATTTTATTCAGTTAACGATATTTTTAAATGGAAAATTCAGAAGAAATATCTTGATTTTTTCACAGATTAGACAGACAGCTAGATAAAATACTAAACATAAAATTAAATAAATGTTCATAAAAGTAAATGATTTGCAATTCTGTCAATGTGGAAAATTCCTTAGATTTTCCTGAATATTTTAGAATAAAAAACTAGAATCCCAGCTAGGCTTTAATCCAGATTTAATTATAACACCCATTCTTTTTGACGGAGGTTAAAAACTAAAATGTGTTCATCCAACATAGGTACATATGTAAAGCTTTTTACGTTTATTCAAGTTTTAGTAGATCAAGTTAGACGGTGTATCCGATAGAAAAAAAAAATACTTAGATTTTCTTAGACCAAATACTATTCTGACCTCGACAACCATAAAAAATCTAACAATAAATATTACACGTGCAGACACAAGTTCCTCACTCAAAAAAAATCTCGCGCCATGTTGTGTCATCCGTTTCCCTCCAATCAGCGTTTGACGAACCAAAATGACAGCTCACAGGACCATAGACCCCATAGAGTATTTAAACCAAGGAGTACACTTGACAATCGAGGTGATTATTCGATATTCAATTTGCATTCAATACTATGCTTTACACACCCACCGTACGTCACGGGTCAATGTCCTCTCGAAGCCTCAACAAGGCTTTAGTTAGGGTTGGCACAAAATGATTTTGAGAAAGAATGATAAGAAAATGATGGGCACGGAAAATGGATAAAAAATATGTTAATTTTCTTTTATTACTGAAGGGGCAAACTGAAATAACGATTGAAATCCTACCTACGATGACAAATCAAACTAACATAGGTACGTGGAAATAGTTTAGTCTCCAACAATTTATTGTAACAAAATAAAATATGCTTGGTATTTTATCAAACTAAATAAAACTGTTTGTCAATATTCCGCGAAAAAAGACTACCTTCAGCTGGCACTGGCACACGTGCCAACTGCCAACCATGGGTCTAGTCCCAAATTTAAATTTTAATCTAACGGCTTACGTCAGGGGTCATCGACCGAAGTTGTCCGAACTAGCGATACAAACAACGTTTCTGTGACACCCCTAAATTCGCGACCAAGACTCTATTACATTGAAATAAAGTTTAATTTCTAACAACAATTTATTTGAACATAGTTAAAAATATTTTTGCACTTACTAGCTCAAAATTCGAATGTGAAATTGTTTCTATACTATCTTTAAATGTGTTTTTTTGCTAAATGGCAGGATATTCTCGTTATGTTGGTTGTTTATTTTTCGTTTAGTTGAGAAATTAAATTGTTATTTTAAAACTGCAATAATCAGCTATTATACCTATAAATAAGTCAGACAGAAAATGTTAAGAAGCTACGTAGCTAAAAATATTGTCAATACTGATGACTAATTCCTAAAATAACGTCTCTCTCACTCTCAGGTTTAAAAATAGAACCAATATGTTTACTTCGATTTAAATCGACCATCTTAATCCTGAGGCCTTTCCAACTCCGATCAGACGTTCACACAGTGGCCCAGGCTTGACAACCATTCCACTCCACTTTTTTTTCGTAAATTTTAATTTAATTCAATCAAATATAGCTTAAATACAACTATGAACCATTACATTTCAAATCAAAGATGAAGAAATATCGTATCTGCAGAAGCAGCTTTATTCCAAAGTTCAACAACACTGGCTGTTGCAAAAGAATATTGTTTTAATTGCATAACGAGCGCGCCAATAATGATGCAAGCGTCAACAAATTAAGAATGACAGAACGTCGTATGTGCCTTGTGACGACAAAAGATTGTAAGTGCATAGGTATGTTGTAAGATACGATTGTCTTTCCTTTAGGCAGAGTGATGATAGGTCCTTTGAAAAAAGTAAAATGGTGTCATATTTTTGACAGAACATTGTTGGCTAGAAAGATGGTGTCTTATGCATGTAATGACGACTAATAGAGAAGTATGCAAGAAGAAGAAAAACCGCGATAAGTGCAGGAGAATGGTGACGATTTTTGACAAGATTCCCTTTGTTTTTTTTTTTAAACCAAAATTGTATTTGTGATTACTGGTATCTCTAAATGATATCATATCGCACCCCCGGTGCGACACTGTCACTTATGCAAAAATGTAGTTTTTAAGGAGAAGCGTTTAAAACTTTGACACCTCACAAAACAATGACTTAAGAATATATAGATGAGATGAACAGCTTATACTACAACGTCAACCTTTAACTTTACTTTTGGATAAATATTAAACACTTTATATTGTAAAAAATATACTATGCCATTATTTAAGCCTTCCAACCCCCTCAGAAGTGACGTTGTGGCTCTAACGAAAAATTATAACTGTAGTTATGTCACAATGAGTTAAAAAGAAAACAAGAACAAATTGTTTACTAAGTTTTATTTTAATCATAAACAAGCACTGTTATTAACGAAAGAAATAAAATAAGTCAAAACTCTTCAAATAAACATAACAAACTTTGTACTTCTTAATATTTCTACTTATGTGTAGTACAAAAATAATAAAAAAATCAAGCAATGAAAAGTAAATAGTGTAAGAAAGTCTTTCAATTAACAATCTTATAAGAACTAAAAGAGAATTTTACGTAAGTACTATACACTTTTTATCTTAGAGTAGGATAACTAATATTTACTTACAATTAAAATTAAAAATATCTTTGGGTTCAGAACCAATGCTCCTAATCCTAGTTACTATCTGAATTCTAAGTTTAATCAGACTTATGACATCACAGCGAGTTAATCACCTATATCTTTAATAATTCTTATCATTGTAGTTTAGGAATCACTTAATCAATTCTTCAAAACAATTAGATCAATTAAACATAAATTTGCAAAATAACAAAATATTGAATTCGTTTTCAATACGTATAATATTTAATAGTTTAATAAAATTAAATGAGATCTCTAAAAAACTTTTCATAGTATCTTGGTACTATGTTTGTCTCTACCAAACTCAAAAGGTCGCGCTTCTTGCGTTCTGTAATAGGAATTTTCGAGGTATATGCTGGTTTCAAAACGACTTCGTTAATGTTTGTAACATTGCCTCGAGCTCGACGTAAGTTATTTCTATTTGGTTCTAATATAGCTTTGGCCTCCTCCCAGTTTTCAGTCTTGTAGGTTGTTCGATATTGATAATTGGCGCAATTTTTAATAAACTTAATACCCATAATCTCGCCAATTTTAATTGTATCCCCGTTAATATTTTTGCTCATGTTAAAGTTTATGTTATCTGTCAAAGCCTTAAGATCGACGAAATCACTGTAGTTCATTTCTCTCACCAAAAATGGTTTCCCTGTCTTCTTCGCTCCTCGTATTATGGATATGTATTGTTCAGGAATATAGATGGGCCCAGATTTTTTGGCTCTAGTGATGGCTTTTTCGATCACTGAATGCGCAGTGTCGCCTTCGTTCTGTGTGTGCCCGCGTATTAAAAAGTTATGTTGTATGGAATTTATGTTTAATTTTGTAACTGCGAAATGGTACATTGCAAATACGAATCTGTTTTTTTGCTGCCCGCAGCAATTGTCTGAATAAAAAATTATGTCACAGCCAGGATACTTATTGGCAACTTCTAACAAATATGAGTACACACAAGATCCAATTTCTATAGATCCCCTGTTGCCTAAGCCTTCATGCCAAAAATAGCATGTAGTTTCTTTATATTTTGCATTGGAAATAGTAAAATTGTAGCAATTTAGCCTTGATTTATAAAAAAAAGCTGATGAATTTCCTAAAGGGCATGGCAAGACAGCTTGTAAGTCGTAGGTACATACGATCTTTGTGCTTTGAGAATCTTGACATTCTTTCATGTCTCTATCTTTTTCAATCCTACTCAAGCTCTTTTCTTCTTGGTGAACCTTGTAACTATCGTATAATTTAACTTTTTCTTGTTCTGGTGCATTTTCGTATGCAACGCATTGGTCACAAAGGTCTTTCTTCGGCCTAAAAAAGCCAATATTAAAATCATGATTAAAAATGCGCTGATAGGCGTCGTAATTAACAGCTGGCTTATTATTTTGTTGCTGTACTTCCTGATAGTTTCTGTGTAATTCCGCGATGGTCAAGCCACCGTCAATAAAAAGCCTACTTGTGTTTGCCCTCAGATAATGGCTTTCTACTTTCGGAATAGATTCAATGTGATCTTTGACGGCTTTTATCATTTCATTGTCCAATTTGCAATGCTTCCCGTGTTTGCCTCGTTGGTCTTCGGGAATGATACCGTCATTGAGTTTTTTAGCATCAATGACAGTTCGTATAGTTCTAGGCGAAATACCCAAGGTGTTGATTAAAAATGATTTGCAAACCCGGACTGACCGACCATCATTGAGTAAATAAAATGCAGAGTTACCTTGTCTCGGGTACCGACGATTCGTGTTAATACGCCGGCTTGCAATTTCGAGTGGTCTTATGCAGGAATTCAAAAAATCACGGTGTCTTTCTGTGCTGCCTAGCTCCCAATAAGAATTGAAAATTTGAATTCTTTTTTCTTGGCTAAAATTAGATGAACAAGCCAGCCGACACTTATCGGAACAAGAGGGACCAATTTTCCTAGCCTGAACTGTTTTGCCAGTTTTAATTGATCGATATTCATTACCGGAATTCCTTAATTTTTTTGCTATATTTTTTTTCCAGCTATTAGGATTACGAGTACGTTTTCTACCCTTTTTCTTTGGTGATGTTGTTGGTTCTTGGTCATCAACAGCCTCAATCTCAGAGCTACTATCACTAGATGAACTACTTGAACTGGAGGAACTATTTGAGGATGAAGACGAACTAGATGAAGGCTTGAAATCGTCACCTGAATCGGTACCAGAGAAGTCACCGGTTGGACATCCAGGTTCTTGGTTTTCTATTGAATTTTCGACGTCAATAACAGCATTAGTAGGTGGGAAGTTAACAGTTGGTAAAACAGAGTTACTGCCATCTTGATCGATTTCAGAAGGTGGAACTGAAGTTTCGACGGGTTCATTTCTTTCAACGGATGATGTTAGATGTGTCAGTAATACCATTTTTTTTCCCCGAGACAGCATCTTATTTAATTCCAGAAACAACTGAAAATAAATAAAAAATATCAAAATAAATAAATTGTTCCTACAATTACCATAGCTATAAACACAAAACTAATTCTAGCTGCAATAAATAAATAAATGACACTCTTACAAGCAATATTATTATGACCTACTTGTCACAATGGCTCTCGTACTATAAAGAAAAGCCTTAGTTTGAGACCAGGTGATTTTTGTGAATTAGGCAGCACATTTATTTTAAAACGCAAGCATTGGAGAAACAAAGTCATTTATCAACAAAGGCCATTGTAGCACAAAACTAAACATTTAAAGATACTTAAATATTGGAGAAATAATGTCACAACTGTATCTTAGGTCACTATTGCTCCAGAATCAAAAAAATATTATGTCACAATTACCTTAGTAACAGTGTAGCTCCAAGACGCACTTGCACTGGCGGGGGGACCGCGCACTACTAACCAATAAAACGATGTTGCTCCCAGCGACGCGTGATTCGCGCCAAAACGGCAATGACACTCACGCCCTCATTCGGAAACTATGCGTACTACAAAAGTAACGTTGTCGCACCAAGTAAAGGGGTGCTTTAGGATCATTTTTAGATATTTAACTCATTTTTGCATTTTTTGCATAAGTGACAGTGTCGCACCGGGGGTGCGATATATTATAATAAATTATTATTAACCGGTAAAAAGGTCTATCAAAGTAACTCATTATCGGCTAAAGAAAACGAGTCTAACTCCTGTTTTGCATTTAATATGGGAGCTAACTTATTAAGGGTGATTTTAATGGTCTGATTACTTTTATGGCAACACTTTCTTATGTCAACAGAATGACAGATGGCTAAATTATTCCACAGATAACACAATTTTACGACAGAAAAATCTATTGCTCATTTATTTTCATCAATGTTTTACTAAAATAAAGCTACGGGTACTATTTTTACTTAATCCCAGAGACGAAGGAAATCACACAAACAGCCTAATTTAATAATAAATCGATTAAATATAGTTTTGGCTTCAGATCAGTTGTGAGGTCATCGTACCCCCGATCTATTGTCTCTGTAATGTATTGTAATCACATTCTTCTATCGTTGCTCAAGTTTTTAAATGAACCGTCTGGTTGGTCAATGGAATATAATAAAAGGGCATTTTATTTTATTGTTCTATGTCGTCTTCGTAAGCTAGTCGAGAATGTAAGCGCCATGAGGATTTAAAATTAGAATGCATGGCGTTGAAAAAAAATTAGTATTGACATATAATTGTCGTTCTAAATTCGAATGACGAAAATTTTAAGTTTCGTGGGATTATTTAAATTGGCCTTGACGATCGTCGACCTTTAAAATTATCTCTTTTTGGTTGACGAAACAAAAGCAGTATTATCTTTTCATTGATAAAACTGAAGATAGCTTATTACGGTACTTCAATGATTACGATATTCATATTCATTATCCATCACTAATCCGCGCTTACGAGATAAATATAGAGATTTTAAAGCATAACTTTTCAAAAAAGATAAAATGAGAGTCTGAGTTCAATTCCCAGGTCGGGCACAGTGTTATTGTGGTTTTCCATCAGGAGCATTCATGTAGTCTAGATTTGTGCTCGATTGATGGCAATAGGCTTGCCCCCTTTTACATGGGACTAAAAACTAACTAATGAAATGTGGATGACGTCGGTGTACTATTAGGTACACTTCTGCCTAAACTATTTGGGATTATAGGCGAGATGTTATGATGATGTTGTTTTATATACTATGTATATTAATTATATAACATATCTGCAAATGACGTAATGAATAAACATGAACTATACACAATAATATTGGAAGCCAAGGAACGACCTTGCGATCCGTCTGCCGTTCGATATAATGTTATATACAAAGATTACTCATCTTAATTATACATCACACAGACTATATTTACTTCTTACAGTATGACAACTACCATAATGTATAAAGGGTGTAAAAAGACCCTTAACGAAGCCGAAAGGCACTTGTTCTCCTCGTCATTGTGATCATTTTTTTGTTCTGGACCATACCTGGGAACCTTCTAGTTACGGAGATATTGGGGGTCAAAGTTCCAATTTTTTCACAAGTTTTTTTTTAAATACTACTTTTTAAGGTTCTAACTTTACTCCAATTACCTCCATGGTCCGTTTACTAATCAAAGCATCCATCAGCAATAAGTTTTGAGCGTATTATATTGAGTTTTACCGTAAAATGTGATTTTTGACCCCAAAAAAAAAATTTCGTTTCCCAGCAAAAATTTTGGCGTAAAGTTACTTAGTTTGATGTACAGAATGCTTGGTTGACGGCTTGGTGAAGGGTCTGTTTACACCCCGTATGTTGTACCAAATGACATAGGCTATCGAAATAACGTTTTCCACTATATTTTGACAGCGGATGTCATTTGATTTGACAGTTCTGTCAAATCGAATTATGGGCATTATGGTCTATGAATCCCAAGGGCCTGTAAATAGTAGTACGCTGTGTGTATATAGGTAATAAAAAGTTAGTAATACAAAATAGTAGTACCTACTGAACTACTCAGGGCTACTAAAATAACTTTCAGTCTAGCTAATGGGGGCAATGCAATATGGTCGTGAACTTCTACTAATTTATTTATGCTACACTTCGCATAATTATAAAAAAACAGCATAGAACGTAAGTACTTACTTCACTATAACGACCAATTTTTGAAAACATAATTACCGTGTTTTCTTCTCAATATTGCATTACAAGAATCCATACAAAATTGTATACAATTTTTACGTAGCACCTAATAAGGGCAAAGGAATTGCAGCAAAAATGTATGGCATTCAAGCTAAGATAAAATTACGATCTACGTTCCAAATTCAAATTTATTTTAAAGATGGAGTGGGATCCCGTGGCGTCCTGACAATTTTTAATTGGCTATGGCTTTGTCAAAAGAGTTCTAACAAAAAAAAAAACATTTGAATAAAGAACAAAGCTATAGTATAGAAAATATTTTCGCTGCCGCCATAACTTTCAATCGAGACTGAAAGCCGCCTCGTGGACTTGGAATAACGCCAGGAAAATGATAAAATACACGTACATAATATTTATTATATGCATAGCGCTCTGCGGTTTACATAATTATAAATTATCCTCAAATGAAAATAATTTGTATTGTGGCGTGTTTTTATCGCAAAATGTGACTGTCCTTCGGCTTGTCATTGACCGATGGATACCATGCAAAGTCCGAATAAAGACTTAAGTACTAATGTACTTAAGTCTTTTTTTTCATAAAAAAAAAACATTAAATATCTAGTAGGCAAAAGTTTTAACAAGCCAGCTGCTAAATTAGGTAATAAAAAAAATATTTAATCAAATTAAACAAACAAGCTAAATTCAGCAAACGTTTTTGACGTAATGCCAAGCCTACAGAAAAAAATATCACAACAGTGAATCACTATCAAGTCAAGGCAATGACCGTTATCGGTCAAACGCAAACCGCATTACAGATCGTATCGCAAATTCATATACGTAACGCGGACGAGCGCGTTACCGTATTTCGAATTACCTACGTTTTGTGACGCGAAATGACATCACGGGCCAATGACCTCGATACCGCATGCTTTTCATTTTATAGGCGTAACCATTTTACTTTGACCTTCGTTGCGCTCAAGAATGTTTGTGTCAATAGATCAGTTTATAATGGGTTTCGACCGTTATAATTGACAAATATATCTTGATCTCTGATTATTTATAGAGTAGTTCCTAATGATGGTTCTTTGAGAATTTGTTACGTTTATTCTGCGATGACTGATGTATTTTGATCCGTCATTTCAATCAAAATGTTTTTCTTGGGGGCTCATTCTATTTTTGAAACTTGTGTGAGAGTTCAATACGGGATATTATGTTTTGGACAAAAATGTTTAGAAAGCCCTACTTTGATAAAATAACCAGACGGCTAGACAGATAAATTACGATAACAGATTACAACAAAACATGTTTATCAGTGAACTAGATCTAGAACGGATGTCTATGCCCTGTACCTACCTAGCTAATAAAAGTTCCAAAATTCTACTAATAACGTCATAATCGCTAAACTTGACAAAGAAATTTGAGATCTAAGGTTAATGACATAAGTGCCGATATGGAATGACTAGTTCCTTTATTACATGTCGCTTACGACATTTCACGACACTCAAAAAATGTTCTAAAAAATCGTTGCACTTACGACCTTTTTCTCTTAATTTATTTTTAATCGCAATTCAAAAATTAAAATAGAAGCTTCATTTTGAAATTAGAATCCAAAGATCCAAGATGGCGGAAACTTGTAATAATGACAGCTACATTTTCAGCCTGTCAGAGCCCGCAGGTTATTGAACTGCAGTTATTTGAAAGAAATGATGACTAAGTAATTATTAGTAACTAAATGAATCACTTTTGTAATGGTCTTAGCTTAGTAATGCGGAATTTACTGTAGTTTTATTGTGCGATTCAGTTTTGCAGGAAAAATACCTAAAACAAAGACGTTTTTTTGCATAAAGCGTTTTTATAGACATTTATTTTGGCTTTATCTATCTTTCGAGGTATATTTAACCCTAGAAAGATATTCAGGAATATACTCAGCCAATAATGTTCCCAATGCTGGGACAAAGGCCTCTGTGTAACATGTTATCTATAATTTTCATGAAATTCTATACAGTGAGCGTAAAACCTTTGTCCATAGTTCTGTTAGTTATGTTTTTTTTACAAAGCCATATCATGACGTGGACTAGGAGAGGGCTTACAAAGGGCCTATTGTAATTGTACCACTTAAAATATTTCCTAAAACATTATAAATCTCATCTTACAAACTTCTAACTATTTCGTAATATGACTCTTGCTACGATAATATAAACAAAAGAAGAAGCTTATGTAGTTTTTTGTTTATATTTGAAGTAAGTGGTCTTAACATTAGTGAAGCTGTGTGTTCTAAAATTTTAAAGTTTCTGAAGAACAGTTTATTTTTTTAATTTATTGGATTACTAGCGACCCGCCTTTGCTTCGCACAGCGCCACCTATCGGATCCAAAACTATATCTAATGTAGCCTATATTTTAAGTTAAGCATCTAGCAGTAGAGCGGTGAAAACTGCGTTCAAATCCATGCAGTAGTTTTTGCGTGACACGTAAAAACATAGAGACAGAAAGATAGACACAAAAAATAAAAAAACTGTTGTTTTGGCTTCTCTTGCCCCCAATAGATATATTTTTTCAATATCGTTAATGTACAGACCTCGGCCTGTTACAATTTTATTATATTATGTATAGATAACATCACGTCTGTCTGTAATTCCTGAAGAGTTAGGTAAAGATATACCTAATTAGAAACCCACATTTCGCCGTCTATGGCATATCCCCAATATAACAGCCGGCCCCCAATAACATATATTGCCAAAACCAGGCGCCATGGCTGCTGCTACTGAGACATTCCTGATGGAAAACCCAACTACACTTTGCTTGACCCGGGAATCGACGTTTAAATACACCTGCACGACAAAGAGGGTCAGGGTAGTCATTCATACGCGCAATTAAATAGAATAGTACTAATGTAGGTCCAATTTTTAAAAACCGTGTCATTGAAAAGTGACAGTACTTCTGACGAAACACCTTGCTCTCTTGACCCCAATGTTTAGGGAAAACCCTCGACCATTTCGTAATAAAACTTAGAAAAGGACTAAAAGAAGAAATACTCTTTCTAATCTATAGCAAGTTTACTAAACTTCATTCGGCACCTCTCCCCCACGAAGCAAAAACAATTAACAGTGAGAATTTGAATAATTTGTCAAGTACGTTAACAAAACCATTCATTTGAACGCGCCCTAAAATAAAAGTGACAGCATACGTCACGTGACGTCACGGGTCGACGACATCACGAGATCGTTCTATTTTTAAAACGTTTTGTAGTTTTTTTTTTTAGTATACGAGACTTTTATTGAGTTATATTTTGCGAAATTCAATTATAAAGTCTTTCATTTAGTTTTACATTTTTGCACAAGAAAACGATGCCTTTTCTTATAGAAAATCGATTAAACAAAAAAAAATCCTGTTTATCATAAAAAAACTTGTCAAATTACGTTTTAATTAAATCGAGACTTATGGCATTAGTGAATTAGGCTGTTATTTCGGTGCTCCACCCACCGTTCGTGCGTGCTGTTCCCGTGGAAAATTTCAGAGTGAGAAAATCAATAGGCTATAATAAAAGTGAGCGATTTCATTGAATGGTGGGCGCCTATCATGTCTCTCTTTTCAATAAAATTGTATTTATGAAACTGCCATTGATTTTACTGACACAGACTTTTTTTTTTTCTTTAAAATGTCAAAATAGTACTTATGTCATTATCATTTTTAAATAACGAATGAAGTAAACTTTTTTCAGCCAGCTGCATCAAACCCACGCGGCAATGACAAAATTTCATAGACCAGAAATAAAAGAGTCCAGTGTTAAGATCCATGTAAGAGGTGAACGTATCTTCAAATTAACGGGCAATAGCCTTGAACCCGGCCAGTTGAGGCCAATTCGTCGCCGGATGACAACCCCAAAATTGTCCTATTGCGCCATTCCGACAGTAATGAGTAATGTACAATTGGACTTAAAAAATGAGATCTAAACGAATTTAAATTGACATTTTTCTGTCGTGGGAGTGCAGTTTTTTAACTGAGGAGTAATATTAAAATAACTTACAACATTTTTTCCTATACTAACTCGTTTATTCTTTAAAAACATCGACAAAATATAAAAACGGAATTCTATTTTCAAAGTCACTCGCTTGAATTAAAATAAAATTCCTAATTCAAAACCTGTTTCAATAAATTACATTCAAATTGACATTCCATCAATAAAAAGTCCTCAACTAATCTAAAATGCTTCACATTTACATTACGCAAAGTTTTAATACTGTCATGGCATCCACGTGTCGGTTTTCGACGGGGTCAATGACACTAACCTGCACCTTGACTTGCCTAGTAATTGTTTGTTTTTTTTTTTTTTTATTTAATAGCTAGCGAAGTACTGTTATAGTTTTTTTTTTTTCTTTTGTTTTTTTTTGTGTGAGAGCCCTAATTTCGGTGTGAATAGAGTTTGAATGGTTTATGGTTTCCGCATTCAAAATTATTTTAGAGCATGAAGCTGAATAAAACGTACACGTACAGTCACGAGCACCAATATGTAAACACTTAACAACTTCTAAAAGTGTTTTTCTCCTACTGTTCTGATTAAAATTTTATGTTGCTATGAACATAGTATTCTGGAACTTATATTTTTGTAAAAAAGATCCTATCTCCAAGTTACAATCGTTATTTCTTGCGAAAATTGCTTTTAAATTTAGGAAAGTGTACACATATTGGTGCTCGTGATTCTACGAGGAACTCACGATAATTTCAGTACACGTTGCATTGGTTTTCACGAATAAGTTCTAGCTAGTACTTATTGCAACAAAGACATTACTTATTACAATGCTAATCAAACTACTAACTTAGGACTTCTGCTCACTCTACTATCAGTATAGATGCATGATGAGTCAGAGTAAAGCTTCACCTTATTCTAACAAACTAAATGGCTAACGACATAACTAAATAGAAATATAATATGTACTTTTGAACGTCAACATAACCCAAATTTGACAACAATTAACACAAATAAATAATGAAACAAAGAAAAAACCCGGTACGCTAATTGCGGAAAATTATAATTTAGGGCACAAACATTTAAATGCAATTTGGAGCAATAGATAAATGCATCGATTTTGTAAATATGTACACTAAAATGTGGGTCGAATGACGCAAAAATTTAAGCACCGCACTTAAAACTTGTGCAATTGAGTTTTTGGTCGCTTGACAATTTTGTCTGACAGCCAAAAGGGCATAAAGACCAACAGTCTTTTAACAATTATTTTACTTAAAACATAAACCTTATGTCAATGAGAACAAAGGTCACAGTAAAATCAGATGTAAAATAAAATAGTACTTAAAGAATGGCCACTAAAGCTTCCTTCCAAAAAATAAGTGTTACTATAATTGTCATAAGACCTAAAATCAATCGACATGTCGTAACCGACGTAAAATGTAGGTGGGAACTGCACATACGACCTTGATCTGACCTGAAAGTCTTAATAACTCCTCCTAAGTAGTGTCAATTTTAGTAGTAGACCTAAAGAGGTATGGTAACCTGGTTTCCTAAATCTACTTTTATTTGGTCTAGATTTTTTTAAAGTTATTTAAACTTGAGCTGTAATTTTTAAAGATTTATTAAGGGAACTTAAGGGTTTTATCTATGCTAAATCAGGTCATGCCCTGATTGGTAGATCAATAACAAGTTTTTCGCGAGATAAATTATCGTAACTATAATTATCTAAATCATTGTTACTACTATAGATTTTATCTCAAGACAAAACTTGAAAAATTACACAAAAATATTTAATTGGTCAAGCATAAAAATTGTGTCAAAAAGTGACAGGTGTCATTTTTTTTTTCTTGTGGTAAACAAGTTAAGACCTCTGCTGATCGCCTTAAAAAGGTTATCTATGTTAAATGCACTTTGCTCCAACAAATTGGACAATACAAACAAACAGACATAATCAAAATAGATACGTTTATTTGCATAACATATCTATCGTGAATAAAGTCCCAATTATATTTGTGAGCGACGATTCATTGTAACTTGAATTAGAAAAAAAAAAGTCGAACTTTTTTTTTTCTACAAAGTAGAGCTGTTATTTGGAAAACTTTTCAGCCTTCACGAAGAAAATAATCGTTGAGTAATAATTGACGAAGAAAACTCCCAAATTAGAGTCATAATTTATATGTCGGTTATGTCCTTTTTCCTCTTAACCTTATCAAGTTCTAAACGACAATAAAAAAAATAAAAAAAAATAATTACCTCTTATGGAGTTAGCCGCCTTTTTGTCCATGAACATCGCTGACATGGAGGACCCGAACATCCCTTCACTCCCTGGCGGGGGCGACGTGCTGTCAGCGACTGACCCCGTGTCCATCCCCATTTGGTTATTATGCATCCCCGGCTGATCCGTGTGTGGCTCCCGCTTGACTATTTGCATGCCCGGAGGTAGACCTTGGGTCTGGTGGAGTAGCGTCGAGGCCGACGAGTGGCCTCCGTGCTGATCCGGAGGCCATTGCGACCCGAATAGGTCATGGAATTGGGTGTTGTTCATGCCGAACTCAATTTGGCTCTTCTCCGTTGTTCTTTTCCTCTCGAAAGAGGTGGTAAACCTTTTTTTAAGTTATGGTCACCAATAAGTATTTGCGCGGGAATTCAATTCATGTCGCGGTATACTAGTCTAATACATATCACTGCCCGATTTTGGGAACTTTTTATTCCAATTTGGTTGGTTTTCTTCTTTTTTTTTTAATTTTTCGACTTTGTCGTAAGGCAACAGTTTGGTTTTAGACCATCACGAAAAAACTATGGCACTTTCAATTTTATTGTTGATTTCAACTTTGTTGAGTATATAATCAGCACCAGGTTGTTGTGTTTACTTTAAATGATAAATATAATTTGGTGATGTGAGATTTCTTTTTGAGAAGTTGATTTCCGGTATTAATTTTTTAAAGAGCAACAAATTTTTTGGCATTTTGTCTCGTTGGTTATGCTTTGATTTCTTCCTTTTGTCTTAAATAAACATCTACTTAAGGCACTATTACTTTTATTGTAGTTATTCACTTGTTCCCTTATTCTACTGGCTTTAACTCTTTTATTAATAGGTATTCAACAAACACAAAAAATCTGTAAAAAGAAAACCGAAGCAAAAGAAGAATTTATGTAAATTTTAAAAAAAATTGAGAAAATTAAAAATGCCAATTTGTTGTCAAAAGACTTTAGATAACCGAACAGTGGTGCTCAATTATCTAAAATCCGTTATCTGAATTTACGTGTAACACAAGTATTTAAATTTCAAATAAGTAGTTAAACGGCACTACGTTACATTTCCCAAAAAGAAAATTAAATCCACGTCACTTTCACTGGGTGGGCACTTCACTTGTTTTGTAGAAATATGTACGATCACCTCACTGCTGGAAAAATTTGTACGTTATATGTTTGTACTATATGTTGTTCACAAGTCGGCTTCGCGTCGGCAACTGGCAAGTCCAAAGATGTTGACGCCACAGCGGCCCGAACGTGACTGACGCATTGACGAATCTTCGGCCAGGCTCACGAAAAAATTATATATTTTTTCATTCCGACCGAATAATCAACTTAGCTCATAGCAATAGTTCAGTCGCCCCGGCGGCGGACTACGATGGAAAGAATTCTCCTTCAATTTTCATCTTTAATGGGAATTTCCTCGAGGAGCCTCGATTAGGACTGTACTACCTCCCAAATAGCTGGTGAGATATACGGAAATGTGTGTAATTACCGTGTAATTAAGAGACAAAATTGCCTATCAGTGTGCGAGCGGATCACAAGGCGTTGTGCGCGTGTGTGCGTACGTCGGTGTCGTATACAGATGTAGCGGCGCGCGCACACTTGCGCCCAGGCGTCACACCAGTTCATTGACCCCGGGACCCAAACAAAGTAGATTTCGGTGAAATGCTGTTGAACTCTAGTTTTGAATGTGGAATCACTGAGCGATATTACGTCGCCGCCTTTCCTGGCGAATTTTTTCACCAACGACTCGAATATTTTTGTTCTTTTTTTCAAAATGTAGATTTTTTTAGTTCTTTTCGTCTATTTTCCGCGGGTTTAAATCTCGAATACTGGCTGGCGATGATAGACAATATTCTACTAGAATTCGGAATTGTATTTTTTTTTGCATAATATTACTGAATAATGTGCAAAAAAAATTCGCAGCAATTTTCGCGTTTTGACTGTAAAATCTTCGCGATACCAAACACGTCTCAATTATTTTTTTGCTATTTTTCTTATTAAAAATCTAATAAAATAATATCAAATCAAGTTAATTCTTACAATCTATCATACAAACAGTTAATGTGACAAAAACAATACCTGAACTCGATTACTAGTGTTAACGGGTCATTGACCCAGGAAAAATGTGCTGTCAACCGCAAATATAAATGTAGGCAATTTTGTTTCGTTACGCGTCTGCAAAGTGTTTTTTGTTTACATTATTTTCCTTTTAAATTACGCACTTGAATAAAATTCACAAAAAAAGAAAAAAAATCTGCTGTCATTTTTGACGTTTCATTTTTTTTTCTTAATTGTTTGGAACTGTCATCATCAGTTTAAAAAAGTATTTGTACTACCCTTGTCTATGCTGTACAAAAATCTTTAACCATGTAGGAACTGCCAAAAATGACTTTACGCTATGGTTCAATGACTTGAACACACAGTAGACTATCATCGGGAAACTTTTGTGAATAAAAACTTCATTCTACTATTCTATATTTTTCACTACTACTGATATTCTTCAGTTATCAAAGTAGGAAGTCGTTTGATGATAATTCTATTATTTCATTGACATTTTGACGTCTTAAAGCTCATTGTTTTATTTATAGACAAGATATTTATTTATAAAAAAAAAATGATAAGATTGCCAGTTGCAAAAAGTTATATTTACATACTTAATAGTTTTAGAAGAAAAATAAACGTAAATGAACAAAAAAAACTTTCTTCTAAAAACTTTTACCGTCGAACAAAAAAAGTCGGTTAATAATGATTAACTAACATCCCATATACGTCACTATTAAGTACCAGCCCATTAAACTTTAACTCTCACTGCTTAACCTCCATTAATCAAAGCGACATCATACAAAAAAAACACCTACTAAACAGCAAACATCATCAAAATCCATCCAGTATTTTCTTAGTAAGGGCCAGCCCTATTCAAAAAACCATAGATTACCGTACAAACTCATAAACCATGACGAAAAACACAGTAATCCTCAAAATATGAAAAAAAAAAAATTAAAAGTAAATAACCCTAGAGGGAAGCCGCCGACCTTGTGGTAGAAAGGGACGGGAGATGTGACGTCACACGCTGTCTCACTCTTACTTACAGGCTAACGACCTATTGATTTCGGACCACGTGCTATGGCGAAGTGCTGTTTAGAGTCCACTGTTGGGAAAAATGGCCAGTTTTATTTTTTTTAAAAACCTTTTTTTGTTGTCTCCGAATAGTTTAAAAAAAGAAAAAAGTTTTTAAAAGTGATTTTCAGGAACTGGCGGGCTAAATTTACCGTTCTATTTTCAAAAAACCTCGATATCCCGCCTCTTCTATAATTTTTTTAATATTTGACATTTTAAAAGTGGTTTTAAGGCAAAGGAAGTAAAGACAGGATGTATTGATCAGCTGCTGGCCAGTGACGACGGTTTTATCAACGTTCAGAATTCAAACTATACTATATTTGTTCCAAGCCCGTCCTTAGTAGGCTTGGCTATATTTTTAACACCGATAGACTTGTCACGAAAAGGCGTGGTTTTTAAGGTTTAATGGACGATGATACTATAAAACATCTATGTACGTTTACAATCGGTAGCTTGTGGCTAAATAATACAGCCGCGCGGGTCAATCCGTAGGTTAAGCCGTGCTTGCCTAGGTTAATCTGTGGATGGGTGACCACTCATTACATACCGAGTGTCCTACGTGTCTCGGAAAGCACGTTAAGCCGTTGGTCCCGGCTGTCATTTGTAGATCTTTGACAGTCGTTACAGGTAGGCAGTGGCCCAAAAAGTCTGACAACCAGTCTTACCAAGGGGTATCGTATCCCCCAGTACTAACTGGGTTGTGGAGGTCAGATAGGCAGTCGCTCCATGTAAAATACTGGTATTCAGCTGCATCCGGTTAGACTGGAATGCAGCATTTTTGGGAAAAGGCTAGGCAGATGATATACGTTTACAATGGGGATGGCAAAAGTGAAACTAATGGCGCTAGCATAGCTGGTTCCAAGCACCGTCATTGGTTGAAAATCTGTCAATGTCATTTTATATTTCAAAATAGCTTGACTTCATTGGTCATTTTGGGATCTAGCTATGGTCGCGCCATCTACAATGAGATTTTAAAGGGCTTCCCCATTGTGGAGCCCAGTCTGAACAGAACTGAATCCAGTCTATAGTAGGTTGGGCAATATTCCAATGCCTGGATGAGAATTTTCTTGACGCACTAATTCAATTTGTGCTATTTGCGCAACCTCATCGATCGTAGCCGCTCGTAGGCCGTAGCACCTTAGATTCTGTAGCCTCTACGCTTGCTACGAAAAAGCAAGTCTGGAAAAGTGAGTGCTACGAAGATTTTTGAAGGCTCTGACTGATTTTTTCATCTTCCGTTTCAAATATGGAATGTTTTGCACAAAAAAAAAAGAGAGCAGCAGGGGTTAGGGCTACCTCTAATAGTATACCCACATTTCGCCAGTTATGTTTAAGTCCCATGTAATAGAGGTCGAGCCTATTGCCATCAACTGGGCACAAATCCAGCCTTCGTAGCTGCTACTGAGAAATTCAATAACACATTTCTCGATTATCCCAAAAAAAAAAAAACTTTTAAAGACACAATTTAAATCTATATTCAAAAGACATTTTTATAAATTAAAATTCATAATCCAACGCCCCCACATTATCTAAATTAAAACTACAAGTTTTTCAACCAACGTGTTATGTCAAACCGATCTAGGGAATCGGGTTGCAACGGTGAGCGTATAAAATTAGGTCGAAAATAATGCCACTGGCAATGCCCTAGTAAACTTTTGTAACTGGTAACCTTGTTGGTTTAAAAATATAACGTTCGATTTTTAAATTACTTTGACATGATCGAATGTACGGTTAGATTTAAATAAAGTTCGATTGTTTCGATTTTAAATTTTATACTTGACAAAAGAATGTGCTGTTTTTAAACGATTTAGTCTGGGCAATGAATGATTGTGGTTGGAAAAGTCGAAAGCAGAAAATCTGACTTATGAACTTTGTTTGGACTAGTTAGAAGATAAACATATTAAAAGTCCTGACCCCTCCGAGGTGAGCCCGAGGGATGGGGGGGCAAAGAAGGTCCCGTTTTTTGGTTTTTTGCTTATATCTCGAAAACGATGCGTCGTATTAAATTTTGTTGTACTACATAATAAAACATCATAAAATTCTCTACAACGTTGCTTTTCAAATTTTTTATCTATCTCTTATCGTTGAATTGGTATGAGCTCCGAAAAACGAACAATTTTTAAAAATTTGTCCAATTCTCTGTCCCGTTCGTCTTCGTTTTTGGTTTGCATCTCGAAAACGGTGTGTCGCACGAATACTTGTTGTACTACACAATGAAATCTGATAAAATTCTCTACAACTTTGCGATTTTTTTTTTTGGAGATTGATAAAAAGTGTGACAAACAAAGTTGTAGAGTATTTTATGAGGTTTTATTATGTAGTACAACAAAATTTTATACGACGCATCGTTTTCGAGATATAAGCAAAGAACCAAAAAACCGGACCTTCTTTGCCCCCCCATCCCTCGGGCTCACCTAGGAGGGGTCAGGACTTTTAATATGTTTATCTTCTAACTAGTCCAAACAAAGTTCATAAGTCACATTTTCTGCTTTCGACTTTTCCAACCACACACCCCTTTTGAGCACTCATTTACCAGACTAATTTCTATTTTTTTTTTTGATTTTATGTTAGTGCGGTTTTATATGAAGAATTTGATGTACTCGTAGATACAGAAAACAGTTTTATTTTTTAATTGTATTTAAGAAAACCCTGAAATTGTTTTAAAGACTATAATCTATTTCGTACCAGAATTTGAAAATGGTACTTGTATGAACTAAAATATCTTTGTATTTTTACAAAATTTGCGAAAAGTTACAATGCTGTAAAGTGTAACGTTTCATGCAAATGTAATAACTTAGATACAGTCAATATTATCCAATCAAGAAAGTGCGAATCACATACTAGTGCTAAATGCTTTTAACAGAAACTTCGAAATTAAGTATACGAAGTTTAAAATCATGGAAATGCCATGCAGTACAAGAATGTTTTTGTGTAAACAAATAGAATTTGTACTTCGTACGTAAGATTTTTTATTTTTATATCGATTTTCAACAACTATTGAATGAGAGTTATTTTTGTAATGTGCTATTCATTGCACACAATTAAAAGAAAAAATGTATAAGGGTAAAACCAAGTAAAAGAAAAATACTTTTTGCTCATTTGTTTAACTTTTATTAACTGGAACAGTTTTTCAATTGTCTCAGTCTTTGATTTTTATTTTTATTTCAAGTATTTTATGGACTTCCATAAGTTAATTTATATTGTTAATATGTACACATAATTTCTCAGAATATTTGCTTCTAGTCTACTCCGTGTCCCACTTCTGGGCAAGTTTCCACACAACTTCACCAGAAAAAGGAAAAAAGGGAACTTAAAGCGTCACCGTTTGTCTTACTGCCCAAAAAAGGGGCTCTGAAAGTCATTTGGAGGTCGAGTTTAAACGAAGACACTCGCTGCAGTAATTTTTTAGTATCCTCAACAGGAAAGGAGGAGGCCTACGTGCGCTTCGTCATGTTATAATACACATCGAAACGTATCAAACGTACCACGAAAGCATAACCAGAACTTTGACACCAGTTTTTTTGACAGCTGTCAAATTATTTCTTAATAATTGCAAATGGTATTTTGCGAAAATTCTGTTTGTTTCTTTTTTTTTTCTACATCAGCTTGGTTTTATTGCTGGCAGCTTTTTTCTTGTAATGGATATCTAGCACAGGGCATGGGAAAATGGCTGTCGTCTGAGGGTGCGCCCATAGTACATTTAAGTTGGGGCTATGAAACTTGATAGTATTTATTGAAGAATAATTTTCTGTGGGTATAAAGAAAATCTTTTGCCCTGCACGCGTAGCATGACCATCGTAGAAACGGGTTTCTTTGACGGAAGAATCGACAAAATGACAGATTGTGAAAAGAAATCTGTCATTTTGTCAACACAATCTGTCATTTTGTGAAAACAATCTGTCATTTTGTCGATTCTTCCGTCAAACAAACCCGCTTCTACGGTGGTCATGCTACGCGTGCTGCAGTACACGAAACAGGCTCATAGAATAGAATAGACAATTATTGTTTTTCTAGTATATTTCCAAGTAGCTATTTTAGTTTCGGTTTTAAGTCTAATTATATGCGACTGACGCTGTTGAACTACAGAACGGAACCTGAACTCTGTGACCCAATTAATTAGGGAATATTTACCTGTAGTTAAGTTTAACTATTTATACAGATTTTTACCTAGCAACAGCCAGGGAATACCGACAGGGAATATGTTACACTATTATTTGTCATATCATACAACTGTCAAAAGTGACAGATGTCATTTGAAAATACGGACTATTTAGGTTTGTAGCTAGCTCGCTTAAAAAAACTTTGTCTGGCTCTAAATTCAAATATATAAAGGTAAACTACACGCTTCATACCCTTATAATGTTACAAGTAGTGGACAGAGCAATGACATCATATCTTGTCACGTATGTGTAATGTAATTTTTATAATAATTTATTACATTAGTTATTTACTACGTATAATGTACGCATAGGTATTGTTTGCATTGTGTCTGGGGAATTTTTATGTATTTTTTCTTCCTATCACTCTTTGTTTATTTATTTATTATTTGTTTTAATTTATTACATAATACTAGTATTCAGTTATGTGTAACTCGCATCTTTATTTTGTTTGGACATCAGTATTATGTTTACGTTGTTCTTTTTAAAAGAAAAAGCTGCGTAATTTTGGCTTTTGGATTTTGTCCACACTCCCTCTTAATTAAGCCACCGTGCGACAAAAAAAAATCGCAATCGAAAAATCGCAGTTCGAAAATTCAAATCGGAAACTGTAAATGGCTGACCGAAAGCAGGAAAGAATTTCAAATTAACCAGGGTTCCGAATTTAAAAACGATGAGAATTACAAATTTTGAACCAGATTCGATTCGTTCATTGAACTATGAAGTTTTAGGGATTTTTTTAGATATCTATTATTTCTTGCTTTGGAGAAAATGTCTGAAAATTAAGACCAAAGCTTTTGTAAGAAATCAATGAATATCGAACAACAGCTCTTTAGTCCTTGGGGACGAGTTACAGTCTAACCAGATGCAACTAGGACCAGTATTTTACTTGGAGCGACTGTCTATCTGACTTCCACAACCCAGTATTGGATAACACCATGTCCCTTGGTATGACTGGCTGTCTGGCTTTCGGGCCACTGACTACTAACAGATCTATAGTAAGGGCGAGTTATCAATACGACAGGGTTGATTCCTTCTCAAATGGCTTTGAGGTAGATTTCCGGGTTTGCATATTCCTGCATTTGTATCTAAAAACGCTAACTTTACAACAAAAAAGTTCCTAACGATTTAAAATCAAGGAAAAAAAAAACAGTTCCGAATTCGAAATTCAAATCGTCGTGACCATAGACTAATTCACCCCCTACCTATCCGGGGTTCAACGTCACCGCTAGGGTCATTGGGGTCAATAAGTTCACACAGTTCGCAGGTCAATAAACGACCTATGTAAGTGACACACAATTTCAAATTCTCGTGTTCGAATTTTGTTTTATTTTTTTTTCCCGAAGATTTCCGAAGTACGGATTCGTTTTTTGAAATTTGCAAAATGGAGGATGCTGCTGTGTTTTAGTATCATGCTTGTTTTTCGCAATTGGGTTGGCAGATGTGTATGATAGGCGGAAGTACACCCAGATTTCGTCAGTTCCTATTTAAAAGGGACGAGCCTCTTGCAACTATAGACCGACCGCTTTAATGAGTCCTCGCGAAGGTATCAATTTAAATGGAATATTGTGAAGGTTGATCACGTATTGGTTCAATTAGTATCGTAATACCTGCGCGGATTATGGTTATTTTAAAGCCAATAAACCTGTGGGATATTGTTAGGACTTTGTCGACGCTTAATGTGCCTTTGATGGGGCAAGGCGGAGGACTCATTAAAGTGGTCGGTCTGTAAGAGGACGTACATCGAAGGTTTGTGCTGCTATTGAGAATGTCCTAACGCAAAACCCATTAACAGTTCCATCGGTCAGAGAATCGAACCTAAGATCGCTCAGATGTCTTGCAAGCGGCAACTGGACCAAATAGACAGTCCTGTGTGGCATTTTAATCAATATTACTGATTAATGATATCGTAATCAAGCAGTTCCGTTAGTAATTGACTGATAAGAACACTTTCTAAATCAAACTCAAACTCAAAGCATTTATTTCAAATAGACCCGTGACAGGCACTTTTGCATAGTCAAAAATGAGCTACCTACAGTCCCGCCACAGGCATAATAACTGTGAATGGACTGTAGTTGCCCATTCGAAAATAGTAGATCTCATGGAGAAGAATGGGCAAGAAACTCCATGGACACTCTTTTCAAATCAAGTCACATCACAGTAGATAGGAACATAATTTGAGGAAGAAGATACCTATACGAAAATCCACCATTAACGTTTGCAGCAATTTTCTAGAGTGGTCCAGTGGTAGCGGCCTCGACTTTCGGGCAGTAAGTCGTTGGATCGAACCCAGGCGCAATACTTTATTTAATTTATTTCATCACCACTGCTCTCAAAACGGTGAAGGAAAACATCGTGAGGATACCGGCATGTCCTAGAACCAAACATTCGAAGACATGTGACATCTACCAACCCGCACTGGGCCCGCGTGGTGGATTATAGCCCATTCCCTCTCATAGAGAGGAGGCCTGTGTCCCAGTAGTGGGTTTTTCGGAGATTGGCGTGTGATTAGTGACACGTGATTTTTATATAAAGGGTGTAAAAAGACCCTTAACGAAAACGAAAACCACATATTCTGCCCATCATTGGGATCATTTTTTTCTTCTAGAGAATACCTGGGAAACCACAGGTTCTGGAGATATTGAAGGTCAAAGTTCCAATTTTTTCACAACTTTTTTTTTTTAAAACACTTTTTAAGGTTTTAACTTTACTTTAATTAACTCCATGACCCGTTTACTTTTCAAAGCATCCATCAGCACTAAGTTTTGAGTGCGTAACATTGAGTTTTAACGTAAAACGTGATTTTTCACCCCAAAAGAAAAAAGTCGTTTCCCAGCAATAATTTTTGCGTAGAGTTACTTAGTTTGATGTACAGAATGCTTGGTTGACGGCTTCGTGAAGGGTCCGTTTACACCCTGTATGAAGGAGATAACTTCAATGAATGAAAATATTATTGAAAAGTCGGATTATATTTAGATAATAATTTTAGTGGTCGCTTCATGACAGTAAAAGCGGACATAAAAGTGTTGCTATGCTAAAAGCCTTATCTTTACCCACGCGACCAAAATTGCAATAAAAAAAACTTTAGATTGTAAATTGATAAGTTCATAATATCTTATCAGTCCTTGGCAACAGAAGTGAGGATTACTCCAAAACATTTGAACCAGCTTTCAAAACAGATCTCTTTTAAAAATTGCATAAGTCAAAAAATTTAAAAATCGCGTTAGTCTTGTGGTGGCAAGCGCGACTGCTGAGAATAAGGGCTAGGGGTCGATTCCCAGGTCAGAGTGTTATTGGGTTTTCCTATCCAAAATATGTCAGAAGCAGCCACGGATTGAGCGCGGTTGATGGCTAAAGGCTCGTCCATCTATCACATGGGACAAACATAATTGAAGAAATGTGGGTGTACTAACTAGGACGTCTGATAGATATTTTTTTTTTATATTTACTTTTTTATATAATTTTTTTGTACTTTTCATTTAACCATTTTTTTGTGTGTTTTGTACTGTGCGGACTAATAAAAACTTTTTCTTTCTTTCTTTCTGCCTAGCCCTGCGAGGATAGCAGGCGTGATGGTAAAAAAGGAAAGCGGACATCCTGGGCCAGTCCCGGTCTCAGGAACACCAGTCTATTTGACGAAATAGCCAATCGATATGGTGTCGTTATCGCTACGTTTTGCGGTTCGTCGATCGGCCAACGAACCCCGAAAATGGCGGGTTCAATGCCTCGTCTAGCTTCAGCGTAACGTTTCGTTTGAATCGCGATGCACATACGCCAATTCTATTGGTCGGAATTTTAAATTTTTCGTAAGCCGTTTCGAATTTGGATTTCGAGTTTTGAGTTTGGAACGATTTTTAACGGTTTTCTGGTGAATTTTGTTTCGTATTTTGTTTTAATTCTTTATTTCGTTCAAGTTTTCTTGTAGTGATTGATGTACCGTACCATTTGATCATTCTTTAGGTTCCGTTACGGTTGCCATCCGTCCGGGTTTCCCCTAGTTCGGAGAGCGTCCGGGGACTGTCCGGGAGTTTAAAAAAAATGTCCGGTCACCTTTTGGGTCAGGGGAATCCAAGCCCAGCGCGCTGAAACCGTTTGTTGCTTATTTAGGCACCTATGAAGGCACAAATGTAAGTGATTTCATGCTGCACTTTTTCATGATACTTTCACGACAACATCATCTAAAACTGAACCCTTTTTATCTGCCGGAATGCAGAAAATGTTCGAGCACACTTCGCTAGCTCTTCATCCAACAACGTTCTCATAAGAAACTTTCGATAAATTAATGCTTATATTTCTGAAAGAAAGGTCAAAAGACAGTAAGTTATCCGAGACCTGGTGCAAACTACTAGAAGTCAACTCTGGTGCTGCAAAATAGCTGATGATCGAAGGCATCCCGCCGCGCCCTAACTTCTTTGAATTCACGCACTCATTATCACCGTACTGTTCATTTCGCGATGTTTTTTCTGGGGTTTCCGGGAAATAAACACAATTTCACCTAAATGTCTGGGATTTTTTAAGTTTTTGTCATCGTCAGTTTAGGTAATGGCAACCCTAGGTTCAATGAAATTGTGGACACGTCTACATTGACTAGTACTTTACTGAAATAGTGTAATCCGTGTGCAGTTTCCGCAATCTGCAATTTGTTATTTTAAGTTATACTACTATAGGTACTATTAGAGCTAAATCATTTACCTAATCCACGTTAAAAAGAGTACCAACTTAATAAAACAAAATATCTCCAAAAAGGCTAAAACACGTCACTAAAGTTCCAAATAAAATAAAGCTCATTCAGTTTTCAAAAACGTTCGAGAATTAAAGAACATCTTTGTCACTAAAATAACGGCCATTATTTGACAGACGCTACGTACGAGATAAAAATGGTAGGCATTTTGAATTCTAGTTCACCAGACACGCATTGTAATCACGTAAACTTTTTATCAATACATCTGCAGACTTTATCAAAAATTGTCAAAACAACAATAAATAAATTGAGGCCGTAGACAGGAAAATAATGTTTTAATCTTGTGCCGCAGACGTAAGATACCAAAAAGCCTAACAAAAGAAATGAAAATAAAATGGCGCTAAACCTACACTAACATTGAAAATACAAACAATCGTAACCCGGTTTTTCGTAATTCGAACGTCATGTGATAGTCATTATGTCATCAACAAACATGGAAGTCATTTTGCGTTCAATTTTGAAAAAAAGAACGATTCTTTTTTTTAAAGCTAGAATTTATTACAAAAAGGGAAAATTAAAGATGGCGACTTATTTGAATAGTTTTTTTTTTATATGGCAACATTTTCTTTTGAGAAAAGCCCAAATAATCATCATCGAATTTCTCCTGCCCTTATCCCAATTTAGTTGGGGTTGACACAGCATGACTTCTTCTTCCATACATGTATCTCTATCAAGAAAACATGCTTTTATCAAAAAACACTGAATAAATCTACCATTAAACCGCGATAGGCCGAGTCGATTGATAGATTAGCTAATTTTAAAACAAAACTTTCCTCAAAACATACTGTAGTTTGTAAACTAGGTTTATGTAACAAACTTCCGTAGTCTTTCAGTTTGTGTAGACATATTGTATGTTTACTCCAAAGCTCGTAAATATACGGCCTAGTATAAACATCACTCACGCTGCTGAATTTTTAGGTTAGCAAGACTTTTGCAGTGGTAATTTGGTCAGTTGAAAGATTTCTGTATGAAAACAAGGGATTTTTTTTCATAGCAAAGAAAGAAAATTATGGTCCTTTTCGCATGCTTTTGTATCGAAAATGACAGTAAGCAGAACAAATAAGATTATGAGGAGTTTGCCTTGGAGGCTCAACAATTTAGCATAATTATTGTTTAAGATTCTATAAGTTACGTTAATCGGTTATCGTGGTATGGACATGTGATGCGGAGGAATGAGGAAAATGTTGAATATGAATGTAGATGGCTATAAGAGTAGAGGAAGACCAAAGAAACGATGGATGGACTGTGTGAAGGATGAGATGGCTAGAAAGGAGGTGACTGCTGAGATGACGAGTAATAGAGAAGTATGGATGAAGAAGACGTGCTGCGCCGACCTCAAATAAATTGAGATAAGGGCAGGAGAGTGATGGTTCTATAAGTTTCGTTTCGCCATTTTTATTCAAAGAATTAATAGATCGTGGAAGCAACCCAGCCTGCGAAAAGACCGCTTTAACATGGATTGAAAAAAATAGGAAAGACCGTATCTTTCAGACGTCGTCGGTGTCATACCAATACCAACTCATTTTGGCACATAAACAATTCATAACTGAATGGCTCTTTGAGTTCACTATCACTTTCTTAGAATAGTCAAAAATTATCAAAAGATTGAAAAAATTCCACGCCAAATAAAAAAAGGTTTTCTAATTATTCTAGTTACCAATTAACACACGTCATTTTAAACTTTCTACAAGATAAAAGGATGATATTTTATCAAGACTATAACAGCCAGTTACACTCATATCTGGAGAGCTAAGCATTAAACAATCGTGAATATCAGGTTTCCTCCTGGACTGCGCAGGTCAGGCAGTTGCTCTGAGCAAAACCTGTAAGGTTACACGTACCTTGGACTTAAGATAAAAATACTGGCAGTTCATTAAAATAAAAGTAAAGTAAAAAATAGAATCAGATTTTTAGGGGTATTTGCAAGGCCATCTTTTCCACTGGGCGCACTGGGCATGTGCCCAGGGCCCCACGATCTAAGGAGCCCCCAAGTTCTTGTAACTGTCAAAGCTAGAGGCTGTCAAAAGAAACTTAACTTATCCCAGGCAGGACCGCAGGGTACTAAAATTTTCAATCATTTAGCTTTTCAGCATAAGTCAATAGTTACATATAAAGGACATTTTTACAGGCCAGTTAAAGTTCTTCGCCGCTAAAAAAACACCTATTATTTTTGTATGAACTATTACAACCTAACCGAGGCGGGATGCAAAAAATTCGAGCTCGCTTCGCTCGCTCTTGCATCCTACAAGGGCCCCATTATTCCAGAGGCCTCCGATTGGTTAAAGAAGGCCCTGGGAATTTGAATTAGGAATTGATACGTCACTATTTTTGACGTACAACTTTTTTTTTTCTGCGAAAAAGAATGACGCGTTTCCAGTGACGGCGAAAAAACGCTCCAGCTAAAAGTTTTCCATAACTTTTTGGTTAATCACCCAAGTAATTAGCTAGCTTGATTAGATTTAAGAAGATAATACATGCAAGGAAGCCCTCAGCAACACACACACGAAAAAAATCACAAAAATGCGACCGGGAAGTCAGCGCAGGGCGATAAGAACGGCCGGTTCCTTGCGCAGCCCACGTGGTGGGTCAACGCCTGCCCCACTGCGCAGGCGGGTCGGTGAACCGAACGCGGCACGCACACAAACACACACAAACAACATTTTCATACTCATCGCGAGCACACACGAGATCCTCCAGGCATGTTCTCACTCACTCACACACTCAAACTCTGTAGTTATGAACTTATGCGCGCGTAAACTCACGCGCACATTCAGAATATGGGCGTCAACGAACAGGTGACTAATTGTATGTACCTTGTTTCTTCAAAGCCTTTTTTTACGGTAGAGTAAGGTTGGCGATTGTTTTGAAAGTTCAACGTGGATCATCGAAAACGTGTTGGCAGTTTCCGGGATTAGGCGAAAAAAATTGGCACCGAAATTTTTGACTGAGGAAAAAAATAAACTGCTCTCTCTATCCTAACCCTATCCCTCTCAACGAATATTATCACGTCATTAAGAAACACCAGAAAAAAGATTATTTAGCATGCCAAAAAAAAAGAAAAACAAATAATTTTCGCAAATAGCAACCCTATTATAAGGTGGAACACCTCAGACAGACATTATTTTGGCGCGCAATATGTCCTTCAACTAATGACATCACGCATTCTAAATTTAAAAACGCGTCATTAAAAACGGCCTAACAGAAAATAGGTGTTTTCCATTGAAGGTCGGAACGAATGGCCGTACCGTTTGATAATTTAGTTAATAAAAGGCCAAAGAATGTGCAAGACAGTGATAAAAACAAATAAATGGAAGGTAAGAGGAAGACCAAAGAAATTTTAATATTATTGAGACTAGCTTTTGCCCGCGGCTTCGCTCGCGTTATTTTAGAATTTGACAATCAATTCAGGTTATACTCTGCTTGTAATTCAATCATGATTCGAAAGAAACATGACGCCATCTATTATCATAAGAAAGTTATTGTTGTTTTCTCGGGAACAGTACTTATTTTGGGGATCAAAGGTACCCTATGTCCGTTTCTGAACACCTGACCACATATATGCAAAATTTCAGGATGATCGGTTCAGTGGTTTAGGCGTGAAAAGGTAACAAACAAACAAACTTACTTTCGCATTTATAATATTAGTAAGGATGACTGATGGGAGTGGAAGAACCCCAACCTGAGTACATGACTGAGAACCAGAGCCAGGGCAGTCAGAAGACGATTCTATAATACTTCATCATCATTTCATGACTTATTTTCATGTAGGCTGAGCCGAAATAAGATAAGAAAACTATCTTGACAAGCATTTTATAAAAATCCAATTATATTTCAAAGTACTAGGACTTGAAGAAAAAAGACCTGAGTCATCTTCCAAAGTTATTTCCTATGAGATCATTAGAATATAACTGTGTGATCGATTAGGATCAGATAGTTGATCGATCGATCGACAATAACTTACATGTACTTATTGGTTAGAACTTTTGGATACAAGGCTCACCTCCTACATGCAGAAAGTAAAAAAAAACAAATGAAAAAAAATGTAGGAAGAATTACAATTTTTTTTCTCCTTAACGCATTTAAGATTACTCGCAGGAGCTCAACCATGATTTTTTGAAAAAACAAAAGCTTTGAAAGCTTTTAAATTAATTTTGTGCGTTGCCAAAACAATACTTAGATCCTGATTGAAAAATGTCACCACTATTCTAAACCAACATGATCAAACACTGTTTTAAGCTTTCACGGTTTACAACTAAACTTATACTGTCACTTACGGGAAACAATTGTTACAATTCGAAATATGGTCACAAAGTGACAATTGATAATAGTAACCCCGTCTCATCAATCTCCTCCGTTATCCCAATGTATTTGGGGTCGGCGCAGCATGTCTTCTTCTTCCATACTTCTCTTTTACTCGTCATCTCAGCAGTCACCTCCTTTCTATCCATATCATCCTTCACACAGTCCATCCATCGTTTCTTTGGACTTCCCCTACTCTTATACCCATCTTCCACAATCCTCATCATCATCATAATATTAACTGCGTCTCCGACCATTTCAAGAATTTTAACGTGATTCATATTATTATCCTATTATGATTCTGCTTAAGCGGCTATTTTAGGCCCCCAGATAGGCTCAGCCCCAGGTATTCAGCTGAATATGGTTAGACTGGAAGCCGTGTCATATGGTTTTCGACATAATTGGAAAAATCTAGACAAATAATGACAACTTTAGTACAGAAGGAAAAGAATCTGTCACATTGGTATGACAGCTGTAGCAAGTCCAATGCCATAGGGCATTGGACTGTTCCAATTATGACAACATCCTTACAAAAGTTGTGTCGTAAACTGAAACAGCCTTTTGGAAAGGCCCATATTAGCATTAAGAATTTCCGATTTAAATTATGTGTGAATCATAAACTCAGCTATTTTTTTTCTAGGTATTTTTAATTTAGTCGAAAGTGTTGCAAATTGGCGACTTGGTCAATACGCAATACCCTATTTAATTACAATTAACATGGCTTTAAACCAGCGAAATGGGGGTCTAATACTGCCCACCCCACCTCTTCATATACAGGCGTGATGTTTGCCAAAAGTAAAAAAAAAAAATACGTACGGACAGAAAGTAGAACCTTTTTTAATCTAGCATTTTGTAACCTCCCCAAAACTTACTCCTTACACAAAAACGACCCCTAATTCGGTCAATTTTGCCCAATTTACCCCTTTTAACGGCCACCACTAACACATTAGGTGCCTGCATTAAGTTTATAGGGGTCTGTTACCTATCGGAGGTCGTTTACCCTCAGAGGGAATGCCCTCTGAGGGTGGTAGGCCTCTAACAAAAACATGACGAGGGAGTATTGAACTGAGGAGGGACATAATGATAGATGGGGAACGCCTTTTTCTGTTTTGCCTGGATTTTTGGCTGAGAAAGGGTAGTTGGGTACAGGAGTGGGAGGGATGTGGGTTTGATTCTCAGGTCCGGAAAAATTGATTAAGGTACTTTTTTGTAGGAAAAAGAAACTAAGTTTATAGGGACATAATATAGGAATGGGTTATTTCAGTAGTGTCTTTCTGTCTGCCAAATATCAACGGGCATTGCAAATTGGTCTGCCAACGTGGTGACTCATCATTATGACGTTTTCGAGTTAATTAAATACTGTAAAAACATAAAAATCTTAAGATATAAATATAATCTACTAACGAATGCCTGAACCTTTTATCAGTATGTACTACTTACTCCAAAATTACAATAATTATTGCCTAAAACTACATAATTATAACAGTCATAGCAAATCAACTATAAAAGTCCAGTAAACTCTCCGAAAAAAACAAAAATGGCGTCTCCCATACTTATTTTTAAACGAAACGAAATATTATAGAACGTACTATTTAAAATTGACATAGATTCGGCAAAACTCGGCTTTTTTCGGCGGTCGTCGGCCGAGCAATGAACTTTTCTGGTAGTACTGACCTATACCTACCTAGAGATTTGCTCCGTCTGCAGACTTTATCTTATTGAAATGATATCATGCTCAATATAAGACTATGTAGTACTTTTTACAATATTCTTCACACCAGGACACTGGAATCATGGCTCTGGAGTCTCTGAACATCATCATCTGTCTAGCTTTTTTCCAACCATGTTTGGATCGGCTTCCAGTCTAACAGGATGCAGCTGAAGACCAGTATTTTACATGGATCGACTGCCTATCTGACCTCCACAACCTAGTTAGTACTGGGCATTATTTTAACCTCCTGAAATCACTTTGAATTTCGAATTATGGAAGCACAAAATGATTTGTCAAAAAAAAAACAAATGAGTTCGTTTTTTAAAATGTGTTCGATCACTCGAGTGATGTTCGAAGTTCGAAGCGAATTTTATAATTGACAGAACTACCAACCTACCAGAAAATATTACCTTACCAACCTAACAAAACATTTTGTCTCTGCTCCATAAACTGTACTCTAGATTCAATCTAACATCCAATTTTAGTATAAAATCGTGTGAAACTGTGAACCAATGACCGTTAGGTTAACGTACGGTGTCAATGGACGACCTTCGTAGTTTGGCCTTGGTGCGGGTTCGAATCCCCGTGTCGTCACAAGGGGTGACTGTATGTGGTTGAACCCGGATGGTTCAAATTTTTTAGAGTTCATTACTTCGTATGCGGGGGTGAAGTATAGTACTATAGAACATATTGTTCTATGGGGTTAAAATAGCCTACACGGGTGAGGGAACTTAAGTTCATAGTATGCACTGGACTGGGGTGTAACATATTCATGTCATTCAGTATCTGGGTTGTGGAGGTCAGATAGGCAGTCACTCCATGTAACATACTGGTATTCAGCTGCATGCGGTTGGACTGGGAGCTGACACCAACATAGACAGGAAAAGGCAGGCAGATGATGTTTCTTCATCGATATTGGTGACTGAATAACAGGTAAATTGTCAAATCTAAGCGCCAGGGTAGTCCGCCATTTTCAAATTTTCTGACTTTTTTTTTGCAATTTGCAGGCCAGTACCAGGTTGTATGTTGAACAAAATATGATTCGCGGCCGTAAGACGAATGTAGTTACAAAATTATACTAATTCATCATCATCTGCCTAGCCTTTTCCCAACTATGTTGGGGTCGGCTTGCAGTCTAACCGGAAGCAGCTGAATACCAGTATTTTACACGGAGCGACTGCCTATCTGACCTCCACAACCCAGTTAGTACTAGGTAATAAGACACCCCTTGGTAAGACTGGTTGTCAGACCACTGACTACCTGTAACGACTGTCAAAGATCTACAAATGACAGCCGGGACCAACGGCTTAACGTGCTTTCCGAGGCACGGAGGAAAATCTGTACGTAATGGGTGGTCACCCATCCACAAACCAACCTAGGCAAGCACGGCTTAACCTAAACATCAATCCGAACGGCTGTTATTATTTAGCCACGAGCTCTTTATACTAATTAAAATCATCAGTACAACACTCGAAGTTCGTTTAATCCGAGTTAATGAGTATTTCATGAAAAAGTCATTCAATGTTTCGTGGTCTTCCCTGGCGGTTTCCAAAACTTGAGTAGCGTTGATTTTCTTCAGGAAGTTCAATAAACTCAAAGTTAAACTTCTAGAAATCGATGTGTATGACTGTTCTGACGATACAACTCATCTTGCGCAATATAATTTGTATTGGGAACTTCGTGTATAAGGAAAACGTGTAGAACGACACGTCACTGTAAAACAAATTAAACTACATGATTTTTGTTGGCACTACTTGTCAACGATACTTGACAGGGGGCTGTCAAATTGTATGGGTTTGAAATAAAATTAGTAAGCAAGTTACAAAGATGATACGCATATTATGCGTTGCCCAGAATTGAGTCAATGCTGTCAAAACTAAGATGGCGGCAACAAAACAGTGTCAGTGCAAGGGTTTTCTGAAATTTCACGAAAAAACAAAACACTGCAGTGAACTTCACAGAATGGGTATTTGCTGCACAAAATTCGATAGCGAACCCATTTGTTTTTAAATTAAATCATCATGGATTCAAATATAGAAACAGCGCGTTCGAATTTGAAAAAAAAAACCATGTTCTTTTGCTTTTTCAAATACAATTGCCGCTGACAATTTCTGTAATATTTACAAAAAGAGTTCTTGTCAATCGCAAAAAAAAATTCAGACAGCAAACTCATTTGTTTTTAAATTAAATCATCATGGATTCAAATTTACAGCGCGTTCGAATTTGAAAAAAAAAACTATATTCTTTTGTTTTTTCATATGCAATTTTCGCGGACAATTTCTGAAATGTATCCGAAAATGGTTCTTGTCAATCGCAAAAAATCCTTGTACAGATTTAAAATTATTCTGCCCCTGAATTCTGCATTGTCATATTACATTGTGTGTCATAGAAAATATGATTTTCTAAGTTCAATGACATATTATGGCATTAGAATTTCGCCATGTTGTGCCATAATGCTAACTCATACTTATCTGTATTCAAAAAGTATATTCCATCTCTTTCTATCTTTCTATCTATGTATCTGTATGTACTTTAGTAACCTTTTACTTTGATTTTTCGACTATCACTGTTCGATAAGAATATGTTTGTTCGATTATTTGGCATTTCTTCGAGTCTCTGATAAATTGAAAGTAGATATTTACTTTGAATGTTCAAATATTGGTTTGGCAACACTACAAAAATTGTGGGATTTTTTTAAGATTTTTTTTTCAGTTCTCGAAAATCTAAAATAATTTACTTTTTAATCACTACATAGTATAAAGCAAAGTCGCTTCCCGCTGTCTGTCTGTCTGTCCCTATGTATGCTTAGATCTTTAAAACTACGCAACGGATTTTGATGCGGTTTTTAATAGATAGAGTGATTCAAGAGGAAGGTTTATATGTATATTGCAGCCGTGCGAAGCCGGGGCGGGACGCTAGTTCTGAACTATTATTTTACGCGCCAATTGATCACTACTTACAACAATGTAGGTTGTGTAAGATTATACAAGGTGTAAACGGACCCTTCACGAAGCCGTCAACCAAGCATTCTTTACATCAAACTAAGTAACTCTACGCAAAAATTATTGCTGGGAAACGACTTTTATTTTTGGGGTGATAAATCACGTATTACGGTAGAACTCAGTGTAATGCAATCAAAACATTGTGCTAATGGATGGATTGAATAGTAAGGGATTAGTGGAGGTATTTAAAGTAGAGTTGTCACATTAAAAAATTGTAGCTGAAACTTTGACCCCCAATATCTCCGTAACTAGAAGGTTCCCAGGTACGGTCTAGAACAAAAAAATGATCGCAATGATGGGGAGAACAAATGCCTTTGGCTTCGTTAAGGGTATTTTTACACCCTTTATATCTTTGATTCCAAGGACATGTGTGATTTGATTGTCGATGGTAGTACATATTATGTATTTATTTATTCTTCTTTCTGTACACCAATTATCCTCAATTATAACCATATTCCACCACGCCCTTTGGAACACAAAACAACTGAGGACTTCCTCAAACCATTGACCAGTTATCAACCAACCCAGGGGTCAACGTACCCCGGTGTTGTCAAACGTGCGAAATGACCGACCAATGTAAATAGAGCCGTCAGATTCAACCATTAAATGTTGACATAAGTAAGAACGTATTGGAAGTTTCAAATGTACATAACATCACGCTTGTAATCCTGAAGGGTTAGGCAGAGGTGTAGCTAAAAATACACCCACATTTCGCCAATAGGGGCGAGCCTATTGCCATCAACCAGACACGAGGCTGCTACTGGGAAATACCTGATGGAAAAACCCAATAACACTTTGCCCGACCCGGGAATCGAACCCATGACCTCATGCTCAGCAGTCGCGCTCACAACCACAAGATCAACAATAAGTTTTTTGGGCCTAAAATCATGAAATAACCTAGCAACGAGGTGTTAAACTAGAAATGTGTTTCTGAATCAGTGAGTCAGTTTGTGACGTTGTAGCTACGAAATTGCTGGAATGTGTTTGATGCAGATAGATGTGTTGTTGGGGACTTTGCGCCGCCTCTTCTACTTCCCATCTTTGGGGAACTGATATAATATTGTCGATAAAAAATTACTAAGCATAATTGAATAGTGGTCAAAAGCACGACTGCTGAACATGAGTTCCTGGGTTCGATTCCCGGGTCGGGCAAAGTTTCTTTGGGTTTTTCCATCAGGAATTACGGAGTCTAGATTTGCACCCGGTTTAAGGCTACAGGCTCGCCCCCTATCATATGGGACTGGCGAAACGTGTGTGTAGTATTAGGTATACCTCTGCCCAACCCTTCGGGGATTACAGGCGTGATGTTATGTTAAATTGACTAATAACTTTTGATCGGATTTCATCATCCAAAAATATCACAACTCCTAAATTTTTTTCCAAAAAAAAAATCACCCAAAACTGGGAATCGAACTCATAAGTCTGCAAAAAACAGCTTTTTATTACATTATAAAGAATTACTTTTCTCTTAAAGAAATGATATAAGAATCTTTTCAAAACAAAATATTATGGAACGACTACCAAAATAGAGGTTATTCACCCCGCATCGGCCGTCGACGCGCTGAAAAACTGACGAATCACTCTGCCTTGTATACTATATTAGTATATAAACCAAACTAATATTAAATAAGCCTAGCCTTTTCCCAACTATATTGGGGTCGGCTTCCAGTCTAGCCGGATGCAGCTGAATACCAGTATTTTACATGGAGCGACTGTCTATCTGACCTCCACAACTCAGTTAGTTCTGGGTAATACGATACCCTTTGGTAAGACTGGTTGATAACTAGCTAATATCACGCCAAAGGGATGGACAACGAGATCTAAATATGATGATTAGGTATAGGTATATCCTCTTATGCGAATTTCGATATCGAAATTTGGTTTGCTGTAAGAAAACCCAATTCTGGGTTAAGCTCGCCATTGTACATAAGCTATGTTATTGCAATTTGTATGTATATTTTTGTTGTTTTGTGTGCAATAAAGAATAAGAACATAAGAATAAGAACATGATTCTCATTTCCATGTAATTATATCATCATAATCATTCTTCTGCCGTTATCCCAAATTATTTGGGGTCGGCGCAGCACGTCTTTTTCTACCAAACGACATACCATCATGCCTGTAATCCCCGTAGGACTTGGCAGACGTTTACCTAATAGTACACCAACATTACGCCTGTTGTGTTTAAGTCTTAATAGGGGGCAAGCCTATTGCCATCAATCGGCCTCAAATCCAGACTCAGTAGGTGCTACTGAGAAATTCCTTATGGAATAACCTAATAACACTTTGCTCGAACTGGGAATCGAACCCAACACCTCATACTCAACAGTCACGCTAAGTAATAGGCCTATACCCTTTTATGTCATACTTTCCTAATCTGCGCGAGTCTCAACCAGTTCTTAAACGCAACACTTCCTACGATTTAACTAAAACATCTGTCTGATACATTAGAAATCCAAAATGGCGGCCGCTAACTGTCATTAATCCCATCCAGATAGCCAGATTACGGATATAATGAAAACGTGACGTCAGGACATGTCTGTCTGCCTCTACATTGTCTATGCGCGATCGACCTAACAATGAGCTTTGACCTTTGGACCTAACCGTGATATCATAGGCATAGTACTGTATTACAGTACAGTTAGGTTTTAAATAGACTCTTAATATCGTGTCCTGCGTGCCCTGTTGTTTGTTCACTACAGGAACTGATGGACGCTACCGAAAGCGCCGAACTAGTAGCTCAGTTCTGGGCCTACACAATTTAGATTGCCATCGACACGCTAAGAAGAAGAATAGACTCTTCACAGCGATACGTCTGTCAGACCCTGGTCAGACAGCCCATCTACCACGTCAGCTTATAATAAGGCTAGAAAAATCCCACTTGATAACGTGTCCAGTTGTTTGCACATTACAGGAGCTGATGGACTACTGAAAGTGCCAAAGTTGTCACCAAATTTGCGCTGAATCAGTCTCCATTGTCAGACACGCTAAGAAGAAGGAGATTCTCACTTGGGATGGCTATAAGACCTATAAGAAATATAAGACCTACTATATCACCAAATATCACACTAACAAATACTTCGACTCTGACTTTGACAGTCATACCAAGAGATATACGTATTACACAGTACTAACTGCGTTGTGGAGGTCAGATAGGCAGTCGCTCCATGTAAAATTCTGATATTCAGGCCGAACCCAAGATAGTTGGGAAAAAGGCAGGCGGATATTGATGACTCTGACTTTGAAGCAGGCATCTTTTCTGCGAGAGAGGGTCTACAGGGTCCACCATGAGGACCCTGTACGACTACCACCACTACCTTGCTGACTTGCTAATATTTTTACAGCATGAGCTGTTCTGATCAAAAGCGTATGGCGGCCCTGATTTACGAGTTGCAGGTGATGGGTGCGAACCCAGACAGGCGCCTTACTTAGTGTAATTTATTTCATCACCACAGCTCTCAAAACGGTGAAGGAAAACATCGTGAGGAAACCGGCTTGTCTTAAAACCAAAAATTCAAAGACTTGTGATATCTACCAACATGCACTGGGCCCAAAAGGTGGGTTACATCCCACTGTCTTTCACAGAGAGGTGTGTCCCAGATGTGGGGACATCACAAGCTGTTTATGGTCAGTCAAATACAGGTTGACATTATTTATGACCCCAAATATTAATGACGATGAGATATTATGACATTTTTTCTGTACTACTTGCTGACTGACCCAGAGGGCTTCTGACTCATAAACACTCATTAATTAAGCTATATTGTGTAACGACGACCTTGTCATTAATAATCTGGGTAGTCTGGTTCCCTAATAACTCGGCCTGATGATAAATTGCTCTGGAAAACAGCGAAAGTTCTACGGAAATCGGTTCAGTAGTTTAGGAGGGTGTGTGAAAACAACATTAATTTGATGTAAAATTAGGTTTTTTTGGTTGATTTATGGGTTGTTCAGAATGTATTTAGATGTTACGAGTAATCCCTTTTAATGTAAATCTATTAATTTTAAAAGATTTTTTTTGTGTTTTATTTTTCATATTCAACCTATTTTATTTCCTATTGCGGGCGAGTTTTATTTCAGTCTAGCCAAATATACTTAGCAGAATTTAATAGTACAAGAAAATTATACTTTTTTTCACATTTCCGTAAATATTTATCAGATTTCGAAAATCTATTGTAATATTTTAGACTCAGAACTCAATTACCTATGATTATTTATTAATATTTTGGCCGACCAATCCAATCACCTAACTTAGTTTGACAGCAGATTTCTTACAGATTTACTCATCAAAAACCTGATTAAGATTAGTGCTTTCAAAAACCGATAATTTCAAATCATATTCGATTTTTAAAACAATAAAAAAAGAAGACTACATTTTTTTCTTTTTTTTTGTCGAAAATTGTAACGAACTTTGTGTTGTCACCAGTTAAAAATGGCTGAAAAATGTATTTTCTTTCAAGGCTTTTACTTTTTAAAGTAATTGTATGTCTTGGATTCTCATCACGATTCGTTTTCTGTCCTCTGTACTGTTCCTAGGTTCACATTACCGAAACAACGTGTCGTTGACCCCCGAACAAATTCTTTGTAGAGTTTCAACCTCCAATGTTTTTTTTTATCCTGTTTATTTTGTCATAGTACTATAGTGAAATTTTTGGTGGAATTGCGTTTTATTTTGCTGTAAAAAATAGATTTAGAATTTTTTTTTGTATTTCAGAATTTATTAGCGTCATTTAAAAAGTTAATTTTATACGAAAATTGTTCAATAAATTGTGTGAGTTTGTTTGTAGAGGAAACAGAATATAAAGAAAAACATTAGAAATGTTCGAAACACTCGTTGAGTTTTATTTTTAAAGACATGTGCCAAAAATATGCTGTTTACGTGAATCAATTCTGTAAAAACGCACATTTTTTTCTGTTAATATTTTATTATGCAAATATTTAACTACAGACAAGTAATTTTAACTAACCATAACGCTATTTCCCCTTAAAATCACATGCAGATCTCCGAAAAAAACACAAAAAAAATACGAAAACACATTAAAAAAACAACTTTTCTAATTAAAATTTCACCCACATTTACCCCAAAAAACATACCCTATATTATCCTACTCCAAAAAACCTCCCAGGCTAGTGAAAAACGGTACAAGCCGTACATACAAAAAAAAAATAGCCAAGTAAGTACTCAACGAAGTCGAGCGTTCAACTCCCGGTCGTTCATTGAACCCAAGAATTTTGGCAGTTCATTGACCCGGTCGCTGGCCGCTTATAAATAATGTTAGAGCGAGACAGCGATACTTTGACAGCTTACGTCAGCTGATAGTATGGCTAATCATCGAGTGACGTCATTGGGCGAGACTGCATTTGAATTTGGAAGTTTGTTTTGAATTTAGAATCGTTTATCTGTGATGAAGGTTGCTTTGTTTGGTTATGGTTCAATGCGGAAGTTGGTGTTTTGCTTTTTTTTAAATGATTTTGCGAAATATATCAGTTTTTTTTGCGAATTATTGCTAAAAGTTGCGTCTTTATAATAAGTAATTTTTTTTTTTTCTATTGCCACGTATGTCCCACTGTTGGGCAAAGGCCTCCCCCATATCCTTCCAGGTACTCTGCTCCTGCGCCTGCAAATAACTTAGTTGCGCTTATAGTTGTGTTGTTATAAGATTATAATTACTATCAGTCTAAATTGAAAATAAATACGACTCTAACCCCTAATACGCTATTGAATCAAAAGTCATCATCTGCCTAGCCTTTTCCAACTATGTTGGGGTCGGCTTCCAGTCTAACCATATACAGCTAATGCCAAAAAAATGACAAAAGGAATATCCTAATTAAATTTCATCAAAAATTAATTATTTTTTCTTTGTTTTAAGCTTTCACGGTTTATAACTAAACTTAATTATACTTACCCGTGATCATGGCGCTTGCAACAGCGTCGAAATATCGGGAGCTCAAAATAATGAACAATCACGGAAGATATCCCGTAAGTGACAGTATAAGTTTATTATATTTTCTTTGTTTCCTTCCTATATACAGAGTTATATAGAAGTCAAATCACAAATTAAATAAAGCATATTTATTGTGTTCCCTCATATCAAAAATAAATACGAATACATAAGTATGTAATTGATGATAAAATGTTAATTATTAATCATAGAGCAGAGACAAATATATAAATAAAAATTGGTATGTCCATTCACTGACATAGAGAAGCCTGGTTCCCAGCATTGGGACATGATATGATGATTATATTTATGTCTTTATGTACGTATAGTAAGTATAGAAAAACTTGTGAAAAAATTGGAACTTTGAATTCCAATATCTCCGTAACTAGAAGGTTCCTAGGTATGGTTCAGAACAAAAAAATGATCGGAATGACGGGGAGAACAAAGTGCTTTTCGGCTTCGTTAAGGGTCTTTTTACACCCTTTATAATATGGTTTAACTCTGCTACACCCAGTTTTTTAACATCCCCTGTCCATCACTTGCCAGCCTTTTATCAGCTATTTTGTGGTGACCAGTCTATAAGGTCCCAGTTAACACTTTCGCTGCCCAGCACCCCGCGTAGTATGGACTTTGGACTCATATGCTGGGTTCTGGGCAGCGAAAGTGTTAAGTCATCATCTGCCTAGCCTTTTCCCAACTATGTTAGGGTCGGCCACTAGTTTAACCGGATGCAGCTAAACTAGGGTATTTTACAGGGAGAGACTGCCTATCTGACCTCCACAACCCAGTTAGCACTGGGTAATACGATACCCCTTGGTAAGACTGGTTGTCAGATTTTCGGGTTATTGGCTATCCGTTACGACGATGAAATCTTTCTATATACAAATATAATAAAGTTGAAGAAGTCGCAGAAGTTGAGTTTGTTTGAACGCGCTAATCTCAGGAACTACATGTCAGATTTGAAAAAATCTTATTGCATTTGATAGCCCAATTATTGAGGAAGGTTTCAAGCTATTTAACATCACGCTGCGACCGTTAGGAGCTGAGCAAGAGGGTGAAACCGTAAGCCACAGCTAGTATTTAATTTTAAACGCATCTATGGCTAGTATATTGGTAGAACCAGCAACAACATAGTTGGGAAAAGAGGACTAAATATAGGTAAAACCATTGACAAAGCTAGTATGTGAGTCAACACATGTGTTTATCTATGAGCCGTCTAGTTCAACACGTGGGGTCGTTGAACCCAATTAAACGACAGATATTTTTCCACCAGTTTTAATTGAGGAATAGTTACTAAGAGAAAAGGGAAAAGCTCGTGGCTAAATAATAACAGCCGCTCGGATCGATCTTTAGGTTAAGCCGTGCTTGCCTAGGTTGCTCTGTAGATGGGTGACCACCCATTACATACCGAGTTTCCTCCGTGCCTCGGAAAGCACGTTAAGCCGTTCGTCCCAGCTGTCATTTGTAGATCTTTGACAGTCGTTACAAAAGTCTGACAACCAGTCTTACCAAGGGGTATCGTATTACCCAGTATTAACTGGGTTGTGGAGGTCAGAAAGGCAGTCGCTCCATGTAAAATATACCAGTATTTTACATGGAGCGACTGCCTTTCGGACCTAGGTGTAACCTAACTTAGCCGGCTAGAACTAGGTGTAACCTTACTTAGCTGGCTAGAACTAAGTGTAACCTTACTTAGCCGGCTAGAACTAGGTGTAACCTTACTTAGCCGGCTAAAACTAGGTGTAACCTTAATTAGCCGGCTAAAACTAGGTGTAACCTTACTTAGCCGGCTAGAACTAGGTGTAACCTTACTTAGCCGGCTAGAACTAGGTGTAACCCTACTTAGCCGGCTAGAACTAGATGTAACCTTACTTATCCGGCTAGAACTAGGTGTAACCTTACTTCGGCTATTAGCCGTAACATATACACCTCTGGCTAAACGCTCGCGGTATACGAGCGAGGTGGAAGGAAGCGACGAGGAAGGAAGCCATTTTCCTGTACCATTTGACACTGCAGTGTCAATTCCAAGTATATTATTCAATTATAATAATTAGAATCCTCATGGAGTTTATTTTTCTAGGTCATTGACATACTTTTGGCTATTCTGAGTAATATTATTGTTAATAAGTATTATCGAGATATTTGCCTTATTTACCGGTATATAGGCGTCAAACCTTATAGGGGAATTGAAACAAACATTTTTAGGTATATAATAGTTATTACCTGTATTTCGGCTGTAACTATACAGAAATAAACGCAAAAAAAACCCCTTTGCAATTTTTTGGTATGTAGGACTCCCATATTTTAGTACACTGTTTTTCCCATAAAAGAGCCTAATACCGTTGATAACTCCTAACTGAGGACAAATCTATCTACTACCTACTACAAAAAAATCTAATGGAAAAGCTCTATTAAACTTTGGCCGGCCTAGGAACCAAACATGTGACCTCATGCTTAACAGTACTGCTAGCGACTACTACACCAACGAGGCAGTCGATGTAAGGACTCAAATAAGTGTTGGGCCTTTTACATAACATTAGGTCTGTAATTCCCGATGGTTAAGCAGAGGTATACCAAATAGTGCACCCACATTTTGCCAATCATGTTTAAGTCCCAAGTAATAGGGGGCGAGCCTATTATCGGCTGCAACTCCTAATTCCTGATCAAATATTTCGGATGAATTTTATTCGCGCCATTTTCAAGTGAAATAAGCAAAAATAGAATTTTAAATAGCACTTATCTTTATGGACCCGGTTTATTTGCACATAGCAATAATTTTGACACGAGGAATTTCAAATTTGGAACTTATCGATTAAAGAAAGTCTGTTATTTATTTCCAAAGATAAGTAGAAGGACTTTTAAATATAGAACTTAGATGTCATGTAGAAATTATTCGTTTTTTTTTATTTTAAAATCGTTTTTAAGGAATTTGATAAGGATTTTGACTAGCAAATAAAATTAATATGAATGTAAAGTCCTGACTTGATAGGAACACGAAAGTTATCGATATAAATGGTGTTTAACAGTTATCAGAGCTATGTAAAACCCATTTTCATTATACTTTAATTACGGTAAAACTGCTTTATGTACTTCTAAAAATTACAATAGTTTCCTCATTCCTTCTAGCTTAAATTTTTCCTCCATTTTATTAGTAATATCTCTTGAATAAGGCCTTTTATTGAAAGAACGAATACGTTTAGCGAGCTTCGAGCCAAAATGTATGTATGTATGTGTGTGTGTAAGGTAAACATTCATAAAAATTCCGATTCACATCAACACATTTCGGCCCTTCCGGGATCAAAAACACCGAATAAAATGGATTTTCTTTAAAACATGATACCAATGACTAACATATGTACATTCAAACAATACGAGACAAACAAAAAAGATAAGCCATTTGATAAACAAATAAATTAACAATACTACTTATTCAGCATTTTACCAAAACATTTTCGTTGGGTCCAACAACCTGAGGTAAAGAGCAACGCACTCTACACCAGACGTACCAGGGAAATACCTTTGAACAGCGCCATCTCTTATCGAATAGACGCACTAAAGGTCAAACTTGAGGGTTAATGAACCGAGTTTGAATTACACCCTATCAGAAATGATTGTGCTACTATTTTTGGTAATGTTTGTAATGGTTTCAAGTGTATTAAATTTTATTGTGAGTGTTGAAAAAATGGGATGCTGTATTAATAACCGTCGATTATTTTGATCTTGCGAGGTGTGTTTGTGTATTGCAAGCGTTTATGTGAGAATCTGGCAAAGTTTATCGATAAATCTGTAGCTGATGTCACATTAACGCTATTTATTTTACGTTCCTATGTCAAATATTGCCAATTAGTGCTGCAGTCACAAAGTTGATGACTATTAATTTGGTTGTATGAAACAGTAGGAATGTGGAAAGCAATCATTAGGGTTTTAATACTGTAAATATGGAAAATATTCTAAAACTGTAGTAAATTTGTTAAAAATCAAGTTAAACAATGAAGAGTGTAATTCATACTGCAAAGAGCTCCTAAGCGGTTTCAGCCTTATGTAGTCAGTGAACTCAACAACAACTCAGTAACACACTAACACGTAAAAACAACGAATCACTGAACTCCGAACGATCTAGAATTCCTATAAAACATTTTTACTATGTCGTAAATTAAAAACTGCCCAATTTTGAGAAAACCGCCATCTATCGTCGAGCGGCAGTACCAAAGTTCAAACTGCCAAACTGAGGTGAACGACCCCTTGCGCGGGCTTATCTTCGTATTATGTACCTCTAATGACGCATGCTTGATTTATTTTTTCCATGCAATACGTACCTCGTCAAGGAAAAATGTGTATTTTTATTGCAATCATCGTTATATTGTTTGTTTTGCGTAAAGTTTTGTAAGCATTTATTCATTTGCGAATGAGTCGTTCGAAGTTTAGACTTCAAAGCGCTGCGTAGGATTTCTTGTACAATTTCAAGATGGTTGCCTTGACAAAATATCTTTATCTTAAAGATAACATAAAATCAAGTCGGCATTTCTCTACAGGGTAGGTATTCCTATGTATAAATGACGTAAAATGTTTTTTTTTTACATACCTTTCCCCACACTAGGAATTTCCCCTGTATCGTAGGTGCGTTTACAAACATTTAAACTCACATACACAAACAGCCAGACCCGGAACAACTACTTATAGGTCATACAAATATTTTTTCTGTGCGGGGATCGAACCCGCGACACGCACCGCAGCAGTCAATCGCTCAGCCACTGCGCCAACCGTGTCGTCAAATTATTGCTGTCTACCTAAAAGAATCTTGTTTAAAATTTGAACAAAAAACATCTTCATTGATACTAAATAACCTGTATGAAATCACTATAATAATGCCCACCGACAAAAAACATAATTTAAAGAAAACTTGCTATTGTAACACATAGCAATAAAAAAGTAATGTATTGGTACCAGAAGGCAACGCATTTAAAAAATCATCAATTATACATAGGATAGTAATTAATCATTCGCTTTTGTATTCTAAACTAACTGTGGCAGGCGTTGCAAACCTTTGGTTGGTTATCCATATGACAAGCAATAACAAAAGTTACAGAAGTTGGGTAAGTTCATCATCATCTGCCTAGCCTTTTCCCAACTATATTGGGGCCGGCGTCCAGTCTAACCGGATGCAGCTGAATACCAGTATTTTACATGGAGCGACTGCCTATCTGACCTCCACAACCCAGTTAGTACTGGGTAATACGATACCTCTTGGTAAGACTGGTTGTCTGTTGTGTTGGTTGGTTGTGGTTGTTAGGTAAGTTATTAGAAGTTATTACATTTATTTATGAATTTCGATATTGTGTATGGTTAAGATTTCAAATTAGTCGGAGTACCAACCTTTTGGTAGCCACAGAACTGTCTAGATTGTCCAGCAGTGGACTAAAATAGTCTGCTAAAGGCGCATTATCAGCATATATTCGTCGTTTTAATATTTTTTTGCACAAACTTACAAGCAAGATGACTTAGCAAAAACACAAAGGTTTTGCATCTCTGATCTGAGCCTATTACTCATTAGATTATTGATGTGTCATTTATTATTTTATTAAAGCAAAAAATATACTCTTGTCCAATTATGTAGGCGTAAACGTATGTTCTCCGAGTTGCCTTCTAAATATAGAGAGAGGAGTACAACTTGAATGATTTGATGGGTTAAAAATAAATGCTCATTCAGAACGGAATTCTTCGGAATTGTGGATGCGTTTGCAGGCACAAATCTTACTTGCACTAACACTTAACCGGAAAAAAGTCATTTTAATTGTGTAAAAACTTTAAATGTTTGTTAAAAGTTAAATGATTCCCAAAATCCTTAATAAATATAGTATGTTAGGGTTTTTACAGTGTCCTTATCAGAATTTGGTTTATGCATATCAAAAAAAATTAGACCATAACAGGCACTTTTGAAAGCCAGAAAAACAAAGAAGGCGAAGCTACAGTCCCAGACACAAGGCATAATAACTTGTGAAAGTACTGTAGTTGCCCATTCCAAAGCGTAGATCTCTATGCAGAAGAATGGGCAAGAAACTCCATGGACACTCTTTTCAATCAAAATATTTTTACAAGATCTTAAAGTGAGTAAGTTAGGTGTTTTCTTTTCATATATTAAGATTATTTAACTACATTGACCCTCACAGTCTCCAATTCTGAATTTGCTTGCTAATAGATTACATTACAAGCTGTCCCCACAGTCAGATTACCTCGTTCAACTAAATACTGGTAGCTATACCGTACCCCTGCCGATACCGCTAAGCACCTACCGCGAAGCCATGTATGTTACAGGTGCGTTTAACAGCTGGTGATACCGTTGGCATCTCATACATCGTGCCGCTAGAATTTAAAACGATACTCGTAGTTGCTAAGTCAAACTGTGGTTTAAATTGGCTGCAGATTTTATCCTTACTATAATATTATAAATGCAAAAGTAAGTTTGTTTGTAACCTTTTCACGCCTAAACCACTGAATCGATCATCCTGAAATTTTGCATATAGGTTGTCAGGTACACAGAAACGGACATAGGGTACCTTTTAACCCGAAAAAAGTACTGTTCCCGAGGAAAACAAGAATAACGTTCTTATGATAATATATGGCACCACGTGTCTTTCGAATCATGATTGAATCATGTTATTACCAACAGAGTACAACCCGAATTGATTTTCAAATTCAAAATTAAAGCGAGCGAAGCCGCAGGCAAAAACAAGTACAGAAATATAATGAAAGACTCGTCATTAATTTAAGTTTTAGGTACTTGTGTATAAATCATTAAGTAGACTAAGCCCTTGACTTTCCATGGCAAATACCAGCAATACAGGGGAACTAAAATAGTCCTAGACGCATGTGTCCATTTTACGAATTGAAACTGAATTCATATTATTATCTTATTATGATTCTAGACCCCCATTTTAGACCCCCTGGGATGTGATTTTGGTGGTAGACATAAGTTAGGTATGGTGATAGTACTTTTCTGGACGTAACCTCTCAAATGGGGGTTAACTATGGCTTTAACTGTGGCTGGCTCTACTGGCTGAAAATTTTCATTGATTTTTAAAGAACAATATCCGCGTTTTTCTTCTCTTTTGTCGCATAAGATACTTGAAAATGACCTATGTCTTTGTTAAAAACTTAGCTGGTCACCAAGATTGGTAAGCAGGACTAAATGTTTAACAGAGTGTTCTTAATTTGAATATCCACGACTGCCTACGAGTGGACCTAGACGATACTTTTAGGTACTATCGGGCGCCGATAAGGCGAGACCCAAGTACCTAAATAAAAATAAGCAGCCAGTCTTGCCATATATAAGTATAAAGAGGTACTGTACCAGTATCGACACAAAACACCATGGAAAATACCTAAATAAACCGTGAGTAATTACCGAAGCGTATTTTATTCTAGCAAATACGCAAGTGCAGTACAGTTCGTACCCGATTAGCGCCACCATTATTGTTATGAGAAAAAGTAAATTAAAACAAAACAATAAATGCCAATCGGTCAGTGAACGATTATGGTAACTATGCAGTTTGCTATAAAAAAATATTATGACACAGTGTGTGGCCGGTCGGTGACCCAAGTGTTACGCAGGATGCTCAGCGCCATCTAGTAACGAGTTTCTTAGCTAAATTTAATTTTAACGAGGGAATTATTTTCACACTTGAAATGCTTATAAAAAAAATAATTAGCAAATTCTTGACTCGTAATAAGTACAGTTATTTTTTTTGTCAACAATTTACGTATTTGCTGCAACGAAATTTGTAAAAGTTCGGCTACTCAATGCTAGATGGCGTTACCGCCGCACCTTTCAAACCAAACTTTTTCGCTCATACCGCCAAAACCGCACCCAACTCACTTAATTGATATAATTGAAGTGAATAATGCTAAAATATGAATAAATACGGAATAAAACAAGTTGTTTAAGCGTTATGCGTTTGCTATTACGCATTATGAAACCGTATTCAAGTTAGTTAGGTAATACTGGCTGTATGAAGTTGGTATCGTAATCGATCCCCACTGCTAAATCTTAGCGAATTCCAAGGTTAGGCTCGCAGTCTTGAATACAAAAAGGGTTCCTTTGAGATAAAAACTCCTTTCAGAGCCTTTATAAAAGTGACGTCATGTGTCAGACGTATTCAAAAAGGTCCAATTGTTTTTTTTAAGCAAAAAGATTGGTTCAAAAAGTTTGGTTGCAAAGAATTACTTGGATTTAAAGATTCTTTATTTAAAAAAGAATACACAATGTTCACTTTTCAAATAAATACATCTTAATATAGGTAGCTTATACCGCCAACTTAATAGTTTTGTGTTGTTAGTGACGTACTGTTTGAGTTTAGCTTTAAATAAGTTGAAAGATGTGCTCCTGATATTTACCGGTAGATTATTATAAAGTTGAACACCTTCGTTCTTTACATTTTCCTGCCATATTGCATTCGCGAGGAACGCGTCTATATTTGGCTATGGTTTCTTTGACTGTCTATGGATGTTTTCGTGTTGAAGGATAAGTGTGTGTTTATGGTTTTGTTTAGAATTTTTCTAATGAGAACGCTGGAATTGAATGTGTACAGTTGATGACTCTTTAGTTTGGTGTGTTTTTAATAGTTCGGAGTGTGTGATAATCGTAGTTGAATAGAAGTTTAATTATTTTATTTTGTCCTATTTGTAGATCATTAATTGTAGATTGTGTAGCGCATCCCTAGATTTCGAATAGATAATTAATGAGTTGTAGATCTTGCGAATTTTTTTTGGGATGTTATTTATGTACCCGCGCATTGATCCCATTAGCTATGTTATTTTTGATTTAATGTCATCATTTCATGATAAGAATGTAACATAACTACAAAATGTAAAAGTTTATTTTTTGTGAAATAAAAGATCTAAAGCCCCGTTCACACTACGGCACATTTTTCGGCAAATGTCGAACAAAAGTATGGAGTACCTACCAAAAAAAAGTTACTACAGCTATCAAACTTTTATCGTACCTACTATCAACAAAAAAAAGTAAAACCAATAGAGGGTAGAAGATAATATAAGATATGAACGAACCCTCTTACTATACAGGACTATTATCAAATTTAGCCCCTCTCTATGAAGGTTTTATTGGCAATAGTTCACACTGCCTGTCAGTTTTTTTTTTTCTACATAACCACTACCCAAGCAAAAGAGATGGTCTGAAAAAGTAGCAAAAGTGGACTAGATGCGAAAAGTGGTTGAAATCTGAGGCACAGTGTTAGAAGGTCCAGTCCTTTGACCAGCTTGTTAGAGATGAAGCAAATAGCAATAAAGGATAATTATGGTTTTACTAAAATAAGAACAAGACAGACAAAAAAGTCATACTGCACCGATCCCATTTTATTATCCTTTATTTAGTCCCTTTTGCCCGCGGCTTCGCTTGTGTTAATTTAGAATTTGACAATCAATTTGGGTTGTACTCTGCTTGTAATTCAATTATGATTCCAAAGACACGTGGCGCCATCTATGAGCATATTAACATTATTGTTGTTTTCCTCGGGAACAGTACTTTTTTCGGGATGAAAGGTACCGTATGTCCGTTTCTGTACACCTGACAACGTATATGCAAAATTTCAGGATGATCGGTTCAGTGGTTTAGGCGTGAAAACGTAACAAACAAACTTAAATTTATAATATTAGTAAGGATTTATTCAGTAGTACACATACTTTTTATTCATTTAAGTTGGTGCAAATATTAGAGTTTTACCGTGCACCAAAATCATCGACTACATAATTTAGAGAATTAGATCCACTTATATAGTATGTACTTAGTCAAAAGAGACTACAACTAAAATTACAGCGGGTATTAGGCGAATTAATATATAGTACTCGGTATGTAGTAACGAGCGAACCTCGGTGACCAATCCGACCGTCCGTTCATAAAAACGGAAGTTTTTTAATCGATACAGATTGTTCCTAAATGTATATGTTTTTAGTAATGTGTAGTTATTTTTTTTTGTTTTTGTGTTATGTTATAATTGTTAGGTATTACTTTTGCTTCATTGTGTATGGTTTAAACTATTTATCTATTATGCATTAAATATATATTTTTTTAATACACATCCTATCAATCTAAGATATTTATGTTTTGAAAAAAATGTTGCTTTAATTTGTATTTTATGTTTTTCCCTCAATTATATAGGTAGTTGATTAATAAGGCAAGGTATACAGGGTGGGTAAAAAACCGTGGATCAAACGAAACAGGGCGATAGTCGGGGTTATCCGGGTAATTGTTTGGTAGTAGGTGAGGCCAATTAAATTGGGAATAGGGCAGGAGAGCCATTTTATCAAAATATGCGAATGTGCAAAATGACTCAAAGCCCACTTGCTTATCCCACAAAGAAATGGCCGTGTGAAAATAAATACTTAAAAATAAATTAATTCATGAAAGCAGCATACATAACATTTGGACAGCGTAGCAGTCAGTATTACGCAACCAGACTAATCTAGAAGTGTCTAGCTAGCTGGTAATTGTATATTTTGTATGCGAAGTACGCGTAGAGGCATTGAATAGATAATGTTGTATGTGGAAAAATTCTAGTGAAATCCTTTGGAAATACTACTGGTAAAGATTTTTTTTATTGATTTATTTGTGGATTTGTTTAGTTTTTGTGAAAATTGTAGTTACTTAAGTAAATTAAGAAAAGCTTCAAGGCTTTGTATTTCATAAAATATTTAACTGGGCATGTTTATCAAATAAATTACATGGTAAAAATTAACCTGTATGAAAAAATAGGTATATTTATTATTCTTTATTAAAAAAAAACTCTTGTATTTGTTTGATTAGTTCCTAATCAACGTATTAATCTAAAATTCAATCCAAAAATAAACAAAACCCAAAAAAAAAAATACCTCCTAAACATATAGACAAAAACAATTGGTAATTATCGCTCCGCCCTGCAACCCAGCGTCCTTCAGATAATTCAGTTATTCAGTTTCCGTACACAACTGGGGCAGGAGTTCAACTTTGACCTCGAATCCTATTGAACCTGAGATCCAAGGTCACAGAGGTCAGATTAGGGCCGTTCGAGAGCTAGCCTAAAACGTGTCAGGCTGTGACCTGCGGTTGACCTACATATGTTACAAGTTTGAGGTCGAATTGCACTGTTTACGTGTTTTTGAGTATTGCTCATTGATTTTTTTGCAAAAAACAAAGAAAATGCATAATTTTTGGGGTGATTTTGGAGCCAGAATGATGTCATACATGACATGGTTATTAAATAAAGCTTTTTATAGTTCAGAATTGCTGAAAACATCGAAATTATGCATTTGTAGATAGATCTTAGTTATCTCACTCTCAATGGTGCATTTTCTGTAAGCACTAGGAAGGTGCTTTTTACTCCAATAAAAGTGTTAAAACTACAGTTTGTTGTTAACTCAATACCAATAGCGTACAATTAACCCATTTCTCTTGAAGCCAGCACAGTTACAAGCCCAGTTAGTCTTCAAACTACAATAAATTACCTCTGTGCGTGACTTTAAACGTTTCTCACGACGTCATATTGTTACAACTTAGCTGTTCACATCTTTTCCCGTTCCAACGAAGCCCCAGTACTTAATATTACGTACATTTGCAAAATAATAACTATTCATATATATTCAGCCCCTTTTAAAATCCACCTCTGTTATAACTGGCCCCTTAAAATATCCAACAAGGAAATTGCGAGACTGCTTTCCTATACACCACGTGGCCAGAAAATAGGTCATCCTTTATCTTTCGACAATTTAACTATCCCTGTCCCTCTCTTTTCGTTGTTCGACAATGGGCGTGAAAGAGAAGGCTGTATTTAAAGTGCTCCCTCCGAAACTTGATAGTGTGGTAATAGTTGGCTAGTTGACTTTTGTTACTTAGGGTTAGAGTGTCAAGATGTATCCTGGCTTGTCATGCTTTTTGTGGTGACATCAGGAAGTTGCGTGTCATGATAGGAAGACAGACCAGCATTCCTTTTCATGGTTTTGTCTGATTTTAATGTAGTAATCATGCATGAGTCTTCCAATCGAGGCTTGTTTGTTGCATAAATAGGTATATTTAAAAACAAAGGTTTGTACATTTTTCTGTATCTGTGGTTAAAAACCACAGACTTCTAATTGTTCGGAGTAATTTCATATTTGAATAGTTACTTCAACCAGCTTTTTAATCGATTACACAGAGCGACTTATAAATTACCAGTTTTTGTAGGTTATTTTTGTACTTAGTACTTCAATACCTGTTATTTGGTCAAAGATATGTATACAATACACATTTTCAAGTACTTTGTTTTTCAAAAATGCCTTCTTTCTTCAACAAAAGCTCTAGTGATTCTTGCAATTCATATGTACTTGAACAGCTCGCTAACGGAAATGAATTTAACATGAAACTTAGGTAGACGGTTATCTTATACCTCGTAACCAAGATAGAGCTTATCAATGTGTAGGTAAACAATCGGTTGCGGTTAAGTTCTATGATTGGCACAATTGTTGGAATTGGTTTTACAATATTTTATCATTATGTATTGGTGATTTTTTCTTTTGTATTGTACTTAAACAACACCAATATACACAGGGTGGGTAAAATTTTTTGGAAACGAAATAGTGTGATAGTTGGGGTTATTAGGGTCATTTTTTTACAGTAAGTTTCTGAAGTAACAACTAATCTTTCGTGAGACTTAAAAGATATTGAAAAAAAGTGCCAATACTCATAAATCATGGTACATACTGTCTAATTGCCTATTTAGTAAAAATGTTGGTATTTTCTTAAAAAACATAACTTGTCATAACTTTTAAGGAGATCAAAATAGGACTCCGCCACTTAGATATTTTTTACCCACCATGTAGTTTTTTACATGGTGTTAAGGTGTGATTTTGGAAAATTAATATTTGAACTTGTGTTTTATGAAACTATACTAGGTAGTTAGGTTATTTTCTAGACTTTAGCAAAACTATGACGTTTATGTCAATTAAAATGGAATCGAAAAGTTCTGTTAACTTTTGAATAATTTAGCTATGTCATAATTTCAGTTTATGGCTGATTTTCAAGGATTTGGTTTATCTCTATCTCTCTTCTCTCTATCTTTTTCAAGGATTAAATTCAAGGGACAGAATACAGATTAGATATTTGAATTGACAGATTAGACAGATGCATTTGGAGATTTTTCTTATTACCAATGCAAGTATTTTTATTGTTTGTCTATAAATAATTAACAAATTTGATAAGTAGGTATTTACAATAAACAATTTATAAAAAGCCTACAGTTGTTAGGTACCCAGTCTAAATACAAAAAATAGCACAATTGTTTATATTTGAGATATTATAACTTTTTAAGGTAATAGAACTTAAATTAAATTGTTAAGCGATTATAAAAATCGTAACAGGCAGTCACGTTCGGTCCTCTATGGTTGTGGTCTAAAGATTAAAACAAGGAAGGAAACATTAAACTTTTATAAGTAAGTTATAATTATAAAGATAAGCTTTCAATAATAAATTGTTAGTACCTATTGTGTAGGCAATAATAATAACTATCAAACATAATAACAATCAATTCAATCTTGTATCTGTTTAATTTCTTTATAACTACGTCAAGTACCCACAATTCATTTCATAATAATATTCTCCGTCTTCATAAAAATAATTAAAACAATTTGATATTAGGAAGTTACAAAACTATCTAATTTCAAACAGCACCGTCGCATAACTGAGCTTATTATTCCATTATTAAAGTTACCGTGACCAATTTAAACTTTATGGGCAGACAAAACAGTTATCTAAACAGTTAATGATTGTTAAAAATTCACATGCAAAACTCACTTCGCACCTCTAATTGCGTAATTATAACTTAATTATTAATTATAAAACAAAAAAAGTTACGTAAAAAAACTTTCGAATAGAAAAAAAATGGTTGCCGTAAAGTTGCCGCCAAAACTGAGTTGTGAACGCGTTGAAAAAAACGTCAAACCTCTGACATCATTCCATTATTCCTATATTTAAATCACTGTCACACAACACACCACAGATAATAACACAAGCACTAGGACACTTTAAAAAAGTTGGAATTCTCGCGTTCAGAATAATTTCGTGTACGCGCCGAATTCGTAAAGACCCGCTCACACCGAGATGTTGCAAGCGGGCCATCGGGGGAGCAACTAGGAAATGAATACAAGCGACGGCACACCGAGCCGCGCCTGCCACACATAACCTCTTTACACGCACTTGTGTGTGTGAAGTGCATACGTTTTGACAGCATGTGGAGTTTATTTATAGGCCTATCGCATCACATATATTATGAAAATAAGATATATATTCTAACAAACAAAAAGCTCATGTAATTACAGTATCATACGGACATATTTCCACGACTCTAATTAGACTCTAATAAGACTTCAAAAAAGATTAGATCTGCATTGCAATTAAAATATTTTAATCAAAACTACAGATCTAAAATGACAGATTAAAAATCTGAGACATAGCGGTTTGAGAGAAAAATGTTACGCGGCTAAATCACAACAACCGTTATTACATAACAGTCGGCTAGAGGGAGATGGGAATAGTTTTTGTACGTGCTAAAAAAAGACAGAACATCGAGGTTGTGTAACTCAACACAGGGAAAGCTCACACGTACTTTCTTTATACATGACAAACACTTGTGCGTGGTGTAGTATATACGTGTGCAAGTGTGTGCGCGTCTTTACATTTTTGAATTTCGAACGAAAGAGCGTAAGTGTCGGGATGGATTTTTCAAAATGGACTCTTCTTTTAGAAATATGGAGTGCAATATTGAGCGTTGAGTTGGAGGTTTTAAGGTCGAATTTCGTGGTGGTCAGGGAGTGCACGGCAGCTTTTTGAAGGGGTTCAATGACACACGGTTTGGCACGTTCCTTAGGCCCACCGATTTTTTCAAATGTACTGCGGAGTAGGTTGAAAACGCCACAAAAGACGTGATATTTCCACAGAACTGAAACTAGGGCATGCGTAGTTGCTGTTATGGCTTTTTTAATCGATTTTCCTCGAAACCAGAGGATAAACTTTAGAGTTTAAACAAGCAGAATTTTCTCGCAGCCTAATATTCCGGTATGATTCGCTCGTTGCGAGAATTGACCGAAAATGAGGACATGCGTGATAGGTAATAAATCGTCATTAATAAAATGTCGCTACCCGATGCTAGATGGCGTTGTAATAAATTCTATAACGGGTGGGAAAATTAATCTTTTAACGACCCTATTTTGTTTTATAGTTAGTTTTATACGTAAAAATAACTAATTAGTTTCATTTCAAACCGTATTCATTCAAGAAGTTCTATTTCCATTGTTTCGCGCCAAAAATATCACACAGTTGTGTTGCAAAATTGTTACAAAATTATTTTTAGCGGGCAAAATGCATGCAGTACAATGTTGCAAGTTAATAATAAACTAAAAAGAGCCTCGACTAATACCTGAGGAGGCTCTCGTTAGGCAGCTGGATCAAGGACTTGATTCAGAAAGCGGTACTCCTGGACACGGCGCGTATTGTTAGGAGGTTCCTCTCTCTGGAGCCCTGAAAGTAGCTTGGACCCTGTTCCCGATACCGGTGGGCTACTATTTTTTTTAATGTTTTTTTTAAATATTATTTTGTAAGTATAGGAATATTTAAAAATGTGTAAATAAGAAAAAAGGAAATAATAACTAAAAAAAAATATGTAAAAACCGTTTCGAACACACCTTTACCGTCAACAATTAAAATTAACCAATAAATAATTACGAAATCCTAAAAATAAAATGAATCTTTGTCTCAAAATAGATGCTTTACTGTAAAATTGCTATTGCATCACAGCGGAGGAAGTGAAATAACAGTCATAATATTTATATAGCTATCCCTTTCCGGCAATATGGCGTCATCTTTGTCGCACGCGGAGAGTTCCTCGTTTGAAACGGGGGACTGAGAGGTTAGTTGCCGTCTCGCTCGCACTACGGCGATGTTGTATATGTCGGCTGTGTTCGTGCAAGGCAACGGAGGCTATTGACCTGTCCTTGTTGTGTATGTGTGCAGCCTTGCTTTACAGTTATACGCTGTTTGTATGTATTGTACGTGCATCGTAAGGAACGATACACACTGCGTCATATTTTAGTTGGAAATTATTTTAATTTTATGATCTAATGTTAAGTTTTAGGTGATTTTTTGTACAAACCCCGATAATTGTTGGTGAATGATTCCATTTTTTCTTGGGTGTAGGATAACTTACCTGTAAAGAAAAATTGTTTTGGTTAGTTAAATGTTACACAGTCAATTAAAATTTGAATTACACAGTAAAATAATGCAATAATTTTTTTGCGTTTTTACGAGGGCCTTTTAAACAATTATTTAGTTTTGGCTATTTAAGAATAAATATAGGTTTTATGTGGGTACTTAAGTAACAAGACCTAATCGCGAAAGAATTGCTAATTTACAGTCTCTAAAAAAACATTATTTCCAAAAACATTACAACCAACCATCTATTTATTCAACAAAAAACAAATACGGAACCACCAACAGCAAACAAGCCGAGGAAAACCTGCAAACGGCCTAACAAGTATGTTTATAAAAAAAAAAGTTGCGTCAGAGCCTATAAAAAATGTCTGCCAGGCGTCAACGTTGGCATTACATCACTGTGAGGCGTATGTGTGTGTCAGACGTACACACACGTCACTGAGGCGCATAACCGTGTGTATTATACGCCTGTACGACGCGTCGTCGCTTCACGTGGTGTGCGCCTGTGTGTGTGTGCGGCCTAATCTTTAGTGGAATGCGGGTTTTATACAAGTACTTTTTTTTTAAAAGCTGAAAAGGGAAATTCTTTGACTCGCCACCCTTTATGTTTTTACTTTTTAAAGTTTTTTTTTTTGACGCAAATGAAATGGATTGATGCGGAGTCTCTTTGAGACCTTTTTTTTAGTTTAGTTTAGTTTTTTAATTAGTGTTTCGTAACGGTTTAATTGGTGTGTGTAGTTTGATGAAATATCCTGTGATTTAGAGTTGATTTTTTATCTTAATAAGTATGTGTTTCATATCAGATGGCTTATAAACGTCAAACGGTGCTTTGCATAATCAGCCCACAATGTTCCCACTACTGAGACATAGCCCTTTTTTTTGTTGGATGGGAAATCATCAAATAACCCTCCCGCTCTGGGCGGAGTGGGAGGGAGTGTCAGACTTTTACAGACTAAAACCCATCCATGTTCCTTCTTTGCCCTTTGTGTTCCAGGGCCGCGGTATCTCTTTCGAACAGTCCCGCAGCCTGGGTCATAGGCCTTCTGTATCTGCGATGGAGTGGGCTATAATCCACCACGAGGGAACAGGACGGGCTGGTGGACATAACAAACAGTACAATTTGCGCTTTTCGCATGAAATATGACAGATAAAGTCAAAAGTTCAAACAATTGACATTTCAGTTAGATTTACCAAGAACTACCTCCATTTTACAAAGTTATGCCGGTAGTCAAAGGTTCAAATAGAACGCGTTTGTCTTCGTTATAGCTAGACGTTAACTAACCGATGGTTTACTTATGTAATCGATGACTCATCGATGCCAAGCCCAAATTCTTGAACTTAGAAATCTGAAGGGTCGTTTTGGTTTGTGCTATCAAGGATATTAGGTAAAACTTGATTGAAAGGGCTAGATTGAATAGTGACCTTATTTTTTTAATGGTTTTTTTTAATCCCACTTCTTTCCGAGTTTCCTCCAAGCCTCGGAAAGCACGTTAAGCCGTTGGTCCCGGGTGTCATTTGTAGATATTTGACAGTCGTTAGGTAGTCAGTGGCCCGAGAAGTCTGACAACCAATCTTATCAAGGGGTATCGTATTACCCAGTACTAACTGGGTTATGGAGGTCAGATAGGCAGTCGCTCCATATAAAATACTGGTATTCAGCTGCATCCGGTTAGAATGGAAGCCGACCCCAATATAGTTGGGAAAAGACTAGACAGATGATGAATAAGACTGCTGTCACAAATAGTAGACAGTCTTATTTCGCGACACAAATCTACCAACCGCTATTTTAAATTCTCGACTCCCCAAGCCAATCAGTTATACCTATGCGCCATGCCAAATCAGTACGTTCAAGTATAAAACCCTAAAGTACATACACATAGCGAAATATATGAATATATTCATAGCACAACTATTTGGTATTCAAGACGGGGAAACAGATGTAGGTTGTACCGGAAAATGCATCTCAGTGCAGCCGAGGTGATGGTATCAATGACCGACCTTGAAATACACCGAGTTAGAAAATAGAATTACTTCTTTTTTTGTGGAGGAACTGTTAGAATAACACGTCCACGATGCTGGGGCTTCCTGTCCGTGACGGGGAGGATCTCTGGGAGGGCCGGAGGGATAGCCCACCTCGAGGGCCCTTGCGGTTAGTGGGTGTGCACATGTCTTTGTTATTTTTGGTTCTAATGATTCTCTTAACCTTTTTGAATTAGAGTATTCAATGCTGTGGTAACGTGAGCATGAGGTCCTGGGTTCGATTCCCGTTTGGGGCAAAGTGTTATTGAGTTTCACAGTGTTATTGTGACAAAAGAAGATGTTGAGAGAAAGATGAGTGTTCTTCATCATTATCTATCATCAGACTCGTAGAAGATGGTGGAAGGATCTGGATAAGACCAGCAACCAGTGGGCCACATCGGCCTTGGATCGAAACAACTGAAAGTCATGGGGAGAGGCCTTTGCCCAGCAGTGGGATGATGCAGGCTAACAGTATCAGTATCATCAGTCCATATTATGACTAGTAAATATCGATCAGCTTCAGAACTCTATGGCACAGTCTAAGTCTAATTTTATCATCTGTAGGCGGTATACGACAAAAAGTCTCTCTTAGGGAAAATCTCCTAGGTGTCATCGTAGAAATAGGTCAAGAAGGAACATCCCTAACCAGAATTGCATATCAAAAACGAGTCATACTAATAAGTAGCAAGGCAGAAGCCCTGTGAAAGAAATCGAAACACTTAATAGAATGGTCAATGAATGGCTTCCAATATCACAACAGCATGCAATACAGTACAATAAAAATTAGCATACCATCGAAAACTACAAATACCGCTAGTTATAAAAAAAAACTCGAACCCGTTGCGAAAACCTGACCTAATACAATACACACACACATAGCACATAAACACGTACATTATACGTGTAGTTACGTGGGAACTAACAATGATAATATTGATCTAGGGTATTTGCAAACGGGACTATTTTACACTCAACGACTGACAAACGGGGATACTACAAGCTGGGTGATGTAACTGGTAGAATTCAAACTCAAAGCATTTATTTCAATTAGACCATTACAGGCACTTTTGAATGTCACAAAAAACAAAGAAAGCGAAGCTACAGTCATAGACACAAGGCATAATAACTTGGGAAAGTACTGTAGTTGCCCATTCCAAAGCGTAGATCTGTATGGAGAAGAATGGGTAAGAAACTCCATGGACACTTTTTTCAATCAAAATATAGTTACAAAATCTTGGTTACATCATTCATGTGGAGACTATACATTTATGTGAGAACGATGTTTATAGAAGTGCAAGCTAAGAGCATCCAGAGTAAAAAGATATAATCAACAGTTCAAAAATAAACCATGGCAGCTAAGAGATGACCAGTCCCTACTGACAGCGCCCAATGTGGCAATCATGATTATGGAAGTGACTAAATTTCGCCCGCTGCTTCTCTCGCTAGGCTCTTTGCTTACTCAGGTCTACCTGAGCCTACTATTAATCTACTACGGTCGTCATGAAAGGTAACATACAGTCAGACAGGCATACAAAGTTACTTTCGCATTTATAATTCTCGTTTATTTTTAACATACAAATTTTACATATTTTTAAATATTCCTTTAAAAAAACCATATAAAACATTTAAAAAAATATAAAAAATACTGGTCTGCCGGTGTCGGGAGCGAGGTCCAAGCTACCGGTGAGGGCTTCAGAGAGAGGAACCTCCGCACAAAACGAGCCATATCGAGGAGAACTGCCTTCTGAATCAAGCCCTTGATCCAACCGCCTAAGGATGTATGCCTATTATGATGTATAATATTATTACTGTTGTTTGCAGAGTCCAGGAGCTGATAGACGCTACTGGAAGTGTCAAAGTTGTCGCCAAATTGGCCGCTTTCATTTAGATTTCCATCGACACGCTAAGATGAAGATATAAGTAGTACCCCGTTTGGATTATTGAATGAATCGTTGGATAGTTTCTATTAAACTGAACGCACTTTGTAAAGGACAATAGGATAGGAATGTCTTGATTTGACATTCCAGCTATGCATGCCCTTTTCTAAGTGTCTTGAGCTCTCGAGGGGCTTGACGAGTAGTTATTTTATGAATGTGCTAAAGCAGAATGCTATATAAACTAATATTATAAAGAGGTAACGTTTGTAAGTTTGTATGTAGGGGATAATCTTCGGAACTACTGATCGTATTAACTACTAGAATATTTGATTGAAAAGAGTGTCCATGGAGTTTGTTGCCCATTCTTCTCCATAGAGATCTACGCTTTGGAATGGGCAACTACAGTACTTTCACAAGTTATTATGCCCTTGTGTCTGGGACTGTAGCTTCGCCTTCTTTGTTTTTCTGACATTCAAAAGTGCCTGTTATGGTCTAATTGAAATAAATGCTTTGAGTTTGAGTTTGAGTTTATTCCGAAAATTCTTTCACTAATAGGAAGCTACATTATTCCCGATTGTCATAGGATATATTTAAAACGCTCCCGTGAGATAATTTCTGACTAACGGGAGCGAAGCCACGGGCAAAAGCTATACAACAATAAATAATTATATTTTATCCCTTCATACTAATATGGCAGTTCCATCCTGACATAAATTATGCAATTCCTCAATTATATCTGACGGTAAAATTGTTCGCGTGTAAAAATCCTAATAGATATATCTATTGCAAACACGTATATCTATATGTAAAGTTATATATCACAGTCTAGCTGTCATGACTCAGTATCGCTCGAAATAGTGTAATAATATCATTATTAGTCTAGCATTTCGTGACTAAAATGCACATTATGCTGGAGGAAAAAATATGTTTTTATGCATAAAGAAACAATGCCTAAGATGACCATGGCATACCTATGTTTAGTGTCCAATTATGGGCAAGATGTTTAATTGTAGATTTAGAGGATATGTCACGAGACTAAATAATTGCGTAAATCTTTAAAAGTCAGAGGTTGTTTAAAATTACGTGCATGCATGCAAAATGCAACAAAACTGACGTAAGCTGTCAAAATTGTACAATTTTCATTGGTCGTTCATATTTCGACGCTGTTGCAAGCGCCACGATCGCGGGTTGACTGGAAAATGCGGGGATGAGAATATATATATAACTCAAAATAATGAAAAATCGCGGAAGATATCCCGTAAGTGACAGTAAGTTTAGTTGTAAACCGTGAATGCTTAAAACAGTGTTACTGCGGCGACACCAAATTAACTAGGACTAGCACTTCGCCCTTCGTCGGTAAAAGTCTAATAGCTCGACTAATATGCATGGTATAAAAATAATTTATAGCTTATAGTACCCACGAATAATGTAGCTTACTATCAGTGAAAAAAATTTCAGAATTGGTTCATTAGTTCCGGAGATTACCCCCTACATGTATACAAACTTACAAACAATTTTTACCTTTTTACTATATTAAATATAGAAGTATACATAAGGGCAAGAGAATGATGATTTCATTGAAAGAAATTAGAGATAACACTTCGACCACAAACTCAAACATCATAACTCATAACTACAATAAATATAATCTTACACAAGGAATTCCTACTATGCCAGTTTACGTCAAACTCAATACTGAATAGTAATAACCGGCTCATGATCTGGCCATAGTGAATTATTCTGCAGCAAATTATGGACGACTGTTTAGCATATTAAAGAGCTGGGATTGCTATAGTTTCGAGTTTAATAATGTATTTTATGAGTTGTTGCAGGGAACTATTGATTTAAGCAAAGCTTCTGGCTTTTTGATTTAAATTGAGTTGTGTAGTTTTGCATCGCTGCTGATCTGGTGAGATAGTGGTACAACTTAAGGTAATGCCATCGATTTGAGAAAACATCACGCCTGTAATCCCAGAAGGGTTAGGCAGAGGTGTACTTAATAGTCCACCCACATTTCGCCAGTTATGTTTAAGTCCCATGTAATAGGGGGCGACTCCATTGCCATCAGCCGGGCACAAATCCAGACTCCGTGGCTGCTACTGAGAAATTACTGATGGAAAAACTCAATAACACATTATGGGAGTCAAAAACCAAAAATCCTTAATATGAAGTGATTTTGTAAGCAACATAAGCCCGAGGCTTTTAAACATTGAATGTGATCAGAATGTTCAGATTGGGTTCCTAAGATGAAACACAGATTGAACACCGAACGAAACAATAGCCTTTCGTATTATAGACAGAGATACATCCAGCATCCGAGATCACAGAGAGCTTAGTCAGAATTGTACCTAGATATAAATATATACTACTAGATTTTACCCGCGGTTTCACTCGCGTTAATTAAGAATTTGACAATCGACTCTGCTTGTAACAATATAATTCAATCTTGATCCGAAAGACACCTGGCGCCATCTATTAGAATGAGAACATTATTATTATTTTCTTCGGGAACAGTACTCTTTTTCGGGATGAAAGGTACCCTATGTCCGTTTCAGTACACCTGTCAACGTATACGCAAAATTTCAGGATGATCGGTTCTGTGGTTTAGGCGTGAGAAGGTAACAAACAAACTTACTTTGTGATGATTGATGTGGTGACGGGTCGTGTATGTGATGTGTGTGTGATGTGTGTGTGATATGTGTGTGTGTTGTGTGGTGTGTGTGTGTGTTGTGTTTAAAACAATTTTTTATTCAGTGTTGACCGCCCCCTCTTACTGAATTCCCGGTTACGGCCTTGAGGATATGTTAAGGTTTTAGTAAACATCAATTAAGATACCGATACTTGATAATGTTGCAATCAAATTGAATTGAAATCTTTTCAAATTGGAACCAATTTAGTGCGATTGCATAAAATATCTGCATTCATAATAACTAACTGATTTCTCTTATGTATAGAATATAAATAACTTGTTGTGCGCTTTTGTGGACGTTTATGTATATCGCTATATATACACTTATCTATATTTACGTATACTTATATTATAAGTTTGTATGTTTGTGTGGGGGTAATCTCCGGAACTAATGATTCAATTCTAAAAATTCTTTCACTGGCAGAAAGCTACGTTATTCGAGAGTGCTATAGGCTATAAATTATATTTATATCGTGCCAATTGGCTGAGCTATCACAATTTTTGCGGATGAAGTCGCGGGTGAAGTGCTAGTAGTATACATATAATACAACAGTATCTTACGCGTCTTCACGTAACCATATACTTATAACATCAGCCATTAAAAGCTATCTGCCAGTAAAAGTCCCGTCAAAATCGATCCAGCCGTTTCGGAGATCAGCCGGAACAAATAGACAGACTAAAATGTTTTTAAATTGTTTTTTTTTTGTTATAAGTACCGTATATACTTTCATATGCATTCAGTGAAAAGCTGTTATTTTGAAACTACAATCGGACACTTAAATTTTACTTATTTGTAGAGATTTTAGAGATTTAAACATTTGCGTGTTTACCCCTTAATTAAATACAGTCGTCATGTTATGTTAATTATTACAATAAACTTAAAAACATTGCAATTAGTATCTACCGAGTATCAATTTCAAGACGACAATAATTCAAACAATTAAAAAGACATTTAAAACAATAAATCAATTCTTTACATAACATTTCTTGTAAATTTTAATTTATTTAAATTCAATCGACAATTAATTCTTTATAAATGGATAAATGAAATCTCATTAGTGAGTAAGTACTATTAATTGTTGATTTTATGTTGTACTAGCTTTTTCCAGCGGCTTCGCTCGCGTTAATTAAGAATTTGACAATCAATTCGGGTTGTACTCTGCTTGTAATAATATAATTCAATTATGATTCAAAGGCACGTGGCGCCATCTATGATCATAAGAACGTTATTGTTGTTTTCCTCGGGATCAGTACTTTTTTCGGGATGAAAGGTACCTACCCTATGTCCGTTTCTGTACACCTGACAAAATATATGCAAAATGTCAGGATGATCGGTTCAGTGGTTTAGGCGTGAAAAGGTAACAAACAAACAAACTTACTTTCGCATTTATAGTATTGGTAAGGATTTTGATTGCGACCTATTTCTTGATCTACTTCGTTGGTCTACTAGTCCAAAACAGATGGAGAAAAGTGTGATGGGGCTGTTCCATTAAGAATGTATCAGATGCAGCTCGGAGTCTACATTTGTGCCCGGTTGGTGGCAATAGACTTGCCCCTATCTCATGGGACTTAACTAAAACATAACTGGCGAAATATGTGTGTAACTGTGTACTATTATGTATAGGTACACCAGCAAGGAAACTAGCGTGTTTGTTATGTTCTTCATTTGTACTTTTATTTTTATTTTGATAGTTAAAAACTGATGACTATAGCTGATTGATCTACCTATATATCTTCTTTTTTGTGTTTTTTTATGATGCCGTACCCGAAAGGACCCTATTACTAAGCCTCCGCTGTCCGTCCGTCTGTCTGTCTGCGGGCTGTATCTCATGATCCGTAATAGGTAGACAGTTGAATTTTCACAGAATCTGTATTTCTGCTGCCGCTATAACAACAAATAAATTAAAAATTAAAGGGAGCTCCCGTACTATGATGGTACGGAACCCTTCAAGCGCGAGTCCGAATCGCACTTAGCCGTTTTTTTTTCAATCTTTGTATGCTAAAGTAGTCACATTCTGAATAACTTAAGTAGTCATTCACCAAATAGCTTATTAACCTATGACCAACAAAAAATCTTCAGAAGATCAAAAACATTTGTTTATTTACTACCATATTTTGTTTTTTTGTTTTTTTCCTCACAGCCATTGCAGCTACGCATCTATCAAACCAAGGTAAGCATAACGGGTGACTATCCATTTGGTAAAACCCAAATCAAAGTATGCATCACGCTTTTTTCCTTGACGTTGTAAGCAGAAATAGTGGTAGATACTAGGTGCGTATTGCGTGAGGTCATGTACGGTAATAATGTAAATTAGAGAACGCGTTGCGAGTGTGTTGATTGTTGCTAAGATATGTTGAAAGACAAAACTTCTTTAGTTTTGTTTTTGTGACTTTTAAGGGATATATTGGATTTTTTTTTAAGTTTAAGAGCGTTTACGACTTACGGCATTTCATACAAACTTTCAAGTCTTTTTTTTTCGAAATGACTGAACCGATTTTAATGAAACTTCATACGTATTAGTAGGATACATAGCTCTAAAAAGTTATCAGAGAATATTTTGGAAAAATTGCTAAATTAGACCGATTTTTTTTTAAAAAGACATTTCGAAAATGTTCTCTGTCATCCGTTTCATTCCAAAAAAAAGTACTGTTCCCGAGTAAAACAACAAGAATATTTTTATGATAATAGATGGCGCCACATCTGTCGAATCATGATTGAATTATATTATTACAAGCAGAGAACAACCCGAATTTAAAGTCAATTCTAAATTAGCGCGAGCGAAGCCGCAAGCAAAAGCTAGTCTTTTATATTCTGACAATGTCCGCCTTAACAATTCATTTAATTTTTTTAATTTGATTTAGGCAGCAAAGACTAGAAATTTCTCTTAAATTCTGTAACAAAACCTTTTTTTCTGCAAGCATCAGCGAAAACAAGAGCTTACTGCACTAGTTTCTAAAAGCTCATACTGATACTGTTAGCCTGCGTCATCCCACTGCTGGACATTGGGCTCTTCCCGCAACTTCCAGTTGTGATCCAGGACTAATAAAAAATCTACAATACATAAAAAATCCTAATCAATTCAACATACTCTCCACAATTTTAGATATAAAACGACACGTTATATAGAAAACACCGCTTTTACCTCGACCAGTACATAACGAGTCATGTAACAGACCTTGAGTGCCCAAGTTACGTCTCAACTTAACTTAACTTAGGGTTTTCATATCTATGATTTTTTTCAGAAAATTCTGGAAATTTGAAAAAAAAAACAGTTTTTTTTTCTTTTAAATTGTGCAGTAAAAATTTACAGATTTTTTTTTTATTAATTTTTTTTTTATTATTATTTAATAAACTGTTTGGATTTTTTTTTTGGAAATTCCGGACGTTTAAGAATTCATTGATTTAAAATTCCGGAAGTATGGCAACCCTAAGTAAAGTTAACCTAAACTATAGTCAGTTTACTTAGATGATTACTTATTCCGTACGGGTGCCTACCACCACTGACATCTAGGCAGCCTGACTAGCTGCATAATTTAAGTACTACGAAGGCTTATTATCTAAAATTGGTCAATGCCGTATGTTCCAGTACTTTATAGGTATATAAATAATTGTTATTCATTATTTTAATTTTATGACTATTTTAATTTTTGCATTTAACTTTGAAAATTATAGTGTTTTGAGTTGTTTAAATTGTGTTTTACTGTTTTAAGCGGTTAATAAAATCAATAGTTGAAAACGTCTCTTTAACGGTTTTTTTTTTTAGTTTTTGAAAAGATATGATATCACGTTTCAAATAACGAAACCAAAATTTTGTAACAAAACACCTTATTAAAAACTAAACAAAAAAAAAATAACAATAAAAATATTACAAAACAAGCTAACGTGGAAATTCGCATAGTGTGTCAACACAAAACAGTTTTTTTGCCCACAGTGTAATCACGAGACGATGAGTAGTGCGACGCTCACGGCTTGCGCCCCGTCTATGTGTGCGTGCATCCGTGTGACCCACTTACGAACGCGTTCGGCGCACTTCGGCCGTTTCCGTCGCCCGAACATATGTCCGACCGCCATCTTTACTTATTGACTACACCCGACCAATTTAAGTTGACCTATCTCGCCCGGTGTTTTTTAAGAATTTTCTTACGTCAACGGGTCATTGGAATTTGGACGGTTGTGTACGACGCGTGTTACGTAAAAAAACTAACTAAATGTTTACTCCGCGGTTGTTTTCGCGCCTGTTATCGTAATGTTTTGTCATCGTAAAGATAAAACTGATTTACTTCCTAACGTTATGGTGGCTTCCAAACTTTGTTAGTACTCAATGTATGTCGAGTATAGTTAGGTCTTGCATTCAATCATGACCTACCCAATTCTGTTAGACCTAGTCGTAAAACTATGTTGCATTGTATTATTTTATGCAACTTTGTTTTGTCTAGAATCTACTTATATCTAGCAACAACACACGACACTTTAATACAATATGCAAAACGCTATAGCGAATTTTATGCGCAAAAATTTTAATAAAAAAAACAACTTACGCAACGCCAAAAATCGATAAAAAAAAAGTTATTTAATTAAACGATTATCAATCGGTATCGTAATACCGCATTACAGAAAGCTCGCGTGTGCATATCCGAACGTAACTTCCGCGTTCGAAATTTGATTTTTTCCCCACTCACACATAGGTACAACTTTCACCTATTCGAAAGTGGAATGATGACGTGTGTGCGTCGCTATTTTTGTTTCGGATATGCGTTCCAAAGAAAGCTTTTAAAAATAACTGTTACTTAGAACTGTTATTTAACCGTTTTTTTATTCTTTGTCGTTTATTTCAGTCCGATAAAAGCTCAGGGCTCGTTGAATCGAGCTTGTTGATGTAATATTGTGTTTCTTTTTTTAATATTAATTGCTGGTTTCATAGTGAAGTATTACTTTTGTTTTGGGCTTTTTCTTCGTAAGTAATTTTAAGCGAGCTTATAGCCATCCATTGCTGAACAAAGAGGAAAATGGACATTTTCTTCTATCTTGACAAATGAATTTTATTGTATACTGTTGCAGTTTGTTGCTATTAGGAAGTTAGATGACAGGACGTCGCTGCAGTCTCTTGGGGAATCCCTAAGTCACCGACCAATTTAGAAAACGTGGCGTTTACAAATTTCTCCAAATATAAACAAAATCACTATATATTTCACCATTTGGACACTAATCTCGCCATTTAGATCACGTAAATAACATTACATGGACTCATGCCTTACTGAGGATAGGCAGAAACATAGCATACTCCTTTTGCTCACCAATATCTCTAAACATAACATCACGCCTATAATCCCCGAAGGGTTAGGCAGATATGTACCCATTAGAACACCCACATTTCGCCAGTTATGTTTAAGTCCCATGTAATAGGGGGCGAACCTTTTACCATCAACCGGCCACAAATCTAGACTCCGTGGTACTGAGAAATTCCTAATGAAAAACACCAAAAACACTTTGCCCGACCTGGGAATCGAACCCAAGACCTCATGCTAGCATTCGCGCTTTGCGATCACTAGACCGAGGCAGTCTTCTATAACCATAAACAAAATACCGATCAAAGTACATAGATAAATTAGAAACTATCCGAAACAACAATTACATCAGAGGTTATCACTCTCTCGGACCACAGACACATAGAGTAACAACATATCACACATTAATCTTGACTTAATTACAGTATAACAACTCTTCGTTTGTAATCTTTTATTTATCTGTGGCGCGTATACTTCGCAGGTTTGTAGGGCTTTGGTGAAAATGTATTATTTGTTTATGTAATAGAAAAGTACTTTACATAATGGCTCATATAATAAGTTACGGAAGTAAGCATTTCTTTTTAGAGGTGAGCAGGCAAAAAGTTATAGAGAAGTATGGAAAAGTAGTAAAGCACATGCTGCGCCGAACTGACCGATGAGGTCAGAAGATCAATGATACAGAGGCAAGCATCATCTGCCTGCCTTTTCCCAGTTACGTTGGGATCGACTTCCAGTCTAACCGGATGCACCTAAATACCAGTATTTTATATGAAGCAACTGCCTATCTGACCTCCACAACCCAGTTAGTACTAGGTAATACGATACCTCTTGGTAAGACTAATTGTCAGAATTTCGGGCCACTGACTACTTGTAACGACTGTCACAGCCGGGACCAACGGCTCAACGTCCTTTCCGAGGCAAGGAGGAAACTTGGTGTGTGATGGGTGGTCACCCATCCACGGACCAACCTAGGCAAGACGATAGACCCGAGCGGCAGTTATTATTTAGCCACGAGCTCCTCCTCTAAGTAAGTACTAAAAACACCGAATAAATTCGTTAAATTGAATGTAGAGAAATCGTCAAGTAAACTCAAGTACCAGCACATATTTCGAGCGTCAGTAGCCGAAATACTTTCACCCGTTGGTAGTTAGATAATGTACCGGTTTGCGGATAAATACTGCTGACGAAATGTATAGAAAGGGGTGCTATGGTAATTTATGCTTAAATACTTGGGAATAAATGTGAAAATTACCCTTCAGGAGATGAAAATATACATCCTAAGCCTAACTAATATTATAAATGCGAAAGTAAGTTTGTTTGTTTGTGACCTTTTCACGTCTAAACCACTGAACCGATCATCTTGAAATTTAGCATATACGTTGTCATGTGTACAGAAACAGACATAGGATAACTTTCACCCCGAAAATAAGTACTATTCCCGAGGAAAACAACAATAACGTTCTTATGATAATAGATGGCGATACGTGTTTTTCGAATTATGATTGAATTATATTATTATGGAAACTTTAGTAGTGCGTGAGCGAAGCCGCGGGCAAAAGCTTGTTAATACGTAACATAACACTTGAATAAAATAATCAGAAGCGATTACTACACTCACATTTCGCTAATTATATTTAATTCCCATGTAATAGGAGACGAGCTTATTGCCACCAACCGGGTCCAAATGCAGTCCAGATAAAAAAATCCGGAAAAACAATTGCAATTTGCTCAAACTGAGAATCGAACCCAGGCCCTAAAGTTGAACGGTAGCACCCCAGTAGAAGGTTAGCTTTATCAACTTGCATGAGCTATTCAGGCCCAGTGGTGGCTGCCCTGACTTACGTGCAGTAAGTCGTTGGTTCGAACCCAGGCAGGCGCAATACTTTGTATAATTTAATTCATCACCACAGCTCTCAAAACGGTGAAGGAAAACATCGTGAGGAAACCGGCATGTCCTAGAACCAAACATTCGAAGACATGTGACATCTACCAACCCGCACTGGGCCCGCGTGGTGGATTATAGCCCATTCCCTCTCATAGAGAGGAGGCTGTGTGTCCCAGCAATGGGAATATTATAGGCTGATTATGCTATGAGCTATTCTTGTAGTTATGGTACATATTAGTCACTTTGCATAATTATACCTATTAAAATCCTTGCGTCCATCTCTGCCTATACGGTCATTCAAACAGGCGTGAGCATAACCAATTATAAAGATCATTATCTGGCACATAATTATTTTGTACAATAATCAATTTGCTATAGGTATTTAGGTGTTTAAGTACACATACAGGTACACAACAAAAGGCAGGCCTTCACCGTGTTTTGTTCGTTGCACGCAAACCGCAATATTTTGTACGGGAATCACGAATATATTACGTACATAAGAGATGAATAATTCTTTAATATCTAACGTTGAAGGAAACTAGCGATTTTCTAAATTTCAAGCCTGTCTGTTGGGGTCGGCTTCCAGTCTAAACTTATTCTTATTCTTTATTGCACACAAAACAACAAAAATATACATACAAATTGCAATAATATAGCTTATGTACAATGGCGAGCTTAACCCAGAATTGGGTTTTCTTACAGCAAACCAAATTTCAATAGCGAAATTTGCATAAGAGGGTATACTGTCACTTATGGGATATCTTCCGTGATTGGAGCTCGTGGCTAAATAATAACAGCCGCTCGGGTCGATCTTTGGGTTAAGCCGTGCTTGCTTAGGTTGGTTTGGTCTGAGGATGGGTGACCACCCATTACATCCCGAGTTTCCTCCGTGCCTCGGAAAGCACGTTAAGCCGTTGGTCCCGGGTGTCATTTGTAGATCTTTCACAGTCGGTACCGGTAAGTCTGACAACCAGTCTTATCAAGGGGTATCGCATTACCCAGTGCTAGCCTTTTCCCAACTAAATTGGGGTAGGCGATAATAGATTTTTTCTTTAATAGAAATTTTTCATCGGTTTTTAAAAAAAATATGCTGTTCCATACATTTTGAACGTGTAGGAAACAGCGTTTTTTTTATTATTTAATAACCGATGAAAATTTTCTGTATGGGGGGTTTCAGAATGATGTACTGCATATGTGGTAACCGTTTTCGCGTCGGTGTCCGATTCCTTCTCATAGAGAGGAAATCTGTGGACCAGCAGTGAGAACATCAGGCTGATTCTGCTCATTCTATCACCAAAAGAAAGAAGAAGAATCTAAGCTCTGCGTATTTCTAATAACTTCTAAGTCTGCGGAGAACGTATATGCACTCAGTCACGTTATCCTACAGGTCCTAATATATTAGTATGCGCATCCGAGGACGTGTGACACGCGTCAGGCACCGTGACAAGCCGTTGCATTGTTGCTATACACCATATCATTGCTTTTCAATCGGAGGACCCTTTCTACTGATATAACTATAGACCGACCGCTTTAATGAGTCCTCGCGAAGGTGTCAATTTAAATGGAATATTCTGAAGGTTGATCACGTGTTTGTTCAATTAGTATCGTAATACTTACGTGGATTGTGGTTATTTTAAAGGGAATAATCTGTGGAATATTGTTAGGACTTTGTGGACGCCCCCTACCGCTCTGGGCGGAGTGGGAGGGAGTGTCAGACTTTTACTGACTAAACCCGTCCATGTTCCTTTTTTGCCCTTTGTGTTCCAGGGCCGCGGTATCTCTTTCGAACAGTCACGCAGCCCCGGCAGGCACTTTGTGCCTTTGATCCCCAAGGCGGAGGACTCATTAAAGCGGTCGGTCTATAGTCCAGTTCATACAGGGATTTAATAATTGGAGATTTGGACGGTTCTTGTTAAGTTCCGGGATGTATTCTTCAAAGAAACACTGTTCTCTTCAGCATAAGTATAAAAGACAGTAGGAAATTGCCCGAAAAAAAAATGACTTGATAGCGTTTGCTATTTATGACTACCAACCTATTTCTAAAGTTCTAACCATAGATTCCTTGCAAAAGCTCATTTCTAAAACGCCTTGTTTTCAAGGGCAAGTAATAGAAAATTTTCTTCACCTCCAAAATATCCATGAAAGCCTTCAATTTGACCCCAAGGTTAACATTGGTTGCCGTAGATTATGAAGCAACCTGAATTATCTGGTCGCTTTACGTCAAGGTTGCTCGTTGATAACCAACGCGTTGTGGTTGCTACCTAGAGTTTCAGTATAACCATTAACCGGTTGCAAATAGATAAATGCCTTTATGATTCTTTTTGGCAACCTGAGGGCCTGGTTAACGTGACGTTTTATCGGCGACAATGATGATGAAAAAGTCGATACATTATCATCATCTGCCTAGCCTTTTCCCAACTATGTTGGGGTTGGCTTCCTGTCTAACCGGATGCAGCTGAATACCAGTACTTCACATGGAGCGACTGCCTATCTGACCTCCACAACCCAGTTAGTACTGGGTAATAAATGGGTTGTCAGACTTTCAGGCCACTGACTACGTGTAACGACTGTCAAAGATCTACAAATGACAGCCGGGACCACCAGATTAACGTGCTTTTCGAGGCACGGAGGAAACTCGGTATGTACCACGGACCTAAGCAAGCGCGACTTAACCTAAAGATCGACCCGAGCGACTGTTATTATTTAACCACGAGCTCCTCTGTATTGGCTTGACACAAGCTGTAAAACCAATTGTTTATGCCCTCTTGTCTCTGGTAGTCAATCCCTAGTACGCAGTCGCGCTATTATCTTTTTTTTTTGGTAGAAACATTAACCGCTACGGTTGCTACACCTACTTTAAAATTATTTCCGTAGGCCTAATACCAATCTAAATTACTCATGAAAATCTTTGCAAAACAAACAAAAACCTCAAGGGTAAACTTGCAAACAATTTCGTAATTGTATAGAAAAATTTCGCAGTCGCGAATATGAAATTTCGCGAATTTAAAAATGGAATGTCGTAGGCTTCAAATGCGAGAGTAAATGGAAAGTTGTATGAATGAATGAAATAAAGAAAGCTATTATATAAAGATTATAATCGTTAGTTTTGGTTATGTATACCCATAACGAAATAATCGTTAAAGTTTTAAGGACCAAACGCACCACAATCGTTTGCGAAAAAAGTTTTCGTGAAAGGAACTTTTACTTTTTTATTCATGACATGTAGAGTTTTTTTTTTATTCCCTGTACTGTCCAGTGCTGGTCAAAGGCCTCCCCTAATTCCTTCCATGTGCTATTTTGCCACGTCCTGGGTTCGATTCCGGGTCGGGCAAATTCTTATTAGGATTTTCAATCAGGAATTTCTTAGTAGCAGCGACGGAGTCTGGATTTGTACCCGGTTGATGGCAATAGGCTCGTCCCTTATTACATGGGACTTAAACATAACTGGCGGCATGCGGGTGTACTATTAGGTACATCTCTGCCTTACCCTTCGTGGATTTACAGGCGTGATGTTATGTGTTTTTAACCCAAAATGATATCCTAATCATCTCTATAAATATTTGTATTATTGTAATTTCTAGAATCTTCACAAACCAAACTAAGTCAGCAAAAAAATCCTAATTAATTACTAAAACATCACCCAATTAAGATTAGCGCCATCTTTAAATCGATTCTAAAAAGTTCGTTTAGTAAAAGGAGTTTGGTATAATCGATACCTGATAAAGGCATGTCAGGTTGATACAGCCTTATTACGAACGCGCCAAGGCTGCGCAGACGCATGCGAAGTGATGACGTCATTTGTACGATTCTTAGTCTGAATTGCTAGTGTGTTTGATGATTTATTAACTGATAAATCATAAAAAACCTAGATAGATAACTGATAACATATCTAGATAACTGATCATAGTCCCGAAACGACTGGACCGTTTCAGGACTATGATCAGTTATGTAGATTAATATGTCATAAGTCATTTATTTCTTAACAAAATTCATTGTGTAGAAAATAACATAAAATTACATTAATAAGAATTAGAAAGTAATAATCAAAGATATAAAAAAAAATATAACAATCACAAATTTTTACAATAATAAAATTAATAGTCATTTAATAAAGAAATATAATGTAAAAATATGAAAATAATAAAATTAATAGTCACGTAATTACCTAATAACGCATAAAAATAATTAAAAAAACTCAATAATAGAAAATATCGCATCATAATTTGTTTTTAAATAAATTTACACTGCTTAATATGCTTTTCAATTCTAACGGTTAGATGTAGGAGAAGTAAGGCTATAAATACAAAAGCTTACTCGGACTCCCAGTCCCCTTTACCCTCTCAAAGGGGTGAGGCCTGTGAGAGGGTGTGGACTATACTCCACCACGCAGACCCAGAGCGGTATGGTACACATCACATCTCGTTTTCCTGTCCGTTTCCTCACGATGTTTTCCTTCACCATTTTCAGGCTTATGAATGATGAATGAGAACCAGTCTTACCAAGGGGTATCGTATTACCCAGTACTAACTGGGTTGTTTGTCTGATAGGCAGTCGCTCCATGTAAAATTCTGGTATTCATCTGCATCTGGTTAAGACTGGAAGCCGACCCCAATATAGTTGGGAAAAGGCTAGGTAGATGATGAATGATGAATAAAAAGAGATGAAAGTCCTGCAAAACATCAATTTGTCTGCCATTTAGTGTTGCCTTGCTAATCAGGTGCCTCTACTGCAATATAACGTGTGAAGTTTTCACTTTTACTGATCGTTCAGAGATATGCTGTTTTTGTTTTTAAAATGATGCTTCCGTTTCATATCGAGATTCCTGTGCCCGGGAAAGCACGTGTATATAGAGTTATTGTTCCCAGCTGTCATTTGTAGATCTTGGTCAGCATTTGCAGGTAGTATCATGGGGCATAGTATTACCTAGTAGGGAGCTGGGTTGTAGAGCGCAGATGTCCTCTGTATCTGACCTCCACAACCCAGTTATCACTGGTTCTTGGTAAGACTGGTTGTCAGACTTTCGGGCCTCTGACTAATGACTGTCAAAGATCTATACAAGCGAGAACAACTGTTTAACGTGCTTTCCGAAGCACAGAGGGTCTCCGGTATTTAATGCATGGTTACCCATTCATCCATTTTTTTATGGGACCGACCAGGTCAAGCATTGTATTGCCTTGGAAGATCGACCAGTGTGGCTGTTGTTATTTAGCCACGTGCCCCTCCCTATGAAGGCATATAAACCATCATAGTAAGCGTGTGATGTGATGTAACAACAGAAGTGAGTAGTGCCAACATGAAGTACACACAATGCGTTTGCGCAACTCAGGCGTAGGGCTCGCGTAGAGTGAGTGAGAAAGGGCTTAATTATTTGGCTGGCAACACTATTGCATAATTATGGTAATCACTTATTTGTTGTTGGTTCTGATTCAGACAGTGTTTCTTGATTTTTCTAGTGGTTAAGAGTAAAAAATAAAATTATATCAGCATGACCGTCACATGGTTTAGTCGTTAAATACACTAATGAGTGTGAGGTCCTGGGGTCGAAGACCAAGTCGGGCAAAGTGTTATTGAGGTTTTCCAGCAAAGATTTCTCTGTAACACTGGACTCGAGATCTGTGTACTTTTGATGGCAATAGGCTTGCTCCCTATTACCCAGGACTTAATCATAACTGGTCAAATATAGGTACACTCTAGGTAAGTATACCTTTCGAGGATTCAAAGCGTGTTGTTATGGTCAATGATTGAATATTTCATCATAATTCCTTCAGTTTTTTTTTTCCTCTTTTCCAACCAAACAATGTTGCCATTACAAATATTTATCACTTTCTACAACCTTCATGCCGTTACGCAGTTGGTACGACTCCGTACGTATTTTCCTTGTTGCAACACTGAACATATTGGAGGGAAAGCGGTGACTAATCTTTATATCAATAGTAAACAAGTTTTATTATTGTTATGTTGGCGAAATATACGAATAAGGAACTGAAGTAGGAACTCTTCTGACTTAAGAAACAGATGTGTTGCTTGGGAGCTTGTTCCGCCATTTTTTCATGTGTCGCTGATGGTGGCGGGTGTGTCGGATTATTTAGTTCCCTTCAAAATGGTTGAGTTGAATGGTGCTGATCCATGCGTCATGTTCGCTGTCAGTTGGTACTGGTCATCTCTTAGCTGCCACGGTTTATTTTAACTACTTTGTTTTTAAATTGTTGATTTAATTTTTTACTCTGGACGCTTTTAATGTGCATATCTTTCTACATCGTTCTCACATTATATGTATTAGCTCAACATGAATGATGTAACCTAGATCTTGTAAAAATATTTGATTGAAAAGAGTGTCCATGGAGTTTCTTGCCCATTCTTCTCCATAGAGATCTACGCTTTGGAATTGGCAACTACAGTACTTTCACAAGTTATTATACCTTGTGTCTGGGACTGTTGCTTCGCCTTCTTTGTTTTTCTGACATTCAAAAGTGCCTGTTGTGGTCTAATTGAAATAAATAACTTCCTAGATGAACACCAGGAAAATGGGGACTATTTTCCTGGTGTTATGATTAACTTCTTGTGTGAAATGGGACGAGTAGAGGACTATGTCTGAGGTAAGGGTGGAGATAGAGGAACCTTCAGAAGGTTGACAGTTTTAGCGTCATCATCATCTGCCTAGCCCATTTCATGTTGGGGTCGGCTTCCAGTTTAACTGGTGCAACTGAAAACCAGTTTTTTTTCCTGGAGCGACTTCCTATCTGATCTCTAAAACCCAGTTGGTACTGGATAACACGATACCCCTTGGTAAGACTGGTTGTCAGACTTTCGGGCCACTGTAACGATTGCCAAAGATATACAAATGACAGCCGGAACCAACGGCTTAACGTGCTTTCTCAGGTAACTCGGTATTTATTAGACGGTCACCCATCCACGGACTGACCTAAGCAAGCGTGCTTAACCCTGAAGATCGACATATGTGCAGCTGTTATTATTTAGCTCCTCAAGTGCTGGTAGTTTCTACTTATCTCTATAAACTAAAGTAGTGACTTTACGTAGGTAGGTGTGTATGTATGTGTGTGTGTGTGTGTGTGTGTGTGTGTTTAAAACATATTCTCTCACCTTCTGTGTGTGTTAAAGGTAAAATTCGTCGCGTGCCGGGCCCTTGGTTGCGCAAACGCTAACGCACGCGTTCACGTTTGTTTGTCTTTGACACATGCGCGTGCGCGTTACGTCAGCGCGCTGAGAGCAAACTTATTTTACGTTATCAGTTTTGAAGGGAAATGATAATAATATGATTAAAACATGTTTCAAGACTAGACTTTTCTTGTGAGTGCCACTTAGGTCTGGTGGTTGCTTGCGTTGTTGCTATGCATGGGGTATTTGGTTCGATTACTGGGTTGACCAAGTGTTGTGATGGATGGATGGACATTTTTTTTTTTTTTTTGTTTATTGGGGTAAACGAAATTAATGTGACTTTAAAAACTGGCAAAAGGTGGATGTAATATAAGTATCTCTGCCTAACCCTTCACGGATTATATAGCGTAATATTATGTTAATATTGACTGATAATCTCAATCAATTCTAAAGGCACAGGATAATTCACCAGAATTAATAAATTATTTAATAAAACCTTCAATTGCACATAACAACCATTTACTTTGCCATTATACATGGTAATCAAGTACTAATTAATTTAAATAATTAAATGACGACCTATGTAGTATTAAAATTATTAAGTACCATATTCTAGAACTTTTCTCGAATGAATCTCGATTTAAAACTAGTTTCGAATAACGTTTAGTATGAATTTCAAAGACATTCTGTATTTGAATCGAGAAATTCGAGACTCAAATGGCTGAACGATCGTCTAGAATACGGCCCTTCAAAGTGCCCAGTAATTACTAGTAGGTAAAATGGCCGTCAAGTAAGTAATAAGGACTTTGAGGTCCATCCTCATGAATATGTATGCAAGTAACATGTGGCCAGTGCTTAAACGCAAAACATAAAACATGTTCTATTAAAAACCAGTTAAATTAATTTAATCAAAAATCCTTGGCGACCATTAAAATTGCATTTAACTGAAAAAAAAATCAACACTTTCAATTTACCATTGAACGTATTCGAAATTAAAAACGAACGAGAGTTTATAAAAAAAAACGCCAAATTCGAAATTCAAATTTCGAAATTCGCGATAGGACGGTGCGTTGTCTCAATTAAAACTTTACGTTAAACTTTTATCATTGCAATATAAACTGTAACTGTATGTAAAATAAAGTTGATTATTCTTTGTACAGTCACACGGCTTGTAGCCAACTGAAAAGTATGTCACCGAGTTGAATAGCACTCGCAAGGCCGAGCTATCTATGAATGCGCGCTCAAAACCGCGGATGTGGCTACTATCAAGCACTATCATAGCTCAAAATCATCATTGTTAAAACCCATTGACAAATATAAAACAATATCTAGCAAGCTGTACTATTCAGCCCGCAGAAAAAGTTAGGTTGGTAGCACCGAAAAGAAAATTCTCAAGGCTGTTCGAATGCGCGTTTAAAAAGACACATGTGACAGCTATGCTGCGTTTTGTGTTTACGCATTAATTGATAGGCAAAGGAATCTTTCTGTTGAGTCTTACTGTAGATTTTGTGGGCAGAATAAGAAGATGCTTTTGCCGTTAAAGTCCTATTTCAAAAATGTAGGAATTTTGGAAATTTTCTGTCTTGAACAAGCTCTTTGCTTATTTATAAGTAACTTTAGCAAGCACGCGAATGATTTGAAACGGACACGAAGAAACACTTTGAAGATCTAACTAATAGCACGATTTCTGCTGGTACCATTAAAAAAATTGTTAGCATGCAATTTCTAAGATATGATTGCATAATAATTGTATAACAAATGTGATTCTCAGTATTCTAGTTAAATCATTTAATCTCAAATGCATTACAATAGAATAAAGGGCGTGGACAAACGATCGACTTCATTTTATCGATATCGTTATTTTAGTAATCACTAGATTTAAACATTCCTCAGAATCTTTGCCCTTTCTAGATCGTAACAGCTAACATGAGAGTTGACAGCAGATTTTTTTTACGGATGGGAAATCATCAAATGACTTCTCCCGCTCTGGGTGGAGTGGGAGGGAGTGTCAGACTCTTACTGACTAAAACCCATCCATGTTCCTTCTTTGCCCTTTGTGTTCCAGGGCCGCGGTATCTCTTTCGAACAGTCCCGCAACACTGTATAGAGACTTGATCGTAATTTCAAAAATCGAAATCAAAATATTTTATTTCACATAGGCCTAGCACACTTATCAAAAATCGACAAAAAGATGCACGGTTCGGCTGGTCGTTTCCTATTTAGATTCCCGGCAAGAAACTCCATGGTTACTCTTTTCAAATCATTTGGTATTACAATATTATCATTTCAGAAACCATGATAACCACTAACTAGCCATAAGGCAAGAAATAAAAAAAAAACAATCAATAAAAAAAAAACGCGTCGTATTTCGAACGTCCTTCGTTTCTATTCGTCGTTTAAAAGTCATCAATTGACACTGACAGCTATTTGACAGCTAAGTCAATCAATCGCAAAGAGCCTAAGCAAAAAAAAAATACCGGTCTTAACCATAGTCGGTTAATTTAAAATCTATCACGCGTTTAGGCCCTAGACTAGAAGTACTAGAACGTTCTATCAAAGTCCATGTTTAGGCACTAAATTATCATTTATCAGGCCGTTATGACCTAGAGCGACTGATTGTGCCATTGTTTTCTAGCTTTTTATCTAAAACTAACACTTCCACCGCGACTTCATCCGCAAAAAATGTGATAGCTCGGCTAATTTGTATGATATAAATATAATTTATAGCTTATGTTACTCCCTGATAACTTAGCTTTCTATTGGTGAAAAAATGGTTAAAATCGGTCTAGTAGTTTCGGAGCTTATTCGGTACAAACAAATAAAAAAAACTTTCCTGTTTATAATATTATTAATTGATTAATGTATTAATTACTAATGAATGAATGAATTAATATATTAATACTAATGAATTAATTAATATATTAAAAATAATTAAGTATAGAGTATAGACTAGTATAGATGGCATCAGTCGAGCTTTGAGCAGTACTATTGTGTTTTAAAATGGATATTTTAATCAGGAACGAGATGGGCAGACGACATTGTTGCCATCTCGGGTAAAACCTGGATGATATTGGCACAGGGGCGAGGAGATAGGCCCAAACAAAGAGAGGCCTATACCAGCAGGAGATGAAGTCGGGCTGTGGATGATGATGATGATTTTTGTCTGAAAATCGAGGATCCTGGTTGAGATTCGCGGGGACCAGGGAATCATAGCACTCTATAGGTAGGAGGCTGATGTTTTTCATTTACGATAGCATATTTTATTTAATCCATTTTAGAGAATTTTTCAGTTCAAATTTCGAATGCTTCATCATTTTTTGATTTGCAAGACCGTTTTTTGTTTCTCGAACACGGGATTTGTCAGTTTACATGTCATATATGGCTGGTTCCGAATTCAAAAGGATTGTAGAAATCGGAATTTCCCTCCATTTTGAAGAGCTTTAGAAGCTATCAGGTTTTTGGATATATTTTGCAAGGCCCTTCATCACGCCAGTAATCCCGAAGGGTTAAGCAGAAGTGTACCTAATAGTACACCCACATCTCGCCAGTTATGTTGAAGTCCCATGTAAAAGAGGGCGGGTATATTGCCATCAACCGGGCACAAATCCAGACTCCGTGGCTGCTACTGAGAAATTCCTGATGGAAAACCCAATAACACTTTGCCCGACTTGGGAACAGGACCTCATACTCAGCAGTCCATGAGGAACAAGAAGAGCTAGTTACATTCTTAAGCTTTTTTTTCTCATGGGAAATCATCAAATGACCCCTCCCGTTCTAGGCGGAGTGGAAGGGAGTGTCAGACTCGTACTGACTAAAACCCATCCATGTTCCTTCTTTGCCCTTTGTGTTCCAGGGCCGCGGTATCTCTGTCAAACAGTCCCGCAGCCCCAGCAAGACATTCCTAAGCTCATGCAAACTTTTCAGACCCAAAACCAATTGCCCCAATACCAACAATTGACCACCTAAGTGAAAACAACCTTCCATCGTATTTCAACACTTAGAATCGGAACGCTTTTACATTTTGCAACATCCCATCAAGGTGATAATGGTTTTTGTTGTGCTGATAACCGAAACGGGGTCAGGCGTCCGTCCTTGAGGCGTGCCAAAGAAAAACTGATGAAAATTGCCAATATTTGTGGGCGTGGCTAATATCCTAATTGAGTTCGAAAAGGTTCTAAGGGTAGAGCATAGATACGGTGTGTTGATTGTACCAGCATATTATCATCTGCCTAGCCTTTTCCCAACTATATTGGGGTCGGCTTCCAGTCTAAACAGATGCAGCTGAATACCAGTATTTTACATGGAGCGACTGCCTGTGTGACCTCCACAACCCAGTTAGTACTGGGTAATACGATACCCCTTGGTAAGACTGGTTGTATCATCATAATTAACGTATTATGTTCCCACTGCTGGGCAGTGATACCCTGGTGGTGTGACCGTCGGACTGCCAAGTCTTAGGTCTCAAGTTCGAACCCAAGACACGCACTGATTTTTCGGATTCATATGCGTATTGTTTAATTATCACTTGCTTCGGTGAAGGAAAATATCGTGAGGAAACCAGCATGCCTGAGAGATATTTCTCGACGGCATGTAAAGCCAAGTTAGGGGCATAAAAACTCTGACACCAGGTTAGTCACTATCCACACGATAAAGAAAGAAGACTGATGGGCACAGGAATTGTCTCTGGTTGTTCTGTCTATGTTCGGGAATTCCATCAGGATTTTTTCAGGAGTCTGGATTTGTGCCCGATTGATGGCAATAGGCTCGCCCCCTATTACATGGGACTTAAACATAACTGGCGAAATGTGGGTGTACTTGTTAGTACACCTCGGACTAACCAGGATTACAAGGAGTGATATTATGATGATGATTTCAGGTGATGATCACCCATCCAGGGACCAACCTAGGCAAGCGCGGCTTAACCTAAAGATCGATCCGAGCGGCTGTTATAGTTTAGCCACGAGCTACTCAACCTCCTACCGTACCTAACCTACCTTCAAAAAAACATTCAGTTCTAATATATCCTACAATTAATTGTATCAGTAATTAAAGTTTTGCGCGACAAGTCCCCCCTTCACCCCTCCCCCGCCGCGTTGCATAGAACATAGTCGAATGACGTCACCAGTATCAAACGCAACGTGTGGACATGCGTACTCGCACACATGCGTTCGACCGTTTAAATAGTTGTTCTGAAGGAGTGTTTGAAAAGGGTTAGTACTTGACTGGGTTAGTAGATGAATGGCTAGTGAATTTTTCGTTTTGCGTTGTATGTATTATTGTTGTTTTGGATAGTGTTCACCGATGATAGAGTCTTTAGGTGTTAAGAAGGTTTCAAATTCGTTTTGAATTTACTTAACTTAAGTAGGGACCTAACTTGTTACAAAAACAAAATACATATTTTAAAAATGATAGGGAAGACTTGATCACTTGTCAATTTCAACGGCGTCTTTTGATGTTTTATCACTGTAAAATCCCCATATTTTCAAATCTTTGCTTCTGTTTCTTGCGACAAGAAAAGGCAGAATAATTTGTGCATATTTTATTTTCTTCGTACAAACAAAAGCTCTAAACACCTCATAACAACGCCAATACCTAACTAAAATGGCTCATTACATCTTGAAGTGTAAGTGTTTCAAAATCCATGCAAACAGCAGCAGTAACAGCCAATAACACTGCATTTCACAGTGAGCAATAAAATAAAACAACCAATAAGGTGTAACATCAAATATTGAGATAGCAAAGTGTGAAATAACGCAACTGTTACGTGTACTCTGTGGTTTTGTCCGTTATTGTTTGAAAATCGAACTGTTATATTTGAAAAATGAATGTTTTGTTTTAGTGACGTCATAAGTGTTGTGGCTTGTGGTTTGCAAAATTGTCGCACGATTGCGTTGAAATTAATGTTGGATCATTTTGGGCTTTGCTGTGGGTGATGAAAAGATCAAGAGATAAATTGCTTGTGTGAATATTTTAAAATAATAATGGCCATTATTTTAAGGATGGGTTTTTTTTTGTTATTAATATATCTTTTTTCATTACTTTTATAACTGAAACTGTAGGCTTGTCTTTAAAACCTGAAAAAAAATAAACAAGTGACTGAAAGCTTCAGAGAAATCAGCACTAGTTTTTAAACTAAATCTACGAAGATCCTCTCAATTCCAAGAAAACTATTTCTGTTTTGAATGTCTACCTTACTGAGTCAAAAATAACCAAGTTTAGTTCTTTGGTATCTAAGTAACTTCTTACTTAATAGTTTTATAAACAAAGTACTTTTTCTCAAACAGCGCCACTTTCAGAACAAGCTATTTTGGAAAGGCTGATATTAAACACTGATAACAACGAAGTACCTATGAATGTCCTACATACTCAACATACTGGTAGCTACCAAATCCTAGATAAAACAAATATACTGAACGCAGCACACTGCATGTTCACACACACATAGAGTTATTTATCAACCGCTTGTAAGTTACCAGCAAAGCACAAACTACGAGGTTAATTTTAACTAGCAAACTAAGTATAAACTATGATAGATATTATGTAGAAACACTCATATTGAAAGCTGTAGTTAACGGCTAGCAAGTTATTTAACATCGTAACAAATATTTATTTATTTACCACCAATTATAACATCATTACAGACTCGTCCAATACGATGCTATAAGACATACAATATAAAAATCATACAATAGAAACACACCAAATAGAAAAGCACAATATAAAATAAGTTAGATTACACCCAGTAAAAATAATAATACCTAAATTAATTGAACATGACAACGTTTACAGTTGCACACCTCTTTCAATTATGATTTGTGCCCTCTGGACAAATCTCGGCAGGTTTTGCCCAAATATATCTTCCGATATCGTTATAATATTAATATGCGGCTCTAATCCTCGAAGAGCTAGGCAGAGGTGTATCTATATAACACATTTTGCCAATTATGTTTAAGTCCCATGTACTAGGAGAGCCAAATCCAGTAATTAATTTTCAACCACCAAGGTGTGTGTTCAAAAGGAAATATTCAGTAGCTGCCTGGAGTTGGGACCTCTGTCTAGTCAATTGAATTAAGCTTGCCCCCATCCTATAACATCATTATCAGGTCTTGATATGTTTGCGAATGAATGGAAGATGATTCTGTCAGAATGTTTGAATTTTTGTGAGAAAAATAAAGAATAGTGTAATTGGCTTCGGCCGTTCTATTTAAAATAAATAAATCAGCATTTTCTTGCCCTCATCAAATTCATTTCAGGTCCCCCAGCGTGTCTTCTTGTTCGACACTTCTTTATTTGTCATCATCTCAATAGTCACCTTCTTTCTAGCCCGCTTGCTATAAATGAGACTTAAAAATATAGAATGGCGAAGACTGAGTTTAACCACAGTCATACAAAAAAAACTACGATTTTTTCTTCAAACAACAACGTCAATTGCAATTACAAGGCTTAGATTCAAACCGTTCTAAACACAGCACAGTGTATGCACACACGGCTAACTAATATCATTATGTCACACGCCAGCCTAACCCACTCACCCGGTCATTTGTGGTGTAGTGAGCTAGGTACTTAACTATTGGATTCTAAACTAGCTAGTTATAGCGGTCTGAACGGAGCATGCGTTAGGCGATGTCACAAATGATGTGACATAACATCACGCTTATTTGCCCCGGCAGGTTTTGCGGAGTGAGTAATAGTATGGAAATAACACCCATATTTGTTTAGTTTAGATTTAGGGCTCTTGTAGAGCTATATTCAAAACCAACCAAAAACCTATTCCAAATTCCAGTGCTTACAAGTTAGTAAGCTATCTTTTCTAACTTGCGATATGTAATCATAATAAATACCTAAGCTTTTTAATTTAGACTTATTACTGAGATTAATAAATCAAAACTAAATTGCTTCCATCCCGCTCTCACAGAGAGGAGGCCTGTATTCCAGTAGAGGGAACGATATAGTCTGATTATGCTTACTGTCTTACTAAAATACTAGCCTTCTACACTAGCCACCGGCTAGACTAGCCGGTCTAAACGCAGCACAGTAAAACACACAGCCAGCTAATATTATCATATCAGTGGCGAGTACCTGAGTGCACGCTCCACGCATGCGCATACTTAAATGTGTGGACTGCGACTGGTAAATGTTGATACTTGGCACGAATCTTTGAGTACTTTTCGATAGTTAGATAGAATATACCAATTAAACATTTAAAAAGAGCTGCATAATGTATATTCATGTAGCAATTGACAGCAATATAAATATTGCTTCTTCAATGGCTACAATTGCTGTCCTGAAATGTGTTTAGCAGCTTTTAAAAACTTTCTAAACAATAAAGATATAATAACATATTTAAAATGTCATCGTCAAAAATGTTTATAAGTTTACGTTAGTAAGAACATAAAACTTTAACAAACTTTTTATTACTTTCTATCATTGTTATGCCTACGGTGACTTTCCAAGTTTGTATATTATATTTTTCTTAACACCAAAGTAAAAGTTTGTCTGCCTTTTAAAATAAAAGTTTTTTTCTTATCTCCATGTATTAGGTATGTGCATATCATAGTCAATAAATTCTATCGTATTTTATAACCATAAATAAATACATAAGTAGAAAAATAAAGTTAATAAAAACAGTTATTTAAAACATAAATCAGGATTACACTGAATGAAAGTTGTCAAGTTTTTACTATGAATATTTATGACTTGAGTTTTTAAATGCCTTGGGCAATGGTCGTAACATCTGTTAAATAACCATAATTACGATTTTTGATGAACGATAGCATCAGTGTCTAAATATATTTTTTCTAAGAAAAAAAAATAGCCATTTTCAACCTTATTTATTACAATAATTACAAGGTTTTACTTCTATCTCTGACAAGCGCAAATTGAATCAAGTATGTAATTATTTTCAATAAAAAAATCTAAAATGGCGTCGAACACATGACAACTCACGCATAAGTATCAAAACTCGTTGGTCAGAGTACATCGAACACGCTATATGGGTCTTGGCCAGGCAACTTTTTCTTGCGCACTTTAGTACTAAAGCGACTGGCGACCTGTCACATGTTTATACTATCCTGGTACATTTCATATGTGTATGTATGGATATTTTTAGTAAGTTTTAGGTAATTTTGTAAAGCGATTTTAGTAGTAAGCTTGCATAACCATTTTTTGAATACTCTGTGTGCTTCACATTAGTATAAACGACCAAAGAAGTATTTTTTAGCTACTGACTGTCTAATTTTGTAGTGTGTTAAACATGACTTCGACCTATATTACATCTTCAGCATTAAAAAATAGGTGGATCGTAATAAATAGAAATATTTATAAATTAAGTAAAAAACTTTGTAAGTACCGAAATTTAATATAAATTGTGAAAAATCATAGACTTTGCTTCATCTTAGTATAAAAATACAACACAGTGTTGCCAAGCGACAAATACTAACAATATAACATGGCCATATAGTCCGTAGACTAGCAACACTTCACTACAGGCTACTACGAGCTAAACAATCCATTTCCTCCAATTATATTACGAATTGCACTAGAGACGCTACTGACATACTCATATGTTTCATTCATATTGTTTGTATTATAGCGAGCAGGGATCTGTAAACCGAGTATTTGTAAAACACACAATTTCTTTGAAAATTTAGGTTTATTTAACAAAATCATACCACCTAAATATGAATTAGTAAAGCATTACTCAGTTTGCTAGGAATGACTTTCCGTTTTCATGCGGATTATGAAGATATTTTCAAGTTATTAACTATGCTGCTATACATATAAATGAACCAATAGGGCGGCCATATTAAGTCATGCATGCAAAAAAAAGCGAGTTGAAAATATTTCCAAATTAAAAAAAAAAAAATCTGGAATTAATTTGAATTGTGTTCTTTAAAATATCCAGCCAGCTCTTTACTTAGATGATGACCAAGAATTTATTTCATCGAAAATATTAAGCGAAGAAAATACATGACCGAATCAAAATTTGCTGACAACAAAAATGATAAAATAGTTTTGATTTGATATTAATAATTATGGCGTCCGGTGGAAATTCGAGCCGTTTGCAGAGTCGGCAATAAACTAGTATTGCTTGTTGGCAAATGTGTCTATTGTGCTTGTAAATCAAGTTTTTTTATTGTACTATTATCCCTAACACGAATTTAGCAGACATTTTTGTAAACGTGCACACGAATTTGGTTTAATTTTTTTGTGTAGTCTAACAAAATATTTTGCGAAGACTGAAAAAAGTTGGAAAAGCCCACTATGCATGATTGGTGATTTTGGTAATGTTTGCTTCTCTAAAATGGATCATATTGATACAGAAAATATCATTGTTTGTCTGTAAAAAAATGTGCAAGCCATCGTACAGTTCTTTCACAAGATAGCACGCAGGTCAGTATCAGGCTGTATGTTGCACAAAATATGATTCGCGAGCGTAACACGTATGTATTCACAGAATTATATGTAATCCCACTGAATGAACGATGAATAAATAAACTGTAAAAGGACGTAGAGAGTAGTTTTTTTCCTAGTAAACTGTTACTTTTAACGCAGTTTAACGCCGTAACTAACTCTTTATGATAATTTTAACTTCAGCCTTCGATTCGATTTTTCATTATAAATATTGCAAAAGGATATAATTCCATTTATAAATCGCGCCAACTTCTCTTTTATGTTCTAAATCGGAGGGGCGCATTCATGTTTGGAACTCGTATGCCAATCATAACTTATGCTAAATGGAACTGGTTAGCAATGCCTTGTTACGCAACCGTGTTTAAAAAAAGAAACCAGACTTGTTCACTTTAGGGTTTTCACTTCATTTAAATTGTGTTGAGATTTCGAGTGTGTAATTTTGAATGTGAATGCAATTACAGATTAAAAATCTTTGAGTAATTTATCTGTGTAAAAAAAGAAAGTTGTGTAAGGAGTATCAAATGTTTGATGAATGAGATGAAAGTGATAGTGGGTGGATTACTGTTATGTGGCATGGGATGGACCAATGTTGTTTTTTATATTTGGAAATACAACTTTTCCATTGATTTTGTCACGTTTTGTAATGATATTTATGGTTTATAACAAATAAATACAGGTAAGTATAGAGTAGACTTTATTGTATATAAAAACAGCAATTAGATGAGCCAAAACATGCATAATTAGTTCTTGGCCAAAGGCTTCCTTCCTTCTCTTCCATCTTTGTATGTATCTATGTTTTTTTAACTTAATTTCCGGGACAAAAAAAATCCTCTTTTCTATACAAAAGGCAGATGTAATTGTATATTAACTTTCCCAGTCCACAATTTCGCAAACCGTTGAAATCTCAAACAGAATTTTGAGAATTATGTCTCTTTGTTTAGTCGGAACCATTTTTATTTATACCGGACAGGACAATGCAGATTCTAAGATCTGTATCAACTTTCTCTTGAAATATAAAAGTCTGTTAGGCTATTTAAAGCCGTGAGTATTATTTTAAATTCTGTTACGAAATAAAAACTGGGTGTTTAATTACTAAACACAGTTGTCAAAGAAAAATCTATTCAGACCTGAATAAGCTATTTCTTTTCCTAAAATAAAAAGTGTTTTTTTTCACTTGCAACCCTATAAAGCTTTCTTAACAGCGGCATGCGAAACACTCAACATGTCCTTTATTATAAATTTCTGTGCAATAAACCGAGCGCGCCACGCGTGAAAGTACCACCGAAATGTCAATTGAAATTGAAAAAAGAACAACTTTTTATCGCTGGCTGAATATCAGGGCGATCAATGTCATTAAAAAGAGAATTTAATGGCTGCGGTATTACAATGGCGTTTTGACATATTGATAGATTATCATGATTGACGTATTGTGTGCCAATGAAGAAATGGACGTCGAAGAATGATCACCATGGGCAGTGAGCACCAGGAATATAATATCTTAAGTAAGTAATAGTACTTATATCTACTTAATAAATAGTCTATGGGCATTTATTTCTGTAGATAAAGACTGGCAAGAAAACCTCAGGGTACTCCTTTTATATACGACCAAATAAACATTACGCAACACCATAGGTGTGCCAGAATATACTACCTCGAATTCTAAGCCACACACAATTTATAAACAGCTTTTTAAACTCAATGGGCCGCATGAATTGAAAACAGAAATATAAGGAAAACCGCAAATCACTTAACTTAGAACTAACGATTGCAGCGCCACCTATGACGTTTAGCATTGAATCAATCTGACGTTTTAATGTGTCAAAGACATTCCCTAGAAATTACTCAACGAGAATTGAAGCAAATGATATTTTTGATGACCTAAATGACGAAGCGTTAAGACATCCGGCTTTAGTCCTTAGGGTTCCTACGTTAAGACAAATTAATACCTACCTATAATGTTCAGAATATTATGTTAACAAGTTTTGATACTTGTAATATGATTAGGGTGGACGCAGAGATGTAAGGGGGCCATGAGTGGGGATTGTTACTGAAGTATCTTTTGAAATCATGATGGTATTATCCCCCTAAAATCTATGGCTTTTCATAGATGTTCAGTCTGTGTACTGGGGTTGTTTTGTGCTCAATAGTGTTACTCATAAGAGGTAAAAGTCGCAATAAATGCCGGATCTCAGAGACGGGTTTAGCAGAATTATGCAAGTGTTAAAGATTGCAAAAATACATTTTACGTGGGAAGAGATGCAGTTGAGACATTAGTATTGTATTTAAAAAATTATATCATTGATGAGCGAGGGTATTCAACATTATAAAGCTGTTTTTTTTCCCTAAAGTTACTAAATGAAACCAGTAGATAATCATCATAGTGATTTTTCTGAATCTCTGAATCTATCAACCATTAACAATATTCATTAAGTTCATCCAACAGGCCTCGACCAACCTCAACATAAAACCAAAGAGAAAAAATTCTACAATGCAGAAAAAAAAAGATTTCATTTAAAAAGTATAGTGCATCTGGTGGTTGTCATCCCGTGCCAGTTATAAGAGACTGTGGCTCGTAACTAGGTCACTGTGGCGACCGTAAGCGCTAGGGTAACAACCTCTCGATATGCCCCCTACGTATATGTATGTAGTAATGGCGGATAGGACATTTGATGCCGTGAATAGGATAACCTATTTCTCTCTGTGGGAAGCGAGGATGACTAAAAAGAGGCAATGAGAAATTACAGCAGTTCATTTGTTATAGTCTATGGAACCGAAAAGCTGGATAGCATGAAAAAAGCGTATTTAAAAAAAAAAAACTAGCACGTTGATAAGCGGTCGATAAGGTGTCAGAAAAAATGCTAAAGCGGCAAAAACTGCAGTATTCTGTAATTCTGCTCATGCTACATACTGTTACAAGCGAAAAGAGAAAAAATACATGCATAAAATGGATATTTTTATCACAAAAGACTATAAAATAATTACGAAATAACACGACAGACCAACGACAACAACCGAATTTTAATTGGTCGCTTTCTTATGTCTTACGCAAGAACCACTATATGAGAAACAATTATGTGGATATAAATATACCGGAAAAAGAAGTTTTCGGACCTCACTTTCTATATTTTTTTCTTTTTTATTATAGTTTTGTTTCACGCAACCGTCTCTTATTTTTTAATTTGCAACTCTTTCGCTAATTTAAAAGTGCGAAACGTGATGAGATAGCTGTTTCTATGCAGAATTTTGCGTGGATATTAAAGCTGCGTTTTTAATGGGATTCGGACATATAACAGGGCCTTAACATGCTATATTTTTATGAGGAACAAGTATGTGTTAAGAAAACTTTTGGATTTTTCTCTCAGAACTAATATGGAACTTAGATCTAAAGAAATACTATTTTCCATACGTCATGCAAACCATATTTAACGTTTCAATACCGTCCTCATATCATTCTGTCAAATCCAAAAGTTATTGATTTATATTAGTTTTGCAAATGTTGTCTGAAAGTTATTTTTAATTCGCTATTTTGCTTGGGGCAAACTTGGTTCACTAAAATTTGTTTAACAAACGAACGAAGACACTATCTTGTGTGGGGCATGAATTGAAAAACCGATTCTTAGCTTTTATAATTTAAAAGTAACTTTCTAATCAACAAAACTACCAACTAAACGGTACTTCCCTGAAATTCTACTGAATAATTTCTAACTACGCCAACATTTCTAGTAATAACAAACAACCAACTTTTGGCCCAAAGTTTGCCCCAAACAACCGGCCCGGTTTTATTAAGTGGAAATTACCTTTAATGCTCCCACCTGAAGTGTGCGGTTGCTGGCTTTGTTGGACGTTGGTCTGCTCCAGCTTGGTGCTAACAGAGTTCCACATATCGAACATGTTCAACATATTGGCCCAAGGCCCAACACTAGCACAATTGTACCATAACACTTAACTTGCACACACAAACACTCGATCATCCATTTTTGTACACTGAAATATAGCAAGTGTCAAAATTGTTCGACCGTCGTACAAAATACTAAGGCTACGGCACTGATCCCTGATTAAAATTTGTATTATATTGCGTCTTTTTTTTAAATATTTAATTTAATAAATACTTTTTAAATTTTTATTTCTACATATAAACTTTCTCAAATGCTCAACTAATGTAAATACTATATTTTTGTTATATTTAAATCTACTTACGGAATTTTATATATCAGTCTAAAATTTCGATTTTAAGGTTGGGTTTATTTGCTCGGGAGGTTATTATTATAGTGTATCACTAATTTGTGTTTAATTATTGATTTTTATTAAAAACTAACGGTTTTGTGATTAAATATTGCGTATAAATTTTAATAAACTTGTGAGTTAAATGCTTTCAGAATTGTTTTATATTGTCGAAGTGCTCATACGAAGTGGTTTGTGTTTAATATATGGCATTGAATGCTTTTATTTTGTGTACCGTGCATTCGTTTTTTCTTCTTCATAGTTCGTTAATGGCTGGTGTGTGTTCGCTTCCACTGGTGACCGGTCTATGGTTTTCCGAGTCCACACTTCGCAGATAACATTTTAACGATTGAAGAACCGGCACATAACCCAAACGCGCTTTTATTTTCGTTTTAGCTGTGTTCTCTTTTCAATAAAACTGGATATAACGTTTTATTTTTCCCCAAGTTTTTCTTTGGTCGCGTTCTCGTATGCACTGAAGTGCAGTTGCAGCGTGGGGCTGTTTCAGCTACAGTTGCGAGGGGTGCGGGGGGGTCGGATGTACTCGTCCTCTCTGCGCATGCCCGGAATCGATCCCGCGTGGCCACTGAGGTATACCGACTAAAACACTACTTTTCTTACTCGCTATATGGCCTGCATGAATAGATATGTACAGTCTATTATGTCATTCACTTTGATGTCTGGTTACTAGGCTGTATAGCTGTAGGTGTTTGCCTATTGTTGACCGTTTCTTTATTGAGTGTTGCAACACTGGTGGAGTGTGCGTACTGGCTGGTATTTATTTTAAACTTGTTACTGTTCTAATGAGTTTTTATTTAACTGGTTTTGTATTTGGAATAGAATTTACGTGTTTGTGCAAAGTTGGCGCAACTGTTTAATTTAATTTGCGTTACTAACAATGAAATTCTTTTTTTAAATGTAGTAGATTGGTTCTGTTTTTTTTGTGTTATGTATTCTATTTACGGATTTATTATTTTGAAATAAAGACTCATTGTTAAAGGTTTGCAGTTTGTATTTACTGACTTCTGTGAAAAATTCTAGCAGTTTTTCAACAGAATCTAACTAGATACTAGACCATTTAAATGGCCGAGCCCATTTATTGTCACCGATTTCATCTTTCACTGTGTCACATGTAGATATTTATGTAAGTAGGTACATAACGTTTCAACATACACATGTATTAATTTTATTAGTAGCATAACGTGGGTGTACAATGAGCTACACCTCTGCCCAACCCTTCGGGGATAACAGGCGTGCTATTACGTCATGTAGCTAGCAGTGGCGAAGGCACCACACAACTCTATTCCTACCAGACTCCCTTTGAAAAATTTCACAGTCAGTATTCTATAGACAAATAATATAATCACATTATACGAGGTGTAAACAGACCCTTCACCAAGCCGTCAACCAGGCATTCTGTACATCAAACTAAGTAACTTTACAAAAATGGAAAACGACATTTTTTTTTAGGGTGAAAAATCACGTTTTACGGTAAAACTCAATGTAACGTACTCAAAACATTGTGCTGATGGATGGATTGAATGGCCTAGAACAAAAAAATGATCGCAATAACGGGGAGAACAAGTACCTTTCGGCTTCGTTAAGGGTCTTTTTACACCCTTTAGATATGTACTCCGGCTTACCTCTTACAAAAACTGCCCCTTCGCTACTGGTAAGTACTTAGTTATATTAGATACGCCTCTTATATACAAGTTCCACGAGTAACTTAGCATTGCGTAACATTTAAAGCTGCAGTACTATTTAAAGATTGTCCTACAGAGCAGCAGAATGTTTACATCTCTTTGCAATCTCAATTTGAAGACTCATTAATATTTTATGCAATACTAAAGTAGGTTTCTGGCTTCGACTAAGTGAAAAGGGGTGAGTATTTCAGGATGAAAAGTAGCCTATATTATGAAGCAATTACTAAGCTAGCTTTTTGTGGAGTTTTATCAAAATCGGTTAAGGAGTTTAGCAGTGAAGATGTGACAAACATACAGAGAGAACTTTCGTATTTTAAAATGTTATTGATTAGACTTTGTAAGTTAGAATATAATTATTTTTAAGTTATATAGGTGTGTTATTCTTAAAATCAATTGAAAATTGCGTGGAATCCCAGAGAAGCAGTTTTTTCATAACGCTATATTATTAAGTTACTAGACATCGTACTGAAAATAGTTATGAAAAAGCTGGGTAGATGAAAAAGAGCGTTGAATTTTTTTTATTATTATTTTAATTTATGAAATGTGTAATAGCCCGACACAGGAAAGGCATGATACTCGGCAAGCCCCATGGATGATTAAAGGGTTTATAATAAAAAGTTATTGCTATTATACCATTATATTATACCAGGTACGCAACACCACACTGCGCTCCAAAACACAAATTGCTGACGTTGCTCAAAAAGCCGCTAAGCTGAAGTGGGACTGGACTGGCCACGTCTGCCGCATGCCCAATGAGCTGTGGGCCAAAATAACCACTTTCTGGAGCCCTGACACAGCCAGAGGGCGTCGCGGCAGACCTCGTAGAAGATGGCGGGACGAGCTGGACAGAACCAACGACCAGTGGCCCACATTAGCCCTGGATCGAAAAAACTGGAAGTCATGGGGAGAGGCCTTTGCCCAGCAGTGGGATGACGCAGGCTAGCAGTATCAGTATCAGCTATTATCAAATACTAACCAATTAAGAAGACGGCAGCGTACCCAAGAGTAACTACTTTTTTTGGCTGGAGAAGATCTGTCTTTAAAATCTATACAAATATTATAAAGAAGTAAGGTTTGTTTGAATTTGGATGTAGGGGATAATCTTCGGAAATACTGTTCCGATTCCGAAAATTCTTTCACTAATAGGAAGCTACTTTATCCCCGACTTTTCCGACCATAAAAGGAGAGAAGCTGCGGGAAAAAACTAGGCATCTATGAACCGATACAAAGAAAAAACAGGAGAGCAGGATAAATACTGAATATAAGTAACCGTTTCAGTATTGCTCGTCAAAAAGAAAGCATAAAAGGACGTTCGAAAATTCGAAATTTTAAAAAAAAACGCGGTATTCTCCGAAAACGTTAATCATGGCCGATGCGTGCACGACACATAAACGTTACGCAATACGTTACGTTACGTATGCAGCGATGAAAGTCGCCGGTTTTGGAGGTGGCGGTCTGAAGCATGAGCTGTAGCGGGATCGGGTGAGAAGTGAATGTGACAGTGAATTGGTGGCGCTTTTGGAGTGAAATTGGCGTTTTGATTGTGAAAAGGGGACGTTATAGATTGTTTGGGAAATAATTACTTCGATAACTGGTGTGCGTGAAATGAATGTGATGGTGACGCTTGTATAGTGTAATTACCGTTTTTGCGTTTTGCTTTTTTTTTTGGAACGAGAGGGAGAGAGACAATACAATTTTTGAAATGATGATCAGGCTTAGCTCCATATTGAAGTAAGATGAGATTAATATTTTTGTAAGAAGTGAAGTCAGTTTTTTATGCGATAACGATGGTGGAAGATGTAAAAATGTGTTCAATTAACAAAATCAACCGAAAATCTTGCGACAATCAAGAAAACCTTGGTTTGAAAGGCAGTTAATAATGCAGAATTAGTGGTACATATTTGTTATCAAGAAGCAATGAAACTACGAACGAAAATTGAGCAAAAAGTTTCCAAAAATTAGTTCAGTTACAGTTACAATAATTATGAATGAAAACATGAAATTAGTTGATAACTGCGTTTGTTTGTTAGTGAATGTGATTTTATTTGCGTAGATCTTGAAGATAACATTGTTTTGCAACGTATTAATTACTTAATTGTTTAATTGCGATTTTGCTAGTGAATGCAAATGGACGGATGAATGAAAGGCAGTTAAAGGTCAACGCACAGTTATAAGCACTACATCAGATCGACATCACCTCACCTTTTTTACCAGCTGTTTCCAAATCGATGCCAAAATCGCAGCGATTCTGTTATGATGCCCATTAATGTGCGTAGCTGTAAAAATTTGCATAGAAAGAATCCCGAATAGTACGTGTTGAGATGATGCTGGTCCTGTGCAGTGCTTATAAGTGTGTTATGAGCTTTAATATCATATTTTTGTTACATAAATGGAGACTTGTTATTATTTACCAAGTGAATGGTTATTTGAATGTTAAAGAATGAATAATTTATGTGTGAAATCAAACTATGTTTTGCTAAAAAATATTCATAACCAAAACTAAATGGTAATTTTCTGCTGACTTAACTGTTTTTTTTTTTGAGAAAAAGTTATTATAATTCTTACGTGACTATTGAATAATTTAAAACATTTCTAAGTTACTAAGTTCTTGAGTTACGCAATTTAAGTGAAAATAATTTTGTATCATACTTAAATGTCGGAGATAATTTGCGAATCATTATGCAAATTTTTAACAAGCTGTTTCTGTATAGTAATTAAATATAAAAAGAAAACATATAAAACTCTTTAAATTATAAACTTGTACCGTTTTGTTTATCAAAAAAATAAAAATATGCAATGACTTAAAAGAGAAAATTGAACATGAAAATTACGTTTTCGTTGCAAAAAAATTACATGCTTTTTGAACATTATTGTGCTACCAAAAGAGAAGTATGGAAGAAATGCTGCGTCGGCCCCAAATAAATTTATTGTTAGAATCATCATTCCCTAAAACCATTAACTGTATTTTATTTTTGGTTTTACTTATCTAAGTACACTCTCATATGAATAAATACTGTACCACAGTTTAATGAAAAATATTGCCTTTCAAAAAGTTAAAACGCTGTCAGTCTCCAACTTGTACCACACGATTTTTAAGTGAAAGTAAGAACTGCCAAATTCTCTCGTGAAAGTCGAGAGTTGATCGATGCCATAATTATTATTACCATTATAAGAGATATGCTAAAAGCAAGCCGGATGTAGGAATCGAGTATCGATAAAAAATCTAGACATTCGAGTTGAGTATCGATATATCATAATGTTGAGTGAGAGGACTTTTTTTGATTATGAAAGTTTGGTAGATGTTAAAAATGTTGGAATTTTACGGTTTTTAGTTATGGATGGTTTTGGTGACAAAAAATTTCATTATGTCATGCAAATTACATTAGGATTTAAAATAATGAACCTATTCGAAAATTAAAACAAAAATGTCAGATAAAATATTCCCGAAGTTAACACACATGAAAAAAAAGTAATAAGATCGTTCAAAAAGGACTTTTCTTCCAGTTCGACATTCAAAAATATTCCCACCAAAAACTCCAGTCCATATCCAAACACACACTCATTTCAAAAATGGAATCCTTAAAAAAAAAACATCCTGCCAGTTATCAACTTCCGTAGCCTTAAAGTGATAAATGGCGAAATATTTTCGTTTGAAAAGTCAAGTGACATTAGAAAGTGCATGAGTAAGAAAGCCAAGCCTTTTAAGAAATACAACGCCACTAACTCTAGGAAATACACGTAATTTTTTGGCTATTTTTGTTAGCACTAAGTAACTGTTAGTCTCCTTTCTCATTTTCTCGACTCTTTGACAGCAAAGAGTTCTTGTACACATTTGAACTTTTTGTTTACAATGTTTAAAAATGGAAAGGCTCTTTGGTGTGAGGCAAACACAATTTTGAACGGACTACGGAATACGCAACGATTTTGAAAAACAGTTACAATTTATAACGAATCAGCCACGGGGTCTGGCTTTGTGCCTGGTTGATGGCAATAGGATCACCCCCTATTACATGGGACTTAAACATAACTGGCGAAAAATTGGTGTGCCTCTGCCTAAACTGCGATAATTTGGAATCATGATCTCTGTAGTCATCATTGTACCTATCTTTAGACATCATCACAACATCATGAATTCTGTAAACAACGAATGAAACCTATAGAAGACGGTATACTATACTAACACCTCTGCCTAACCCTTCAAGAAAACATGCGTGAGTCTATGTATGAGTTTGTGAAACCTACTATTCGTCTAGCATTGTACTTATAAAACACGACGAGGCTAAACTTAACTCAAGTCTATTAATAGCTTCAACTTACTCAACAAAACGTTTCCCAAACAGAAACATACTTAGAACTAACTTGAGAAGCTTATCATTATTTCATTAACGAAAATACTATTTCTAGAACTAAGTTTTACCTAAGTTAAGCACAGTTGTGTGCAGCATATGTTTCTGTCTGTGTCTAGCAAGTACTAGAATTCAAGGCTAGATGAAGCAATAACTCATTGGGACTTGAGACTGTAATAAGACTCACAATAGGCGAGTTTCTATTTTATTTTTTAAACCTTAAAATTGTTTTTTAGAAAGCTCTTTGATTGATATAATTAATAACTGTAGTATGTCTTCTAATTTAGGCACAACTAACGAAATAAAACACATCAAGAATCTCAAATGGCTCAAAATATGTAAGATTTTTCATTTCTCGTGGATATGTATGTAATATTTTGAAAATGGCTAAAACATAAACCAAAATCAAATAATTAGTAGGTATTCTAAGGATGCGTTTCAAAAACCGTGAGGCAAGCTAGTTAGTCTATAAATAACTCAAAACTTACTATAAAAAGGTTATCATTCGAAAACGTAACCATCAACTTTGACAAGAGAAAGCTACAAGCACAAAAATGGCCGCTACATCACTTTAGAACAAAACCAAAAATTCTAAATTTGAAAACTATTTCGCAAACCGCCCAAGTACTGGCTGGGATGAGAACAAAAAGTATTTATCTATCAATATTAATGAACAATTATAGGTACGGAGATCTGAGCGGCCTCGGCTCACGCAAGCCACAAAACCAGCTACTTGTAGTCTTGTGTTTGAAGAAATAGATACGTAGCAACGACCTGGGACAAGGATGAAGGATTTATGCAAGATTTTTGATTAGTTCTATAGTCTATGGTAAGACTTTTAGAGTGATTAGAACGGTTATAGAGCTGAGAGACCTAATTTTAGTCAGGTTAACTTGAGTTTTGATTATATTAATGGAGGTTTTGGAAATTTTATTATTTTTGAAGCACTTTTTGTTAATGTGTCCAATACACCTTATACGGTATCTAACTTGATTTCTATACATATGGACAAATAGCATGCCAAATTTTCTAAAAATTATGGAGCTTACTAAATATTGTACTTACTTATATTTTGCAATATTTAGGAAAAAATATTTTCGTTTAGCTGGGGTCTAAAATGGCCGCTTTTGCATAATAGGGATAATAATATGAATCACGTTAAAACTCTTAAAATGGTCAAAGACGCAGTTAATATTATGAATGGTCTCTTTATGACCATTTAACGTGATTATGATTCTGCTAAAGCGGCCAATTTAGACCCTAGTTTTACTTGAAATTATTTAGATGACATAATTATATCCATAAGATAGTATAAACGCCCCGAGTCTCATTTACAATATTTCTGTAAAAGGCATGACAGTAATACATGGTACATTGTATCTAACTAAGGTTACGACTCATTACAATGGCTAAGGTTTTAAGAATTAAATTAAATGGCCTACTGTTGCTTACCCATACACTTTGAGGGCGAAATTTTGTAAAATGAAACCAAAAAAACAAAAAAAAAATAAGCAAAAAAAAAAATTGTGTGTAAAAAAATTACAGTAAAAATGGTCAAGGAACCATCTTGCAATGCCATGTTAAACACAAAATCAATTATCAACACATTAAATAATAAATAAAAAGCGTAATTAATTTCAAAAAAGCTTTTAACTCACACGTCTATCAAAAATCTCACACTAGCATCACTAAAACTAAAATTGAAAAATTAGTTTATCAACAAAACTAAGAGCATGACCTATTAAGTCACCGAGATAAATAAATAAAGCTAAATCCATCATACGATTAACAAATAACTCACAATCCTTTTAACATCGACCCAAATACAGTGCAAACAAAAATAACTAACAATCTAAGATAAAACAACAATTATCTCAAAAAAACAAATATTCATAAAAAGTGCCCTTAAGCCCCCGAAAGAGAAAAATGATATTTCCCAAGAGTTTCCTAACATCTGTTGTCTCTTTCCAACGCAAGGTCGAATTCTTTGCCTCTCGCTCGCACAGTATGCAATACAAGATCTCATGCAACAAGAGACCTTGATAAATTGCAAGTTTCGTGGTAGATAATAATTGTTATACGGGTGATTATTATGCGGGCCTTTGCCGTTTTAAAATGTAATTTTAAAAAAAACTAACGCATTTTTAGTCTGTGGATTAACTGTTTTTGCGTGTTCGTATTTCAAAATCAGTGTCGACTGTTGCCTTGGTTTTGTATATTTTTTTCGGGGATAATTTACTTTTTAATTAAAAGTAATTTATGCAACCCTTACAACCAGGATTACATAAAAAAATATTATGGCATAACTATTGGCTAAATGAAAAATATTAAAAAAAAACCTATTTCGTATCGACGGACGAACAATTTTCTATGTAGATATAATTATAAAAGTGACTACTCACATCCAACGTAATGCATTTGTTAAACAATCCAAAAAGTTCACAACACGAGTACAAAATGCAATAAGCACTGGCTATTAAAAAGTTTGTTAAAAATAGAACACAGAAGGCGACGCGAGAAAAGCGCGGGAATTTTGACGTTTGGTTTTTTTTTCCAAAATGTAAGTACGCGGTGCCTAAAAGTTTGGGCGTAGAGCGGCCGTGCGCGCGCGGTTTGCAAGTCAAACTGAATTTTGTAAGCGCAAGCGAATGGCGCGCCGTGCAGGACTGTGAAGGTGTCGGCCCCAGCATTTAATTTGAAGACATTTAACCATCGGCCTGTCTTGCCGGTATAAATAGAGGCTGTTGATGCTAAACCTGTGCTTGTTAGGTTTTATTAAAGTTAGTGCTAAGCTGAAAAAAGAATGATGATTTTTGGTTAAATTCTAGAAAGTTCGATTAGAATTTTCGATTCGTAAAGCGAAAGGAGAATAACAACCAACCTGTCTTTGAAAAACTTTCCAATTGTTGACAGAACTTAAAATAAAAAATGTCATTAAATTGCCAGTAAAAATTAAATACAATCAGATTTCGAAGCCCAATAGCGCTTAACACGACTACAAGAATAACACCGACTATTTCTGTCCATCCTACGACCATTAAGAAGCATTAAGGACGACTGTCAACAAAGTATAAACTGGTAAACTAATCTATTTTTTCTAAAACAAAATGTCAACACACGTCATGTTTGTGTCAAATAATAGTTTATGAAAAAATAAAAAATGTTGAAATCATTCTGAAAAAAATATTATCAATCATTGTCAAAGACAATTGGGTTAGGCTCAGGAATTTATTTTACTGCCAAGAGAATAGTCTATGTTCTGTAATTAAGTCATATAGCCACTAAAAAGTTCATTAAAATGATACTTAATACGACTAAAACCAGTTTTACACTTTTCTACCGGTAAAACTGTCATCAAGCTTTTCCTTTACAAACCATTTTCAATTTTCTGTAATAAAAAAACAGAAACTTCCCATATTTACGAATTTTCACCAAAAAAAATCGAACTTACGAAATGTCAAACAAAAATCCAAAATGGCCGCTCGTTTCACGCCCGTAAAAACGTCCACAAAAAAGTATCATCTTCAAATCAATATAAAAAGTAGGTCATTCTAAAATCTAAAATGACAATCAACCCTTCACTGAGGATTTTTACTCGCAATTTTAACCCTTTTGTTACTTGTTGGCCCCCCAGAATGACAGGACATGTAAAGTCCATTGAACAGAAAAACCGGACAGGGCAGGGGTTACACAAGTTTTTAGGGTTCGTTGTGTGAATTAAAAAAAGTGGGAAGGTTCGTGTTGGATCGAGGTACGGCGAGAAAGGGAAAAAATGGTGCTTTGAACATGTCTGAAAGCTGTCGTTTTTCTTTCAATTTCAGGTTTTCCGTCCGTTCCCTACAACACTTTCTATACCAAAGTTAGTTAAAACATTTTGTAGGCAGTCTTAAGTTGAAAAAAAAACTGGAAAATGCTGGTCCGCCAACAGATAACAAATTCAAACATTCGTGACTTATTTTTATACTCGTCAAATTAAGCACCTTGCCTTCTTTTGTCAAATTGCTTCACAATTTGTTACTTGCACCTTAAACGGTTCAAAGCTAATCAATTTGCAATAACATTAATATTGTTTACTAAACGAGTAACATCAAGCCATTTACGAGGAAAATATTAAAAAATACAAGTAACTTTGAGTCACGCATAAAACATTTTTAAAAATTAAATACATCGTACATTGCCAAGTAAAATATAGAGAACAACAATTTAGTAGCCATTGCAAAAAAGAAACATTATCGTGTGTGAGAGGAAATACTATGACTAATATGCCATAGTAAACGACGCTGCGACATAACCCGAAAAATAAACAAAAAAAATCGCACGCAGAACCCTCTTCGCAAATCTCACTCACACGGAATTTTGAAAAGCACGTTCACATTGTAGTCAAAAGGAGGGGTAACTTGAAAACCATGTCTGCCTCATGAAAAGAATGGCACAATTGGCACATTACCATATTATTAAAGTGCGTCCGTTCTTTTGAAAAAGACAAGCTCGTCAAAGTAATACCGATATTCAGATACATCTGGTTAAACTGGAAGCTGACCCCAACTGTCTTGAGAAAGGTCTAGGATAAAACTTACTTTAAAAAAGAAAGAAATAAAATAAAAATATAAAAACCCCAACATAAAAGATGAAAGATAAATACCCACTTTCATCCCCCATATCTAGTAAATGGCTGCACCGATTTTGATAAAACATATCTAAGAACCATCGCCAAAAAACTAGCTTTCAAATAAAAAAAACTGCATCCAAATCGGTTCCCTCGTTTAAGAGCTACGGTGCCAGAGACAGACAGACACACACACATTGCGGTCAAACTTATAACACCCTTTTTTTGCGTCGGGGGTTAAAAACTAAAATCATACTACTAAAGAGACACTGAAGAGTTCGCATTTTGGCGAAAGAGAATAAAAGCCGTCTACCAAAAAGAATACTTAATTTAAATGTGACGTTTGGTGGACGCCATTTTGAATTTCCTGTGACGTAATGACACTTTCACACGATTCGATTAAAAAACTACAGGATTCTGTTGATGTTGGAATGACATTGACAGAGGGGCTTTTATTTGAGAATATTCGTGAGAATATTCGCGAAATTGTTCGGTAAAATTGAAAAAAACAATATTGTGGTGTTAGTTTTTATTTTTGGCAACGTGTTAAAAGTTCCTTTTGTTAAACATATATAATAGGAATGTCTGTAAAGGGGGTGAAAAACGCGTGGAAACTCAAGATTTTACCCAAGCATAGAAACGTTTAAGATAAAAACCATTTTTGCAGTAGATAACTACTATTAAGGATACGACCGATATTTCCAGCGTTCCATTCCATATAAATGACCATAGAGCTTAGACAAAGCGTCATTCTAAAAAAAAAAATGACGGAAATCTCAAAAAATAAAAGTATGTTAGTAGCAAAAGCTATCGAAAATTATGCCAATTAGGTTGAAAATCCATGTAGAACTACAAAGCGACCGTCATTTGTTTAAATTCCCGGGTCCTAATACTGATACTGTTAGCCTGCATCATCCCACTGCTGGGCAAAGGCCTCTCGCCATGACTTCCAGTTGCTTCGATCTAAGGCCAATGTGGACCATTGGTCGCTGGTCGTGTCCAGCTGGTCCCGCCATCTTCTAAGAGGTCTACCGCGACGCCTTCTGGCTGTGTGCTCCAGAAAGTGCCCATTTTGGCCCACAGTTCATTGGACATGCGGCAAACATGGCCAGCCCAGGTCCAGATCACTGCCTACCAGTGGCGAAGGTTCCCTACAACTCGATTACTACCGGATCCCCTTTGAAAAATGGCACAGTCAGTATTTTATAGACAAATAATACAATCACATTAAAGATATGTACTCCGGCTTAGCTCTTGCAAAAATTTACCCTTCGCTACTGCTGCCTGCCTATTCCCAGGTTCGATAGCCCCTCAAAAGAACCGCCCGCACCTCGAACACCAGCCTACGTATGTACATTAGTAACAGCAATAGGTACTACCACAAGATACAGTAACCTATTTTTCGTCCATATCTCACTGATAACGGCTATCTTCGTAAGTTGGTCAATGTACGATATAAATAGATAACCAACATTATGTTTTGGTTAAGAATTAGGTACTTTTTGAAAATTGTTGCGCGTGAGTGACGAGTGGGAATTACGTTTAGAGGATGAGCAGGATCATCACTAGCCTAGACTTCTCACAATTATGTTGGGGTCTGCTTCCGGTCTAATCGGATGCGACTGCTTATCTGACCTCCACAACCCAGTTAATACTGGGAAATACGATACCCCTTGGTAAGACTGTTGACAGATTTTCGGGCCACTGACTGGCCGCAACGGCTATCAAAGATCTGCAAATGACACCCGAGACCAACGGTTTAACGTGTTTTCCGAGCCACGGAGGAAACTAGGTATGTAATGGGTGGTCACCCATGCACAGACCAATTTAGGCAAGCACGGCTTAACCTTAAGATCGACCCGAGTGGCTGTTATTATTTTGCCACGAGCTCCTCCCACACCCCATGGCCCACATCATGTCAACTTAAAATAATAAATATCATTTCTGTAGTAATTTTATCCTCACTTAAACAAAAGTCCCCGAGTTTGAAGTGCTCGAGGAAAATATCCTCGAAGCCCCGCATAATTTGAAGAGGGAAATCGATTTTTAGGCATAGCAGTCAACAAATGCATAGGTAATATAAGACTGTCACTCATGAGAAGAGATAGGCTCGCCTTTACAAGCTCGCCAACAAAAAGTTACATAATTATATTAAGCATGAAGCCAGTGGATGTCTGAAGACGGCCGTCGTTCGTAACCGAGGCAGGCCCAAGAAACGCTGGCCTGGTGATCTGGACTCATTCTTAACGGATTGGTCGGAGAAGGATAATAGTAAACAAAATTGGAAAGACATGGGGCTTTTGCCCAGCAGAGGAAAAGAGAAGGCTGATAAAAAAAATTGCATCTCTTAAATAATAGCTAGATGTGGAAAACACTGATTAAACTCCTTTGCAAGACAACTTTGATACAAAGCGCTGTGTATATTAAAATACTAGCTCGTCCGCGTGTATTTATTATAAAAATACAATTTTCCCCGTTTTTTTGCAACATTTTTCATTGATGCTCCGCTCCTATTAGTTGTAGCGTGATGCTATATAACCTATAGCCTTCCTCGATAAATGGGCTGTCCAACAATAAAAGATTGTTTCAATTCGAACCACTAGTTCCTGAGATTAGCGCGTTCAACCAAACAAACTCTTCAGCTTTATAATATTAGTATAGATTATGTAAAATGTATGTATTAAATCACATAAACGCTTTTACTTTTATAACATTTTTAATCTGTGCACCTCAAACTGCTAACGTTATGTCTGGCGCCTATTCCGTCAAACTGCGACTCAGCGATTAATCGCAGTCGCGGCACATACAAATCGCGCGATATTAGACAGACCAATCAAATATAGAATCATTTAAATTAAAATATCGATTTAAATACCTATGTATAATAATTGTAATATGATACAGTTTTCAAACCACGTGTGCACTATCAAATTATGCTGATTGTACTTTTTGAAATTATTGAAACAAAATTAATTTTGTGAGTGCAATCGTTTTTAAAGTATTATAAGTGTAGTTGCTAGGTCATTAAGATTTAAGGTATATTATAATATTTATAATGTAACTATGATTTATTTTGATATTTTTAAACACTGTTCTAAGCTTTCACGCTTTACTTACAACTAAACTTATACTGTCACTTACGGGATATCTTCCGTGATAGTTCATTATTTTGAGCTCCCGAAATTTCGACGCTGTTGCAAGCGCCATGATCGCAGGTTAACTGGAGAATGCGGGTGGATGGAAAATACATTGTTAAGAGCAGACAAATCTGTCTACCCTCTTTCTTTCTCACGGAAGATATCCCATAAGTGACAGCATAAGTTTAGTTGTAAACCGTGAACGCTTAAAACACTCTTGGTCTTATTTAAGCTTATAAAAATAAGATTTGAAATGTCTCAAAAAACAAAACGTCCTGAAAATTTGATGGATACTTACCTTTTACCTTCTGTGGTAGACCCGCTTTCAGATGAAATAGAAAACTGAGGCCCGAATAAACAAATCTACACCGTGACTTTTTAGTCGTCTTATAAAGGCAGCCCCCTTCATGTATCCAATGCATTCAAAAAAAAAAAAATAGGTATTTATGAGATTTTAATAATTTAAAAATAAAAATATTATTCAATATTATGACGCATGACGTAGTTGAAACACCCTGTTGTGAGCGATGATCTACTGGACTCGAGCGCTGGGTAGGTATATTCTCCCGTTTGAGACGTAAACATCATTAACAGGATGTTTGATATTTTTTTCTAATGTTTATTTATTTTTCTTTGTACCTATTACGGTTGGTAAAAAAAAAAAAATCGCGTCTAGAACTATTTTATGTCGGGCACATTGAGTGGACCACCTTTGTAAGACGACTAAAAAGTCACGGTGTATATCTTCATAATAGTTACCAAAAAAAAAGAATACGTGAAATGATTTCCATAAAAATGTCATTTAAAAAGTTATCGAAATGAAGAAGAACGATTTATTTACTCGGGTAAGAGGAAACTGAAACTTGCTTCTTGATTCTTGAAAAAATATTGTTGACTGTCGATACTTGATACCAATTTTGACAGCTCCAAGTGTCTCAGTCAGCTTACCTGAAATAGACGGAAATGTTGTTAATAAATAATATAATATATATATATATATATATATTCATATATATATAATATTATTATAATCTTCTCTACAAATTTCGAAGAATAAGCTAATTTATTAATAACAAGTGAATATTTACATTATATACAAACTACAAATCTATAATAGTAAGAAGAAATAAAAATGTACAAGTATCAAAACGGTCACAGGGCGTCAAAAAATTCATCCACATCGCTATCAACAGGAAAAGTGCCCAGAAGGCTGGCAGCATTGCCACGTTGGATGGCAATGCTGATTCTTTGGCCAAAAAATAGGCCCGCCCTCTGGTCACGTGAAGAGTCGACCAACCGCTTGGTGATTTCCCGAAATACTAGGTGGGCACTCGGACCCCATGGCCCTAGTGTTTCAACCCCAAACGGCTCAAATACATAACTACCAATTAAATTATTGTACTTGCGCCGTTTGAGGTTAAATAATACAAATTAATTAAATTTAAGTGTTTGGTTGTAACTTCAAAATAACAGCTTTTTACTGAATGCATATGAAAGTATACAGGGTGTAAACAGACCCTTCACGAAGCCGTTAATCAAGCATTCTGTACATTAAACTAAGTAACCCTACACAAAAATTATTGCTGGGAAACAACTTTTTTTTTGGGGTGAAAAATAAACCTTTTACGGTAAGACTCAATTAAACGCATTCAAAACACTGTGCTGATGGATGCATTGAATAGTAAACGGGTCATGGAGGTATTTAAAGTAAAGATATAACATTAAAAAAATGTGTTTAAAAAAAACTTGTGAAAAAGTTGGAACTTTGACCCCCAGTAACACCGTAACTAGAAGGTTCCCAGGTATGGTCTAGAACAAAAAAATGATTGCAATAGCGGGGAGAACAAGTGCCTTTCGACTTCTTTAAGGGTCTATTTACACCCTTTATACGGTACATATAACAAAAATACATTTATTTGAATGTTTGTCTGTCTATCTGTCGGTCTGTCGTCTGTTTCAGCTTATCTCCGAAACGGCTAGACCAATTTTAATTGGTCTTTATAAGGAGCCTAGCCGATATTATAAGGAGTAACTTAGGCTACTTTTATTTTAGAAAAAGAATTAAAAATTGAAACCCTTGAAATTGATAACAAAATTCGATTCAAATAGGGAATTAATATGTTTATAATAATTTCTCGCGGACGAAGATCGTGGCAACAGCTTTCATAACTAACTAAATAAATTGATTAAATAACTTTAACAGCATCGGGCAAAGAAGTAGCAAACATCGATAGAGGTGACTTCATTACAAGGCCGAGAAAACTTTCGTAAACACTGGTTTTCTTTCATTCAAGGATTTTCATTTTTATTACTGCCGGTTGTACAATCACGAGCACCAATATGTATACACTTTCCTAAATTTAAAAGCAATTTTCGCGAGTAATAACGATCGAAGCTTGGAAATAGGATCTTTTTCATAAAAAATATGAATTCCAGAATACTATGTTCGTAACAACATGAATTTTTAATCAGAACAGTAGGAGAAAAACACTTTTAAAAGTTGTTAAGTGTTTACATATTGGTGCTGGTGACTGTACATCTAAATATCGCCACTCGTTGCTGCTTAAAGGTGCAAACCCACCGCTGCGCACGGATAGGCTACGCACGTGTGATAAGCTTCGATTTGCAAGAAAATGTATGTGATTGAGTCCACTGCAAACCACGGACACGCTATGCATCGAATGACGTCATTAGTGGCTTGCTCGAATAAGGCGCTCTCACCTTCCGCCTGACGCAGGTCCTCACCGGACACGGTTGTTTCGGGAGGTTCCTGCACGTAATCGGGCGGGAGGAAACGCCCGGGTGCCATCATTGCGAGGATCGTCCGGAGGACACGGTGGCGCACACCGTGGAGGTCTGCCCCGCTTGGGCCTCGTAACGGCGATAGGCGGCGGCGACCTCTCGCGCCCGGCCCTGGTCCAGGCCATGGTCCGGAGCGAGAGGGAATGGGAAGCCGTCACCTCCTTCTGCGAAGCAGTCATGCTAGCGAAGGAGGTGGCGGGACGTGAGAGGGAGAGAATCTCTCGTCCCAGCCGCCGCGGGCGATGCACCGGGCGTCGGGGGCCACGTGGTGGCTCCCGGCCACCGTAGGCGCGGGCCTGTGGACGGTGAGTAATGGGTTAGCTCACCGTCCGTCCGTCTTATGACGACAGGCCGTGTCGACGGCGCGTTCGTGTTCCACGCGCGCCTCAAAGAGATGTCAGCAACCAGGAAGGGGCCCGCAAGGGCCGATGCCTGCCGGGGCTGCGGGACTGTTCGAAAGAGATACCGTGGCCCTGGAACACAAAGGGCAATGAAGGAACATGGATGGGTTTTAGTCAGTAAGAGTCTGACACTCCCTCCCACTCCACCCAGAGCGGGAGAAGTCATTTGATGATTTCCCATCGGTAAAAAAAAAAAAAAAAAAAAAAAAAAAAGGCGCTCACATAGCTCAACGCATTCAACGCTATGAACGCTGTGCATGCGGTACACGCTGTACACGAATATGCCGCGGTGGGCCACGCACGCTACAGTTGTACATAGTTGTGGGTGAGTAGCGTGTACTGCAGTGGAAACGTAGACCCACGTTGTCAAACAAATGAAACCACGCAGCAAATATGCGCCGCGTGCCCGTGCACAGCGTGCACAGCGGTGGGTTTGTGCCTTTAATGCATCAATAATAATACAATAGTAAGTAAGTACCTATATAATCATTGCCTGCTAAATAATTAGTACGAAAATTAAGTATTTCCTCTTCCCTTCTTTTATGACTACAAGTCTAAAAATGGTGATAAGGAGTTAATGACTAACGTCCTACGTAATCACATAACATAACATCACGCCTGTAATCCCCAAAGGATTAGGCAGAGGTTGCACATTTCGCCAGTTGTGTTTTTAAGTCCCGTGTAAAAGGAGCGAGCCTATTGCCATCAACCGGGCACAAATCAGACTCTATGGCTGTTATGAGAAATTCCTGACGAAAAAACCCAATAACACTTCGCCCGACCTGGGAATCGAACCTAGAACCTCATGCTCAACAGTCCACCAACCAGTATCCGAACGAGGCCTCAAATTCAGTCTTTTTAGTAGACAAAACCCTAAGTCATGTGACTTCTACCAACCAGAACTAGGATCGCATGGTGGATGACAGCAGCCCACTCCCTCTCATATAGAGGGGGCCGATATCGCAGCAGTGAGAACATTATAGGCTAATTGTGTTTTGTTTTGTGTTGCAGATAAGCTCATCAATGACGTACTTCTTTCATTTGAAATTCAGAATTTCGATGCTGATAAAAATTATGTAGAGCACTGACTGATAGCCAAAAAACCTGAAGTCTAGACGCGTTATCTAGATTTTGATAACGAAATGTACTGTGTGTACCTTTTTTTATCTTCTAAAGAAATTGATAGGAAGCCGTTGGGGTCGGCTCCTAGTTTTAATTAGCCCGCGGATACTGAGATTTGTCAACTTTCGGTTAGTATCGAATTCCGATTTTTATGTGACGGCAATATTGATTGGAAAAATGATAAAATTAAGAATAGGTGAATGCTGTAGTTGTTTTATTAAGTTGGCTGTAGTTGCCCGGTTGATGGGACTTAAATACAGGGTGTAACAAGACCCTTAACGAAGCCATCAACCAAGCATTATACATGTACATCAAACTAAGCAACTTTACGCAAAAAATATTGCTAGGAAACGACTTTTTTTTTGGGGTGAAAAATCACGTTTTACTGTAGAACTCAATCTAACGCACTCAGAACATTGTGCTGATGGATGGATTGAACAGTACGGGGGTTGTCGAGGTGTTTAAAGTAAAAATCTTACTTTAAAAACATGTATTTAAAAAAAAACTTGTGAAAAAGTTGGAACTTTGACCCCCAATATCTCCGTAACTAGAAGGTTCCCAGGTATGGTCTAAAACAAAAAAATAATCGCAATGACGGGGAGAACAAGAGCCTTTCGGCTTTATTAAGGGTCTTGTATAACTGGTAAATAACATAACTCACGCCTGTAATTCCGCCCCTGTAAGGCAGAGGTGTAGGTACCTAATAGTAGGTACACTCACATTTCGCCAGTTATGTTTAAGTCCTAGCGAGCCTATTGCTATCAACCGGACACAAATCCAGACTCCGTGGCTGCTACAGAGAAATTGCTGATGGAAAAACCCAATATTAATTTGTCCGACCGGGAATCGAATCCAGGACCTCAACTACCTGACATATAACTGGTAAATATGGACGTTTATTGACTGACCCTACTGGGTTTATTGGCGTAATTTTATGTTATGTTATTTGACTGTAATTTGGTCTATGGATAGGTTACATACCGAGTTTCCTCCGTGCCTCGGAAAGCACGTAAACGCCGTTGGTCCCGGCTGTCATTTGTAGATCTTTGACAGTCGTTACAGGTAGTCAGTGGCCCAAAAAGTCTGACAACCAGTGTTACCAAGGGGTATCATATTATCCAGTACTAACCAGGTTGTGGAGGTCAGATAGGCAGTTGCTCCATGTAAAATACTGGTATTCAGCTGCATCCGGTTAGACTGGAAGCCGACCCCAACATAGTTGGAAAAGGCTAGACAGATGATGATGAAATTCAGGGCGGAGGGGACATCGATGCACAAACGGTTACCACGAATCCAGTACATCATTCTGAATCCCACATAGAAATTTTTCATTGGTAATTTTTGAAAATCTACTGAAGAGAAATACAGGCTGCGCAGACTCCAAATAAATTCGGATAAGGGCAGGAAAATGATGATAATACCTGGCTTCAAGTATCACTCTCTTTTTTTTTTATATTGCTCTCCAAAGCGACCGCCATGATTACCATCTGACCGTTCCAATTGATAGTACTTCGTTCCAGATATAAGAATGATTGTCAATAATTTTGACCTGTCAGAAATATTTGTGACAGCTATCTTACTAAAAGGGTTTTTTTATATTTTCGCATGTGACAACCCTAAAATTGTGTGACACTTTATACAATGTGACATAAGTTTGCACTTTATACTTTAAAAACATTTATGATTGTGAACTTAAGTTGTTTTAAATTATGATTACTATTTTTATTTTACGATTTAGGTTATTGATTACTTATTTTTGCACGTTGTTTTTTTTTCAAGTTTTATTTTCAATTACAAAAAAATATTTGGTAGGTTAGGTTAGATCCCAGGTCAGGCAATTGTTATTGGGTTAGAAATTTCTCAGTCCCAGTCGGAGTCTGGATTTGCCCGATGATAGCAATAGGCTCGCCCCTTTTATATGTGACTGAAACATAACTGGGTAACATAATGTGGCTGTACTAACAGTTACACCTCTGTCTGACACTTCGGGATTATACAGGCGTGACGTTATGTTGTTAGGCCCGTCCAAAATACAGCCCCCGGGTCACCTAGCGACCCGCATAGGTCTTTCATCGCGATTTAAAATTTTATAAAAAAAAATTGAGTTCACTTTGAATTTCTTTTGACCCGCTGCGGTTACAAAAATACTAAACTTGGCCCTCCATAAAATTATTTGGACACCCCTGTATAAGATTGATCAATGTATGCAATTTTTGCAAGGATATATGTATTAATATTAGAGCAATCATTTATTGTCGATAGCAACACTCATAACTAACGTCATAATTGCACCCCAAACCGAAACGTCAAATTCAAATTTCGAACCCCAACAAGTTTCTCATTGTTAGAAAACAATTAACGACAGTCAAAGACCTTACACAAAAGAGATTTTAACACAAAACAAACAAGCACTCCAACTGGTTTCTTTCTATAAAGAACCTAAAGCTAACGGATCGGTGCATCCCGGATTCTACGCACACTACGACACATTTCCCACGTACGACTCACACCAACGCGACATCAGCTGAGTCAAAAGTGTGTCAGTAGCTAGCGGTCCCGTCGAACGGTACCCGGCAAAAAAGTGATGTCGCTACTCGATAAGAGATGGCGCTGTACTACCGTAACATTCGTAGTACGTTCTTTTTTCGTTATATCGATAATTGATGGGTTAATGTCAATTTGTTTTATCGTTTGAATGAGGTTTGTGTGCGCTGTAGTGCTTGCGCTTACTCATACAGATATTTAGGTCAGACTGATAAAAACACTCCGTTCTAGACGTAATTCGCTGTATCAATGATTTATGTTTGTCTTTGCACTTAGACGTGCAATTAAGACGCCTTTGTAAAATAATACTTAGAAGAAATTAAAAAAAAAAACCGTTACTCAGCTTTACCGCTAGATGTCGTTACACGTCAACGACCTACCAGCTAGAAAAACAATTATCAAATAAATGAACCTAATTGAAATAATTAAACAACTCTGGGTATCCTATAACAGTTACTATGATCATTGCCTGAGAAAGGGCTTACACAAAACTACCGTTGCAGCTGGTTCTTATATGTGTCAAACTAGTACCGCTTTTCATCAATAGATGTCGCTAGTTTACACGTATAAATAATTTTATCGTTGTCGGTAGTGCAGGCAAGTTATATTATTTATAGTATTATCGTTAAATATAATGATGATAAAACATAACTGTATAATTATCATAGTTATTTTATTACCGTTATCTGGCATTTTATTTGTCAGTAAGAAGCAGTTACTATTGGGATAAATCATAATTTTAAATGGCAACCTATAAAATCTGAAGACACCTCATTTAGGCGTTCGTAGAAAATCTAATTATAACGTACTCATTATTATGTAGTTACGTTATAGTGCTACGGTTGGAGTTCGAACCCAGGACTCTGCTCACCAGACCGTACTTTTAGCCATTGAGCTATTGTTGTATTACTACACGCTTGATGACCTAGTGAGTCATGACTGCTGAGGGTAGAATCCTGGATTCGATTCCCGTGTCGAGCAAAGTGGCATTGGGTCTTTTAAATTAGACTTGCTTTAATATTTCACTAATAGATCGGAGTCGGGATTTGTTGCTGGTAATTAAGTCAGTCCCTATTTATAAATAAATGGAACTTAATACGTAATTGTTGAAATAAACGTAACATAACACCACGCCTGTAATCCCCGAAGGGTTAGGCAGAGGTGTACTCTTAGAGGACCAGATATAAATATTTAAGTCCCATGTAACAGGTAGCGAGCCTATAATAGGGTAATCTTTGTTTTTCTGACATCAAAAGTGCCTGTCATGGTCTAATTGAAATAAATGCTTTGAGTGTGAGTTTAAGGGTTGCCATACGTCCAATTTTTCGGACAGGACTGGAATTTTGGCTCAGTGTCCGGAATGAGGGGTAATTCTAAAACGACCGGAATTTTGCAACAATGAAAAAATAACAAACAGTTTCGTACTAAAATATGATATTTTTTAATAAAACAAAGTTAGGTAATAAATTAAATTAAATTAAACTGTACAAATTAATAGGAAAAAGTCCGGAACTTTCACCAGAATAAAAAAAAAATACCAGATCTGTTTTTTTTTCTAGATGGCTATCTAGCCCTAGCCTATAGCCGCCAACTGAACACAAAACCAGGAACTTAAAACGTGTGTAACGAATTAATACCGTTTCAATATACATATCTGCCTATCCCTTTTTTTTTCGGATGGGAAATCCTCAAATAACCTCCCCCCCCCGCTCTGGGCGGAGTGGAAGGGAGTGTCAGACTCGTACTGAATAAAACCCATCCATGTTCCTTCTTTGCGCTTTGTGTTCCAGGGCCGCGGTATCTCTTTCGAGCAGTCCCGCAGCCCGCCTATCCTTTGACGTTTTTACAGTCGTAATACCACCTAACCAGGGTCAACATCCGATAGTACCAATCTGGCTAGATTTAAGATAAGCCAAACGTTACACACAAACGTACAAACAGCTACAAACTGAAGCCATTAAGTAATCTGTGCCACTAACCTAATAAAATTCGTGGATAGATCGATACGCGGTATTCGTTTGAACTTTTGACTAGTATGACTCACGGTTCCGCTCGTGCGTGCGCGGCTGCGGGGTGCAAGGGACACCGACGCGAAAACGATTGCACGTATTCAGTACATCATTCTAAACCCATAAAAAATATTCGTCGGTTATAAAAAAAACCGCCGAGGGAGGCCTAAAAAACGCTGGCGTGACTACCTAGACGCGTATTTAAGAGATTGGCCAGAAAAAACCGCACGGAGAGGAGAATGTAAGGCTATGGGGGAGGCCTTTGCCCAGCAGTGAGATAACAGTGGCTAGCAAAAAAAAAAAAAACTGCTTTTTCCTTTTTATCAAAATAGGCCGCTGCAGACACAATTTTTCGTCCTCGTGCGGTCATCTAGTCGCCATCTTATGAGGATGCCGTGGAGGGGCGAAACATGTGTTGAGTATAGGATTGGGTGCATGGCATGCTAGTTATTATTGGTTTTCCTGTACGTGCATTATTTTGCAGGCGAGAGGGCGGTGCTGCATCTTGCATCCAGGCCTAGATCTTTTTTCGCGGAATTTAAACTAAATATTTTGCATAACATTTAACACAATTGGGTAAAAACGGGTATCATCCGCCTCTCAGTACGGGTGTGGTGCTCCTGGCAAGACTTTGCCCCACTTTTAGGAGGTTCATAAAGAAAAGTGCATTCAAATTTCAAATTCAAATTATTTATTGCAATCCATAATGTACATATACAGGTGGTAAAATACAATTAAGAAGAAACAATTATGGACCCAGTAGGGCACAGCAAAATTAGATAAAATAGGTAGGAGAGAGGAAGCGCGCTTTTATCAACTTACCATAACACTAAAACATTTATTTTTTATTGTAATTATATCTTTTATTTATTTAGAAATTAATTATTTTATTTGATTATATCATTCGTTTCTTTATTCTATCTATTTATAATTTGTAATATTATGATATTCCAGTTATATTTTATTTAATGGGTGCATTTTTATTATTATTATTTAAACCTAAACGGTTTTTTCCATATTCAGTAAGACTAAAGGAAATCGGAAAATAAGTAGATTATTTTATTATATTTATATCGTTGCTTTTTATTAAAATTAATTATTTATTATTTTTATATTTGGTTTTGACATTCATTTATTTATTTTATGTATTTATAATTTGTAATATTATTGTATTTCAGTTTTATTGGGTGCATATTTGTTATTTTAAAATGTCATATATTTATTATATCGTCACCGCATTTATTGGTATTAAAATATAACATAACATCACGCCTCTTATCCCCGAAGGGTTGGGCAGACGTGTACTAGTACACACACATTTCCATCAGACCATCCCGACATAAATCCAGAATTCATGGCTGCTACTGAGATTTTTACTGATGGGAAAACCCTGGAAATAAGACTGGCCGACCTGGGAATTGGACATTAAATCCGGGACCTCGTGCTCATCAGTTACTCTTGCAACCACTAGGCAAAAAAACGGAAAGGAAACAATGATACCTTTTTTTCAGTATTTAGAGAAAACGAATAAAACACGTATAAAAATAAAAGTTGCCATTCATAATATTAAATTCCATTCCTAGAAACCATAACCGACACAGATGGTCCCATAAAAAAACTAGATCGTAAATGGCAAATATTTTTCTATTCACGCAATATTTTTATATAAACTTTTAATATATCCCGGAAGCTCCTAGAAAAGCCTAGCCTTAGAAAAATGTATTTAGAATACATACTCCTCATAATACTTCCATAGATTTTCACGCTCGAACAAACTTTTCAGCTTTATTTTATTAGTATAGGTACAAAGGAAACCGTAGGTACTTAAGGAGGATCTTTTAATAAGCTTATATACCTAGAAAGGGTAGGTATACAAGCAGGCTGCTACCCGCAAATGCCTTGCAAGGACTTCGATCAAATCGTGAAACGTGATGCTATGTAAAGGACTGTTAATTGGCATTTGGGAAGCCTTCTAAAACAGTAATTAATAAGTCTTTATTTTAATTGCAAAAGAATTGTCAGGTAATTTTCCTGTTGGCAGTGGTGCCGATGAAATTATTGGTGCCCTGAGCTGTACGCACATTTTTGCTTTTTATTAACACTTCATCATCTGCCTATACTTTTCCCAACTATGTTGGGATACGCTTCCAGTCTTACCGGATGCAGGTGAATACCAGTATTATCATGGAGGGACTGCCTATCGGACCTCCATAACCCAGTTAGTACTGGGTAATACGATATCCCTTGCTAAGACTGGTTGTCAGACTTTCAGGCCACAGACTACCTGTAACGACTGTCAAAGATCTACAATTGACAACCGAGACCAAAGGCATAACGTGTTTTCCGATGCACGGAGGAAACTCGGGATGTAATGAGTGGTCACCCATCCACGGACCAACCTAGGCAAGCGCGGCTTAACCTGAAGGTCGACATGAGCGGCTGTTATTATTTAGGCACGAGCTTCCAAACCATTGCAATTGTAAAATATTCTTAACCCCATACGGTTGCAGTACATAGTATACACGGCATAACGTCAAATAACTTTGAAAATCAATAAAATGGCAATTTGGCGTAGCTATAAGTTGGCAGTCGATATGACTGTTGTAAATTAGAAATACATTGAAAAATACGAGGTAATATTAAATTTTTTAACAAAAATGATTTTTCGTACACATAACATCACGCTTGTAATCCTCGAAAGCTTAGGCAGTGATGTAGCTATAGAAGGTGTAAACAGACCCTTCGCGAAGCCGTCAACCAAGCATTCTGTACTGTACACGAAACTAAGTAACCCTACAAAAAAAATATTGTTGGGAAATGACATTTTTTGGGGTGAATATCACGTTTTACGGTAGGACTCAAAACACTGTGCTGATGGATGCATTGAATAGTACAGGGGTCATGGAGGTATTTAAAGTAAAGTTATGACATTAAAAAGAACTTGTGAAAAGGTTGGAACTCTAGACTCCATTATCTCCGTAACTAGAAGATTCCCAGGTATGGTCTAGAACAAAAAAAATATCGCACAAGAGGGGAAAACAAGTACTTTTCGACTTCGTTAAGGGTCTTTTTTGTACCCATTAGTACACCCACATTTTACCAATTATGTTTACGTATCATGTGATAAAAGACTTATCACATGGTTCTGAATCTGTGGGTAGTCTGACAAAGTGGCTGCGTTATTAAGAACGATGGTGGCTTGACGTCCCCCGAGATATTTAGAAGAAAGCGTTCCGCCATATTACTGTGCATAGCTGTACGTAATTTCTGACTTCCGATATTGATTTTTTGATATATTTTCCCGAGTTTTCACCTGATGTAAAAATGTTTTCGACTGCCTCGTTGGTCTAGTGGTAGCAAGCGCGACTGCTGATCATGTGGTCCTGGGTTCGACTCCCAGGTCGGGCAAAGTGTTATTGAGTTTTTCCATCAGCAATTTCTCAGTAGCAGCCACTGACTCTGGATTTGAGCCCCGTTGATGGCAATAGGCTCGACTCCTATTACGTGGGACTTAAACCATAACTGGCGAAATGTGGCTGTATTAGGTATATCTCTGCCTAACCCTTCTGAGATTACTGGCGTGATGGTATGATGTTATCAAAGACAAAATCATTTCGTGTATCAACGCCTAGTCATTTCCCAACTATATTGGGGTCAGCTTCCAGTGTAACCGGATGCAGCTGAATACCAGTACTTTACATGGAGCGCCTGCCTATCTGACCTCCACAACCCAGTTAGTACTGGGTAATACGATATCCTTGGTAAGACTGGTTATCAGACTTTTTAGGCCACTGACTACCTGTAACGACTGTCAAAGATCTACAAATGACAGCCGGGACCAACGGTTTAACGAGCTTTCTGAGGCACGGAGGAAACTTGGTATGTAATGGGTGGTCACCCATCCACAGACCAACCTAGGCCAGCACGGCTTAACCTAAACGTCGCCCCGAGCGGCTGTTGTTTTACAGCCACGCGCTCTTCGTGTATCAATGATGTATTAACGTTTATTAAAAGTTTATACACAAGTTAAAATAATAGCACAAAGGCAGACTCAATGCCTTGGGCATTTTCTGCCAGTCTACCTTTTTGCTGTCTCAGAAATATTGTACTCTTTTGTTCATCTTTAAGATATTTTTGAAAATAAATATATACGACAGGTCTTTACAAGTTGTTTTAAGTGCAAACGATAAACGAAACAAGTAGAAACAAATTGCAGAAAACATGTTTTGTTCCCAGAAATAATCGCTGGGTTTCAGTTAAGCAATGGATAACTATAATATTAGACTAGAAGAGAGTATTTATTTATTTTAATTTTGGTGTGCAACAAATCCTGACTAATATTATAAATGCGGAAGTAAGTTTGTTTGTTTGTTACCTTTTCACGCCTAAAACACTGCACTGATCATACTGAAACTTTGCATATACGTTGTCAGGTATACAGAAACGGACATAGAATACCTTTCATCCCGAAAAAAAGTACTGTTCCCGAGGAAAACAACAATAACGTTCTTATGATAATAGATGGCGCTACGTGTCTATAGAATCGTGATTGAATTATATTATTACAAGCAGAGTACAACCTGAATTGGTTGTCAAATTCTAAATTAATGTGAGCGAAGCCGCGAGCAAAAGCTATAACATACTCCCAGATTACTGGCATAATCAAAAAAACATCTCTTTGTATATATACGTATATATCTATCTATCTACCCATCCCTTCACGACAGCTTTATAAATACTCTGCCTGTCTTTGTCATGTTTATACCAATGAAAAGAGACAGAAATAGAATATCACGTAATTTAAATTGTAAGACGTTTACGCATATGAAATAAAGAATAATGGATAAAACAAATGACTGAAACAAATGACAGCTGTTAGTAACATAATCTTGGAAAACTAATAAGGTTGAAAAGTCAATAATTTTAAAAGAAAATAATCTTTTATTCAAATAAAAAGAAGAAAATTAGGTCTATCTATCAACATTGAACGCGTATACAAAGTTTCGTGTCCGTGCTATTAACCGTTGAGGAGTTCTCTGGCGAGGAGGCGATCCTGGCTGCAGGATCAAGTCATGTCTGACATAAAAATGTATTGTCACCGAAACCAGAGGTGTGTGCAAAATTTCAGCTCAATCGGTTGAGGGGAACTGGTTTGAAATTCAGTTGCAAGATTTGACCAATACATACTAAGTTAAATAAAATCTTGTAAAAAGATATTGGATTGACTTAAACTATTAAAAATCTTACGCCAATCCTTTTGAAAATCATTCTAGAAATATAAAACGATTTGAAAAGCGGTCGTCAATTTTCCAGGCCCTTCGAAACGATGAAGGAAAACATCGTAAGAATCTCAAGCGTAGTGATCAATGGCCGTTCCCGCCCAGTTTAGGAACAGAGTTTTTCACTGCAGTAGGTCAATTTCAGACTGATAATAATAGCTCGAAAGATAGCCCTACAAACAAAGGAAATGAAGCTGGATATGTAACAATAAGAGGCTATTTTTAGTAACCCAAAAATTTGCTTATTTAACTTAGTCAATCTATCAAATGCAACCCATTTCGACAGGCCCAAAAAGTAACTTTAAACACAGAAATAAGCAGAATTTTTCTACGAGAAGCACACAAAATCTGTGAGAGTTATCTATTTATACAAAAATCACTGCATAAAACAAAAATGGCGCATATACCTGACGCAGTCGTCGTCGCAACTGTGGTAACAGCAGTATTCGTTGTGGATGTGGAGTCTCCTGTAGTGCTATTGTTCATCTCCACTATTCTGTCAACAGCTATACGGTTCCCCGGCAGTATCCCCGAACTCTCGGGCGGGTCCTGTACAGCATCAGGCTCATCAACCACTTGAGGACTTCCAGAAGCCTGGCTTAAGTCATTAGCGACGATAACATTAACAGTCGTCAAAGATTCGAGGTCTCCCGAATTTTCACCAGGTACATGCGAATTATCGATGTACACAGACGCTGAACGAGCTCCTAGCGTCTCCATCACACTTTCAGCTAACGACCTGGTGGATAACTCATCTATATCGATGTCTTGTTTGATATCAATGATGATCTGATGCCTCTTTGTCCCACTTCCTGATGGACTCTGCACTTGATGTACACTCACTTGAGCCTCAGTTCCTGGCTGAGATATATGGTGCTGGATGACGTGAGTCAGCTGACCCTCCAGAGAACTATCGCGGCCCGCCATCTTGTCCTTCCTTATCGCAAAAACAGCCTTAAAATCTCGATACCTCGCATCGATATCCACACATTAACAGAAGAAGTTCAGACTTATCGATGTCAGTCGAGAAAATGATTGTAAAATTATTGCACGAAGCTAATCTAAGAAGGATTATAAACTAATGAACACTTGTATCACTCCCGGTAACGTCCTTGAACACTCTGATGATACTAGCTTGTTTAGGTAGACTGCAGTACTGCGCGCAGATGCATCGAATCTGGGTCAGGGGTGAACGTCCTACCGAAAAACGGATTTAGTTTAAGAATTAATTGTGCGTTAGAAATAGAATTACTTTAATGGCAGTGTAAGGTATTTAGGCACTGTGTGGTTGTTCACATATTTAGGTTTGTTTTGTTTGCTAGACACAGTGACACATTGTCCTAATTTACACGACGTAGACGCGAGTTGGCCGCCGTAGCCACTGCGAGGCCTACGAAAGCGTAGCGCTACGCGGCGGCGTAGGCAGGGTGCCGGCTGCACAGCACACTTCCGTGTGTTGGTCGCGGGATGGGTCTTAAGATTTTTTTTGGTGGTTGGTTTGTTTTTGTTTTTGTATATTGATTGTGATATTGTTGTTGATAATATCAGTTGTTTTATATGTTAATAATGTCAAGTGTCAACATTTTTAGAATTTTCTTATTTTTTGCTAGTATTTGTGGGACGAAAAACCTTTACCACTTTTTTTGTTTTTTCAATTATGTAGTTATAAAATTGAACTTTTATTCTTACTTAGGTACGCACAGTTTAGGCAACGTATTCATTAACAGGCCATTTTGAAAAATTAAAAAATGATTTTTAAATTTTTTATAAGTTAATTTCATAATTTCAAAAATCGGCGGATTACGTTATTATTATAAACAGCCATTACTCCAAAACTTAGCCTTCTCACCAGAACCTTAACCCACTCCCAAAGATCTCACCTAACTATTTATTCCCTATCTTTTTACCACCAAAGATATCTCAAGACATATCTTCCAACTCTCACCCCGTGTGTTCCGTCCTCCATTGGCGGCACGTGCGGACGCATGCGCGGTACACCTAAATCTTCCCACTCCCTCTAACGGCCTATATCCGTCCCCCTCTACGCGCTTCGATCGTTCAGAATGGTGAAAAAGCATATAATCGAATTTATGTTGGTAGTACCGTTGGTAAAAAAATAGGGATAACGTTTTGTTGTGGCCTTGAAGGCTTAACTGGTGATTTTTTCAGGGTTTGCTTGCGAAAAATTGTTTTTTTTTTTAATTTTAAATTTGATGTTTTGTGGTAGGATGGCCAAATAAGTTTCATTTCATTGAAAAAAAAAATCTAAAAAAAAAAATAAGAACATACTTGATTGAATTATTTATCCTAAGGTACTGTCAGTTTCGAGTTATTTATCTCTCGTCCATCATACAAAATGACAAAAAAATACAACAAACATACAACGCATAACAAATATTTATAAATTCAACAGGACGGGAAAAAAATACGTTAACATCTTGCACGTCGTGACTGCGACAAGAAGGTTATCACTCAGCATGATGCTGTGCTATGGGGAGCGCAGCGCTGGTTTCAGTGGTCACTCGTGAAAAAACAGTTGCTGCCACCGACAGTGACAAGACCGTCATAATTACAAAAAGCATATTATTAGTAGATTTTTTCTTAGTCAGTCATCTTTAACAACAAAAATTGTCCATAGTTTTGTTTCCAAGCCGAAAAAAATTCAGAACAAAAAAAAAATACACCCAAACATTTCCGCTAACGTTTTTTCTGCTGCCACTACCAAAGCTTCATTACATAACGTCGACTGATGACAGCCAAACAAGGAAAGTCGACGTAAACATACGCAAGGAACGTTACTACATTTTTATTTTTAAACAAATCTTAGGTAACGCCGTTTTAATAGGACTAATTAATTAATTGCTTCATCATCTGCCTCGCCTTTTCCCAACTATATTGGGGTCGGCTTCCAGTCTAACCGGATGCAGCTAGGAGGTCAGATAGGCAGTCGCTCCATGTAAAATACTGGTAATCACAGTATTTTACATGGAGCGACTGCCTATCTGACCTCCACAACCCAATTAGTACTGGGTATTACGATACTCCTTGGTAAGACTGGTTGTCAGACTTTCGGGCCACTGACTTCCTGTAACGACTGACAAAGATCTAAAGATGACAGCCGGGACCAACGGCTTAACGTGCTTTCCGAGGCACGGAGGAAACTCGGTATGTAACGAGCGGTCACCCATCCACAAACCAACCCTAAAGATCGACCTGAGCGGCTGTTATTATTTAGCCACGAGCTCCTCAATTTAGCCACGAGCTCCTCATTAATTAATTAATTAATTGCTTCTGGCACTAAATTAATTCATCAACATCATCAGCTGTGGTGTTGCCCCACAAACGATGGGACACTTGATATCGTGTCCTGCCTGTCCTGTTGTTTGCACATCACATCAGCTGATGGACGCTACTGAAAGTGCCAAACTTGTCGCCAAGTGGGCTGACTTTTGGGATGGGAAATCATCAAATAACTCCTCCCGCTCTGGACGGAGTGGAAGGGAGTGTCAGACTTTAACTGACTAAAACCCATCCATGTTCCTTCTTTGCCCTTTGCGTTCCAGGGCCGCGGTATCTCTTTCGAACAGTCCCGCAGCCAAATGGACTGACTTAATTTAAATTTTCATCGACAAGCTAAAACGATCATCAGCTTACAGCATTCCACTGCTGGAGTTAGGCCTCTACAATTGCACTCCACTCAGCTCAATTCTTGGCAAATCTCGTCCAACTGTTACCAGCCACCCAGCGGAGATCGCTTCACCTGGCTGACGCCTGAAGGCGACCAATTTTATGTAAGCCAATTCGAGGTCTCTACTCAGACCACATCTATCCCACGGGCCATCGGTTCTACGGCTAATTGCCGGCTATTGCCACTCCAGAGAGCCTGCATGCAACGGCTGCCGAACTGACTTCGACAATTCTGTTACTTGGTATCTCGACACCACTTGGTAAGACTGGTTGTCAGACTTGAAGTACAAGCTGTAATAAAGTAAGTGGTGCATTCAATTAGCCTCAGGCGAACCCTGAACAAGCCCTGCCGCTACTTAGCTGATTGGCTTCTATTCTTAACCTGGCTTGAGCTAATGTTCTTATGATGTTCTGTCTGATACTAGAGAAGAAGAAAGTCATCATCATCTGCTTAGCCTTTTCCCAACTATGTTAGGGTCCAACCGGATGCAGCTGAATACCAGTATTTTACATAGAGCGACTGCCTATCTGATCTCCACAACCTTGTTAGAACTGGGTAATACGATACCCAGAAAGTTTTTTTTTTTTTTTTGTTTGTAACGAATTAACTCAAAAACTATAGGAGAAACTTCAAAAATTCTTCCACCATTAGAATGCCACATTATCCCCGAGTAACATAAGCACCCGTGCAAAGCCGCAAAGAGCCGCTAGTAATTAATAAAACAGTCGGAAATTTCCTCGAAAGCCCACCCAATCAACTTTTCGTACATCCACCGAACCACAGAATATAATAAAATACGGATATTACGGGGAAAGACACGAAATTATTGATTTCTTATGTCCTTCGCTTCAGGATCGCAGTTTCGACAATACGTTACGGTTGTCTGGGTAACCGGGTACCGGTAACCGGGTATTATATTTTAAGGGTGAGTGAAGTGAAATTTAGACTATTTTTGGAGACGACAGAGTCAAGTTCGGAGGTCTAAGGTCTCGCTATTACAATAAAGTTTAATTATCGGGTAAATTGTTGCCGATTTACAAATTTTCAGCTTAGACTTAGACTGGTGGCTAAATAATAACAGCCACTCGAGTCGATCTTCAGGTTCATGCCGCGCTTGCCGTGGATGGACGACCGTCCAGTCCATTACAATACCGAGTTTCCTCCGTGCCTCGGAAAGCACGATAAGCCGTTGGTCCCGGCTGTCATTTGTAGATCTTTGACAGTCGTTTCAGGAAGTCAGTGGCCCGAAAGTCTGACAACCAGTCTTAGCAAGGGGTATTGTACTACCCAGTACTAACTGGGTTGTGGAGGTCAGATATGCAGCCGCTCCATGTAAAATACTGGTACTCAGCTGCATCCGGTTAGACTGGAAGCCGACCCCAACATAGTTGGGAAAAGGCTAGGCAGATGCTTTGTCTAGACAATCAGTATTGACTAAAACAAAGGTTTATTCTTACAGGAAACCCACAGAATTTCTACTGTCTCTCATAATATGAAAACGACATGAAAATATCGACATATCTCTTGCAGATGCTGCGTTTGGCAGTTTGATAAGAATATCACACAGACGCAATAGCATTATTTCCTTGAACGATTTTTATTACAATTATGACTTACTTTGAGTAATATTATCTTGAACATACATATATAATTATTATGTACTTATTATAATTTTAATTTTTGACTTTGGATATTTTTTTTTATATTGATATTTTTGTTTTTTTTTCTTGTATGACATGTAAATATTTCAATGAATTTTTATGTAGGTATATGATTTTTTATCGAGTTATGTTTTTTTTCTGTTTAATTAACAATTATTTTATTTACTTATGTAACACATTCAGACACAATGTAAATTATTTATTGAACTGAATAAAAATTTCATACAGTCACGAGCACAATAACATGTATATACTTTCCTAAATGTTTAAGCAAATTTCGCGAGAAATAACGATTGTAACTCGGAGATAGGATCTTTTTCATAAAAATATGAGTTCCAGAATACTATGTTCGTAACAACATGAAATTTTAATCAGAACAGTAGGAGAAAAACACTTTTTAAAGTTGTTAAGTGTTTACATATTGGTGCTTGTCACTATACAGGATATGTTATTCAACGTTTTTTAAATAATTCGGTTATTAACTGGCAACTATCCCATACAGGAAACTATCTTATTGCAGAGAAAAGGCTTCTTTATATACAAAGGAACGAGCGTTGATCACGTTAGCTCAATGCGTGAATCGTGATGTCTTCACTATAAAATCACAAGTATTTAATATTAACACGACATAATTGTAATCATCATCATCATTCTCCTGCCCTTATCCCAATTCATTTGGGGTCGGCGCAGCATGTCTTCTTCTTCCACACTTCTGTATTACTCGTCATCTCAGCAGTCACCTCCTTTCTAACCATATCATCCTTCACACAGTCCCTCCATCGTTTCTTTGGTCTTCCTCTACTCTTATAGCCATCTACATACATACTCAACATTTTCCTCATTCCTCCGCATCACATGCCCATACCACGATAACCGGCATAAATAAATAAGGCTAAATAAGGTTTTTTTTTATATGTATTAGTTTATTAATGTATAAAATTATTTTGTGTATTTTTATCTATAGGCCTCAGTTACCTGTCGATAGAATGGTTGATTGATTGATAAATAATTAACTATTTTTGTGGCTTAAAACCTCCAAAATGCAGGACAAGCCTGCTATTTAATGCTTGTTCCTTTCCTGCAGTAAAGCGTTTGTCCTAGATAACATTTCAAGCTTAGAGAATTCGAAGAAAGAACTGAATTAGCTTCGAAAAACAAATGAATTCAATTCATTTCTTTTAAAAAATCTTGCTATGATTTTAAAAATGTCCGGTTAGTATTATAATTTTCTAATTTAATTACGTTTATGAGAGATTGGCCGGAGAAACTCAAACTAAAACATAAACTCAAAGCATATATTTCAATTAGACCATTTCAGGCACTTTTGAATGTCACAAAAAACAAAGAAAGCGAAGCTACAGTCACAGACACAAGGCATAATAACTTGTGAAAGTACTGTAGTTGCCCATTCCAAGGCGTAGATCTCTATGGAGAAGAATGGGCAAGAAACTCCATGGACACTCTTTTCTTGGTTACATCATTCATGTGGAGACTATACATTTATGTGAGAACGATGTTAAAGAAGTGCAAGCTAAGAGCGTCCAGAGTGAAAAGATATAATCAACAGTTCAAAAATAAAATAAACCATTGCAGCTAAGAGATGACCAGTCCCTACTAGAGAAAACCGCACGGAGAGAAGAGTGAAAGGTTATGTGGGAGACCTTTGCCCAGCAGTGGGATAAACAGTTGCTGGAAAGATACTTTATTTGCTATCTATTTTAAAATTACTTTTCTATCAGAAAAGGAACCTATAAAAGTTATCAGCGAGTTCCTAGAAATGAGTTCTATATGCAGCCTATATACAGGGTGGGTAAAAAATCGTATATCAAACGAAACAGGGTGAAACTTGGGGTTATCAGGGTAATTTTTTTGTGGTATTTTTTTTTCAGTGAGTTTCTGAAGTTACAAATAATTTTCGTGAGACTTAAAATATATTAAATTAAGTGCCAATACTTATAAGTCATGGTACACATTGTCATAAAAGCACTTTTGTAGTGATGATACATTTCCTAATGTCTGTTTTTTTAATCTCGGAGACTAAATTGATAAGTGAAAATGTCAAAACTTACTTAAATCCTTTTGAAATATATGTCAGTTTGCCATTTTTACTTGTCAATTTAGTCTCCGAGATTAAAAAACAGACTTTAGAACCAACTAAACACCACTAATTGCCTATTTAGTAAAAATTTTGGTGTTTTCTTAAAAAACACTAAAGTAGTCATAACTTTTAAGGAGATCAAGTTAGGACTCTGCCACAGAGATATTTTTACTGCAAATAACCCCAACTAACGCTCTGTTTCGTTTGATACACGATTTTTTACCCACCCTGTATTTAGGTCCGGCTTGTGACCTAGGTACGCTAAGGTGGCGTAGTGTGCGTGTATATGTATGTATGTGTGCGTTGTACGTTATGCGGCTTTGGTTTCAAGGACGAAAGTTGAACCCATACTGCGGACGATCGGATCCATTTTTTTTTTCGCGAATTTTCTGTATACATCGAACGGTTTTGTCAGGGGATGGTGTAGAGGTGTCTTTGGGGGCTAGCAATGGATTTTAATGTTAACTTTAGTGGGTTATTTTGTCGCTGGGTTGTGACATTTCTGGGGAGGCGTGTCTTTGTTGCTGTACTATGAAATATTCAGTGTTTTATTAGGTACTTAGCTGTTGCCCAACGACTACGTCCGCGTCGAAGTTTTGTTGTGTTCCTATGTGTTAGAAAAAAAATATAGCCTATGTCCTTCCCCAGTAAGTAATCTATCTCCTTGCCAAATTTAATTACGATCCGATCACCCATTTAGTCGTGAAAGGGTAACAAACAAACAAACAGAGTTTCACATTTATAATGTTTAGTCTGGATTGTCTGATTTTGATGTTTAGAAAATAAAAAAAGGATAAAGAATGTATTAGTTCTTACATAGTTTTATTCAGTTGGTGAATACTATAAAGTATATAACGGAAACCAGCCGCAACTCCACGTCAAAGCGCGAATTTTTCTGTCCGCACGCAAAATACGCGCTTTGACGTGGAGTTGCGGAAACCAGCCCGTTATACAATACAATACTATAAAGTAACTTGCAAAAGAAATAAAATACTATCGCACTTTTAGTATCACACAGAGTTCCTGGCTAAATAATCAATCAATCGATTTTCAGGTTAAGACGCATTTGCCTAGGTTGGTCTGTGAACGGGTGACCACCTATTACATATCGAGTTTCCTTAATCGCACGTTAATCCTTTGGTCCCGGCTGTCATTTGTAGATCTTTGATAGTCGTTGAAGGTATTCAGTGGCCCCAAAGTCTAACGAAAGTCTTACCTAGTATTACCAAGTACTAACTGGGTTGTAGAGGTCAGATAGGCAGTCGCTCCATGTAAAATACTGGTTTTCATCTGCGTAGTTGGGAAAAGGCGAGGCAGATGATGATGATGACAATAGGCCCGCCCCCTATTACGTAGTACTACCCCTAATACACAAAAGGGTGCCAAAGTCATTACAGGCATACCTGCGATATTCCTGAGACTGCTACGTTGGTCTTGTGGTTGCAATCGAGACTGCTGAGCATGAGGTCCTAGGTTCGATTTCCGGGTCGGGCAAAGTGTTATTGGGTTTTTCCATCAGGAATTTCTCAGTAGCAGCCACGGAGTCTGGATTAGAGCTCGGTTGATGGTAATAGGCTCGACCCTTTTAAATGGCACTAAAACATAACAGATGAAATGTAGGTGTACTATTAGGTACACCTCTACATAACCCTTTTTTTTAAAGATGGGAAATCATCAAATAACTCGGTTAAACGGGTTCTATTCCCGGATAAGGCTTTAGATATTAGGAGACTGTTTGTCTGTCTCATTTTAACTGTCACGGTTTTTTTTTTCGTATGCGAAACCATCGAATGACCCCCTCCCCCCCCGCTCTGGGTGGAGTGGGAGGGAGTGTCAGACTTTTACTGACTAAAACCCATCCATGTTCCTTCTTTGCCCTATGTGTTCCAGAGCCGCGGTATCTCTTTCGAACAGTCCCGCAGCCCCGGAACCTCTGCCCAACCCTCTGGGGATTACAGGCGCGATGTTATGTTACGTCAGGCAGCTTCTAACACATTCTCTCCATTACGACAAGAATGCATGCCCACACCTACAAAGGCTTGTTTAGACATTTCTAAAATCGTCGTCATGTTTTCGTGTTTTTTTCACGTGACCGAACTTCGAATAAACAGTAAAGTTAAGCTTTGCATAGTTATTAGTTACGGGATTTTTAGTAGTAAATACAACTACGGGTTTTTTTCATGTTTTTGCATGGAAAACAAAAGCTTGACGGTTGACAGGGGAGAATGGAAGAGCATAATAATATAAATTGTTTAAAAAAAGTTTTTTTTTACTGTAAATATTTTTTTTAGTTTTCGCTGTTTTCGTATTTTTCTCAACAAACCCCTTAAAATTGATACCCATAATCACGGGTAAGCATAAAAAATAACGAATCCGCCATCTTTGGGAATCCGCCATATTGGATTTAGAATGACTACACTTAGCTAACTATGCATTGTCATCCAAACTAAAAGAGTTTACAAAATTTATTTGGGGATAACTGTTTTACAATAAAGTTACAAGACTTGATCTAAACAAACAAATATACATACAAAACAAAAATTGCAAGTTAAATAAAAGCTTGTCAAAGCGTGCTGCATCGACCCCAAGTAACATGGGACGAGGGCAGGAAGATGATGACTAAGATGGTGCTGGTGAAGAAGGTAGTGGCCTGATGAGTAGTCATCAAGTTTCCACAGCTGGGACCCAGGCCTCCTCTCGGGGTTAGAACAGTTTGGTGGACATCACTTATGGACGTCTGCAATGTTAATGGCGTCGCAGTTGCATTAATAACACAAAAATATATTACTGCTATTATTTTGAACAGAAAGGTATTATTTTGCTGAGTGAATAATGTTTTTCGAGATCAGAACAGCTCTTGAAAAAATAATGAAGGTTCCAAATAAAAGCATCATGATTCTCTTGCCCTTATCCCAATTCATTTGGGGTCGGCGCAGCATATCTTCTTCGTCCATACTGCTCTATTACTCGTCATCTCAGCAGACACCTTCTTTCTAGCCATATCATCCTTCACACAGTCCATCCATCGTTTCTTTGGTCTTCCTCTACTCTTATACTAAAATAATGTTTCAAATAAAAGCAATCAGGTAAAAAGACTGCAGAAGGAATCAATTTTAATCAAAACTTGCGAAAAATAATAAACTTAACTCCCAAAACCATACTAGTGCCATGAAGAAGAATTGCTGCTAATTTTAAGCTATTAATTAAAAGTAACACCATTTTTGCTCCTAGGAAAAAAAGCTTTAAAAACAGTAAAAGCGAGACAGCGCACTCTGGTGCCCGATAGCGGTACTAAATTACAAATTTAAAAGTAAAACCTCACGTGCGACTCCTAACGGGAAATAGCCGAACTGCGTTCATTGAACCCACTTCAGGCATTCGTTGCGCAACTTTCGACTCACGAATTCGAAGTTCGTATTTCGGATCGTGGCGCGAATTTCAAAATTTCTCGTTCTTATATAGGTCGCCATTTGTAATTTGTATGGACCTCTTCGTTGTTTAACGGGACTTGCTTTTTCGGTTGTGATTTTTTGCTTACTTTAGTATTTTGGGGAGCAAGGTCGTTAATATGTTTACGTAACAGTTACTTACAATAAAATGTTGATGGCCTCAACGCATTCTTTCGTGTTGTCCTGCATTTTAAAGGTCTGTCACCTGCTTTACATAACTTATCGTAATATTACTGCACAGGTGTAAGGGATTTTTTAACGGATATAACATCAAGCGAGTAATTGCCGAAGTGTTAGGCAGAGGGCAGGGGTGTACTTAATAGTACACCCACCATTTCGCCAGTTATGTTTTAAAGGGCGAGCCTATTGCCTTCAAACGGGCACTAATCCATACTCGATGGCTGCTACTGAGAAATTCCTGATGGAAAAACTCAATAACACTTTGATTGAGCTGGAAATCGAACCCTCATGCTCAACAGTCGCGCTGGCGACCTAGGAGGCAGTCTTTACTTCTTTTTTTTTTTAATTTCGACAAAACTGCATTTTGCATTCGAATTCCAATCCATTGACCTCACTGAGGAGTCATCCGCCATTTTTCTTGTTCTAAAACTTTTTAAATTTAAACCAGCTTTTTTTTAAATTCTTCAATAGAATATTATGACACGGCAAATATAACGGGCTTGTAGTAAATACTTTTTATTAAGCGGTGGCCGAAGACCGGTCGGGGTCAGCGACCGCATTCGGCACCAATTCTCAATGTTCGGATATTAATGGCTGATTGAGTTGTTGTAGATTTTGATTATTTATTATTAAAGGTATAGATAATAGAAGTGACGGGAAAATTTGAAAAAAAGGCTTGGGTTTATTTGTAAAAAATCCTTGTGTTTTTTAATATTCTTGGGTTTTTTTTAACTTTTTAAAGGCTTTGTAGATAGTTGTCTGTGGTGTGCAAAAATATAAAAAAAAGAAAAAAAAAAGAAGAAGAAGAAGAAAAAGAAGTTATGTTACGTTCATTTTCGTCGATCATTATATCAACGAGGTGGAAATAGTGAAATGCTGCGTTTCTGACCAAAACATAACTTTTTTCTTGTTTTGAACTTTGCTGAACCAACAAAAAGTATGAAACGCATTTTCCGTTCAGGCTCTCTACTCGAAAATCACTACTAATGTACTTTTTTACAACGTTTCCAGCATTCATAGTTTGTAATAATATGCTTATTAATATTTACTGTATTAAATAACCTGTCTTCCTTACAATACCTTTTATTTTATGAATGAGCTTTTTTTTGATAACGGAATAAATAATTTTAAAGTTACTTGTGCTTGTTTTGTTTAAATTTTGAATAAAGAACATCCTGATTGACATTTGAATAGTGCCAAATTATGTGTTGACCATAGAGCCGTTTATTTTTCATTGGTAAAGTGCGTAATAAAAATATGCAAAGGTAAGCGCTTGTACTTATTAGTTTTGTTAAATTTTGACCAGTGAAATATAGTTAAGGTTACCACTTCTTCTTAGTGGGTCGGAAATAGGAAGATACCATAGAAAAAGATGTTAGTCTATTAATTATTTCAGTCACCCTGTGAGATAAGACTTCGTTTACGACATTTTTCTTCAAGTTTTGAATAAGCAGTTAGTTTAATTTTAAAGAGAATCTTGCCCTTAGTACAGGAAAGAAAAAATAAACCTTATTTTTTGCACATAAGTAACAAAATGTCATCATCGATCCTGCCAGAATTTTAAAATAGCACTCAAAAACTAACTTTTTTATTCGCCAAACCTTTTTTCAACAGGCAATCTTGATGAAGTAACAAAAAACGTAACAAAGCGATGTCCTAGTTTATTGTTAGCCATAAAGTCCCAAAAGTCTAGACATTGAGACTGGGCTATATCTTTACATCTACCTTTCGGAATTCGAACTGAACTGACCGATGCATATTCGTTAAAAGTCATTGAACTCTTGTAGTTTCAAAAACTTGTTCTTTTTTTGGCCGTTGGTGAAACTGAATTGAAAGGAGGTTTGATCACTAAGATAATGAGAAGGTGGTTTCGCCATGCACGCTGTAGAAAAAGTTCTGAAAAGCACATGCACTTGAATGAGTTATTTTATAGTCCTGGTGAACAGATAACCCATATATCAACGTTGGTAGCATAACTAGGCTTGCGTTTCAGGAGGTTTCCTTTAGACTTAGCCATAGTCACTGAAAAGGCCTCAACGAAAAAGTTCACAATCTAACAGCATCAAAGTCTTAATGATGGCTTACATGTTAATAAACTACGACTTGGATTTTTCTCATCTCATGCCAAGATAAGAGAAGTTGTACACACATAAATTTTCCTGTTAATCGTCATTCCTAATTTTTCAGTCGTCAAAAGAACCTTATTGGAGATACATTCTTAAAGACTTTCCAAATTGCCCCATAAAGGGCTGTAAAAATGTATTGACAGGGCTTTTCTTTTTCTTATCTTTCATATTTTTAGTTTTCGGTTCATTCCAACTTATCTAATGATTGCCCTGATCATTCCTAAATTAAAGAAAAATCTATCTGAAATCTCCATATCAACGATCATGCTACAGCCTATAAACAATTTCGCATCAATCGAATCACATTTACGAACCCTTTCCCGCTCTACATGACATAACAGAAAACCACAGAGCATAAATTAAAATTGACTAAGCGCGCGCGACACGCAATTGTCATTTACGTTTTTTTTTCAAGCAAAGGCGTATACCGCCATACAGCCGGTCCCACGGCGTCGCATGCACGGAACGCGTCCATATAACGGACGCATGCACACAGTTACACAGTATGTGGGTGAGCCTAACTGCGATCACCGTTAGGCTACGTCACTGCTAGAGGGGGGCCTTGTCGATGGTTTGTCTGTGGTTGAGGTTCTTTTTTTTAAATGGTAGACGTACTTGTGTAATGGTTAGTGTCTGAGTCTTGGAGACATTGACTGTGACCTAAATTGTGAGAATGTGTGGGAAGATGAACGATTGAATCTGTAGTTGAATATTTTTTTATGATATTAGCCATAACTGTGGTGTTTTATAATGGAGTCAGTGACAAGCAGTGATCCACAGATTATTTGTAAACTAAAAAGACAGACATAGAGAAGGCCTATGTCATGTCATGTCCAGACGTAGGCAATCATACTGCAGTCAATTTTATCCACCATCAAAACAAGGAACTAACCTAATCCAACACTACAGTTAAAAACTTAAACATAAACTATCGACCCCAAAAGCCTTATCGATACAAACACAACTTTTCACATCACTAGCGCAGAGTACCGTACGCTACGTCACAAAGAAAGGGATTGCGGCTTACGGTACACAGGGCCGAGCACCGCCCTACTGTCGCTTTTCTGACGCTGGCCGGCAATGGCGGACGATGGCGGGCGCTGGCCGCACAGAATGCACGTCTATGGAAAATGGCGCGCAATATCTATGGATGCTGGCTGTGAATTTGGAATTGTTTGGTGTTTTTTTATGTTTCAAGGGTTTATTTTTTGTACTTGATTAACTTTTCATGTTGTTTTATGTAGAAAAATTATGATCTTAGTCAATATTCTTATGCTGGAAAAACTGCATTGAGTAGAAAATCTTTTAAAAAAGGAGTTTTAAAAAGAAAAAACAATCATTAAAAATAATGTTGGTAGAAAGCTTTTAAGTTTTGAGAGGAGCTTAATTCTAAAGCGCGAACACGAGGTCAATGCCCCCAACTGTCACTTTTCGGAACTGGCCCCGCAGATGGCATCATTACGATTTTCGATAAGCACAGAACCACTTCAGAGAAAGACGTTCCTAAGAGGCTTGTGTAAAGGATTTTTAAAGAGTATTGCATGGGTAACTTTGTCGTTGGTAACTGTTTAACTGAGATTTTTGCACATTTGTTTTAATAAAAACAGTAAAGCTTGATGGCAGACAAATGACTTTGGTTTGGACGAGCAAACAGCTTCTGCAGTAGTAAATGCACAAATGACACTAAAAACTAGACAAAATGGCCGTCTTCAGCCCTCAGTTTCCAGCTGACCCCTAAATGGACATCAGAGCAGAAAAAACTGTTTCAAGAGTAAGAGACACAGTTCATGAGTAAAAGACAGTCATCATCATTCTCCTCTCCTTATCTCAATTTATTTGGGATCAGCACAGCATGTCTTTTTCTCTTTACTTCTATAGTAGTTGTCATCTCAGCTGTCACCTCTTAGCAACAGACAGTAAGACAGGTGAAGGCAATCTTTATTCTATTAAGTGGGTAATAGTCCGTTACCCAACTCATGGACTTCAGAAAGTACAGAGAACACTGCTCCAAGAGTGACAGACACAACCAGACTATCAGATAACATACAGCCAACAGCAGTCCTCAATTAGTTGCTAATAGTGCCTGACCTCATACCGCAAGAGTTCTGGAACCCCATCCATGACATCACCTAATATAAACCAGGTGCATTGTCGCCGTGCAGTCTAGGGCACGAATAGACGACCTGATTAGCATGCGACGTGACTGTCTTAACATTCAGCCAAGGGAGTAGTCGAGTTACTGGAGGATGGCGGCAAGTAACTGTAGGCTCGAAGGTTGGGGGAGAGGCTGTTGGTGGAGATGGACCAACTGTTGGTCGAGTGATCAAGTCCCACATCTGATAAAAACTTGGCTAGTCATAGAAAAATGGAGAAGCCTAAGTAAGCAGACAAGACTTCGGTACTGGAGGTCCAAGACCGAGTAAGCGAAGTAGGTCTACATTCAGAAATATGTGGATACGAGTTGATGAAGAGAGAATCTCAGTAGCAGAAATTCGTTCGGAACAGAATCATAAGCAGTTTGAGGAGATAAATACGAGGGGGGCTAAGGATCCAGAAGTAGGTCTGACAAATCCGGCAATCTGGGCAGTCAGCTCTACCACTTACTTGGTTTCATTGGCATGAGCATTTCTCGAATAGTTCATTCCGACAAAATCTTAGACAGTGTATTTTATTTGAATCATGGTACTCTAGCAAAAGAAAAAAAAACAGAAGATTTCAGGATATCAAATTCCTTAATCATGGCACTATTCAAAGAATACGCATGAAAACCATTGAAACTAATGAGGAGGAGGAGGAGCGCCATAATTACAGCCAAGTAAATTATAAAAATCTTGGTAATCGTGTCATTTACCATAGAAATAGGCTACGGGACTCAATGAACAATTATTTGGTAACCATTGCGTGTTTTGTAAACAAGAGATCAATGAGAATGTGCGTCACCCAGCAGTGTATACCGTCCGAGCTTACGATATTAAAATTCATAGACGAACGTTATTTGCTATTTCGATGGCGTAGGGCGACCATAGACGAAAGTTCTAGACTACCATTAATGGAGTCTAGGTCATTCACGTTACCTAAATTATGAATAGTAACGTGGCTTTGTATATTTTTTGTAGTTTTAGGTTATGGTTAGTGAGGTTTATTAATTTATTTTTGACTATTTCAGTTTTTATTACAGCTACTTGAAAAAAAAATGGATTTTGCGCGAATAAAAAGGGGGCGCACGTAAAGAAAAAGAGGATGGACGTGACGGTTGATTGAATTTTATGTAGTGTTTGAAAAGAGAATTAATTAAAAATAACTTAGCAACTTTGAGAAATAAAAACTAAATTTTAAATAAGACCAGGAATAATGAAAGAGTCAGCATTTAAGTTTTTTTTCGTCGAATAATCTGTTTAAAAAAATGAGAATTGCAATAAGATTATAATTTTAATTACTCAATTGCAAAGAGTCGTAAAAATAGATAAACTTGGATTTCAAATAAAAGAAAACAACTGAAGACATGCAAACTTAATAGAAAGTGACAGATACCCAAAATTTGAATTTCTAAACTCAAGCTTATCGCATGAAATTCAAATTTTACCTTTGTTACCCACGACTTCTGTTTCCGTCAACAACGGAAAAGTGCATTCACCTCTGTTAACCTCAGCGAACACAACATTTATAATGATGAATGCGTAAAAAAGACTATTGCCAACAAAAAAATGGTATATAAAAGTCCATTCTGACTAAAATAATCTATTAGCTAAATTATGTGTCCATTAAAATTCTTTTTAAATTATGCTGGATTGAAAATTAGAACGCACATTTTCAAACCAAAGAGTTCGAAAACTCTTTAGAATTTCGACGCTTTTTAATCTGTTGCAAAAGTAACTTTTTAAACTCACCTCTGATTGTACTCGGCATTTTGTCAAAAATCCTTTGCTCGTTACCACTGTCAAACAATTCATAAAAACACAGTTGCCACAATAAAAAATAAATGTATTATCCGTTTTCAGACATTTTCACTTCAATAAACACAGTTTGCACGAGTTCACGGCACAACTTAATGCACAATTTGAAAAGGTTAGTTTGGCGCCAACAGAGCTGTCAATGTCAAAATTCCCGCGCGTTTCACCCGTCGGTACGTCCTAGAGATGTGGTGTAGCGGTGGGTTGTGCTTTTTTCGTTGCGGCGCGCGCTCGAGACTCGGGCTAACTGTATTTTTTTTCGTGATGCAAACAGTAACGGTGTTAAGGCCGGTTCTTCCACTCACATCTTCTTCAGCCATGGAACGACGATGGTTTTGGACGCGTGGCTAATTCGATTTACGGTCAATTTTGATTGCTGCCAATGATCGGAGGTATCCGGTTTTTGAAGATTTTTTGCGCATAGGTTGTTGGCATCGTAAAATCTGTGATAGGCTGCAGTTATTTTGCATGAAGAGAAAGAATAAAATTTCGAATGGTCTATGATTGGAAATTGCCATTGAATTGGAAAAGGTCGATTTTATCTCCTCTCTCTGAGTTTATTGGCCTCTAAGCCTTAACACATTGCCAGGAAATCGAATTTTGAATAATTGGACATTTCCATATTCAAAATCTTTGGTCTGGTAACATCTTTGATAGTGTTTGACTGTTTCGTTGGTCGACCACTGGGTCGCAATCGCCACAGCTGAGCATTAGGTCCTGGGTTCGATTCCCGGGTCGGGCAAATTGTTATTGGGTTTTTCCACCAGGAATTTCTCAGTAGCAGGCACGGAGTCTGGATTTGTGCCCGGTTGATGGCAATAGGCTCGCCCTCTATTACATGGGACTTAAACATAACTGGCGAAATGTGGGTGTAATATTAGGTACACCTCTGCCTAATCCTTCGGGGATTACAGGCGTGATGTTATGATATTTCGATTACCTCACTTTATGCCTTGATCCCTTAGTTGGTGGTTGCAATCGCCACTGCTGAGCATGAGGTCCTGGGTTCGATTCCTGGGTCAGGCTAATTGTTATTGAGTTTTTCCATCAGGAATTTCTCAGTAGCAGCCACGGAGTCTGGATTTGTGCCCGGTTGATGGCAATAGGCTAGGCTCGCCCCCTATCACAAGGGACTAGAAAATAACCACTGGCGAAATGCACAATAATGTGATGTACAATGGTCGAATTAAGCAGTGATAGCCTAGTGGTGTGACCGTCGGAGTGCTAACTCATAGGTCTCAAGTTCGAACCCAAGACACGCACTTCTGATTTTTCGGATTCATGTGCGTATTGTATAATTCTCTCTTGCTTTGGTGAAGGAAAACATCGTGAGATAACCAGTATGTCTGAGAGATATTTCATGATGGCACTTAAAGCCAAGTCAGAGGCCCATGGGCGACATAAAAACACTGATACCAGGTTAGGCACTAAGCACACGATAAAGAAGAAGTGGTAGTATTGTGGTTTTACGAGAAGTCAGTTTCCTCATGCATACTCACGATGAAGACTTCCCTTACCAAATGAGTCCTTAGTTATAACTGTAACCTTATTGGTGAGGTTCTTCAGAAAAGTCAGGATAGTAGTTCCTTGCAACCGTCGTGTGTTTAATCAGATATACAGGGCGTAAACGAACCCTTCACGAAGCCGTCAACCAAGCGTTCTGTACATCAAACTAAGTAACTTTACGCAAAAATTTTTGCTGGGAAACGACTTTTTTTTGGGGTGAAAAATCACGTTTTACGGTAGGACTCAACGTAACGCACTCAGAACATTGCGCTGATGGATGGATTGAATAGTACGGGGGTAGTGGAGGTGTTTAAAGTAAAAATCTTACTTTAAAAACATGTATTTTAAAAAAAACTTGTGAAAAAGTTGAAACTTTGACCTCCAATATCTCCGTAACTAGAAGGATCCCAGGTATGGTCTAGAACAAAAAAATGATCGTATTGACGGGGAGAATAAGTGCCTTTCGGGTTCTTTAAGGGTCTTTTTACACCCTTCATGAACATGGACGAAGCGAAAGTAATATGTAAGAACAAACCACTATGCTTCCACATCTATTGTGCGAACCGCTAGTCAGGGGAGTTCACTGCCGGCTTCTCTGTTTCCCGATCATTATAACCTAGATCTCTTCAAAGTTCGAGTGAATCAGTTTCTTCTAGGCAAGCGTGTTCCACCCTAGGTCGCGTCATACCTTCACATCAGGCGAGTTGCAGCCAAACGCAAGCCTGATACTTACGTTAGCCTGTGTCATCCCACTGCTGGGCAAAGGCCTCTCTCCATGACTTCCAAATTCTTCGATCCAGAGCCAATGTGGACCACTGGTCGTTAGTGTTGTCCAGCTCGTCCCGCCATCTTCTGCGAGGTCTAACGCAAGCATATGGAGTGTTAATTTAAAATTTAAAAAACCCCCAACGAAATCATAAAAGATGAAATATAAATATCCACTTTCATCCCCCATATCTAGTAAATGGCTGCACCGATTTTGATAAAACATGTCTACTTTTAATATGTACACAAACACATCATGCGCTTTCAGTTGATACCCCACTTGGGTAAATTTGAAAATATTCGATTTTTCATACCCACTTTCATCCCCCATATCTAGTAAATGGTTGCACCGATTGATAAAACGTATCTAAGAACCATCGCCAAGAAACTAGCTTTCAAATAAAAAAAACTGCATCCAAATTGGTTCACTCGTTTAAGAGCTACAGTGCCAGAGACATTTTTGACATTGCGGTCAAACTTATAACTCCCCTCTTTTTGCGTCGGGGGTTAGAAATAGCAGATAGCGTTCTGTAGTTTCTGCCTAAACACCCATGGGAAAAAGGTGTGATTTTCTGTATATAATTTGTTTTTTTTACGTTCTCATCATACTGTTTCAAGAGTTCCGTGTGAATTTAGTGTTTCTAAGCCGTAATAAAATATATTACAATGTTAATTCTGAAGTCGAAATACTCATAATCGTTATTTTGATATTCTCGAATACATCGGATATTATAAGAAACTGCTGTCATTTTATGTTTATACAGTTATATCTATTGACAGAGAACCATTAAAAGTATTACTAGAAGATTCTGTTGATTGAATTTTTAAGTTATGGTTTTGTGTGCATGAAGCAATCGCAGTATTTTAGTTTTAATCCTGGTTCATCGTCACCATCTGCCTAGTGTTGTCGTCTTCCGGTCTAACCGGATGCAGCTGAATACCAGTATTTTACATGGAGCGACTGCCTATCTGACCTCCACAACCCAGATAGTACTGAGTAATACGATACCCCTTGGTAAGATTGATTGTCAGACTTTCAGGACTGACTGACTATCAAAAATCTACAAATGACAACCGGGACCAACAGCTTAACGTGCTTTCTGAAGCACAGAGGAAACTCGGTATGTTATGGGTGGTCTCCAATCTACGGAGCAACATAGGCAAGCGCGGCTTAACCTGGAGATCGACCCGAGAGCTGTTATTATGTAGCCACGACTTCTTAGGTACCTCCACTCTATTTTCTTTCATCTAACTACCCGTGATATCAAAACTCTAGTCTTTACACCTACAAAGAGATTTAAAATACTTATAGAGCGGACATTGGGAATATTTTCATACCATTGATCCCGTACATTTTCGATTTTGACACACGAATGCTACCTGACAAGCGGGCGTATGACACTAGACAGAACGATTTGTTACTAAGTAGTTACAAGTATTGGATTACAATCTCCTTCGTCTTGTCCTGTCTATCGCACTTAAATATTTGAATGTCTTGGGACACCTATAACAGCCTTCTTCATCTCGCAAGAAGTCTCTCATGACTTACATTTGTCGGACCAGTACGTAGTTCTATCGTTTGCCTCAAGCCGAGGGTACACGTAGTTGTGCACGTTGGAGAGGACCGAAGGATGGAGCTCCTCACTCAGACTATGTTTGGGATGGGTCGATGCTATTCCATGGGGTCACGTTGGATCAAAGTCATGTTCAACCTATGAACAACCTATTTCCTGTTCCCCCAGGCTCTTTTCACAAGGGTTTCCTGATGATCCATTCGTTTTATCATTCTCCTGCCTTTATCCCAATTTATTTGGGGTCGGCGCAGCATGTCTTCTTCTTCCATACTTCTCTATTACTCGTCATCTCAGCAGTCACCTCCTTTCTAGCCATATCATCCTTCACACAGTCCATCCATCGTTTATTTGGTCTTCCTCTACTCTTATAGCCATCTACATTCATACTCAACATCTTCCTGATTGTGTCCCACTGCTGGGCAAAGGCCTCCCCTTTCTCCCTACAAACCTCGAACTCAGTTTAACTGTATCAAATTAATATTACTACTAGATCAACAGTAACACACGTAATGACTAAAACTTCGACTGCCAAGCTCGTAAAGTTTTTATTGAGGCTTTTAACATCTTTAACTGTATACATATTGGTTGTAATAATGTATCTCCATTAGCTATTGGCTAATCATAGAAGGAAATGGTACTTAGAATATGTCTTGTGGAATGAAACGTATATTGTCACGTGTGTAAAAAGAAATGTATTCTTTCTTTATCGTGTGGTTAGTGCCTAACCTATCAGAGTCTTACTGACTACAACCCATCCATCGTCCTTCTTTGCCCTTTGTGTTCCAGGGCCGCGGTATCTCTTTCGAACACCCCGCAGCCCCGGCAGGCATCGGCCCTTGCGGACCCCTTCCTGGTTGCTGACATCTCTTCGAGGCGCGCGTGGTACACGAACACGCCGTCCACGGCCTGTCGTCATAAGACGGACGGACGGCGAGCTAGCTCATTACTCACAATCCACAGGCCCGCGCCTACGGTGGTCGGGAGCCACCACGTGGCCACCGACTTTATTGGGGTTGGCTTTAGAAATGTATTTAAACTATGTTTTATTTTAACATAACACAGCAGCACCTTAATTGTCCCCGAAAAGTCAGGCTCAGGATGTACGTAAGTTTTTAAGTCTCATGGAGTAGGGGACGAGTCTATGGCCTGACGAGTCTTCACCGGGCTCAAATCCGAACTCTTCATGCCACTATTGGAACTTCTTAGTGGTAAAACCCAATAACACTGTGCCAAGAGCTTCATGGTCCAAAATTTAATATTGAAAAAACCACTGTACGGGACATTGGAGTTTTATCGAAAAATCTATTTGTCCGAAATCACCGGAAGAAAGTAGTAAATTACTGTGTATTTTAAACTAATCAAGTATTTATGATCCAATCCAACTAAACATTTTTAAAGCTTATTTAGCCCAGAGGAAACATCTTGGATACATACAAATAAATAAAATTGAAATCCACATTTGTTACTCAAAACTTTCCTCATTCCGCATGACATGACAACAGATTACCACAACTTTTGCAGTCACTGGTGCCAGTTGCCACTTTCAAACTTCTTTTAGCATAATCTTCAGCAAGTTTACGCAATAATTATTGCTTGGAGACTCTTTTTTTGAGGTGAAAAATCACGGATAAAGCGCAGGCCACACCACGAGCTAGGAGGAGGACGAGTCATCGTTTCACCTCTTTTCATACTTAGTTCACAAACGCGAACTATCGAAAGAGCCGAACGAAGTATGAAAAGGGCCTCGTCCGCCCGCCCGCTGGCAGTGTGGCCGCGCTTTACAGTGGGACTCAATGTAACACACTCAAAACCTTGTGCTGATGGATGCATTCAATACTGGGGATTGGAGTACAGGGATCATAGAGGTATTTAAACATAACATAACATCAACACGAAGGGTTAGGCAGAGGTCCCAGGTCGGGCAAAGAGTTATTGGGTTTTTTCATCTGTAATTTTTTAAAAGCAGCCACGGAGTCTGGATTTGTGCCCAGTTGATGGCAATAAGCTCGCCCCCCCTTACACGGGACTTAAACATAACTGGCGAAATGTGGATGTACTATTAGGTACACCTCTGCCTAACCTTTCGGGGATTACAGGCGTGATGTTATGTGTTTCCGAATGGAAAAGACTACTATAAGATTAAGCATCTGTGGATCAATGTCAGAGATATAGTCGCTCCAAAGCGAATGAATCGACTTTAATTTAGTTTTTTTCGTTGTTTGATGGGGACTTGTCGAAAGGAGGTTATATGAGGGCTTAGCTATACTAAACCTGTAGCCTTTTTAGTGTTAGGACACAAGGTACAAAGCTGTTACTTAGACTTCAGACGCCAAGACCCGGAACAAATGCCAATCTGTAGGCCATACGGGACTACAGTCCGAGTAAGAACTGGCATCGCACGCCCTCCTTCTTTCGCAGTCAATGTTGTTACCCTCCTCCCCCCCTCCGCTTCTAGACAGAGGCCTGCCCCCAATTCTTCCAGATGTCCTTTACCTGAGCCAGTTATCTACAATCTATACTAAAATTATAAAAGGTAACGTTTGGTTTTCGGTGGTAATCTTCGGAACTACTTATCCGATTCCAAAAATTCTTTCACTAATGGGGAGCTACATTATCCCCGAGTGTTATAGGCTATATCATTAAAGATAACTGGATGTTTCCTTGGGATAATTTTCGACCTTAACGCGAGCGCAGCAGCAGACAATAGCTAGTATTGTAATAAATATACCAATTAATCACATACAGTCCTCCTGTGTGACGCTGTCTATAGTTGGTTTTAAGCCAAATTAGCATAAATTGGACTACAAGTATTATAGTTCGGGGCTGCGGGACTGTTCGAAAGAGATACCGCGGCCCTGGAACACAAAGGGCAAAGGAACAAGGATGGGTTGTAGTCAGTAAAAGTCTGACACTCCTTTATACTCCGCCCTGAGCGCGGGGGTCATTTGATGATTTACCATCCGAAAAAAAAAAACAAAAAAAAAGTATTATAGTTTAACGAAGTCTCCAGATTGTTTATTAATTCCCGTATTCCAAGAAGTGCTTTATGATTTGTCAATGCACCCTGGACCCGCTTGTTAATACCTATATCAGAAATTGCTGAAGATCTTTTCAAAAAAGTTTAGTTTTCGGGAAATCTAGTAAAGGGAAGTGAAAAATAAGGATAACCCTGCCAATCTGCCATCAAGCTTTCAATCAAGTCTAACAAACACGCCGAATTAGCAACTCATTAAAATTATGACCAAAACCAAAAAGCGTACTGATTTCAAGAATGTTGCAAGTCAATTCGCGAAATCCATCATCATTTTAATTACGTGACTGCACATAACACAAGGACGGCTTATATTAACAGCAGTTAGTCCGTTACCCAAAGTTTTTTGAACTCGAACCGCTCGAAAACTTAAAAACTAACGTTACAAAGTTAATTTTATATTTTTACAAGCTCTTTAGCTACGTGTGAATTTTAAAAAATCCCACCGAAATTCACAATCTTTTCGATAGTCAGTTGTTTCTACTTCCCGCGCGTAAACAAATCTCTTGGAGGCCGATGAACCCAACGGTACCGTGCAACTTGTCCGAACCGGTTGGTCGACGTTGCTGTGACGTCATTTTTAGTTCCACTACTCGATCACAGATGGCGGTGGCGCTGATTACTAAATTGAAGTCTTCCCGGAAGGCAGAGAATGTCATGGACTTTTGGCATAATATTCAACATTACGTTTAAAATGACTCGAAACAGACCCATCTTCAGTTATGAGTGTATGCATAAGTTTGTTTAATATAAAAACTATTTTTTTTGACAGGACTTGACTCAATATTTTAAATTATTACAAAAAATGAACCGCTCAAGAAACGAAATCAATTTTTATTTTACAAAAACTTATGAAGCAACTTGTACAAAGAATTAATTAAGGACAACTTGATTTGATGTTACACCAGGTGCGTTTGCTACAGGTGGCACACCTTTCGAACAGATGTTTACTTTATTTTAATTATACTGAATGTGCTTGCACCACCTTGTGGGCGTAATCACTATATGTATAGAGGACAGCTAGCAGACACCAAAATTATAAATATAATCTTTTAGATTACTGAAAAATACACACTGGAGACTTTTGTACGCCATCTGTTATCAAGTAGTGAAACTAAGCGTTTTTCCAAGTTATCAGCGGTAACTACTAGCGACATCTAGTTACAAATTTAGTAAACAAAAACTGCCATCTCTTATCTGTTTGTAGAACTTTTTCGAAACAGATCTTTTCAACTGTTGCCAAATGTGTCCGCGACATGTCACTGCGTTAAATCAGTCAGTTGTCACAAAACAATCGGTCACTTTGTATTGCTGTTATGATTTCGTATCGGTCATTCATTTCTAGTAATTTACGCTGAAAATGTGACGAAGTGAATGTGCAGTGTTTAGTGTGACTTTATTACCTTATTGGTGAGTAATTCATTATTAAAATTACGTAGTACTTTCACAAATCATAATAATTGTATGTTTTTGTAAATAATGGATATGATTGAATACCTACCATTACCAGTAACCGTTTTGCAGTAATTTTCATTGTTTAGCCATCAAAGTGGATATAAGATTGCTAGCATTAAATCTAGATAGAATGTAGTCCAATAATACTACAGGAAATTGAATGTAGACTACATTCAAATGCTGTCTGCAAATTGATGAACATTGAATCGGTCGCACGGACGTTTGTCTATAGGTAGACAGTAGGTTGAGCTGTTCTAGATAATCTAGGATTCTAGCTAGACTAAGTACCTAATTAAATGATTAAAATATAGCTTTGTTTTGACAATATTGCAAGTACTATTACGTACCTACCTACTGAGATATCTATTTCATTGGTAACCGCCAAAATCATGATTGTTTTATTTACTGTGTCTTCTGGGAGAATATTTAGCTTGATATTTTTGGCGCCAAAGAAAGGACACCGTACTGTTATTCGATTTCGTAATAATCGCTGAATAGTTTAGTGTGTAGCACTGCATAGAAGGTAGGTAAAGCTGATTTTTTTCTTGTATCTGGTAACTCATCGGCCGACCCTTTTGTGTAGCGGTCTATCTATAGAGGTAGGTAACCATATGGCAACCACAACATCAAATGAGCCAACGAAAGGCCGTGGTGACAAAGACCTGACTGGAGCTCGTACAGCAAGCTGCAGGTCAGTGGAAACAAAACCACTTTAAGCTGACCTAATCTATTCTAATGTAACTCCTTGCTGCGCTGGTCCAGCTGAAGGTCCAATCGAAAAGGGAATAAGAGGCCAGCTTATGGTCTGCTATCATCATTCTCCTGCCCTTATCCCAATTTATTTGAGATTGGCGCAGCATGACTTCTTCTTCCATACTTCTCTTTTACTCGTCATTTCATCAGACACCTCCTTTCTTGCCATATCATCCTTTACACAGTCCATCCACATATGGTCTACTGTATCACACAAATACCTAAGTGTATGAGTCTATGAGCGGTACACCGAATTTGACCAAAAATCGATTAAAATACCTACATTTTCTCTCGTCGCGTCATTTTAAAAGTACAACTCATCATCTGCCTAGCCTTTTCCCAGCTATATACATTGGGGTCGGCTTCCAATCTAACCGGATGCAGCTGAATACCAGTATTTTACATGGAGCGACTGGCTATTTGACCTTCAAAACCCAGTTAGTACTGGTTAATACGATTCCCCTTAGTAAGACTGGTTTTCAGAATTTTTGGGCCACTGACTACCTGTAACGACTGTCAAAGATCTACAAATGACACCCGGAACCAGCCGAGGCACAGAGGAAACTCGGTATGTAATGGGTGGTCACCCATCCACAGACCTACCTAGGCAAGCACGGCTTAACCTAAAGATCGATCCGAGCGGCTGTTATTATTTAGCCACGAGCTCCTCCTTTTTAAAAGTACAAGTGATCCCAAATAAAAGCTCTCGGAGACTCAAACGAAACTCCGCAATGCGTATCAAACGAGAGCTGGGCAAAGTCCTACGCTCTACACAAAGGACACCAGACGGTTTAGGCGCTCCTTTCGGCCGTTTTGAGGTCAGAGCTAATCTTACTTATCGATCAACTAGGTGTTTTGATGTGAAGCTAAAAAAATTCATTTCGCGGAGCTCCAAGGACAAATGTGTCACTTTTGGGGTCGTTAGGAGGACTTAAATAAATAAACCTTTAACGGAGGAACTCGTGGTTCAATAATCCGCACGGGTCCATTTTCGAGGTTAAGCAACGCTTGCCTAGGTCGGTCTGTGGATGGGTGACCATCCATTACATACTGAAAGCAAAGCACGTTAGGCCGTTGGACCCGGCTGTTATTTATAGATCTTTGACAGTCGTTACAGGTAGTCAGTGGCCCGAAAGTTTGACAACCACTTTTACGAAGGGGTATCCGTATTACCTAGTAGCCCAGTACTAACTGGGTTTGTGGGGGTCAGACAGGCAGTAGCTCCATGTAAAATACTCTTAATACATCTGTATCCGGTTAGACTAGAAGCCGACCCCAACATAGTTGGGAAAAGGCTAGGCAGCTGATAATGAATACATCCCCATCGAATAATTTCCAACCACGCGTGAGCGAAGCCGCAAGAAAAAGCAAGAGCCCTATACATTTTGATATACAAGGTGTAAACAGACCCTTCACGAAGCCGTCAACCAAGCATTCTGTACATCAAAGTAAGTAACTCTACACAAAAATTATTGCTGAGAAACTACTTTTTTTTTTGGGGTAAAAAATCACATTTCACGGTAAACGCACTCAAAACTTAGTGCTGATGGATGCTTTGAATGCTAAACGGGTCATGGAGTTAATAAAAGTAAAGTTAAAACCATTAAAAGTGGTATTTAAAAAAAAAATGTGAAAAAATTGGAACTTTGACCTCCAATATCTCCGTAACTAGAAGGTTCCCAGGTATGGTCCAGAACAAAAAAATGATCGCAATGACGGAGAGAACAAGTGCCTTTCGGCTTCGTTAAGGATCTTTTTACACCCTTTAGGTATAAAGAAAGAACAGCCTAGGTAGTCTAGTACTTATAAGCAACTAAAAAATACCTAGCAAATTCACCCGTGTATTGCCACCATTAGTGGCATATAATAACTCCCACGGTTGACGGGTAGGTGGTCCTATTTATATCTGGTAACTGCACTACCACCCACTCGTCGGCTACGGAGCTTTTATTAATCAAGTTGGATAACTTTCTAGGGAAACATTGAAATTAAATTAATTTAAAGTCACTTGGTTTGAATATAGATCAGGATGTTTTGAAATGGATGGTATTGAGAACTTATTTTATACAGAAATAGTCGTATCTTCAAACGCTACTTAATTAGGGTTACCATCCGTCCGGATTTTTTCGGACATGTCTCGTTATTTTGGGCTTCTGTCAGGACTATGTCCGAAATTGTTATTTTTCTGGGATTTTTTTGAGTTAAGTGAGTCCTGAAAAAGATTAAAAATGGAAATCTTAGAAATGTTTACTATGCAGTCGGAAGTTATGTTTTTAGTCACTCAATTTGCGAATAGGCAACTTTTAGTCGATAGGAATCAGACACATTAATTCTTCTCTAGAAACACGGCCAGATTTAAAAAAAACTCGGCAGGCTAATTGTCTATACATCTTGTCAAAAAAAAAAAACTTGACAAAGATAATATATTTAAGTGCCGCATGTATTAATTTGTTCCTCCCACCGTGCACCGTCTGGACAGCTCAAACAGATGAATGCAACGCCGAATGCCCAGCGGAAATGCAAAATACCTGTGGTGGTATCTTTCGGACCGATGAGGAATCTCCATGTTAATTAACTCATATGTATTCAAAGTTCTAAGCGGAAAGAATGTGCAGAGGTCAGACTAAGTATTTAAATAGACAGACCACAAATACAAAATACCGTAAGACAGAAAAGACTAAAAATATTCGATATTTTTTTTAAATAATTTCATTTAGATTAGTAGCTTATGCCCCTGGCTGCGCCCGCTTGATTATTGGAATTATTCCACGAGAATAATTTGTTGGATGACTGAATTTTTACTATTGGCATAAAAAGTCCCATCCGAAAAAAAAACCCAGATGTAACTGTGAGTCAAACTAAACATTAAAAACCACTTACAGACAGCCACAGTAATATACGCATTTTCAATATTAAAGTATGGCTATGGATAATAAATATTAAAGAGGCCATATGTAATAAATATACGCATACCGCAATAGCATACACGACACGCATAATTGTATTCATTCCATAACATTACAAACCATCTTTTTCCTCATCATTCATTAATTTCTATCTCAACGTAAAAATTTCAAATACGGAAATAAAACATAAAAGTCGCATTAAGCAAAACTCAATTCTGAATTCAAAATCAATTAACAACGGACCTTGCAACGGACATAATGAAATCCCGCCAAAAATCCATAACACCAAAGAATACAGTATAACCTGACTTACCTATTTGAGTAAAAAGAATTACCAAGTACGTGGCGCGAGGGGAAAGCGGGACAGGTATGGTTGGCTCTTTCACTCGTACTGGAAAAGTGTTGTTGTCCTTTTCTCACTTCTCGCTCGGTTCAGACGTGTGACATCCCGTGGGCTTTGAATGCGGTCTAGGGTTGCGCGTTAGCGATTAAAATAATAATATTTTATTTATCGTTGTTTTAAAGGGTTGTGTTATCGAATTGCTTAGTAATTTTTTGAGGACTGCTTATAGGCTCAAGTATTTTCGGCCTACCTTTTCCTTAATTACGCCAGTTTACCTAAAAAACGTGTACTACCTGGTTGGTCTAGTAGTAGCTACTGCTGAGCAAAAGTTTCTGAGGAGCCTGGGCAGTACAAAATGCCATCGTCTTTTCAAATAAAAAATACCTGGTTTAATGGCTGCCATGGCAGTAAGCATTCTATTTTATCTTCTCTTCTGTAAAAAATCCTCTGCATAGACCATCCTTTTCTCAGGTTCGGAAAGCTGTCAAGGACGCATTAGAACAACCTCCACAAATGGGTATACTGAACATCCCACGCCCCCTGGACTGTCAACTCCAATACCTTGTTGACTCTTCATAGTACTAGTTCCCTTCTTCTTAGCGTGTCGATGGCAAAAAGTCCCTCAGAACTGAGGATCGTGAACCATCATGTGGATCTTTTGTCCCGGTTTAGCGCCATATATGTCGGTCCTGGGCCATTTTTGAAGCTTCCTCAAAAGGTAGAAGTTAGAATGGCTGGCTGGGTTTATCCCCATTATTGATAGCCAGCGTACCCATCCTATAGAGTTCATACTGCTGGAAGAGTCTCGCGAGAGGAACCCTGTGTTCTGATGTAGTCCATAAGCCACCAGTGTTGGTTGATTGATGCGGGTGTATGAAATTTCTTAGTTTTTTTTGTTCTAGAACATTGTACCGGTTTCCACACGATGTTTCCTTCGTAGTTTCTAGAGCAGTCTTATTTTTATCATGCGTGACATATCCTTAACAGTTTGTACCTACAGAAGTTGAATGAACGGCATAATTTGCCATTGTAGTACCGTGGTACATTATAACGGTTGCCTTAATATTTACCTATTTTTGCGGTTTTCCTCATTGGTTCCGGTTACATAATTTGTTTTTTTCCGCATGATTTTTGAAATAGGTAGTCTTCCTTATTGGTTTATTCATTGTATTGCAAGTTGCAACCAAGGCCATCGGAAGACCGACGCTCGTAATTCCAGTCTTTGAATGCTGTTTAATCTGCTACTCCATCTATTGCATCGCCTTGTTACATACCGTCAAAAACCGTACGTTTGTGAATGTCGACGTTTGAAACTCAGTGTAAACACTGGGTTGTAACTTGTAAGGTTTATGCCAAGCATGCAACTGCAAAGCTAAATGGGTCTCTGTACAACTCTTAGGGTTAGTTTCTTCGGCCAAAGCTGAGCGGAGCAGAGAGGAGACCTGCAAGATTCGATCAATCACATTGTTTGAACATCACATCGGGGCATCGGTCTCTCCACACCGCTGGTGTCCACTGCAGTCTGCCACACATGCCAACATCCATTCCAGTAAGCCCATCGCAAGCGTTTCACCTACTGGCACGGCACTAAGTTTTTCTTTAACCTTCAAATAAGACCCAAGATCTGTGCAGTTCCAAACTTCTCACTAATGAGTGTTTGGTTGGTTGTTGTGTTCATGTTGGTGTGATTGCCCAGCAATACCTTAAAAAGTTAAAAGACTAGCATTGACCTTTCACAGCCTTCTCAGCATTCCACTGCAGGTCACAAACCTCTTTCAAGCTGCACCGCAACAGTCTGTCCTTCGACTTTCGCTTCCAGTCTGTCTCACCTTTTGCTTCTGCTCGTGGCGACCAGGACATCTCTGTCTTTTGCCTCATTTAAATCCTGGAAGGTGTGGCACAACCTATCAAACCCCTACATAAATATTTATTAGCTTTAAGCCTTCTGTGCCCCACAGCAAGGCAAAGGACTTCCTTCCCTCCTTCCACTTAGCCCTGTTCAGTGCTGTGGCCAATCTGTAAGGTAACAGTCGAGTTCGTCCCAACATCTCTTCTTCATCGTCCCTACCCAAATGTAATAAATAAAGTGTAAAATAAACAACAACACAAACACAACCCTGCTGGCCGCCGCCCTCTCGCATAAAATCAATATTAATGGAGGTCGCTTCACCTCTAGATGTGCCATGTCTCTCACTTTATCAACATTTACTACTGCATATCGATTGTTGATGTATTTGGGAGCGGATTTGAATTCGAATTGATACTTGCGTTGAATCCAGACGGATAGTATAAGTAGGTAGGTGGAATGGATAGTTTGCGCTGACGGTGACAGTCTGATAATGATTATGGAGTGTTCCGATTTTTTTTTCAAATTGATGTTCGGAAATAGTAGGAGTCGCAGTTCACTGTTGGGCTTAGGTCTCTCCCGAGTTACACTACAACACCCTGTCCTCCGACTTCCTCATCAGGTCTGAGCCAGACACCTTTTCAAGGTAGTCAGTCCGTCTTGCTGGGGGCGTCCAACGCTGAGTTTGCCGATACGCGGTCTCAACTACAGGACTCGTTTGTTCCGTTCTCGTGCTCGGCTTTGATTCAATATCGAAGGTTAATATTGTAAAGAAACAGTTAATTTGCATCCACTAATTTGTATCATAGGTAAAGCATAATTTTCTTTTCTAGAAAACGAATAGAATACAGGGTGTAAACGGACCCTTCACGAAGCCATCAACCAAGCATTCTGTACATCAAACTAAGTAAAACTACGTAAAAATTATGGCTGGGAAACGACTTTTTTTTTGGGGTGAAAAATCATGTTTTACGGTAAAACTCAGTGTAACGCACTCAAAACATTGTGCTGATGGATGCATTGAATAGTAAACGGGTCATGGACGCATTTAAAGTTAAGTTACAACTTTAAAAATTAGTATTTAAAAAAAACATGTGAAAAAGTTGGAACTTTGACCTCCAATATCTCCGTAACTAGAAAGTTCCCAGGTTCTAGATAGTCCAGTACAAAAAAATGATCGCAATGACGGGGAGAACAAGTGCCTTTCGGCTTCGTTAAGGGTCTATTTACACCCTTTATTAGCTTAAGTCCTGCTTATTCTTACTTCTATCTTTTCTATCACTTACTTATCCCCAAATCCCCCAACTTTCTTTATAAACCAAAAGAATTCGTAATCAGACACAATAATCCTATGTGAAGTATCAAATGAATAATAATATAAAAAGATTATAAGTGTGACTTCAAAAGATTCCAGTTTTAAGGAATTCAAAGAGAAGTTATATTTACGCTCAACGGTATTCAAAATTCTTAGACATTGATTGTACGACATTGTGGGGTGACTAGGCGTTTTATATTATTGGGACGATCCTGATTTTTTAAGTTGTTTTTTAAATATTAATACTCTTGACCTCAATCTCGTCCTAGGCTAGGACAGAGATGAGGTCAACGATGGGAAGAGCTAACCCAAAAGAAGCCTAATAACTCACGACTTAAATAGACTGGGGTCATATGAACTTGGGAATTCCACTCCTTGGCTGTAAAGTTATGAAATACAAGATTTAGCTCGCTGCGTCCGTCGATCGGTATAAAAAGTATTCTATACCCCTATCTTAGGCCAAAGCCTATCTGTGTATAATCTATAATTATTTATATTATAATATGTTAAGGTATGAGTAGTTTCAGACAGATAATAAGTATGGTCGTACGGAAGGATATAGATCAGTATGGAAAGTATGGATGTGGATTTGTTTAATACTATTAAGTAAATTATACTAAACTAACTCAATTAATATTCAGGTCCGGTTCTATATAGAAAACTACTCTTATTAACTTAAATGTTATTTTACATCTGTCCATCCGTTAGTATCCGTTAGAAACGTACTTCAGAGGAAAATGAGTTGAGCAATCTCGTTTACTTTTAGTAACTGCAAATAATTTTGACAATTTTTTACAGACGATAAAATTGTATGTTTTTTAGTCGATACTTTTTTTTAAATCTTGCTATAGTCAACATAAAAGCCATTAATTTAGCAATGTTTGTTTCTGGGCCATCTCCTCAGTGTGCAGGAAGCATAAATGATGAAGGCTCGTCTATTTCAGGACCTAGTGTCAGGCGCGTGCATTGCAGGCAGGCACTGCAAACTTGTCTACCTTATAAGATCCAATAAAACTATCTTACTCACTTTAATAAGTATGATGTTTATGACTGATATACAATGAATAAACGGACCATTCACGATGCCGATAACCAAGCATTCTGTACATCAATTATTTTTGCTGGGAAATGACTTTATTTTAGGGTGAAAAATCACGTTTAGTGGTAAAACTCAATGTCACGCACTCAAAACATTGTGCTGATGAATGCATTGAACAGTAAACGAGTCATGGAGGTATTTAAAGTAAAATTATAACCATAAAACATAGTATTAAAAAAAAAACTTGTGAAGAAGTTGTAACTTTGACCTCCAATAGAAGGAGTCGAAGAAGGTTGAAGGAGGTCTCCATAAGTAGAAGGTTCACAGGTATGGTCTAGAACAAAAAAAAATTCAAGGACGATGAGAACAATTGCTTTTCGGCTTCGCTATGGGTCCATTTACACCCTTTATTTTATTTATGTAGTGATAAACCAGTAAAAGATAGTTTAATTGGATTTTGCAGGGCCTACCTGCAATGCAAGCCTGCCTAGTGTGATCATTATAACAGCTCACGTTTAAGTACGCTTAGAATTATGAAACAATACATCGAATTTTCTTACGCTCGCCCTCACCCTGATATCCTCAAGGAAAAGGAATTTGGAATTACTTGTTAAGTAGTGACAAGTTCTGTGCCCCTTAATTCTATAGAGTACTTTATTATAAATTTATCATTAAAATCGCGTTATTATAGTCCATAAATAATTGTAATTAAGGGTAATTTAATTAATTACGCTGCTGTTTCTTTACAATATTGTAATGGTTTTAGAACAGAATATTATGACACCCTGTTGGTTGTTAGATATTTGTTGTGTGTAAAAATTATACAAGACTTTTCTTCCTATATACAACGTTATTGACCTGCTGTAGGACATAAAATGCTAATATTATCTTGAAACCCAAAATTTCAAGGGATGCAGCATCCTGCTTCTCTATCATATGCACAAAAAATAGAAAAAATGTTGTCTGAAAGCTATCGGTAGGTATAAGAGACAAGACCATTATCAACCCATAAAATATAGAAAATGTTGTAAAAAAGAGCTGCGTAACTATTTGTGATGTACAATAAAGAATATTCTCTCTATTTATCATATTGTGATCAACAATGTGTTTCCACAGGTGGTTATGTTCCTAAGGCTTCAGTTTTACACGCCAATTGACTCATTTAAAATAATTTTGACAGTCTCAGACTAACCAGCTGGGTATTCCATATCAAGCTGATTAAATAACCACCAACCATGACCTTCCCAATTTAAATCAAATCTAAAAGCATAGCGAACTTGCTGTATCAGGAAATATCCCAACTATTCTCATCAACATGGTCACCCTACCGGTACAGTCGGCGACAGCTGCATCAGAATATCCTATTACATGCAAAAAACACACCCTACTAAGAAGTTATTAGTTTAATTTATTTTACACTAGAAATGGATTATATTTACTTAACATCGTTACTTTTACGTCGATTGCACATATATTGCCCATTTAAAACTGCTAGTAACTTATTCTTCAAGAGAGAAGGCTTAATTATATTATTTTACACTGTTTATGGTATTACTAAGTAACTGGGTTGTGGAGATCAGATAGGCAGTCGCTCCATGTAAAATACTGGTATTCAGCTGCATCTGGTTAGACTGAAGTCTGACCCCCCAAAGGATTGAGCTGAAATTTTGCACACACTTTTGGTGTTGGTGACAATACATTTTTATGACAGAGATGACTAGATCCTGCAGCCAGGATCGTCTCCTCACGACAGAACTCCTCAACGGACTTAAAACTAATAGCGGACATGAAAATTTTATTTACGCTTTCAATGTTGAATTGTTGATAGACAAACCTAATTTTCTTCTTTTCATTTTAATTAAAGCTCGTTTTTTTTAAGTATTTTATTGACTCATCTTTTATCGTTATCACTGATAGATAAGCACTTGGTGTAGCCCCCCAAGTACTGTGTAAAATAACAACTAGTCCGAATATAATGTTTAGATTTACTTTTTTGGTCTTAATTTATTTATTTTTAGCTTCGGTCGGGCTTTCGGAGTGTACAACCGTAAAACGACAGCAATAAAACTATCCTATAAATTATTTGATTAACAAACCCACTTCTGATTAACAAAAACAGGCCTGTATCATTTAAACTTTCGATAAATACCTCTTTAGGATTTGAGGGCTTAGCACAAGCGCGCGGTTTAATCGTAACGTAAATACGTCGATTTTAAAATCTAATAACATACATCACGCCTGTAATCCCCGAAGAGTTAGGCAGAGGTGTACCCCTAATAGTACACACACATTTCGCCGTTATAGGGGGCGAGCCTATTGCCATTAACCGGCCGCAAATCCAGACTCCGTGTCTGCTACTGAGAAATTCCTGATGGAAAAATCCAATAACACTTTACCCGATCTGGGAATCGAACCCAGGACCTATATGGAGGATCATAATCAGCCTATAACGATCTCACTGCTATGACACAGGCCACCTCTCTGTGAAAAGGCAATACGCCTCTGCTTAGCACTTCGAGAATACAGGCGAGATATACAATATGATATTCGAACAAGCAGTTTTTTAGAAGAAGTCTTGAATGGAATCTCTAAAGGCAATATGCTCATAAGCAATTTGCAGCTCAAACATTTCTCATTCTATAGAATAATTGTATTTTGGATGAAAAAATCGACGTATTTTCACCGCGCGCTCGTGTTAGAGCCTCCGATCCTTTTTCTAACCCAAGAAGGCAAGAAGTTTAAATAGTACTTACTAATACCATAGCCAAACCAGTTCGACCCCTAATGAGATTTAATTACGATATAGAACGACACCACAACAAAAAGAATCCTTAAAAACTGGTTTAAAAATTTCTCTGATGATCCTTAAACAAAAAAATAAAACATAAACTTGTTAATACCAATGTAATGTACTAGCATCTTGTCAACTTCCGTCAAATATGTCCATTGTTACCAGACCTAGTTTAAAAAGGATAACAAGAAGTGTGATAGGTCTTGTTAGCTGGTCGGCGTTACCTCTACGGGAGCAACGACCTCGCATATGTGGTGACCGCTTGCTGTCAAGTCGGCGAATCAATCTGCCATCGGTATTATCAATACTTAGACTTTATAATCTTTGGTACCTGAACTGGGATCTAGATTATCTGTGGGTAATTCTGTAGCTGTCACTACGACAAATATGCAGCGGTTTTGGCGGTATTTTCAAATTTGGAGAACGATTGTGTTTTGTCTTTTGCTTGCTAAGCAGAAATGTTTGTGCTGCATATTGACTTTAGAGATATCATTCAAGACTTCTCCTAAAAAACTGCTTGTTCGAATAATATCATAACATCTCGCCTGTTTTCTCGAAGTGCTAAGCAGAGGCGTATTGCCTTTTCACAGAGAGGTGGCCTGTATCACAGCAGTCAGATCGTTATAGGCTGATTATGATCCTCCATATAGGTCCTGGGTTTCCGATTTCAAGTGTTATTGGGTTTTTCCATTACGATTATTTCAGTAGCTGCCATGGATACTGGATTTGTGCCCGGTTGATGGCAATAGGCACCGTATTTCATGGGACTTAAATATGACTGGCGAAATATGGGTGTACTATTAGGACACCTTTGCCTAACCCTTCGGGGATAACAGGCCTGATGTTATATAGGTCAGGTAAAATCGACACAATTTTTAGCGTCGTTTTGAAGGATTCGAAGGAACTGTCAGCTGTCTGACACCCAAGCTATAAGAGGAGTAATCTTTATAATGGGTATTCATGGTGGTAGTAGGAAATACAATAGGTACTTCATGGGTTCCTTCTCTGAGCTGGTCTCTCTGAGGGATCGCATCCGGAACGAGGTGATCCGACAGAGAACCAGAGTTGTCGACATAGCTCACAGAATAAGTAAGCTGAAGTGGCAATGGGCCGGTCATATTAGCCGTAGAACCGATGACAGTTGGGATAGACGTGTTCTTGAGTGGAGACCGCGAATCAGCAAACGTAAGGTGGGACGCCCTCAGGCTCGGTGGAGTGACGATCTTCGCAGGGTGGCTGGTAGCAACTGGATGAGAGTTGCTGAGAATCGAGTTGAGTGGCGTGCGATTGAGGTGGCCTGTGTCCAGCAGTGGAATGCTGTAGGCTGATGATGATGATGGTTTCTCTAAATATACTTGTCATCATCATCTGCCTAGTCTTTTTCCAACTATGTTGGGGTCGGCTTCCAGTCTTACCGGATGCAGCTGAATACAAGTATTTTACATAGAGCGCCTACCTATCTGACCTCCACAAGACCACAACCCAGTTAGTACTGGGTAATACGATACCCCTTGGTAAGACTTGTTGTCAGACTTTCAGGCCACTGACTACCTGTAACTACTGTCAAAGATCTACAAATGAGAGCCGGGACAAACGGCTTAACGTGCTTTCCGAGGCACGAAGGAAACTCGGTATGTAATGGGTGGTCACCCATCCACAGACCAACCTAGGCAATCACGGCGTAACCTAAAAATTGACCCGAGGGGCTGTTATAATAGCCACGAGCTCCTTAAAAATACTTGTATCACTGAAGAATTAGTCTGTACCAGGTATCCAAGAGGGTAATAAGTAAATGTGGCAAGATCGTCTTTGTTTTTGAACAACACAATGTGCGTTTCTCAATAATTTCTTACGTAAACCATTTTTCTTGCGTCGTTTACGCAGAAATTATGTAATTGTTCCAGAATTTTGCTCAATCTCTGCCCTTACGATAACTGTTTCGAAATAAAATGTCGGCCACCCCCGTCCCCTTCGTAAGTGAAGTTATAAAGACAAACATAACGCTAGCTTCCTCGCTGGGTAAACAGGAAGGCCCGTATGTCAACAGAGGTTGTAACTTGTGTCCTGTTTTATCTATGGTTTATTTACTATATTTTTTATACTGACGTTCTTGTTTTGAATTCGGGTCTTGTGTAACAGAGACAAAGGATTGTATTTTTTAATAAATGAGTTCGCCGTTCGGTAAGGATTTATTCAGTGTCACCTTTGTATGCTGTCAATGTTTTTGTAGTTTTTTTCTTGTCCTAGTGGGTGTCCTGAGATAGAATAGGGTTGATTTTCTTCGCTGACCGTTACCTATGTAGATACCTTTTTGATTGGCTACAGTTTAAATAACCAGCTAGCCAACCTACGCGATGTTTTGACATAAAATCAATACGAACTGATTGCAATCTCTGAATTCCGCGAACCAAAAGGATATAACCAAACAAGCATAGATTATACCGGGGATTGTACCTCGGATATCCGTGTTTTACTAACTTATACTTCTACGTAACATAAGCAACTGACATAACAGGAGCTGTCGAAGTATTTCTGCTCATTTTGCGTTAGTATTATTAGTAACACGCGAGTTTAGAATACTAAATCGTTCATATCTCTGTTTCATTGTTCCATGCGAGCGCAAAAGGGGACTATACGCCATTCTATGCCCACTACACCCAGGTAGACAGAACCGCACGGGTGAAAAGAGACAAAACCATAGCTATTGGCCGCCGCTACATTTTAACGCGACCGTTTAGACAGACGGACTTTCTTTCTCAACGGACAACCAATCAATACAATAACAATCAAACAAATACGCATACAAACGGCCAAATACGACGCCACCGTCGTTTTAGACGCGAAAAAATAGCCTAAAAACATGTGCGATAAGTGTATAAAGTATGTTTAAACTACAGGACGCTACATCGGTTAGGCTTTGAACGCACGGGGACGCGACGCTTAGTAATCTGCGATCAAAATGGAAGCCGGCCGCCATCTTAGGTCTGCCGCGAGCGAGAGAGCGGTCCGCTTCGGGAATTTGGGAAATTGGTGTTTTTTTCTGTTGTAAAGAGAGCAGTATATAAGAGGTCGGTAGGCAGAGGACAGGGCGGGTAGCGGGGGGAGTCTCGGCACGGGCAAAGCGGTGTGAAGGGAAAGAACTGCGGTCGGTCCGCGAGTGGGGAAATGTCCCGCGATAGGTCTTGAGATAGATTGCTCGTAAATCAATGTCGCTTGGGCTGTCTGATGCAAATAAGGAGTTTAATGTTAAGAATTTGTGTGTTATGTTGTTTTTATGCAAATTCTTGAGGCATTTGCTTGGGTTTTGTAAAATGGTATGCTATGATGAATGGCGTTATCAGTATGGAGATCTGTTAATAATATTGTTTAAATAAATGATCTGGTGAATTTATAATAATTATGGCGTTTTTAGTAAAATAATTAAATGCCTATTTATTCATTAATACGGTAAAAATTAACTTTTAAGTTAATCCAACCTGAAGTTGCTAGATTTACTTCATCTAGTTCAAATACACCATACAATAACACTGTACAGATTCGTTATGCAAAACCGAGAACATTCCAACATAATAAAGCCTCAAATGGCGTGCGAAATGGTGCTTTTATCGCATTGTATTGTAGTGCAGCGCAGGTAGACTGTTACCTCGCGACGTATCTCGGGACAGGCGTCCGTTCTGCTCGCGCCGTGTGTACCGGCCACCTATCTTTCATTGCACGTACGCGCGACGCGCGGGGGGGGCGGGCGCCGCGCGGCATACGCGGGGCCATCTTGCTAGCGATCGTCGAATTGCTCGCGTCTCCGACACACAAATCGGTTTTAATTCGCACTAATTACAAGTAAAACACAATAAAAACAATATAAATAAGTGTCGTAACACATCTAATTAGTGTATTGAACGTTGTGATCGGAAACATTGTTGACATAAATTGTGTGTTGTTGTTTTAACTGTGTGTGTGCATTCCAACTGTCTAGGTGAGTAGTCAGTAGTCTCTTTGTGCGCGACAATTATCATTCTGATCGATTCAGCGGCGCGGGGGTGTGCACTCGGCCCGTTTTATATCTTTTGTTGTTTTGTAAATCAATAATTTTAGTGGCGGCTAGCCGTGTCCCTTGCGTTCTTAACACAATATTCGTGTAACGCCGAGGTGTTGTCGACTCCGCGACTAGTGTTCTGCAACAGTTATTTAATAAATCGTGTTACTTTTAACGTGCATCGATTGACTAAAGAGCGGTGCGAAAGTTGGTTCTCTATTACTTAAAACGCTAGTGTTGTAAAGTGACCATCATAATAATATCAGGTATACTATACTTACGATAACTTCAGTTGTTTTTATTTATGTTAGTTACTCAAAATGTTTCCTTAATCTTCTGTTTCTATGAATATTGTTGCCAGGTGTGCTACTTAAAGTAATGTGATTGGTAAATCATAGACAACCATTGCAATATTTGACCAGTTTTTTTGTTTCTTTAGCAAACAGTTTTATAGCAATTAATGGTTTATAAAAACGTGTGTTGCTTGACAACGCTTCGATATTTTCAAGTGCTCTTTAGATAACGTTTAGCTTCGTATTAGGTCATCATATTGTACTTGTTAGTTGTATATTATTTCGTGTTTATATACGGCCAGTAAGTGTGGAACCAAAGAGTTTGGATATCTTTTTAAAACATTCGATAAACCGGCTTGCTATGTTTAATTTTCGAACAGCAACAGTTTGATAGATATTGTTTGTTAATTAGTAACAAAACTATTGATTAGTTGTCAATGTTTTATTTTACTACACCTGCTTCTATCAATTTCTTATCAAGCATCATAGCATGATAATAATCTAAAGCTAAATAATGTTTATATTTACCTACTATACATATACAGGTATAGGTACTTATATGTATAGTACCTACCTAGGTAGTTAGCTAACAATTTCTTTCGGAAACTCGCTATGATTAACTATAAACAAACGTTACGAAATCAAAATAAGTACCGTGTCATCTGCATAATATTACATAATCTCGAATTATTTATTTACAAACGAATTAACCTATTATTCAGCATCAGAATAAAAACATATTATCCAGAAAAGAGGTCGACACGAAAAATTAAATGAATAATGACTGATAATAGTGAAACAAGGTCAATAACATCGCCATTCATTCATAATAGCGTAGTTTTACGAAAGATTAAATTTATAAATATACCTATCTTGTACCTACAACACGTAATATAACAGATAAACTCATTGAATCACACAGATAACAAGAAAATGTAAATTAAAACAATAACATTCAAGTTTCATGCGAACACGAACGCAGCCAAATAGAAAAAAAAAGTTTGAAGCTCGAGCATATTCAAAATTCGAACGCGTCCACCGTAATGGCGGATACAAGCACATCGAGCATGAAATAATTGCATTCGTTCACGACCGCGCCTTGTGAACGGCCTCTCCGGCATATTAGCTAGACATACCCATGTACTTTAGACTTACTGCCTATCGTTCGTTATTACCCGAATACGTGAAATTGTGTGAACGCGAACCCCGAGTGAGTGGTGCGCTGCGCTCATCTCGACTTTGTCGCATTGCATTCCATTCCTCTCCTCAGACAAGACGGGTCATCGTTGTGTTTTTTTTACGAACATTGGCTCGAGGTGCTCTCAACCGCTTATTATGCGACCGACGGAAAGCGTCAGTTACCAACTTGAGTAAATGTAATTACCTATGTTGTCCATAAATTGTCAGGGTTACCATTTAAATGCTGATTCATCAGTCGTTATGGTTCGCGAGATTTTTATCGCTCCGGTCTGGTCAGCGGTCAACGTTTTTCGACAATAAATGATCGTTTGTTTACTGTACGCATTGAAAAAGACTGCGGTTATAAAATTCACTTTATTTTTTTTACTGCCTCGGTCATCATTAGTACCAGTACACTGAGAGATGAACAATGAGGTATGAAGCTCCATTGCATTCATAAATATTCGAATTAAACCCATAAAGTATCTTGTAAAGTATCATAATCATGCTCATTGCATTATTAACTCGTATTTTGTTTAGTTAAATAGTCTAATGAAGTAAATAAACTTTACGCAATATCTATTTATCTACCAAACATCAATAATATGCGACAATCATAAAATAACATGCTAATATATGAATATTATATACAAATATTGTTAACGAACTGATGTGCCCTGCACTCCGACTGCACACTCAGCCAAAACTGTGTCCTAACACGCAAAGTTTAAACGAGACACACAATAATATCAAAACACAGTGTCGCTAGTTGGAAAACATACAACTAAAGGCCTTGTCCCCGATTGCGATACTGTTACTGCTATAAAAGACATGTAAAGATCGATGCGATCTATGATTAACTCATACGCATTTGTTCATATTGAACACTGTTCTCGATTAATCGTAAAACGAACGGTTGATTGTTGGAAACCTTCGCTTACCTTGTTGGACAGATATTCATTTAAACTTATACTGTCATTTACGGGGTATCTTCCGTGATTGTTCATTATTTTGAGCTCCGATGATGATGGATATCGCCATCCATTTGTCCAATGTTTGTGCGTTAAGGTAGATTTGAGCCAGAACACGCTGGGAGTTCCCGTTCCCAGGATTCCAAGTGTTAGGATTTATGGTCCCGAAATTGGAGGTCCTTAGTATTTTTAATCAAATCTCTGTCCAAAAAATACAGTGGCGAGGTCCTCGATCTGAACCTACCTTAACAATGCCTAGCTGTAACTAAAAAATCTTCGGAAAAGTAATTTTGTATTTTGAGATATTTTTCGTAACCAACAGACAAAAAATCTAAAGCGAATAGTATATTTAGATGACATCCTACTTCATCAAAATCAACATCTTGTCCTTGTCTCTATATTTTTGATGTTGGAGCAAGTTTTCATGTCCACAAATCTATATTCCGTCACCTCAGTATATACTGGTCTTGTTTCTAGTCCATATCATAGAGTTTCTTTGCTCTTCCTCTATTTTTTTTAACTTCCCTCTCGACTTGTTGCTTATTTCATTTATATGTATGGGGTCTATATCTCTCACTGGCTTACTCGATTCGCAGTCCTCACTTAAAGACTGGTTTGTCCCAGCGGCCATCGGTCCTTCAATCTGATGGGCGATAGCGCCTGTTGTCTCTAAGCCGTTTTATCCTTACAAACATTCACATACGAAAGCAGCCAGTCTTGGATAAAATATTAAACTGATTTTTATGTCTTGGCTGTCTTTTGGTATTTTATACGAGGCCCACTGAAGGCAAAGGGTCTCTTTTTCGTTTCCCCATTTTTCTGGATCTATCTCTGAGGCAACTCCTTCAGCTACCAGTATAAAGGCGCATAATACTAATGAAACAGAACTTATGGCAAGAAAGGAGGTGTCTGATGAGATGACGAGTAATAGAGAAGTATGGAAGAAGAAGTCATGCTGCGCCGGCCCCAAATTAATTAGGATAAGGGCAAGAGAATGATGATGAAACAGAACTTGATCAGAACCTCGTTTAAAAGCTGCCAATGAAATCAACGCTAACAGCTCTGGCAGGTGGTTATTGTGTGCTGATCGCGATTGGCCCAAAGCTGTTCCCCCATCTCGTTCTGAGGCTACCACGTTATCCTATCCTTAATTAAAAAACTACACGAGATTCTTTTCACTCCTAAAATCGCACTAACACAATTCTCGTGGATACAGCTTATGATTTTCAGCAAAAATTCGGTAATTTAGCCAAGATTTTTTGTCATAAACATAATTTTAAACAAAGCGAGCTCGTGTTTACACGATATTATTTGTACAGATGGTCGTTGTTTGTGGAGAATAGACTTCAAAGCGGTATTTGTTGAGTCACTCCAATAAACTGTATTTGTTACACATTAAGGGCTTAGGCATATCATCGGAGTGTCGATCAAACGAACAAGTTTGACAGGTCTTTTGAAATGTTAAGGCCTTTAAATAACTTATTATTGTGCTTTTAGAGACAAATGGCAGTAGTGGAAATAATTCTGTCTAATACTGGTCGATTTAGGGAATTCGGCGAAGATTCCATACAACTTGATTCCTACCGGCTTCCCTTTGAAAATGGGCACAATGAGTATTCGATAGACAAATAATATAATCACATTAAAGATATGTACTCCGGCTTACCTCTTAAAAAAATTAACCCTTCGGTACTGGTAAGAGTCGCCGTTATAGAATTTGCCATACTTCTTTTCGTCAATTGGGACTGGTTACTTAGTAAAATGATTGAGTATTAACTTCTTAATGGATGATCAGACAGGTCTATGGCATACATAATCAGGTCTAAAACTCTGAAATGAAAGGACGGCGCATTTACCAGCCAATCCAACTACCCACCAGTGGCGAAGGTTCCATACAACTCTATTCCTACCGGATTCCCTTTGAAAAATGGCACAGTCAGTATTCTATAGACAAATAATAAAATCACATTACAGATATGTACTCTGGCTTACCTCTTACAAAAATTGACCCTTCGCTTGCTACCCACGCATTTAATTTTATTGGTATTTTAGCCTCACCTCAAGAACCTGAAACCAATAAGAAGATCGTATTCAAGACAACATTAAGTGACTATAAAACCAATAATTATTGTTACAAGCCTGTAATGTAATAACGCCATTATATCAAGCTACCCGAAACTGTCAAATTTTCCCAATCGACCTTGAACCTAATGCTTTACCGATAAAGTTGAAAATATAGTAAAGAAATTTGACAGATTGTAGTAGCTTGATAGCTACTGGCTTCTGTACCATTGCGAGTTAAGGGCTCTCTAGTTCCACTTCTCTCTGTCTAGGGCTACTAAGGAGATATCCTTAACCAATCATCATCATCTGCGTAGGCTTTTCCCAACTGTGTATGTTGGGGTCGGCTTCCAGTCTCACCAGATGCAGCTGAATATCAGTTTTTTATATGGAGCGACTGCCTATCTGACCTCCACAACCCAGTTAGTACTGGGTAATACGATACCCCTTGGTAAGACTGGTTGTCAGACTTTCGGGCCACTGATTGACTAGCTGTAACGACTGTCAAAGATGTACAAATGACAGCCGGAACCAACGGCTTCGTGAAGGATCTGTTTACACCTTGTATGTATGTAGTACATAACAAGCAAAACTGTCTGTATTGATGGGCGACCGATAGATGGCGGAAGATCCACATATTATATATATATTATATTTATATATTTATAAATATAATATATATATATATATGAGGAAGTGGTCATCAACCTTATATTATTACTTGCTGTTGCCCGCGACTCCGTCCGTCATACTAGTGGCTAGATCATGTATTTGTATTAACTGATTAGCTGTTAACCGCGACCTTCGTCTGCGTGTAATTATTATTAAAAAAATACTTCACTATTTGAAATCGGATTTTGTTAACTAACAATCAACCTTAATGCTTTTTCGAAAATAAAAGTAGCCTACTTCTTATAATATCAGCTATCTGCCAGTAAAAGTCCCGTCAAAATCGATCCAGCGATTTCGGAGTTTAGCTGGAACAAACAGAAAGACAGACAATTTTTTTTTTTAAGTTTTTTTTATTACCGTATTTTCACATGCATTCAGTAAAATGCTGATATTACAAACAGACACTTCAGTTTTATGTATTTGGATAGATTAAAAAGTCTCCCAAATTAAAAAAATGTATCAAAAAATTGTTTCACCGCCAAAACGTTAACCGAATCAACGCTCTCATATAAGGGTATAAATCAATTGAATTTAAAATACCTAGTTCCTTGGAAGATGGAGGAATGTGGACATTTCACCAGACGTGGAATGCACTCAGCAAAAAGTACTGCCCGCCTGTATTGTTAGCGTTTCGACGATTTTTGGCTTTGCCGAATTTGAACTGGGCTATTAGGTATAACTCTTGATGATTTGAAAGCTGCATCTTATTGCAAATTTTTCTATTTTTTTACCGACTTCTAAAAAAAGAGGTATTTCACCAGCATCTTTTTAATTTTTTTTTCTTGTTTGTTCATTGATTTTTCCGTCATTACTGGTCTGATTTAAGTGATTGATACAGAGACAATGATTAGTGTAAGATACCACAACTAAAAAGGGTAAAATATATTTTTTTTTTCAAAAATTCTTACCGACTTCCAAAAAATGACGATGGCAAAAAAGTCAATGAAACAAACAACAGTCACAGACTTCCGAAAGTAAAGTTATTTTCCGCTTTTTTGTGTTTTTTTTTTGGAAGTCGATTATTTTTCTTTTACGAGAATCAGTGTTTCTAAAGCTAAGACCGAAATTGATAAACGACACTTAGCTCATGCTTTGACTTAAATAAAATGTTCTCGTCTCTTCTTACACATGTAGATTAACAGTTGTGCGACAGTGACAAGAATACTGCTAATCCAAAGTACGAACAAAGTAACGTTTGTCAAAAAAAGGCCTTAGTGACTCTTAAACAAGTTGTGAAAAACTAACTAAAACAGAAATTAAAGACTAGAAAAGATCATAGCAGGTTGGGTTCTGTAGGTTTTCCTGACCCCCTCGAGAAAAACCGTTAGTTTATTTAAGTACACACGGCGGCACATGAAGCTGTACATTTCCAGTATAACTTGGCCTCACTTTGTTTAGATTTTCTAAACAATGAGAGATCCGCATAAACTGGTTTAGTATAGCTTGATTGGCCGTCATGCGTACCTACAATCAGGTTCAAAAAATCATTTACCTTTCACACACGCGATAAGTACATTTAAATTCGTACGATTTCCTTCTATTACGTGCATATCGTGTGTGCACACGATAGTCTTCTACACAGCAATATTGTGCTATTAAGCGCAATAAAAGTATTTCTGGGAACTAAGACTGCGCAGGTTAAGTTGTTCCCATGCGCGTTCGAGCTTACGATGCAAATGACTCATTTTGTACCGTGGTCTGAGAAACAGGTCGCCAGTTCGGTCATAATGTTCAATCAAGATTTATTTGATGCTTGTTGTTGCATTTGAATCGGATTTTATTAACAATTTTAAGGGTTTTAATTTTTTTACGTGTAAATCTAATCCTTTTTCTTAAATAAAAGTAAGTTACTCCTTATGACATCAGGTCGGTCTAGCCGTTTCGGAGATAAGCCGGAACAAACAGACAGACAGACCGACAAAAATTAAAAAAAAAAACAAAAATGGTATAAGTACCGTAAACCTACTGTCATATGCATTCAGTAAAAAGCTGTTATTTTGAAATAGCTCCCAGACACATCAATTTTTATTTATTTGTATGGATAATTGCAGAAGAAAATATTCAATTCGAAACTCATTAATAATGGCTTCGTTAATTGGCCTCGATCTTCCCCAAAAAAGTGGTTATTCTTCCTGATAACTAACTCGATCTGCAAAAGTGAAATTACTGCCATCAATGAAAATGAAACTGAATAAATGAAATGGCTGAACTTTACAAATGCTTTTGAAACGCCAAATATGTGATAATTATCACCCAGAAATAGGTACACTTCCAATTAAAGTACTCATTCATTCAAGTATGCTGGCCAACAGTTTTTTGGCAGTCCGAAGATTTGCCTAGCTTAACCCAAATTGAAAAATATGTCTATAATACTTCCATCCGAAAATGGCAGATAGCAAAATTATGGCCTTACAAGCATCCTTCCGAAATCTCCAAAATAGAAAGAAGAACTCTTCAACTTACTCCAAAATCTTCTAATTTTCCCACCAAACGAGCTGGTGGAAAAGAAAATATTATTCTTATAATTAGAACTTGTAGAATTTAAATGTTAGAGACATGCCTCCCAAAACTGTTTACAAACGCCGCTCGATTTGGTTCGGTCGCATTTTTCACCTTATCCAAATTGACACCTGATTTATACCGGCCAAGAATTTAAATGATAATTATAGCAATTTATTACAAGAAAGGTATGATACAGATATAGCAGAATTTGGAGCTGTTAATGCTTAACCCCACTCTAACATACCGTAAAGACGTGAAAGATGTGCTGTGGGACTGTTCGAAAGAGATACCGCGGCCCTGGAACACAAAGGGCAAAGAAGGAACATGGATGGGTTTTAGTCAGTACAAGTCTGTTACTCCCTTCCACTCCGCCCAGAGCGGGGGGGGGGGGTCATTCGATGATTTCCCTTCCGAAAAAAAAGCAAACAGTCTCCGAATTTCTAAAGGCGTTAAATTTAGCCTCATCCGGGAATAGAACCCGTTTAACGGTTTCTAATAATAGACTTACCTTTACACAAAGAAAGCCCCATTATTTCGAAGAAATTATTCATCAAGAATCTGAAACAAATGGTGACTGACGTAAAGACTGATTCGATTCGATCTTTCGCGAAATCGAGATACAATAATGTGTTTCATATTAAAATCTTCGTACAATACAATATGAAAGATTTTGTGATGTCAAATATGTCAGTGACATCATTTCTTCCTTCCTTTCTTTGCAAAGAAAACCTGCTCAGGTGGAGATTCATTAATGACTCTACCCTGCCTGGTGTGTAAATGTGGTGCTGTTCTACAAACGATGGGGCACTAAATATCGTGTCCTGCGTGTCCTGTTGTTTGTTCACTACAGGAACTGATGGACCCTACCGAAAGCGCCAAACTAGGTGCTCAGTTCTGAGCTGACACTATTTAGATTGCCATCGACACGCTAAGAAGAAGATCATTTCTTCTTAGAGTGTAAGATAGAGAGGATTTTTGTATCTAAATTCTGCTTGCATTGTATCTGACTTTACGATCCGCTTGTCAATTGTTGTAATACGTAGTAGTATGCAAAGAACACAATGCAGTAACATTACCATTATTTCATGAACAAGGCTGTGGAATGCAAATAAATGATACGGTTACTTATGAACTTAACAAACTGCATCAGTGGGATTATCATTTATAGAGGGTGGTAGGGACACCCACGCTAAAACGTTTACCACGTATTCAGTATATTATTCTGAACCCCCAATTTTTCATCGATAAAAAAAACTCCTGTTTCCTACCCTAAACGGTCAAAATCTATGGAACGGCTGAATTTTTTTTAAATTACTTAGGAAAAATTTCTATGTGGGAGGTTCAAGAGGTGGGTGGTAAACGTTCGTGTTGGTTTCCCTTCCAAACTGTATGTATTACAATACAGCAAAGTAGCCATTAATACTAAATTAAGTTAATCCTATAATCAGCACCTGTCTTCTCGCATATATGCTAACTGCAAACATTCTTACATTATTGTCTTCCATTCATCAGCAAATAAGCCCAATCATCGTCGTATTAACTAGAAAAGGCCCAACTCTCCTAATAATCCGTAATCCTCTTTCAATCGATGGCTTACTGACAGTTAACATTCCGAAGAATTTCTCATAAAGCAGGTCCAGCTCAATAATCAGCAATCGCCAGGAAGTGGCGAAGTCCGGGCGTTTAGGGGGACAGTCTCTTGTGAATGTTGAAGTGCTTATTCACCATCATGATTATTTCCCTGCCCTTACTGATTACCAGTTTAATTTGCATAAATGACTGTTGATTTGATTCCTACTCAAAACTTTCCTCAAGACATTCTCCAAGACCTGCCAAAGCTCTGCCAAAACTGAAGAATCACACACGAGTAAGGAGCGCATTAAAAATCCATATTACCTACTGCAGTAATAATGAAATAGCTGTAAGTATTGTTAATAGCAATGCACCACAATGCAATGAGACGCAACGCAAGCCGGCATTCAACTGCGACCTACATTTGCATGCCAGTACATGGTACGTTTCACTTTTTAGAAATCCCATTTTAATATCAAAGATTTAGTGCTCTGTTGGTGCAGTTTTTGTCCGAATCTCGGGATTTTTTGATGAAATTTTGGAGAAAATCTGGTAATTAAACCTAGTTTTGGCCATTCCGAAAGGATCTTGGAACGAAAATGTCAGCCATATTAATTGCTGGCCTGATTAATTCTCATTGCCTTAGTGGGCATAAAGAAACGATAGATGGACTGTGTGAAAAATAATATGGCTAAAGACGCGGTACCTACTGAGACGACTAATAGAGAAACATGGAAGAGGAACACATGCTGCGGCTATCCCAAATAAATTGCGATAACGACAGGAAAATTATGACTCGTGAACATAAAACATCTATTTAAAGAAGTCGGAGTAACATGAACAACTATCTAGAGACAAATCGTCTCTCATTTATACGCACTAATTACTGTAACACCAAGCAAGACATAGTCATGTTTATAATACTACATCATAGAATTATAATATCGAAGACTGGCAATTTCCCCGCGACTTCATCCGCAAAAATTGCGATAGCTCGACTAATATGCATGATATAAATATAATTTATAGCCTATAGCAACCACGAATAATGCAGCTTTGAGCCCGTGAAAGAATTTTTAGAATATATTTTATTAAGTAAAGTAAACTAACTATATCAATTATTAATTAAAAACTATCCAATAAACTAACAACAAACTATAAAAGGGCATCAAAAAACTCCTCCTCAACGCTGTCAGCTATATTTTTCAGAATTGGATCATCAGTTCCGGAGATTACCCCCTACACACAAACTTAATAATATTAGTATAGTATAGATAGGCAAGACCACCTGATGGAACACAGTATGCTTCGCTATCTATAAATAACGCAACCATTTGGTCGTAATAAAGCCAAGATGACACATTAATTCATCACATGTATTTCAGGCATCAAAAGACAGACGGTTTCGAATGATCGACTACTTCTGAATGCTGATGCAGGAAATCGCATCAAAGCTAAGTACATCCTGGTTTCGTGTTAGTATTGCTAATAAAGTCGTTTTAACATAAATATGGCTTCTTTTTCAATTCAAGATGGCGTGTGTGAAGGGACTTCGATTTGTAGTTTATGGTTGTCTCTTATGAGGAGCCAGCCGCTCGGGTCGATCTTTAGGTTAAGCCGTGCTTGCCTAAGTTGGTCTGTGGATGGGTGACCACCCATTACATACCGAGTTTCCTCCGTGCCTCGGAAAGCACGTTAAGCCGTTGGTCCCGGGGTGTCCTTTGTAGATCTTTGACAGTCGTTAGGTAGTCAGTGGCCCAAAAAGTCTGACAACCAGTCTTACCAAGGGGTATCGTATTACCCAGTACTAACTGGGTTGTGGAGGTCAGATATGCAGTCGCTCCATGTAAAATACTGGTATTCAACTGCATCCGGTTAGACTGGAAGCCAACCCCAACATAGTTGGGAAAAGGCTAGGCAGATGAGTAAAAGCAGAAAAGTTAGACAGTAAAACTTGTTGAAATGTATTTAATCATAGAGACCAAAGCCAAGACAGCATATAGCTCGTTATGGGCTGTATTATAGGCTAGGCAGATGATGGTTTAGTCTCTTATTATTACAATTGGATCAAAATTACTAAGAGACACTTGGAGAAGAAAGAAAAGGTACAAAGAAAACATACATTTCTTTTGGTCTTAAATGTTTACATTATGAATCGGTGTGTAATGTTGAATTTTTAGTCATCGATGATGTTATAAAATACCGGCCAAGTACGAGTTGGACTCGCACACCAAATGTTTCGTCAAAAAACGCCGAAAAAACAAGTTTCTTGTATGGCGTGTATGGGGGACTCCTTTATTTTTAACCGACTTTTAAAAAGGAGCAGACCTCAATTAGGCTGTTTTTTTTGTTTGTTAGAGGAAGCTATATATATTTTTTTTTTATTCATTCTACATACACATTTTTGCCATTTTTAAATATTTCTTAAAAAAAACATTAAAAAAATATTTAAAAATATAAAAATAGTGGTCCGCCGGTGTCGGGAGTAGGGTCCAAGCTACCGGTGGTTAGGACTACAGAGACAGGAACCTCCTCATATTATTATTATTGATATAAATATATGAGGTCCCATATATTTTTTCTTATAATTTGTTGCTATCGCGGTCACAGTAATACACACTCTGTGAAAATTTTAAAGTGTCTACCTATTACGGTTCAAAAGATACAGCCTTGTGACCGACAGACAGACAGCGGAACCTTAGTAATAGGGTCCCGTTGGCACCCTTTGGGTACGGAATTCTAAAAAGACCTTTACGATAAAACCCTACTTAATTGCCACCCTTACTTATAACTACAAGAATGTTGAGGTGGATGTGTGGTGTGACAAGAATGGATAAGGTAAGGAACGAGTATATTAGAGGAAGTTTGAAAGTTGCGCCAGTTACAGAAAAGTTGAAAGGGAATCGACTGTCTTGGTATGGAGATGTGATGAGGAGGGACGAATCGCATGTGACTAAAAGAGTGATGAATATAAACGATGATGGATGGAGAGGGAGAGGAAGACCAAAGAAACGATGGATGGATTGTGTGAGGAGTGATATGAAAAATAAAGGAGTAAATGATAGCGTGGTGGTTGACAGAGGAGAATGGAAGAATGAAGAAGTAGAAGAAGTGTTGCGCCGACCCCAAGTAAAATGGGACAAGGGCAGGAAGATGATGATGACTCATACCTGCGATATAAGAACACCCCGCCAACTAATAGTTAAACCTAGGAAATCAAGCAGCCAACTTACGAAGCCGTAGTAACCACAGCTATACAAATGGGAGCAATGGAGCGGTCTCTAAAGAGATTAGTCATTTATTGCAAGACCAACTTAACAATGTGAAGTACCAGTGGCGAAGGTTCCCTACAACTCGATTCCTACCGGCTTCTGTTTGAAAAATTTCACAGTCAGTATTCTAAAGGGTGTAAATGGACCCTTAACGAAGCCGAAAGACAAATTGTTCTCCCCGTCATTGCGGTCATTTTTTTGTTCTGAACCATACCTGGGAACCTTCTAGTTGCGGAGACATTGGAGGTCAAAGTTCAATTTTTTTCACAAGATATTTTTTAAATACCACTTTTAAAGGTTTTAACTTTACTTTAATTAACTCCATGACCCGTTTACTATTCAAAGCATCCATCAGCACTAAATTTCGACAGTGTTACATTGAGTTTTACCGTAAAACGTGATTTTTCACCCCAAAAAAAAACTGTTTTCCCAGCAATAATTTTTGCGTAGAGTTACTTAGTTTGATGTACAGAATGCTGGGTTGACGGCTTCGTGAAGGGTCTGTTTACACCCTGTATAATCACATTAACGATATGTACTCCGGTTTACCTCTTACATAAATTGGCCCTTCGCTACTGTGAAGTACTGTCAAGCTGAATGAGCAGAGAGCGCTGTAATCACTATAAACCACGTACAGTATGAGTCATCGTTGTTTGATAGATTTGGATTTCTGGTAATTTTAGCAATTAGATCTTTTCTAAGAGGAAGAAGCAACTAGGTAAGGATTTCTACGTATTTATTCTGTTTTCACTGTAGCTTGATTCTAAAGGGTGTAAAAAGACCCTTAACGAAGCCGAAAGGCATTTGTTCTCCTCGTCATTGCGATATTATTTTTGTTGTGGACCAAACCTGGGAAAGTTTTAGTTACGGAGATATTGGAGTTCAAAGTTTTAAATACTTTTACTTAGTTTGATGAGGCTTCGAGAAGGGTCCGTTTACACCTTGTATACAGGAGGGAAGAGGTGAGAGGGAAACAGACGCTTAGACCGTTACCCCGTATTCAGTATATCATTCTGAAGCCTCTTTCAGATTGATGTACTGAATACGGGGTGAACGAGAATGATGTGCAGCACAGCTAGCTACTACAATCTGTCAAATTTCTTTAATAGATCTTCAACTTTATCGCTGAAGGTCTAGGTTCAAGGTCGATTGGGAAAATTTTACAGGGGTAACTTGATGTGCTGGCGTGTGTACATATACATAGAAATTTTCTAAGAGGAGAAAAAATAAAACGGCTGTTTCCTACAAAAGTGCTCCTACACTGTCAAAATGTATGGAACAGCAGATTTGGACCTTGAACCATGGACCTTGGAGAGCCTTTTTTTTATAACTCCTCCCGCTCTGGGTGGAGTGGAAGGGAGTGTCAGACTTTTACTGACTAAAACCCATCCATGTTCCTTCTTTGCCCTTTGTGTTCCACGGCCGCGGTATCTCTTTCGAACAGTCCCGCAGCCCAGCCCCCTTGGAGAGCCTTGAACTATTGCTGAACCATTCTCCTCTGCTTTCTTGAATCTTCAAGTGGATGACCAATGGTATCCTTTGTGCTAGTAAGATCAGTGCGCGGTCACCTATTCGTAGCTCCGCCAATTATGGAGTCATTGACATCAACGTTCATGGTATTACGTACTTCATTCTGAGGCCCATTTTATGTGTTCTTTTGATAAACTTTTATTTTTGGATCAACGGTCTTTATCTTGTTCTTCTGGCCGTGTTGATGGCTTACATCAAATAAAGGGTGTAAAAAGACCCTTAACAAAGCCGAAAGGCACGAGGTTGCCGTGTCGACGGCGCGTTCGTGTTCCACGCGTGCCTCAAAGACATTTCAGCACACAGGAAGTGGTCCGCAAGGGCCGATGCCTGCCAGGGCTGCGGAACTGTTCGAAAGAGAACACAGGGCAAACAAGGAACATGGATGGGTTTTAGTCAGTGCAAGTCTGACACTCCCTATCACTCCGCCCAGAGCGGGAGGGGTCATTTGATGATTTGCCAAACGAAAAAAACAAAAGTTCTGGAATGGATTAAGTTAGGTTAGGTTAGTACTGTGACCAAAACGCGCGCGAACCGTTACCGGCCACACCTAGATATAGCCGTCCAGAACTAGGTGTAACCTTACTTCGGCTTTTAGCCGTAACATATAAACAAGACAGAGTGTTACATACAATACACACATACAACTAACACAACAAACTCTCAATGCATACCCACAATTTCGCAATAACGCGGAAACGGTACAATAATTTGCTTATTTGACAGTAAGATGGCCATGACATGACACGAGTCTGAGTCATCATTTGTAAGACCTTTCCGTTTGAAGAATTGGCATTATCTGTGACTGTATGACACCGAATAATGAGAGAAACAATCGTTTATTAGAAGTAAAGTAAACACTTGGAATGACATTCGTGCTTAGGTCATGAAAGAATATTTGTTTTAAATGAATTTGTATTGTTTCGGTGATTCGTCAGGGGAGTGTCTTATGCCCGACACGTAACGTGAATCATCATCTGTTTAGGCTTTACCAACTATGTTATGGTCGGCTTCCAGTCTTACTGGATGCAGCTGAATACCAGTACTTTACATGGAGGTGGAGCGCCTGCCTATCTGACCTCCAAAATCCCGTTAGCACTGGGTAATACGATACCTCCTTCGATCGATGGTAGAATGGATAAGTCGACGTCTATCGACCGTTTCTTCTACACCAATTGGTCGATCGTCGTCATTTCTACCATAGATCGATTGGTGATCGGCGATCGATCGATTGGTAAGGTTAGTGGTCCTTAGTGGTCTAGGTGTTAATTTCTCAGTATATTAACACCAATACTAATCATCACTTTCCGTAAATCCGTTTATCTTAATTGAGTAACAAACAACGATAACTTGCTGTCTCTTTCACGCAAGTTAAACATGTTCTAAGAAAAATTTTATAGAAAAGGAAAAAAATACAGTTTTACTCTTTTGAGTGAGTCATACATAAGTGAGACACAAAAATATCAGTCAGTGGGGCGAGCGCTTTGCATTAGTAATTAGTATTCACTAAATAGAACTAAACGACCTCTAGGTTAACCTGTCTGAATATTTTTGCTCGTGGCTAAATAATAACAGGCGCTCGGGTCGATCTTTAGATAAAGCCGTGCTTGCCTAACTTGGTCTGTGGATGCGTGACCACCCATTACATACCGAGTTTCCTCCGTGCTTCGGAAAGCACGTTAAGCCCTTGGTCCCGGCTGTAATTTGTAGATCTTTGACAGTCGTTACAGGTAGTCAGTGGCCCAAAAAGTCTGACAACCAGTCTTAACAAGGGGTATCGTATTACCCAGTACTAACTGTGTTGTGGTCTGATAGGCAGTCGCTCCATTTAAAATACTGGTATTCAGCTGCATCCGGTTAGACTGCAAAACCGACCCCAACATAGTTGGGAAAAGGCTAGGCAGTTGATGAGATTGGTATAGTCCGCTCTTCTTTTTTTGGTTCATCTGTTGGGTTAAAAAGTGTCCATGGAGTTTCTTGCCCGTTCTTCTCCATAGAGATCTACGTTTTAGAGTAACAGTTCAAAAGTGTCTGTAAATTTTTACTTGCTTTCAGGTTATAAGTAAATGTATTTTAGTACCTCACTGCTCAATATTAATACTCCATTTCAAAAGAAAGCTTTTACAACCACTTTAAGGATCACTTGTAGTCTCCGCAAATATTAGAATCTACTAAAGCATTCAATCAATCATCAAATGACTTACTTTAAAATATTTGGAGCTCTCACAACACCCTGTCACACCAATAAGGCTTGCAAACCACGACAAGTTATTATAAAACATGTCACGAGTCTTGTATAGTTAATAAAAGGAGTCGTATGGGCAGTACAGACGGTTCGCGACGGTGCTCCCAAGGTCGTACTACCTGCCCAGATAAAAATACAACTCAGAACCTATAGTGATACGGCAATAAAGACGGTTTGGGATGTTGATGTGAGTTCTGATGGTGAAGTTTTGATTGGTGGTCAAATTTGAACAGACAAAGAAAATGTTATTACGCAGACTGCAAACAATACAGGGAAGGGGAACAGTGACAGTGTTAATCTTGAAAAAACCAAGCTGAATAGCTCTTGAAGGGTGAATTGTGAGTAAGCATAATCAGCCTATAATATTTTTAAGGCTTCGACACAGGCCATCTGTGAAAGAGATGGCACATGATCCACCACGCGTACCCAATGCTGGTTTGTGTATGTCACATGTCTTAGAATTATTGATGTTTTCTCCTGTTTCCTGTAGCCCTTGAATACAGTGCCACAGATGAAGGAAAAAGGTACGGGGAGTACCTTTTTCGCGTTATATTTATTCAAATTCAAATATTTTATTTCAGACTTACATCCATATATTGTTAGTAGTACAACTTAGCCTAATATTAGTATTGCCTTAAAGTTACCTATAATAAACAACTAGTGTGCCATTGAACGAACAGTTCACAGACACACAGACACCAGTCTATTTGGATAAGGGCACACTTATCCACCTTCGTAAGAGGGGAGAATCCCACCGGTCTGCAAACACATTCAGGATGCCACAGTAGGAGGAGCGCAAGCGCGCCATCATGGAATGTGCCACTGACAATGAGTCTCCTAGAAAAAAATCGGTATTAACATTGATGTAACTATCAGTCGGCAAAGCTGACGAGTAATTTGAAATACCGACTGTTTAGAAGCTGTAAGAATCATAATAAAACATTTCCTAAGAAATGTAATTTTCTTACCAAAGATTACTTAACACCAATAAAAATATACCTAGACTTGAAGTGTTTTTAACACAGTGCTAATCAATTTCCTCTTATAATCCTTACTATAAATCTAATGAGTAATAACTTGGTCATGAACATAATTTCCTTGTACGACTCGCAATGAAAAAGGTCATGCAATGATAAATGATGCCATAAATATAACATACATGTTAAACTTCAGCCATTCATGTCGTTGAACGTGGAACGAGAACAGAAGTCTCACTCAACGCAATAGCTAAGGGACCGCACTAATCGACGTGTTCGGCTTGAGCAGATTAGTTTTTTTTTAGTTGCCTGTACTGTCCTACTGCTGAGCAAAGGCCTCCCTCAATTCCTTCCATGTCTTCTTTTCTCGTGCCACCTCGAACCAGCCCTCGCGGTAAGAAAGTTAAGATCCATAATTTAGGTCATTCCCTATGCATGAACTTTCCTGGACGCCATGATGATGTAACGGAGCTAAGGTAATACAGGTCTAGAGAACTTTTTTTTTTTCTCGATGTGGAATCCTCCATGGATGTCCTCCGCCTTGGTGGGGGCAGAGGGGTCCGGTGTTCACTTGAGTCGGGGGGGGGGGGGGGCATTGGGATCTAATGCGTCTTCCACCTCCCCGAAGTCTAGAGAACTTAGGCAAACCTTGAGACTAGTGTGAAGACATGATTTTGTACGTTTCGGGTCATAGACAAAACTGCTGGTCGAAAAGGATTACCTATAATAATTTTCGAAAGCAATTTAATAGAATTATAAATGGTTACACTTTGGACATGGTGGTTACCAGTGACTCAAATGAATTCATAATCCGACTTACATGCTATGGATTGAAAAGAAGAGTATTTGCATAGACTAACACGAACTTGGCTCCAACTTGCGCTGGTATTTGGCATTTGTTTTCGCAATGCGGTCTTCTTTTTATTACATAAGGCTCATTTATTTATCACTAATGAGTGAAATTAAGTACTCCTTATAACATCAGCTATCTGCCAGTAAAAGTCCCGTCAAAATCGGTCCAGTCGTTTCGGAAATTTGTCGGAGCAAACAGACAAACAGATGTTCATCCGCGTGAAATTAAGTACTCCTTATATCATCAGCTATCTGTCAGTAAAAATCCCGTCAAAATCGGTCCAACCGTTTCGGAGATTAGTCGAAACAAACAGACAGACAGATAGACAAAAATTAAAAATAAATATTAAAAGTACCGTATAAACTTTCATACGCATTCAGTAAAAAGCTGTTATTTTGAAATTACAAATGGACACATCATTTTTATTTATTTCTATAGGTTGCGGTCTTTAATTGGGATGGACCTTATTTACGTTACCTTTGTGTTGTAATTGTAACCGCAGACAAATAAATAATGTTAGACATTTTAATTGTTCGTATTACGGCTAATTGCGATACTTTTACCTATTTTTCATTCCATACCTTCTGGGCATGTGCGGAGGTCCAGGTGAAGTCTAATTAGTATTTAAATCGAAACAGTGGTCACGCGATTATCCGACATGATGAGATATATGCTGTCTTGGCTATTAGCGTCTATGAACAAGTTTTACTTTCTCACTTTTCTGATCTGCCTAGTCTTTTCCCAATTATGTTGGGGCCGGCTTCCAGTCTAACCGGATGCAGCTGAATACCAGTATTTTACATCGAGCGACTGCCTGTCTGACCTCCACAACTCAGTTAGTACTGGGTAATACGATACCCCTTGGTAAGACTGGTTGTCAGACTGCTACTGACTACCTATAACGACTGTCAAAGAATTACAAATGACAGCTAGGACCAACAGCTTATCGTGCTTTCCGAGGCACGGAGGAATTTCGGTATGTAATGGGCGGTCACCCGTCTACGAACCAACCTAGGCAAGCGCGGCTTAACTTTAAGAGCGACCCGAGCGGCTGTTATTATTTAGCCTCGAGCTCACTTTTCTGCTTTTAGTAATATGTGTAAATGTATCCTTAACGAAGCCGAAAGGCACTTGTTCTCCCCATCATTTCAATGATTTTTTTTTTCTAGACCATACCTGGGAACCTTCTAGTTACGGAGATACCTACGGGGTCAAAGTTCCAACTTTTTCCCATGTTTTTACTTTAAACACCTCCACAACCCCCGTGCTATTCAATCCGTCCATCAGCACAATATTTTCAGTGCGTTACATTGCGTCCTACCGTAAAACGTTATTTTTCACCGTTTCGCAGCACTAATTTTTGCGTAAACATACTTAGTTTGATGTACATAATGCTTGGTTGAAGGCTTCGTCAAGGGTCTTATTACACCCTGTATTTGAGTTTAATTTTATATGGTACCACTATCTATACTAATATTATAAACCTGAAGAGTTTGTTTGGTTGAACGCGCTAATCTCAGGAACTACTGGTTCGAATTGAAAAATTCTTTTAGTGCTGGATTGCCCATTTATCGAGGAAGGCTATAGGCTATATAACATCACGCTACGACCAATAGGAGCGCAGCAGCAATGAAAAATGGTGCAAAAACGAGGAAAATTGTATTTTTAATAATTTTACGCGGACGAATGTCGCGGGGAACAGCTAGTCTTTAATAATCGTCTCAACTTACATTTTGTCTCCATTCTTCCAAAGCATAAACTTTGGCTCCAATACATATATACTTGTATCGATCGTGATAGGTTAGTATTGCCTTTCTCAGCTCTTTGTTCTTTCCAATTTCGCATTGGGTTGCCACATCTTACACTAGTGCATATTCTAAGTTATTTTATGGAAGTTGTATTCCAAAGGTATTGTATGTGGAATGCATTTGACACGCCTATGTTTTTCGAAGATGCAGGCATGTTGTTGCTATGTGTGTCTTTAGGAGCATAACTTTATTTACTTCAATAAAAAAAATCTCACTAGTTCCACCGTAGTTTTTCCATGACGACGAGATTGATTAAGTTTTGTTTCATTATCAAAGTCCACTAGTTCCATGGAACTAATTGCTGGTGGAACTAGTGAGAATGATCCGTATAAACGGACCCTTCACGAAGCCGTCAACCAAGCATTATGTACATCAAACTAAGTAACTTTACGCAAAAATTATTGCTGGGAAACAACTTTTTTTTTTGGGGTGAAAAATCACGTTTTTCGGTAGGACTCAATGTGGCGCACTCAAAACATTGTACCGATGGATGCATTGAATAGTGCGGGGGTCGTGGAGGTATATAAATATTTAAAAAAAACTTGTGAAAAAGTTGGAACTTTGACCCCCAATTTATGTCCGGAACTAGAAGGTTCCCAGGTGTGGTCTAGAACAAAAATATATATAATTATATATATATCTATACATTTTGACTGTGTAGGTATTGCACTTTTGTAGGAAACAGCTGTTTTTTTAACAACGATGAAAAATTTCTATATACGGGGCTCAGAATGATGTACTGTATACGTGGTAACTGTTTTCGCATCGGTGTCCCTTCCACCCCATAAAACATCCCGCCTGTTTATCCCGAAGGGTCAAGCAGAGGTGTACCACCTACAGTACATGCACATTTCACCAGTTAAGCTAAATAATTTAGTGTAAAACGTTACAGCTCGAAATTCTCATCAACTTCAACCTCACCAGCATATTTAGCTCGTTTCCAACCTACAATAAATTATTCAGCTGGTCTCATGACCTCCCGACCTTTCACAAGTACACTGTGGTCTGGTTTAAATATAACGAAACTGATTCGCCCACGGTGTGGTACCTGTAGTTATTTTAAGTACCAAGATATTCCGGTAACGACAGTGCTCACCCGTTTCCAATAAAACCTTAATGAATGCTTCAATATAATGTGGCTAAATAATAACAGCCGCTCGGGTCGATCTTTAGGTTAAGCCGTGCTTGCCTGGGTTGGTCTGTGGATGGGTCACCACCCTTTATATACCGAGTTTCATCCGTGCCTCGGAAAGCCGTTGGTCCCGGGTGTCATTTGTAGATCTTTGACAGTCGTTAGGTAGTCAGTGGCCCAAAAAGTCTGAGTCTGATAACCAGGCTTATCGTATTACCTAGTACTAACTGGGAATACTCATGTATTTGATCATTTATTAGACTGGAAATGAATATGTCATCACATTGCTAAATCAACGCCAAAGTTGTTGATATTTGGCAAATATCTTCAAAAAAACTTATCTGCAACGCAGTTGATTTACAAACTATATAATTTATGTATACAACAGCAAAGTGCTATACAATAAATCATGCTTGCCAAAGATTCTTGCTACGGTACTTTTTAATATTTGGAAAGCTCCAATCCATTGGCTGTAAGTTTTAAAGGATTTACAACAAATGGGCCACTGAAATATTCGAAGCTGCATCGACAACCTGTCATTGTGTACCATTGCGCCATTCGGATGCAGTATTTTGCCACATTGTACTGCATTTATGTACTGCACAATACATAACGTATTCACATTTACATAGTTTGTGAAAAGGGTAGGAGGCCAATGATCAGAGCCGATTGATCTAATCACCATAAGACACGAAGGTATTACAGTTAGTGATTATATTGAAACGTTAATTAACTACGGAATGTTTTCTCAGACTATTTTCCGAAAATTTACAGTACCGTGAAGTATACAATTCCAGGGTATAACCAGCGTAGATAAAGGGTGTAAAAGTAGCCTTAACGAAGCTGAAAGGCACTAGATCTCCCCGTCATTGGGATCACTTTTTTGCACTGGACCTATCTTAGGAACCTTCTAGTTACGGAGAAATTGGAGGTCAAAAATCCGCATTTTTCAATACGAGTTTTTTTTTAAAAATACTAGTTTTTAAGGTAATAACTTTGCTTTAATTACATCCATGACCTGTTTACTATTCAAAGTATCCATCAGCACAATGTTTTGAGTGCGTTAGACTGAGTTTTACCGTAAAACGTGAATTTTGTCTCCAAACAAAAATGATATTTCCCAGCAATAATTTTTGCTTAGAGTGACTTAGTTTGATGTACAGAATGCTTGGTTGACGGCATCGTGATGGGTCCGTTTACACCTTGTATAGTGTTTCCTCACTGTTGAGAAACAGGGGGCCTAAAAAAGTCGCTTTAGCTAGCAGAATCTTAATAGGATAATAATATGAACTACGTTACAATTCCTAAAATGATCGCAGACGCAGTTAATATTATGATTTGTCTCTTTGTGACCATTTTACGAATTGTAACGTACCTCATCTTATTATCCTATTATGATTCTGCTAGCTAAAGCGACCTTTTCAGGACTTCAGGTCTTCTCTCAATTCTCTCAAGTGGAATTGTGTCCTTCACCAACCTGCACTGACCCAGCGTGGAGAATCACAGCCCAGGCTCCTCTCAAAGAGGAGGTATTTGTCTCAGGAGTATTCCTACTGCTAAGACAAATACCTCCTGCATGGGCTGTTCATGATGATTTTCAGGAGTGCATGTTTAGGGATAGATAAAATGATGATGACGAGATCGAGATTCAATGGCATTCTCTGATCACGTCTCTGAGAGATCTAGATCTACTACTGATAGAAAAACAAAAACACATCAAATACTACCCCATGCCATTTGTTTCCGGGGCTGCGGGACTGTTCGAAGAGATACCGCGGCCCTGGAACACAAAGGGCAAAGAAAGAACATGGATGGGTTTTAGTCAGTACGAGTCTGACACTCCCTTCCACTCCGCCCAGAGCGGGGGTCATTTGAAGATTTCCCATCCGACAAAAAAAAAACATTTATTTTGTTTTGTCCTGTGTGTCTAATAAATAGGTTTTCTTTCTTTTTTATCACATTAATTATGCAAATCACTTACAAAGTATCCATATGCAACTATGTAGTAGCATTACCTTTATTTAACAGCCTACTTATTAACTAGTATTTAACATTATAATATTCCAAGTTTTCCTCAATAATTCTTCGGATTGTGGAGTGATAAACAGACGTTTTTCTTTCGTTCTCGGAATATTGAATCGGACGTGTATATGATTTAGATTCGTCATATCTATTTTTGATTCGATGTATCTTTGTTCGATTGAGAATCTTATGCGTGTGTCGTAGCTTTTAAGCGTAGTTATGCACTAACATGTATTATGATAGCTAGTCTGTAAGATCCCACTGCTGGGCAAGGCCTCCCTCCACACTTTCTACCGGTCTCGGTTCTGAGCCACTTTTTTGCTAATTCTTAAGTAGGAAGACATTCAAGTCATCCCGCCTTGGATGTTTATTGGAAAAACCCAATAACAATTTGCCCGTCCCGGGAATCGAAACCAGGACCTCATGCTCAGAAGCCCCGATTTCGACCATTAGACCAACGAGGCAGTCCATCAATAAAATAATGTATTTTTTTCTATTCCAAAATCAAAAATCACTAAACAAAACACTAAAGCAATTCAACTAACAAACAAAAACGGTGTAAACAGGAATTCTCGCAGAGAAATGAAAGATTATTAAATCAATTCTCCGGCGGACTGGCAGCCCTCCAACCACGTTTGGCGCAAACCTCGCCAGAGGTGAAGTGTTGTGCCATATACTCGTATGTGCTGACGTGGATGTGGCATAAGTAGGTTCTTAGAGGTCTTTGAGAGCTGGGAGAACTGTGTTGTGATGTCATGCATTGCATAACAGCCTGTGATGTTCCTACTTCTGGGAGGCTTGTGGAGGGCGTGGCGGGCCAGGGGCCAGCAAGACGTCAAGCCTATAAGGCAAGTAGACTGTTTAAAAACCCTAACATTATGAAGAGTAGTCCTTACTAATATTATAAATGCAAAACTAAGTTTGTTTGTTTGTTACCTTTTCACGTCTAAACCACAGAACCCATCATCCTGAAATTTTGCATATACGTTGTCATGTGTACAGAAACGGACATAGGGTACCTATCATCCCGAAAAAAAGTACTGTTCCCGAGGAAAACAACAATAACGTTCTTATGATAATAGATGGCGCCGTGTCTTTCAAATCATGGTTGAGTTATATTACTACAAGCAGAGTACAAGCCCAATTGATTGTCAAATTCTAGATTAAAAGGCGGGCAAAAGCTAGGTTATAAGGACAAGCCAAGCTTTTAGGCTTGTATGAAAGTACCGTCACTAGGAGCGGGTTGTCGAGCAAGCAAGCAAGCTCCTAACACACTTCACGAACATGGATGCATGTCGGTTGATTTATACGTGAATTAGAACTTAATAACTGCTCTTGGTTTTGACTTTTTGCAAAACTTCCAAGACGACTATGATTATGACCTTTTCATTCGCGTATCCTAGCATTTTTACAAAGTTTAATTAAATCTTATTTTCTTATATTTTATCTATACTTCTATACTAATATAATATTATAAAGAGGTATTTGTTAGTAAGTTTATGTATAGGGGTAATCTCCGGAATAAATGATCCAATTCTAAAAATTTCACTGATAGAAAGCGGCATTATTCGCGAGTCCTATAGGCTATAAATTATTTTTATATCATGCATATTAGCCGAGCTATCACACTTTTTGTGGACGAAGTCGCGGAGTATCGCTAGCTAATTTAAATTCGGTTTGTAAATAACCTTTCTGCAGTTTCGCTGCGGTTTTCATCCGTGTGCATACATACCCAATACAGGCGAGCCAACTGCCCGGATCGACCACACGAGGTTATGTCAAAGGCGCGACTGCCGACTGCTATTAGTAGACAAAGGGACAGGGTGCGTCAGTGACGCACACGGTAAACTGTTTGCTAAGGCGCCAGCGAATGTTTAAATTGTGCTTACTTTCCTAAATTGGCTTCTTCTGATGTAGGCATAAATCCCTTATTGTACAGAAACAAATACCAGTAATACGCTGTCTCTTTGGCTTAGAGGTCGCAAGCGCTGGGTGCTGAGAATGAGGTCCTGGTTTGGATTCCCAGGTCGGGCACAGAAACTGCATCAGGAATTTCTTTGTAGCAGTCCATAGTCTAGATCTAGATTTTGTGTCTAATTGATAGCAATAGGGTTGCCCCGTTTTATATGGGACTTAATCATAAGCTGATAGCCTCGTATGTCCAGTGGTCGCGAGTGCTACTGCGGAGTATGAGGTCCACGGCTCGATTCCCGGATCGGCCAAAGTGCTATTGGGTTTTTCTATCAGAAATTTCACAGTAGAATCCACGGAGTCTGGATTCGTGCCCGGTTGATGACAATAGCCTCGCCTCCTATTACATGGAACTTAAGCATGACTGCCGAAATGTGGGTGTACTATTAGGTACACCTCTGCCTAACCCTACGGGGATTACAGGCGTAATGTTATGTTATATTTAAACATAAGCAAACTTTGGGTGTACTACATATAGGAATCTCCACTTAACCCCTCCAGAAAACATCCGTAATGTTCTGTGGTTAAAGAGACAAAAACTAAAAATATCTACAATTCTTCCAAAATTGGTTTCAAGCCAAGTTCCCCTCGACCTCTTAACAGCCTCTCCAAGTTAGGTCAAGGACTTGATGTGGAAAACGGGGCTTTTGGATACGACACGACTTGTCAGCAGTTCCCTCTCAATACGGTTGATTGGGTCCATACTCCGGGCGACTGAATGGACAGGTGCACTCGAATTTGTGTGATTATTCCTTCAAAAGACCATATCGAACCTGCATATGGTCCCCATATTCGACCAAAATATGCCTGGACTTCGAAAAGGGCTGTGACCTCGTTTGATTGATTAACTTTTTGTAAGTGTGTCGATGGCAAAGAGTTCAACTATTGTTTTTATAAGCCTATATTGTCCCACTGCAGGGCAAAGGCCTGGGATTCCCTCCTTCCACACTTCGCGATCTAGTGCGATTGTAGGCCAATCCTTTGCGAAAAAGTCCAGTTCAAGTATGTTTAGCCCAAAATTCAGCTACGCTAACCCCGCTTGTGTTGGTCACAGGGCATGCGGTGTAAGATATTAGCGTGTCTCTTTGTGACGGTCCGACGAGTCGTACTCAGCGCTACTCCTCCACGTTTATTATGCGCACAGCTTAGATGTGGAACTCTCTGATGGCATCTGTGTTCCCTCCCACATTGAACCCGTCTGCCTTCAAAGCAAGAGTGAACAGGCATCTTCTGGGCACGTTCTTTCCATCATAGACCTCATCTACCGCTTTCCATCAGGCGTGATCGAGGTCAAGAGCAAGAAAAAAAGGAATTAAGATTTAAAATTATTGAAATTTCTCACTGAAGTGTCACCGCATAAAATCGTTGAAACGACTTCTGATCACCGGCCTGTTTCTGCGTACCTAATGGTCTCATCGGAAATGGTCGAACAATACACTCATATATATAACAAGGAAGTCGAATGCGTGGAAAATATCTCTATTAGTCTTGTAACCGCGTCATGTGGTGACGTTTTCTTTATGATATCCTTTATTTATCTGTTTGGAAAACTGTTTAAAGTGATTCTAACTAGTACTACTATTATTAAAAAACTATGGAATATCAAACTCAAAACGTTTATTTCAATTAGACCATTACAGACACTTTTGAATGTCACAAAAAAACAAAGAGCGAAGCTACAGTCACAGACACAAGGCAAAATAACTTGTGAAAGTACTGTGGTTGCCCATTCCAAGGCGTAGATCTCTATGGAGAAGAATGGGCAAGAAACTCCATGGACACTCTTTTCAATCAATATATCCTAACTTAACTGACACTAAAAACAAACCTAAAGAAGTTGGCTAATAACCTCCTCCTTTTGGAAGTCGGTTAAAAATAATATGATCCTGTACACCAGAATTAACATCTTAAATATAAAAATCTCGTGTCACGGTGTTTTTGGTCGCATTCCTTCGAAACGGCTCGACCGATTTTTATGTAAATTTGGTAGGAATGAGAATAGGTCGTAAAGTATATTTCACACCGCTAATTTCATGCGAATGAAGGTCGCGGGCACAGCTAGTAATTATATAAAATCTATGTCATTTAATAGTAAAGATCTTCTATGAACAAAATAAAAAGGTGCATACTGCTCAGCAGTAACAGACAAAAGTTATAAAGATTTAAAGAAGTAGTTTTTGTCATCATCATCTGCCTAGCCTTTTCCCAACTATGTTGGGGTCAGCTTCCAGTCTAACCGGATGCAGCTGAATACCAGTACAGCGACTGCCTATCTAACCTCCACAATCCAATTAGTACTGGGTAATACGATACGACTCTCAAAGATCTACAAATGACAGCTAGGACCAATGGCTTTACGTGCTTTCCGAGGCACGGAGGAAACTATGTATGTAATGGGTGGTCACCCATCACAGACCAACCTAGGCAAGCACGGCTTAACCTAAAGATCGACCCGAGCGATAACTTCCACAACTAATACGATTTATTGAAGTTTACTTTCAGTATCAAGTAGTTTTTATCAGTGATACAAACTCACACCAAACTATTGTAGCCCGTCTGCCGTATCTTTCCTCCTATTGTCTACAATTAAGCCTGATTGTGACTGACATGCTGAAGACTAGAATATGCAAGGAATCTCCGAAGAGATGAAGACGGGCAAATTGCTTGAAGAGGCCATTTTTCAATTTAATGCGCTCTATTTCTTGACCCGGTGTCCTACAAACTGATGCAAAGTAAGAATATGTATCATATTCATGACATACTTCAAATACAAGGTGTAAACGGACCCTTCACGAAGCCGTCAACCAAGCATTCTGTGCGTCAAACTAAATAAATCTACGCAAAAATTATTGCTGGGAAACGACTTTTTTTTTTGGGGTGAAAAATAACCTTTTACGGAAAAACTATTATTATATAGATATAGGTATTTAAAGTAAAGTTTATAACCTTAAAAACTTCTATTTTTAAAAAAAGGTGTGAAAAAGTTGGAACTTTGACCCCCAATAACTCCGTAACTAGAACGTTCCCACGTATGGTCTAGAACAAAAAAATGATCGCAATAGCGGGGAGAAAAAAATCCCTTTCGGCTTCGTTAAGGGTCCATTAACACCCTTTATATTCCTTCATCATCTTACTGCGCTTGTCCCTTCTTACTTGGGATCAGCAACACGCTTTTTTCACCTATAGTCACCCATCTACAGACCAACTTAGGCAAGCACAGACGTCTCCACAAATGAAAGTAAATAAAAACTCCTACACTAAACGAAGTTAATTTAATATGAAATGACAATGAACAAAATGATTCTCAAAGGTAATTATTTTAATTATTGAACATGAAGAAATTAATTGTAACAAATTGCTAAGTGCAGCCACGAGTCATCCACATCCGTCAGTCTGCTAGTGGCTAGATCATGTATTTGTATCTACTGATTAGCTGCTTAACCTGACCTTAACCTTGATCAAGACCTTCGTCCGCGTGAAATTATTATAAAAATTTTACTTCCTCATTCGATAATAACAGCCGCTCGGGTCGGTTAAGCCGTGCTTGCCTAGGTTGGTCTGTGGATGGGTGACCACCTATTACATACCGAGTTTCCTCCGTGTCTCGGAAAGCACGTTAAGCCTTTGGTCACGGGTGTCATTTGTAGATCTTTGACAGTCGTTAGGTAGTCAGTGGCCCAAAAAGTCTGACAACCAGACTTACCAAGGGGTATCGTACTACCCAGTACTAACTGGGTTGTTTAAGTCAGATAGGCAGTCGCTCCATGTAAAATACTGGTATTCAGCTGCATCCGGTTAGACTGGAAGCCGACCCTAATATAGTTGGGAAAAGGCTAGGCACATGATTCGATTCGGATTATATTAGCAATTTTATGGGTTTTAACTTTTTGCACGGAACCCTAATTCTTTTTCTAAAATAGCCAAAAAACAGACTTACAGGCAAATAGCTGCTGTTATAAGGACTAACTTACATTTAAAATCAGCTATCTGCCAGTAAAAGTCCCGTCATTCCCGTCAGTCCCGTCATTTTTGAATCAGTATGGATCATTATCAAAGAAAATAATTAATTTCGAACCCTGCACTAAATGCTCTATATTTCATTTCATCATACTAAATGTGATGAATCCATATCCATACTAATATTATAAATGCGAAAGTAAGTTTGTTTGTTAGTTTCCTTTTCACGCCTAAACCACTAAACTGATCATCCTGAAATTTTGCATATACGTTTTCAAATGAACAGAAACGGACATAGGTTACCTTTCATCCCGAAAAATAGTACTGTTCCCGAGGAAAACAACAACAACGTTCTTATGACAATAGATGGCGCCACATTATTACAAGCAGAGTTCAACCCGAATTACGAAAGTCAACAAGCACCTACTGTCATTACAAGATACGAAAGTAAAGCAAGCAACTAGAACCGTAATCGTATGCAAGCATGCATCCAATACGTAAGCATAGCTGTGACATTTTCACTTCCTATCCGCATTGCTGTTTAACTATGCATATGTTATCTATTACTTAATTAGATACTCCTATCTGGTGACTGGAACATCTAGAGAGGTACTGCAAAGATATAACATAACATCACCCTGTCATCATCTGCCTAGCCTTTTCCCAACTATGTTGGGGTTGGGTTCCTGTCTAACCGGATGCAGCAGAATACCAGTATTTTACATGGAGCGACTCCCTATCTGACCTCCATAACCCAGTTAGTACGATACCCCTTGGTAAGACTGGTTGTCAGACTTTTTGGGCCACTGACTACCTGTAAGGACTGTCAAAGATCTGCAAATGACAGCCGGGACCAACGGCGTAACGTGCCTTCCGAGGCACGGAGGCACGGAGGAAACTCGGTATGTAATGGGAGGTCACCCATCCACAGACCAACCTAGGCAAGCACGGCTTTACCTAATGATCGACCCGAGCGGCTGTTATTATTAACCCACGAGCTCCTCATAACATCGCCCGGTTATCAGCCTGTAATCCCCGATGGGTTAGGCAGAGGTGTACCTTATTGTTCGCCAGTTAACTGGGGCGAGCCTGCCATCAACCGGTCACAAATCCAAATTCCTGATGGAAAAACCCAATAATACTTTAGCCCACCTGGGAATTGAACCCAGGACCTCATACTCAGCAGTTGCGCGTTGCTACCACTCGACCAACGAGGCAGTCGAAGACTGTGATCGTACTTTTGTAAAATTTTAAGAACTATATCTTGGGAAATTATTAAGCAACTAGATTTTTCTAGCTCCACCCGCTTGTAGGTCAGACATTATACCATGGAGACGTAATATCCAAGTCAGGACCTAATCTATCTAATCAAATGTCATCAGAATCCGTTCAGCCGTTGAGGCGTGGCAGATAAACAGATACTTCTGCTTTATAACATGAGTATGGATGGCACTTTCCTATAATCGTCCCTTCGAGACCATGGAATATTAATCTTCAAACATTAACTGTACTATTTTTGTAGTAGTTTCAAGAAAACCAGAGCCAATCTTTGGAAATGCAATAACACACAAAAACACAATTTTCGACTCTGTAGAAGTGCAAATAGGATTCAACAAGACATAGATTGTGGAAGCGTGTGTTTTTTGTGCCAAAAACGTCGACATCACCTGATCAAATCAAATTACGAAGATGACAAAGCATTTATTCAGAACAGACAATGTATTAGATTAAGAGCATAATACGACTGTGTAATGTTATATTATAAATCATACATCATTCTTACAAGCTAAGGCTAAGATTGATTCGACCTTGCTGGCAGTGAACACGAACATAATTACTATTTCCTACCTGCTCTATAAGCATAATTTGAATAAAATCACGAACAATAAGATACACAGTGGAAACTGTACAATAATATACTATTACAGAAGTAATGTTGTAGCGCAGTAAGGACTTTGAAGCCAGTGAGAAACTAGTTTTTGTCCGAGGCTTCTGATTACCGGGACTGAAAGTGTTCTGTGTCCTTACTGATTTCTCCTCTATCTCCTTTTTTTATGTAGTAATATTATAATTGATTTGGTCCAATCTGTAGGTTTTTTTTTTTTCATTTTCTATAATTTCATTAAATATATCTGTTAGAATAGAGGCAATGATCTCAAAAGAGTTGCCGGTCCAGAATGGACCAGAATTGTAAGAAACAGAGATAGGTGGAAATCTTTGGAGGAGGCCTTTGTCGAAGGACAAGCTGTTATTGAATATTTTAATTTATTTCTGTGTCCTTACTCAGATCATAGTCTATCCGAGCGTAAAATTTTATCCAAATTCGTTGAGTGGTTACTAAAAGAAAAGGTAACTGACAGACGGGGCATTTTAGCAGGAAATATTCTTGACAGTCTCAAGCTAGATACGGGGATTAGAAGCCACAAGAAAACACTAGAAACAACTAACAACTCCAATGTCATAAGTATTTGATGAATAGACTTATAAAAAAGAAGCGTTCTCGCCATCTGATTGATTGACTTCGGTCAAAATAAAGAGTTTCAAGGAAAAAACTAAGTGGATACAGGTACAAATCTCCACAGACAATAAACACAAAATGATTTTAAAGTTTTGACGATTGGCAACCGCTCTTTTGACCTTGTAACCGGATTAGCGGAATATGGTTTACAAGCTGCACTGTGTTGTGACCGTTAATCTATCTAAGTACTACAGTACGCCTTTCTCTCAGTCAACTTTCACGGTTTAGCGGTGGAAGTGTACCGAATACTGCAGTTTATCCGTCCTTCGTTCATCCTTTAGATTTTGATGTAAAAGAAGCATAGCTAACGATACTAATAATACTTCTGCAGTCTGCTTTACGTCACCGTCAAAAAAATGCAAATACTATTCGAAGTCCCCACGCTGCGCAAGCGATCATTTTTTGTCACAATCCCTTCTTCCATCCCTCAGCGATTCAATGCAAACGAAAGAGATAGCACGCGAATGCAACTAAGGACATTGACTGTGTGTTTTTTCACTCAGATTACGTGTGGAGTGTTAAAGACTTTATTAACGTTACGTAAGGTTGTTAATAGGGGAGCAGTAGTCTCGGATATGCAGATGAGGTTTTTTTTCTTCTAAAGGGCCTGTACTGTTCCTTACACCTGGGCGATGCGGGTGTGCCTCCATTGTTATTTTAGGCGACACTCGCTCGGAATACAATAAACAGATTGATTGTGAATGCCGGATCCGATTGCGAATAACTTTGCACAGGAGACATTTTTGCATGAATTTTGTCGGTTACATTTCTCGATGAATGTCTGCGCTTTGATTGTGTTCCTGTTTAATCCAAAAAGGAGATTATGGCGACTAAATGCTATCCGGTTCCTGGCTCTTTATCTGCACTGCAAGCAATGGTCTCAAATGTAATATAATACAAATTCTTCCAGTTTGCCAACCCTGCCTCTATCAGATGGATTGTTAGGACTTCTCTCCCGGTTGCTGTTATTGTCTCTGGGGCTAACAACCTCTATGGTTGTTTTATTTTCTATCTTCGAGCGGAGGAAGGAAACGAGAAACCACTTTCTTTCCTACTCTCGTTTTTCATGTGATTATTTGTTTTATAGGATGTTGGTTCTAAAACTGTATTAAATACTTCACAATTACTTCAGAATTTTCTTTACATTTTCCTCAAATCATTATTGTTTTTTCTCCGTATTTGGTAGACGTCCATTTCACATTGAGTTATTTACTTTCTCCTATAACTTTCAACATCTAAACTCACACTAATGATACACTGACCATCATAAACTTGACGAGATCATCTGTCTGACAAATAATACTAACCTACATCCAGGTATGGTCATCATCTTCTGGTATATAATATATAAAGTATGTGTCTGTATGTAATAATTCTCCTCCTAAACGGCTTCACAGATTTTCATTTAAAAAAAAATATTTAGGAGTTACCTGCATGGTTCGTAACTATAGTTCAACCCGGTTGGTGGCGCAGTCATCCACATCTAGATGAAGAGTCAGCCAGTGTTTTGTGTTTTTAATACTATGATATTTCAGGTAAAATTTTTCAATCCATATAAAGCCGAAATGATTCACATGATCTCCAAAAAAATGATCAATGAACGGACAATGGCACACATGAAAGTCATTCAATGACATACTTAGTTCAATATGAAACCATGATGCAGAACTGAAATGACATAATGTCTGTATTAGTCACTAGGCTAGAATAAGATCGATCTTGTCTTGGATATTTTGTGGCTAAGATCATTGCCATGACGTCTGTCTGTCTCCCAGATGTTGGCTTAAATTCGGATCGTGTAGCAAAGTGCGAATGCAAAAGTGTTTGTTGACAAAACTATTGGGTTTGTCATCATATTAGTTAGAAACCTACTGCCTAGTAAAGACCGAAAATGGAGTTTTATTTGGGACGCATTTAGTTAAATTAGCATCTGCCATTTTATTTTTCCTCTACCCTTCGTTCACTGGTAAAAGAATGCGTAAGGCATGCGTTAAGACTGTTGTTGTACCTTTTTATGCGCGAAAAGATTAAATAAATGCTGCAACTTGGTAAATTGAGGAGTTGAAGAAATATGGAGGGGATTAGACAGTTAACCCATCACGCTTGTCCAGTGCGGGTGGCGCAACATCGAGAAAAGTGGAAGGAATGGGGGAGGCCTTTGCCCAGGAGTGGGACAATTCAGGCTGATAAAGAAAAAAAGAAGAAATAATCAGTATAGGTTGAAAGCAAAGGACCTGCAGTTGAAACAGTAAATAATGTAATAGAAGAAAAGATACACGAAAAAGTCCACAGAATAGGCAAAGAAAATTCTCTTAAGGAAACAAAAATAAATAATTTCAGGGCACAAAAACACGAAGTTAACGGTGATAAGAACAAGATAAATGTTACCAAAATGGACTTAAAACGCAGTTTCTAAATGTTAAGCATGAAAACTTTTCCTGCCAAGAAGGGGGATGCTTGTAAACTTGTAACTTGCAAACAAACTCGCGTTTTTAAATACTTAGCTTGAAAAACGAATCGTTTTTTTCTTGCTTTTGACTCTTCAGAGCTCTTGCATTACTGTTTTTGTTTTAGCCTTGAATGTATTGACTTAAAAGCATATTTTTTTCGATTAATTCACTTGGTTGATATCCCGACGAGTCGTACTCAGCGCTTCGCTTCCACGTTTATTATGCGCACAGCCAAGATGTGGAACTCTCTGCCGATCTGTGTTCCCTCCCACGTTTAACCCGTCTGCCTTCAAAGCAAGAGTGAACAGGCATCTTCTGGGCACGTTCGTTACATCATAGACCTCATCTACCGCTTTCCATCAGGCGTGATCGAGGTCAAGAGCAGGGCCATTTTGTAATAAAAAAATAAAATAAAAATAAAAAGATCATCTATGATTTTCTCAAAATGTCATAACATCTTAAATAATGGATAGTCTTCGCAAGTTGCTAGATACTAGTTCAAGCCAGGGACAGGGAGTACATATCCGTAGCTAAAAGCGGCATACGAATATTTACACTAAATTAGGTTAAACTTATAACACTGAACTAGAATGAACTGAATAAAATAATGACCACGAAATGTCAAAGCATCTTTTTTTTTTTAGTAGCTTGTACTGTCCCACTGCTCGGCAAAGGTCTCCCCCAATTCCTACCATGTATTCTTTTCCCGAGCCTCCTCATCACAGCATCTTTTATAGACTATATTATTAATATTGAATACTGATAACGTCTACTAGAACTCTTCAACCCATCCAAAGGTTGGTTCAAATATTGGTGACCAATATTGGTGGCCTATCCTATTTTAGTCCTCAACTTCGGCACTGTCCTAGATGCCCAATCTAAGAAGGACCATAGTTTAGCAACAAGTAGAAAGTGACCGACACAGTGCAATATAACTCGATTCCGTTTTCTCATGGTAACGTGCGGTCTTGTCGTTTTGACATGCTCTTGCGCAGGGCTGTCGGACTTTAAAGGTCAGGTTAGGTTAGGATAGTTATACCTTTTTCTGGTATGGTGTAATTGTGAACCTGATGTTTCTATTACCGTAATAGCTGATTTATTAAAGTTTTGTTAGTGACTTGTATATTGTGGCCTCTCTTCCCACACTGTTTCTTTGGAAGAAAGGCCTTCTGGTAAATTTTAAAATCTCTAACAAAAAATTTTGTCTTCAATTTCTATCACACTTGGCGTAAGTAGAAAGGTCACAGTTACATCATCGCGCTTTTAATCCAAAGTTACTGTTGGTTTACCATCAACTGCTCATAGGTCTTAGGCTTCTTTTATTGCTTGCATTGTCTTACTCCTGGTCGAAGGCCTCCGAATTCATCATCATTATTCCCCTGTCTTTATGCCAATTTATTTGGACTTCTTCTTCCAACTTCTCTATTAGTCGTCACCTCCTTTCTAGCCATATCATCTTTCACACAAAAACCTCCCAATTAAATGCTGGTAGTGTTTATTCTAAACTATTTGTACAATTTCATTGGGACGCAGTAAATATTCGTTCTCAATTCTAATGATCCATCTGCCTAGCCTTTTCCCAACTATTTTAGGATCGGCTTCCAGTCTAACCGGCTGCAGCTGAATACCAGTATTTTACATGGAGCGACTACGTGTCTGACCTCCACAACCCAGTTTATACTAGGTAATACGATACACCTTTGTAAGACTGGTTGTCAGACTTTTTGGGCCACTGACTACCTAACAACTGTCAAAGATCTACAAATGACAGCATGGACCAACGGCTTAACGTGCTTTCCGAAGCACGGAGGAAACTCGGTATGTAATGGGTGGTCACCCATCCACAGACCAACCTAGGTTAGCATGGCTTAACCTAAACATCGATCCGAGCGGCTGTTATTATTTAGCCACAAGCTCCACAAGTTCTCAATTCTAATGATAATAGGATCTAAAGGTTAAATCACCAGCTCTAGTTTAGTTTAGTGCACCGTAAACCCTAGTCGTGCCAGTGAACTGTTATAAACTGTGAGAACATGCAGATTGTGTGTGAATTGATAGGCGATTTTATTCAACGCTACTTTCTTTTGTCCGTGTTCCTGTACATGTACGGAAGAATTTATTGCAAGATTGTGTTCGACTGTTTTTGTTACATTTTCCGGTGATGTAGTCGGAGTCTTTTCTTTGAAATTTTGAACTGTAAAAGGATTTATTGTATCGTCTATGTTAATTGATGACTCCTTTGTTTTGTTCTGTGTGACTTTCTTAGACAAACTACGGTATAATGGTCTATTGGTGTTAAGGAAGTATTTATGAATAATGGCAACTTTTAATTTTCCCTCTTCAACGGAATGGAAATAGGTTTTTTGCTCTTTAATGCTTCCCTTTTAAAACAGGGTCTACATACAAGGTGTAAACAGACCCTTCACGAAGCCGTCAACCAAGCATTGTGTACATCAAACTAAGACACCCTAAGCAAAAATTATTGCTGGGCAACCACTTTTTTTTGGGGTTAAAAATCCCGTTTTACGGTAAAACTCAATGTATCGCACACAAAACTTCGTGCTGATGGAAGCTTTGAATACTAAACGGGTCATGGAGTTAATTAAAGTAAAGTTAAAATCTTTAAAAGTGGTATTTAAAAAAAACTTGAAAAAATTGGAACTTTGCTTTCCAATATCTCCGTAACTAGAAGGTTCCCAGGTATGGTTCAGAACAAAAAAATTATCGCAATAACGGGGAGAACAAGTGCCTTTCCGCTTCGTTAAGGGTCTTTTTACACCCTTTATATGACTTTTGTTGATTTTCTGATTGTATTATTTAACAAATTAACCTCTTTTAAACCTAATCTTCTCTTCTGTCTGTCAGCTCGTCTAGAAACTCTTTCGCACGAACCCCTGTCTCAAGTACTACCACAAATAAACTGATTACGTAGTCCACAACTGAATGAAGCGTACTCACGGTCCACAACTAGTCAATCAATAAACGTTCATGTGTCACCGCTGTGTTATACAGTCCGCTAGATGGCGCTGTAGTTCACAATACTGCTACTTTTAAAACAATTATGTCTGGCCCAAAACCAGTTCCCATGCAGGCACCCTTATAATAAGGGTCCATACACGAAGTAATAATGACGAAAGCTGCGTCAATCAATCTGCATCAGCTCACTAAATAGTAAACTGACGTAACTACGGAACCGGTTTTTCTAAATGCAACTCAATTTGACACTGTTAGAGATGGATTTTCACTGTCGTTGCGTTTCGAATTAGGTTATTTTGTTGTATGTGTATGAAGTTATAAAAAAATGGACAGATGTGACCGGAACAGACTGTATTGATTTTGAATGCGATGTTGGTCATTCGCGCAAATGTTTGAGCAATTATCTTATATAGAGTGTTAAGAGAGCTCGTGGCTAAATAATAACAGCCGCTCGGGTCGATCTTTAGGTTAAGTCGTGTTTGCCTAGGTTGGTCTGCGGATGGGTGACCGCCCATTACATACCGAGTTTCTCCGTGCCTCGGAAAGCACGTTAAGCCGTTGGTCCCGGCTGTCATTTGTAGATCTTTGACAGTCGTTCGGTAGTCAGTGGCCCGAAAAGTTTTACCAAGGGGTATCGTATTACCCAGTACTAACTGGGTTGTGGAAGTCAGATAGGCAGTCGCTCCATGTAGAATACTGGTATTCAGCTGCATCCGGTTAGACTAGAAGCCGACCCCAGTATAGTTGGGGAAAGGCTAGACAGAGTGTTAAGAGAGAGAGATTGAATCCAATCGATTGAATAAGGATAACATTTAGTTATACCAGTTCATGAAAGCCAAGTCCCAGGTTCTATTTTTCTGGTTGTGTTGTCTAGGCGCGCGCAAATCCTCAACGGTAAGGATGTCTGTCCTAAGACGTACTATTTTATTTATTTCTAGAGACTTCTACTGTCTGGGATGAAGAGTGTTGTCTTACAGTCTCTAGTTTGTTTATAGTTTTTATCATGTACTTTTGCATAGATAATGTTTTACTTACATATTATAATTTAACATCGCTGTTCGGGTTTGTCCGCAAATGTGACTGCGTTGTTTTTCTTGATTAGTCAACGAATTTTAATGTAATTTGCATCATAATGTTAGAGAATTTATTTCAGAAGGACACGTTAATAAACTAAAAAGAAGTCTCGGTGTTTGCTCAAGACATTATAATCCATGGCGAAAAAAATTTGGGTGGCTAGTGTGGTGTAACACAAACACCTTATATTAAAAAAAAAACATATGTTTTAATTCAGGCAAAATACCCATATACAACAAAAAATATAAATTGAGATAAAATAAAAACAGTTAAGTAGGTAGGTAACCTTAAAAATATCATTAAAAGACACTTAAATCATTACAAAAATCATTAAATAAAATATCAATAAAATCGGTCAAAAATTAAAACATGGAGTACGAGTATGTATAGGTAGCTATAGTCTTCAAAAATAACATACATTATTTCATCATTTTTTGTTTCCACTTAGGTGAACAGAAATCCAGTGCAGAAATATATGGCAATGTCTGTTAAAAATATGAAACTTTACCCTGCCATTTGCTTACTAAATCTTAAACCGAAAGCACAATTACAATATAAAACTTCCTTTTCAAGTCCAGTTTTCAATACATCTGTTGTACACGCGCCCTAAAACAAGCGCGGATTAATTCTACCCTTTACAGTACCCCTAACCACCCCTAACTACTTAAATTAGGGGCGAAGTTGTCACCCCAGCGTACTGGTCTATCCATCAAAATAATGTAGGTATATAATGGGTCTTATTATACTGGTTGGACGTCCAAAAGTGTAGGCTGGGCCGCTTTATCTGATCCCGGACAATTCGATCTCCGATGTTGAAATGCGTACGCCATAAATACAACTGCTACGTAGGTACAAAGGTGATCCCGTCTCGTCTATTGTTGGTACTCGTTTTTTGTAAAAACGCATCGTATCCGTATAAACGTAACGTTCAATTTGGAATGGTGGTTGACTGTATTAACTTCATCAAAACAATTGCCATCGAATCGCTTAACAATCGTCTCAAGATGAAGTGTTTTTTAATTATTAACAATAATCTATAGTTCTAATCAAACGATGAGTTCAGATAATTTCTATTCAAAGTCGTCGTTGCAGTGAACTGCCTTCATAATATCTTCAATATTTGTATCAGCATTATTATCCAACAAGAAAGAATGCTAAAAAGCGTCATACTAGACAAAGAGTTCTTTGCACCTTCCCTCGCACACACGCAAGCGTGAACAGGAAAGCATACAAAACACTTAAAACGCTCACTTCAAGGGTCAGTAATATAAGAAACATTATAGTTCTACTTAAGCGCACATCACTTTTCCTCGAACCGATCAAAACCCGACTCGAGACACTAAAAGCTATACAGCATCATCCCAGGCAGGGCGTTACCCGAGCATTAATCTGCACACAAGTAAACATTACATCTCAAACTGAGTCGCCAAGAAGAAAGTATCTACACCTGTCCTTTTCGCACTTTCGTTGCTGACCGGTGTGCGAGAGGGACGGCAATCGAAGGGTCGGAATCAATACCATATGACAGGGGCCGGTGTTTTATTTTGTTGGGGACATCTTTGCGTGTGTAGCTACAGTGTTTTGCTTGTGTGAGTGGCTGGACCGCGCTGTATGTAGGTAGGTGCCTAATGCTGGCTTTTCAGATGTTAATTCTACGTTTTCGGATAGCGCTAGCGTTGGATACGGGGAAAGGGTTTTAGCAGATCGAAGTTAAAATGTAAGTACAGTATAGAGTTCAGTTAAACGAATTTCACGAGGCATTGTTGGGGCTAAGTAGTTTGTTGACTGAAGTAATATTAAAAGGGTCAGTTTTACTGTTTGTCTGATCTTGTCGGAGTAAAGATGCGCATTCTTTTGTATGTTGATGACTTTATTGTTTTCGTTTATCCGACATTACTCATAACATTACGCACCGTTCTTTGTTTTTACCCATCTCATCTTATGTCGTTTTCTCTTTTGGAATGTTGATTCCAATGTTCTTATTGGGCCAATGTTATCAAATTAAATTAAAATGCCATTAAAAACCGGGTCCATATTGGCTCACCTAAAGTTCTTTTCCCGAAACTGTTCTTCCTAACGATTTGTAATCCGAATGATCACTCTTCCTAAAATTTTTCATCCTAAAGTTTTCATTCATACTATTTGTAGTGCTACCGGCGATGTTCATAACACTCATGTTTCCGAAAATTGTAATTAATGATATAATTATTGTAAATATATTTAAACTCCTACTGTTTTTTATCATAACGCTTTTATCCCTAAACATAAGTACAGGTCAGTGTGTCGTCTTGGGGGCACTATGAAAAAAAAACTTAGAAAAATTTCGCAACCAATTTCGAAGTAGCGCTCGCCGGCCGCTGCCGCGGCACCGCTCGCTACGCTCGCTCGGCTCGCGCGTAGTTGGTCACAGTTCTAACCTAACCTACGGATCCCTTCCACATCGTTTTTACGACAAACGGTTAGTCGAAGACAAAAAACACCAAGCAACTTTTATTCTTAAATTTAGGTGTTTTATACGATAGAATCGAGAAAATAAACGGTTTGCAAAAATAAAACTTTTTTGGCTAAATTTTTCTAAGTCTAACAAAGAAATTTAAACAAAAAATATATGACTTTGAATAATAGTGTAAAAGATGGTTATGTTGAGAAAATATAGGAAAACAAATAAAAGTATAACAGATGTTTATTGCTACTGACATTATGAAGTTGAATGCTTCGGAATTATAAAATTAGAGACAGAGTAGTTAGGAATTGTGATTGTTAGGATGAAAAATGTTAGGAAGAACATTTTCGAATTACCAATTATCGGAGTTAAAAATTTAGGTGAACTTTGGCACACCCTTAAAAACCACAAACACGAAAATTAACCAAAGAGATTTTATAGAACGAGCCAGAATATGGCAACACCAAAACTATCAATCAAAAAAACGTTGCTAGAACAAAAAAACGAAACCAAAAAACCATTACAAAAAGGAACATGCAAATTATAAATTCAGCTGCAAATAAAATGGTATATTATTACGAATCACAGCATTTGGTATAATTTGGCACCACTAGAATATAGGGGCAACTCCCCTCGCGTGAAGTGATTTTATGGGCAACGTTTATGAACAGCGTTATTGTCCTGTTACGGTTATATTTGGTGTCAACAATATCCGTTGAATTCAGACTTTTGTCCTATTTAGTTAGATAGATAGAATATGCAGATTTAATAACTTAATATTGTTCTCCACTACTTGTCTTACTATCTTACTAATATTATAAAGAGGAAAGATTTGTATTTTTGTGTGTGTGTGTGATGAATGTTTGTAATGAATAAACTCAAAAACGACTGTGCCGATTTCAATAATTTTTTCACCATTATAAAGCTACATTATCCTTGAGTAACATAGGCTATATTTTATCCCAAAATGTTTAAAAAATAAATTTCCACCCGTGCAAAGCCGGGACGGGCCGCTAGTCTCAAATAAATCTAATAATTCTCATGGATATTGGAATTTAATTTCTTGCCTTATTTGGGAAACCTTCTTTTGAAGTTTATTTTATTAAGTTGACGATTTACTCAATGACAATAATAATCTTTTTATCAGTGTTAAAACCTTACATAAGTTCGTATACGTTGCTGGGATAAACAGACGTGCAATGTCCGACCATAATTTATCAGTATTAAATATTTTGATTATTCTGAAATCACTTTCACCGTATTGTTCAATGATGCTTGGACACACGATGAGATAAACAGCTAGATCAATATGAATGTAGTCAAAAGACTTTCAAACTGTGCACTTATTTGTTATAACTAGTGCACCGTTCCCGGGTATTTCCCTAAGGTGGGAATATTCTCGGAAGCAACATTGCATGTAAATGTTAGCTTGCTATTATCTAGGACACTTGCTCAGGGACAATAGGGGTTTACGGGGATTGTAGCCCCGGGACATGAGTGAGTTATTTTGTTTTATGCGAAAGAAACAATAATGACAGTTAAGAAGACTTTCTGGACGCGTTCAATTTACTGAAACTAAGAATTGTAAAGAAAATTCTAATCTTTAGCCTGACTTTGCCCGAAGAGTAAACGGCAATTTTCTAGTAGAATTACATGCGCCAAATTAACGCTAATAAAAATGCAAAGATCCTAAATATTATGTAAACCAAAAGGGTGCACCACAAGGATCCATTCTAAGCCCGTTGCTTTTTCAAAACTTGCACTTTTTACTTTTATAGCAAATAGTTTCACCTTGATCAGGGACTACAGATAACAATAAACCTTTTAGCCTTTGCCTAACATCCGCGCAAGTCATAAAACCCAAGTGAACGAAGACTTACTTTGTACTGGAAAGCCGATAGACATAAACCGATGTTGCTCGGTAAGGTTTTAACGACTGTGCACTTCTAGCTCCGCAATAATTTGACGACGCTTGCTTTATTTGAAGGGAGGAGTCGAGATTGATCTTTGTGCATTCCAAGGAGTTGAAACTGTATTGGAATGTATGGGAATATCATGAAAAATCTGTCATTATGGACCTAAAAATTACCTACCCGCGATTTGCTCACTTAAGATAAAGTCGGACAGAACTGTAAAGGAGTTCTTATTTCTATCTCGCATTTGGAAAATCGCTTTACGGCCCTTAAGCAATCGGTTTTTCTTTTTTACTCTTCACTTATTGATTTTATTTTTTCTTCATTAGTGTAGAACCGAGTTTTATTCAACGAATCACCGCTCCGTCTCTGGCCTATTGACACAGAATCTTCAAGTGACGGGAAAACAATTGGCAAGCTGTCAATTAAAAAAGAAATATAATGTTACTTATTGTGTATTTGCTAAAGTGCGTTTAACTTCTTATAAATATTGCGCAAGTCATTTCCTAAGATAAGATAGAGTACTTATAATGATGTTTTAAGAATTTTGTTGGTGTGTTTTAATGAAGGTGAACTAAATTATAGGTTAGTGATGTTTAGTCAAACTGTTATGCCCGTTTTCACTAGCACTGTTGGATTTTATCAGTGCCCACAGTTGAAATTCCAAGAGTCCAATAAAAGGCATTTATTTAGTGTTAGTGACTACAAAATAGGCCCAAAAACATATGCGATAATATTACTGTCCCTGGTCCCACTAATCGCCTAGCTTCACCCAATAATAATACATGAAGTGACCTAGCGATACTCTCTTTTGCTATTGCTCAATGTATGCCACTATTTCAATCTCCAGCTACCCTCACCAACTGTATTTCTGACCGGAGTCCTTTAATTACACTTGACACGGCTAAAGGATCGATACCGATACTGGGACCTCAGAAGCGGTAGAGGCTTATAGTCCGCTCGGTCATTCGATACACAGTCAAAATGTTTCTCTCGAATACATTGTACTAAGGTATTGGACAAAGTGACTGTCCATCAGCGATAACCAAGATGGTAAAGTCATAAATGTGTTGGATTGACATTAGTTGCCAAAAAGCTTTAAGTAGAAAATTGTAAAAATACGAAATACTCTGAAAGCTATTGCCACATGTCCAGGCCCGCAGGTAGGTTTTTTTCTGACGAATTGTCAAAAGGAAGGCACAGGATATATTATTGTTGTAGATACATAGTGTAAAAGATGGTCCAAATTAAATCCCTTAGTAACCTCTTAAAGAATAAATAGAAGAGTAGCAATCTGACTACGTTATTTTGAGAGCAAAAGCAACATTTTAAAACAGTTCCACTCATCCTGCCATTTAAACATAAAATTGACGTGTTGTACTTCCAACGAAATCCTAGAGTCAGCTAGAAAGGGACAGAAGTATTTCACGAAGTAGGAGTGAGGGAGAGGGTAAATAAAGGGGAGGAAAACCCCAATAAGGGTGGTTGGCATTGTGAACGATAATTTCGCTGAATAGTAGCGAAGGTAATTTTATTAGGGTGATTCTGTGTGCGTTTAATTTTTGTATGTGATGGCGTACCCGTGTTTTTTGTTATGAATTATTGTTTTAATTTCGTGTTTATGTGGTATTTGAGGGTTGTGTTTTTAGACTTTGTTTTTGAGGATTATCTTATTGAATTTTATTATCGTTTCTGCTTAGTTATAAGATTTTTTCATCAGGAATTTCTGACTAGCAGCCCGGAGACTAGATTTGTGCCTGATTGATGGCAATAGGCTCGCCCCTATGACATGGGACTAGCGAATGTGGGTGTACCTGTCAGTGTAGCCAGGTACACCTTCTGCCGAAACGTTCGAGGATTATAGGCTTGTTGTTGTTGATGATTATTATCATTTCACTTGCTTAAAATGAAGACTAGTGTTTAAAATACGTCATCTATAGAAACTAGACTCCTTTTACTACTTCCAAATCAAATAACCAAGCGTACGATGTCAGAACTATACATTATAGCGATTGATTCGCTATATCGACACGTTCTTGCTCCAGATAGAATGGGAGCATTATTCGAACAATCACTCACTAAAAACACAAAGCTTGGAACTCGTACAATAATAGAGATATTTGCGAGAATAGTCGTAGTTATGTCATTGTCTGTATCAATGTATAGTTTACTTTCGGGTTTAATGGTTATTATAACATGATGCTTGGTTATCGGTTGTACGTTTCATGTCCTGCCATACTTCCTGGTCTTGAAATGGCTGACTGAACATTCGTCTTGACGAGTGTTGATTTACGGTCTTCTTTCAAAGACTCTTCTATTCCAACAGTCATTGGTTCCGTGGCAGACTTCGTTATTAGCCCTTACTGTGCCTTCAGTTATTTGACCTTACCTTTTGTGACTTTGGGTCAGTGTCAAAAACTCAGTTATCTTTATCCCCTTACAATAAGGTTGCTCTTGGTTTTCTGACACGACTGTCAAAATCATAGGAACCTTTAATCACGTAACGTTATGATTGCTTTTGGGTAGCAGCTGTCAGAGGCGAAAAAACTATGATAGAAATGTACTCTCCATCGTTTTATGACCTATCATGGTTCGTGACATTGACTACGATGATGTTTCTATCAGAATTCTTAGCTTCTTCGGATTGCTGCCACGATAATTATTGTCCCAAAATTTCGCCGACTTCACGGCTTCGGCCTGTGGCAGCGCAGAGGTCTCTTTGGCTGCATGTTTTGGGGCTCAGCGAGCAGGATAGGAGGTAGTATATCATTCTTAGCTATCTATGTAGACAATTACTTATAATTATTTTCTTTTGTTCCAGATACATCAAAAATTTGGATGCCCCACAATGTGCTAAGTGACAGTGCCAGTGAAGTGTAGTGCAGTGTAGTGACATGTCTTAGTGACAACATGTGTGGTGCAGTGAGCGCGCAGGCGGGGCCGCGGCTCTGAATGATAGCTGCCGGTACAGGTGAGAAAGGCTTATTATTATACTAATTGTCGAATTCGATCGTAATTCCTTAAGTTTTTTTTAGGACTTTGCAGTCCTTCTCCATATTTTTCTCATCTATGCCTAGGGTAAATACGAATTCTTACGAATTCCAACAAAAACAGGCCGTACCCGTGAAATTCTCAAACGACATTGAGTCTAATAATTTTATAGTAGTCCTCATTTGAAGGCCCTTGAAGCAATCCTTGAAGTGACTAGTGAGTCACTTAAAATTGTCGTTTAATAAATTGGCCTTTATTTATATTCCCCTTAATTTGAGATTGTAGATTAAGCACACAGAGTAAACTAGCTCCTGGATACACTTTGGCCCACGACCTATAAAGACGTAGAAGACTACGTAGAAGACTAGCATGACGAAACTCCTATTGGAGGAAGAACTGCCCTGTTCCCAGATGCCCTAGAAAATTAGGAGAGCCGACCCCATGGGATAGAGCTTGGGAAGGGAAAATATAAATCCTTGAACGATCGCAAAAATAAGAAATCTGTTATCTTTAAAATTACCATTTAATCAGAACAGACGGCTTAATTGGAACTAATTTGTAGTTTACAATAACATGGATCCAAAGAACGTTTCCTACCGGTTGTTGAAAGGCAGTAAATGACTCATATCCCTCACTATACAATCAACTGCACGTCCTACATAACAATTCGACTTCGACAGGCCTTTGATTTTATAACATTAATGGCGGTTTTAGTAGTTCGAGTGTTACTTTATAGTGTCGTTGAGTGTACTAAGGATGTAGTCAGTACAGTTTTTTGTTTTCTTAGGTCTAGGAGGATATGACTTCATATTTTAAATGCCAATGTGTTTCTTGGCTTTAAGTTAAACTTGATTATTTACTTTGCGCTGAGGTTTTGTTGTTACCTTCTTCCAAATAATAAAATGTAAGCTTATAAATAAAGGCTCTTTCTTTCTTTTTCGTGTGGTTAGTGCCTAACCTGGTTTCAGAGTTTTATGCCGCCCATGGGCGTCTGACTTGGCTTTACATGCCGTCAAGAAATATGTCCCAGGCATGCTAGTTGGGTTTCCTCACAGTCACGATGTTTACCTTCACTGAAGCAATGATAATTATACCGTATACGCACATCATCATCATCATCTGCCTAGCCTTTTCCCAACTATATTGGGGTCGGCTTCCAGGCTAACCGGATGCAGCTGAATACCAGTATTTTACATGGAGCGACTGCCTATCTATGTGTATGACCTACACAACCCAGTTAGTACTGAGTAATACGATACCCCTTGGTAAGACTGGTTGTCAGACTTTCGGGCCACTGACTATCTGTAACGACTGTCAAAGATATACAAATGACAGCCGGGACGACTAGGGTACGAACTCGAGACCTACGACTTGGCAGTCCGACGGTCACACCACTAGGCTATCACAAAATAAAAGGGTAATAATAAATATATCCTGTAGATATAGATGTCATGCTTTGGATCATTCCTTCTATTCCGATCCTTAGGGGAACCCCAATGTCTTTTGGAATGACAATATTTCAGACGTTTCTGGATACTTGTAAAATTACATTTCAACCTTACTATGTATTTACTATTAAAAATACTATATTCGACGTTTCTTATCCTCATGTAAACACGTATATACAAGTATGTAAATACACGTAATTTACACATCGCTTATCAAGATATTGATTTAACGACAATTTCGTGTGTTGCTAGTTGCTAAGTTGCAATAAAACGAAAATCTAGTAAATACAATACAGTGTAACTACTTACTTACAAGCCGTTCAAATTAATTTTTCTCAGTAGCACCAGCAACCCTACAAAGACCTTATGATTACGGAAATAAAGAGCACTTTGATTTAGACAGTGGTCCATCTATACTAATAATATAAAGAGGTATTTGTATGTAGGAGATAATCTCCGGAACTACTGATCCGATTCCGAAAATTCTTTCACTAACGGGAAGCTACATTATCCCCGAATGTCATAGGCTACATTTAAAACGTCCCCGTGCGTTAATTTCAGTAAATAACGGGAGCGAAATCGCGAGCAAATGCTAGTTGCTAATACATTTGACAGCACTCGTCTTACCAAGGGGTGCCCTGTTGTCCAGCTATTGGATTGTGAACGTCAGATAGGCAGTCGCTCCATGTAAAATATTGGTATTTAGCTGCATCCAATTAGACTGGATCCCAACTATGTTAGGGTAGGCTAACATAGTTGGGAATAGGCTAGGCAGATGATGACGACCGCGCCTTATAGACATTTTTCCATAAACGTTTAAAACGTCTTTGGAAACCAAAGAGTAAATGCAGGATAAGTACTTAGTTAAACTGTGGCCAAACTCAACGGATGTTCGTCAGCTATTGTTCCTTTCATATTCCGAGTATGAAGTGACTATTACGTATTACTGCTCCTCGGACCTCAGGAAGTTAGTACAATTAGTACTGGTTTTGCCTGATTTTGTGTCTGGTACGAACTGGTTGACACATACGTTAAGAAGGTATGTAAATATATGTATACAAGGTGTAAACTGACCCTCCACGAAGCCGTCGACCAAGCATTCTGTATATCAAACTAAGTAACCCTACGCAAAAATTATTGCTGGGAAACAACTTTGTTTTTGGGGTGAAAATTCACGGGTTACGGTAAAAACTCAATGTAACGCACTCAAAACATTAGGCATTGAATAGTAAACGGCTCATGGAGGCATTTAAAGTTAAGTTATAACTTTAAAAATATTTGTATAAAAAATCATGTTAAAAAGTTGGAACTTTGCCCTCCAATATCTCCGTAACTAGGTTACCAGGTATGGTCCAGAACAAAAACTTGATCGCAATGGCGGGGAGAACAATTGCCTTTGGGCTTCGTTAAGGATCTTTTTACACCCTTTATTCAGTCATTTATTGAGATAACCAGGATCCATTGGGTTAGTAACAATATTCTTAACCTGTGTTAGTACGTAACTAAAAACACAAACAGTGTACAGGTGACTAGTGACCTCACCAACGGGCTGTCATGCCTCCCGACTATGGCGCTCAGAATGCTCTTGGGGCTGCCACGGAGTCTGTTTAGCAGCGAGGCCGCTGTCTTTCTTTCTTTTGTAAAGCCCTTGTTTCTGAGGCAAATTAGGAAACTATCCCCTCGGAGTTCGTATTTGTCTGGTTAATGGCAATAGGCTGACTTCGGGCGAATTTCAACAATGAGAACCCGATCAGCACATCAAACTATGGTCAAGAGCAACTGTCAATGTCATCATTGCTGTAGAATATTGACAATGACAGCTCTTGAACACGGTTTAGATTTGGTAATCGCGTCCAAATGCTCAAACCTAGTTAGCGAAATGTTGGTGTACTTCAAGGTACAATTCCTTTACCTTGCCCTTCTGAAGAGGCCCGATGTTATGTTATTTCTAAGGTAAACAAGATGGCAGTATGTAAATGGACCCTGAGCAACTCACTCGTGTAAAACCTGACCTACTTATTGCAAAATCCCTCCTAGCGCTCCTTTTACACTCTCTTAGCCATATGACGTCGTGTCGCCCTTTCCTGGTTCTATCTTCTATGCGTTGTCAGCCATAGGAGACTGGCATATTAGTTAAGTGTTATTTCTCAGTAGCAGCCACGGAGTCTGGATTTAGACCCGGTTGAGGACAACAGTGGCTCCCTATTACATGGGACTTAAACATCATCATTCTCTTGCCCTTATCCCAATTCATTTGGGGTCGGCGCAGCATGTCTTCTTCTTCCATACTTCTCTATTACTCGACATCTCATCAGACACCGTCCTTTCTTGCCATATCATTCTATGTATACACAGTCCATCCATCGTTTCTTTGGTTTTAAAGATAATTGGCGAAATGTGACTATTAGGTACATCTCTGCCTAAGCCTTCGGGGATTACAGGCGTGATGTTATGTTATTATATTTCAAAGAAACTCCTTTTTACGATAACCAAAGTTCAATGCAGGTCATCCAAAAATACACTACAGAATAAGTCAAGAAATCAGTTTTTCTTTTTTTTATTACTCCGAGAGGCCATGTGAAGGTTTCCATGGTTGTTTTATAGCTTGTTTATGAAACTCCCACGTTTCAATCTTGACCAAAAGTAGGAAAAGCGAACGATCCTAATGACATCGGTGGGTCAATTAAGAATACGTACGTCACAGAGTACAAGTGTAGGCGGAGGTCGCTGCCTCGTAATAGTTACTTCATATCCGAGTTTGGTGTTGAATTTATTAACAGCCGCTCAGGTCGATCTTAAGATTAAGCTGCGCTTGCCTAGGTTGGTCTGTGGATGGGTGACCACCCATTACATACGAAGTTTCCTCCGTGCCTTGGAAAGCACGTTAAGCCGTTGGTCCCGGCTGTCATTTGGGTACTGTCGTCATCATCTGCCTCACCTTTTCCCAAATATGTTAGCGTCGGCTTCCAGTCTAACTGGATGCAGCTAAATATTAGTATTTTACATGGAGCGACTGCCTATCTGACCTCCACAACCCAGTTAGTATTAGGTAAGAGGCCCTTGGTAAGACTGGTTGTCAGACTTTCAGCCACTGACTACCTGTACCGACTGTCAAAGATGTACAAATGACACCCGGGACCAACGGCTAAACGTGCTTTCCGAGGAACGGAGGAAACTCGGTATGTAATGGATCCACAGACCATCCTAGGCAAGCACGGCTTAACCTAAAGATCGACCCGAGCGGCTGTTATTATTTAGCCACGTGCTCCTCGGGTGTTGCCCTTAACATGACAGCTGATTTTCACACAACTTAGCCATAATTCTGAATAACAAACATAGGTCAAATTATTGTAATACGTCACCGCAATGTCGCGTGGGAGTGTCGGAGTTCGCGTCATAATATAAAATGTCAGCATTTGTAAATAGATACTGTATAAGTGAATATGGTATGCAGTGATTGACAAATAAAAGTTTTACCACCAAATGTATGTACTTATGGAAGAAATTGTGATTTCTGACTTTTCCAACTAGAGAATTTTGATCTTTATAAGAAACGGGTTCGACTGGCATCAAAAAAGAATTTTTGAATTGTTTTTTTTTGTTTTCTTAGTAAGTAAGTATCTGTATTTTTTTTAACTTAACTTTTTTAGAAATTTCGAACTCTGTTTTCCTGAGCTACAAAGATTTAGGAGTCTGCCCTTACTGTCCCATAAAATTACAACTACTATTATACAAGGTGTAAACAGACCCTTCACGAAGCCGTCAACCAAGCATTCTGTACATAAAATTAAATAATTATGTATTTCAATTTATGTTAGCAAAATGATATTTTTCTTATTTATTTTTTTGTACTCTATCACTATGCTGTCCTATTTGACCCCAAGGTTGACTGGTAGAGAATGCCTTGTGGCATTAAGTCCGCCTATGTACCACTTTTGTACATGAAGTTTAAATAAATAAATAAATAAAATAAAACTAAGTAACTTTATGCAAAACTGATTACTGGGAAACGACTTTTTTTTTTGGGGTGAAAAATCACGTTTTACCGTAAAACTCAATGTAACGCACTGAAAACATTGTGCTGATCGGTGGATTGAATAGTACGGGGGTCGTGGTGGTGTTTAAAGTAAACATCTTACATTAAAACATGTATTTAGAAAAAAACTTCTGAAAAAGTTGGAACTTTGACCCCAATATCTCCGTAACAAGAAGGTTCCCAGGTATGGTCTAGAACAAAAAAATGATCGCAATGACGGGGAGAACAAGAACCTTTCGGCTTCGTTAAGGGTCTTTTTACACCCTTTATGTATAATGTACGCGAAAGTCACAGTAAGTAAGTCTTCGTTCTGTTCAGCCATTAATACGTGATTGAATCCAAACATCGAAAGCCAGACGGCCATAACCAAAGCAATCGTCGTCAAGTACATCTGTATGTAATATTCATATTCGATGCGGTTATCGATTTTATGCCACCTGAAGTGAGGAGTGTGGGACTTACGATTCAGCGTGTGTGCTTGATAGATTGTGTTTGGAGTATATTTGTGTAGCTGCGGGACTGTTCGAAAAAGATACCGCGGCCCTGGAACACAAAGGGCAAAGAAGGAACATGGATGGGTTTTAGTCAGTAAAAGTCTGACACTCCGGGGGGGGGGGGGTGTCATTTGATGATTTCCCATCCGAAAAAAAGTATATTAGTGTGCTAGACTGTGCCTTTTGTTATGTTAAGTAGTAGAGTGCTGCCGGGCCACAGTTACAGAATATACGGGGTGGAAGGTACACCGACACGAAAATGGTTACCACGTCTTCAGTACATCATTCTGAGAGAGAGAAATTTTTCATTGGTTATCAAAAAAAAACCAGCTGTTTCCTACAAAAGTGCAATACTAACACGGTCAAAATGTATGGAACAGCTGATTTAGGAATACGAAAACACTGAAAAATTAATGGAAAAACTCAATAACTCTTGACCTGTAATGTTATTGAAAATTTGTCTGTACTGTAAAATGTAACTGGCTAATTGTGGGTGTGACACCTTTTATCACACCTTTTTCGGGAAACCTTCAAAAGGCGCCCGGACTTTAAGAGCCCGGTTGTTCGGTACTATGCCCATCTACGTCTCTACCTACTCTCTCACGAAATACTGGTGTGACGTTATATTTTAGTTCATAAATCTCCTGTTAAGAAAAACAGAAAATAAGCTTTGGTTGCTGACTTATAAGAGACTTGCCATCATCAGCTGCCTAGCCTTTTCCCAACTATGTTGGGGTCGGCTTCCAGTCTAATCGGATGCAGCTGAATACCAGTACTTTACATGGTACGACCGCCTATCTGACCTCCACAACCCCGTTAGTACTGGGTAATACGACTTGGTAAGACAGGTTGTCAGACTTTCGGGCCACTGACTACCTGTAACGACTGTCAAAGATCTACAAATGACAGCTTAACATGCTTTCCGAGACACGGAGGAAACTTGGTATGTAATTGGTGGTCACCCATCCACGGACCAACCTAGGCAAGCGCAGCTTAACCTGAAGATCGACCCCGAGCGGCTGTTATTATTTAGCCACGAGTTCCGTTCAAGAGATTTGTCATACGGACAGCAAAAGGCAAAACATACAACAGATTTCTCGCCTAACGGTACAAAATCAATACCCTGCATTGAATATTACATAGCTAATAACTACGCGCCAACAACCGTTTTACCTAGAAATATAAAAGAAATTATATTGAGCAAGTGTTCACTTCACAAAACAAACCTTAGCCTGTTGTTTTAGAGATTCTAATCACTTGTGTTGTAGTAAGGTTCGTTGACAACCAATTAAAAGATAATAATCGGAACAGGTAATATTGAATGCGATAGTCTTTTGTTTCTTGTCGATATAACCTGGATTTTGAGAGGTTTTGAGTAGGAGGAGCTCGTGGCTAAGCCGCGGTTGTCAAGATCGATCCGTGGATGGGTGACCATTACATCCTGAGTTTTCTTCGTGCCTCGAAAAGTAAGCGGTATGGTATTGTCCAGTACTAAGGGCCAGTTCACACCGAAGTGGCAGCGGTCGGCAGCGCAGGTCGGCAGTTTCACTATCAAACTTTATATCCCCTAGGAAATGCATGGTATCGTTTGAAAGACTCGGGACGGACGCGGAGACGTCTCGCGGCCCATCAAAGCGGCTCACTACTGCAAAGTGCTACGCTGCTTCTTCTTCTTAGCATATCGGTGGGAAAAAGTTTAAATATGTTTAGCCCAAATTCAGCCACGCGAACCCCGCTCACTGATGCATTAAATAAATCATCAGTGCAGGTGATAGGGCATGCGGTGCAAGATGGAAGGTGGGCCATTGTTTGTGGGGAGATGCCGCAGACGCTGCCAACCGCTGCCACTTCGGTGTGAATTGACCCTAACTGGGTTGTGGTGGTCAGATAGGCATTCGCTCCTTGTAAAATACTGGTATTCAGCTGCATCGTACGGAGCGGAGGAAACTCGGTATGTAATGGGTGGTCACCCATACACAGACCAACCTAGGCAAGCACGGCTTAACCTAAAGATTGGCCTAGCGGCTGTTATTATTTAGCCAAGAGCTCCTCATTCTACCTATACCTTCCCTACCTATCCCTTGCGAATTATAGGCGTGATGTTATGTTATAGTGTAGTCACCGTGGTCAATAACCTTTTAATTCCTCATCAGAGACTTTCCATTTCATGAGATCTGTCTTTCTCTTTTCCACTTTTTTTTCTCAATTGAAGATTTTAGTCTAGACTAAAAGTCTAATTATTTTAGACATTTCTTTCGATATCCAACGTGACAATAAAACAAAGAATCAACAGTAATTGTATAACTATTTGTAGATCTCACAAATTACCAGTACGCCGCGGTGTACCGGTAAAACATTTTTATCCACTTAAGTTAACTCAAATTTTTTCCCGTTGTTTTTGGGCAATTTGTCCGCGAGTCTTTGTTTTTGGCAAAAAAAATACAGTCATTTAGAAAATCATTGCTGGTAGGCAAAAAAAGACTGAAATTCGGACCCATCAGCGTTTTTACCAAATACCTGTGAGTGTAGATGTTGGGGCTTCAATGGTCTCAATGAACCTCAAGTATCGAGGTATGATAGTTTAATTTGGCTTAAACTATGTTCAATTTGAATGACAGGGGAGAGTGGAAGAAAAAAACGTGTTGCGCCGACACCCAATAACATGGGACAACGGCAGGAAGATCGGGACGTGAGAGGGAGAGAATCTCACGTCCCAGCCGCCGCGGGGTATGCCTCGGGCGTCGAGGGCCACGTGGTGGCTCCCGGCCACCACCGTAGGCGCGGTCCTGTAGACGGTGAGTAATGGGTTAGCTCACCGTCCGTCCGTCTTATTACGACAGGCCGTGTCGACGGCACGTTCGTGTTCCACGCGCGCCTCAAAGAGATGTCAGCAACCAGGAAGCGGCCCGCAAGGGCCGATGCCTGCCGGGGCTGCGGGACTGTTCGAAAGAGATACCGCGGCCCTGGAACACAAAGGGCAAAGAAGGAACATGGATGGGTTTTAGTCAGTAAAAGTCTGACACTCCCTCCCACTCCACCCAGAGCGGGAGAACTTATTTGATGATTTCCCATTCGTAAAAAAGGGCAGGAAGATGATGATGAAGATGAAACTATGTTCAATTTATTATTGACCTTATAATCTTTTCTAGTACCTAATTCAGGATAAAAATAAGATATTGTAATGGCAACATAACATAGTAACATTTAGATTTTGTAACTGGCAACTAACTCTCTTCTGTCAACGTAGATGTATGCAATAGAAATATGCGGAGCGTGAGGTTGCCGCAATGATGACATTTTTTTTGGATATAAATGTCTCGTGAGTTTCGTGATTAGCTGACTAAGGCAGATATCTACTAACGTATCTTAGTATATAGTATGTACTTTGGCCAAGCATTATTCCAGTAGTTATACAACTGTCTAACCACGAGTTCCAGATTGAGACAGGAACTTGTCTGAGTCAAATCACGAGCTAAGTTACTCTAGATCTCGGCCTGACTAGCTATACACGAAATCAGTGAAGTTAGAAACGAGAATATTAGTAGAAGAAGTAGCTAGCCAGTAGATTAAAAAATGATTTTCGAAACTTCGACCCCGAGTGGCCCGAATGGCAGTTGAAGTTTCTTTGTAAATAATATTGGAGGCGGGCTTCAACTAGTAAAAATATTTGAGGGTTGCCCTCATTTTCTTTGAGATTCCATCATCAGATCCTGACATGGTGACAATGGGAACACCTCGGGACTATCATCATCTGCCTAGCCTTTTCCCAACTATATTGGGGTCGGCTTCCAGTCTTAACCGGATGCAGCTGAATACCAGTATTTTACATGGAGCGACTGCCTATCAGACCTCCACAACCCAGCTAGTACTGGGTAATACGATACCCCTTGGTAAGACTGGTTGTCAGACTTTTGGGCCACTGACTACCTAACGACTGTCAAAGATCTACAAATGAAAGCCGGGACCAACGGCTTAACTTGCTTTCCGAGTCACGGAGGAAACTCGGTATATAATGGGTGGTCACCCATCCACAGACCAACCTAGGCAAGCACGGCTTAACCTAAAGATCGACCCGAGCGGCTGTTTTTATTTAGCCACGAGCTCCTCCTCGGGAACACCTCGGGAGTATACTCTTTCGAATAAAAAATAATTTTGAAAATCAGTCTACAATTGACTGAGATATCGGTGAACATACACAAAAAAAAAACTAACAGTCGAACATGGAACTTCCTCCTTTTTGGAAGTCGGTAAAAAAGGGTTTCGTACCATCGTAGTAGGGGAGCCCCATTTAATTATTAATTTGTTTTTATTATTTGCTGTTATAGCCGCAACAGAAATACACATTCTGTGAAAATTTCAACTGTCTACCTATTACGGATTACGAGATACAGCCTGCTGACAGACAGACGGACGGACGGAGTACGGAGGCTTAGTAATAGGGTCCCGTTGGTTACCTTCGGCTACGGAACCCTAAAAACATGTGTAATTGTGTATGCACGACGGCCAATCAAGCTATACAAAACCAGTTTATGCGGATCTCTCATTGTATAGGAATTCTATACGAAGCGAGGCCTAGTTATACTGGAAATGTACAGCTTCATGTGCCACTATGTGTATCCAAGAAAAAAATAGTTGTTTTAAAAATCGTTGTTTTAATCAATAATATATTACGTCATTGGTTTTAATAGTTTCTTTTGATCAACCAACAGCCATATCAAATCGTTTTCTAATACTTATCGTGTAACACCTGTAATATTACGTAAAGCCTTGTAACTTAGTACAATCACGAGCACCAATGCATATACATTTTCCTAAATTTAAAAACAATTTTCGCGAGAAATAACGATTGTAACTTGGAGATTGGATCTTTTTCATAAATACGGGGTGTAAACAGACCCTTCACGAAGCCGTTAACCAAGCATTCTGTACATCAAACTAAGTTACTTTACTCAAAAACTTTTGCTGGGAAACGACTTTTTATTTGGGGTCAAAAATCACGTTTGACGGTAGAACTCAATATAAGGCACTCAGAACATTTTGCTTATGGATGGATTGAATAGTACGGCGGTTGTGGAGGTGTTTAAAGTAAAAATCTTACATTAAAAACATGTACTTAAAAAAAAAATGTGAAAAAGTTGGAACTTTGACCCCCAATATCTCAGTAACTAGAAGGTTCCCAGGTATGGTCTAGAACAAAAAAATTATCGCATTGACGGGGAGAGCAAATGCCTTTCGGCTTCGTTAAGGGTCATTTTACACCCTTTATATGAGTTCCAGAATACTATGTTCGTAACAACATGAAATTTTTAGTCAGTACAGTAGGAGAAAAACACTTTTAAAAGTTGTTAAGTGTTTACATATTGGTGCTGGTGACTGTATAAGTACTTTACTATACAAGTGCAAGCTCTGTATTACACTGTACAACTACTCTGTACCTCACTTATCTGTCTAGGCTGTTCCCTACTATGTTGGGGTCGGCTTCCAGTCTAACCGGATGCAGCCGAATACCAATATTTTACATGGAGGGACTGCCTATCTGACCTCCATAAACCAATTAGTACTGGATAATACGGAACCCCTTAGTAAGACTGGCTGTCAGACTTTCGTGTCACTGATTACCTGTAACGACTGTCAAAGATCTACAAATGACAGCCGGGATAAACGGCTTAACGTGCTTTCCGAGGCACAGAGGAAACTCGGTAAGTAATGGGTGGTCACCCATTCACGCACCAACCTCGCCAAGCGCGGCTTAACCTAAAGAACTACCCGAGCGGCTGTTCTTATTTAGCCACGAGCTCCTATGTACCCACCATAACTACAGTCACCTAACTAAAGGACTTTGTAAAAAATGGGCTATGCATCAACACGTATGAAACCTTTACAATAATTACTGGTTCTTTTTATAGTTGAGCTCGTGGTTAAATAATAACAGCCGCTCGGGTCAATCTTTAGGTTAAGCCTTGGTTGCTTAGGTTGGTCTGTGGATGGGTGACCGCCCATCACATACCGAGTTTATTCCGTGCCTCGGAAAGCACGTAAAGCCGTTGGTCCCGGCTCTCATTTGTAGATCTTTGACAGTCGTTACAGGTAGTCAGTGGCCCGAAAAGTCTTGACAACCAGTCTTACCAAGAGGCATCGTATTATCTAGTACTAACTGGGTTGTGGAGGTCTGATAGGCAGTCGCTCCATGTAAAATACTGGTATTCAGCTGCATCCGGTTAGACTGGAAGCCGGTTGCGCTTCGAGGAATAATTTAGTTGCGCTTAGTTGGTTGCGTTTAAAAATAGTTGCGCTTTGAGGAATACCCCCATTTTCTGTCCCAATCTTGAAACAAAACATTACATTACGGCACACCGCAACATCCTTATTCCGTCAAGTTTCTCACGGCGTATTAAATCGTTTTCTAATTCTAACCAGTTGTTAAACACGACTGATCCGCGGCGGGTAAGAGTTGAGACAATGAGGGGTCGCTGACCTGCCGACCGGCGTGACCACAGGTAATCATTAAGTGTGGACAGATCCGTTCGTAGGTAGAATACGGGTGATGCCTCTGTGAGGACTGTGCGATTTTTTTTTTGAGGCTGTTCTGTGCTGCCAGAGTTTTGGGTACTATTCCTGTTGACAGCGATGTAGACCAATTTTTTGACGCCTTTTAATGTTTTTCTTCGTGTGTGTACATAATTTTGTTTATTATTTTAAGTTTCTAAGAAATAAGATAATATAAATAAAAATATCTCAATGCTTGGTTGTTTGATGTGTAAGTTATGAGCACTATTTGGCTCAAGTAGATTTGTGGAAAAAAAAGTTTGGGTGGAAAAAGATGTCTGAACTATGATGATGAGTCATTACGTTTGATGTTCAGTCATTATGTTTTTTTACTGGACTTTTACCTAGGACTGTTTACGTAAATATATAGTTTACGTAAGTATATAGGTGAAAGTTCCTAAATTTAAATAAACATTAATGACCCATATACTCTTGTTTGTGTACGCATAAGCACAACGTTTTGCGTAAACCGTGATTTCTTACAACAAAAATAAAAGTCGTTCCCCAGCAATATTTTTTGCTCAGTGCTACTTAGTTTGACGCATGAAGCGTAAATAACAGTTATATGATGGGTCTTTTTACACCCGTTAAATATCCTTGGAAGTGGAAACTTGTATGTCTGGTAGAACAGACGCCAGCACATCATCATCATCTGCCTAGGCTTTTCCCAATTATATTAGAGTCGGCTTCCAGTCTAACCAGATGCAGCTGAATACCAGTATTTTACATGGAGCGGCTGCCTGTCTGACCTCCACAACCCAGTTAGTACTGGGTAATACGATAACCCTTGGTAAAACTGGTTGTCAGACTTTTTGGGCCCCTGACTGCCTAACGACTGTCGAAGATCTACAAATGACAGCCGGGACCAACGGCTTAACGTGCTTTCCGAGGCACGGAGGAAACTCGGTATGTAATGGGTGAATAAATGCGTGGCTAAATAATAACAGCCGCTCGGGTCGATCTTTAGTTTAAGCCGCGCTTGCTTATGTTGGTCCGTGGATGGGTGACCGCCCATTACATACCAAGTTTCCTCTGTGCCTCGGAAAGCACGTTGTACCGTTGGTCCTGCTGTCACTTGTAGATCTTTGACAGTCGTAACAGGTAGTCAGAGGCCCGAAAGCCTGACTACCAGTCTTACCAAGGGGTATCGTATTACCCAGTACTAAATGGGTTGTAGAGGTCAGATAGGCAGTCGCTCCATGTAAACTACTGGTATTTAGCTGCATCCGGTTAGACTGGAAGCTGTTGGGAAAAGGCTAGGCAGATGATGTAAGTTTAATGCGATATTGCAGTTTCATTTCGTCAATTATGTAAAAAGTTAACTTTTAATTGCAAATAAAACATAGTAATAATTGTAATTATAGACAGTGACTAATTGATTATTGCTAATTGCAATTATACAACTATTTATTTATCACGGACGCTTAAACATATCCTGAGCGATTACCTTTATTGTGTGCTTAGCTCTAAACCAGCTCGATTAAGTACTTACTTAGATTATTATTCTATGTAGTAGGTCACTTGTCTATACATATAAATAAAATTATAGTGTCTGTTTGTAATTTCAAAATAGCAGCTTTTTTATTGAATGCATAAGAAAGTATATTATATGGTAATTATAACAAAAAAACATTTTTTTTGTCTTTCCGTCTGTTTGTTCCGCCTAATCTCCGAAACAGCTGGATCGATCTTGACGGGACGTTTTACTGGCATATTAGGAGTAACTTAGGCTGTGTGTGTGGTGGAAATATAGTAATACTGTAGAGATACATCTTCCTAACCCTTAAGGAATTATAGACGTGATTTTATGCTATGTTACTTCAAAAGATTAAGATTACATTGCAACATCCAATAGAAGAACGAGATGATCATGTAGAAATCACCCGATCCGTCTATCGGCACATCGCAAATCAGTCCCATCTGTTGACTTACTTGATCTTTGCCACGAACAAGACAGACGGTTCCTGTGTTGTACTAATGGTAACCAAATTCGGTTAGCATGAGGTATAGAGAAATTCAAGCGAGTGGGCGTCGTGGCGGCTCCGTTACTATATGGACATGTATTATTTGTGTCATTTGACCTGGCCCTACAGTCTCGACATTAGATAGCGACAAAAATCAGTCGCTAAGTCGTATCGTTGTCAAATTTCTTTTATAGATTTTCAATCTTATGCTTTCGAAATAAAAGTAGAAAATCTATTAAAGGAATTTGACAACGATACGACTTAGCGACCGATTTTTGTCGCTGTCTAATGTCGAGACTGCTGGGGCTGGGCCTTTAGGTTTGAGAGCTGTATTGAGTGGAGTAGGCTTTTGTATTTAAATCTGTGTGTAGGACTAAGTTTTTATTACAAATCATAGGTCTCGAGTTCGAACCCAGGGGCCCGCAAGGACCGATGCCTGCCGAGGCTGCGGGACTGTTCGAAAGAGATACCGCGGCCCTGGAACACAAAGGGCAAAGAAGGATCATGGATGGGTTTTAGTCAGTAAAAGTCTGACACTCCCTTCCACTACGCCCAGAGCTCCCAGAGCGGGGGGGGGGGGGTATTTGATGATTTCCCATCCGAAAAAAAAAGAAAAAAGGCACGCACCTCAGATTTTTTTGATTCATGTGCGTATTGTATAATTATCACTTGCTTCGGTGAAGGAAAACATCGTGAGGAAACCACCATGCCTGGGAGATATTTCTTGACGACATGTACAGCCAAGTCAGAGGCCCATGGGCGGCATAAAATCTCTGATTTCAGGTTAGGCACTAACCACACGAAGAAGATTTTCGTGCCCAAGCATAACATCTTCAACTTGATAAAAGTGATGACAGTCGCTAAGAATGTGCCATCTCTTTCTTTAGATATGACGAAAGATGTGTACACGGTATTACGTCAGACAAACCGTTCACTTTATGGCGCGATGAGCGGTCCACAATTCGTCTGCCAACCATGGTTATAAATTACTAGCTGTTCCCCGCGGTTTCACCCGCCGCTTTCGACTTGTTTTATTTTTGCTCAGCTCCTGTTGGTCATAGCGTGATGTTATATAGCCTATAGCCTTCCTCGATAATTGGACTATCCAACACTAAAATAAGTTTTCAATTCGAACCAGTAGTTCCTGAGATTAGCGCGTTCAACCAAACAAACAAACTCTTCAGCTTTATATATTAAATTAAATAAATTATTACATTATTCCTTTTAGACGTTCACCCTAGCTGGAGGCCTGACACTCAAGGCATCCACAGGATATTCCGGTTAAGCAGTCGCCATCCTACTTGGTTGAACTGCGAGACGCCATTTAGAAAAAAAAAAAAACAGCCATTGACCGTTGGGGACTTGGAGTAGACGTGTTCATGACTGGAGACCTCTAATCGGCTAACGTAAGGTAGGACGCCCTCAGGCTAGGTGAGGGACTGTCTTCGCGGGGTGAGAAAGACAGAAGGAATAAAACATTAATTTGCACTAAACTAGTTCACACTATTTTACATGGAGCGACTGCCTATCTGACCTCCAAAACCCAGTTAGTATTGTGTAATAGGTTTCCCCATTTTTTAAGACTGTTTGTCAGACTTTTTGCCACTGACCTGAACGACTGTAGATCTATAAATGACAGCCGGGACCAACGGCTTATCATGCATTCCGAGGTATCAAGGAAACTCGTTATGTAATGGGTAGTCACCCATCCACAGACCAATCTAGGCTAGCGCGGCTTAACCTAAAGATCGACCCGAGCGGCTGTTATTATTTACCCACAAGCTCCTCTCTCACGAGCTCTGAAAAATAAGCCTTACCTACTAAACAAAAAAGGTGAATCTACTTAGGCTCCTTTTTCTGCATTCATATGTTTTCTCAGATGCGCTCTTTTATCTTATGACGGCAATATAGGCTGATGATGATTATAGCCTTTAAGTTTAGAGCAACAGAGTAGTATTTTGCTTGAAGCTATGACATCACCAGGTATTTCAGAAGATCCATTATATTCCGTAACTTGTTAGCTTACTCCAACAAATACATGTTGTCGGAGGTCGGGGTCCAGGCAAAGTAGATGTACCTGACCTAATTTCTTGAAAGTCTCTCTGTAAATGTGTTTTTCGCAGCACGCTGACGTAATATAGGTACTGTAAGGTTTTATAGCTTACAACCCAACCTTAAATTAATAGGCAGACTATAAATAGCTGCATTCGGATCGCAAAGGATTTTGATTGTCAATGGACTTTTATTCTTGTAAAAGTGTGGTCCATATTCTAAAATATACTATATACAATTTTTTTGCCTGTTTGAGTGTCCCACTGCTGAGCAAAGGCCTTCCCTTTCTCCTTCCAAACCTCTCTGTCCTGTGCGATATCTGGCCATGTTCGCCCTGAAAACGAGATCAGGTCATCACACCACCTTCGCCGCGGTCTACCTCGACGGCGATTTCCTGTGACAGGCGTCCAGTGGGTGACGATCGTTGCCCATCTCTCCGGGCGCATTCGTGCTATGTGGCCAGCCCACTCCCACTTCAGCTTGGCTGTTTTTCTCCAACATCTGCAATTTGAGTAATGGAGCGCAGGGTAGTGTTTCTTACACGATCTATCCGCTTAACACCTATTATGCTGCGCTCCATTGCCCGCTGGCAAATCTTGAGTATGGACTATAACTAATAAAGGGTGTAAATAGACCCTTAACGAAGCCTAAATACACTTGTTCTCCCCGCTAATGGGATATTTTTTTTGTTCTGGACCATATCTGGGAACCTTCTAGTTACGGAGTTATTGGAGGTCAAAGTTACAACTTTTTCACAAGGTTTTTTTAAATATTTTTTGTCTGTTTACACCCTGTATATAAAGCTGAAGAGTTTGTTTATTTGGTTGAACGCGCTAATCTCAGGAACTACTGGTTCGAATTGAAAAATTATTTTGGTGTTGGATAGTCCAATTATCGAGGAAGGCTATAGGCTATAAAACATCACGCTATGACCAACAGGAGCTGAGCAAAAATAAAACAAGTCGGAAGCGGCGGGTGAAACCGCGGGGCACAGCTAGTATATTATATAGCTTTAAGGATGATTTCCACCAAACGGTTTGCATCGCATCGGATCGGAAAGGATACGAACGGATAGACAGCTACAGCCAATCCGGCAGGATGTCGATGCATACGATCGGCTGCGTACTTAATGTCGTTTAAAGATTGTAAAATCCGTTACGATCCGTTACAAAACTAGTATAAGTTGGCCTCTTATTCTTCTTAGACTCCGTACTGTATTAGGCCAGCTCCAAAGTCAATGTGCTAGCACTGACGTGCAGCCTATTGTACTGTACTTACACGACATTTTTTCTAGTGGGTTGTCACAAACAACCATAAAAGGTGAATAGTTCTTTTGTTACTTCAAATTTATTCTGCCCTTATATCTTGATAAAATTGTCATGTGTTTTATAAATAGCTCATGTATGATGATTATTATGCACTAGCGAGACGCTCTTGTTTCACACGGTTTTTTATGACTTGACGAAACCTGTAAGTTTTAAACACTTTTAAGTTTTAAGCTTTCACGGTTTACAACTAAACTTATACTGTCACTTACGGGATATCTTCCGTGATTATGCGCCATGTTAACCCGCGATCACGGCGCTTGTAACAGCGTCGGGAGCTCAAAATAATGAACAATCACGGAAGATATCACATAAGTGACAGTATAAGTTTTAGTTTATTTATTTAATGGAAGTTTTAGCCGTTACTTTTTTACACACGTAAATCTTCCAGAATTATAGTTGCTGCCAGTTAAGATGGCAATAGCGGTCATTGCTCTTTCCATAATATCTCTTCGTACGAACCAAAACAAATGAACCATGTATCGTTTTTCATTAGAAAAGATGTTAAAGATCACGATAGATGACGATTCAAGACATGAACTGACTTATTTGTGGATTTCAAAGTTAAGAACTTTAATAAATGTAGGTGGGTCAATGACCGCCATTGCTATCTTAACTGGCAGCAACTATAGTTCCCAAATTATAGTGAATACTGCATAAAAATTCGTTACGGTTAAGCTGCGTTGACACGATCACAGTATGATCGGATAACTACTCGGACGCAACTCATATTGCGGCAACCCATACCAATCCATCCGAGTGCGCTCGGCTTATGGTTCGCCACAATACGAGTTGCGTCCGAGGGTGCAGAAGGCTGGCAGCATTGCCACGTTGGATAGCAATAAATAATAAAAAAATAAAATATAAGTATTTTTTTCAAATTAGGTTGAAAATCAACACTTTTTGATCATCAAAAATTAAACGACACAGTGCCCCCAAAACGCCCGCCCTTCGTGAATACAAATCTTACTAATATAAAGAGGAAAGATTTGTATTTTTGTGTGTGTGTGTATGTTTGTAATGAATAAGCTGAAAACCTACTGTGCCGATTTCAAAAAAATTTTCACCATTAGAAAGCTACATTATCCCTGTGTAACATAGGCTATAATTTACCCCAAAAAGTTTAAAAAATAAATGTCCACCCGTGCAAAGCCGGGACGGGCCGCTAGTCTACAATATTCCCGAGTGCCATAGGCTATTTTTCTTAGACAGGGACAAAGTTGCGGGCAGAAACTAGTATTTAATTTACAAAATGTCAGGTATTATGACAGCTTTTAATGTACAGTTATATTGTGTCACCTGCCTTATATGTACAAAAGGTCCTGTCGTATAATTTCATACAAGAAAGGTGTCATAAACCTTTTAATTACGTTGCAAGTGTGTAATTATGTGAGTAGATATAGTTCTTAAAGAGTCATTATGTCCTTTTTATTCTTGTAGTGATAAAAAGAGATAGAGGTACTTAATTGATAAATAAATATTAATGAAGGGCTTAAGTTGGTGTTTACTTTGTTGCGTGTTGCCTACTTTGTTGTGGAATAAAACTTACTTTATCAACAAGTAAGTGTCTAATAAAAAGAAAAAATAAATTGTCTTACTACTTTCTAATGACATAATAATGTCAGGGACTTAGTTTAAGGATAATTATTAGCCTATAATATTTTAACGTTTCTACTGCTTCGAGACAGCACAGGCCTCCTCTCGGCTCTCTGTGAGAGAGAATAAGAAAGAATAGAAAGAAAGAATAGTAGGAAACAAAGAATTGAAAGAAAGAAAGAATAGAAAAAATGAATGAATAGAAAGATAGAAAGAATAAAGTTATTTGACGACAGTTCATCAAGCACACAGAATAAAAAAAGAAACAACATAAAATTTAAACGAATTTAAAAAAAAAAAAACAGAAAAAGAAAATACATAGTAGGTATGTGATGTGTGTCTCACGGCTGCGCCAAAAAGGTCCATTTCAACATTGATGCTAGACAGGTGATGCTGTCTGACGCTGGTCTTCCAAGTAAGGGTTGAATCTCATCTGCCAGCACGGATTCGTACTTTTCCGTGTTCCTGTCCTTTTCTATAGCTCAAACCCGTCATTTGCCTTTTCATTCAGTCAGTCATTTTGCATTTTTAACACATTATAAAATATACAAAATAACTAAATAAAGCAAAATTTGAAGTGAAAACATAAATAAAAGAAGGTTAACAACACTTTCATAAATTCCTCTCACAGTACTTCTGACGTACCAATAAAATCTTCGTCCATCCATCTGCAAACAGAAAATATTGTTGAAGCAACATCATTTTTGATTGACAGAAACGTCTTTTAATAACCCCGTTCCTACCCCGTAGGTTATCTCGAAAAATAAAGGCATCTTGAAGACGGTAAGTAAGGTTTACCAAAATTAGCGTAAAACAAAACATTCTTCCCAAAAAATAACCCACGAAAAATATTAATTTACTTACCGTAAGGTCATGACGTCAAAAACCTGACCTAGGTCAATTGACGTACATACCTACTTATATATTAATACTATACAGAGGTGTACCACCCCACAGGGGGTGTTTCCCCCTATCAGCTGTTCGGGGGGCTATGAATCAGTGCGGGGGAGGGGTGGGGGTCTTCCTTATTGCATTATCCTTGTATGTAACCTTGGGGGTGCAATGAATGAAAATTTTTCGCTGAAAAAATGGGGTCGCTGTCTGACAGCTGATTTTACTATGGGTATTTTTTTTTCGCGGTTTTTATTTTGGGGGTATACAGAATTCTAGATAGGCTATTCAAGAAAATGTTAATTAACATTTATGTTTGTGGACTGACTTGGAAATTAGAATATGGATATACAGGGTATTTGGCAGAACGTTGAAAATACGAAAATGGTGGATAGGTGGGGTCATCTGCTACTTACTCAGCCCTAATTTATTTGGCCCTGCCCCCTGGATATCTAAAAAAATAAATTTTTGCTTTCTTCTAGTTTCACAAAGTAATTATTAATTAATTTGCCAAAATTAAAGATTTAAAAAAAAAATTGCATGTTTTACCCATTTTTAATAAAAAAAATACACTTTCATATTTTTTTGTCTTTCTTCTGAAAGACAAAAAAATAAAAAAAAAATATCCAGGAGGCCAGGGCCAAATAAATTAGGGCTGAGTAAGTAGCAGATGACCCCACCTACCCACCATTTTCGTACGTTCAACGTTCTGCCAAACACCGTGTATATCCATATTCTAATTTGTAAGTCAGACCACAACCATAAATATTAACTAACTACTCATATGAACTGAGAACTTCCTTCTCTATTGTATTCTCTATGATATTTTACGGACGATAAACTTTCTGATAACATCTTCATACATACATACATACATACAAACTAATTTTATAATATGTACTTCATAATTTACACACACTTTGATAAAAATAAAAACATTATTAACAATGTAAATAAGATTGTATCAGTCGAATCGGTTGGACTGGTATCGTAACACCATCAGCAGTGATAGTCTAGTGGTGTGACCGTCGGACTGCCAAGTCATAGGTCTCGAGTTCGAACCCAAGACACGCACCTTTGATTTTTCGGATTATTGTACAATTATCGCGAGGAGCTCGTGGCTAAACAGTAACAGCCGCTCGGGTCGATCTTTAGGTTAAGCCGTGCATGTCTAGGTTGGTCTGTGGATGGATGACCACCCATTACATACCGAGTTTCCTCCGTACCTCGGAAAGCCCGTTAAGCCGTTGGTCCCGGGTGTCATTTGTAGATCTTTGACAGTCGTTAGGTAGTCAGTGGCCGAAAAGTCTGACAACAAGTCTTACCAAGGAGTATCGTATTACGAAGGACTAACTGGGTTGTGGAGGTCATATAGGCAGTCGCTCCATGTAAAATACTGGTATTGTATAACGGGCTGGTTTCCGCAACTCCACGTCAAAGCGCGTATTTTGCGTGCGGGAAATACTGGTATGCAGCTGCATCCGGTTAGACTGGAAGCCGACCCCAATATAGTTGGGAAAAGGCTAGGCAGATGTGCGTATTGTGTAATTATCACTTGCTTTGGTGAAGGAAACATCGTGAGGAAATCAAACCAGCATGCCTGAGAGATATTTCTCGACGGCATGTAAAGCCAAGTCAGAGGCCCATAAACTCTGACACCAGGTTTTACACTAACCATTATTGATATTAGTCATTCCCAGTATAGTTTCCCACTAATACATAGTTGTAATACAAGGTAAAGCATCGTAAGTCACGGCTTGTAAAACGATGGGTGAGCGGTTAACGCGCGACAAGTAAAGCGAATGCGTTTACGGTTATGTGTGTGTTTAACTTGATGGGATTACGGTTTTCTTAGCATGTTATTACGGTTTTTAGCTGTTATGTTAGATGTTTGGATTTGAGTAGTGTTAGATTTACTTGTGTTGGAGGCGCTAGAGGCTAAATAATAACAGCTGCTCGGTTCGATCTTTAGGTTAAGCCGTGCTTGCCTAGGTTGGTCTGTGGATGGGTGACCACCCATTATATACCAAGTTTTTTCCGTGCCTAAGTACGTTAAGCCGTTGGTCCCGGCTTTCATTTGTAGATCTTTGACAGTTGTTACAGGTAGTCAGTGGCCCAAAAGTCTGACAACCAGTCTTACCAAGGGGCATCGTATTATCTAGTACTAACTGGGTTGTGGAGGTCAGATAGGCAGTCGCTCCATGCAAAATACTGGTATTCAGCTGCATCCGGTTAGACTGGAAACCGACCCCAATATAGTTGGGAAAAGGCTAGGCAGATGGTGAGATTTACTTGTGTTGATTTTTCAATGAAACCGGCACTAGCCTTATTGGTGTAGTGACCGTAAGTGTGACTGCTGAGCATCGAGTCTCGGGCTCGATTCCCAGGTGGGGCAAAATGTTATTAGGTCCATTTCATATGGAATTTGTTAATAGCAGCCTGAGGTCTGATTTTGGGACCGGTTGATGGCATATGGCTCGCCTCCTATTAATTTCTACATAATTAGATAAGTGTGGATGTGCTTGACACCTCTGCGCAACCTTTCAAAGAATACAGGTGTTATGTTACGACTGATTTAAAAGACTGATGAAAAGCGTTCTTGTTGGAAAAATGCCTTTACTCGGTATCAGAATGGATGTCAAATGATAAAAATAATCACTTAAAATAATAGCAGCGAAAAAGCTTTAATTTAAATTATCTTTTGACTTTAGCACTATGCTCATCTAGGACCGTGACGAAGTTATTCTCTTAATATTTTGACATTGAATTTGACATTATACCTGCGATTAATTTGACATTGTATTTATTTGTTGACATGTTTTAAATGAATTGACTCTTGAACTAGACTTGATTGACTTCAATTTTAATAGGGTTTTAATTAAATGTATTTGTTTCTTCATGTGATAATTTTATTTCATAATAGCTGTTGCCGGCGACGTTGTCCGCGGTATCTACCTACCTGCCAAATTTCAAGTTTGTAGCACTAAAAATGAAGGACTTTCATACAAACTTGCGAGAGCCCTTAGACCTCCTTAATCCGGCCCTGTCGCAAAATCTGTTCTTAGCGGACGTCTACAAACTATAAACTACCTCCCTGCCAAATTTCATATTTATACGTCAAGTGGTTTTCGATATTTCGTGATGAGTGAGTGAGTGACCTTTCGCTTTTATATATTTAGATTCAGTGTTCAAAACAATGTAAATTGTTAATGAATAAATAAATTAATGAATTATGTAATGTTAATAGGTTAACACGTTAAACGCCGTGGGGGACAACATATGACCGCGAGCCAGAGGCAATTTTAGGCGTCTCTATTGGGCCGGCGGGCACAGATATGAAGCTAATATGTATTTGACGTGACCCCCACGGCCCTGCAGACAAATAGATTGTATTTGGTTTTTAGTAAAAACTATGACTTTGAAAAATATGACAAATAATTGCCCCCATGGCCCAAATGGAAAAACGAAGAAAAAGCACTGGCGTTCAACGTGTTAAGAAATTCTTGATGAAAAAGCCAAGAACACTGCCCTGAGGATCAAACCTAGGTCCCCCGCGCTAGCGACCACAAGACTTGCTAGACTAACGATGCCGTAGTTTTTCTTACTTATTGACAGAACAAGCTCAAAAACATAATTCCTTTGCCAATTAATAATTATTTGACTAGGCCTCGTGCGCGTGGGAGTACGGTTTCATTAAAAAATAAACTCCATTCAAACGCGGGGGGACTCCACCCCATTGTCCCCCATTGATGTTGAACAACGGGGGAGCGTGGGGTACTACGTACTATGTATAATGCTTCTCATTGATTATGGAACATTATTTTATTTTGGTAATGAGAAATTTATGAATTTGTGTGGTAAAATGTAAATGATGTTTTTTTTTTATAATTGTGATTCATTGATTTTTCGTAATTGTTTTTTGTAATTGTGTTAAATTGTATCTAAGTATCCTTTGTTGGAGATACAAATCAATAAATAAATGATGAAAACTGCTGGTCATGGATTCATAGAATTTGCCTAAGCGGTATTCGTCTTCTCACAAACCAGCCAACAACTTTCCTTGGGTTATCTGCTTTTAAAATAAGCCTGTCAAATAAAACCCAACAATTTGAACCAAGTATTTAGTACTGGGATACCAAAGTAACTAACTAATAAAATAAACACAAATAACGCGGTTAACCTTGACCTCGATAATCACATTCAAACTGTACCAAAGTTATTTTATAAAATCAATAACAGGTTTGTGTATCATAAAAACTAAATTAAGTATATTAAAATATTTCGGACAAATATTATTTACATGAAACTTGAGAACTCATTCGTTCCGGAGATTACCCCCCTACATACAAACTTACAAACAATTTTTACCTCTTTATAATATTACTAGCTGTTTCCCGCGACCTTCGTCCGCGTAAAATTATTAAAAATACAATTTTCCCCGTTTTTGCAACATTTTTCATTGCTGCTCCGCTCCTATTGGTTGTAGCGTGATGTTATATAGCCTATAGCCTTCCTCGATAAATGGGCAATCCAACACTAAAAGATTTATTCAATTCGAACCAGTAGTGCCCGAGTTTACCGCGTTCAACCAAACAAACAAACTCTTCACCTTTATATATTAGTATAGTTTACAAAACGAATCCAAAGAGTTCATATTTCATTATATTTTTTACCTACTCAATATTTTTGCCTTTTTTCCGCCATGGTTGTCAATCACGGTGAGGTCTAATAACGATCTTTATTGACTATTTTGGAAGTGTCATGTCCTCAATGGTGTTTCTCTGGTGTTCCAGGCGTGTTATGGACAAGGACGGGGGGGATGGCGGCGAGGCGGGCAAGCAGCCCCCCGACGGCCTGCTCGATGCCGCTAACCTATTTGGTGGTAAGTTACTACTTTATCTTTGTTATTATCTTAGGCTGCTATCAGACGGACTGCATCGCAGCAGCGCAGTCGGTATATTCAACAGCCTGCAGTTGTACGTTCGACTGCGTTCAATCATGATATCAACGTCACGCGGTCGTGATTTACAGACCAAAAATCGGTCCTTCTGACATCAAAAAGCTCTTGAAGAAAATGCGGAATTTAACCCGATTCTGAAAAAACATTTTCCCGATTTCTGGTTTCTTTGAAAGTTTGGCTGTAATAGCGAAACAGAACAACTAAATCATGCAGTATTTTTCAAATCAATCAGTATTCATCTTTTAACAATATTTGAAGCAGTACTTCTCTTTTGCGTACTTTGCTCTGATATCAGAGATACCTGCGATGTTGTATTGTATTGTATTGTTTAACGGGCTGGTTTCCGCAAATCCACGTAAAAGCACGTATTTTGCGTGCGGAACTACTACTTGCGATGTTATCATTAATATGTGATATTTATTGATATTTACAATGTTTACTATTTGTTATGAGTTCCCGATATTTCGTCGCTGTTGCAAGCACCATGAGCACGGATAAAGTGGTTATTACAGGTACTGTTTATGAGCAGACAAATTGGTCTACCGTAACCGTAATCGGTCGATTTTCAATGTTAATGATAATTTTAGTGACCAATGTCAGTTTAAAAAACGTATATGTATAGGGTGACTGGTAATTAGTGACTGATACTTAAACACGTGATTGTACGCACGACGACCAATCAAGCTATACAAAACCAGTTTATGCGGATCCCTCATTGTATAGGAAATCTATACAAAGCGAGGCCAAGTTATACTGGAAATGTACAGCTTCATGTGCCGCCGTGTGTACTCATGATAACTAACAACTTTCCCAAAGAAACAGTTTTTTATACACAGACTTTTATTTTATCACAATAACACAACAGCCGTATGAAATTCGCACGCGCGCGTCTTTGAACTATCAGCTGTTAGCCGTTTAAAAAAAATGTTTCTTTGGGAAAGTTGTTTGTTAATATGAGTGCAATCACGTGTTTAAGTATCTGTCACTAATTACCAGTCACCCTATATGCTTGAGATGTTCTTCTACAAAAATAATTAACGACCGCTTCTATTCTTTCAAAAATTCTCACACTCCTATTGGCATTCCACGAATTGTTCAACATTGGACACCCCACTAATTCCACCTAGCGACAGTTGGCTGTGAATCCGTTCTCATAGGTTACTCGCATAGAATTTATTATCACCTCGCGGGTATTTCCAGGTGATTACCATATTGATCTGGGAATCCAAGAAAAGGCTGTGTCGATAAGTGGGGTATGTGGAATATGAAGCTAGTGCTATTATTATGTTAGGGGGTATATAATTGGTTTGAAATTTGTATTTTGTAGGGTAAATAAAATTGTGTTATGGATTTGATGAAAATGCAGTCTAGCTTCGGAGCGCAATGTTCCCACTTTCGATAGAAAGATTTCAAAACTGGTATCAAAACATTATACAGATCAAACTCATAACCCTCCTTTTGGGCTTCGCAGCAGTCGGGTAAATAGACGAAAACCTTGATTCAATCATTCTCTAGCCTAGCTTATCGATGGCGATCTAAATTAAATCGGCCCAAAATTTGGCACTTTCAGTAGCGTCCATAAGCTCCTGAACAACAGGACAGACCTAATGCCCTAATCCTATTTTATTTCGGGGTGGCGCAGCTTCTCTTCTTCTTCCATTCATCACTTCATTCACTCCTAATAATATGAGGTTCGAATTTTCATGGAAACTTTCAACCCCTATTTTACTCGATAAGGGGTTGAATTTTCGAAAATCCGGTCTTAGCCTACTTCATCATTTATAGTTATCTGTATGCCAAATTGTATGCCCGACCCGTCCTGTGGTTCCGTCGGGTGGTGAGTCAGTCAGGACATTTATAAGTACAGATAGATGTCTGCCTCGTTGATCTAGTGGTTGTAAGCAGCAGTCGACTGCTGAGCATAAGGACCTGGGATCGATTCTTAGGCCAGGCAAAGTGTTATTGGGTAGTCTAGATTTATGCCACTGTGATAGCGATAGGCACACCCTATGACATGGGACTTAAACGTAACTGACGAATTGTGGATATACAGTCACGACCACCAATATGTATACACTTTCCTAAATATAAAAGCAATTTCCGCGAGAAATAACGAGTGTTACTTGGAGATAAGATCTTTTTCATAAAATACGAGTTCCAAAATTCTGTATTCGTAACAACATGAAATTTTAATCAGAACAGTAGGAGAAAACACTTTTAAAAGTTCTTAAGTGTTTACATGTTGGTGACTCGTGACTGTACTATTAGGTAGTTTAGGTACACGACCTCTGCCTAACCCGTCGGGGATTACAAGGCGTGATGTTATGCTAGATACGTAGATAGTTGAGGTGCGATGGCAGTAAAAATACTTGTCTTTGGGCAAAGTAGCAGTAACTTTAAGAATCCAATAATTTACTCTGGTTACGGAAACGGCTTCTAGCGGTGCACAATAAAGATATATGATATCCATCTGTCTGTATCTGTAATGTTTAGTTTCCCAACGACATCAAGTCTCCACAATGACTTTATTGTTTCCGGAAGTAATGAACTTGTCACTTCTATTAACCGTTTGACATCCATTAATGTTATTTTTTTTATATTGTCAATTGATGGGATCTTCTAGCTTGGTATACTATAGCTTATACCTATCGAAGTAATGTCGCACCATCATCATCTGCCTAGCCTTTTTCCCAACTATATTGAGGTCGGCTTCCAGTCTAACCGGATGCAGCTGAATACCAGTATTTTACATGGAGCGACTGCCTATTTGACCTCCACAACCCAGTTAGCACTGGGTTATACGATACCCCTTGGTAAGACTGGTTGTCAGACTTTTTGGCGCACCCGGGACCAACGGCTTAACGTGCTTTCCGAGGCACGGAGGAAACTGGGTATGTAATGGGTGGTCACCCATCCACAGACCAATCTAGGCAAGCACGGCTTAACCTAAAGATCGACCGAAATAGTGTCGGACTATTGGTCATGAAAAAAAGCCCCTTACATTTTTGTCATACTTCCCTGGTCTCCCTTGAGAACCACCCACACCTTTTGTAAATCATCAAACCGGAATATTTTATGCAGCAACGTAATTTCGGCTGGTTACGCCTCATCCCACCAGGGCCTCAAGTCTGCTATTACAATACTTAGTGTCAGAATGGTCTATTATTGATTTCATAATTGTTGATTTTGACAAGTTTGGTAATCTACTAATATAATGGCGTCATTATGACTTTCCAATGGTCAACCATTGACACTCCATTGAAAGAAATGGCATAGAATGGTAATCTCGTACATAATGACGAATGAATGACTGACTTAGGCGGTAATCTGCTAAAATTTTGACAGTTCCTTTGATCAGCGACCTACCATTAGAACGTCATTGCGCAGTCATTGCTTTTAATTCGTCACGAGTATCGTGTTATCATTATGACAATGACCGACCAATGATCGACCATTATGAATTTAGCAGATTACGAACTTTTAGCAAAATGACAATGGGATCGTGTTGGAATGACGAATTTATAAAAAATAGCAGACTTGGGCCCCAGGTAAACGCTACCGATTAACCTCGGCAGCCGTTCTTAACCTTGAAAATGGACCCATGCTGGTATTAATTAGCCACGACTCTCTCACTGTAACCGCAACGCAATTTCGGCGACTCAATTTGCGTATCACTAATTACGTCACCTGCAAACTCCTACGTAGACCAGTCTCACTTTCCGGTCAATAGTAACTTTGTCTGTAGTTCGTGTCTCGCAACTACATGCATTGTAGTATTTGTAGTTAAACCGACAAGAAACATCACTTGGTGATCTATACTCCTCCGTGCTTCTGAAAGCAAGTCCTGACTGTTATATGTAGATCTTTGACAGACGTTACGGTTCTTTTTTTTTTTTTCGGATGGGGAATCATCAAATGACCCCCCCCCGCTCTGGGCGGAGTGGAACTCTGTGTCAGACTCGTACTGACTAAAACCCATCCATGTTCCTTATTTGCCCTTTGTGTTCCAGGGCCGCGGTATCTCTTTGGAACAGTCCCACAGCCCCGGCAGGAACGTTACGATTCTTTGTTAGTTGTTTGACAGTCCTTCCATACAAGAAGTAGCTTGTTAGCCAGTAACTGTTCTGTGGAACTTAGGTAGTGTAAAATACTGGTATTCAGCTGCTTCCAATTAGACTGGAAGCCGACCTTACACAATAACAGCAACGCAATTTCGGCGACTCAATTTGCGTATCACAAATTACGTCACCTGCAAACTCCGACGTAGTCCAGTCAACTTTTCTCCGTAATAAATGGCATCCGATCATTGGTCAGCACTTTCCGGTCAATAATAACTTTGTCTGTAGTTCGTGTCTCCAACTACATGCATTGTCGTTAAAGCGACGAGGAACATCACTAGTTAGGGCTGTGCTTTTGAGGTTCTGAAGAGTGATTTATATTGTCATGATGCAAACCATTTGGTTTGCTAATTGGCTTTATTTTAGGCTGTGTGTGTGTGGTTAAGCCGTGCTTGCCTAGGTTGGTCTATGGATGGGTGACCGCCCATTACATACCGAGTTTCCTCCGTGCCTCGGAAAGCACTTTAAGCCGTTGGTCCCGGGTGTCATTTGTAGATCTTTGACAGTCGTTAGGTAGTCAGTGCCCCAAAAAAAGTCTGACAACCAGTCTTACCAATGGTTATCGTATTACCCAGTACTAACTGGGTTGTGGAGGTCAGATAGGCAGTCGATCCATGTAAAATACTGGTATTCAGCTGCATCTGGTTAGACTGGAAGCCGACCCCAACATAGTTGGGAAAAGGCTAGGTAGATGATGATGATGTGTGTGTGTGTATTTGTGACTGTGTGTGTGTTTATTGTAGACTGCTTCGTTGGTCTACGTACTTAATAGGTCTCGGTGTCGTAGTACCTAACAGTACACCCACATTTCGCCAGTTATGTTTAAGTCCCATGTAATAGGGGACGAGCCTATTGCCATCAAGCGGTCCCAAGTGCAGACACCGTGGCTGCTACTTAGAAATTCCTGATGGAAAAACCCAGTAACACTTTGCCTGACTTAGGAATCGAACACAAGACCTCATGCTCAACAGTCGCGCTTGCGACCACTAGATAACACTTTCGCTGCCCAGCACTCAGCGTATTGGACTCATATGCTGGGTGCTGGGCAGCTAAAGCAGTCAGCTTCTGAAAATAAAATCTCCGGGCACCGAAGAAAAAAAAAATACTTTTTATAGCAAAAGAGTCAGGCTCTACGTCACTTGGATGATAGCCCCATAAAATAACATACTTTATTCAATTGACTCCATTTTCTAAGCCACCATTACAAACGTGTGAACGACTTCTAATCAACAATCAACATCTTTGTGACAACCCTACATTCGCGTGATATTACACCATATAAGCAAACTGGCTGAGTTCGTTCACCCTGCACCCAGCGCTCCTCAGAGCACCAACATTACATTACCGTTCACCTAACTTCTGTAACCTTAGCAATAAAGGTCAATTTGGCTTGTGTTGAGTGATAGGTAAGTGGTTTCCTTCTTGTAAAGGACTGTACCACTGGTAGTAACCGATTTTTAGTTGTATGCTCAGGTACCGTGTTAGTTATATGGTTTTGTGAAATATTTGACGTTTTGGTGACGTTTATGTGAATTTTGATGCGGTTTTTTGGGGGTTTTCTGTGTGGTCTGATGCTAAATAAGGGTGTGTGTTTGCGTGGGTCGTTTTACAGGCTTCAAATAGCCTGTAATAGGCTTTTACCGGGCAAATCTTACTTGGATTTTGCCCATAGATGGCACAGTTTGAAGAAGCAGAGTACTAAAATTAAACCCTCATTCAGTCTTTGAATGGCTCTCAGTAATTTAGCAGCTTTTAGGAGTTTATGTGTACACTGAAAACGGGATATTTAATTATTTACATAAGGTTAAGCCGTGCTTGCCTAGGATGGTATGTGGATGGGTGACCACCCATTACATACCGAGTTTCTTCCGTGCCTCGGAAAGACCGTGAAGCCGTTGGTCCCGGCTGTCATTTGTAGCTCTTTGACAGTCGTTACAGGTAGTCAGTGACCCGAAAAGTCTGACAGCGTATCGTATTGCCCAGTACCAACTGGGTTGTGGAGGTCAGATAGGCAGTCGCTCCATGTAAAATACTGGTATTCATCTGCATCCGGTCTATGATGACTATTTGTTTTGAGTTCCCTATATTTCGGCGCTGTTGTAAGCACGATGATCACTCTCTCTCTTAGTTGAGAAGGAGTTTTTTCGCAATGATAACAGAATCTAAAGCTCATCATCTGCCTAGCCTTTTCCTATATTGGGGTCGGCTTCCTGTCTAACCGGATGCAGCTTGAATACCAGTATTTTACATGGAGCTACTGCCTATCTGACCTCCAGAACCCAGTTAGTACTGGGTAATACGATACCCCTTAGTAAGACTGGTTGTCAGATTTTCGGGCCTCTGACTATTATTATTATACTCTGAGCATAAACGCATGCGCATGCCCTCCACGCCAACCCACAATTTCACCTACCATTTTGTCACATATTTGTGTCGTTTGGCGTACAGGCCACACACTTGCTTGTCACGTATATGTGACTATGGCGGTTAACGGACTATTGCCATGATCTTCGAAAGATTTGTAGGGTACCCTTTTCGCGTCTTTGCCAGGTCAGTAATTGCCCCCATTTTTAATATAAAGTGGCGTATGTCCCAGGATAGGTCATGGTGACATCATTCTATCTGTGTGCCAATTTTGATTGAATTCCATTAAGCCATTGAGGCGTGAAAAGGTAAAAGATGGGCATACAGAGTCACTTTTGCGAAATTAAAATTAGTATCACGGACTGCCTCGTTGGTCGAGTGTGAGGTCCTGGGTGCGATTCCCGTGTCGGACAAAGTGTTATTGGTTTTTCCATCAGGAATTTCTCTGTAGCAGCCACGGAGTCTGGATTTGTGCCCGGTTGGTGGGAGACTCGCCCCCTATTACATGGGACTTAAAACATAACTGGCGAAATGTGGGTGTACTATTAGGTACACCTCTGCCTAACCCTTCGGGGATTACAGGCGTGATGTTATGTTATAATACCTAAGTATCACAGTAGCAAGGAAGTCGGGCAGGCCCTGCAGTCTCCACATTAGATAGCTACAAAAATCTGTCGCTAAGTCGTATCGTTGTCAAATTGCTTTAATAGATTTTCTACTTTATGTCGAAAGCATAAGGTTGAAAATCTTATAAAGATTTTGACATCGATTACACTTAACGACCGATTTTTGTCGTTATATTTGTCGAGACTGCAGGGTTTAGCACTTACTACAAGATCACAAGTTAACATCAGGGACCTGGGAATGTGAGAAATAATAAAAAGAAGCAAGTTGCCAGTGCTAAAAACAAAAAAAAAGGTAAAAATGTTCTGCAGAACGAGTTTCTATGTGACTTGTTAAGTTAACTGTCAGGTAGCATGCACTATTGCGATTTAAATGCAATAGGAAAAGTGTTGGTAAGATGAGTCATAAGTCGCTGGTGTGGGAGGTTATATCAGTAATGGGCTGCGGGACTGTTCGAAAGAGATACCGCGGCCCTGGAACACAAAAGGCAAAGAAGGAACATGGGTGGGTTTTAGTGAGTACGAGTCTGACACTCCCTTCCACTCCGCCCAGAGAGGGGGGGGGGGGTCATTTGATGATTTACCATACAAAAAAAAAGGTTACATCACTAATGCGCGTTTCACTTACTTAATTAAGCGCCACCTAATAGAACGGTGACAAGAAAAAAATTAAATCATTTTAATACGAGCATCCCTGGCTCATAGAAGAAATAACTACACACACATACAGGCACATTACATACACAACATTACTAATTCAATTCAATACAATTCAGAACAGTTTAATTTATTTAAAATCCTTACTAAATTATTATAAATGTGAAAGTAAGTTTGTTTGTTTGTTACTTTTTCACGTATAAACCACAGAACCGATCATCCTGAAATTTTGCATATACGTTGTCAGGTGTACAGAAACGGACATAGGGTACCTTTTATCCCGAAAAAAAGACTGTTCCCGAGAAAAACAACAATAACGTTCTTATGATAATAGATGGCGCTACGTTAATACAAGCAGAGTACAACCCGAATTGATTGTCAAATTCTAAATTAACTCGTGCGAAGCCGCGGGCAAAAGCTAGTCTCCCATACACGCAAGTTTCACACACACGAGTTTTCCTTTCACCTTCTTCAGCGACGACGCCTGTCTTCTGGCACCCACTGCATGACAACCCTGGTCCGTCTAGAATAAGAAAGAATAAAGTTTATTTGTCCCGACATCTGTCCCGATGTATTCTATTTACGTTTCGCCGGTTAATTTAAAGAAAAACTGTTTTGTGCTCTCAATAAAAATGATATTGCTATCTTTCATAAATTCATCAGCATCACTGTACAGCTTCTTGTAAATAGTATTTATAATCAATCGCAAGGCCATGTATCGCTAAACAAAATAAAAAATACGAAAGATAATCTTCGTCCCATCGTTATTGCCCATTGCTGGACATGAGCCTACCCCAAAATGGTCATAAAGCGCAATGCAAGTTTTAACAAGAAAAACAAATGCCAAACGATTACTGTCTGATATAAAAGTTATTGTTGACAGGTGACTGTATTTTGATATTCAATTTTGAACTCTATTTCCCACGTAATAAGAAGATATGGTGTTATTTATTAGTTTATTACATTTCAATACGTTCTTGATATTTAATTTTGAACTCTATTTTCTGGGTGATAGAGATGAAAGAGTTAATTATACTATGTGTTCTATACATGGTGTTAATTGATACACATGGCCAGTTCTATAGCTAACTAAAAAAAAACTAGATACAAGTAATAATTGCAGTATTTACATATGTAGTGGGTTAGTATCAATGTTTTATGTTAGGTTCGAGTGGGTGATACATAAGAAATGGATGAATTGTGTGATTGTGTGTGTGTGCTCGTGCTCGATTAAGTCGCGCTTGTCTAGGTTGGTCTGTGAATGGGTGACTGCCCATTACCGGCAAGCACGGCTTAACCAAAGATCGACCCGAGCGTCTGTTATTATTTAGCCACGAGCTCCTCCCACTGGAATTCGTAACAATACGAAAACTCTGATGACGAAGCTCGCAGTGTATGATTGTAACATACTCCTAAACATAAAAGCGAAAGGCGATATCAGTTTTTGATCAACAAATTCTGGGCCGATTCAAGTCAAATTCATCTCCATCAACACGCTAAGGAGCAGAAGAAGATATCTGTATATCGATATCTGTAATAGCCTGTCACTTTAGAAAGCTGGAACCGAGGTGTGTTTGTTTATTTTTGTGCTCTAATCAAGCCTACTCTGTTTCTTCAAGCACTAATCTACCACCCCACTAAACCACATCAAAATCGCTGCAGCACTTCAGCTGTGAAAACACACCAAACAAACAGACAGTCGCTCCGCATTTGTGAATAATATACTGAAATTATTATTACACATCAATAGTCTATTAATAAGTAATCTGCCGAACCATTACTCTGCCATTAGCGAAGTATATGTATGTATTATAAAATGTATGTGTATCTTAAAAGATCACTCTGACTCATACATCAGTCAGAATCCGTTCGTTTTGTGTTATACTGTAATGTTTCGCATGTATTTCTTGAATAAATAAATACATGAGGGTACTTCCAATGCTAGTGAGCTCGTGGCTAAATAATAACAGCCGCTCGGATCGCTCTTTAGGTTAAGCCGTGCTTGCTTAGGTTACCACCCGTTACATACCGAGTTTCCTCCGTGCCTCGGAAAGCACGTTAAGCTGTTGGTCCCGGCTGTCATTTGTAGATCTTTGACAGTCGTTTCGTAGTTAGTGGCCCAAAAAGTCTGACAACCAGTCTTACCAAGGGGTATCGTATTACCTAGTACTACCTGGGTTGTGGAGGTCAGATAGGCAGTCGCTCCATGTAAAATACTGGTATTCAGCTGCATCCGGTTAGACTGGAAGCCGACCCCAACATAGTTGACTTCTAATGCTAGGGACACATTTGCGGGATTCGGCGAACCGTTTCAGTTTGGAAAAGGGACGGAGCTAGACGTCCTGTATAGGTCCATCTCTTTCCCACACCTTTAGCATAAAAATACCATTACTTATTAATTTAAAAAAAATACATCAAAATTCATCGGTAACTTTAGAAGATCTAATCGGTCACACGGCTGTTTTCGCTTAGATAGCATTGAAGCTCATTTGCAAAATGGCAGCCAAAACCGATTGGACGTCGGACCCTGGCCATGACCGTTAAGGTGGCTGTACACTCACGAACTCGCCCTGCCTTGGAGTATCTTGGCGAGAGTGTTAAGTCACTTTTACGGAATAGCGTGCTGTTCAATTTGTTATGGTGACTGCACTCTCAGTCTCGCGATACTCCAAAGCAGGGCGAGTGCAAGAGTATACAGCCATGAGAGGAACATTGAGGCTAGAAGGGTCCTGCCTCGGAGTGTCTCGGCGAGAGTGTACACAACACACCTTTAATGTTAGCCTGCCAATTCCCACTGCTGGGCAAAGGTCTCTCCCCATGACTTCCAGTTCTTTATATCAATCGTTTGAAAATTACAGTGACTGTTTGACTGAATGACAGTTTGGTCTGAAGTTCAATTAATTGCTGCGGCAACCATACAAATAAAAAAAAATATTGCAAAAAATTGTGATCTCTGCTCTATCCAGGGATAACAAATTCCTAAGCCAGTATCAACAAAAGTATTTCTCAAAAAGTGTTCCACTGTGACTCATACAAGAATCCATCAAGTCGTGTTCGTCCGTGAATATAATGATTTATCGTTTTATGAGAATCTTGTCTTGTCTGGCAACGCCACAGTGTAGGACGTATGAGCAGTAGGTCAAGTGTTCTTGAAGTTGGTTTGGAACTATGTTTTTTGGGTTGAGGTAGGTCGTAATGTGGACTTTATTTACCGGTGTAACCTTAGAAATGTATAGTGAGAGGGTATCCTTAAGAAACGCACTTACATTTGGTATCCCTGTATCTTTTCATTTCTGATACCTTGTCTTTTCGCAAAGATATACTTGGCATAGAAGCGAGGGAATTGACAAGACCAAGAAGAAAAGAGAGAAGCAGAGAAGCAGTATGTGAAGTCGGGCTGTGGAAGATTTTGAAGTTTCTATATGCTGTTGATTTCTTATTGAACTCTTCAACTCTTCGTAATTCCTTTCTACAGCAAAGTTCCTATTAACATAATAAACATCGTTCTTGTATTCATGATTCCTTAGTATTCCAAAACCCATTGATCTACCTTCTGACCTTCGCACCATTCAAATTATCGTGTATTTCTTTAAACAAATTACCATAGCTTTCTTCTTGTTAACAATATTCTTTTGATTGCTTGTTGTCTTGAACCCAGTATAAGATATTTGAATGGAGGTCAACTTTTATACAGTAAAAAAAATCAGCTGTTTCCTACAAAAGTGCAATACCTACAGGGTCAAATTGTATGGAACAGCTGATTTTTTTTAATAACTGATGAAAAATTTATATGTAGGGGGCTCAGAATCTGCCGGGGCTGCGGGACTGTTCGAAAGAGATACCGTGGCCCTGGAACACAAAGGGCAAAGAAGGAACATGGATGGGTTTTAGTCAGTAAAAGTCTGACACTCCCTCCCACTCCACCCAGAGCGGGAGGAGTTATTTGATGATTTACCATCCGTAAAAAAAAAGGGGGCCCAGAATGATGTACTGAATACGCGGTAATCGTTTTCATGTCGGTGTCCCTTCCACCCTGTATTCTAAATACTAACCAATTAACACTCCGAACTCTTTCATCAGTCACCCCGTACCTTGGGTTGTGGAGTGGCGGTCGGTTGGCGCAGTCGCTCCATGTAAAATACTGGTATTCAGCTGCAACTGGTTAACCTGGAAGCCAATCACAACATAGGTGGGAAAAAGTTGACTCAAACCACTGTAATTGATGATTATTTGGTAACACTTTGCATACTGAACTTATACTGCCACTTACGCGATATCTTCATCCCGCGATCATCTATACGCTCAAATATCGGGAGCTCAGAATAATGAATAATCACGGAAGATATCCGGTAAACTCGAACCATTTATTTCAATTAGACCATAACAGGCACTTTTGAATGTCAGAAAAACAAAGAAGGCGAAGCTGCAGTCCCAGACACAAGGCATAATAACTTGTGAAAGTACTGTAGTTGCCCATTCCAAAGCGTAGATCTCTATGGAGAAGAATGGGCAAGAAACTCCATGGACACTCTTTTCAATCAAAATATCTTTACAAGATTTCGTAAGTGACAGTATAATTTAGTTATAACCCGTGAAAGCTTAAAACAGACGTGCATTGGCACACTGTTAGTTCTTTATACTGTGGCACGAAATGTGTAAAGTATAAGTAACTGTGTGAATGTAAAATATAACCGATATCGTTATTTTATCGGTATCGTTCTTGCGTTCTTCGGCGTCAGTTCTTCCTCATTTTTATGTGGGATGAATATCAGATTGGCTGTCTCAAGGTTACTTATACATTGATTGGTTTTTCGTAGACTTACTTTCATTGTGTTCTTGCTAACCTGCTGTCGCTCCATGTAAAATACTGGTACTCAGCTGCATCCGGTTATACTGGAAGCCGACCCCAACATAGTTGGGAATAGGCTAGGCAGGTGATGATTGCTATCCTGCTGTTGACTTATTCTCAATCTCCCAAACATGAACAGGTAGGCTCAAATTCGGACCTAGCCTTTTCAACTAGGTTGGGGACGGCTTCCAATCTAACTGGATGCAGCTGAGTACCAGTATTTTACATGGAGTCGGACTTTCGGGCTTCTGGTCACTGGTCAGATTTTCGGGCCTCTGACTACCTGTAAGGACTGCCAAAGATCTATAAATGACAGCTGGTACCAACGGCTTAACGAACTTTCTGACGCATGAATCATAAGTCTACCTATGCTAATTAGATGTATCTTTTGACGCTAGACCTAAAGCGAATCTAATGCCAAAACCGTTTTTTTTTTTCAATATTTGCCAAGAGTTTACTTGCAGGATCACGCAGCACTGTAACGTTATCATGATATTAATTACCACCATCTCCTTCCAGCATACTGGGGGCGCGACGGCAGCAGCGGCGGGGGCGCGGCGGCGGCCCAAGCGCAGGCACAAGCGCAGGCCGCGCTCTTCGGCTTCGGAGGCCGCTACCCGCCCCCCACCACCCTCGGCGTGGCAGCCAACCAGGCAGCGTCCCTCGGGCTCCATCCAGCTGCCAGTAAGTACAATGGTATGATTGCTTCGTTTGTTTGCTATTAGTTTATAAGTTAGTTGTAAGTTATTTGAATAAGGCTGGCGGCAAAGATTTTAATCGTTACATTTACCCTATCGCGTCAAAAAACGTTCGTTGACATTAGAATAGTACTAGGACTGCCTCGACTGCTGAACATGAGGTCTTGAGTTCGATTCCCGCGGCGGGCAAAGTGTTATTGGATTTTCCATTAGGAATTTCTCAGTAGCAGCCACGGAGTCTGAATTTGTGCCCTGTTGATGGCAATAGGCTCGCCACCTATTACATGGGACTTCAATATAGCTGGTGTACCGTTACGTACACCTCTGCCTAACCCCTCGAGGATTACAGGCGTAATGTTATGTAGAAAAGTATTGTGACGCTCACTCATACTAAAAGTCTTATTTATCGAGATGTGCGCGTCAGTATCTCAGTGTGGACACTTTTTCGCACGACATAACCGTAAATAACCGTCCGTTGCGGGCATATGCAACGATTTCAATCTTTGCCTGTGGGTACTGCCCCATCATTGGGCAGAGGTGGAGGTATGCCTTTATCCAGTAGTGGACATTTTTCCATAGTATGGAATCGCAGCATGCATTGAACAAGCATGTGGTGATCAAGCTGGTACGAGGAGAGGCCTTCTCCTTCCATGTCGTAGACCAAGAAACAGTAGTCTTCGTGGAGGCATTAATGCTAATGTAATGTCTTGCCAAATGATTTTTTGATGATAACAGTGTTCTCCAAGTTTTACAGAGGATACGTCCAGCCGCAATTACTTAACCTATGTGTGACATTTGTCCTGCAAGGATAGCATGATCTACATTTACCAGGAGTTCAAGATACCGGTTCTTACTCCTGGATATTGTGAGTTCGTTCCATCAAAGATATTTCCAAATGTCATAAAATTTGTAGGCTGTAGGACCTCGCGTACTATACGACCAGGACCACAGCTTGTCGCATAACCAGCGGTTAATTTGTACAAAACTGGTCTGACTCCCGGCTGTGCGACCAATCTTTCTTCCTCGGGTTTCTTTGACGGAAGAATCGACAAAATGACAGATTGTGTCGACAAAATTACAGATTTCATTTCACAATCTGTCATTTTGTCGATTCTTCCGTCAAAGAAACCCGTTTCTACGGTGGTCATGCTACGCGTGCTGGTCGACGTTTCTACGATCAAATGTCGTGGTCGTGTAGTGCGCGAGGTCCCTTAATAGACTACCAGCTAACACCAGATTTTACTACAAATTTCTATAGAGATTAACCACTTCTCGACATGGAATCAGTTTGGTCAGAAAGAGCTTTAGGTCCATGCAATAAAAGCGAAAAGGACATCAATCGGCTCGTTTCGGCTTAGACGAACCTGTTACCTGGTCGGACTATTCGATTGACGGTTCTCTTTTTAAACGGCTCTGCGTCCATTACTGTTGTGACTCCCTTCAAAGCTCACACGGTCTGTTAGTAACTCTTTTCCTCTCTCTCCAGGTGCAGCCTGGTGGTCGATGGCCTCACACCTAGCGGCGCAAGACTACCTCGCGCGGCTGCAGGCGTCAGGGTTGAACTTCCCCCCCCTGGCCGACCCCTACGCAGCGCTGTCCGCTCTGTCCGGAGGGCAAGGGTTGAAGCAGCCGCAGAAACCTGGGAAGTTGTCTAGTCGGAATGAGAGGTAAGAAGAATTTACTAGTATTTTAGAAGTCTGAAAGTCGAAACACCAGTCTTACCAAGGGGAATCGTGTTGCATGGTGACTAATTTGTTAAGGTCTGGGATTGAAGCAGACCCATATTGTATGCCGGGGCTGCGGGACTGTTCGAAAGAGATACCGCGGCCCTGGAACACAAAGGGCAAAGAAGGAACATGGATGGGTTTTAGTCAGTAAAAGTCTGACACTCCCTTCCACTCCGCCCAGACAGTAGGGGGTTATTTGATGATTTCAAACCCGAAAAAAAAAAAAACCCAATATTGTATACCAGTATCTGGAGGTAATGATGAATGTTTTTAGCCATAAAAATATTACAGTACGTAGTAGTAGATATATCTTTGAGATGTTTCTCCACGGTGAGGAGATCTGGCTAAGTTACGAAAGATCTATGAGTACTTGGTGGTTGCATTTACCGCTTTTATGCCATTCAGAAGAATTTCTCTCTGTTGAGTCTCCCAATTCCGTTGCCGCAAACATAAAGGGTGTAAAAAGACCCGTAACGAAGCCGAAAGGCACTTGTCCTCCCCGTCATTGCGATATTTTTTTTTGTTCTAGACCATATCTGGGAACCTTCTAGTTACGGAGATATTGGAGGTCAAAGTTACAATTTTTCCCAAGTTTTTTTTTAAATACCACTTTTAAAGATTTTAACTTTACTTTAATTAATTCCATGACCCGTTTACTATTCAAAGCATCCATCAGCACTAAGTTTTGAGTGCGTTACATTGATTTGTACCGTAAAACGTGATTTTTAACCCCAAAAATAAAAAGTCATTTCCCAGTAATAATTTTTTACTATGGTTTGGTTACTTAGTTTGATGTACAGAATGCTTGGTTGACGGCTTCGTGAAGGGTCTGTTTACACCTTGTATATTATTGAGCATAAGCCAGTCTATGCGTCAGTGCGTGCTTGAAAACATAATACACATGTGTTATTTTTTTTATTACTCCTACTGCCACATTTGCAAAAGAGTCTCTTTTGCAAATACGGCAGAAGTTTCTTTTGAATTTAAAGAATAAGCTTATAATTAAAATTAAATTTAAAAAACCCCCAAGGAAAAAATAAAAGATGGAAGATAAATACCCACTTTCATCCCCCATATCTAGTAAATGGCTGCACCGATTTTGGTAAAACATATCTACTTTAATAAACACATCATGCGCTTTCATTTGATACCCCTCCTGGATATATTTGAAAATATTCGATTTTTCATACCCACTTTCATCCCCCATATCTTGTAAATGGCCGCACCGATTTTGATAAAACGTATCTAAGACTCATCGCCATGAAACTAGCTTTCAAATAAAAAAAACTGCATCCAAATCGGTTTACTCGTTTAAGAGCTACGGTGCCAGAGACAAACACACACACACACACACATTGCGGTCAAACTTATAACACCCCTCTTTTTGCGTCAGGGGTTAAAAACAGACCAATGTATCTGAGAATTCTGAACAAGAGCAATCTAACCCCTTCAACAATTGATCTACTCTCGTGATTCTCTCTTCATTGTCACACTGACTTGCTTTTCTTCTCATTTCAGGTCAGGCAGAAGCAGTACATCATCGAGCGCGTCCACCAAGGACAAGAGCCCCTCGACCAGCAGCGCCAACTCACAGAACATGAGTGAGTGGGGCACGTATCTATTATCATAATACGTGTCTGTCTGTGTTGTCTATCATTGTTGCGAGCTTTTAACAATCCCACTGCTGGGACTCAGGCCGTCTCTTGGTGTAAATGAGTGGGCCGTAATCCACCACGCGAGCTCATTCTATTAGGTGAAATAAACAAAACAATAAAGAGACGACTTTATCAAATAGCCAACGCGGTAAGGGCCTTCTCATACTAGCGGATTGCGAGCGTCCTCAAAGCGGAGCGGGCGTGCAGCGAATAGGTTACGCTACACGATCGCCGCTAATAGCAGCGTGGACGCCATTTGTACTGTCTCGTACAGCCAACAGCAGTGTTTCTTCGTCGGAATCCATTTTGTTACTGAGTGTATTATACGTCGTTAACGGTACAAACACGCGACAAAAACGTTACGTATTTGCCACGCATCCGCGACGTCCTCGCTGTGCAGCCGCGGCGTGTTCGCGACGCATTCACTGCGCGACCGCCCCGCCCCGCAGCCGTTCGCAAATCGCTAGTATGGCCCTAATTACGTAACACAGTCTCAATCGCAATTCTATTAATTTAAACAATTCAACGATATTCATTGCGTTATTCACATACTCAAGCAGATGATTTCTTATACATTTATGCAGCAATGGATTATGATATTTCTTGAGAATCTTTATCTTATGGGTTGTGATGGAAAGTGTGTTCACGATTAGGGTGCTGGCCGTTATAAAGTAAAATGTTATGCAGCTTACTGAGTTGCAACTTCGACTAAAAGCGAAAAGGACATCTTTCGTCTCGTTTCGGCTTGGACGACGGTACTTTTTACCTGCACGCGTAACATGACCACCGTAGAAACGGTTTTCTTTGACGGAAGAATCGACAAAGTGACAGATTGTGTCGACAAAATGATAGATTTCTTTTCACAATCTGTCATTTTGTCGATTCTTCCGTCAAAGAAACCCGTTTCTACGGTGGTTATGCTACGGGGGCTGGTCGGACTATTCGATTGATACACACTATTATGTAACAATTTTCAAAAACAATAATTGTTTCGTGACTGCTGCGCATGATTTTGGGTTCGATTCCCGGATCGGGCAAACTGTTATTGGGTTTTTTCATCAGGGATTTCTCAGTAGCAGCCACAGAGTCTGGATTTGTGCCCGGTAGATAGCAATGGGCTCGCCCCCTATTACTGGCAAAATATTAGGCGTGTTCCCCGAAGGGATTTTATGTTATGTTCAGATTGTTTTCATTGATAACCTAGACCTGAAAGCAAAGACAAAGAAACATTTTAACATCGATAATAATTATGGAAAAGATATAACTGTATTCGAATCGCATAAGCTATCGAAATACTTCTGTTGCAGCAGCCGTAGTAGAAATACGGTCACTTATCTGGCTTCTGTCTTCTTAGGCGCGAATTACACAGAAACGGCGTAAGGCGTAAGGTGCGGCGCAGGCGTGGAATTTATAAGGAAACTTAGGAACGGCATGCCTGCGCCGCGCCGCTTGAGTGTAATTCATGACATGTCGCCTACGTACATTTTGTATGAAAACGTTTTGAAGCGGCATCTTGCCTGCATCGCGCCTTCACCTTAAGCCGTTTCTGTGTAATTCGCGCCTTATGTCTTTGGCTTCTCAATATGTCAACACCATGACCCACCATTTTCTAACCATTCTCCATCTTCCAGGGTCCTCCTACGGACTACCAAAAACATCATCTCCGTCCGCTATGCATCACTCAGCATCCCTGTCGAGCCTGGCTTCCCTGAACAGCCTGGTGTCCTCTCCTCATCAGAGCAAGCCCAGTAGCAAGCCGTCTGCCGCCCCACAGCCTAGTAGTGAGTATATCACCAGCAAAAGTTGGCCACCAGCCCATCAAAAAGGAAGCAGTTGTAGGGCAGCCTAATCTCTGTGAATTGGAACATTTAAAGGGGAAGCGCCACTATTTCGTGGGTTGCGAAACATATTTTCGTCAATACAGAGTGATGACCCTTCACGATGCCGTCAACCAAGCATTCTGTACATCAAACTAAGTAACTCTACGCAAAAATTAATGCTGGGAAACAACTTTTTTTTTTGGGGTGAAAAATCACGTTTTATGGTAGGTCTTAATGTAACGCACTGAAAGAATTGTGCTGATGGATGGATTGAATAGTACGGGGGTCGTGGAGGTGTTTAAAGTAAAGTTCTTACATTAAAAACATGTTTTAAAAATATGATTTTCGCGGGCTACCCTGGCGCTGACCCCTTAAGTGGGAATTGCTCAAACATCAGCTGTTTTTAGCATATTTTTTCGTTCAGTTTATGTTAAGGAATACTTTTAAAAGCACACCCAGTGAGTCACTACTGTCCTTGCGTGGTAGTTGAGCGACAAAACTGGTTGGTCATAGCCCTCAAACTGCCATTAGTACTATTCACTGGTTTTGTTCCCCAATTGAACTTACCACTCATGTACCACTCCGATCTGCCATTTTGACTAAACACATCATTTCTTCTTCTAGAAAAGCCGTCATCCTCATCTTCGTCCAGCTCCAAGGGCAAGGAGCGCGAGCTGGCGCTGCTGCGCGGCGACCTCATGCTGGCGCAGGCGGCCGCGCACGGCGCCTACCACGCTGCCGTCGCCGCCGCCGCTAAGGGCAAGGTAAAAAAGGATAATAGTCTTCCAGTCTACTGCTGCTGCTGAACAAAGGCATCTCCCAAGCCGCGCTGCAAAATTCTGTCCACCGACTTCCGCATTCAGTCTGACCCAGACACCTTTTTAGGGTTCCGTACCCGAAGGGTAATCAACGGGACCCTATCACTAAGCTTCCGCTATCCGTCCGTCCGTCTGTCTGTCAGCGGGTTGTCTCTCGTGATCCGGAATAGGTAGACGGTTGAAATTTTCACAGAATGTGTATTTCTGTTGCCGATACAAATAATAAAAATAAATTAAAAATGAAAGGGCGACGCGAGTCCGACTCTTACTTAGCCGGCTTTTTAATGGCCGTCGGTACATCTAGCTGGGGTCCCCATTACGCTTGCCGATACGCGACTCCGCTCTAGGACTCATTGAAAGTTTTTCAGTCAATAACATCGAAGATAGGAGCTCTCTATCTTCCCTCACTCTCATGGGATAACTCGTAATGAAACGACCAGAAAGCAAAAAGCACTGGACCAATGGCTTAAAGTTTCCGAATTACTAGGCAGTTTTTACACCAAAATTTAGGTTTTCATGAAGTGGGTTTTATTATTATTGAAACTGAGCTTTCGCTAAGAGATTCTCATTATTCTAAAGTAGCAAAGTAACAGCAAAATCTTCCATTATTCTAGCAGTCCTAGTAACTAACTCTATTTGTTTGTTTGCAGAACATGTCGCCGCTCTACCCGTTCGGTATGCCAGGATCTGATAAGGATGGTCGGCATGGCGGCATAGACTCGCTCACTGGCTTGCCTCATACCATACTCAGGTATAACATACATATCTTTAACTTAAAACCAAAACCAGCTGCTTTTCTTTACTTGCTTTTACCCGACTGCGCCAAAGTAAAGGGTTATGTTTTTCACGCGTATCTTGTTGATAGTATGCACCACTGCTGGGGCAATTTAATTAAAAGTCTTTAGTTTAAATCTTGTCTTTACCCAACTCGTATTTTAGTCAAGCACTATCCTACTGTGTGGAAGGGGACGCACAAACGGTTACCACGTATTCAGTACATCGTTCCGAACCAGCTGTTCTATACGTTTTGACCATGTAGGTATTACGCTTTTGTAGGAAACAGCAGAGGTGTCCCTTCCACCCTGTATAAGCGGAAACCCTTGTAATGTGTTATAATTAGCTATTACTTGTATTTGAAAATTACCATTTTTTTAACGAAGACTCGGATACGGGTTGTGGGCACACAAATGAATTATTCTTGGACCCATATGCTGGGTGCTGGGCACCGAAAGGGTTAAAAAAATAGTACTAGTTCATTATGCTATGTCTTCAAGGAAGGGAAAGAAAGCCCCTGCTAAAGAAAGAGTGAATCAATATTATAAAACCTAAATAAATGATAACTCTTTGTAGGATTCACCTGTTGCTTTGTTTTGGGTTTGTATGAAAAAAATATTGAGCCTAATGGAATCATCATTTAATAAAGATAATGTCCAAAGACAAACAATGATTTTTTTATACATAAAGCTGATATTGTACTTAACTAATACTCACAATTTCTGTTCTATCAGTGCTGCTTTAGAAGGCGGGTAAGATATCACTTTTCTAACATTCTTAGGGGCTGTTTTACTACCGCTAGATAACCCCTATCGACCAGATTAAAACAGAAAGAATATAATTTGTAAATAAAAAAATAAATTTAAAATTTAAAAAACCCCCAACGAAAAAATTAAAGGATGAAAGATAAATACTTCATCCCCCATATCTAGTAAATAGCTACACCGATTTTGATAAAACGTATCTAAGAACCATCGCCAAGAAACTAGCTTTCAAATAAAAAAAAACTGCATCCAAATCGGTTCACTCATTTACGAGCTACGGTGTCAGAGACAGACTTATAACACCCCTCTTTTTGCGTCGGGGGTGACCCATAACGAAGCCGAAAGGCACTCGTTCTCCCCGTCTTTGCGATCATATTTTTATTTTTCAATACGAGTTTTTAATGTTATAGTTACTTTAAATACCTCCACGATCCCCGTAATATTCAATCCATCCATCAGCACAATGTTTTGAGTGCGTTACATTGAGTCCTACAGTAAAACGTAATTTTTCACCCCAAAAAAAGAAATCTTTTCCAAGCAATATCTTTTGCGTAGAGTTACTTAGTTTGATGTACAGAATGCTTGGTTGACGGCTTCGTGAAGGGTCCGATTACACCTTGTATTAAACATACTCTATAATATTTTCACTTCTATGACACATACTTCCTCTCTATGAGAGTGAGTGGGCCCACTGGCCCACAAAGTAACGTCGTATGTCTATCTCGCTCGAATTCGTTATGAAAAAAAAAGATAGACGTACGACTTATCGAATCGAAGCGTTTGTGAATAGCTAAGTCTCTTATTCTATTGAAACTCCGTACTACGCTAGGCCCACTTAGGGTCTAACTTTTACCATAGACTTTCCGATAGTACTACGTCAAATAAATTCAGATAATCACATGAGGAAGAGCATATTACGCTCTGTCAGATAACTTATCCAGCGGTGGTGAAACACGCTCTTCTTACAATATTCAAACATTTTTCATCAATATTAACCGATATATTTCTTCCAGTGATCCGTCGTCAGTGCTGGGTGGCGTCAGATTGCCTCCGGATACGGAAATCATCAAGTATACCTCCTCGTTGGCCGGGCCCAAGGTAAAAGCACATGTATGTTGACACCTTTTTTTTACTAATTTTTTTAATGTAAGTAAGCTGTAGAATATTCGTAGCTGAAGTTCTTACGAATCCCTCGGTTTCCAAGAACTTCATCAGTTAAATTTAAATTCAATGGAGTTGTTGACCCAAACAAATTAAATCCTCTGATCAAGTTTCGATATCTTGCACATTCTTGTCAAACGTATTTAACTGTAGGGACGGTAAGAGGGAAGACTTGGGGTGTTACTATGACGTCATAAAGCAGGAGTAATTCCAGTGTGGGAAAGAGACAGAGCTATACAGGTCGTCCTGCGCCATCTCTTTAGACTTCATGGTTTTCACCATCTGTTTCTCACACCAGTTTGCACGAACACGTTAATATTAATTTGAACGCCCTACTAAGGTCTCAGTGTTGCCTGATTATTTAATTGGAGACTGGATTAAAACTATATTTTTAACAACACCTGCCGCCCGGATACGAACTGCAGTGGCCAATCTGGAAATCCCTAAACAGGTTGCGAGCCCAGGTTGGCCGCTGTAGATATAATCTGGCAAAATGGGGTATCCTCGATTCATCCCAAACAGATTGCCAGTGTGGAGCCCCTCTGCAGGATATGCTCCACCTCTTGTCCTGCCCATCCTGCACAACCACTTGCACCTACCAAGATTTAGTTGAAGCAAATGTTAGAGCTGTGCAGGTGGCTACATACTGGTCTAACACAATTTGAGCTCATCGACACGAAAAGAAGAAGAAGAACAACACTATTAAAAAAAATTGTTACTAGCTTTTGCTAGCAGCTTTGCTCCCGTTATGTATGAACATATGGGACTTTTTAAATGTAGCCTATGACACTCGGGCATAATGTAGCTTCTCGTTAGTGAAATAATTTATGGAATCCGATCAGTAGTTCCTACATAGAAACTCTCTTTATAATATTATAATTATATTAGTACGGATAAAATAAGATAACTTTGCAAGCACTTACACACTAATACGACTACATTTTCTTCACTTATGTTTGATTGTTTTTTTGTTTGAAAGGCGGGCTCGGGCACGACCACTCGCGGGCGCAAGAAGACGATCTCCCTCGACCCGCCGCACGTGAGCGTGCACCCCGCCGACCGGAACGCGCCGATGCCCAGCAAACGGCCTAAACTTGTAAGTCACGGGAATTAATTCGTATCCGAAATATGAACGCTGGGCAGTAAATGGACTACCAATTTGATTAGTAGACGGTACATCATCTACCTAGCCTTTTCCCAAATATGATGGAGACGGCTTCCAGTCTAACCGGATGCAGCTAAATACCAGTATTTTACATGGAGCGACTGCCTATCTGACCTCCACAACCCATTTAGTACTGGGTAATACGATAACCTTTGGTAAGCCTAGTTGTCAGACCTTCGGGCCACTGACCACCTGTAACGACTGTCAAAGATCTACTCATAACAGCCGCGACCAACGGCTTAACTTGCTTTCCGAGGCACGGAGGAAACTCGGGATGTAATGGGTGGTCACCCATCCACGTACCAACCTAGGCAAGCGCGGCTTAACCTAAAGATTGATGTAAGAGGCCACGAGCTCCTCAATTAGCCGGTACATCTCCGTAAAACATGGGAATCATCTTATGTAAACCTATAATCACAACCCTGTAAAATTACTGCCTCTAAAATCACTGCTTTATTTACAGGACGAGTACGGCAACTCGCGGTCGTCAGTGGAAGTGATCCGGCTGCCCAATAAACCGGACAGAGGCGGACACAACTCCATGTCCGGAACTCCCCCACCCAATCTGTCCGATTATGCAGGTATGTGTCAAGTTACCTTTCAGCATTACCAATTCTTGAATATAATACAGAATTAAGACATGCTGCCCAGAGGTAAGACCATCGTCCACCTACATAATTTGTCATAGAATAAAAATATACATTTAAAATATATATATACAAATTCAAGATCATCTTATTAAGCCTGAGCATGGGATCCTGGGTTTGAACCCAAACCCAAAAAAACAAAACTTCTTAATAGCCAAGAGTCAAACTTTTGTCCCTGGCTCATGGCAATAGGTTCCCCCTCTATTACATAGGACTTAAACATAACTGGCAAAATTTGAGTGTAATATAGGTACACCTCTGCTTAACCCTTCGGAGCTTCACGCCTGTTACGTGATGTTAGGTTATAAATTCATTAAATCATGTAATCAGCTTTATTAATAGTTTCCATCTTCACTTGCCAAGTCCACAACCTCAACTACTTTGTCTTGCTCAGCTTTTATTCATATTAATGTAAATCTGTTTGTCCCCAGGCATATCCCGAGAACTGCTACAGACGATAGCTAGTCAGAGCGGCGTGAGCCTGGCCGCGCTGGAGCGACAACTCGCGGGCTCCACAGGTGACTATTGTATGTCTCATAGCACCCGTTACTTATTAAAACTTTCATAGATTTTGAGACGTGGATTCCGAAGGTAGCGTAGCCGTCCTGGCGGCCAAATCACAATGAGAGACTGCAGCGACGCGACTGGTTTCTGCGAAAATCTATTAAAACCGCAAGCTGCAGGTTTTCATAAAGTTACATAGACAGGCATTTAGTGTACGCAGAGTTTAGTGTAGTATAGCTGCAAAAATACCCGGAAATAACACATAACTAAAGGCTGAAATAGCACACATAATTATATAGCAAAATAATACGAAAAAACATTAATCATCATTTAAATTGATATAGTTACTAACACTATCATTCATAAAAATTTTCTATTCTATTCTATTCTATTAACTTAACCCTAACCCACTCGCTATAACTTCAGTTTCTCCGTGATCATGGCGCTTGCATAACAAATAGTCATCCTCTGCTTAACCTTTTCCCAACTATGTTAGGGTCGGCTTCCAGTTTAACCGGATGCAGCTGAATACCAGTATTTTACATGGAGCGACTGCCTATCTGACCTTCACAACTCAGTTAGTACTGGGTAAATTCATAACAAATAGTAAAGATGATTTTTTAATGATTATGATAAAACATTAATTGTACTTTTTATTTTTAGTCGGACTATTAATTCCTTCAAAAACAAAACATCATATGTCAAGCCATATTTGTAGCTACATATCTCCCTCACTCCCACAGATGCAGGTCTGAACCTCAGCACTAAGATGGGCGAGGACTCTCCTCTGGACCTGGGCGTCAAGTCTTCAGTAATGGATGATGATGCGCCGCTTAACCTTTCACTTAAACCTACTCCTGGTAAGTCAAACACAACCTTACCTTAATTTTATTTTGGAATATGATCTTGCGACCTATCAGGCCCGAAGGGACCTAGGAAGCCGATTCCTGCTGGCTTCCTAGGTAGTGTCAAGGTGTCTATTTTAGTTTAATCACATACACATCTGTGGGTATCACATCACAGTACAGATATAGCCCCTTTTTAAGTGTATTTAAGTTTCAATTTAACAACAAAATCTTTAAAAACTTAATTTTGGCTGACACTGGGCTAAAAGTAGCTATTGACGCTATTGTAATCAATTTAATCATTTACTTCTTATAAAAGCTGTTCAAATAAATCTGGTATCGACCCAGGTGTCAAGTTAAATGACCTGAACATTGATTCTTCTGGATTTTGAATTTGAAAACCCGATAAGCACACAATAATATTAGTAACAGTGTTTTGTAGAGTGGAGATCTTTAAATTGAAAGAAAACGCAGAAAAATGTTTTGAATATCTATGAAATTGGCTTTATTTAACTGATAATTTTATGCCATTTATGCTTGAATATGATTTTGGGCATGTAGCCGTCGCGGCTAGCGCGTTTTACTTATTGATATTTAACCATCATTTTGTGTTTTATTTCAATTTAAAGTTCTACGCCACTAAAAAATACATCCTCAAGACTTCACTCTATAAACTAGACTAAAATCATTCGTTTTTCAATATAAATGACTCAATTATAATGTTGTTGTTGTTTGTATTGCAGCGAGTTCGCAAGCTTCAGACGCTCTCTCGCGACTGACATCTTTGAGCAGTTCGCTCAACGCGTCCTCAAGCCATGACAGGATATGTGAGTATCTATCTAGTAGAAGATGGCGAGGCAGCGACAAGGGGTCCACATTGGCCTTGGATCGAAACAACTGGAAGTCATGGGGAGAGGCCTTTGCCCAGAAGTGGGATTATGCAGGCTTACAGTATCAGTACCTCCTCTCATTCATAGGGAGATGAGGCTTTTGTTCCTGATTAACTTAAAGGCGAAAATATCGTGATTCTAGTAAATTTTCCATTTATTAGTAGGCTGTCCGAAAAAAATGAACACCACAGTTCTTATCTGCATACCTCCCTACGGTTGCAGTATTGGTAAATTTTGTTCCGCTTTGCTATGAAGGAGTGTCCACTTTAAGTACGACGGAGGTGGCCAGTTGGCCACAATAAAGTTGTTTTTAATTTGATTGGTGTAATATGCACCATGTTGTGATGGCCCAGAGGTTAAGGCCTCGCCTCTCATGCATGAGGTTGTGGATTCAAACCCGGGCAAGTACCAATGTGACTTTTTCAATTCATATGTACTTTCTAAGTTTATCTTGGACATCACAGACATCGGTGAAGTAAAACATCGTGAGGATACCTGGACCTATACTTAATATAAGTCTGAAATCGCCAACCCGTCTTGAGCAAGCGTGGTGATCAATGCTCGTGCCTTCTCTGTATGAGAAGAGGCCTTTGCCCAGCAGTGGGACAGTAACAGGCTGGTATTATTATTAATATGCACCAAGCACGGTTGCGCCGACCCCATATAGAATGGGACAAGGGCAGGAAGATGACGATTCTCTACCATTTTATTCTTTATTAACCTGTGATTTCCCCACCAGCCCGTCGCAAGCCGGGCGCGAAGCCCCGTCGCGTGGCGCCCGAGATGAACCCCGTGCCCGACGCGCCGCGACCCAAGTCCAGCGGCAGCGAGGACAGTGAATGTACGTTGTACTTCCTCAAGTATTTTGGTATGGGGAGGTGGTGATACCCACTATGGGATACACATCTTTACGAGGGATTAGCAATGTTGTCTATCCAGTCATGAAACCCTTAAAAGAACCAACTCAAATCAATCAAATCGTTTATTTGTGATACATGGTTTGCTTGCAGGTGTTTCTTACATAATTATATAATTAATAATAATGTTCATTCCATGATTAGACACTTGGGCATACAAATTATTAAATAATATAATGAAAACCTTAGATTAACTTCTGGTTTCGAAAAACCAAGATTAAATGTTGTTGTAAATAAAGATATCGCATAAAGATTTCTTTCGTGAAAAACTTGGTATAAAAATGACATAATGAAAATATTAAGCATGCAATACTCTTGGATCAATATTAACATGCTTTACTTTTCTTGTTGACAAGTGATTAATATGAATTTATAATCTTACTTGATATAGATGAAAAACATTTTATGTCTAACAACTTAATACTTGAATAAACTTTTGAACGCCACCATCAACCACAGTCCCAAATGCCATTAGTGGCGTTCAAAAGATTAATCTGCCTAATTTCCCAACGTAAGCACTAGGTATAACCTAACACCACCATCCTGCCCACAGCAGTAGCGGGGTGGGCAGGGCGCGAAGGCAGACCGCGCAACTTGGGCAGGGGAGTCAGCAAGCCCAAGAAGAACACGGTCGCCTCGCTACTGGCGCAGAGTCGCGCGCTCGGCTTGCGGCCTGCGCTGGCGCATCAGCTACTGGCCGAGACTGACCTGGTGAGTTCATCATTATAACTCTTGAAAGAGGTCCACTGCTGGATATAGGCCTCTCCTAAACGTAGCCATATCGAGCAGTCCTAGACTTCTCGCATTCTGCGGATTTCCGCTGCATTCTCTATCCGCCCACCTGGTGCGGGTGATCTATAATATCAATAATCTTCATTACACAAGAAAGTGGTTACAAAATTGTGTGAAGACCCTGACTCCTGTGCGAGGTGATAGACCTGTGTTACCGGAGGCAATCTGGTCACCCACTACACATAATTTGTCATGTATCATAAGAACTTTGTTAATTTATTAATGGTTAAATTACGAAGTCTTAGGTGCATCCGTTAAACGAGAGGCTGAATTTCATGTTTAGGATTTGTGTGCGTCGACCTTTCCGGAAGTAGTATACGTACTTAGTTTTATCTATAGAATCAAAAACCATATTTTTTGGTCAACCAATCATACAAGCATAAGAACAAGAGAATTATGCTCTATAAATCATAGCAGCCAACTCAGAAAACATCAGATTTATTTATCTGGATCTTGATATAACTTGCAGACATCATTCTTCTGCCCCTTACCCTTATTTATTTAGGGTCGGCGCAGCATGTCTTCTTCTCCCATACTTCTCTATTACTCGTCATCTCAGCACTGACCTCCTTACTAGCCATATCATCCTTCACACAGTCCATCCATCGTTTCTTTGATCTTCCTCTACTCTTATAGCCAATAAATTTGCAGACACTTCGAACAAAATTACTAACTCCCTTTTCTTAATATTTCCAGGAGAAACTAAAAGCCCTGCTCGGCGAGACGGCGAGCACGGACTCAGAGTGTCCGTCGGACAGCTGTCCGTCCGACTCGGACGCGTCCGACACCAGTCGCAGACCCACCGACGCGCAGCTCAGACTGCCGCTAGCGCTCGGTGAGTCTACAGTGTTATCTTAGTGTATAGGGACATATTCACGTCATAAGTTGTGTCGCAAGTCTATGAAACGCGCAACTGCACCTCTACAAAAAGTCGCCGTGGGCGAAGGCCTTCGTCATTTCACTATTATGGGTTCGGCCTTCAGTCTAACCGAATGTAGTTTAATACCACTATTTAACATGGAGCGAGCGTCTCGGTAAGCCTGGTTGACCGACTTTCGGGCTTCTTACTCCACCAAAGATCTACAAATGACAGTTGGGTTTAATATATACATAAACTCACGCCTTTTTCCCATGGGATTAGGCAGAAACCACAGAACGCCACCTGCTACGATCCTTACGAACTCGTTTTGCCTGGTCCACGTTCATACATCTGGACATACACGCACGCCGGTCGCGAGTACGCACCTAACCTTTCCAAAGAACCTCACCAATAAGGTCAGTGTATGTCCTTCTAGGCCGTCCCCTCCCGGCGTTGCCACTCATATCTGCCCTCATCACACTCATCTCGGTTGGTCAAAAGCACGGAGGGTTCTCACGGAGAGAAAATTAAAATGGATCGCTAGTGACATACCTTCAGACAATATCATGTAAACAAAACAGTACTAAATCAGTCTTATTTGCCAACAGGTTGGAAACGCGTGACAGTGATCAAGGGCCTCTCCCGCAACTGCAGCATCAAGGGCGACGTGACGTACTCGCCGCCCGACCCGCATGCGGGCATCACCATGCGCTCATTGCATGACATACAGAACGTAAGTATATCATAATATCATGCTTTTACTCTCTGAAGGGGTAGCCAGAGAGCACACTGACGTTTCGCCAGTCCTGTCAAGTAAAATGGACCGAGTTTTATTCGGGCTCTGGACTACTAGTCAGTATAAACAATCAATCAATCAAATCATTTATTTAACAGGTCAAACAATGCCATTTGTTAGTAATAATACATACACATCTTAACGACTCATATACCGAGTATATAGACACAATTGAAGAGTCATTGTGTCTCGCATAGATCTACGTTTCGGCACACAAACGGTTAAACACTGTGTTTAGTGTGTGAGTACATAAGTATATTTGGAAAATTATGGTAATACTTGAAAAGTAGAAGAAACTCGGATCACTCTAGTATCTATTAGATCAACGAGGCACTTTGCACTTCAACGTAATGTAATTCAAAACCAATAAACCTACTTAGTTCAAGAAAATAATATGAAAACGTCTTTTGTTTTAAACAAAAAACAAAGGTATCTTTGCTTGAATATGGTTTAGCGAAGTTTGCCTTAAAATAATAAAAATATAACACAATTTTACCAAATTTTTTTCAGCTAACTAAATAACTAATATAATCATGTGATTTATTTCCAGTTCCTAGACTCGAACCCCTGCCCGCCGCTATCGACGGACAACTTCAGTTTCTCAGCACGCACCGTGCTGGGCGAGTACATACAGCCGGCCAGCGATGTGGGCGAGCCACTAGTCTACAACGAGAACGAAATTAATAAGAGGTGTGTGTATGGAGTTTTTATCATTAATTGCTTATAGAAACGTTGCCTCACAGGTCTTCAACACTCCGTTCAAGAAAGGACACTCCGTTAATGACTGTTTGAATTATTTATGTGTAATTTAGTGGTGTTGAATTGACCAAAAGAGTGATGAATATAAACTTTGATGGAAGGAGAAGGAGAGGAAGACTAAAGAAACGATGGATGGATTGTGTGAGGAATGATATGAAAGATAAAGGAGTAAATGATGGCGTGACGGTTGACAGAGGAGAATGGAAGAAAAAAACGTGTTGCGCCGACCCCAAGTAACATGGGACAAGGGCAGGAAGATGATGATGATGATAGTGGTGTTGAATTGCACTCTTACCTTTTGGATACGCGTTAGACCTTTTGCCCACGGCAACTTTTTGAGCGATGCTGTTGCGCATTTAGTAAACACGCTATCGGAGCGTTAGTCGCATTTGTATCGGTGGAAACGCACGACTGTGGTCTTCATGGAGTCAACCTTGGAACTTAGGGGTTCACGGGCATTTGTGTATCGATGCTGAATCGCGTTAGCATCGCGACGATATAGAATCGTGGTTACTTACCGAAGCCAGCGACAGCATTGCGGTTGTATGCATCGCTGTAAAAAGTCGCAGAGTGCGAAGGTCCACATCGACACCAATGCACGTATTGTTACAAAACACTAAAACCAAGATACAGGTTGTATTTTTTCACAAACTTCCCGTCTTCTCCCCCCCCAGACTGGAGGAAGCCCGTATCCTGGCGAGTGCGGGCGGCCGCCCCACCCCGCCCCCGCTGGACCGGCGCATGGAGCTGGCGCGCCTGCAGCAGGCGGCGCGGGACGCACGGCGCGACGCCACGCACCGCTCCCGGGACCAGGTAGGTGTATGTATTGCCGACGGTTTCTACTAAGGTTTACTTTTAACTCCCTTGCTTGACCACCAGCTGCACAGGTTGGAGTGTAGCGTTAGGGGCGCTATGTAGAGAGGACTTCGAAAATAGTGGTAACTTTTTCCTTATTTTTACAACATCAGATTAACCTTGGCCATAGAAACTATTTAGCCTCTGAGAGGCGTGGCCGTGGACGTTTTTGAGATATGGAAATTCGACTTTTTTTGTAATAGCCCCAAAGGGTAGCCTCCAACTCCAACAAACCGCCCTAAGACGACACTGATGAAGACTAAACAACAATAATAGAAGTTTTTTAGGTTATTAAAGGTATTTTTATCGTGTAATAAACAACAAGACAACCACGTTCGCACGTGCTAGTGGTCACAAGCGCGACTGCTGAGCATGAGGTCCTAGTTTCGATTCCCAAATCGGGCAAAGTGTTGAGTTTTCCCATCAGGAATTTCTCAGTGAGTTTGTGCCCGGTTACTGGCAATAGGCACACACACTCCCCCTATACATAACTGGCGAAATGTGGTATACTATTAGGTACACCTCTGCCCAACCCTTCGGAGATTACAGGCATGATGTCATGTGCAATAAAAATACATCACAAAAAAATCACCCCTACATAATATTACTTCAATTATTTTTACTTTTAATTTCCATACAATAATACTACATTTTCCTAAACAGGCTCGTCTCGAACGATCAGAAAAAGCGGAGCTAGCGAAACGCGAGAAGGAAGCCAGGAGTCAACAGTTGCTAGAGGTAACACTCTTGCATATACCATAACGATACTCAAAGAGCGTGTAGATGCTAGTGGATTGCGGTCGATCGAAGACATTGACAGGTTTGAACGATGTAGTGAGGTGCATGATAGCTGGGTTTTGTTATCGATTTTTGTTGAGGGGTGGGGTCAGTGGTCAACTGGTCTTTAGTCAATCGATTTTCGGTTGTTCGTTAATTGATTTTCGAGCGTTCGTCAATCGATTTTCGGTCGTTCGTTAATCGATTTTCGGTCTTTCGTTAATCGATTTTCGGTCGTTCGTCAATCGATTTTCGGTCGTTCGTTAATCGATTTTCGGTCGTTCGTTAATCGATTTTCGGTCGTTTATCGATAAATCATCGATTGATATAGACTTTTGTGGAGACGATAAATATTCATGTCGATCGATGACATTGTCACATACAGGGTGTAAGGGTCACCGACGCTAAATCGGTTACCAGGATTACCAGGGTATTCATACATAGAAATTTCTCAACGGTAATGTTACAAAAAAATCTGCTGTTCCGTACATTTTAACTGTGTATGTATTGCAGTTTTGTAGGAAATAGCTGTTTTTTTTTAAAATAACCCATGAAATTTTTTATGAAGCGTGGTTCAGAATGATCGATGATGAGCGAAGTCTCCTAATACAGGTATTTTTTACTTAAAAGGAGGCTCCAATCATCAACTTGCTGTCTTGATTTGGTTAAGAAATAAACTTTTTTTTTTTAATTTTAAATTTTTAATGTACTGATTACGACCGTGGTAACCGTTTTAGTGTCTGTGTAATCCACCCTGTATTTTATAACATGATAATATTTGTCTTTGAAGCAATTCTAATCGACTAGTCGACGTCTATCGACCGCAATCTAGTTGCAGCAAAACGACTGTGATGTCAAAACTTTGAGACAGTATCGATACGGGTTATGAGTTAGTTTCAATGTTATAGTTCTGTGGGATTTAATTTAATTATTTTGTTCCTATCTGTGTTGTTGATGGTTCTCATATTATTAATAGATTAAAAAAAAAAAGTTCGATAATACATTACTTTATTTTGTGATTTGAAAGACCTTTTTCAATCTATACAAAAAAAGAATCGTTACATGTAAAATACTGGTATTCAGCTGCATCCGGTTAGACTGGAAGCCGACCCCAATATAGTTGGGAAAAGGCTAGGCAGAAGTGTCTGGGGAATTATATTAAGGGACACAATTAAAATGCATTGTTTCTATCTCAATAACGCATTTCTATTGTCAGCTGTTTAGTTTTTTGTTCATCGGTAGATAATATCTAAATAATATTAACTGTTGTGAATGCTAATCCTTTGTACAAACTACTATCTACCAGTGGCGAAGGTCTCATACAACTCGATTCCTACCGGCTTCCCTTTGGAAACTGGCACAATCAGTATTCCATAGACAAATAATAAAATCATATTAAAGATATGTATGTCCGGGCTCTTCTCTTCTACCTCTTAAAAATAAATTACCCTTCGCTACTGCTACCTACATTTGTTTTTCTAATTGTTACCGAAAGATGTGTAATTAAATCTTCTTTTAGAAAATACTAATTACGTATTTCTTGGTGATGTCAATCGATGTTATAACTTCTATGTAAATAATACAAAAAAAAAACTTTTAATAATATGGGAACTATTCTTGTCTCTAGTTTGTATCTATGTTTTAAACCCATGTGCTTGTGTTTGTTTTTATTTTTTATTATCAATTTGATGCTTGGCAACATTGTGCTCACCAATCGTATTCTGTAGATTTTTGTTCTATATTCAAAAGCAAAAAGGGCCTTTTGGGGTTGCCAACGTTAAAAAAATTGGTTTCTTTTTGCTTTTTAGTAGAAAGCGTTGGATTTTCTTAGCTTGTAGTTGGTAGCTCAGCTGTGTGTTTAGCATTAGATATGGTATATACATACTTATATACTTCTCTATAATATTTATGTAAAAATCTGTCTACTTGGGTTAAGAGTATATTAATAACACAAATCGAACCGCCAAAGGGACCTTGACAATGTTGTCATAATCCAAATTGATAATAAAGACAAGAAAATGCGACAAAAAAAATAAAAATTATAACGAAGCAATATTGCACAGCATATCAACAAGAATAGAACGCAGTTGACGATCGAGCCCCTCCCTACGGTACCGAAAACCGGTATCGACGAATGGAAAACACCGGAAATAGTGATGGGACCAGCCACTAAGACGAATAAGGAACGCGTTATGCCTCCGATCAGTCTCTCCCTAATACCCGTTTCCGGCCCCAAAGACTCGCAGAATTCTCCCATAAAAACTATTAAATTCGACCAATCGGGATGGAAAGAAGAAATAGAGGAATACAACGCTTTAGACAAAATGAAAGACTTCGCTGAAAAAGCGGCTTTTGATCTCCCCAAACGGAAAGACAATAAACAATACGACTTCACATTAATAAAATCAGCTGAAAAGCGCTTAAAAGCGCCCGACAAAGAGAACAATCTAGAAAAACTAATAGAATCCTATTCAAGAATAACAGAATTCATAAACGGCTGTGATTGGTCGAAGCTGCAAGGGGACAAGAAAACTGAAGACCCAAAGTCGATAGAACAAAAATACTTAGATGCAAAAAACGAATTCATGTCTCAAAATTTGATGTTGATGCCCAAAGATAGTCCCAAATCTGTTTTAAAAGAAGTTATAGACTTGAGTGAAGATGACGATATTCTGACAGATATAATGTCGAAGAAGATCAGTAAAGGCACCTTTAATGTGGGCAAAGATGGGGCGCTTTCAATCTCAGTGCATTCGCTAGGCAAGGATACGTCTTTGGTACGTGACATATACACTAAAATGTACTAACTTTCGAGGTCTCACTAACACTGCACGCCTAATCTTTGAGGTATATGGATGTATCTACTTGTTGTATATAGTTTTGAGGAACGGTTCAAGTTTTTGGTGAAGGATTAGACGATTTTAGCGGTTGTAGGTGAAAAGTAGAGCCTGAAATTCTGGCAAAATCTTCGGCTTTGCTCAAATTGGCGCAGTTCTAGCTTAATTTGCCAATGCATACAATCAGTATCTTAAATTATAAAAAAAAATAGAAATTAAAAAACAAACATATACCTAGACAATGATTGCAACCATTGTATTTCTGGGTGATTAAAAAATACTTGATCACCGGTTTTCGTAATAGCTTTTCAAGAATGCTGCATATATACCAGCACGTTTATGTTATTTTTATTGTTTCAAATTAATTCTTAGTATATATTGCTGTTGGTGTACCAAATAAATAAATAAAAAATAAAAACTCTGGCTTCGACGTAATAGACCTTTCTTAGCAAGCAATTACGCAGCACCAAAAAAATTTCTTGCTTTAAAGGCCAAAGCTGTGCTTGGCTAAAACAAGCATATAGTAAAAATTATAATAATTAAAGAACACACACACATACATAACATCACGCCTGTAATCCCCGAAGGGTTAGGCAGAGGTGGCCGAATAGTACACCCATATTTCGAAAAAAATAAACTTTTAAATATAGGTGACGTCATTTTTATTTCGTATTCTTCTCTGCAAATCCTCTTAATTGATACCCATATCATGAGGGTGTATATAAAATAACTAGTCAGCCATTAAGAGAATCCGCCATATTGGATTTAGAATGACGTCACTTAGCTAATTGCACTTAGCAATTGCTAAATGCATTGTCATAGAAACTAAACGTGTATGCAAAATTTCAGCTCAATCGGTTAGGGATAACTATTTTAAAATTCAGTTACAAGATTTGACCACAGAAACAAACATACAAACATGCAAGTTAAGCAAAACAAAAAGATCATTTATTATCATCACACTTGACAAACGAAAATCATGGTAATTCAAGGAAACAATAATCTTACTTAGTGAAGACAAAGTGGGACAAAATATCTCTTTTATAAATATTGTTTTTAACTATATTTATATTTTTCTTTTTAACCCTATTTAGTTACTGCACGCCCTTCACCTTCGTATGCCTTTATTTTATTTTCGTTATTTATTCTTAAAGGCCCACTTGCACCAACAATCACAAATGTTCATTTTCATTAACGCTACACGACGCCTAAATGAAAGCCTAATTTAAAAGACGATGGGGCGATTACCATGACGCCTTACAGCAGTATTGTTAATGTCACTCCAGTGTGGAAAAGGGACGGGGTTATAGAGGACGTCTAGCGCCATCTCTTTCCCAATCTGGAATAAAATCAAAACAATACTGCTTTAAGACGTCATGGGCAACCCACCTGTTCAGCGCTGAAAGTTGAAAGTGGACATCAATGCTTTTAGCTCCAAACATATGAGGGATGGTGCATTTAGAAAGTTGGCAACGTCGCAAATGACTTTCAAATATTGCACCGTTTTGATAAATAGATCAATATTATTGAATTAAATATACTCTGTGTTGCAATAAAATATTGATAATGGATGCACCCTCTTAAAACATCATTTTGTCTTTGATATCTTCAAAAGATTACCAGAAATGGAGCGATATTTTAAATTCGTTAAATGCTTAATCATTTAGGAATTTGTGGTTCAAGTGGGTCTAAATATCGTTTTTTTTTTCTTTTAAAATGAAATGTGTTTGATTTCTTGTCGAAATTTTGTTAGATTTTCGTGAAAAAAGAAAATAAAAATAATTATACGGGAAGGGATAACGCCACTAAAATGGTTGCCACGTATTAAATGCGTGGTAACCATTTTAGCTTCGGTGTTCCGTCCACCTTGTATATGCTATTAGTCGTTCCTTTGCAACCTTTCGTACATAAAAAAGAAAAACCAGTACTCGAAAATGTATTGAAAAAGAAATCAAACACAACCATCCATTTAATTTCTAAGTTAGCCATTTTTTTTATTTTTTTGTTCCATGTAACGCTGTAATCTTATAATTTGCTGTACCGCTTTCGATGTTGTTCGCACGTTCGTTATCAAGGCTAAGAGACAAAAGCACGAGGAGCTTGAGAAGCAGAGGATTGAAGAACAGCGTAAGAGAATACAGGTTTGTATGCGTATTAACAAGCTTTACACATTTTTTATTTAATGTTGGCACTATACTTGGCGTTATAAAGCAGTGACAGCCTAGTGGTCTGACCGTCGGAATGTAAAGTTATAGGTCTCAAGTTCGAACCCAATACAATGAATCATGTGCGTATTGTATAATTATCACTTGCTTCGGTGAAAGAAAACATCGTGAGAAAATCAGCATGCCTGAGAGAAATTTTTCGATGGCGTGCAAAGCCAAGTAAGCTCATGGGCGGCATAAAACCTCTGACACCAGGTTAGGCACTAACCACACGGTAAAGAAGAAAACTTGGTGTTTTTGTCCAAATATTCGTGTTACATGAAAAATAACCATGTAGTTTCTTGCCGGTCCTTCTCCATAGACCGATCCCAACCTTGCACCTGTCTTTTAACGTTCCATAAGTGCCCATGTAGGCTTATAAAAAAATATTATGAAAAGAAAACAACATTCTGTTTTTATTACAATTCAATTCAATTCATTTATTTCAGACACAACGGTCTATAATTGTGTTAGTAGGTACACTTAAAAGCAATGCTAGTAATTAAATAATCAAAGACAAATCGAACCACACAATATTACATCTAAATTTAACATCAGAATAATCTGTCATATCTAAAAATTCAATTAATGCAATACTTATAAACATAATGCAATACTTATAAGTCAAATAAAACAACAAAGTTCATTTTCTATTAAATAACCCTAATATTGGCACAGATACGCCAAATATAGTGCCATCATACAGGACTTGAATTGTTGACGCGACTATTCACCGTTCCCAATAGTTTCGAACTCCAAAGCACTGAAAATAAAGGGCACTGGGCAAATGAGTATGCAAAGTAACTTTATGAAAAAACGAGATGTATTTTTTTTAATAGACTAGTTTACCCAGTGTCCTTTACCGCAGTCGCAGAAGCCGTTATCAAACTTTTTTGGTTTCGTTTTATCTCTAGAGTGTAACCATCCAACAATCCTGCTTATACAACATGACAAGTAAGTAATACAATTAAACTCATTGTTACAGGAGAGAGAGTTAAAGCGGCAACAGGCCTTACTTCTAAAAGAACAGGTTAATATTATTGTTTTTATTTTTATTGTCTATGTGTGTTATTAACTTTAGTGTATTTGAACCTGAGGGTGTTTGAATGAAGCTTTAGTAAGTTAAACTCAAGTTCTGTATTAATTTTGAAATGAGATATCTCAGAGTACTATTTTTTTTAGTTTTAATAACCTGTACTCACCCACTGCTGGGCAAAGGCCTCCCCCTGTGCTGTTTTCTCGTGCCACCTCGAACCAGCCCTCGCGGTTAGCGTAGAGTACTCGTATGGGTTCTTAATTAATTTTGAACTTTATAAGTTGTTGAAAACTAAAGAACTCCATTTAATATACATAGTTGGAAAGATTGTAAGTAGTCTTAGTTGCAGGTAAATGCAACTAAAACAATTTAAAAAAATAATGTTCAAAACACTCTAAAAAAGAATCTAGAGTAGCTGCAAGCTATTCTGAATTATTTATTTATTTAAACTTAATGTTCATTAGTGGTACACAGGCGAACTTAATGCCACAAGGCATTCTCTACCAGTCAACCTAAATAAATAAAATAAACCAAATAAAAAAAAACCTATATATCTAAAATATTGCTTTTTATTGGACTCTAATTATCTGTTGGCTGTAAATGAGTTGATTTTACTACTCAAAACTTTCAATAAGTCATCCAATCTTGTGAATGGATTTACCTAACAAATACATTTTCTATTATATTCTAATTAAAGCTAATTCTTCTCCCTTGGGTTCAAATAAACATCCTCTATATGTTTATGTGTGTGTCTGTGTGTAACACTATGTTTCTCTTTTATTTACAACCCTCGTTGGACACCGTGGGCACACTCGTACAGCAAAAGTATATAACCGAGGTAATATACCACAGTAGAATATCTGTAGTGCTTTTGTAGTAAGAATAACTTGCGCGGAATTTTCGAGTATTTATGGGTAATTCTGGGAAAAATTCAAAAGCGTAATTATTGCTGAATAGAATAGAATAGGTCTTTATTTGCTAAGAATTTTTGCTGTTCAAATAAGAGGATTTTTTTTTATTTGATTCGACTCATTTTGAGTTGCAGCGTTATTTCGGTGACTCATTTTAAATACTATACAGGGTGGAAGGGCCACTGGCGCACAAACGCTTATAACGTATTCATTACATAATTCTAAACCCCGCCACATAGAAACTTTGTTTCCTACAAAAGTGCAATACATACACGGTCAAAATGTATGGAACATTACGCTTGCAAAAATTCCTTTGTGGACCCCATATATGAAAATATGAACTTTTTCATCGGTAATGTAAAAAAAACAGCTGTTCCATACTTTTCACAATGATGTACTGAATACATGGTAGCACACCAATGCCGCTTACACCCTGTAGATAAAAAAGGGACGTAAATTACGGCGTGCGAGGATTGTTCAAATTGGACTCTGCCATATGTCTTTGGCCAAATTATGATTATGCCCATAAATATTCGAACATAGTGAAACTCGTAGTTTACACAGTTAGTTAGTCTGCTTTCAGTAGCTTTGTAGATTTCTTGCCTTATTTTCTGTGGGCGGCTTTACTCACATGAAACCCACCATTTTTTTGTTTTTTTCGATTTGAACTACTGTTATAAAGAGATGGGTGGGTAGTTCTTTATAATACCGTTGCCGTTGTATCGTATAGTTTGTCCAGAGCCCACTGTGAAGGTGAGCGTCAGATATCGACTAGAAGAGATTGAACACCATATGCAAATGCATGTCCAAAAGATCTTTTACAGTCGTTTCAGGTAGTCAGTGGCTCGAAAGCTGACAACCGCTCTTACCAAGGGGTATTGTATTACCCAGTACTGACTGGGTTGTGGAGGTCAGATTGGCAGTTGCTCCATGTAAAATACTGGTATTCAACTGCATCCGGTTAGACTAGAAGCCGACCTCAGTATATTGGGAAAAGGCTGGCAGATGATACGCAATATGCATGTCCAACTCACAAAATAAAGAACAAGTATGCACGCACCTGGACTAAATGATTAAAAGTTGTAACTTTGAACCCCTATCTCCGTAACTAGATGGTTTCCAGGTCATGGGTTTATGGTCTAGAACAATAAAATGATCGCAATGGCAGGGAGAACAAATGCCTTTCGGCTTCGTTAAGGGTCCAGTCAGGAACAACTCCTTTTTACACCCATTAGATCAGATATAAGACTTTCTTGTACATCGGAGTTCGGTCCTCTCTTAGCCTAAGCATATCTAAGCATAGCTGAGTAACTTAGTTAAAAGGGTCCAGGTCCACACCACCCAAATTCCCTCTCCACATTCTAAATCTCCTCTCATCTCTTACCCAGGAAAGAGAACGAAGACGCCAGCACACGACGTTCATCCGTCAGCTGGACTCCCGCAGACGTTGGGAAGACAGAGAGAGGAGGAAGCACCAGAACCTGCTGGATAGACTGCTGGTCAAGGAGAAGAAGTTGCAGCAGAGACGGAAGGAGATGGAATTGCTTTCTGAGCTGAGGTAAAAGACAGACAAATTCCTCGTTCTTGTGGGATTTTTTAACTCGATTTTTTATTGCGCTCTGTATTTGCCTTAAATTTACCCGTGTGTACAAGTGATTAGGAAAAGATTTGAATTTGTACGAAGAAGAATAGACTTGGGTCCAAGTAATAGCTAGTTTCGGTTTTTTGGTGGGTTTGTTGAGCAGAGCGAAGTAGAAGGAAACTTGGGACCTTAATGCTCTGGAGTAGAGAGTAAGTTTTCTTTTTCTCAACTGTTCAGTGAGTCTACAGTCAATACTTCCTCTGCAAAGTTCTTCTCCACAGCATTCTGCAGTAGGCCCTCTGTTGAAGACTATGTCTTTCATAGCCTGGATTGTGGAGGATGTAGAAACCAAAGAGCCATTCCATAGCCAGGATTTAGGGGGGACTGTATGTGCCCTATTGTGCGTTTTATATTTAGTTAATAGCCATACATCAGAGTTGATATGGCGCTCTGAGGTGTGGTGTTCTCACATTTGACCAGTTGTGTTGTATGTAAGTCCTATGAAATTGGAGACCAGCTGACCAGCCCAGACAATCGGGCATAGACGTAGACTGTGCGGAATTTCGATGAAAAGCTGGCTATTAAAAAGTGAAAAAGTATTTTTGGCTCCAATGTAATGATTATGAATATGTCTAACTAATACATTCCTCACAGACGACCACAAGAAGACTCATCGCTCTCGGACCAGAAGCCGCTGCCTTCCCTCAACAGGATCCCCGGACTGAAGCTGCCCGGCCAGGCCATGGCCGACATTCTACAAGTATACGAGTTTATACATAACTTTGGACAGACACTTGGATTTGGTAAGTGCTCTACTGTAATGACCTTACTGGCGCCATAAGTTGCCTCAACACCGAAGTTACTGCCCGTTGAGCAATCGTTTGTAAAATAACAGATGGTTTCGGAAGTGGACTTTCGGAAGTCGGTGACTTTTGTTTGTTTCATTGACTATTTTGCCACCGACTTCCGAAAGTAAAGTTATTTTCCACTTTTTTGTGTTTTTTTTTTGGAATTCGGTTATTCTTTTTGCAAAAAAAGTTTTTATTTTATCCTTTTTAGTTATGGTATCTCACACAAATCCATGCCAAGTATCAATTTTACATTTTAACTAGAAGTTATTAGCACATCATGCACATGACGGAAAACAAAAATGCATATTATAGAGGATAACTCATAAAGCACCGAAGTTAATACAATTTAGATGGGACCACCGCGCAAGCTTCTACCAAATAAAATAAATAATCGCTTAAATCAGACCAGTAATCACGGAGAAATCGGTGTACAGATGCTGGTGGAATAACTTTTCACAATTTTTTGTAATCCTTGTCGTCCACTTACAAATGTTGCTCCACAAAAAGGAACTTTGGTGTGGATGCACTTTTAGTCTTTATACGATAGTTGCCAGACGACTCAGTACAGGAACAACCATAGGACCGATTACGTGGCACCGCTCGGGGGATGCTTATGATCTGCAGTGGACGTCTTTGAGCGGATATTATGATTATACATTCACAATCGCAGGTTATTGCCACGACAATGGCATACAAAAAACACTAAATTACACACAAACTAAACACAAAACAAACTAAATTTACTCGTCTGGCTTCGAGTATTTTACAAGCTAAATAGCAGGATTTGTTTGTTTCCTTATCCTAAACACTTTATCATAGTCTTGGTATGACCTTCATATCAAACTCAAACTCAAAGCATTTATTTCAATTAGACCATAACAGGCACTTTTGAATGTCAGAAAAACAAAGAAGGGAAAGCTACAGTCACAGACACGTCTCTATTAGGGGTACTACTTTCCGTCAGGCGGACTGTGATGACTTAGTTTATATCGCCAATAATTAGTAGCAAGGAAAATTCCCTGCTCCGTGTATTCAATACCATTTTATGCTTGTTACAGACATGGACGCAATCCCAACACTGAACACGTTCCAAATGGGCCTCCTACCTGACTGCAGCGTGGAGGCCGAGGAGGAACTGCTGCAAGTACTCACACAGCTACTTATCACTGCCATTGGTAAGTTATGTTATACGATACTAAGTAGATACACAGACTTTCTTCGTTGTTGTAGCTTTTGTGAGACACATTAGAATCCACGATTGGTAGGTATATAGGAAAAGTAAAGTAAGCATAACCTTAGATCTTCGCATGGTGGTTGGTAGCAGCTAGATGAATAGCCGAGAATAGAGTTGTGTTTCGAAGCACCCATGGTTTGGGCGGGAATGTTTGAAAGAGATACCGTGACCCTGGAACACAAAGGGCAATGAAGGAACATGGATAGGTTTTAGTCAGTAAGAGTCTGACACTCCCTCCCACTCCACCCAGAGCGGGAGAAGTCATGTGATGATTTCCCATCCGTAAAAAAAAAAAAAAGCACCCATGGTTTGGGGTAGCCTTTGTGGGCTGATCTACACTAATATTTTAAAGAGGAAAGATTTGTATTCTTGTATGTTTGTAACGAATAAACTCAAAAACTCATCACCAAAAATTCTTTCATCATTAGAATGCTATGTTATCCCTGAGTAACATAGGCTATATTTATAATTTTTAAAAAATGTCCATCCGTTCGGAAGTATACCGCTATAAGTATATAAGTGATAATTTTACAATACGCATATGGATCCAAAAAAGTTGACATATTTTTGTTTTTAAAGGTAGACAAAATCTATTATGTTCGGCAGATAATAGCCACATAACCTATTCCATTTTCTATTGCTAAAACACTATGATATAATACCAATTCCTTCATCCACAGAGGACCCGGGTATCCCGCACCCAGGTCGCCACACCACCCTGCTGGGCCACGCCATCAGAATGGGCGACATCACGCCGCAGAACTTGAGCGAGGTGCTCAGAATATACCTGTATGCTAACGCTACGGGAGAAGTAAAGGCTCTTACTGGTATGTAGATCATTTTGTATATTTGTGTTATCATTGTTTGTTAGCCGCGCTTGCGTTTGTCAGTGGATGGGTGACCACCCATTAAATACTGACGTTCCTCCATGCCTCGGAAAGCACGTTAAGCCGTTGGTCCCGGCTGTCATTTGTAGATCTTTGACAGCCGTTAGGTAGTCACTGGCCCGAAAGTCTGACAACCGGTCTTACCAAGGGGTATTGTATTGTATAACGGGCTGGTTTCCGCAACTCCACGTCAAAGCGCGTATTTTGCGTGCGGTACCAAGGGGTATCGTATTACCCAGTACTAACTGAGTTGTGGAAGTCAGATAGGCAGTCGCTCCATGTAAAATACTAGTATTCAGCTGCATCCATTTAGACTGGAAGCCGACCTCAAAATATTTAGGATAAGGCTAGGCGGATGATGATTGTTTGTTGTAAGACCAAGCTTATTATCTTTGTAGAACTTCGCTTTTGTTCACCCGCTGTTTACACAAGTTATAAAACGATTCTACATGTTGTTTTTTCCCTGTTCGTTTAATAATTGGCAATACATTTCTGAAACCACGCCAATAACTCAATACAATCATGCTTGTAACACGTGTATAAAAATTGTCACTCAATACAATCACGGTTGGAACATGTTGTATTTGACAAAACTTGTTGAAAACAAGTGTAATCGCGGGGTTACTTTATCTGTCTGACAGGCTCGTACAGCTCGATGTCGCATATTGTGATTTTTGTAAAGAAAATAACTATAATATTTGGAATTTTGTCCTAGGATTAACAGCAGAGCGCGAACGTGAGCGTCGCGTAGCTGACCACCATCAAACAGAGGCTGAAATGCAACACACTTGTGCCAACTCCAAGAACAACGTCTATTACGAGAGCCTACATAATAATGCTACTTATAAACTGTCAGGTATGTTCCTCCTAGTATGTATACTGCTCCTATTTAATAGAAAACTGAATCAAATATCCTGACTGCATGTTTTCAGATAGGCACTATACAGGATGGTCAAAACACAGGCGTCAAAAAAAAAAAAATTGGACATGGGGTATTTTCAGATCCTCGATAGTTTTCGAGTTATAGTTTCTTGAAAATACCGTTGGAACCGCTTTAAAAAAAATCTTTCTTGAGTTTTACACGACTTTTTCACATTCTTTAATTTTAACTAAAGTCTGTTTTTTAATCTCGGAGACTAAATTGACAAGTAAAAATAGCAAACTGACATAAATTTCAATAGGATTTATGTCAGTTTTGACATTTTCACTTGTCAATTTAGTCTCACATTAGAGTAACAAAAAGGCGTGTAAAAATTATTCATCATGCATTAGTTTTGCTTATTGAAAGCAGCTGTAAATTACTTAAAAACTAGAATATACGTAAGTATAGTTGAATATAAATATGTCATACGCAACTTTGACGTTATTGATGACATTTATGTATTTTTGTACGCAGAGGCCCTCCGCGACAAATCCTTCCTAGCTCTAAGCGCGACGTTCAAAGCGAGAATCCTCGCGTTCATATGCGACGAGTTACTTCAGAACAAGGCCGTGCTGCGACAAGTCGACGCCAGCCTGGAGCATCTCAACCAGCTGAAGAAGGAGAGATATCTCATGGACATGAAGATCAGGAAGTAAGTTTTTTAGTAGGCTTCCTTATGTGGCTTTTAGGCTGTGCGGGCCTCGGCCCCCTCGGGACGAGACCCGCAGGTCAAGCCGGCCGGCACTAGTCCCCCGGGGCAAGTGTGCGAGGGAACACCGAGGTGGTTTAAATATTATGTACGATTCTGACAGACCCCACCGCTCTGCTCAGGGCAGAGGACATCCATTGAGGATAACCACATCGAGAGACATAAAAAAAAAATGCTTTTAGGCTGGTAAGAAACTGCCGCCACTAGCTACTACATATCATGAAGTGCTTTTCATGATATGTAGTAGGTTATAAGAGCAAGCCTGAGTTTTAGGCTTGCATAAATATACGGGCTCAAAACAGACACATCCTTGTCGATGTCATCCTCATATTTGTTGTTCGCGAAAGTACCATACACTTTATTTGCACCGTATCCATTGAAAGGAGTTTCATATAAGACAAAATAATAATTTTTATCATGTATTTTATTTGAATTATTATTCAACAGGGTCAGAGTACTCCACCAGCGCAAAGTCAGAGCCGAACAAACGGAGAAGCAGCAAGCTTTAGCACTTGAACGAATGCAGCGTCTAGTGGAAGAAAGCGCTGCCAACCTGAGAGCGTCGCCACAACTCGCCGATGACGGTAAGTTGTAATGTGCGCAGCGAAACACGACGCCAAAATCGTTACGTGTATAGTCTTAATTTTAAGGTTTTTAATATGTATTAGGTTTTTTTTCATCATAACTTATCAATCAATTTTTTTTTTTTTGTTAAACGTAGGTATGGTTACAGATAGTATCTTGTCTAAAATATGTGCACTATGTTTTGCCAATATATGGCGTACAAAATGGCGGTCAAAATGAACATAAACAATCAATTACAATTAAGGCGGCATGTCAACAGATTACATAAAAAAAAAACATATATCAGTTAGGTAAACATGTTATTGCAATTTTAGATAAATATAAACATTCATACTTAGTCAATAAATAAAATCATAAGTGTTTAATTGGCAAGTCAGAATCGTCATACCTCTGTTTATTTTATCTATGGGCCATAGTTGCCTGATAATAAAATGATTATTATTATTTAGCGCTTGGACGAATGCAGCGTAACACCAATTATAATTCCAATACCTGGAGACATTCTATTTTCTTGTAAATTTTGACATTAAAATAAACATTAAATTTCAATGGCTTGTAAGTATTGGTTTTAATTTGACTCTTTTTTCACAGAAAATCAACAAACCCCAGAAAAACCGGAAACCCCTAAAAAAGACAAAGAATCATCACCCCACCCAGAAAGCGAAACGGATAAGCAGTCCGAACCATCTCCGTATAAAGAGAGCCAGCCCGCCGAAGAGAGCGACAAGGAACTATCGCCCATAAAGGACCTCTCCAACAGTATGAAGAATAAGGAAATGTTGAATAATAATAAGGACGAGTGTTCCCCGGCTGATAACTCGAAGATTGATAAGGATAGCGTTATTGGGGACTGTGATGATCATTTGAGTGATTTGGAGAGTGAAGGGACCCAGCCGGAGGAGGTGAGTTTAGAATTTTATTATTTACTACGTGCGTAAGAAATTTTACCCTTTTTTGCAACATTTTTAATTGATGCTCCGCTCCTTTTGGTCGTAGCGTGATGTTATATAGCTTATAGTCTTCCCGACAAATGGGCTATCCAACACTAAAATATTTTTTCAATTCGAAGTAGTTTCTGAGATTAGCGCGTTTAACCAAACAAACTCTTCAACTTTTTAATATTAGTACAGATTATTTCATACAAGTATCTTTAAATGGGGTAATAGTAATCATAACAGCAGTTGGTGAACAATGACGATACTTTTTATTCCGATAGTATGATCCCATGGGACATTTACCGAACTTACTACGTGGGTGAAGCCGCGGGCATAAATAAGCCAGTTGACCTTAAAAATCTTTTACAGTCTGTTTTTTAATCTTGGAGACTAAATTGACAAGTGAAAATGACAAAACTGACTTAAATGCTATTGAAATCTATGTCAGTTTGCCATTTGTACTTGTCAATTTAGTCTCCGAGATTAAAAAACAGACTTTAGCAAAACTCAAAAACAGCTAAAACCCAAGACTTCTTCTTCTACTCTTACTGAAATAACTGCTTCTTCTCCACAGGATGAAGACAAGAACCTTTCGTCAGAGGAACTGGCTCGTAAGCTGGAGAAGCTTCTCAAGCAGTCTGAACAGCAGCAACTACAGCTTACAGCTGGGTCGCATGCGCTGAGGGCTACATGTTATGGACAAGATAGGTAAGACTATAATACATTTTCATCAAAATTTAAATAATGCTCTAAGCCAGCCCCTGATTCCCAGCCCAGGAAGTCAGTGACCCAAAAAGTCTTACAACCAGTCTTACCTTGGTACCTTGGTCAGACAGGCAGTCGCTCCATGTAAAATACTGGTATTCAGCTGCATTCGGTTAGACTGGAAGCCGACCTCAACATAGTTGGGAAAAGGCTAGGCAGATGATGAAGCCAGTCCCTGATTCCTAACTTTTAGACAGGAAACTCGTCATCGTCATTTCACCCGAAAGACGTCCACTGCTGGACATAGGTCTCCCCCAAGTGTCGCCACATTGACTGGTCCCGTGCGTCTCGAATCCAGCGGATCCCCGCAACCTTCACCAGGTCATCGGACACTGAATCGAGTTGATTACAATCTATTCAACATCATCGAATTGTGATCCTTAGTAATTTAGGCATCGTTATGATAGTATAGTGAATTAAAAAACGCTGAGTTTTTGTGGCAGGACTTTAAAGAACTAAAGCTGGGATAGAGTATTAAAGTGGTAAAGTGAAGTAAAACTGTATTTGTAGTTTTTAAAAATGTTACAAATGTTAAAACATGATGTTGTGAAATGAAACGTTAAATGTGTTTTGAACAGACTCAAAATATTTCATGTTTCTCCACAGATACTGGCGCCGCTACTGGTCCCTAGGCAAATGCGGCGGCATCTTCGTCGAGGGTATGGAGTCAGCACAACCCGAGATCATGACATACCACCAGCAGTTAGAGAATAATGCGCTAAGTGGTAATACGCCGCCTGATACCAGCAAGAAGAAGAAGAAAGGTACGCTGGACCAGTCACATTTTAATACACGGTGCAGTTTTGCATCCTCGACAAAATTCAGGAGGTTGTCACAAAAGACATAGATAATCAATTTAAATTACGGTACCTGGTCAATAATTAATAAAGCTGCTATTTTAAATAGTTTAAATTTGACCGTATTTCAGAATAACACGAATGCTTTCGTGTTAACATTTCAACAAAACAAACAGAATCACCCATCGCGCGATATGTCGCTGTGTGCGTGAGTGTCGACGATCTGTGCGAGGCGCCGCGCGCCGCCGCTGTCCACACTTACCGATTTCCGTAAATAAGAAAAAAAAAAAAAAATACCTACCCATTTTATTATTGATTCGGGTCGAGAATCATTAGCATAGATACCTCCTTGAATTTGACCAGGATGCAAAACTGCACCTTGTATATCACCTCGTTAAGCGGGGCTACCTCGCCGGAAATAATCGTATCAGTATTGTGTGGGTGTGTTCACTTACCTTATGATGGTATGGTGTGATTCCTAAATAACGCAAGAGCACCTACTTCTTAAGCATTTTTGCCGGGGCTGCGGGACTGCTCGAAAGAGATACCGCGGCCCTGGAACACAAAGGGCAAAGAAGGAACATGGATGGGTTTTAGTCAGTACGAGTCTGACACTCCCTTCCATTCCGCCCAGAGCGGGAGGGGTCATTTGATGATTTTCCATCCGAAAAAAAAAACATTTTTGCTTAACGTGACTATGGTCGCAGCGGGCTAATTTGATAAAACAACAACTTTACAACTCAAGAACTTAATTCTTGACATTTAAAGAACAAAAACGTTGTCTATTTTTCGTACAGTAACTTGTTTGTATAGTAACTAAATACCTAGTGTACGCTCCAAGCTAATTTGTTTAAAACAGCACCGTTACATCTTTAAAACCCAGGAACTTAATTCTAGACATTTAAAGAACAAAAACGTTGTCTATTTTGTATAGTAACTTGTTTGTATAGTACCTTGTTTGTATAGTAACTAAATAGTGTTTATGTCTAGAATATAATAGAATTAATTTATTTGCATTGAATGTACATACATGAGTTGTTACAGTAGTAATTATTTTTTCCTCTTACATTCTACCATTTCGCATGCAAAAATCTATACTTATAAACAATTAAATATACAACTTCAATTTAAAAACTATCACAACAACTCAACAAATTATCTTGTAACAAAAAATCGAATCAAAATAAAGTAATATAATAATACAGCTATATTGTCAACGTAGTAGTTAGTCAAAAAATGGCACGCTTGATTTTCTACTGATCGTGATACTTGCGTTATCTGTGGTCGCAAGCTAAGCTCCACCTCCTATACTGCGCCTGAGTCCCAAAACATGCAGCCCAAGTGACCTTTGCACTGCCACAGACAACGCCATTGAAGTGGCGAAGTTCATAGCCAACAAAGTATAAAGAACTGTCCTTGAAGCTACGAAGAACGAAGAAGAAGATAAATCAGTTCCTAAAAAACTGGTACAGGGTCCAGGAGTGAAACCATGTCTTGGCTAAACCTAAGGATCTGCTTTTCCATATTTATGTGTATATTGGAAGAACAGATCCTAACGTTTTACCAAGATGAGCCAGCAAGATACGTCGGTTCTTCAAGTGACATTTCGACGCGTGACCATGGAATTAGTGGTACTGCTGCAGATCTTCGATTACAATTTTATGACGATATATTGGATTCTAGATAAGTCTTATCGGCGTTCGGAGGACCCTTAATTTTATTTCTTAGTCATAGACTGAAACTCCTTTTAATCAGGGTTTTGCCACAAATATAAGACCTACATGAAAAATAATCTTTCCTATATAGGGGTATGAAGAACGGGGTGTAAAGTTCTTCATCCCCCATAGAAGAGGGAGGATCCTCCGACCAGACGGATGTTGTGTCTGGTGGGCTATTGCCCGACAGTTGTCGGGTTTTTCTATATAGTCTTAAGTCGCGGATACCTTTAGCTGTGCGATTTTAGAAATTTGATGTTAGTTCTTCATTTGTGTCATAGATGGCGTTGTAGTACTTTTCGTACACCGAAATCGAAATTACTTTACAAAAACTAATCATATCTTTTATCCCACAGCTCCCCGAGAAAAGAAAGAACCCACCCCACCCGAACCGGAGCAACCCAACCCGGAAACGGAAGCCCAGAAGAAAGAGGAGGCTCTGAAGAGCGAGATGGAGCTTAAGAGCATTAAATCGGAGTTGAACCTGAGTGATCACACGCAGATCATCAAGTACGAGCCCAATGTCAAGCATGGCGCTTGTAAGGTTGAAGGTGGGTGGCAATCTTTATTGTCTTATATTTTATTATGTGAGGTAAAATGTTGCACGGTATGGGGATCATGAAACAGCATATTATAACCTACTAGAGATCAATAGTCAATAAAACTAAACCCATGGACAGAGGTGCGTTGTTGGCAAAATTGTTTTAAATCTTTCGTTAGGAGGAAAATTGAAATTGAATTGAAAAAAAAAACAATATAGTAGCTATAATCGGAGCTAGATAATGGTCACGCGCCAAAAGATCTTTGTAAAACTAAAAATGAGTAAAATGTGCTCATTTTCGCTATCAATGGGATCTAAAATGAAATGCCTAAATATATTTTTTCACGTTGGATTTTCAATCAGCTCAGAATTGAAAATTCCAACAGTGAGTTTTTTTTTTTAATAAATGTCGCCTAGTGTGAGTGAAAACGGACGTATTACGATGAAAGAATTAATATTATAAAAATTAAAGATTTTATGTAATTAATAGTTAGTTGTGCAATTTCTAAATATGCCTATAATTTACGTCTCATTTCCTTCCCCCAGGCTCTTCAATAAAAATGGAAGAAAAATACATCCAGCAGAAGAACAACGAAGAACAAGACATGCTTGACATAGAAGACTCCATACCCACCGCCTTTCTGGTGCAGAAACCCACCCACAAACCCATGTTCGCGGCCCAAGCTGAACCTATGGACAAACCCCAAGAAATCGTCAAAGTCGAAAACGTAGTCAAAAACGAACAGGAACACGAGGAACTCGAAGAAACTAAAGACACCTTAGTCAATAACTTAGAAGAATTACGCAAAATGGCCGAAGCCGTCTCCATCCAACTCGACGCTGCTAAGAAAGAACAAGAAATAAAAGAAGAAAAGGAGAAAATCAAGCAGGAACCTATCGACGCTGCCAACGCACATGTACAGCTCTACTCCAAAATGCTTGAAGGAAAATGGTTCTCTATCCTCAGACACGAAAGCTCATTTTTGAACAACATAAATGAGATTGAAAAGCAGGACCTGCCTGAGTTTTGCGACAATGAGCATACTTGTTCCGAGGTCATTTTGTGCCAAGGTCATAAATGGGATGTTTCTAATAACCTCCATCTGCTAAATGACCCTAGTTTGTTTACTCTGAATAGCATGGTGACCAGTGTTCAAGTGCCGTCGAATAATGTGTATGCGGATTCGAGTCTGACCATGTCTGGGTTGGATCAGGAGATGCTTGATAATAGTTTTAATAAGGATGGCAGTGTTCAGGAGATGGAGACGGAGGAGGATAGTAAGGAACAGGTGTGTATGATTTTTTTGTTGTTTTAAAGGTAATCTACAGTGTAGATTTTATACGAGTATCAGTTTAGTAACCATTTATTACTGAAATCCTGTTTCATGAAAAGCCAATCGATTTTAACACCCGTATCTTTAGTCAAGTTAAATTAATTACTTGAGTTTAAGTAATTACTTGAGTTTAAGTAATTATTTGAGTTTAAGTAATTACTTGAGTTTAAGTAATTAATTGACTTTAAGTAATTACTTATGGAAATATTTGTATGCAATAAACAAGAATTTAAACGAAAAAACCGTCAAAGAAAAAAAAAAGCTATAATTATAACTTTTGACAGTTGTAACTCAAGAAATTACTAAACTACAGAATAAAAATCGTATCTTAAATAATGACTCTTTCAAATATTAATAAACGCAGATTATAGTTGTACTACCAATCTTGAAACCCAGCAAAAAGTAGTAGTAGAAGTTTATATTGGTCGCAACAATAGTCCGCCTTTATTTAATAAGGTGGACACGATAGCCCATTAGTTTCATGGACAATTTTCCATGGGAATTTTACCAACAAAACTTGTAGTTAATATACTCTATGTCTATTAATATATATTTCTATCTCCAGGACAACGACCTAGAAAAAGAGCTCCAAGCTGACGCCCTAAAACACGACCTCCTAACGCAGAAAGCCAAAGCCCACTCCCTGACCAGCCTCGGATTGCTGAACTTCAACGCTCTCTCCACGTACGTCACGTGCGACAGTCCTCCCCCTATACAGATGACGGTGGAGGAAATGGACCAGCTGGAGTATTGTAAGGTCAATGGCTTGCCGAAGAAGGTCGAGGGGAATTTCGTGGCGAGGGAGTTGAGGTGAGTTTCAATCTCAAAGCAATTTCAAAAAGACCAGTTACAGAAGGCCAGAAGGTTTCGCGGAAGGCCTCGTAGAAGATGGCGGAACGAACTAGATAAATCCAACGACCAGTTTTAATTTTAGTAGAAGTATTATGAAAGTCCTTTGCCCAGCAGTGGGATGACGCAGGCTAACAGTATCAGATCAGTTACAGGCACTTTAGAATTGTCAAAAGCAAATAGATGAAGCTACTGTCTCAGTCACAGGGCATAATAACTGTAGTTTGGATTGAGACAACGATTTAGTTTCTTACTTCTTCATTCATGGGACTACCTTTTTGATTTGAGAAATAAATTCATAAAGACTATTTGCTTGTAAGACTACTTGATATTGAAGAAAGGTTGTAAAAGCATAGAAATTGCTGCCAGGTAGTTATATGATCTTATAAGGTGTTTTTGTTAAGTCTTCCTTCTTTTGTACAGCGGCGCTAAATGGTTTCTCATAAATAATTTATTCCTCTCTATTAAAACGTCGGCTTCTTGAAGATTTGACATAGATATCTTTTGTTAAAGTCATATTGCCAGTTTTTGGCGTTTCATATTTAGTAATTCCTGGTACTACCCTTACTTAATAATTCTTAGATACCAGAAGTATGTCTTCCCACCGTGATATTTGTAAGCTTAACGCGAATTAACTAATATTCGTGGTTATATATCTAGACACGGCTGGTGGCGCATCACAGAGACGGATCAGCTGCGTGATCTGATGGACTGCCTGCATCCGCGCGGCGTCAGGGAGAGAGAACTACATACATCACTCAACAACCATCTGCCCACAGTCAACAATAAGGTAAGGTTTGCTTATGTTGAACAATATTTGCATATAGGGTTTTGGTATATATGTTACAGTTAAAACTGTTAATCGGTCAAAACCTCGGTCAAAATCCTTATTATGTTAAAATGCGTTTTTTTCCATTTAAAATATGTTGTTTCAGAACGTTATAATTACCTAGTCCTAGAATCACTGCAACATAATGTTTTGCAAAGGGTCACAAAAAAAACCTAACAACCTAACAAGATTCTAAGTAAATGTTAGTTATTGTTAAAATAGTTTTCACCGGTCTATAGTAGTTTTGACTGATTAACAGTTTTGACTGTGACATATACAATTTTGTTAGCAATTTCAAGGGTGTTTATTTTTTTGCACGGAATCCTAATACTTTTTAAAATAAAAGCCAAAGTTACCTTATAGCATCGGGTATCTGCCAGTAAGTCCCGTCGAAATCGGCCCAGCCGTTTCGGAAATTAGCTGGAACAAACAGATAAATAAAAAAAAACTCTTCAATTTTATTTATTTGTATAGTTTACAGTTCATCTCCCCAGAGAGCTATTCCAACTTTATCTAGAAAGTGCATTTATGTTTGAATCCCATGAAAAAGGAGGTGACCCTGCTGCCATTAACCCGGCACAAATCAAATTCAGGGCTGTTGCTAGTGAATTCGTGGTAGAAAAACTCAATAACACCGCCTGACCCGGGAATCGAACCCAGGACTTCGTGGTCAGTAGTAACACTTACAACCACAAGACTAACGAGTCATTCATTGATTGATTTTCGAAAATTATTAATTTATTTGCTAATTTTATTTTACTTAATTATGTTATGTTAAATTCTTCGTGTATGTAAATTGAATGCAGTTAATTATGTCATAAGATAATGTACGACGACGGAGGGTTAGCCTGGTGTATTACATACAGGTTTTACCTAAACAAACAGACACCAGTCTCTATGTAGTGAAACTTGACTCTGTACTATTTATTGTTATGATTAGAGAAATAAATTTATACACCGTGACTTTTTAGTCGTCTTACAACGGCAGCCCACTTCATGCATCCAATAACTACTAAACATTAATTACAAAAAAATTGGTATTTATGAGATGTGAATCATTTAAAAATAAAAATATTATTCAGTATTATGACGCATGTCGTAGCTAAAACACCCTGTTGCGAGCGATGATCTACTGGACTCGATCGCTGGGTAGCTATCTTCTCCCGTTTGACATGTAAACATCATTAACAGGATGTTTCATAATTTTATTCTAATGTATTATTTATTTTTATTTGAACCTACAAAGGCAGGTAAAAAAAAATCGCGCCTAGAGTTATTTTATGTCGGGTACATTGAGTGAACCACTTTTGTAAGATGACTAAAAAGTCACGGTGTATATTCATTTATGGTTCTAACATTGCTTTTTTTTCTCAGGCCTACATAGAGAAAGGCGACATCCTCGGCACGGAGCTATGCGTGTCTCACCTGGATCGAGTCATCGCGCAGAACGGAGGGTTCCCTTCACCGGACACGTCGCACTCTTCACTCACACAGCGTAGACTCGACATGCAGCTGCTCAATATGGTAACCCATTTGTGTATTTTACTGTACAATAGATCTGTTCATACTGTCGGCGCAAATTCTTTATCCACTAGTTTGTTGCAGCGATTAGTTATATCAAAGAAAAAACTCGCTCAGGGTCGTTCGCTTGTCGGGCAGAGCACTCGTAGAGAGACCCTCGCTTGGTGCATACGCATACTAGCAAATGACTGGGCTAGAGTATTCGCCTATCGCACTCGTTTATAGCTAGACATCGGATATTCGGATGCATATTCACCTAAAGTTCCAGTGTTGATTAGTACGGAGTGCGAGTTCGAGTATCAAAATAATCACTGTTATAAGCCCAGTCATATTTTTAATTTTGTTATTTTTGAATATTCAGCAGCAAAATTTTAATTCAGTTACTAAGCAGCAAAAGTTTTAAGTTGAAGAAATTTTTTACGTGTTTCCACATTTTTTTGCCTAGTTTTAAACAGAATAGAAAAATACAATATTTAAAAAAAAGTAATACAATATTTAATACACACTTCATGAAATCCTTCGAAATCGGAAAAAAATATTATAAGAAGCCGCTTTCATACTTTTGCACCCTTTGCCGGGAAAAAATGTACTTTAGATAAATATGCATCCGAATATCCGATCCCTACTTATAGCCCAGCAACAAAACTATCTGAATTACACATACCTGTGAACTATTATGGCTTCATATCTTCCTTCACACCCTATTTACTGTTTCGTTGGTTTGCAGCGAATGTACTTATACTTCTACATGCCCCTTCGTGGAATACAAAACATGAAGTTATAAAGTACCAAAAATAAAATAATAATAATACCAGCCTGTTACTGTCCCACTGCTGGGCAAAGGCCTCTTCTCATACAGAGAAGGCACGAGCATTGATCACCACGCTTGCTCAAGACGGGTTGGCGATTTCAGACTAATATTAATTATAAGTCCAGGTTTCCTCACGATGTTTTCCTTCACCGATGTCTGTGATGTCCAAGATAAACTTATAAAGTACATATGAATTGAAAAAGTCACATTGGTACTTGCCCGGATTTGAACCCACAACCTCATGCATGAGAGGCGAGGCCTTAACCTCATCACAACATAAACGTACCAAAAATACTTATCCCAATTTTTCTACAGGTGGAACAACTAGAAGAGCGCGTAGCAGCCGCCTCCATGCAGGTGAAGGGCTGGCGGCCCGCGCGGGGCAGCGCGGACTCCTCGCCGTCGGAGCCCGTGGCGCGCGCGCGGCACAAGCTGCAAGCACTTGAGGCACACATCGAGCGGAGGTACCTCAAACCGCCGCTCGTGCAAAGGTACGCTAGGTAATGTATTATGAACTTTATTATGATTGTCCTTAGTGTTGTTGTTGGTTGTGGGTAGATTTAGTTTGGTTGTGGTGGTCATCGGTACATCGTCATGCTTTTCTCCATCGATTGGGGTTCATACAGCCGTCATCTTAGTGTCATTTCACACAATTCATCTGTCATTTCATATTTTCTCACAGATATACGGGGTGGAAGGGACACCAACGTGAAAATGGTTACCACCTATTCAGTACATCATACTGAGGCCCCAGAAGGAGATATTTTTCATCGGTTATCAAAAAAAAAAAACAGCTGTTCCATACATTTTGACCGTGTAGGTACTGCACGTTTGCAGGAAACAGCAGATTTTAAAAAAAAAACGATGAAAAATTTCTATGTGGGGGTGTTCAGAATGATGTACCGAATACGTGGTATAGGTCCCGTCACGTAAAAAGAACGCTGACCGCTCAAACAAACTTTCTATTTTTTTTTTTTATTCCAGCCTTTTCAAAGTACTAAGCAGCTAGTAAAGTACCTATCACGATTCTACAATGAAACAATTATAGAACTAAGCTATTGTTTTATAATTTAAGTTTAGGACGCGACTGTATAACGTCCCCTCCACTGTCGCTCAGCGTTCTTTTTACGTGACGGGACCTATAAACGTTTCGCGTAGGTGTCCCTTGCACCCTGTATAAAATCAATGCTTTCTTAGTAATATTTGACATAATTTTGTGCATGGATCGAGTGTCAATAATGCCATGTATTTTGTGGTTAGCTTAAGTGTGGTTGATAAGTCATCATCGTGCTTTTATCATTGATCTGTGGTCCATACATCTATCAGCTGTCATCTTAGTGTCATCGTTCACACGTTAGTTAGTTAGTCACATAGTTTTTGTGAGAAAATATGAAATAATTCATCCATTATTTCATATTTTCTCACAAAAACTATGCTTTCTTATTCATATTTGACACATTTTTTGTATGAGTCGAATGTCGGTAATATCAGGTTTTTTGTGTGGAAAGTTTTAATTTGGTAATCAAAATCAAAATATTTTATCGACGTTTTATGAGTGCCCAGATGGGCACTCATAAAACGTCGACAAAAAGGTGTACAGTTCGGGTTGGTCATTTCCTATGGAGAAGAACCGGCAAGAAACTACATGGTCACTCTTTTCAAATCATTTGGTGTTACAATATTATCATGGTTACAGCATTTATACTTAAGTATGGGGGACAGCGTAGGCCCGACAATAAGTCGTTGTTTACTAGAAAAGATGTAAAAAGATACAAAGTTAACAAAAGTTAACAAGCAGCTGGAAGTCTACAAAGCCTAGTTGGATCATCATCATGATTTAACTGATACCTGGTAATTTTTTGGGTTTTTAATATTAGTGATCGGGTCAACATCATTGCTTTTGCCATGAATTTCAGGTCCATACATCTTTATTAGCCGTCATGTATGTTTATTAGTGTCATCAATACATACAATTTATCCGTCATTTCATATTTTCTCACAGACATATAAAATCGGTGCTTAGTCATATTTTACACAATATTTTGTATAAATTTGCTTGATAAACGAGGATTTTAATGAACACAACCCTCTTTATGGGTAAAAAAATTTGCTGTTTCCTACAAAACTGCAATATCTATACGGTCAAAATGTATGGAACAGCTGATTATTTTTTTAATAACCGAGGAAAACGCTCAGAATGACGTACTGAATACGTGGTAACCGTTTTCCCGTCGGTGTCCCTTGCACCCAGTATGAGAGTGTAGAGACTGCATTCTGAAAGAATAACATTCTGAAGTAATAATGCTATAAGAGGTGGTGTTATGGACCCTTGCCGAGAACGGTGTTTAGCAATTAGAAAGTGTAACTTATCATGGTCCTGCACTGGTCCCATTCTACATGTTTTCTTCTTCCGTTATCCGCTCAGACAGACGTCACGGCATCATTTCCCGCACGGAACAAATATTTGTATGGCCTACAAGTAGTTGTTCCGGGTATGGCTGTTTGTGTATGTGAGTTTAAATGTTTGTAAACGCACCCACGATACAGGAGGAATTCTTAGTGTGGGGCAAAGCTTAAATAAAATAAAAAAATTAGTCCTTTCTCTTTAATCACAATCCATTCATCTCTTCTTTGGCCTTACTCTCCCCCTCCATCCATCAACATTCATGTCCATCACTCTTTTAGTCACATGCGTTTCTTCCCTCCTCATTACATATCCATACCAAGACAAACGACTGCCTTTCAATTTTTCTGTAACAGGCGCCACTTTCAAACTTCCTCTAATATATTCCTTACTTTATTCATTCTTATCACTCCAAACATCCATCTCAACCCTCTCATCTCCGCTACATGCAATCGTTTTTCATCAATGAATGATGATTTTAATTAATATAATTCTGTAACTACATACGTGTTACGGACGCGGATCATACAAATACAAAATGTTTTATTCAAAAAATTTGTTACAACAATGGGTGGTTGTGTTTGCGGACTCCTTTTTAAGCAATATTAGCCTGTGTTAGGAGACCCTGCTCTTCCATAGCAAGATAATTACAACAGTAACAAATATGTGTATCATATTTTTGACTTCCTCTAATATACTCATTCCTTACTTTATAATTCATTCTTGTCACTCCACACATCCATTAACATTCTCATCTCTGCATTAGGAAGCATAACAGCTAATTGCTACTATTTACTATGTGCAGCACAACGGAGGCAACGCTAGGCGCAGTGCTTCAAGCTGAGCACGGCAACGCATCAGCGCCGTCGCCGCAGAACACCGACAGCGCTAGCGAGGGGAAAGGTATGCGTTATAATACAGTATTGCTTAATTATTAATTGTGAAATATCTTTTATACCTCATATTTCTGCCTATGCGCATGGGAAATAGCCGTGAGATTATGCATGTTTAAGTGCTATTAATAGGCTCTCCTCCTATTACGTGGGACTTGAACATAATTGGCAAAATGTGAGTGTACTATTTATTAGGTACACCTCTGCCTAACTTTTCAGGGATTACAGGCGTGATGTTATGTTATGTACTACTATTTACTTACCCATAAAGGTAAAGGAAAATATCGTGAGAAAATCGGCATGTACCAAAAATTCGAAGATGTGTGACAAAAATGAATTGTCTGTCTTTCGTTTTCATACAGAATGTAAACAGACCCTTCACTAAGCCGTCAACCAAGCATTCTGTACATCAAACTAAGTAACTCTATGCAAATTTTTTTGTTGGGAAACGACTTTTTTTTTTGGGGTGAAAAATCACGTTTTACGGTAAAACTCAATGGTCTAGAACAAAAAAATGATCGCAATGACGGGGAGAACAAATGCCTTTCGGCTTCGTTAAGGGTCTTTTTACACACTTTATACTGAGATTAATCCAACACAGACTACGATACGATTTTGTAGCTCACTGCTTAATTAGTAACAGTTGAGCTAAGAGTTTTGGGTTCGATCCGGTCGGGCACGGCTACTCTGTTTTACATAATATCACGCCTGTTATCCCCGAAGGGTTAGGCAGAGGTGTACCTAACAGTAAACCCACATTTTGCCAGTTGACTTTAAGTCCCAAAGTAAGGGCAAGCCTATTGCCATCAACAGGGCACAAAATCAGACACCGTGGCTGCTACTGAGAAATTCCTGAAAGAAAAATCCAGTTTCACTTTACCAGACCTGGGAATCGAATCCGGGACCGCATGCTCAGCTGTCGCTCTTGCGACTATTACTTAGACCAATGAGACAGTACTCTGTTTTAGTTATTGATAAAATCCTCGCCCTAAAATATAGGGTAATTAACTGATGGAATCGATACGCCTCTGTCTACCCTTCCAAGGAATGCGACCTTGATGTTATGTACCTACTATTATTTACTAACCCTTTATTACACTCCCCAGCTGACAATAAAGGCATAGCGCGCGGCCTAGCAACATGGCGCGAAGCAGTAGCCCGCTGCAACACGTCCGCCCAGCTAGCGATGCTGCTGCAAGCGCTCGAGGCAGCGGTCGCGTGGGACAAGAGCATCATGAAGGCGGTACGTATGAGACATGTACGTATACCCATCTGGTCGGGACGCAAAACACGCCAAATTGTATGTTAGTAGTTAGAAATCGTGTACCCTTTTGAATAAAACAAGTATTGTCCGATTCGGTTCAGAAATAACGGAGATTTTGGTGTTATATGAACACATACGTAACCGAAGAAATTCGCTGTATACATAAATTCTACACGACTGCCCAAAACAAAAGTCAAACTTTTTCATTTTGTGACCGCGTTTGCTACTTGTAACAGCAAAGCCTAGCGATATTGCTACAAACGCTCGAGGCTACAGTGGTGTGGGAAAAAACTTCATTAAGGCGGTACGTGTGAGACATGTATGTTCACCCTTGTCTCGTCGGGACGCAAAACGCAAAACGCAAAATTATCTGTATTCAGCAAAAGTGACAAAAAAGACTCGTCGAATTCAGTTGAGAAATGCGGGAGATTTGAAGACACAAACATAAAATAGAGAAATTCGCCAATTATACACCCTCCTTGGTATTTACTCGACTGTCCAAAAAAATAAGTGTTATTTGTTTATACAAAATTATGAAATAAGGTCGGTGGCAGCCTTGTCGTACCTTCTGCTGAGTATAGGCGCGCTCAATTTTTGACCATAGGGATTTTAAACAGCAACTATACATTGTAAGTGTAGTAAGAAAAAATCTCTTGACTGTAGTGCCAATTATGCTTTATAATGCTCATGTGGCCACAGCAGAATACGATGCTCTCGGATGCCTCATCAGACTTATTGGTCAACGTAAGGACGATAATCGTACATCTTAGCTACAAAGAATACCATTCATAGTGGCTAAGATATTTTATCGGTAAAGTTAACACTTTAATTTTAATTGTTCAACGTTTAAACGAAAATAAGGTTATTGCTTCTATCAGATACTTCAGGAACCAAGTACTCTTCAGCCAACTTATTTGTGAAGCGGGAAAAACAGAAGTAAAATAAATGTACCTACCTATATATAATCTAAATAAATATAATCTTTTTCCTGACAAGCAGCGCTACCTTGAGCTGCACATAACATAAACACAACACATAAAGTGGTCATACTGTACTGAAATAGCGTCTTTTAAATAATAAAAACAAGTCAAATCAACAAAGTCTAAACTTTTTTATTATTACAAAATCAGAAAAATGTCCCGTAAAAAAACCGTTATTTATTTTCGTGTTTTACATCATTGCTGTTTTAGTTTAATATATGAACAAAATAATTAGCATAATAAGAGGTTTTATTTTAAATACTATTTCGAATATTCCCTACTCGTAAACACTTCCTGCTGGGTATAAATGTATAATCCTTCTTTCCTTCGCAACTTAAATTTAGCACACCAACTAATATTGAACCCTATCTCCCGTGTACAGAACTGTCAGTTTTGCCTGAGCGGCGACAATGAAGATCAGCTGTTGCTGTGTGATGGGTGCGATAAGGGCTATCACACGTACTGCTTCAAACCAAGGATGGATAAGATTCCTGATGGCGACTGGTAAGTCTACGTAGATAGAAACTTTTTATTTGTAGGATACGCTTTTAGCGTTGCAGGGAAATGAGAAATTATACTGTGTGTAATGGAAAATATTTTAATGTCAATTTTTTTTTTAAATATCTTTTTGTATTCAGCTGCATCCGGTTAGACTGGAAGTCGACCCTAATATAGTTGGGAAAAGGCTAGGCAGATGATGATGATATATTTTTGTTTGAGAACAACTTTAATGGCTAAATACAAAATGTTCTCTGACAGTCATAAATATTGTTTATGGTGCATGCCAATGATTTTAATAAAGCTAGGAGATTTTTTAAGATGGGTCTTAGTTTATAGAAGTGCTCAAAGAGCTTTGAAATCTAGGCAAAAACAAAAATGCATACTAGACTAGACCATAATTATTGAACAAATTGGCTTCTTGAGTTTTGTTTTCATAAAAGTTGCATCAAATCTAGTTTCTAAGAATGTTTGCATCATTCAAATATATTTCATATTAATACCTCAATTTACTCTATAATACGTACACACGGCGGCACGTGATGCTGTACATTTCCAGTATAACTTGGCCTCGCTTTGTATAGATTTCTTACACAATGAGAGATCCGCATTAACTAGTTTTGTAAAGCTTGACTGGCAGTCGTGCCTACATGATAGTAAACGTTAAAGTCTCGTATCTGAGAGGTGTCAAGAACTTTGACACTAACTATCTATACGTTATCTAATATCTTCGAAACATTACAGGTACTGCTGGGAATGCGTAAACAAAGCGAGAGGCGAGCGAGTCTGCATCGTGTGCGGCGGCGCCAACGCTAACACTAGGACCATACCCTGCGCGCTGTGTTCTAGAGCCTACCATCAGGACTGCCACTATCCACCGCTGTTGAAGGTATAGTTATGCAAATGTGCAGGTATACAAGGTGCAGTTTTGCATCCTCTTCAAAATTCAGTAGGTTGTCACAAAAGGCATAAATAATCAACAAAACAGACAGAATCACCCATCGCGCGATATGTCGCTGTGTGCGTGAGTGTCGACGATCTGTGCGAGGCGCAACGCCACCGCCGCTGTCCACACTTACCGTATTTACGTGTTCCGTAAATAAGAAAAAGATACCTACCCATTTTATTATTGATTCGGGTCGAGAATCATTAGCATAGATACCTCCTTGAATTTGACCAGGATGCAAAACTGCACCTTGTATTTAAGGGTATGAGGAACAGGGTCTAAAGGTCCTCATCCCCGATGGAGAAGGGAGGATGCTCTGACCAGACAGGAGTTGTATTGTACTAGTTCTGGTGGACTACTACCCGACGGTTGTAGTCGGGTTCTTGTTATCACGCGAAAAACTTTAATTGTGGATTTTTAGTTCGTATCTCGCGTCATAGATGTCGTTACAATTTTGTTTTTGTATTTTTGGCTATGTCCCTACAGATCTTTAGGGCGTGGGCTTAATTAGAACGAACGCCGTCATGTTGTTTTTTAAATACAATTTCAATAGAAATGTTTACCAACAAAAACTTCCAGAAAGTGTCATATAAGCCCTAAAAACATGTACCACGCTAGTAGTCCACTGTTGGCCAAAAGAGCGCCACCACTAGCTAATAGTGTTGTATATTGGAATGCTGGACAATGGCAGTCTGTAGGTACTAAAAAGTGGCCCATTACTGGCTAAAAACTTGGCCATCTGTTGACTAATAGGGACCCAATGATCACCAGCACTGAGTCTTGATGTGTATTATATGTAAATTTAACTGTTCTTACATGTAAAATTTCGTATTATTCTTCATCTGGTGTCTCTGCAGACTCTAAAGGTCACTTTGAATGTCTCGTGAACGAGGTAAAACTACTAATACAGTTTTTAAATATCAAATGAAATTTAATATAACACAAACGTTTGTCCCACAGAACCCGCGCGGCAAGTGGTACTGCTCGCAGTGCATATCGCGCGCGCCGCCCAAGAAGCCGCGCAACACTAAGAAGCGGGACGCCAAGCATCGCGACCTCAACGCCAGCCTCGACATCGACCAGAATATGGTGCCTAGGTATGACAGATTGACACTATAACTATGCACAATTGTACAGTACCTAGGCGTAAATATCACACATCGAATTTCAACTATTTCAAGTAAATTAGACAATTATTATAAAATCATGCTTACACGCATGTATCAGCAACTTTCTGTCTCTATCTGTGACACTGAAATCTTCGTGTATCAAAGTAGAGCCGGTAATTACAACTGCGAAAAATCCTCTCGAAAGTACCAAACTCATCCGCATAGAAACTGTTATTGGGTGCGGGCGGACTTCTCGCTGTAGTAAATTGCGCCTATGAGTGACAGAAAGGAAAGGAAATAAAATTTTACGGATAAAGTCGTTTATGCATAAGCGTTTCATGTTGTGCTAAGCCATGCATGCGCTTATTATATGCAAATTATAGTCACAGGAAAACGTCAGTCTGTATTCGCTACCATCGTTCTTCTGCCCTTTATCCCAATTATTTGGGGTCAGCGCAGCATGTCTTCTTTTTTTATACTTCTCTATTCCTCGTCATCACAGCAGTAGCCTCCATTCTAGCCATATCATCTTTCGCACAGTCGAAGTCCAAGTTGGACCATGGTGAACATATTCTTTTCACAACTTGTTTTAATCCATTTCAGCCCAGCAGCATCGCACGCCTCCACATCGACAACAGCTGAAGAATGTTCGGGCTCCGCGCTCCACACGCCGGAGAAACATGACGACAAGCTGGATGACACGCTCGCTGACAGCGAGAATGGACTGAACCATCATACGGGTGAGTTCAACACATCTACAGAACCGCTTTGCCACGAGTCACACGTCCAAGCGTCACGCATGCCATGAGTCGCCGCGACGCGACTTGCGGAGCGATGGTAACTGCGCGATGGAAAGAAGTGCCAGAAAGTTGGGCGCAATTCGCGTCCCCGCCGTTGCATCGCCTGAGATCGTGGGCGGGGCGTTAGGCTTGATTTTTTTGGGTTCCGTATCCGAAGGGTAACTATTACTAAGCCTCCGCTGTCCGTCCGTCTGTCTGTCAGCGGGTTGTATCTCATGATCCGTAATAGGTAGAGAGTTGAAATAAAAAGGGGCTCCCCTACTTCGACGGTACGGAACCCTTCATGCGCGACTCCGACTCGCAATTGGCCCAATTGGTCCTTTAATCTATTACCACCTCGCCTGGCTCATCAGGCTCTTGAATATTTAATATAATTGCTAATACTTTTTGTCCTATAATCAGGTGAGCTAAGTGCAGAGGAGGGACCTCCCGAGAAACGTCGCGCGCTACAATACGTGGGCGGCAACGGAGCCCTGCAGCATGACGAAACTGACACACAAATAGACGGTACGTACTTCTGCATACGTCAATAAAAAATAGTTTAATTTGTAGGTCAGTAATTAGTTTTAGATGTTGATCATATTTAGGTATTAGATTCGCATTCGCAACAAAACAATGAAACAAAATAGAATAACAAAAAAAAAACTTTTATAATATGTTGATAATTGATTAATTTGCGACAATATCAAATGTGTTTAGAAAATTCTTATTATTAAAATTAATCAGTAAAACTCTCTTCATTTTTATTGCCCTAAACTAAAGAAAAACTATTACAGGAAATCATGACATTTGACGCAATCGGTAACTTGGAAAATTAAATTGATGATTAGCACTACCTAACTATACATCGGCCATCTTTGCTCATTCTCATTAGCCATATGCTCTAATATTGTTATTTGAACAGTCGAAGACCGTGACATCGAGAACGCGCCGCTGATGTCTCGCGCCAAGAAAGAGAAGAACACAGCGAAGAAACTGCTGAAAGATCTACAGTTCTGCAAGTAAGTTAAATTCTTATTACTAACGATTATCCTTCTCCTTTTGTTGTGTTATTGAATTTCTTTCTTTTCCTTTATTTATTTTTGTTTAGTATAAAAACATGTTACCTGCCCGTTTATTTATGATGCCAGTAAGTGGAGCCTGGTGACCTGTAATACAAGTTTTTCCTAAAACCTACTTCAGGCACCAGCTCTAATAATGTCAAACTCAAACTCAAAGCATTTATTTCAATTAGACCATTACAGGCACTTCTGAAAGTCACAAAAAAAACAAAGAGCGAAGCTACAGTCACAGACACAAGGCATAATAACTTGTGAAAGTACTGTAGTTGCCCATTCCAAAGCGTAGATCTCTATGGAGAAGAATGGGCAAGAAACTCCATTGACACTCTTTTCAATCAAAATATTGTTACAAAATCTTGGTTACATCATTCATGTGGATACTATACATTTATGTGAGAACGATGTATAAAGAAGTGCAAGCTGCAGTAATGTGTATGTATATAGTTCAAAACTATTAAGTGCTACAAACCATTGCGTAAATAAAAATTGATTATTCTTCCTCAGGAACCTGCTAAACGAGATGGAATGCCACGAGCACGCCTGGCCGTTCCTCCTGCCGGTGAACACCAAACAGTTCCCGCAGTACAAGAAGGTCATCAAGTGTCCCATGGACCTCTCCACCATCAAACGGAAGCTGCAGGATAACATGTAAGTGTTTTAGATGTGAATATAAGGTCCCATTAAAATAGATGGACAAACTTTTAGAAATCATTCAGACCACGAAAATAAGTACGACGGTAAAAAATATATAAGAAAAGCGCATTAGATTCTTCATCTGCCTAGCCTTTTCCCAACTATATTAGGGTCGGCTTCCAGTCTTAACCGGATACAGCTGAATACCAGTATTTTACATGGAGCGACTGCCTATCAGAACTCCACAACCCAGTTATTACTGGGTAATACGATACCCCTTGGTAAGACTGGTTGTCAGACTTTTTGGGCCACTGACTACCTAACGACTGTCAAAGATCTTTCCGAGGCACGGAGGAAACTCGGTATGTAATGGGTGGTCACCCATCCACAGACCAACCTAGGTAAGCACGGCTTAACCTAAAGATCGACCTGAGCGGCTGTTATTATTTAGCCACGAGCTCCTCGCGCATTAGATAATTACAGGCAAAAAAAAAAGCCAGGAAAATACACTAAAAATGTTGGTTACCCAATGACTGTAGGTCAAAATAAAACCACTTTAATCAGTGTTTTTTTGCTTGGATATCTTTGGTTAGACGTACTGAACGCTGTGTTAAAATTGCGTGCCTGACATCACCTTGTTCTATTTTCCGTACCTCGACCTGCAATAACTTATTTATTCTAAAATCTATTTTTTTTAATCATAGTCTATATTCTCGTGTGTCTCGTATACTTGGCTGAATATTTCAAAAATAGTATGTATAAAAATCACATAGAATAAAGGGTGACTGGTAATTGTTTGTTATCAAGAGTACAATTACTTGTATAAGTATCGGTCACTAATTACCGTATATAATGAACTAAAACACCAATATTTTCTTACCCAACAGCTACAAGTGCAAAGAAGAGTTCGCCTCAGACGTCCGCCTCATCTTCGGTAACTGCGAAGTCTTCAACGAAGACGACAGCCCCGTCGGCCGCGCTGGCCACAACATGCGACAGTTCTTCGACGATCGGTGGACGCAGATCTGATGTCTAGCCCAACAGTGGGACGACGAAGCGGATGCATGCCCACTATAAAGGTTTAAATGAATTCAGAAGACACTGCGTTTAAAATGTGTGCAAATTCACGGAATTTTTTAACCGACTTCTAAAAATGAGGAGGTTATGTATTTAAATGACTTAGTTAATTGCTATTACCTATTTATGTGTCCATGAAGAATAGGATGCCACGCCCACTAGTGATTGTTATGAAAGAATTTGGAAAAGTTGCCTTCTAAAAATGTTTAAAGCAATTTTTGACAAAGAATGGGTATAAATTCATGGCGTTTTTAAATGACATGCTATTTAGTTAATCACTAGTACCCTATGTATGTAACTACTACAGTTCTGGAACTGTAAAATATTCAATTCTGGCGTAAGACCAGTCAGACAAAAAAAAAATGTCATCTACAACAGTGAGTTTGAGAATAGGATATTTACTCCGCTATCAGCGTATAAAGCCATTTGTAAAGAAGGTATTCGGAAATATACCAAGTTTTCTAAGTATAAAGGATTCGAGCAATTGCTTAACACACGAAAATACCCAGTTTTGCTAACATTTCAGTGTTTAAAATGCTGTTTTATAATCGGCCGTTGTCCCTATAAAGCGTCACCTAAATGCATTCTTAAATATTATTACACTACTCTCTCTGCCTAGCTTTGAAAATCCAACAGCGTGATGTTATTTAGAAATGCATTTAGGTATCGTCTAGTATTTATTACTGAAAATGGGCGGTAGTCTTACATTTATCTAAGCAAAGTCTTCGAAGAAAACCACCAAAAATCAGTTTGCTTTTTAAAAGTTGATAAATAAAATTCCAAAGTGCGAAGTAAGTAAGACGGGCAGGGATTCGTGGAATAGTTGGTTTGAGTTTGAATCTTAATTTCATATAGTTAAGATCCAAACTCAATTTAGAGAATAGTTCAGAAGAAGATAATTATCACTAGGAAGTAATGATCAAAGGTTGTAATTATAAATTAATGTTTGATCTATAAGATGGTAAAGGAATGAGGGAGGGAGATAGAAAGTGACGTCTTTTTCTGTTACATTGATATGACGTAATTTTAAATAGAGAATGTTCAGGTGATCTCAAATACACACTCTGTCTAAATCAACGGAAAACATGGACTTATAATCAAAAGTTCATGGAAAAAAAAGATATGCCTCTAATTTTAATAAATGTGGAAGGTAACTGTGAAACTAATAGCACTAGCATAGTTAGTTTCAAATATCTTCATTATTTAAAAATCTATTATGTCAAAATAGATTCATCTCATTGGTCAGATTGGGCCCTAGCTATGGATACGCCCTCTACAATGAACTTTGACAGACTTTACCCATTATTTTAATAAAAAGGATATAGTAAGGACACGTATAACAACAATATCTTACTTTACATCCTGTTGAAATTAAAAGCTTAATTATTTGATTGACATTATCGATAAGAAACATACAAAATGTCGATAAAAAAAAACTATCGACAAATAGAAGTTCGATGGATACGAGAAGACTATCGTTTAACAAAACTAACGTACCTTCCATTCCGTAAAAAGAAAATTCCAAAAAATAAAAATAACATTTTCTAAAATGTTAAAAAGTACTGAAAAAAACGGAAACTAAAAAAAAAACATTCCAACAATGACTCGACACCGGATATGACGAATAAATAATGAGAATCTCATGTTTAAAAAAAAATGTTCTGACGTAAAAGAGAAGACGAAGAAAATATAAAAGAAAAATGTTCGTAAAACAGCGCACACGCAACGTTGTTCTTGTACCTAGAGGAGTTGTAAATAGTAGAATGTAACTAATAATTTAAACTAAAAGTATTAGACGAGATATATTTGTAAGGTATAGTTTAGAATTTTTCGAATATTATTTTTGTAATTTTGCGCTTGCAACGAAACAGTATTTTTAAAGGATTTCCGCATTTTTTCGTGTAATTATTTTTTGTAGCTAGTGTGTTTGCGTTTACTTTTGAATATTAAATTGTCGTTTTACGGGCCTAAATCTTAGAATATAATTATTGAATTTTCTCTCACTATAAAAATGACTTTAAAAAATGTATCGCGAAGAAGCATCACAAAAATAAATGTACCTTTACTAATAAAAATATGATTAAGCTGGTCTTTTCATATATTTTAATCCAAAAACATCTATCACAAAAATAACATAACTTTTACACAAATGTTCTATATTCATAACACAGTCTAAAAGCTATGTTTTTTTTACCAAAAACATCACTAACTTATTTATTAAAAAAAAAATATTCAAAAGTAAAGGCGACATCCCACGGCTCGTTTAAATACTCTTATACTTTCAATTCGGTGGCCAGTTTCGTAGTCGATTCAATTGTACAATGTCATTTGTGTAAAAAAAATCCTAGTTGTCTGTCTAAATTTTTGCATTAGGCGGAATTTAGTGTTTAGGAGCGTAGCTTAGGGCTAACGGTAGCGAACGGCGATGTATTACTGTGACAGTTCGCACTGTGACTGTGTTGTGTATGGGGGGCTTTACTTGATCACGTAGATTTTAATGATTGGAGTTGGTTGGTTGGTTGGTAGGATCGTGGGAGAGGGCCTTTATGGGAAGTTATAAAGAATTTTTGGTGAGAACTGATTGTCTTAGTATTAATTAATGATGATTAAAATTGTCTATAATTACTTGATGACTGTGAACGATTAAAATTGGATTTTTGAAGTTTTTTTTGTAATTTTTTTTTGATCGAAATAATGTCTTTAAATTGATTTTTAGTTCAATTCTTTAGTAATTTTATTATGTTTAGATTTTTTTGCGAAAAGTTTTCTTTTCTAAGAAAACTGTATTTCAAGATAATGATTGTCATTAGATGTTTTTACTTTCATTTAATTTTGTGACATATTGTGATGTGTAAAAATAATTTCTTTTTAGTAAATTTTATTGAAAGAAATTGTGTGTATTTCAAGTGAGGTCCCCCCAAAAGTTAATTGTAACAAATTAATAATATATGAGGAGGTTTTCGTTAAGAGAATGACGCGGGGAGGTTCTCTATGTGATTTATGATTTACTGTGTATTTTTAAAAGCGTGTTTCAATTTCGCCATATTGGTTTTACAGTAAAAATCTAGGGAAAATAATCGACAATATTATTTTGTACGCACATAGAAATGTTATCAGTGAAATTTTCATTTTCTTACTAAAAATGGATGTCGAAATGAATCAACATCTTCCTGTCCTTGTCCCATGTTACTTGGGGTCGGCGCAACACGTTTTTTTCTCCCCTGTCAACCGTTACACAATCATTTACACCTTTTTCCTTCATATCATTCCTCACCCAATCCATCCATCGTTTCCTTGGTCTTCCTCTGCGTCTCCATCCATCATCATTTATATTCATCACTCTTTTAGTGATATGCGATCTGGATCAATAATATAATTATGGATAATTCTTTTTTTTTTTGGTGTTACGTAGAATTTCAATAGAGCAAAATTGAAACACGTTTTTCCCTAAACTCGAATTCAAATCCTTATTCAACTTGATCACTGAAATAAATCATTAAACGAAATTTAATTAAATCTAGTGTCAAATAAAAATCAATTCCTTGTAGTCAAAAGTATAAATTTAGATAAAAAAAAACCTCAGTTTTATTCCAGTGATGCAAGTTTTTTTAATAATATCTCAATTTTTTCTGTGTATTATAAAAAAAAAACAATTACGTCAGTCATATTAGTGTTTTAGTTGTCATTTTCTTATTTATTATTTCATTATTTATTTCCTTTTTAAGCCAAAATGACATTATTATCGATTGGCGATTGCAGAATAGTACTTACAATACATAGCTGGACTGATATGTCCGTTTTTCCTATTAATTTCGACATATTGTTGTGTTGCCAACTTTTGAATGTGTAACAATAGCAATAAATGGTAATTTTTAAACGTTTTACGGGAAAATAGACTAACTTAGACATATTTTTATACATGCATACATAATTTTTTTTCTAAACATTTTTTCTGAGTGTTAAGCACCATTAGACGTGTTATTTTTTTTACCAGTATTTGTTTCCACTCACAACAGTATGTCGAAAATCTTATTTTAATAAACTACAGAGTATTTTAGCGAAAGTATTAATTTAGATAATACTTATTACAGCTTTTTATAATTATAATTTTTACTCGATTGTCCTAACACAAGCGATCGTCATAGACAGGACTTTTTAAAATAAATTATTGTGTATCTAGTTTTTAAATCGTATGTATACTTAAACTTTGGCGGTAACACGTTTTGGTGATTTCGACCCACTGCCATGGAGATAAAGTCGGTTATCGTGTAAAACGTGTTTTGTCAAAGGGCGCATCTTTCGTCCGGTTGGAGTGAATGAACGGAAGATATTATGATGTTTATGTTGTGTGCATCGGTTGATTTTAATTATAAAATGGATATATAAATTATATATACGAATAAATAAATAATTTTTGAAGCACTCCCTTTTTGTTTTATTGTTTTACTTGCCCACGTGAAAAGTAGCTTTCTTTAAAGGTATGAAGGCCGTGAAACCTAAATTATAAATATCGAAAGTAATAAGTGCTTTGAAAAATAAAGGGTGTAAAAAGACCCTTAACGAAGCCGAAAGGCACTTGTTCCCCCCTCATTGCGATCATTTTTTTGTTCTAGACCATACCTGGAAACCTTTTAGTTACGGAGATATTGGGGGTCAAAGATCCAACTTTTTCACAAGTTTTTTTTTTTAAATACATGTTTCTAATGTAAGATTTTTAATTTAAACACCTTCACGACCCCCGTACTATTCAATCCATCCATCAGCACAATGTTTTGAGAAGGTTACATTGAGTTTTACAGTAAAACGTGATTTTTCACCCAAAAAAAAAGTCGTTCCCCAGCAATTTCTTTTTTGCGTAAAGTTACTTGGTTGATGTACAAAATGCTTGGTTGACGGCTTCGTGAAGGGTCTGTTTACACCCTTTATATGAGTAAACATGTGTAAATTGATTGTTGTCGGATAACATACTGCTGTGAAAGGACTGGACTTTAAGGAGCTCTGCCTAATCTTCTGATCGCCATAGTCGCCCTGTACGCACAGATATGTGACAAAATGGTAGGTGAAATTGTGGCTTTGCGTGGAGTGATTCTATGGGTTCTTAACAAACACAACCCTCGCTACGCATCCTTGCACATCTCTGGTGGAAAGGCAGCCTGACTGGACGACCGAGCTTGTTATGAAAAAGCCATTCAATGGGATTAAATGAACTTTGAGGGTTCTATTGATGATTTTAATTATTATAACTCAGTAAAGTCATATTGGTTACGGTCGTGAATTGTATTTTAATTAACATACAACCTGTCAACCTGTGAAAATTTGGATTTTGCAGACTACCAACAAAGTAAATATATATTGACATGTTTGTAACGTTTCGTGAAATTAATCGTGAATGTTAAACAGACAAACTGAATATAAATAAAGGGTGTAAAAAGACCCTTAACGAAAACGAAAACCACATATTTTGCCCATCATTGGGATCATTTTTTTGTTCTGGACCATACCTGGGAACCTTCTAGTTACGGAGATATTGGGGGTCAAAGTTCCAATTTTTTCACAAGTTTTTTTTTAAATACTACTTTTTAAGGTTCTAACTTTACTCCAATTACCTCCATGGTCCGTTTACTATTCAAAGCATCCATCAGCAATAAGTTTTGAGCGCATTATATTGAGTTTTACCGTAAAATGTGATTTTTGACCCCAAAAAAAAAATTCGTTTCCCAGCAAAATTTTTTGTGTAAAGTTACTTAGTTTGATGTACAGAATGCTTGGTTGACGGCTTGGTGAAGGGTCTGTTTACACCCCGTATATACTAGGTTCACAAGCACAACCCTAATTTCAATTGTTCAATTTTATCACTGATACTGTTAGCCTGTGTCATCCCACTGCTGTGCAAAGGCGTCTCCCCACGACTTCCAGTTATATATAATTATAATAATTTTATCACATAAACAGTAAATAAAAAAATAATAAAAAATATTGACGGCATTTAAAGCCAAGTCAGAGGCCCATGGATGGGCGGCATAAAACTGACACCAGAGACAAGATAAAGAAAGAAGTTTTTAAATAGTAGAACAATTTATTAATCTATTCTCAATTTATCCAAAAAATGTGGAACGCTTCACGATTTTGCGTGTCATCCTTGCGCAGGGGCCATGCTAATCTTCTCTGTATCGTTCCAATTTTAGTATATGTACTGCCGAAGCAAGTACATTTGAAATGGTCAAATTTTAGTACATGTACTAAACGACACGAAAACTTTGATAGCGCGATGTAGGATTCCCTACATTTCGCAATATTTGTATGGAGATTGCGTACAGCGCCATCTATTGGTGATTATTGTTTGAAGGTTAATGTTTGTTAAGTTTTTTGTAAACAAATTGTTGTACATATTACTAGTTATAAAATAACATGTATTTTTTTTTCTTTATTTAAACTAAAGTAATCCGGTATCATAAAACAAAGCACTGTTTTTTTTCATTACCATCTTCCTGCCCTTGTCCCATGTTATTTGGGGTCACAACACGTTTTTTTATTCCATTCTCCCCTGTTTGCTTTGTGATTTATCTATTCAAAAAATACATTCTAAGCTTCCTTTATCCGTTTAAACGCTAACAATAATCTTAATCACATATTACTTCTGGTTATTCTCGTCTAGCAACAAGTGCTTTTCGGCTTCGTTTAGACCAGGTTAGGTTCATCTTACTAATATTATAAAGAGGAAAAATTTGTATTTTTGTGTGTTTGTAATGAATAAACTCGAAAACTACTGTGCCGATTTCAAAATGTTTTTCACCATTTGAAAGCTACATTATCCCTGAGTAACATAGGCTATATTTTATCCCAAAATGTTTAAAAAATAAATGTCCATCCGTGCAAAGGCGGGACGGGCCGCTTGTTATACATATAATGCGAGCTACAAAATAACCGTTCTAAACGGATACATCTGAAGACCAATATTTTACAAGGCAAATTAAAACACAATATAACCGTTTAAAAATGATTTAATAAATTCATAAAATCAGAACTCAAAAATAAATCTGAGACATTATTATGGCTAATTAAATAAAATTAATAAATGCATTTCATATAAAAATATTATATCGAAAAATATTTACAAATAATTAGCTAAAAATAAATTAAGGACGGAATCCGTTGCTTAGAACTAGAAATTATTTAATTTTATCTAAAAATACTTATTTTTTTCATAATTTTAGTTCGAGAATTGGAACCTATTTTTTTTTCTATTTTTAAAAGCCCTTGGCAGTTTTATTTACTAAGATATTTTTACAAAAGTATATTATTTCTTACTTATAATATAAATTCGTATAATTTTATCTAAATATAACTGACATACAAATTATATCAATAAAGATGAATCATTTTAGTTTCCAAAATGCCCCTTGAATATATTTATTTTTTATAAATATTTAAAAAAAGTTTTTTTTTAATATCTTCAAACCAATGTATTAAAAGGGGTAGGGAAATGTTCATCCTTATTATTATTTTAACCCTATAGTTTGGAAGTAAACTACAGTCCAAAGAAATTCGTTGACAATCATTTTGTCATAATACGCTCCCCTTTCATATTGTATTTTTTTTAAATAAATAAATTATTTTTACAATCCTTTTTAGATTTTGGACCGATTAAATAGTCCAAGATTGGACCAATGAGCACAATTTGATATTATATAATGAATATCTTATCAAAATGGCTATTTGTCCAATCCATATAGTCAATGTCCATGAAAAAGCAAAGGGGTTTGAATATTTTGGGCTGCCTAACTTCCGCCATCTTTTTATTATTTTCAAAATAGCAGCCACGCTTATGACTTTGACATTAATCAATAGCTGGTATTGATACAAACAAATATTGTGTAGGACAAAATTATTTCTGAGAAATATCAAAGTTGTAATCTGAACCATCAGTACAACTTTGAGGTAGGCCAAATTATTCAAAAACCTTTGCAATTTTTGCTCATTTGCTAACCAAATAAAAACTTTGCAACAGGGTAGTGGACACATCAATCAGTTGACATACTTTTATGAGCTGTCAAGACACGTTTCCCCATAAATTCTGTATGGCAATACCAATCTTAGACGTCACTAAACAGAGTTTGCGTCGACTCAGTTATTTATTGATTTTAAAACAACTAAAAACTTTGTCCATGGGATCAATACCGTAATCGAAAAAAAAATAGCAGCTGTCCCATACAAAACTTCAACAGCTACTGGACACAAATGTATGAGGCAGCTGATTCAATTTTTTTTTTTTGCGTTTATGATGGAGATTGAACAACTTTTGTTCAGATTGATGGTCACGCTGTATAATGTGTTAGAGAATTTATTTCTTGAACTTGAATGATTGGTGAATGGTGTCTAAAACCCATTTTTAAGCCGTTTCGCTCCACATATCCTTAGAACAGTAGTATCTGGTTGATCCAGTCCCGGAACTCGGAGATCCTGGTGTAGACGCCGGGCTGGTTGGGCTCGGCGCACCCGATGCCCCACGAGATGATGCCGCCCAGCACGAAGCGGTCGTCGCGCTCACGACGGACTACCATCGGTCCACCGCTGTCACCTGACATATGGAGAGATTTATTATGAATAAAGAAAATACACAACGGCACCGGGTAGACTTAAAAGTTGTGGAGCTTCTTACAGTTTACGCAAGCATCATCATCTGCCTAGCCTTTTCCCAAGTATATTGGGGTCGGCTTCCAGTCTAACCGGATGCAGCTGAATACCAGTATTTTACATGGAGCGACTGCCTATCTGACCTCCACAACTCAGTTAGTACTGGGTAATACGATACCCCTTGGTAAGACTGGTTGTCAGGCTTTTTGGGCCACTGACCACCTAACGACTGTCAAAGATCTACAAATGACACCCGGGACCAACGGCTTAACGTGCTTTCCGAGGCACGGAGGAAACTCGGTATGTAATGGGTGGTCACCCATAAACAGACCAACTTAAGCAAGCACGGCTTAACTTAAAGATCGACCCGAGCGGCTGTTATTATTTAGCCACGAGCTCCTCACACACCACAACACACCTACACTCCTTACATTCTACGCAAGCAAGCCAGGATAAATCACCAAAGGTGCGAACCAAATTGCGGGAAGATAAGCACCTACAACCTCCCGACTTCTCGAAAACCCCAAGAGCATTTGCCAGTGCCTTAAGGAGTCTGACCACTACACCGGGCCATACCATGACCGTGCTATAAACGTATCACGCAAAAAAAATATTTTCCGTCCGTCACCGGTGACTGCACGGTCTGATGGGCATAGTCTTATACTTTTCAATCCTAAGAATATAGGGTGTCACCGCGTATGATGACCGTTATAAACGGGTATGATACGTGTTATGTTTGTTTTCGAGTCTGAAGTAACACCCAAGTAAGCCTCTGCCAACACAATTTGGCAACTGCAGCAGCAACAACGACGAGTAGCCTAGCATTTTTTTTTTGTTCCGGGGTGGTAAATCCTCATGGATCATCCCTCCTCATCCCATCAATCCTCATCCGTGAGGCGGGTGGAGGGGTCTGTCAGACTCTAACTGACTAAAAACCACCCCGGTGTTCCCTCGCTCACTTGCACCGGGGATCATGGGAACTAGTGCGCCTTCCACGTTCCCCAGCTTGTGCTGGCCCGCAGTTCCTCAAGTCCACGCGGGGAGTGAGGTGTAAGACTCCCCCTCGACGGGTCTTACTCTCCAATAAGGGCGCGCGCGGAACACTACGCTCCACCGCCTCGGGTCCAGTTATATAGGGGGGAGGGAGGGGCGGCGAAGACAGTAGCCTATCTGATCCAACACTCGTCTGGTTGCAAGACCCTCCATTTTCTATGGAGGCTGAGGAACTCCAACCAGTTCCACTATAGCCTGTTCCCTCTTACCTTCACAAGAGTCAGCGCCGCCTCTGCTCCGGCCGGCGCATATGAATATGTTCGGTATGTGCTCGTTGTAGCCTGCCGCTTGGTACATGGCCTCGCACGCTGTGTTGTTGATCACGGGCACCTTTACTTCTTGTAGCACGCTGGGGAGTGGGCCCTCTGTGGATGGAGAGGTAGGGTAAATTAGTGATACTCGAACTTTAAGAACTGCATTGATGATGGTCATTCAATTTATTTGATAGGGACCTCTGTGTGAAACATAAGGTGGTAAACCTCTTTGCTAAAAAGTAAAACCACCAACCTGCCAGTTTTTTTTTAACTTTTAATTTACATAGGTAAACTAAGTTATTAAGCTTCCTCTCTTCTATTAATTTTGCGGTCAACAATGGCCTCATTACATTTTAAGTAACCACCTAAGTACACGACATAAGTTTATTTATTTTGTTGCAAAGCACCTCACACAGTGGCGTGCTCGGCATGAAATCGAGTCAAAGCCTTGAATAAACAACTGAAAATATTTAGGGGGGGGGGGGTTTTAATTGACCGAGAAAATCTGTTCCGAGTTCTGACATTGGTATTTAATAACGCCGGTTTTATTTTCCTATTATTTAAATATGCCTAAATATAAAATACAAATAGTGGTTATTAACTTTTCATATTTTATATACCGTCACAAAATTACAACAACTAATTCAATTAAGTTGTCAGTATCAAGTAAATGATATAAGAGCCATCTATTGACTTAAATGTAGCAACTCAACTCTTCGAGTCAATTCGTAATTGTTTCCCTCGCTTTGTTAGAGATGGCGCACGAACAATAAATTGGTTTCTAACTACACATTATTGAAAATGTTTGTAATTACTCACAATGTAAACAGCCACAACTCAACTCTTCATTATTCGCTTCTTTACCCCGGACAGATGACAAACAACAAAGTACACAGAAGTCACCACGTATCTATTACTAGATAGATTTTCAAATTGTTTGAATGAGAGCAGCCGAACAGCCATTGAACACGCTAACCTACGCTGATCGACTAAAATGCACATTATGGGTTTTAGTTTTCTGAGAATATTCAAATCAGGGGTAGGTTTATTTAGGTGAAGTAACGAGATTATATTTTTCTGTAAAACTCAAAGTACCTATTTATCTTGCTAAGTAGGTACCGATTACAGACACTTTAATCCTTCAAAAGGAAAAATTGCGTTTCCGAATTAATTTTAGTGTTCACTTCAAAACAAAGTTAATTACGGCAATAACTAATCAAAAAACTTTAAATCCCAAGAAATCGAAAAAATAAAAACCACAAAAAACAAATGCACTAGTTCCTAATCGCTCAAAACTAACTAAAATACGAACTATCATGAAATCGTACTTTGTACCTATCAAAATTCGCGCGAAGCGCATATAAATTGCGCGCATCCTCGGTGCGAACACACTTCTCTCTCAAACTTACACAGACTTACACGCACACATTCAAAGAAAAGCCCAGCTTTAAACTCTATACAAATTCTCAAATCAGTACCTACCTACCAATGTTATCAATAACAGAGACATTTTGTTAGGAAAACTGAAAGGTCAGAGAAGCCAAATGCAAGCCAGTGGGTGAGAAAGAGAAAGTATTAGCGAGCGCGCGTAGGTACGATTGCGTACTAAAATTCTACGTTTAACTCTTTTTTTGTATAGTGTTAGAGCGAGCCAGAGTATCGCGGCCGGCATCGGAGAATAAGCGCGCGAATTTAAAATAATTTCTGTCATAGAGGATACAGTTGTGGAGATAGCGAATTTTGTTCTTGTTTGACAAAAAATTATGTTTTTGTAAAAATGTTTTTTTTTATTTCTTGAGTTTGATTTTTAGGCAAGCTCGGCTTTCCGGCTTGTAAGATAGGTTCGCCACTTCACAATGGTATAGACACAATGATTTTAGGTGTCCAAATTCTTATCAGAATTGCCGTCAGAACCCAACCCATTGACGAACTTTTATTATCGGGGTATAACTGAAATGTGTCGCCGCTTACATGCTTAAGGCTACGAGTGCACTGACAGATAGCTTGCTTAGCATCTAGAGGCTAGCGAGTTGCCTAGCCAGTAGCAAAGTGAAACGAACGTTCCTAAAACTTCACAACCGGCCGCACTGGGTGCTTGGCGCCTCGCTTGAATAGCCTTTTCGAAGTAGCGTGCCTGTAGGCGCTTACTCTGTCAGTGCGTTCGAAGCCTAAATGTTTGAACAATTTAAGACAAAACATTTTTATTTATTTATTATCGGCAGGCAGTTGAGACAACTGATAGTGCCTATATCCTGCTGTTCCCCACTAGATTTTCTTCTTGCAGTATGATATAAATTTTCATTCATTTATTCAGATAACCAGGATCCATTGGGTTAGTAACAATATTCTTAACCTATGTTAGTACGTAACTAAAAACACAGACAGTGTACAGGTGACTAATGACCTCACCAACGGGCTGTCATGCCTCCCGACTATGGCGTTAAGAATGCTGTTGGGGCTGCCACGGAGTCTGATATATCTTTGTCTAGTCGATTTTTAAATCCTACTAATATTATAAATGTGAAAGTTTGTGAGTATGTATGTGTGGATGTTTGTTACTCTTTCACGCTAAAACTACTGGATGGATTTTGATGAAACTTGGCAGTAATATAGCTTATATATCAGAATAACATATAGGATACTTTTTATCCCGATAGTGCGATCCCGAGGGACATTACCGAACTCCAATTGATTTATATTTTGGGCTGAGACTACTTCTTCTGGAAGCTTGTTTCCCGCTCCGACTGTTCGGTTGCTTCAAAAGAGTTTGTTTATTTGTGGTAGTGGTTTATAAACTATATTGACACTCATCGGCCCACCGGAAAGCGCCTGCGTCCACTCAACGTAATCTCGGTGACTGCTGTGTACTGGCTAATACCGAAGCGATGCTTTATAAGTCAGCGTTGCCGTATGGAGTTTCTTAGAAAGAAATTCCATGGATTGAGGCGATGCTGATACAGTAGATGAAGAGCTTTGGAGTCAAAACAAAAGTAACATACCGTCAAACAGTCTCCCCCAGCCCGTGACGTAGGCAGTCTTGCCGACGAAGTCCTCGTCATCATCAGGCACGCACACCGGCAGGATGTTCGGCTGGAAGGTCACTGGCTCGTAGAACCTGGAAATGAGAGATTGGTGTGATAACTTCTGGTGAATAATGGATAGAATTTTATAGATATAGGAATGATGCTGGGGAGTTTCAGTTACAGAGCTACAAGAATCTATTATCAATAATTAAAATTAAATTTAAAATTCAAAAAAACCCTAACGAAAAAATTTAAGATGAAACATAAATACCCACTTTCATCCCCCATATCTAGTAAATGGCTGCACCGATTTTGATAAAAACATGTCTAATTTTAATATACACATCATGCGCTTTCATTTGATACCCCACTTGGGTAAATTTGAAAATATTTGATTTTTCATACCCACTTTTATCCCCCATATCTAGTAAATGGCTGCACCGATTTTGATAAAACGTATCTAAGAACAATTGCCAAGAAACTAGCTTTCAAATAAAAAACTGCATCCAAATCGGTTCACTCGTTTAAGAGCTACGGTGCCAGAGACAGACACACACACACATTGCGGTCAAACTCATAACACCCCTCTTTTTGCGTCGGGGGTTAAAAAAACGTTGACAGAGGTCCGCTGTTTGTGAACATTGTGAAAAATTGTGTGTTCAATGACTACTGCGATATAATAAGTAGATGTGGTAGAAAAATGTAACCAATTTATCATAGAGGCTGTCTCGTTGGTCTTGTGGTCGCAAGCGTGACTTCTGAGCATGAGGTCCTGGGTTCGATTCCCAGGTCGGGCAAAGTGTTATTTGGATTTTCCATCAGGAATTTCTCAGTAGCAGCCTCGGAGTCTGAATTTGTGCTCGGTTGCCCGGGCTCGCCCCTATTACGTGGGACTTAAACATAACTGGCGAACTGTGGGTGTACTGTTAAAACTAATGTAAATAAAATAAAGATTTTCCTTGTGTTTTTGACTTTTCCACACAAGAAAGCCGCTGACACCTAATTTAACTAAAAATACAATAAAATGCAAAAACATCACATTACAACAAAAATGTGGGAACTTTATGTAAAATAGTAAATACGTGATTCGAATATTTCGTACATTATCAGCATAGAGTTGAAAAATCTTAATCTAATAGAATATCAGCGTAAACAAAAAAACGCAGGAATTTATTTAAAAAAAAATGGGTGGCCAACGAGAAGCCACCCAGCATAGTGCCAAAGGTCACTGTCTCCGCGCCTATGGACATCTGCAACACGCACGACGCTGAAATGTCTCGTGCCTTTATTTGCACGGCATCGTGTTTATTAGATTGAGTAAGATGAATAAGGGATGGGACATCATCATATCAGCCCGAAATCACCCACTGCTGGATATAGGCCTCCCCTTTCTTCTACCACACTTCCCGGTTCTGTGCGTCCCTTATCCAGGTGTTTCCCACGACTTTGACGATATCGTCAACCCAACGAGCTTTAGGACGGCCCTGATTTCTTTGGCCAAACCTTGGCCACCACTCGGTCAAAGCCTTGCTGATGGGACTTCCTTCAAACCAAACAGTAACGCTGCTTGGCGACAGACATAAGTGCGGTGGTAGGACTTCACGGGCGAGGTCTACTACTAATATGGCTATGCAAAAAGCTCGATAAAAAGGGTGTCATTGATTGAAACAGTGATATTTATTACTATTTGATAAACCTATCCTCATTTTCATTAGTTACTAATACCGTGTTCTCTAGAAATTCTTTTAAACAATAAAATAAATAAAATAGGTGTTATTTATTTTGTGTCTAGACATATTGTAATCTGCGTATAAAGACAATATTAGCTCATAAACGGTAGCTGTAAATCTAGCCTTATTTATTAGGCAAATAATATATTGACAAAACATTCAATTAATTTATGCAATAAATAACGGGAATGCCTCAAAATCGTGAAAAACGAATTCCTGCATAATATCAATGATTAAACAGCTATTAATAAATCTAGCATTCCTAATTATATTTCGTTTTTAATTCTTCCATACTTTTTCTGACTGCACCATCTGCCTAGCCTTTTCCCGACTATATTAGGATCCACTTCCAGTCTAACCGGATGCAGCTGAATACCAGTATTTTACATGGAGGGACTGCCTATCTCACCTCCACAACTCAGTTAGTACTGGGTAATACGACAATCATTGGTAAGACTGGTTGTCAGATTTTCCGACCATTGACTACCTGTAACGACCGTCAAAGATCTACAAATGACAGCTGGGACCAACGGCTTATCGTGCTTCTTCTGACGGTGCCATTATATCTTAATCTGAAAAGGCAGTTTGCAATTTCTCAAAAAGTTCAGGACAGTCTCCCAAGAAGAATGATTTCTTCGCTACATGCTATGTCCTTAACTTAACGTGTCTCAAAAGTCCAACATGTTATTTTGTCTAGGTAATTTGTTGGACATTATTATAAGTTGTGCAATAATGAACTTTATATTGACCCTAGTAAAAGGGAAAGTTGAAAGATAAAGATAAAGATAAAGATAAAGATTGTTTATTTGCGTGAAATATGGTATGTACATGATGGTCTTATAAATAAAAAGGTTTCTCATATTTCGCTGACTTCTTTCAGCATGCAAACTTAAAATAAAATTAAAATACTTAACACAATGTACTCGTAGGTACCTAGTTAAAAATTTAAAAAACATTTAAGAAACACAAAGACAATAATATTATTATTTCAGAATTAAAAATACTCGTGTAATTAAAATTAAAAAAAACAAATTAAATTAAAACATTATCCAATGTAATAAAATTAGAAAAAAAAAAAATAACAAAGACAGATGACTAGATAACATCAATAAAATAGGAACATAAGCTACTTAACCATTAGAAATAGGTTTATGAGTCAAAAACTCATTAATTGTATAGAACACGTTATTAAAGAGCCATTTCTTCAGTTTCTTTTTGAAATAATTAATTGGTAGTTCTCTGATTTGTTTCGGTATTTTATTGAAGATTTTGACCGACATGCTATAGCAATTGTTTTGGAAGAGGGTGCTTCTACATCTTGTTATGGCCAGTTTGGTGGGATCTCTAGAGAGAAACTTTTTATTTTCTGTTACTTTAGTGAACAGTATTGGATGTTTTTTAACAAACATCCCTACTTCTAAAATGTATAAGCTAGTAAGAGTAAGTAAGCCCAACTTTTTGAATAGAGGTCTACATGAATCGAGAGGTCCAACGCCGTAAATGGCTCTGACACATTTCTTTTGGGTTATAAATACTTTTTTTACGAAGGTAGAGTTACCCCATACAAGCAGACCGTATCTGAGTATTGAACCAACAAAAGGGAATCGACTGTCTTGGTATGGACATGTGATGAGGAGGGACGAATCGCAATGACTAAAAGAGTGATGAATATAAATGTTGATGGATGCAGAGATAGGGGAAGACCAAGGAAACGATGGATGGATTGTGTGAGGAATGATATGAAAGAAAAAGGAGTAAATGATAGCGTGACGGTTGACAGAAGAGAATGGAAGAAAAAACGTGTTGCGCCGACCCCAAGTAACATGGGACAAGGGCAGGAAGATGATGAAATCGACCCTAGTCCTTAATACAATAAAAATACATACCTACACTAAATTCAATAAATAAACGAAGGGCAATCAAACACCCTTGAAACAACATCGCACCATAACTTTTTGTTTTTCAAACCTTACAAGTCATAAAATTGCATTAACACACAAATATAATATAGTTTTAAATAAGTCGGCGGACTGGCAGTGAACCTCGTAAGGTCAAGTGCATTGACGGGTGACCGACCGGTGTCTACGTAGTGTTAGAACAAATGTATTAAGTAGACTGGGTTCTGTATAAGTAGACCACCGAAGTATTTTTCACAAATGTACGGCCTGAGGAGCTCGTGGCTTAATAATAACAGCCGCTTGGGTCGATCTTGCCTAGGTTGATCTGTGGATGGGTGACCACCCATTACATACCGAGTTTCCTTCGTGCCTCGGAAAGCACGTTAAGCCGTTGTTGGTCCCGGGTGTCATTTGCAGATCTTTGACAGTCTTTAGGTAGTCAGTGGCCCAAAAAGTCTGACAACCAGTCTTACCAAGGGGTATCGTTTTACCTAGTACTAACTGGGTTGTGGAGGTCAGATAGGCAGTCGCTCCATGTAGAATGCTGGTATTCAGCTGCATCCGGTTAGACTGGAAGCCGACCCCAATAAAGTTGGGAAAAGGCCATATTTGTTACGGTTGCGAATCATATTTGTCAGCCTCCTGCACAACACATTTTCAGTAAAAATTTGAGAAAATCATCGTCCATTATAGCAAAAAAAAACTACAGAAGGCTTTTCTATTTCCACCACGGAACCCTAACACAATCCAGCGCGATGTTCACTGATGTGCTAACTGTTTTTATATAACGACGCCAATCTGTTCCGAGATCAGCAGATTACTGGTCATTAATAATTTTATGGCAGGCCGCTAATTATGTCATTAATTTAGCATTTGATATGCATGGTATGCTTGAAACGCGGCTGTTACTGTTGAATTATTGTGTGACAGTTGCAATTTTATTGTTCTGTTGGTTTTTTGCGGACAAAAAAATGTATACATACATTATTCAGATATTTTTTTTACTACTTGGTTTTTTGCCATCTTGTTAATAAAAATATCTGCGAATAAACCCCTGCATTAAGATCTATACCCTGTAATTGGATTGTGGAGGTCAGATAGGCAGGCACTCCATGCTGAATGCTGGTAAAACCTCAATATACTTGGGAAAAGGCTACGCAGATGATTAAGGTGGACTGGTTGAAAATGCCTATGGCATTCAGTCCGCCTCTGTACTTTGTGCTTGGAGTGTTAAAATCTGGCTAATAGGTAGAAGCTTTTATTTACATCAATTAAATATTAAAAGTAAACTAACTATAAAAGGTGTAAAAAGACCCTTAACGATAACGAAAACCACATATTCTGCCCATCATTGGGATCATTTTTTTCTTCTAGACAATACCTGGGAAACCACAGGTTCTGGAGATATTGAAGGTCAAAGTTCCAATTTTTTCACAAGTTTTTCTTTTAAAACCACTTTTTAAGATTTTAACTTTACTTTAATTAACTCCATGACCCATTAACTATTCAAAGCATCCATCAGCACTAAGGTTTGAGGGCGTAACGTTGAGTTTTACCGTGAAACGTGATTTTTCACACCAAAAAAAAAAAGTAGTTTCCCAGCAATAATTTTTGCGTAGAGTTACTTAGTTTCATGTACAGAATGCTTAGTTGACGGCTTCGTGAAGGGTCCGTATACACCCTGTAATTGGATTGTGGAGGTCGTCTGACCATCATCAGGTCAGTCATCTGGTCATCTGGAGTGCCTACCTATCTAGGCAGGCACTCCATGTTAAATGCTGGTATTCACCTGCACCTGGTTAGACTGGAAGCCGACCTCAATATACTTGGGAAAAGGCTACACAGATGATTAAAGATTCTCTCTCACTCATGATTTCGATCCCTCATGGTGGAAATCGATAGTCTACACCTACGATGGAACAACAATCGGAATAAGCCTTTTAACTCTTCATGCCGATAGACCCATAAATAATTGCTCAACTTACCTCAGCAGCGCCAGATCATACTCGAAGGTGGCGGGATCGAAGTGCGGATGGCTGGCCACGATCTGAACTCTTCGCTCCACGAAGCCGTAGGGCTCATCGCTCTGCGCCAGGTCGTGTTCTCCTAGTCTTACTAGCAGTTCTGATGGAGGGACGCTGTGGGAGAAAATTGAGGTTTAGTCAAGGACCCTTAGTACTTATTAATTCCATGGGGTCAGTAATTATCCTGAGGAAGCTAGAGGTCTTAGTATAATCAGCCTATAATGTTGCCACTGCTGCGACGCACGCACTCTCTATGAGAGGGAATAAGCTATAATCCACCACGCGGGCCCAGTGCGGGTTGGCAGATGTCACATGTCTTCGAATTTTTGGTTCTAGGACATGCCTGTTTCCCCACGATGTTTTTCTTCACTTTTTTGAGAGCAGTGGTGATGAAATAAATTACACAAAGTAATGCGCCTGCCTGGGTTCGAACCCGCAACTTACGTTACTGTTCGTAAATCCGAACCGCAACCTCTGCTCTCTTAGACAAGTACCTTAATATTAATCTTTGCTCTTATCTTACATAATATCATGAGTATTTTTCACATACATTTCGCCAATTTTGTTTATAGAGGGCGAGCCTATTAACGGCACAAATCAAGACACCGGGCTATTATTGAGAAATACCTAATGGAAAAACGGGATGTTATGTATTTCCCATATATTTCGATACGAACGAGATTAATATGACCTATTGGTTTCTTATGTGAATAAAAAGTGTTGCAGTTCCTTTTTTTGATCACTTTATTACAACGTGATCAATATCAGTCTGACGCATATCTAAAAACATGGAAAACCCCAGATTAGCAGATAAATTGGTCATTCTACATCTACTTGACTACTTTTAAAGCTCAGCTGCGCGTTCATTTACTTAGGTACCTATTTTAGTTAGAGCTTGCAATCATCATCTGTCTAGCCTTTTCCCAACTATGTTGGGGTCGGCTTCCAGTCTAACAGGATGCAGCTGAATCCAGTATTTTACATGGAGGGACTGCCTATCTGACCTCCACAACACAGTTAATACTGGGTAATACGATACCCCTTGGTAAGACTGGTTGTCAGACTTTTTGGGCCACTGACTACCTGTAACGACTGTCAAAGATCTACAAATGACAGCCGGGACCAACGGCTTTACGTGCTTTCCGAGGCACGGGGGAAACTCGGTATGTAATGGGTCTCAGAATGGGGTCCACAGACCAACCTAGGCAAGCACGGCTTAACCTAAAGATCGACCCGAGCGGCTGTTATTATTTAGCCACGAGCTCCTCCTAGTTAGAGCTTGCAATGGTATGACAAAAACATCAGTGATAATGGATTTTGTAGATGCTATATCGGTCACTACCTTCTAATACCGTTATACAGTTCATTTTAGCCTGCATTAGGTATCCCACTGCTGGGCAAAGACTTTCAGTACTTTCCATCTAGGGTTAATGTGGACCACTGCACATGGTCATTGGTTTTGTCCAGTGTCCGTGGTATCTTTATTGTCATAAAAAAATCATCTAATGATATGAAATTATTGGAATTGTTGGAACTACTTATTTGTGTTCACCATCATCTTCCTGCCCTTGTCCCATGTTACTTGGGGTCGGCGCAACACGTTTTTTTCTTCCATTCTCCTCTGTCAACCGTCACGCTATCATTTACTCCTTTATCTTTCAAGTACTTATTTGTGTTAGGACTTAATAAAAGATACTCTGAGGTAGAGGAAGCACAATCCAATCACAATCAACTTAAATGATCAATTTTGGAGTTAAATCAACTGACTGATATCAGAGGCGCAGTCGACAGGAAAAGAACTTTTATTTCAGTACAAAATCATCACAAATCCCATCAAAATCTAACCTACACAAGACCAATCTTATAAGGAAATAACATTTTGGGGTTAAACAAACCCGCTGAAATGCGCGGTCGGTAGGAAATGGACCTCCATTTAAGTTAAGCGTCACGAAATTCCAATAAAATATGATCGTAAATGCAATCTTATAAGGAAATTCACAAAATATAATATTGACATTGAAGACTGATAATCAGTAGGTCATCTTAAGGAAAATGCTCATACGATGCGGTGCACAGGTCTACATCCACTTATAGAATCCACTTATGAGTGATGAGCCTGTGCAGTAATTGTACGTTATGTGCATGCTTGGCAGGGAATGTGGAAAATCGATGTTTTCTTGTGTATTACCATTGAGAATGTAAATTGTTTGTAGTTGTGTAACCAGGGGATCTAAAAAAGCTGCTTTAGCAGAATCTTAACCTTTCGTGTGCCGGAACGTAGATCTACACGAGACACAATAACTTTTTAATTGTGTCTGGATACTCGGCATACGAGTGGTTAAAATAGGATGATATTTAAAATTACTTTACAATTCGTAAAATGGTCTCAAAGTGACAATTCATAATATTAACTGCGTTTGTGGCCATTTTAAAATGTTTAACGAGATTCATATGCTTTTGCAAGTCAAGTTTTTCGGAATTTTTCTGATCATGGAATACATTTCAGAATCCTATACAGGGTGGAAGGGACACCGACGCGAAAACGGTTACCACGTATTCAGTACACCATTCTGAGCCCCACTACATAGAAATTTTTCATCGGTCGGTGTCCCTTCCTTGTATTTATGTTTTTGTTGATTTGAACTACTGATATTCGCCTGAAACTCGCCAAGTCGCATATTTCTAAGTCGCTTTTTACGATACTACTTAAAAAAAGGAGCAGCTACTTCAGAAAGGAGCAACTTCAGCTCAGAACGAGGCAATGAATCTTGAGGAGGATCCACACCGAAGTTACTTATTGTGGAGCAACGTTTGTAACCGCTAGAGTGCAACAACGGACCTATTCCTAATGAAAAATTATGGCACAAGTGCTAGAAAGTCACTTAATGATCGTGTTTCTATTAAAAAAGTTACTTCGGTATGATTTCTTCAAACTAAATAAATAGTGTTATTGGGTTTTTCATCAGGAATTTCTCAGTAGCCGTCGCAGACTCTGAATTTGTGCCCGGTTGGTGGCAGTAGGCTCGCCCCCTATAAAATGGGACTTAAACATTACCGATGAAATGTGGGTGTAACTACTATTAGGTACGCCTCTTCCCAACACTTCGAGAATAAATTAAAAAAAAAAACAATAATACTCACTGTTCCACACAATGCGCGGCAGTAATCGCCCAGTTCTCATTCAGTAGCGCAGCTCCACATTTGTGAAGATACGTCGAGGTCCTGTACTGCCTCAATGATATCTGCCACGGCCACTGCCCGAAGCCAGACTTCGTTCCACCGACGATCCTGCCTGTAGGAGCCTGCCAGAGCCTTCGCCCGCAGACTGCGAGCACCAATAGGGTAGAGTTTAGAATCATTGTGGGTTTTTTATTGGGGTTGGGAGAAATTTATTAGAGCGGGGAGAAATTTATTGGGGCAGGGAGATTTTTTAATGGGGTTGTTTGGGGTTTGTGTGTTGAGGGATTTATTTATTGAGATTGTACTGTGTTGTGTGTTTATTGGTAGATTTATTTATGACTATTGTTGTTTTTTTGCAATTTTAATTATGTAATTATAATCACTTTTTAACGTACGAATTAAAGAAGGAGGTTCTCAAGACGGCGCGTTCCAAGTTTCCAATACATATCAAATATTCCTTATTTTGATTTTATAAGTCATTTAGAAACATTTTAAATAACGGTTGTCACTTCCATATTAATTTAATCCACAAATTATAAGAAAAAAAAATTCTTTGTATGTTTGAATTTATCCAATGAGTATTTAAAAAACAAAACGAGACTTATTTTCAGAAACTAAAAGGTCGATGGACTTGTTGTTTCTGATTCTTATCTATTTGCACCGTAAAAACTCTTTTAGTTACTAGTTTTTTTTTAATTGTTTTTTTTATAGTGACGTAAGTTTTTAATTTAGGATTTAAAATTCGAATTCTAAATATTTAAAACTTAAAATCTTTGTGCAATGCAATCTTTGGTACTAACGGCAAAAAGAGTTCACTTTTTTAACCAAAACTGGATTGGATCTGTCTTGTTTTTTGTCCAATAAAACTTTGGAACTCCTAATTAAAGTTTTTGCTCAATAAATTGCCTTTTATAAAACTTTAACGCTACGACTGCTGAATAATTCTTAGTTTATGTTAATATAACGATGTTAGAATGAAACGTAGACGTAGGAATATATTTAAATCTAATATTTTTTTTCTTATTTTAATTAATCACTAATCAGTCAGTTTTAAAGGAACTTCGTAAAAACACTTTCCAAAAAAATCTATTCGGAAAAAAAATATTTAAAAGTTTTTGAAACACTTTCCACGTTCGGAAATCGAAATTAAATTCGAAACACGAATGTTTATATCCAGTTCACGAATGCACTTGATCCTCGTACTCCCATGACATCTTTATTTTAGCATTCATACTCTTTAACAACCTCTTTGGCATTCTGCCTAGCCCACTTTTTAACATAACTTTAAAAACAACTGCAATTTAAAATAAAATTCGATTTTAATTCACGTCACTATGGTGAAACACTTTTATTTTTTCCAAGACGAAGGAATTATAAGTTGTAATGCCTAGAACGTCACTTGCACATGCACTTGTTTTTAAGCCCCGTTCCAAGTTTAAAAAGCCCACTTTTTTTTAAATGTCAATGCAAACGCCACAACATTCGTCCTTGCAAACGCCTTGGCCGTGGCGTGCGGTCGCTGCGCGATCTCACTACTCTTTGTTTGAAAACCGAACAGTTTTTTATTTTTTTATTATTGTTTATACACGGGCTGTAGAACATTTTGTTGGGACTCCAAAGGTCTTTAACCTGGCTGGTAGTGTAGCTATTTTTATATTGGGTTGGGTAAATAAAAATAAAAGTTGTGTTGAATTGTTGGGTTTTTCGGCCAGTGTCACTGCAATTTGGGTAACTTTTGATTGCTTTTTTTTCTGATTAGGGTAAAGTTCTAGATATTGCCACAAGTTTACCTAAAGGACTCAAATTAACCTAAAGGATTCTTCCTTAAGGTAAAATTATATTTAAAAAAAATATATATATATTGCCCGTTTTAACTAACTCTAGGCAATACTTAGGTGTATGCCTAAATAAAAGATGGAGGATTTTCAAAATTATAAAGTGAATATGACTGAATATTGATGAATACAAACGTTGATGGATGGAGATGGAGAGGGAGAGGAAGGCCAAAGAAACGATGGATGGATTGTGTGAGGAATGATATGAAAGATACAGGAGTAAATGATGGCGTGACGGTTGACAGAGGAGAATGGAAGAAAAAAACGTGTTGCGCCGACCCCAAGTAACATGGGACGAGGGCAGGAAGATGATGAATATGACTGAATAACCTTTTAAAATAACAATTATTTACCTAATAATGATTAGTTTTTATCACCAGTAGCTGCTGTCAATGTGATCAAAAGCTAAAGAATGAACAAGTACTCCAAAATAATATTATTGTGTGGCATATATTCACTTAAACATATTATCTTTGAAGTTCTTTTTTAAATTTTTTATTTGATTAAAGGGTTTTGTTGCTTAGCGACCACATCGCATCTTCTTATCTCTTGAGAAGAATTTGAAAGATTGGAATGTGTTTTATTTGTTTTGTAGACATTTTTGGTTTATCTAAGTATTATGTCCTTTTCTTGGGAATGTCTTTGGATCCTGAGGATCTAGATAAACGGTACCTAATCGTTTGCAAAGCGTTTTATTTTATTTAACCCCCAACTCAAAAAGAGGGTTGTTATAAGTTTGACCGCAATGTGTGTGTGTGTGTCTGTCTCTGGCTCCGTAGCTTTAAAACGAGTGAACTGATTTGGATGCAGTTTTTTTTTACAACAGGATTGACATGTTAAGCTTTTCGGTAAGTAACTCATGTCAATCGCTTGTCATTTTTTTTACATTAAATAGTCTTTTGTTTGGCCGCAACACGCCTGATGTGAAGCGATGACGCGGCCTAGGGTGCAGCACGCTTGCCTAGAAGAAACCGATTCACTCGAACTTTGAAGAGATCCAGATTATAATGATCGGGAAACAGAGAAGCCGGCAGTGAATTAATCGTTATCACTCATAGAAAATATTCTATGAGTGATAACGATTAATGGCCAGTGCCAGTTTATATCACTGGGACTTCATACATCTAAATTCATATTTTTACTTCTATGACAAACGTAGGAGGAGCTCGTGGCTAAATAATAACAGCCGCTAGGGTTGATCTTTTGGTTAAGCCGTGCTTGCCTAGGTTAGTCTGTGGAAGGGTGACCACCCATTACAAACCGAGTTTCCTCTTTGCCTCGGAAAGCACGTTAAGCCGTTGGTCCCGGCTGTCATTTGTAGATCTTGACAGTCGTTAGGTAGTCAGTGGTCTAAAAAGTCTGAAAAATCAGTCTTACCAAGGGGTATCGTATTACCCAGTACTAACTGGGTTGTGGAGGTCAGATAGGCAGTCGCTCCATGTAAAATACTGGTATTCAGCTGCATCCGGTTAGACTAGAAGCCGACCCCAATATAGTTGGGAAAACGGCTAGGCAGATGATCACCACTATTACTACTAACAGGACACAGTAATATAGCTTATAAATGAGAATAATACATAAGCTATTTATAAAGATATAGCGGAACCTAGTTTCAGATATTCTTCTCCATAACTCAGTTTAAACGCGCCACGGTGCAATCGGCCTCTAACCTCAGTTTAACAATCAGCTGTTGTTGTTCAGCAAGCTGATCATCAGTAGGGACATGTAATTGAATTAAACTGTAATTACAAACCCTAATTCATCCGTCCGTGACTGAGGGGACATTTTATTTAATTACATCGAGCGTTAGGTGAGGTGCTCACTGGCGGATAGTTCTTGCTGAGATTTAAGCGAAATAAAATATGTTTTTCAATAATAGGTTATTTGACAACATCGAAAAAGAAAGAAATATTTAGTCCGTCAGTTAGATCACCAAAAAATGTTGGACACGTATTTTTTCTTTTGTCATATAATCAAAAAATGACGGCGATACAGCGCATCAAAGTCGAAAAGATGGGGCTTGTGACGTCACTGGACAGTAAAAAGTAACAGAAATTGTGACGTCACACGAGATTTCAACGCGCTGTATCAAGGTCATTTTTCGTTTACATGACAAAAGAAAAAATACATGTCCAATATATTTTAACCAAATACCCTATTTGAAAATTGCGCATCTCCTTTTATAGGAAATCTCTCGCCGACTGGTCGACACTTTGCGTGACCAGAGGGCTGGCTCTTTGTTTGGTCAAAGAATTGGTATTGCCATTCAACGTGGCAATGATTGCAGTCTTCCGGGATGACAGCGATGCGGAGGAGACCTTTGACACATAAGTGTCCTACTGTCGTAGTTGTTTATGTGTATGTAGGCTTAGTTTTAGTCCTTTTTTTTTTGTAAATATGAAGTTTGTATACTGCACCTTGTGGAGATAGGGCCTGTTGGCCTCGTACAGGGCCAATTTAGTGTAATGTATGCCTAATTGTTTATTTTTCCTTATTTTCTTTTCATTTTATTTTATTGTTAATTTTACGATTTTTTTTTGACCTGTGCGAGATTTTTTTTTTTTTTTCGTATCATCCCAACCATAGATGGGAGGATCTGTCCACAGTGAGCACTTCGCCTAACAGTCAAAACAATCAGTTTAGCCAACAATGGCAGCGCATAATTAAGCCGTAGTTAATAATCTAACAATTAGTTAGCGTCATGGCATGTTACGATATACTTCCTTATTCTGTTACTTGTGGTGGAGTCAATGTTGTATGAGTTTATTACGATTATTATGTAATCTAAGACTGTATCGTTGGTCTAGTGGTCGCAAAGCGCGACTGCTGAGCGTGAGGTCCTGGGTTTGATTTCCAGGTCGGGCTACTTATTTTTTGATTCACGAGTTTCTCAGTATCAGCCACGGAGTCTGGATTTACGCCCGGTTGATGGCAATAGGCACGCCTCCTATTACATAGGATTTAAACAAAAGTGGCGAAATGTCGGTGTACTATTAAGGACACCTCTGCTTTACACTTTCGGGACTACAGGCGTGATGCTGATGTTATGATGTAATGTTATATAGAGAAGGCTTGTTTCCAGGCAGTGAGGGTAGACATGGGTGCACAACTTCCAGATTCTGGGGGTCATCACCGATCCTCAAGAAGAATAGTTATAGACCGACCGCTTTAATGAGTCCTCGCGAAGGTATCAATTTAAAGCAAATAACCTGTGGGATATTGTTAGGACTTTATGGACGCTTAATGTGCCTTTGATGGGGCAAGGCGGAGGACTCATTAAAGCGGTCGGTCTTATGAAAATTATTATATATATAATTAGTTTTATGAAAATTTAGCTCAAGAATACACTTATTTACCCGCGGTACACGAAAGTACAACTCACATTTTGCAAGTTGTGGAGTCCTATACAATAAGGGGCGAGCCTAACCTAATGCTAACAACCGGGTACAAATCCAGACTGGGATATTACTGATGGAAAATCTTGTTACACTTTGACTTGAGGATCGAACCCAGAACATTACGCATACGGGCTTGTGATTATAATTATTAGATAGAGGAAGCTTCGAGGTTTTTTGCCTGGTTGGTTGCATCAGGCTTACCCTCTATTAAGCGCAGAGGATTTTAATATATATGGTGAAAAGTGGGTATACTCCATTACTCATCTCTGCCTTGCCCGTTGGGGACAAAAGGCGTGAAGTTCTATTACGTTTAAGTCAATCAAGTTAATTGAGATTACGGAAACTGGTAATCACAATTATAGAAATTGAAGGACATTAATTGGAAAAGTATCAGTCATTTGTTTGTAGATGATTTATTGATTTCAACAATGAAAGGAAAATGTAATGAGGGTACATTTTTACACAATTTTCTTGGAATACTGTGGTTATTTTTATTCTAGTTCTTTACATTCTAGCCTTTAATCGCAGCAGATGATCGTCATCAGCTGAATACCAGTATTTTACATGGAGCGGCTGCCTATCTGAACTCCACAACCTAGTTAGTACTGGGTAATACGGTACCCTTTGTTAAGACTGGTGGTCAGACTTTCGGGCCACTGACTACCTATAACGACTGTCAAAGATCTACAAATGACAGCCGGGACCAACGGCTTAACGTGCTTTCCGGGGTGCAGATGCATGCACTGACCAGATGATGCGAGGCAGAAAATATGTCGTAAGAAATAGGCCACAAGTGAGCTCTTCGTGAGCACTTTTTGAGAAGAAGAATATCTTTAGCGAAAGTGGTATTTTTCTCAGGTGAATATTTTTTTGTTTTAATTTGGTTATAGTAATAGAAATACAGTCCATGTTTTAATCATTAAAATGAACCGTTTAAAATTGAATAGATAATATGAAAATTTTCGATGCGAGAAAAAACTTTAGTAATATTTTTTTTTAGTTATTGTGTTTCTATTCATGTACAATCTGTAGTTTTTATTTGCAAAAGTGACTGATTGATTTTCTAAAGCCGAAAATGGATTTTTTTAGACCGAAAACAAAAATGAAATCTGGCGCACCCTGTGGAGAAGATACCTGAGACCAACAAGATTTTTATTACGTTTTAGTATTTTTATTTGACCGTGTGTATGATGTGGTGTGGTGTCACAAATAGAGGCATTGTGTAAATAAAATAATGATAAAACTAAAAATTCTCACCGTTTTTATAATCAGACATGTTGACAGCTTCCGTCGTGGTTTCCGGAATCAGCGTCGTTGTTTCAACGGCTTCTTCTGTAAATCATTATATTAATTTTGTATTTATTTTATAACATAATTCCTATTTGTTACCTGCTAGAACATATTCATCAAAATCTTGGCTTGATGCCTGAGTTATCATTAAAAATCTAAAATACTAACCTAAACTGATGGGTCTATAAATATGATTTTTTACGCAAGGTGGGAAAATGGGTCATTCTTAGGGGGCTTGCCTTACACAAATAAATAAATTGTAAGTGCCTAGTTGTTATTTCTAAATAATAGCTTTTTACTGAATGAATAAACAAACAAAACACATTTTATTACATTTTTTGACTGTCTTTCTGGCTGCTTATCTGTCCGTCTGTCAGTTTGTTCCGGAATAAGCTCCGAAACGGCTGGACCGAATTTGACGGGACTTTTACTGGCAAATATCTGATGTTAGTAGCTATGTTACTACATAGCTTCTTTTATTTGAGACAAAGAATTAGAGTTCCGTCAAAAAAAAACCCCATAAAATTGTTAACAAAATCCGATTAAAAAGGGGAAAATAATATTTTGTTATAATAATTTCACGGGCTAAAGCTAGCAGTAGCGAAGGGTCAATTTTTGTAAGAGGTAAGCCGGAGTACATATCTTTAATGTGATTATATTATTTGTCTCTAGAATACTGACTGTGCCATTTTCCAAAGGGAAGCCGGTAGGAATCGAGTTGTATGGTACCTTCGCCACTGACAGCTAGTAACTAATAAAACTTACCAGTAGGTTTGATAGCTTCAGTAGTGCTAGAACCGGTATCATTCTTCTCACTGACACTTTCAGTCACATTCTCAGACGAAACCGAACTGAAAGTCGTCAGCCCAACACTTGAAGTCGAAGTCGGTACCGTAGGTGACAACGTCACGTTGACAGTAAACTCTAGGATCGGTTGTTGAGTTGTTACTGTTGTTAATGGGGCTTCCGTTGTTGTTGTTGTTGAAGTTGTTGTCGGTTCAACAGTTAGTTGTTCTGTTGGTGTGAGTTCTACAGTTGTTGGGGGTGGTGTTGTTACTGGTGCTGGTGATTCTGGTGCTGGCGATTCTGTGGTTGTTGTAGTTGTTATAGGTGCAGCAGTTGTTGTTGTAGTCGTTGTTACAGTTGTTGATGTGGATGATATGGTTGTTGCTGGCGTTTCCGGTTTCGGTGGGATTGTTGATATTAATACCCAGCCTTCTGTTGGCCATTTTTCTGGAAATTTTGAAAATGTTGTTAATAAAAATTGCATTATACAGGGTGTTTTTTAAAATTGCCGATGAAAAATTTCAGGGGTGAAATTTTTTGAATGATGTACTGAATACGTGATAGCCGTTTGTGCGTCGGTGTCCTCGTCGTTTCTACCCTGTATGATAAAATACACCTAATATTTCGTGTGTATTCTCCTAAGGGTTGAGCAGAGGTGTATTAGTATCTTGACATTAGGGTTGACGTTCAATTAGAGCGTAAAATATATATTGCACTTACGCAAAATTCAACTTTTAGAAAACAATAGGTGTTTTCTTTTCTTCATAATAGTATGGTTTCAAATGCTACGTTCTAGTTTCTTTTATCAATACTTTGGGCGGAAATAGCTTTTAATTTAATAAAAATAAATGCTTTTGAATCATGCGTAATGTATGGTAGTTATGCTTCTAACTGTACTGCTCTGCAAAGTTAGAGATCTACGCTTTGGAATGGGCAACTAAAGTACTTTCACAAGTTATTATGCCTTGTGTCTGTGACTGTAGCTTCGCTGTCTTTGTTTTTATGTGACCTTCAAAAGTGCCTGTAATGGTCTAATTGAAATAAATGCTTTGAGTTTGAGTTTGAGTTCTACGTATTAATTTTACAATATTCGTAACTTTACAACCGCAAGATTTCATGCTTATGATTCCTAATGTTATGATTATTACATAATTATGTATGAACATGTACATAATGTAATTAGATGATGTCATTGTTACTCTAAAAATTATAAAGTATCTTACATAAGAATTTCTGGTAAATCCAGACTCGTTATTTTAATTAGGGTTTCAATTTGGGCCGTATTTTGGTAAAAAAAAAACATTTCGTTACAACATCTATGTTATTTAAACTAGGTGAATTAATCTTGTTAAAACTATGGAAACAGTTCAAAATAATTATAAGATTCATTATTATCTATCACTTAACTAAAATAAGTAACCCAGGGCTTAAGGAAGGGTCCCAAGAAGTTCGAAAATAGAAAATAAATAGCCCAGAACCAAGAGGCATGTTTCCCAGCAATTGAAACATTACACAAGGTGTAAGCGGACCCTTCACGAAGCCGCCAACCAAGCATTCTGTACATCTAACTAAGTAACTCTACGCAAAAATGATTGCTGGGAAACGACTTTTTTTGGGATGAAAAATCACGTTTGACGGTAGGACTCAATATAACGCAGTGTAAACATTGTGCTTGAATAGTACAAGGGTCATGGAGGTATTTAAAGTAAAAAAAAAATTAAGTAAAACTTGTATTTAAGAAAAAAAATGTGAAAAAGTTGGAGCTTTGGCCCCCAATATCTTCAAAACTAGAAGGTCACAATGCCGGGAAGGACAAGTACCCTTCGCCTTCGATATGGGTACTTTTACACCCATTAGGATGCGTATGCTGTTCTGCTTAACTTTGTATCACCATCTAGGCACTCCTAGTACTCCGGACAAAAATAACCCATCTCTACAATCAAAATCTCTCCACAAATCATTACCGACTTGTCCCGAAAACGAGACATTTGGACAATTCTCACGATACTCGTGACTCGTGTAGCTACTAGTTATAAAGTGGAACAGCGTAGTCACGGCAACGACTTCGTGATCGATGCTTGATCGAGTACCGTTCCGTGATGGTTGGCTCTGAGCCAGAAGATAGAAAGGGTTAGGTTAGTGATGGCGCCAAATGGGCGCTTCAAATACCTTAAAAAGGAGTTAGGATTGCTAGAACTGGGTGTGCTGACGCAATTTGGGAGAAGTTGAGTCTAACAACTGAATTGTAAGCCTGGGAAGGTTTGTATGAGGGCCTAGATAAAATGAAATTCATCCAGCGATAAGGATGACGTATGATATTTGACAGTCGTTACGTAGTCAGTGGCCCAAAAAGTCTGACAACCAGTCTTACCAAGGGGTATCATATTACTCAGTACTAACTGGTTTGTGGTGGTCAGATAGATATGCTCCATGTAAAATACTGATATGCAGCTGCATCCGATTAGACTGGAAGCCGACCCCATTATAGTTGGGAAAAGGCTAGGCAGATGGTGATAAGGATGAAGTATACTTTATGAGACTGACATACAAGGTGTAAACGGAACATTCATGAAGCCGTTAAACAAATATTCTGTACATCAAACTAAGTAAAGTAAAAAATATTGCTGGAAAATGCCTTTTTTTTGGGGTGATATCACGTTTTACAGAAGGATTCACTGTAACGCACTCAGAACATTGTATAGTACAGGGGTGGGGAGGTATTTAAAGTAAAGTTTTTTTTTTTAATCTTCTTTATTTAAGGGATTTTTGTACACAAATGCGACGATGTCAATCCCATCGTACTTTTACGAATTTCAACTTACTACCTATAAAGTAAGTTATACCATTGAAAACTAGTTAAAAAAAAACCCGTGTAAGATCGCTGGAACTTTGACCTTCAATATACCCGTAACTACAAGGTTCTCATGTAAGATCTAGAACAAATAAATAATCGCAAGGACAGGAAGAGCAAGTGCCTTTCGGCTTCATTAAGGATCTTTTAACGCCCATTATTGCTTATATCAATAGTGTTGAAAGTTATTGTAGAAAAAAAAAAAAAAAAAAATTAGAAAGAAAAAAAAAATTACGTTTGTAAACAAGAAAAAAAAAAGAAATGAAACGCTGTCAAATCGATTGTCACTTGTCTAGACCGTCTGATCAAAGTTGTATGTCAAAATGAGTAAGAGGGATGACCGTATCCTAAAGACGACCAAGAGATGCCTAAGTTAGTGAGTCAAGCCATAAATAATCTCTCAAAAGAGATAATACGTTAACTACTTGTAAAATTTTCTAAGAATCAATGAGGAGTCATAACAATGACGAATGATTTCCAAGAATTTAAGGTGTTAATGGATTAACGGTTATAACGACAATAGATAACTCCTAACTTAGTAGATAAGAAAAAATAAAAAGTAAAGGTATTCCATGCCACCTCTACTTTTTATGCATGAAGAACCAAATATATGAATCAGTATTGATAAATGTCTTGTCTTGTTGGTCTAGTCGCCGCAAGCGCTACTGCTGAGATCCTGGATTCGATTCCCAGGTTGGAATAAACTAAGATAAGGGCAGGAAAATGATGACGATGATAAAGGAATAGCACAACATAATATAAATCATCGTCAAATTGTTATTGACCCACTGCAGGCCAAGGACAATTTTGAGAGAAGAGGAAAGAACACTCATCACGCTTTCACTCTTTTTCTGCATAATCAAAAATGGGATGCGATTCCCAGGTTGGGATAAACTTAATTGAGATTTTTAAACAGACATTTCTCAGGAGCATCCTGGAGATTGAATTTGCGCCCAGATGATGGTAATACGCCCTGTTACATGGTACTTAAACATAACTGCCGAAATAAGGAAGTACCTAAAATAGGTACAACTCTGCCTTACCCCCCGGGGAAGGAGGAGGCGTGATGGTTAGTACAATGAAGTCAAAAATCAACTGGGACATCCAGAACAGTGTCAAACAAATAAATTGCAAACGATAATTCAAAATCGAAAGCATTTATTTCAATTAAAACATTTCCGGCACTTTCGAATAGTCAAAGAGTCGGTCAGTTAGTCAAAAATTTGAAGTTAGTTAAACCATGACAAATAAATCCATCATAAACCAGGGCTGAGGCCACAGACTAGATAGATTACTGAGTTACCAGTAGAACAATTACTGGTTGAGCTCCTTGACTAACTGATTGATTGACAGACAGACAGACACGCACAGTCTATTCTGAAATAGAGTCACAAAAACTAGCCAAGTGAGAGTCGGACTCGCGCATGAAGGGTACCGTACAACGTGGTGGGGAACCCCCTTTTAATTTTTAATTATTTTAACAGATTAACCAACTTTTAATACGTTAGAAATTAGTTCATCATCATCATCATCAGCCCATAGCAGTCCACTGCTGGACATAGGCCTCCTCAATCGCACGCCACTCAACTCGATTCTCAGCAACTCTCATCCAGTTGCTACCAGCCACCCTGCGAAGATCGTCACTCCACCGAGCCTGAGGGCGTCCCACCTTACGTTTGCCGATTCGCGGTCTCCACTCAAGAACACGTTTACCCCAACGGTCATCGGTTCTACGGCTAATATGACCGGCCATTTGCCACTTCAGCTTGCTGATTCTGTGAGCTATGTCGACAACTCTGGTTCTCTGCCGGATCACCTCGTTTCGGATGCGATCCCTCAGAGAGACTCCAAGCATAGCGCGTTCCATAGCTCGCTGAGCGACCTTGAATTTATGAACCAGCCGTACCGTGAGTGTCCACGTTAGAAATTAGTTATTAGCTAAGTATTAAATACATTAATAAATTAAAATAACCTAAAGTAACTAACTTAAAAAATGGCGTCAGTAATTTTTATTATTTGTTGTTATAGCGGCAACAGAAATACACATTCTGTGAAAATTTCAACTGTCTACCTATTACAGATAATGAGATACAGCCCTCTGACAGACAAACGGAAGGACGGACAGACAGCGGAGGCTTAATAATAGGGTCCCGTTGGACCCAAAAAAAGAAAGGTAAAGAGGTTTCTGAGATGGTGTAGAGCTAGGCCTGCGCCTTTATGACCGAGTGATATTCTGCAGTTTGGGAAAAAGTGGCAAAAAAGGCGTTTGATTATGTTGGCAGAAAATTCCATGTTTAATTTCCCCTTAAAATTACCATCATCTGCCTAGCCTTTGGGGTCGGCTTCCAGTCTAACCGGATGCAGCTGAATACCAGTATTTTACATGGAGCGACTGCCTATCTGACCGCCACAACCCAGTTAGTACTGGGTAATACGATACCCCTTGGTAAGACTGGTTGTCAGACTTTTTGGGCGACTGACTACCTAACGACTGTCAAAGATCTACAAATGACACCCGGGACCAACGGAGACCAAGGTACGGAGGAAATTCGGTAGGTACCTATGTAATGGTTAGTAGCTTCCTCTATTTTTATATCACAATCGTTTCATTAGTTTAGCCGTCAAACTTACTAAACAGACTAACATTGAGATTAACTTTCGCATATAAAACAATAGTGAGATGTGTCTCTTTGTATGTTTATTTATCATCATTAACAGTTTTAAACTTAAAGTCACCTTTACGTTTATTTGTTTTTAACAAATATTTGTTCAGTAACATTGGCACTAGGTAGTGACCGTACTAAACCATCAAGTGACCAGCTAACTGGTTTATGTCAATAACAAATGCAAGAGTATCTCTTACAAGTATCTATTGGGTACACTACTTAAGTTCAGGAGTAGATAAGTAACTTTTTGTTCATGTTTTGATGATTATTGAAACGATTTTAATATTTCTCCAGCTCATATCACTGGCTTATTTAGGTAATAGGTGGTCACCCATCCACAGACCAACCTAGGCAAGGTTTAACCTAAAGATCGATCCGAGCGGCTGTTATTATTTAGCCACGAGCTCCCCTAGTCTATAATTGCCTGGGTCGTCGCCCCCATAATTCATTCCTACCTCAACCCATCGCCTGCCTACTTAGGAGTCACCTCACGTATCTAGGCCGTACACGAGCGAGGGGTCAAACCCATTGCATTGTCTCACTTTAGATACTGGGCTCACTTTCTTTTCTCTATACCACACGATTCACATGCTTTGTGGAAAATGGGGGGAATTCTTGATTGACAGTCAAATTATTTTTTGCAGTTACTTAGTCTTACCAACGGGTACCGTATTACCCAGTACTAACTGGGTTGTGGAGGTCAGATAGGCAGTCGCTGCATCCGGTTAGACTGGAAGCCGACCCCAATATAGAAATCTTGTAAAAATATTTTGATTGAAAAGAGTGTCCATGGAGTTTCTTGCCCATTCTTCTCCATAGAACGCTTTGGAATGGGCAACTACAGTACTTTCACAAGTTATTATGCCTTGTGTCTGGGACTGTAGCTTCGCCTTCTTTGTTTTTCTGACATTCAAAAGTGCCTGTTATGGTCTAATTGAAATAAATGCTTTGAGTGAGTTTGAGTTTTTGAAAAAATAAATAAATAGTTGGGTAAATGCTAGGCAGATGATGACTTATGTAGCTATGTGTGTTTAGTAGTCCTAACACAAACCCGTGACGTAAAATGAAAAGATTTTTGTATCGAAAATGTTATATCATTTTGGTTGTCGAGACATGTACAATAAGTATCACCCGTATTAATCAAATCCCAAAACTTAATGAGCGAAACGATTATTCTCAATTTTGGTGTCTTTCGAATTTACTTTATCTTCGTTTGCGATCAGTAGACTGACGAGGTATTAAGGGTGTAAGTAGACCCTTACCGAAGCCGAAAGGCACTTGTTCTCCCCATCATTGCTTCATTGCGATCATTTTTTTGTTCTAGACCATACCTGGGAACCTTCTAGTTACGGAGATATTGGAGGTCAAAGTTCCAATTTTTTCACACGGTTTTTAAACCACTTTTTAAGGTTTTAAATTTACTTTAATTAACTCCATGACCTGTTTACTATTCAAAGCATCCATCAGCACTAAGTTTTGAGTGCGTAACATTGAGTTTTAACATAAAACGTGATTTTTCACCCCAAAAAAAAAAGTCGTTTCCCAGCAAAAATTTTTGCGTACAGTTATTTAGTTTGATGCACAGAATGCTTGGTTGACGGCTTCGTGAAGGGTCCCTTTACACCCTGTAGAAATAAAGTCTCAAAACATCTTTTGTAGTAAACAACGACTTATTGTGGTGCCTACGCTGTCCCCCCATACTTACGTACAAATGCTGTAACCATGATTATATTGTAATACCAAATGATTTGAAAAGAGTAACTATGGAGTTTCTTGTCGGTTCTTCTCCATAGGAAACGACCAAACCAAACCGTGCACCTTTTTGTCGACGTTTTATAAGTGCCCATCTAAGCCTATGTGAAATAAAATATTTTGATTTTGAAAAGACAAACTGCTAGAATCATATCATCTACTAGCACTTCGCCAGCGACTTGGTCCGCAAAAATTGTGATAGCTCGGCTATTACAATAATACAATTTATAGCCTATAGCACCCACGAATAATGTAGGTTTCTGCCAGTGAAAGAATTTTTAGAATTGGATCATTAGTTCCGGAGATTACCCCCTACATACAAACTTACTTTAAAATATAAGTATAGATAAACAAAAATCGCCTAAGACTCAATTGGCACAGTACCTGTAATTAGCTTCTGAGGTACAGGTCAAAGATGGGCAATAAATAAACTTGGAAACAGGTTTTATGAGTATGATGTACTTATAGTTGTTCCGGGTCTAGGGTAAATCAGAGTTACCCGGTCGGGGTGGAATTTAGATCGTGTTTGTAAATGCAGTTATGAATTTAGGATTCAGGGAGAAAATCCGAAATGAAAATTAGTTGTCATATGTGATTCGGATAAAGGGATAATATCACAGGAAAGTTTTGACAGAAATATACTATCTAGACAAACAGATTTGTGAAATATGAATAGGGAGGGGTGACTAATGAGATGATGATTACTACATACAAGGTGTTAACGGACCCTTCACGAAGCCGTCAATCAAGCATTCTGTACATTAAACTAAGTAACTTTACGCAAAAATTATTGCTGCGAAACGACATCTTTTTGGGGGTGAAAAATTACGTTTTACGGTAGGGCTCAATGTAACGCTCTCAAACATTGTACTGATGGATGCATTGTGTAGTACGGGGGTCGTGGAGGTATTTAAATGAAGTAAATAAAAAAACTTGTGTAAAAGTTGGAACCCCCAATATCTTGGTAACTAGAAGGTCTAGAATAAAAAAAATATGACGCAGTGACGGTGAGAACAAGTTCCTTTCGGCTTAGTCAAGGGCATTTTGCAACCATTACTTATCTATGTTTAGAAGGAGAAGACAGAAACCCCAAATCCAAATAAGCCAGTAATATCAGCTGGAGAATTATGAGGATCGTTTCAATGATCATCAAAACATGAACAAAAAGTTACTTATCTCCTTTTCAACTTAAGTAGTGTACCCAACCGATACTTGTAAGAGATACTCTTGCATTTGTTATTGACATAAACCAGTTAGGTAGTCACTTAATGGTTTAGTACGGTCACTGCCTAGTGTCAATGTAACTGAACAAATATTTTTTTAAAACAAATAAACGTAAAGGTGACTCTGTGTTTAAAACTGTTAATGATGATAAATAAACATGCACAGAGACAAATCTCACTATTGTTTTATATTCGAAAGGTAATCTCAATGTTAGTCTGTTTAGCACATTTTGACTGCTAAACTAGCGAAACGATTTTGATGTCTAATATGGGCTGCGGGACTGTTCGAAAGAGATACCGCGGCCCTGGAACACAAAGGGCAAACAAGGAACATGGATGGGTTTTAGTCAGTAAAAGTCTGACACTCCCTTCCACTCCGCCAAGAGCGGGCGGTCATATGATGATTGCCAATCCGAAAAAAATAAAAAAATGTCTAATATAGAAAAAGGGGAAGTTACTACCCATCACATAGGTATCGAGTTTCCTCCGAGCCTCGGAAAGCACGTTAAGCAGTTGGTCCCGGCTATCATTTGTAGATCTTTGACAGTTGTTACAGGTAGTCAGTGGCCCGAAAGCCTGACAATCAGTCTTACCAAGGGGTATCGTACTACACAGCACTAACTGGGTTGTGAAGGTCAGATAGGCAGGTGGTCCATGTAAAATACTGGTATTCAGCTGCATCCGGTTAGACTGGAAGCCGACCCCAATATAGTTGGGAAAAGACTAGGCAGAATATGATAATGATAGAAATTGAGGAAGTTGTGTAATTGACTTAAGATCTTCAGTGAATGCTGAAACTGGTCCATAATTCGCATAAATTATAGTAAGTTGCTTGTACTATGAAAAGTCATTGGATATACAGACAATTCTGAACATGTCACAGCCTTGTAAAAATAAGACTGATAACATTTGGGATTGGTACTAGTAAACAACACAAGTAAGAGTTAGCTAGAAGCAGTGAAGTTCTCATGTTTCAGGATGATGGCGAGGATCAGGATGAAGAGTTGTCGTCCATCATATTGGTTAGATAGTTCCAAGAAAACCTGGCCAAGTACTAGTCGGACTCGCGCATGAAGGGTACAGTACCATCGTAGTAGGGGCCTTTAATTTTTAATTAGCTTTAATTAGTTTTTATTATTTGTTGTAATACTGGCAACAGAAATACATATTCTGTGAAAATTTCAACTGTCTATCCATTACGGATCATGAGATACAGCCCGCTGACAGACAGACGGACGGCTGGACGGATGGACGGACGGACAGCGGAGGCTTAGTAATAGGGTCTTGTTGGTTACTCTTCGGGGACGGAGACCTAAAAAGATGCCCGATACACCCTGTAAGAGAATCCTACCCTGCGTTGTAAACCTAGTAAATCTGCCGTCCGCAAGCTATAATGCCGTTATCCAACAAAATCATATTTCGAGTTAAGGATAAAAAGAGGGCGAAAAAATAAAAAATTGATGCTGTTTCTTAACTATAACTCGTATGCGAGACTTATTGGTATCAAAAAATAGATATAGTATTGAGCTTTCGCTTTTTTTGATTATTGTGGTATCAAAAAACGAATATCGACCAGATGCGAGATAACGGCATTATAGCTTGCGGACGGCAGAAATGCCGTACTCGTCAGTACCTAGTACCTACGGAACACTAAAAAAAGACTCACTTTCGAATACTTTTATGTATAGCTTATTCCATTCGACGCAAATACAATCTCCAAATTAAACAAACTAAACCATATGCATGAGCTCGCAAACAAACAAAATTTGCATCAATTTTCAAAGTGTAATGCCCAATGTGTCGTTGAACTCATTCACCAAAACGCGTAGGTAGGTGACAATCTAACAAGTGACAAAAACATAGGTGGCTTAAATGAAATGCGGTATTTTGATGACGCCATACATGAGTAATGACATAGATAATTATTTACATACGAAGTCTATTAAGTAGAATTCTAGGAAGAAAATTATGAACTGTCCATGTCAACAGGTAGTGACAAATAGAAATCGACACAATGAAAAGATTCTTTCTTCTATAGTCCTGAGAAAATACAGGGTGTAAACAGACCCTTCACGAAGCCGTCAACCTAGCATTCTGTACATTAAACTAAGTACTTAACTTTGCGCAAACGTTTTTGCTGGGAAACGACTTTTTTTTGGTGTGAAAAATCAAGTTTTACGGTAGGACTCAATGTAACGCACTCAGAACATTGTGCTGATGGATGGATTGAATAGTACGGGGGTCGTGGAGGTGTTTAAAGTAAAAATCTTACTTTAAAAGCATGTATTAAAAAAACTTGTGAAAAAGTTGGAACTTTGACCCCAATATCTCCGTAACTAGAAGGTTCCCGGGTATGGTCTAGAACAAAAAAATGATCGCATTGACGGGGAGAAAAAGTGCCTTTCGGCTTCGTTAAGGGTCTTTTTACACCCTTTATGTACGACATCCAGAAATTTCATTTAAGTAATAGATCCATATAGAAAGAATAGGTCCATCGACGACGACTACTACAGAAGTATGGAAGAAGAAGCAATGATGCTTCGACGACTAAGAAATTAGGATAAGGGCAGGAGAATGATGATGATGAAAAAGGAATACATCCGTAAGTAACACGACATATAAATCATCATCAAATTGATATTGACCCACTGCAAGCCAAGGACAAGCATGACAGAAGAGGAAAGAACATTAATCACTACGTTTTCTCTCTGCAAATTAAAGAAATGACATGACTAATAGACTAGAGGAATTAAATAGACAAAATGTTAAAAATCCAAAAAAAGTATGCAAAGAGTATCATAACAAAACATAAAGTACGTGTAGACATAACAGAATTATTTGTCGACAGTCTTTTAGTTTACATAACGGATGTCAAAAATAAGCCAAGGAGACACATCGAGTTTAAATTCATATTTGACAAGATGAGAGAAATTCAATTACGCTATGCTCAAGTATTGGAAGAATAACATCACGAATGGCTGTATCTATTACGAAGTAAGTAATTTCTAGCAAACTGACGATCACTAAGCGATTAAGATCTGAAATAAGACGACTATAATTGGTTGATTTAAAGATAGTGCCAATCACTAGTTAAATATGCTGTAGGCGTAACGAGCATTTAATATATGAAGTTCAAACTTTTTTTTCGAGAAAGCCGTAGCTGTTTTTTTGCTACAACATTGATATGCTGTACTCGTGGTTTTTTTGTAGTACTTGTAACGAATGCTTACTTGATCTTTGGAAAGATTGAAATAACAAAAAGTATTTAGATGGTGAAATTAATTGGACCACTAAATGATAGGCTGGCAGTGACAGCCGTAAGGAGTGGTAAGAATGAAGGGAGTCCTTTGCCCAGCCCAGCAATAGGCTGGTCTAGCAAATAGACACTCTAGACATATAGGGTGACTGGTAATTAGTGACCAATTCTTATACACGTGATTGTACTCATGATAACAAACAACTTTCCCAAAGAAAAACTTTTTTAAAGTCATTCACGTTTCGTAGCTAACAGCTGATAGGTAACAGACGCGCGCGCGCGAATTTCATATGGCTGTTGTGTTATTGTGATAACATTGAATGAGTATAAAGAAATGTTTCTTTGGGAAAGTTGTTTGTTATCATGAGTACAATCACGTGTTTAAGTATCGATCACTAATTACTAGTCACCCTATATAATATCTTTAAAGCAATAACTAATTGATGGTTCATTCTACCAAGAATAATTGCCCAAATTCGACTGTGAGAATATGATCCTTTTTCTTAATTTTCGGAAGGGTTTTTGATCTCGATGTCGCCTTGTAGAAAGAAATGCATGAGGTCTAAATCAGCTAGTAAATAAAATAGTAAGGTAAAACTCACCATCAGATTCCGTGATCTTCTCCGGCTCTTTCGTAGTAACCTCTTCAGTAGTCAGCGTTTCAACCTTAGTTGATTCAGTAGAAGCCGAAGTAACTAACGGAGATGTAGGCGCATCGGTCTCAGTAACCACCTGCTCTGCTTCGGTCGTTGAAACAACTTCAGTTGCTTCAGAAGCTTGTACCGTCGTTTCCTTAACCGCTTCTGTAACCGTTGTTTCAATAGTTGCTTCGGAAATAGTTGTTTTATCAGTTGCTTTCTCTGTCTCAGTAGCAGGTGAAACTTCAGTTGTTTTCTCATCTTCTGGTACTGCGTCGGTAGGTTCAATAACTTTTTCTGTTACTGTTGTTAAAAGAGTTGTTGATGATGATGGTTGTTCTGTTGTAGTTGTCGTTGTCGTTGTTGTTGTCGAAGTAGTGGTTGTAGATTCAGCTGTCGTTGATGACGCAACTGTAGTGTTTATGTATGTAATTGAAACTGATGATGGGCGAGTGAATATAGGTTTTGAACTTGTTGACTGAGGTAATATAGTTATGTTTAATCTAGGGGGAATAGGCAAAGGCTTTTTCGTTGCCGATGGACGTTTGTTAGGCGGCCTGTATGGTGGTTTTCTAGTAGTATTATAAATTGGCTTTATGGGTCTTGGTTTGTATGTAGATAAGGTGTACTGAGGTCTTGTGTGGTTATAAGGCTTTGTTGATGAAGGCCTGAAGGTTGGCCTTGAAGGCTTTCTAGTAGGTTTTGGCTTTAAGGTTGTGACTTTCGTAATATCCTCCTTTTCAGGTCTTTCAGTAGCTATACTATTCTCTCCGGAAACAGTTTGGAAAGTAGATAGTTTCATTGGCAATTCAGTGATCGGTGCTTCAGTGATTTTGCTTTCAGCCTTCATAGTAGTTTCTACTATAGCTGATGTGGTGAATTTGACTTCGTCGTTCACTATTTTATTGTCGATCGTCGATTGTTCGTCTGTTTTCGTTTCTAAATCCATAGCTTCAGTTATATATGTCTCTGATTTTTCTGTAACTGTAGTCTCTACTTTTTCTGTGGTAGTAGTCTTTTTCGTAGGGAATATATTAGGAATCTTACTAACAGTCGTTTGAACTTTGTCCTCAATCTGTGGATGTACGAAATTCGCGCTGTCTATTGAGTTATCTTCTATATTGTTGCCTATGATTTGTGGTAGGATAGTTTTGTCAGGGATCTGGCAACAGGATCCGAAGTAGAATCTGTCTATGCAGGTCCCCAGATGGGTACCGTTGGCTTTGAGGCAATCTATGGCGAACATACACATGCCTTCCTCTGCTGTTCTTCTTGATATGCAGGGCAAGTGTCTTATATTTCTAGCTAGTGGCACTGGACCTGCAAAAAGAGAAAGAAATAGGTTAGCATTTTGTCATAAATTGGAATGCTGAAATTTTTTAGAAATTTGTGTAGAATTACTAGAAAAAAAGTAGATAAAGTAGATACATAACGATACACGTTGTCAACCAAATCTTTCGCATTAGAAGACAATATTTCTAGGCAGATATTCTATTATGTGTGATATTCACGTACTGATGCAATTTTATATTTCTCTATTACTGCTGCTTTCAAAATCAAAATCAAAATATTTTATTTCACATAGGCTCAGATGGGCACTTATGAAACGTCGACAAAAAGGTGCACGGTTCGGCATGGAGAAGAACCGGCAAGAAACTCCATGGTTACTCTTTTCAAATCATTTGATATTACAATATTATCATGGTTACAGCATTTGTACTAAGTATGGGGGGACAGCGTTAAATACTGAAAGTACTGACTTTAAGTGAAAAATACTGAAACTATTCAAAATCCACAATATGGTAATTTTTTACACCGTGACTCCGGGCTCCCGACTCCCCGAGCAATGCTCTCACCAAGTTCACACACTTTTTACACGTACATATGTATTATGACATGAATCACAGGCTGCGAATGTGAGATTATTTTAATTATAGTTGTACATCCTAAACTACTGAACCGGTTTCAACAAACTGGATTAAATCTAGATATTATTGTATCTGTTTTATTTAGAATTAGTCCGGAAGACTTATGATGGTATGGCTAGAAAGGAGGTGACTGCTGAGATGACGAGTAATAGAGAAGTGTGGGAGAAGAAGACATGCTAAATAAATTGGAATAATGGCAGGAGAATGATGTTGATGAGTCCTGAAGACTTAGCCAAAGTAAACTATGAGCGATAAATGATGGTGGAACAATCAAAAATGTGTTGGATTGGCATCCTACTCAAAATCGTTGTAGAAATACAAAACGCATTGAAAGTGATCGCCAGACGTCTAGCTAGATCCTCTGAGCCTTGTGAATTGTGATGTCATAGAAAAATCAATTTGAATGTCGCAAAATAGAATTTATAATGAGAAAAATCAAAAGTAATTCATGAAATATTTCAGATCATTTTGCGGTTTCGTCAGATCAACATTTTTATTATTTCTGTAAAGCTTAACCATGCTTGTATTTTATGAAAAGGATATTGATTAGATTCTAAGCGCCATATAACTTAGTAAATCGTGGCTATTATTTTATCAATGTCAATGACATAGCAATAAAAACTTAATGTGATGTTCTTTTGTTTTTATTATAGTGGTAAACAATTTTTTATTTTTATTTGTTTGTTGTGTGCACTTGTGGCATGTGCCAAATAAATATGTTTTCTTTCTTTCTTCCTTTTTCTTTCAATACAATTTAATAAAAACTGTGATGCCATCTTGAATCATCATCATCATCATCATCATCATAAGAGCCCGGAATCACCCACCGCTTGGTATAGGCCTCCCCTTTTTTCTGGCACACGTCTCGGTTCTGTTTTATATTGAATATGGTATGTAATGTAGTATAGTATGATGAACACCATCATCACCTTCTGCTCAGTCTTTTATTAACTATGTTTGGATTGACATCCAGTCAAACTGGATGCAGCTTAATTATTTAGCTCATAATGCTCGTATTCAGCCTGATTAGGAGTGTTTTTTTTTTCAAAATGGGCCTGCTCTTGACCTCGGTCACGCCTGATGGAAAGCGGTAGATGAGGTCTATGATGGAACGAGCGTGCCCAGAAGATGCCTGTTCACTCCTGCTTTGAAGGCAGACGGGATGGAGCGAGTGCTTACCAATTTTGCCATTCATTAAGTATTTGAAGACCCTTTGTAATAGTAATTTTTTAAACGAAATTCCGAATCCAACAATTTCCCATGGACATAAGAAGGGGCCTGTTTTATTTCACCTACTATTTCCTGCCTGGACTTATAAAAGAGATTAATTAATGTTTACACCCTTAATTATATCATTTCCGTACCCGACATTGCTATAACAACTGGACGTATCATAGGACCACTTACAAGTGCAAGGCCAAGATCTGAAAAGGTTCGGACATTTGTAATTAGTGCTGGACATGTATTATCGTTGAAAAGAGGAGCTCGTGGCTAAATAATAACAGCCGCTCGGGTCGATGTTTAGGTTAAACCGTGCTTGCCTAGGTTGGTCTGTGGATGGGTGACCGCCCATTACATACCGAGTTTTCTCCATGCCTCTGAAAACACGTTAAACCGTTGGTCCCGAGTGTCATTTGTAGATCTTTGACAGTCTTTAGGCAGTCAGTGGCCCAAAAAGTCTGACAACCAGTCATACCAAGGGGTATCGTATTGCCCAGTACTAACTGGGTTGTGGAGGTCAGATAGATAGTCGCTCCATGTAAAATATTGGTATTCAGCTGCATCCGGTTAGACTGGAAGCCGACCCCAATATAGTTGGGAAAAGGCTAGGCAGATGATGATGTATTATCGTTGAATTCGTTATCGGTACTACAAGAAAACCTTTGTTATCCAGTCATCTAGATTCTATTACTGAACACTCCGTTACAGAAATAGAAAATGGAAATTAAAAGGCTTCGATAATTTCAGCCGATCAATGCTATGAGCGACATCTATATTCATTTTCGGGTAGCATCTATCACGGCCTAACGCTAGACATCTTTTTAGTAACTAAGTTATTCGATAGATGGCATGGTATCTAGAAAATGCGATGAATTGAAATCTAACAGAAAGGCTGGTTATAACATAACATCACGCCCGTAATTCCCGAAGGATTAGGCACACACAGCTGTACAAAATAGTTCACCCACAGTATAGTGTATTGTGTGTAGGCTCGCCCCCTACTACATGGGACTCCATGTAATAGTAGGCGAGCCTATTGCCATCAATCGGGCACAAATCCAGTCTCCGTGGCTGCTACTGAGAAATAAGGAAGGAACAAACGGACATTTATTGGTTGGAGTGGGATTATGGGTGTCTGAAGATGAGTTGTATGAGAAATAAGAACCATTGCTGGGCTGCTGGCTAGTGTGTTATAATGTTATTATCTAAATATATTGGTATCGAATGGTTAATAAAACAAAGCCGAAATTAACAGAAGTTTTCCAACAACCGCTTCAGTAATGGCTTCCGTACGTTTTTTCAAGCATCAAAGCGCTGGTTGGCTATGCAAACCGCTGGTTATCAGCAAAGCGCTGAAAACCAGCGCTGTGCTATGGGCCCACCATAGCACCGCATCATGATGAGTGGTCCTGCTTGTCGCAGTCACAACATGCTAGCTGTGAACTTTTTTGTTCCGTCCTGTTGTATTTTTAAATGTTTGTTGTGCGCTGTATGATAATCAATTTTATGGCCTTTTTATGCGTGTCATGTCCCTGCGACAAATAAATATACAGGGTGTAAACGGACCCTTCACGAAGCCGTCAACCAAGCATTATGTACATCAAACTAAGTCACCCTACGCAAAAATTATTGCTGAGAAACGACTTTTTTTTTGGGGAGAAAAATCACTTTTTACGGTAAAACTCAATGTAACGCACTCAAAACTTGGTGCTGTTGGATGCTTTGAATAGTAAACGGGTCATGGAGTTAATTAAAGTAAAGTTAAAACCTTTAAGTGAAAAAATTTGAACTTTGACCTCCAATATCTCCGTAACTAGAAGGTTCCCAGGTATGGTCCAGAACAAAAAAATGATCGCAATGACGGGGAAAACAAGTGCCTTTCGGCTTCGTTAAGGGTCTTTTTACACCCTTTATATTGTCTTTCTTCTTTCTTCTGATGTCACAATTGTGGTCATAAAGAAAGCAAGTCTCCACTTTTGCCTACAAATAGTTTGCATTAATGTTGGTTCTTAATTAGTCGTCTAAGAAAGACATCACAGCACCTCCCATCTTTAACCGACTTTTATGACATCCATCATCTGCCTAGCCTTTTCCCAACTATGTTAGGGTCGGCTTTCAGTCTAACCGGATGCAGCCGAATACCAGTATTTTACATGGAGCGACTGCCTATCTGACCGCCATAAACCAGTTAGTACTGGGTAATACGATACCCCTTGGCCTTGCTAAGACTGGTTGTCAAACCTTTTGGGCCGCTGCTGACCACCTGTAACGACTGTCAAAGATCTACAAATGACAACCGGGACCAACGGCTTAACGTGCTTTCTGAGTCACGGAGGAAACTCGGTATGTAATGGGTGGTCACCCATCCACAGATCAACCTAGGCAAGCACGGCTTAACCTAAAGATTGATCCGAGTGGTTGTTATTATTTAGCCACGAGCTCCTAACCTTTACTGTGACTGACTTTTTGTGACATCCACCCACCGTTAAAACACAACTGGTCAAGTAATTCCCGGGAAACACGGTACTACACAGACTGACGGTACAATCAAACAGTTAACAAAACTTCTAAAAGCAGGTTTTTCTTTAACTAACATACTGTATACAAAACTTTTGAGGTGTCCGATGACGGCAGCTGTTTAGGGTTACCACCTGTTCGGTTTTGTCTGGAGATAAATAATAACAGCCGCTCGGGTCGATCTTTAGGTTAAGCCGTGCTTGCCTACGTTGGTTTGTGGAGGGGTGACCACCCATTACATACCGAGTTTCCTCCGTGCCTCGGAAAGCACGTTAAGCCGTTGGTCCCGGGTGTAATTTGTAGATCTTTGACAGCCGTTAGGTAGTCAGGGGCCCAAAAAGTCTGACAACCAGTCTTGCCAAGGGGTATCGTATTACGCAGTACTAACTGGGTTGTGGAGGTCACATAGGCAGTCGCTCCGTGTAAAATACTGGTATTCAGCTGCATCCGATTAGACTGGAAGCCGACCCCAATATAGTTGGGAAAAGGCTAGGCAGATGATGACATCTTCTGAGTTTTTAAATTCGGCAATGCTGAATCTTTTTTTGTTTTCTAAGTATTTTTCTTTGTTTGCGATTAATGTTGATTTGTCAATTCGTTTTATGGTTTTATTACGTTTTTTATCAGAACTTTTCTAAATTCGTTATGTTATATGGTAACCCTAATGTTGTCGGTACTGACCATTGAGTGTTATAACGGGTTACGGCTAACTACAACTTTGACCGACAGGTTAACTCCCAAAACGAGTTTATTAATATTGTTGCGTTGTGAAGGTTACTGGGAGTAATGCAAGTCTGTTTAGTCAATGAAATGGGAGAGTGATTAAATGTGTGTACTGCTGATTTTCGTAAAAAAAAAACATTTGGGATTGTAGGATTTCTTTTTTTTACATCTTTTGCACTTCACGACCTTTGTAAATTTATGTTATTTTATTTGAAAAATTAAAAATGCGTGACGGTTGAGCAGAAAGAATTGCTATCTTTCAAATGTGTTTTTTTTTTAATTAAAATAAGACACTTCAAACAAAATGTCATTAAAAAGTTTCACGCAACTAAAAGTTACACTAACTTTTATGCCTTAAAATAGTAACTTACTCAAAATCAAGTTCTTGCAATTATGGACTTGGCTCTTTCTCTACTTATTTATGTAAAATATGTCAATCTCTAAAGCCAAGTTCACACTTATCAAATCCAAAGCACCTATTTAAACTACTTTTCATACAATTACCAAGTGAATACAGAATTTAAATGCACCGATCACGTAAATCGGAACCCTCGACACCTAATTTAAATGGAATTACTTTACACTTGGAATAACTTAACAACCGGCTCCGTGACTGTTTCGTTTCATTGTACTTTCATGAGGTTGAAGGACTGTACCTAATTTTTGGCCTCAGAAGATCAATGGTTTTTCTTTCTATAAAATCATTAGGGACATTCATTATAAATAAAAGGAAACCAGCGCTGCAACCTGCCAAAATGCCATGCTAATGTAAGTAAATATAATAGTTTCTGATCTGATTTGGTTTTGTAGCTATAGCTAGTAGTAACTTATTTATTTAATTCTAAATATTTGTTAATTATGGTAATACTCATTTATTGGCAACCACTTTATAGATTATGTCTTATCCATGGATAATGCAGTGGATTGCAACATGATTAAATAAACATGCCAACATACCAAGACAAATAGACCAAGCGAAGTCATCATCTGCCTAGCCTTTTCCTAACTGTGTTGGGGTCGGCTTCGCGTCAAAGCGGATGCGGTTGAATATCAGAATTTTACATGGAGCCTACCTACCTATCTATCTACCTGCCCACTACCTATCTGACTTCCACAACCCACTTAGTACTGGGTAATACGATACCCCTTGGTAAGACTGGTTGTCAAAGTTTCGGGACACTGACTACCTGTAACGACTGTCAAAGATCTACAAATGACAGCCAGGCCAAACAAAGTCATTGATTTAACATTCATTATCATTCATCGACGTTTTTTCGGACACTGGTTAGATTACCGTCAATACGAAAGTTTAAAAAGGTTAAAACAGTTTCGTACTTCATGAGGACATTTTATAATTTACAACTTACTGCACTTAATTTTATAATTTACAGTTGTACTACTGTAATGCCGCTACACTGTGGCCCTCGTCTCTACACATTCACGTCACAGAACAAAGTACCGTTCACAAACCAGTCTGGCTTGCACTCCTGACATAGTTATAATTGATACTTTAACAATTAATATAAAATATCTTGTTTTGTCAGATTCTCTTAAGTTATAATGGCTGGTAGGGCAATATGGCATTAGCTGTTGCCCTTGACTTCGTCGTGGTATATTCTGTATGTCATCATTTTTGGTGTTCCGTAGCTGAAGGGTAACCAACGGGATCCTATCCGTCCGTCCGTCCGTCTGTCTGTCAGCGGGCTGTTTCTCATGATCCGTAATAGGTAGACAGTTGAATTTTTCACAGAATGTGTATTTCTGTTGCTGCTATAACAACAAATATAAAAATAAAAATTAATTAAGAATTAAAGGGAGCTCCTACTACGATGGTACGGATCCCTTCGTGCGTGAGTCCGACGCGAGTTTTTTAATGCAATTATGTATTCTAGATGAAAAGTAACCTTATAGCCTTCTCGATGTCCCATGGCAAGCTACCTGTCCGTTCAGAAGTTTAGACATGTAAGACACGTCGATCGCGTGGGTGAAATAACCCAGAATGATCCAAATCTTGTCTGTATTGTCTTGTAGAATAATCAATCAATCAAATCTCAATGATTTATTGTTTAATCGATAAATCGACCAATAACAGGACAGGATCGAAGACGAATCGATATTATTGAAAAACAGATCAGTTTGTCGATCGTGTTGTGGGTGTGTAACCGAATAAAAATACCGTTTGTTAAATGAATGATATTTATTTTTTTATAAATGATATGCAAAATTCATTGACTGTAGACACAGAAAAAACTATAATAAACCTACATAAAATTCGTTTGGATGCCAATGATTTGCAACAATAATATTTTGCAGTAAATTAATTTGACGGCGCGGTTGGCGCAGTGGCTGAGCGATTGACTGCTGCGCTGCGTGTCGCGGGTTCGATTCCCGCACGGAACAAATATTTGTATGGCCTACAGGTAGTTGTTCCGGGTCTGGCTGTTTGTGTATGTGACTTTAAATGTTTGTAAACGCACCCACGATACAGGAGAAATTCCTAGTGAGGGGCAACGTTTTAAAAAAAAAAATGCCACTTTACAATAAATTAAAAATAATTCGTATGTTCATTATTTATTGATTTGTGACTGTCTTTCATATCAATAAATTATTCTAACCATCGTCTATAATTAAATGAAACTTTCTGCTGATATTTTTTATTTATTTAAACATAAAGGGTGTAAAAAACCCTTAACGAAGCCGAAAGGCACTTGTTCTCCTCGTCATTGCGATCATTTTTTGTTCTAGACCATACCTGGGAACCTTCTAGTTACGGAGATATTGGGGGACAAAGTTCCAACTATTTCACAAGTTTTTTTTTAAATACGTGTTTTTATTGGAAGATTTTTACTTTAAACACCTCCACGACCCCCGTATTGTTCAATCCATCCATCAGCACAATGCTTTGAGTGCGTTACATCGAGTCCTACCGTAAAACGTGATTTTTCACCCCAAAAAAAAAAGTCGTTTCCCAGCAATTATTTTTGCGTAAAGTTACTTAGTTTGATGTACAGAATGCTTGGTTGACGGCTTCGTGAAGGGTCTGTTTACACCCCGTATAGTCTTAATACAGGTTCGTTTGTTTTAGTAACGCTAAAATTGATAAAGTAGGCTGATCTAATAAAGATAAAGATGGGTATGCTTTAAGTGGAACCAATATAGACACTATGCGTGTCAGGTAAACTTTAAGTTGAATCGAAAGAATGACCTGAAAAAGACCGCGAGGCTTCTATATCCGGCAATTATTCGATACGTGATTGAAAAGAGTGTCCATGGTTCAGCTGCATCCGGTTAGACTGGAAGCCTACCCCAACATATGAAAAGGCTTCCTTCCAAGGAAAACGTGACAGGTGATGATGACTTTTTCATAATTTCTAAAGATGTCTAAAGTTCTCTGCAATTCGTATTACTTTACATAACACAGTTCCGTTACTAACATGTAACAGGAAATATATTCAGGTGTTTGTTTTGTAATCAATTACTCCGAAACCGCTTTACCGATTTCGGTGAAATGCATGATGAATCATCACTTAGACAGGATACATATGTAATAGAATATTAATCAGACGATCGAATCTATAAATTAATCAATGTTGTCCATTTTAATGAGATACAGACTGATTTAGCTTAGTGGTACGGAAATATTAATTATATTAGACTTGCCCGCAGTTCCGCCCGCGAGAAGGTTACAAATTATGCCACAAGAAAGTAACATAACATCACGCCTGTAATCCGCGAAGGGTGTCCATGGGGTACACCCACATTTCGCCAGCCCTGTTTGATTCCCATGTAATAAGGGGCGAGCCTATTGTCATTAACCGCCGGGTACAAATCCAGAGTCCGGAGCTGCCCCAATAACACTTAGAAAGACCTTGGAATTGAACCCAGGCAGTCGCGCTTGAGACCACTAGACCAACGAGGCATGATAATACTACCGGGATAAGAAGTATTCTATGTCCTAACCGTCTTCTCAGCGTCGTTGGTAGTAGCCTCCAATCAACTCAATGTATCAAACTCAACACGAACTCGAAAGCATTTATTTCAATTAGACCATTACACTGGCATTGGCACTTTTGAATGTCAGAAAAACAAAGAGAGCGAAGCTACAGTTCCAGCCACAAGACATAATAACTTGTGAAAGTACCGTGGTTGCCAATTCCAAAGCGTAATCTCTATGGAGAAGAATGGGCAAGAAACTCCATGGACACTCTTTTCAATCACGTTATGGTCTACCAACATATACTTGCAGGGTGTAACCTTCCATGGTTTACTTGGAAGTCCTCGACGGAACGACAGGTGTGGATGTGGAGCTGTGTTGCAAAACAATGTTCCATCTCTTATCCTGCACTTTGAGCCCCAAAACTTGCAGTCAAAGAAACATGTGAACTCTGCGCTTACACCACGATGCCGTGGAATTTGCGAAGTTTTGGACCGACATGAATTACAGTCATACCACTGACATTGAGCACAGGTGGCCCAGAGATAACGAGTTGTTGTTCTAGGCCGTGGGTTCAAACCCAAAGAGGAACGTTACTATGTGTAGTTAATTTCATCAACACTACTCTCAAAACGGTGAAGGAAGACATCTGGCATGTCTCAGAATTAAAAATTCGAAGTCATGTGACATCTACCAACCTGCAGTGGGCCCGCGTTGTTGGTAACATAACTGCCTACCAGTAGCGAAGGGTAAATTTTTGAAAGAGGTAAGCCGGAGTACATTATCTTTAATGTAATAATTTTATTTGTCTGTAGAATACTGACTGTGCCATTTTTGAAAGGGAACCCAGTAGGAATCGAGTTGTATGGAACTTTCGCCACTGCAGCCTACCCGCTCTCGTAGAGTGAAGGCCTATGCTGTAGGGGGAACATTTTAGGCTGATTATGCTGCGACATGAAGAAGAAAGCTTACACCTGCAAAGGTAGTAAGGAAACGGCTCAGCTGGTAGGATCTTAAGCAACTACGAACCGAATGGTTACGTGAGATGAGTCATATCTAGCAGAATGTTTGGAGAGGAACGCATATCATTGTCCAAATTGATAAAGGTGAAAGAACTCTGTAATAAATTATGATATAAAGATTTATGCATCACTGTTTGTTTGTTAATAGTCATTTTACCATGCGAAAATACATACTTTTTGGGTATTTTAACTATGTATTTTACCTGTGATTGACGATAATAATTTTATAAAAGAGGTTACGTTTACGGATTTAACGGAAAATGTGCCAAATACATACAGTGTTCAAATACAAATTCAGTCTTGGACTGACGTGTAATACAGAAGATAGAAGGGACACCGACGCTAAAACGATTACCACGTATTCAGTACATCATTCTGAACCCACTGATACACTTTGATCATGTAGGTATTGTGTTTTCGGCGTCGGTGTCTCTTCCACCCTGAATATTCCACTCCTGCTGGGTCAAGTAGCAAGAAACTTCACACAAGAGTTCCTTATTTACCGGAGGCAAAAACCATAAAGACGTTAAATAAAGGATAGCAGTTTGTACGGAACCTATTTAGCGACGGGAAATCCTACTGGGGGAAATAACAGAACAACAAAATGAATAGGATATATGCCACATCAAAGAAGTATGATAACTATAAATTAAAAGCAAAATTAGCAACAAATTCAAGGATAGAAGCATTCGAATAATAATAATTGCTAATAATTGTTTAGTTATACACTCCTAAATAGATACTTAATACTTAGTATCTTATTACAATCTGGCATTCATTTCGATTGTTAAATTCAAAATTACACAGCTTAGTGATGATTTCCTTACATATTTCCTTATTTGCACCTATTTCATTTACTTCCTCTGCTGTTTAAATAACTGAGGAATTCGAAGCTAAATAATAACAGCCTCTCGAGTCTATCTTCAGGTTAAGCCGCGCGTCCGTGGATGGGTGCCCGATTTGTGTATGATGGCAAAAGACTTCCCTTTTATTACATGGGATTTAAACATAACTAGCGAAATATTGGTGTAATATTAGGTACAACTCTGCCTTACTCTTCGGGGATAACAGGCGTGATGTTATGTAAAATAAATAAAAAGTATACAAACAACAAAATAATATTGTCTTAACCTGCAACACTGCCTGGGTTTTCCCACACAGCATCCGTTTAAAACAAAAAGAAAGTGGTGAATCAGACATGTAGCGAGACAAGCACGCCTTGTGACGGTGTGGATGTTACGGGCAATTTGATAAGTCCGGGCACTATTCATAATGGCCGGTCTGTATTCATAATGCCCGACACAATTGGGCAATGTGAATAAAACAGCATGATTAATCACTTTTCCCGGCCATTATGAATAATGCCCACCCTATTTTGGGCAAAGTAATAAAATAGGTGAACTATTAGTATATTATCACGTTTCTACTAAATATCACTTTATTACAATACAGTCGACGAAGCCCCGCTTCGCGGGGCTCCTATTTCTGTCTGCAGGGTTTAAAGGAACCTAACTAACCGAACCTCGGGGTGCCCCTGACGTCGACCGTCTAGGGTTAGGGTTTCTGTCAGCATCTGCGTTTGTTTGGGGGGTTTATGCTTATAGAAAACAAAATTCATTTATTTTCTCTTTTTTTAGAAAAGTACAGAGCAATTATGCTAAAAATTATGAATTGTTTGTCAAATAATACGTTATTAAATAAAAGTTTATCGGATAATTATTTTGCTAAGTGAAATATTTGGTAAACTTGTTGTTGTAGAATGATGAAATGACAATGTTTTTGCCAATCGTTGCTTGTAAAGTAAAAAAAATTGAATTAATGTTTGGTGAACTGACTGGTTACCATGGAATTATTCATACTGCCCGGTCCAAGTGATAAATTCAAGCTATCTCAAACACTGACTTATTACATCGACCACGGGCCGTCGGGTATTATTAATAATGGCCGGTCAAAGTGATAAATTAATCACTTTGCCCGACGTTCTTGGGCATTATTAATAATGGCCGGTCCTTATTAATAATGCCCAGTTAATCACGTTGCCCGTAACATGGACACATGGACATGCGAACATTAAAAACACATTTAAGTTAAGGTGTGGTCATAAAGCATGTAACTTTCTGGTAACTACTAGTAACATAATTAAGTTGTTTTTGATGATTCAGAAAAACATGTTGTGGAAAGATATGCGCTTAAAAATCTGGTAGGTACGTACTGATGACAGAAGATAACGGTTGAATTAAGGTGTCGAGGTAATAAAATAAAATAATGGAGTCGAAATCGAGAGAGTTGGAAAGGAATAGGGAAGGCCTTTGCAATTATAAATGCGATAAGTGTAGGTGCTAACCTAACCTAATCTAACCTAACCGGATGCAGCTGAATACCAGTATTTTACATGGAGCAGCTGTCTATCGGTATGTAAAGAGTTCTAGACCCATCCACAGACCAACCTAGGCACGAACGGCTTAACCTAAAGATCGACCCATTCAAGTCATTTTGGTAAAAAAGTCAAATCTAAGAAACTTTTGTGATTGGATGAAATTGCATGCAACAGTCATTCAAGACTTGACATGAGATTTGATTGCATTTCCAAGTAAATATCTATTATCTTTACCTCACTGTATCCGTTAACAATTTTGTGGATAAACTACAAAGCCTACAAATTGGGCAAAGGAGCTAATCTAAAAGTATATAATAACGCCGCCAGACTCTTGAGTTTTACCAGCTGACAGCATTGAGGAGGAGTTTTTTTTATGCCCTTTTATAGTTTTTTGTTAGTTTATTTATTTTAGATTTTTTTTAGCATTAGTTGTCCCATTCCTGGACAAAGGCCTCCCCCCATTCCTTCCACTTTTCTCGATGTTGCGCCTTTTCTCGCCAATTAACTAGAAAGCCATCCAAGGCATCGCGCCATCTTCTCTTCTTCTTCTCTATTTTAGGTTATTTAATAATTTTAATTAATAATATATATAGTTTGCCTATGAATTAATAAAATAAAGTAGATCATTATGATCTTCATAAAAAAATCTTCTAATAAAATATAAATCTTAACCAACCAAACTAACCCAAGACACACCTAGCATAATTTATTTCTATGAACTAAATACCCCACCCATTTCCCAAGTAATTAGTCCCTGCATCACCCAAGCGTACCACCGCAATCTAACCAAGACAAGTTTTTCATTAATATCACATACTTTATCGCTCTCTAGAAAGCTGGGTTTCCTACTAAACGATAGGCGTAACAGTAAAAACGTAGGTATATACCTAATAATTGTAGGCTCGGTACAAACTATAAATAAAGAAACAGGTTGTACGCGGATGTAGGGACTGGGTTCTCTCATATGGCTGTCGGCATTAGGAAAAGTAGGTGCGGTTCCTATCTACCTGTTACTCGGACCGACAATGTTTTATCTCTAAGAAATGGAGGAGATCTGCGCTTGAAGTAATTAACAAAGGAATTCAGAAGACATCAGTTTCTAAATTATGTGTCAAAAATTATATAGATGATTTGTTGTTTTTCAGTGGAAATAATCACAACAGTGAGTATGTGTAAAAGGTATTTACATGGCAGATGTGAGTGGCAACGCCGGGAGGGGATGCCCTAGAAGGAACTATACCTTATTAGTCAATTGGCTTCAGAAAGTTCTGGTGGTTTCAGCCTAACTCCATGGGAAAAAGGCGTGGGGTTATGTAGTGAGTATGAAAGTTAAAGCCAGATTTACTGATCAGGCTTCCAGACTTCGAGGGTGTGAGCCTTTGTGAAAATGCTCTGGGTTGGTAACAAAGCTAGTAGTATTCTTCGAAGAGGTATTTGACGGTGTACTCGATCATTTCTTCTGGTGTTTAAGTTCCATACGGTAACAGGTGGCGAGCCTACTGATAGCTGTATCAACACTATCAACTAACACTTTGCCCAACCTCAGTAATGAATCCAGGTACATACGTTCAGCATTTTCAAGAACTGGATCCTTAAGCGAATCAATAATAAAACTTCAACAAAATTTATCTTAAATCTTAGTCAATTAAAAATTCTCAGTGTGCAGACGCCTTTACACCCAAATAACGTGAGGTAGGTGAAAAAATACTGAGTCACAGATGTCCTCCGGTCATTGGCCTACATTCAATAAATATTTACGACCACTTAGAGTTTAGACTATGTTTACAATAATCATTCATATTAATTTGTATTATAGAATGGGGTTGAATTTTTGTTGTCACGCTAGTAAAAATATTTCGCTCATTTTTGTCAAATAAATTATAGATTACCCCGTGGTGGTGTAAACAAGCTCTTAAGAGTAGTCTTAGTTTGTGTTCGATAGATGGCAATAAGCTTGACCCTATTACATGGCACTTAAACATGACTGGCGATATGTGGGTGTACTTTGGACCTCTGCCTCACTCTTCAAGCATACAGATGTGACTTGACATCACAACATAACTATGGTATATTGTAATTATCGAAAGGTAAATTTCTATTATTAATAGAGTAAGGGAATGCAAGCCTGATGAATCAGGTAGCAGAAACGCAATGAATATCCGTTAGTAAAGTCCAATCCTATCTATTTCCGTGGAAGTAGTTAAAAGCAAGTTAAACGATAATCTAAGAAGTAATGATAATATCATAATGCGTAAACCAGACCTGGGATACGATAGTAAGCGCTGAGCCACATTAGAAAAACTAGTATTGACATACAGTATTTCAAAACGATTGTTATGATGATTGTTTGATTGATTGATCATCTTCCTTACTTACGGTCAGCGCAACACGTTTTTTTTCTTGCGTTCAGCCCTGTCAACCGACACGCTATCATTTACTCCTTTTTCTTTCATACCATTCCTCACACAATCCACCCATCCATCCATCCATCAGCATTTATGTTCATCACTCTTTTAGTCACATGCAATTCGTCCCTCCTCATCACATGCCCATACCAAGACAGTGGATTCCCTTTCAACTTTTCTGTAACTGGCGCAACTTTAAAACTACCTTTAATTATACTCGTTCCTTACTTTATCTATTCATGTCACACAACACATTTACCTCAACATTCTCATCTCTGGTATATGCAGATTTTTTTCTTCCATCTTCTTCATAGCCCAGCATTCCGATCCATACAGTACGATAGGTCTAGTAACGGACTTGTATATTTCCCCTTCAACTTGAGGGGCATCCGTGGGTCGCAAGTTGTTCCAGTGACCAGTATTTCAACTAGGAACAAATGGTCGAAATCTGTTCACACACACATGTAAAGCGTTTACACAAATTCTGAGCAAACTTCAGGTAACAGAGGCTGCGCATTGAGACAAGTTTTATGCGTATAGTATTGTAGTGCAACTTAATAAAAAGTTTAGCTGACAACCCTAACACACATCATCATCTAGCCTTTTCCCAACTATATTGGGGTCGGCTTCCGGTCTAACCGGATGCAGCTGAATATCAGTATTCTACATGGAGCGACTGCCTATCTGGCAATAAGATACCCCTTGGTAAGACTGGTTGTCAGACTTTTTGGGCCGACTACCTGACGAGGGTCAAATATCTATAAATCACAGCCGGGACCGTTTAACGTGCTTTCCGAGGCTCGGAGGTAACTCGGTATGTAATGGGCGGTCACCCATCCACAGACTAACTTAGGCAACCACTTCTTAACCTAAAGATCAACCCGAGCGGCTGTTATTATTTAGCCACGAGCTTCTCAACCCTAAAACACAGAATACAGAAAAACAGATTTCACAAAATAGGTCCACTTGGCTAACTGGTTATCATTACACCGTGACTGAGCAGTCGCTCTACTTAAAACCAGACTCCCATATAATGGGTTCAAAAACTTGTTATGAGTCTTGCAAACATGGCCGGTTTCTTAACGCAAATCTGGCCCTATCTGCAAGATCGAGAGACAAAGGTACCGCTAGGTCCTATACAGGGTGTAAACAGACCCTTCACGAAGCCGTCAACCAAGCATTCTGTACATCAAACTAAGTAACCCTACACAAAAATTATTGCTGGGAAACAACTTTTTTTTTTGGGTGAAAAATCACGTTTTACGGTAGGACTCAATGTAACGCACACAGAACATTGTGCTGATGGATGGATTGAGTAGTACGGGGGTAGTGGAGCTGTTTAAAAATCTTACTTTAAAAACATGTATTTAAAAAAAAGTTGAAACTTTGACCCCTAATATCTCCGTAACTAGAAGGTTCCCAGGTATGGTCTAGAACAAAAAAATGATCGCATTGACGGGGAGAACAAGTGCCTTTCGGCTTCGTTAAGGGTCTTTTTACACCCTTAATACATACTAGGTTAAGATGGAGCTACCAGGCAGTCCGCAGAATTCAAATTTTCTTACGTTTTTTGCAATTTGCTAGTCTGGTTGTCTCCGCATCGGTGGAGTCCGGCCCTTAACATATATCATCCCTTATCATCTGCCTAGCATTTTCCCAACTATGTTGGGTTTGGCTTCAGTCTAACCAGCAGCTGAATATCAGTATTATATGGAGTGACTTGCTATCTGACCCCCACAACCCAGTTAGTACTGGAAAATACGGTACCCCTTGGAAAGACTGGTTGTCTGACTTTCGGGATCAGAGATCTACAAATGACAGCCGGGACCAACGGCGTAACGTGCTTTCCAAGGCATGGAGGAAACTCAGTATGTAATGGGTGGTCCTGGTCACTCATCCACGGACTAACCTAGGAACGCGCGGCTTAACCTTCAAGATCGACCCGTGCAGCTGTTATTATTTGAAGTTTTAACTTGGTATACTGCCTTACAAACACACATCTGTCGTATTGTCAGACGGTATGACAGGTCATCGTCCATAGACCGACGTTCTTAGTAATTAACAACTAACCAGACAGGTGTTGGTCTATGTATATGTTTGTTTCCAATACCGTTTACTTGTTTATGGTTTCTTTTGTACTTGTTTTTCTTGTTTTCTTCCGTGTACTTGTTTTTGGGCTTCTCGTCCGGATTTTTTCCAGCCTTGACATTTGTCAGGACTTTTGGAAGGACTATTAGGGTGTTTTTTAAGCAAAATAGATAATCTCAAATGATTAAGATTATTATATTTATTAGAATTATTATGGTAAGAGAACATCTAAGTATTTGGCACCTAAAGTGTTTAACAAAATAGATTTATTAAGAGAAAAAGTAAAGTAAGTAAAGGATCACTTAAGACAAAATTAAAAAAGGATAGCAAACTATATAAGTAGTAGCTATACTAGCTATGTAAGTAAGGTGGTTCATTTTTATGTAAAATAGCGCCGTTTACCATCAAACGTAAAAGTTTGGCAAGTTTAGAATTAAGCAACACCTCTGTAGTCTGTACTATAATTTCATTAAATAAATACAAAAAAAAAAAACGAGACATCACAATACAAATATCCAGACTTTTCACAATTGAATGGCTTTTTGTCAGGATTTAATAAATCCAAAATGGTTACTCTATTTGTAAACAGTAGGGATGTAGTCATTTTGTATTCTCATACAAATGTAAGAAGACAATGTAAATTGCCTTGGACAAGTTAAAAACAGGTTTGAATATTATACCTTCGTTGTTGATTAATATGTATCTGAAATATTAATCAAGTAATTACCTGCCGTAGTAAGAATTAAAACTAAAAAAGCACCATCCCAAATGTCTAAACTATTTTTTTTGTCTAGTAAGGATTTACCTCGTCTCTCAGATTTAAAAAAATATTATTTTGAGCCACACTTTGGTCGTAATGCCAACTCCTTTTTAAACATCATATGATTACAATGCTACAAGGATCTTCTGGCGTTTCAATGACATTGGCAGGAGAGTGCTGTTGATAAACAATATGAAATTGTAATGAACAAATAAGATGGCAGCGTAAGTCCTTATTCTTTAGAGGAAGAGGAAGTCTGAAAGTGGCGTCGATAACTGTAATACGCATGTGATACGGAGGAATGAGGAAAATGTCGTGAGGAAAGTTTTGAGTATGCCTGTGGATGGGTATATGAGTAGAGGAAGACCAAAGAAATGATGGATGGACTGTGTGAAGAATGATATGGCACGAAAGGAGGTGTCTGATAAGATGACGAGTAAAAGAGAAGTATCGAAGAAGAAGACATGCTGCGCCGACCCCAAATGAATTGGGATAAGGGCAAGAGTAATGACATACTTTACACGTCACGGCTTTTGACATTAAAAGTAATAGTACCTTTCTTGTTACTCAAAACTTAATATCCCACAAAATACCAACTCCAATCAACTCGATTATAATTGACATCGGCATTCCTAATCGATTCGGAATCCGATTATTTCGGAAAGCGAGCCTACCTGCCTACAGCTACGCGATGACACACTGTCATCGACCTACTTGGTGCTCCTGCTCGCCTGGTAGCAAGGAAGTGAAAGTGTGGCCGCTGGTCGCCTACGTCGCGAAATGAGGATATTGGCCCTGATTCTTTTGAGTTTTTGAGATACCTAAACTTAGAGTTCACGAGTGTTGAACATCGCGATAGGTAAAGCCGCGTTGACACGATCAGAGTATGCTCGGACCGAGTGAACTCGGATACCTACTCGGACGCAACTCGTAATCCGAGCGCACTGGGATAGGTTTGCAGTAGCGAAGGGTCAATTTTGTAAAAGGAAGCCGGAGCACATATCTTTAACGTGATTATATTATTTCTCTATAGAATACTGACTGTGCCATTTTTCAAAGGGAATCCGGTAGGAATAGTGTTGAATGGTACATTCGCCACTGTAGATTAGTATGGGTTGCCACAATACGAGTTGCGTCCGAGTAGGTATCCGAGTCCACTCGGTCCGAGCATACTCTGATCGTGTCAACGCGGCTTAAGAGCTTCTTTGCGATTTTAGATCATGATAAAGTCATCGGCTGCCTCGTTGGTCTAGTGGTTGCAAGCGCGACTGCTGAGCAAGAGGTCCTGGGTTCGATTCCAGGGTCGGGCAAAGTGTTAATGAGTTTTTCCATCAGGAATTTCTTAGTAGCAGCCACGGAGTCTGGATCTGAGCCCGGCTGATGGTAAGCTCGCCCCCTATTACATGGAAACTTTAACATAACTGGTGAAATGTGGGTGTACTATTAGGCTCTGCCTAACCCTTCTGGGATTTCAGGCGTGACGTTATGTGTCCTTTACTTTCAACTTAATAGGTCAGAGCTGTTGGTGTCCTACCAGTAAAGGTATTTAACTAATCATTGTTCCCGTCAATCGTTTGAATGATGAAGATGAACGAGGAATGAAGAAAATGTCGTGAGGAAAGTTTCGAGAACTAGAAGATGACAGACACAGGATGACGTTTTAAATGATACTGTTCCACGGTTTTGTTAAACATCATCATCTGCCTAGCCTTTTCCCAACTATATTGGGGTCGGCTTCCAGTCTAACCGGCTGCAGCTGAATACTAGTATTTTACATGGAGCGACTGCCTATCTGACCTCCACAACCCAGTTAGTACTGGGTAATACGATATACCTTGGTAAGGCTGGTTGCCAGACTTTAGGTCACTGACTACCTAACGACTGTCAAAGTTCTACAAATGACACCCGGGACCATCGGCTTAACGTGCTTTCCGAGGCACGGAGGAAACTCGATATGTAATGGGTGGTCACCCATCCACAGACCAACCTAGGCAAGCACGGCTTAACCTAAAGATCGACCCGAGCGGCGGCGGTTTTGTAAAACACGGTTATTCAAATATTACGGTTTTATCCAAATGATTTAATAGGAGTTTGAGTACAGCTGGTATTTAGCGTGGGTATCGATTTATTAACCAAACAATTTATAGCCATATTTTTTAATCGATTATCATAACTAGACCAGTCTAGGTATTGATGTAGGTTGTAGCCGGTAGGCATAAGAGCACAAACTGTGCGTTCACACCACAGATATAGATATATATCTATATAACGCAAGAGCGCCTACTTCGCGAGCACGGCTTAAGCATTTTATGCTTAACGTGGCTTCCGTCGCAGCAAGCTAATTTGTTTAACACAACAACGATACAACTCAAGAACTTCATTCTAGACATTTAAAGAGCAAAAACGTAGTTTATTTGTTTAGTAACGAAATCAACCCGGTTTCGGTCTCATAGTGGAATCCCTGAGTGGACCGAACTGAAACCGGGTTCCTCATGCCCTAAACGAAATAGTGCTTATGACGTCATAGTAGGGTGTCATGATTTACGGATCGTGAATCCTGATATTTGCGTTATCTAGGTACATAATATCCTATCTTTGGTTCGCACTGACATAAAATGCTCATAAATGAAAATTAAAAGATAGAGATTTAAACATGTTTTACGTGAATGTAAAAAAAAATTGTTATGAAACTGATCAACCCTGTTTGTGTAACAATTCCAGATTCGTTTGCAAAGTTTGTAAGAAACAGCTGGTAAGTAAATAAACACGATTAACTTTCATTCAATTTAATCAAAGTCAAAACTTTAAGCCAGCCCATATTATATTTTATAGGCAGGATGTGCTGATTATAAATGGACACATTAATGTTTGATTAGGCCAAGGACGAAATATCTAGGTCGCCCAACATTCTTGAGCCTTGGGAATTTGAATACGCATTCTTGCTTTAATTAGATGTTAACTGTTTCCCTTGATTTTTACAGCTAAATAAACGAATATGAAACTCGCGAAGCCGTAGCCACGGAGTCTGGATTTGTGCCCGGTTGATGGCAATAGGCTCGCCCCCTATTATATGGGACTTAAACATATCTGGCGAAATATGGGTGTATATTTATTTATTTAAACTTCATGTACAAAAAGTGGTACATAGGCGGACTTAATGCCACAAGGCATTCTCTACCAGTCAACCTTATGGTCAAATAGGACAGCATAGTGATAGAGTACACAAAAATAAATAAGATTTTTTTTTGTTAACTTGAAATGATATACATAAATAGGTACATACTATTACACATATATACAAGTACTCTCAGGTACCTAACTCTTCTGGGATTACAGGCGTGATGTTATGTTATGAAACTCCCCAAAAGCGTATCGTATTTCTACAGATACTTTCAACAGGCTTTTCAGTATCTTGTGTCAATACAGTACATGTTGATTTACATTAGCGATATCGCTGATAGAAATAAAGAAAAATAGGTAAATAACAGCCCAATGGGTCGATTTTCAAGGTTAAGCCGCGCTCGACTAGGTCGATCCGTGGATAAGACATGACCATCTATCACATACCGAGTTTCCGTGTTCGGAAAGCATGTTAAGTCGTTGGTCCCGGCTGTCGTTTATAGATCTTTGAGTCATTACAGGTAGTCAGTGGCCCGAAAGTCTGACAACCAGTCTTACCACGGGGTAACGTATTACCCCCAACTGGGTTGTGGAGGTCAGATAGGAAGCCGCTCGATGTAAAAGACTGGTATTCAGAATTTCCGTAGGATAAAGATAATATGCCCGCCCTGCCGTGCGCGCCGTGCGTGCCGTGCCCGGTTTGCGCTGGCCTTAAGCCTAACCCTTCTGCTTGGATTTCCATTATTGATTTTCTCTGCGTAGCAATCTATATAGTTCCGGAATCACATCAACGTATTTTTGCTTCTAACAGTGATTAAAGAATCTTGAATTTAAACTCGTTAAGAATACCAACTGATAAAATCAATCACTTTTACACCTAGACTAACTAATTGAAAGTATTTCTCGAACTTTCGCTTAAAAAAAGTCATATAGGTGTTTCACTTTTACCAAAACGAATTCGCCACAGTATATCTCATTAACAGACATACAATTATTTACACTCGCACTTTTAGCTACTTTCTTAACTATTGTTGTTAGACTGTCATACTGTGACAGGCTCATTTGTTTTGGTAAGTGAAAACATTTTTAAATGATGACTGTTGCTAAGAGGAGATCGTCTAGCGAAAAATGAGTAGTTGGTAGTACCATTCGTTTTGTAGGGTTTGCTAAAACGTCATCATCTGCCAAGCCTTTTCCTATATAGCCTATAGCCTTCCTCGATAAATGGGCTATCCAGCACTAAAAGATTTTTTCAACTCGAACCAGTAGTTCCTGAGATTAGCGCGTTCAACCAAACAAACTCTTCAGCTTTATAATATTATTATATATTATATTTAGTATAGAAGTATAGATTAAACAAAAAACCGTCATATCTCACCTTGCGAGTAATCCATGTTGAGTATCACAGGACCCGCCTTCACAGAGTTCAAACTTAACAACACTTGAAAGAATAACAACGCAAATGTAAAATTTAAACATAGCACTCGGAAATTGTCAACCGATTGGAACAAAAAACACTTTTTATGTACATCGTCACTTGATTTTTCACATTTGTCACTTTCGCCGCTCTGCGGATGGCTATACGGCCATGTACTTAGTGGTGGACCCATTTTGTTTGTTTGTTTGTCCGTTGCTATGACTGTTGCATGGTTTTGGGCAATGGGTTGATGGTGGGACCTGAAACAAAGAAAGTATTGGTTAGAATTTTAATCGAATAGCTTTTATTTACCACTTTGACGATTATTTATTGCGTTTTTTCAACTAGGGTTTCTCAGTAGCAGCCACGGAGTTTAGATATTTGCCTAAAGATGGGTGGGCGTATGTCGTGGATGTTTGATTTTCTGTGAGAAGACGGACGAGAGATGACTTTATCTTGTGCTTGCTCTGTGAGTGGATCCAATGGACAAAAGATGACTTTTTTTTGTTATTTCGAAGTATTTTTTGTCATCCCTTATTGTAAATATTTATTTATTTATTTAAAATTACGTAAATAACACCTTAACAGCTATAATCGCCAATGTGATGTTACTACCACATGGGAGGATACCTCCAACTTATATTAGATAACAAAAATACAATTAAAACATAATTAGAAAACATTTAAAAATACATATAATTAAAAACACCTTTAAACATTTAATTTAATATGTTTTTTTTAACTGTACTATAACTTGGATTTAGATTTGTTAAGTTTGTACATGTTTTCTTCAATAAAAAATACTAGAAGAAGGCAAAGCTTAAACGTCTCATACACCTATAATAACCTTCTGTCTCTGCCTGTTTGCACATAATGATTAATAAATCCATAAGGAAGCATGCTGCCATCCATAAAATTAATTACCTCCGTTCAAAATCAACATAAAACATATCCTCTAAACACTAGGAAACCTGCTTATCCCCCTCGCGTAACACCCGTATCACAAACCCGTAAGCCAGGAAACGGCGCGAGTACAGTTATCGACGTCAAGTATCAACTCCTGCGCAGCGCCGGTAAGTCGAGAGTTCGATGGGCTTAGGTACTACATAGTAATGTAGCGATTGTACATTATGCTATATGGAAGTCCTTGCCAAGGACATAATAATGGTACCTAGATGTTTTAAAAACTTTTGAAATATCAAAAAAAGTATTCCATGATCGACTCCTTGATAGACAAAGCACTTCATAAGTAAATCAATGCAGAGGGAAATATGAAATTAACTGGAGTTTTTGCTCTTAAAACTGGGAGTTGGCACAGTGGCTGAGCGATTTGCTGCAGCGCCAGGTGTCGCGGGTTCGATTCCGGCACGGAACATTAGGGTTGGCACCAGCTTTACAGAATCAGCATAATCAGCTAATAATGTTCTCATTGTTGGGACACAGGCCTTCTCTCTATGAGTGGGCAGTAAATGCAGTAATCCAACACGTGAGCCCAGTGCGGTTTGTTAGATGTCACATATCTTCGAATTCAATTTTAATGAGAATATTTATCCTTGGTGCTAGGCAGCTGGGCTTATCCCAGTTGTAAACGTCCCTTTGTGCCTATTGGCCTTGTTTTGTTCTGTCTCCTGCTGATATGGAGGAAAATAATGTTTTTCCTACTCCTCCGCTATACTTTTCTGATTAATTTCGTTGCGGGATCCAAGACAGTTAAATTGTTTCTATGGGACTTCGTCGAGCTTCATTGTCTCGGCGCTTTTTTGGTGGTCACCACTGTTGATTTTAGCTTTCAAGAGTTGCAGTATTTTGGGAATAAGGTGGCGGGCTTGTCCCAAAAAAAAATCTTCGAATTTTTGGTTCTAGGACATGCCGGCTTCCTTACAAGTGTTTTTTTACTATATACAGACACAATTTGAGAGGAAGACCAAAGAAAAGATGGATGGATTGTGTGAGGAATGCTACGAAAGATAAAGGAGTAAATGATAGCGTGACGGTTGACAGAGGAGAATGGAAGAAAAAAACGTGTTGCGCCGACCCCAAGTAACATGGGACAAGGGCAGGAAGATGATGATACAAACACAATTTGCTAGATCTTACGTGTCTAACTACCCTCATATAATGACTTCGAAAACCCGTTACACAAGCCCAGCTCGATTAATCCTAGATAAACAACCAGTAACAAGGAAACAAGTCAATAATCGCTAGACCCGGCCTAGGCAGACCGCTAGGAAAATAACTCGGCTACCGTTAGCCTGTCATACCGGCTGCGTCAATTAACTACACATTGTGGCGACTACCGTAATATCTGGAGATTGTAGACCAGTTTTTTGTGAGGGGAGATTATAAAATAATCTAAGGCGACGATGATGGTGCTATCTCTAAGATTTCTAAACTTAGAGATAGAGAAAAATCTATGGTATGTGACCGTTGTGCCACGGAACTGCTGTTCCGTGCATGTTGCTAATGGTCGCTGATGGATGCTTTGAATAGTAAACGGGTCATAAAGGTAATTAAAGTAAAGATAAAACCTTAAAAAATTGTATTAAAAAAAAACTTGTGAAAAAATTGGAACTGACCTCCAATATCTCCGTAACTAGAAGGTTCCCAGGTATGGTCCAGAACAAAAAAAAAAGATCGCAATGACGGGGAGAACAAGTGTATGTGCTGTTTGCACAAAATAATAAAAAGTCATTCCATGACCGATTGTTTGGCTGACAGACAACGTCAGCCTCCATAAACCGTTTAAGAAACAAAAAAGCTTTGAAGATGAGATACTCACTGCAGTTGCAGTAGGCTGTTATGTATGCAAAGCCTGATAAAACGCTCCTTTAATCATCTAATAGACCAATATACCATCATAAATATAAAACCAATCGATCATAATCAAACTTATTACAAGTTATTTAATCACTTACGCAACAACTGACTTTGACAAAGTTATAACATTTATTACGAGACATCTATCAAGTTTTAACTGAATAATCTAATAAAGCAATGTCCCAATTATATATAAATGTATGTTAAACATTGATTCGTTTATAATTGTGGCAATTATTTAGAGTTATTTGTGTTAAGTAATTTGTAATTTTGTACGAATCATCGTTACGTACAAAAGACATCAACGCGCTCACTCTGTTGTATCTTTGACAGATTGGTTATATTAATTTGAAATGCGAATTAATTTAATACATTAGAATAAATAACGTGTCAATTAGTGTTAACTGCTTTAATCAAGAAAAGGGCATTCCTCACTTGTGGTAATATAAAGATATCTTAGAATAGCTAACAGCAAAACTGCCGAAAAAAAGTGACAGAAACGCATGTCAATATTTTCTATAAAATAAAGAGAATTGGATGAATGACTTTTGATTTTGTATTGTAGGTTAACACACAGAATATTCTGGCGCGTAATTTCGGAAAATCACACAGTCAATCGGCAGCCACACTAGGGCGGTACTTCTTGACGGCATGTAAAACCAAGTCAGAGGCCCTTGGGCGGCCTGAAAACTCTGATACCAGGTTAGGCACTAACATCACGATAAAGAAAGAAGAAGGCGGTTATCACACGACGGCGCTCGACACCGCTCATCCGCGCGGTCTGACGGTGAAGCGATCGCACGTCGTATTGGCTTGTGTGAAATCCGTTGATGGGCTTGACACGACACACCTACGAGTACACTGCTCGACCGCGCGGACGAGCGGCGCACACCGCCTCTCTGCCACAAAATCTTCGATGCCTCCGCCTGACCGTGTGAGTGAGCGGTGCCGTGTGAGAATTAAGCTGCGATTTATAACAAAAGCAGGTCAAAGGAAGTCTGTCTGTACACTTGTACAATGTCAATATGAAGTGTTTTTCAATGTTAGTCTGACGGACAATGGTGAAAGTTGGTCTGTCTAACTTTGTGTCTGTTTTGTGGTCTAACTGTGACTGTGGTGTGGTTTAATTACTTTGTGCTAGTCTGAAAAAGTTGGTAAGACTATAGACCGACCGCTTTAATGAGTCCTCATCCTTGCCCCATTAAGCGTCCATAAAGTTCTAACAATATCCCACAGGATATTTGCTTTAAAATAACTATAATCCACGTAGGTATTACGATACTAATTGAACCAATTCGTGATCAACCTTCAGAATATTCCATTTAAATTGATTCCTTCGCGAGGACTCATTAAAGCGGTCGGTCTATAGATCAGCCCCGGCCTTCTACTGACAAGTATATCAGACCTGTAATTCTCGAAGGGATAGGCAGACGTGTACCTAATAGTACAACCACATTTCGCCAGTTATGTTTATAAATAGGGGGCGAGCCTAAAGCCATCAACCGGACTCAAATTCAGACACCGTGGCTGCTAGTGAGATATTTTGTAAGTTATGTTATTTGACTACCTCGTTTGTCTAGTGCTCGCAAGCGTGACTGCTGAGCATAAGGTCATGGGTTTGATTCCCAGGTCGGGCAAGCTGTTAGTGGGTTTTTCAATTAGGAATTTCTCAGTAGCAGCCACGTAGTCTGTTGACTCAAAAATAACTGAGGAATTGTGATTGCACTATTACACATTAGGTACACCTCTGCCTAACCCTTCGACGATTGCAACCGTGATATTGTGTTATGCTATTTGGTATCCATGTGCATAAATAAAAAAAAGTTAAAAAAACTGCCCGACCTGGGAATCGCACCCAGCACAGCAGCAGCGCTTACGCCCACTAGACCAACGAGTTTTTAAGCCAACGGAACCATTTTCGCACTTAAGCACCAAAGACTAAAGGCAGTCACCCCGCCTCTACAAACTTTCACACACATAACTAACCTTTGCCGAACCGACTAACGGTTTGCCGAACGAGTGACATACATACCGCACACATGCTAATACCACCCTTATGTCTATATACATTAGAGTTATCAAACTGTATTATTATATTTGCTAGACGGTGCGCTCGAAAATCATATTATTAACTCTATGATGATACAAATAAGGGTTATTAGAACTGATTTTTGTTTTGCAGATCTGGGGCATTGTTTTTGAGTTTTATGATGATTATTTTTAGGTGATTAGGTTACATTATAATATTACGATTTTACGATTATAAATACTTTGCATGGAAGTCGAAAAAAAAAATCGGACGTTGTTCTGCCAAAATGCACCAATCCACATCGTCATGTTTTCAAGAAAATGCCATTTTAAGTTACGATTATTTTATTTCCAATAACCAAATGATCATTTTGGAAAAAGTTCAATCGGTCTTTTTCGAATTAGACCAGTGTTTCAAATATTTTTTTTAAGTATTTTTTATTTATGTGGGATTAATTAATTATTTAATTGGCTATTGTAGGATGATAACATACCACATTACGACCAGATAAACTAAAACAAATGTTGACAATTTGTGGACTAGTACATTTTAGCAGAACTAATTCTACTATCATACTGTAGACCGACCTCTTTAATGAGTCCTCGCGAAGGTATCAATTTAAATGGAATAATTATTCTGAAAGTTGATCACGTATTGGTTCAATTAACAACCTGTTCATGTTGATATTGTTAGGACTTTCTGTACGCTTAATGTGCCTTTGAGTGGGCAAGGCGGAGGACTCATTAAAGCGGTCGGTCTATAATACTAGGTTTTTGACATGCCTCGTTATTTTACTCGTCCATTTTTTGGTCTCAGCTGAAATGTATCCATTCCTTTTTAGCTCAAAGGAAGACCATAACCTAGGTTAATTTTATGGAATAATTTCCGACCAACGCGCGGGTGAAACCGTGGGTAAAACCTAGTACTTCATAAACCTATTTTATCTAACCCGATCTTCACGCACTAAGCCATCAAATATCCCTTCCGACAATTTCTCTCAGATATTTAATTAAGATTAAACCTAGATCTTGGTTAGCAATCACACTTAGCTCTAAATCAAATGTCTTTCCCCGACACTACAATTAAAGATAGAGACTGTACTTCCCTGTTATAATCGCAATACCAATCAGACTGATACCAATAATTGCAACGGCAGAAATGGTTAGAAATTTTAAATCAATTACTACTTTTGGTATATTTAGATTAGACGATCAAAGTAATTATCGACAACTTTCGACGATACCTTTTGGATTAGGGTAGGAAGGGTTAGGCAGAAGTGTATCTATTAGTACACTCACATTTCGCCATTTATGTTTAAGTTCCTTGAACAGGGGGCGAGCCTATTGCCATCAACTGGGCGCAAATACAGCCTCCATGGCTGCTACTGAGAAATTCCTGATGGAAAAACCCAAAAACAATTTACTGACTACTTTTGTTCTATTTAGACGATCAAAGTAATTATCGAAAACTTTTGACGATTCCTATTGGATTAGGAAATGTAAGAATGCAGTCAAATAATAATAGGTTTAACAGATATGAGTGGAAATGCCGGTAGGAGACGCCCTGGAAGGACACACTGACCTTATGGGTCATGTTCGTCAGAAAGGTCAGGTGAGTACTCACAACCGGCGTGCGTGTATGAACATGTATGAAGCAAAAAGCAAGCATGAAGCCTAGCGATTTAAGGATGGCGTTCGGTAGTTTCTGCTGCTATCCCTATGGAAAAAAGACGAGAGTGTATGCATGTATGATATTCATAACCTGTCTCGTTGGCGTAGTGGTCGCAAGCGCCAATGCGGACCATGAGGTTTTTACTTCGATTTCCTGGTCGGGTAAAGTGACATTTGATTTATCCATCAGACACTGGCGAAATCTGGGTGTACTAGTAGGTACACCTCTGCCTAACCCTTCGGGGATTACAGGCGTGGTATTAAATTATGTAAAATCTATGCTGCGCAGATTAAAAACAAAAAGATAGCTCGAATGGAACTCGAATTCGGATCGGATACAGTTCGCAAAAAAGTTGCCAAAACTTTGAACAGCATGTATCTTTTGTGTAAGAAGAAAGTGGTTTCATATGACTGGACATATTACAGATATGGCAACGACTCCTTTTTCAGAAACCTGTCGAGTCAGAAAATAAGTGTAACAGAGAAAGTTTGACAAATTCCAGTCGCGAGGTAGGTTTTCAAAAAAGGTCTTAAACCGATATACGACATTCCGCAAGTGTAAAGTTTCTTGACTGGATCAAGGGTATACAACCGATTGAACTACTTCGACCCGTTTGTACCAAAAATCGTAAAAAAACACAATAATAACAGCCACACGGGTCGATTTCAAAGTTAACCATCTCGTGCCGAGGTTGGTCTGTGGATGGATGACCATCATCTGCCTAGACTTTTCCCATCTTTATTGGGGTCGACTTCCAGTCTTAATATCAGTATTTTACATAAAGCGACTGCCTTTCTAACCTCCACAACCCAGTTAGTACTGGGTAATACGATATCACCACCCATTACATATCGAGTTCCCTCTGTCCCTCGAAAATCTTTGACAGTCATTACAAGTAGTCAGTGGCCCTAAAGTCTAACAACCAGTCTTACCAAGGGCTCATCATAATACACAAGGTTGTGGAGGTCAGGAAGGCAGTCGCTCCGTGTGCAATGCTGATAAGGGCGGTGGGGTCAACGGGAATACACCATATTCAGCTGCATGCGATTAGACTGGAAGCCGACCCCAACATAGTTGGGAAAAGGTATGGCAGATGATGATTGGTAGAGAGGCCCTTATAAATACTTTTTGTCTTGCTCAGATGGAAGTCCAACCATAATTAGGACCAGACCAGTCTGATGATAAACCGTGAAGATTGGACGTTACAGTAAAAAGAAACAAAGCATACATTGTTATATTTGTTAGTTTTTGTAATCATTTTTAGATATATTTTAGCTTCGTCATCTGAAGCAGTTTTTGCTGGTGCCTTCGACCTTGATTGCCATGATTGTATTCGGTTCTCTGTTATGAGTACCAGATAAGAAAAACCATACTAATATTATAAAAGTTTGGATGTAGGCGGTAATCTTCGGAACTACTGATCCGCTTCCGAAAATTCTTCTAGGGGAAGAATCGAATCTCTTACTAATCTATACTCAGTACTAATAATTTTATAAAGAGGTAAAATTTGTTGTTTTTTTGTAAGTTTGTGTGTAGGGGGTAATATCAGGAACTAATAAAAAAATTAAAAAAATCTTTCACTGCTGCGCAAAGAGCACCCTCACTTCTATTCGCTTCAATGGTCCAGTCTTTCTAAGGACGGTCTCTTTCTCAGCTGTCGTGCTTGCGATCACTAAACCAGACTCCTAATAACGAAGTATATTTGAACTAGACGACATCATCTGCCTAGCCTTTTTACAACTATATTGGGGTCGACTATTTTTTATTTATTTTACATGGTGCGACTGCCTATCTGACCTCCACAACGCAGTTAGTACTAGGTAATACGATACTCCTTGGTAAGACTGGTTATCAGACTTTTTGGGCCACTGACTACCTGTAACGACTGTCAAAGATCTACAATGACACCCGGGGCCAACGGCTTAACGTGCTTTCCGAGGCATGGAGGAAACTCGGTGTGTAATGGGTGGTCACCGATCCACAGACCAACTTAGGCAAGCACGACTTAACCTAAAGATCGACCCGAGCGGCTGTTATAATTTAGCCACGAGCTCCTCATTAGAACGAGACGGCAAAACCACAAAAATCATGTTTATACTTAAACAGTACATGACACCAATGATTTCAAATTGAGATGTTGATCGGAAATAAGATACGATATTCAATAACTTATTTAACACAGTCATACAAGCTTGAGTTGTAATAACCAATAGATTAAGACAGATTTTCCTTCGACAACATTTTTAGGTTAGTTCAACGACCGATCAGAATAATTTGATCAGATGATTAATGATTTGCGATTTTGTTGAACATAATGTTTGATGATCTATTTAGTTTTCTAGAAATGTGATTCATTCGGTGTTATTTTTAGAATAGATAGATTTACTGACTAAATGGAGACTAGAAAGAGAGATTTTCCTTTTTGAAATCCTAAATCTTTATTATTGTGAAAGTATTTTAAGGTGTTTGTTACATCACGCGTAAACGGGTGAATCGATTTGGCCGAATTGGGTTCATAGACAGATCCTGTCTTGGATTCATCATCTGCCTAGCCTTTTCCAACTATGTTGGGGTCGGCTTCCAGTCTAACCGAATGCAGCTGACTGAATACCAGTATTTTACATGGAGCGACTGCCTAGCTGGCCTCCACACCCAAGTTACTGGGTAATACGATAACCCTTTCTAGGAAAAAGTCTGGTTGTCAGACTTTAGGGCCACTGGCCACTTTTGACTAACTGTAACGACTGTCAAAGGCCTACAAATGACAGCCAGGACCAACAGATAAACTTGTTTTTCAAGGCACGAAGTAGTATCGATATGGCTTGAAAGGAAGTGACTGCTGAGATGAACAGTAAGTAATAGAGAAGTATGGAAGAAGAAGACATGCTGCGCCGACCCCAAAGGAATTAGGATATGGGCAAGAGAATTATGGTGATGGTGGTGGTCTCGATATGTCGATTGAATGGTCACCCATCTACGTACCTACCTTGGCAAGCGTAGAGTAACCTTTGATGGAACCGTGGAGCTGTTATTATTAGACATCATTCTTAGCCAAAACATCTTTCACACAATCCATTGATATAAAGGGTGTAAAAAGACCCTTAACGAAGCCGAAAGGCACTTATTCTCCCCGTCATGGCGATCACTTTTTTGTTCTAGACCATACCTGGGAACCTTCTAGTTACGGAGATATTGGGGGTCAAAGTTACAACTTTTTCACAAGTTTTTTTAAAATTACAAGGTTTTCATGTTGGAACTTTACTTTAAACACCTCCGCGACCCCCGTACTATTCAATCCATCCATCAGCACAATGTTTTGAGCGCGTCACTTTGAGTTTTACCGTAAAACGTGATTTTTCACACCAAAAAAAAATCGTTTCCCAGCAAAAATTTTTGCGTAAAGTTACTTAGTTCGATGTACACAATGCTTGGTTGACGGCTTCGTGAAGGGTCTGTTTACACCTTGTATTCACAGTTGTCTTTGATAATTTAAGTACACAATCTCTCAATCAAATTATAAGTAAACTTCATAAACACCATACAAAATAACGTAATTACAGTTACTTAAAGTGCTCCTACAAAATATGAGTTACTGCTAAAATGTCCATTGTATTCTAATGAGTACGTTTATATGCATGATGATGTGCAAGTAAGTATGTATGTCCGGTCGGGGGCTCGCCCGAAATGCTGATCATATCAGCTGATGATATGTAATTGTTTCACACGTTGAATATAAGGAAATTGTGGCGATTTTTTTGTGAGGTAGCTGGTGAAACAAAGCTGAGTATAAACTGATCGGAGACAAAAAAGGAAGGGTCTCTCTGAAGGCAGACGTGGTTACAATGGTAAACCCAGAGCTTACCAGAAGCCAAGATAGAATGAATCGTTAGAATTCCGAGTGACATAAACCTGATCATCAATAAAGATTATGTACGAAAATAAACACATATAATTCCTTCATAGATACATGTTTTAAACTTAGCAGTCGAGGACGAGTGTTAAAGGGTGCGCAAAGTTGTGTAATTTTTTTTATTAAAAATATAGCCATAGCCATATTTAATGGGATAAGGATAGGAGAATGATGATAGCCATATTGAATGATGCACAAAGGAGGTGCGTTTGCTATTTTTAATTTCGGCACTAATTTATTTATTTGTTTACTTTAACTAACAATACTTTGTAATATGATTATTGTTAGCTTTTGGTAAAAAAACTGTAGGTAAGGTTAGAATGTATATTTCTGAATAAATAAATAAAATACTTACAGGGTGTGAGGGATATCACTGCTAGCAGCTGTTACCATGAATTTAGTACAACATTCTACAGGGTGTAAACGGACCCTTCACGAAGCCGTCAACCAAGCATACTGTACATCAAACTAAGTAACTCTACGCAAAAATTATTGCTGGGAAACGACTTTTTTTTTTGGGTGAAAAATCACGATTTACGTTAAAACTCAATGTAACGCACTCAAAACTTAGTGCTGATGGATGCCTTGAAAATAAAACGGATCATGGAGTTAATTAAAGTAAAGTTAAAACCTTAAAAAGTGGTTTTATAAAAAAACTTGTGAAAAAATTGGAACTTTGACCTACAATATCTCCAGAACCTGTGGTTTCCCAGGTATTGTCTAGAAGAAAAAAATGATCCCAATGATGGGCAGAATATGTGGTTTTCGTTTTCGTTAAGGGTCTTTTTACACCCTTTAGATCCAAATATAAATGTATAATGTATGAAACGTTTCATCCATAATCAAATGTTTCATACAAAAGCGGTCAAGTTGGTTGTGAACCTAGTCAACGCCGTACTTCTCAGTACCTAAGGTGAGTGCTGGAAGTATCAGGCATCACCACTCGTATTAAGGGCTATTCTCGTGAGTTTCGATACAAATAAGTAAAAGGCAAAAGATTGACACATCTCATTGATCTGATACCTTTTTAAACAATCTCTCACAAAGATTGTAATCAGCCTACGGTTCGGATACGCTCTGAATATTCTGTAGAAACAATTACACTAATACCGAAACCGATACCGCTCTAAATTCTAATACCATGGAAGCGAGAACGATACGGTATCAAAATAATTATTGAATTTTGTTTTTTTAGCTCCTTTTTGAAGCCTTCCTTTATTATAATCGTAGAATTCCCACTTCTCTATGAGAGGGCTAAGGGAATGAGCCACAATCCACAACGCGTGCCCAGAGCGGGTTAGTGGATGTCTCTGGTCTTTGAATTTTTGGTTCTAGAACATGCCGGTTTCCTCACGATGTTTTCTTCACCGTTTTGAGAGCTGTGGTGATGAAAGAAATGACAGAAAGCAATGCGCCTGCTTAGGTTCAACTCCTAGACCTACAGGAAGTCGGGGCCATTACTATTGGACTACCAATGCTCTTTTTTTTTAAGTCTGAATTGTCCCACTCCTGGGCAAGGACCTCCCCCTATTCCTTCCACTGCTCTTACTTTCGTAAAAAACCACGAACCCTGGTACGACGCACATCACAGAAAATACTGACACCAGCCATTTTTTTCCATGGTTGGCGCAGTATTATAGACATCGCGATGTGGCGATGCGAGGTCGTATCGGGTGCGTTTTGACCCCCCTCCCTCCCTAAGTCAAATTCCTACCATGGACTTCGACTCGGTGTCGACTGTACTTAGGGCCGGACTCCACCGAAGCAGAGACGAGACGAGAGGAGAGGTGATGTGTTGTAAACCACCAATAGAATTTCGTTATTTACACTTCTCGTCTCCGGTTATCTTTAGTGGAAACGGTTGAGCAGAGAGGAGATGTCTCGTAATTGTTTAGGCCAGCGGAAATGAGAAGAGATGTGAGCGGCGTGCCGCTTTGCACATCTCCTCTCCTCTCCGCTCCGCACATCTTCGGTGGACACACCATAGCTCTTACGCACCTCCTCTCCACTCCGCTTCGCACATCTCCGCTCATCTCCGATTTGGTGGGGTTGATGGGTCCGGTTGTAACTGGTGCATCCAGCAACGTAAAACAATATGCAGGTAATTTCAGTAACAGTTATTACATAAACCGGCTCGATTTCACCTATAAAATGTGGCAATATGCGGGCAGATACATAATGGATGAAATAATTTCATTGAAAAAAGAAATCTACTGGAATTCAGTAGATGCTCAATGAAATTGTGTTTCTGTATTTCACAATACGCTGAAAGTATAGCGAAATTCTCCAAAATAAATAGTCTGGGGGAGATTGGTATATGGAGCGGCTCGTGGCTAAATAATAACAGCTTGCCCAGGTCGGTCCATGGATGACAGACCATTCATAACATACCACCGGGAGCCATCTGTACCTCTGAAAGCAAGTTAAGCCGTAGGTCCCGGCCTGCATTTGTAGGTCTTTGACTGTCGTTACAGGCCTGAAAGTCTGACAGCCAGTCTTACCAAGGGGTACCTTATTGCCCAGTACTAACTGGGTTGTGGAGGTCAGATAGGCAGTCGCTCCACGTCGATAAACTGGTAGTCTGCCGGATACGGAAAGACTGGAAAAAACTAGGCATGATGATGACGGCAAGGTCTGTCATAGACCGATTTTGAAATTCAGCTTCAAGTCAGCTTGCCGGGATCCATAATTATCTAAGATGTGCACATTGGCCCTGGATCGAAGAATTTGGAAGTCATGAAGAGAGGCCTTTGCCCAGCAGTATGATGACACAGGCTAACAGTATCAGTATCAGTAAATGCGCATTAATTTGATTTTAAGGTTAAGTAAAGGAGACAATAGCCTGATAAAAGCTATTAAGATCACGTTTAATAGCGCAGGTTTTTATCAAATGACACACTTATTATTTATGGTTAGTTTTAAGTTCATAAACCAAAGTATGTAGGGTGAAATTGCCATTTTAGGGAAGCTAAGGCTTCAAAAAGTTAGGGAAACATGTAAATGAAAAAAAAATTAAGACTTTTCAAGCCAACTCATAAAAACAAAGAAACTGCCAGTTTTTTCTAATGAGGTCAGCCTCAAAGATCGCCTTCAGTGTTCTGATTAAAGTAAAGATAGTTATCAGAAATAGACACTTAAAAACAAAGGAATGAGCACATTAAGATTTTACGAAACATTTTTGTAAGTACATAAATCTCTCCACAGCTGATACGCAAAACATAAAAATGGCGTTGTCTCATGTCGCATCAAACAAAAGGAATAAAACCTTATTTCCCTAAGACATGTATAAAAATAAACCTTATATGGCCACTTTTAAAATCCTATATGCACCCAAGACCATACTCTCCAGCAAGGAAAGACTCAGGCTGGTGTTAACGACCTCAAAAACCTGCTATCTTCGCTTATCTTAAGAAAGTCAATTGAATTCTTGCAAACGGAATAAAACCTTCACACTCATATTATTACCTGCCTGTATAATTAAATACCGTGTGGACTCGATTTTTTTTTAGGTTCGAATTGAGTTCGTTTTCGTAACGCTTCGAATTTTAAGGCTGTTTGGCGCGAATTTTAAATTGTAGGAAGCGTTTGTATTTTTTCCTTTTTTGTTCTTTAATTAGATATTAATTGTTGTTTACGTTAAACATGAAAAAAAATAGAATAGAAACAACTATATCCTCATTTTTTAGGCAAACTTACAAGCTGTAGATGGTCAAATGAGTCATCGTACTCATCATTTAGGTCGGGTCAATTTTAAAACCAACCCGTGAAAGATTAACCGTGTTTTTATTGACAATTTAACTTCCTTATAAATACTAATCGATCAATCACGAAAACAACAAAAAAAACTCCATTGATTCAAAAAGAAAGTAGCCAATATTATTAAGTTAGTATAGAGTAATAATAAAAAAGAATGTCATAGTTTCTCGTCGTGTGGAACAAAATCGGTCATCGGCGACTCGGTTCGGATTCCGTACGGGACCGTGTTTCGTTCATTTCACTGACCCACATTCACAGCAACGGCATGTTGAGACGTCACCTTAACAGATAACACATTTCGAATTCTTTGTCCTTGAAAAAGATAGCAGGCTGAGTAACTTTAATACTTTGGACAAAAAAAAAGTTTCGGGGAAAGTTTATGGTAATGTTGGACTGAATATATTGTCTCTGGTTGCATTTAAATAAAATAATGCAATACTAAATTTAAACATTCCCTATTATTAAATTCCAGTTTTAAAATGTACAGAATATTATATCAGGCTAAATGTAAAGTCCATTTGCCATACAAGTGTAAGGATAAAAAGTGATTTATAGTTTCAAAACGCGTTTCCTAGCGCAAGCAGTAGTTAGCTACGGTCAAGAGGCTTTCCTACGATAAACGAGTTGATTTTATTTCTCAAGTACGGACGGCAGTAATAGGAAGAGCAACAACCTATGATTGCAGGGCCGTTATTCCCGATCGTCTCGACCGTACAATGATAAAACATGAAAAAAAAACGGCAAATTCTTTCGACCATAGCTCCTTAATGAGTTCATCCTTAAAAAGTAAAAACTATCGTTTGAAATTCGAATTGTTATTCGAAGCACGCAAAAAAACAAATGAATATTTATGTCGATCGCTCTTGTTATAAAAAGCGCCAAAATTATGGCCAATAACTACAAATTATAAGGGTCATCAGACGCAACGGTGCATTGTAATCAATTTTTTATATTCACCTGTTTAACGGCCACCAAGACGAACTCTCACAATCACAGCGAACTCATTATCCACCGGCACTGAGGATTTAACAGTTATTCGTACTAAAACCGACGATTAACAACTCAAGAAATCCGTTTCAAGCTTTCTTTGTTTTCAAAAAAATATTCCGAAATTAAATAGCGTAACTTTTTTAATGTTTAAAAAATAACTTTGACAGTTTCGCGTGCGCGCGCTTTTTATTGTAACTTTTTTGTTGGGTGTATGTAAGGCACAGGCGTTCGCCGCATCAGCCTTGACCGCTACGCGACTGCGGTCTCACTGAACGAACTGTCTTGGTGCACAGCGCTTGTCCTCTCGTCGGGCCATGTAAACAGCGTTGCCATAGAGATACTTACCCAGTTAGATTGGAGATTTCTAGTTCATATCAATTTGTACGAGAAAAAATGGCCGAAAACAAGTTCAATATGGCTACACCTATTTCTAGGCCACATCTAATAAAGTGCTTTCTACCGACTGTTTCAAAAATCAAATAAGCAGTTAAAAGACAAGCTTTTGCACAAAAAATACTTGTTTAGAAACACCAAAGAGGTTTAATAACAGAAAAGTCATGCACACCAAAAAATTACCAATCTCCATGGAGGTTTTACCACTACAACTGGCAACACAGCATGTAAATTACTTTCCAACAGTTAGTTTTCGCTCGGTTGCACCGATTCCGGTCAGTTTTTGTACTTTTTTCTGCTTAGCTTTGGATCAGAAAGAAAGCTAATCGATATGGGTACACCCCAATTGGTTTGAAGACCATTTGGTTGTAAATAAAGCTATGTATGGCATAAAATAAAGCATAGCTTCTTAGTACAGGAGTAAAAAAGACATCAGCAAATCCCATTAAAAAGATAGTTAGTTATCTCGTATCTTTCCCAGTATCGAGACATAAGATGCATCATAGATGCATAGCCTTTATTCTTGGGATGCTGGGTTCGATCAATCCCGTCGGGCAAACTGTAGCAACATTCAGCCTGGATTTCATGTCCGGTTATTGCAATATGCTGATGCTGGTCCAGATTGACATTATTATAAACAATGAAATGCAAGAATGGTCTACATCCATACTTAGTAAGACGTAGACTATTCTGCTTTAAAGTTGCGCCAGTTACAGAAAACTTGAAAGGGAATCGACTGACTTGGTATGGACATATGATGAGGAGGGACGAATCGCATGTGACTAAAAGAGTGATGAATATAGACGTTGATGGACGGAGAGGGAGAGGAAGACCAAAGCAACGATGGATGGATTGTGTGAGGAATGATATGAAAGATAAAGGAGTAAATGATAGCGTGACGGTTGAAAAAGGAGAATGGAAGAAAAAAACGTGTTGCGCGTTTCACGCGAAGTATTTGGGGTCGATTTACTTCGCGTGAAATTATTATAAAAAAATATTGATACTTCCCTTTTTTAATCGAATTTTGTTACCAATTTTAAGGGTTTTAATTTTTTTGCACGGAACCCTAATAGTTCTTCTAGAATAAAAGTTAGTAAAAGTTGCTAGTAGAAGTCCTGTCAAAATCGGCCCAGCCGTTTCGGAGATTAGCCGGAACAAACAGACAGACAGACAAAAACTGAAAAAAATGTGTTTTTGTTATAAGTGCCGAATATATTTTCATAATTGTGCATTCAGTAAAAAGCTGTTATTTTGATATTACAAACGACAGTGTGTGGGGTGTTTATCGACAGCTCTTGAAAAATGATATCTAAGTTCCTGAAATATTTTTTTTCTGAAGTCAATGTGTTGTTGAGATATTTTCTTCTGAAGTCGTAAAAATTGTGCCCCCTCCCCCCTCTAATTTCTAAAGTAAGAGAAAAATTGCGTTCCTAGAACGTTAAAGAACTTTCAACGAAAAATGGTTTGAATTTAGCTTTGATTTTTCATTAACATACTATGAAAAACAAATTTAGCTTCGATTTTGAGTGTAACATAGGATGATGCTAAGGAATCCTTTGTGTGCGAGGCCGACTCGCGCTTCGCCGGTTCCTTCTCAAAATTACCCAGGTAATTATGGCAATATGCTATGCGGGGGGGGGGGCATAGCATAGCGCAAGCAAGGATAATATGGTGTATATGATCGAAGAGCTTTTTCCATGGGACAAACATGGTCATCCAACAATATTCAAATATCCCATACAAAGTTTCACTACCTAATTGCCCCAATTGTCTGGGTCAGCTGCTTTATGAAAAAGCTCAATGTGTCATTTTTACGCCCGAGGACCATAGACATTCATTTTATTTATTTGGGGCAAAAAACGGTCATAATACGTTACAATATTGTTAATAATTAGTTTCGAAATAAAAGTAAAAAGACATTACCAATACTGTGATGAATTGATCTTTCAGAAATCGATGATCATTGTTTCATTGCATACAATCCAACGCCTATAAAATTAAGCAGCTACAAAACTGCTCTCGGTACTAGCCAGCGTTGAAAATCAAACAATGCGCTTTTATCTAGACATTCATGTAGCTTAGTGAAAAGGGGTATACTAGAATATAACGAAACAAAAAAAAAAAACAATCAAATGAAAGGAAGTACCTTTTAAGCAAAAAAATCCTTGTTATAGGTACTTCCGCTCTTCTGGTTTACATTAAAAATACATAAGTGAGCAATTTAACAATAAAATCAAATTCAAAATCAATAAGTACCAAAATTTTAGATAAAAATAAAATAAAAATTAATATCAAAATTAAATCAGATAATAATAGAAAGAAACAATTAAAAATTGAAATAAGACTCAAAATTCAAATTAAAATCAAAATCAAAATAAAGCTAACGTCAAAATTCAAATCAAAATTCAAAATGAATACTAATGAAAGAGCATCGTAAAAGTTAACAAATGAATACAAATGAAAGAGCATCGTAAAAGTTAACAAAATGGATTCTCGATAGCATTGGCGCGGACAAAACATTACTTAGTAATTAATCGCATCCTCCTGCGAGCTGACCAATTAACCAGCCAGGTATATTATGTAGGTTTGTATTTATAGTGCTTATAGGTTGAAAAAAATGTTTCTCTTGTCTAGCAATGGAATGTCAAAAATTTGATTAATTGTCAGACACAAAAAATAAAACCGACTTCAAAAACACAAAAATGTGAAAAATAACTTTAGCTTCAGAAGTCGGTAACTTTTGTTTGTTTGATTTAGTTTTTTTTTGTCACCGACTTCTGAAGCCTTTTGTGTTTTTGAAGTCGGTTTTTATTTTTTGCAAAAAAGTTTTTTTTAGTTGTACGTTGTTGTTGTTGTGTCCTCAGAGCATACAGGCGTGATGTTAAGTGATAATGTTGTGGAAACAAAAACATCCAAGCGATTGCAGCAATCACGACCGATTTGCTGTCTATTAATGAAGAGTTCCGTTTTATATCTCCGAAGTCCATGATCAGATCATGACAATATTTCTATGGGACCCTTTCAAACAAAAAAAGAAAAATCCAAATCGGTTCAGGCGTCTTGGAGTTATTGGTGAATATACATAAAAAAAAAGATTCCGACGAATTGAAAACCTCTTCCCCTTTTTTGAAGTCGGTTAATAAATGAGCTTTTGACTATCAGAAACTACTCTCGTTTGTAGATATTGGTAAGATAATGTAAGCAACAGTTAAGACAGGGATCCAAGGCGCTTTAGCTGTACTAAATGGTTACAGTGTCCAAAGATTATTAAAAAACGGAAACAATGACGCTAAAAGTTGAGAAGGCTCGTGACATTAGTTCTATAATGCCTTAGATTGGTCTAAGTCCAGTGCTTTAAGAAAGTAGCCAATAAAAGCGTGTTAATTGAATACTGACTTTGAACTTAAACCGTCAGGTTTAGCGGTGTCCTAGTTAAGCTCTGTCTCAGTGATAATCAATTCTTTGTTGTAAGCGCGCATTATTAATTAGGCCTTATAACGGAAACTAGGTTCCATTGATGAGATAGAGTAAGAACCATTTGTTTATGGTATCAAAACTTAAAAAAAAACACTTTCAAAAAAGCTTTATTGCAAGGAAAATCGTAATTTGGCACTAGAATATTATAGCATATGTATGTATCGATGGATGGAGGTAGACGAAGGGGTTCGTGGTGAAATAATTACAACCACATGCGTCGATCGATCTTAAAAATTAAACAACGCTTGCCAAGGTTAGTCCGTGTATGGGTGATGACCCATTTATACCGAGACTCCTCCGTACCTCAGACAGCCGAGGTCAGGTAGGCAGTCGCTTTGAGTAAAATACTGGTATTCAGCTGCATCCGGTTGGACTAGAAAGTTAGAAACCAACCCCAACATGTTGAGAAAAATCTAGGCAGATGATGAAGGTGGATGGAATGAGTAAGGGATGGAATGAAAAAAAATGACTTCCAAAAAAAAAACAAAAAAGTTGAAAATAACTTTACTTTCGGAAGTCGGTCCTTTGTTTTCAGTACTTTCAGTGACTTTTTTTCCACCGACTTCCGAAAATAAAATACTTGGGACAAGACGCAAATAAATTCTGACCTACTTTCCTACTTACTTTCAGAGATAATTTACAATCGAGGAAAATACACAGAGGAAAACTGCTTTTAAATTGCCAAATGCAATTAATGCGTGATGATCAATCTCTGGTTCGTTCTCAGTGAGTCACAATATCAATAAAACTACTTTCATCGCATTTTTATCATCAATATCTCCATAACATTCTGTTTATCTTAAATATTCGAAGTCAGAATGACTCATACTAATAATATTACATTTTTAACACCGTTTAAATGCATAACAGTAACTGTCACCATTCAAATATGTAAGGTATGTTACGGTTTTTTAATTGCAGTAAATTTTTGACTAATATTTTAAGTTGGCACGGCCTCGATGGTCTAGTGGTCCTGTGGTCGCCAGTAAGACTGCTTAGCATGTCGCTCTGAGTTCGATTTCTAGGTCGGCCAAAGTTTTATTTATTAATTTTATTTTTTTAACAATTTACGTACACCGCAATGCGCTCCAAAACACAAATTACTGTCGTTGCTCGAAAAGCCGCTAAGCTAAAGTGGGACTGGGTGGGGCACGTCGGCCGCATGCCCGACGAGCTGTGGGCCAAAATAACCACGATATGGAGCCCTGACACAGCCAGAAGGCGACGCAGTAGACCTCGCAAGAGATGGCGGGACGAGCTGGACAAAACTAACGACCGGTGGTCCACATTGGCTCTGGATCGAAGAATTTGGAAGTCATGGAGACAGGCCTTTGCCCACAGCAGTGGGATGACAAAGGCTAACAGTATCAGTATTTATGTACACACTAATTACAGAAAAGAAGAAAGGAACAGAAAATAGTACAAAGGTGATGCTTATTTCTAAAGAAATCTCTTCCTGCATACCTGCGAAAGGAGATACTAAAAAAAGAAATGTAGACATAGTGTGTAAAAGAAGAAGAGAAAATGGAATACATAAAGCAGAACTATTTAAAAGTAATATACCATGTATGGTATTCTGATAAGAATATATTAACAAACTTATAAACACAAAGCCAAAACATAACAATACGATAAAATAACTAATTATGACGAAATGGAAAGATTCTTTCACTCTTCTTTTGAAAACTGCAACAGTTTGGGAGTCCCTAATGTCAGGTGAATTCCACAGCCGCACGGCGTGTACAGTGAAGGAATAGGAGTAGAAGTCGGCTATCCGATACAGTCAGACATTTCTCAGAAGCAGGCTCGGAGTCAGGATTTGTGTCCAGTTCGGGGAAAGGACCGCCCCCAATTACTATAAAGTATACCCCTCGGCCTCGGGGATCACAGGCGTGACGACGTTATGTATTTACAGTTCTAGGACTAAGTAAGAGAGATATCTAGCTTTATTTCGGGTGCGTTTAAAGATAAATCTAGATAAGATCTAATTGAACAATTGGAGAATTTGGATTTCTCATTCTTTGTGGCAGGCTACCAGCTCGAATTACCATATTACTGTAAGCCTTCTTATCCCACTACGGGGCAAAGGCCTCACGTCGTGACTTTCTGTTTTTTTTTATTCAAGGTTAATGTAGACTACTGATCGTTGGTTTTGTCCAGTTCGCCCCGCCATCTTCTACGTAACCTACCGGGACGCCTACTGCAGATTGCGTCAGGGCTCCACTGTTTTGGCCCACTGCCCACTGAACTTTCGGCAGATGTGGCCAGCACAGTCCACTTAACCTCAGCTGCTCATTGTGCAACGTCAGTATAATTTTTGAGCGTAGTGATGTTGCAAATACGATCAATTAACTTGACGCCGCGAATTCTGCGCTCTATTGTACGTTGCATAACACAGAATTGTGGTGTCGGTGTGTTTAATGATTCCTCTGCTTATACTGTCTATTACGTACGTGATAGTGTTATTTATGCCTGTTTCTGAACGAAAGTAAAGCCTCAAGAAAAACTGACAGCAGTGAGTGACAGTGACAATGACGTTTAAAAAAATTGAATTTGATTTGTCAAATTAGCAAAACAAATTATAAAAGATGTTCAAAATTTGCAAGTTTTTATGGAGACTACAATGAAATAGAAGAGTTCACTTTAAACATATACTAAAGCAACATTTACCTGTTGATTACCCAGGTATATTGCTCAATTTCTTTTCATATTTAAAACTTTTCAACATAAAGTCTTGCACGTGTCACCGAATGGAAAAAACATGCTTGATTTTAATTTTCTCTTGTTATTTAATCAGACATTTAATTAATAACAGTTTTCTATAAATTTACGATTGGTCTTTGAGTTAGAATTATAGCCATAAAAAAATATAACCCCAAAAGTATAAACAAATACATGTGAACATTATGTAGGTTATCACTATAATGTGAAATTCTACATCTACATTCTACGTGAAATTCTATTAATGAACAATAAATTTGCCTTTTTAAAAATAAAAAAATTTTAGTAACCTCAAATAATCTAATGATGTTGAAGTGAAGTAAGCTGTACCCTAATGCAATTTTTCCATAATTCACCAGGACATTATATTACAGTATTAACAGGAACAAACACACAATGGAGACAATAACGAAACAAGCCTCCCCTACCAGACCAAAGCGTAAAAGGAAATCCCAACTGACTATAGCTACGTCAGAACATAAAATTAAAAAGTTAGAAAAATCCGACACCGTAACCATCATGACACACATGGCACCCATTTCTTCGGCAAAAACTCGTAAATCAGCCGGAGTGAAACGTAAAACTGAGTCCAAGTTGGAGGATGTTGATGTCGCTGACAACACTGACAAATATCCGTTATTAAAAAATCAAGAGCTGATTAGCCAATTCTTGAAAGTGCAAATGACTAATAATCAGAAAGGTATGTGGTTATATGAACAAAATAAATTATGTCTTCAGCCTTCATCTCATGTGGCATATTAATTATAAGTGACTGAAAAGACTTTCTGGCTTCTACTGAGAAATTCCTGATGGATAAAGCCAAAAACACTTGGCCTGACTTGGGAATCAAACCCAGGATCTCATGCTCAGCACTCACACTTGAGACCACTTTGGCAATCGCATTAAGTCTATAATCAATGTTTGTTATCATTCGCGGTGTAGTCGTGATAGCCCGGTGGTTACATGTGGGGACATTACAACTAGTGCTTACTAGTTGAAGGTTGTGCGTTTTGTTATACATAATTTCCGAATCAATACTTTAAATTTGCTGATTTGAGAATTAATGTAGTATATAAAACTGCTCGCCATGCAAGCAGCGCAATCAACCTACAAAATTCATTCGATTAACATTTTTTCCGACCCATTGTAATTTTGGTGTGCAAGATATATGTAGCAGAAATAAAGTGTTTCAATTAAAAAGGACCCACGGACGCCATCCTAACAGTTTGAAAACAGGCAGGCACTGACGCAAATAAGTAAAAGATGGTGTGAGGAAATGTGTGTGTGTTTTTTGTGTGCTCTATTTAGTTGTACAAAAAAAAACAACTAAATAAACGTTGGTTGTTAAAATAACCCATTTTCTTCTCAAGATCAGAGAATATCCAATGCGAGATAATCAATAATTTCTAATACCTACCTTCCATTTCAGGCCGCATCCGTCAAGCCGTAAAAGAATCACTACAAGGCACATCCAACGTAATGGAACCAGAAATAATACACAATAAAATTCAATCGATCCTGACTAACTCTTCAAACCTCACTGACGCAGAGTTAAGACGTATCCGTATACTCTACAACCTGCTTAAGACTGCTTTAAAAGAACAGCAAGCGGCCGGCCAGGATAAGGGTGCGGTGAAGACAAAAAAATTGGATAAACATAAGAAGAAGGTTGACGGGGAGTCTCTGAAAGTGAAGAAGAAAGATATGAAAGAGAAAACGGAAAAGGTGGAACAAAAAGTTCGAGGTCCAAAGAGATATATTGTGTTTTTGGGGAACTTACCGCTTGATGTTGATAAAGATAAGGTGAGAACAAACTATTTTTAAGGGCCAGCCCTTCACAAACTGACAGGGTGCATTAATTTCCTCCTTATTTTGAATCATATTCCACAGGTTTTTTTTTTCAGTTACTATTCCTTTATTTCAATGTAAAATTACATTCCCTGTACGCAGCAAATCATTTATGTAAATAATACGGCTAAAATAAAAAAAACAACAATGGATATTGGAATACTCTAACGAAAGACGCGTGAAATCAGCTGTTCACTTCCTACCTAGCTACAGAATTCATCGAACTAGTCGTCGCGCTTGCCGTTTTGCCACGGTAACGATACATTACGTATCAGGAAATAAAATAAATCAAATTTATTGGATTCCCATAACATTCCTGAAATATTTCTTGCACGGACATCTTAGTATGATACTGAATTCACCCCATCATATTTCTGGAGTGCTATCCCTTACACCCTGTATTTTATTATCTGCAATATTAAGATGAGGTTGTGATTCTTTAGTTTATGCCTCACCTTCAATTCTTATTTGTCCTTCATTACAGATAATAAACCACTTCTCAGAGATGAACGAGCAGATCGTTGACGTCCGGATCCCGAAGGCAATGGAGGGAAAGAAGAGTGCCATCGCTTATTTGGAACTTAGTAATGAACCTAGCTATGAGGTATGTATCAACATTTGAATCAGGGATGTTATGGAGCTCCGTAACCGTAACCGAAACTATCGGATATCCGTAACCGTAACCGTATCCGTTTCACAACTTTCGGATAGTTTTGTATAAGGGCGGAGTCTAAATAAAGCGGCATGTTTCGACAGGTTTTTGTTTCACCGCTCGCTCGCCACGTGAATCTTGCAGTTAGTTTGTTATTTCTATAATTACTAATTATTAAAAATATGTTAGAAACACTGTAACAGAGGTTTACTATACTAATTATTTATTATAACATCTCTAAATAATTACTTACCTGTATGACTGATTATAATAAATAAGATATAACAAGATATAGATAAGATAAAACTTTATAGGTTTTATCTAGTCTAGGTTATCATTTGGTAACCCAAATGATTACATACTATTTGTGTTTATATTTTACTTCAATTTAATATCCGTAACCGAAACTATCCGAAACTAACGGATAATCCGAAATAATTACGTAACCGTATACGAAACCGATATAATTTTTTCCTATATCCATATCCGTAACCAGATCCGAAATATGATATTCATAACATCTCTGTTTGAATCAAGCAGTCTGCCATAGAATATTCTAGGTTGACTGGGCTCCATAACCATAATTCTCATGCCAGGGTATCCCAATTAATTTGAGGTTGGCACAGCATATTATTTACTGAGGAGCTTGTGGCTATTATTATTATAACACATATTCGAGGCGGGGTGCTTAATATTCTGGAACTTTGATGCATGTGTCGACAGTCACTTCAATAGCATACAATTGAAGAACACATCGCTCTGGACGTTTTACTAATTTCCTTGAGAGAAACCAATATGAGGTTTCAACTATATCATCATCTGCCTGCCTTTTCCCTACTATGTTGGGGTCGGCTTCAAATCTAACCGGAGCGAAAGCCTATCTGACCTCCACAATCCAGTTAGTACTGGGTAAAACGAGACCCCCTGGTAAGACTGGTTGTCAGACTTTTTGGGCCACTGACTACCTGTAACGACTATCAAAGATCTACAAAAGACAACCGGGACTAACGGCTTAACGTGAGAAAACTCGATATGTAATGGGTGGTAACCCATCCTCAGACCAACCTAGGCAAGCACGGCTTAACCTAAAGATCGACCCAAGCGGCTGTTATTTATTTATCCACGAGCTCCTCAGCTCCCAGTTAGTACAGGGTAATATGACTATATCTCACCAGTTTTTCAACACAAATTGTTTATTTTCAGTTTGCATTGTCGAAGCACCATTCAATGCTTGGCAAGAAGAGGATGAATGTTCTGTACACGGCTCCGAAGAAAGGGAAAGTTACAAAGGATCAGGCAAAAGTATACATTATTTTAAGATATACAAGGTGTAAACAGACCCTTCACGAAGCCGTCAACCAAGCATTCTGTACATCAAACTAAGTAATCCTACGCAAAAATTATTGCTGGGAAACGACTTTTTTTTTGAGGTGAAAAATCACGTTTTACGGTAAAACTCAATGTAACGCACTTAAAACATTGTGCTTATTGATGCATTGAATAGTAAACGGGTCATGGAGTTAATTAAAGTAAAGTTAAAACCTTTAAAAGTGGTATTAAAAAAAAAACTTCTGAAAAAATTGGAACTTTGACCTCCAATATCACCGTAACTAGAAGGTTCCCAAGTATGGTCCAGAACATAAACTGATCGCAATGACGGGGAGAACAAATGCCTTTCGGCTTCGTTAAGGGTCTATTTACACCCTTTATTTTACTTACCTTCGCAACCAGCGTAATTCCTGAGTTATGTGGTTTGGGTACGATTCCCAGGTTAGGCAAGATATTATTGGAGAAATTTTTAATGTAAGTATGGTCTCTAGACTTGTGGCCAATTACTGGCAATGGGCACGGCTCCTAGCATAGTACTTAAACATAAACATGACTGGCTAAATGTGGATGCGCTGTAGATACACCTCTGCCCAACTCTTCGGGAATTTCGGAGAATTTATTAGAAACCACTGCCCTTCAAATAATAGTGTGATTTTATATTAACCTATATATTTCTTGTCCACAGAGCAAATCAGCAAAACTAATAGCCCTCCAGAAATCGGGAAAGCTAGTAGGCAGTGTGCCTCTAGCAAAAAAACGCAGCCAACGACGCCTAAAACAGAAGAAAGCTCAAGCAGCAAAACTAGCTGCAGAAAACGCTTAAATTTAACCATAATTTAATAGTACCATACTATAACTAAATATAACCATACAATAACTTAATATATCCATACATTCAGCATGGAAATAGTAATAACATTAGCCAAGGAAAACAACCATAGACCAATTTCATATTAGTACTTATCCTTTTACAATAATACAATTCTAATTGTTATAAAATCAATTTCACCCTCAAAATATGGATCTAAGAGAAGTTGTAGTTAAGTGTTTATCTATTGGTATTTATCAAAAACTTAGATCAGTTTGTAGTACCAGGAAAGATAAGAAATCATCGAAGTCGAAGTGACATAATATGGCAAGGAGTGAGGTGAAACAGCAGCCAATGACGATAATAAAAAAAATACGCCATTTTTAAGCTGTTTTGGAACCTAGCGTTTTGCTCCGAAAGTAACATTGTCAATATTTGATTTAACAAAAAAAAACATACCTGGCGCTATAAATGTCTATAGCAATATAAAAATGGAGTTTTGGAACCTAGAATTTTGCTCCTAAGTAGCTAAGGGGTCGTCCTTTAACATTTTGACCGCCATTGTCACGTTTAGTGACAAGCAAGCGCGTGCCCTGTACGCCAAACGACACAAATATGTGACAAAATGGTCGGTGAAATTGGCCTGGCGTGGTTGGCACGCGCGTGCGTTTATGCTCTGGCGGTCAAAAGGTTAATTGTGATGGGGAGGGGGGGCGTACAGTGATAATCACGATATGATATGACAACAAAAGCAAATGTTTGATTGGCGTCATACAATATTCTTTAACAATACCCGAGCAATCAAAGTGTCAAAAAAATCTTACAAAACCATTTTTTTACTAAACGAGATTCTGAAAGTCTTAAATCTTTTCAATAATAAGGGCAGGGATATAAAAGTGGCCTTAAAAACCTTGCAAGATCAAAGGATGGTATTTATTTCACAACGGCTATATAACGGCTAGGAGGCGTTATTACAATTTCTGTACATTATTATTTTTTTTAAATGGCTACTCGATAATTTTAAGTTTATTTACTATTTCCTTTGATTTTCGTGGTATTTTGAAAATACCTTATTTCTCGCATACTTTAAAGAAAAAACATTTGCCTATTTTATTTTCTTTCAACAGGAGAGGAATTGGAAACTCTTGACGCTAAAAACGCTTCTATTTGTACCATAGTACTTAATATACAGGACTATTTTATTACAAATTATTGGTTTTATTTTAATATACCTCCTTGCCAGCTCATTACAGCCCAATTGTGGGCTCAGAGTTTATCGTGGCTAAATATTAACAGCCGCTCGGGTCGATCTTTAGGTTAAGCCGTGCTTGCCTAGGTTGGCCGACCCCAATATAGTTGGTAAAAGGCTTGGCAGATGTTGATGTGGGCTCTAGAGTTTAGACAGCAGAGACACACCTGGTCACATCAGTCCGCTTTGCTGGTTTTGGGCACAGAGCCGAAGTTGTGGCGCGCGTTGATGGAGTTATTTGAGTTAGTTTAGTAAGAGGAGGAACATTCTAAAACAATCCTACATTGTTTTAGAATTTTCTTTTTAATTTTTTTAGAATTTACACACATTTTACCACTTTGGAAGTGTTTCAAACGACTGACTTTGAGAAGAAATGGTTTAGGAACTTCAATGTCATTTTTAAAGACTTATCTGTAGACACCCCGCACGTATAGGTTTGAGGTTTTTTTTTCTACCCCTTAATCTTTTAATTTTCTTACTTTTGTATCGAAATTGTAAAGCGGTTTACAGAATACATCTACCTACCAAGTTTCAGCTATGTAGTTCTAATAGTTTCGGAATAAAGTGGCCGTGACATACGGACAGACAGACAAACATGACGAATCTGTAAGGGTTCCGTTTTTTGCCAAACGGCTACGGAACCGTAAAAAGGTGGTACGAATTTAAATAAGTATCTCTATAACATACCCTTAGGGTGATAATATTTAGAAAGAATAAAAATAAAAACAAAATTAAACAAGAACTATTTTATGTTCGACCTCTTTTATTTTTATGCCATTGACAGGCTTAGAAGAAAAAGCTTAGTCGTAGAGACAATCTCGTTATCTAAGTACCTACTCAAATGAATGCGTTTTCTGTTTGAGAACAGTTCCGTATATCAATATGCAGATGACACATGCCTTGTAGCTACCCACAGAGACGTAAAAGTAGCAGCTCAATGGTTACAGGAAGATTTTACTCGAGTTTCTAAGTGGGCACATGATGCTGGACTGGTCCTCAACGCAAGTAAGACCAAAATCATCCATGTCCACTCTAGCCATCTAAAGCACATTACACCTTTTAACATAATCGCACACAATCACAGTTGTCTTCACTCCACTCCGTTGGGTACGTCATGTCGATGTGAGGCAATTGACCAAGTAACGCACCACACCTACCTTGGATTAGTCGTGGACAATCGTTTCAGCTGGACTTTCCACGTGGACTCAGTCTGTGATAAGTTACGGGCTGTGCTGGCAAAGTTCTACATTTTGAAACCTAAAGTTCCGTTCAAAATACTGCTCAATATGTATGTTGCCTTAGCAGAATCAATTATAGCTTACGGAATCACGAGCTATGGGCGAACATTTAAATCATACACTGAAAAAATTTCCAAACTGCAAGTTAGACTTTTAAAACTCATCGTACCCAGAAAAATAAAGCACCAAAGTAAAGATAATGTCATCGAATTATTTAAATATTGTAAAATTTTGCCAGTACAGACTAGAATCGAAATGGCTCTCTTAATTGAGCAATTTAATAACCAAAGCATTCAAATTCCCATATCACATAAAATAACGACAAGAAGTATCACCAAGAACAAATTAATAGTTCCCCAGGCTAGAAATTATTACGGCAGGCGAACAATAAAATTTCTAATTCCCACATTAATTAACGAAATACCAAAATGCATAAAAGACGAAATAAACGTAAAAAACTTTAAGCAAAAATACAAAAAATACTATTACAACTGCATAAACAACTTAGTCTAATGGAAATATTTTACAAAACACTCTTACAAATTTAAAAAAATTAAAACGAAGCAACCTGTATAGGATACGTTTACTAGTACCGGCTTTCTAATGAGCAGCCCAATAGCAAGCAGCTTAGATTCAAAACATTTCGTATGACTCGGATAAAGTCGGGTACTTACTGATAGATGTTTCCTTACGGCTAAAATTGTTAAGTGCAAACTATTTTTCATGTACCTCCATTTTTACTTATATTTGTTTAGTAGTGATTGAGCAGTGTTGTTTTAGCGAATGTGAGTACCAATACAAACCATCTCTGGTTTAATGGTACAATACAAACGAACCTGTATTAAGACTATGTTTATATAATAAAAAAAATAAAAAAAAAAATTATAAACACAAAAAAAAAAAAAAAAAAAAAAAAAAAAAAAAAGACGACGCGAAATTGTCGATTTATTGCGAAAAATTAGTCTATAAGTAGGTACATTATGAGTAATTGTAATCTTGTGCAGAATTAAATAATTTAAGCAGTTAAGTTATTGTGTGCATTTCCACATTACCGTAGTAAGAAAATTAACTTATTTGAATTGGTGACTCACCGGTCACTTACCTTCTAACCTCTCAACACTGAACTATAGTCGCTTCCAAGGCTGTTGTATAGATGGCGCTGTACGCAATCCTCATACAAAACCCCGTAAATGTAGGGAATCCTACATCGCGGTATTAAAGTTTTCGTGTTGTTTAGCATACGAACGAAAATTAGAGCTCATTAAGTGTACTTGCTTCGGCAGTACATATACTAAAATTGGAACGATACAGAGAAGATTAGCATGGCCCCTGCGCAAGGATGACACGCAAAATCGTGAAGCGTTCCACATTTTTTGGATAAATTCGGTTTGAATCGGAATATTAAAATTACTGAAAAGTTTTTTAAGCAACAATAATAAATAATCGTTCGTTTATACGGGTTAAAAATATTCCGCCCGGAGGAGAGGGTTAGTTTCTATGAGGGTTAGAACATGAGCGGAATGCTCATGCTAGGTGCCATTCTCGGAATGAATTAAAAGGAGGGCCCCAACTTAAAAGGCGCATTGGAGTCAGTTTGGCTTGAAAGGTTGTGTGCACATCATGAGGCAGGTGGTCGCTATGTGCGTGTAGGCTTTGAGTAACAGCTGACCGAAAGATGATGTAGGTACCTGTAGTGATGGTGAGTACGCACGACGGCCGATCAAGCTATACAAAACCAATTTATGCGGATCTCTCATTGTATAGGAAATCTATACAGGCCAATTAATACTGGATTATGCAGCTTCATGTGCCGCCGTGTGTACCCGACTCAGTCAATAAATAATTGTCACAGAGCGCGAAGACTCCACGGCTGCCGCTGCTAGAAATGGTACCTACTGTCAACTACAAACCAAGCGTGCCTGTCTGTACGTCACCGTATACTCTTAGGCTGCCTCCATCAGAGATGTGCTAGTTAGCCTGCTGAGCGGTGCGAGGATGCGTAGCGACGCTGTGAAACGGTGCGCAGATGAGCGGTGCGAGGTGTAGCGGGCTCGTTTCAAATGCGAGCGGTAACCACACCGTATAGTGACTGCTACTTTTACGCTCGCGCCCGTCCTTTCTTCTTCTTGTCGTATCGATGTTCCTTACATATTACATGGTTTGGGCCCAGTAGGTGGATTATTGCAGCATCAGAGGCACTATTCAGGTCGTCAAGAGTACAGGTAAACGGACACTTGGGACACTCCAGCAAGTTGGACATAGTTTGATCCGGAGCACCGCACTCGCACTACCGAGTGCGAATGAATTGGAGGAATCAATAATACCCCTTTTTTGCTAGATTATGTTTGCAGCGGCCTACTTGGGTACGCAATCGGTTCAGAGCTTTCCAAATAGGCCACTGTAGTTCAACGCTGGGAGCCAGGTGTTCTTTTGGGGTTTTAAAAGTCGTGGGGTGGGGGTTTCACACTTCTCTTGCCATAACTTGCTTCGTCCGTCCCTAGCAGCCTAGCACACATCCTTGCCTTGTTTTGTATGTGTAAAATCCTCGCTCCGCTGAGCCGTTTCCACTAGAGCTGTGCTGAGCGAGGCTAGGTAAATGAAGTGATTCAGTTGGTTCCAAAAAAAAAACACTCCCCTCGCACTTCTCTGGTGTAAACGCAACCTTAGACTTATGGTCCGGAACAATTCCGTTATTGCCGTCACCTAGCTTGCGGCAAATTCGGACACGGACACGGACGGTGCGGCGTTTATAATTTATATTTTTTAGGTTTTTCAATAATTTGAGGGAAAACCGTCTCGTTTTTTACAAATTTGCCCACTTGTTTCAAAATGTAGTAGTAGGTATTCTGTTCTTTAAAATCATTAACTTGCTATGATGTTGAAATCTTGTAACCAGTTTAGCCAGTGGTGGGAGCACACAGCGCGGGCGCTCACACAAGTTTTCGTGACGAGCCAGAAATCACGACTTATGTGCATCCAAACTATACAATCATCTTTATAAAATGAGTATAGATAAGACTATGACGCTCAATATTACAAGCAGTTTCGTTTACTTTCAAGCATAGCAACAAAGTTTCCCGCTTACAAGAATGCTGATTATTCTAGCCTAGCAGCGTTTTACCTCCAGAAAAGCGATATTTCAGGTTTCACAAGGTTCAGGGACAGTAAACAATAAAAAACACAACATTATCTTAACCGTATATTAACTCAAGCTATAGAGCTAGCATTGGACGCGATACGGGGCCACAAATCTGCGCACTCCTTAGCAACAGGTCCAGTGATGGCAGAGCCTTTCATCTCTCCTTTGTTGTTCACTATGACCCCCGCATTGTCTTCAAAGTATATGAACACCCCGTCCCGCCTTCTGAATGGTTTCCGTTGTCTGATCACCACTGCCGGCATTACCTGGGAAGATATGATGAATGGATTAGTGTTTTGTGATGGAAATGTTTCGGGTATTGCATAGAATTGGAGTATAATGCATGGGGTTTCCTATTTCAGTTTACATTTTTGTTGTAAAACATCACAGATACTTCGACGAACAACTAATTGCATGTGGTTTGAGATTGATTTGCCATTTCAGGCCACAGAAAAATCTATGGGTAAGTGTTCATCTCAATGATGTGCTCATGTTAGGTAACTTATTGCTACATTTTGTTTCAGGATCACACAAACTCATGCCTGCACACGTAGCATGATCACCGTAGAAACGGGTTTTGTCGACGGAAGAATCGACAAAATGGCAATTTCTTTTATTGATCTGTCATTTTGTCAATTCTTCCGTCGACAAAACGCGTTTCTGGTGGCTTCAAATCAGTGGATATAAGCTTTGATTAATTATTGTTTCAAATCATGTCCAAATAACTCTCAATCCCACTCGACAAACTTCAACACAAAGTAAAACATAACTTCGTAAGTAATAAACTAGGGTTAGATCAGAAAAAAAAAACAAAAATCTTTTTAATTTACTAACTCTCTATCTTAATTTGTTAATAATGTTGTTGTTTGGTAATGGAATTACTCAGTCAGCCAAGGCATATCAACAGACTGTTAAACAGTTCAGAAAGTAAATATTAGCGAAACCCTATGGCATATCATCATAGTAATTCCATTTGATACACTTTCTACAGCCTTCATTTCATATAAGCTTGTTGTAGATAATGTATTGACACTCGGGATGCATTTTTTTGATAGCAATCAAATAAACTAGAAGAATGGAACATACAGACTGCACTCAGACATAAAAGAGTCTAGAATCAATGTTTATGTAATGCTTGAACAGAAGAATTACTAAAGCCGCTTACACCACAAATCACTAAACACATTTAATGCCAAACATATTTAAAACATCATTCTGTCTCTGCCATCTCTAAATGATTGATAGAAACAGAACAATGTTTTAAACGTGTTCTACTTTAAACGCGTTTAGCTATTTGTGGTGCAAGCGGGCCTAAGCATACTACTTCAAGAAAACTACACTAAACAATTGTAGGTACTGCCTTGATATCTACATACAATTGATTTAGTTTTTTGTAGTGCCAAGCTCTTTGGTTGCAATGAACACTGAGCCTCTGTATCAAACTTATTTCTTGAATTTACTATTTAATAATCTAATTAGAAAAAAATTAATATCTAATAATGTCGTGATGGCCCAGAGGTTAAGGCCTCGCCTCTCATGCATGAGGTTGTGGGTTCAAATCCGGGCAAGTACCAATGTGACTTTTTCAATTCATATGTACTTTCTAAGTTTATCTTGGACATCACAGACATTGGTGAAGGAAAACATCGTGAGGAAACCTGGACTTATAATTAATATAAGTCTGAAATCGCCAACCCGTCTTGAGCAAGCGTGGTGATCAATGCTCGTGCCTTCTCTGTATGAGAAGAGGCCTTTGCCCAGCAGTGGGACAGTAACAGGCTGGTATTATATACTATTTAGATAAATCTTAATGTTGTCTAGTTATAAATACAATATACTAAACATTCTAAATGTGATTTATGTACTAGCAAATTAAATGCAGTCTGTCAGTTCTCACTCTAAGATCTAGGATTTCTTGGTGTGACCGTCTATTCTATAATTTAAGTTTTTTCCATGCTAAGTTCACAAAATTGTTCCATGCTTCCAAAGTCATTCGACAATTCAACAATATATAGATCATACCTTTTTCCTGAGTTCAGGTTTGCCCTTCTTGACGGTGGCGACGATCATGTCTCCAGATCCGGCAGCGGGAAGCCTGTTCAGGCGACCCTTGATACCCTGCACGGCGATCACATACAGGTTCTTTGCTCCTGGAAAAGTTTTAATGATATTTTAGTTACTCGAGTTGTGAAAAATTGATGTTGAATGTTTTTTTTTGCCTTGGTAACAAATTTCAGACTAAAAAAAACTATAATTTGATTTTGACAACCCGTACATATTTATAATGCATTTCAGTAGACTTCAGCCCCTTAAAACGTACTTCTCCCCTAACACAGAGTAATCTTAATATATTTTCAAGTCCCAAGCTTCGGTACTGCTCGAACAAGCTGCTCAAGCTAGACCTCTCATTGAAATCATTTAAAGTTAAACGTACAACCTGAACGTTAGGAAGCCCACTAACATACATTCTAATATCATCTTATTAAAACTTGAATGGAAACTTTCTCTGCATCTCGGTTCTTAGTTTTAGAAGCTGCATCTTAACGTAGCAATACCGGGGTGTAGGTTCAGAATCTATGGATTACTAAGTGAGTGTGTCAAGTGAGTTACTGGTAACAGTTTTCAGACAATTAAGCAAATGAGTAGGAATCCTTACTTTTCAGGGGTTTTCATTACATAAATTAACTTGTCTTTATTACTGTTATTTCATGATAAGGCTAACATTCTGACTTATCTAGTCTAACCTCATTCTCTTTGTTTTGTTATTATTATCACATGACCATGTTCTTATTCTAGCCGTTTTTAAATCTAACCTTCAAATGTAACCAAGGTGGTTGTGATAGTTAGACAAAATGGTGAGTTTAGTTTACAGTTATGAGAAAATCAAGCCATGGCTAAACAACCATGTTTTTGAGGTCAATGTCATGTTTTTAGTCATGGCGTGACTCTAAACTAAGGACTGACAATAAAGAATTGGAACTTTTAATCCTTGAACTACTTCCAAACATTATCCTGGCGCCAAATTTCTATTGGGTCTGACTGAAAGTAAGGTTACCCATTTGTTTTGTTTCCTATTAGATTGAACAACTTCAGACACAGCCAAGGAAGAAATCATCGTAATCAACACACATAGTGCGTCCGAAAATATCATCATCAGTGTTCAGTCAAACGTGCCATTAGAGGTTATGTTAGTTTTATAAAACAAACTCGTGCCCACCTGTGTTGTCTGCGCAGTTGATGACGGCTCCTACTGGGAGACCCAAGGAGATGCGGAACTTCGCTCCCGCGGAACCACCACGTCCTTAAAACAGAAAAACCACACTTCATACATTTTTCATCACAACACTTCTACTCACGAAATACAAAGTGAATATCGGAAATATACGTGGCTTCCAAACAAATATGATACTAGTTTCGCTTCACACATGCTTTCTAGAAGATTTTAACACTAAATAACATGATTAAAATGGATATTTTACAATTTCACGAACCTCTTTTAGACATTTTGTTGTGTCAATTTTTTGAGAGGAAATCGAAAGAACGCGAATTTAGCAACACATCACAAGTAATAATTCGTTCAGAAACCGAATGCCGGCAACCCATATGAAGTTAGCATCAAGTTGCGGGAACATTTTTTCAAAAACTGAAGAACGTTTAATAATATAATATCAAATGGCCAAATTTTGATTAAAATGTAAGAAAAAGAATACAGAGTGAGAATTAAGTGGTTGACTTTACTTGCACTAATTTATTTTTAAAATCAACTTAAAAACAAGATCTTGTTAATTTCGTTTCTAGACGATTTTTCGCGTTCCGTTCCTCACAATTCCTGTCGAAGAATGCAACATACTGGAAACTCATTCAATCGCTTTTTATTACATTTTTTGGAAAAACACAAAATATTTCAATAAAGATTATGAAAATAAAACAACTAAGTTCAGAAAGTTACTTCATGAACAAAATCAGCAAAACGTGTAAAGAGACGTACGTAACCAAAAACTGTTTGTCATTTTCCGTCAAATTCGTTGCGGCTTGTCATTGTGTCAGGATTACTATTTTGTTACAAAAAGTATTTTAGTAGTAGAAAAACTTAGATTTTACTGTAAAAATGGCATTTATGGGCGATATGATGAACCCAGCGCCCTTCTGGCAGAATGGACCAGCCCCAGGTGCCTTCTACAACTTCCCTGGAAACTCATCAGGATTCGGTCCTACCACTCACCCTGTACAGGAATTCAAAGCTCAGTAAGTATAATTTAATAATGTTTCTTGTGTTTGTATAAGTTTCAGGTAGTTACAGCAAGGTTTCCATTAGCCTAAATACGTTTCAGATTGAAAAAAATTACTTGCGATGTTGAAAGTCTTAAGTCATCTTCCGTTTTCTTTATAACAAGAATTTCACCTAACAATAACATGAAATATAGTCAGAACCATATCTTTATTACACTTATTCCTTCTATACTTTTAGTTTTGAAGAAAACTTTCTCTTTCTCCTTTATTAGCTGGCTGAACTACTTTGCTTGATATCATAGTAATTAAAATAGTTTTAAAACTAAGAAGCTTACTAAGACCTAATTGATCAGCTAAACCAATTAAAAAGTTGAAAGTAGTCTATGATTACTCTGACCCCAAGAGTTACAGTTTCTTATTTTCTTACCTTTGTTTCTCCATCATGATGTTATCGAAGTGAGTTACTTACTAGCAAACTCAGACCACCCACTGACCAAACTTTGCCATTTAAGTAAAGGGCAGACTCATTGCCTGCACTTTGTAATACATCGCTTTGTTTCTCGCAAGTGTCGCGGGCCTAGCCTGCTAGCAGCTTATTATCCCGATTTTGTCATTTATATGGATTATATCATTACCTTCACCAGCTATAACAGCGAAAACATTATCATCACAAATCAATTAACCTAACCTACTTCTTTCAGCTCTGCCACTCCTATTACAACAACCACAACAGTAATCGGTGTCAAGTTTGACAAGGGCTGTGTTGTTGCAGCTGACACCCTCGGCTCATATGGCACACTGGCCAGGTTCCGTGACTGTCCCCGTATAACCAAGGTTAATGATCTGATCCTGCTCGGAAATGGTGGAGACTACGCTGACTATCAGTACTTGAAGGATATTATTGAACAGAAAATGTAAGTTGTTTGTATTTATTCTTGTTAATTTTTCTAGCCTGATTAGTTTATAGCAAGAAATTACAGATTTAATGAGGTACAGGGATTTTTGATGGCATTTAGTCCCATTTATCCATGCAAATGTGAATTTTGAAGTCTTAGAACAAATAACTCCTTTATTTGTTCTTTTCAAGATCTTAATGTTTTTTTTTCTTTAGAATATTGTTACAAAACCTTGGTCGCATCATTCCTGTTGAGATTGTACATAATGTGAGATTAATTCAAATAAGCCATGGCAACTAAGAGATGACCAGTTAGCTAACTAGCCTAAATGGAAGTAATACAACTACACCTAGGGGGTGGGCCATTAATCGTGATGATTTTTAGCTACTTTTTAACTCCCCCCCCCTACCCAAATTGTGTATTTTTTTGGTACAAAGTATCTTAAAAAAAAACAAAATATGATCTTTAAATACAGGTTAACAGGTAAAATCTAATTTAATTCTGGAAAATTAATCATCATGATAAAAATGTCAAGGTCACGCACAGCTTTTCGGTATATAAATTCGCGCGTTCAAAGAAAAAATAAATACACATGAATCTCACTACACCCCGCCTCCCTCTAGTGATATTTCGTGATATTTTCCGAACCCCCCCCCCCTTCGAGCCTCACGTAATTAATGGATGACCCCTAGTCTAGGAGCCCTCCCAAACATTTTTAGAAAGGCTATGGTAGCTACACACCTCCAATAATCATAATAATTCGTTCTCTATTACCATAGTATCGATGAACAATGCATCGGTGATGGTCTGCTGCTAAAGCCGCGCTCAATGCACTGCTGGCTGACCCGTGTGTTGTACAACAAGCGTAGCAAGATGGACCCCTTGTGGAGCAACTATGTTGTTGCTGGTATGCAGGTGAGATAGCTTTGAATTTGTTTTTAATCATTTACTTTGTAATTAGCTAACAAAGCCAGAAAGCGTCGCGGCAGACCTCGTAGAAGATTACGGGACGAACTGGACAGAACCAGACCAGTGGCTCACATTAGCCCTGGATCGAAAGAACTTGAAGTCATGGGGAGAGGCGTTTGCCCAACAGTGGGATGACGCAGGCTAGCAGTATCAGTACTTTGTAATTAATTTCCTCATTTTCGACCACGATTCCCTTATGAAAACTTTTACTCTGTGCCATTGATACACCACTTTATAGCCCTCGATCGCACGGGTGATTGGCGACTATTTTTTATCGTGAACGCGATCTTCAAATCTCGGTTTTAACCTTTTGAACGACAGAGTATAAACGCACGCGCGTGCCCTCCACGCGAAGCCACAATTTCATCTACTATTTTATCACATATTTGTGTCGTTTGGCGTACAGGGCACGCGCTTGCTTGTCACGTATGTGTCAATGGCGTTCAAAAAGTTAAGAAATCAGAGCTTACCCAGCGCGTCAAAACACTAAGCAGTTTGATGAAAATCTATAAATAAATAAACATCATGTTTTTGTACGCTAGGCACCCCTAGATACCTACAAAAGGTCCAATTATTATTGCACTGCACACTTCCTCAAGTGCGCCACTCAACACTATTTTCGGCAATTCTCATCCAGCTGCTACCCAGCCATTCTGCGAAGATCGGTAGCATTACTATTGCCGATTCGCGGTGTCCATTAAAGAACACGCATACCTACCTTCTACGGCTGATATTGCCGACCTCGGCAACCTTCCAATATACCAATTTAAAACAATCTATCCCCCTACAGGACGGTGAACCCTTCCTAGGCGCCGTCGACAAGCTCGGCACAGCCTACGAAGACGCCGCCATCGCGACTGGACTCGGCGCGTACATGGCCACCCCGCTCATACGCGAGGCTGTCAGCAAGGGAACCCTGGATGAGGAAGGTGCCAAGTGAGTAGTCTAGTATATATGGAACAGTTACCATCGTGATTGGCCTCGGCTCCTACAAGGCCACCCCGCTCATACGCGAGGCTTTTAGCAAGGCCTTGGATGAGATGGCAACTATGTCGGGATCGCCTTCCAGTCTAACCGGATGGAGCTGTATATCAGTATATTACATGGAGCAACTGCCTATCTAACCTCCACACCACAGTTACTGGAAAACACAAAAGTCTGCTAACCACACTTACTATGGGGTATCATAGCATAGTAAGTGTGGCTGTCAGACTTTCGTGTTTGTGAAAATTGTGACTACCCATAACAAAATGATCATGGTATATCTGTTTGAATGTACAGACATTAATTTGTTCAATTACCATATCATTAGACATGATTTGGTTGTTTTTTTCGTCCACAGTTTCGTCAAGGAACTGGGGAGCTCTTTGACGAAACTTAATTTTTGACATCAGCCGGAACCATGAGCATATCTTCAGACAATCTAAAACACTCGTTTTTCTCCAGGGCCCTAGTCCGCAAATGCATGGAAGTCCTGTTCTACCGTGACGCGCGCGCCTTCCAACGCTACCAGTTGGGTGTGGTGACCAGCGCAGGAGTGCGTATTGAAGACCTCGCCGAACTCAAGCATGATTGGTCGCTCGCGCATATGATTCACATGAAGTAAATTCTAATTGTTCTTATTGTAATAAATATGGTTTTATAACTTCTTTGTGTGTGTTTTATTTTTAATCATCATCATTGACAGCATTGTTCGACCGACTGCTGAGTATAGACCTCCGTTTTTTATTTGTGCCATTCTTCAATAGTTTATTTATTTAATTATCACGTATCATTCTAGGGCCCAAAGGTGCCAATCATGTTCTTGACAATAAGATTCAAAGGAATACCATATTATAGTATTCCACGTGTAATACTTGTGCATTCTTCCCATTTTGACCTATGGATCCCAGACTTGGTCTTTGACAAATATTCAAAAGTCCAAACTCAAGGTCTGCCAACGTGCAATGGAGCGCAGCATTCTAGGCGTCAAACTAACCGACCAGGTACGCAACACCACACTGCGCTCCAAAACACAAATGACGTTGCTCAAAGATAATTAATTTACAGCATTCTTTCTCTTAAATTCGAAACTACTATAGTCGAGTGCAATAGACTATAAGGTGGAACGAAGTTTATAGTGGTCGGATTTTCATGGGGTTTTTTTTATTGAGTTCCTAGAGTTGTGGAGAAGAAAGTTAAAAAATTTTTTTTTTTTAATTTTTTTAAATTTCCTTTTGAATATTTTTTTTTCGTATAGGAATAAATTGAAATTCACCGAATTTATATTGTAACGTAATAGAGGGACCTGTGAGCATCCATTAAACGCCAATTTGGTCTGTTTCCTTGTTCATTGTTGTTGACCAAACGCATATTTCCAGGTTTTTTTATGAAAATTTCCTATTTTTCAATTATTTCTAAAACACCGAGTTTTAACACAAAGATTTCTTTTGTCATTGATAACTGATACTTTTTCACAGATAACTGGAAGTAAAAATGTTCAAGAAATCCATATTTACGAGTGAAGCGACTAAAAATTCTTTCGCAAATATCAGGAAATCATCATGTAAAAGTTAAAGAAGGGCATTTTTCTGAAAATGTTTCTAAGGTGGTCATTGTAAATATTATCCCAAAATTATCCGTATTATATCAGCTATCCACAGAGAACACAAAATAAAAAATATATTCAGAGGTACTCGATAAATGTTGATTATTGCTGACGAAGGTGGAATGGGGCCGCTGGTTAACTCACAAAAATTATCGTAATTTTAATGTAACCATTTCTCATAATTTCTATTTAAAATTAGATGCAAGCTTGGTTCTCTGCGCCCCAATTTATATCAATACCGATACCGATACCGCTCCCAATTCTTAGGGATAGATCCCTTTTGTCATGTTTTACTTTCTCAGCAGTAACTGATATTTATCAGGTATTCTTGAATATTTTTCTAGTTATTATACCTTATTAGATAGCTACTAAAATGAGGTTTTGGAAAATAATTTGCACATTGAGTTACATTGACAAATTTCGAAAAAAAAATACTTTCATTAACATAGACGATTTTCTGATTTTTGCGAATGACTTTATGTCACTAAACGCATGAATATGGTTTCCTTGAACATTTTTTTATCCAGTTATCTGTAAAAATGTATCTGTTACCAATTTCAAAAGAAATCTTAGTCTCAAATTCGGTAACTTAGAAATAATTGAAGAAAATAGGATATTTTCAAACAAAAACTTGAAATATGAACATTGAACAAATAAACAGACCAAATTGGCATTTAATGGATACACACAGGTCTTTCTATTATGCCTCAATATAAATTCGTCGCATTTCAAGTTATACATAAAAGCAAAAAAATATTACAAAGGAAATTAAAAAAAAAAAAAAAACTTGCGAGCGGCGAAATTTTTTTTTTTAACTTTCTTCTCTACCCCTCTAGGAACTCAATAAAAAAAGTCCCATGAAAATCCAACCACTATAAACTTCGTTCCACCTTATGAGTACTTTTTGTCTAATTGCACTCGGCTACTATAGTTCTGTTCAAACTTTATGGCGGCTCGGAAGTTAGCTGCGGGTGACGGTCTGCGCAGGTATGACGGTTCAAACTTTATATTGGCTCGGAACATCTAACGTAAAGCTGCGCAGAACAGAATTTTAGGTATCAGCGGGAAGCAGAGGACGCATTGTCGGACGTCTTGACTTTATAATGCGCAGACCGTCACTCGCAGCTAACTTCCGAGCCGCCATAAAGTTTGAACACAACACCCTATCATTTTGATTAATCGGACAAAAAAGATGTTAAAATTTTGCACAAAAGGTTCCACTTTTTTCCTACTGGTCAAACATCTCGGTGGGGCAAAGCGACTATTTAGGCACGAAATAATACACGAATTTTAGAAAGAAAAGCTTATATTAGAGACCATTACATCTAGATATAATTCAGAGTTACGCAAAGCACTTTATTTTTTATGTGAAATGATTGGTAACTTATTGTTCCCGCCACCCAAGTTAACTCATAATTATTCTTTAAATTGTTCAAAAATAATGGCCAAATTGTAGTAAATAATAATACAGTAGTAAGACAAAGTGCGATACATAACGCTGTTCTCATATAATTACAGTCAGTTACTTATAAACATTGTTTTTTCAACACGATTTCACACCACACAGAGAAACACTCAATTCTGAAAGTCTGACAACCAGTCTTACCAAGGGGAATCCTATTACCAAGTACTAACTTGGTTGGGGAAGTCAGATAGGCAGTCGCTCCATGTAAATTACTGGTATTCTGCTGCATCCGGTCAGACTGGAAACCGACCCCAACATAGTTGGAAAAGGCTAGGCAGATGATGACGGAAAGAAACTGAATGGGATAAATGATATAATAATGACATTGCCATCTACACAGACTACCTACGTTTGTACAACGCCATTTTCCGTGTCGTGGAGAATGAGTCCCAAGGAATGCCCATATTATAACATCACACCTTATTCCCTGTTCCCTGAAGCTCTAGTCAGACATGTGAGTAGTACCACCTGTACCCATAGCACACCCACATTTTTCCAGATATACCAAGATCAGCGACGGCTAAGACATAAAATCACTATAACACGACTGGTTGTATGTAACTATAGAAACCACAGACCGCCACCTGCTACGATCCTCACACAGAAACGGCGTAAGGTGACGGTGCGGCGCAGGCGTGGAATTTACAAGGAAACGAAAGAACGGCGTGCCTGCGCCGCGCCGCTTGAGTGTAATTCACGACACGTCGCCTACGTACATTTTGTATGAAAACGTTTTGAAGCGGCATCATGCCTGCGCCGCGCCTTCACCGTACGCCGTTTCTGTATAATTTGCGCCTTACATACTTGATTTGCTACGTTCCTATTCATACATCTGGTCATACACGAACGCTGGTAGCGAGTACTACGCCCCTGACCTCAATCAGGTCAGTGTATGTCTAACAACAAGATCTACTTTCTTGCAACAATTACTGTGTACAAAGAATAACAATCTCACACTAACACCAAATAAAAAAAAAAACAATGTCTATAAGTACAGCTTATATTAATAATTAGATCCTATCGCCTCTTCTTGTGCACCTTGGACGGTCCCTTCACGAAGCACCAGTCCACGGATATCGGCTGGCCCAGGATGTCTGCGCCGTCGAGGGCTTCGCGTGCACTCTGGTGAAGAAGAATGAATAATTATTTATTTGTTGCAGAGACACGTGCAAAGCAAGTCATCATTATCTGCCTAGCCTTTTCCCAACTATGTTGAGGTCGGGTTCCAGTCTAACCGATCAAATTGAATACCAATACTTTAGGGTGTTACCACACCAATCGATCGATCGTCGGTCGAGGCCATCTATCCCTGGTAGGAATTATACTCACAGCAGCCTGCTTATAAGTCTCGTACTCCACAAGAGCATAACCTTTGAGGAAACCGGTGCGTCTGTCCAGATTCAAGTGAATGTTCTTGATCTCACCAAACTCTGAGAATTGGTTCTGAAAACAACAAAAAAAAGGTTTCCATGGGTTCCATTTTGGTTACGTAAGCAATTACAACAAAATGCCATATACAATTAATAACTCACAAGACATCCTTACATAAATAAATAAATTTTGTGTTTTAACCTGTTCAAAACTAACTTTATACATTATTACAATCAAAATTGATTAAATTAACTAAACTAACAACAAACTATAAAAGGGCATCAAAAACTCCTCAATGCTGTCAGCTTGTAATGTGCCCCAGAGACTCACAGTGTGGCCACGTTGTATAGCAATGCTTATATTAATCATCATCTGCCTAGCCTTTTCCCAACTATGTTGGGGTTAGCTTCCAGTCTAACCAGATGCAGCTGAATATCATTATTTTACATGGAGCGACTACCTATCTGACCTCCACAACCCAGTTAGTACTGGGTAATACAATACCCCTAGCTAAGACTGGTTGTCAAACTTTTTGGGCCACTGACTATCTGTAACAACTGTCAAAGATCTACAAATGACAGCCGGGACCAATGGCAATGCTTAAATAAACAGCCTAAATTGGGAAAGGGCAAGCAGCACAATGATGATCTAACACGTGAGATACAGATGGAGGCCTATGCTTTATGTATACTACTAGTATAGATAGGTAGTTTTTCACAGAACACTGGACATTCCATCATACTACAAGTTTTCGTTTGATACCGATACAGCAGGCCCAAAAATTTTTGTGTGCATTATGACAGCTTGCAAACCTAATTTACACTAATCTCAATTTTGGGTATTGGGTCTTGAGAAGATCTTTAATTACTTTAATAAATATATAAAATCTTTATTTTCAGACCAGAGATCCATAACAACTAAACAACTTTTCACTTACTAACTAAAACAAGTTAAACAAGCTAACTATAGCACATATCTGAATGATGGTCAGTGTGCCGCCATCCAGTGACACATTATTTGGCCATCCACCCTGCCGGCTACAGTAGCTACATGGCTGTCATGCTTTCGCAGACGCAGCAGCGAGCCAAAATCCAGAAAGGCGTGCGTGCGCGAACATCCCCGACGCGCTATAAAAGCGCCCTAAACCCTAGCAACACCCGGAACGCGCTATTATATTGGACAAGTAGAGCACTGTAAGAGCCCTGTGCATAACTGACCCACAGGGCGCACATGTGCTGCTTTAATGTTTAAGATTAACCAGGCCAATACTTTAAGTGGTAGAAAAAATATGTTTACCTGTATATCTTCTTCTTGCGCCTCTTCATGTACATTGCTGACAAACAAGATCCAGCCTTCCACTGAGCGCTGTGGACCTGGTGTGTTGCCATCACCTTCGGGAGCTAGGCTGTCATATCTGCAACATAGAAGGTAGAAGATGACTGATGTGTGTTGGTGAAAGTTCTAATAGGAAATCTGTATGACACTGACTAAAGGTGGAAATGCCAGGGTAGCCCATGAAATTCATAGTTTTCTTAGTTTTTTGCAATTTGCAGGTCCGTGTCAGGTTGTATGTTAATGAAAATATGATTTGTACAAGTAAAGCATATGTATAGTTGTTGCCATTTTTAAGATCCTAATAGTGGTCAGTGCTTTCCATAATATCTCTTCGTATGAACCAAAACAAATGAACCATGTATCGTTTTTCATTAGAAAAAATGTTGAAGATCACGATAGATGACGATTCAAGACATGAACAGGCTTATTTTTGGATTTCAAAGTTAAGTACTTTAATCAATGTAGGTGGGTCAATGACTGCTAATGCGATCTTAACTGGCAGCAACTATAGTTACAGAATTATAATCATTAAAATCATCAATACACTCTCTAAGTTTATTTAACCTCATTGAAAGATTTTTTCATGAAATAGTAAAAAACCTGTGTTTCATAGTACATTTTAGTCCATGTTTTAACTTTAACTATAATATTGATCATCTGAGGTAAATAAATGTAGCTGGCATCCAAATAGCCTCAACAAGTATAGTGAATATAAGTTTGGGAATTTGTGAGTCCCCTAGTCTATCCATAAAAATATTTAGTCTGGAAGTCATACATAGAGATGTAGAAACAGAAAAGAAATCGCTGAACCAAAAAGTTTGCAGTCAAATTCCTGCTTATGTTGTTGTTTATAGTACAAAAACTATTGGAATGTATTTTCTGGCTTACCTGCCCCTGTTGCCTCTCTCAGAGGCGTCTCTACTACCAGCTTCACTGCCGAAACCTCTTCCTTTACGTTTTCGCGCCTTCTCCTTCAAACGAGCGATTCCCTCTGAAAAACAACAAATACTACTGAAATCCGTGCAAAATGTAAGCACAAATATATTTAGAGCAGATAAATAGCAGGAATAACGGAATTTCAAGCCTAAATACAGTTCGTTCAACTAGAAAGTTAACCTAAAAAATTTGATTTAATTGGTTGGTTATTAGAGGAAACATAGCATGAGAAACGACAATAATGTCTTAGATTGACAAGGGAAACGTACTAGACGGCTAATAAGCCGAAATAACTGAGTAATGCTATTAGAAACTACGCATCAAAACATTCACAAATTACTTACGTTCACCATCCTCGTCTACTTCAAATTCCTCCGAGTTCTCGATATCTAACACGTCTGCCATATTTATTTGTCTGTTTAGATTCTAAACTATTATTTTTTCGTGTATTTTCGTACGAATATCACGTAAATAAACGTGAATTACAACAAAATGACTTATCAGGGTTGCTAGCTCTGCGTAAGAAACGAAAAAAATGAAAAAATAAATAATAAAACTACAACTTTTTAGCTTGTTTAACCATGGTCTTAATTTAACATTTAGTTTTCAAGTTTTATTAATTTAAGCCATTTCTAAAAAAGAAAAATAAATATAACGTCACATCAGTATCTAACACGGTAGGAGAGACTCTAAAATCAAGGTAGGTAATAAATAAATCTATTTTGCTAATGCAGCAACACTTCCTAACAAATAGCGCTTGAATTTAAACCTGCAATAATAAGTACTTACTAAAAAAAGTTTGCATGTTTCATCAACCTCAAAAAAATATATCATTAAAAAAGACAACAAAATGTCAAGAATCTTGTGACAACAACATTTTATTTAATTTACTTAATTTATTTTATGCTAACTGAACGCTTAAAAATTCTGAAATGAGTGTCTGTAAATTTGAAGATCCACGAAACACCGTTTCTGGAGACTGGACCTCAAGATCATCGAGATCTCCTGCAACGACTCGATCGTCATCCCCCAACAGAGGAGAAACAATTTTTGATAAATACCTCGATATTATACACTCAAAATCAAATATTTCAGTGAATGATAAATCAGAAACTCCTGAACGTCCCTTTGACTTTTTCGATGACGAAGAATTTGCTTTTGGAATTAATTTACTCAATAATAATGTTGCGTGTGTCGGTGATAACATTACCAAACTTATTCAAATGGGTAAGACCTCTTACAATTTAATTTCTAGCTCTGTTGTAGCAGCTAGCAGAAATGTTATAAACGCAAAAGAAGAGTGAAGTCATGATTTGCTTTCCAGTAGTAAGAACTAGCATTTAGCAATTTATTGACTTCACAGTTAGTATTAGTAAGCATATAGTGATAATGCCATCAACTCCATAACTACTACAATACCCGTACATCGCTCAAGTTTGCATAGTTAATTAGTTACGTACATCATTTTTGTTGCTAAAAAAATCTTTTTCGTTTATCATATAGACATAAATGGTCGCCAGCCGTTAGCCGTAAACGATCTCACCCAAAATGTAATTAAAAAGGCGTTTGGTAGTAAAAGGTAATACCTACCAAAAATTGTTATTTATTAGGAAGGGTGTTAAAGACTTAAAGTTGTACCCATTCTGGTAACACCAAAACCGTAAGTGACAGCTGTCAGCTAAACGTGAAATCTGAAATCGAATTGGATTTTGTGAACATCTATGTGTTTTCGATAAAATAGTAGTATTTTATTTACTCATTGCTTAGTGTAATAACTTAAATAACATGCCGGAATTCCATCTTACGGATTCCATAATCACTCAGCTTAACGGTAAGTTTATTAGAGAAATATCGTAACTATTTTGAACGTGAAGAAGTTACATAATTTTGTTTGCAAAAATGATATTGTTTTGTTTGACACAAATATTTAATTTTAGCACCGCGGTGTTTTAAATAGTGCTATACTACTGTCGTTGCGTCATTTGGGACTTTCGGACACAGTGTAACACTTCGAATAGCAATGAAACTAGGAATTGATCAACCCTTTGAATTTGGTAAAATATCTTGGAATTGCGAGTGATTTAGTGTGGTTTTTCCGTTAGAAAGCGTGTGGTGTATAAATTTGGTGCGTTTTACTACCAGATATTAACTTGCAAGTCTTGTTTTTGATTTATTTTCGGTGTTTTTTTCAAGTTTTTCGTACATAACCTCACTTTGCAATGTCTTCACTTTTACAGTTACAAATGTGATATAATATAAACACTATCCCGTTTTAATCCTTACTTAGACAATAATTCTTTAGACTAGAGAAATCCACAAGCTAAAAATTAATTTAATTTAACAATATTTAACATGAATATACAATATGTTAAAAAAAACCTGTCCGATCCGTGAGGGTATTATTAGGTATCGAGATTAGATTCTATTTATGTAATCCTTTTTGGAGAACAAGTTAAAAAAAATATCCCAATGAAAATTTATTAAAATGTGCTAAAATGAGGAAACTTATATTGGCAATACACGGGTGCGAGCGGTCACTTCTTGGGTAGTAACATTATAAAAAACAAACGAACATACTTATGCCGCAGAAGGTGTTGTCACTTTTTAAAAGTTTATTAGGATTTAGGGAAACGGTGGTAATTTGGGACAAAATCATGCATTTTAAAATTCATTAATATATTTTTACATAAATATTTTATGTTTCTTATTTTATTTAGCAATGTCATTGGTATACCTATATGCCACTTTCAGATCAGAGAAGGTTTTTTTTAACATATTGTAGAGTTTGATAGCATACATACATCAAATACTGGCTGCTGTTACCCATGGGGATAGAGAAAACATAAATCTACAGATCATAATCTAAAACAAGTTGCATAACACATAAAAAAAAAACATAGTCATAAACTATGTTATCTCGTTGATATGATTTTATGGATATTACCAATATTCTCCCAGGTTTTTAAACTAGAACATATTTAGTGAAGAATAAGACTATTTATATACTCCGAATTTAATGTTTCACTATTTTTATTATAACATAACAAGAACATCCACCATACATAACACATTATGGTATATTGTTTTTAAATAGTTCTGTTTTATGTATTCAATTTTCTTTTCTTCTTTTACACACTATGTCTGCATCTCTTTTTTTTATTATGTCCTTTTGCAGGTATGCTGGAAGAGATTTCTTTAGAAATAAGCATCACCTTTGTACTATTTTCTGTTCCTTTCTTCTTTTCTGTATTTAGTGTGTACATAAATTATTAAATAAATAAAATAAATAAATAAATAAACATCATGTCTGTAATCCCCGAAGGGATAGGCAAAGGTAATAGTACACCCACATTTCGATAGTTATGTTTAAGTCACATGTAATAGGGAGCAATCCTATAGCCATCAAGCGGGCACAAATCCAGGCTCTGTGACTGCCACTGAGAAATTTGAAAACCCTATAATTTTGGCCGACTTGGGAATCGAACCTAGGACCTAATGCTCAGCAGTCGCGCTAGCAACCGCTAGATCAACCAGACAGTCAGGCAGCTATTTCCATTATGCTTACATACAATTATTACAAATATGAAGTCCTAGGCCACAAGGTGACATCACCGTCATTATGTTAAGATGACATCATGATATCATCTTTATTCTTATAGCAATTGTGTAAGATTCTAGTTTATTATAACTACTTGGCAATTGTGTCTAAAGAGGTGAGATATTAATATTTATGAGCAATGGTCTAGTGATCCTTGGCAGAGGATTATATGTCACAATTATATTTTTAAAAGGGTAGCCTTGCAGTTAGTAACAAAATCAAGGGTTGTTGAGGTCATATTTCAGATGGGCATTTGTTTTTTTTAGTTAGCTCGTTTTGTCCCACTCCTGAGCAATGGCCTCCCCCCATTCCTTCCACTTCCCATGATGGGCAATTGGTCAATGTAAAATATGGAGTTTAGCTTAGCTGACTATAACATAGTTGGGAAAAGGCTAGGCTTAGGGTTACTTACTCATTAATTCTGATTGGAACATTTTTTTTACCATGCTTCAAAATTCACGACCTTTTAAAGGGGAATGCCGATTTTAGGCCCAAGAATACCCAAGATTTATTTAAATTAAAAATATTAATATAAATTTTACGTAATTAACTCTGCTATTCACGGCGCGATAGAAGTTGGAGACATATTGAAAAAATAAAAAATATTGAAACAATAACGAGTTTTTTATCTGTAGCTGTACTAACAAAATGGAATTGCGTTTTTTTTTGCAAATAGAAAATCTTAGTTTCATTTAATTAGAATCCTAAACCTTAATAGCAAAAAATTAAAGTTTTGTTGCAAAAATTAAGTAAAGCGTTTACACATATTTGGACTTTACTTATTTATTCTTTTGTGTAAAGTTTCAATGCATTTTATGTATTAAATATATGTTTACAATCGACTTACAATACGTAATAAAATAAATTCAATGATCTACATAATGCGCTTATCGAAAAAAAAACCCTTAAAAATTAAAAAAAAAAACGTTATAATTTGGACACTTGAGTTTTTTCAATAATTTTCTTTTATCAAAAAAATATTTGTCGTGTATACTAATATTAGCATTCGGTCTTATATGTGGGCTCTCAGGGCCTAATTCACTATGGCGGCCTGGCATTCCCCTTTGCTGTTTGATATTAAAAACGTTTGACACAATGACACTGAAGTCAAACACTTTTACAATGAGTTCAATGAAATCTGTCTTTCAGGTCAATATTATGAACCTGGTTGTTTTAGTTTACAGTTTATTTTTCAGATATTCCTGATGCCCTCAACACACATATAGTTAAATATTTTTAGGCCCACTGTAAAATAAACAAGTGTGTTTGACTAAATAGCTAGATTATTATAAATATAAGCCTGAACCAAAATCCATACATAACTGGATATGTTTTTGTTTTATATTTTTTTGTTGTTTTTGCCTATTAGTTGATAACTTTTTGAATGCCTATCTTTGAAACAGGAAGTATCAAAGTCTTCTGCGGGACTGTGCGAATGAGATACCGCGGCCCTGGAACACAAAGGGCAAAGAAGGAATATGGATGGGTTTTAGTCAGTACAAGTCTGACACTCTCTGCCACTCCGCCCACAGCGGGGATTGATTATTTGATGATTTCCCATAAAAAAAAAAAAAGTATCAGATTCTAAAGTGAATTATCTCTTGTGACCAAACCAGTTCTCCCCAACCGATTAAGCGAAAATGGTGACAATATTTTATGACAGAAATGACCTAATCCGATGAGACTAGCCTGCCGCGATGAGACTAGCCTGACTGCAGTCAGGCTAGTCTCATCGCAAGAGAACTCCTCAACGAAAAATAATACGGACACGAAACTTTGTATATGCGTTCAAATTTGGGCTTATTCCACTTTTCCCCGTTGGATGATCCCCATTGATGGGGATTAGTGAACTTTTTGTTCACTATTCCCCGTTGACCCAAAATTTTTATTTAATGGGGATAAGTGAACTAAAAAGTTCAATAATCCCCATTAGGTAGGTACGTTAAAAAAATAAAATATATGAATCATGTTACATTTATTAATTAAAAATATAACTTTCTTATACCTAGTAAAATCACAGATTGTACAATTATTAATTTAAAATAAAAAATATAACTTTCTTATACCTAATAAAGTCACAGATTGTTACAATCATTAATTTAAAATTGTAGCATGAAAATATTTCTTTCTTATACCTTGTAAAATCAAAGATTGTACAATTATTAATTTAAAATAAAAAATATAACTTTCTTATACCTAATAAAGTCACAGATTGTTACAATCATTAATTTAAAATTGTAGCATGAAAATGTGCCGGATCCATCACTGTCATGGTAAGTTACTTATTATATTTTGTGATTAATAATGACAATAATAACTCAGGTTATGTGTGTTATCAATATCACGTTTATCAATATCAAAATTTAAAAATCAACGTTAAAGTTTAAACACTGTTTCTGTCATGGCGGCACGTGTGACGTCATTCTTTTGTCAAACAAGTCTATTACACCTAGTGTAAAAGAGTGTAGCTGAAGTGAATTGTATATATTTAATTATTATTACATATTTTAGTTAAGCATAAAGTGAAATATGTTTTGTTGAACTATTCTGATAGGATAACAACAATTTGTTATAAGTTTTAAAGGTTGTTAAATAGCCTATTTAATTTTGTATTCTATGTAAGTGCAATATTGTTTACTTAAAAAATAATGTAAAGTAATTAATTATTATTACTTAATTTTACAGGACAATCAAGTTGTAGCTGAGAAACGACACAATGTTTGTGAACCTGATTTTGCGCGGAATGAAGTTACCTTGAGGTTATTCAAACTAAAAACTACACTTGCGGATCCAGAAGCACCTGCTATTCCCACTGCTTACAACGCGGCTGTGAGCTCACTAAAAGATACCGGAATTGACAAAATAAAATAATTCCCTGCCCTGAAGTCTATCAAAACAACATTATATAAACACAGAAATGCAGCATTTGAAGTAAGTAAAATTGAGTTCAAAAATGTTGAAGAAGTTAAAGTACCTCCAGCTCATCAGGAATTTATTTTAGCAGACTACAATGACAGTGGTATCCGTGTAATAGCTTTTTGCTCTGAATTTGCCCGACATCAAATGAAAAATTTGAAGATGTTCTTGGGTGATGGAACGTTTTGGATCTGTCCATCTCCCTTTTACCAACTCTACACCATTCATGGGGATTTGGGCAGTACAGAAAAACACATAAACATTGTGCCACTTGTTTATGCCCTCATGAGCCATAAAAATCAACAAACATATGAAATTTTATTTAGTATGCTAAAATCTGCATTACCTGATTGGAATCCAGAAATATTTAAATGTGACTATGAAGTGGCTCCGATGAACGCAATGCGAAATGTTTTTGTAAATATATCTATTAGCGGCTGTTATTTCCATTTCACCCAGGCAATATGGAAGAAAGGAAAACAACTCAAACTAACAAAAGATAAATTAACCAGAAGACAAGTTGCACTTAGCACTGCTTTGGCTTTGTTACCATCAGATAAAATCATTGCGGGTTGGTTTTATGTTGCCTCTCAAAGCCCTGATGATGATAATAGCAAGGAGTTTAGAAATTACATGCTCAGACAATGGCTACAAGATGATTTTATTAAAACGTGGTGTGTATTTGGACAGACTCATCGCACTACGAATTTAGTCGAAGCATGGAATAATAAAATAAAAAAGCGTGTGAAAATAAAGAAACCCAACATTATGAAGCTCCTCACAGCGTTGGCTGAAGATGCATCGTATTACGAAGTTCTTGCATTGGGGGTTTCTGAAAATAAAGGTATAGCGGAAAAAACAAAAAAAAGCATCAATCGCGATAATTATATACAGGAGGTCCAAATGCAGGGGCGTAGCTACCGCCGTATCTGCCGTATCAATTATACGGGGCCCCCGGACCACGGGGGCCCCCAACTTAGAAAAACTAAAGTCATCATCAGCTATAAATGATTTAATAAATCAGTTTGCCGAAAAAAGGCAAGGATAGTGTATATTTAATTTAAATTGTTTGTAAACATTTTGGAAAAAGTGACAGATAGATAATTATCTTATATATAAAATTCTCGTGTCACAATGTTAGTTACCATACTCCTCCGAAACGGCTTGACCGATTTTCATGAAATTTTATATCCATATTCAGTAGGTCTGAGAATAGGCTACTATCTATTTTTCATACCCCTAAGTGACGCAGACAAAGTTGCGCGGGTCAGCTAGTGATTAATAAATATTTCTTTTAATTTTATGCAATTTTTTTATACTTTTGTGAGAAATCTTTACCCTTCCTAAGGGCCCCCAAACAAATTTTTATACGGGGCCCCGCCAAGGCACGCTACGCTTCTGTCCAAATGGAACTCATTAATAATGAAATTACGATTGGGCACTGTTTAGAAAAACTTAAGTGAGTGTAATCTTTGATTTTACAAGGTATAAGAAAGAAATATTTTCATGCTACAATTTTAAATTAATGATTGTAACAATCTGTGACTTTATTAGGTACTAGCTGACCCGCGCAACTTCGTCTGCGTCACATAAGAGAGGGTTAGAGGGTGTGTGTCAATTCTAAAGGAGCACATCACCCACATAATGAAAATGCGAGCGCGGTACATCACCATTATTATTTTGCTGCGGAATTATTTTAAAACTGTGATATCTCGGATCTCCTAAGATATTCATTAGAATCAAATGATGTTAGAGCAATTTCGTTCTAAATTAAATACTCTTATGATGAATAACGTATTTATTTGGATAAGGATAAATACCATGTTTACAAAAACACCTTTGCAAAAATAACGCATATTTTTTGAAGAATATTGAGAACCATAAAAAAGGTTATAGTGAGTGAGTAAGTTAAAAGATAAACATATGCTATCACGGACTTTTTTTAGAACTTTTAAACAATTCAACAACAATTCATACATGATTGCTGCGTAACTTTAACCGTTTACGCAGCGGACGCAACGGAAGCTCTCAAAAGGAATAAATTTTCCGCGTTTTTTATTTTGTGTGCAATCCAGAATAAGAATCACTAAACTATTCTTATTATGTTTCTCCAAATAAGGGCTGCCCTCGACAGCCTTTACGTCTTCATCCTCACACACTCGATGACAGCTAGAGCCCAGCTAGATCTACAGTTCTCATCAAGGTGCATGAAATGAGCCTGAACACGATATAGATGCTGTAAACTTTTGAGGTCCTATTGCAGCTGCCCTCCGCTCCATCGTCAGACCTTCGATGAAAGTCATACTCCAGCTAATTCTAAAGTTCTCATCAAGGTGTATGAAATGAGCCCAAACACGATTTTTAGGGTGCCGTAGCCGAATGGCAAAAAACGGAACCCTTATAGATTCGTCTAACCTTATAGATTCGTCTTGTCTGTCTGTCCGTCTGAATGTCACAGCCACTTTATTCCGAAACTATTCGGACTAAACCGTTGAAACTTGATAGGTAGATGTATTCTGTGAACCGCTTTACGATTTCTATACAATAATAAAAAAATAACAGATAAAGGGGGCTCCCCACAGTTGCGATAGTTTTTGAGAGGATCCGGCAATTGGGTCTCGAGGTGGCTTTGCACAAATCTGAGGCCATGTGCTTTCATGGGCCTCGGAATGCGCCACCGTCGGGATCCATGCTGACGGTAGGAGGGGTTCCCTTCGGCATCGAGTCGACTGAAGTACCTAGGACTCGTCCTCGACAGCCGATGGAACTTCGTTGAGCATTTCCGACGTTTGGCTCCCAAACTGGAACGGGCAGGGGCTGCCTTCAAGCGGCTCTTGCCCAACCTGAGGGGTCCAAACGCCTCCTACCGTAGGCTCTACGTGGGGGTCGTGCGGTCCATGGCCCTTTACGGGGCCCCGGTGTGGGCGCGTTCAATTAAGCGGCGTGCCGCCCACTACCTGAACGCGCCCCAAAAGGTGGTAGCCGTTAGGCTAATCCGGGGGTACCGCACGATCTCCCGCGAGGCGGCGAGCCTCCTAGCCGGATTGCCGCCATGGGATCTGGAGGCGATAGTCCTCGCGCGCCTGCATGAATAGCGCGCGGAGGCACTACGTCGGGGGGAAACTCCGCTGCCGCGGCAAATCACCGCTCAGCCGACAAACCTCCGACGCGATCTCATGGCGACATGGAGACAGCGACTGTCGCAACCCAGTGCAGGGCACGCCACAATAGTGGCGATAAGTCCCCTCTTTGAGGAGTGGCTAGAGAGGCGCCACGGCGCCCTCACCTTCCGCCTGACGCAGGTCCTCACCGGATACGGTTGTTTCGGGAGGTTTCTGCACCGAATCGGGCGGGAGGAAACGCCCGGGTGCTATCATTGTGAGGATCGTCCGGAGGACACGGTGGCGCACACCGTGGAGGTCTGCCCCGCTTGGGCGGACCTCCGCCGTGTCCTCGTAGCGGCGATCGGCGGCGGCGACCTGTCGCGCCCGGCCCTGGTTCAGGCCATGGTCCGGAGCGAGAATGAATGGGAAGCCGTCACCTCCTTCTGCGAAGCAGTCATGCTAGCGAAGGAGGTGGCGGGACGTGAGAGGGAGAGAATCTCTCGCCCCAGCCGCCGCGGGGGATGCACCGGGCGTCGGGGGCCACGTGGTGGCTACCGGCCACCGTAGGTGCGGGCCTGTCGACGGTGAGTAATGGATTAGCGTCTGAGCCGCGCGGGTACCTTACTCATAGATCTAAACTCCCCTCCCGCACGCGCACCCCGCCTTGGTGACGCCCACTTCGCAACGGGCCGTGCAGCAGAAATCGTAATATATTTTAATTTCGCCATAACTTCAAAACCAAACGTCCAATTTTAATCATTCAAAAACCAAATATTATCTACATAAACAGTACTTAGTGATGAAATAATTAATTTTGATAAGGATTATAGCATGAGTAAAATAAATGCGTTTAAATGTAGTCCAAAAAAAATCAAGATAAAAAAAATGGTTGTTGTGCCTCACTCGACATAGATAGGTATAGTGTGTCGCGGACTTTTTTGTAGATATTTATAAGATCTACAATTAATTAGAACATTTTATGGTTCTATCTTTTATAGTTTAGGCAGCGTACGCAAAATAAGTAACTTTTCTGGTTGATTTTTTACACCTTGTGCATGGGGTCTCAACTCGAACAAATTATAATTAGTCTTGAAAAAAAATCATAGATGGCAGCATAGTTAACAGTTATGAAATTAACAACCACTAAAATGCGATAAACGGCAGATTTTGGCTGACGTAAGATTCGCAAAAATTAAAACTTCCTTGTTTAATGCTGATTTATGTATTTACACTCATAAATCACGTAATTTCGACAAAAAAGATAACTGAAGACTTTTACTTCCATTCCAACCCATTGAATGATTAAGTAACTATCTGTTATCCATTTTGTTTAGAACTCTTTGCAATAGATGGCGTTTTAGTTAATTTGTCACATACAATGTATACAATTTACGTTTAGTTGATTCATTTTAAGGAAGTTTACATTTCTTAAAAATCTACTACTGTTCATAGAAATATAAGAAATCTTTTAACATATTTATGGTACATAATTATATATTTTTTTAATTTTACTGAACCCGAAACTTGAAACATTACACGAAACGTTTTAAAAGTAGGTAGTTACTCTGTCTGTCAATGTCAATTCTGTTACCGTCATGGCTGACTTGACTCCCAGTGGCAGTGTTGTTGATTAATGTGTTTACTAGTTTCTTTTATCTGCTTCGAATGCGTTTTTGTTTTCTTCTAACTGACCTGGCTTCGAATTACGGATTTTGGAAAAGACACCTCCATATGACTAGACCCCTGGATACTGGACAACAACGAATCTTGCTCATATTTAAAGTGTAATAATACATCGAAAGATTTCTCAATGTTTCGGTATCCAACTAGACACGCAAGCCGTTTGACAGTTTGGTTGAGCAATTGTGGTAAGTGTATTTACTGCTTAAATATTATGAACTCACTTTTGATATACTAAAAATCAAATAGCAAATGACGAAATACACAAAATTTTCTAACCACTGTTGTTAAACGTCTCCTGAACTCGCACATGTATACACAGATTCTCAGTTTTAACTACTCATTTCACAAAGTAATTACTTAGGAGTACATAGTATGATCAAACATAGTGTAACATTAATAAGTATTGTGTGATAAAGACTATAAAATAAAAAATGTACTTAATATAATACTAACTATAGCCAATGAGTACTCCAAATTTGTTTTTTTAATGTTGATAACTGAAAAATAATAGCTCAACAACATACATCTAAAATGTAGCCATATATTAAGTCAATAACATATTGTTTCTTATTTTAGGAAATGTGATGGTAGCTCACCTTAATCATCAGGAACTGCAGAACAGATACCTGTGTATTACACATTTGGATGATAAGTTCATAACTACCAAAAGGAAAAGATTATTAGATATGGCAGTGCCTCAAAACCACAATTCTCAGTCACGGCTCCGCATTCACCATGTCCATCAACATCACAAGGTACTTTTTGAGATAATATCAACTACCCAATCACTAGTTCCTACTCTCATTTATAGGAATTCTGCGTGTTAGTTTTTATGAATGACAAGAACTGTTCTTACAGGTCGCCAATAGTTCGTAACATAGAGTTTAGCTAATCTTTATACCTTTTTTTTAGCTCAAGAAACTTCACCTGTACAGAAAGTTTTAACTCCAACCAAAGTGTACAAGACACAATTATCTTGTAACAGTCCAAATGTTGAAGAACATACTGAACCTAGTGCACCTTTATGTTTTTACACACCAAAGAAAAGGAAATCAACTCCAAAGTGCAAGAGATTAAAAATGAGCCTTCAAATGTCTTCCAAGTTGATCAAAAGAGAAAAAACCAAATATAATAGACTGAAAAAAAAATGTAGTAAAACTAATAACAAAATAAATTGCGAAAAACATCACTTCAAAAAAACTGATGCTTCAAAAATGGTGGTGATGGTGAGCCTTCCCCGAAGGAAACAAAATATGCTTTGTATTTGTTGCCAGAGGAATTTACGTCAATTGGAAAATGCCTCTGGCATATTTTTTGTCACATAAAAATGTTAATGCCGACAAATTAGTATTAATTATAAAACAAATTATAAGCAAATTATTTGAAAGTGGTTTGTTGGGTTACCACCCGAAATGACATTGGGAACTTGTGCAATTGTGCATTACATTAGAAACTTGTTCTATTGTGTATTTTTCTGGCTGGTTAGGCAAAGTGTGTGTAGAACATTTTGATTGTTTTGCATACAAAAGTGTTTTGATTAATAATGAAGTTGATTGATGAACTGATAAGAAACAATTATTGTTGATTAATAAAACTTATTCTAATTTGACCACACCAAGTCTTAAATCTCCAAGTGATTTTTTATATAATTTAGTAAAAAAATTACTTGATTTATTTAATGATAGCATTACTGTAATTCTCAAAATTAATTTGTTGTCTGATTTTGTGAAAAAAATTCAAATAAAGCTTCCCAATGATTACCATGATGTTAATCACATTGATTTTACGAATTTCTTTATTTCATAAAGAAGGTGTTTCGGAGACCAGGTCTTGAGCACCCGGTCGTCCTGGGACAATCTGCCACTACGTTTAGACGTACGCTCCTTGCTTGGTCATGACTTCACCGGTGGCGCACGTCTCCACGCACCCCTAAATGCGTAGCTGTGGGTACTGAGCACGACCCAGTAGTACTTCGTAGAGAGGGCAGGAACCTGGAAGGCGTAGAAATAAAAACACTTTTTCTTTCTTTCTTTTGTTTCCTAGGTTTCGGCTTGTTCCTGCCTCTTCGGTGGCTGTGCTGCGACTGATGACCGATCAAAAGGTGCCCCGTCTTTTATACGGGCCTTACTTGGTTGAGAACCGCGTTTTTGGGTTTATTTTAACCCCTTTTTTATTTATTTATACATAAAACCATTTACAAAATGTATGTTATAACATAGACATTTACTTATTCTAACTTATAAAGTAATCACATTGCACAAAACATAAAGATAAAAATATCCTAGAACATTATGTTCAAAAATTTACACTGGATAAAATTTCCCTTTACAATTTTTGCTATAACTTTAAAACGAATTAAGTTATTCACCTAGTTCTTTTTGTATTATCGGTTTTAAACCTAAACCTATCATTTGAAACTAATTTTGTGAAAATATCGACACTAATTAAAATTCTCATTTTCAAATTACGTAATTCTATGAGATCAGAACCGATGTCGAAAACATAAATGAAACAAAAACAAAACAATATTTTTTTTCGCATACTGTCACGTAAATTAAAGCAACTGAACGACTGCTGTGATACGGTTCGAAAAAATCCAAGTTAAAACGAAAACAATAAGACTGCAAAAGCAGCTGATTGATAAAAACGCGGGACGCTTGCTGACCGATTACGGGCATTGACCTCAACGCTCGCGGTGCGTTATATGGCGCGTTTAAATCAGCTGTTTTTGTACTGATCACTTTTCTATTAGTTTTGATAAGTGGGTACTTGATTGAAGTATTAAAATATGTTTATAAAATTATTCAGTTTTTTTATTTATGTAGGTAGGTACTTAGTAGGTACCTACTTCCATCTTTCATCCTCCTACTCCTAGTACAGGTACCTATTGCATGTCATTTCCCTGCCGCAGTAACTACATTAAATTAAAAGCAATTTATAGATTTGATTGATTTGAGTAATACTAGGTATTTGAGTTTAATGAGCTACAAGTGAAGTGCTGAAGTAACTTTATGGCGGCTCGGTCTCGGAACATCTAACATAGAACTGCGCAAATAGCGCACTAGTAATTTTTCTTACGTTTTTTGCAATTTGCAGGTCGGTGTCAGGTGTATGTTGATTAAAATATGGTCCGCGGCCGTAACATGTATGTAGTTTCAGAATTGTAATCAATAAAATCATCAATACAACCCTCTAAGTTCATTTAATCCCATTGAATGACTTTTTCATGAAATAGTTATTCAATAATTATAATCATTAAAATCGTCAATACAATCCATTGACGATTTTAATGATTATAATTATACTACACGATACCTACGGTCGCGAATCATATTTTGTTCAACATCACACAGGCTGACACTGACCTGCACTTTGCAAAAGTGTAAAAGAAAAATAGATACCGCGGGCTACCCTGACGTCTCTTCCTTAACTATTGAAATACTCAAAAACACGTGAAGAGGCATTCGCCGCAGCGAGATGTTTGTGTTTTATATGTGTGAGCTCACTCACACATATAAAACCGTTCCGTCAACGGCGTCAGCTCGAGATATTTTTTGTTGTATTGTTAATAGCTACTAAGTTTGACCTTGAACGCACGGTGCGATGTAGCAAAAGCAGCGCCATCTAGTAGTATCGATACCACTTATTATCGATGCTACCTAGTATCTAGGCCGTCTCCTAGATGGCGTTGTAAAACTACTGCCTCTGGAAATTAGTGAGACGCTGGTGCTGCCTCTGTTGAAAAAATGGAGGAAAAAAAAATAGCCAGAGCAATTGCCAGATTTAAGGAGGTGTCATTTCTTTGTATGGGATTGGGTATCTGTACGTAGTATTATATTATCTGTGCCTTGTGTCCGAAAAACCCAAATATCTTACGGAACCCTATTTTTTTCCAAAATAAAATTTAGCCTATGTTACTCGTGGATAATGTAGCTTTCGAATGGTGAAAGAATTTTTAAAATCGGTCCAGTAGTTTTTGAGCCTATTCATTACAATCAAACAAACAAACAAACAAAGTTTTCCTCTTTATAATATTAGTGTAGATAGTGTAGATAAGAAAGTTATATTTTTTATTTTAAATTAATAATTGTACAATCTGTGATTTTACTAGGTATAAGAAAGTTAAATTTTTTATTTTAAATTAATAATTGTACAATCTGTGATTTTACAAGGTATAAGAAAGAAATATTTTCATGCTACAATTTTAAATTAATGATTGTAACAATCTGTGACTTTATTAGGTATAAGAAAGTTATATTTTTTATTTTAAATTAATAATTGTACAATCTGTGATTTTACTAGGTATAAGAAAGTTATATTTTTAATTAATAAATGTAACATGATTCATATATTTTATTTTTTTAACGTACCTACCTAATGGGGATTATTGAACTTTTTAGTTCACTTATCCCCATTAAATAAAAATTTTGGGTCAACGGGGAATAGTGAACAAAAAGTTCACTAATCCCCATCAATGGGGATCATCCAACGGGGAAAACTGGAATAAGCCCAAATTTGATAGATAAACCTAATTTTCTTATTAATAAAAGCATATATTTAAAAAAAAAAGAAGTTCAGTTTATTTTTCATCTTTTTATTTAACACCGATCTCTATGACCATCACCAAAATACTATTCTATTACCAATAATGTTGATAAAAAATTCAAATTAATGTTGCAAATGTTGTAAATTGGGTAGACGTAAGTTACGGAAAAGCTTGTGTCAATCTTGTTTAAAAGTCTTTGTAAAAATACAAAAAAGTTAAAAGCATATGTCACCTGTGTAGGCGTTCCCCCACACTCTTATACCATCACAAATCGAGGCTTTTTCACTCACACATATGGCATTCAAAAAGTTGCCAAGCATTAGTATCTCTTCCCACTATCACATCACGAACCTAATATCTTCAAACCACCTTCCAGCTCAAGAGCCATGGCCAGACAATGTGAAGTTGTTCCAGCCTTACGAGGTGGAGCAGATACTGCTGCCCGACAATGCCAGCTGTCTGGCTGTGCAGGCGTTCTTGAAGGTAAGAAGATGATGAACGGATTTAGAAGAAGTAGTAAAATTACTACTAGGAATTTTCTCTTTGAATAACTTTTTTCTTTATCGTGTGGTGAGTGTCTACTGCCTAACCTGGTGTCAGTTTCTATGCCGCCCCTGGGCCTCTGACTTGGCTTTACAAGAGCCGTCAAGAAATATATTCTTCTTAATCCTTCACCAAAGCAAGATAATTATACAGCACGCACATGAATCCGAAAAATCAGAGGGCGTGCTTTGGGTTCGAACTCGAGACCTATGACTTGGCAGTCCGACGGTCACACCATTAGGATATCAATGCTAAAAATAGCTAAAACTAGAATATCACTTAGCAGCCAAGTGATGTAGGGCGGATCCATGTGAAGACTTTTGTATATTATCTTCTTCTTCGTATCGCTGGCTCGACAAATTTTATATTTTGTTAGCCCAAAACATCGCCACTTCCACCGCGTCGTCGGTGGCAGCGCAAAGGTCACTTTAGCTGCATATTTTTGGGCTAAGAGGGCAGGATAGGAGGTGGAGCATAGTTTGCGACACAGCTCCACAACCACACCCCGCTGCTGTTTCATTGAGGTAACCCCACTTAACGAGGTTGGAGTTACATCTTCCTACTTGAGTCCGGACATGGTTCAAGGACTGCCAGGTGGACCACGGAAGGTTAGACCCTGCAGGAACATGCTCACTTGGTGGTAAGTAGTGAGTGGGAGGGGGACAGCTATTTTCCCACAGCTTACATCGGGCGTCAGTCGGGTTTCCTGATATGGTCACTGCGGCTTTTAAAAAACTGTGCCTGCTTTTGACCCGTTGCTTTGTTGGGTTTTTATTTTATGTTTTAAGCTCTTTTTATTCTTCCGCAGATGTGCAACCTCCCCTTCGAAGTAGAAATGCGCTGGAACGCCGAATTCATGTCTCCTTCAGGGCGCGTCCCCTTCATCAAGTGCGGTGCCTTCGTGGTGTCAGAGCTGGAGCCCATCGTGCAGTTCGCGGCGAACAAGGGCGTGTCCCTCTGCGGGAAGCTGAGTACTGAGGAGAAGGCGGAGATGAGGGCCTATATGAGTCTCATTACTAACGTACTGGTTAATGCTGAGGTTGGTATAGTGGTGTATTATGAATTCCATTGATCGATTTTTCGCGGTTAGAGCAGGTCCCAATTCATTTGGGGTCGGCGCAGCATGTCTTCTTCTTCCACACTTCTCTATTACTCGTCATCTCATCAGACACCTCCAAAAAAAAAAGAAGAAAAGCCAAGATTTTTTTAATTTTGATTCTAAACCAAATCTCACTTTTATGTCATTACCAGAAGGTATAAATTGCAATCACTAATCTTATCTTCCAGCTCTACATATCCTGGGTGGACAACGAAACCTTCAACGCGGTGACAAAAGTGCGCAACTCATCAGTGTACCCCTGGCCGCTAGGCTGGTTGCAGACCAGGGCTAAGCGGAACGCGGTCATCAAGCGGCTGAAAGCGCTGCACTGGTATGACAAGACCCTGGACCAGGTGTTATCTGATGTGAGTATCATTTAAGACTAGCTTTTGCCCGCGTCTTCGCCCGCAACCTAGCATGAAAAGTAGCGTATGTCCTTCTCCAGGTCCTAGGCTACCTATATATCTGTCCTTATGAGGGCTATCGCGTATGAATTCGCCGCTAGAGGCGCTAGTGTAGCGCGAGGTCTCTGAAATGTCAGATGTCATAGTGTTCGCGTGTTGCGTGCTTTTTTTATCACGTATTTTTATTAATATTCACGATTGTGGTCTAGGTTGAGCCATTCCTGATTAATTATGACTTGAAGATTTTAAGTAGCAACTTAGAATCTTATTTCTTAGTAATTGGAGGTAAAATAATTTTTAAATGTTTCATGCTAATTTTAGGGGGAATATTGTAAAAATGTATCTAAAGTTTACACTATGTTATTATAAGTAATAAAATAAACTTTTTATGAACTTATTGGTACTTTAAAGTTTAAATAGTATTATTGACAGGACCTTACTCGACAGTGGCGTCATCTGGTGCACTCAAAAACTATAGCCCTCATTCACCGCGGCCCCAGTACCGACTGTCGATTTTACATCAACGCACGAGGTTGATTATTTATTGGCAGTTATAACGGTACTCCTATTCGCCAAGTATCCTGAAGGGCTTTCTTTTTTTTGAAACGTTGCCCCACACTAGGAATTTCTCCTGTATCGTGGGTGCGTTTCCAAACATTTAAACTCGCACAAACAGCCAGACCCAGAACAACTATCTGTATGCCATACAAATATTTGACCAGTGCGGGGATCGAGCCCGCACTGGGCCAGCCGTGCCGTCAATTACTGTCCCACTGCTGGGCAAAGGCCTCTTCTCAATAAAATTGTATATTAATAAATAATTTGTAATTTTTCAGGTGGAGCAATGTTGTAACTCACTTAGTCAACGGTTGGGCGACAGAGATTTCTTCTTCGGGACTACGTGAGTAGTTTTCAATATAATATATTAATCTAATTTAAGAATAACATATAAGACCTTATTACGAATGTAAAACTTACTTGCCATTCTGCATAAGCGATGAAACATCCGTGTTAGCTGTTATATTTTTAACCATAACCGTTCCTTAGGGGTACTCTAGCCGGTCACACTTCCATACAAACGTAGTATGGCGATTACTCCACTGTTTGATACAAATTGATATAATTTTTTATTTTGAACGGTGTACGTTCAAAATTTTTATCTATGTCTATAGCTCTGCATGGAAACAAAAAAGGAAAAAAACCCTTTACTATTAAATTAATCCAGTAGCATAATGTTTTAAGTTCACCCCAAAAAAAAGTCGTTTCCCAGCAATAATTTTTGCGTAAAGTTACTTAGTTTAATGTACATATTTACAAATACTTGGTTGACGGCTTCGTGAAGAGTCCGTTTACACCCTGTAGATAGTATGAAAGTCCTTTTTTTCCTGGTTTATATTGCTCCTCTGCTCCCTAATACCCTCCATTTCCTCCCTAGCCCCACTCCCCTAGACGCCCTCGTGTGTGGTCACATGCGTGCCATATTAATGGCCTCCGGATCGAGAGCCGGTTCACTCATCAAGAGAATCACAACCTCTTTGCTCAGACTAGTGCTCAGATGCATCAATTTAACGAAGATGACTATGACGGTATGTGCCATTGAGTCGTAGAACTGTGTAGATGTACTTTTGAGAAATAAAACGGTAAGGCGAATAAATAAAAAACCAGCCCGCGTAGCATGACCACCGTAGAAACGGGTTTCTTTGACGGAAGAATCGACAAAATGACAGATTGTGCAAAGAAATCTGTCATTTCGTCGACACAATCTGTCCTTTTGTCGACACAATCTGTCATTATGTCGACATAATCTGTCATTTTGTCGACACAATCTGTCATTTTGTCGACACAATCTGTCATTATGTCGACATAATCTGTCATTTTGTCGACACAATCTGTCATTTTTGTTAATTCTTATGTCAAAGAAACCCGTTTCTACGGTGGTCATGCTACGCAGGCTGCTTGCTGCACTTGACTCGGTGGAGCTCAGAGCTAAAAGGCGTATAGGCGACGAGACTTGGTACCTACGCTTCACAGCCTAGCTCATCGGCGTAATGTTGCCTGCCTTTCGGTTTTCTACAGACTGTACATCGGAGAGTGTGCACAGGAGCTCCACAACCTGATCCCACCATCACCTTTTTACCACCGGACTAGCAGACGTACTGCGGCGTACCATCCACTCTTGGTTGATATCCCGACGAGTCGTACTCAGCGCTTATCCTCCACGTTTATTATGCGCACAACCAAAGTGTGGAACACTCTGTGGAACACATCTGTGTTCCCTCCCACATTTAACCCGTCTGCCTTCAAAGCAAGAGTGAACAGGCATCTTCTGGGCACGCTCGTTCCATCATAAACCTCATCTACCGCTTTCCATCAGGCGTGATCGAGGTCTAGAGCAGGCCCATTTTGTAATAAATAAAGGGTCCTAATTCTTATCCCCCCCCCCCTTCCCCTACCAGCCTCAAGAAAACTACCTAGTAACGCAAGCGTTCCAAATATCACGTCGACGACTGTCCCCTGATCGGTCGATGTCTGAACGAAGCACGAGAATTCAGCGGTCTAGGATGAGCATGAGAGTCCCTAGCAAAGATAGTATTCTTACTAGTTATAATAATCGTGATGTTTTTGGTAAGTTTTTAAGTTTATTTCTGTAGGAATTTTTTCTCGTTACCCTTTCATACATCTCTTTGACGCGCCTCACGCATCTATAAGGGTCCACATCTCTCGTTGAAGATGTCTCTCCACCTTTTACTTGGTCAAAGTAATACTTTTAGGTTGGGGGCCATCCTTCAAACACGTGAGGTTTTTTAGGCCTCTTTTATAGTCCCCCGTCTCTCCTGGTGAAGTTTTAGGGTGCCCTTGCCTAGCATCACATGTATTTTTATTATTAAAAAGATCAGATGGTTTCAGAATACGTTTAAATAAAAATAAAAAATTGGATTTTTAGATAAAGCAAAATCGCCTGCTCGGGTTTTTATCTTATCTTATTTTTTATTGCACAAACAAAATATACATCCAAATTGCGATAACATAGCTTATGTACAATGGCGAGCTTGGGTTGGGAATTCATTATTGATAAAAAATAATTGTACATAAGTGTATGTCCCACTGCTGGGCAAAGGTCTCCCCATATCCTTCCAGGTACTCTTGTCCTGCGCCACCTAGAACCAGCCTTCTTAATGCGCGTCTAAATCATCACACATTAAATTCATTTTTTTTTCGACCCACGAAATAATAAAAAAAAAAAAAAAATACACGTGGTTATCACATTACCCCCCTCCGCATTGTGGTGTTTTCTGACCCACTCCCTCCGTTTTCCAACCTCACGTAATTGAAGGACGACCCCTTGATTAAAATTAGTTGCTTACAAGACAAAATCTTTCAATACAGGCTTCAAACCCTTTGCTTCAAAGCAAATAATTATAATGACATCTAAGGAAGGCATCGTAACTTGTCAGTACCCGGGCCAAACCGACGATAGCAGCTATATCGACCAAGAACTATACAACTCAATGGCGACTATCGTCGAAGAAATTATCAAAAAGGTCGAAGAACTAACTATCGATGAATTTGTAGCCAAACTCGATCTCGATAGCGAGAAAAACGAACCATTTGAAGTCATACCGTATCCTGTTGAATCGAAACACTTTACCGTCGAATCTAAGACCAGTGAGTACTTGGATACGATCGAGGAAAATGATTTGACGGAGACGGACACTTCGTTAGAGATGTGCCCTGATGATGATGTTTTACATGCTTTAAATGATGGAGAAGATGTATATAATAGCGTGCGTCATATACATGGTGGAACCGTAACGGTTTTGAGGGAGAAGTCGGCGTCGCAAAGGACTTTGGTGAGGGATCGTGACAGGTAATTTTTGAGTTTTTGAACTTTTTTTTTGGGCAGTCGCTCCATGTAAAATACTGGTATTCAGCTGCATCCGGTTAGACTGGAAGCTGAACCCAATATAGTTGGGAAAAGGCGATGCAGATGATGATGAATTTTATTTATTTTAGTGAAGGGAATGCAACCTGACGAAGAATTTGGCAGGATACTTCTATCGACAATAGTCTTCTTTTTAGGTGTGATTTTAATACTCTCGCATAACAATTGCGTAAGGGTGTTACCACACCAATCGATCGATCGTCGATCGATGGTAGAATAGATTAGTGGAAAGAGAGAAACTATCTATTCTACTAATTTATTCTCTAAAATGCAAAAATCTAATATGTCTTGAATATATTTAATGTCATTAGTAACTGGTAGGTACAAAGGTTATAATAATATATAATAATACCAGCCTGTTACTGTCCCACTGCTGGGCAAAAGCCTCTTCTCATACACAGAAGGCATACAAAGATAAATTACTAAATATAAAAGTACTACTTTGCCTGACCTTAGGTATACCTGCTGTCAAATTAACTCCAGTCAAGCCCCTATTTCTCCTGTCAGATCTCTTCAAACGCTGATTTAGGATTCTAAGTAGCAAGCAGTTATTCAAACCTTTTTTTTACTTAAAATAAGTTGAGCATCGACAGTTTTTTTTCTCATGCACCTCTGTAATACAGACGCTAGCACATCAAACTACCCGAAACTGTCAAATTTTCCCAATCAACCTTGAACCTAATGCTTTAGAGATAAAGTTGAAAATCTATTAAAGAAATTTGACAGATTGTAGTAGCTAGCTTGATGTACACTGATTTTTTTATTTTGTTTTTTTTTCTCTCGTGCCAGCAACACGAGTTTACACAACAAGAGCGTAGTAGACTTGACTAGAAGTGACAACCGCGAACACGAACAGGAGTGTAACGAGAACGCCTCGGAGAGGTCGTCGTTTGTCGCTCGCTCGGCAACTTACACAGGTTTATTTTTGTTTCATTGTTTTATTACCTATAGAGGAGCTCGTGGCTAAATAATAACAGCCGCTCAGGTCGATCTTTAGGTTAAGCCGTGCTTGCCTAGGTTGGTCTGTGGATGGGTGACCACCCATTACATACCGAGTTTCCTCCGTGCCTCGGAAAGCACGTTAAGCCGTTGGTCCCGGGTGTCATTTGTAGATCTTTGACAGTCGTTAGGTAGTCAGTAGCCCAAAAAGTCTGACAACCAGTCTTACCAAGGGGTATCGTATTACCCAGTAATAACTGGGTTGTGGAGGTCTGACAGGCAGTCGCTCCATGTAAAATACTGGTATTCAGCTGCATCCGGTTAGACTGGAAGCCGACCCCAATATAGTTGGGAAAAGGCTAGGCAGATGATGTTTTATTACCTATAGAAAAAGTCTCACTGTATGTACCTACTTAAAATAAAAGTACGAAATCAACATCTTGGTGTTCAGCTGCACCCAGGCTTCTTCGTAGTAATAACAGCCGTAACGGTTCGATCTTTTAGGTTAAGCAACGATTATCGAGGTCGGTCAGTGGCTGGGCGTCTATGCAGTACATAAGAGACATCTTCGTGCCTCGGAAAGTACGTTAAGCCGTTGGTCCCGGCTGTAATTAGTAGTCAAAATCCCGAAAGTCTTACCGAGGGATATCGTTACCCAGAAAGCTGGGTTGTGAGGTCACTGGCTCTTTGTAATATACTAGCATTCAGTTGCATCAGACTGGAAGCCAACCTCAGTATAGTAAGGAAAAGTCTAGGGAGAATTTGATGATCTTTATTGAACATCACTCTCCACATTTTAAGGTGGCAGTGCAGTATAAACAAAAATTTCGTATCACTACGCCATTTCGTATCACTACGTCGTTTCGTATCACTACGCCATTTCGTATCACTACGCTATTTCGTATCACTGCGCCATTTCGTACTGGCATAATTTTACATCACCATTACAGATTCGGAGTCGACGATAAAAACGCCAAAGAGTGAGGAAATAAGCGTTGAGAAGCTACTCAACTATCTGCGCCGACGAAATGCGGCATATAACTGCGGCACTGTAGTCGCCGACATTGACTAGATTCTAGGATTTGATTCGCATGAATACGACATTCCGGCTTCCACATTTTTCCGAATACGAAATGGCGTATTCTGAATTTTTGGCGTACCATTGAGAAAACATAATTTCTAAATGAAATGCAAGAAAAAAAATCCAAACGTTGCTCTAAAAATTGATATTTGTTGAATTTAAAGTATCTGTTTGTTTTGTTCGGGTATGTTATCGTATTTGGGTTATTTCGAGAAAATTATCGTTAAATTGTGGAATGTGCACTTTTCAACAACAAAATACCTAACATTTATGACATAAAATGCGTTTCAGTTAGTTTTTTTTTTATGTTTTCGATTAAATTGTTTGTTTCTGTTATAATATTTGTTTCATTTATGCGGAATGGCAATTCATGATAATGTAAGTTTTACACGTTCTTAACTTTTTTGTAGAATTGACTTGTACCTAGATTAGTTTGAATTTTGAAATCATCAAACAGTTGTAATTTAGAGTTGAATAAAAATGGTTTAACCTTTCGTGAACGTAGATCTACACGAGACACAATGACTTTTTAATTGTGTCTATATACTCGGCATACGAGTGGTTAATTAATTTTTTTATAATATTGTTTTAGGGTGTGTAAAATCACCAATAAGTAGCGTATGTTTGGTCAAAATACGGGTTGGAAGGACACTGACGCGAAAACGATTACCACGTATTCAGTACATCATTCTGAACCCCACATATAGAAATTTTTCATCGGTAATTTGAAAAGATTATGGAACAGCTGATTTTATTTTTCTTAGTTGTTCCATATATTTTGACCGTGTAGGTATTGAACTGTTGTAGGAAACAGCTGTTTATTTTTGGTGGTTTATCATTCTTAGGTTCAGAATGATGTATTGAATACGTGTTTTCTGGTTTCGGTGTCCCACCATACCTGACTACTGTAGAAGTAACTTAAATTCACTTTATTAAGGTGGAAGCGCCAGCGTATCCCGCGAAATTCAAATTTTCTTAGGTTTTTTGCAATTTGCAGTTATCAGGCTAACCTGGCGCTTCCACCTTAAGCCATGTCAAACAAGGTAATTATAACGGCTAGGGCGTGCTGCACACGTCTCCAGATTGGCCTGTTTCGGCACATTGCAGTCTACAAAATCGAACATATATTTCGCCGCTTCGATCCGGCTAGATCACGCCAACCTGTGCAGCACGCCTTACATTTAGCTATTCAGTTCACTTACAGCCATTTTCTCAGATGAACCTTATTGAATTCCCAACTAATGAATACCTATTTCCTCCACAGACCAACCGAACTCGATGCCCTAGTCTTCGGCCACGTATTCACAATCATCACCACGCGACTACCCTGCCGCAAACTAGCAGATACGGTCCGCAAACATGAGTCCTTGGTAGCTCTCGCTAAACGGGTCGATGAGCAATACTTTAAGAGACCATAGCGTCAAGTTTTCAAGGACATATCGACTTCGTTCACTAGTCCTTGAAACCCCTGTCGTCCTAGTAGTTAGTTGAATTAGATGACAATTTTCTGCTGTTTTCTTCATTTTGTGGTTTGGTGGGGATGTCTACTCTGTGGTGTTCAGTGTGGTCGCTTTCAGAGCTGGTAAGTCGTCATATTATGGTGAAAAAAAACTTGAGAGTGGGTGGTGAAAGGAAGAGAAAATCACATTCAATCTAAGGATGGCTCGCCGGTGCTTCTGCATACTTTATTTACAAATCAGTGTTGTTTCATATCGTCAAAAGCTTTTAAGCCGTATTTTATGAACTCAGCTTTATTTTTATGGTGCGTAGAACCCAATATTAAATGCTAGTTTTATGATGATTCATTACTAAGATCTACTGCCACTATCGACGGATATTTCTGCCGGATTTATTAACTTTACCTCCATTTTAACTTTTAACTTCTGTAAACTAGCTTACGAAGTTATAGACCGACCGCTCTAATGAGTCCTCCGCCTTGCCCCATCAAAGGCACATTAAGCGTCCACAAAGTCCCAACAATATCCCACAAGTTATTTGCTTTAAAATAACCATAATCCACGTAGGTATTACGATACTAATTGAACCAATACGTGATCAACCTTCAGAATATTCCATTTAAATTGAGACCTTCGCCAGGACTCATTAAACCGGTCGGTCTATAAGAAAAATAAATAAATAAATTATACTTTTTCGTCTTGAAGAGAGAGAGGCCTAGGTTAATTTCGTTGCTAATTGTATTTACACTTAGGATTCTTTCCATTTCACGTTCAATTAACTAAATAGTTCTTTGTAATGTTTTGTGAGTGTCCCTACTTGTCTTTAAATATGCGTTTCTCGTATGCAAGTTGCTTATTAGTAAGCAATAACGATGCGAGAAACTAGCGGCATACAAACTTTTTCTTGCAGCCTAAGGAAGGAATCGATTGTTATGCTAAGGTTCCATAACAATCGATTCCTATCGGATTCCCTTAGAAAAATGGCACAGTCAGTATTCTATAGACAAAAAATATAATCACACTAGCGGCCCGTCCCGGCTTTGCACGGCTGGACAATTATTTTTTAAACATTTTGGGATAAAATATAACCTATGTTACTCAGGGATAATATAGCTTTCTAATGGTGAAAAATTTTTGAAATGGGCACAGTAGTTTTTGAGTTTATTCATTATAAACATACACACACACACAAAAATACAAATCTTTCCTTTTTATAATATTAGTAAGATTAAATATTTGTATACTGGCTTACCTCTTACAAAAATTGACCCTTCGCTACTGCACCCTTGCTGTATTTAATTAATATCAACCCGAACTGTGGGCTATAAAATAAAATGCAACCTCCTTGAATCGTTGAATTGCGAATTTAGGTTTTCATGGACTAAGTTATGAATGTATTATGTCTAATTAAAAATTAGAATTATGTTTGATAGTTAATCCGACTTAATATTATTATAAGGCATAGTCAACCTTTGAAATAATTGTAATTAATTATTCTAAGTAGATTTAAATTTAGAAAAATGTACATAAAATGCGTTTTATCTATGTGTACTTTTGTTAATAGGTAATTTCTAAATCAATGTACTTTAAGTAAGTAATGTTTAGCTTTAGTGATATTTCTTCAGATATTATACAGGAATATCAATAAAATCAGTGGCTTCCAAAAACTAATCGGAAAGATAATATTTCATAACTAATAGTATAAGATCCCGCTATACAACGACCTTCACCGAGATGCTTATTTAATGAAACGTATTTTATATTTAATTTAATATGTCAATAAATATAATCCATATGGGTTGCCTAGCAAATTTCAGTCCAGAGTATGTTTAATTAATAATTAAAAAAATATATTTTTTTAAACATTTCACCGGTATGATTATTAGATAAATTCTATACCAATCGAAGGTATGAAGCCCATAGAATATGCAAACGTTAGGTTGCCTATTCTTTTCCGGTCACAACTATCGGGTTGCCAGGTATAAACAGGTAAATCTGTACTAGCATTTTGCAACGGTCTGTTTATTGAATGAAATTTAAATGAAATTAAAGATTATTTTATTCTGAACAGGGTGGTATAGGGTTGCCTGCGAAAAATCAGTCCAGAATTGCGGTTGTCGAATTAAAAAAAGTAAAATATTGCTCCGAGTGAATGTGTGCGACTGAGAGGTCCCAACCGACCATCCCATGCGATAGAAGAGGACACAGCATAGCAGCTGTTTAAAGTCCGCCCACTTAAAGAAAGAGAGTGCGCATGCTATTTGGGCTTGAAAAAGAAAAGGATACCGATAGACTCGTATATTATACTATGCATCATTTTGGAGTAGAGTGTCGCTATAAATACAATTGAAAAAACGTGCTACTATTTATCCGCCAGCTTCGACCAGTACGACATGGTACTGGTCGTCTGCGACCCGGTCGAAGGTCACCACCCGATTTTTAAATTAAAATCGGTATGCAGCCTCACAGGCATCACGATCGAGAAACCTTACCGCTCGAATCAAGTCGGACAATGTCACCGTTGTCAACTTTACGGGCACAGTCAGAATAATTGCTTTGCGCCACACAGGTGCGTTAAGTGCCTGGGTGACCACAGCACGGCTGACTGTTCCCGTCCCAAGGACATAACTCTTTGCACAGAGCCACCTAGCTGTGTTCTCTGTGGTCAGTCTGGGCACCCGGCTAATTACCGCGGCTGCCCAAAAGCCCCTAAGGCTTCTTCTACCAAGCTGGCGAAGCGTTCTCTCGCCCGCCAACAGAGAGAGAGTCCCTCCGTGAGGATACCCGAGAGGCTCGGCCCCCAATGGCCCTCCCCGTGGACCCCGATGAATCACCAGAGAGCTTTCCCAGCTCACGGCAAGGCAATGGCCAACCCCACCCCCGGGCTGTTAGATGCCCCTATCTCTCCCCCTATACCCCTCGTGGCCGCTCCCGCGCCCGCGGCTAAGGCCGCTCCCGTAGCCAAACCCGCGCTCACTCACCCCGCGGCTCCCCTCCTCGAGGACGCCGATGAATCTACGTTCGACACGATCGCTAGGTTCCAGGTCTTTGTCACCCCTGAAGCTGACCGCATGGCGGCAGAACTCAGGGTTGCCAAAGACTGGAAAGAAATCCGTAAGATTTTTAAGGCCTATCCCCAAATCGAGTCAGCCCTCCGCGCTCTTTCCAAATAATCAATAATGGATTTACAAAAAAAATTTGCAAGTACCCAACTCCGGTCCGAAAGTAAAACCTTTTCAGCAATTTTCGAAAAATGAAAAATATCAAACAGTTTTTGCATCATTAACAGATGCTGCTGATATTTTCATTGATGAAAAAATGAAGACCGTTCAAGAATTTACGGCTAGTATGTACGGTATCAGGAACTGCACCAGTGTGAATGATGCCAGACATCGTATTTTTATGAAAAATTACTCTGCAAAAGAAGACAGCGAGCACTTTTAAAAAAAAATAAAAGGCTTCGACTCCAACTCCATACCACCATGCTGGATATCATTAACTCAGAAAATTTTACGAACTATTTTCGTAAATTCCATGTGGCTTAATGCAACGGATCCAATATGCGTCAAACTTGAGCCTGAGAACTGCGGATGGTTCTTAGATGAATATTTTAAACCAGTAGGATTCATTGGGGATCATACACCTTTAAAGATAGAAGACATTGTCGAAAAAAGTGAAACAGAGAGTGATGACGAAGAAGATTCAGAAGTTGAAGATCGTAGTTTTATGTCCGATGACTCAAATTCGACAACCGCAATTCTGGACTGATTTTTCGCAGGCAACCCGATAGTTGTACAGATTTACCTGTTTATACCTGGCAACCCGATAGTTGTGACCGGAAAAGAATAGGCAACCTAACGTTTGCATATTCTATGGGCTTCATACTTTCGATTGGTATAGAATTTATCTAATAATCATACCGGTGAAATGTTTAAAAAAAAATATTTTTTTAACTATTAATTAAACATACTCTGGACTGAAATTTGCTAGGCAACCCATATGGATTATATTTATTGACATATTAAATTAAATATAAAATACGTTTCATTAAATAAGCATCTCGGTGAAGGTCGTTGTATAGCGGGATCTTAGACTATAGATTTGTTTAATAAAGTGCTCACCCATACATACTTACATTGCTCTACATAATTATTGCTGCAGGCATATTATAATATTGTTGTGTATTTACTAGATTAACAATGATCTACCCCGACAATTTTGAAAGTATTACTCAGTTCTGAGATGCTTGACATTACGCGAAAACGTTTTACGTACGAATAGTGTTTTTCTGCTTATAACATAACAAATAATAAAGAATCAGGCTAAACCTGTAAAGAGTACGGTACGCTCTCGATTTTAAAGTCGCATTGAAAACAATACACAACATTAAATACATGTGGAAGGGACACCGACGCACAGTTACCATGTATTTTTTCAACGGTAATTTGAAAAAAAATCGGCTGTTCCATACATTTTGACCGTGTAGGTATTACACTTTTATTTATTAACCGATGAATACGTTCTATGTAGGGGAAGGGGGGATGTGCTGAGTACGTGGTAACTGTTTGTGCGTCTTATATAAAAATTGAATCACCAGAACATACATTGACCCTTAAAATACAATAAAATAGATCAGCAAGTTTTTAGTACGTAGGTATAGTACCGATTTTAATATTTACCTGCTTTTAGAAAATGCTCTTAGAATGTAGCTTGTAGCTTTTATTTGGCGACTGGTAGGGTAGTGAATAATTATTTTAAAAAAATCGGTACTTATTAAGATAAATAATTACTTATGTAAGTCATAAGAAAAGTAAGAGATTGAATATTATGTTAAATTGTAAGAAACACAAGAGCGAGCGAAATGTGGGGTAAAAAGTAGATTATTATGTAGGCAGTTTAAGTAACAGTTAAAGTATATTTTAACTATCTAATCTTGTGAGTAACGTGCACAAAAGAACTTATCTTGTATCACAGATATTCGTTGAGCTGTACAAAGTCCAAGTGGCCTTATAGGAAAATTCAAATTATTATTGTTTCAACAAGAAAATACACTTTCCTACACGGCCCCAGTATTTAATTAATTAAGTTGATTTTTTATTCACATATTTAGGTTGCTTTCAGGCGCCCTCTCACCGACAGATTTACTTGTAATATAACAATATTCATATTCGAGCATTACATCGTTGAGTGAGAAGAGCAGAGAATTACCGTGTATTGTCTTTAGGTTAAGCCGCGCTTGCCTGGGTTGGTCCGTGGATGTGTGGCCACGCATTACATACCGAGTTCCTTCCGTGCCTCGGAAAGCACGTTAAGTCGTTGGTCCCGGCTGTCATTTGTCGATCTTTGACAGTCGTTACAGGTAGTCAGTGGCCTGAAAATCGGACAACCAGTCTTACCAAGAGGTATCGTATTACCTAGTACTAACTGGGCTGTGGAGGTCAGATGGCAGTCGATTTATGTAAAATACTAATATTCGGCAGCATCATTAGACTGAAAGCCGACCCCAACATAGTTTGGATTTTTGGAAAAGGGGTTTTGATGATGACTGGTTTCTGAACAAAATCTAATCTTGGATTGTTATACTACAGACAAATGCTCCGGTTAGGGAGCGCCTATCTATAAGGGTTATGCAATTTTATAGCGTTACAGTGGTGTATTTCAACATATAATAAATAGGTTTAATCTTGTGACGGCCTCGTTGGTCTAGTGGTCGCAAGCGCGTTTGCTGAGCATGAGGTTCTGGGTTCGATTACCCACGGAATCTAAATTTGTGCCCGGGCTCGCCCCCTGTTACATGGGACTTAAACATAACTGGCGAAATGTGGGTGTATTATTAGGTACACCTCTGTCTAACTCCTCGGGGAGTACTGGCGTGATGTTATGTTTTAACACATTATCCGGTCGGTATAACTAAATCTGTTGAAATATTTATTGTTGACATTTTTCTAAATCCGTATTTATTTTTTCATGACATCTTAGAATAATCGCAATGTTATAGAAATCACAAAAACACGTGTTAAATTAAGATCATTCATTGCTGTTATACATAATAACTAACATATCGAAAAATCACCTAAAACACAAATTGTCGTATTACGAAATTCGGATTAGCGTATTACGAAATACGGATTGGCGTATTCGTGCTGTCATCACTATTAAATTAATAAAAAAATATAGTTTTATAAATACTTGTACACATAATACGAGTTTTGTAATTATAAATTCATATAATCAATAGTTGTAATATTATGTCATAAATCTTTATGTTTTCGTCTTCATTATATAAAATGTAGGTCGAAATGTGTGTAAAAGAGAGTGTATAGACTAGGCCGTCCTTGTCTAGGTTTCAAAGCAAACTCGTGTCCCGAATACAGCTTATTTAGGTGTAAGGTAATAAAAATCTAATCTAAAGTCTGTTTTTTAATCTCGGAGACTAAATTGACAAGTACAAATGGCAAACTGACATAGATTTCAATAGCATTTAAGTCAGTTTTGACATTTTCACCTGTCAATTTGGTCTTCGAGATTCAAAAACAGACTATAGCCAATTATTTGCTGTTGATTGTACGATCGTGCGAATTTAGTTTATTACTGTTGCATCGTATTTTGATAGTTAACAGATACCTAACTTTTTTTTTCTTTTTTTAATATTGGTATTAAAAACACAGGAAGACTGCTTACCATCTTCCTATGTAAGTCGAATAACCGTAAAACGGGGTGATTAGAAATGCAGGGGTGAATCGAGACAACTTTAAGAGGGATTTTAACGAAATATAAATATGGTATGTTGCCAAAAAGGTCTCTAAATAATAAATTAAAATTAAGCAAATAAAATAGACTACTTATTGGTAACATTCAACAATTCAACGTTAAAATCCCTCTCAAAGTTTTGTCTCGATTCACCCCTGCATTTCAAATCACCTAGTTTTACGGTACTTAGTTGTTTTCTAAAATGGTTATATTTGCACTCAATTTGTTAATAATATCTTGTTTTCTTATACCTACTTATTTATATTTTCTTACTGTTACACCATTTTGATATCTTTTTTTGTAAAACAGTTGTTTTCATAAAAATAAGTACATTAGACACATGCTTATAAAAACTAAACAGTTATGAACGCAGTAGCCTTTGTTAATCATGTTTCAATTTATTGCCTAACAAACATGTTCTCAGATACTTACATGTATTATATTGATTAACCATTGTGTATAAAACACTTTTTTACTAAAACAATGGTAATATTTGTATTTTACAGAGCATTTAAAGTACACTTTGTATTAAATAAGCATTTTTTTGTTGTTTTTGCGTTTGCGACTATATTTCGCATTACAAACCCAGTGTGAAGCTATTGCAGTGTTGCCAATCCTCTCAGCTCTCGTACGACCCATAAACTTCTGCCATTACGCACAGGTGATGCATCCCTGGCAATTGCACTAATACAACGACTGTAGTGCCATCTATCACGTTCTTAGAAAATTCATTTTTTTCCTGAAGAAAGGGCAACCTTATAAGAACTACACAGGATCAGCATTGCTACAACTCTTAGCCATTCGGTATGCATTTATTCTTTCTATACAACTCCATACTGCCACACATAAACACACCATAACGGTGTCGCCTCTGAAAGGGATTATTAGCTACTTACAAAAAAATATATGTTTGCTTTATAGCACGAGAGCCCGAGACCAAAACCATGTTTTACGGCAAAAACCGTTTAAAATCGTTAGATTACTCACAGTTTTATGGATTTTTTTGGGCATCGGTAGACGGAATAGGTGTGGCTGACACTGGCTTGGCAACCATCACGGATTTTAATTTTGATAACACAAAAAATTTGTCGCCTAATATCAGAATTTGTCACTGGTTTGAGATATAAATGTGGCCAAGCTGGGGAGACTCTCCAGATCGGCCACATATAAACCCTTAAATCTTTTGAACCAGTGACCGACAGATTCTGATATTTGGCGACTGATTCCGACTAATTAGCGACAAAATATGGGAGAAAACAGATCTTCGCTAGGTGCCCTAGTTTTTGAGATATAAATGTGGCCAAGCTGGGGAGACTCTCCAGATCGGCCACCTATAAACCCTTATATCTTTTTTTCGGCTAAATCCGTGATGGTGGCCAAGCCAGTGTCAGCCACACACGGAATAGGTCTAATATTAAAAATGTACATAAGTTTCATCATTTTATCACGAAAAAGTTTATTTTCAGACATTTTGCGCGTCACATGTGGCCTGAGCGCATTTCCAAAATGTCTTTTCTCAAAGCAGCCTTGTTCAATTTTTTACTGTGTCTGCTGGGATAACCAAAATAATGTTTTAAGCCATTTTCAATGTCATCTACAACTCCAAACAGTGCGGTGATTATTTGACATCCTGCTTTAAAATGTGGTCAAGTTTTGGAATCGGAATTATCCTGTGGTTTTTATTGTATAACGATGAGTCAAACATTTTGGCCACGGGCTCTCATATTAGCTTGGTCTAATTTCCTAGTATTAATGGAGTCGTTCTTTACTGTGTGATACCGTAGGTATAAAGATGAGATACCTTTGTTCTCAGTTAATAAAATATCAATACAACGCACATTACCCCAACACGTGGCGATAGGTCAGTTATGCAGCATTACCTGGCACTTGGAGAGCATACCAATAAAGCATCTTGAACTTAGGGTCTCGAATCACGATCTTCGCCCTTATCCTACCGTCCTTCTACCAATTTGTAGAGGAAGTCCATGTGATATATGTTGTACCTAGTACCTATCATAGATCTATGTACCTTATGGTTCTAAATCCCCTATCATGGCCTGGACTCACGCAATACGCGGCCACTGTTTGACGCATGACCGGCCGCAATTATGAACAAATCTGTTTCCCGGTCGTGCGGCCAAACTGTCTTCCTAGTTCCGACCTGAACTCGGCAGCGGCCAAGTCGTGTAGTGCGGGAGGTCCCTTATACGGCCTCAGTTTCTTTAACTATTTGAACGCTATTGTCACATATATGTGACAAGCAAGCGCATGCCCTGTACGCTAAATGACACAAATATGTGACAAAATGGTAGGTGAAATTGTGGCTTGGGAACGCGCGTGCGTTTATGCTCTGCCGTTCAAAAGGTTAAAATCTCAGGTGATCGTGATATGCCCGTACCAAGGTACATCAGAATAAAACAGCACAAGTCTGTATTTTGTCTATTATTTCCGTAGTTTAAATGACAATAAAAACAAAGCATTTGGTACAATTTTAAAAGTCGACATAATATATCTATTTAAAAGCTTTTAAATACTATTGACTAACCTATACCTATTATGTTTTGAAGCTGCGGTATTTTGTCACTAATTTGGTGAGTTGATCACCATCGTCACATATTTTCACGGTGATTAAAACATAATACTTAAGCGAACAAACACCGCCGCCTGCCTAAAGACAAAAGGTAAAGGAAAAAATAAAATGCCAAAACAATGTTACCGCCTATTTTTATTTGGTTTCCATGACATAGACATTCTCGAAACATGTATCTCACAATCATACTAACTCATTACTTAATAAATCGCACTGAAATTAACTTACTTCCTATGTCTAAAATGTACTACACATTCTTTCAGAGAAAAAAAAAACGAAAAAAAAAGAATAAATTACAATTTTTTTTTTCTCTCATTCATAATGATAATATAATTCTTTACGATTTTTTTTTGCCAGAACCCAAAATTGGAATTCCCACGCATTCTCGCTAATAAAAAAATATAATCGTCTATTTTTGGTTAGAAAATGCGTCAGGGTATAAACACGAAAGATTTGTCATTAGTATCTAACATGTCTGCTGAGTTCTGGCCTTAGCCTAGGTTAGTCTGGGGTACGGGGTCTAGAATCGTCTGGTTTGGTGTAAGATCATCTGGCGGACGCTGAATGTGGACAAGCCGAGGCCAAGGGCGGCGAGAAATAAAGCAGACCTCGACATCATCTTCTCACGGTTCGCGGGCTGTAACAAAAAGAGAGATAGGTAAGTTATCAAGTTATTTAAGACACCAAAAATGCGAGAAATTGCAGAAAACTGGGGGCCCTGGAAATAATCCGAGGTATACGGGGTGTAAACAGACCCTTCACCAAGCCGTCAACCAGGCATTCTGTACATCAAACTAAGTAACTTTACGCAAAAATTATTGCTGGGAAACGACTTTTTTTTTTGGGTCAAAAATCACATTTTACGGTAAAACTCAATATAATGCGCTCAAAACTTATTGCTGATGGATGCTTTGAATAGTAAACGGACCATGGAGATAATTGGAGTAAAGTTAGAACCTTAAAAAGTAGTATTTTAAAAAAAAACTTGTGAAAAAATTGGAACTTTGACCCCCAACATCTCCGTAACTAGAAGGTTCCCAGGTATGGTCCAGAACAAAAAAATGATCACAATGACGGGGAGAACAAGTACCTTTCGGCTTCGTTAAGGGTCTTTTTACACCCTTTATACAGGTCCACATGACCTGTTTATACCTCGGATTATTATACCTTTTCCAATTCAAAGTGTGCAATGAAATCTGAAATAATTATGCATTTAAACATTTTGTCCTCCCTCCTGGAAATAATCCGAGGTATAAACAGGTCAGATGGAGGACAAAATATTTAAATGCAAATTATTTCAGATGTCATTGCAGTGTACTTTGAATTGGAAAGGGTGTAACGTTATTTAAAGTATGTGGACGCGAATACGTAACTACTGGATAAAAAATTGTGCTGTCTTAATTTGTAATTGTCAGAGAAAACTCTTTGTATTCTCAAGATGAATGTGTTAGACCAAAATCCAGGGTTTCCATTCATCAAAAAAACTGCGCAAAAATTTTGCAATATCTCATTCGAAAAGAGCAATGAATGAAACAGTTTCAAGATTATATGGATCGAAGTTTCTGAACGTAGGCGTCCTTGCTAAAGGCCACGCTTCAGAAGGACACGTCCTTCGACAAGTGGCCTTTTAAAAGGTCAGTTTGCTAACTAAGTAGCAGTGCGCATGTGCAAAAATATTCGCAGAATTGTGTGAGACGCCCAACATACGTAATGGAGTACACAATAGTTTTGTTAATTATGACTTAGTTAAAGTGGAAAAAGTAATTACGTTACGGTATTGATAGAAAGTTATATTTGTAAAATCGATACAAGTTTTAAGTTGTGACGAATAAAAACTCTTTTATCATTTTAATAGAACCTACAGGAAATTTTTAACACAGGCCCACGTCGGGCGCCACTGAGAGAAATAGAAACATCAATGACATATTAACAAACTACAAAACTATAATAGTAATAAAAATATGTACTAGTATCAAAAGAGTTACAGGGCGTCAAAATATAAGTCTTTTAAATCTGTTTGATCCCGATCATTTTCGATTTTGACACACGAATGCTACCTGCCAAGCGGGCGTATGACATTACACAGAGCGACTTGTTACTAAGTAGCTACAAGTATTGCATTACGATTTTTTCTTCTTGTCCCGTGTATCGCTCGTAAATATTTGGAATGTCTTTGAATAAGGGCAAGAAAATGATGATTCCACCTGTATAATAGAATCGATGGACACGATATTTAGCTTAGCAATTGCAATATTATCAGGTTTAACCTAATTACGGCTATCGATCGATAGACAATAGAAAACATTGACTTGCGATTAAATGAAGAGCTATACATATATAACTTTTAGCGTTATCTACAAATATTAGTTGATAGTGGCAGGGAATTACATGCTGCTATAAACTACATTTGTTATGATGGTTAAATAAAGGTCATTGATCCTATTTGCATACGCTTCAATTTTCTGTATATCGTCAATGTTTGTCAGCTGAACACCAGTATTTGCAGCGACTGCCTATCTGACCTCCTCAACTCAGTTACTGGGCAGCATGATGCTCCTTGGTAAGACTGGTTATCAGTTTTCACTTTCAGGCTTTTGACTACCTGTAACGACTGTCAAAGATCTACAATTGACATTCGGAGCCAAATGCAACTTAGGACATTGCGAAAAATCAGCTCCCTTGAAATCATTTGACGGTAAATATAAATAGATATCTAAATAGACGTCTACGCATTATACCGACAAAAGTAAACATATCACAAATACTTACGATGTCCGTAGGTAGAAGTCATATGATTTGCTCTGCTATTTATATTCGCAAGACTTGTGGATCTGCCAAATGGCGCTATGGCTTGAATATTATGTTTTTGTTGTAATAATTTGAATTGCTTACCAAAGAAGGGATTTTTAGATACATCTTGTTGCCAATTACCGCCTTGGCATACAAGAATAAAGATTGACTTTTGACAGGCTTGTATCGGATATGCTCGTCACATGAAGGTCCTCCCGTTTTTTTAAACTATCAATCGCAACGCAAATAAATAGGTGAATTAGAGAGATTTTTGACAGATTAGAATATGATCGTTTCTAAATATATTCGGGAACTGCCCGTCCGTTTTTTTGAGATGAATGGTAGAGTAATTTCAACTAGCGCCATAAAAGGTAGATAAATTGCAGATGGCTTCATTTCTGCAAATGTGACGAACGATGAAGATTCAGATTTCGACAGTTCTTCGAGACTCTGATCTCATACATACTGCTAAGAGAACAGAGGACTCTTAATAACCAATTAGGTTAATATTCCGTAAAGACACAGACTGCTACAGATATAACAAAGTACTAACGATCTAAAGAAACAAAGAGATCTCAACGTCTCGTAACCGTCGCGAATGACCAAGGTTTAGTCATCGTATATAGCTCATCCTTTAGTCAATTTAGTTAAATCGAGTTCTAACTAGCTAAGACTAAAGTGACACGGCAAATATATTGCTTGTCACTTCAATATGACTGTCACAAACAGTGACTGCGCGACTGCTGCGCATGAGTTCCTGGGTTCGATTTACGGGTCCCCAGGTATGTTTGAGACCCATGTAATAGGGGCGGGTTTGACGCAGAATGTGCACTTCGCAAAATGTACACTTGACGCAAAATGTGCACTTCGCAAAATGTGCACAAAGAAACTACTGTTATCGTGCTAAATAATAAAAAAAAAAATAGTAAGCAAACGTTTATTATTTTGACCCATTTCGATTAAATACACACTCATTTTGAGTAGTGCTTTTTGAGGAGTGCACATTTTGCGAAGAGCACATTTTGCGAATTGCACATTTTGCGTCAACTGCACATTTTGCGAAGTGCACATTCTGCGTCAAACCCATAGGGGCGAGCCTATTGCCATCAACCAGGCACAAATCTGGCTGCTACTGAGAAATTTCTGATGGACAAATCCAATAACATTTTGCCAACCTGTGGACTCCAGGAGCTCATTCTCAGCAATCGCGCAAATTAAGGAGATTAATTATTTGCTCTGACACAAGAATTGTCCGAAATACTGAAAAAAACCAAAACCAATTACTTTTCAGTTTAAAATATGCCAGAGTTAGTCCACAACATCTATAAAGAGTCCAGTCTCACAAATATAGTTTTATTATTCAAACAGACCATTAAGAACAATAATATTCGATAATTCAAAACAATTCTAGAATAGTAAACAATATTGTGCTACTATGTTCTTATCTACGGGAACGCAGATCACAATGTATAACATACATACATTACGTTACATAACGCATTTGGCAAAGGTAATCTACGGTAGGTAATTAGCAAATGTATGTACATATTATGTATAATTGCTATTTATTATGTAGGTCAGGGACAGAGAGGGAACGCCTTTCTTTAAAAGAAGATCAAATTGAATTAGCTAGCAAAACCTTAGACACGTGATATTGCAAAATGATAAAAAAAAAACGAACAAGAGCCAGCCGGAGTCGCGCATGAAGGGTTCCATACCATCGTAGGAGAGCCATTTAAGACACATTCACATTCTCCGCGGCCAAACATTTTTTTTTTTTATCACAATAACACAACAGCCGTATGAAATTCGCACGCGCGCGTTTGTGACCTATCAGCTGTTAGCAGTTAAAAAATGTTTCGTTGGGAAATTTGTTTGTTATCATGAGTACAATCATGTGTTTAAGTATCGGTTACTAATTACCAGCCACCCTATATGTTCCTATCTGTAACAACTGTCGGTGAAGCTTAATCTATACTAATATTATAAAGCTGAAGTGTTTGTTTGTTTGTTTGTTTGAACGCGCTAATCTCTGGAACTACTGGTCCGATTTGAATGATTTTTTCAGTGTTGGGTAGTCCATTTATCGAGGAAGGCTATAGGCTATATATCATCACGCTACGACTAATAGGAGCGTAGCAGCAATGAAAAATGTTGCAAAAACGGGGAAAATTGTATTTTTAATAACTTGACGCGGACGAAGGTCGCGGGGAACAGCTAGTTAAATCAATAAATCTCTTTCGAACAGTCCCGCAGCCCACAAGAGTTAACCTCAATTCACCTTTTCTCCGCAATAAAAGTATTATAAAAGTATGAGATACGGACTTCGGCATTGACACATTAATATGTTTATCATTTCGCATAAAAACGGGGGTATCGGAAGTTTAAATACGTTACAATAAAAACACTAGGTAGTATAATAATAACATAATTATAGTAATCATTAATAGGTTGATGTTGTATTGTGAAGTTTGATAACATTGAATCACCCTTTGCATATTATTAAGAAAAAAAAAGTTACTTTTGCAAAGAATTCCAATACCCCTCTGTGGTTTAGAATTATTTGCAAAATACGTTAAGCTGTTGGTCCCGGCTGTCACTCGTAGATCTTTGACAGTCGTTACAGGTAGTCAGGGGCCCGAAAGTCAGACAAACAGTCTTGCCAAGGGGTATCATGTTGACCAGTGACCGGATTTTGGAGATCATAAAGGCAGATGCTCCATGTCAAATACTGGTATTCACTGGGTAGATGATGATGTTTATTTGCAAAGAATTAAACTAATAAAAAACTGATTCACTGCGCAAAATCTCAGCCTTATAGTTATCATTTTTATTATAGTAATTACTAAGACCAGACATTTGTTATCTCTATTATCAGAATGGCACCAAAAAATGTACAAGAATAAGCTAATCCGTATTTATTTACGCAGTGCAGTATGAGTAAGATTTAACGTACATAAAATGTATGACTTTAGGCTCCCGAATAAGGCATTGTTCAGACCAAAAGTATTGTCGGCCGCTGACTGTGAGCGCGCTTTACGCAGTTTATCGTTTTTCCATATATGTTTAACTTCTCGTTCACACCGAACCGATTTTACGCTATTACGTAGTGCGTTGCACATTTGTACATACAGTCGGCGGCGGATAATACGTTTGGTGTGAACGATTCCTAAGACCTCCAGCCACCGATTCTACGGCATTTATTGATGGCGAACACATAAATTGTTCCAATGGAAATATATTTTCAGTGTTGCTTACAATGGAACGATAACATAAGATACGACGGTGTAAAATTGCACTCCTCATGAAAGCCGAGAAAAAAAAGAATGATGAAGTGTCCAAGGATTTGACTAATACAGGATGTAAACGGACCCTTCACGAAGCCGTCGACCAAGCATTATTTACATCAAACTAAGTCACCCTAGGCAAAAATTATTGCTGGGAAACGACTTTTTTTTTGGGGGGATAAATCACGTTTTACGGTAAAACTCAATGTAACGCACTCAAAACTTGGTGCTGATGGATGCTTTGAATAGTAAACGGGTCATAGAGGTAATAAAAGTAAAGATAAAACCTCAAAAAGTAGTATTTAAAAAAAACTTGTGAAAAATTGGAACTTTGACCTCCAATATCTCAGTAACTAGAAGGTTCCCTGGTATGGTCCAGAACAAAAAAATGATTGCAATGACGGGGAGAATAAGTGCCTTTCGGCTTCGTTAAGGGTCATTTTACACCCTTTATAAAGAACTAGCTGTTGCCCGCGACTTCGTTCTAGTGGTAATTTTGATGAGTATGAGTGAGGAAAAAAAAAGATAGCCTATGTCCTTCCCCAGGATATAATCTATCTCCTCGCCAAATTTCTTTACGATCCGATCAGCTGTTTAGTCGTGAAAAGGTAGCAAACAAACAAACAGAGTTACTTTCGCATTTGTAATATTAGTATGGATACTCCGCGGCATGACAATAAAATAGCATTACTACAATAACAGCTTCTGAAGTTCTCATTGCTAGTAACAGTTTTTCTTGTTCACACTAACAATTCAGTAGAAAATATTGTGATAGACAAGGGAAGTATACCATTGCTAGCAAAGTTACATTAATTGGTCCTAAACACGCCAACGTCAAGTCTCATTCTTATGATTTCTAATTTATGGGCTGATAATGCTTTTCATTTGAGGCCTAAAAGTCTGACAATTATTCTTCCCAAGTGCCCCTTGGTACTCAGTAACACGGTTTAGGAGGTCAGATAGATAGTCGCTCCATGTAAAATACTGGTATTGAAGTGCGTTAATAACAAGAGTTGACGATGAAGTTGACTGCAAGTCAACCCAAAGTTAGAAGAAGCTAGGCGGATGATGAATGCTATTCATTTGACCTAGCAACTAATGAAATGGACGTGCTCTTGCCCTCGATAACTTTGTAACGTCCGGGGTCAAACTCAGGGCATAACCTGTCAGACCTGTGATATTAATTACGATGACATAGATTAGGTTTTATAGTTAAACTTAGATTATAATAATTAATCACTTAGAGACAGTCTATAGTGGAGTTAAAATATAACGTCATCTTCCCGGCCTTGTCCCATGTTACTTGGGGTCGGCTTAACACGTTTTTTTCTTCCATTCTCCTCTGTCAACCGTCACGCTATCATTTACTCCTTTTTCTTCCATATCATTCCTCACACAATCCATAAATCGCTTTCTTGGTCTTCCTCTCCTTCTCCATCCATCAACATTTATATTCATCACTCTTTTAGTCATATGCGATTCGTCCTTCCTCATCACATGCCCATACCAAAATGTAACGCAAGTATTGATTTATTAAACTTGGTGACAGACTTGGTTAAGATAAGTCAGATTTATCCTGATCAGGGTTTATAAAGGGTGTAAAAAGACCCTTAACGAAGCCGAAGGATACTTGTTCTCCCCGTTATTGCGATCATTTTTTTGTTCTAGACCATACCTGGGAACCTTCTAGTTACGGAGATATTGGGGGTCAAATTTCCAACTTTTTCACGTTTTTTTTTAAATACATTTTTTTAAAGTATAATTTTTAAATACCTCCATGACCCGTTTACTATTCAATGCATCCATAAGCACAATGTTTTGAATGCGTTTCATTGAGTTTTGTCGTAAAAGGTTATTTTTCACCCCAAAAAAAAAGTCGTTTCCCAGCAATAATTTTTGTGCAGGGTTACTTAGTTTGATGTACAGAATACTTGGTTAACGGCTTCGTGAAGGGTCTGTTTACACCCAGTATAAGGCAGTAATATAATTAGATTTCTCACAGGCAAAGATTATGAACTTCTATACAAACTTTCGTCCCCTATTTCACCACAGAGGTCCTTTTTTCAAAAACTTCCTAGCCTTTTTAAATATACAATATACAAAATTCAAGACGATTGAGAAAAACAATTGTCATAAACAAGACCAATTAAGAAACACAAAAAGAAAGCCATCAGCTGTTTACCTCAACCAGCATCAAGAGAAAATAAAAACAAAGATCTCGACCCAAACAATAAAAACTCACGATGATAACATAAACCACCCAAATTGGATGCCATCATCTAATAATACAACGAATTCTCTGGATGACATCCAAGTACTTACAATTATTTCTGAATCTCCACTATTTAGCTCATCACCAATTTCTGACTAAATAAAGGTTATCGAAGAACGTAAGAATTTTTCAATGGAATTCATTGGTATCCCAATTTCTCATTTTCTGTTTAAATTAGGCAAAAGCGGTAAAAAGATAAGTTTTCAAAATAAGGGTAATATTTCTGTAATCTTTGAAACATGACTTTCGACATGTATTTTGTTGATTCTTTGATACAATGATGTCAATTCAACGTGTTTGAATCCAGTGTCTTCCAGTAATGTTATTTGAGATCGCGAAGGTCGATCTCGCAACTTTCGGAATGGAAATCACACTAGTTTCAGTTTACGATACAACTTCATTATTCTTGACCTTTTTATTTTTTGTAATGTTGGTATACCTTTAAGAGGAGATACCATGGAGGAAACAAGGATTTGAATATGGAATACATGTTTCGCCTGTCACCAACCTTCTACGAGGAATCGACCCGGAAACTATTTTTTATTACCCGGTCCGAAATCTCACCCGAAAAAATAAACACCACGTACCAATAAAACTACTATTTTCAGACAATTAACATTTCAATAGCTCTGCTGGAATACTAAGAGTTCAACGAACTGACTAGGTGATAACATTTAAGATCACTAGTATCACTACTACGTGGAGACCTTGGATCGAACGTGAAGTGAGCGAATCGTGTGCGATTGATTTCCGGGTTCCAAATAAGGTGCAAAATGGATAGGTACATATTAAATACGGAATATTTCAAATTTGTAGAGTAAGTCTAAAGAAGTACAGGAATTTGAATTATTTAACCGACTTACAAAAAGGAGGACGTACTATGTTCGACTATATGATTTTTTTTGTATGTATGTTCACCGATATCTCAGTCAATTGTAGACCGATTTTCAAAATTCTTTTTTTTTTCACAAAAAATCACCGTCATCTGCCTAGCTCTCAACTAAGTTTGGAGGCTAGTCTAACCGGATGTTACTGTGTACCAAAAAAAAAAGAAACATGTGGAATGTCTGTGGAGTGATGGTAAATACAAAATGAACGAAAGTGATGTAGAAGGATCCCTGCAATGCGGCACGGCGCAGTCAAATCTGTGTCATCATTTACTATTCGTTTTGGTATCATCTGCCTAGCCTTTTCCCAACTATATTGGGGTCCGCTTCCAGTCAAACCGGATGCAGCTGAATACCAGTATTTTACATGGAGCGACTGCCTATCAGACCTATACAACCCAGTTAGAACTGGGTAATTCGATACGCATTGGTAAGACTGGTTGTCAGATTTTTTGGGCCTCTGACTACCTAACGACTGTCAAAGATCTACAAATGACACCCGGGACCAACGGCTTAACGTGCTATCCGAGGCACGGAGAAAACTCGGTATGTAATGGGTGGTCACCCATCCACAGACCAACCTAGGCAAGCACGGCTTAACCTAAAGATCGATCCGAGCGGCTGTTATTATTTACCCATGAGCTCCTCTACCATTCGTTTTGATAAAATATGAAGGAATAATATGAAGACTATCCCGAGCAGGTTTGGACACCAGTTGCTTCAAGAGAATTCCCTATCAATCTTACTTTCTATAATAGGGAACGTTTTGGCAATTTTCCCAAAGAATAATTTTGAGGAATCATGAATCATATCTATACTAATATTATAAAGCTGCAGGGTTTGTTTGTTTGTTTGTTTGTTTGAACGCGCTAATCTCTGGAACTACTGGTCCGATTTGAATGATTCTTTCAGTGTTGGGTAGTCCATTTATCGAGGAAGGCTATAGGCTATATATCATCACGCTACAAACGGCAAACCAACACGCCGTACCAGTAAGGTCCCGAAGTCACAAAACCTTGATAGCGCTTGCGACGATATTAGTAAACCGTTCAACCTTACTGATATCGTCGTAGCGATTAGGGGCCTTAAGTGCGGTAAAGCCTCCGGTATGGACGACATCTCAGTTGAGCAGATAAAACAACTTGGCCCAGTTGCTGTGTCATGGTTGCTGCAACTATTCAACAACTGTCTAGAATCAGCTTCAGTACCCCGTATCTGGAGAAAGTCTAAGGTCATAGCAATACCCAAGCCAGGGAAAGCAGCAGACGACCCAAAAAACTTCCGCCCAATCTCTCTACTGTGTCATACATATAAGCTTTTCGAGAGACTGCTGCTGAACCGTCTTACGAGCGTTATTGACCCGAAATTAATCCCAGAGCAAGCTGGTTTCAGACCCGTCAAGTCTTGCAGTAACCAGACCCTTAAACTTGTTCAACATCTTGAAGATGGTTTCGAGGAAGGAATGGTCACAGGCGCTGTGTTCGTGGATCTTTCAGCTGCCTACGACACAGTCAACCTCAAACGGCTGGTGTGGAAGGTGGAGACCTTGATCAGCGACCAAAGGTTTATCCGAATACTCCGCGAACTTCTCCACAACCGCCGTTTTCAGGTTCACCTTCTCTCAGACAAAAGTCGCTGGAGGGCACAAAAGAACGGCCTGCCCCAAGGGAGTGTCTTGGCACCACTTCTATTCAATATATACACCAACGACCAACCATCAAGGCCGAACACGTCTCGCTTCCTCTACGCAGACGACCTTGCCCTCACCTCCCAAGCGACCACCTTTGAGGAGGTGGAGGTCCGCTTGTCAGATGCTCTTGGTGAATTAACCACATATTACCTCGCTAATTCACTCAAACCTAATCCGAGCAAAACACAATCTTGCATTTTCCACCTCCGAAACAGAGAGGCTGGGCGCAGACTTAACATCATTTGGGATGGGGTGTCTATCAAGCACAGTAACTTTCCAAAGTATCTTGGAGTTTCTCTGGACAGATCATTGACCTTCAGCAAAAACTGCAATACTATCAAGCAGAAGGTGCACACTCGCAACAGTCTCTTACGGCGACTAGTCTCTTCTAAGTGGGGTGCTTCGCCTCATGTCTTGCGGACTACTGCGCTGGCGCTATCTTTTTCAGCTGGCGAATTTGCGTGCCCCGTGTGGAGCCGTTCAGCCCATGCAAAGTTAGTGGATACAGCTCTGAATGAAACGTGCCGGATCATCACTGGCTGCCTCAAACCGACCCCGGTACAGATGCTGTACCCACTGGCAGGAATAGCGCCACCAGTAGTTCGCAGAACAGTGGCAAGCTCTAGCGAAAGAGCCAAAATGGTATCAGACACACGACACCCTTTACATCTAAATACCCCCGTGTTGCAAAGGCTGAAAAGCCGAAAAAGCTTTCTGAAGTGTGTCACCCCACTCACTGGCGAGCGATCCACGGAAAGACTAAAGCTGTGGCGAGGTGGTGCATCATTACCAATCCCATTTGTTCCACCTGCCGAAAATCTCCCACCTGGACACGAGTTGCCATGGCTGACCTGGAAGTCTTTAAATAGACTCCGGACCCAGGTTGGCCGCAGCAAGGAAAACCTGCTCAGGTGGAGATTCATTGATGACTCTGCCCTGGAGTGTAAATGTGGTGCTGTTCCACAAACAATGGGGCACTTAATATCGTGTCCTGCGTGCCCTGTTGTTTGTTCACAACAGGAACTAATGGACGCTACCGAAAGCGCCAAACTAGTAGCTCAGTTCTGGGCCGACACAATTTAGATTGCCATCGACACGCAAAGAAGAAGAATCACGCTACGACCAATAGGAGCGTAGCAGCAATGAAAAATGTTGCAAAAACGGGGAAAATTGTATTTTTAATAACTTGACGCGGACGAAGGTCGCGGGGAACAGCTAGTTCACAATAAATATCTTGCCTCGATCGGAGATCCCCGACCTTATCGTAATCTGTTTGCTATTCGGGTTTCCCTCTTATTTTTCTTATGATACTCTGGTCTAATCTTGGCGTGGTAACAAGTTGGTTTTTTTGTAAAAATGTGTCTACATAAAACCAACAATTTGTATTGTACATCGGGCGTATTCCGCAACTCCATGTCCAAAGCGCGTCTTTTGCGTACAGAACCGGCACTTAAAGAACCATTCAAAGCCCATATAAAGGGTGTAAACAGACCCTTAACGAACCCGAAAGGCATTTGTTCTCCCCGTCATTAGGATCATTTTTTTGTTCTGGACCATACCTGGGGACCTTCTAGTTACGGAGATATTGGAGGTCAAAGTTCCAATTTATTCAAGAGTTTTTTTTTAAATACTACTTTTTAAAGTTTCGACTTTGCTTTAATTACCTCCATGACCCGTTTACTATTCAAAGCATCCATCAGCACTAAGTTTTGAGTGCGTAACATTGAGTTTTACCGTAAAACATGATTTTTCACCCGAAAAAAAAAAGTCGTTTCTCAGCAATAATTTTTGCGTAGAGTTACTTAGTTTGATGTACTGAATGCTTGGTAGACGGCTTCGTGAAGGGTCCGTTTACACCCTGTATGGATGCCAAGCCAAATTCAATCTTGCATACTCCCGACCTTGCTTCTTCTACAAATAGATGTTCCCGCTTAAAAATCCATTCATATTATAGAAACCTAGTCCTGAATACATGGGAATTCAATATACCTGAAGTTTAACCGGTTTACACTCGATTTGGTCTGCTGGCTTTCTTCAACGGAATGCCACGAGCCATAACCAAGATTATTACAAAGATAAATTATAGATAATTGGCTACTAGCTATAATTTGGTGCTAATTCGATAAATACTGAATTAAATACGTCTACTTGTAACGTTGTGTCCATCGAACTTACAGATAAGAAGTTATCTGATAATATTTATCCGGTTTCAGTACAATACAAGTTAATTTCAGGGCACTATTCGGTTTTTCCAGGCAGATTCTGATAAAGCTGTTGACGATAAGACTACTATTGATTTTGTTGGTGGTACTAAAACAGGTGTTTATGCTTATAACAGTAACAAAGTTTAATGTAATGCTTCTCCGACGATAAATACTGAATTTTATGCTAGGATATAACAGAATTGTGATAAAATAGTAGAAATATTAGACATCGTAGCTATAATCCTAGATTTACAGCGTTTCATAATTACAGCTTAAAAACATCTGAGGTTGAGATAAATACACATTCTAATAAAATGAAGTAAGATATAGTCAATGAGAACCAAAGTAGCTCATATAATAAACAAGCTTAAGTTGCTAGAGTTCGATATACTAGTCGTAGAAAAGAAATATCCATTAGGATAGACGTACGTGTATTTGAGTGAAGACCGTGATTCAACAAACTCCAGGTAGGTAGAATGCCTGCAGGCTAGGTGGAGAGACGGTATTCGCATTCTGAGGCTGGTTGGTAGCAGCAAGATGAGAATAGCCAAGGATCGAGTTGAATGGCGTGCAATTATGTCGAGCATTGAAATATTTCTGAAGATGAAGATGATGCAAAACGAATCTCAGAAGACGAAAGACTACACCATGAAGGAACCACCAAAGCAAAGTATAAAAGATATGCAACAACAAAAAAATACAATAGGTATATCAAACAAAACAAACCCACAAAGACTTGGCAGAATGACAGATATAAAAATAATCTGGTTGACTACAAGGCGCCAAGTCTTATCGCAAACTTCACAGGCTGATTGAAGACGATGATAAGGGCCAATGTTTGCGTAATCAACGATATTAAAACTATACCTACATTTCTTTTTTTATCAAGAGATAAAGAAGGAATTTTGCTAGGCGGCCGGAAACAGACTGTAGGTGCTGAAGTTTGAAGTGTAGTTCAAGGCTTCGAATATTCTAGAAATAGTTTTTGGGTTACGTGGTCGGTTGCTAACTCAATTGAGTGACGTTTTCAGGTTTACGTCAGTAACGTGGGATTCGGAAAATAGTTCTTAAATACCTATTGTTTGAAATATGTTTTCTGTTGTTCTTCATTTTTTGATGTTCCTTTGATAATTGAAGAAGATTTTAGTCTGTCTGTTTGTCTACAATCTTCAGTTACCTTGGCAACTTTTGCTATGATTTGTTGCTGGTTTTCTTCTTTTCGTGGAGTCGCCAATGTTGCCATATTTGGAAACATAGCATAAGCAGAATCAACCGTTCCAGCAGTAAGAACGCCTACTGCTGGTACATATGCCTCCTCTGTGTCATCTGTTAGAGGGAGTGTAGGTAACCACGCGGTCCCAGAGCAAATTTGAGGATTGAGTAACATTGTTGCTAATTCAATTTAGTGACGTTTTTTCAGATTTGAGTCATTAACGAGGGATTTTGAGCGTTGTTTATTTTTGCTGCTGTTGCTACTAGGATATTCATTGCGAAACAATATTAGCTTTATGTACGGTAGAAGTAGATAAAACGCTTACTGCAAATCACGAAATCACCGTAAAAAATTCACCGTATCCGTGAAATATCACCTGAATTAACACATACTACTGTCAACATCATTGAAGTTGCCATGGCAACGCTCGCTTGGTATGTTACTAGTTTTCCTTAAATTCCTGCAGTTGTCAGTTTCATTTATTCTTATAAATTATATCATCTTCATAATTTACTGTCCTGTCCAGAAATAATCTCAATGAACGACTTTAAAACTTGTATTTTTTACATTTTTGCGTATTTATTAAGAACGTAAGTACTTTGGCATGCATCCATTGTGAAATGACCTTCAGTGACCTTCAGGGACCAAAACAAACCAAATTAATCCAGTTTTCATTGGAATAATATTAATTTTCCTTGGTGTCAATAATTTGAGGTTTATTTATAGTTTTTAAACCAAGATGAGTCAGCTTATTAGGGATATTATTTTCGTGAATTTTCCAAATATCACAATTCAAGTTGACAATATTCTGCCAAAACTAACTACATAGTACTACACTATTATTTCTGCAAATATCTAACACTGCATTTCAATAAGTGATTAAGGGGTAATGCGACTGTTTTAATATTACCGTTTTAATTGTCTTTTCATTTCAAATCTGTATAACTATCTTCAAACGAATTATCTCCCATATGACTTTTTCTTCATCGGATAATAGTAGTCATGTTATTTCAATCTTTGTTTTAATTGTTTTCTTCTGCGCAAATTTCACTGCATTTCATCCATCATTATTTGCAACCAGATCTAAATCAAACACAATTCTATTGTTAGCAGCATCTTTCATCTTCTATGTACACTGTACAGCTACACCAGATAGTTGTACAAATGCTGCAATCTCTTCATCTTCGTCTACATCAGATAGCAAATTGTCCGATCAATCTTAACGTTATCAACTCGCGCGCAGTACCGTTTCATTGACTCCTGCTATCTTTAGCCATTATATTGGCAGTAAACAATGTCTCTGCTCTTAGTTAATTCGTTATCTGTGGCAATATTACGCGTGATTTTGAAAGCGTTTTTGTGCGTAGAAAAACTTGAATAATTGAGGTGATTTGCATATATTTGGGGATTGATGTCAATGAGAAAAAAATCGGTGTCTAATACCGAATTTGCCACGCTGAGGAAATAATACATAGTGGAGAAATCTTACTGTAAGCTTAATTTTGATAAATTGCAGCCGTGCTGAGTGGTTAAATACCATAAGGTAGGTAAGAAGTAATGAGTAAAAAGGTATGAAGTTCCTAATGAAGGAATCTGTCTAATACTCTTGAAGTGGCAGATTCTGGTCGCAGCTTATCTAAAGGAGTCATCGACACGACGATAAAGAATGGTGGACAAAACTAGAACCTAAAGATTGCAAGCAGACATTGTCAGCATTAATAAAGTAAGTACTACAACAGCCAGGTTTTTTCAGCGAAATAGATCAATTTATTACTGATCACAAAGAAAATATGACTACTTACAGTACTGTCCCAGTAAACTACGCAATTATGGTAGACCTTGATACTGACACTAATGTAAGCTAATATAATTTAGCAACACGTCGCCATTGTGCGTCACATTGGTTGACACGCCTCCCGTTTAATGGATGTGGAGCTATTTTAGTGACACATACTGTAGATGTTATGAGGACTGAATTGCACGCCGTTTCTCTCGATCTTCGGCCGCTCTTTTCTAGCTGCTTTCAGCTACCCTGCTAGGCTTGGTCTGTCTAGCTAGAGAGCACAAGACTACCAAAAGATTCCACGGCATCTAACTCCATATTCGCTCACTCTCATCTTAGTTGTACTAGTACCAGTCACCCTACTAGGATCATCGTTCCTCCTAGCCCAAGAGCGTTAGTTCTATGATTACCGATCCTGCTAAGATCATCGTCCCTCCTAGCCCGAGAGCGTTACTATTACCGATTCTCCTCTAAAGATCTCGTCTCGTCTACACTAAACGTCATGGTTTCTACGGCAAATATGGCTGGCCTATCATCAGTTTAGCTTACTTAGTCTTAGTAGGAGTTATTTAAAGGCGAATTGGCAACACTATTAGCAGTAGACATATCATCAATCATCCTTTGATAAATTGGTATTTGAACTGTACTTAAAATAACTCATCAGTCGCAAAGGTTACGAAGGTCACCGAATCTGCGTAAATTAAATATTATTTTTGTCAAAATACTCGCCAGAAATATACTTCAAACAGTTTTTCGTGTTAATTGTCACAGGAGTATTATTGTGTGGTCTTGGTACTTGTCGGTGATAAAGATGGCGAGGTGCCAGAATTATTTTTGTTGACATGTCTGTCACTCAGTCAGTCTTCGAGTTTGTTAAAGTGCGTTTTTAGTGGGCAGTATAGAACGCATTTTATATCTTAATCATCTGTCTATTCTTATTAGGCATTATGCGAAACGGATGAAACAAATGAAGTATGAGATCGTAGCATGTGTGCTTCTGTACTTTCTGCCCAACGCCATGGGGAAAGGTATTTTTATGCATCAATTTGGGTTCACTGCTTTCAAAAGGATGAACGGAAATGTCGAGAGGAAACCGGTGTATCCTAGTAGCAAAAATTCGAAGACATTAATATCCACAAACCCGCTCTGGGCTCGCGTGGTGGATTATGGCCTACTTCCTCTCAAAGACCAGAGGCCTAGGTCCCAGCAGTAGTAAATTCATAACCTGTTTATGCTTATGTTGTAGGCTGGCAATTCACATTAAAGGTTTACATGAATTGATCATCTGCTTTACATAGTAAAAACAAAGTCGCTCCCGCTGTTTGCACGCTTAGATCTTTTAAACTACGCAACGGATTTGAATGCAGTTTTCAGCAGTAGATAGAGTGATTCAAGAGGAAGGTTTATACGTATATTGTACTCGTGCGAAGCCCGGGTGGGTCGCTTGTACTTTATAAAAACATAAAGAACTAATACAGAGTCAGGATGGATGGAACCGGAACGCGAACAGTATTGTGTCCCAGAATAAATATCACTCCTGGGAGCTGCAAACTACGCAATTCTTTTTTTCTTGTCCCCCTACGCAGAAAGTTTAAGAACAAAAATAAACGTCTGTTTTGCTATGACGTCCACAGTCAACTGATTTAAATTAAAAACAAGCGAATGCGCACAAGCAACAATCGTCACGCGTTGCCGTAAATGTGCATCAATTCTTTTCAATTGTGGCTTATTTGTTGAGCAAAACAACAGTAATGGATGAATGAACGAATTGAACAAGAAGGGTCCATAGTACATAGAATCGACGGCCATTTCAATGATATGAAAAAGGAAAACAAATCCTGCTGAAAAACGAAAACTTCACACCTGCAATCACCTGTTAGGCCGCCTATTGTCGAAGACCCATGTAAAGAGGCGAGCATATTGCCATCGGCCGAGCACAAGCTCTGACTCCGGGATTCTACTGAGGAATTCTGGTCTGTACATTAGTTAAAAAAATATCAACAAAATAGAGGATGCCAAATTGAAATGCAAGCTAATTAAAAATGAGCTATCACAATCGGTTATATCTGCTGAAGTTGACAGATAGTCTTGTAAAAACAAGTTTTTTGGATCATAAATTCAGTTTTTTTGGGAGAAAGATGTAATTGAAAACAATTCCAGTGCCAAAATGCCAACAGGTTTGCGTTTGCGAAATCTAACATGTGTTTATAGGATTTACAGCTATATGTGTTTCTCGGAGCCAAGGTCGTTTATACATTCTCCATATATCTAAATTACAACGCAATAATTGGCTCGTATGAATATCGGAAGTAGGAAGTACTGTTTATATTTTCTGATCAGAAATCAGGAAATGGCCATGGCGCCAACATTCTTTGTTTTATGATGTAGTAATGTTAGGTGTGATTATAAGGATGATTTTGCTCTGAGTTTGTAGAACTAGAAGATCAGCAATTGACCTTGGAATGATGGCATTTGGGCCGAGTAGGGGTAGATTAAATAAAGGAGCCAGAAAAGGGCTGAATGCTGAGATGAAGGCTGGATTGGATGCCGACCATTAACATAGTTGGGAACAAGGCTTTAGACTTCGATCACAAGACCGCAGACGGTTAATTATCATTAGAACATACTAGCTGTTCCCCGCGACCTTCGTCCGCGTAAAATCCCGTCCCGTTTTTGCAACATTTTTCATTGCTGCTCCGCTCCTTTTAGTCGTAGCGTGATGTAGTATAGCCTATAGCCTTCCTCGATAAATGGACTACCCAACACTGAAAGAATCATTCAAATCGGACCAGTAGTTCCAGAGATTAGCGCGTTCAAACAAACAAACAAACAAACAAACAAACAAACCCTGCAGCTTTATAATATTAGTATAGATTATACGCCATTTTTTACGTCCTAGCTTAGGACAGCGTTTCGCATCTGCCTACTCTGACAAGAAACATCCGAAACAAACCCATAGACAATGACATTCTACCTCTTATAATATTCTACCAGAGAAAAGACTTCCTCGTTCCCAAGTATTTCTTGGTGGACGTCTTTGCCAAGGCTTAGGAAACCACTATTTTGCGATAGGTTTTCCTCCTTCGTCAAAAGGAAAATAAACAACATTGTTCGAAATCTGAGTGGGATTTTTACCGCGTTCGTTAACAAAGAAATTGTGTAATGCAAAACGTGTTTAAGTCTGGTTAAATGGCACTTGAACTTGGTAGCTCAATTAGAGGCGATTTTGTATGGATTCAAACGATTTTACTGTACATAACGGAGTTTATTTAGTACTAGCGGCCCGTCCCGGCTTCGCACGGGTGGACATTTATTTTCCCCTAATTCCCCCCCCCTAAATTTTTCTAGCAATAAATATAGCCTATGTTACTCAGGGATAATGTAGCTTTCTAATGGTGAAAATTTTTTTGATATCGGCACAGTCTATTTTTGAGTTTATTCATTACAAACATACACACACACACACACAAAAATACAAATCTTTCCTCTTTATAATATTAGTAAGATAACAATTATAAAAAGGTATTTGGGTTTATCCTTTTACATGTGACCGATCATCACGATGCATTTCTTGGTATCGGGGTAAGACGATTTTATACCATAGATAATGACGCATCATTTGAATATTCATAAGATGGTAGCCGGTATGTTGGTAATATCGATTTCCACGTTCAAATGCATACGTCAGAAATACGCGGGAAACTGCAGCTGACGTTATAAAACGTCATTGCGGCCTTTACCGATATTTTAACGATTATAGCAAGCAGATGTTTCGCAATGTTATTTACGTAACAGTTAATCAATACACGGTTACCTATGTGTTGTATGACGGTGTTCTTTATCGAGGTATTTGGGAACTGTTTTATGGTTGCGGAATTTTTTGAGAGCGATGACCTGATGGTGCAGTCTTTAAAGATATTATAGATAGATTATAATAAAGAAAGCCTAAGCGATTTGAATTATTATCAGTGAAAAAGATAGTAAAATATGATAAGTAAATTAAAATCCGGAAGAAGGAACGAGGTAGGTTGAACTTTGAAACAAAGACTTTGACGTGGCTACTGGAACAAAGAAGAGTTCAAAAAACTTTGGAAACGCATACAATTACCCAAAGAAAGAAAGAAAGAAAGATACCTACAGCAGTCATACTCACAAAAAAATATATCCAGAAGTAGCGGAAATTGTACCTACCTAAATATAAAATTCATGTAAAAGTTTACGATGATGATGCATATTCTGATGGGGGAAGTCCCCATGACTTCTTACCAAGTCCCTAAAGTAGTAACTAGTCTCAACGCAGAAAATTACAGAGAGCTCAAATATCCATATTACACCTCCTTAGTCCACAATCGCTAGGTAGTTCCTCTCACTCACGAAACAGAGCCTAGGAACACGTTTTAGAACGCAAACGACCTTGGAACGTCGACGAACTTTAAAGCAAAAAGCAGTTACGTTCATTATTATTAAAGTTGGCTGGTAGTTGCTAAAAGGATTACATTTTGTATCGAGCATTCCTGTATCAAAGATTATGGATTTTGTAAAGCCATCCAAGACAAAGCTCTCGATTGTTTATTTAGTAAGGGAGGTTCTTACAAGGATGACTACTTGGTCCAGGTCTATGTACGACATTGGATGTCTTTTGGTTGTTTGATAATGATGATGAAGGTAAGTCCTGATAGAAGGAGATACCAGGATGGACTCGTCTTTAATGGCTTTAGAGATGCAAGTAGGAAAAGAAGGCTTTTATCCTGTAGTGTTCGTTAGAGTAGTCAGTTATAGTTTTCCTTTAAGGATAATTAATTTGGTAATTATTCCTTCAACATGAACAAAAATGTAAATTATGTAAAATAGGTTTACCTGTTACTTCAGTCGTTAATAATTATTTCAAATCTTTAAGACTAGCGCCTTATTTTGTAATCATAAGTCTAGCGCCATATTTTGTAATCATTGTAAAAATCATGAATGACCGGTATTTCCTATGATTCAAGGGACAAGAACTTTAGGTGTAATACATTTTTGGCTGTCATCCAAATATTATTAGTTTACGCTCATTACGAGGTATCTTTAGAACCAGGAGACTGAATACCGTTAAACGTCAAATTCGAGGTATTTCTATATTTGTGGTATCTACGGAAAGTAAGTCAACTGTTGCTATGTGGATAACGAGAAATTTATTATAATCATATGCGAAAAGTTACGATTCTCACGCCAAAAAAATAGCTAAACGAGTTTAGGTGATAGAACGAACTAGAATTCTCAAAGCATATTTCTCGTCGCTGTATGGGACACAAAAAGCTCAACCAGCTCGTAAGGCTTTAAAAAGATGGCTGGAATGAGAAGATTGGTAGCGTATATTTTAGGACAGGGTGTGGTGGCATAGCTAGGGAGAGGCTCATGTCTAGCAGTGGTCTGCAAAAGGCTGGGTTTATTAATGGATCCCCAGCCTTTATTGAAATATCTAAAGAAAAATCTGATCAGTCGATAGAACAGAACGAAATGTACATCAGTCCTTATCGTCTATAAGCTGATAACGCCTTCGGGATTAGCAACACCTTTGACCTAAGATAAGACTTTGCACTTATAAAATCACTGCTATAATGAATGATATCTCGTGCCCTTTATTAGTTACTAGCTGTTCCCCGCGACCTTCGTCCGCGTCAAGTTATTAAAAATACTAATATTATAAAGCTGCAGGGTTTGTTTGTTTGAACGCGCTAATCTCTGGAACTACTGGTCCGATTTGAATGATTCTTTCAGTGTTGGGTAGTCCATTTATCGAGGAAGGCTATAGGCTATATCATCACGCTACGACCAATAGGAGCGTAGCAGCAATGAAAAATGTTGCAAAAACGGGGAAAATTGTATTTTTAATAACTTGACACGGACGAAGGTCGCGGGGAACAGCTAGTTAAAAATACAATTTTCCCCGTTTTTGCAACAATTTTCATTGCTGCTACGCTCCTATTGGTCGTAGCGTGATGATATATAGCCTATAGCCTTCCTCGATAAATGGACTACCCAACACTGAAAGAATCATTCAAATCGGACCAGTAGTTCCAGAGATTAGCGCGTTCAAACAAACAAACAAACAAACACTGCAGCTTTATAATATTAGTATAGACTAGCTGTTGCCCGCGACTTCGTTCGCGTGGAAATTTTGGTATGTATGTGTAAGACTGCCTCGAGTGGTCGCAAGCGCGACTAATAAGCATGAGGTCCTGGGATCGATTCCCGGGTCGGGCAAAGTGTTAAAAAAAAAAATGTTTATTTCAATTAGGTACAAAAAGTTATGACACACATGATTTGGAGATCACCTTTTAAGCAAGGAGATGCTTGGGTTAGAGGGCGTCCATTAATTACGTGAGGCAATTTTGGCGATTTTTCAACCCTCCCCTCTCCCCTTGGTGAGATGTCGTGAGATTTTGCTTTTGATTTACAACATTAAGAGACTTTTTGCGAAAGCCCTTAGACCTCCTTAATCCGACCCTGCCGCAAAATCCGTTCTTAGCAGACTTTTACTGACTATTTACTACCTCCCTGAAAGTTTGAAGCCAAAAAATGAAGGACTTTCGTACAAACTTGCGAGAACCCTTAGACCCCCTTAATCCGGCCCTGTCGCAAAATCCGTTCTTAGCGGACGTCTACTAACTATAAACTATCTCCCTGCCTAATTTCATCTTTTTACGTCAAGCGGTTTCGATATTTCGTGATGAGTGAGTGAGTGAGTGACCTTTCGCTTTTATATATTTTTGCTTTTATTTTTTTTTATTTTTTGCTCCGAAGTTAAAATGCTAGTGCATCCACATCTAAACGTATCTCAGTTATTAGTTATTTTCGTTATTTCTCTTCACTCCACAATTGTAAATAAAGCCTGCTTAGTATAGAAAAAATGCCTAATACAGCCCCCCCCAACTGTTCACCGAATGAAAAATATCTTGAATATACATAAAAAAGACTAAAGTCATCACCAATAGCGTAAAAAGTAGGGTTGAGGTAGATGGGCAAGAAATTCACTACGTCGATGAGTATGGAAGAGCTACTGGTCCATGAAGTCGCTGATGAAGGGTGACCTACCTTTATCCCTGAAGCGTAATCTCATCGACATGTGCATTCTGCCCATCCTAACCGGTCAGGGACCAAGTTTGAGCACCGTAATGCTCAAACTTGGTCCCTGACCGAGTCGCAAAAGTCCAAACTCAAGGTTGGCCAAAGGTCGATGGAACGTAGAGTATTGGGTATTAAGCTCAGCGACAGAATTCGCAATACTACAATACGCTTAAAAACTGGAATCGCTGATGTGGGCGATAAGACTGCTAGTTTGGTCTCACGTCTGTAGAATGCATCAGGACCGGTGGGCCAGAGTCGTCACGCAGTGGGTGCCAGAAGACGGGCGTCGTCGCCGAGGGAGGTCTAGAAAACGCTGGTTTGACGACTTAGAAGCGTTTGTGACAGATTGGACGAAGAAAACCGCACGGAGAGAAGAATGGAAGGCAATGGGGGAGGTTTTTGCTCAGAAGTGGGACAATAAAGGCTAAAAAAAAAGATTAAATAAAAATTATAACGAATGGGTTGCCTTATCATTAAGTCAAGAATATTTAAAACTGCGACAGACGCTAGGCTTGACCTCTTTTACTTAGACAACGTTATACTTTCCAATCTCATTTAAGCGTAAACTTGTCGACCTGTGTATCCTGCCTATCCTAACCTATGGTACCCAGACATGATCTTTGACGGAGGCTGAAAAGTCTAAACTCAAGGTTTGCCAAAGAGCGATGGATTTTAAACATCAAAATCACCGATTGAATACGCTACACCACAATACGCTCCAAGACAGGCATCGCCGATGCTGGCGATAAGTGTAAGAGGTTCAAATGGGACTGAGCGGGTCACATTTCCAGAATGGGTCAGGACAGATGGGCCAGAATGGTCATCCAGTAGGTGCCTGAAGACTGTCATCGTCACCGAGGCAGACCCAACAAACGCTGGTGTGACGATTTGGACTCGTTCCTGACTGATTGGCCAGAGAAGGCAAAACACCGGGAGAGTTGGAAAGGAAATGGTGAAAGCCTTTGTCCAGCAGTGGGACAGAATAGGCTAATTAAAAAAACAAAACGTTATACCATCGTGTTTGTTATAAAATTACCTATCTGTTTTTAATACATATTTTAATGAGAAAACAGATAAGTGTATATAGTACCTAGTAGTACACCCACATTTTGTTAGTTATGTTTAACTCCCATGAAATATTTAGCGAGCCTATTGCCATTTTGGGGTATAAAGAACAGGTTGTAAAGTTCTTCATCCCCCATAGAAAAGGGAGGATAGTCCGACCAGACGGCTGTAATGTCTGGTGGGCTACTGCCCAACAGTTGTTGTCGGGTACTTCTATATAGTTTTATGTCGCGGATAACTTTATTTGGGCGATTTATTTGAACCAGGCAGAATTTAGACGTATTTCGATGTTTAGTTCATCACCTGCGTCATAGATGGCGCTGTAGTACTTTTTGTTATATGTTGCTGTAGTACTTTTTATAGTGCGGATACACCATCAATTGGGCACAAAACCAGACTTCGTAGTTGCTACTGAGAATTTGCTGGTGGAAAAACTCAATAACACATTGCCCGACCGGGAATCTAACCCAGGATCTCATGCTCGTTTCTGAATACTATACCAATCTATAAAATTCCAAAATAAAATTCCAAACTGCGATTGATTATTGATATTTTGCAAATCGAGAAGGAAACAGACTTTTAGTAAAGCAAGAACTTTTTGTAGAAATCATCATCATCATTCTGCTGCCGTTATCCCAATTTTTTCGGGGTCGGCGCAGCATGTCATCTTCTTCCATACTTCTGTATTACTTTTTGGAGAAACGTTTGAAGAAAAAAGGAGAAAAACGGAAATGCAAACGATGTCAATACAAAAAAAAAAATGGAAATCTAAAAGCATCAAAAAAATATTCAAACAAATTACAAAAAGCGAAAGTAATAGTGGGGTTTGAACTTGCGACCCGTAGCTTACAGAACGTTCAAGAACCCGCTAGGCTGTTTTCTCTGTTGACATAAGCTTTAAATAGCCGTTCTGGTGCTTGTCATGACTGAACGTCAAACAAATGAAGGATACTGACATAATGCAATATTGCTCACCCCTTTAAGCGAGTAGCGTGATAATATATAGCCTAACATGTGAAGAAGCCTGTAAGGAATATTTGTGCAAAATTTGAACAGGATCTATGCAGTAGTTTTTGCGCCAAGTCGGAACATCGAATTGGATTTTTACGATTTTATTATATGTATAGATTTATGTAATATCTCCAGTAAAAAACATTAATGAATCAGCAGGTTATCACGTGCAGGCTTAAAATAGACTAACGACTGCTATTTTTGGATGCTATTACATTTTTATGGCTTTTGCGACGTTTTGTTTCTATTATGAAAATTTCTGTGACCTTTTCGTCGTGATATTTGGGATCGTTCCTCTTTCTCAATGTTACAAAGGAACTGGGTTGTGGAGGACTGACAGACAGCTGCTCCACGTAAAATACTGGAGTTCAGCTGCAGTAAATTAGGCTGGAAGCTTATCCTAACATATCCGAGAAAAGCCTAGGCAGATGAAAATGATTTTGGGAAACCTGCTGTTATTGATCAACCAACAACTAATAGAAGATTTTTAAGAATTAGGAGAATACACAATACCGACGATATTCAAATGTAAAGTACCAGGAGTCCAAACGTTTACAGATGTATCAAGTCACATTACTGTTGAACTAACAAGCACTAAGTTTGTAAACCTCAGTGCACGCGACTTGCCCGCGTGTCACAGATTGCGCTAATGCAATTGAACTGAACGTGACAAATCACGTCAGTCCACATGTGCCATACCTGCACAAATGCACATGTGCGAGTGCATCCTTACAAATGTGGGCTATTTATAGAAAGGCTGGTAATTAAATAGCGGTTTCGGGTACCATTTTTAAATATAGCAATGTAGTAAGTTTTTTTTTATTGGATAGTGCATTTTATAGCCATTGATCAGGAACTGTTTGATATTATTTTGATACTAGAGAGTTGAAGAAGAAAGGAGGTGTCTGATGAGATGACGAGTAATAGAGAAGTATGAAAGAAGAAGACATGCTGCGCTGACCCCGAATAAATTGGGATATGGGCAGGAAAATGATGATGATGACTTAAGAGTACAACCACATTGTCGATGGTTAAAACTGCTTTTGGAGTAAAAATAAGCGGAATGTTTTGGCCCTAAGAGTAGATGAAAAATAAAGAAACGATGGATGGTTTGTCTGAAAGCTGATATGGCTCGAAAAGGGTGAGTATTGAGATGACGACTAATAGAGAAAACTGTCATGCTTTTGATACAATAAAGTATAAGAAGTAATTATCATTGTAGACTAAACTTGGTCGGCCCAAGAACACTACCCTGTGGAACCCCGTAATTAAAAATTAGTATTTGCACACTAGCCTTCTTAAATCAATTTGAAATGTAAAGTAGTATTCCTAGACTAACAATCGGTAAAGCAGGAAATACCTACTGACACAAAGTGTTCAATTTTATAAACATATTCACTGAGTTCATAGTGTTTACAGTATCGAATGTATAAGCTGAAACAATGCTAGTTTCATTACAATTACAATGGAAATAGATCTGACCTTTTGACTTTATAGTATGCAGTGTATAAATGACTATACAAGTGACTACAATGAATTAATCTTTGGAGTATTCATCAATTGATAGATGACGCATTGATTGGCGCCTCTGAAGAAATGAATGAACGTAGATGAAACAAAGGAGTAAGACAGTCATTGTCTGCCGTGTTTTACTCTACTATGTTGTGGTTGGCTTCCAGTATAATAAGGATGCAGCTGAATACTAGTAGTTTAGTTGGAGGGACTGCTTACTTGATCTCCACAACTGAGGCACTAGGTAGGATTTCAGGAGGTGTAAGACAATATAAAACCGAAAGAATATGATCTGCTTTATGACTGCTTAAGATTTTAATCAGGTTAAACTCATGGTAAAGAATAGCTGTGATTTCCTCAAAGACCCAAGGTGTAAAACAAGGGGCAGAAAAGAGAATACCAAGATTTGAGGACAATGAAATAAGACACCTTATTGTAAGAAGTTCGAATAACACCTTCCTCAAAAATATTAACCAAATCTTAAAGTAAATCTAGACAGAATCAAAAGAACAAAGATATTATGCTCAGAACAATATGAAAAACTGTAGAATTTAAACTTATTGTTTCCATGTAAATGTTAATACCAAATAACAAGCTAAGAACCATGCATTGTCGACACTTCATTACTGAGCTGAGTTACTAAGGAATTAGCAACAAGTAATTTTTAATATATTTTTGGCTAGAACAAGTAGTAATACAGTTAGTGTTAGCTATACGACAGACAATTTTTTTTTTTAAATAAGAGATCATTTTGGAAATGTGAGATACTCTGCATTAATTATGTGCGCATGTTGCATATTTTTTTTATTTTTAAAACGTTGCCCCTCACTATGAATTTCTCCTTTATCGTGGGTGCGTTTACAAACATTTAAATTCACATACACAAACAGCCAGACCCGGAACAACTACCTAAATATTCGTTCCGTGCGGGAATCGAATCCGCGACACGCAGCGCAGCAGCCAACTGCGCCAACCGCGCCGTCATAATATTGCGCAAGAGTGACACAAAGATATTTAATATAATTATGTTCATATAATTTGTAATGAATATTATGAGGGATAGGGATAGGGACAGATTAAGCTGAGATGTATACAAGGAAATCGCAACTTTCTTGAATTCATTCATTCCGTTTTTTTGTTGTTTATTAAACTTATTTTGTTAAAATTCCTAATCTTTTCTGTATTGAAAATGTTTTTATTTAACTCCAATATCCATTGAACAGCCAGCAAGCATTTTTTATCACCATTAATTGATTACTGTAGATTACATTTCACTGTTTTTACGATCTTTTTTAGATAAATTACTGATAGACTGGTTTTTATTATAAGAAATTGTTTAAAAACTGGAAACTGCTTTAGTGGGACACTTGACTACTTTGCAAACGCTATGATACAACACTTCAAAATGCCATACATTTTATCATACCCTCTACAGCCGTACTACCATATTACATGTACATATTTTTACATTTCTGATACACAAATATGGCCACAGACGTATACGTGTATGGCTCGGTTTGCGCCGACAGGCGATGTGAATGTGTTGTTTTGGTGCATAAGCACTGCGTGTCTGTTGAAAAATTAATCGAAAAGAGTTTGGCGTGACACCTAGGAAGGAATGAAGTCGCTGATGTGACACTACATCATGTGCTTCCTAGGAATGTTATGGGCAAGCAACGGTTATTGATTGTTTGCCAAATGACATGAAATAAAGTTCACTGCCCTTAGCCGTAATGTCACGTAATGACATATGAGTTAATGTGGAGAGGCAGTCTCTCCCGCACTGCCTGTTGAGATTTAAAAAGATTTGCAAATCGATGCAACAGAAACGTTTGTCTAGCTAGACTGTGCAGTAATTTAATCTACCTACCTGTAAATACAGAGGGGAGCTCGTGGCTAGATAATACCAGTTGCTCGGATCGATCTTTAGGTTAAGCCGTGCTTGCCTAGGTTGGTCTGTGGATGGGTGACCACCCATCATATACCGAGTTTTCTTCGGGCCTCGGAAAGCATGTTAAGCCGTTGGTCCCAGCTGTCATTTTTAGATCTCTACCTAGTACTAACTGGGTTGTGGAGGTCAGATAGGCAGTCGCTCCATGTAAAATACTGGTATTCAGCTGCATCCGGTTAGACTGGAAACTGACCCTAACATCGATGGCAAAAGGCTAGGCTGATACTGAGTCTTACCCCTAAATGCTCTTCTCCATAGACTATTGAAGAATACACTATCAAAAGAATTTAAGAAGGTTTTAAACAGCCCAAGATGAAAATGGTTCTAGACCAAACAAGACCCCTGATGATGCAGTGGAAATGGTGATGTATTTGGTCAAGGAAAAAGTGGCAACAGCATGGAGACTTGTTTCCAGCATTGGGTGAAAAATAGAGACGGTAACGGACCTCTAGCCATGTTTATATCTCTTTTCTCATTTACAAACACAGTACTTGAAGAGAAATTATGTGTGAACATAAAAGTAAAGACAAATTGTCAAATAAATGATGCTAGTCCTCATTTATGACTAAAAGATGAAGTAAATAACTTTCCTTCAACGCTTTAGACAACAAATTGACAGCATCAAGTAAACAAATATTTGGGACTTGAGTACCTAGATTGAAAGAATCCAAATTTCATGAGGAAAAATTAAGAATTAAAAAAGACATACCTGCGAATATGTGAGTCTTAAAGCGTACTGGGCAATTTGAGTCGTTCTCATGGTGTCCAAACCAGTGTGTGCTGCAAAAATAAATAACTAATTCAAAAATCGCAAAAAAATATACACTTTCGCAAACTCCTTTTACATAACCTATGAAAAATTTAATTTAAAAGATCACTCGCGAAATTTTTTGACACACACCGTCCAATATATTTTTGTTGTAAATTACTTGGTATTGCGGTTGTTTTTACTCGATATTTAAGGAGAAGTTATTTAATTTTGATTTACGTACGTGCACCCGCTGACTACCGCGAATGAAAGAAAAATCTAGATGACACTTGAATCTCGAGTCCTCATTGACTATTGATTGACATTGACAGTAATGACAGCTTGAAAGTTACCATAATCGAAAACCGAGAAACTGCTAGAGGGCTAGACGGTGTTTTTGGATGGTACGTGATTTTGAAATTTTTGGCTGTTTTTAAGTGTTTTTCGATACTTTTGTGACTTGTCACTGATGACCTTCATCCATCACCACAACATAAAGCTATAAATCTGCCTGTTTGGATGTGGTATGCGTATATTCTATGCTTTAACTATTATAGTATTTATTTATCTTTATTTTTTTTTATTCAGTCCCGTCACGAACTTACCAGACAAGATCCACATTGTGTACAATTGTAACAATCGAAGCAAGTAACAAGTGTCTTCAGTTGTAGTTTTTTCTTTTCAATTAAATATTTTATCATGCACACTTGTTTTTGACATTGGCAGAATAGTCGACATCGGCTTTGCTTGCGATTAAATAAAAATAGAATAGCATAGAGAAACGATTGACTCAAAACCAATTATTTTAAGAGTTATTGTCATTTGAATAAAGCACACATACTCCACAATGTTGCAGGTACCCCAGCAGCAAATAGATAAGGCACTAAATTTACGAGTGGGAGTGAGATGCCAGTAAGGTAGGTAACGTGCTCGAGTAAATATTGACATTTCAGTAATAAAATCACTTTACCCAATTGGCTAGGAAACGTACACATAAAAAAGGACACCTGCCTCTATCCAACGCGCCTCGCGCTTCGGTCTAAGAGCATTTATGCCACTTACTAAATTATCACCTTGCGGCTGTCATTTTGAGCTTCACATTTGTAGATAAAAATCTGCTAAAATATTTAAAGTTATATTTAATGGTAACATTACTAAGAAATGCTACCATAAAAAAAACAGAATTACTTTTTATTATGAACTAGCACTTTGCCCGCGACTTCGTCCGCGTGGAAGATTTTCCATACAAACAAAATTCCCCCTTTTCACCCCCTTAAAGGTTAAATTTCCAAAAACCCCTTCTTAGTGCTCCCCTACATTATAATAGGAAGCCGTGTATAAAATTTCACATTCCCAGCCCCAGTAGTTTCGGCTGTACGTTGATATGTCAGTCAGTCAGTTCTCCTTTTATATATATAGATTTGTTTTCAATATAGGTTGTAGGGTCATAAAAGATATTATTTGAAAAATTATTCCGAAAAATGAAGTATAGATTAGTTTTAAAATAATTGAAGTTACTAATTGGTATTGGATTAGTTTGAGATGCTGTCGATAGATGGCAGTTACATAAAGTTGTCAAATTTTGAAAATAATTCGAATTTTGGGGTGGGCAGGGATTGTTTTCTAAGAAACTGCCCGGAAATTGGATTTGTGCCCAGTTGTGATAATAGGATCACACCTAAAAACAGCTGGGACTAAAAAAAATTCGCGGTTCTTTACTGGCGTTTCAAATCGAACGTGACGCCGGGTCGTCTTACACCCAAAAGTGAGCATCTTTTTGTCTAAAATGATTATGCAGAAACCCAAACTTGAATATTATCTTGTTAAGATGGAACCATGGAACGAAGTCATGGCGAACTATCTCGACGCCGACGCTAACGCCATCTAGTTGTTTTTGGAGAACTTAAATGGTTCGCAATTTTTTTCTGTTTTATTATCACTAGCTGGGTTCTGTCGTGAGTAATAAACATCCATCCATCCAAACTAATATAAAAAGATATACAGGGAGGAATCGAATTACTGAATGCGTCGATGCACAAACGATTACCAGTTATTCAGTAATTCGATTCCTGGGTCGGGCAAACTGTTATTGGATTTTTCCATCTAGAATTTCTCAATAGCAGCCACGGAGTCTGGATTTGTGGCAATAGGCTCGCCCCCTGTTACATGTGACTTAATTTTAGCCGGTGCAATGTGGGTGTACTATTAGGTACACCTCTGCCTAACCCTTCGGGGATTATAGGCATGATGTTATGTAATTTAAGGTGAGAGTGTTGCTTTATATAATGTATAATTACCAGTGATCGGAGTAGGTAGATTGAACTGGGCTCATTGATCCGAAACGTATATATTACTATGGACATTCCTCCGGAATTGGTGGATTATTGGTGTGTTTGTTTTTATTATTCAACAGATAAATAATGAATTAATTTAGTTTTGATACCTTCCTTTAAATTTTGAATTGAGTAGTAATAATTATCACTACCAACATTAACAATATTTAATTGAATCCGGAAATACCGAAATTACTTTCCGGAAAAATGGCTTATCCATGTTATTCTTTCTGTGTGCATTTATGATACAAGTACCAAAAATCAATCTACCTACTCCGATCACTGATAATTACAGTATAGCAACCAAATTAAGATTAATTTGGAGGCACATAGTTGGGAAAAGGCTACGCAGATGTTGCGGTCGGCTTCCAATCCAACCGGATGCAGTTGAATACTAGTATCTTACATGGAGCGACTGCCTATCTGATCTCCACAACCCAGTTAGTGGTGGGTAATACGAAAACTTTTGGACAGACTGGTTGTCAGACTTTCGGGCTACTGACTATTTAACGACTGTCAAAAATCTACAATTGACACCCGGGACCAACGGCTTAACGTGCTTTGCGAGGCACGGCGGTATGCGCTTGCTTAGGGTGGTCAACTGGTTACCCACCCACGGACCAACCTAGGCAAGCGCGGCTTAACCTGAAGATCGACCCAAGCAGCTGTTATTATTTAGCAACGAGCTCATCCCATGACCTTCGTGACTCTTCGTACAAACCTACTCATAATCCACACAGCACACTTCTGCCTAGCCTTTTCCCAACTAAGTTAGTATCGGCTACGGGTTCCAGTCTAACCGGATGCAGCTGCATCCCAGATTCCCAGAATTTTACAATCTAGCGATAGTTTATCTGACCTCCACAAGCTTATAAAAAACATATTATTATTGGTAAGATAGAAGGCTGGTTGTCAGACTTTCAGGCCTCTGATCTCCGTGACCAACAGGATAGCGTGCTTTCGGTGTGTCTAGTTTTTTGATTAAACGGTCACCCATCGACGGACCGGCCTCGTGAGGCTCTTATAGCTTGGACACGAACCCCTCTCTCCTATCTCCTATCCTCTGCCAACACCCTAAAAATAACAAGCGTAATATTACACAAATTAAATCAAACTTACGAATTTACAACTACAATATTTTAATAATCTACAGTGATTTTATTCATTATCTTTATACTGCATCATTCCTTACGCACCTTTTTACCTTGTTTCTGACATTTTCAACCTTATCCCTCTGTTACAAGGTACAAAACCACTCACTTTTAGACTTCAATATTAGTTTCTGAAATTTTAAGTTCTAAACACACAAGATAAGGTTTAGAATTGCTTGTATTGTGCTATCAAAAGAAGTTTCATTCTAGATGCTGAGCAAACATGGCCAGTTTACTTTGGAGCAGTATCTCAAGAGATATAAGATACTGAGATAAGAAATGGGGACAAGATAGGGAGGCTGAACTGAGTTAAATGTGCCGGAGAAATATTACAAATTACATACCTACATCTTACAAGTTCTTTTGAAACTAGGTGGCTTACCAGGACGTCTTAAAACAGGAGTAATTCCTGTGTGGGAAAGAGGCTGGGCTATAGAGGTCGTCTAGCGCCATCTCTTTCCCACACTGGAATTGGTCATAGTAACCCCCCTGAACTGTCCCACTCCTAGGCAAAGGCTTCCTCCATTCCTTCCAGTTCTCTCTATCTTGTGTCTCTTCTCGCCAATTAATGAGGAAGCCATCCAAGGCACCGCGCTTTCCTTCCTAGGCCTGCCGTTGCCCTGCTATTCTTGCGCTGTGCGGGCACAGTACATCTTCACCGGTATCCGGCAAACATTGGCCTGGTGTGACTCTGCAGTCCCATTTTAGTTTTGCAGCTTCATGAGCTACGTCGGCCGAACTGCTTCGTTGGTCTAGTGGTCGAGTGCGCGACTGTTGAGCATAAGGTCCTGGGTAATCGGGTAATCGATACCCAGATTGGGCAAAGTGTTATTTGGTTTTTCCATTAGGAATTCCTCAGTAGTAGCCACGGATTCTGGATTTGTTTTCGGGTGAGGATAATAGGGTAGGGTAGGGGGGTCATACATCTGCCTAACCCTTCAGGGATTAAAGGCGTGATGCGATTTTATGTTTATCCGACTGACCATGGAAAACTGTGCTACTTACAGTGTTGGTTCTATTGGTTTCTAGCAGTGCTTTTGATTCAGTTGATTTTGACATCCTCTTAGGCATACTTCTCTCTGTAAGCATATCGCCTCCTGTGATTGCTTGGTTCAATTTGTATCTTCAGGGTCGCTCACAGTTGGTTCACTTGAATGAGGTCTCCTCTGAATGGCGCTATCTTGCTGTGGGTGTACCTCAAGGTGGCGGTCTTTGTCCTCCTCTTTTCTAGATTTTTATTACCGCCATCACTAAGGTATAAACTTCAGGTTACCATCTTTAGCTTTTCCGCCATTTAAGAGGGGACATGGGCTACGATTCTCCATAAAAATTTTGATGAAATCGACGTTTCGTATTCCCCTTTTTTAATATTAATTATGGCTCTAGAGTCTAGACTTCTAGACTAGAGCAATCATTTGTTTCATAAAATCAAGGTCTACTGTAGACACGTCCTTGTCATTTCCTGTTTTTCAGCAACTGATAAGTAAGTAAAGAAAATAATTATGACCCTCCAAAATTGACAAAAAAATACCCATTTTTACGGCTGTGATTAGAGGACTACCACACAAATGCGAAAAGATTCTAACATAAAAGAAATTGATAGGCCTGAACTCAGACATAATCTTTCTTATTTTTCTTTTCTCAAAAATAATTGAATCGGCTCAGTTTTATAGGAGAAAAAAGGGGAATAGGAAACGTCGATCTCACCAATTTTTTTTGTGATATAATCGATCTGAGCTGCAATTGTCCCTATTGCACTCTTCTATTGCACTTGACGCAGCGCGACGACAATAGTTTCTTCAAGTACCTATTTTTTTAATTCCTCGCAGGACCTGTCCCCTCTTGAACTTGAAGAGCTTTTTTATTGGTAGTGCCTATAAGTATTCATGAAATCTCTTGTGTACATCTCTATAGAGATTTTCGTTTTGAATAGGCAACTAGCTTCAACTTTGTAACTAACCATCTCCTTAAAATTCAAAAGGATCTGTCAATTGAAATAAATGCTTTGAATTTCAGTGGTTAATATATTTAAATAATACATCACGCCAGTAGTCCACGAAGGGTTAGGCAGAGGCGTAACTAACAGGACACTCGCATTTCCTTAAGTCTGTTTTTTAATCTCGGAGACTAAATTGACAAGTACAAATGGCAAACTGACATAGATTTCAATAGCATTTAAGTCAGTTTTGACATTTTCACTTGTCAATTTAGTCTCCGAGATTAAAAAACAGACTATAGTTACGTTTACGTCCCATGTAATAGGGAGCGAGCCTATTGCAATAAACCGGGCACAAATCTAGACTCCGTGGCTGGTACTGAGAAATTCCTGATGAAAAAACCAATAACACTTTGCCGGACCTTAAAATCGAACCCAAGACCTCGTGCTCAGCAGTCGCGCTTACCACCACTAGACCAACGAGGCATTCAAATGATTAAATTAGCAGGAAATAAGAGACTAGCTACTGTTACCATTTTGAACAATATACAAGGTGTAAACAGACCCTTCACGAAGCCGTCAACCAAGCATTCTGTACATCAAACTAAGTAACTCTACGCAAAAATTATTGCAGGGAAACGCCTTTTTTTTTTCGAGGTTAAAAATCACGTTTTACGGTAGGACTCAATGTAACATACTCAAAACATTGTGCTGTTGGATGGATTGAATAGTACGGGGGTAGTGGAGGTGTTTAAAGTAAAAATCTTACATTAAAATAATGTATTTAAAAAAAAAACTTGTGAAAAAGTTGGAACTTTGACCCCCAATATCTCCGTAACTAGAAGGCTCCGAGGTATGGTCTAGAACAAAAAAATTATCGCAATGACGGGGAGAATAAGTGCCTTTCGGCTTCGTTAAGGATCTTTTTACATCCTTTCTGCTTGTCACCGAAAATTGCCCCTAGCTGATTACTGAAGGTGCGTCGTAATCATACACCGATGTCTATTTGCAAGGCTATGCAATGCATCCTGATTGTGTCAGGCTAACTGTCTATCTTCTGCGAAAGCCACAATCACCCAATTCCCTTACTTTCGCCGATAAGCATTGATATCAGATTAAAGCTTTTAACTGATAGTTACGGTTTAATGAACTCAATACATCAGTCTTCTTTTGAGTTTATGTGAAGTATTCTGAGCTCTGCCGGGACTTCGGAACTGCGGGACTGTTCGAAAGAGATACCGCGGCCCTGGAACACAAAGGGCAAAGAAGGAACATGAATGGGTTTTAGTCAGTAAAAGTCTGACACTCCCTTCCACTCCGCCCAGAGAGGGAGGGGTCATTTGATGATTTCCCATAAAAAAAAAGTATTCTGAGCTCGTGGCTAAATAAAACCAGCCACTTGGGTTGATCTTCACGTTAAACCGCTCTTGCCTAGGTTGATCCGTGGATAGGCGACCATCCATTACATACCGAGTTACTCCGTGCCTCAGAAAGCCAGCTGTCATTTGTAGCTCTTTGACAGTCGTTACCTAGCCTTTTCACAACTATGTTGGGGTCAGCTTCCAGCCTAACCGGACGCAGCTGAATATAAGCATTTACAAGGAGTGACTGCCTATCTGACCTCCACAATCCAATTAGTACCGACCTCTGGTTGTCAGACTATCGGGCCACTGACAACGACTGTCAAAGGTCTACAAATGACAGCTGGGATCAACGGCTTATGGCACTTTCCGAGGCACGGAGGAAACTCTGTATGTAATGGATGGTCAACCTTCCACAGACCGACCATGGCAGGCGCTGCTTAACCTTGAAGATCGACCCGTGCGGCTGTTATTATTTAGCTCCGGCCTATCCTCCTCGAGTCCTTCCATACCTAGGTTCAGAATGTTAATGCACATAGGTATATCCTCTTATACAAACGCAATCGAAATTTGGTTTGCTGAAAGAAAACCCAATTCTGGGTTAAGCTCGCCATTGTACATAAGCTATTATTGCAATTTGTATGTATATTTTTTTGTTATTTTGTGTGCAATAAAGAATTAGAAAATGTTGTAGCTACATACTCTGTTTTTTAAGCGAAAATCTTTAAAATTATCAAATTGTATCAGTATTATAGAGTCCTTGCCCCTAAGGTTTGAATGGGTTCGAATACCTACCATTATTGGAATAGATGTCTGTCTGCTTCTCCAGTCACAAGCGTGAAGTTTGTTTAGCTGCTCCCGACCGGAAGTCGCGCGGTCACGTCACCGACGGAAAGTGCTAAACATGTGGTTTTGAAGACAACGATTTTATTTGAACAAGGAACCACAAAAGGCCCGCTACTGTCTTTTAAGAAGTTAGTTCAATATTTCCTTTCAAATGTCTTTGGACTATAGAGATTTTAAACTCATAGAGCGGACTTTGGGGAATATTTTCGTACAAAAATTTTGATCCCGAACATTTTCGATTTTGACACACGAATACTGCCTGACACTTTTTACAATTTTTTTTAATAGTTTTCGCCAGACATTTTCAGAGCCACACAGACTTATTTTAAAAACGCCTTACTTGTTACATTTCCAGAAAGTCGTCCTTAGACATACTAACTTTGAAAAAAAAGTTTCTGTTTTAATTAAGTAACTTAAGTTTAACGTACCTATACTGAAGTTTCATAAATTAAACTTTTGAAATGTATCTAATTATAGTCTATTTTTTAATCCCTGAGACTAAATTGACAAGTAAAAATGGCAAACTGACATAGATTTCAATAGGATTTATGTCCGTTTTGACATTTTCACTTGTCAATTTAGTCTCCGAGATTAAAAAACAGACATTAATTATCTAGGTTTGAAAATACCTTCCCCAAACATATGTACATACGTAGAAGACAAGAGTGTGTGTATGTATACCAAAAATATACGGGGTGGACGCGGAAGGGACACCGACGCGAAAGCGTAAATGATGAATGATGGACTGAATTCGTGGTAACCGTCGGTTACCGTCAGTAACCGAAAAAAAATAAAATTGAGGTGTCCGTTTGTAATTCCAAAATAACAGTTTTTACTGAATGCGTATGATATATACGGTACTTATAACAAAAAAAACATTATTTTTTCCATTTTTTGTCTGTCTGTCTGTTTGTTCCGGCTAATCTCCGAAACCGCTGGACTGATTTTGACGGGACTTTTACAGTCAGATAACTGATGTTACAAGGACTGACTTAAGCTACTTTTGTTTTAAAAAGGGATTAGTGTTCCGTGCAAAAAAATCAAAACCCTTGAATTTGTTAACAAAATCCGATGTAAATAGGAAAGTAATATTTTTATAATAATTCCACGCATACGGAGGTCCCGGGGCACAGCTAGTATCAAAATAGTAAAATACTAACTACGAATCTTCGTTAAAAACTGTAAAGTACCAAGATTTCCTCCGCTCCAAAAATCTAGCCTTAACAATCGTCTCCCCAACGTTTTCTCTCGAGACCATCTCAATAACAACTAGCACGATTTGCAAGACGCATTACATAAGTCTATGCAAATACTTGAGCAGCCATGCTATAACTTATTAAGTAAAACTCAAGCTTTGGAACCCGGACAACAATGGAAAGAAAATTGAAAGTCACTAAAACTATGTTTCCTACAGCCACAGCATGTACCCGTTTTTCCGATAAGACATATGTAAAGCTGTGTTCATACGGAGTTAGTGGGCTATTTGAAATGCAGTAATTTATTTATTTATAGATAGAAGAACCAACAGCTATGACAAATTAATAACAATTATTTAGGCAACACAGAGCCAATTACAGGTTCTCACGAGTAAACACAGAAAAGACAGTAGAAATCATAGGATCACTAAATAATGCGAATAAATAGTTCTTATTCTATATAAAAAGTAATGCGACTAAATTGTTCTTATTCTACACACAAAACAGACAGACACACAGACAACAGATGGACAGATGTGGTGACAGAAGTCTGCAGAGGGAATTTCCAGGGGTCCGCATGGCCGAAAACCGTCCAGCATGGAGAGCGTTGGTGGAGAAGGCAACTACCTCATGTGGTCACGACACTCACGACCCTCAGTCATGAGGAAACGATAAAGAAGAAGCATATACAAGTGGAATTCGAAGGGACACTGACGCTGAAACGGTTACCAGTACATATTCTGAACCGGGCTGTTCAGAACAGCCAACCAGCTGTTCCATACATTTTGACCGTGTAGGTATTGCAGTTTTGTAGGAAAAAGCTGTTTTTTTTTTAAATAAACGATGAAAATTTTCTATGTGGGGGGAGGGGTATGTAAATTGTTGCAATATTACAGCAGAAAAAAATTATGTAGGTACTTACAAACTTTTTTTTCTTTTTCCCGACTACGCTGGTGACGGCTTCCAGTCTAACCGAATGCAGCTGAATAGATATCAGTATTTTACATAAAGGCACTACCTGTCTGACCATCACAACCCAATTACTGGGTCACATAATCATAAGACTCGAGAGATAATCTAGGGTAACCATGTCATACTTCTAGGCATCAGACTACCCGTAACGACTGACAGATCTGCAAAGGACAGCCATCAGGATCAACAGCTTAACGTGTTTTCCGAGGCACGAAACTAAGTTTCAGTGTGGAATTATCTGATTAAATAAATACTATCAGGTGATACACAAGACGACAAATTCAAAAGGTAGTCTCTTTAAAAAAATTATTCCTTACTTTTATAAATTGTACAAGTATTATACTTGTATAGCTACTTGTTTTTTAAGCACATTCTTATTAAATCTTCAATCATGCATGTTAACCTATTCAAAACCAACTTAAAACCTTTAAAATAACCCAAAATTATCACCTCATCATGAACAGCTACAAAAAAAACTGATTAAACAGTCATCCGTCTGAACGCGCCCTAACACCGTGTCCTAGCCACAGGTATGACGTAACAGGTACATTTGTATAAAACACTCGACATGTAAGCACCGACGCCATTTTATTCTTGCCGCCATCAGTGCTACTTACCAAAATCAGTTCACGTTACTTTTAACTTTAATCATCACTAAAATTAGTTCGTTTTAAAAGTTAAACACTCCTAAATTAACAATTAGAATAATTACGGTATTTTACTTTTGTAATTTAGAGTTTTTAACGTGTTTTTTTCTTAAAATGGAAGTCAATTGAGTGGATAGAATAGTGTTTCAGTCACTTTTGAGCGGGAAATATGGTTATGACGATTGTTACAAAATATTATTGATAAAGCGATTCGATTGGATTGTTTTATCACACTATAGATAACAATTAAAGTTTTCTGGCCTGTGATTGGTCACATGACGGTCGGCAGGGCGTCGTAACGATGGACCAACTAATGAGATAAACATGTGATTCAAGATGGCGGATCAGTTGAGGGGGAATCTCGCAGTGGAAGTTTTTCAGTCTGGGTAAGAGACATTTTTTTTTTTTAAGTTATCTTTTTGAAGACTTTCTAAAATTAACTGACGGTTTAAATTAATAACAAGCTAGGCATTTAAAAAATTTCTACGTTTTGAGAATAAGTTCTTTTCGAATATTTTCTCCGTTGCAAGCTAAAAATCCCAATGATAAAATAAGTGTTCCAATATCGCAACTCTACAATTTAAATAAAATAAATTGCATACCTAGGTAGAATAAAATATAATTAGTTACGCAGTTAAAATATAATCTAGTTAGTTATGAATTTAAGATGAACTAAATAAGTTTATAAGTATTTAATAAACATTTCATTAGAATCTACTTCAGATTTCAAACATTAAAACCTCCCTAATTTGTCAGTCAAAGACTACACAGGCATCCTATTAAAAAATTAAAACCATAAACTAGCATTCCAAAAACGAAACTTTCCGCGTTATCACCTCAATTAACGATTAAAAAAAAAAACAAATATTTGCCTTATACCCACGGGGTCACATTGCCAGCACCTACAAATAAAAAACTCCATATCTTAGATTAAGAGCAGTAAACGAAAGATAACTTATCACTGAATATAACACTGTTTAGTTAGTTTTAAGTGGTTAAATTTATGGTGACATGCTTATTTCCCTTTCTAGTTTTGTCGTTGATTACGTAATAGTCGTAGGTGATTGTAGGGAGAGAGTAGGTACCTAGAACCTTCTTTTTTTAAATCTTCCAGGATTTTTTTTCACACACGTTTCTTTACATCACATTAACGGAAGACATGGCAGAACTGTCGACATCAAAATAGAATAGGAAGAATAGTAAGAGTGGATACCTCTGTCTACCTCTCCGGAGGGTGTAGCGTGATTTTATATTGAGTGAAAATCAGGGGGGTTTATAAAATAGAGTATAAAAGAGATCATGATAGATATTCTTGACAAAAAGTTGTACCAATAAAATGCTGGAAATACGCCAACCCATGTTCTTACAGTTTTCCAAAGTTAGTACAGCAACTCCTTCTGTTGCTCGCATGGTCTTGGAATGAAGAGTAGCGGAGGAAATGGTCACGCTCTCCGACCATCGCCGCTTTATCTTCTTCTTCTCTCTGCCGGCATCCGTTCCCTCCCACATTTAACTCATCTGCCTTCAAAGCAAGTGTGAACAGGCATCTTCTGGGCACGCTCGTTCCATCATAGACCTCATCTACCGCTTTCCATCAGGCGTGATCGAGGTCAAGAGCAGGTCCATTTTGTAATTAAAAAAATGTGGACTCCGGCCTTCTAACGGCCCCATTCACTCAAATTCAAGCCCCCTGGCGCGAAATCCGCCCCTAAGACGACTGACCCAGCAAGCACCAGGTCGTTTGAATCCTCAGAATAAGTCCTTTTAGATTTAAAGTCCACTGCAGGCCTTCTTTTTATACTTCGGTTTCGCTTAAATTTTGAGCCAAACCTATATAAAATTCATCTTTTGCATCTTATATCACTGCCTGTATAAGCACCGACGCCATTTTATTCTTGCCGCCATCAGTGCTACTTACCAAAATCAGTTCACAATACTTTTAACTTTAATCATCACTAAAATTAGTTCGTTTTAAAAGTTAAACACTCCTAAATTAACAATTAGAATAATTACGGTATTTTACTTTTGTAATTTAGAGTTTTTAACGTGTTTTTTTCTTAAAATGGAAGTCAATTGAGTGGATAGAATAGTGTTTCAGTCACGTTTGAGTGGAAAATATGGTTATGGTGGCTTCGGGCCTGCTGTGCTTCACCCCTAATTCTTGCCAATTGGGGTACACTCACTAGTTGTTTTGGCCTATTTCTCACGGCACATATATCTATCACCGTTCAATTTTATTTATCAGCTGTTTTAGCTAGCGCCCCTTACTTTTTCGACACAAAATTCAGTTGCAAGCTGGCAACCAGTCTTACCAAGGAGTATCGTATTATCTAGTTATTGGTTTGGGGTCAGATAAACAGTTGATCTATGTAAAATACTGGTATTTATCCGTGTCCGGTTAGACTGGAAGCGGAGCCCAACGTAGTGCGGAAAAGGCCATTGCTAATGGTAAATCAGCTACAAGAAATCCACTTTTTCCCCATTTCAGAATGTAAGCCTCCTTTCTTCTTCGAAGAGTGAGCTCTTCTTCATCTTCCGGCCTTAGTCGAGGTTACTTGGGGTCGCCACGACTCGTTTTTTCCTCAAAGAATTCCTCTATTTTCTCCATTACTGAAATAGAGAACAAATCTTTCTCAAACCAACTTACAAAAGGGCAGTCTAGCATCAATTTCGATCAGAAAACATTACCGATAAGAGACCTAATCAAGATCTTATCGATTGATAACACGAACGTGATAGATATCCATGCAAGTGGTAGCATTTACTACTCGCACTACGTTGGAGTGTTTATTGCCTAGATTTTAAAGCCATTGTGATATAATTTTGGTGGCAAGGACACTCCTGAAAATTCGTACAAGTCTAGTGCATTGTGCCTATCTGGAACCTTTGAATCAGTTTTCATATCATCTCAATCGTCTTTTAGCCGAAAGATGAGCAAAGTTCTTTATAGGCCTCCCTCAAGCACTGTCCCGTGAACTGGCCCCACAGTGGGTCCTACACTTCTCATAGGTATCTGGTCTTAGAGGGGCCCGTAGCTGTGCCTTCCACGATTGCCTTTCCACAACCCTTCGGCCACATCGGCCAGCCGTTGTCGAGCTGTCCTGCCGACTGCCAATTCAATCATTCGGCTTATTGCAGTCCACTTCTAGACATAGGCTTCTCCCAAATGCACAATACCCTGCCCTACACCTTTCGCATCCAGTCTGCTTCCACCCACCACCACAAAGTCGTCGGTTTACCTAGCTTCGGTGGTCCCACACAACGCATGTTGATCTTCTTCTTCTTAGAGTGTCGATGGCAATCTAAATTACATCGGCCCAGAACTGCAGCACTAGTTTGGCGTCTTCAGTAGCGTCAATCAGTTCCTGTAATCAAGGGTCAACTTCCAGTCTAAACAATCTCTGACTATCAGTCTTTTACATGGAGCGATTGCCTATCTGACCTCCACAACCCAGTTATAACTAGGTAATACGATATCCCTAAGACTGGTTGTCAGACTCGGGTCACTGACTACCAGTGACGACTGTCAAAGATCGACAAACGAAAGCCGGGATCAACGGCTTAACGCGTTATCCGAAGCACGGAGGAAACTAGCTGTGTAATGGGTGCTCACCCATCCACAGACCAACCTAGGCAAGAGCAGCTTAATCTGAAGATTGATCCGAGCTGCTGTTATTATTTAGCCACGCGCGAGCTCAAAACCCGTTAGCACAATACATAGAAGTAAGTACATAACACCAAGATACACAATGAGGAACATACGTAAAACTAACAGTTTAGTATCTTGTTTATCATTAAGTTTATTAGAAACGTTATGGTCGAGCCACATTATCGTTACGGGTGTCTATGGTAAACTTAATTGTAGTTAGCTAGCTCCGGTGTCTCTCAGAGACAAGTCTTCATATATTTGGTTTTCGCTCGTATTCGTTTCTTTGCTATTTAGCTTGATGTCGAGTTAAAAGCTAGTTCATCATTCTCTTGCCCTTATCCCAATTAATTTGGGGTCGGCGCAGCATGTCTTCTTCTTCCATACTACTCGATTACTCGTCATCTCATCAGACACCTCCTTTCTTCTTCAACTCTATTATTCGAGTTAAGAACTATTTAATGATCTTATGTTATCTCTTCTTGAAAAATCATCATCATCATCATCATCCACAGCCCGACTTCACCCACTGCTGGGCTTCTCTTTGCTTGTGCCGAACTCCACCCTCTTGTGCCAGCCTCCTTTTAAAAAGTAGTGGGTCTCAAATTCGTGAAATCGGTAGGAGCGTTATCATCTGTTGGTCTGAGAAAGGCTGTGGATTCTCCGTTGTTTTAATTCAGCAACTTTTAGAAATCGTTTGTTCCTTCTAATAATGTAAAAATTATCAGCATTATCTTTGTTTTCCGATTCCTTTCATAGAGAGGTTGCCTGTGTCCCAGTATTGGTAATATTAAAAGCAGATTATGCATAAGCTAGTCGGTATTTCAGCAATATAACTACCTACATTTCAAAATAGTGGTCAATAGTTGTCAGTCGTTACGGGTACTCAGTGGCCCAAAAAGTCTGACAACTAGTCTTACCAATTGGTATCTTATTACCTAGTACTAACTGGGTTGTGGAGGTCAGATAGCTAGTTGCCCCATGTAACATACTGGTATTCAGCGGCATCCGGTTAGACTGGAAGCCGACCCTAACATAGTTGAGAAAAGCCTAGGCAGATGATGATGGTCGAAAAGTCCCTCATAATGCGCAATATAACATGCAATAGTTGCCTACCTAAATAATACAGCGGTGGCGCCAGTCTTCGATTTGTAAATATATTTTATGTTATTTTGTAACAACATTTGGACTGTGGTTTGCATAAGTCTAGTAATTGATTTTGCACACAAGCTTTATTGGGTATTCAAACTGTGGTCGGTTTTTTGCGGGTTAGTAGTCTATGGGTCGTGTTTTAGGAGCCTTGATATTTGTATGGTCTCAGGCACTCCGTCTTCATACATAGAATTGACGTAAGAGAAGTAGATTTCTGTGTGATTCAGTTCGTCCAGGTATGGCCGAGATTCTCCATAATGCTCTGACACAGGCTTCCTCTCTTTCAGGAGGAGCGAGCCATAATACTCGGTCCCGGTGAGGATTTGGTTCATATCTCATACTCGTAGTTATCTTGGAATATATGGTACTGTTCTTCTTCTTCTTAGCGTGTCGATGGCGATCTAAATAGTGTCAGCCCAGAACTGAGCTACTAGTTTGGAGCTTTCGGTAACGTCCATTAGTTCCTGTAGTGAACAAACAACAGGACACGCAGGACACGATAATAAGTGCCCCATCGTTTCGATGGTACTGTTCTCATGTTATACATATTGCACTTTTTTATGTAACAGCACATTTTATTTCGATTACTTACCGATGAAAAATTACTATGCGTGTTGTGCGTGTTCGTTTCCACCCAGTATACCAGGTACCAACCATACCTATCCTAGATATTTTTACGACCAAGCAAGATATGTCACTGTCTTCAGATGTGAAGGGTCGTGCCGGTATAGGTACAAGAATATCGTCATCTCTAAGATGGCAACTCATCGGTGATGGTATTGCAAATTATATCAGACGGCAATGAGCGCACTCCTAACTTCATCTTGTCTTGCAAGTCTTCCATCTTGCCAGTTGTCTTTCGTCTCCCAGTAGAATAAAAACGTGATTGCATACCATTAACCAGGCATCACAGTCATCTTTTTCAAACAATACCTAAACAAGTTTAAAGTCCACATTTTCTGAATCAGTCTTGCCATTATTCATTCCTATAATGAAACATCTATTATTTGGACAGCAGGCGCTTCTGAATCATGTCTGTGACTCTTCAAATAACACCTGCTTATTTGATTATATACTTTATCAAGTTAAGAACAGGGTCTATTTTTGTGCGTGGGCGCTCATCAGCTGTTTAAATATGAACTCGAAATGGTAACAGACACCAGCCAGACTTGAATTGTGTCTTTTAATTTATTTTATTATACCTGTTAAAAGATAGCAAAGAATTTATGAAAGTATCAAAAGCTTTTTACAAGCGACAATCACTCCCAAAACGTTTTGTTTCTTCAACGACTTACAGTATGACCACTTTAAGTGTGCAGTCCAACGTGGCGCTGTTTGTCAAGAAAAAATGCATCGATATGTCAAACTTGGTACATTTATTTTAGTTCTGTGTTTTCCCGCCTGCATAGATATGTTGGCTGAAGTGTACTGGAACAGGATTTTGGCATATGCTTTTAGGTTGCTTATGTCAAAATATTTTTTGACTTTTACATCAGGGTCTCTAGACTCCTTTGTCAATCCGTCAAGCAAGCATTCTGCTAGGTAATGCTAAGAAGTTATATTTTAATCGCTGCGAATTTGGCCACAAATATTGAACTTCTTTTCAATATCCGAATTTTAGGACCAGTAATTTTCACCACGAGAATTCACAAAAAATTATGTTTCTCAGACCTTTTCATTCTAGTTCCATTATCAATCAACATACAACCAGTAACCACACACTGGCCGTCAATTTGCAAAAAAAAATAAAAAAAATTGAATTTCGCGCGCTATCCTGGCGATTCCCCCTTAACAATACTTTTTTTTTAGGAACCCAGTATTTTTAGCTTGGCGAAAACGATTCGTTTTTTCAACAAAAGGAACAAAGTACAAAATGGCTCTCACTAACAATGATAGGAGTTATCGTGCAAGCGTGACTTAGTTAAAATTATATTAGCGAACATTTTACGATGAACACTTTGTAGGACATGTAGGTCTAGGAGATCTTACCTAAGTCTATGTAGATATGGCCTAGGTTTAAGACTACTTCTAGGTCAAACCCTGTTTTAAGCTTTCACGGTTTACAACTAAACTTATACTGTCACTCATACTGTGAGCTCAAAATAATGAACAATCACGGAAGATATCCCGTAAGTGACAGTATAAGTTTACTTCGAAGTCTTTGATGCTCAGTTGAATTTAAACTGGACGATAATTTAAAAATAACATAACATAACGTCTGTAATCCTTGAAGGGTTAGGCAGAGGTGTACCTAATAGTACACCCACATTTCGCCAGTTATATTTAAGCCCCATTCAATAGGGGGCGAGACTATTGCCATCAACCGGGCACAACGTACTCCGTAGCTGTTACTGAGAAATCCCTTATGAAAAACCCAAAAACAATTTGCTCGACCCTGGAATCGAAACCCAGGGCCTCATTGATTGCGACCATTAGACCAACGAGTCAGTCCTTAGTAAAATATATAATGTCGAAACAAGATCCCATAGGTTTTGTATTGTACGACAGTTCAAAAGTATTTGTAGCTTAGACAGAAAGTTAGACTCGTATTAACATAGGTGACTAGGATTTAGGAGAGGCGTATGTTCAGCCTGGGGATGGGAGAGTCCTAAATGTTATTTTACCTATTGATCCTAATGAGAAAGAGGATCGATTGGCATCAAAAAACTTTTTTTTCTTGTTGATCGTACTTTTTTCCAAAGTCTGTAAATGCAGATCTAAATTTCTCATCACGTTATGGTGGGTCTCCTAAGACCATTTTCTTGTAGCTACAATGGTTAAGGTAGCTACTTTACTGCCCCATCTCAAAATTTCACCCTGTATACAATATATTGCTGCGGCACGTGGGAAGCTTTAATATCCAGCAGTGATGTCTTAAGGCTTATATGCAGCATCGGGATGGGAGAGCCCTAAATGTCCAGCAGTAGTGGCTTAAGATTGATGTACAGTCTCGGGTCGGGGGAGGCCTAAATGTCCAGCAGTAATGTCCTGAGGCTTATGTACAGGTAAGAGATGGGAGAGGCCTTTATAAAACCCGATATATCCCGAAAAAGGTACGTTTAATTTAAAAAATACGTTCGATTTTGTAACAAAAACAGCGCTGCATTCAAACGGCCAAAAAAACAAAAAAATATAACTGTCCAACTAATTAAATTAGTTCCACAAGAAAATGTATTAGAAACCAAAATATCCTTTAAAATAGGTCACATATAGTTGCATAAGGCATTACGTATTCCTTTCTTTTGCCTGACAAAACGTTAGCCGTCGTTGGACAATGAATTCGAACAAATGGAATGCAAATGGCGCGAAACAAGATGGCGTCGGTTCTTCAAGTAATTTGCGTTACAATGAATGAAATATGCTTTTTAGTTTCAAGACTACCGTTTAGAAGTGAGTCTATGTTGTTTAGTTGTTGTTTTAAAGATGTTTAGGAGATTTTTACTGTGTCGTTACTTTGTCGCTTTCTTTAAAATTCTTGCGTCGCGTCGCTGCAATCAGTTTCTACTACAATCTTATTTAATAGAGAAATGGGTGAACCTTAAGGCTGAAATACTTACATAATTTATCGAGTTAAAGTATTAACTGGTTCTTATTAACCGATTTTCTTGTCCTAGCGGAATATTACCATAATAAGACCTCCTAAAAAAATTAAAACTGAAGTACTTACAAAAGAACTTCATAAAAGTTTTGCTACATCATGGCAAAGGTACTTAATTGTATAATTTAGCTGTTCACTATCCAAAGAGCTCGTCTTAAGAAATGGTGGAGTAGCTGCCAAAAAAGTAAGCTTTTAGTTATTAGTAAAATTCCCTGATGTTTTGGGATCCAATATGGGTCATTATTTATTTTAAAAAGAATCTTGCGTAATTTTGTTAACGAAAGTTCGTTTTGAGACAAGTCATCTTACCAAAGAGCAGGACTCTTCGTCCATCCTTTCGAAATGTTACAATTTTCCACGGCATTATTCAAAAGTTAGGCATGCTTAAATTGCATGATAAAAAAAAGTGGAGAGACAGAACTGAGGCCTTTGCCTTGCAATAGGCAACAGGGTCATAAAATAGGCATTTACAGAAGTCTGTCGACTAAACTACACCCAATATCGTAACTAACCTCGAAGCAACGGTGCTTCTTGGCCAACCGCGCCAATCAAATTAGCTCTACGTGAGACTCCACTTGGCACTTCAATGCGTGCCGCGATAATTGACGCCTTTGCTCGTCTACGGTCACCTGCAACTCTTTGGTCCACTTGAACGTCAAAAACCGACCTTATATGCAAGAAATAAATACGCTGTCAATGTTGAATTGGTAGAGTGCAAGTGCGGTTCGTAGTACACTTAAAAATTGTCGTTTATTGAGCTATTTTTTTATTTACACATGTTTTAGGTTATTTTGTCATATGAGCACGACCTTTCTATGTAATAACTTAAACGTCATCTACCTAGCCTTTTATTTAGTTGAGGTCGGCTTCCAGTCTAACCGGATGCGGCTGAATACCAGTATTTTAAATGGAGCGACTGTCTATCTGAGCTCCACAACTGATTTGCTGGGTAATGGATACCCTTTGGCAAGAATGCTTGATGTAATAACTTAATAAGTTGACTATACATACATGAGGAGAGGTATGTCTGAAATCCCTTATCATCTGTAGATACAAATATATATCTGGTCTTGAACCTGCATAGTTTTAAAATACCCATTGGAGGCATTCGCTATCAAGCTACGATTGGTCAATTTGTAAGATTATTCATTGGTAAAACTTAGGTCACGTTACCGAGAATACTACATATACGTATAAAGGGTGTAAAAAGACCCTTAACGAAGCCGAAAGGCACTTGTTCTCCTCGTCATTGTGATATTTTTTTTGTTCTGGACTATACCTGGGAACCTTCTAGTTACGGAGATATTGGGGGTCAAAGTTCCAATTTTTTCACAAGTTTTTTTTTAAATACTACTTTTTAAGGTTCTAACTTTACTCCAATTACCTCCATGGTCCGTTTACTATTCAAAGCATCCATCAGCAATAAGTTTTGAGCGCATTATATTGAGTTTTACCTTAAAATGTGATTTTTGACCCCAAAAAAAAATTTCGTTTCCCAGCAAAAATTTTTGCGTAAAGTTACTTAGTTTGATGCAGGGTTGTTGCTGATGCATATTTTTTTCACATCAGCGGATGCTGATGCTGATGCTGATCTTTTATCATTGACATCAGCGGATGCTGATGCTGATGCTGATTTTAATTATTTTCTTAAAAAAACAGGGAAAAAGTAAAATCAGTCCGTATTAGTACGCTTTTTGCGTGAATCCTTGTTACATAAGTTGCAGTTTCCAGTTTCTTGACTCCTTAATTTAAAATACGTCCATATTCCACTTTTCAACGGATAACACTCGACAGTTTACGGAAAAAAAAAAACTTTAACGCGTAACGACGAATTAACGTAATGTGACAAGTTTGTGTTTGTTTGCAATCACAATCCCCGCAGACGATCTTTTAATTGGTCAAAGTCGCAGGCAAAAACTACACGTGATATAATCCTCTCTGCGGTCATGTCACGACTCGAAATCCAGCATTAATAATCAGCATCAATAATCAGCATCGATCAATGCGGATGCTGATGCTGATGCTGATGTTGAAAATGATGCTGAAGATCAGCGGATGCTGATGCTGATGCTGATGTTCGCAACAACCCTGGTTTGATGTACAGAATGCTTGGTTGACGGCTTGGTGAAGGGTCTGTTTACACCCCGTATACGCCGTTGGTCCCGAATGTCATTTGTAGATCTTTGATAGTCGTTAGGTAGTCAGTGGCCCAAAAATTCCTAACAACCAGTCTTACCAAGGGGTATCTTATTACCTAGCACTAACTGGGTGTTGGAGGTCAGATAGGCAGTTGCTCCATGTAAAATACTGGTATTCAGCTGCATCCGGTTAGACTGGAAGCCGACCCCTTGGGTAAAGGCTAGGCAGATGATGATGATCATTCCTCACACAATCCGTCCATCGTTTCCTTGGTCTTCCTCTGAAAGTAGGTATTTTAAAGAGATTATTTCCACTCTATAGGTAATTACAAAAGTGTGAATTAGTTAACTAACTGTTTTAGCAGTTATTTGAGTCTTAATGGGTTGACTGGCAGATGAGACCTTCAATTTGCTAGAACCAGCTGTTTCCTTAGTCATACGTTAACGTCATTACCATGAAATGCAACGTCTGTCTGACTGTCTGTCTGCTTATAACTTGCGAACCACTGAGCTACTCGTAGTTCAAGATAGAATTATTTCACACTTTGTGTTCTCTTCGAGTATGTGACAAGGAATGTTGGCGCATTGGCTGAGTGATTGGCTGCTTCGCTGCGTGTCGTGGCTTCGATTCCGGCATGGAACAAATATTTGTATGACCTACAGGTAGTTGTTCCGGGTCTGGCTGTTTGTGTATATGAGATTAAATGGTTGTAAACGCACCCACTATACAGGAGAAATTCCTAGTGTGAGGTAATGTTTTTTTAATGTGTGTTATCCACTTTTATGAATGTGTTAATGGCGATATTATGGCTAGAAAAGAAATGGATTCTAGGATGACACTTAAAAAGGCATACGGAATATAAAGTGCCGTCCACAAGCAGACACCCGACTTGCCTTATAAGGGTTCGGTTTTTCTTTTGAACCTACGGAACCTTAGAAATCAATAAGAATAAGCGCAGTAGAATAATACTTTATTCAAAAGTATTTAAATAATATTTTACTAATCTTGTAACACCGAAGTAAAATTGTCAATTTGTATTTTTTTTTTTAATAACTCAACGTTTCCACCATCTTTATTAGTGTCAGCCATGGTATAATCGTTTAATAGACAATAATAGAATACTGTCAGTCATGTAGTTAATTTATATTCGATTGTTTTAACATCTTTTGTTTCCAAGTCGAGTTGTTGTAATGAAGAACATTCCTTTCATATTTTATGTAGGTAAGAACGTCAGAGAATTACATATTATGCGACTGGCGAATGGCCATAATTAAAATGGCGGCACAGACGCCAGCACATCAAGCTACTACGATTTGTCAAATTTCTTTAATAGATTTTCAACTTTATCGCTGAAACGTTAGGTTCAAGGTTGATTGAGATAATTTGACAGTTTCGGGTTGCATGTGCTTGGGACTGTACTTTAAATGTATGGTGTCCATGGCACCCTGTGTAGGAAACTTACTTACCGACAAAGTTTATCGTGTACTGCTTGCCCTGTTGTTTGTTCACTACAGGAACTGATGGACGCTACCGAAAGCGCCAAACTAGTAGCTCAGTTCTGGGCCGACACAATTTAGATTGCCATCGACACGCTAAGAAGAAGAAGTGTATGAACGATCTTTCTTATTCATCATCAACATCTGCCTAGCCTTTTCCCACCTATGTTGGGGTCAGCTTTCATTCTAACCGGATGCAGCTGAATACCAGTATTTTACATGGAGCGACTGCCCATCTGACCTTCACAACCCAGTTAGTACAGGGTAACACGATACTCCTTGGTAAGACTGGTTGTCAGATTTTCGGACCACTGACTTCCTGGATTAACATATTTTTATCCCGGTATTACAATCCCGTGGGACAATTATTGAACTCCCCGCAGGCGGACGCCATAAGCTAATTATTTAGGCACTAAGCACACAAAAAGAAATCTCAAGATGGGCCTTCTTGAGTTTATTAATTCTACGTTGAACTCAAAGCAATTTTGAATGGTAACGACAAATAAGGAACATAGGTCAAAAAATCCAAAAATATCTGGTGGGAACACGAATGTTTTGACAAATAATCAAGTAGTTCAAGAAAAGGCGGCTTGTAACGGGGAGAGTCAGGGCTGGTAAAATTCAAATACTTTATATTTAGGTTCTGGCGACGGAGTCGGAAAAATAGTCCAGAAGCTATTACGAATCAGGTGAAATACTTAGTACCTACATATTGTTGACCAAATCCAAACATTATCGAAAGACAAATTCTGACAAATTCGATAAAAATCATTTAAAAAATGTACCTACGATATTCATAGAGTAGGTAGACAGACATTACAGTGATGTGTACTTACATTCAGAAGAAGGGGGATCCTTTGGCTGTCATTCAATTGGCTTTCTTTTAAGCGTTGGCAACTGATCTGGCAGAAATATGCTCTCTGAAGAAGTTACTAAAAAATGACAGAAAAGACTGAGCAGAAATTGATTGTAACTGTAATTTTTGTTGGTTAGAGGTGTAAAAGCCCATCATCGTTATCATTCACAGCCCGTCTTCACACACTGCTCATGCCTCTCATGCCTCTGTTTGCTTGTGACAAGCTCCACGTTCTTGTGCAAGATATTCCAGCAGTGACAACAATGAAGTGTAGCAGCCCACCAGAGACAAATAATATTTGTGTTCATTAATTTATTGAGCTGTATCTTCCAAATTTTGGTCTTGGCCTCGGTAAATCCAAAGCCACGTTTACCATAACTTAAACTAGATTCCATTCAACACTCTGAATATCGGTTGCCGTGGTTACCAACCCTGCAGTCCCGTTACAACAGTAAGAACGTAACAATGAAAGTCAAACAGTAGCTGACAAACAAACAGGCGTGCTGGGTCACTTAGCACCTCCGTGCTGAGCTCCATATGTCATCGGCAATGACGTTGACGCGAAACGTTCTAGTCTATGGAGGTTAGTTTTTGAAAGAAGGTGGGTAGAAGTGTGCTTTGTGTGTTTAAAGAGAGCTACTAGCTACTAGTGTACGACTTGAGAGACCTGTGCCCAGCAGTGGACTGCTATAGGCTGGTGATATATGTATATGTGCATATCACCAAGAATTTTTGTTGTCTAGCAAACCCAAGTTTTTATCAGTTGTACTATACAGGGTGTAAACGGACCCTTCACGAAGCCGTCAACCAAGCATTATGTACATCAAACTAAGTAACATTACGCAAAAATTATTGCTGGGAATCGACATTTTTTTTGGGGTGAGAAAAATCACGTTTTACGGTAAGACTCAATGTAACACAATTTAAACATTGTGCTGATGGATGGATTGAATAGTACGGGGGTCGTGGAGGTGGTTAAAGTAAAAATCTTATTTTAAACAAAAAGTTGGAACTTTGACCCCAAATATCTCCGTAACTAGAAGGTTCCCAGGTATGGTCTAGAACAAAAAAAATATCGCAATAACGGGGAGAACAAGTGCCTTTCGGCTTCGTTAAGGGTCTTGTTACACCCTTTAGTTCAGTTAGTTCACGTCAGTCCACGTCAGTTACGAATTTATCGGCCTTACACGCCGGGCTCCCGCGCCTACTGACGGTCGACCACATTTAACCCTTATGCCCGGCGGTATTAAGGTTGAAAAGTGGTAGACCGTGAGTGAAAGCGATAGTACATCTGAATGGTCACTAACATAGACTAGCTCGGCGAATACTGGCTTCCCTTCATGGCGACTGACCTATCATGGGATGAGTTATTTTGCGACTATTCTGTAACAAGTGCATGATTTTGTGTCTGTGTGGTAGTGTTCAGTGATGTTAAAATTGCTAAGTTATCATTCCAATAAAGAACCTTAAGAAAACTATATTGTTGTAGGTAGGTTAGGTAAGTTTTGTGTTACCAAAACTATGTTTCAGAGAGCAGAAGTACACCGATATTTGAACCACATCAATTAATGTCAATCGCAGTCATTTGTCCTACTCATCAAGGTATGCTGATTCTGAACCGCCAAAAACGCTGTCGCAAACAGCGTAGCAAAAGTCCACCGTCCAGTGTCCGGACTAAACCGTCCGGTATCCACGAGCTACGCGCGCGCATCGCGTGGCCAAGCATATTGCACCAAGAGACTCGCGCGATCCTCACTTGTTTTCTTCGCGTTAGTACCGTCGCGTCGTGGACACTCGTGGCTAAATAACTTCTTTCATTTGTTTCCTCCACAGCCGCAGCCTGTCTGAAGACGACTCTAGCTCGAGCTTGTATTGTCCTTCACACTTGCAGTATGACCAGTGTCCAGCTCACGGTGGCGCTACGTGACAAGAAAAAAAATGCATCGATATGTCAAGTAGTTGTGTGTTTTCCCGCCTGCACGGATAACGAGGTTGAAGTGTCACCTCTGACAGCTGCAACTGTCATCCAAAAGCAATTTTTTTTTTTCTTTGGCACCTGAGCTGATGGCGACTATTCTGCCAGCGTCATGTGGCGATCAGCAACCTTATTGCAACGAGAATAAAATACCACTGTCATCATCACAGACTTGTAAGTGGAAGCAATGCAACTCCAACTTTTCTGATACGTTGATAAAAATCTCTTTGATTTTGACAGCAGCGATGGTAAGTCACAGGTATACAGTACAAGGACTGTAGCTCACGGCCAAGAGGTAGCAGGCAAAAGAGAAGAAATAAGAAGAGAAGATGCCTATAATCTGTTAATGAAGAGAGCTATCCGTCGACAGTATTGCCAGTAAACACTGTCATGGAGTTGCTCTCTTTATGAACGGTCGCTGGCTCGACGAGAAGAGAAGAGAAGAGAAGATGAAGAAGATGGCGGAATGTTAACTGTTTGTTTTTCTTATTGTAAACAGGGTGACTGGTAATTATATCATGATAACAAACAACTTTCCCAAAGAAATTTTTTTTTTAAACACAGACTTTTATCACAATAAGACAACAGCCATATGAAATTCGCACGCGCACGCCTGTGACCTATCAGCTGTTAGCGGCATAAAAAAATGATTCTTTGGGAAAGTTGTTTGTTATCATGAGTACAATCACGTGTTTAAGTATCGGTCACTAATTACCAGTCACCCTATTTGTATATTGCATTAGTGTAGTTTACCCTATTATTTTATATTTACGATGTTAATAAATTGTTATTTCCTCTTTCAGTCAGGAGGAACCCCCCCCCTTCTAAATAGAATATGTTCATCGGTAATTTTATTTATTTTCGTTGGTTTGCACTTTTGAAGGCAAAAGAACATTTTTTTTTAAATTATCGATGTGAAATTTCTGTGTTGGGGGGAATTTTGTTCAGAATGATGTACTGACTGGATAAGTGGTAACCGTTTATGTGCCGGTGTCCCTACCACCCTGTATATCTGTGATTTCTTATGTATTTGTTCCATTTATATCCAACTAGCTTTTGCTCGCGGCTTCGCTCACGTTAATTTTGAATTTTTCAATAAATTCGGGTTGTACTCTGCTTGTAATAATATAATTCAATCATGATTCGAAAGACACGTAGCGCCATCTATTATCATTAGAACGTTTTTGTCCGTCGTCCCTATGTCCGTTTCTATACACCTGAAAACGTATATGAAAAATTTCAGGATGATCGGTTCAGTGGTTTAGGCGTGAAAATGTAACAAACAAACTTACTTACGCATTTATATTATTAGTAAGGAAAGGATAAGGATAAGAGATGTTTTCTATTATTCACAAAAAAAAAAATCTGTAAGGCGCAAATTACACAGAAACGGCGCAGCGCAGGCGTGGAATTTATAAGGAAACGAAAGGACGGCGTGCCTGCGCCGCGCCGCTTGAGTGTAATTCACGACACGACGCCTACGTATATTTTGTATGTTCAAATGTTTTGAAGCGGTATCATGCCTCCGTCGCGTCTGCACCTTATACCGTTTCTGTGTAATTCGTGCCTTAGGTATAAGTTTGGGCTGCGGGACTGTTCGAAAGAGATACCGCGGCCCTGGAACACAAAGGGCAAAAAAGGAACATGGATGGGTTTTATACATATGGGTTTTTTTTTTGAGTTATTTGATGATTTCCCACTCCAAAAAAAAAGGTATAAGTTTATTTTTTCCTCTTTGTGATGTTTTATCAATGTCCGTTTATTAATGTGAATGATGATAACATTATCAATATCATCGACATCATACACACGCCTTAATTTATATTTTCGACTTATCCTTGATGATTGACAGATACGTAAGTATTACTACTTGTAAAGTAAGTGCACTAAGTACATACATTATAGCTGTAACCAGCGCTATTGTATGTATTTAATGCACTTTTTGAGTATTTTGTTATGTAGGTACTATATATTTTATCTTTACACTGTTTTGTCATTTCTGTAATTTTATTCATTTCGCGTTTTCATTTTGATATTTTAACTTGTTTCGACAGAATTTCGAAGATTAGAGCTACATAATTGTAGGGGTATGAAGAACAGGGTGTAAAGTTCTTCATCCCCCATAGAAAAGGGAGGATCATCCCACCAGACGGGTATTGTGTCTGGTGGGCTGTCGCGGATAACTTTAATAGCACGATTAAGAAATTTTGATGTTAGTTCTGCATTTGTGTCATAGATGGCGCTGTAATCATTTTTGTACTATGTTGCTGTAGTAAGTACTTTTTGTAGTGTCCTTCAAGCATTATACAAAAAACTGTGTTTTCATACTATTTCCTTTACTCTGTGCACTCACTAATGTGTGTGTAATATATGTGTGGACGAGCTAGTACAGGCACAATTTTCTTTAAGTAAAAAAAGCATTTGCTTTGAAAATATTAGTGTCCAACATGACATAAATTAATGGTCGAATCTAGAATGTAATAATTAAAACAACAGGAAAAAACACAAAAAAATCCAAGGAAAATAACATCACTTGACAAGATGAAAACGCCTGCCCATCTTGCAGATGTAAGTACATTTATACCACGCAATTTTACATCTAAATATAATAAACTTAATTACTAAATACTTATTTAAACACTGATAATGTCAGCCTCATTACTATCTTTATGATGCCCACGTCTCTCAGTTGAACTTATCAACTCTCTGTCAACAGAAAACACAATCTTGAAATGTCAACAGACGGGTTGGTATGTCGTGAAACACATCTTTGCATATACATAACATGACGCCTATAATCCCTGAAAGGTTTGGCAGAGGTGTACTAATAGTGCACCCACATTTCGCCAGTTTCGCAAGTCCCAAGTAAAGGTAGCAAGCCTATTACTAACAACCAGACACAGATCTAGACTTCGTGGCTGCTAATGAGAAATTCCTGATGGAAAAACCCAATAGCACTTTGTGCGACCCAGGAATCGAACCTAGGGCCTCGTGCTCAGCAGTTGCGCTTGCGACCACTGGACGACGGACCATCTTTGCAGTACGCAATAATATTAAGTATGTATTTTGTTATGTTATTTTGTCTGATAAACTGGGTAGAGGTATAAAGGATTTAAAAAAATCCTGAACAAAGCTCTTATTCTTCCCGTCATTGCGATATTTTTTTGTTCTAGCTAGACCATACCTGGAAAACTTGTAGTCACGGAGACATTGAAGGTCAAAGTTCCAACTATTTCACATGTTTTTTCTAAAATACCATTTTAAAATATTTAATAACTTTACTTTAAATACCTCCAAGACCTGTACTATTCAATGCATCCATCAGCACAATGTTTGGACTGCTCGAGAGCGTATAAACTGAGCGCTACCGTAAATCGTGATTTTCGCAAACAAACAATAGTAGTTTCCCAGCAATAATTTTTGAGCATTACTTTTAGTAGGTACTTAGTATTACTTAGTTATTTGTAAAGAATGCTTGGTTGACGACTTTGTGAAAGAGCTGTTTACAATCTGTACAGTGCAGGCACATCTTGTCAGTTATATGGTTGTGACTTACATGGGAGCGAGCCTATTACCATGAACTGGGCACAACAGACTCCAAGCAAAAGTGTCGTGAGGACTGCTTGAAGCAAGTATGCCAAGTATGGACGACTATAAAAGTAAGGGAAGAACAAAAAAACGATCGATGGACTGTGTGAAGGATGATATGGCAAGAAAGGAGGTGTCTGATGAAATGACGAGTAATAGAGAAGTATGGAAGAAGAAGACATGCTGCGACGACCCCAAATAAATTGGGATAAGGGTCGGATTATGATGATGAGGTACTTAACTTTGTCTCATTGATTGATGCTTATGAAAATGATGCACTTCAAGTATTGTCTCATTGTAACTTAGCCGTAAATAAAACGTGCTCTTGATTCTTTTAAAAAATTAACAAAAACAACAGTAAAAATTTTGAAGGTAATACCCAAAAATTACCTAACCTAAATTCATAATTCTCCTCCATAAAAATGATCCCATATCAAACAGTTTCTTCTCGTAAGTATTGCACATTGTGTGCTTATAACATTCTTGTGGTTATCAGCGATAAGTGCTAGATAACGCGATTAAATATACTCACCTGTTATGAGTAAAAGGTTTTGGAAAATGAGGTCGGTTTGTTAAGGAATTGTCAAGAGAGTCACCATCATCTGCCTAGACTTTTCCCAACTATGTTGGTTGCAGCTGAATATCAGCATTCTACATGGAGCGACTGCCGATCTGACGTCCACCACCCATTTAGTGCTGGTTAATACGTACTCCTTGGTAAGACTGGTTGTCAGACTTTCGGGCCACTACCTCTAACGACTGTCAAAGATCTACAAATGACACCTGGGACCAACGGCTTAACGTGTTTTACGAGGCATGGAGGAAACTTGGTATGTAATGGGTGGTCACTGGTCGCCCATCCACAGACTAACCTAGGCAAGCAGGGCTTAACCTAAAGATCGACCCGAGCAGCTGTTATTATTTAGCCACGAGCTCCTCAAAGCCATGCCAGCACTACATTATTAAATGGCGTTCTAGAAACCTGGATAGCAGAAGCCATAAAGCTTTAACAACGGAAAATTCTAAATGGCGGATTGTGAATGAATGTCGTGACGGGGGATTTCATACTTATGTAAAGTATTTATTGAGGTTTTTCCAAATACATGCTTCTTTTCTAGAATAAAATGGACAATTAGGTATATTTAGGTATTAAAAAAATTAAATTTTATTTCTTTATAAAAGTTGTTTCATTTAACTTAACAATAATTTCAGTCATTTCTGCTTCACATCTCCTTGAAGTACTTATGTCGATTAAACTTTACGAGAATAATCATTGTTAATGAAGGTTTTTAGCTGAGGACCTAAACATTTGGTAACGGCTTTTAAACTTAAACCAATTCAATGTCTCTACTCAAGCAATAGTCTGCTCCAACGGTCGTCACATCGATGCCTTCAAAGAAATGAACCAACAGGACATATACAATGTGACATACTAGTATCAGCTTTATGCTTCTTCTTCTTTATCGTGTGGTAAGTGCATCACCTGGTGTTAGAGTTTTTAAATACTACCCATGGGTCTCTGGCTTGGCTCTACATGGGTTTTTCCATTAGGAATTTCTCAGTAACCGCCACGGAGTCAGGATTCATGCCCGGTTGATGGCAATAGGCTTACCTGTTACATGGGATTAAAACGTTATGTTTTAATCCCATGTAACAGGTGAAATGGTGGTGAACTATTAGGTATTCCTCTGCCTTACTCTTCGGGGATTACAGGCGTTATGGTATGTAATGTTTAAAAGCTGTTGCCACTTGTCTAGGTCCTCAGGTCATTGCCATGATGGGCGATTGATAAAGGAATATACAAATAAAATAAAAATGTCACTAAATAAATGTTAGCAGAGTTATTTTCTATGTTAACCCAGTTTTTGATAGTCTATGCTTTTGATAAGATATCGATAAATTATCAAATGATTTTGATAAATAAGGTGATTCCTTTCCTTGAATTCCAAACTGTTTGATTTTGCCGGTAGCATAGCAATTGCTTTAAGTCGTAGATTCAAACCCAATGCAGGCAATATAAAATGTGTAATTTATGGTGAGCGGCACTACAAAATGTACTACAGCAACAGAGTACAAAAAGTACTACAGCGCCATCTGTGACCCAAATGAAGAACCAATATCAAAATTCTAAGTCGCGCATTTGAAAAAACCCGACAACAACTGTCGGGCAGTAGCCCATCAGACACAATACCCGTCCTCCCTTTTCTATGGAGGATGAAGAATTTTACACCCTGTTCTTCATACCGCTATAATTCTATCACAATTGATCTCAAAATGGTGAAGGAAAACATCGTAAGGAAACCGGCATGTCCAAGAACTGAATAGAAGACATTATGTGACTGGGTGACTGGGCCCGCGAGGTGGATAATGGCAAATAGGGTCCCAGCAGTGGCAATGTTATAAGCTGGTCAAGCTAGAATATCTTATAATGAAAGTAAAATACAGGATGGAAGCCGTGGAAGGGACATCGACGTACAAACGAATACTACGTATTCAGTAAATCATTCTGAACACCTTCACAAACACCACATAGAGAATTTTCATCGGTAATTTAAAAAAAATACAATACTTGAAGTTGAAGGTGCAACTTTTGAGCGTGATGTTCTGGGTTTGCTTTCCAAGTTAAGGAAGTATTAGGTTTCCCTATTAGAGTATTTCCCGGATGGTATAATGGCAATAGGGTCGCTCCCTTGTTCAAGGGTTATTATTGACGGAATAAGTAGGTAGGTACGTGAATTAATAATATCAGAATTGATACAATAATTAATCAATATTATAAATAAAGTTAAAACATAACTTCTTTGTATTTTTCGTTGCTTTGTCTAGTGGTCACGCATGGCAAAGAGTATGAGCTTGTTTCTAATATTTTTTTACCTTTCCGTCATCGTTGTAGCTGATAGAATGTACTTAGACATAGTCCAACTTGGGTTGGACTCTCCGTCCATTTTAAGTCGTATGGGTAAGCTACACCAGAAACCAGAGGAATGACAATATTGTAAAATCCAAGAACCACTTATACTTACTTAAAGTACTTAATTTCGACATTGATTTTAAAGTAACGATTACTTTATTATAATACTATTAATTCATGTTGGACCTATTGTAAATCACAAATCATAAAATTATTGTACTACTTATTTAATTTATTTAAGAGTGACATCTGAATATTATTTGTACACCATATGTTGTGGTAGAATGTTAAGGACTTAGACAAACCCATAACACCATACTATGTAAAACTACATTTTTACAAATAAATATTTCTGATTCTGTTTCTGACTTAAAAAATCTTCTGTCTTCCACAAACAGGACATTAACCGCAATGATACCAAATCCTTATCAATATCGTCATTACTTCCTACGATGCCCAATGATAATCTTACCGATAATTACAATAAATAATATCGTTTTAGATAACACATGCCACCTACAATACAAATCAGTGCTATGTTTGCCGACATTCAAAATGGCTGACAAAAGGAAATTCCTTTGTTTTGTTTTTCTGTTTTCGTTCAGTTTTGTGGTAGCAGACAACGATATATTGTGCCAACAAGGTTATTGTAGAGTAAGTACAACTGGAATAAACCTAACTGTGCCGCCTTTCTGCCGAAAAAATCACATTAAAACATGTTGTCTGATGAAATAAAAGATTTTAACAATGAGAAGGGAGAGAAAACGAAATTTCTGCAAATTTTACTTATATTCATGAATGTTTTGCGAGTAGGGGAACGCACAATAAAGTTCCATCTACATAATCTTTGCTTAATTAGTGTAAAAAATATTGACGTCCGGATTCCATTGAAATCAGCTGTCAAATCTAAATTACTAAAAATAGTGACTGATTCATCACAATAACAAAATATACTGCACATTCACATAGTGATTTTAAGTTTGACTATTTCATTTCATATTTGACGATGTCGTCAAAGTCGCGGGTGATACCCGGATGAGGAAACTCGCCAAAATTATCATCGAAGGAGGATCCTCCTTTATTTTAATCAAGTTCTTCATCAGAACTAGTTATGAGTTATGATAAAACCTCTTTTCCCAGACTTATCGCTTCGACGAGGGTTGTGCAGAGCCCCCCATCCACTGCAGCGTCAACAATGCTACACACAGGGGGATCAGCCTACCCTCCCCGACGCTATGCAACTGCTGCGACTTCTGTATGCCGTTCTTTGGTAAGGGATGATGATGAAACTTCATATGGCGCATCCACACATGCCGAGCGGCACGGCCGGCGGCCAACCCGGCGGCCTGGCCGCCGGCACGCGCATCCTTTACCTGCGGCACGCGCGGCTTTTGGTTGCCGGCGGCAGTTTGCTTGCGGCTTCGATACGGAGTGGTAGTGTTGTGTCAAAGAAAATATTTCGTAAACCAACTTTACAGACAACCAATTTTTTGACGTGACAACGTCTAATAAATCGATGAACGCCGGCTGCATGCACGAAAAAGGATGACTCATTGTCCCGTTACGCTCATTGTCCCGTCACGTTAATTGTACGTTTGGGCCGCATCTATCTCTCTTCCACTTGATTGGCCTATGCGTTCGAGGAGAAGAAAGACAGTGGCCGCATTTCATTCCTTCTTTGTATCCATACAAAATAGTGATAATTCAATAAAAATATTCAATTTTATTCATAAAAGTATGCAATCATTTCTTTAATGTTTTGTTATGACGTTGTCATGTCACGTTAAACTATCGTCCGTAAACCAACTTTACATACGACCAATTTTTAAAAAATAAATAATGCCGGTATTCAGCTGGACAGAACCAACGACCAGTGGCCCACATTAGCCCTGGATCGAAACAACTGAAAGTCATGGGGAGAGGTCTTTGCCCAGCAGTAGGATGACGCAGGCTAGCAGTATCAGTATCAGTAAATAATAACGTACATCACTATACTTGCGATACACGCAACTATATTATAGTCCAACATCTTCCAGTCCTACGTACACGACTAACTTCGACGATAGTCACAACACTACTGCGAAAATTGCAACCGCATCTGCAGGCCGCCGGTAAAGCCGGCGGCAAATTCAGCGGCAAGGCAGCCTGATGGCGCATCCACACATGCCGCCGGGTTTGCCGCCGGTTTTCAGCCTGCCTTGCCGCTGAATTTGCCGCCGGCTTTACGCGCCGAAGGGAAAAAGATGCGCGTGCCGGCGGCCAGGCCGCCGACTTGACCGCCGGGTTGGCCGCCGGCCGTGCCGCTCGGCATGTGTACGGCACGCCATGAAAGCCGGTGGCAAACCCGGCGGCATGTGTGGATGCGCCAATAGAAATGGTAGAAATGGTACACACAGCCTAAGGGGTTGAGTGTACTCTCCCCGACGCCATGCAACTGTTCTATGGTAAGGGGTGATGTCTACACTTCATAGGAATGGTACGGTACAGCGCCAATAGTGTTACACACAGCCTAAGGGGTTGAGTCTACTCTCCCCGTCGCTACGCAACTGTTCTATGCTAAGGGGTGATGGCTAGACTACATAGGAATTGTACAGCGGCAACAATGCTACATACGGGGGGCAATTTTAATAAATAAAAGGTTTCAACATTTTTGTATGGAGCGTGGCATAGTCCCCATCCGCCCCGCGAAGCTACAACAGTCTCAGACACAAGGCATAATAACTTGTGAAAGTACTGTAGTTGCCCATTCCAAGGCGTAGATCTCTATGGAGAAGAATGAGCAAGAAATTCCATTGACACTCTTTTCAATAAAAATATTGTTACAAAATCTTGGTTACATCATTCATGTGGATACTATACAAGACTGGTGTGCCATCCGCAACGAATCAGGTAATCAAAACTACAGAAGGTATGCCCTTAAAGGTAACCTATGCCCGTAAAGGAAACAGCGCACTGATGTTCTCTAAAAGTCCATTTTCAAGCTTTTTGTGTCTAATTTTCAGGGAAAGACGAGCACTGCACTAAAGGTGGACCCGGTATGGGCACCACGGTGGGAAGATGTGGCGACGGGCTGTACTGCACCGCAGACGATGATGGGTGGGAAAGTTGTACTAGACGTAAGTAACTCTTTAAAGGTACTAGTTTTTGCACGCGGTGTCGTTCTCATTCATCATCTTCCAGCCCTTGTCCCATTCTATTTGGGGTCTGCACAACATGTTTTCTTCATCCATTCTCTGGTTTCGCTCGTGTTATGGTCGAAAAAAATAGCAGGAGCGTTTTAAATGTATGCCTATACTAATGTAGCTTCAAATTACTGAAAGAATTTTCGGAATCAGATCAGTAATTCCGAAGATTCTTTATAAAATTAGATGAGGATCCGGATTTTTTCTCCGGAAATCTTAAAACGCTGCCCCAGCAGAATCATAAACAACCTGAGTTAACAACACAATTTCCTAACTTTACTTCTAGTGACGTCAGTGTGCCACACTGCCCAAGACGAGTACGACTCCAGAGCGCTGAGTGGACTCGTAGGAGCCCTGGAACAGCGACCACATTGTGATGGCAAGGGGAAATTTACGCCGTATGAGTGTGTTCCTGCACATACGTAAGTATTACTGGCTGATTCGTTATCGTGCTCTTGAAGTGAGAGAAAAGACGCATTATTACATCACGCAAAGTATTCCTTGAGGGAACAGTAAAGTCGTTAGTATGTTTAAGATCGATGTGTGATAATCATCATCATCTGCATAGCCTTTTCTCAACTATGTTGGGGTCGGCTTCCAGTCTTACCGGATTCAGCCGAATATCAGTATTTTACATGGAGCGACTGCTTATCTCACCTTCATAACCCAGTTAGTAGGTACTGGGTAATACGATACCTCTTGGTAAGATTGGTTGTCAGACTATCGGGTCACTGGCTACCTGTAACGACTGTCAAAGATCTACAAATGAAAGCCGGGACCATCGGCTTACCGTGCTTTCCGAGGCACGGAGGACATTCAGTAAGTAATGCGTGGTCACCCATCCACGAACCAACCTAGGCAAGCGCGGCCTGGGGAATTCAACCTGACCTCATGCGCATCAGTAAGCTTAGCCAGGCTTGTATTAAATATCTTCCAAAATAAAGAATTTTAGCACATCCTCCAAAATTAATTTTGTTTTTAAATTCCAGATGTTTTTGCCGGTCCGAAGAAGGCAAGAGAATTTTCGGTGAAGTCCGAAACCTTGGAGCCATTACCGAAAGAACCATGCGTTGTGGTCTGTATGAGAAGTTCATTATAAAAATATTATGACCTGTCCTTTGTTTTCGACCCTTGGTTCTGGCTTCCACCGTAGTTCCCTATCACCCGTACCCTGCTCTTAACCCCAGTCTCTTGGGGATGATTTAGTGGAAACCGATGAATGAGGTCTGCGATAAAATTCGTGTCATCATCATATCAGCCCGGAATCGCTCATTGCTGGGTATAGTATAGGCCTCCCCTTTTTTCCGCCACACTTCCCGGTTCTGTGCGTCCCTCATCCAGGTGTTTCCCACGACTTTGACGATATCGTCGATACAACGAGCTTTAGGCCCTGGCTTCTTTGGCCTAACCTTGGCCACTTGGAGCTTGGCACAAACAAAGAGAGGCCTATTCCCAGCAGTGAGTGAAGTCGGGCTGTGGATGATGATGATGAACCTTGGCCACCACTCGGTCAAAGCCTTGCTTCATCGGCCATCTCCGCGTCTGCAAAAAACAGCACTCGTTTATTTAACGAAAAATATGATTTAACTCCAGTTACAACCTTTTACTCTGCAGCCGTATTACACGTCTAAAATCATTTTAGGATATATTTTAATTCTGCAGCTCCCAATTCCAGGTTGCTCCCGCTTCCACGAGCGCATGAAGGCATCAATAAGCTCAGGTGTTCGTCTCCCGGTGGTCGGTCCTCGCTGCACCTCCGATGGTAATTTCCACCCAATCCAGTGCATTGCCAACAAATGTTACTGCGTCGATGTCCTGACTGGAATCATTGAAGAAGATGAGAAGACTGTTGATCTTGAGAGGAGACCGATTACTGAGTTGCCTTGCTGTAAGTAATTTCGGTTATGGCATTTTGAAATAAAGAAAAATTGGCAGCAACACCAATTTATGCTTCTACCAGGTGTCCGTGTCTGGAACTGTGTCTGGAATGTGTCTGTACTGGCTTGAAGAAGACTTCAGGTGTTTTAGAACTGTTATTTTATTGATAGACCAGGTTTTCAGTGCTAAAATTAAATTTGAAAAGTTTGCCAGTAGATTATCCAACTCACAATAAGACAATAATTGCAATGGCAAGTATTTATGCCTCATAAGTTTTACCAGCTCCTAAGTATAGGATTTTTCACCAGGGACCAGCCTTGACCGAATAACTTGTAAAAGCAAAAACCGCCTTCTTATAATGTTCCCATCGCTGGGACTCAAGCCTTCGTCTTTGCAAGAGGATGTGGACCGCAAACCACAACGTGAGCCGATCGTGAGATGGCCTCCTTATCCTGCTATGATCATCATAGTCATTCTTCTGCCCTTATGAGAATAAAAAAATAGGCTACCACAATCTGCTATTTAATTATTCCGTCCAATCATTTTCAGATGACGAAGATACAGATCTCTACGAAAAATACTCGGAAGGTGAACCTCCTTACAACTTCACGACTCCTTGCATAGAAGACATGAAGCTGAAGGTAGACATGATCCTCAAGAGTGAGGAGGAGGGGTACATTATGGACTACTTCAATACTTTCCCGGAGTGCCTGCCTGATGGGACCTTCGGGAGGACGAGAGTTACTAGGGAAGGGATGTACGTGTGACCCTTTTTCTATTGTCTGATGAGTTTCATAGGATCTGTTCTAAGAGATAACTGGCCTAGTGTAGTGAGCAAACTATTTCTGGAATTTGACTACTTCGTTAGTGTAGTGGGGTCTTAAGCGTGACTGCTGAGCATGTAGCCTTAGGATCGGTTCCTAAGTCGAGCAAAGGATTTTTGTGTCCTCTACTGTAACACTTAATATTTGCACACCCCAACATCCCATCCTGTTTCGTCATGGGGTAGTGAATCTACTGGTTTCCATCAACGTCATCACTAATCTTGCCAGATTGGATAAACGTTCAGTTATCTCCTATCACAGTTCCTTCTCCTTCTTTAATCTCCCAATGCTTTCAAATCTGTCCACTTTTGGCGGTTTTGTGTCATGGCTATCGCAAGTACTGGATAAATAAATATTTTTCTAAAGCAGGACCCATAAGCCCGACCTGCTGGCTGTCATTATACCAGAAAAGTCTCTTCCATGGCTTTAACCCCTTACTGCATAGCATGACATATCGGGCATCAAGGGTTTTTGACACGTCATTTAAATTTGGTACATATTTTTTTCTTTTTGTAACTCTTAAATCAAAAACCGGTAATATGATTTGACGTTTGTGAAAAAAAATTGTGTCCAGTACTAGTGGATTTGAAGAAATGTCAGTTTGTTTCCTAACGGTCGACAAGAGGTAAGTGGACTCAGCTTTCGGGGTATTTTTGCATGGATTTTAACGGTAAATAGCCACGATAATTATTTTGCATACAATAGGCAATTATTAAAAGGTAATAGGCAAATAAAAACTAAATTCGCATGAATGATTGCAAATATTTTGGTTGCTGAAGTTAGTACCCATATATGGGATAGCATGCAGTCGCAGGAAAAACTGCTTGCCAGATATGGGATTGTATGCAGAATGACAACAGAAATGAGAAAACCATATATGGGATAGTATGCAATTCGGTCAATTTTAAGAAATATTATTTGCATAACATTTAGAAGAAGAAGAAGTGGCTACAATGTTATTTTATGTTTCCTTGGTTTTATTAGGCTTGCTCGCTTATTTATTTTGCACCTTACGCTTGCTTTTTTCCCCAACAGTTTACGAACAACAATGCCGAGACGGAAACAAGTGCATGTAGTCAACATTCCTGATGAGAGTGAAGATGAAGAGCTTTCAGATGAAAATACGGAATGATATACTTTTTTATCGACTGAAATAATTACTTTTTAACACACGACTAGATTTATTTAAAGTTTTAAAAAGTTCCTAATGAAAACCAAAGTTACGTATCCTAATTTTACAAAATAAAACATAAGTAAATATACGCGTTTTTCTCATTTAACTCCATCTCTCCCTCCACGTACCTATGCAATCTATCATCTGCTTATGCCAGAATTCTTATATCTGGTATTACATATAATTCTCATATTTTTGATCTTATTTTATATTTTGCCAGCTAATTCTGCATACAATGACATATTTGGCAAACTTGATAATAAACCTAGAACTGCATATAATGCCATATTTGGCATTGACAGTTTTTGGTAATTTTTTTCAAAAATACTAGGTGTAGATTTTTTTAAATATTTTTTGTGGGGTGTCTTGGGGTCATACTACTTCATATATTTTTTTCGTCCCAATCAAAAAATCCATGCAGTAAGGGGTTAAACCACTGTGGCGACAAACTGGTTTTAAACCAAAACTAATCACGTAATTTTTTCTTTTAACAGAAAAATCTGTATAGATGAGAGAGGTGTTCAAATTGGAGATTATGGAGTTAATGCAACATCAATTGACGCTGAAACTATGGATTGCAGTAAGTTTAAGATTTTATGAACTTGGTATACTTAGATAAAAGATCTACGACGAATAATCGGCACAGTGCTTACCAGTTTCGATGCATTAAATCAATCGTTTTATCTTGCCTGTGGTGAAGCGAACATATGTTTATCTCTATATGTCCCATGCCTACTTTCATTTCGACATAGGCCCATGTGTACCCTCTACCTATTTCCACTCTACAAAGGCACATCAAATGTTTTTACTCATATTTTAGAAATTACACAAAGCCGTTATGCAGCGCTTATAATAAATTATGCTTCTAGTGGTTTTAAAGTGGAACTAAAATCTTATATAACAATAATGGGGCCTAACTGCACTCGCTAGAATCATTACTTACTTAGTCTGTTCTTCTATCCTGTTTGTTTCTAAACCTAATCTACTCCTCTTTTTTTCAGAATGCGCTCAAACATCCAACATAATGGGTGACGTGCCTGAGAAGCCAATATGTTGTAGAAACGGTAACTTTAGAAAGATACAATGTCGCCGAGGAATGTGCCGTTGTGTTGATTCCGACGGAAGGCAGACTGTTCAAGAATCCGCTGATGTTACACAATTGACAGACTGCTACACGCCAGACTGGAAAAATTGCTAGAACTTAAATGTAACATAACATACTTATAAGAAATATTTTTAATGTTCAGAGGAACATTTCTGTATTAAAAACTTTTTCGAGTATTATTTCGTAACTTATTTTTCCATAGTAGCCACCCAAGACGTGGAACAGGGCGAGCAAAATGTTACCAGTCTCTCAGTTCAGCACTACCAACTTGAGAAATATTACAATATCTTCACGCTTGATTTCTAAACCTCATGAGCAGGAATGTAGATCTTTTCAAATATTAATTATATAATAGTAATCATAAATTAGAACAAAAGCGTCGATTGAGGGGCATCGTTTGAAGCAAATTTGAACAAGCAGCTAAAGTGAACCGATCATAAAATCTGTAATGTCTGTTTTTTAATCTCGGAGATTAAATTGACAAGTCAAAATCAAATTGAAATTGAAAGTTTCATTGACATTTTCAAAACAGGCCAAGTGCGAGTCGGCCTCGCACATGAAGGGTTTCACACCATCGTATTAGGGGAGCCCCCTTTAATTTTTAATTTAGTTTTATTATCTGTTTCAACTGTCTACCTGTTACGGATCATGACATACAGCCCGCTGACAGACAGACGGACGGACGGACTGACGGACAGCGGAGACTTAGCAGTAGGGCCTCGTTGGTTACCCTTCGGGTACGGAACCCTGAAAATGAATATGTTCTAATCCTAAGCCCTGTCATAGACTGAGGAAAAATCTCTGAAGTTTCAATCCATTTTTTGTGCTCGTGTATGTACTTTCTCCTTGACAAACGGACAATGCTAATGTCATAACGCGACAATATTTTATCTGTGGATGATTGTTGAAAGTAAATGTTTTTTTCTTGAATTTTATTTGTTCAGAAGTTCTTGCGGTGGATTTTGCAAATAATATTGAATCGAAAATAACTAGTGGATATGTGATTTGACATTATAACATACTGCCGATTAATTAGCTTTTATATTTTTGTAATGTTCCCCAATCGGCGTTATAGGTTATAATACATTCGTCATCATCACCAGGTTATGCCAAACTTATTTTTAGCTTCTAAAAACGCTAAAACAAGGCTGTGTTAAGAGTTAAAAGTGTTCTACATTAAATTCACTTGATATTTGAAGTTATAAAGTCAAGAAAATGGGTCTGATCATATCAAGATTTCGCGTAAGTATATTGACTTTGATTGATTTTTGCATATGTTTTGTAATAGAGCCAAAACTATTTCGAAACGTTTGGAATATTCTTTTGGCGGCAACTCAAATGTGTGTCCATGACCTGAGGGTTTTATAAATGGGTCTAATCAGGCATCTGGTCGTTCCTGGGCATGTTTCTTCTTCATTATTTCGTGCTATCCTTTCTCTTTCGTTTCGGTTAATATTTTTGAAAGTTTCATAGACTAGGCTGACTAATCAAGCTTAAAGACGTACTCTAGTGATCATGGGGGTCCTCATCGAGCACTCCAATGGGCATCAAATGTTGGTAATATACCAGTACAAAATAATTTAAATTTAACACTTTTAAAAGTCATAACATAACTTTTGAACGATTTTGAAAAATTTCCAAATGCATCCTATTAAAAATATAAAAGACTTAAAGTACTTGTAAATATTGAATGCACCCATTAAGTCCTTCTATTAAATAAATTAAAATGCTTCAAAAACTCCATACCTTTAATTCACTTCTGCTACTTTCATGTACATTTATTCATAATTAAATTGAAACCATTAGGAATCATTTAATATCAGTTTAAGATCTACTAATTTTTTAAAACACAAAAAACATTTCAATAACTTGTAAGATGTCATCACTGATAAAATTGATAATAAAGCATTAATTTAATAAACAAAGGGTCCATTATCATTGCCTGACATTTATCTTTTGTAGTCTTATTAAAATAATTAAGTAATTATGCAATGTATGATATAATTTCTATTGTTATTCATCTTGTTGGCAAAACATATAATATTGGGTTCTATCAGGAATTTCTCTAAAAGGAGCTTGTGGCCTAGGTTGGTCTGTGGACGTGTGACCACCCATTACATACCGAGTTTCCTCTGTGCCTCGGAAAGCATGTTAAACCGTTGGACCCGGCTGCCATTTGTAGATCTTTGACAGTCGTTAGGTAGTCAGTGGCCCAAAAAGTCTTACAACCAGTCTTCTTGTGCTTCTTTTCAATTAATGAGTAAGCTATTCAAGGCAACCCACCATCTTTATGGTCTGCCGCGACTCTGAAGCTGTTTAGTTGTAATTAATTATTTATTAAATCATAATGTGTAACATGAGGGTGTACTATAGGCACACTTCTACCTTAGACTGTGTTTCCACCAGAGATAAGCGAGGATGCGTAGCGAGGGATGGGTGTGAAACTAACCAATAATATTGCTTCTTTTTCATAGCTTGAGCTATTCTAGCTATATGATTGGTAAGTTCCTCACACATCCCTATGCATCCTTGCTCATCTCTGGAGGAAATGCAGCCTTACCCTTTGGTAAACAAAAGTCATAATGTTACGGCTTAATAAATTACAATTGTATAATATTGGAGATCTCATTACTGTGAGCATTGATCAAAATTTTATCAGACATGCCTAATCTACATCAAATTAATTCATGCTTAATTAAAATAAAATTTGAATGAATAATATAATGAGTCTGTATATCCCGCAGAGGTCATGATTGTTGACAAAACGGTCCCGCATGACGACAGCCTTGTGAGAGCCGAGAAAGATAAGCAAATAAAGTATCTTGACTTGGCTCACGAGGTTGTCGACATCTGGGATGTGGACTCAGCAATCATTGGCCGATAGGACGTAACAGCCCATGGCTTAATTGTCAAGAGCCTCGATCAATACCTGAGGAAGCTCTCGTTAGGCAGCTGGATTTATTTATTTATTTATTTATTTAAACTTCATGTACAAAAGTGGTACATAGGCGGACTTAATGCCACAAGGCATTCTCTACCAGTCAATCAGTCAGTGTTGATTCAGAAAGCTGTACTCCTGGACACGGCTCTTATTGTTAGGAGGTTCCTCTCTGGAGCCTGACCGCCGGTAGCTTGGACCCTGTTCCCGATACGGGTGGGCTGCATTTTTTTGTGTTTTTAAATTCTTATACGTATAGTTACAAAAAAAAAAAATATATATAATGAATTTGTATAAAGATGAATAACTAAACATAATGATATTTATGCATGTAAAATTATAATAGAAATATTCTCTGTTACTTATTTTCTCTTAATTTGAATGAAAATATATAAAGCATACGACAATATGGGTACAATAATATTGGTTGCATTAGCTACCTATTTTAGCAAGACTGCCCAAAAAAAAAGAGTGTTATGTTTCAGGGTTCATGTGTTTTTTGTTTTAGGATGTATTTAACTCACAAACAATACAATATTATGTGTACATATAGGTATCAATTACAAAACTGACCTCCACAATATAACACCTAGTATCATATTACTTCCCATTCACTTTTTTCGGGTATTAAATAACTAAGAAAACTAAGTTGAACTTATCTAAACAAGAAATACATTTTACAGCTTTTAGCAAATATTCTAGAAAATTGACTATCATGTAATTTTAATTCTTTGTATAATATTCATCATCATCTGCAGACCTTATGCATTTTTCAAACTCAAACTGAAACTCAAAGCATTTATTTCAATTAGACCATAACAGGCACTTTTGAATGTCAGAAAAACAAAGAAAGTGAAGCTACAGTCCCAGACACAAGGCATAATAACTTGTGAAAGTACTGTAGTTGCCCATTCCAAGGCGTAGATCTCTATGGAGAAGAATGGGCAAGAGAGAGAGGGCTCCATGGACATTTTCATTTTTTTCTTTAAGTTTCCAATTTAAAAAAGATATTTCTTAACGAATCGGTCGGAGAAGCCGTAGGGGAGGCCTTTGCCCAGCAGTGGGACAGAGCTGGCTTAAAAAGATAAATGTTTCCAACTTGAAAAAGGGCACTTGATCTCTGAAAATGAATTAAAAAAAAATATCATGATATCATAAATTGGATAAAACTTGAAGAATACTGCACAGCAATGTTTATCAATATTCCACAATAAATAAATATGAGTGTGAAACAATGCGGTATTGTTGGCTGTATGTTTATTATGCATTGTTTTCGTAAGCGATTTGAACGTATCCTTGAATGTGTTTAAATTAAATCGATAGTATGCTTTGAACTTGGGAATTATATTATATAATCTTATTTCACACATACATAAATTCACGCTTTTTTTCATGGGGATAGACAGAAACTACAAAACGCCACCTGCTATGATCCTTATATACTCCTTTCGTCTCGTCCATGTTCATACATCTAGTCATACACGCACGTCAGATGCGAGTATAACGCACCTGATCTTTCGTAAGAACACCACCAATAAGGTCCTGACCTTTGGTAAGTACACCACCAATAAGGTGAAGAATTGAATTTCACTCCAGCATAAGTAAAGTTGAAAAAGGAGTTTGGTATAATCATCTTCCTGCCCTTTTTTTTTTTTTTTTCGGATGGGAAATCATCAAATGACCCCTCCCGCTCTGGGCGGAGTGGCCAAAACCCATCCATGTTCCTTCTTTGCCCTTTGTGTTCCAGGGTCGCGATATCTCTTTCGAACAGTCCCGCAGCCCCGATCTTCCTTCCCTTGACCCATATTACTTGGGGTTGGCTCAACACGTTTACTTCTGTCAATCATAAGTATTCATTTTATGCTGGCAAAAATTTAAAAAATTATGGCATTTTGTAACTATACATTGTGATACCCACACATTCAAAACAAAGTAAGTAGTTGTTAGCTGTAAACCTACTTATCTGTTCTGATGACTATACATAAAATCACGTCTCTTCCATGGTGTCGTAGACAGCATGAATGCATGTGGATGGCTATAAGACTAGGGGAAGACCAAAGAATTAACAGATGGACTGTGTGATTGAAAAGAAGAAGAAGAAAGAAGGAAAAATACTTATTTGTCGCAGGAACATGACGTGCATACAAACAAAATAAGTTAACAAAATCATAAGCACAACAAATATTATAAATACAACAGGATAAAAAAAAGGAAAGAAGAAAAAAATTAACAGCTTGCACGTCGGGACTGCGACAAGCAGGTTACTCAGCATGATGCTGTACTATGGGGGACCCACAGCACAGCGCTGGTTTTCAGTGGTCACATAAACAGTACTCCATCGTTCCATCCGTTAAGTCTTTGGTCTTCCTTTTCTAGCCATATCATTGTTGATATGGCTCGAAATGGGGTGACCTCTGAGATGACGACTAAAAGAGAAGTATGGAAGAAGAAAACCTGCTGCGCACACTCCAAATAAACTGGATTAAGGGCAGGAGAATGATGATGGTAGGCGGAAGAACTCCATGCCTCTACGCCTACTTCTACTTAGTCCAAATTCTTACGTAGCTGGTATTGGTAATCATTTTATCATACACGCGCCTCCGTTACGAGTATGTCCTTGACCTTTTTGAAGGACATTACCAAAATATCGATGTTTGTCCATATAAGGCCTCCCGACGTCTGTCTTATTAATCCATTTGACTAATCGCCTTTCAAACTTAATTACATAATATATTACGTAGAATATCGTGCTGGTGCGACCAGATATCTGCCCAATCTTTTTTCTGGTTTAACAGTATGCACCTTCGTCCGTTGACGAAACCTGGTGTAGAGGCGATAGAAGTTAGCTAAAGGTACAGACGCCAGCATATCAAGCTACTACAATCTGTCAAATTTCTTTAATAGATTTTCAACTTTATCGCTAAAGCATTAGGTTCAGGTTGATTGGGAAAATTTGACAGTTTCGGGTAGTTTGTTGTACTGGCTGCTGTCTGTACCACCAAAATTGCGATCAATGGTTTGGGGCAATCAACATTGATTTGATGTCAATCGATTGCAATCTTTTTGGATTTTAACCACAACCGCATTTGCTGAACACAGTTTAATCACAATCCCAAGAATTTTGAAGGAAATTCCTAATCCTAGTTCAAAGGTTTAAAAATGTGTCAGCTCATTTACGTAAATAACGTAATTAACGTTCTTGATCTGTCTAAATGCAAGGCATTGGCTTTGCATATACGTTATGAAATTACCCCGCCGGGACATTGGGCTCCTGATTTTCTGAAGGTCTGCAACAGACGGCGTCGCGACGCTTGTGGAAGCCAAAGCAACGTTCAAACCAATTTCCAACAGTGCACGTTTCTTGCCTGATACGGTGATGACCCCAGAATTTATTTGCTTCATCATTAAGCTCTGCATTTGGCGTAGCATTTCCAGCTACCAGATTTAATCTGGCGTCTTTCTAGTACCTTGCAGCTTTGATTTTTATCGGCGCCTAGATAACCTTGGGCGTTGGATTTGTAAATGATTTATCTTATCGGTTTACGCTCACTCCATTCAATTTTGTGACTTTTATTGATTCGGGAAAGAAACGCCAAAGTCTCAGTAAATTAAACCTAAGATACGAATATTCCTCCGCTTCTTGCTTGTGTCCCCCTTGATTCACTTCCTAGTCTTCGACTTCGTTTGCAAACAAACTGCAGCTCCATCTTGGACCCAGGGGTATAGCTTCCAGAAGATCCTTTCTCAATACCCTTCTATAAATCTAAGATAGACATCTCCCAAATCGTATGTTCCTATATTTACTGGTGTCTCCTGTGTAGCGCAGACAGGCTACACCAGTCATACTTATCATTTATGGATCCGTTGTCCTATCAACTCAGCCCATCGGAGATCACTACTGGAGAAGGACATAAGGCCTCTCCCAAATCTCTCTTCCCAATAGATGTAAGATTTTCCGTGCAAATCTTTTTCTTAGGGTGCCAATTTTGGGGTACAATCAGAAAACCGCAGGAGGCGTGAATCACTTCTTAGCGTGTCGATGGCAATTTAAATTAAGTCGGCCCAGAACTTAGAGTTTAACGCCTTCCGTAGGTTTATGCAAATCGAAGCCATAAAGAAACTACATAATAGGCATTCTAAAACAATACACCTCCAAACGGTTTATTTTTATGAGTGACTTCGTGATTTGTGATCTCATAAAGGTGTAGATTACAGATGGTTAAGTACTTCGTACTAGTCTACGTACCGCAGTGTGATGTTATCGTGTTACAAACTGATGTTCTCAATGTCAAATGCGTAAGATAAAAGAATGTACAGTCGTTTGAAATCTTTCAATCCGTCTTTTATTGCATAATTTGTAAAAAGGGCTAAGCATTCCAGATTTTTTAGTCCGGAGGAAGTTGAACAAAACTATCTTAACTACTAATCCATATCTTCATGAATTTTTGGCTCTCAACCCGGAACCCAGAATATACCCTGATAAATACTAGTGCGTATAGCTAGTGACAGGAAGAGCTCTACACACCATAACTGCATATTTTCCGCTAAAACCCTCGACTTGATTATAACGTGCTACTGTTTCCGTCGAGGATCCTGTTAGTTGCCACTTCATCATCTGCCTAGCCTTTTCCCAACTATATTGGGGTCGGCTTCCAGTCTAACTGGATGTACCTGAATACCAGTATTTTACATGGAGCGACTACCTATCTGACCTCCACAACCCAGTTAGTACTGGGTAATACGATTCCCTTTGGTAAGACTGGTTGTCAGACTACCTAACGACTGTCAAAGATCTATAAATGTCACCCGGGACAAACGTCTTAACGTACTTTCCGAGGCACGGAGGAAACTCGGTATGTAATGGGTGGTCACCCATCCACAGACCAACCTACGCAAGCACGAGCGGCTGTTATTATTAAGCCACGAGCAAGCCACAAGCAATAGAGTAAACATGAACAAAAATAACATTCACTTTCTTCGTCTTTTGTCTGGGTTTATAGAACCTACTATTTTTAAATTACTTAGCACAAATAATTTTCAACTTTACTTTTATAACATGTAAAGTACTAAATTGTTAAACACCACTGGAGCTTAAAAACACTTAAAAGTGATGATTTGTACGTTTCGTTTTCAGTTATATTGTAATTTGAATAAGGTTTACAATTGCGTGTAAAGCAGTACGCGTTAGACATGCTCCAATTACCGTCAAGTTCAAACTTTCAATGAAAGTGAACGTGTTTTGGTAGTCCGCAACGAAATTGAAAAAGTGTAGTAAATTCACGATTTGATACTGTCAGAATCTATCGTAGTCCACTGCTGGACATGGGCCTCCCAAATTGCGCTAAAGCACCCGGTTCTCCACCTTTTGCATTTAGTCTGCTCCAGACCGGCAGTAGACTATTATCTGGCCATTTTTGTCGAAATACTGATGCCCGTGGAGCATACGGGTCCTGGAGTAGAGATCACGTATTTGGCTTACGGTGGGACTCCCGGCGAAATGGTCGGACAATGTAGCAGTAGTGAACTGCGAAGGGTTCGGTCGATTGAATGGTTTCTCTAGCTGCGTCAGATTTCGACAAATATGACCGGCCCTCTGCCACTTGCTTACCGACTGACTCAAACCGAATTTTATTACCGTGGCCTAACTCGCATTTAAAAACCACTCAAGTCAAAGCATTAGTTATATTTTTGCACTAAAGAAATGCCCAAAGAAAAGCGGTCACTTTCTTTCAGGTCATTATTCAAATTGAGGACATTTTTTAATACGGTTTTTTACAGCGATTACTTTAGTCTCTCACGATCTGTAAACTTGTTTTTTTATTACAAATGACTCCAAAAACACTTTCAATTTTGCAATTCAGTAATTTGTGATGCTGAATTTGGACTTAGGTTAATTTTTTTTTGCAAAGAATTTTGATGGATGGAGACGGAGAGGAAGACCAAGGAAACTATGGATGGGTTTTGTGACGAATGATAAATATGAAAGAAAAAGGAGTTAATGATAGCGTGATGGTTGACAGAGGAGAATGGAAGAAAAAAACATGTTATATCCTGAACTGAACCCGAGTAATATGGGACAAGGGCAGGAAGGTGACCTACTAATTATAGTAGAAAGGTATAAAAAATTACAACTTATTTCGCCTCATCAATGACAGCTGTAGAGGCGATAGGATCTATTTGCGAGGCCATTATACCAAACTAGCATAAAACAACAAAATTAAACCTAATTTTTTTTTCAATCAAATAAACGTCAAAACTTACAATTTAAGTCTCCACTTCTTTGTTTTTTAGCTGGGCAGAATTGGCGCAAAAATCTACCCAGCAACATGTCTGTCTGCATAGTTAAAATAACTTTAGATTTGCCAATCGATTTATTTCAGCCAAGTGTTCAGGAAAACAAATGAGGAAGATGATAATACAAATTAAAAATAGGCACCTAATTACGAAATAATTGTTTTAAAACAGCTCACATGCAGGAGCATCACCAATTAGCATCAATTACTATGCATGCTCACTAATAATTCTGAACGCATCCTCGCGGTTTGATGAACGATGATGGACCTTAATTTCTTGTTTCTGCATTTTGTTGTTGGTACAGATTGTAAATTTACAGGCATACAGGGTGTAAACAGACCCTTCACGAATCCGCCAAACTAAGTAACATTACGCAAAAATGATTGCTTGGAAACTATTTTTTTTTGTGTTGAAAAATCATGTTTTACGGTAGAACTCAATGGAACGCACTCCAAACATCCTGCTGATGGATGGATTGAATAGTACGGGGGTCATGGAGGTGTCTCTGAAAAATCTTTCATTAAAAACATGTATTAAAAAAAAATACTTGTGAAGAAGTTGGAACTTTGACCCCCAATATCTCCGTAACTAGGAAGGTTCCCAGGTATGGTCTAGAACAAAAAAATGATCGCAATGATGGGGAGAACAAATACCTTTCGGCTTCGTTAAGGGTCTTTTTACACCCTTTATAGATATTATTTGTCTATAGAATACTGACTGTGCCATTTTTCAAAGGGAATATGGTAGGAATCGAGTTGTATGGAACCTTCGCCTCTGCTATCCTATACTCCAGGTTAAGCTGGAAAGATGAGAGCACCTCAGTAGCTTTAGTGGTATTTGGAAACAAAAATGTTTGTTTCGGCTTGTTATTTAGTGAGATCTATGCCTAATTGCCTATTAGTTTCGAAATTGTTCTCAACTTCAGTCTAGATCGTCAAAACCTACGCCAATCTCGGCCTATGCACTTTCTATTAGGTGGGTGTCGGTCGTGGGCCTGTTTGTCAACCTACGTAAGAAACCGCTACTAGCACTTCGAACTTCGAAATCAGGGCCATCCTAAAGCTCGTTGGGTTGCCGATATCGTCAAAGTCGCGGGAAACACCTGGATATGGGATGCACAGAACCGGGAAGTGTGGCAGAAAAAAGGGGAGGCCTATACCCAGCAGTGGGTGATTCCGGGTTGATATGATGATGATGAGCACTTCGAATATCTTTCCAATGATATCCAAAACTTGCGAGTGCTTTGAGGGTCTTCAGTGTCTTCAGAACATCATTTGCGTAACCTTTTCGCAATTTTGTTGGGGTCGGCTTCCAGTCTAACCGTGTACAGCTGAATAGTATTTTTAATTTTAGCGACTACCTCTACAAGCCAGAACCGAGTCATACTATACCCGTTGGTAAGACTGCAATCGGCTGTTAAGCATTTCGGCTTTTGGTAATGTAGTGCCTGTCAAAGATGGGATTGATACCATATTCTCTGTAGAGTCTCCATAGGAGCTTGTGGCTAAATAATAACAGCCGCTCGGGTCGATCTTTAGGTTGAACCGTGCTTGCCTAGGTTGGTCTGTGGATGGTTGACCACCCATTACATACCGAGTTTCCTCCATGGCTCGGAAAGCCCGTTAAGCCGTTAGTCCCGGGTGTCGTTTGTAGATCTTTGTCAGTCGTTAGGTAGTCAGTGGCCCAAAAAGTCTGAAAACCAGTCTTACTAAGGGGTATCGTATTACCCAGTACTAACTAGGTGGTGGAGGTCAGATAGGCAGTCGCTCCATGTAAAATACTGATATTCAGCTGCATCCGGTTAGACTGGAAGCCGACCCCAATATAGTTGGGAAAAGGCTAGGCAGATGATGAGAGTCTCCATAGTAAAGAACACACACAGTAAAGAATTCATCTTTAAACTTCCAAGATCGTGCGTTGTATGAAAAGTAACACACATTAAAAGATACTTTATTGAAAAAACGTGTCCCACATTTTATAGCAGTATTCTGGTCAGGAGTTATGATCTAAAAAGCTGTAAAGTCTAGTTATAAAATCAGAATTTAGTGCTATTTCACAGCGTCAATTTATTTCTAGTCTTTCTGAGTGGTTGACGTCAATTGAAGACCAGCTTTTATTTTAAAACGTCCTTGAATTGTATATAGTGAAAATGGTGTTGTGGATTAGGGTAATCAAGATTTCTCACCATCGAAGAAAAGCACAGATTCATTTTTTACATAAGGTTAGATTTGGATCTAGATTGTAGAGGTCAGATAGGCAGTCACTCCATGTAAAATACTCATATTCAGATGTATCCAATAAGACAGGAAGCTGACCCCAACAGAGTTGGGAAAAGGCAGCCGATGATGGTGATGATGACATAAGGTTGGATATTATAGGGTTTCCTAGATTTGACGCCTTTTTGGGCACATGACAGGTGAAATAGTAGTGCTGTTATTGCTATCAGGTTTTGGACTTTTAACACATCAAGATGAGGATTTTTTGTGTGAAAGAAATGGAAAGGTCCCAACTCCCAGTGTCTCAAAATCTTTGAAAGAAAATTGATTTTGTCTCTCGGTATTGGTAATGTTTCGTAGAGTTCAGTTGCTTTCGTTAGTGGACTTTTTTCTTCAAATCTGATTAAAAGCTAACACTGCTTTATTCTTGGATATTATCCTCATGGGTAGTCTTCTAGACTTCTAGAGTGAGTGTAAGGTCTTGTCGGAATGGGCTGCGGGACTGTTCGAAAGAGATACCGCGGCCCTGGAACACAAAGGGCAAAGAAGGAACATGGATGGGTTTTAGTCAGTAAAAGTCTGACACTCCCTCCCACTCCACCCAGAGCGGGAGGAGTTATTTGATGATTTCCCATCCTTAAAAAAAAAAGGTCTTGTCGGAAATCTATCTCCATGAGACGAGAGTGCGGGGTTCACTTACAAATGCTCCACAACGCAAGGGACCTCGCTTAAGTCTCGGAAATATTAGGGTGGTGTTAAATACTTTACTAGCTGAAGATATATTTTCCTGGGGAGTTTGTTCCACCACTTTTTCTTCTCATTTAAAATATTAAGTGACGAAGTGCTGCCATTTTGGGAGACTGTTCTATGTGATTTTGACGTTCAGAAAGTGCTGATTTTCGTTTCGTGTTTTTCGTATTCTTTCGTTTTTGTAGAAATTAATAACCCGAGATTGGAAAATCTAACAACGTTTATTGAACGGTAAAGTATTACAATGACAATTATAAAATCAAAGAGTATAGACACACTCGCACCATAATGGTAACTTTAGTAATGAGTATTTATGTTTACTCTTTCAACATCCTCCCTTAAACAGAAATCAACCCCATCTTGGAAGCACAATAAACCAGTTTTGTGGATGGTGTTGGTTTGGTAAGAGCATCTGCTACCATCACATCCGTCTGTATATACTGAACATCAATGGTCCCTTGAACAACTTTATCACGTACAAAATGGTGCCTCACATCTATATGTTTAGTCCTAGAATGATAGCCATCAGAACCTGAAAGTTTGATAGAACTTTGATTATCGCTGTATATAATCATTGCCTGATTCTGCAGTAGAGGCCAAAATGCTTCTTGAAGTTGCTTCAGCCACATAGCCTCTTGTACACAAGATGACAAAGACATATACTCTGCTTCGGTTGTCGATAGAGCAACAGTAGGCTGGCGTTTAGAGTTCCAGCTGATTGCTCCTCCCTGAAACAAGAATGTGTAACCAGTGCAGGAACGTCGGTCATCTTCTGAACTTGCCCAATCTGCGTCACAAAAACCATGAGTCATATTTTCCTCCGCATTTTGTCTATAGCTCAATCTATATTCTTCAGTGCCTTTCAAATAACGCATGACTCTTTTTAATGCTATCCAATGTGACATTTCAGGTTTATTATTGTATTTACTCAGCATATTTATAACAAAACTTATATCTGGCCTTGTTATTTGTGAAATATACAATAAGCATCCGATTATCTCTTGATAAGGGATTCCATTTAATATACCTGATTCCTCAGAAATCTCTTTGAACTTTGTATTAGGATCCATTGGAATCTTAACACTTTTGCAATCAGACATACCATATTTATTTAATACTTCGTGTATGTATTTTTTCTGATCTAAATATATCACTCCTTTCTTCCTGTCTCTTTCCACATGAATACCAATACAATATTTTATATCTCCTAGATCCTTCATTTTAAATTGTTTTTTAAGCTCATCTTTAATATAATCTTTAGATTTTATAGTATTTGTAAATAAAAGTATATCATCGACATAGACAGCTAAAAAAATCATATCATTGTTGTCCACAATTTTATAATAGATACAAGGATCTAATTTATTCTGTGATAAACCCATTCCTTTAAGTGTAGAACTAAGCTTCTTGTTCCACTGCCTGCTTGCCTGTTTTAATCCATATAAGGATTTCTTCAATCGACAGACTTCTTTAGCATTGCCATTACCATACAGTGGCGGTTGTATCATGTATATCTCCTCCTCTATGTCGCCTTGAAGAAAAGCTGATACAGCATCCATTTGACATATGTCTAAATCAAATTTTACCGCCAAGGCAAACAAATATCTTAAAGACGAATACCTTATTACTGGTGAAAATACTTCCGTATAATCTATCCCAGGTTTTTGTGAACAACCCTTAATTACAAGCCGAGCTTTATATTTCACTATTTCTCCATTTTCATTAGTTTTCTTCTTAAAAACCCATTTACATGATATTGGACGTTTATTGTCTGGAAGAGTAGTAATTTCCCAAGTATTATTTCCTAATATAGACTGATACTCCTCATCCATTGCTGCTTTCCAATATTCAGCATCAGAGCCCGACAAGGCTTCTTCAACAGTGAGTGGATCTGAGATCGGTTGAACACACATGAAATTATTATGTTTCTGACGAGATCTTAAAGTAATATTTCTCGTGAAACTTTCAATGCTAGTATCATCATTTGAACCGGGATAATACGTTTCATCATCAGTTCTATTCAACCCACAACTATCAAAAGATATGTCAGTGCTTGAGTTTGAAGACTCATCTTGGATCTCACTCTGTGAATTATCACCATCAGATATTACCTCATCATTTTCTGCATTTAGAGGAATATTAACAAGCTGTTTGGTAGGTACGGATTGCAGTATGTCCTTATCAACATTATAAGTTGAATTTTCAATAAATATGACATCCCTACTAACTATAATCTTTTTATTTAGTGGATCATACAGTCTATAGCCCTTGGAATTGTCACAATATCCCACAAAAATTAATTCTCTCGATTTACGATCCCATTTTAAGCGAATCTGTTTAGGAATATGTACCATGGCCTTAGAACCAAAAATCTTTAAATTTGAAAGATTTGGTTTTTACCAGTCCACTTTTCATAGGGAGTTACCTCTGCTAAAACCCGTGAAGGTGATCGGTTGACGACATAAGCAGCAGTAGTGACTGCTTCTGCCCACAACTGTTTATGCAGCTTTGCTTCAAATAACATGCATTTTGCACGTTCAACCAATGTCCGGTTCATCCGGTCTGCTAGTCCGTTTTGCTCAGGCGTATATGGAGCACTGGTCTGATGTTTGATGCCAGAAGCTGCTAGAAATTCAGAAAATACTTTATTACAATATTCTTTTCCGTTATCACTTCTTACAGTTTTAATTTTCTTCTCTAATTCATTCTCTACCTCTTCTTTAAAAATTTTAAACACTGATTTAATATCCATTTTGTTCTTGAGAAAATAAACATAAACTTTACGGGAATAGTCATCTATGAAGGTTATGAAGTACTTCGCACCACCAGCAGATGGTGTCTCCATCGGACCACACAGATCAGTATGTACTATTTCTAGTAATGCTTTTGCTCTCGAACCAGAATGTGGAAACGGTAATCGTGTTTGTTTCGCTTCACAGCATGGTATACACACGGTATCAACATTTTTGTTGGTGATAGTTATACCCTCAGCACACGTCTCTAATCTCTTAACATCAGACATGTTTAAATGACCCATTCTCTTGTGCCATGTAATAAGATCTGACTTATTTTCAAATGAAGTAGCATAAGCATTTACAATAATGGTATTCAGTTTATACATGTTATTGACTAGTTTGGCATTTGCTATCAGAATTTTATTGGCATTATAAATATTACAGCCCATGTCAGTAAATTCCACTTTACAACCATTTTTGGTTAATTGACTAACTGATAACAAATTTACACTGAGCTCGGGAATAAATAAAACATTTCTCACCTGGATCGGAGACTCATCTTTGCAAAAAGTAGTTTGAATATTTACTTTACCCACATTTTGCACGGAGATAGCATCATTATTAGCCACCTTAATTTGTTGAATCGGAGATGCTTGTACGTCGTACATCCAGTCAGAGCGTCTAGTCATGTGCATTGTAGCACCTGAGTCAATATACCAGTCATCCTTATCCACATTACTGAATGCTGAAAAAACTGCTGAAAAACTGTTATGTTTAGATTTGTCAGGTTTCTTCATTGTGCATTGATTTTTATAATGACCATATTTATTACAACTGAAACAGCGAGGACCTTTTCCTTTTGGCTTGACGTTGTTAGAGGTATTCTTGTGCTTTGTAAATAACGCAGAAGACTCGGAAACTTTGACTTCCTGTAAAAGTTTTGTCTTGACAAAATCTGATGAAATTTTTATGCCGGAACTTTCCAGACCCATGATCATCGGTTTATAATTATCCGGTAAACCTGCCAGCATGAGTGTTCCCAACCATTCGTCATCAACTTGAAAACCGATGTTTCGTAATTTGTATGCAGTACTCATTAATTCATTTACGTATTCCTCGACATTTGCACAAATATCCAGAGATGTATTTATTAAATCCCGCAATAAGCCGACCCTTCTTGACAGCCCGGAGTCCTCGAACGCATTTTGTAAATTTTTCCATACTTCCTTCGACGTTTGTGCATTTTCAATATGGACGAAATTTATAGGTTCAACCAACAAAATTATTTTGGACTTTGCTTTTACATCTTTCTTGAGGTCGACTTCGGTGCCAGGATCGACACATTCCCATAAATCCTCGTGTTGGAGGTAAGGTTTTACGGCAAACTTCCACGTGGAATAATTATCCCGACCGGCTAATTTTTCAATTTGTAGATTAGACGTAGCCATTTTGTCTGGGTGCTCCGATGAAATACTCGCAAATTACTTATTCTCAACAATTGTTCGATACTTTATAACAATAAATATTAAATTTTCTATCTATTTTGGTATACGGGAGGGCCCATAACCTGTAGAAATTAATAACCCGAGATTGGAAAATCTAACAACGTTTATTGAACGGTAAAGTATTACAATGACAATTATAAAATCAAAGAGTATAGACACACTCGCACCATAATGGTAACTTTAGTAATGAGTATTTATGTTTACTCTTTCAACAGTTTTGTTAGTTGAATTCGGGAGTAAGAAGTTTTGGTAATAGTGTAGTGGGCTTAGCGGAAATCGTAACCTAAGAGTTTTTTGCTCTTTACCATAGTTCTATATAAATCGATGCAGCAAGATTTTCTTATTAACGATATCATTATTTTTATCAACGATCTGCAATCTGCATACCAAGCGTGGCGGATAAGTCGTTATCGATCACACTCTCACGCCAGCACGTGACGATTGGAAGGTAGACCACTATTGCTATTGCTACGGCTTACAATTTAACGCATTACTTTTCGGTAGATTATAATCTATCGAAGTGAAACTGTCAAATTGTGAAATGTCAGGCGACGGAACGCACCTCGCGCGCTGATTGGTTGAACGTCATGTGCCGCCGCGTACTAAAAAATTATGCCTTAAATTGTAAGCATTATGCTACGGTTCACAATCTTTCGACAGTTTACAATCTCGTTAGATAGATTATAATCTAACGGTATTCACAATTTTACGGTGACATATACAGCACTTCAAAGGGATTGACTTTATGCTTTTCGACAGCTTATGTCAGTTCTAAACATTTCCCTTAAGTAAGGGGAAAATATACAAGTCGGTGATTAGACCTGTCGTACTGTATGGATTGGAATGCTGGGCTGTGAAGAAGATGGATGAAAAAAGATTGCATGTAGCGGAGATGAGAATGTTGAGGTGGATGTGTGAATGTGTGGTGTGACAAGAATGGATAAGGTAAGGAACGAGTATATTAGAGGAAGTTTAAAAGTTGAAAGGGAATCGACTGTCTTGGTATGGACATATGATAAGGAGGGACGAATCGCATGTGACTAAAAGAGTGATGAATATAAACGTTGATGGATGGAGAGGGAGAGGAAGACCAAAGAAACTGGAGGATTGTGTGAGGAATGATATGAAAGATAAAGGAGTAAATGATAGCGTGACGGTTGACAGAGGAGAATGGAAGAAAAAAACGTGTTGCGCCGACCTCAAGTAATATGAGATAAGGGCACGAAGATGATGATGATGATGATGTCAGTTCTAAACATTTTTAACTTTTCCATGTCGCTAGACGGTTCAACCAAGGAGGCCTGTTTAATGTACAGACAGCCAGCACACCAAGCTACTACAATCTGTCAAATTTCTTTACTAGATTTTCAACTTTATCGCTAAAGCATTAGGTTCAAGGTTGATTGGGGAAATTTGACAGTTTCGGGTAGCCTGATCTGCTGGCGTCTGTACAATCTGTTGTCAGATCTCTTGCCAACTCATATGATTAGTAATCGTAGTTATTTTGGTCGGCCTACCACAACAGATAATGTATTAGTAGGTAATGAGAGATTTGGCAACAGATTCTCTGTTGAGGCCTAGCGATTATTTCAAACTGATTTCAAAGGAATGTCTTGACTAGTTCTTATTGCTCGGTGCCATTTTCCTAACTTTATCTCTGAGGCTGCCATCAGACGGACTGCATCGCAGCAACCGCGCGCAGTCGATATATTCATCGACTGCGCGCGCTTGCTGTGATGCAGCCTGCCCTCTATTATTGTCGTATACGTCTGCGCCAGGATGGATCTACCCTGGGTTGCCGATGGTGTTATCTTCATATTATTGACAAGGGTCTACTTCTAATAAATTTCCAAGGAATTTGGCTTTTAAATACAAAATTACGAGATACCGTGGCCCTGGAACACAAAGGGCAAAGAAGGAACATGGATGGGTTTTAGTCAGTAAGAGTCTGACACTCCCTCCCACTCCACCCAGAGCGGGAGAAGTCATCTGACGATTTCCCATCCGAAAAAAAAAAAAAATACAAAATTATGTATCACTGAATAAGACTCATAACATAAAACCCAAGGGCCAATAACACTGTACCGGAAATTAAGGTTTACTTTCGCCTGACAACTAGTCGTAACAAAGAGGTGTTCCCCAGTATTCGGCTTGGTCGGATATACAATCGACCTTTATGAAATACCGGTAAACAGAAGCCGACCCAAACCTAGGTAGATGATGATTGGAGCGACTGTCTATCTGACGTCCACAACCTAGTAACTTAATAATACGATACCCCTTTGGTAAGACTGGTTATCAGACTTTAAGGCTTCTTAGTACCCATAAGGACTGTCAAAAATCTATAAAAGACAGCCGGAATTAACAGCTGAACGTGGTTTCTGAGGCAGGAGGGGTCTCAATTGATGGAAGGTCATCCATCCTCTACAAGTGTAGCTTAACCGGTCGGATCGGTCGGTGTCTCTGTTTCTATGAGACTGATCTGTTATTATGAGACGTACAGAACTACAGACGCCAAAATTGTCAAGTTTCTTTAATAGAATTTGGACTTTATCGCTGAAGAATTAGGTTCAAGGTAGATTGGGAAAATTTGACAGTTACGGGTAACTTGATGTACTGACGTCTGTATCTAAGTTCTCTAACATCTGTATTCTTCTTCCCCAGCGCAAGAAAACAACGATTGAAGTGCTGGATCGACTCGAAACGGAAATCAAAGGCATCGAAAGAGATGGGCAGTACAAGGAGCAGACCCACAAGCGGGTCATAGGGTACATTATGGCGTACTCCGTGGGGTTGTATGTGCTGTTCGCTATACTATACTATTATATGTATGTGGGGAAGAGTCAGCATTGGATGTACTCGCTGCTTTACGCGTCGCCTTTGTTGGTTCTACCTATTTTGTGAGTATTTCTTTTTTTGTTTATTTCACCATATACACGGTGTAAACGGACCCTTCACGAAGACGACACCAAGCATTCTGTACATCAAACTAAGTAACCCTACACAAAAATTATTGCTGGGAAACGACTTTTTTTTTTGGGTGAAAAATAATCTTTTACGGTAAATATCAATGTAACGCACTCAAAACATTGTGCTTATGGATGCATTGAATAGTAAACGGATCATGGAGAAAAAAATAAAATGAAAAAAAAAACTTGTGAAAAAGTTGGAACTTTGACCCCAATAACTCCGTAACTAGAAGTTTCCCAGGTATGGTCCCAAACAAAAAAATAATCGCAATAGCGGGGAGAACAAGTGCCTTTCGGCTTCGTTAAGGGTCTATTTACACCCTTTATGTAGTGTCCGACCGAAGAGGAATGGATGGCATGAATTATGGCTTCGGCCATCTTCGGACAAAAAACCTGCGTGCCCCGGGTTCGATTCCCGCTTGGCACAAATATTTGTAAAGCCTACAGGTAGTTCAAAGGTAGTCAGTTCTGACATTCAAAAGTGCCTGTAATGGTCTAATTGAAATAAATGCTTTGAGTTTGAGTTTGAGTTTAGAGTTCTTCCATGTTTGGCTGTTTGTGTATGTAAACTCATCCACGATGCAGGGGGAATTCTTATTGTGGGGTAAAGTATTTAAAAATAAGTAAAGAAATACTGTCTATTGTCCTAGACCGGGCCCCATAAGTCTATGGTAGATCAATGGTTATCAATGCACATGGACGCACTCTGAGTAGTTCCCCCCTAACATCCTGCACGCGTAACATGACCACCGACGAATCGACGAAAGAACAGATTTCTTTAGTTGATCTGTCATTTTGTCGATTCTTCCGTCGACAAAACCCGTTTCTACGGTTTTCATGCTGCGCATGCTGTTCTGACCGACTAGCTATTGATACAAGACTTGTTTCGATAAACAGATATTATATTGTGAGGCCAGATTATATTTTATACCCGTGAACTCCGTAATATAAGGTGGAACGGACACCGACACACAAACGGCTACCACGTATTCAGTACATCATTCTGAACCCCGCACATAGGAATTTTTCATCGTTTATGAAAAAAAAATAGCTGTTTCTTACAAAAGTACAATACCTACAGCTGTACAGTCAACACATAATTATGGAACACACAACATAAGACCTTTATTGTAATACCTGTGTTCACAATTAAAGATTGATTGAACAGTAGACTTTCAAAAAAATTACCGGTGAAAAGTTTCAATTGGTGAAGTTCAGAATAATGTACTGATTACGAATGAATTTCAAAACTCAGAATAATGAATGATTATTGCCATCAACCAGGAACATCAGCATCTGCCTAGCCTTTTCCCAACTATGTTAGGGTCGGCTTTCAGTCTAACCGGATGCAACTGAATACCAGTATTTTACATGGAGCGACTGCCCATCTGACTTCCACAACCCAGTTAGTACTGGGTAATACGATACCCCTTGGTAAGACTGGTTGTCAGACTTTCGGGCCACTGACTACCTGTAATGACTGTCAAAGATCTACAAATGACAGACGGGACGAACGGCTTAACGTGTTACATCAACCGGGTATATATCCAGACCAAAAAAAATACCAGACGTAGTAAAACATGTTCTCTTATTGTTTTTCAGAGTAATATTTTTAAGGTCAGCTATATCTTGGTATTACAACTGGTCCCTTAACAAGAACAGGCTGAAACTAAGCAAGATGAGAGATGAGAAGAAGAAGATTCTAGAAGAAGTTATGAATACTGAGACATATAAGGTAAGTTTTACATGAAACTAGACTACTGCAGCGAAGGGTCAATTTTTATAAGAAGTAAGCCGGAGTCTTCTTCGGAGACATCTTTAATGTGATGATATTGTTTGTCTGTAGAATACTGACTGTGCCATTGTTTAAAGGGAATCCGGTAGGAATCGAGTTGTATGAAACCTTTGCCACTGCTAGACGTAACTTTAAAATTTATTCTTGAATTTAAAATCCTTGGGTAGTATCGTTTTGAACACACATGCTGGTAGCCTTGAGAGAGGGAAAGAGATGGCGCTAGAAGACCTGTATATCTCTGTCTCTTTCCCACACTGGAATTACTCGTGCTTTAAGAAGTCATAGTAACCCTCCTGCAACGCATATGTAAACGCTGTGACCAGCAGACAAGTAGGTTATTATACAAGGTGTAAACGGACCAGACCATACCTGGGAACCTTCTAATTAGGGAGATAAAGAAGTCAAAGTTCCAACTTTTTTTAAATTTTTTTAAATGTTATTACTTTTCTTTAAACACCTCCACGACCCCCGTACTATTCAATCTATCCATGAGCACAATGTTTTGAGTGCATTACATTGAGTCCTACCGTAAAACGTGATTTTTTACCCCCAAATGAAATGTAGTTTCCAAGCAATAATTTTTGCGTAAAGTTACATAGTTTGATGTACAGAATGCTTGGTTGACGGCTTCGTGAAGGGTCTGTTTACACCCTGTATTTTACTTATAAAACTAATTCATAATTGCAGGTTGCAAAAGAGATCCTGGACAAGTACGGAACCCCGGAGGAGCAATCGAAAGCGTTGAAGCCGTTCGTACCTTCGACCAACGTCCCCGGTAATTCCCCTAGCTCGCCGCTCCCAGGTAGACATCCTTTGTAAATATTCCTTCTTAGTATTCTTTTTGGTGAGGGGTTTTTTGAATGATAATGTAGTAAGTAGCTTGGATGAGGCAGGTATTATTTTAGGTACTTTTCTAACGCGTTTATTATCATTATCTGCTTAGCCTATTCCCAATTATGTTGGGTTCGGCTTCCAGTTGGCGGCGGGTGTGTCGGATCATTTAGTTCCCTTCAAAATGGTTGAGTTGAATGGTGCTGATCCATGCGTCATGTTCATGAACGGGCGCTGTCAGTTGGGACTGGTCATCTCTTGGCTGCCATGGTTTATTTTTATTTTTGAACTGAATATGATCTTTTTACTCTGGACGCTCTTAGCTTATACTTCATTATACATCGTTCTCACATAAATGTTTAGTCTCCACATGAATGATGTAACCAAGATTTTGTAACAATATTTTGATTGAAAAAAGTGTCCATGGCGTTTCTTGCCCAATCTTCTCCTTCGAGATCTACGCCTTGGAATGGGCAACTACAGTTCTTTCACAAGTTATTATGCCTTGTGTCTCCGGCTGTAGCTTCGCTCTCTTTGTTTTTCTGACATTCAAAAGTGCCTGTAAGTGTCTAATTGAGTTTGAGTTTATGAGGCAAATACTATGTTGGGTACTTTTCTACCGCGCTTATTATCATAATCTGCCTAGCCTTTTCCGGATTATGTTGGGGTCGGCTTCCAGTTTGACCAGGTGCAGCTCAATGCCAGTATTTTACATAAAGCGACTAACCTCTACAAATCAGTTACCGGGTAACGTGGTAATACTTTGCAACCCTGAATATTATCGGCCATTGAACCCGTTTTAGCATATTAGCAAAAACACCTGTCTTCTCTTTATAAGCAATTAATTTTAAAGCCAATATTTGAGGCGACAGAAAACAAAATAAACTAAAACTGGTTGCAATTTTTTTTCATTGGATTATTTTCAACTTTTATAAAGCTGCGTTTTAGTAAAATTTACACCCATGAGAAGTTGATGTCTCATAGTGATAGATCTGCCAAATCCAGGCTAGTTATTACATTATCTGTTGTGTTTACCCGATACATATCAAAAACAGCTGGGTGCCTACCCTGAACTGTTCTATCTTGCACCCTTTATCCAGCAACCAGACGGTCTAGACAAAGAGCCATTATGCATGCAATAACGATGGTGGGACAAAATAAAAGTGTTGTTGCACTACAAAAAGTACTACAGCGCCATCTTTGACACAATTGAAGAACTAACATCAAAATTCTGAATCGCGCTTTTAAAGTTGTCCGCGACTTAAGACCATAATATAGAAAAACCCGACAACAACTGTCGGGCAGTAGCCCACCAGAAACTATACCCGTCTGGTCGGAGGCTCATCCCTTTTCTATGGGCGATGAAGAACTTTACACCCTGTTCTTCATTACCTCTAAAAGTATTGAATAGACATTATTAGCTACCTCCACCCAGATCCAGCCTGTCCCTTTGCTGTCCTCCCCCAGCGACGCCCTAAGCCGAGGCTCGTGCCCCAAAGGGGGTGCCCTTAGCGTGTAGTCGCTTAGCTTGTAAGTTTTATTTGCCCTGGAGGCCTTACACTCAAGGCACCCACAGAATAGTCCGGTTAAGCAAACGATAACCTCCTAGGTTGAACTACGAGATGCTATTTGGAAAAAAAAAGAATTAGCTACCGAAAAGATTCATGTCGATCCTGCTAAAATTCCGTGTAGAAAATTGATTGCTACTTGTCTAGGCCATCTGAGATAAAACATAACTACCTATACGACATATGACATGTATAGACCGACCGCTTTAAAGAGTCCTCCGCCTTGCCCCATCAAAGGCACATTAAGCGTACACAAAGTCCTAACAATATACCACAGGTTATTTGCTTTAAAATAACCATAATCCACGTAGGTATGACGGTACTAATTGAACCAATACGTGATCAACCTTCAGAATATTCCATTTAAATTGATACCTTCGCGAGGACTCATTAAAGCGGTCGGTCTATAGATAGTTATGTTCATCTAGTTTACCCAATTTCCATAGAATTTAGATATCGCCTGGAAATGTCTTGACTATAAAGCCATAGTTACCCCCTCTTACAAAGTTCAAACGGAAGGTTATGCTGTACTACCGTGCTCATTGACGGTCTCCCATTTATCACCCTTATGCCCAAAGTAATAAGGTTAAAAGTCGTCCACCGTCAGTGAATTTTATGGTACTTAGTCTTTTGTATATCCTTAGAAACTTGAAGGCAATGGCATGTTTCCCGATTAATCAGATCAATCCAGAGTTTTTGGTTTTTAATTAGCATGGCTAGACCAGACTTAGAAAATAAAAACCATAGAAGCAGGTTATTATGTACATCCATACTCATCCCTCCAAAATCAACATGAAACATATAATATCAACTAGCAGGCATCAATATTTTGACCATCAGCCGTCTTTGATTATAATTCAACAAAAAAATCTGTTCACTAATAAAAATATTCACATAAAAATCATCAGCGACCCCAGGCCAGATCCGCCAGAGACAACTAGCAATGACGTCGACCCCCATCAACAACAACCGGATGCTGGTGCCGGTCGGCAACACGCCGACTACCGGCTACAGGGGGGCCCGACTCAGGGTGAGTAGAACACTTCTCTTTCCTTCAAGGACGGTGTTTTCAGAAACTGATGTCAATCACCAAGGACTGGGGACAGGTGGGGTTTGACGCAGAATGTGCACTTCGCAAAATGTGCACTTGGCGCAAAATGTGCAATTCGCAAAATAGCAGTTTTCAAAATGAGCACTTATCAAAACAAGCACTACTCAAAATGAGTGTGAATTTTATCACAATGGGTCAAAATAATAAACGTTTGCTTACTATTTTTTTAAATTATGATTTTTAGCACGTTAACAGTAGTTTCTTTGTGCACATTTTGCGTCAAGTGCACATTCTGCGTCAAATCCGACAGGTGGACATAATTAGGCTGACAAAAATAACACTGCCGGTATCTGTGACGCAAATGACAAACTAGAAAAATCCTGCATCGCGATATTGTCATGATTATCAGTACCTGATAGATTCACAGTAGCTCTTCAGACGCAACACCGGTCTGGTCAGAGGATCCTACCTTTTCTACAAGGTGTAAACAGACCCTTCACGAAGCCGTCAACCAAGCATTCAGTACATCAAACTAAGTAACTCTACGCAAAAATTATTGCTGGCAAAAGATTTTTTTTTTTGGGGTGAAAAATCACGTTTTACGGTAAAACTCAATGTAACGCACTCAAAACTTAGCGCTGATGGATGTTTTGAATAGTAAACGGGTCATCGAGTTAATTAAAGTAAAATTAAAACCTTTAAAAGTTGTATTAAAAAAAAAATATTGTGAAAAAATTGGAACTTTGACCCCCAATATCTCCGTAACTAGAAGGTTCCCAGGTATGACCATAACAAAAAAATTATCGCAATGACGGGGAGAACAAGTGCCTTTCGGCTTCGTTAAGGGTCTATTTACACCCTTTACAGGGCATGAGGAACTTTACACCCTGTTCTTCATACTCCTAAAAGGCAAAAGTCTAGGTGCGAATTATGCTTTATTTGAAGAATAAGATCGGAAATTACATAATCCAGAAAAGGACTAAAGTCGCTGGCATAACTTGTAGGGTAAGCAAGTGCAGCGGGGTGATCATATCTGTCGAAGTACCAATATCTGGTAGAGCAGAACTCTGCCGGCATCTGTGTTCCCTCCCACATTTAACCCGTCTGCCTTCAAAGCAAGAGTGAACAGGCATCTTCCGGGCACGCTCGTTCTATCATAGACCTCATCTACCGCTTTCCATCAGGCGTGATCGAGGTCAAGAGCAGGCCCATTTTGTAATAAAAACGGCAGACGAGATCTCGAGTGCTGACCGCATATTGATAAGCATAGCGTGACACTCCTCCAGATGGGTGTGCCAATGACCTTGACATGATCGCTGGGGCAGACGGTCTACAGAAGGCGAAGAATAGGATGTTTTGGCACAGCTTTGGCCTCGGGACTGGATGAATTGTAAAGCCAATTCAACACGCATAGAACTTGAGGAGATGGTCAATCTTAAGTTCAACGAGTGAAACTAAATACAGGGTGTAAACAGACCCTTCACGAAGCCGTAAAGCAAGCATTCTGTACATCAAACTGAGTAACCCTACACAAAAATTATTGCTGGGAAACGCCTTTTTGTTTGGGGTGCCAAACAAAAAGGCGTTTCCCAGCAATAATTTTAAAATAACTTTTTACGGTAAAACTCAATAAAACGCATTCAAAATATTGAGCTTATGGATGCATTGAATAGTAAACGTCATGGAGGTATTTAAAGTTATAACATTTAAAAAAAAATATTAAAAAAAAATTGTGAAAAAGTTGGACCCCCAATAACTCCGTAACTAGAAGGTTCCCAGGTATGGCTTAAAACAAAAAAAAATGATCCTAATAGCGGGGACAACAAGTGCCTTTCGGCTTCGTTAAGGGTCTATTTACACCCTGTATTAACTGTCTGCTTTTTATAGGGCAATAAAACATGAAAATGATTTATTTTCCAGTCCGACCAACTTCCACGCCCGCTTCCCGAAAGGAACCGTTCAGCTTTGGACAAAGTGGTGGATTTCCTTCTCAAGGATGGCCCCAACCATCGCATGGCGCTTATATGTTCCGAGTGCTCTTCTCATAATGGTAAGAATGACTCTCAAAGAGGTCTTTAAAGTTCTTTACAGTACAGATGTTAATTTTAAACCAAAACACAGTAACGCGGGACAAAATGGTACATTCTTCAATTCTTTATTGCATAACACATGTAGTTTACAAGGTCTTCAAATAATAATTAAGTTCACATAATAGTACAACAATTTTATACAATATTGATAGTCGCATTTAAAATAATTAACAGTAATTTCAAATTTATAAATTTATTTAATTAAGTAAATTATGTCACTAGAAAAAAAAAAGAAGGAAAATAGAGAATATAAGGTCTAATAAAATAATTATCAAAAACATCTTGTCAATAAAATAAAAATCATAATTAATTTAATAAGCACTAAAAAGTCAGTTCATTTTGATGTAATGCAATTGTCAATTGACTCGTTTTATAAATATTTTGTTATTTTCTCCCATTCTTATGTCATTAGGGATTTTGTTATATATTTTTGTTGAGGTTACATAAGGGCTAATGCTGTTCTAAAGTAAATTATAATTAAATTATTTTATAGTTTCGGATATCAGTTATCAGATTTGACATCGGTTAAAGACAATATTACGTAGCAAATCTACAGGTTGAGCATAAATTTATGATCCCAAAGACAAAGATCAGACATTTGTCTAATCCAATATTTGAAGTTGATACTTTTTGTGTGGCATGAAACACCCTCTAGTTGTGTGATGTCTTGTGTTTGTTTTGTTTGCACTAACATAGATATTACATAAAAATAAAAACATTTCTTTTGATTTTTTTTGGTGTTTGTCTGTTTGTTCCGGCTAATGCCCGAAACGGCTGGGACAAGTTTTACTACTAGATAGCTGATGTTTAAGGAGTAACTTAGGATACTTTTGTATAAAAAAAGAAAAAGGGTTCCGTGCAAAAAAAATAAGACCCTTCAAATTGAAACAAAATCGATTCAAATAGGAAAGTAATATTTTTATAAACATTTCACGCGGAAGAAGCTCGCGGGCAACAGCTACTAAATGAATATTATTCGTGGACACATATACTTTACTATATTCAGACAATTATAATCACATCAATCATCAATACAACTCTCTTGCTCTCTCAATTTTGCGTAGTCCCCCTTAATTTGTGTTGAATCCACATCTTGTCTCTCTGGCGAATCACAGTTTACATTTTAATAAACAGTAGTATATTTACCACCAACCGTATTCTTCTCCAGGAATGGCGATGGCTGAGGAATTCGACTACGTGTCCTACGTGTGTGCTTACTGCGGCCGCTTCAACCCCGCTCGCAAACAGAGGCCGGCAGCGCCCCTGCTAGCCGCCAGACCATTGCCGGCTTTACAGAATAGTTCTATGCGAGGTAAGGTTTTACAGAAGAACTTCTTCGCGTATCGATGAACTCAAATTATATTCGGGGTTTGACACAGATTGTGCACTTCGCAAAATGTGCTCTTGACGCAAAATGTGCATTTCGCAAAATGTGCACTTCGCAAAATAGTACTTGTCAAAATGAGCAGATTTTGCCTAACATTTTGAAACAAACTATCAACTATTTGATAGTCGCAATACATGCTCACTTTGAGTAGTGCTTATTTTGAGAAGTGCTCATCTTTATAAGTGCTTATTTTGAAAAGTGCACATTTTGCGAAGTGCAGTGCAGTAGAGCACGGCTCTCGTTTAAATCCTGGAAGGTGCAGATGGTTGTGCAGGACGGGCAGGAAAGGGGGTATATCCTGCAGAGGAGCTCCACACTGGCATCCTATTTGGGATGAGGATACTGTTCATATGATATGTTCTAGTGCAAGGCTGCTCAACTTATTTTAAAGGTGGGCCAAAATTTTGATATTGTGTCAACCAACGGGCCATCTATTAAATAAAAATTGCTATAGTAACTTACCTACTTAGCTTTTAACATTAAACTTCAGTTTGTTGGTCATTGTTTGCTGGGTAACTGAGAACTGGTTCATAAGGAGCAACAATTTTTTTTCGATATGGTTTGAATTTTTTTTCGATCGTCAGTTTCATTTGTCAGCTGACTACTTTTGCGGGCCAATTCAAATGGGTTGGCAGGCCACATTATGGCCCGCGGGCCTGGCGTTGAGTAGCCTTGTTCTAGTGGTTTTAGCATAAAACATGGATTACTCCTCTTGCATTTCATTGTGTCCCCAGTCATTTTATATAAATTCACTTAGTCGGAACATCAGTATTCTTTTCCCGCGGCTTCGCTCGCGTTTGGTCCGAAATAATCCCACGGAAAAGTTTTAAATATAGCCTATGACACTCAGGGACAATGTAGCTTCCTATTAGTGAAAGAATGTATAGAATCGGATCAGTAGTTCCAGAGATTACCCCTCCTACATACAATCTTACAAATTTTACCGCTTTATATTATTAGTCATCATCTGCCTAGCCTTTTCCCAACTATGTTGGGGTCGGCTTCCAGTCTAACAGGATGCAGCTGAATACTAGTATTTTACATGAAACGACTGCCTATCTAAACTCTACAACCTAGTTAGTACTGGGTCGTACGATACACCTTGGTAAGACTGGTTGTCAGACTTTTTGGGACACTGACTACCTAAAGACTCAAAGATCTACAAATGACACCCGGGACCAACGGCTTAGCGTGCTTTCCGAGGCACGGAGGAAACTCGGTATGTAATGGGTGGTCACCCATCCACAGACCAACCTAGGCAAGCACGGCATAACCTAAAGATCGACCCGAGCGGCAGTTATTATTTAGCCACGAGCTCCTCCTCTCTATATTATTAGTGTAGATAGAAAATAATATGAATTACCTCTGCCCAGGCGAGGTTTGCTTTGCCTGCACCGTCGAGACAGATCCAATGCATGCAGGTTAGAATAATCTGCATCTGTAAATCAATTTTTTCTACACTATTGTAGTTTTTTTTCTGAAATAATACAGGTAGACAAGCCATAGAAGTAAAAATTTGCGTAATCTCTAGGATTTTTAGTTAGTGTACACGAAGTGTACGTGTACACTCAAGCAGTATAATGAGCATTAAAATTAAATTTATACAGAACTTAGTTTACCATGTTATCTGCTAGATGTTGTATACAGTATATATCAGAAACAATTGTCTCCATGGGAACGCGAAAACAAAAACGGCTGTCCCATACATTTGGGCCCAGTAGTAAGTTTTAAAATTTTGTATGGAACAGCTGAATATTTTTTCGCGATTACGATTGTATCGGCACTACAAAAAGTACTACAGCAACATTGTATAAAAAGTATTACAGCTATTACACAAATGAAGAACTAAGACCGAAATTCTATATCGCGCTATTAAAATGATCCGCGACAACAACTGTCGAGCAGCCCACCAGACATAAAACCCGTCTGGTCGGAGGATCTTCCCTTTTCTATGGAGGATGAAGATCTTTACACCCCTGTTCTTCATATCCCTATACGATGTTAGGCCCATGAAGAAAGTGGTTCAATTTTATGGTTTATACGACTTTCTTAAATATGACCACGACTTTCTGATACTTGCTGTACAGAAATCGACCGTAAATAAGACACATCTGTCGACTCTTTTAGACCCTCAGTTTGCCATATTACATATCAGACACTGTACATAGTTTTTATTATATATTTGTATCATATACATTTAACAGTGATATCCTAAATAACCCCCCTCCATTACACCTAATTGTACAATCACAGGTAGCGGCGGCGACGACTCCTCTCTGGCCAGCTCAGCCAGTGATAGCGATGAGGATAAGAATTCAGGAGACGCTACTATGAAGCAAGGTAAATACTTCGTTTCACTCATCATCTGCCTAGCCTTTTCCCAACTATATTGGGGTCGGCTTCCAGTCTAACCGGATGCAGCTGAATACCAGTATTTTACATGGAGCGACTGCCTATCAGATCTCCACAACCCAGTTAGTACTGGGTAATACGATACCCCGTGGTAAGGCTGGTTGTCAGACTTTTTGGGCCACTGACTGTAACGACTGTCAAAGATCTACAAATGACACCCGGGACCAACGGCTTAACGTGCTATCTGAGGCACGGAGGAAACTCGGTATGTAATGGGTGGTCACCTATCCACAGACCAACCTAGGCAAGCACGGCTTAACCTACAGATCGACCTGAGTGGCTGTTATTATTAAGCCACGAGTTCCTCTTATTTAGCCACTTCGTTTCACTAAATAGATATAATAATTATAATCTATTTTACACCATAATTGTAACACAGCTCTTTAAGGGTGACTGGTAATTAGTGACCGATACTTAAACACGTGATTGTACTCATGATTACAAACAACTTTCCCAAAGATTTTTTTTTAAACAGCTAACAGCTGATAGGTCACAGGCGCGCGCGTGCGAATTTCATACGGCTGTTGTGTTATTGTGATAAAAGTGTGTGTATAAAAAAAATGTTTCTTTGGGAAAATTGTTTGTTATCATGAGTACAATCACGTGTTTAAGTATTGGTCACTATTTACCAGTCACCCTATACACCGTGACTTTTTAGTCGTCTTACAACGGCAGCCCACTTCATGTATCCAATGTCTACTAAACATCCATAAAAAAAATAGGAGAGAGATTTATGAGATTTTAATAATTTAAAAATAAAAATATTATGACGCATGACGTAGTTAAAACACCCTGTTGTGAGCGATGATCTACTGGACTCAAGCGCTGGGTAGGTATACTCTCTCGTTTGACACGTAAACATCATTAACAGATTTTTTCATAATTTCCCAATTTTTTTTTTTTTTTTTACCTATTACGGTAGGTAAAAATAAAAACGCGCCTAGAACTATTTTATGTCGGGCGCATTAAGTGGACCACCTATGTAAGACGACTAAAAAGTCACGGTGTATACACTGCCGCTTAAGCCTTGGTGGATTACAGACATGATATTATTTAATGTTTGTTGCTGTCTCAAGATCTATCTATCTATCTCTTTCCAGTTTCCGAAGAAGGTGAATCGGATCGGCCCCCTTCGGCTGAAGGGTCGCCGAAATCCCAACAAGAAAAGAAAGAAGACTGAGTGACATTGTCAATTTAAAACATTATAATATACGGACCTTACTGGCGGTGCGCGAGGTGACATTAGTGTGGTGTGTTTGACGGGAAACTAGACCTTGTGGCAACGGTGTTTAGGTTCAATTTTGAGTGGTTGTGTATTGGCTGTTTTGCTTGTTCAACCGAACTAGACCTTATTTCCAAGTGTTAAAGTTTAATCTTGAGTGGTTATTTCGTGTTCTGAAATGTTGGGCAAAAATGAGTTATGAAATTTGTGTGAGCGAGATAGCACATAATTGGCGTTCTCTTTTGCACTTAATATTGGCAAGGCTTATTGAAGCGCAGTGTTTTATCGATAATTTTGTAATAGTGTTGTCATTACGTGGATTTTTATCGATAATGGTGCAGATTTTTACTTGCTAATGCGTGAAGTGCTGTGTTCATTTATTCCAAAGGAATGCACCGGTTTTAGTAGGCACCAAAAATTAAAAAGTAAGGTAATTCTAAGTCAAAATTGGAATTTCGTAAAGTGTTCAATTATAAACCTTAATGCTTTGGACATAAAGTATGTTTCTTGTCAAACACACCATTGTAACTATCAAATGAGTGGCGGAATGGGTATACAGTTTTATTTAATTTATTTATTTATCCATTATGTTTTGTTTATCGAAGTCTTGGTCTAGCAAACGAGATTGAACCTTATCTACATGTTATTTTGGTCTAATATTAATACTAGATCAAAATATATGTTATCGTCTGCATAGTATTTCCCCAACTATGTTGGGGTCGGCTTCCAGTCTAACCGGATGCAGCTGAATACCAGTATTTTCCATGAAACGACGAACGACTGCCTATCTTACTTCCACAACTTAGTAACTTTTCCTTGGTAAGACTAGTTGTCAGACTTCCGACTCTCTGGCCATTGACTAATATCATAAATGCAATAGTAACTTTGTCTGTCGGTTAGTCTGGCTGTTTGTTACCTTTTCACGCCCTTACGGCTGAACAGAATTGGATAAAATTTGGCACACGGACAGACCATGACCTTGGTTAGGACATAGGATACTTTTTATCCCGATAGTAAACTCTTTTGGGATAATTCCCGATCTCAACGGGGGGAAACCGCGGGCTAGTAATACTCCATCCATCCATCCATCCATCCATCCATCCATCCATCCATCCATCCATCCATCCATCCATCCATCCATCCATCCATCCAGCCATCCATCCATCCATCCATCCATCCATCCATCCATCTATATTATCCATCTCGTTTGCTTGATCAAGACAGTAGTCGATCTCGATTGGTCCTTGTTTTGACGACTGACAATAAATTTGTTAACATATTGTCATTTTTGGTGTTGTGTATAAAAACTCTAAAACAATTGGGACGGATGACTAGAATTTAAAACCAATTTTATTAACCACGACAAGAAAAACATCGTGAGAAAACAAAAATCCATCCATCCATCAAAAAATTCGAAGACATGTGACATCTACCAACCCGCGTGGTGGATTATAGCCCATTCCCTCTCATAGAGAGGAGGCCTTTGCCCAACAGTGGGAACATTATAGGCTGATTATGCTCATTTATAAAAACTCGATGTTACTAAGTAAGTTATGTTAAAATTTCTTGAAGAGTGAAAGCAACAGATTATGATATTCTTTAATTATACATAAAAAGTAAATGTTTTCTCGATTATGAGAAAACTAGTACAAAATAATTGTGAAATACTGATGCTATGAAGATTTATAGACTCTATAAAATAAAATAAATAATTTATTGAATGTTATGTATAATATGTAATTTATTATTTCCTTTATCATCATATTTTTGTCATTTTAATATATTTCTTAAAAAAACCATATAAAACAACATTTAAAAATATAAAAAATAGTGGTCCGCCAGTGTCGGGAGCAGGGTCCAAGCTACCGGTGGTTAGGGCTCCAGAGACAGGAACCTCCTCCCAAAGCGACCGGTATCGAGGAGAACTGCCTTCTGAATCAGGCCCTCGATCCAACCGCCTAAGGAATATATGTAATTTATTATTTAAATGTTTAAAAAAATGGAAAAACTTACGTTTTCAACTTCTTAGGGCGAAGTTCACGGTTTAACTAAACGCGCGAAGCACATTTATTCGACGTTCACGAGCTGGCAGTGTCATATTTGTTATCGAATATTGTCACGTTGCTCTTGAACGCGGTTTACACGATGCGCTAATCGCGTTCAGATTTATTGTTGAAATCTACTCCATGTTCATTTCAATTTTGAACGAACACATTAACACTGCCATCTTTCTTCCATAAAATCTTTATTTTTTACTTTCTTTACTTATGGTTTACATTTTTAAATATTCCAAAAAAAAAAATCTTAAAAAAATAAAAAATAGTAGCCCACCAGCATCGGGACCAGTGTCCGAGCTACCGGTGGTCAGGGCTCTTGAGAGAGGAACCTCCTAACGATACGCGCCGTGTCCAGAAGTACTGTTTTCTGAATCAAGCCCTTGATCCAGCTGCCAAGCGAGAGCATCTTTATTAATATTATTAATTCGTTTTATAATAAAACAACTTATATCTTCCAAGAAGAAGATGGCGGGACGCCTTGGATGGCTTTCTCGTTAATTGGCGAGAAGAGGCGCAACATCGAGAAAAGTGGAAGGAATGGGGGGAGGCTTTTGCGCAGGAGTGGGACAATTCAGGCCGATAAAAAATTTAAAAAAAAAATCTTCCAATAGAAAAATAAATAATTATCAATAGTCTTGTCTGGTCATCCGTCCCAATGTCTCCAACGAAAACAAGAGAATAAGCTTTTTACAAACATAAAATATAATAAGTTTAAAAATAGCAATTTACGTGCCTTGTAAACTAATAAATTATTATTATCCATTTTATTTTGAACAATAAAATAGATTTATAAAGAGCTTGGTTCTTCAAAAGTGTACTAACCCACATCTTTCTTTCATTTTCCGAAGTAATTTTAATGATTTCGAATAGACGCTTTTTACTTTAAAACTGTTCTAAGAATACCTTTTAGATGTATATAGGATGACTGGTAATTAGTGACCGAGAGACTTAAACACGTGATTGTACTCATGCTAACAATCAAGTGTTCCAAAGATTTTTTTATACTCCTTCACAATCAAAACAGCCTTTGACCTGTCAGCTGTTAGCCGCGTTGACGCCGACGTTCTGTCTCATTATTATCGTATCGTGCAACAGTGGGTAGGCAGAGCACACGCGCGACTCGCAAGTACGCTCTGTAAGTTTTATTGTGATAAAAGTGAATGAGTATAAAAAAAATGATTCTTTGGGAAAGTTGTTTGTTATCATGAGTACAATCACGTGTTTAAGTATCGGTCACTAATTACCAGTCACCCTATATGGACTGATTTTACTGGATAGTAATATAACTCATTTAGAATATTGGATCAGTTTGACGTTTTTAACTGAATTAAAAACCTTAAATATGTGGGTTGGATTATTTTAACAGAACCAAGCCCTATAGAGAAAAAAGCCGTAGAATTCGAACTGCCCCATTGATAGATTCATTATAGAAAGTTTAGATACCATCTATAGTTTCATTGTAGCTGCATCATTATTGGTTTAGGCGTTACGTAGGAATAGAGAACGCTTTTTAATGTCGAGGATGTGTCATTGTGTGTTCTGATGTTTGTAAATGTTGAAGGAAACAATCAATTTTTGGTTATTTTAATTTAATAACTAAAGTAAAAGTTGTGACAAGGCTTTAATGTATTTAAATTCTGAGCTCCTAACGACATTATATAGTAATAATAAATAGCAATCATTCATTCATTTTTATTTGACATTCAATAAATTACGAATTCAAACAATTATAATCTACATTGAAAATAAGTAAGTAACGTACAAACCACAGCAACGAATTTTACGACATTATACCAAAAATTGGTTGTCTCTTTCTTATTAAATAAATATATATTGTGCTATTACTATTATAATGAAAAGCGTTTAGAATAAACTCCTAACAGATAGATCTTCAACAAACTTTGACTGTCTTCTCTGCTCACGAACTATTTCAGAATAGTTGCTGTGTCATCTTCTGCTTAGCTTTTTCCCAACTATGTTGGGGTTGGCTTCCAGTCGGTTAGACTGGATGGAGCTGAATACCAGTATTTTACATGGAGCGACTGCCTATCTGACCTCCACAACCATGTCTATCTATTAGAAGTTGTATTCTAAGACGTCTTTCGATCATTGAGTTGGTTGAATACATCATGAAATATTCCTGAAAAGTTGGTCATGTTGGTAGTCAAATCCATTGTGCTGTGTATGCCTACATGTTTTATATTCATTTTTAAAATTCGAAACTTCGAAATTTAAAAATGAAAAAGCAGGTTTTTAGACGGTAAAATGTTTGTTTCGTAATTCCGAGCGTAGTTGTCACGATGAAAACTTCCGAAACGCCCTTCCGAATGTATTTGTCCGACTCAATGATAATTAAAATAATTTATAATTTCATGTAAGTTCTCGAATCTTCATAGAGTTAACCAGACATAATTTATTGCGTTGATGTTGGCTGGTACTTAATGTAAGTAGGATTAATTTAATTTATTATTTCACTAACAACCGACCTGAGACGTACTTAGGTTTGTTATGGGTGGAAACACATGGAATTTCAGCTTTATATTTTATTTGTCAGCAATAAATAATTCTTTATTTATCATCTGCCTAGCTTTTTTCTATGCTGTCTAACCAGATGTAGCTGAACACTAGTATTTTACATGAAACGACTGCTTATCATAAATAATTGTCTTTTAATTCTCACATTCATGACGCAATAAGGACAATGTGCCAAATTAACAATTCACTTTCATAATAAACAAATATAAAATCACTATAATGCATCCATATTCCATAATCTAACATAATTACGTCTCTGGTTATAATGCCTTCCAACTTCCACACGTGTAAGAACAAAAATTAAAAAAACATTACTAATAATAATAACTTATAAGGTCCTAAGATACGTTCGTACTGCGTAATGTATAGGCCACGAATGTCAAAAGTCTTATACAAAATGGCGCCGAATGTTGGCTATAGCGCGCGAAAACGCCGAACATTCGCGACTATTATAGAAAAACGTTTGAATTTTAACATTTGGGTGGCAGACCTCCCAAAGGAAGGGCTTTTATTAATAAATTCAACTTAAATAAATGGCCTTATTAACTACAAAACGTTGGTCATCAAAAAACTGCGTAATTTTGCACAAAAAAATATCCGAATGCCTCGTACCAATTTTTTTGAAACAGAAAATTGACTATGCAGGCCTTAAAATCTCAGATATTTTTGACTGTCAATATGCGGAATTAAAATAATTTATTTAACGAGTTAAAGTTAAGTTTTTTAAACGATTGTTCAGTTTTAAAACATATAATTATTCTTTTCTTTCCGTAATTTGGTAAAGGCTTTTGTTTGATTGTAAATTTATTTTTGTTTACATTTTTTTTTGTTTTTGGTTACATTTACTGTGTTTTCTGTACCAACAATTCCATTTACTTATTAACAGTACTAACAAAATTTTCTTTTGGTCGTAACTTTGGATATAGCGGTAATTTAGATCGCCGTTTAAAAAGTACCAACCCACAGGGGCCCGTCTTGAGGATTGGGGCCCACTCGCTCTCGCACAGCGGAGGCCTGTGTCTCAGGCCCCAGCTGAATATACTTTTAAAAGTTGTAAAATAATGTAACATTCTAGCTATATCTTATAATTCTCGTCAACGTTTGTGGCAGTCGCGGTCATAAAAAGAGAAAGCGAGATGGAACGATACTCAATGTTCGCTGTCCTTTTCGCACATTTTATCACTGTGGCAGCTCGACAAGTCTTGGCGTTTAGCATAACCACAGTGTGTGTAATTTATTCTACCAACTTAATACCGCTAAATTCGAAGGGACCGGCTATTTTCTATAGAAGCGTATACTCAAAATGCTTTTTTCTAGTCAAAATACTAATTTGCTTTTCAAAATCAAAGATGATGGTTGCATTTATACTAAAAGTTGTCAAACGTCAATTTGTCAGTCAAATTTGTGACGTCATATTAACTATTTCGTCACGATATGATGACGTAAAGAAATTCTATAAGCGTTTGGATTTTATAGTGTTCAAAATCTGTTTTGTATCTTAAAATATACCCTTTTATTTATAGGGTCATTTTTAAAGAAAATGAATGATGGCAACACCATGTGGAATTCGATTTTCGAAGATCATACCGTTATTTCTATGAGTAAAATTTAAAAAAAGATTTGACACGGCACAGATATGACATTTTGAAGATTTTGTTAAAAAATACTTTTTAATTCATGAACTTTTAGAAACTTTACCTGTAGGGATGTTTAAAATGTGATTTGCCCATGAAGTGAGAGTTTTTTGAGTTCGTAAAAATCTATTTATATTAGATTAATATTTGTTTAAACCCTAGACATTCCTAAATTAACATTTTTGGCATTGCTATCGTAACTTGTAGCGTAAAATAGATTTTATCCATGGAGTTTTTATATTTTATAAATTAGTCATATTATATAAAAATGGAAAATAACATGAACGATTCTTATAATTGATAATACAAATTTTTGCACGCATTAGAAATAGATAACTGTTTCATTTGTAAAATGGCTACTCTTTATAAAGATTAAAAAATGATTCATTTTTACTTGGCAATAACAAGCATATTTTTTATAGAAAAAAAAAGCTACCATAAAATGTGACTTATTTATTTTTCAATGAATATTAAACATACACAGAACATGCAAAAGTAACCATTTTACAAATGCCAAAACTAAATTGTTAATAATAATCCTATTCTAATCACAAATTTGACAATATGATGAGTATCAAACCTCCTTGGTGACCGGGAATTGGCGGGAAAAGATAAATTAAAAACTTAAGAGTGTTTATGGTATGTGAAGAATTCTCATAATATTGTAAATAATGTGAGTCAAGCGAATAGTGTTGTTGAATTTGTTATTTATTGCTTGTATCGTTGATTAGCTATTTTATAATGGAACTAATATACAAGTACCCAGTTATCGGTGGTTTTATTTTACTCTTAAACCTTTCCAAAGTAACTCGGAGACCAAACAAGTTGTTAATTGCTTCAATCCACACAAAGAAGTGAAAAAAATAGCGTGCTAAAATAAGGAGCTGATGGTTAGAATGTCAGTCGTTCAGAATATACAATTTTAGTGGACATTTTTGGTCTTACCCATATAAATGTGACTAAAACATTACCTTTTTTTGGACTCTAGCGAGTCGGGTAAAATTAGATGAGGGTTTAGGGGATCTAAGACGATCAATTTGACATCAGTTCTCAAGTTGGTTAATGAGTCACACCAGAACATCAAAATATTACTATAAAAGTTACTACATTTAATACGCATACTCGTGCAAATAATAATAGTTTTTGTTTCAAATTGGGTCAGGATTTCCGAAGTTACAGCGTTGTAAAGTTTCATCGCTTTTTTTGACTACCTTCACGAGCTACTGCGATGACGGCACGCTGCGAGTTTCATTTCCGATTGCGGGTGATGCGGAGTGTTTATGTTCATAAGATTTGTAAGGTGTTTTGTACTTATTATTTTAAGTGTATGTGATAGCGGTTACTTTAAATATTCATCATCTGCCTAGCCTATTCCCAACTATATTGAGGTCGGCTTCCAGTCTAACCGGATGCAGCTGAACTTAAACACAATAGACACATTCAGAAGACGCTTACGGCAGTATCTAATTGAATCGCAACGGAAGTTGGATATGGTCGCACTGAATGTCTCAATTATATGATGTACAAACTATCCTACCTACCTATCAACCTATCTTTACCGACTAATGCTGCACAAAAGTATAAATAACTGATGTAGGTATACAATTATTCTGCTCATGCTCACGATCGGCTTGCTTAGGATTGTGCCACCTGTGTCCTCAGCTGGAGGGTGCTGTCGTGATATCCGAGGCGCCGCAGTGACACATCGCAGTTTGTGAGACCTGCGGTTTATAAAATAGCACACTAAAATAACCGCCTATTTTATTTTTTAACCTACACAGGTATGCATTGGAGCAACGCATGCGCACGTCCTTACCTTAATGTGCCTGGCCCACTTGCTTGCGACTGGAACAAACGGCGTCGGGATGGCTCCTTTCACTATCCATCCCATCCTTTGCACTCATATCTGGAGGGATATCGGTACCTCTGTCTTGAGACTTGACATCTGTAAAAAAAAAATAATAGTAATAATTACAACGGTGTATTTTCATTCTTAATTTTTTATAGCACTTTTTTATCAACTTTGAACTGATTTACCTTTTTTGTATTTTATGCTCTTCATATGTCTGCTTTTGAATAATTTGGCTCCATTTTCCGTCAGAAATGTAATATTTTGCCTTATTTACCCGCACAATTGCCATCGTATCTGCAAGTTTTTCCGTTCACTTCTTACAAATTATATTATTAGTACAGCGCGCTCGGTTGCTTGCAGCGTATTGAACGACGAAGTGCACGGATTCGTGATATAAAGCGTTTACAAGTTGGGAACGTGCGAAACAGGCCCTACGTATTTTTATTTGTTAACACTATACACAAGTTTTTTTCTATTTAAGTACCTATTCATACATACCTACACATACCTAATTAGAAACAAAACTGTTTTATGTCCGTCACATCACCATCTCGGGTCCAGTTGAAAACCAGCGTCGGGCACTAGCTGCTCGGCAGTTTGCTGAACTGGGCCTATTTGGCGCAGCCGTGAGGCACACAATATTGTATCTTTTTTTTTCTGTTTAATTTATGTTTTATATTGTGTAGTTTTAAGTTTTTTTTTTTTATGTTATTTTTATTTGTTTGTTGTGTGCATCTGTGGCATGTGCTAAATAAATATGTTTTCTTTCTTTCTTTCTTTCTTCTTTCTTAAAACAGCTGTTACTTTAAATATTAGTGTTACTAAATTAAAATAGTGATCCGAATATTATTACATGGTACAGAAAAAAACTATTTTTGGGCTGCTTTTTCACTGGAGTTGGTTCACATAGGTACTCGGTGATCCACTATAAGAAAAACAGTTAAATTTATAGCGAAACCGCGAGAGCGCAACGAGCCGAAGTACGTACGTAAGTAAGTACGTAGTACGTACTCGCAGCTGTGGCGTGACGTCACACGTCAGCGCGGTCGCTTAGTCGGATTTTGCCCCGGAGGCCGTACTGTAACGTTTAATACCTCAGTCATTTTTGAAAAATTGAACCAAGATCATGAATATACTGCCGACAGATGATTGGTTTAACACTCCTTTATGAAATGACTGATCTTCATGGAACTAATATGTACTGAGAGCAAAATAGTTTCGTGGAACAGAGGTATTTTCCGTTTCAGAACGAAACAAACACGACCATGGACTTTCACCACGCTGTCACTGTCAACAAACCAACGTCAATTGATTTGACTTTACACAAACTTCAAAGTCAATTCGGGGATTGTCTTGATTTGCGAAGAATTGCGGAGCAACGAGATATCTATAAATAACACGATAACTTATCAACGTTCGTTTACACGAGAGCGAGAACTGGCTATTTAATCTAATCGCCACGCCTCTACATTTAATTAATAACAGAAACTCACGAAAACGTCACTCAGTAGTACTTTGATTGCGATAGTGTATGCTTGTTTACGAACAAAGTGATTTTTGTGTGATAAAGACGTTTACTCCTATCGAGATTCGCTCATTGGACTGAAGATAAACCGGTTGAAAGAAAAGTCTATAGATTATAAGTGTAACCTAACTTTTTATTTGCAAAAAGTGAACTTTCTGAAATGTCGGTCTTGAATAATTTTACTGTGTCCATCGCTAAGGGATTACGACGTAAGTTTTTATTGTTTATTTTAAGTACTTTTTCCAGTAAATTATCCGGTGTATTTCTAAAGAATAAAATTACGAGAAATAATTTTCTAACTTGTGTGAAACTATCCAATTTATTTGTAAATTATGCATAGATTTGCTATTCCCTACACGCACTAAGCTTAGTTGCTTATAAAGTGCATTGTATTAAAATATTAAACTTCTGTACAAAGCAACACTTATTAGTGCCATTATTTTTTTTCCCAAAAATTCCTTATTCTCACACATCAAATAATTTCGTGCAAAAACTGTGGCAAAAAGTGATTTTAAAAGTCATAACAGAATAAACAATTTCGTAATCTGTTGATTGCTATTTACCTACAGTTTATTAGATAAAGAAAACTTTTTGTTTTTTTTAATCACCATATGGTATCGAGTATGGAAGAGTTGAGAACATTCTAGATTTTATACACAATAATGTTCAATTAGTGTTAATGATTTTTCTGGATGTTCATCATTGTGATACTGATGTAAACCCTCCTCTTCTTAAAATCTACAGTCACAAGCACCAATATGTAAACACTTCCCAACTTTTAGAAGTGTTTTTCTCCTACTGTTCTGATTAAAATTTCATGTTGTTACGAATATAGTATTCTGGAACTCATATTTTAATGAAAATGATTCTATCTTCAAGTTACAATCGTTATTTCTTACGAAAGTAGCTTTTAAATTTAGGAAAGTGTATACATATTGGTGCTCAAGACTGTACATTTTCAATATGTTCACACATCATCAGTCTCCTGCCCATATCCTAATTTCTTTGGGGTTGGCACAGCATGTCTTCTTCTCCCGTTAGTTTTTTTCACAAGTCAACATCACTTTCTATAACTTCTACCTGCCCGTTTGTGAAAATACCTGGTTTTTTTTTATTCACAAACATTTTTTTTTGTTAGTGTGGTACTGTGGAATTTGGTTCCAGTGAAAAATAAAAAATACATTTTTGGGCTTCTCAGGTAATTTTAACATTCAGCATACACTCATCCGACATTCACATTATAGGTAAAACCCAGTATACCACCAGCAAACTGACATATTTCTTTTTTATCACATTTTTTATCTTTTCAAGTAAACATTGCCAAGAATATTTCTTAAACAACTTAGTCACATTCATTAAAGTTTATTTTTATTAATAGATAGCGTTCTATAAATATTTTATAGGCTGTTCTTTGAAAAACAAGTGTTAAGACTTGTTTATCTTAGTATTTTTTCTTTTCTTATCATATCACGGTGGAAATATTTGCTGTTGTACGTACCTCAGTGGGTGTATGCATGAATTCTTTTAGAGATGTTTGCCAAAATTATTTGAAACTTTATGAAATTAACATAAGTTGTTTCATATTTTCATGGAGTTTTTGATATATTTCTTCTTTGTATGGTCATTTCTGCACCCAATCAATCACACCAGGCGTTAAATGCTTTCAAATTCTATCAACCTAATTAGTTTACTTAAGTATGCCTACTGCAAGCCCTTTATAAAACTAATGCAAGAAAAAAATCTCAATGGATGTTAAATGCTTACTGGAATGAAAGATAAATCTAAACTTATAATGTCACTTACGGGATATCTTCCGTGATTGTTCATTATTTTGAGCTCACCGATATTTCGACGCTGTTGCAAGAACCATGATTGTGGGTTGACAAACCCAGATTCCTGTAACTGTCAGTATAACTTTAGTTGTAAACCGTGAAAGCTTAAAACAGTGGATATAATTATAATATTATAAAATTCAATATTTGCACTAGTTTAATTTGTATGATGTGTGACAGACCACATTCATCACAAAAAAAAACCAAAGGAAACGAAAAGACAAAGAGGATGGCAAAAGAAACAATGGGTTGATGATATTAGAAAGAAAGAACGAAAGAAGAAATCATTAAGAATGTAATTTTAATCATATGGATAAAATAATAATTTATGTGACAAAATAAAAATACACCAACTTAAAAAGTGATAGGTGTACAAAATAATTAGACCATTGGTTCGCTTCCCTTTCAATTCTGCTAATCACTAATAATTCAAATAAAATCTAAGAAATCATGTACAGGTGTATACAAAAGTAATTTCAAAGGTCATCGGCACCATTCAAACCCATACATAGATGAAACAGTTTAGGGAACATCATTGTTCATAACTGTTGACAGCTTGCCAATTTGTAATCTACTAGGAACATTGCTGACCCAGTTTTCTTGATTCACTATGTAATGGAAAATGCCAATTAATAGTCAATTGCCTATCATATTTTGATGCGCGAGAGTAATGATTATTAACTTGGTCAAATATGAGAATGTTTAATGAAACGTGGCATTTGCAATCAATTTTCTTTTTTAAATGTTGCCCCACAGTAAGAATTTCTCCTGTATTGTGGGTGCATTTACATACATTTAAACTTATATGTCACAAACAGCTAGGCCCGGAACAACTATCTGTAGGCCAAACAAATATTTGTTCCGTGCCGGATCGAACCTGCAACATGCAACGCAGTCGTCAATCGCTCAATCACTGAATGAATGTAGAGAGTAGCGTTGATGATTTTAATATTGTTTTCTACAGTAAGTACATGGTCGTTGACTTCGTTGTGGGCGTGTGTAACTATGTTATTGAAATAAAACTAAACTGACCTACAAATTGCAAATAATAGATATAAAATAATATTTTCTTTGGCTACACTTATAATAGTATTTTTTTGCACCTTGTGCATTTGGTGACCAGTTTTTTCATGAAGTGATTAGGTATTATTAAAATTAACAACTTTAATTACCCAAGTCAAAAAACAAGTGAATACATCAATTGATTTGTGCAATCAGTTTATAATTCTGCACTTTTTCGCACAAAACTCATTAGTGATTAACATGTTATTGTTATTGCAATCATGATTCATTGATATTAATTAATCTTATTTGGAAATTATTATCTGATTCCGGGTGGAAAGTAGGTATTCAACCCCCTGCTGGGTACTGGCCTCTTCCAAATAGCAATTATAGTCCTTATTACCGCACGCAAAATACGCGCTTTGACGTGGAGTTGCGGAAACCAGCCCGCTATACTATACTATACTAGTCCTTATTAGATATGAAACGGAAATCCGAAGACCAATCATATTTTTATCAGTAATAAGTATTTATAAATCTTGCCAACTGTAAAGGTTAATTCCAATATATATAATACCCCCCTCCCCCCGCTCTGGGTGGACTGGGAGGGAGTGTCAGACTTTTACTGACTAAAACCCATTCATGTTCCTTCTATGCCCTTTGTGTTCCAGGGCTGCGGTATCTCTTTCGAACAGTCCCGCAGCATTCCAAAAACATTTGATTTCAAAACGAATAACTTAAAAGATTTTTTTTTTGATACGCATGAAATCAAAGGAGATAGTTATTGTATTAATATTCATTTTATTTGCATTCCACAATGTTTCAAAAAGCTTCTTACATATAGTTAAGAACAATATTATGGACACTGGTAGGGCCCAGTAAGATACAAATTATATCACAAAAATTAAATTTTATGCAGTTAATGATAAATAACCATTTCTAATTATAATATACTATTTTAGTTATTTCATGTTAAAAAAAAAACAAATACAAACCTGTGTAGCCGGGTCAGTGACCTAGATCAATAACCTGTCTGTAAAACTGCCAGTACAATTTAAAACTGGATTTTTAGGAGTTTTTTACATTTTAGTGAATTTTAACATGACTGCTTAATTTGTTTGGACTCTTAACATAGGTACCTACTTCTTGGCGTGTCGATAGAAATCTACATTAATTCGGCCCAAATTAGGTATGGCACGATTTTGGAGCCTTCAGTAGCGTCCGTCAATTCTTGCAATGTACAGAGGCGCATATCAAGCTACTACAATGTGTCAAATTTCTTTTAATAGATGCAACTTTATCGTTAAAGTATTAGGTTCAAGGTTGATTGGGAAAATTTGACAGTTTCGAGTCTGGTAGCTTGCTGTACCTACTGGCGTCTGTACTACCGACTTCACTGACGTTCGACCACTCCCCGTCAGTGGACTCGGTTGTAACCATTGACAACAGGACTGGATAGTGTCCCATGGTTTGGGAACGAATAACATAATTTGTATTCATGCTGAAAACTGCATTATCGAAGTCGCTCCGTAGATACCCATCTACGGACTGACCATCTATTACATACCGAGACACCTCCGTACTTCGCAAAGCACGTTAAAAGCGGTTTGTATTTGACGGTCGTTAAGGCAGCTGTCAAAAACCCAAAAGTCTGTCAAACCATCTTGCCAAGGAGTATCATGTTACCTAGTAACTAGATTGTAGAGAAAATACTGGTATTCAGCTCCATTCGGTTAGACTGAAAGCCGCCCCTAACATCATTCTCCTGCCCTTATCCCAATTTATTTGGGGTCGGCGCAGCATGTCTTCTTAGTCCATACTTCTCTATTACTCGTCATCTCATCAGACACCTCCTTTCTTGCCATATCATCCTTCACACAGTCCATCCATCCCGCCCCAACATAGCGCCCCAACGCTCTTAGCTTGCACTTCTTTATGCATCGTTCTCACATAAATGTATACTTAGTATCCACATGAATGATGTAACCAAGATTTTGTGACAATATTTTGATTGAAAAGAGTGTCCATGGAGTTTCTTGCCCATTCTTCTCCATAGAGATCTACGCCTTGGAATGGGCAACTACAGTACTTTCACCAGTTATTATGCCTTGTGTCTGTGACTGTAGCTCCGCTCTTTGTTTTTTTCTGTGACTTTCAAAAGTGCCTGTAATGGTGTAATTGAAATAAATGCTTTGAGTTTGAGTTTGAGTTGGGAAATGGTTAGATAAATCATGATGGCTGAGCTGAATTGTCATGTCACCCACCTTTGCTTACTTAAGCAGGTACTTATCAACTCGGAAATTACTTCAAAATATTATTCCTTGATTGCGTCAATTACATTAATACTAATAACCTTCGTGTAGACGTTGTGTCATCATATTAAAACGACCTTCAAGTTCGCACTTTTTATCTTTCTTATCTCGTTCCTTAGTTAATAATTTTGCTAATTTGTCTCTACTTATGTATGATAGGTATGTTTTAAATTTATCTTTGTTTTCTATCACGTGACATTCGCAAAAATAATTTTGCTTCCTGAATGCTGCAAGAAATGGTCCTTGGAGGCGGGAAATTAGCCTTTTAGGGTTTTTTTTTTTCGGATGGCAAATCATCAAATGACCCCTCCCGCTCTGGGCCAAGTGGAAGGGAGTGTCAGACTCGTATTGACTAAAACCTATCCATGTTCCTTCTTTGCCCTTTGTGTTCCAGGGCCGCGGTATCTCTTCCGAACAGTCCCACAGCCCCGAGCCTTTTAGGCTTTAAGTTGAATTCGACTTAAACTCAAATACCAAAGGGCTCTGTAGATTCTTATATCTTAATAACGATAAGCAATTTCAACTCTTGTGATGTAATGCTCATCTGCCTAACCTGTCCCCAACTATATTGCGCTCGGCTTCAAGTCTAACCGGGATGCAGCTGCGCACCAGTATTTTCCATGGAGCACTCCACAACCCAGTTAGTACCGGCTAATACGATACCCCTTACTAAGACTGGTTGTCAGACTTTCGGGCACTGACTACCTGTAACTACTGTCAAAGATCTCCAAAAGACAGGCGGTACCAACGGCTTAACTCGCTTTCCGAAGCACGGAGGAAATTCGGTATGTAAAAGCTGTCCACGACCCGTCCACGGACCGACCTTTGCAAGCACTGCTTCACCTTTTTTTTTTTGCATGGCTATCATCAAATAACTCCTCCCGTTCTGGATGGAGTGGGAGGGAGTGTCAGACTTTTACTGACTAAAACCCATCCATGTTTCTTCTTTGCCCTTTGTGTTCCAGGGCCGCGGTATCTCTTTCGAACAGTCCCGCAGCCCCAAGAAATGGTCCTTGGAGGCCCGAAATTAGTCTTTTAGGGTTTTTTTTTCGGATGGGAAATCATCAAATCCCCCCCCGCTCTGGGCGGAGTGGAAGGGAGTGTCAGACTCGTACTGACTAAAACCCATCCGTGTTCCTTCTTTGCCCTTTGTGTTCCAGGGCCGCGGTATCTCTTTCGAACAGTCCCGCAGCCCCGGCAGGAATAGCACTGCGTCACCTTGGAAATCGACTTATTTATTTTTAACCACGAGCTCCTTTCATTATCCTCCTCTTGTTATGTTATGATATGCAAATATTTATTTAGAAGGAAGTAGATTTACCTAGTTAAAACACCAGTCATTCGAAAACACTCGTGCAAGTTGTTATTGTCAATTAATTTGTTATTGCGACGCGCGACACTGTTAGTTTTATGTACTACATGAGCAATAAATGCGGGTGCATGAGTCTGAATTGCTATCCACCCTTTTATGCGTGTAGAAATCTTCATGGATGTCTTCCACCGTGAGGCTTGTGGAGGGGTCTGTCAGACTCTTACTGATTAAAACCACACGGTGTTCCTTCTCGTCACTTCTGGGCCTGGCTGGGGTGCGGGCATACATTTGCAACTTTTTCTATAAACTGAGCAGCTGCTTCTGATTAGGTCTAAGAAGCCTGTTAAAAAACCAATCAGGTCATTTTTAAATTGATCTTTAAAAGGATTTGTTATGAACGTGGATGATTGTGTGTTATGGACGATGTAGAGGCCCTTTGGGCATTAAAGGCATTTTTTTTGTTCGTTTTAAGGTTTTCTTTATACGTTTTAAGGTTTTCTTTGTTCGTTTTAAGGTTTTCTTTGTTCGTTTTAAGGTTTTCTTTATTCGTTTTAAGGTTTTCTTTGTTCCTTTCCTTTGTTGTTTTTGTTGTTTGAATTCCAATAAATAACGCACTTTACCTTCCTTTTTTTTTCTGAGAAGAAAACGGTCCTTCGGTCCGCACGATGACCCAGGAAACGAAATCTCATTAGAATTACGTAATAACGATAAAGAAGACTATTATTGATGTTATTTTAACGTTATTTATATCTTCTTAGTGTCGTATGATCATAATATTATTTCGCTACAAACATGTTTATGATTTTATCTCGTTATTACATTAAGGGTTGCACAACTTGTTGGTTTTTCATATTTGCTTAGAAATACTTATTACTTACCAGTAGCGAAGGGTCAATTTTGTAAGAGGTAAGCCGGAGTACATATCTTTAATGTGATTATTTTATTTTCTACAGAATACTGACTGCCATTTTTCAAAGGGAAGCCGGTAGGAATCGAGTTGTATAGAACCTTCGCCACTGTTACTTACTTATGTGTAACTAACATTAGGTACTTATCGACATGGCCTTTGCCATCCCACTGTTTTTGCTTGTCAAAAATCTTAATTAAAAAAAAAAACAGGTTTAAAATAAATTCCCATCACGTGTCCGGAGTTTCGCTACCCAATTTTATTTGACCCTGTATAAAGATATTAATAGCTACTACATACCGAGTTTCCTTCGTGCCTCGGAAAACACGTTAAGCCGTTGGTCCCGGGTGTCATTTATAGATCTTTGACAGTCGTTAGGTAGTCAGTGGCCCAAAAAGTCTGACAACCAGTCTTACCAAGGGGTATCGTATTACCCAGTACTAACTGGATTGTGGAGGTCAGATAGGCAGTCGCTCCATGTAAAATACTGGTATTCAGCAGCATCCGGTTAGACTGGTAGCCGACCCCAATATAGTTGGGAAAAGGATAGGTAGATGATGTACTTATAAAGAAATTAATCATACTTCGATATTACCTATAATTAGCCGTCATCAGTCATGGATGACGGCTCAGCTGGATCGGGATCAGCTGTTGATGTTTTCTGTTTATGTTTTCAGATATCCCTAGACCATGTTTACATTCTAATAAAATATAAATCATTTCTAATAATACATCTATATTGATTTACTAACCCCGCATGTAATAGATAGCAGTAATAATAATTAGAAAACTATCCTTAATCAGGTCATTAAGTTGTTTATTATTTTGAAAACCTTACCTAATGAGCGTCACCTCGTCCGATAGCATTTGTTTAATCATACAAGGAAATTAGCCAGAAAAACATAAGGTTATAATGATAACTTATCAAGAGTGTGTGCAATTGTAAAATCCAGTAAGATTGACGTGTGGTTTGGCAGTGAAAACCCAAGTGTAATCGTCATTTTCTGGGCTGAAAAGTTTCCTATTTGTCAATTTAAACTAGATTATGTCTTCCGACAAAGTTTCAACGAAATCCGTTTTGCCGTTACGGAGAAATTGAGAGACATGCATGCAAACATTTTAGAGCGAATTTCGTCGACGAAAGTGAACGCGATCATCATATCTGAACAGCGTTCAAGAGCTGTCATTTTTGACACTGACAGCTCTTAAAATTACACGTTTTTTCTCAACACATCTTATTGGAACTTTTGAAGAATTGTCGACATCGGTGCCAGCTGCTTAATCCTCGTTTAGACAGCTTCTGAACGAGGTTTGAGCTCCACGCGTAGCATGACCACACGCAAATAAACAATCTTGAATCTTGACCACCGTAGAAACGGGTTTTGTCGACGCAAGAATCGACAAAATGACAGATCAACAAAAGAAATCTGTCATTTTGTCGATGTGCTGATCACATTTAGTTTCTTTAGTAAATTCGCTCTAAAATGTTTGTATGTTTGTCAGCTTACATTTGCATGAGTCGTGATAAGATCTTGTTGTGATCTTCTTCCAACTAAATAGTACTATAATTGTCAATCTAAACTAGATTTTAACTTTTCATATAGTTTCTATAAAACCGTTCAGCCATCATCATCATATTAGCAGACTTGTTCCAACCACGGTGGAATATAGGCCTCTTCACTTTTAAAACTTATACTGTCACTTACGGGAGTGTTCATAATTTTGAGCTCCCGATATTTCGACGCTGTCGCTGTTGTGTTGATGTTGTCTGTTGCGCGCAAATATCGGGAGCTCAAAATTATGAACAATCACGGAAGATATCCCGTAAGTGACAATATAAGTTTAGTTTTAAATCGTGCAAGCTTAAAACAGTCTCTTCACTTTTGTGACAATATCCTGGTCTGCGCTGTCTCAATCAGGTCCTACCCGCGATCTTCTAAATGTAATCCACCCATCTGTCTACAATCTATCCAGCCATTACGGAGAAATCGACTGAAAAACATACAAACATGTTAGAAAACCACGTCTGCGTGGATCGTTCACGTGTTGAGCTCGGTCTACTCAGCCCCCATCTGCATGGGTCGTGATAAGGTCGTGATCTGTCACGCCTTTTTAATTAATTTAATCGGTAATTGGTTGGTACATGACTGGCGTTTTATGATTTCGTTGTAATTCGCAGCGGTAATCTGTTGTTAATGTTGTGTGTCTATTACATGGCAATAAACAAAGCTGCCGAAATGTGGGTGTACTATTTATAGGTACAGTCAGAAGCACAAATATGTATACGCTTTCCTAAATTTAAAAGCAATTTTGGCGAGAAATAACTATTGTAATTTGGAGATAGGATCTTTTTCATAAAAATATGAGTTCTAAAATACTATGTTCGTAACAATATGAAATTTTAATCAGAACAGTAGAAGAAAAACACTTTTAGAAGTTGTTAAGTGTTTACATATTGGTGCTCGTGACTGTACTACACCTCTGTCTAACTCTTCGAGGATCTTTAGCGTGATGTAATGTATGTTTGAATTTTCATTTGGATTTGCAATAAATCAACCAAATCAATGCAAAGTGAATCCTATGCTTTCTAGAAATTAGTCCTAATATCCTAGACGTTTTTTCAATTCTTTTCACTCATAAGTTAATTGATCTTATGCAAGAAAGAGCAGATCTTTTGAGCAATATCTTCATCACATCAACACCTTGCATCACACTACAGGAATCAATCCACGATGACTTGATAGAGAATCCGTTAAAAGAAAAAAAAATTGTTTTAAGCTTTCACGGTTTACAACTAAACTTAATACTGTCACTTACGGGATATCTTCCGTGATTGTTCATTATTTTGAGCTCCCGATATTTCGACGCTGTCAACCCGCGGTCATGGTGCTTGCAACAGCGTCGACATATCGGGAGCTCAAAATAATGAACTATCACGGAAGATATCCCGTAAGTGACAGTATAAGTTTAGACAAAAGTATGTTTTGCTAAATAAACAATTTAACTCGAAGTAAATTGTGCTAGAAAAATCCAGTCACATGTTCTTATTTACTTACAAAACATTAGCTGTTATCAAATATGGCATAATTTGGAGGTCCCTACGTCATCCCCTTATCTTTACAGTGAGATAACTCGCAAAGTTTATTGATTCTTGGATTAATCACTCGACATTGTAATATGAACTACATTGACCATATTCACGCACTAGTTCACGCCTGTATTTCCTGGAGGATTAGGCAGGGTGTTCCGTAGTACAGTCACGAGCATCATCATTATCATCTGCCAACTATATTGGGGTCGGCTTCCAGTCTAACCGGATGCAGCTGAATACCAGTATTTTACATGCAGCGACTACCTATCTGACCTCCACAACCCAGTTAGTACTGGGTAACCCAATACCCCTTGGTAAGACTGGTCGTCAGACTTTCGGCCCACTGACTACTTGTAACGACTGTCAAATATCTACAAATGACAGCTGGAACCAACAGCTCTACTTAACAAAGCCGCCAAGTTTGAATGTACGAGTATGATGCATGAGAAGCCAGTCATCAATAAAAATTAAACATGAAAATATAAGCTTTAATGAGCATGATTTCACGAAATGTGCATTTAATAACTAACAAGTTTTGAGACTCGAAAGACCATTGTTGGTCTTTTGCGTAACTTTAGTACCTATCGACATGATATGATTGATCTTTATAGCGTTCATAATATAATAAACACTGTGCTCTTATCAATTATCTTTTTGCGGAAGTGTTCAAGTTATCTAAAGGGGTGTCTTTCATGATCTGTTAAATGTCATATCGGCAGTTGATAAACTTCATTGCTAGGAATACTGTTGAGGAGAACGTATTTAAAACGAGTGCATTAGCAATAACATAATATCACACCTTGTAATCCCCGAAGGGTTAGGCACTTAGGCAGAGGTGTGTTGCTTTCAAGTACATCCACATTTCGCCAGTTATGTTTAAGTCCCATGTAAAAGGGGGCGAGCCTATTGCCACCATCGGGCACAAATGCAGACTCCGTGGTTGCTACTGAGAAATTCTAATTAGAACCCAAAACTCAATTTAATGTGACAAAGACTGAGCTTCTAAAAAATTCATGCAAAACGCTCTGCACCCTCCAGGACTTAAATGAGACGAAGACGGAGCTTATCCAGGGTTATACGTACAAAATTGGACAAAATTTAAGTCGAAGACTTCCATTTCCATGGGGAGAGGCTTTTGGCCAGTAGTGGGATGACACAGGGTACCAGTAACGGTGTCGAAAAGAAGAAGAAAGAGGGTATGCAATGTGCAATGCAGCGACTACCTAAGCTGTTCCCAAAATATCTGACATGAGTTTGAAACGCAACCTCTTTGCAGACTTAGGCCTGAAACTGCGTTAAGCGGGCGCCCGCGACGGACAACCGTCGCGGGTATACGCGCGTGGACACGCGCGGTGTCTCCGTGGGAACGCGCCGGTCCCCGTCGCGGGGATCCGTCGCGGTTCATTCGCCTGGTCCCATATGGCAGGGTGACATTGCACTTCCACAATTACCCTTTCTGTATCGTCAGACATTGTCCTTGATTTTCTCCGAGCGTGCATGCGACCCGTATCACCTAGCGTTATTGACTGAACAAGCCCGTGCGTGTTACCGCTGGCGGGCACCGCGCGTGCCCCCGCGACGGGTTCCGTCGCACGGAGGCGGGGCGCGTCTCCCCGTGACGGACGCCCGCGCGGGTCCCCGCGACGGAGCACTTTTGTATGAAACCGCGCGGGTGCCCGCTTAACGCAGTTTTAGGCCTTATCATGATGGCTGTCAAACGTCACAACGCATTACCAGATGTCCTCAAATTACAAAATGTTTTCTAATGGGATGACGTTGTCGTGTTGTTTTAACAATTTCATTAAGGAAATGTGTACAAAGATAAATTTAATGAATTACGCAGTAGATTCTAAATTAAGAAAATTTTGCGCAGCAAAAACGTATCGTTGATAAGATTTTGTTTTGTAAGAATGTGGGTCATGATGTTTATCAGTCAAGAATGTTATTGTTTTTGTTAACTGATGTTGTATTTTTAGGTTTTTTTTTTTAATTCGTAAGACAGCGTTGGATAAAACATGAATTTGAAAATTGCTTTGTCAATTATTAAACTATTGTAGATGTTTTGATAGAGGAGCTCGTGGCTAAATAATAACAGCCGCTCGGGTCGATCTTTAGGTTAAGCCGTGCTTGCCTAGGTTGGTCTGTGTGACAGTCGTTACAGGAAGTCAGTGACCCGAAAGTCTGACTACCAGTCTTACCAAGGGGTATCGTATAACCCAGTACTAACTGGGTTGTGGAGGTCAGATAGGCAGTCGCTCCATGTAAAATACTGGTATTCGGCTACATCCGGTTAGACTGGAAGCCGAACCCAAAATAGTCGGGAAAAGGCTAGGCAGATGATGATTTAGATGTTTTGCAAATTAATGAAATATTATACGACTTTGAAGCTATCTTCTCCATAAGGACCTGTTACTTTTTGGACCTCTTGCCCAATACTTTAGGCTTTGAGGGTCTTCAAAATACTATGCAAGGGAGTTAAATACACCTAAATAATGCTATAAACAATGTTAAGAAAGGAGGACACGACATAAATAAAACTTATTTATGTTGTGTGATGTGTTGCAATGGAAAAATAATAATACGATTGAGTAATTTCGGTAAACACACAAACACAAACTTTCCGTGCACGCATTTGAGGTAAACAAAAACAAAATGATATAATGTGCTGGTTTCCTCACAATGTTTCCCTTCATCGTTTTGAGAGTAGTGGTGATGAAATAATTTTCACCACGTTTTGTCTGCTTGAGCTCGAAGTCGAAACCACTGCTGAGATGACGAGTAATAGAAGAAGAAGACATGCTGCTGCTGCGCCGACCTCAAATAAATTGGGATAAGGGCAGGAGAATCATGATGAGTTCGAACCCACGACTGCTCAAACAAAATACCTCCACAACCCAATTATTGGGTCAAACTAACACGCTTTTTTATGGGAAATCATTAAATAACCCCCTCGCTCTGGGTGTAGTGGGGAGGGAGTGTCAGACTTTTACTGAATAAAACCCATCCATGTTCCTTCTTTGCCCTTTGTGTTCCAGGGCCACGGTATATCTTTCAAACAGTCCCGCAGCCCCAAACTAACACGCTTACCGCGTATTTTTGCTTTTCTCTCAATGAAAATAGTCGTAAGTTCGAAACAGATAACTAAGTGAACATAACCTTTGTATACCACATTGCACCTATCTGCCACGAACTGGCTGCAACGGAAATCGGGTCATCTCAAGGAAAGGAAAACGCCCTTGGTGATAAAAACAATAATAATTCACTCCGCGGTTATCTGACAAAATATTCCATTCATTCCTGATTGGTGTTGTTTGTTATTATGCCACTTCTAAGATATTTATGTCGTTTGTTAACGGGTCATTCTGTTCACATTTATCTTTATTTGCATAAATTTACTAATTTCACCAGAGAAGATGATTAAGTTTTATTGAACAGTATTTAACTTGATTACGAAGAATTTATTTATTTTTTGGTCCTTTGAACTTAGGTGTTTTAGTTTCTGCTACCTTCAGCTCCTGGTTTTCTAGCGTCCACAGCGTAATCGTAAGCGGTCTTCCAGTCACTAAAGACTTTTATGGTCTTAGAATTAAATGTTACCAGTTGTAAAAAAATGTGGTCCTGAGTAAAATTGTTGGTCCTCCGAACCTTTTCGCAGACTGTAACACTTTTATGTTAACCACTGTAACAAGTTTTCTATTACGTCCTCACGCGCTAACACAAGTATAACATAACATTACACCTGTATTTTCCTGAAGAGTCAGGCAGAGGTGTGAGGTAATACCTTCTACCTACCTAATGGGTGTATGTAAAGAGGCGCAAGATGCCATAGGAATCTTCTGTGACCTCTCAAAGGCATTTGATTGCGTTAACCACGAAACCCTGCTCTTAAAACTTGAACATTACGGTTTAGGGAAACTTGCGCTCAGTTTAGTGAAATCGTATTTAACCGATAGACATCAGCAAGTACAAATAAATGGTGTCAATTCAATGGGTCTAAAAGTAAGTATGGGTGTGCCACAAGGGTCGATATTAGGTCCTTTCCTCTTTTTGGTCTATATTAATGATCTACCCCATTTATTTAAAAACCAACCACAAATGGTGTTGTTTGCTGACGATACTTCTTTAATATTTAAGGTAAACAGACGTGCCACAAATCTCGACGTCGTAAATAACGCCCTACTGCAGGTTCATAATTGGTTCACCGCTAATAATTTAGTATTAAATGGGAAAAAAACGAAGTGCATAAGATTTTCTCTACCGAATGTCAAAAGTAGTGATAGTGACATAGTATTGAACCAAGAGAAACTGGAATTCGTCGAAAATACTGTTTTCTTAGGGATCGCGCTCGACTCAAGGCTACAATGGGGTCCGCATATAACATCTCTTGCAGGACGGCTGAGTTCAGCAGCATATGCTGTTAGAAAAATCCGTCAATTTACTGATGTAGATACCGCGAGGCTAGTCTATTTTAGTTATTTTCATAGTATTATGTCATACGGTATCTTACTATGGGGACGGGCTGCAGACATCGAGTCTATATTTATTCTGCAGAAAAGAGCCATCAGAGCCATATATGATCTTCGTAAGCGCGATTCTCTTAGGGAACTGTTTAAGGAAATTAACATCATGACAGTACCTTGTCAATACATATATGAAAACATCATGTACGTTAGAAAAAATCTGCATTTATTTAGTAAAAGAGGTGACAGACACCACTATAGTACTAGAAACAGGGACCAACTAGTACAGCCAGGTTTCAGGCTAGCTAAAGTAGACTCATCTTTCATGGGGTACTGTTTAAAATGTTACAATAAAATACCTCCCCACATTCTACAACTGAATGAGACGAAGTTTAAATCTTGTATTAAACGCACACTATGTGGGCAAGCATATTATAAATTGGGGGATTACATTGATGATAGAAATGCTTGGCTCAATGCTGGTCCTGCTCCACAACCATAGGGGCAAACTAATTGATTAACATGTGAAGTTAATGTTGAAGCTGCAGAAGATTGTAAAAATATCCTTGCATTGTATAGATTCAATCTCTTAGTATTATATAATTGCATAGCACATGTGTGAGTACTATGTACTGTAAAGCTACCATTTACATTTAGTTATCATTCTTTGACTCGAGTTTGCCCTGGCGGTTGAGAGAATGTCATGCTCACTCAAATGTCTCGCTGATGGTGGCGGGTGTGTCGGATCATTTAGTTCCCTTCAAAATGGTTGAGTTGAATGGTGCTGATCCATGCGTCATGTTCGTGAACGGGCGCTGTCAGTTGGGACTGGTCATCTCTTAGCTGCCATGGTTTATTCTAACTTCTTTGTTTTTAAAGTGTTGATCTAATCTTTTACTCTGGACGCTCTTAATGTGCACATCTTTCTACATTGTTCTCACATATATGTATTATCTCAACATGAATGATGTAACCAAGACCTTGTAAAAATATTTTGATTGAAAAGAGTGTCCATGGAGTTTCTTGCCCATTCTTCTCCATAGAGATCTACGCTTTGGAATGGGCAACTACAGTACTTTCACAAGTTATTATGCCTTGTGTCTGGGACTGTAGCTTCGCCTTCTTTGTTTTTCTGACATTCAAAAGTGCCTGTTATGGTCTAATTGAAATAAATGCTTTGAGTTTTGAGTTTTTTTTTTTTTTTTTAAAAGTTCATTTTTTTCTTCTAGACCATACCTGGGAATCTTTCAGTTACGGAGATATTGGGGGTCAAAGTTCAAATTTTTTCACAAGTTTTTTTTAATACAATTTTTAATGTTATTACTTTACTTTAAATACCTCCACGACCCCCGTACTATTCAAAGCATCCATCAGCACAATGTTTTGAGTGCGTTACATTGAGTCCTACCGTAAAACGTGATTGTACAGGTACACCCCAAAATAAAAAGTCATTTCACAGCAATAATTTTTGCGTAGAGTTACTTAGTTTGATGTACAGAATGCTTGGTTGACGGCTTCGTGTAAGGGTCCGTTTACATCTTCTGTGGTACCTACATGCACATCTCGCCAGATATGCTTATCAATCTAGCCCGCTGTGGGTGAGACCATTGCCATCAACTGGGCACAAACCCAGACTACTTCTGAGAAATTATTTTGGGAAAATCCTAATAGCACCCGACCTGGGAATGAAACACAGGACCCTTATTATAATTCGCAGCAGTAGCTAACATCAACTAACCCAAGTATTTCTCCTCAATTCCAGGTCTTAGACAGAAACAGGAGCTCCGTGAGCTGGTCCCCAGTGCTTCGAGACGGAAAGGCAATGCAGCATCGCAAGAGGATCCGAAGCTTAACATGGAGAAGTGTCTCATAGTCTCCAAGGTGACAAGATACGAGTATGAGAAGTGAGTCTTTTTTTTTTTTTTTCGTGTGTGTAATCATCAGTGATCGGAGTAGGTAGATTGATTTTTGGTACTTGTATCATAAATGCACACAGAAAGAATAACATGGATAAGCCATTTTTCCGGAAAGTAATTCCGGTATTTCCGGATTCAATTAAATATTGTTAATGTTGGTAGTGATATTATTACTACTCAATTCAAAATTTAAAGGAAGGTATCAAAACTAAATTAATTCATTATTTATCTGTTGAATAATAAAAACAAACACACCAATAATCCACCAATTCCGGAGGAATGTCCATAGTAATATATACGTTTCGGATCAATGACCCCAGTTCAATCTACCTACTCCGATCACTGGTAATCATTCGGGATCGGAAATTCGGATGCATATTTGCCTAAAGTTTGAGTGCTGACAAGTATAGAGCGCGCGTCAGTGCGGAAAAAGTCCTGGTTTATTTAAATACAGTTTTTTTTTTCATTTTAGTGTTTTACTTCAAATGAAATTGTTATATTGACTATTTTGTCCTAGACGAATAAAATAAAAATCATATAATTTTGTAATTTTACGTGTTATTTTCAACAAATTTCTTGCCTGGTTTTAAATAGATTTTAAATACTCATTATGCTTATGAGTACTAATTTTTATACACACTGTATTATTTATAAAATACCGCGGTCCCGAGAAAAAAATAGCATTTTAAGAAGCCGCTTTCATACTTTCGTACCCGATGCCAGGAAAAAACGTACTTTAGGTAAATATGCATCCGAACATCCGATCACTAGTAATCATCAAATAAAAAAAAATTAGAAGTGAGTCTTCAAATCCTATTATTCATACACTGTTTTGAGCTTTCACGGTTTATAAATAAACTTATACTGTCACTTATGGGTATCTGCCGTGATTTTCAATTATTCTGAGTTCCCGTTATTTCGATGCTGTTGCAAGCGCCATCACCCGCGATCATCAGATATCCCATAAGCGACAGTGTAAGTTACCTTTTATTCAATATTTTAGTTACGAATTGCAATAAGTTAGAGAACTAAAAATTTAAATATAAAAACGAAAAAATAAAGTGAGCTAGCAATTTAAATATATAAAAACGTAAGTACGTAAATTAGTGAACTAAAAATTTAAATATAAAAACGAAGAGTACAATTTTGGCATTTCCGAAATTATTAATTAGGTATCAGTTTTCTTTATAGTTTTCAGTTCCATCTGAAAACACATGGAATGACGAGCAATTTTTCTCGGGATACATTTTATGAGTTATATTAGGAAACATCTGTGCAATGTTCAAAGCACAATATAGTAAACAATAACTGTACAGACGCAAGCACATCAAGCTACTCGAAACTGTCAAATTTCCCCAATCAACCTTGAACCTAATACTTTAGCGATAAAGTTGAAAATCTATTAAAGAAATTTGACAGATTGTAGTAGATTGGTGTGCTAGCGTCTGTACACTGTGGTCATAAATTCTACGATGTCTATAGGCTACCGTTTTCATTTTCTGATAATTTCACGGAACTAGCTACTGGCATACTGTGCTAAAATAATTAAACGCATATTATTTCTGAATCATCGGCTCGATAAGAAGACGACTAAACTAAACTGGAAACTTTTACACGTAGCCTGAACTGTTTATTTATGTAATAATAACATTTATCTTAGTCTTAAAAACAGTGCAAAGTCTGAAACGTATCTAATAATAGAGTTCATTTATAATAATAGAGATACTTATCATAAAATACTAGCTTTTACTCGCAGCTTCGCCCTCGTGGATTTCGGGACATACCTACTACCGGGTTGTTCTATATTTTCACACAGATTCATATGTGCACCAAATTCATCGAAAAGTAGACAAACGATTACTTTCGTATAAAAAGTCGCCTATGTGCCTCTTCAGGTCCCAGGCTACGAATTTTCATAACGATCGGTTCAGTAGTTTAGGCGTGAAAAGATGACAGACAAACAGACACACAGACAATTTCGTATTCATGATATACTGGCTAAGGATGAGCTGTGCCACGCAGTTTCACCTGCCCGTAAGGGTTGTATCGCCTATAAACTTCCTCAAGAATTTAGAGCTAGGTATCATGTGCAAAAAGATTTTTTCAAATCCGTCTAGTAATTCCAGAGATTAGCGCGTTTAAACACACAAACTCTTCCGCGTAAGTACTGATTTAGATGTATGGAAGTGGTGTTTACGAGATTAGGTTTAATCACGCAATAGTTAATATATTTGCGTTATATGTATACTTGTATGATATTATCAGTCATTGTTCGTTTTATCGGGTGTCGGAAGATGGGTCAAGTGCCCCAAGCCCCTAACTGGTAATATTTAGTAAATTATTTGTTGGAATATGAGTATTAAGTAACAGATATTTGTATCTGTTATATAAGATATTTTTGTCTACGCAAAAGACCCAGAGATGATTAATCTTTGGTATCCGCGAAAAAATTACGTGACGCCGTTGGTCCCGGCTGTCAATTGTAGATCTTTGACAGACGGTAGGAGTCAGTCAACCAGTCTTACCAAGGGTGTCGTATTACACTAGAGTCATGGTACTAAGTGGGTTGTGGAGGTCAGACAGGCAGTCGCTCCATGTAAAATACTGGTATTCAGCTGCCTCCGGTTAGACTGGAAGCCGACCCCAATATAGTTGGGAAAAGGCTAGGCAGATGATGACATGCCGGTTTGCTGGAAGCCAGGACTTACGGTGCAAGTCTCTCTATAAGTCAACATTTTGAGAGATTTTCGATTAAAGAATTCAATCTAAGTAAATTAATTGCTTTTTTTCTAAGCAATGGGTTTTTCTAAAACCCATTGCTTAGAAAAAAAGCATTAGCATTAGTTTGCAATAACATAACATAACATGACGCCTTGTAATGCTCGAAGGGTTAGGCACAGATGTACCTAATAGTACAGCTTCAGTTCGCCAGTTATGTCCAAGTCTGATGTAATAGGGGGCGAGCCTATTACAATCAACCGGGCACAAATCCAAGACTCTGGCTGCTACTGAGAAATTCCTGATGGAAAAACCCGATAACACTTTGACGACCAGGGAATCAAACCCAGGAGCTCATGCTCAGCAGTCGCACTTGGGACCACTAGACCAACGAGGACCATTGCAATAAGAAAAGCTAGACTTAAAATACATATAAACAACAGGAGACAAAAAAAGATTTCTGAATAAACCCTGATTTATTGCAACGATAAGGCAATCGCAAATGTCAGTCTTTATACCGGTTCTACCCGATGTTTTGTAGAAATTATTGTACATAAGTAATAATAACAAGACTGATTGTGTTGTTGGTAGAAAAATACAGAATCAATAAATTATTAATAGCCGTAAAACTGAGCTATTTTAAGACTATCTAATAAATAGAGAGTGTAAACGGACCCTTCATGAAGCCGTCAACCTAGCGTTCTGTACATCAAACTAAGTAACTCTACGCAAAAATTATTGATAGGAGACGACTTTTTTTTGGGGTAAAGAATCACGTTTTACGGTAGGACTACTAACTGGGTCATTCCATGTAAAATACTGGTATTCGGCTGCATCTGGTTAGACTGGGAGCCGACCCCAATATAGTTGGGAAAAGGCTAGGCAGATGATGATGTCCTTCTAATGCGTCCCCTCGGGCATTTCCAAACACTGCCAAAAATTTGTTCACAAATATTTCGTTACTTACTATAAAAAACCCAATATTTGAACGTCAGTGGAAAATTATGGAATCTATTATCAGCGCATTAAAAAAAGAAGTATTATCTATGTAATGCAAAAATTTAGAGATATGACCTACATTTTTTTTTATTTCGACCTGAATTTTGATAAGGACGAGATATAAACATGTCTTAGCGTGATTTTGCAACTTATTCATTTATGCATTGCTTTGTTGGTCGAGTCCAAATCTGATAAGTAGGTCCTGGGTAAGATTACCAGGTATTTTTCGGTACCAGAGATAAAATCTGGGTTGCTTCTCATGGCGAAGGTCAAAAGGTCACTTAAAACCTAAATAAGGTTTTTAGTGAACTTCATCGCGATCTTTTAGTTCGCTGCCGATGCGATGCTAAAGAAAAATAAGCCTTACTAACAAAAAACGGACAACTTTGACGGCACTGTTGGCGCAGAGGCTAAGCGATCGGCTGCAGCGCTGCGTGTCGCGGGTTCGATACCCGCATTGATCAATTATTTTGTATGACCTACAGATAGTTGTTCCGGGTCCGTCTGTTTGTGTATGTGAGTTTAAATGTATGTAAACGCACCCACGATACAGGAGAAACTCAAAGTGTGGGGCAACGTTTTTTTTTAAAAAAGGCAAGATATGCCTTTTTTTAAGGTTTATTTTTCCCCATTCCTTGCCCCAGTCTCCAGTTGCGCCTCTTAGTTGGGCGTAAGTATGGGATGTGCTAAGTCAGTTATAATTGATTGAGCTCTTAGGAGCATTCCAAAGGACATTAAGTACGTATAAACTGATTTGTGTAACAAGCTATCGACGCAAATACTGAGAATTCAATATTGATGTTACCTATCTTATTTATTTTGTCATGACGATCGGAAAAATCGAACCGAATCCGGTTACTACTTCTAGACTTGTTGCTAATTGATGATAACTCTGTTTATTTTTAATAAATGTTTTCCTTGAGTCTTTGAGACAGAAGTAATAGGATTCTTAATATAAAATAACATCATGCCTGCAATCCGCGAAGGGTTAAACAGAGCTGAACTAAAGCCCCACGTAAAAGGGGGCGAGCCTTTTAAAATTTCTTTATCTCTCTTCCACAAATAAAGAACATCAGTACTTTGTTACAACATATATATGTTACGGGCAATTTGATAAATCCGGGCACTATTCATAATGGCCGGTCTGTATTCATAATACCCGACTCAATTGGGCAATGTGGTTAATACATCATGATTAATCACTTTTCCCGGCCATTATGAATAATGCCCACCCTATCTTGGGCAAAGTAATAAAATAGTGTTTTTGTTTATTAAATGTAACCTAACATAACTTAACCTAACCAATTTATCACATTGCCCGGCTACAAGTAGGGAATTATTTATTAATAATTCCCTACTTGTAGCCGGGCAGTATTCTGCCCGGTCCAAGTGATAAATTCAAGCTATCTCAAACACTGACTTATTACATGGACCACGGGCCGTCGGGAATTATTAATAATGGCCGGGAAAAGTGATAAATTAATCACATTACCCGACGCTCTTGGACATTATTAATAATGCCCAGTTAATCACGTTGCCCGTAACATATACATGAGAAAGTATTTCATTTGTGGGAGACTGGCGCCTAAACTAGTCCTAGGTTCGATTCCCAGGTCGCACAAAGTATTATTGTGTTTTTCAATATCATCCACGGAGCCTGGATTCGCGCCGGGTTGATGGCGATAGGCTCGCCCCTATTACATAGGGACTGAAATATAATCAACAAAATGTGTGTAGCATACCCTTCGAGGATTACACGCGTGATGTTATATATGACAGTCAATAAAACAATAACGCTTTTATCGTTCACTTATCGTATGTTATTTCTAACAAATCCAAGTGAGCTGCTCAAACACCGCGTTGTGTACTAAAATAACACTATAACAGGAAAAACAAACGTTTGAAGATACGCAATTGAAGACAATTGATCGCATGCTATATCTTCTTATAAATATATGTATCTTACAGTGTGTTCCAACTAGCGAAACATTCGCGTAAAACATGTTGAAAGTTCTGTTTTTCTCTCTTTCGGTATATTTTTTGTAATCTATTAAATCGTCAGACAACATCATCATCATCTGCCTAGCCTTTTCCCAACTATGTTGGGGTCGGCTTCCAGTATAACCGGATGCAGCTGAATACCAGTATTTTACATGGTGCGACTGCCCCAATATATTCGGTAAAAAAAATTGCAAGAAAAAATAGACTTCCAGAAAAACACTAAAAGTGTCTAAAATAACTTTACTTTCGGAAGTCGGTGACTTAGTTAGTTTCATTGACTTTTTTGTTTGAGTTGAGTCTAATTGAGTTTTTATTTCACCCTTTTTGGTTGTAGTATACCACACAAATTCTTGTCATGAAACAATTTTTACATTGTAACTAGTACCTAAGTTATTTAGGAATCATCATGTCGTCAACATAGGCCAAGAATAAAAAACAGGTATTAAAGGAGCTAACTCAAGTCATAAACTACTGCAAACTAAGCAAAGTTAATACAATTTATATGACCTTCCACCGCTCGGGCTTCCTATACCAAATCACGTCAATTGGCCCAGTAATCACGGAGTAATAGGTGAACAGACATGAAAAAAAAATCGGACAAGAGCAAGTGCGACTCGCGTGGAGAGGGTTCCGTACGTTAATTATCTAAATTCCGTAAGTTGCTTTAAATCTGACCTAAATTTGCTATCATAGATTTCTTACAGGTTTTCCTGTAATCTATAGGCAAATAACTATTTTTTGTATATTTTTCAAAATTTTCGGCTTGTAGTTTCGGAGTTAAGGGTTTAAAATAAATTAATTTATGTTATACGTCTGTCTTTGGGTCACCGCCTTACATGTGTGTACCAAATTTCAACTCAATCGTTCCAGTAGTTTCGGAGTAAATTGGCTAAGACAGACAGACAGACAGACGCGCGAGTGATCCTATAAGGTTCCGTTTTATCATTTTGAGGTACGGAACCCTAAAAAGATACTTGTGGCATAAATAACCTCCTCCTTTATAGAAGTCGGTTAAAAAAGCTAGGCAGATAATGAAGTTGAAATCGAAAAATACTTTCTTCCGTATTGTCGTCTCCACAAAAATCAGTCCTTCAGTTGTGCTGAACACGCTCACAATAAAAGTTGGGAATCCCATTCAAAACTGCGTTGTGTTAATGAAACTTCATAATTACGACGAGATATGACAGATAAGAGATGACGATATAAATAGAGTAAGATCCCAGAGCAATCAGACATAACTTATTTTCACACGGATGAAACCTGAAGTTTTCAGTAGCCTCTCGTGTGCCTTGAATACCTACGCGCTTTGTGGAACTTGCCGAGTGACACCTGGGCAGGTACCAGGTGAGAAAGGTAACTAAAAATAAGAATTATTTAACTTAAATTCACATGGCTGATTTTTATATATGTCATGTAGAATATTATTTTAAAGTAATATCATAAGTGTCAGACACTTTTGATGGACCAGAGCTTTTGTCAGACGCTTTTAAGCTACCCAAAAAATAATGGAACTTTACTTATTTTTACATGTCTGATTTTTTAATATGTTATTGCAGTATTTATTTAAAAGTTATATTCAATCAGTCAGACAAATTAGAGTGACCAAACATCCCCTAAGACAAAAATTATTCAGCCAGAAGTATGAGGGCGAGAGCACTATGCATGCGCTTCAGAGTGAGTGAGACGTCCATAATAACTCGGTTCCCCTTCTTAAACTCACCATCTGTTTCAATCTACTGTGTATGTGCTGTTTGCGTGTAATATAACTTATAGTATACAGTATAGTTCGAGCCTGCGAGAGCACATGTTTTTGTTGTTAACATCAGGTTATTTGTGAGTGTTTTATTAAGTTGTTTGTAATAGTTATAATCATGGAAGAAGAGAAGTTGAAATGTACATTTTGTAAAAAATCTCATGATAAACACATGACTTCACATTTGGCTCAACATTTGGTTCAGGCATTGAATTAGCTGGACTTGAGTTTGACACTACATCTAAATCTGGAACTGTTGAATTATTTTGTTGACTTGAGGTAGACGCTGTATAGATCATCGTTAGTATTAAGATTACAAGGTTGGCTTGATGTCCATGCAACTAATGAATTTTCAACAATACTTGATGATTTTTTTTCAGCATTTTTTGTTTTTTCTGGTATGGCGGAAAAATATTTTTTTGGCAGAGCAGTAAAATTTTTATAACATTCTCGATGGTAACCACTGTCATACAAGTCATCCGGTAAAACTACATCTTTGAATTTGAGGTTATGGATTATTCGCTGTTTTAAAATGTTTTTGCACTTTTTCAATATTTCTTCGGAGAATAATATAAGTTTATCATGAGATGTTTTTACAAAATGTACATTTCAATTTCTCTTCTTCCATGATTATCACTATTACAAGCAACTTAATAAAACACTCACAAATAACCTGATGTAAACAACAAAAACATGTGCTCCCGCAGGCTCGAACTAAACTGTATACTATAAGTTATATTACACGCAAACAGCACATACACAGTAGATTGAAACAGATGGTGAGTTTAAGAAGGGGAACCGAGTTATTATGGACGTCTCACTCACTCTGAAGCGCATGCATAGTGCTCTCGCCCTCATACTTCTGGCTGAATAATTTTTGTCTTAGGGGATGTTTGGTCACTCTAATTTGTCTGACTGATTGAATATAACTTTTAAATAAATACTTCAATAACATATTAAAAAATCAGACATGTAAAAATAAGTAAAGTTCCATTATTTTTTGGGTAGCTTAAAAGCGTCTGACAAAAGCTCTGGTCCATCAAAAGTGTCTGACACTTATGATATTACTTTAAAATAATATTCTACATGACATATATAAAAATCAGCCATGTGAATTTAAGTTAAATAATTCTTATTTTTAGTTACCTTTCTCACCTGGTACCTGCCCAGGTGTCACTCGGCAAGTTCCACAAAGCGCGTAGGTATTCAAGGCACACGAGAGGCTACTGAAAACTTCAGGTTTCATCCGTGTGAAAATAAGTTATGTCTGATTGCTCTGGGATCTTGGACTAAAAACAGCCTAATAATACTCACTCGTGGTTCAGTGAAAGTTAATACACGTGTAAATTATCTCAACAGTATGTACGTCAGTTATGTGTTTGTTTAAATGATGATTTCTTTTGCATACGTAGTTGTTTTTCTTTAAGGAAACGTGTGCTTGAGATGTTTCACTCACGTTTAAATTCGTCAAATGGATTATTTATTCTTATCAATGACCAGCACTATGTACGATTATAATATACTAGCGGCCCGTCCCGGCTTCGCACGGATGGTTATTTAAAAAAAAATATAGCCTATGTTACTCGGGGTGAATGTAGCTTTCTAATGGTGAAAAATTTTTTGAAATCGACACATAAGTTTTTGAGTTTATTCATTACAAACACACACACACACACACACAAAAATACAAATCTTTCCTCTTTATAATATTAGTGTAGATTAGGTTTATTTTTCAAATAACATCATTAATCTTCGCTTAGTCACATAATATTCAGTAACCAGTAAGAAGGAAAAAAAAAATGTTTTGGTCCTTTGTTTCGTATCGTGTAATGTAATAAAAATACTACCCGCCCCGTTTCTTAAAGCCATTAGTCTCTTCTAGATTCTAACCAGAATTTTCTGGCAGTCAGTCCAACATCGTTTTTATTTATTTATTTATGTACACACAAAATACTTATCAGGAAATTATATTAAATAAAATAGAAGAACACAATGGTTCCTCTTATTTCATAAGAAATTTCTTTCAGCAGACCTGCGAAAGGAAAATTGGATAAGAAAATACACAGTGTGTGTTTATTGGAAATATTTTGGTCCTTCGAGCCGGATCACCTTTACCCACATCTCATTAACCTCCACATTTTTTTTAAATTACAGGCACGCCCACGAAAACTGTACAGAACAAGAGCTAGAGAGGGTGCTGCGGAAGCGAGGCTCTGATTACGACAGCATGGTGTCTGTACATAAGAGGCAGAAGGCGTTTGAGGAAAACGTGGCGAAGAACCTCATGGATATGGGAATGAAGGTTGAGATGGCTAGCAGGTACAGTTTAATTTATTTTTCAGTTACTAACCGCCTGAAATTTTACAGACGTCTCCGTACCTCAAAAAGCAGTCACTCATTTATTTATACTTTTTGCACAAAAAAGTTACAAAGGCTTACTTAATCCCCACCAGTCAACAGAGGTTTTCGTAGATCTTTGACAGTCGCTTTTAGGTAGTCAGCAGCCCGTGAGCTTGACAAGGGGTATCATTACATAGTAACTGACTAGTGCAGGTCAGAAGAGCAGTTTCTCCATGTAGAATTGTATTAAGCTATATCCGGTTAGACTGGGAGCTGACCCCGAAATCGTTGAGAGCAAACTCAAACCATTTATATTATTTCAATTATATTCACATTTTTTATTTCAATTAGACCATAACAGGCACTTTTGAATGTCAGAAAAACAAGGAAGGCGAAGCTACAGTCACAGACAAGGCATAGTAGTAGTAGTGCCCATTCCAAAGCGTAGATCTCTATGGAGAAGACAAAAACAAATAACGGTGGATCACTGCTGCGATAACACAAGAGTAATTGATAACAGCGACCCACATAAACACAGTCCTGGCGACTTGCAATCATGCTTAGGATACTGTTTTCACCTTCCAAACACAAAACCTTGCAAGAGCATTAGAGCAAATTTTAAAGGAGCAGGAAACATATTTTTTGTACTGTTATCATTTTGATATTGAAATACAACTTGGTTTACATTATATGCTAGTTTGACTCAAGTTAAGTGTAATTGTACAAGTTTTAAGTGCCTTACTTAAGTTTGATTTGGGAAATCCACTTTGTTATATCGGAATAAGACGAGGCATTTTCACAACTCTACTTCTTATTAGATAGAAATATGGTTGTTTTTGTATTAGATGCAGCACATTTTTTTGTGTAGATTGGTTTAAAAAAACGTAATTTGCCAAAAATTTCCCTTGCTAGGTTTTGATTTTGAACAGCCGCATTGTTGTGTAAAAATAATAATAACATTAATAATACATTAATAACTTGATATGATAGTCTTCCAATATCTTCACAGTTTACTCTTCTTTTCCAGGTTAACATACAACGAAGACTTAATAAAGTGGTGCGACGTGGTGGTGCCGTGTGGTGGTGACGGCACCTTCTTACTGGCAGCTTCCAGAGTTAGAGACGCCAAGTAAGTTTACCAATTTTTTTTTTACTGCTTGCTAAGGTGACGATTTTTGGATTAAGTTTGTTTTGCATTGAATGCTGTCACAAAAATATAAAACAATAATTATAAAAATTCAATCCTGTATTAACATAATTTAAAAAAAAATATCACAATAAACAGCTAGCAGCTTCTTCCTCCTCTCTCCTACTTTATCTATGCTGTGCCCGACAGGATCCATAATTGTGACTAATATATTTATTTCTATACCAACTGCATACATTATGGTACGCAATAAAGAATGGTTTTTGTTAATTAATCTTTTTCTTTTACTTGGTCTTCCTGTACTTCATTTTGTGGGTTTTCTGAACGAAAACTGCTCAAGAAACAATTCGGGTGGGGTAAATGCGGAACAAACACACAAGCCTAACGTTATTCATTGAACAAAATTCTTTGCGTTCTTTTTTTCCTTGTCGATCAGACCAGTTTTTCACACATGTAATGAAGCAATTGATCGAGAGGGAGAGGAAGACCAAAGCAACGATGGATGTATTGTGTGAGGAATGATATGAAAGATAAAGGAGTAAATGATAGCGTGACGGTTGACAGGGGAGAATGGAAGAAAAAAACGTGTTGCGCCGACCCCAAGTAACATGGGACAAGGGCAGGAAGATGATGACGAATGAAGCAATGGATCATGGATTTCTTCATTAATCCTTTGAATTGTGATAGAAAGTGGTGTTACGCAATCGGGGTGTATTTTTTTTTCTTGAAGTTAGATCTAATTGTTTGGACTTGACACTGTTCTTCTCAGACTTCTCATATCTTTAATGTTTCTTTTTTCAGTAAACCAGTGATAGGTTTCAACAGTTCACCAAAGAAGTCGGTAGGCCGCCTCTGCCTACCCACTTGGTGTTCCAACGACGTAAAGGGTGCGTTCCAGGCCCTAAAAGAGGTATACTACCTTCATACTATACAACCTCATTCTTAAGCTTGTATTTAAGTTCACAATCCTCACTTGTTATTGGTTTGTTGGTCTAGTGAAAAGAGTAACCATGGAGTTTCTTGCCGGTTCTTTTCCATAGGAAACGACCAACCCGAACCGTAGACCTTTTTGTCGACGTTTTATAAGTGCCCATCTAGGCCTATGTGAAGAAAAAATCTTTTGATTTTGATTTTGAGTAGCCCTTCTACTGAGTATGAGGTCCTGGATTCGATTTCCGGGTCGATGAAAGTATCATTGGTTTTTTTTCCTTGCAACCAGATTTGTGCTCGGTTGGTGGCAATAGGCTACATTGGATTTAAAAATAACTGGCGAATATTAGCTGTACTATCTCTGTCTGACTAATCCCTCAAATATTACTGTCATATGAAAATGAGGACTTCTTGAGTTCAAAAGTTTCAAAAGACCCTTTGTGTATTTTTAAGAAATTGTGTTCGTTCACATAGTGTGAACAAGAAAATCTCTAAACCAATAAATATATGTATAAAATAAATATTTAACTCTTCCAGGGCAGATTCAGGTGGATGCGACGCTCTAGGATACGTACGACGATCACCTCCGAGCCCAAACTGTTGGAGACCATCACGCCCATTGACTTACACACGCTACATTATTGCAGGTTTGTCCACTATCTTATGTTCAAAATTTTATACCTGTTTCTGTTGTCATTACCTTCAAATAATATGATATGGTTATTTAAGGTGTAATCTTACAAACGTTAACAAACAGGACTTTAGTATGAAACCGAATGCAGCGTAAATTCCGCGACTCATTTTACGCGCCTCACAGCTCAAAAAATTACGCGTTTGGCCTCAGCCTTATTACAAACTGTTGTTGACTTAAATAAAAAAGTAACGCATAGGAGCATCATTATTTTTTTAACCGACTTCTAAAAAAGGTGGAGGTTATGGATTCCACCAGTAACTTTTAATTTTATTTGTAAATACACCAATTACTCCGGTGGCAAAAAAGTAAATGAAACAAACAATTCATTGACTTCCGAAAGTTAAGTTATTTTAGTTTTTTTGGGTTTTTTTTAGGGAGTCAGTTTGTTTTTATTTTCACCCCTCGATTACTTGTATGGTGCGTCTCCTGATGTTATGAACAGGATGTATCTCCGGAATTAATTGACCAATTCATAAAAATCTTGCACTGGCAGAAGGTTATATTATGCTTGGGTGCTATAAACTATATTTATATCATGCATATTAGTCGAGCTATCACAATTTTTGCGGACGAAGTCGCGGCTGAACTGCTAGTGATGAATAAGAAAAATAACCCATCTTCAAGTTTTCAGTAATCTAAAAAACAACCTAGTATATTTGACACGAAGTTTTAAAATGATTTACCTATAACATAATTTTGTTCACAGATACCCGCCCGTACAGAACACGCACGAAATGACAGACTCGTACAATCTGAACTCGCAACACATGAGCGACTGTCGGAACACGGAGAGCGAACAGAGTCCCACGCTCGCTACTAAAGTATTGCCGTTCTTGGCGTTAAATGAGGTGAGATCTTTTAATCTCAACATCCTCCATCATCCCAATTTATTATAAACGCAGAATCATTAAAAAAAAAACAACTTTACCCTGCATTTTGATGTATGGGGCGGTGATTTTTTTGGAGCAGATCCCAAATCTACCAACTCTGGCGCACCCCTGCGGTAGAATGTTAGTTTGTGATATTTCGAAAATCGAATTGCTTTTTGTTTCCTCGTAGTAGGTGTGAAAAGTAGATTATGCTCCACCAGGACAAAGGTGTCGTCGTCTTGGGCTATAGTCTGTTTTTTAATCTCGGAGACTAAATTGACAAGTGAAAATGTCAAAACTGACGTAAATGCTATTGAAATCTATGTCAGTTTGCCATTTGTACTTGTCAATTTAGTCTCCGAGATTAAAAAACAGACTTTAGCTTCAATCACTCACTGCTCTCAGGATTCTAGTCTTAACTCTCTCGCTTCACTCAGGAGTTAACTCAATACCCCTCGCTCTGCTCGGGAGCTCTAGAATCCCCCGCTACCTTCAGGATTCAGGAGACACTACTTTATCCCCTTCGTGCATAATCTACCATGACCGGCTCGATTGTTAATATCCCTTTTGAATTGTTCCAGGTATTCATAGGCGAAAGTGTAACATCCAGGGTATCGCTGCTACGGCTACAGATAGACAACGGCGAGTGGTCGCACACGAAGAGCTCCGGCCTATGCGTCACTACCGGGACCGGAAGCACTTCCTGGCACTTTAGGTATGTACCATAATATTATTAAGACGAACAAAACCACACCGATATTGTCCGGATTGGTAGGCACAAGCTTATTATACACCATAATCATCAGCCTATAGGAGTCCACTGCTGGACGTAGGCTTCCTCAATGGGCTGCGGGACTGTTCGAAAGAGATACCACGGCCCTGGAACACAAAGATCAAAGAAGGAACATGGATGGGTTTTAGTCAGTAAAAGTCTGACACTCCCTCCCACTCCGCCCAGGGCGGGTTATTTGATGATTTCAAATCAGAAAAAAAGGCCTCCTCAATCGTACGCCACTCAACTCGATTCTCAGCAACTCTCATCCAGTTGCTACCAGCCACCCTGTGAAGATCGTCGCTCCACGTTCGCCTTAGGGCCTCCCACCTTACGTTTGCCGATTCGCGGTCTCCACTCAAGAACACGTCTACCCCAACGGTCATTGGTTCTACGGCTAACGTGGCCGGCCCATTGCCACTTCAGATTACTTATTCTCTAGTGGTCACAAGCGCGACTACTGAGTACCCCACCCGGGAACCTGACCCAGGCCGTTATGGCCTGGGTCAGGTTCCCGGGTGGGGTAAAGTGTTATTGGGTTTTTCCATCAAGAATTTCTCAGTAGCAGCCACGGAGGATGGGTCGGTTGATGGCAATTGGCTCACCCCCTATTACACGGGACTTAAACATAACTGGCGAAATGGGGGTATACTATTAGGTACACCGCTTCCTAACCCTTCGGGAATGTTATGCTATCTCTGGCTTTAATTTAGAAGAATTTCCGGTTCCACGAAAACCGTACTATAACCAATATCTTCTTATTTCCAGTATAAACTGCCTCCGAACTCAATCAGTGCAGGAGCTCATGAAGATACTATCACAACAGTTCGGAGTAGAGATCGACACCGCGCTTGAAAAGGCAAGGGAAGTCACCGAGTCGTATAATCAGAAGCTAATGTTTGCAGCAGGTATGATCTTGTTTTTTTTTTATCCTTTTGAACGGCAGAGAACCCCGGGGTTGGTACCGGGTGTCATTTGTAGATCTTTGAGAGTAGTTAGGTAATCAGTGAGTCGATCTTTAGGTTAAGCCGTGCTTGCCTAGGTTGGCCATACCGAGCTTCCTCCGTGCCTCGGAAAGCACGTTAAGCCGTTGGTCCCGGGTGTCATTTGTAGATCTTTGACAGTCGTTAGGTAGTCAGTGGCCCAAAAAGTCTGGCAAACACTCTTACCAAGAGGTATCGTATTACCCAGTACTAATTGGATTGTGGAGGTCAGATAGGCAGTCGCTCCATGTAAAATACTGGTATTCAGCTGCATCCGGTTAGACTGGAAGCCGACCCCAATATAGTTGGGAAAAGGCTAGGCAGAAGATGAGCAATCTTGTTACCTGTAGTTCCTACAAAAAGGTTTACACATTATTTTATAATCGCAAAGCGTATGTCATCCCCATCTTACTCTAAATACACATTGCTCATATTTAGGTCATGAACCATGAATTCTTCGCATAATCACCATTTGGTAAACTCCTGTTGTCTATAGCTGATTATTTCAATCTTTTGTCTCCAGATTCCGACCAGCTAGCGTACTCGGTACGTGAGTACATAACGTTCGAGGAGTGGCCCACACCTCGCGGCCTCAAGGTCAGGGACAGAGCGAGCGAGGTCAAGGTCAAGTCGCATTGTACTGATGCAGGTACGTAGTCATACTAACCGGCACCGGGCTCACGTGGTGGAATATGGCCCACTACACTCAAAAGATTCATTATAAGCTGATTGTAAATTTTTGCGAAGACCTCCAATCGCCATACTTATTTCAGCCACAAAAATATAATAATTTAATTTTTAATTTTCGTTTTCAACGCTACCGTTGACAACGTCATCAGCGTCTAGAAATTACTAGTTTAGATTTTTTTTCTTGTTTCGTGAAATTCGCAAAGTTTTATCATCGCGGGTGCACTACCTACCCACTGTTCACGGTACGATAGTAATGAGACAGAACGACGTCAGGCGGCTAACAGCTGATAGGTCAAAGGCGCGCGCGCGAGTTTCATACGGCTGTTGTGTTATTGTGAAGGAGTATAAAAAAAAATCTTTGGGAAAGTTAATTGTTATCATGAGTACAATCACGTGTCACTCGGTCACTAATTACCAGTCACCCTATATGTAGTGGTTTGCCTTATTGTCCCCAATCTAACCAACCCTTTCTTCATCCTTCCAGGTCTTGTGATAGACGGCAGCGTATCATTCCCCTTCAACGACGGCACAGAAGCAGTCCTAGAGATACATCCCGAAGACTCCCTGATGACAGTCCAGATGGACGACGATCGACCCTAATGGTGACGTTTAGCAGACTTTTGACTTTAAATCTGAAGTTAGAAAGGGTGGGCCTGCGTGGTGGGTCTGGTGGGTTACGGCCCACTCCCGAGCGGAGGCCTGAGTCCCAGCAGTGGGAAGATTATAGGCTGTTCTGTAGTACCGATTACGAGCAAGTTATTGGTGTATGAGCGTTTGAGCTTAGTAGAATTAAGATTAGCTTAAATTTGAGTCTTAGTACGACGGCGTTGGGCGCAATTTTGCATTCAACTTTCTATTTATCGTCTTCGGTATGATTTTAAAATGAAATCAGTACACACATAGTAAAATACTATGTCAAAGATCACACATACGGGGTGTAAACGGACCCTTCACGAAGCTGTCAACCAAGGATTATGTACATCAAACTAAGTAACTTTACGCAAAAATTATTGCTGGGAAACGACTTTTTTTTTGGAGTCAAAAATCACGTTTTACGGTAAAACTCAATGTAACGCACTCAAAACATTGTGCTGATGGATGGATTGAATAGTACGGGGTTCGTGGAGTTAATTAAAGTAAAGTTAAAATCTTAAAAAGTGGTTTAAAAAAAAACTTGTGAAAAAATTGGAACTTTGACCTCCAATATCTCCGTAACTGGAAGGTTCCCAGGTACGGTCTAGAACAAAAAAGTGATCGCAATGACGGGGAGAACAAGTGCCTTTCGGCTTCGTTAAGGGTCTATTTACACACTTTATAGAGCTTCCTTAGGGTTTAAAATTGTTGTAGTGCGTAAGTTCCTATTGTTCCATTTGGCGCGACCAATATTTCGACTATTCCTTTTTACAAGCTTTTATATTTAACCTGCAATGTTTCTTTAATTGTTTAGGTCAAATCTTGCTACTGAATTTTAAAACAGTTATCCCCAACCGATTGAGCTGAAATTTTGCATACACGTTTAGTTGGGATGACAATGCATAGTTAGCTAAGTGACGTCATTATAAATCCAACATGGCGGACCAGTTATTTTTTATGCAGCATCATGATATGGATATCAATTAAATGAGTTTGTTGGGAAGAATGCGAAAAAAAATGACTTTACCTATATTTAAAATTTTGAAAATGTTCTTTTTTTACTATAAAGCTTGTTACCTCTTGTGTCCAAAAAAATATTCCATTCCTAAATATCGTTTTAGAAAAGCTTTAGTATAGAGGAATAATAGTACCTTAAAATGAGTTTTAATGGTGTTTCCCTGACCTTAGCCGGCAGAGGATATGTTTAAGTAGGCGAAATTTAGTATATCCTTATAATTTAGTAGATTTTGCGTACATAAGTGGCGTACAGTCACGAGCACCAATATGTAAACACTTAACAACTTTTAAAAGTGTTTTTCTCCTACTGTTCTGATTAAAATTTCATGTTGTTACGAACATAGTATTCTGGAACTCTTATTTTTATGAAAAAGATCCTATCTCCAAGTAACAGTCGTTATTTCTCGCGAAAATTACTTTTAAATTTTGGAAAGTGTTTACATATTGGTGCTCGGGACTGTACCTGTTGTGTGCAAAAAATATATATTTAAACCTTATAACTAGTTAAAGTTATTCAAGCATGCTTATGTATCTTCTTGTATTGATGTTTATTTATACTTTTTCTGCACATTGCAAGGGTTTTAGGCTAAAAAATATGTTAATTTAGAAATTATTGTGAGTTTATGCTAAAAATCTTGGTTGCTATAAACTTTTACACTATTCCTGAGTTTATGATATTTGATCCGAATTTGTGCAAACTGCACAAGATAGAGGGGGAAATACTGTGAGGGTTTAGTCAGTATAATGCTAAAATTGAGCGCTGGCCAAACTGCAGCAAATCTCGAGCGGAATTCGGGACTCGTACAGATGTGGTAAAACTATCACAAATTAATCGCGTGACTTTCCAATCCTTTTGAACGCTATTGTTACATATACGTGACAAGCAAGCGCGTGCCCTGTACGCCAACGACACAAATATATGACAAAAAATGCGGTGCACGATAACACGAAATAAACAATGAAATAGTTTTGGTATCCCAATTCTTTTTTTATTTAGGTATTTGCGGTGAAATTGTGGCGTGGAGGGCACGCGCGTGCGTTATTGTTCTGGCATTATTACGTGCGGGTCTCAAGTTAGTGTGGTGTAGCCAGTTCTTATAAACTTTGTTCCCGCTATGTTGCGACAAAATGTCTAAGGCGCGAATTACACATAAACGGCGTAAGGTGTAGGCGCGGCGCAGGCATGAAGCCGCTTCAAAACGTTTTCAAACAAAATTTACGTAGGCGACGTGTCGTGAATTACATTCGAGCGGCGCGGCGCAGGCAAGCCGTCCTTTCGTTTCCTTATAAATTCCACGCCTGCGCCGCACCGTCATCTTACGCCGTTTCTGTGTAATTCGTGCCTAAGGTCAAAGAGCGCAGCCATGATTTTTGGCAAAGACTTAGTAAGTGTTAAAAAGTTTTGAAAGAAAAAGTATTGCAACTGAAACTGAAATGCCTGAAAATTCTGTGATTATCTTTAAAAATGGCACTTAATTTTGTAATTATTGTAAATTCTTTTTTTAATGTTGTAAATAATGATCATATCATAATATTATTTTTTAATTATTACAGTTAAGACTGACGGTTTGTGTAGATTAAGTTACTATTTTATTTTAATTGTGATCCTATTTCAAACAATTTTCCACGAGTGACATTTCCCATACCAAGCAAGAATTATTTATGATCGAAAATTCAAATATCCTATAAATACATTCTGGATAAAATTTTTGTGACAAGCATAATAATCACCCATAGATATGAAAAAATCCTTATAAGCCACTAATAATTATGTGCGAAACGACTAATTTGAAACAATGTTAAGTTCTTTCGAATTTCAGCCCACATATTTTACGAATTTTGACAAAACTATCGAACTACCGTCTATTCACAGTTCTTTTCTTGCTATGTTCAATCTATATGGCGGCTCGGAAGTTAGCTGCAAATGACGGTCTGCGCAGGCATAACCGTACAAACTTGGACTGTATAATGCGCAGACCGTCACTCGCAGCTAACTTCTGTTCAAACTTTATGAAGTTTCAATAGAACTATGGTCAGTCCCAAGTTAGCCAACTTAATAACGGTAAACAAACTGACAGTAAAAGGACTAAAGTGACATTTCTGTTTATTTTCTATTACTTAAACCATTGTTATTATTTTGAGGACATGTCCTATAAAATATCACCAGTAACATTCGTAGTTTTGATGAAATATTAGTAGTCCTACTATTTCTCAATTATTGTAATTGCACTTACATTTCAAAATGTGTTAAAAATATTGCAAATAATTATGAAATGTTTTAATGTAGTGAATGTAATTATGTATAGCTTAAGTATAAGTACTATTAATCGGCTAAATACACATGTAAAGTAAATTATTTATCCCATTATGTATTGGTATGGTATTTATGTATTTTCTACATTATTGTATACACGGAGAGATTGTTGGATTGGCGAATATATACATACAGTTATAGAATTCTTGTATTTTTATTTTCATTCCTTCCACCACATTAGCAATGGATTGATAGAACTGAAGGACACGGAGAGAGCCCATCGCCCAGCAGTGGGCTTACAGGCTAGCAGTAACCTTCGCACTTTTTCAAAGATTCGTGTAATTAATTTTTATAACCGAGGGCTAAGGAGCTCGTGGCTAAATAATAACAGCCGCTCGGATCGATCTTTAGGTTAAGCCGTGCTTGCCTAGGCTGGTCTGTGGTTGGGTGACCATCCATTACGTACCGAGTTTCTTCCGTGCCTCGAAAAGCACGTTAAGCCGTTAGTCTCGGCTCTCATTTGTAGATCTTTGACAGTCGTTACAGGTAGTCAGTGGCCCAAAAAGTCTGACAACCAGTCTTACCAAGGGGTATCGTAATACCCAGTACTAACTGGGTTGTGGACGACAGATAGGCAGACGCTCCATGTAAAATACTGGTATTCAGCTGCATCCGGTTAGACTGGAAGCCGACCCTAACATAGTTGGGAAAAGGCTAGGCAGATGATGATCTCCAAGGGCTAAGGAATCCCTTAACTCTCACGAAGGCCATCTGACCTTAACTCGTCTTGTTACCTATTAGCCATTTAGCCTTTCAGTAACAAGAACAAAATCATTTTGGAAAAATAAACAAAACTGTCTAGCCTAGTAGTCGCAACAGCTGAGCATGAGGTCCTGGGTTCGATTCCAGATCGGGCAAATTGCTATTGGGTTTTTCCATCAATATTTTCTTAGTAGCAGCCACGGAGTCTGGATTTGTGCTGAGCATGAGGTTCTCCTGGGTTCCATGTGGAAAATGTTGAGTATGAATGAGATGGCTATAAGAGTAGAGGAAGACCAAAGAAACGATGGATGGACTGTGTGAAGGATGATATGGCTAGAAAGGAGGTGACTGCTGACATGACGAGTAATAGAAAAGTGTGGAAGAAGAAGACATACTGCGCCGACCCCAAATAAGTTGGGATAGGGGCAGGAGAATGATGATTGGGTATTTCCATCAGGAATTTCTCAGTAGCAGCCACGTAATCTGGATTTGTGCCCGGTTGCTGGCAATAGGCTCGCCCCCAATTCCATGGGACTTAAACATAACTGGCGATATGTGGGTGTACTTATTAGGTACACCTCTGCCTAACCCTTCGGTGTGATGTTGTGTGAAGTAAAATAAAACTCAAAAATCTTATCAAGTCAGTATATTTGTTAAAATAAAAATTCGTACACTGTCTTACCGCTCGGTATCGTTCCAGAACCCCATTGTATTAAACTAGTTAAGTACATAATACAATAATTAGTCGAAAAAAATAACTAAAAAAAATATATTAACAATGGGGTAGTATGAAACGTATATCGATTATATTCGTTGTTACTTTACATACATAGTAAAAACTAAAAAAAAACATTGCCCATTGATATTGTGCACAACCCTTTATTTTACGACCTTAGTGTTGCCAACTAGTGAGTAGATTAAAAACTAGTTTGAAGTAAAAAAAAAATAGTTATAATTTCTTACTTTTTCTGTAAACCGTTATGTCATTTTAAAATGAGCACTATGAGCAAGTAATCAGTTAAAAAAAAATCTTAAACAAATATGTAATTGAAGATGAAATTCTAAGGCGTAAAAATAAGTTTTTTTCTCAATGGACAACGGCACAAGTAACAAGCAAAAAAGCAACTTAAAAAAGCATAGATTAAAAATTAAAATAGCACCGTTTGGACGGAATTACTGGCAGAAAGGAAACTTAAAATTAAAACTTAAAAAATATGGCATCCATCTTGTCCAATTGTTTTCAAAATCTCAAGTCACGACTAAGTTAACTAGGTTTCAGTTAACTAAGTCAGTTAACTAAAAATTTAATGAACCGCGTAGAAGAGAACTAGTTCCCGCCACCTTGATAGAAAAGATAAAGGCCTGTTTTAACTAGAAATTAATATTTATTAACACGAGAGAAGCGTAATTTTATAATATTTTTATCATAATAGAAAAATAAAAAAAAATTGATAAAAAAAAAAACAAGTCATAAAAAGGCCAGGATCGCTAGAAAAGAAAAATGTAAGTAGTTCCCATAAACTTATTACTAAAATGTAAAGGAACCTTTTAAATACTTTTATTAAAAAAAATACTTTTTATTAAAGTCCAGTTTGACAGGCCTTTACAACACCCTAAGAAATGACTTTTGTCATTTATTTATTCTACATCTTTACGTAACGCAAGGCAACCAGTTTATTTCTTAAATTACAGTGTTTTATATAAAATATCGATTTACGACGTATACGAACGAACGAATTATCACAAATTTATTATTATAAATATAAGAAATGTGGTTTTAAAACGTGTTAAATTCACCATTATCATCTTTCTGTCCTTGTTCAATGTTCCTTGGGATCAGTGCGCATAAATTATGGTGAATATAGTTTTAAATCGAATGTTTTAAAACTAACCAAAAGATCGGCAACTACTTTTTTTTTATTTTAACTGTCAATTTTAGGCGTTGTCACGTTTTAAAACCACATTTGTACATTATTTTTAAGTACATTTATACTTTTCTTGGAGTGTATAAAAGTGATGTTTGTTATTTAAAGTAAGTTATTTGACACAGATGCACTCCTTTCTAGTTTATTGTAATGGTAAATTTAATACACGTGGTACAATATACTACAAAAAAACTAAGTACTAAAATATGACTCAATCGTTGTGAAAATGAACACAACAGTAAAAAACGTTATTAATATTTCACTCACTGACAAGTCTTCGATGTCCTTCTTCTAATAGGCATTTCGATTCTCAATTTATTAAAAATATATTTTAATTTAGGCGCAGTTTTAAAACGTAATGGCTAAAAATTGATAAATAAATGTACAATTTCTACACCTTATTTCGTTTTTCTAGTAAAAATTCGATGTTTTAGAAACCAATGCGTAAATTAATATAAAAATATAATATGTCCAATATTTAGATGGCACTTAGCTTTATGACATACACACAGTTTAGTATTGTAATCCAGCTTCATTTTTTTTATTGAAAAAATAAAACTATGCTCCAGGAGCTAGGGCATTTTTTCCCCTAATTTTCATATTGACATTTCCCAAGAAGAAAAAAAAAAAAATTTATAGTTTAAGAGCTTGAGAGAATTTTTTTCTCACCGATCAAAAACCCATTATTTTCTCGCAAAAAAACATTTCTAATCTTCACAAAACCATCATGTGTATATCATAAGCATTAAAAACTGTACCAAATATCACTTTAACTGGTATGCGAGTACCCAGTATTTGTGTAGGGACCACTGTATAAGGAGCTGCCGGTTCTGGAGTAGGTCTTCGGATTCCTCCTTCTAGCCAGGATGAAGGCAATGGCTGCTATGACGCAAATCATCAGGATGACTCCTGCTATGCAGATCCCCATCGCGAAGTTTCGCTGCGATATGCAGATTTCGTCTTCCTTCTGGAATGTATAATGGGTGATTTTGAGGTTTATTGGAAAAATAAATGATAAGAGCAGATGTACAAAATGCTACTTTCAAAGTGCACCAAAAAGACTAACAAACTAAAGGTTAACTATGGTTCTAAAGTAACAGACTGAGATTTTAACCACAGGTTTGAAACGAATAAAAGACTAGGCCCAAACCGGGATTCAAACCCGGGTCTTCATGATCCACTGCCATCTTGAAGGTTATTGTCTTACTTATATTATACAAGGTGTACAAAGACAGGAATTATAAAGTCTTATAGTAATTCAAGTAGTTGGTGGACGCAAAGGAGCAGGGCGTATCATACACCCTTCAGCTGAAGGCAAAACTCACGACTTTTAAAACAAAATTCAGCTTCTATCCTATACGTCGTAGATTATCATAATCTTACATGTTTTCTTCATCTATTTTTGTTAAAACAGTAATTTAATGAACAAAATCACGGACAAAAAGAGCAACCATGGAGTTTCTTGCCGGTTCTTCTCCATAGGAAACGACCAACCCGAACCGTGCACATTTTTGTCAACGTTTTATCTAGGCCTATGTGAAATAAAATATTTTGATTTTAATAGAACCTACTTTTACAACAATTTTAAAGCCTCACCTTCTCGCTAGTAACCTCATCGTTGTCAGGGGAATCAGCTTCGTTCACATACAGCCCCTTGAACAGCTCCACGGTCGCTGGTGACCCTTCATCATCACGACGCACTCGCCGCTTGTGTGAGCAGGGCTCCTGGGAATCACAATGGAATAGAAGCTAATGAGGAAGAGCTTTTCAGGTTCTGAGGGACTCGTGGCTAAATAATAACAGCCGCATATATCGATCTGGAAGATTAAACAACGCCGGCCGAGGTCAGTCCCTGGGGTGACCCGTACTGAGACCTCTGCGTTACTGGCAAAATACGTTAAGCTGTGGGTCGGTGAAGTAAGACGTAAGTTATATAGTTCCTACGGGGAGAACAGGCGTGTCGTTATGTTAAAATAAAAGTAAAATATCATCTTTTTTTTGTAAAGCAAGATTTTTTTTTTCATTGATTTTTTATTTTTGAACATCTCGTGACGAGCCGCATTCGTAGCTGAGAAACAACTTTATCGGTATCTCCAGAGACAAATTGTTAAGAAAAATGCGTAGCTAATGAGTGTAAATCGTTGGCAGATATCTTTAGTGGAATTAAATAAATGAGCGAAGTACACTGCAAAAATCGAGATCATTATGGTGCTAGACATGAAGAATCCAAGAAATACGAAACGTAAAGCAAAAATATCTCGATAGAGTAAAAAGAGGAGCAGGGCCTCGCTGCTCCATACAAAAAAAGTTATCTTGCTTAAATACCTACTGCAGACTAGATTTTTTTTAAATCTTCTTATTTTAAATAAACGCTGTTAGATATTTTTAAAACAAAAAAATTGCATAGCTCTTAGCCTAATTCACTATACCTGCAGCGGATTCCTTAGCCAAAAATTTGGGAATACACTCTCCCAAATTTTTGGCTAACTGATTAAAACAAAGAAATATTTGCCTGCTGTACGTATGCAGCCGACGTTGCTAACGTACAGAATGCCCTTAACATTAAATACAGACATGCCAGTCATCATTATTTTACAAGCAGGAAGTTATTTTGTATTACGATATCTACAGCATGTAATATGATAATGAATACTTTATGTAAGTAAGCAACATATAGGTACAGTTGGTATTTACTAAGATTCTATCTGAATTTATGAGATAGTGAGGAGGTGTAGTGTTGTGAAGGTGCGTGTGTGTGTAGTGTGAGTGTGTGTGGTAATTTGTGTGATAGTGGTAGTGTGTGTGTTCCATAAAGTTTTTTTTTCATGTTCACTATGGTTCTTAAGTAACAGAGTGAGATTTTAACCACAGGTTTCTGGTAGTTGAAACGAATAAAAGACTAGGCCCAAACCGGGATTCAAACCCGGGTCTTCATGATCCATTGCCATCTTGAAGGTTATTTTCATACTTATATTATACAAGGTGTTCACGAAGCTATTAACCCTGCATTCTGTACATCAAACTAAGCAACTCAACGCAAAAATTGTTGCTGGGAAACGGCTTTCTTTTTTGGGGTGAAAAATCATCGTTTTACGGTAGGACTCAAAACATTGTGCTGATGTACGCATTGAGTAGTACGAGGGTCGTGGAGTTATTTAAAGTTATAACATTAAAAACTTGTAAAACAGATGAAAAGTTGACCATCGATATCTCAGTAACTAGAAGGTTCCCTGGTTTGGCCCAGAACAAAATAAAAATCACAATTACGAGGAGAACAAGTTTCAGCTGCATCCGGTTAGACCAGAAGCCGACCCTAACATAGATAGGAAAAGGCGAGGCAGATGATGAGGTACAAATAATCTTACGCAGTCCGTAGGATGGTTCAGGTCGCACAGCTTGACCTCACAGGTGTAGTACACGCTGGCGGTGTAGGGGAACTTGTGCGCAGGGAAGGAGACGCGCGCCGTCTGCCGGTCTGCAGAGTACTGGAACTGGCCCATGATCTCACCGTCCAGGGGGCAGCTGGGGAGTTAAAGTTTTTGCTGTTACTGTAGGCATTGGTGTCGGACTAGGCAATATTGTCCAATGATTAGGGTTCACGGTCTTGGACGTAAGTGTGCGTCGCTGGTTGCCTATGCGTGAGTACTGTCCAAAGTGCATCAAGTTACCTCAAACAGTCAAATGTTTTCATTAGATTTTGAACTTAACCATCAACATTTTATGGTTAGCGCGGTAGCGACTGTACCATAGCTCTACAAGTTGCGTTAGGGTGATTTGTGGAATGCTGTAAACAACTTCCTTTATTTATTTCTCCGCTCAAGGCAATCATGTCCATTATACGTAGACAATAAAAATAATAATGCAAAGCAGGGTCAATAATATTTTTTCATACTCACAAATAAATTGAAAAAAAAACAAGAATTTGGCGTCGATATGGTTTTGCAATCCAGTATCTTTTAATAAGACCATTTGATATGTTTCAAAATACCATAAATAGACTCACCCATCATCAGCGATCAGGCTCTGCTCAGCCCATCCGAGGCCATCCCTCACAGAGCACTCAGACACCAGTAGACCGAACTGTCTCTGCTTCTCCAGAGACACTACGAGGCTCAGGGTGTCTCCAATACGTACGTTTGACGCCACCTGAAAGTTGAGGAGTTGGAGATCAGTGTGATTTAAGTGGCGTAATATGAATTGAGAGTTTTGGTGGCAAAGTAATTATAATTAAGGTTACGATGAAAAGATGATTATATCCTTAAAATGAAAAAAATAATTATAGCAGATTTATTGTTTTTGCCAAGTTTTTCTTACAAACTAGTGATTGGAGTTTCCTTTTAGGCGTCTAAAGCCTGTGTTAGGAGACTCCACTTTTCCATAACTTGTTAACATTAACAAACTTGTTTTTTTTTACAATTATTGTAGAGAAAAAAAAATACAAAAAAAATACAAAATTAAACATTAAAAGAAAAAAAAAGTGAGGATATATTTTTATTACATGTGTCTATGAGATCACCTCTGCTTAGCCTTCGACGAAATACAGGCGTGATGTATATTTGTTATGCAACACAATAAAATCGCGAGATAAAAATAAAGTTCAGTAACCATAAGTTCAAATAAAATAATATGTTTTTGATGCAGAATTATGATATTTTCAACCCTTGAAGTAAAAAAAATATCATCTGGTGCAACTTTATATGCTAAGGGCATGGAGAATGGGTCAGAAGCCCAGAGACAAAGAAAAGCTACATGATATAGGTATAAGAAAATACATAGACAAAATATGCTTCATTTATTCCGAGTTCTTGACGGACGTAGCAAGATGTTGATCAGAATTTTATTCGCCTTCCCATTTCATATAATGCAAAAAGCGTCTCTATCGGCAATCAAAACGTTTTCTCAAAAATAAAACAAATGAGTCCACATCCCGCCGCCTGCGCATGCACTTTGATAGCATGCGATCATTATCTTGCATCCATTGTGCATAAATAAAAACTGGTTGAACGACAAACAGGCCGTGGGCGCAGTAAGTATGGAGAGCTTTTAAACTGGACTTCCTTGGCTTTTACGAGTATTTTTCAAGGCTTACTGAGGCGTTGGATGGGTGGTTAAAAAGTTATGCTCTACCTCAAGAAATTCGAATGAGTGGGTACAGATAAAACATAATCATTCATAAAATACTTAGTATAATTATGTATATTTGAATTTGTTCTGTTAAATACGGTAATTGTACCACAGACGCCTGGCGTCAACTAAGCTATCCTATAGCAGGCATATTTAAAGTGGCTTGAGGGCCTTGGCGATACGAAATTATGCTTTTTTTTTTCGGATGGGAAATCATCAAATGACTCCCCCTTCGCTCTGTGCGGAGTGGAAGGGAGTGTCAGACTTTTACTGAATAAAATCCATCCATGTTCCTTCATTGCCCTTTATGTTCCAGGGCCGCGGTATCTGTTTCGAACAGTCCACGACATTACGCTGCGATAAAGATGATGGAAAAGTCAGAATTGTATTCAACTGACTGAAAAGTTACCGAAAAGCGTCATGTTAATACAGTTGAGAGTCGTTATAGAAATACGAAAGCTTTGAATGGGCTTGTCATTTCTATGGGTCCTCTGGCTCAAGTCTCTTCAGGCTCCAGTAACACTGCAGATTAGTAGCATAGGTACTGTAGACGACACAACACCTGTTTGAGTACCGAAGCTTCATCATCAGGCTAACACACGGAATCGTTTCTTACATGTTTATCTTCGGGGTCTCCCTTATAAATCTTCATAGATACGGAAGGCAACAGTCCTGAGTCCTCGTCGAATTCGTCACTGGAACATACAAGTAATAAATTATAGGTTTTACGGCTTATAAGTTATTTTAAAGCCTAACTTATTTTAAAAGAAACTGCTGAAATGAACGTGTCATTAATTGAATGCGCTTTGGGTAAAAGAGTGGGTTTTTATGATGAAAATAGTCTATATAGCCTCCCTTCTTAATCTTGCCCATTCTTCTCCATTGGGACCTCATTGCGTTGAGAAGGGCTACTGGCTTCAACTTTCGGACTGACGGGCTCCTTAACAATTTATATGGCCGTAAATGGTTTATTTAAAAAATATTCTATTCTATTTTTAAAATGTGCTTTGCAATTCCGAAAGATCCTTAATTCTTCCTAATATTATATACGCGAAAGCTTGTGAGAATGGATGGTTGGGTGTGTGTTACTCTTTCACGCAAAAACTACTTAAAGGATTTTGATGATACCTTACAGTATGTTAATAGACACATAGGCTATAATTTATAAAGATATTGTTTTAAAAAAATACCCGGGTGAAACCGCGGGCGGAAGCTATAAAAAAAAATTGACACTTACTTGCTATGATCACTAAAATCATCACTCAGCGAGTTGGTCAGCCTGTCAGCGCGTGGCCGGTACAGATGGAAGTGCGTGAGGTCCCGGCGACGGTAGCGACACCTGACGTGATACCCTCGACCCTGGCCGGTCACCAGGCGCAGGTGCGGCTGGACGATGATGTTGTTGAAGTACTCTACGGTGCCGTCCTCCTGGGGAGAGAGAGAAAGGGAATTAAGTAAGAGTATCATAAATTCAAGGTGTAAACGGAGCCTTCACGAAGCCGTCAAGCATTCTGTACATAAAAATAAGTAACTCTATCTAAAAATGATTGCTGGGAAAGGACAAGCAAAATCACGGTTTACGGTAGGACGGATGTTTTGAGTGCGTTACATTGGTAACGCACACAAAACATTGTGCTGATGGATGCATTGAATATGGGGATTGAGTACAGGGATCATTTGTATTTTTTTGCCGATTCGCGGCACACACATGGACAGTCCCCCTGTGAACCATCAGATCAGTGCTTTGATGGACACGCCGGGCCACCCATTGTTACTTAAGCTATGGCATTACTACTATGTAATGTAATAATTCCTACTGAAATGATTCCTGATGGCTAGTTTATTTAATATTCCTTTAAAGAAACGCCTAGCCTGGCTTCATAGTCCGCCAAATGACTTAGAATTTTAGTCACATAAATCCTAAAAAAACACTAGTTCTTTGCAAATCAAAATAGGCATTTAAACCTACGTCTCAAGCTAAATATTCTACACACATAACTATGACGGACACTGTAGCAACAAGCTAGCCGGTAGACAGATTGCAACAAAGTGCGTGTAACGTGGGGCCATGGCCCACAACACCATAATTATGCATTTGTTGCGCTCGATTGTTAGCTACTTTACTTGCTGATTAGTTTGTTTGTATAATTGACAACAGATATATAGTAGACTAGGTGCTTTTGCCTGGCGCGACTGTTGAGCATGAGGTCCTGGGTTTGATTCCCAGGTGGGACAAAGTGTTATTGGGTTTTTGCTTCAGGAATTTCTCAGTAGCAGCCCCAGAGTCTGGATCTGTGCCCGGTTGATGGCAATAAGCTCGCCCCTATCACATGGGACTTTAAAATAACTGGCAAAATGTGGGTGTACTACTAGGAACACTCCAGTCGCTCCATGTAAAATACTGGTATTCAGCTGCACCCGGTTAGACTGGAAGCCGACCCCAACATACTTGGGAAAAGACTAGGCAGATGATTAAGAACCGTTATACTTTCCAAATAAAAAAACAGTGATCCAAATTCAAATAACCACAAAATTAAAATTCGAACCCGACTCCATTTACTTCCCAAAAACGTGCGCGCACGCCGCGCCGGCGCGGTCTGGTTGTACAGGAAGTGACGTCACATCCCCCTATTGTGTTCACTCGGTGGGCCCGCGTGTTTCGCTGACCCTACCATAGACATTTATGGTAATTTCGAAGTTCGACGTAAAAGGGTACTTAGCGTTTTTTATTTGCTTTTTGACGGTAGATACTTATGTAGATATGAAGATATAGAGCTTTATAATGATAGGTAATGTGAGAGAAATATTATGATAAGCATGTTCGCTATGCTTCGCAAGCAGGTTTGATGACCTCACATGTAGATGTAATACTTTTTCAGAATTTACACCTCCATCACAACTTTACCCTGTGATTAGTGCCAGCTTTCAATGAAATGAGGAGAAGACATTGTTGTCAGTGAGACCCTGTTGTTCATTGGTTATTATCATAAGTTGTATAATGGGACCAGACCCTTAACGAAGCCGAAAGGCACTTGTTCTCTCCGTCATTGCGATTTTTTTTTTGTTCTAGACCATACCTGGGAACCTTCTAGTTACAGAGATATTGGGGGTCAAAGTTCCAACTTTTTTTAAAAATACATGTTTTTAAAATATGGCTTGTACTTTAAACACTTCCACGACCCCGTACTATTCAATCCATCCAGCAGCACAATGTCTTAAGTGCGTTACATTGAGTCCCACCGTAAAACGTGATTTTTCTCCCCAAAAAAAAGTCGTTTGCCAGTAATAATTTTTGCGTAAAGTTACTTAGTTTGTTGTACACAATGCTTGGTTGACGGCTTCGTGAAGGATCCGTTTACACCCTGTATGCATTCATTCATTTTTAATCGGCCAATAGATACTATCACTTTCAAGCTATTTCATCTCCACAAACTTGTTCCAGTCAATTGATCAATTATAAAACCTTACAAAATACTCATATAACTAACAATTTAATAGTTAAACCGTATCTGTCTGCCGTCTGTCGACAGAAGCTTCGGTTAACGCATTCACATCGACATAACTGCAATTATTATTATGTCAAACTTTTACTATTCAGTTGTCGATTGTTGTATTAACTAATAAAATTATAATTTTAGATTGTCGCACTGTCGATTTTTTTTGCAATGTAACAGAATTTTACAGGCTTTTTTAATCATGTACAAATTGCAATCTTTCGTTACCGACCGCTTTAATGAGTCCTCGCGAAGGTATCAATTTAAATGGAATATTCTGAAGGTTGATCACATATTGGTTCAATTAGTATCGTAATACCTATGTGGATTATGGTTATTTTAAAGCTATTAACCTATAGGATATTGTGATAATGTGCCTTTGATGGGCAAGGCAGAGGACTCATTAAAGCGGTCGCTCTATAGTGTGCGTAGATGTTTAACAGTCGCTACGGGTAGTCAAATACTCGGATGTCTGACATGCAGTCTTACCAAGGGTTATCGTGTTACTCAGTAACTAAGTTGAGGAGGTCAGATATGCTCCATATAAACATATTTATATTCGGCGGCGTCCGGTTAGACTGGAAGTGGACCCCTACATAGTTGGGATAAAGGCTAGGCAGATGATTAGATTATTTTCGAAATATCGGAAAAAAACCTTTACTGTTTCATTAAAAAATGAATAATTAACTCTTTGAAAAGGATGTTTTTTTCTGCAATTTCAGATACTTAAAAGATGAATACGTAATACTTCTCATCTCAAAAAATCAAGGGCATAAATAAATAAAGTATAAACTCAATCGGAAACCGCGTCCCAAAAAACGAAACCACCATTTCAAATGTCAAAAATAATTGACATTACTGACATACACGGTGAATCTTTGACATAACATTACATTTATATTACACAAGACAAATTACAAACACTCCTTTCGAAGTTATATTACGTCTAACATAAACCGTATGTCTACGAGAATAAAGCTCACAATACTGCAAAACTTGAGGTAAAATAATCCGAATGGACATTACAGATGTCCGATACATCAAAATGTGAGCAGGTTCTGTTAAATATGGCGAAGAAAGACTAGTGACCTTTTACATGACCTTGGGCATTGTCCGAAAGGCGTGAGTGGACTTAAATGAGGTGAGTTTCAAGTGTTGTTGTGTAGTGGATATAGAGGGCGTTGGTTGGCTGAATTAAATTGCAGTGTGGGCTAGGTATAGTTCCCGTCACGTAAAAAGAACGCTGACAGTTCAAATAAACTTTCTCAATTTTTTTTATTCCAGTCTTTTCCAAAGTACTAAGTAGCTAGTAAAGTACCTATTGAGATTCTACAATGAAACAACTATACTTATACAGGGTGTAAACAGACCCTTCACGAAGCCGTTAACCAAGCATTCTGTACATCAAACTAAGTAACCCTACACAAAAATAATTGCTGGGAAACGACTTTTTTTTTGGGGTGAAAAATAACCTTTTATGGTAAAACTCAATGTAACGCATTCAAACATTGTGCTTATGGATGCGTTGAATAGTAAACGGGTCATGGAGGTATTTAAAGTAAAGTTTTAACCTCAAAAAATTGTATTAAAAAAAATACTTGTGAAAAAGTTGGAACTTTGACCCCCAATAACTCCGTAACTAGAAGGTTCCCAGGTATGGCCTAGAACAAAAAAATGATCGCAATAACGGGGAGAACAAGTGCCTTTCGGCTTCGTTAAGGGTCTATTTACACCCTTTATTATAAAAGAGTAGCTTAGTCTTTAGGACGCGACTGTAAAACGTGCGCAAACACATCTTCTCCACTGTCGCTCAGCGTTCTTTTTACGTGAGGGGCTTATACTGACGCCAGCAAGTCAATCTACCCGAAACTGACAATTTTTCCCAATCAACCTAGATCCTAATGCTTTTACGATCTTCTTCTTAGCGTGTCGATGGCAATCTAAATTGTGTCAGCCCAGAACTGAGCTACTAGTTTGGCGCTTTCGGTAGCGTCCATCAGTTCCTGTAGTGAACAAACAACAGGACAAGCAGGACATGATATTAAGTGTCCCATCGTTTGTAGAACAACACCACATTTACACTCCAGGGCAGAGTCATTAATGAATCTCCACCTGAGCAGGTTTTCCTTGCTGCGACCAACCTGGGTCCGGACGAGATTTAAAGAGCTCCAGATCAGCCATGATGGAAGTCTTTTACGATAAAATTGGAAATCTATTAAATACCTTTGTCAGATTGTAGTAGCTTCATGTGCTGATGGCGTCTGTACAAAGACATTAAAATATTTACAAGCGATACACGGGACAAGACGAAGAAAATCGTAATGCAATACTTGTAGCTACTTAGTAACAAGTCGCTCTGTCTATTGTCATACGCCCGCTTGTCAGGTAGCATTTGTGTGTCAAAACAACATACAAATACAATAACACTGTCACAACCACCAATTTATCTCGTCTGGTCGACGTCCATATGCCACTACAGGGATCCAGCAGAATATCAGCGTCAGGTGCATGCCTGACACATGCTGAGCTGGACTCTCATTTGGTGCAACCTTGAGACGCAAACCGCACCTTGTATGTATACTCGTTATTTGATTTGAAGTATGTCATGGTGTTATTATACTTCTTTCGTAAATATATGTTTCTTTTTGTATATTGGCACCTTGCTTTTATAGTTATATAGTCGTATAATTTGTATTATTTAATTGTGCTTCTGTGTGTTAGCTATGTCTTTTGGTTGCACTAAATAAATGATTTATCTATCGATCTAAAATCGAATATGTTCGAGATGATTTTTGTATGACTTCATTCCCAATTTCCGCTCTATAATTTATCATTTGGCTAGGTGCTTTCAAAAAGGGTTTTCTTTCTAGCCCTAGCTGAAAAAATAAACTGGTTGTCAAAGCAACCAAAAAGATGGAATCGGTCATAAACCTGTGAAATCCGCGTCTTCTAGCTGCAGTATACGACTTAAAGGTAAACAAGAATTCGGGAACTTACAATATAACATCACCACGCCTGTAATCTCCAGAAGGTTAGGCAGAGGTGCACCTCATAGTACACCTACATTTCGCAAGTTATGTTTAAGTCCCATGTAATAGGGGGCTAGCCTACTGCCATCAACTGGGCACAAATCCAGACTACGTGACTGCTACTGAGAAATTCCTAACGGAAAAGTCCAATGAAACTTTTCCCGACACAGAAATAGAACCCAGGACCTCATGCTTAGCGATCGCGCTTGTGGCCAACTAGACCAAAGAGGCAGTCACTTACAACGAGTCACTTACAGCGAGTCACTTACAACGAGTCACTTACAACGAGTCACTTACAACGAGTCACTTACAACGAGTCACTTACAACGAGTCACTTACAACGAGTCACTTACAACGAGTCACTTACAACGAGTCAGTTACAACGAGTCAGTTACAACGAGTCACTTACATACAATATTCAGTCTTGAAATCTGTTATTATCACAGATAGCGCGGAAATTATAACTTCAACTCAACTCGTGTAATAACTTTGAGGAACCGGTTTTCTACTGTGTTAACAACATTAAAATCTATTTTTATACAACCAGCCAATACACAACTTTACTTAAAGTTTAAATAATAGCTCCATATCTCATGCCGTGATTAAATATTAAGATAAGCAATGTACCCCGTGGCAGTAGTGACTGTCCTATTGGTATGCTGGACATTCATTTTGAATCTACATGTCATCATCTGCCTAGCCTTTTCCCAACTATGTTGGGGTCGGCTTCCAGTCTAACCGGATGCAGCTGAATACCAGTATTTTACATGTAGCGACTGCTTATCTGACCTTCACAACCCAGTTAGTACTGGGTGATACGATACCTTTTGGTAAGACTGGCCACTGACTACCCGTAACGGCTGTCAAAGATCTACAAATGACAGCCGGGACCAACGGCTTGACGTGCTTTCTGAGGCACGGAGGAAGCTCGGTATGTAATGGGTGGTCACCCATCCACGGACCAACCTAGGCAAGCGCTGTTTAACCTGAATCTACAAGTAAAAATAATGTTAAATAATGTTTTGGCCTACTACCTTGCCAATTCTTCCATACCCGTAAAATAACAGTCGCGAAGATACAACCTACTTTTTATCACATAATCGCACCTGTTTCGGCAGGGCGATCCACATAAAATTACAATTTAACTACTAAAGAGGCGTTGTGATTGCAGAATCCTTCCAAGATGGCCGACCCCGATTCTTTTATGTATGTATCTCTTATGTAATAGTCGAAAGGCAGACGTGGACTTAATTAGCAGGTTTTTTTTTGTTTATAACTTGTTTGAGATTTATATGGGTTAATATTATCATGATTGCTGATGATTTTGAGGAGCTCGTGGCTAAATAATAACAGCCGCTCGGGTTAAGCCGTGCTTGCCTAGGTTGGTCTGTGGATGGGTGACCACCCATTACATACCGAGTTACCTCCGTGCCTCGGAAATCACATTAATTCATTTGTAGATCTATGTCAGTTGTTACAAGTAGTCAGTGGCCCAAAAAGTCTGACAACCAGTCTTACCAAGGGGTACCATACCGTATTACCCAGTAGTAACTGGGTTGTGGAGGTCAGATAGGCAGTCGCTCCTACTGCTAATACTGGTATTCAGCTGCATCCGGTTAGACTGGAAGTCGACCCCAAAACTGTTGGGAAAAGGCAGATGATGATGATGATTTTAAGGTTTGCGGGACTTTTTAACTTGTATATAGGATTGTGCTTCATGTTGGTTTTCTTTGACCACAGAAAAACGAATTCGCATTAACGAGGTGATTACTGATATGATCGCTAATATAGATTGTATGGAAGAAGCAGGAGGACGATAACAATAGGACAAACCTTATCAGGTACAGCTATACCAGTACCCGTATTTCATATGTATGGTGGGACTACCAACCCGATATCTGCCACCCAATTACTGGGTAACACAATACCCCTTTGAAAGACGTATGTTGTCGGTCTTTAGGGCTACCGTAATGACTGTCAAAGATCTACAAATGACAGCTGGTACCAAGCAAGCTGGATAGTGATATTTCCAAATATTTATACAGTCTTGGCTTCCGTACGTTTTTTCTCGGGTGACCACTGAAAACCAGCTCTATGCTGTGGGCCCCCCATAGCGCAGCATCATGTTGAGTGGTAACCTGCTTGTCGCAGTTATGACGTGCAAGCAGTCAACTTTTTTTTGAAAAAAAAACAAATAGTTTATTGTTCTTTTTTGTCATTTTGTATAAATATTTTTTCTTTCTTTCTTTCTGATATTGGTGAATAAAGATTTTCAAATACGCAATCTTGAGGAAAAACATCTCACAAATACAGTGTTTAAAATTCAAGTTTACTCGCAATCTATTCACAATAACTGCCCAAGTAAAGTCGGAGGTCGCATCGGTCACAGCAACTTATAAATATTACTGAATAATTACTAAAAGATTGTAGTAAACGAGTAAATGGCGACTGATAATCTGCCAGTGAATGCCGTATTATTCTTTTGTAGTTATTATGTACGTGTTTAGCTATTGTGTTTATTTTTGTTCCTTGTGAAGTAAAAAACGATTTGAAGCGTGTGTCGCAAATAACTGCCAAATATTTGGCTTTTTTAGTTAATTCGCAAATATAAAGGGTGTAAAAAGACCCTTAAAAAGCCAAAAGGCACTTGTTTTCCCCGTTATTGCGATCATTTTTTGTTCTAGATCATACCTGTGAACCTTCCAGTTACTTCCAGTTAGTTTTTTTTTAAATACATGTTTTTAATATAAGATTTTTACTTTGAATATCTCCACGAGCCCCGTACTATTCATTATATACAATCCGTCTATCAGCACAATGTTTTGAGTGCGTTACATTGCGTCCTACCGTAAAATGTGATTTTTCACCTAGTGGGGTTACTTAGTTTGATGTACATAATGCTTTGTTTTACTACCCTTTTTGATTTTGTTAACAATTTCAAGGGTTTTAATTCATTTAATTATTCTTATTCTTATTCTTATTAAGTGTCCCCGTCAAAATCGGTCCTGCCGTTTCGGAGATCAGCCGTTAGAATCGGATTTTGTTAACAATTTCAAGGGATTAATTTTTTAGCCTATGTTAGACTTTATAAAATCAGCAATCTGCCAATAAAAGTCCCGTCAAAACCGGTCCAGCCGTTTCGGAGCTTAGCCGGAAGAAACAGACGGACAAAAATTGAAAAAAATGTATTTTTGTTGTGCCGTATATATTTTCATATGCATTTAGTAAAAAGCTGTTATTTTGATATTACAAATACGCACTTTAATTTTATTTATTGTATAGATAGATGAATAGAACAAGCAAAATGTGGAGTTACTCTTCAACCTACCCTTTCAGAGAATACAGCCGTGTTATTACGTCTTATTCTAGATAAGAGGCGGTAGGTAAGTAGGTGTAACTAACCTAAAATAAACAAATCGCATATTATTATAATGTTGCAGTTTCGCAACAAGCTCGTTCTCTCCTTTTGCGAAATGTCAAATTTTTATTGCAATTTTCCTCTAAAAGGATTTATGGATTATTCGATATTTATATTCTATGTTTATGCAACTTGAAATTATCATAATAATAAAATCCGAATGACTTCAATATTTTACTGTCTGTTATTGGTTTAGATTTACTCGAAGCACTGCTTAGGTATGTATGATATAACAGGGTAGTTGACACCATCATCTGACTAGCCTTTTCCCAACTATGTTGGGGTCGGCTTCCAGTCTCACTGGATGCAGCTGAATACCAGTATTCCACAAGGAGCGACTTGCTATCTGATCTCCACAACCCAGTTAGTACTGGGTAATACGATACCCCTTGGTAAGACTGGTTGTCAGACTTTTTGGGCCACTGACTACCTGTAACGACTGTCAAAGATCTACAAATGACACCCGGGACCAACGGCTTAACGTGCTTTCCGAGGCACGGAGGAAACTCGGTATGTTATGGGTGGTCACCCATCCACTGACCAACCTATGCAAGCACGGCTTAACCTAAAGAGCGACCCGAGCGGCTGTTATTATGTAGCCACGAGCACCTCTAAAAGCTTCGAGCTAATAGGGTAGTTGACACCATTAAACAATAATTCTAAGACAGATTCTCTAAAAAAACACTTTATTTTGGACCTGATAACCTGATCAATTTTAAATTTATTCCAAAATTAGATTTTTAGGGGCATTGACTTGACTTGAAAATAATGTTGCACAGCGTGCAATATCTAAAGGGGAATCGCGTTTTGAAAGCTTATAAAAAGTATTTCAATTGATTGGTGTGTCCATTACCATATTATTATTTTTCAGACTTGATCTTATGAGACTAAAAGTACTTAAACATCAAGAATGAAATCTAATTAGGAAATGTATAGATTTCCCAGGAAAAGTGTATATTACAAAATATATCATAGATTTCGTATCTATTTTAGGAATTGTATACATTTCCTAGGAATTGTAAACAATGACGGATTATTCCGTTAACAATTAATTGTTTCTCTGAGATTTCGTCGTGCTTCATTGTCTGAGCACTTTTCTGGTGGTCGCCAATGTTGATACCTACTGGCTTCCAGGAGTTGCAGTGGTTTGGGAACATTGTGGCGGGCGTCCCAATATTTAAAAAAAAAAATCCGTATACACCGTATAAAAGACATCAACGCGCAAACCGTTTCCAGGAATTCGGCATAGAAGACCTTTTTTTAATAATTTGCACATGGTAACATCCGTGGTTAATCGACTCAAATCAATTTCCACAATATAAGTAAATGCCATTTTTGAATTCTCACGATTTCGCGATTTTGACGTCGATCAGAATTTTTGAATTTATTTGCACAATATTTCGATTCATCTGCGATTCGTAAAATTTTTGGCTCTAGGGTACAGACTATCAGAAGTTTTCCTTCATCACTTTCAGAGCTGTGGTGAAGAAATTCTGGTATTTAAACATGGTATTTGGTGACCTACAAGCTTCTATTTAACTTGCTTACTTACGTAGTATGTATTGGTCAAATCTTGTAACTGAATTTCAAACCAGTTCCCAACCGATTGAGCTGAAATTTTGCACAAACCTTTAGTTCTAGTGACAATTAATTTTTGACAGACATAACTTGATTTTGCAGCTAGGATCGCTTCCACACGAGAGAACAGACTCCTTAACGGTTAATAGCACAGACTCTAAACTTTATATACGCGTTCAATGTTGATAGATAAACCGAATTTCTTCTTTTTATTTTAATAAGAGCTCGTTTTTTTTTAAAGTTTACTTTATTTTTAATTTCTACAAGATAATTAACTAGATTTAACCGTGAGTACAATGGTGGCACAGTGGCCATGACCCTAACTTACGGGCTTTAAGTTAGGGTGCCGCTTTGAGTTAGGAGTTTTTCGGCCAAAGAACAGCTGTGGGTAAAATCGGCTAGATGGCATCAGCAACATCATCATCATCAAGTGTCGTAGGTCGCGTATTCGTATCGAGGCAGTCACTTAACTATGCGTTATTCATTTCACTACCACAGCTCTTCAAACGGTAAAAAAACCTCGTGAGGAAACCGGCATGTCCTAGAACCAAGCCCGCGTGGGCCCTCGTGGTGGATCACTGCCCACTCCCTCTCATGGAGAAGAGGCCTGCGTCCCAGCAGTGGGAACATTTTACATCGATTTTGCTTATAGATTCATGACATCATTAAACCATGTGATGTTACGGTCCTTAAGTACATAAACATACATAAGTATTATATAATATACAACGAGGCCTCTACAAGTCGGCCACTGATAATGAGTACAACCTTCTGCTCGTCCACGCGTTTATATTATGTATTTTACATAACTAGTATATAAAATAATATGTATTATGTAGGATTAGGTAAAGGTTTCTACTAATGTCCGTTTTTACTAACACTATGTTGGGGTCGGCTTCCAGTCTAACCGGATGCAGTTGAAAACCAGTATGTTACATGGAGCCACTGCCTATCTGATCTCCACAACTCAGTTAGTACTGGGTAATACTATACCCCTTGGTAAGACTGGTTGTCAGACTTTTTGGGCTACTGACTACCTGCAACGACTGTCAAAGATTTACAAATAACAGCCGGGACCAACGACTTAACGTGCTTTCCGAGGCACGGAGGAAACTCGGTATGTAATGGGTAGTCACCCATCCACAGACCAACCTAGGCAAGCAGGGCTTAACCTAAAGATCGACCTGAGCGGCTGTTATTATTAAGCCACGAGCTCCTATCATATACATATATATCTTATCATACGGCAATAATGAAAAAAAAAGGAAAAAAAACAGCGTTTTATTTGTTTTTCTCACCCTCTCTTGTTTTGCGACAGATAAATGTTAAAGTCAACTTTGAATAGAAACTTTATATTTGTTTAGGGTCAGCAGTGTTTGTTCCTTGATATGCCTTTTATACTTTTTGTTCAGTTTTTTAAGTTAAATATTTATTGTGACGTCATCCTGTCATTCTGAACGTAGTTTTTTCAACGCATTTATTGATGGCGTTGCACTAAATTGTAGTTTTGTGTATCACTTGGTGTTATTACGAGAGTGACATCCTATAAACTTAAAATATACAGGATGTAAACGGATCCTTCACGAAGCCGTCAATCAAGCAATCTGTACATCAAACTAAGTAACTCTACGCAAAAATTATTGCTGGGAAACGACTTTTTTTTTGGGGTGAAGAATAACGTTTTACGGTAAAACTCAATGTAACGCACGTAAAACATTTCTTGTGGATGCATTGAATACTAAACGGGTCATGGAGGTATTATATGTTTCCTTTAAAAAACATTAACTCATCAAGTCAACACACACGGAACTTAAACTTAGCTGGTGAAATGTAGGTGTATCTACTAATAGGTATTCGTATACCTATGCTTATCCTTCAAGGAAGGTTTTTAAGAAATAAAAAAATAACCAAGGAATTATCTTCACTTATAGGTAAAAAAATAACTATTATTTTCTTGAAAGAAAAACGTGATAACTTGATTATTTTAAAAGCCTTACACACATAGTCGTGGCATTACTTCACTCACTGACTAAACTATGATGTCATATAAGTACAGTGAGCGAAACGGATATGTACTCAGTAATAATTCTGTCTCGCATAGGTCAGGTATAATATTGGCTTTTATTTAAGTCGAATTTCTCAATGATACTGACGTCAACTAAGTTGAACGAGAGAACAGCCCTCCACAAACTGACAGGGTTCATTCAGGGTTCATTTTGAATCGTATTCCACCGGATTTTTTTGCCGGAAAATTTCATTTTTTTTGGTTACTATTCCTTTATTTCAATGTATAATTACATTTCCGGTACGCAGCACTCCATTTATGTAAATAATGGAGTAAGGATAATGGAGTATCTAAGTTTATGATCAGACACACCATCGTTAAGTTTAGTACTGCGTGTGCATGTGCATAAGTTAATTATCGACAAATAACTCGCGCTCATTATGCACCCGTTTTGGTGTAATGATTAACATATGTCCCTAACTTTGCGTTCGTAATGGCCCTAGTATAAGTCAGCCACCACCTAAGCATAATCAGCCTATAATGTTCCCACTGATGGGGCAAAGGCCTCCTCTCTATGAGAGGGAATGGGCTATAATCCATCACGCGTGCCCAGTGCGGGTTGGTAAATGTCACATGTCTTCGAATTTTTGGTTCTAGGACGCCGGTTTCCTCACGATTTTTCCTTCAGTATTTTGAGAGCAGTGGTAATGATATAAATTACACAAAGTAATGCACCTGTCTGGGTTCGAACCCACGACTTATTGCTCGTAACCGTAACCGCCACCACTGGGCCACCGCTGCTCTTACCCATCCACCACCTATAGCTATCCTAATATTAAAGACACAAAAAATGCCTCTCGTCCTAGAGAGTAAACTTCAATGTCTCTTGTCCCCTTCAAACCAGAACACAGGCACAGCACCGTTGCTTGACGAAAAAATGACCACCTACGATGAGAGAGCATCACTACGGATTTTGCTATCATTAAACTATTTCGCCGTCTGTACAATGTAAGTCCTTGCAGAAGAATCGTGATTCGCTCACACAAGAAATCAATAAACAAGATACGATAATTATTAACCACATGTAAGTTTATAGTTTCCTGTTCACTGTGTGAAATACATTTGATTAAATGACTTGGAAGGAAACAGTGATTTATGTTATGAGTATTTTTGGTCTTGATGTTTAAATTGTTTAAGTGTTTTAGACCTTATAGGAGTGGATATAAAAGCCTTATTTATAATTTGGGTTTTTGAAAAAGCAATAGCCTGACCCTATAAAATATCGATTTTAGCCTAAGAAAACATAAATAACATTATTGGTAAAGAATTGTAGAATTGCCAATCAGGTTAAAAATACAACATCACTATATCCCTGTCTCATTGCTCCGTCGAGTTTATTCGGGCACACGTATGTATGTGTATGTAAGCAGACTTCAAACTTTACTCAGAAAGCCTACGACATCTTGCGTGTCCAGTATAATAATGTGTTTAGGTCTCTGTTTCGACTGCCTCGATACTGCAGTGCATCAGGCATGTTTTCTGACGACAGCGTAGATGACTTCTACGCAATTATGCGTAAAAAAGAGTACGGGGGAGCCCGAATAGCGTCCTCAGAATAATTGGCGAGAGAACCAATACTGTCCTCCTCAGTAGGTTCACTGAACTTCATGTGTTGAGACCGATGAGCCTACTGTGCAGGTGTGTCTAGTTTCTTCTTTTAATTACGAACATTAGTTATAAGCAACATTCTTCTTACTTAATCCTTGCCTTTGGACTTTTTTGTGTGAAATAAATGATTTTTATTTTATTTTGACCACACTTAGACATTAGTTCGGTCCGCCGGGCGTGCAAAGCCAGCCATATTTCGCCCAGAAACCCAGAAAATTCTTGAGAGCTTCAAAGGCTTCGCATAGCGACCTCACTGTTCGAAGAATTTGTTTTCGTTGTGTAGCCATTCTTCTTCTTAGCGTGTCGATGGCAATCTAAATAGTGTCAGCCCAAAACTGAGCAACTAGTTTGGCGCTTTCGGTAGCGTCCATCAGTTCCTGTAGTGAACAAACAACAGGACATGCAGGACAAGAGATTAAGCGCCCCATCGTTTGTAGAACAGCACCACATTTACACTCTAGGGCAGAGTCATTAATGAATCTCCACCTGAGCAGGTTTTCTTTGCTGCGACCAACCTGGGTCCGTAAATCTGGATTTGGGAAGCCATTGTTAAAGGTTCTATCTTTCTTCCTAGTTGCATCAATAACCAAGTCAGTAATAAAAAGAGATACAAACAATATTAAGATGCCGTTACCTACATGCAACAGACAGACACGCGTAGATTCCTATCACGCACTCACGCGCACAACGCGTTTCCTGAACTTACGCAACGAGTGTGACTAAGCAATATTAAGTCAACCGTCCACTGCTATGCAGAAGCAAGGAGCTGTTTGCTATATTAGCTGCGCGGTTCATTTGTTTTCTAGCTAGTTGGTCCCGGCTGTAATCTGTAGATCTTTGACAGTCGTTACAGGTAGTCAGTGGCCCGAAAGTCTGACAACCCGTCTTACTAAAGGATATCGTATTACCCATACACAGTACTAACTGGGTTACGGAGCCTTTTCCCAACTATATTGGGGTCGGCTTCCAGTCTAACCGGATGCAGCTGAATACCAGTATTTCATATGTAGCGACTGCCTATCAGTCCTCCACAACCCAGTAAAAAAAAAACCATTCATCCATTTTGTTCCAAATATTGTTACAATAGTACGCAACAAAAATTGTAGACAATCAAATGAATTTTTGTAGTGTTTACATATTTATGAGGCTGGTTATAAGCATGCGTAGCTTAGTCGTGGAGCAGTGCCTTAAAGAGCCACGGATATTGAGAAAAACAGTGATAATTGAATGATTTGGTGCTCTCGAGTGTGTTTTGAAATATTTTTTGGATAGTATTAAAGGTGAAAATTGGTATTACGAGTGTGATAGACACCTACAACTTTTATCATTTGCATTGATGTCGAAAGTATGCATGCCTGTCGTCCAGTATGCTGCAATGGGAAATCGCAAACATCGCCAGGCCAGAGCTTCAGGCTGATAACGCTGAAGGTCTTTCTGCCTCGATCACATCGATAGTCTAGTGGCTATCAGGCCGATTGCTGAGCCTGGGTTCTTGGGTTCTAGTCTCAGTTGTTAATATTTTTTGTTCCCACACCAAAGTTACTTTTTGTGAAGCAACAACGGAAAGCAAGAAACTATACCAAATGCTGCAAAACGTATAGAAAGTTACTTATTATTATCATGGTACAAAATGTTGCTTTACAAAAACTAAAGAGTGAATACACCATGTCATTACTTCCCAGAATTTGATCCTTATTAGCGAGACTATCGAATGGTTTAATAATACAGTATGTTTTTTTTTTTCCAAAATCAATGGGATTCCTGGCTAGGAATATTGATTTTTCAAAAATCTAATGATGCAGTTTTAGTTTCCATCAAAATCAGGCTCCTTTGAGCATTTTTCGCTATTCCTCATAGTTTCGGATTTGGCCATCCATGGCCACTTGAAAAATTCACCCTGTATACACATACATCAATAGATACATATATGTTACGGGCAATTTGATATGTCCGGGCACTATTAATAATGGCCGGTCAAACTGATAAATTAATCACTTTGCCCGACGCTCTTGGGCATTATTAATAACGGCTGGTCCTTATTAATAATGCGCCCTTAACCTTTGCCCCTTTGCCTTTGCCTTTGCGCCTTTGTCCTTATTAATCACGTTGCCCGTAACATATACATATACTCGTAAATCAATAGATAGAAGATGTCTCTCACTCATAAAGACAAACTCAGTCACAAGCACATCAATTGACTACCTACAAGCACAATAAACCGGTAGCCACATAAATTGTATTTTTATTCACACAATGACATCACATATATATTATTACATAGCCAAGGTCTGCGTAGGATGCACTGCAGAACCTAGCGGGTAGGTGTGATTCAGACAGAACAATGGTTTAGCTAGGCGAATTACTAGCTGCGTACGAGTCGGTACAGTTGGCAAAAGAGAAAAGTGTTTATATTAGGTGTAAACGGACCCTTCACGAAGCCGCCAACCGAGTATTCTGTACTTCAAACAAAGTCAGCCTACGCAAAAAATTTTGGGGTTGAAAAATCACATTTTACGGTAAAACTCAATGTAACGCACTCAAAACTTGGTGCTGTTGGATGCTTTGAATAGTAAACGGGTCATAGAGGTAATTAAAGTAAAGTAAAAATCTTAAAAAGTAGTATAATTTAAAAAAAAAAACTTGTGAAAAAATTGGAACTTTGACCCCCAATGTCTCCGTAACTAGAAGGTTCCCAGGAAAACAAGTGCCTTTCGGCTTCGTTAAGGGTCATTTTACACCCTTTATAAGGTGTAAACGGACCCTTCACGAAGCCGTCAACCGAGTATTCTGTACATCAAACTAAGTAACTCTAGGAGATAGATCAAAGATTTAAAATTTTCACTGGTTTAAAAAAAAAACTAGTTTTTAAGGATATACATTTACTTTAAATAAACTAGTTGACCATGACCCGTTTACTATTCAATGTATTCATCAGCACAATGTTTTGAGTGCGTTACATTGAGTTTTACCGTAAAATATGATTTTCATCCCAAAAAAACAAGTCGATTTCCAGGAATAATTTTTGCGTAGAGTTACATAGTTTGATGTACAGAATGCTTGGTTGACGGCTCAGTGAAGGGTTCGTTTACACCTTGTATTAAAAACAAACGGTTGCCTGTCTACGAAACTGTTCTGTTATCTGTACGTGTATGTAAATTAAGTAGACAGTGTAATAGGCAATAGCTTGGGAAGTACATACGTTTACATACTAGAAGATTTTAACGTGCGATCTCAGCTAACTATTGAGAAATATTTGCTGGTTTTTTTTTCCATACATACATAACATCACGCCTGTAATCCCCGAAGGGTTAGGCAGAGGTGTACCTAATAGTACACCCGCATTTCGCCAGCTATGTTTAAGTCCCATGTAATAGGGGGCGAGCCTATTGCCATTAACCGGGCACAGATACAAACTCTGTGGCTGCTTCTGAGAAATTCCTGATGGAAAAACTCAATGACAATTTGGCCGACCCGGGAATCGAACCCAGGATCTCATGCTCAGCAGTCGCGCTTGCGACAACTGGACAAACGAGGCACTTCAGCATTAGTAAAAGTTAAAAACCTGATACTGCTGCTTGCTAAATTAAAGGAATCAATCAAATTATTAAGCAAAGCTAAAGTAGAATTTGACAATTCAGAAACCAGATCTAAGTCCCCACATAAATGGGGGGCGAACCAATTGTCACCAGAACTCTGAAAACCCATTAACACTGCTTGATTCTGGGACCACAGCCAGGACCCCAACCTCATTTTTGCACTCTTGCGTCTACTTGACAACAGAGGTTATATACTCTTGCGTCTACTTGACAACAGAGGTTATACCCCCATACTTACATACAAATGCTGTAACCATGATAATATTGTAATACCAAATGATTTGAAAGGAGTAACCATGGAGTTTCTTGCCGGTTCTTCTCCATAGGAAACGACCAACCCGCACCGTGCACCTTTTTGTCGACGTTTTATAAGTGCCCATCTAGGCCTATGTGAAATAAAATATTTTGATTTTTGTTATTAATTGAAGATACTCAACTGAACATATGATAGTAAACATAACTGAAAATATGATAGTAAGGTACTCACATTATCATTAGACATAGTATTACACCCTCTTAGCGGGAGGGTGTAGTGCAGGTCCCCTCGTTCGGAGACGTACTCCCGCAGACATGAGGAGTTGCTGCCCAGCCCCGCTGGGTACACGATGCCGTTGAACGAGTCGTAGATACTGCGGATGAAAGAGGAAGATTAGAACAATTGATGATGAGGAGAAAATGTTGGTAAATTTAGCCTCTGTCTGTGGTAACAATTGCTTGTCAGATGCTGTGATGATTTAGATCTAAATATTTATATGTCGATCCATTTGGGTTCCCTATACGAGTTCGAAATACAATTCTGCGAAAATTGTTACATTAAAATTATTATTTGTTGTTATTATTATTTGTTGTTAAAATTATACATCGACGCCTTGATATTGCGCCGTTATGTTTTAACTACTTACGCCTTTTTTGTTCGCTGTTTCTTAATATCGATAACCTTTCATCGAACCCTTGTTTCTTCGACGTTTGTTTGTTCTATGTAACTTAACTTCGAAAATATTTTAAACAGCGGACAAAAAGGTGGAGTTAAAACGTACTGTCGTATTATCAAGGCATCGATGTAACAATTTTCGCAGAAAAGTATTTTTCTTACCAGGTTTTACTAACTGGGTTGTGGAGGTCAGATAGGCAGTCGCTCCATGTAAAATACTGGTAGTCAGCTGCATCCAGTTAGACTGGAAGCCGACCCTAACATAGTTGTGAAAAGGTAGGCAGATGATGACTCGCTATTGCAATTTTATTCAGAGTGCTTGTACCTAACCGAACGATGGAAAGACAATGCACATCTTTAACCACTGAATACAAAAACTAGCACTTCGTACATAAAAGTTAACTATCCAGTAGTCATGCCTCCAGTTATTAAAGTTGTGGAAAATCCGAAACCCACGCGAAAATAACTAGACATAATTGCTATTCCATTTACTTTTCATTCATACTTCAGCTATTATAACTAACCTTGATTACAGAAATAATTATTCTGAAACACCAGTCTCTATAACTACTCAGCAAATTATTTATAATGAGTACCGAACAATAGATGAATAAAATAAATTAAACTTTGAGTCTGACATGCAAATTGTAAAAGCCAAGCAGCCATTTGCACAATATTATGAACTAATTTGGAGATATTAGGAAACTAGGCTAAACACAAAGACATTTAAATATACTGACAAAAGACAGGAAGTAGCGAACAAAATCGAATCTCGATAGCCATATTCTGAATATCTGAGCCGGCCCGGAACTTAGCCAGGAGTCTGGCGCTATCACTATCGTCCATCAATTTTCTGTAGTCTACAAGCATCACCCCGCTACCCGCTCTGGGCCCAGTGGAAGGGAGTGTCAGACTTTTATTGACTAAAGCCCATCCATGTTCCTTCTTTGCCCTTTGTGTTCCAGGGCCGCGGTATCTCTTTCGAACAGTCCCGCAGCCCCGGCAGGCATCGGCCCTTGCGGGCCCCTTCCTTTTGCTGACATCTCTTTGAGGCGCGCGTGGAACACGAACGCGTCGTCGACACGGCCTGTCGTCATAAGACGGACGGACGGTGAGCTAGCCCATTACTCACCGTCCAAAGGCCCCCGATACCCCTTGCTATGACTCTTTGTCAGACTTTCAGGTGACTGACTACCTGTAACGACTGCTTCTCTATATTATTGTATCTTAACAGTCTTTTGCAAGGCACAATGATGGTAAATTACAATAGATATTTTTACAGTTAAAATGTAAGAGAACACAATGAAGTCATGTTATTCTTATGTATAATATGTTCTATTCATTGACAGGAATTAGCCATGGTTTGACGTAAATTGCCGTTAGCGGAATAGCTGTAGTACTTACAAAAAGCAAAATATTTTGTACTTTGATATTTTCAGATATTTTTTATTAAAAGAAGGATTAAGGTCCCAAATAGGTCTTTTAAGTCTAATTCAAAGATAGCAAAGTCTCATTTACCTTATTCTTTCTAATTTAGTATTCAGGACCATGTACAGTTACGATTACAAGCACCAATATCCAAACACTTTCCTAAATTTAAAAGCAATTTTCACGAGAAATAACGATTGTAACTTGGAGATAGGATCTTTTTCATAAAAATATGAGTTCCAGAATACTATGGTTGTAACAACATGAAATTTTAATCAGAACAGTAGGAGCAAAACACTTTATAAAGTTGTTAAGTGTTTTCATATTGGTGCTCGTGACTGTACACAAATGTACCTAGAATCCAAAGTCCAGAGACCTAAAACCAGGATCGACCAGACTTGACATTCTCTCTGGTCATTCTTCTTTTAAATCTAAATAGAACTTGTCACTCTTACCTATTTCCACCGTGTGCGGTGGAGAGTGAGACGGCGACATGCATGCTGTCCTTCTCGCACGCCACTGTCAGGGTGTCGAGGGGAGCTACAGAGCCGGGCCATGCTGTCGTATCCGCTTCCGTGGCTGTCCCCACCGTTGTCGTTGCTAATTCTGGGAAAAACGAAAAAAGGTGAAAAAAAAAACTTAAATCATAGTCTGCCTAACCTTTGCCGAATTATGTAGCAGCTTCCAGTCTAACCAGATGCAGATGAATGGACATGGAGCGACTGCCTATCTGACCTCCATAACTCAGTTAGTACTGGGTACACCCCTGTGTTGGAGCTCCACACTCGCATTGTTTCTGAGATGGGTCGATTATCTAGCCAGATTGGAGCCCTGAATTGCCGAGAGTCGATACAGCATGTTGGCAAACCAACAGCCTGATAGTTGAAAGACCTACAAAGGACCAGAGACCATAGATAAACTTACATTCTATCAACGATGAAGACGATAAAAAAGACAAACAATATGATACTGACCTAAGCTACTAAAAATTTCATGCTAATGCTGTTGACAGCCGTTGTAGAAAGAACATTGGCAAAAATCGGCCCATTCCCATTTCCTGGGCTAGAAAGAAATACACACCAAAAAACGCCTACTTTTCTGTCTATTTATCGTTGCTTGTAAAAAGTCCTTATTTTTTTTTTTCTAAACATTTTCATGCACGTTTTTATGTGTTAGACCAAAAGATTGGATGCTATTCTTACTCTAACTGGGCCGGTCTTACTATGGGTGTTTGTCTTCTTTAATTCGCTTGGAAAGTGACTGACACTTGGCCTGGTCTGTAGAATCTTAAACTCAACTCAGTCGCTCTTCCGTTGGCTAGACCAACGAGACGGTACTACAATGTACCAAACATACAAAAACAATGATCAGAATTTTTAATGTGATCACAAAATGCGATCATGTTAAAAACTTTTTGTGTTCTAAAATAGCAACGAAAACATTTACAGTTAACAAAATCTTTGAAGAAGAATTATTAATTGTAATTACATGGTATTACCAGCAAACTGGATCATATAACGTAAAATTATAACCTATGTAACATGAGCACCTACATCTGACTCTCAACTCTACATCGCACAAAATAAAGTAAAATTTCCTGCACAAACAAAGCTATTGTTTACTTCAAATTATAACATACATAATAATTACGGAGGCAGAAAGCATTACAAATTATATGTAACTGATATATTTGTTTAGAAAGTTAGTAAATAACGGATCTTATGTGCGGTAGTCGAACGTGATTCTGATACGGTTTTTTTACGGTGAAGAAAATTTAGTGCGGAAACCGGATTTGTATAAGAAGCCTGAACTCGTTAATCATCATCTGCCTAGCCTTTTCCCAATTATGTTGGGGTCGGCTTCCAGTCTAACCGGATACAGCTGAATACCAGTATTTTACATGGAGCGACTGCCTAACTGACCTCCACAACCCAGTTAGTACTGGGTAATACGGTTCTCCTTGATAAGACTGGTTGTCAGACTTTTTGGGCCACTGACTACCTGTAACGACTGTCAAAGATCCACAAATGACAGCCGGGACCAACGGCTTAATGTGTTTTCCGCAGCACGGAGGAAACTCGGTATGTAATGGGTGGTCACCCATCTACAGACCAACCTAGGCAAGAACGGCTTAACCTAAAGATCGACCCGAGCGGCTGTTATTATTTAGCCACGAGCTCCTCAACTTCGAGCCTGAACTCGTTAATACAAGGTGTAAACGGAGCCTTCACGAAACCGTCAACCAAACATCTGTGCATCAAATTAAGTAACCCTACGCAAAAACATTGTTTTGGGGAGAAAATCACGTTTTACGAAAAACATTTTGCTGATGGATGCTTTGAGTAGTAAACGGTTCATGGAGGTATTTCTTGGACGTACAACCTGATTCCCCCCCCCCCAAAAGTCGTTTCCCAGCAATAATTTTTGCGTATATTTACTTAGTTTTATATAAGGTCCAATTAAAATAGATGGACAAACTTTAAGAAATCATTCAGACTACCAAAATAAGGACAATGGTAAAAAAACAAGAAAAACGCATTAGATACTTACAAGAAAAAAATCAGCTAACGAAACCACACTAAAAATGTTGGTGACCCAATGATTTTTGTCCAAAATAAAATCACTTTAATCAGTGTTTTTTTTGCTAGGATATCTTTGGTTAGACGTACGACGTACAAATTTTAATATAGCGTTCAACGCTATGTTAAAACTTGTCCATCTATTTTAATGAGGCCTTATAAAGGGTGTAAATAGACCCTTGGCGAAGCTGAAAGGCACTTGTTCTCCTCGCTATTGCGATATTTTTTTTTGTTCTAGACCGTACCTGGGTACCTTCTAGTGACGGAGTTATTGGGGAACAAAGTTCCAACTTTTTCAGAAGTTTTTTTTAAATACAAATTTTTGAGGTTAAAACTTTACTTTAAATACCTCCATAACCCGTTTACTATTCAACGCATCCATAAGCACAATGTTTTGAATGCGTTTCATTGAGTTTTACCGTAAAAGGTTATTTTTCACCCCAAAAAAATAATTTTTGTTTATTTTTTTTTTTCGTTTCCCAGCAAAAATTTTTGTTTAGGGTTATTTAGTTTGATGTACACAATTCTGGGTTAACGGATTCGTGAAGGGTCTGTTTACACACTGTATACAGAATGCTTGGTTGACGGGTCCGTTTACACCTTGTAGACTGATAAACGATCTCCCCTTAATGGACTGATACCACCATATCAAACACCTTATCTCACCATATAAACCCAGGAAGGATCAATAAAACTTAACAACCACATCTAGCGGGTAAGTCTACCATATAAAGACCTATAACGATCTGTCATTCGAGGCATATCCTGACATTTCTGGGATAGCTGCTGATTTTGTAACAAGAACTGGTCCTTTAGACCTAGGGATAGGACCATTATGGGTAACATCTTATCTAACATGCAGCATGGCTTCCGCAATCCTTAGAAAATGTGATCTTGTCTTGGAAAACCGGGATTCAGAGTGGTTTTTTTTTTAGACCATCTATACTAGAAATACGAAAGTAGCTCTGATTGTCAGCCTGTCTGTCACCTTTTTACGCTTGAACCTCTGAACGGTTTAAAATACAGAATAGATGATAAAGGCTATCTAGCCTGGGGTCTGCAGGACTGAAGGGACATAGGCCTTTTTGGATGTTTTTACTTCAAAAAAAAAATTTAAATTGCAAAATTATTTACGCAGGTAATGTCGCAGGCACCTGTTAGTGTTTATCATATTATGTAAGTAAATTTTTATTGTTTTTGTTTGATCGAAAAGTCGTGATTTACGTACCACATCTCTTTTTACCAAAAATAGGACAAGTTTGAAGAATTTACGATTTTAGAAGAGGTTTTGAATTCGGCTGTATTTTTTAAAATGTTTAAATGTTAGCTCTTAAAGTAATAACATAACTTCGTGAATACTGTTCCGATTTATGTGATTCTTTTTCATTTCGAGACGAAGCTTGCGAGGTCCCATATAAATTTCATTTTTATGTATTCACATTGCTTGAGTAGTCTATGAGTATCTTCTATAATACATATTTTTTCTTCTATGTCTATGTGGATGATCTGCTAATAACTTTTACCAACAATGGAAACTGAATATTCGACTAGAATTTGTGTAAGATACCATCATACCACAACTAAAAACGCTGGAATTTTTTTTTTTTGCAAATTAAAATTCCGGAAAACATCGTGAGGAAACCTGGACTTATAATTAATATAAGTCTGAAATCGCCAACCCGTCTTGAGCAAGCGTGGTGATCAATGCTCGTGCCTTCTCTGTATGAGAAGAGGCCTTTGCCCAGCAGTGGGACAGTAACAGGCTGGTATTATTTTTATTTTTTTTAAATTCCGGAAATAAAGTTATTTTCCACTTTTTTGAGTTTGATTTGGAAGTCGGTTATCAGATAGTTTTTTTTCTATTAAGAAATTGGGCGAAACTTGTGACAATAAATTAGGTAGGTTTTTCAACAGAATCAAACATTTTAGTCAAACTTTCTTGGAACACAGAGCGATGACAGTGCCACCAATAAACTATCGCACACAACCATTTCCTTTCCTATATGGCCTTTTACCCATCTAACAATCTATCTTAAACGACAAAACAAATACATTGAAGTCGGTGTCTCGTATAAAAACGTCTTGGCAGCGTTGGATGCGCGTGCGCCGGGTCAATGACCAGTCAGCACCGGACAACGCGACTTTATACCCAATAAGTATAGTATGGGGTAGGGCTGTCATTTAAAGAAAAGAGTCCTGACGAACCCTGACATCTTTTTTTCGTCGCAAGCGCAACTGCTGAGCATGAGGTTCTCCTGGAGTCAATTAAAATGTTATTGGGTTTTTCAATGATGAAAATGTAGTGAAGAAAATATTGAGTATGAATGTAGATGGCTATAAGAGTAGCAGGAAGACCAAAGAAACGATGGATGGACTGTGTGAAGGATCATATGGCTAGAAAGGAGGTGACTGCTCAGATGACGAGTAATAGAGAAGTATGGAAGAAGAAGACATGCTGCGCCAACCACAAATAAATTGGAATAAGGGCAGGAGAATGATGATTGGGTATTTCCATCAGGAATTCCTCAGTAGCCGCCACGGAGCCTGGAATTGTGTCCGGTTGATGGCAATAGGCTCGCCTCAATTAGATGGGACTTAAGCTTTACTGGCGGAATGTGGTTGTACTATAAGATGCACCTGTTCTTATCCCTTCAGGGATGAAAGCCGTGATGTTATGTTATGTTATACATACTTAATCTAGCGCCTTTTTACTTTGGAAGTAGGCATACTTGTAACGGGCTTTTACTTTTATTTCCAAAAAACATCCGTTAGGTAAGTCTTAAAGTCCAGACAAATGATAAGGCCTTTTTTTTCGGATGGAAAATGATCAAATGACCCCTCTGACTCTCTCTAGCTCTAGGCGGAGTGGAAAGGAGTGTCAGACCTGTACTGTCTAAAACTCATCCATGTTCCTTCTTTGCCCTTTGTGTTCCAGGGCCGCGGTATCTCTTTCGAACAGTCCCGCAGCCCCGGCAGGCATCGGCCCTTGCGGGTCCCTTCCTTTTTGCTGACATCTCTTTGAGGCGCGCGTGGAACACGAACGCGCCGTCGACACGGCCTGCCGTCGTAAGACGGACGGAGGGTGAGCTAGCCCATTACTCACCGTCCACAGGCCCGCGAAATGATAACGCTTGACAAAGTCTCGAAGGGAGGCCAAAAAAAAAAAAGCTAAACATGTTCGAACAAATCCTGATTGATGGTAACCCTAAGCATGGGTGACTTTTTATATGGTAAATGTAAACGCTCTTTGTTAAAATAGGATATAAAGGATATTTTTTGTCCAAATATCGTGATTATAAGTTTTTTTGCGAAGATTTGATTAAATAGGTATTAAAAGCGTTGAGGTTGCCTAGTTAGGTAGTCCCATTTGTCAGTTTGGTCGTCTGGTGATGTTAAAGCCTTATTTTGGTTATGTGATACCTACAAGGAAGTAATGACTAATGATTACCACTCTTGAACTGAAGTCTTTTTTGAGATTTTAATCTAATATGTTCGTGGGTTCGAACCCAGGCAGGCGCATTACTTTTTGTAATTTATTTCACCAACACTACTGTCAAAACGGTGAAGGAAAACATCGTGTGGAAACACGACACGATAAACGGCATATCGCAGAATAAAAAATTCGAAGACATGTGACATCTACCAACCCGCACTGGGCCCGCGTGATGGATTATAGCCCACTCCCTCTCATAGAGAGGAGGCCTGTGTGCCAGCAGTGGGTTTTTTTTTCACGGGTGACCACTGAAAACCGGCGCTGTGCTGTGAGTCCCCCATAGCACAGCATCATGCTGAGTGGTAACCTGCTTGTCGCAGTCACGACGTGCAAGCTGTTAACTATTTTTTTCTTTGTTTCTATCCTGTTGTATTTATAATATTTGTTGTGCTTATGATTTTGTTAACTTATTTTGTTTGTATGCACGTCATGTCCCTGCGACAAATAAATATTTTTTCTTTCTTAACATTTTAGGCTGATTATGCTATGCTTATGCTATATCTTAAGGCTTAAGGATAAATTGATGGATGATAGTGCACTTACCGGTGGATGAAGGAAGCTGCTTGGAACGCGCGGTCGCTAGCAGCACTGTCATAAGCAGAAGTCGCCACATGGTTCAGTCTGGAACAAGATCATACACATTGTTAATACTGATGACTTGTGACATCCTATAACCCGCACTAGGCCCACGATTTAGGTTATGGCACACACAGATAGGAGGCCAGTGTGTGTGTTTCAGCAGAGGCCATATTAGAGGCCAATTTATCATCTACCTACCCTTTTCCCAAAATAAGTCGGGTTCCAGTCTAACCGGGTGCAGCTGAATACCAGTATTTTAAATGGAGCTACTGCCTATTTGACATCCACAACTCAGTAACTGGGTAATTCGGTACCCCTTAGTAAGACTGGTTGTCAGACTTATTGGGCCACTGACTTCTTGTAACGGCTGTCAAAGATCTACAAATGATAGCCGGGACCAACGGCTTCAGGTACTTTCTTAGGCACGGAGGAAATTCAGAATGTAATGATGGTCACTCATCCACGGACCAACCTCAGCAAGCGCTTAACGGATCGGCCCGTGCAGCTGTTATTATTTAGCCAAGAGCTCCTCCTACATTGGAGGCCAATTATACTATTAAATTCATTTAACACTACCAGCATCACATAGAAACCGTATCTATACTAATATTATAAAGCTGCAGTGTTTGTTTGTTTGTTTGAACGCGCTAATCTCTGGAACTACTGGTCCGATTTGAATTATTCTTTCAGTGTTGGGTAGTCCATTTATCGAGGAAGGCTATAGGCTATATATCATCACGCTACGACCAATAGGAGCGTAGCAGCAATGAAAAATGTTGCAAAAACGGGGAAAATTGTATTTTTAATAACTTTACGCGGACGAAGGTCGCGGGGAACAGCTAGTTAAATATAATACTATTTACATAACAAGGTCGGGCAGGCCCTTGCAGCGAGCGGCAGCTTGGCAGCCACCAGCGGCAGCGGGTGAAAGGACCCAGCCTTGTATACTACACAGCTGATACGATTTGGTCAACGTTTCAACGCCTTTTAATACATTGTAATGTTTAGTTTTAAGGTGGAAGAGGAGCTCGTGGCTTAATAATAACAGCCGCTCGGGTCGATCTTTAGGTTAAGTCGTGCTTACCTAGGTTGGTCTGTGGATGGGTGACCACCCATTACATACCGAGTTTCCTCCGTGCCTCGGAAAAGCACGTTAAGCCGTTGGTTCCGGCTGTCATTTGTAGATCTTTGACAGTCGTTAGGTTGTCAGTGGCCCAAAAACTCTGACAACCAGTCTTACCAAGGGGTATCGTATTACCTAGTACTAACTGGGTTGTGGAGGTCAGATAGGCAGTCGCTCCATGTAAAATACTGGTATTCAGCTGCATCCGGTTAGACTGGAAGCCGACCCAGATATAGTTGGGAAATGGCAGGCAGATGATGATGTTTAGTTTTAAAGTGTACGAATACGGGAAAGACTAAAGAAACGATGGGTTTGATGATTTGGCTAGGTAGACCCTGAGATGGCTAAAACAAAGAAAGAAAGAAAGAAAAAATATTTATTTGTCGCAGGGACATGACGTGCATCATACAAAATAACAAAAAAAAAATACTATAAACATAGGTAGGTACAACGCAGTTATAATTTCAACAGGACGGGACAAAAAGAAAGAAAAAAAAATACGTTAACATCTTGCACGTCGTGACTGCGACAAGCAGGTTACCACTCAGCATGATGCTGTACTATGGGGAGCCCACAGCACAGCGCTGGTTTTCAGTGGGCACCCGTGAAAAAAAAACGTACGGAAGCCAAGACAGCTTAAATATTTTTTACATGCATAGGGAAAAAAAAAATAGTAGTAGTGGTAGAGATGTGTCGAAGAATCGGGAGCGGAGTCGTGCTGTGACGATCTTAGATAAATGGCGACGAGAGCAGGAGGATCATGGTTAACATAGTCCCGCAGGTAAAGATCTCTTCTAAGAATGATGTAACCAAGATCTTGTAAAAACATTTTTATTGAAAAGAGTGTCCATGGAGTTTCTCGCCCATTCTTCTCCATAGAGATCTACGCTTTGGAATGGGCAACTACAGTACTTTCACAAGTTATTATGCCTTGTGTCTGGGACTGTAGCTTCGCCTTCTTTGTTTTTTTGAAATTCAAAAATGGCTGTTATGGTCTAATTGAAATAAATAGTTTGAGTTTGAGTTTGGGCTTCTTTTACAGAGATGAAACGGTGCGTATCTGAAATGTTACCCTTATAAAGATGACTGTCAAACGATCACCAAGTATTACATGGGTCTCAATGTTACGAAAAACGAAATGTTGTTTTATGTTTATATTGAAATCTCACCAAAATACTGAATGGCTTGGTTTTTAGGGTCTACAGAAAAGTCATCATCATCTGCCTAGCCTTTTCCCAACTATGTTAGGGTCGGCTTCCAGTCTAATTGGATGCAGCTGAATACCAGTATTTTACATGAAGCGACTGCCTGTCTGGCTTCTACAACCCAGTTAGTCCTGGGTAAGACTGGTTGTCAGACGATACGCCTTGGTAAGACTGGTTGTCAGACTTTCGTGTCACTGACTACCTGTAACGACTGTCAAAGATCTACAAATGACAACCGGGACCAACAGCTTAAGGTGCTTTCGTGGGCAAGGGGTCTTCGGAAAAATGTGACCAAGAAATAATATTGGTGGTCCTTCGTGGCTAAACCCTTAGTCATTTTAGGCGAATACCCTCCTCACACCTCAACCACAGGCTAAGCGTCAAGCCCATCCTAAGTAATATTATAAATGCGAAAGTAAGTTTGTTTGTTTGTTACCTTTTCACGCCTAAACCACTGAACCGATCATCATAAAACTTTGCTTATACGTTGTCAGGTATACAGAAACGGACATAAGGTACCTTTCATCCCGAAAAAAAGTACTGTTCCCGAGGAAAACAACAATAACGTTCTTATGATAATAGATGGCGTCACGTGTCTTTCGAATCATGATTGAATTATATTATTACAAGCAGAGTACAACCCGAATTGATTCTAATTTAACGCGAGAGAATCCGCGGGCAAAAGCTATTAGGTTACAATTTAAGTTATAACATAAATTGGTTACATTATCACATTAAGTGAAAGGAACAAAGCCTTGCCGATTACGGGTGATACAGTTTTGGACAACTATCTACTCAAATATTCGGTTTGCGATAATAAATCTGTGTTTTTGGGTCTGCCAACGAATATAATTTATTGTAACCTATTTAAGATTTAAAGCTGTTTGGCTGGATTCTATTTTGGTTAAGACCTTTTCAGGCCGGATATAGAAGTACCTTCAAGAATTCGAATTTTATGCACGGTGTCATGATGATGGTATCAAATTAATTATGCAATAGATGATAGCAAAAGCTTCAAAATTAACGTATATGTCGGATCCGGTCGTTAGTATGGACATGAAATGAATCGGAAGTGCGTCGGTGGTGACATCACGCAACCTACTTACAAGGCTGTCACCTTAGCGTGCTTCTTCAGAGCCCTGATGTCCAGCTCGAGGTGAGGGCGACAGTCAGTCTGATCGCGGCGGAGTTGAGACGTCTTGGAACTGTAGCCGATTAATTGTGCCCCGTGATATTGAGATCTCATGTAATTCGTTAGTTTTGCTAGAAATCTAATCGCACCCAGTGTGTCTACATAGCATGAAACCCATCGTCTGCCCACATGATGTACGAGCCTTACGGAATAATACAGAATGAAGGAATGTAGATTCGATTAAAAGACTTCTAGAGGGGAAGAGACTTCATCTTACAATTAAGAGTGGTAATCGTTATTTTGTATTTCTACAGCACTATTTTCCAATAGATTTACATTACCTTTTTGCTAACTGAATTTAGTTGATGTTACTTTGTCCAGCACGCGTAGTATGACATAACGGGTATTGTCGTCGAAAGAATCGACAAAATGACAGACTTTTGTTGATCTGTCATTTTGTCGATTCTTCCGTCGACAAAACCCGTTTCTACGGTGGTCATGCTACGCGTGCAGGTCATTAACTACTATCGAAAACCTCGAAGCATTTTATAAGAAATCATACTATAATTATTTCCAGAACATTTTCTAAGAACAGATCTCAAAGAGATTTGTTTAGGCATTTAGGCATAAAGCGTTAGGACCAGACCACTGAACCGACAGTGTCCTATTACTTCACTGGCAACTGGCATAATTATTTATTATCTGTGTAATAGGTATACAATGCAAAAAACCTCACGTTCGCAGTCAAGGACAATGGAATAGAAACAGCAACAGAACGTGGGCGCATACGCAATGTCAGTGACTGGTGCTAATACTGGACGTGATAGTAATTTACTGTAGGTACTAAAGTCTATATTGTTGCGGCATTTATTGTGAGGCAAAAGTTATCAGTAGGCAGACAAAATGGTAGACAAACGTTGGTAGCTACAATGAGTCCAAAAATCCAAGAAAGTAACAGTCCAAATCAAAATAATAGGGAAATATATTAAACTAGCTTATGCGTCATCACCCGCGTACAAAAAAAAAGTACCAAAAGTACCTATGTGCTATTCCAGACTATAATCTTTCTTTGTGCCAAATTTTATCGTTCCGTTCAGTCGTTCTGTCGTGATTGAGTAACAAACATCCATCTTTCAAAACTTTCACATTTAAACTAGTAGTTATCTTCTAATGATGGTCGTTTTTTAATAAATGGGTTTCTTTTAACTTCCTTGCTTTTAAAGTAACTAAGCTGGCCAGTCTAACTAAATGGGTAAAGTTAAATGAAAACTGACTGTAACTGAAACCAACCAACGATTGGATCGAACGTAACAAACGGTTCTTCGGCAGCTACCAGAGAGCGCTACATCAAGTTGGTAGCACAGGAGTTACCCAGGGTACTTCACAAAAAGACCGAGTATCGACCTCGAAACAATTAAGTATTTTTAGGAAATTAAAATGGAGTTTATTCATTTAACAGGACATAACATAACACTTGTAATCTGAGAAGAGTTAAGCAGAGGAGTACCTAATAGTACACGCCCACATTTCGCCAGTTATGTTTATTAATTTATGTATCACAAAATATGTAAATTCTCATAACTTCCGAGGCTTCTATCAACATTAGGTAAGTTACAGAACCTAAAATAAAATTCTACTTCTGCACTTATACAAACAAGCTCCACTTCTACATATATTTGCACGAAAACTGTAACACTTATATTGAGCCCATTCACCGCACCACTTGTTCAAATAATATAACATTGCATAAGCGCAAGTAAAAGTATTGTAATGCATGGGACAGATAAACGAACGGTTTGGCAATGAGCTACTTAGGTGTCAGGTTGGCGTATAACTGGGGGTATATGGTAGGAATGTAGGTAGAAGGACCAGCTTTTTTTGCCTACTTACTGGAGCAAACTGATGAGGAGAACTTTCTTTATGTATACCGTGACGAGCACCAATATGTAAACACTTAACAACTTTTAAAGGGTTTTTCTCCTACTGTCCTGATTATATTTCAAGTTGTTACGAACATAGTATTGCGGAACTCATATTTTTATAGAAAATATCCTATCTCCAAGTAATTATCATTATTTCTCGCGAAAATGTAGGAAAGTGTATACATATTGGTGCTCGTGACTGTACATGTATTGTTTCCCCATGTTTGAGCACATAAAGGTATCTTAATCTTATCCCATCCTTTACAAACATGATCCAGATTGATTCATTATGCTCCTGTTTTTACATTAAGACTGGATTAATTTCTACTCATCCAGATTGTTGCTGGTAACATTGTCAAGATATTAAAAGATATTAAAAAACAAACACTATGTAAGCGAGCATATTATAAGTTAGAAGAGTATATCGTAGATAAAAATGCTTGGCTCAATGCTGGTCCTGCTCCACTGCCACTTGGGTTCACATACTAAGATTTTAATGTTTGGAAGAGATGCTCCCCCTTTAGTTCTTTCATCATTTCTTTTATTTTTTTTTCTTGTTTGGAAACTTAGTTACTTTGATAACTATTGTTTTATATAAATTAGAAGCATTATTTGAGTTTTTGTAAGTGTGAGTACCATGTAGACTTTCTATTATGGTTAGTAGGGCTTATCCTAATCTTTATGGTTTTAACTGTAGCTTTGTTTTATTTTCCTATCTCTACACTGTGCTCACATATAGAAGCAACAATATTGTACCCAGGACTATGTAATATATAACTTGATTTGAAAAGAGTGTCCATGGAGTTTCTTGCCCATTCTTCTCCATGAGATCTACTATTTTCGAATGGGCAACTACAGTCCATTCACAGTTATTATGCCTGTGGCGGGACTGTAGGTAGCTTATTTTTAACTATGCAAAAGTGCCTGTCATGGGTCTATTTGAAATAAATGCAATAAAAAAAATAAAAAATGTACTGATGGAGGTAACGTTCATTGTGTAAAGGCAGATTTGACATGAAGAGAAAAATTGAATTATTTTTACACGAAAAACAAAACAATATGTGAGCTAGATAGAAAATGCATGTTAACACCGCTGTTGTCTGGTTTGGAGTTTAAGTATTGAAAAAATGTTAAGTTTGACATAATGGCAATATTTTGGAAGGTCGCAACAATAATAAATTAAAGCAGCAAATTGTTTAAAGTGGTCCTTCTGTCTGTCTGGATCATCTATTGTATGCAGTATGTGGTTATCACATGAAAAGGGTTACGCGAGATTTAAACCGCTTATGGTCAAGAAAAAAAAGGAAGGATCATTATTACGATAATCGACTTGACCAGTGAATGTACGTGACTGGTAATTTACGTAATACCATAAGCTCATGATTTACTCAACATATTAAGTGCTCTAAGGCTACACTGATAAAACGTGAAAGGAATAACATAAAATCACGACTGCATTCCTCGAAGAGACAGCAGAGGTGTATTTCACATACATTTGGTTATTTTGGTGAAGTCCTATTAGAATTCCAGTAGGATTAGTGGGTAAGCCTATCCTGACACTGCCAGACTGCTCAGAATGTCTATACAATAATTTAAAAAACAAATGAAGTCTAAAAGTGGCGCCGGTGACTAACAAGTTGTGTGGTAATCGGTTGTTGTGGTATGGGCATGTGATGCCGAATGAGGAAAGTATTGAGTATGAATGGGGATGGGTATAAGAGTGGAGGAAGGCCAAAGAAACGATGGATGGACTGTGTGAAGGATGATATGGCTAGAAAGGAGGTGACTGCTGAGATGACGAGTAATAGAAAAGTATGGAAGAAGAAGACATGCTGCGGCGACCCCAAATGAATTGGGTTAAGGGCAAGAGAATGATGATGATGAAATAAAAAACAAATAAAACGACTCGATCCAGACATTTTACCTATGACCCCACATTAAACATACACTTTTGCGACTAACAAGCCTAGCCCAACATGGCAGGGTGTCCAATAACAAATTAAAAAAAAAAACAGAATGCATCCCTTGAAAAAAATTAGTTAGGTCCTTGCGTTATAACGGATGCTGAAACAAGTCCTACCAGTCGATAGGACAGCTCACTGACTTCCGCTACCCTTAAAAGAAACCTGATTATGTGCGAGGAGCACGTTTACTCTTTTTTTCTCGATGCAGCTGTCTTGATTTTGCTTGGGAAATATGAGATGTTTTGCAGTATATTTGCCTTTGATTGGCTGAAACTGTATTAATTGGATACCATACAAAACATAAGAAGTACATCATCACGGGCTGCGGGACTGTTCAGTAAAAGTCTGACACTCCCTTCCACTCCGCCCAGAGCAGGGGGGGGGGGGGGCATTTGATGATTTCCGAAATGAAAAAAAAAGTACGTCATCATCATCTGCCTAGCCTTTTTCCAACGATGTTGGGGCTTGCTTCCAGTCTAACCGGATGCAGCTGAATACCAGTATTTTACATGGAGGGACTGGCTATCTAACCTCCACAACCCAGTTAGTACTGGGTAATACGATACCCCTTGGTAAGACTGGTTGTCAGACTTTCGGGCCACTGACTACCTGTAACGACTGTCAAGGATCAATGTCAGCCGGGACCAACGGCTTAAGGTGCTTTCCGAGGCACGGGGTCTTCAGAAAAGTGTGACCAAGAAATAATATTAGTCTTTCGTGGCTAAGCCCTTAGTCTTGTTACCTACCAGTGGCGAAGGGTCCATACAACTCGATTCCTACCGGATTCCCTTTGAAAAATGGCACAGTCAGTATTCTATAGACAAATAATATAATCACATTAAAGAGATGTACTCCGGCTTACTTCTTATAAAAATTGACCCTTCGCTACTGTTATCTACCTAACGAAAACATAGGAAGTACATACCTAAATTATTTTATTTATTTAGCTGTTTATATAACCCCATAAAAACCCAATTAGAAGTACTCTCCAAACACATATATCGTAATCAAACAAGTATAGACGCTAGCACAAGTTGCTACAATCTGTCAAATTTCTTTAATAGATTTTCAACTTTATAGCTACAGCTTTAGGTTTAAGGTTGATTGGGAAAATTTTACAGTTTCCGGTAGCTTGATATGCTGGCGTCTGTACAGTGTACATAATATATAATTATTTATGTACCAAACACGGTCTAAATTCTACAGGTGTTCTACTAAGTAGTTAGTATTAAGTGGGACACACTTGTGCGCATGTGTATTAGTTCTTGCGACACGTTTTAACTTAGTTTATGTCATGTTGGAGAATGTGTACTGAGTCTAGTTTAAGTTAATGTACTTTTACAACTAGTAAAAACGTTAAACGTCACATGGGTTAGGTATGACTGGCGCACCCTGAGACGTGCTGGCACACCGACCCAGCTAACTTCATGTGGCTTATATTTTGACGATGGCACGAGCTTTTCGAGGAGCTCGTGGCTAAATAATAACAGCCGCTCGGGTCGATTTTAAGGTTAAGCCGCGCTTGTTTAGCTTGGATGGGTAATCGCCCATTACATACTGAGTTTCCTGCGTGCCTCGGAAAGCACGTTAAGCCACACGTCTGTCATTTTTAATTCTTTGACAGTCGTTACAGGTAGTCAGTGGCCCGAAAATTTGACAACGAGTCTTACCCAGGGGTATCGTATTACCCAGTACTAACTGGATTGTGGCGGTCAGATAGGCAGTCGCTCCATGTAAAATACTAGTATTCAGCCACGAGCTTTTCTCACAGCGTTTTTAGTGTTTCTTTTGAGTATTCTATTTATTTATTCACATAATAATCATTCTCAATGAAGAAAAATGAACCTATCTTATCTCAGTATTCGTTAAAAAAATACGAATTGTGATTATAATCGCCTGCCATTTTTTCACTATATTTATCAGAAAATTTGGACCAAAACCACCTGCCTAAACACAATATTTGGTTAATATTTCGACACCTGCAAGGAATAACATCGTAACTCAGTTTTAGCCAATTTTGAGTTACAATCATGCTGTAAAAAAATCCAGTTTTTTTTTGCACACACCCCTGCGGCTAAATTCCTTTATTTCCTTTACGTAAAGATATTTAGCCGCAGGGGTGAGTCCAAAAAAAATCTGCATTTTTTGTACAGCAAGAAATGATTGCAGAACTCAAAATTGGCTAAAACTGAGTTACGATGTTATTCCTTGCAGGTGTCGATTTATGAAATAGTTAAGGATTAAAGGGAACCGTAAGCATGTACCTAAGTAGGTACATTATAGTAGGGTAGTAGGGTATGATTACGTAGGTACTCTTAGTAACTCTTTCTTAGGGCGTTATAGTCACAGATTCGCGATTCTTATGCAGTTGTTTGTAATTAGTTTATTTACTGCTTATCCCCCTAGGAACACATAATTATTCTAAACTATCTACATAACAGAAAATTGAAAATAACCGGTTACCCAACTCCTGTGGGACCCATCCGTAACGCAGCGGATGTGAGGTTGGTATTATATTTCTGAACACGTTACATTTCACTTGATTGACAGTTCCCACTTCCGGGGGAAGTGGCGTATTAATTACTGGTTGGTGTCCCATCTTCACTTATTAATCCACTGCTCAACTACTACACAACTGCTAATGTTGCAGCTAAAATAACCAATAGTATACAAGGTGTAAACAGACCCTTTACGAAGCCGGCAAACAAGCATTTTGTACACGACTTTTTTTTTGGGGTGAAAAATCACTTTTTACGGTAAAACTCAATGTAACGCACTCCAAACTTAGTACTGATGGATGTTTTGAATAGTAAACGGATCATGGAGTTAATTAAAGTAAAGTTAAAACCTTTAAAAGTTGTATTTAAAAGAGAACTTGTGAAAAAATTGGAACTTTGACCTCCAATATCTCCGCAACTAGGGGGTTCCCAGGTATGGTTCAGAACAAAAAAAATTATCGCTATGACGGGGAGAACAAGACGTGCCTTTCGGCTTCGTTAAGGATCTTTTTACACCCTTTATACCTTCTAGACACAAAACTCGACAACTTCTGAACTATATTGAATCCAGTACAGGTCAAAGGTCACCAGAGCAAAACTACCCACAATATATCTCACCAGGTACCAACTTTGTCTTAGATTTAACTGGAGAAAGCACTGTGCTGTTATGCAAGACTTGCATACTTCGGACATTCACTGCGACGAAGTGTAGATAATATAGCTGCCTAGATATAAGCACTAGAACGTTAGGTGTTGGCACCTGACTGAAGAAATACTTGGAATTGAAAAGTGTTGTGAAGAAACTTTATGTAATGGTTGGAGGGTATCCAAGAGAGGATATGTGCATGTTTTATAGAATGTGAAAGATCAAAACTTTCAAATATTTTATGCCTAATGTATGAGGAGCTCGTGGCTATATAATAACAGCCGCTCGGGTCGATCTTTAGGTTAAGCCATGCTTGACTAGGTTGGTCTGTGGATGGGTGACCACCCATTACATACCGAGTTTTAATCGTGCCTCGGAAAGCACGTTAAGCCGTTGGTCCCGGGTGTCATTTGTAGATCTTTGACAGTCGTTAGGTAGTCAGTGGCCCAACAAGTCTGACAACCAGTCTTACCAAGGGGTATCATATTACCCAGTACTAACTGGGTTGTGGAGGTCAGATAGGCAGTCGCTCCATGTAAAATACTGGTATTCAGCTGCATCCGGTTAGACTGGAAGCCAACCCCAACATAGTTGGGAATAGGCTAGGCAGATGATGATGACCTATGCAGATGCGTGTCTTGGATTCGAACTTGAGACCTATGACTTGGCAGTCCAACGGTCACACCACTAGGCTATCACTGCAACACATCATAGCAACATTGTCTTGGCAGTATACACCGTAGGCACTTAGCTAACCTGACCTTAGCCAGCTAGTAAACCTACATTGTATACAGGTAATTTCGACCAGCCTTGTAATATTATCAGTAGGTGTCGTTGACAAGTACATAAAAAGGCACATAGACTGTAAATAGGCTCAGCCTTTGTCACAACATCGAGTGAGTCAGTCATTTACCTCAGGGACATATATAAGTTATGTGTTAACGATTGTAGTTTATTTTTATGCTCTATTTGGAGATATCTAAATAGCTAGCTCGCCGTCCGTCCGTCTTATGACGTCAGGCCGTGTCGAGGGCGCGTTCGTGTTCCACGCGCGCCTCAAAGATATGTCAGCAAAAAGGAAGAGGTCCACAAGGGCCGATGCCTGCCAGGGCTGCGGGACTGTTCGAAAGAGATACCGCGGCTCTGAAACACAAAGGGCAAAGAAGGAACATGGATGGGTTTTAGTCAGTAAAAGTCTGACACTCCCTTCCACTCCGCCCAGAGCGGGAAAAAAAAGGCAACCATACCAACAACTCATTTGCTACTTTCCGCTCCAAAAGTCACCTCACCGTCGTCGTCACAAAACCTTCGAACCGACATATTCTTAAAAACTGTACATCTAATTACCGAGTCTAGCCATAATTTAAGTGTAGGTACATCTAGTGTCACGCTTGGCGAACCCCACGGGTTCCGGGTTCAACTCCGACGCATAATTTATGCGGTGAGCAAAAACATGACATTGTGGATTTAATGGGCATGAAGACATCAATTTTATCCACCATATTAAGTATTGTTTAGCTGTTAGTAACAATGGGGTTTGTTTTTTTTTTGGTTTTGTGGTATTTTATGTATGTGGGCGTGTGTGAGGTAAGCATGACTGCTTGAAAAAATTTGGCGACGTTCTATGTTTTTAGATTTGGGTATGTTCTGAGTTTTAAGTTTTTTGTTTTGTTAGATTGAGTAGTGATGCACAGGGTATACAGGGACCCTTCACGAAGCCGTCAACCAAGCATTATGTGCAACAAAGTAAGTAACTTTAGGCAGAAATTATTGCTGGGAAACGATTTTTTTTTTGGGGTGAAAAATCACGTTTTGCGGTAGGACCCAATGTACACTCAAAACATTGTGCTGATACAGGAGCCATGGCAGGAGTCAGGAGGTATTTAAAGTAAAGTTATAACATTAAAAACTTTAGACTTGTGAGAAAGTTGGAACTTTGACCACGAATATCTCCGTAACTGGAAGGTTCCCAGGTGTGGTCTTCTTCTTAGCGTGTCGATGGCAATCTAAATTGTGTCATCCCAGAACTGAGCTAGTAGTTTGGGCGCTTTCGGTAGTGTCCATCAGTTCCTGTAGTAAACAAACAACGGGACACGATCTTAAGTGCCCCATTGTTTGTAGAACAGCACTACACCATGTTCCAGGGCAGAGTCATAAATGAATCTCGACCTGAGCAGGTTTTCCTTGCTGCAACCATCCTGGGTCCGGAGTCTATTTAAAGACTTCCAGGTCAGCCATAGCAACTCATGTCCAGGTGGGAGATTTTCAGCAGGTGGAACGAATGGGTTAGGTAAGGATGCACTACCTCGCCACAGCTTTAGTCTTTCGTCTTTTTTTTCCCTGGTATGGTAAAGAACAAAAAAAACCGCAATGACGACGGGGAGAACAAGCGTCTTTCGGTGTCTCCAAAAGTCTTTTTACACCCATTATATATCTATATATATTTAGCCTGCTATGTTTAAGTCCCACGTAATAGCGGACGGCCCTATTGCCAACGAACGAACCTTTTAAACTCGATCATCTTAAGTCAGACCTATCGTCAAATACGTGTTACCTGTGACACAGTAACTGTGAGCGTTGCGCAAGCGGCTCAAGTGTAACACTTTCGTTGATCAGTACATGCTGGGCCTCGTTACGGAGATTAATGACCACTTAAATGCTGGTTCAAAAGTGGTACAGTTTTTGTAAATAGCATTCATTTAGGAGGATTTTCTATGAGAAAGGAGTGGGCTGTAATCAGATTTAAAAGATAAAAGACTTATAGAGCGCCAGTAGCGAAGGGTCAATTTTTGTAAGAGGTAAGCTGGAGTGCACATCTTTAATGTGATTATATTATTTGTCTATAAAATACTTTTGTCTATAAAATACTGACTGTGCCATTTTTCAAAGGGAATCCGGTAGGAATCGAGTTGTATTGCACCTTCGCCACTGTAGAGCGCGGGCATTGGGAATATTTTTATACAAAAATTGGAATCCCGAACATAATTACTATTTTGACTACACTAGATAAAATAATTTGTTACTAAAGTAGCAACAAGTAATGGATTACGATTTTCTTCGTCTTGACCCGTCTATCGTTTGTAAATATTTCAATGTTTTTGGGTCTAATCCACCACGCGGGCCCAGTGCGGGTTGGTATATGTCACATGTCTTCGAATTTTTGTTTGGCCAGGCAGAAGCGTTATCCAGTGTACCACTTTCGTTGATCAGTACATACAGTGCGTCGTTATTGAGATAAATGACCAGTTCAATGCCGGTTCTTATGTGGTACAGTTTCTTTAAGTACCGAGGTATCTTATAATGTATCTCAACACTGATCTGGTTGAGTACTTGATCTAACTTCTTTCTACTTCCTAGATGATTTAGGATGGTAAGCGCAATTTCCCTTCGAGGGGTTCTACTAGCCCATAATGGGTTCGATTTCTGTAGTGTTTGTAAAATGCTCGCCCCTATGACTTGGTACTTGTAACATGGCTAGCAAAAAGTCAAGGTAAAATGTGTCTTTAAAACGCTTAATATGTTTTTAAATAATGTTGTCTAAATTAAAATAATAGGTTGATTATACTCTGGAAAAAAATGAAGGAAAATGGTAGAATACACACACACGTACACACACACACACATACGCGAACACGTACACGCACATACGTTTTTTTTTCATATGTTAAATGGGCCTATTCTTGACCTCAATCTTGTCCTGTGGACAGAGATGAGGTCGACTATGGAACGAGCTAACCCAAAAGAAACCTATTAACTCGCAACTTAAGTTGATATATTGAAAAAAATGAGGTTTTTCTGTTTCGTGTAACTTGTTAAATATGTGCAATAGGGAATAAAGGAATACACGATTCTTATAAAGAAAAACCGAAGTTATATCTATTTTTGACATCACGGCGTAACGCTTAAGAGTTATTCAATAGAATTTACTTTAAAACATAGAGAATTATCATATCAAAGTTTACTCAAAGTAGTTTTAAATTGAATTCATTTATTTTGTTAAGAAAGGAGTAAATTCATTTTGGCACATACGTCGTTTTATTCCGAGCGCACGCACATTATAGCCATCTCTTCTTTTGCGTTTCAAAAGTAATTGCATCACTTTAGCTCACTTAGTAGATTTGTCGAGCTACGATTTATTTTTGAGGTAGCGCCTTAAATGCAAGATACTTCATTGGCACAAGAGGCTTAGTTGTAATGGCCCCGACTAAAGAATCATGATTTTGAACCCAGACAAGCACGAATTCTACTTACGCAACTTGTTCTATCTGCCCTCTGAGCCCCAAAACATGCAGACAAAGTGACCTCTACACTGCCACCAACGACATTGCGGAATCTGCCAAGTTTATGGCCAAAAAGGACAAAAAGAAAAGTGATTTCATTGCCACAGCTTCAAAAATAAGGATATGTGGCGATCACCAACATGATCACCCATCTTCTTCTTTACATGTCGATGAACTCAAATTGTGTTAGACCAGTATGTAGCCACCTGCACAGCTCTAACATTTGCTTCAATTAAATCTTGGTAGGTGCAAGTGGTTGTGCAGGATGGGCAGGACAAGAGGTGGGGCATATCCTGCAGAGTGGCTCCACACTGGCAATCTGTTTGGCATGAATCGATGACACCCCATTTTGTCAGATTATATCTACAGCGGCTAACCTGGGCTCGCAATCGGTCAAGGGATTTCCAAATTGGCCACTGCAGTTTTAAGTCCCATATAATTGGGGGAGAGCCTTTTGCTATCAAACGGGCAGAAAACCAGACTCCGTGACACACACCACCAACACCATTAAAAGTAGACAAAAAAGGGCATTAATAAGATAAAATAAACTGGTTTGAACGCGAATGCATTCTCTCGATTCCAAGAGATATATTCTCAGAACGGTCGTTAAATCTAATACGTGGAGTTATGTCCTTTTATATCACATCTAGACGTAAAAGGATCTGTGTCTGTTGATAAAATACAATCAAATATAATTTATATGGAGTTCTGCAGTTTATAAAGCAGAGAAAGATCTAAGAGCTAAATTTGCAGACCGGACTTTGGCAAGTAAAGTAGGCGTGTAGGCGTTACTGCGGGACTGTTCGAAAGAGATACCGCGGCCCTGGAACACAAAGGGCAAAGAAGGAACATGGATGGGTTTTAGTCAGTACGAGTCTGACACTCCCTTCCGCTCCACCCAGAGCGGGGGGGAGGGGTTATTTGATGATTTCACATCCCAAAAAAAAAAAAAAATAGGCGTTATACCAATATCAACATTTCGCACATCTGGATAAGGTTCATATTCGCATGCAGGTTACTTTCCTCACCAAAGTACGGTCTGTGAATTTCGTTCTAAGCACAAACAAGCTTATAAATAACTGGAAACGCCTGTTTTCTGCGAAGGGTTGGGCAGAAGTGTATTAATAGAACACTCAAATTACACTAGTGCAATAGGAGGTGAGCCCATTGCCATCAACCAGACACAATGTGTCTCCGAGTTGCTAGGTACTAAGAAATTTATAGGAAAATCCTAATAACACGAAAATCGTAATAATCTTACCTGGGAATCAAATCCCGGGCTTTACGCTCAGCAGGCCTGCTAGCGAACACTAGACCAACGAGGTAGTCTATGAATGAGTCTAATCTACTGCATTCGAATATTTGTGAATAAAAATAACTAACTTAACTCTGTAAATTCAAGAACTAAAATAGTAATTTTATAATAAACATAAACTAGCGACCCGCCCTTGCTACGCACAGCGCCACCATTATATCTAATGTAGCCTATATTTTAAGTTAAGCATCTAGCAGTAGAGCGGTGAAAACTGCGTTCAAATCCATTCAGTAGTTTTTGGGAGATGCGCGTACAAACATATAGACAGAAAGACATACAGACAAAAATTCTAAAAACTGTTGTTTTGGCTTCTGTTGCTCTAATAAAAACCCCCCATATACAAGGTGTAAATAGACCCTTCACGAAGCCGTCAACCAAGCATTCTGTACATCAAACTAAGTACGGTAACTGTACGCAAAAATTATTGCTGGGAAACGACTTTTTTTTGGGGTGAAAAATAACCCTTTACGGTAAAACTCAATGTAACGCATTCAAAACATTGTGCTTATGGATGCATTGAATAGTAAACGGGTCATGGAGGTATTTAAAGTAAAGTTCTAACCTAAAAAATTGTATTATAAAAAAGCTTGTGAAAAAGTTGGAACTTGACCCCCAATAACTCCGTAACTAGAAAGTTCTCAGGTATGGTCTAGAAGAAAAAAATGATCGCAATGACGGAGAGAACAAGTGCCTTTCGGCTTCGTTAAGGGTCTTTTTACACGCTTTATGTTTACCAATAATGCGCCCCCATCAACGTCATTAGACTCCAAACATCATTGTAGCTCTGTTCTCAAATTGCACATGGCCGTCTTAAAACTGTAATAACTGGAAGTATGTCCTCAATTACCTCATACCTTGCACGCTCTTCTCAGCTTTATAACCTGGTCGAAAAAATCTGGACATATACGGTCCTGACCAGGTCGACCGGTCCTTACTTATTTATGGCTTGGAGAATTTCGTGTTCCGCCCGAGGGGACTTACGGGTGACCTCCATAAGCCTGTCGGAAACCAGTTATAATACTGTCATGGTGGCTTATATGGGTGGCATTTTTGCTTCATGGGTTGGAAAAGTAGTCGACTTTTTTCCTGAGATTTTGTCAAAGACAGTCAAATATTTACGAAGAAAATCGTAATCCTATACTTGTTACTACTTAGTAACAAATCGGTCTGTCTAGTGTCACGCGCCCGCTTGTGACATAGCATTCGTGTGTCAAAATCGAAAATATTCGGGATCAAAATTTTTGTATGACTTTATTCCCAATGACCCTCTATAAGTCATTTGTAGATCTTTGACAGTCGTTAGGTAGTCAGTGGCCCAAAAAGTCTGACAACCAGTCTTACCAAGGGGTATCGTATTACCCAGTACTAACTGGGTTGTGGAGGTCCGATAGGCAGTCGCTCCATGTAAAATACTGGTATTCAGCTGCATCCGGTAAGACTGGAAGCCGACCCCAATATAGTTGGGAAAAGGCTAGGCAGATGATGACCCTCTATAATTCTTTTAATCTCTTTGACTTTTGTGGATTAAAATAGCCTCCGCCAGTGATACGTCGGCGCACAATTGGCAGTTGTAGCTATCATGTGGTTGATTAGGTATTATTTAAAAAGAAGTTCACGAGGTAAATTATATTACCACCTTAACACTTTTTTGCCACTCAGAAGCGAGAAGTAACTACAGTTTTGCCTTTTAGGGACCTGATGTTCTCAAATTGCTGTAGAACTCCCAAAACAGGCTTCTTTAGATTTAAGAAAAGACATTAACTACATAGAATGTACTGTATACTACAAAACTTCAAACAAGACGACTACTTTTAAAACCGATGAAGCATGATGAGAAAAATGCCACCCATATACATACAGGATGTAAACAGACCCTTCACGAAGCCTTTAACCAAGCATTCTGTACATCAAACTAAACCCTACACAAAAATTATTGCTGGGAAACTTTTTGGGGTGAAAAATAACCTTTTACGGTAAAACTCAATGTAACGCATTCAAAACATTGTGCTTATGGACGCATTGAATAGTAAATGGGTCATGGAGTTAATTAAAGTTAAGTTAAAACCTTATAAAGTGGTTTAAAAAAAAAAACTTGTGAAAAAGTTGGAACTTTGACTTTGCCTTGTGGCATTAAGTCCGCCTATGTACCATTTTTGTACATGAAGTTTAAATAAATTAATAATAAATAACTTTGACCCCCAATATCTCCGTAACTAGAAGTTTCCCAGATATGGTCTAGAACAAAAAAAAATATCACGGGGAGAACAAGTGCCTTTCGGCTTCGTTAAGGGTCTATTTACACCCTTTATACCATAGACATTATGTAACATTAGACTTATAATAATTTCCAATGATAACTAAGCATTTGAAGTCATTAAAGCCACCAAATACATCCATAACTTTTTCTTCTCTTCATGCTTAATTTCAAGATCAACAGAGTAACCATTAAGCTATGGCCCAAACCACTATTAAAACATTATAATGGGTCCGGCGCACGCAACATAACCCAATGTCGTTATTAAACATACAATAATAATATCAGAAGGCCCATTTGTTTCAACAAAGATTATTCTAACACTGTTTTAAGCTTTCACGGTTTACAACTAAACTTATACTGTCACTTACGGGATATCTTCCGTGATTGTTCATTATTTTGAGCTCCCGATATTTGGTCGCTGATGCAAGCGCCATTATCGCGGGTTGTGTCAAAAGAGTAGGTTAATATTAAAATTGTAAATATTTATAATAGCCCTCCTCCTAATTCTTATTTTGTTATGCCCGACAGGGCCCACAATGATCCAAAACTACTGATCCTTATGTACCTACCACCTAAGTTCACATTGTGGAATGCAATAAACTTATTGAGTATTGAGTATTAAGTAACAGTATAAGTTTAAGATTATTCTTCCGTGTTGAGTCCACCGTTTTGATTTAAAATCTTAGCATTTAGCCTATAATGTTCCCACTGCTGGGACAGGCCTCCGATCTTTGAGAGAGAGTGGGCTATAATCCAACGTGCGGGCCCAGTACGTGTTGATGGACATCACATCTCTTATTTTTGTTAGTTCTAGGAAATGTCGGTCTCTTCAAGTTTTTTTTAACTTTACCGTTTGTACACATAAACATAACATAATATCACGCCTGTAATGCCCGAAGGGTTAGGCAGAGGTGTACCTAATAATACATCCACATTACGCCAGTTATCTAAAAGTCCCATATAATTGAGGGCGAGCCTATTGCCACTGAAAGTTTCCACTCTGTGTAGGCTGAAAATACTGGTCCAGCTTCTTCTGGTAAGATTGAAAGCCAGTATGATGATGTTGATGAGTTATATGCTATTAAAAGAATGATACTTCTGTACATTTCTGTGTATTTAGTTTAAGTAACGAAAGCGATACGAAAAGCTGCGCCTGCGCTTGAGCCGCCTGCGTGAGGCGTGTCGAATACAAAAGTGTTAAAGAAAGTTCATTAAACATTGACTTGTGCGTTTATGTTTAGGTAGAAAATAAACAAAGAGAGACTAGTTTTTTTTTTACCAACCTGCTGGGACACAGGCCTCCTCTGTATGAGAGAGCATGGGCTGTAATCCACCACGCGGGCCCAGTGCGGGTTGGTAGATGTCACATGTCTTCGAATTTTTGGTTCTAGGATATACCGGTTTCCTCACGATGTTTTCCTTCACCGTTTTGAGAGCAGTGGTGATGAAATAAATTGCAAAAAGTAATGCGCCTGCCTGGATTCGAACCCACGAGTTACTGCTCGTAAGTCGAGGCCGACACCACTGGGCTACCGCTGCTCTATTATGATAATGATGTTTTTCTATTCGCATCTAGCTTAGCAGTCAGAGGTTATATTGATTTTGATTATATAGGGTGACTAGTAATTAGTGACTGATACTTCGACACGTAATTGTGCTCATGATAACAAACAACTTTCCCAAAGAAACATTTTTTTATACTCATTCACTTTTACGACAATAAAATTTACGAAGCGGGCTTGCGAGCTGCGCGGGTGCTCTGCCTACCCACTGTTGTACGATAGTAATGAGACAGAACGACGTCACGCGGCTAACAGCTGATAGGTCAAATGCGCGCACGCGAGTTTCATACGGCTGTTGTATTGAGTAAAAAAAAAAATCTTTGGGAAAGTTGTTTGTTATCATGAGTACAATCACGTGTTTAAGTATCGGTCACTAATTACCAGTCACCTTATATTATAACTACTTTTCATTGCAAAAAAAAGACTTTCCTGAAAACACGTGCAAGTACAGACGGGGTCGGAATTCGCCACGTGTTTTTTTTCTATATCCTTTAGATATAGAGCATCTTAAATATATACATATATATAGGGTGACTGGTAATTAGTGACCGACACTTAAACACGTGATTGTAGTCATGATAACAAACAACTTTCCCAAAGAAACTTTTTTTATAAACAGACTTTTATCACAATAAGACAACAGCCGTATGAAATGCGCACGCGCGCGCCTTTGACCTATCAGCTGTTAACCTTTTAAAAAAAAATGTTTATTTGGGAAAGTTGTTTGTTATCATGAGTACAATCACGTGTTTAAATATCGGTCACTGATTACCAGTCACCCTATATGTATATTCCAAAATCTGTAACTCATCAAACACTTCCGTCTGCACCAGTACCGGTCGCGACTACTCGAGTGCTCGCCCGGTTGACTGGTTGCACAAGGTTGTGGTGACGTAACCACCAACCGAACGTTTTCGGCAACCGACCCCTACGGTTGCGGTGCACTCGCTCTTATTAGCTCCTTTAATACGAGTAGATCTGCTTTGAGTTACGATCCCGTTATTAGTTTGAGAGGTATGCCGTGCTTATGTAATGTTGTACCTAGTTAATGTTAGATAGATTTTGTACTCTGTTGGTTGCAGTTCTGTTAGTAGATTTTAGAAAGATAATGTAAATAACTTATCAGAAACTAGCTTATCACCGCGACTTTGCTCGCGTGGAGTCGTACTATCGGGATAAAAAGTATCTTATGTGTTACTCCAGGTCATAAACTATCTGTGTGCCAAATTTCATCCTAATACGGTCAGTGGTTTTTGCGTGAAAGAATAAGAAACATATACATCCATACATCCTCACTAACTGTCGCATTTATAAAAATAATAGGATAGGATAATAATGAGAGCCTCAAAGTGCCCTAAAGTAAGAACAAGTAAGCTTGTAAATTTTAATTGTACCTAAACCCTATACTTTTGTATGCCTTGTAATTGGCAAAATTGCAAGCGCCATGATCGCGGGCTCCCGACATCATGGCGCTTGCAACAGCGCCGAAATACCGGGAGCTCAAAATAATGCATAATCACGGATATCCCGTAAGTGACAGTATAAGTTTAACTAGCAAGTTGTAAAAATATCAAAACGTGTTTAAAATCTTCCCTGAAGGCATGACTTAAATTCCAAGGTGTGCGATCACAGAGTATGTCAATGTCACATGAGCAAGTAGGTTTATCCTTACGATCTATTTCCTTGAGAGTCTAATCTAATGTCAATGTATGTAGATCAGCATTTACTACGACATTTTATGAATTAAAGTCAAGCCTATGGTGCAGTAGCGAAGGGTTATTTTTTTTAAGAGGTAAGCCGGAGTACATGTCTTTAATGTGATTTTTTAATTTGTATTGGAATACTGATTGTGCCCGTATTCAAAGGGAAGCCGGTAGGAATCGAGTTGTATGGAACCTTCGCCACTGCTATGGTGTAGTGGTTGCAAGTGTAAATACTGAGCTTGCGGTCCTAGGATTGTCAAACTCAAACTCAAACTCAAAGCATTTATTTCAATTAGACCATAACAGGCACTTTTGAATGTCAGAAAAACAAAGAAGGCGAAGCTACAGTCCCAGACACAAGGCATAATAACTTGTGAAAGTACTGTAGTTGCCCATTCCAAAGCGTAGATCTCTATGGAGAAGAATGGGCAAGAAACTCCATGGACACTCTTTTCAATCAAAATATTTTTACAAGATCTTGGTTACATCATTCATGTTGAGATAATACATATATGTGAGAACGATGTAGAAAGATGTGCACATTAAGAGCGTCGATTGATTCCTTTGTATTGCATTTTTCTAACAGAGCAGCTCTGTATTTGAATCTGTGATTTTTAATGGCAATGGAATTTTAACATAACTGGCGAATTACTTATCTTTCTACTTACTCGTCGTACTAGTAAAATTCATTTTTTCTTATGTTTTTCGCAATTTGCAGGTCATTGTCTGGTTGTATGTAAATTTTATTAGGTAATTCTTATTCTTATTCTTTATTGCACACAAAACAACAAAATTAAAAATACAAATTGCAATAACATAGCTTATGTACAATGGCAGATGGTAATTGTTTTGTTAAAAAGAAAAATTTACTATGAATATTTACTACAAATCTATAATAGTAAAAAAATATGTACAAGTATCAAAACGGTTACAGGACGTCAAAAAATTCATCCACAAAAAAAAAATATTATTTTGTTAAAAATAATTTTACTTTAGTTTCAACTGTTTGTTATTTTCTCACTGTAGCAAAATTCCGGACGTTTTACAATTCCCTCTGCATTCCGGACAATGAGCTAAAATCCCAGAGACACCTGGAAAATTCCAGACGTCTGACAACCCTGTCTGACTGACCACATAACAATGATACGTTATCATTCGTTCAGACGAACATGTCCATAAGAGGCGCGGCATAACGGGCGGGTACCACCGGCCACCGTCCCGTTATGTTCCAAACGTGGCCCATTGTGTGATGAGTGGACTGTGTACTGTTTACTTTTGATCGTCACGGTGTGAGGTATTTGGAGTTTGAAGATGGCTGAGGATTAGGAGGTGTCTAATTTGTTTACATAGGAAGTTATTCAAAGGTAATGTCGTCAATTAAATACCAATGTCAACTATATTTTAGGAGTTAAAACAGTGATAGCACAGTGGTAATGGCTTTGACTTACGTGTCCGTTTGACGACACGGTTGGTTCAGTGGCTGAGCGATTGCCTGCTGCCCTGCGTGTCGCAGGTTCGATCCCCGCACGGAACAAATATTTGTATGACCTGTAGGTAGTTGTTCCGGGTCTGGCTGTTTGTGTATGTGAGTTTAAATGTTTGTAAACGCACCCACGATACAGGAGAAATTCCTAGAGTGGTCCAAAGTATAAAAAAAAAATATTGACAGAATAGACAGGAACTTTACTTTGTGTAATAAAATTGCCACTGCTCTCAAAACGGTGAAAGAAAATGTCGTGATAAAACTGGCCTAGATCCGAAAATTCGTCGACACGTGACATCTACCAACCCGCACTGGGCCCGCGTGGTGGATTATAGCCCATTCCCTCTCATAGAGAGGAGGCCGTGCGCCCCAACAGTGGCAACATTATAGGCAGATTTTATTTTTCTTCTACGAGATTCATACCAAGTTCAGCATGATTTAATTTCATTACCAGGGAATGATATGAAGGAAGGAGTAAATTATAGCGTGACGATTGACAGGAGGGAATTAAAAAAAAAACATGTTGCGCCGACCCCATGTAACACGGGACAAGGGCAGGAAGATGATGACCAGTTATCATTATCTTACCACAACTAATGCAATTCCTAATGGTGACTAGGTTAACGAGACGTAACCAAACTCAAACTCAAAGCATTTATTTCAATTAGACCATAACAGGCACTTTTGAATGTCAGAAAAACAAAGAAGGCGAAGCTACAGTCCCAGACACAAGGCATAATGACTTGTGAAAGAACTGTAGTTGCCCATTCCAAAGCGTAGATCTCTATGGAGAAGAATGGGCAAGAAACTCCATGGACACTCTTTTCAATCAAAATATTTTTACAAGATCTTGGTTACATCATTCATGTTGAGATAATACATATATGTGAGAACGATGTAGAAAGATGAACCATTTGGTGTCTTCCAATTGTAATTGTAACGGTTGATGGAACTTTTATTTGGTTGCAGGTTGATGATAATATTGACAAAGACTACACAAGGTGACATTCTATCAGTGCTCACGATGAATGAAAAGTCAATTTTTTTTTTGTATCTTTTTTAATCTGTGTGCTTGATGAACTGACGTCAAATAAACTTTATTCTTTCTTTCTTTAAAAAAATGTTAGATTGTTAGGTGATCCTTATTCATTGAAATGAGCAACAATTTCAGTTCTTTCCTGATCAAGCTAGTCTGAGGTCTTCATTTTTATTTAAGACCCTCAACCTGATAAAAATCAGCTGCTAGTAACCTATTAATTACTTCATTGGTCACCTGTACACTGTCTGTGTTTTTAGTTAAGTACTAACATAGGTTAAGAATATTGTTACTAACCCAATGGATCCTGGTTGTCTTAATAAATTCATGAATTATTATGATATCGTATATGATTTCGTTTATTGATAACGACACGATAACAGTGACAAAACTATGTCGCTAGCTAGACGTCCGTGCTAGGCTTACCGATGTGCATCGCTATTGACCTTGTCCACACTTGTCGAGTTATGCACTCATGCGCAGAGGCACAACATGCTGTACTTGTAGCGTAACGTTTGGTCGGTGCAAATGTCAGGGATATCGCTGTTGATTCGATCAATCAAAATCGAATTAAATCTATCTGACTTGTTGAAAATAGATCTATTGATTTAAGTTTTTAAACAGTAAACGTAGATTTAACACTATATCACATCTATATTTTTCGTAAAGCTGATCTATAAGGTCTTTTTGTAACGTGTTGCTCAAAATCGAATCACGAATGTTATAAAGGTTGCGAAAGTTTGTGAGGCGTAATTGATGTTTGTTACTCTTTCACGCAAAAACTACTGAACGGATTTGGAGGAAATTCGGCACATATATAGTTTATAACCTGGAGTAACACATAGGATACTTTTTATCCCGGTAATACGATCCCGTGGGACCATTACCGAACTCGATGCGGGCGAAGCCGCGGGCATAAGCTAGTGATTTTATACGTTAACTAGCTGACCCGCGCAACTTCGTCTGCGTCACTTAGGGGTATGAAAAATAGATAGTAGCCGATTCTCAGACCTACTGAATATGCATATAAAATTTTATAAAAATCGGTCTAGCCGTTCTGGAGGAGTATGGTAACTAACAGTGTGACACGAGAATTTTATATTTAAGAAGAAGATAAACTCAGCTTAACCTTTCAAGTACATAAAACAGATACCGGAACGGTTATGTATGCGTATGTTCTCATCGTATTTCATTGGAAAAACCAGTTTCTTAATATGACGTAATTGCTATGCATGATGAACAATTTTCTGCTTAAAGATGAAGTTGGTGGCAAAAAACCACAATTACCTAAATATATTTCTGTGAAAGATTGCTGGTTTTGAGAATAACTTAGGCAAGATATTGTTATATGAGTTTTTGCTCTAAGACGATTGGCTAAAGATTAGCGTAAAAAAAAACTATTTTATGCCGGTATTTTTTTCACTTTTTTTTGCAAAATTTTACACAATCATTTTAACTTGAGATAACTATGAAAATGGGAAATATTTAGCAAAAATATTTGTCCCTGGGGATATCCTAGTTTCGGTTAGTGATACCTATGGATATCCCGACTTAAATATATATAAGCAATAACCGACCTGTACGAAACGGTAGAAAAACTGACCTCAGCTAGTGTCATTTTTTACTTGAACTAAACATGTTTGAATAAACCAATTTACAAAATCAGAACAGCATTATCACCCTATAATGTTCCCACTGATAGGACATTGACCCCCTCTTTATGCTCTGGCATGGGCTGCAATCCACCACGTGGTGGAGTGCAGGTTGGTAGATGTCACAAGTCTTCGAATTTTTGGTACTAGGGCATTCCGGTTCCCTCTTTATGTCTTCCTTCACCGTTTATGGAGTAGTGGCGTTGAAATACGTTACATAAAGTAATGTGCCTGTTTCGGTTCGAACCTACGACCCTAAAACTCGAAGTCAGACTCGATACCACTGCTCTTGATTAAAATACAGTGACCCAAAAAGAGCCAATTGCAAATACCTGAGAGTCTAGCCACCGTCTGACTTATTACGAAACAAACGAAAGTAGCCGAACACACTTGAAAAACAAACATTGAGTAGATACTGAATACAATGGAATCGTTTATTATAACAAAAAACAATCACATGTTAAATTTATCAGTAAAGTAAGATTGATTATTATATAATTTATTATGTATCGTACGGAGACATAATCCGCTGCCTAGCCTTTTCCTAACTATATTGGGGTCGGCTTGCAGTCTAACCGGATGCAGCTGAACAGCAGTATTTTACATGGACCGACTGCCTATCTGACCTCCACAACTCAGTACCGGGTAATACGATACCCCTTGGTAAGACTGGTTGTCGGACTCTCGGGCCAATGTCTACTTAACGACTTTCAAAGATCTACAAATCACAGCCGGGACCAACGGCTTAACGTGCTTTCCGAGGCACTTAGGAAACTCGGTATGTAATGGGTGGTCACCCATCAGCGGACCAACCTAGGCAAGCGCAGCTTAACCTGGAGATCGACACGAGCGGCTGTTATTATTTAGCCACGAGGTCCTTTAACTAAGATAGGTTATTATATAATGTATCATGTAACGTATCTAGATGTCTAAATATAAAAAGAGGTTTCAAACGTGCTCTTATTACAAAATGTCCGTTTCATAATATTCCCATAACACAATGGAGTTTTGGCTAGCGTGAAACCATTTCTCAAACACCAACTTACTTATTACACCTCTTTTAACCTAACCTCATTTAAGTATCGACCTTAATGGCTTTAAAATAAGAGTGTGATAGGGGTTTCGCGATATGTATGAGATAAAGTGGTTTTCCATAGGTAGAATGCGAAAATGACTGGTTAACCGACCTTGGAGATAAAAAGTAGTATGCTGATATTTGTCTCGAGTAGGTGGTATCGAGGCTGTTCCGTAAATGTATGGGCGATGAATCAGATCAATATTAAAAGTTTTTATGAGCGTGATTTCATAGTGTAGTTAGAGTAATATTTTGAAACGGACTAAAAAGAGAGCATTTCGTAATTAGGTTAAAAGCTCCCAATAACTATGGTAATTCTCTGGCGTATGTAAGATCCACTATTTTGGAATTTTGGTCATTGGTTTAAATATCTCAGAGCTCGTTTACAATCTGGGAATTTGATGGTTGATTTTTTTTCATAAAAATCTGGGAAATCGTTTGAAAATCTGGGAACTTGGTTTAAAATTTGGTAATTGGTCTGTAAATCGGAGCATTATATTATTATAAACTACAAGTAAATTAGTAATGAAAAATTAGAAACTTCTAAATAAGCAAATTCGTTTTAAAATCAAAAGATCCAAAGAGGAAGGAAGAAGTTGTAATCCGTCTAATAAAAAAAATACCACACTACGAATATTCATCAAGTTCCGAGTGAAAATTCTTTATATAACTTTACGATTTTAATTAGAACGAAATAGTTGACATAACTTTCCGCCCTTTTTGATATTTGGGTTATAGTTTCACACTGAGATGGCACTTAATATTATTTTTATTATTTGAAGTAGGTATATTGCGACTATTGAGATATTAAATACATTAATAAATTAAAATAACCTAAAGTAACTAACTTAATAATTAGTTAATCTATCCCTCGTTGCCTCGTCGGTCTAGTGGTCGCAAGCACGACTGCTGAGCCTGGTTTTAACAGCTGATAGGTCACAGGCGAGCGCACGCGAATTTCATACGGCTGTTGTGTTATTGTGATAACATTGAATGAGTATAAAAAATGTTTCTTTGGGAAAGTTGTTTGTTATCATGAGTACAATCACGTGTTTAAGTATCGGTCACTAATTACCTGTCACCCTATATACTGGTCGGGTATTATTTGAGTCCATCGATACGCAAAGAAGATGAACGCCCGTCTATAAGTCCCTCCCTGAACAGTCAGCTTCACTACCAGTATATAACTGACGAATATATTTACCACGACATAAACAATATCCAAATAGTTCGTACCAATACGAAAGGAGGTCTTACCTCTCGTACTTTAAGGCACTAAATCCATTACTGGTAATATAAAGAGCAATCATCATCTGCCAAGCCTTTTCCCAACTATATTGGGGTCGGCTACCAGTCTATGAACCAAGTACAATACCAGTACTTTACATGGAGCAACTGCCTATCTGACCTCCACAACCCAGTTAGTACTGGGTAATACGATACCCCTTGGTAAAATTGGTTGTCAGTCTTTTTGGGCCACTGACTACGTAACGACTGTCAAAGATCTACAAATGACACCCTGGACCAACGGCTTAACGTGCTTTCCGAGGCACGGAGGAAACTCGGTATGTAATGGGTGGACATCTATCCACAGACCAACCTAGGCAAGCACGGCTTAACCTAAAGATCGACCCGAGCGGCTGTTATTATTTTGCCACGAGCTCCTCCTTCTGCTAATATAATAAGCCAATGTATAAAAACTCAATCTTCAGAAATAACAAAAGCCAACAGAGAAGGAGAAAGGAAACAATCCCCACAATTACTTAACACCTATAAATATCTAGTCAATGACAATCCATAACATCTGTATGTAAGATGACGAAACAACTTACGATCTATACTAACTGTAATATCATAAAGAGGGACAGTCTGTATGTTTGTGAGTTTGGTTGTAGGGGGTAATCTCCGGAACTGCTGATCCGATTGCGAAAATTCTTTCACTAATGAGAAGCTGAATAGTAAATCCCTATACTGAGTGATTTTTTAATCGTTGGCAATACTTTTGGGGTGTGTAGTACTCATGAAATTGAACAACTTTTTTTTTTTTTTCTTTGCCACCAGTGTCCCACTGCTGGCCAAAGGCCTCCCCCATAGCCTTCCATTCTTCTCTCCGTGCGGGTTTCTCTGGCCAATCTCTCAATTAATAAATAAAACCGGCGTTTCCTACAAAAGTACAATAGCTACACATCAAAATGTATAGAATAGCTCATTTAAAAAAAAATACCAATGAATTTCTATGTGGTTCGGAATGATGAACTGAATACATGGTAACTGTTAGTTCGTCGGTGTCCCTACCACCCTGTGTACAGCGACCTTGGGCTGCGGGACTGTTCGAAAGAGATACCGCGGCCCTGGAACACAAAGGGCAAAGAAGGAACATGGATGGGTTTTAGTCAGTACGAGTCTGACACTCCCTTCCACTCCGTCCAGAGCAGGGGGCGGGCGTCATTAGATTTCCCATCCGAAAAAAAAAAAATGTTTCTTCCACTCTGTATACAATTTTAAACGTTCCCGATCGTAACGCGAGCAAAGCCGTGGGCAAAAGCGAGTGCTGCACAATTCTAATACTCGGTCGTTTGAAACACCCACGAGGAAGCCGCCACAAGGTCTGACCAAGGAATGTGTGAATAAGATAATGTAAAGAATTTGTTGCTATTGTATTAACAGCAAAAATCTGCTGTATTTTGATGCAGCATTTTGTTTAGTTATTTGAATAACTTGAAGTTTGTATCAAGCGCTTTGCATTATTATACAATCTGAATACACTTAATATAACAAACGCTAACTACGTATTAGAAATTAAAGCTCCAAATGCTTCATTGGTCCTCTGGTTGCAAGCGGTACCTACTGTTTACTTGTTAAGCACACTTTTCCTGACCCAGGGATCCAGTCCAGGACCTTATGTCCTATCATCCCTGTGTCAGGAACAGTGTGATCTGTTCTTCAGATTCTTAGTTACAGCCCAGAGTAAACTGGATTTGTGTCTACTGTATATACTTATAACATAACTGACATAAATATTAGTCTCCCGATCGAATTGAACTATGGTGGACAGTCTTGACAATGTTCACAGGAGATTTTATTGTGCATAGGTGAGTACGGTACGCAGATACGAGGTGCACTTTCTGTTCCTTCACTTTCAAAATCCGATATGATGGCCATCAAACCTTGTTTGACCTGGCAATCGAATCTCAAGCTTAGCAGTCACGATTACGACGACTAAACCAAGGAGTCAGTCAACTGGCTATACATATAAATGGCTAAAACTTTAAGGCAAATGTGTGTTGTCAATTTCCTCAAAATTCGCATAAACAGGTTTCCAATTATGCGTCAGTTTCAACACCAACAAAATCTACAAAATCCGGAAGACATCACAAACATTCAAGGTTTTGTAACTACGCATCTGTTTAAAAACTAATCATAGATTCTGTACACTAATATTTAGAAATAGAAGGTCGTTGGTCCCGGCTGTCATTTGTAGATCTTTGACAGTTGTTAAGAGTAGTCACAAGCCCGAAGGTGTGACAACCAGACTTACCAAGGGGTATCGTATTACCGAGTTAGGTTGTGGAGGTCAGATAGGCAGTCGCTCCATGTAAAATACTGGTATTCAGCTGCATCCGTTCAGCCTATAAGAACCCAACATAGTTGGGAAAAGGCTAGGCAGATGATGATGAGTTTCACCGTATTTTCTACTATTGAATATTTATTTGGTCTAAAAAGCAGATGTACTACGCAATGAAATGGTATTATCAGGGATCTGCGTTAAAAAAATGGCAGAGCGATTCTTAATAAAAAATTGGTGAGGCATCATTTGAGACCTAATTTTGTAATTGAGCAAAGAGGTTCTGTATTTTAAAAAGGAGGTAAATTCCTTTTTTACTTTTCATGCTAAACCTTTTTGCTAAATTAACTGTTAGCCGACCCCAACATAACTGGGAAAAGGCTAGGCAGGTGATGAGATTCTACACACTAATGTACAGTAACAGAAGGCTCACCGTACACTGGTTGGTTCTAAGTTCGACCTCCGACTCGTGACCTTAGAAACGTGTCAATTGTTACCTTTGTAGTTTATGTAATGTTTAACATATATACGTGCAATGTTGTGTTAAGTAGATGATGATAGATGGGTCATTTAGGATGTACATCACGACTGTTTTTTAAGAAAGGATGTGCAGAAGCGTGTAACGTATAACACAGGTCCATTTCGTATGCTATGTTGAAATCGTTTGGGGGATTTAGCTGGGCACAAAACCAGGCTTCAGATTGATACTGGGACAATTCCTTGCAAAAAAAAAACACATTAACCATAGATCTATCTCAGGACCTCAAATTCAGCAGAGTTAAAGTCCCTTGTAATAGGGGGCGAGCCCATTGCCATCAACCGGGCACAAATTCAGGCTCCGTGGCTGCTACTGAGTAATTCCTTGTACACCCAATAACACTTTCCCCGACCAGGTAATCGAACCCAGAACCTCACGCTCAGCAGTCGCTCTTGCGACCACTAGCAACAAAAAACAAATAATATGTATTTGCGTATAATCCGGTCTTTAGTGATGATTAATATTATTTTTTTTAAAGGAGCTCGCGGCTAAAGAGGATCTCGTGGCTAAATAATAACAGCGGCTCGGGTCGATCTTTAGGTTAAGCCGTGCTTGCCTAGGTTGGTTTGTGGATGGGTGACCACCCATTACATACCGATTTTCCTCCGTGCCTCGGAAAGCACGTTAAGCCGTTGGTCCCGGGTGTCATTTGTAGATTTTTAACAGTCTTTAGGTAGTCAGTGGCCCAAAAAGTCCGACAACCAGTCTTACCAAGGGATATCGTATTACCCAGTACTAACTGGGTTGTGGAGGTCAGATACGCAGTCACTCCATGTAAAATACTTGTATCCAGCTGCATCCGGTTAGACTGGAAGCAGACCCCAATGTAGTTGGGAAAAGGCTAGGCAGATGATGAGTGATGATTAATACTCTTTCCTTTTATGTATCTGTAGAAGTCTTTGCCCTGCAATAAGACAGCTAAAGCCTTATATTGAGAAGGTCCCAATCAACATCCTACATACGAAATTAATATCTACCTAGTGGGTGTTTTTACAAACTAAAGGCCATTATTCTGAATCACGACTTCAATATGGCCGCCAATACTTGTCAATGTGACATAATTATGTCAAAGTGACAGACGTAAAAATGAGACATAACATTGTCTTTCTGTTTAGCGATTTCTTGTAAAATATGACATAATGTAGTGACTTTGAAGAAGTGTTTTGTATAGATTCTTTCCTGGTTTTTTGACGTTGAAATAGTGTTAATTATTTCTGGTCGTCGTTTGGTTAATTTGCAGTTTTATTTTAAATGGGAAAGTTGGTCGGTTTGCCATGTTAAACTACTGACCTGATTTTGATTATTTTTCAGAAATATAATATGGAGAAGAACAATGATATTCTTCACTTCTGTTAATCAGTGCAGTCTGGGCACTGTCGGTAAAGTTAAGAATGTACACTTATAAAAATGTTTTGATAGAACCATTCTTTGGGCCGTTCCTAAATTTTCCTAATTCCACCTTGGGCAGGCAGACCAGACCACATAACATACATACATCCATCAAAAACTCAGGATAGATCATCCTAACACGGAGGTACAAGGAGGACCGACCTCCGAAATAAGTAGGGAAGTTTCTTAAATTCCAATTTAGTAAATTGGTTTAGAACAACGTTTCGGCATCATAAAATGTATACCTACATCTTACAAAGCTTCTAATATCCTACATAGAAATAACGACATAGATTGGATTTAAATTACGATGTCATCCATCAATCGATCACTATAATTTATCAACGTCCCATACAAACAAATCCTCTATACACACGTCCCATTTATGTCAAAACAAAAGGACTTAACTGAAGGTTGATTCGCTTCGAAACAAACTAGACCAACCATTTGCCTATTATCTTCATATGTATGGGTATGTGCAATTTTGTATTGAAGCTACAATCACGATCACGTATATTATCCGTATAAGGAAACCTCAATGAATAGATATTTGAATGATTGGATAATGATGTGTGAGAATTTTGGAGGAGCTCGTGGCTAAATAATAACAGCCAGTCCGATCAATCGGTTAAGCCGCGCTTGCCTAGGTTGACCCTTGGATGGGTGACCCCCCATTACATACCGAGTTTCCTCTGTGCCTCGGAAAGCACGTAAAACCGTTGGTCCCGGCTGTCATTTGTAGATCCTTGACAGTCGTAACAGGTAGTCAGTGACCCGAAAGTCTAACAACCAGTCTTAGTAACGGGTATCTTATTACTCAGTACTAACAGGGTTGTGGAGGTCAAATAGGCAGTCGCTCCATGTAAAATACTGGTATTCAGTTAAAAAGGCTCGGCACATGATGGCCTTTGATAAGAACACGTCCTTCGTAGCTATAAATAGAAAAAAAAATGTTGAGAGAGCCGGGAGACTGAGCTCTCTAGTATAATTAAATCCCTGAATTGGAACATTACAGGATTTCATAAAAAAAAATTGTTTCTCCCACAAAAGCCCTTAACCCTCCTCAAAAATCAATTTTCTCTCAACATATCGCTCATAAATACAACCTACATAGCGCTCATCGACTCCCGCGCAGGTTACGTGTCTGACGTCACTGTATGACATCACCCGCCAGTAGGCACGACCTACACTGAGCTTGTACAGAATGTCAATAGTCAACTGTGATATGTCAACAATGTGAGGGTATTTTAGAGGTTTTCCTTATGCGGTAGCTGAATGAGGAGTAGTTTTTATCTTTGAAGATGATTTTGGATATTATTTTTATAAGCCTATATTGTCCCACTGCAGGGCAAAGGCCTTCCTTCCCTCCTTCCACATTTCGCGATCTAGTGCGATTGTAGGCCAATCCTTTGCGAAAGAGTCCAGCTCATCCCGCCACCTCCTTATTTTGGATATTACTGTGCTTTTTTTTTCAAGGCAAAGGGTTAAAAAAAAGGGTAAAGGTTTGTATAAGGATATGAAGAACAGGTTGTAAAGTTCATCAACCATAGCAAAGGGAGGATCCTCAAACCAGGCGGGTGTGTCTAGTGGACTGACAGTTGAGCAGAGATATAAGATGCCATAGAAATCTTTTGCGACCTCTCGGAAGCATTTGATTGCGTAAACCACGAAACCTTAGTCTTTAAACTTGAACATTAGGGTTTAGGGAAACTTGCGCTCAGTTAAGTCAAATCGTGTTTAAATGATAGACATCAGCAAGTGCAAATAAATGGTGTCAACTAAATGGGTTTAAAAGTGAGTATGGGTGTACTACAAGGTTCGATTTTAGGTCCTTTCCTCTTTTTAGTCTATATTAATGATCTACTTAAAAATCAATCACAAACCGGTTGATGGCAATAAGCTCGCCCTTATGGCCTCTATTATCTACTCAGGATGCAAACTACTGGTGAAATATGGACGTATTATAAGCACAACTCTGTTGAATTCTTCGGGAATAACAGGCGTCAAAATAAATTATGTTATGTATAAGCTTATAATTGTACGTAAACAGAACTGCCTGAGAAACCTTGCCTACCTATTCTTTTGTTAGATTCTATGATCTCATCAATGACCTGTACCTGTCCAAGGGTATTTAAAATCATCGCAAAATCATTAACAACGTGACGTTATACCCGACGTGCCTTATATTAATAAGTTGGAAGAAGAACGACGATTACTGCCGACCTCGATACGAGGACGAACCGACCACGACATAAATACATCACACGTCACCCTTATCCTTAAGGCCATTGAGACCAATTTAAAGATGACCAACTGTATGTCATAAGTTGGTTTTTGAGGTGGTGCTGACTCTTATCAAAGTGGAATAAGGTTGAGGTTTGCATGGATTTTGTTGATTAAGGTTTTAAGGCCTAATGTAATTTGCAATGATAATGATGTTATGGGTAGGTAATGTTATACAATTGTAGCATATTGATTGAGTAGAGGTTTAAATTTAAAAAATGATCTCTTATACAAAAATCCGCACTATAAAATTGTTACTCTGTAGTTTTACTATGTAAGCATCTGCCTCATCTGCCAGGCCATTTTCCAGCTATGTCAGACACAGCTTCCAGTCCATTCGGCTGCAGATGAATACAAGAGCGACTGCCTATCTAACCTCTAAAACCCAGGTAGTTGGTAACACCCCTTGGTAATACAGGTGGTCAGAATTTCGAGCTCTTGATTTCGAAGTCATCTTCAAACCATCTTCCTGCCCTTGTCCCATATTGCTTGGGGTCAGCGCAAAACGCTTTTTACCTACATTCTCCCCAGTCCGATGTCCCGGTATCATTTAGTCTTTTTATTTTCATATCATTCCTCAAACATCTTTCCTTTGGACTTCCCTTCTCTCTCAATCCATCAACATTTCAAAGCTACAACATGAAAATTAACACAAAAATTCAAAAGGTTTTAACATGACTAATCCACCTCAATCCAAATATCAGTGAAGACCGATCATCATGCGCCAATGTGGGTGTCTCATGTGTTGCACAACCGATATGTCGCCCTCTCCTGCCCTTGTGCGTCCAAACTGAGAGCATCAGGGGCATCTCACATGGTCCGTTGAGTAATTACGTCTTGTGGTAATATTTCAACAGTTTACGTGCGGATTATGAAGTGTGATAGGATATTTCTGCCGAATGGACCACTTTTTTTAAGTTGTTAGCTCAACTACCTACCTATACTGTACGAAAACAAAGTGACATTTTCTTCATTTGACATCTTGACGTATGTTTACAATAGCAATGCTTCTACATTCCGTCATTATGACTTTCATTTGTTCTCACTCTTCAAATTAGAACCCTGAAACGATGCAGCTTAAGTTCAATTTGTGATCGACCTACAACAATAATAAATGATTATTCTATTCTATTAAAAAATACAATAAGTTGTATGACTTTTTCTCTCGCAAAACATACCAAATGCAAAGCACAGGTACGGTCAGAGGATTCCGAAACCTCTTTTTTTAATGAGGAGACCATCTTGTTTTTAAGCTGTTTTTTCATTTTATGTCTGGAGTAGCCAGCCGCATTCTGCAAGTTTGTTACATAGCCCCCACTGGGCGTATTCCGTCTCACAGAGGGAAGGCCTATGCCCAGCAGTGGGAACACTATGTACTGATTATAATGGCTGCTCAAGGTAGTACCAATAACGCCACATGGACTATAAACAGGAGATTGTCTGTGGTCACGTCACACCTCTTTGGTAAACCAGTTTCCAAGAACAAAGTATTTTATCTATCCAAAGACAATAAATATTCTCCTCTATAAATGGCGGAGTTATCAAGAGTTGAGTAACATATAAAACTGAATTAATAGTCAGTATCCGAAGTCGGCAAGGTGATTGAGTAAACTGGTCCCTCCATTTTAAGTGAATCAAGATTATTCGCGCTTATATGTGTTTCGCAATATGGCGACATTTATTTATTTAGATTCTGTAGTTTTGTAAAGTGTTGCCATCAGAAAAAATGGCTACCTCATTTTTACTGCTATGTTTCAACAATGATAATAAAAGTTACAGGTAATTATTTTGATCCTTAAAATTGTGTAAGTATACAAAATTGAAGGCATGTATGTTTATTTGTGAGCAACTTGTTTTCGAACTAATTTTTTTTATTTTGTTGCTTGTAAAAGTTCTGTTTTTTTTACGAAAGTGACCCTAACTTAGAACTTGGAAAAAGGCTAGGCAGATAAAGATGATAATGAAAAGATTCCCGGAATTTTTGGATAAAAATATTTAACATAATTAATTGATTGATAAGAAACGCAGATTCATCAGGAGTTCCTTGATGCAACTGCACTATCTCTGATATATTTCCTAGTTATCCTAAAAAACTCATTTGCCATCTATTTTTTTTATTTCAAAATGGGCCTGCTCTTGACCTCGATCACGCCTGATGGAAAGCGGTAGATGAGGTCTATGATGGAACGAGCGTGCCCAGAAGATGTCTGTTCACTCTTGCTTTGAAGGCAGACGGGTTAAATGTGGGAGGGAACACAGATGCACATCTTGACTGTGCGCATAATAAACGAACTAAAAATTTTAACTTAACACTTCACGAATTGTTTTTTTTTGGAACCTTGATTGAATGAAAATTAAGAGTCCATGAGTGATTCCAGTTAAGACATGATCTGATATGTTTTTCAAACATTACATAAAGATACATAACTATTTAACACCGATACGAAGGTAAACATCGAGTGCACCCACACTGAATACATAATAGAGCTATGTGCTTTACCTTCCTGCATAATATTGTGGTATATACAAAGTATAAAGACTTCGCAAGCGATATTTTATAGTCCTATAAATAATTTAGAAGAAATAGTTAGGTGCCAAGTTTCCTCCGTGCCTCGGAAAGCACGTTAAGCCGTTGGTCCCGGGTAGATCTTTGACAGTCGTTACAGGTAGTCAATGGCCTGAAAGTCTGACAACCAGTCTTACCAAGGGGTACCGTATTACCCAGTACTAACTGGGTTGTGGAGATCAGATAGGCAGTCGTCAATAAAGTTGGGTAAAGGCTTTCTATTTTTAATACGATACCCCTTGGTAAGGACTGGACTATCTGTAACGACTGTCAAAGATCTACAAATGACAGCCGGGACCAACGGACTAATGTGCTTGCCGAGGCACGAAGGAAACTCGGTATTTAATGGGTGGTCACCAATGATATTATAAAGAAGATACGTTACTTTCACACTGAGCGGCGTTCAAATATATATTTTTTTAATTTATTGTTCACAAACATACTTTTTTTTTTAAATCTACTATATCCTCGCCAAACTTTTTAGTTTGATGGCGAGAAGCGCTTGTTTTTACAAACAAATAATTTAGTAAACAGACCTTAAAACTATTACAAAACTTTAATACTATAAGATGTGAATTTATTTCTCGGTAACGGCTGAATCCATATCGTTGCGTTGTTACGGCTGCGATAGATAATAAACCGAGAGTGATAGCTATTGCGCTTGAAGCACTTAAATTACGACAATTGTCTGAATTTGACTGCGACAATTTGCGCGCTCTAGTGCGATATCTATCTTTTTTTATTTATAATATCATTGGTGGTCACCCAAACACGGACCAACCTAGGGAAACGTGGCTTAACGTGAAGATCGACCCGAACGGCTGTTATTATTTAGCCACGAGCTCCTCCTATTAAGGACCTCTATTACTAAACTTCATTGACATACAAAGTTATATAAAACATCACAAAATATGAAGTGAAGTGTAGCAAAAGATTGCGTCAAGGTTGCATGTTTTTATGCTAAACGGTACGTAGGAGGTCCCTGCTGCCCACGTTATCGTTAGAGGGGACATGGTGACGTCGTAATAGGCGCCTTATTTACTGATAGAGGCCTTTTAATTATTATTGATACGTAATGTTGTATTTGGCCTTCTTGGTAGCTGTTAAGATTTACTGTGAAGTCGGTCAACGTGTTGTTGAATTTTCTTATGAGAACATTCTTGAGAGCGTCGATAGAACTTCGGTTCGGTCAGACGAATTAGCTTCAGTTTTTTATAATTCTTTAAGCGCCAGTGTAGCCCGCGAAATTAATTTTTTCTTATTTTTTTTGGAATGGGCAGGTCAGTGTCAGGTTGTATGTTGAACAAAATATGATTCAGGAATGTAACACGTATGTATTTACAAAGTTATATAGAGGGTTGCATTGATGATGTTATTATCATTAACATCATCAATACAACCCTCCAAGTTCATAACATATTACCATTGAATGACTAAATGAGAAATATTATAATCAACATACTACCGGTACTGGGAGAGCCGGGCGAGCATCAACCGGGCACAAATCGAGACTCCGTGGCTGTTACTGAGAAATTCGTGATGGAAAAATTCAATAACACTTTGCCCGATCTGGGAATCGAACCCAGGAACTCATGCTCAGCAGTCGCGCTTACGACCACAACAAGACCAACGAGGCAGTCACACATACGGCACGGCTTTAGTAACACGTAGGTGATAAGGTGTCTAAAAGGGATGATCTTGCAGTACAGTCAAGTCAGTGACCGCCACACAAGACGATATCATGTTTATAACCCATAAGAGTAACAGCTGGCTATATGAGCCTTACTTAATTGCATGGGTGTGGCACAAAAAGTGGTGATTAATTAATAATAATCGAGGAGAATAATGCATGTAGTCATTATGTGATTAACTTTGTAATTTAATTTAAAATGCTGATTGGCATTTGTTTCTTACGCCTTGTAATACTAACCCTGGTATCTATAGGGTGACTGGTAATTAGTGACCGATACGTAAATACCGGTACGTGATTGTACTCTTTTTTTTTCGGATGGGAAATAATGTAATAACCCCCCCCCCCCCCCGCTCTGGGCGGAGTGGGAGGGAGTGTCAGACTTTTACTGACTAAAACCCATCCATGTTCCTTCTTTGCCCTTTGTGTTCGAGGGCCGCGGTATCTCTTTCGAACAGTCCCGCAGCTCATGTGATTGTACTCATGATAACAAACAACTTTCCCAAAGAAACATTTTTTTTATACACACACTTTTATCACAATAACATAACAGTCGTATGAAATTCACACGCGCGCGCTTGTGACCTATCAGCTGTTGAAGTTAAAAAATATGTTTCTTTGGGAAAGTTGTTTGTTATCATGAGTACAATCACGTGTTTAAGTATCGGTCTCTAATTACCAGTCAAGTAATTACTTATACAACCATTTTTATACAGTAAGTAAACAAGAATTTGAACGAAGTAAGAACAGTCAAAGAAAGCAAAACTAAGAATTCCATCTTTCGACAGTTCTAACTTCAAGCAATAACTAAACAACAGAATAAAAATCGTATCTTAAGTTATTACTTTTACTAAAGTAATAACTTTGACTTGTTCATAGATTATATGGGTGTTAGGTAAGATATAATCACACATAATTCAATATACACCGTGACTTTTTTGTCGTCTTACAAAGGTGGTCCACTCAATGTGCCCGACATAAAATTGTTCTAGGCGCGATTTTTTTGTTTTACCTACCGTAATAGGTACAAAGAAAAATAAACAAACATTAGAAAAAATTATGAAACATCCTGTTAATGATGTTTACGTGTCAAACGGGAGAAATATACCTACCCAGCGCTTGAGTCCAGTAGATTATCGCTCACAACAGGGTGTTTTAACTACGTCATGCGTCATAATATTGCATAATATTTTGATTTTTAAATTATTAAAATCTCATAAATACCTATTTTGTTTTAATGAATGTTTAGTAGTCATTGGATACATGAAGTGGGCTGCCGTTGTAAGACGACTAAAAAGTTACGGTGTATACATTCGGAATCAAAGATCAATAAATAACAAATCAATAACCTATCTTAAGAACTGTCAAATAAATTGCAATTTATAACACAAAAGCTTATTTAAGTTCTCCAAAATATATGAAAAATTGAGTGAAAAAAGCCATTTCCAAAGTCAATCATATGTTCAACTAACTCATTTTTCGCGTCAACACTATGATTCACCGAACTCTAAAATTGGTTAAATCCCATATACAGAGTTTCTTAATCAAGAATCGATCAAGATTAATTAAAACATCGAAGGGGTTTCATTTTTGGTTGTTCAAATAAATCTTGGGTTCAATAACATTGATTTTTATGGAGATTTCACATTAATTGTAATTATAAAGGATTTGCTGTTAATGGCTTTCTTATACATCACTGTATAACTATTTAAGTCGTAATGGCTGGAGGTGTTACGAACAATTTTTAAGTTCAATAACTGGAATCAAGTACTGTCCATCTATTACAACATGTCGAAACTCTTCACGCAAAGCCGTGAAAAAATAAAACATGGTTTGGCGATAGCTGTCAAAATCGAAATAACAATCAGTGTCATCAAAGGGTGTCGTGGTATCCAGTATAGTATGACCACTTTAAGTGTGCAGTTCAATGCGGCGCTGCTTGTCAAGAAATAATGTATCGATATTTCAAACTTGGTACACTCATTTTAGTTCTCTGTTTTCTGGCCTGCATAGATAAGTTGGCGGAAGATAATTAAATTGTGGAGTCCAGATAGAACTGGAAAGGACCAGTAGGACATTTTTACCAACGCAAGGGCATTGAGACTGTGTGTCAGACCACGGCGAAGATGGTGAGATGAACTGGATAGACTCCGACAAAACTGGAAGGAGCAAACGCAGGTTGCAAACGATGGAGAGAGTAGAGGGAGGCCTTGAATTCAGGTGAAAGAGTTCACAAAAAAAAAAACAGATTTTACAGCCTGAAATTACCAAAACGCATTGAGCAAGATGGTCATTGCTTGTACCATCATTGCGAGTTTGCGACGATTACATGCTGTTTCCTAACTTTTTAAATCGATCTAAATGAGATTCAATATGCCTTTAAATACTTCTCTGTCTCGAGGTAAGGAGTTTTATAATGTTTAAAGATGCCATTCATCATAAAAAAATGCTTTCAAAGCTCACATTATGCATTAGTAAGTATCTACAGGGTGTAAATGATCCCTTCACGAAGCCATCAACCAAGAATTCTGTACATCAAACTAAGTAAGTCTACGCAAAAAAAATATTGCTGAGATATGACATTTTTTTTGGTGGATACCTGGGAACCTTCTAGTAACAGAATTATTGGGGGTCAAAGTACCAAGTTTTTAGAAGTATTTTTAAATACAATTTTTTATGGTATAAGTTTACTTGACCCCGTACTATTCAATGCATCCATCAGCACAATGTTTTACATTACATTGAGTCCTATCGTAAAACGTGATTTATCACCCAAAAAAAAAAGGAATTTCCCAGCAATAATGTTTGCGTAGAGTTACTTAGTTTGAGTTTGATGTGGTTGATGGCTTCGTGAAGGTTCATCATCTTCCTGTCCTTTTCCCATTCTACTTGGGGTCGACGCAACACGTTTTTTTCTTTCATTCTCCCCTGTCAGACGTCACGGCAGTAGTAACTAATATACATATAAACCGATATGCCTTAGCTCATCTAGTCAGGTGATCATTTTATAGCTTATTGAGCAATACACCCACATGACGCATCTTGTATTACGACATATTGACAATCGATGTTCAGGTGTTTTTGTTTGAAAATTATAGCGGTGTTACAACATTATGGAGGCGGTAGTGCTTACTATTTTTTTCACTTTTCGATTTTTTATTAATTTACTAGCTTATACACGCAGCTTCGCCCGTGTGGATGTTGGTAATTGTCCCACAGCATCGTACTACCGGGATTTTTTATCCCGGTAGTATCCTATGTGTTAATCAAGGTTATAAACTATCTGTATGCCAAATTTCATTCAAATCCGGTCAGTAGTTTTTGCGTGAAACAGTAACAGACATCCATCCATCCATTCTCACAAACTTTCGCATTTATATTATTAAGTAAGATTTTTTTTCGGACGTTGATCATCTTTTTCAACGTTCTTCAGTACCACTAAAGAAGGCAGATGACCCGTGCCATGTTCCATCACTTATGGCCCCCCCACACCCTCATCCTTCTCCCCGAGCACGGCGAGCACCAAGTGAAGTGGAATGAGACGTTGACGCCACGGCCGGCGCGCGCGCAGTCAAGGCCACGCCCACTGGTCGCCGACGCATACGCGTCACTGCCGGAACTAGCTTTTGACTGCTTTGGGTACTATCCTTTCGGTATGAGAGGTATTGGAGTGAATGACTAATAAGCTAATCATTCTGGCTTAAACTTAAGTGATGAAGAATGCCGTATAAAATGAAAGATAGAATATATACAGCGGTTCCTATCAATTTTCAAAAATCTTTAACTCGTAAACCCCTGGGCGTGAGGATTCTATTTTTTTTTATGACGTCATTATATTTGGACCACATACGCGAGGTTTCATAACATCACGCCTGCAATGTGATCCACAAAGGGTTAGGTAGACGTGTATCTATAATGAACCCACATTTCGCGAGTCATGTGTGACCCCATGTAAAAAGGGGGAAGCCTATTGCCATCAACCGGGCAAAAACACTCCTGACTCTTACTGAAAAACTGCGAATGGAAAATGCCAGTGACACTTTGCCCGACATAAGAATCAAACTCAGGACTCATGCTAGACAGTGCAAATACCGATATCATCCAAATAATAAAAATGGCTGGTCAATTCTCAAGACTAAAACCTACTTTTACCAGATGAGTCGCGAGAGGTAATGTGTTGTCGCAACGCACCGTTTACTCGCATCTCAGTTACTTAAGCATTGCGTGTCGCTTACAAACTCTTGCGCATATTGTTATAAAGCCTGGGAATTCAATAAAAGGTGCAAACTACAGTAACTGAGGTTAACTTTAGATGGTGCTATTGATAAAATGGAAACAGTATTATTGAGGATGCTGGGTCGTAAGACTAGAAGATCTGACCTGATGATACCAGAGGATAGAATGGAAAAGGCAGAAAGAGGGAAGTCTTTAACCCAGGCGTGGGACTATATAGGTTAGATAGGCCAAGTGCGAGTTGTACTCACACGCACACAGGGTTCCGTAGCACCAAACAATATAATAAAAATATTTTTATTTTGAAAGCTCATACATTTATGTTGTATTGTGTTACATTCAACAGCAAAACTAAATTTATTTTTCATAGTATGCTAATTAAAAACAAAGTTATTGCTGCAGTTTGATGACAAAGTCCCATATCTCAAAAACTGAACATCAAATCTTATTCAAACCAATTTTCGTTTGAATAAGATTTGATGAATTCTTCAAGATTTTCCTCCTCTTTAAAAATTAGAGGGGGGGGACATATTTTACTACTTTGGAAGTGTCTACCTTTCAAATGATTGACTTTCAGAAAAAATGGTTTTAGGAACCTCTTATCCTTTCAGTTCCATGTATGGGGAGCTCCCTTAATCTTTTATTATTGTATAAAAACTATAAAGCGGTTCACATAATACATACGAAGTTTCAACTCTGTAGTCCTAATAGTTTCGGAATGAAGTGGCTGTGACATATAGACGGACAGACTGACATGACGAATCTATAAGGGTTCAGTTTTTTGCCATTCGGAACCCGAAAAAGGATGACTTATGAGAGGAAAGCAGACGCATATTATTTTGCTTTTAAGCTTGTTTGTCTACCCTTTGCCTTTTAAAGTATCAGATTCATGTATGAAACACCCTATCTTTCGAATCAAACATTAAACAGCTGGATTTTTGTTTAAAGAGATATTTAATATAGCTTTTGCCCGCCGCTTCGCTCGCGTTAATTTAGAATTTGACAATCAATTCGGGTTGTACTTTACTTGTAATAAAATAATTCAATCATGATTTGAAAGACACGTGGCGCCATCTACTATCATAAGAACGTTATTGTTGTTTTCCTCGGGAACGGAAATTTTTCCGGGATAAAAGTTACCATATGTCCGTTTCTGTACACCTGACAACGTATAATGAAAAATTTCAAGATGATTCGTTCAGTGGTTTAGGCGTGAAAAGGTAACAAACAAACTTACTTTTGCATTTATAAAATTAGTTAGAATTTATGTCATGAGATTGCAGTAAATTTAAAATATGTGCAGCCTCTAATGAAAAATACTGCCATGACTTTTTGCTTTCCGCATAAAATGATACGAGAGCAAAAAACTCAAGCAAAACGTTCGCTGGTACTAAATTAGATTGCAGCCAAGTTATCTTACCGATCAAGAACTTGCTCTACTTCATACTATGCAACATTCGTAAAAGGCATTTATCATTTCGAAACTGTGTTTTATTTATTACTGGGTTAATAAAAGTATGGAAAGGGTGATTATAAAATGTTTATCAGTAATTCATTTATTGGTTTGACTTTATAAATGTTGAACCAGAAAACTAAGGACTTGAAATACATATATAGAGTGGAATTAAGACTATGACTATACTCAAGTATTTCATACGAAAATGACCCTTATGAGGTCTTTTGGTCCTTACGAGATTTAAGTTCAATGTAGTCCCATATAATTATATATATATATTTTTTAACTTTGCTAGAGTGGTTTATGAGTTAGCTCCTTTAATACGTTTATTTTCTTCTTGGCCTATGTTGACGAAATGATGGTTCCTTAATAACTTCTAGTTACAATGTAAAATTGTTTCATGACAAGAATTTGTGTGTACAACTAAAAAGCGTATATTAAAAAACTTTTTTGCAAAAAAGTCAATGAAATAAATAAAGTCACCGACTTCCGAAAGTAAAGTTATTTTAGACTTTTTGAGTGTTTCAAAAAGAGTGAGTGTTTTTGAGTGTTATTTGTGTTTTTATTTGACATGGATAGTATTGCATTAATTTATTTAAAAAAAAAATCTAGATTGTTTTGAGATGGATTATTTTGTGCAGTATTGTGTGGTGTGATTTGTTTTTGATTATTTAATTACTAACATTATTTTTAAGTGTACCTACTAACAACATTATGGATCTTTGTGTCTGAATTAAATAAATTGAATTGAATTGAAAAAAGTTTGAGTGTTTCAAGTCAATTTTCAAAAAAGTTTATTTCTGTAGGAGTTTTTATTTAACAAACATAACAAAACAGCAACGTTCAGACAACTGACAAAACTGGACGTAGACCTAGCAGTCAATCTTGTCCAGACAACATTTTGACAGATGTCATATTTGGAACCCCAATATGGCGTCAGTCTCTTCCTATTTCTCAAAAATGATCATCAAAAAGTCCCTGGACTGATAAGGTTAGCTTATTTAATGCTAATAATACGCTGGTATTGTATTAAGAGGATAATCCACTTGTATTCTAATGGATCTAATCTAACAGATTGATTGAGATCACTCTCGTATAGCGTAACCAATTCATTCAATTCTGCATTCAAGGCGACATGTTATGCAATATATAATTATTTTATATAATTGATATAGTTTTTTTAACAGCTGTTTCAGATCTATATCCGGTCTTGTGGGTTATTGTGTTACTACTTTTATTAATGTTAAGACTGCCTCTTTGGTCTAGTGTTTGCAATCGCGACTGCCGAGCATGAGGTCCTGGGTTCGATTCCTGGGTCGGGCAAATTGTTATTGGGTTTTTCCTATCAGGAATTTCTTAGTAGCAGGCACGGAATCTGGATTAGTGACCGGTTGATGGCAATAGGCCCGCCCCCTATTACATGGGACTTAAACATTACTGGCAAAAAGTGGGTGTACTATTAGGTGCTCCTTTACTCTAATCAGATCTATGATCTGTAATGAGATTTGTAAGAGGAATAAATAAATAAATTCTTTAGCTCAACAGAACGCTTTTCTCCCAGGTGGGTTAAGCAGAGGTGTACCTTTATTACACCCACATTTCACCAGTTATATAAAACTCCCCTGTAATAGGGGTCGAGTCATTATTTATCACCATGATTCGATGTCTATTTCTTGCTCAGTTAAGCTTCATTTGTCTGTAAGGTTCCGTGCCTAAAGAGCAGCAGCAAGATCCTTAGAACTCGTGGCAATACAGGGCAATAAATGTGTAATAGGAAATTTATTAATCTATGTCCTATGAACAGACAGTGCACTACATGGCCTGACCCCTTCTTCCCTCTTCTTCTTTGTAAAAGAGGCTGAAGGTGACCCCTGTCCTTCATTACCTAAATCATGCAGTACCCTGACTCGAAATTTTATGTAAAATTATTTCCAAACTTAATAAAGCGATTAATACCTAATACAAAGATACTTGAATTTAACAGCCAATAATTCGGTGCCTACTCACGCGAGTCGACGTCAGTGATGTAAACCAAAACAAAGAAATCGATTGTTTAAACCTTTACAAAACACTATTAATGTTGTTTACTTTGGCAGAATATTTAAGGTTATACACCTGTTTTGTACTAACAGAATTATAGTAGAGAAAAAAATGTGTACACAGGGAAATTCCCCTTCGGAAACATCAAAGAAGTCGTAGGGGATTAGTTTTCATCATGCCTTTTCCCAACTATATTGGGGTCGGCTTCCAGTCTAACCGGATGCAGCTGAATCTGAACCAGTATTTTACATGGAGCGACTGCCTAATCTGATCTCCACAACCCAGTTAGTACTGGGTAATACGATACCCCTTGGTAAGACTGGTTGTCAGACTAATTGGGCCACTGACTACCTAACGACTGTCAAAAATCTACAAATGACAGCCGGGACCAACGGCTTAACGTGCTTTCCGAGGTACGGAGGAAACTCGGTATGTAATGGGTGGTAGGGGATTAGTTTTCAAGAAACGGTAATACATCTTACTTTTACTAGTAAACTAAAGTCTAAGTTCAAATACATAACATGACATCACGCCTGTAATCCCCGAAGGGTTAGGTAGAGGTGTGCCTAATAGTACACCCATATTTCACCAGTTATGTTTATGTCCCATGTAATAGGGAGATTTATATTACATTGCCAGGATACGGGCACAAATCCAGACTCCGTGGCTGCTACTGAGAAATTCCTGATTGGAAAACCCAATAACACTTTGCCCGACCTGGGAATCGAACCCAAGACCTCATGCTCAGCAGTCGCCACCACTAGACCAACGAGGCAGTCCGGATCGGTGTTCGGATTGGTTGTTGATAATTCACTCAACCAATCAAGTTTACACGAGTTTTGACATTTCTGTTGATTTTAGATACAGACAAGTGTAAATGGTTTAAAAAGAAATAGCCCGCAATTTTTCTGCCATAAGGCAAAGAACTCTTCCAATACAGAGAAAAACCAAGTATTGGTCACTGCCTGGTGATAAGTATGTAGCCGTGAATGTAGAATGAGGGTAATTCAAGCACTCCTTAAACCGTCTCTAATACTAGCTCTAAAAATGGATACTTGATCATGATTGGCCAGGAAAATTTATAGATTCAGAATAATATGAGGAAAGACTTTTTATTCGATACCAATATAAAATACAGTCCAGACCACTCTTACCAAGAGGTATCGTATTACCCAGTACTAACTGGGTTGTGGAGGTCAGATAGGCAGTCCATATAAAATACTGGTAGTCAGCTGTATCCGGCTAGACTGGAAGCCGACTCCAATATACATAGTTGGGAAAAGGCTAGGCAGATGATGACTAATATAAAATACAGCTTCACTTTTCTGTCATCACTGGTTTTTCCCCCCACAAGCGTTTGCAACAAAATTCGCAAGAGTTAACGTATTTTTCATTTTTCTCCACAACATTGTAACCTAACCTCAGTCCTATTTGTATAAGAATGTAACCCTTATACTGGTTATGAGAACCGGTTGCTCGTCGCCAACCTTCAACTACATACAATGACCAGGGCTATTACATTTTAATAAGCATTTGCATTCAAAATGCATGAAACGAACCTCGCTTGAAGGACCAGAAAATTATAGCAGTTGGGTATAACATGTCTTTGAAAATTTAAACAGTCGGGTATAGCAATGTCCTTATGAAATCTTTAATAACAGTGGTGTAAAGTTATTATCTTTTTATAGTATTAAATTCATTGATTGTAATAAAAAACTTAAGACAAAAAGTCCAATCCGTCATGCCATATTCGGTTTGACCTTACAAGTAATCTGAAGGTTTTTTTGAGCCCACGATTATCAATGGCCAGATGTTTCGCAAAGTATCGATTAATCCTTACCTTTGAAACACTTTTATCCCACACAATAACTTCGAGGTTGACACCTCATTAAAAAAAACAATAAAAAAATCACACAACACTTCTTTTGTGCATGGACACTACCACATTCCACATGAAGAAATAAAAAGAAAAAAAAACTATATCACATTATTCCGAATTTTGAATTTAAAACACACGTTCGATTTAAACAAAATACGTTAGAAGAATGTTAAATTTTCAATTTGAAAATGGAGATTCGTGTTCGTTTTTTAAAATGTTCGTTGGGTCTCGCATCGCGGCCGCGCGTTCTGCGTCGGGTGTTGCACTGGCAGGCTGCGCGAGCGCCGACCAAACGGCCTTTACAAAAGAGGTCTTAAGTTCCATGTAGGCGATTATCGACTTAATTGACTTGATTTAAAAGGATTATTTAAAGCGTTCGTGTCTGAGTGTAATAGGAAATATTGATAGATAATAAAATAAATAAAATTTTGTTTCGGATGACCATTATCATTGAGGATTTTTATAAAGTTTGCGTGTTTGCAATAAGCTTGAAGTTTATTTTGTTGAGTTTTGGTCAATTATTAAAGTACATACCTTCTGAGATTACATGACTGAAACAAAAAACGAGCTATTGTTGAAAATTTTGACTATAACTTGACTAAGACAAAAAACTAAAATAAATTAACATCAAGCAATTTTATTACATACTTAAATACTCTCAACAATAACATGTTTATTTCCTTTTTATAGTCAGTACATAAACCGTAAATATATTAAATTGTATATTTATATTCAAGTTTTAGAACGCGGAGGTGTTAAGACTATTTCAAGTAGGGTTACCATTTCGACATTTGCAGTTTTTTTTTTTAATATTAAATACGCTTGCTTTTAGCCGCAACTCGCCCGATGTGAAGAACTGATGCGGCCTAGGGTGAACCACGCTTGCCTAGAAGAAACCGATTCACTCGAACTTTGAATTAAAGAGATCTAGATTATAATGATCAGGGATCAGAGAAGCCGGCAGTGAAGTCCACAGACTGTGCCGTTCGCACAATAATTGTGGAAGCGAAGCGCTTTGTTCGGGTCCTTGGAACTTCAACCATATATCGGTGACGAAAGTCAACGTCTTTTAATTATTTAGGGGGGTTTATTATGGGGTCGGGTTTCCTCATTTTACTGTGCCAAGAGAATCTTGCTTGAGTTTTTGGTTCAGGCCATTGAGCTAATAGAAGGTGTCTATTTATATTTACTATATTAAAAATATCTGCAGTCGAAAAATATGGACAAATGACAAGGCCGAACAAAGTTCCGATAAAGGCCGAAAGTCAGAAATGTCCTAAAAAAGTCTAGATGAGGGGTGAAAGTCAGAATTGTTCTTTTAAAATCCAGAAAGAGTTCCGATAAAGGCCGAAAGTCAGAAACGTCCTAAGAAAGTCCAGATGAGGGGTGAAAGTCAGAAATTTTCGGATAAAATCCAGAAAGAGGGCTAAAAGTCAGACATGTCCGGGAAGGTCTAGACGGATGTTAACCCTAATGTCATGTCCCTACATTATGCAGATCATTGTGTATTACTCAGTGCCTTAATGAATTCTGTAAGCTATTTTGAGATAGTCCGACGACGTGTTATGCTTAGTAATGTTTACGGTTTTGACTGCATTGTTGGTCTAGTGGTCGCTAGCGCGACTGCTGAGCATGAGGTCCTGGGTTCACTTCCCGGGTCGGGCAAAGTGTTATTGGATTTTTCCATCAGGAATTTTTCAGTAGCACTCACGCCTTAGGAGGCTCTCATTGCGCGGCTGGGTAAAGGGCTTGATTCAGAAAGCATTACTCCTGGATACGGCACGCATAGTGAGGAGGTTCCTCTCTCTGGAGCCCTGACCACCGGCAGCCCGGACCCTGTTCCTGATGCAAATGCCTTTTTTTACATTTTTAAAAGTTTTATATACTTTGTTGAAAATGTAAATTTAAGAGTAAAAATTAATAAAGGAAATCATATTAAAATGGGTAGAGTTATATTGGGTTGATTAACGAATAACTTCATAACGGCGTGATGGTCACGTTCAAGGACCCAAAAGGGTTTTGCCTAAGGATGGAAAAATACTAATCGACATAGACTCGGGTAGAACCGGCCAGGAATAGCTTTATGCCCTTCAATAAAAGGAACCATTTCGAAGCGGTGATCAAGTTTATTCGTTTATTGTTTACATTGTGGTCAACTGTAAAAGTTCCTCACTAAAATTCTACTGTACGGACACGGTTGGCCGGTACCGGTAATGGTACAGGATGCAGTCAGGAATGGTCTGGTATGAGGGGAAGGACTTCCACAGGACTGGAGTACTTTCTGAGAACTCTATAATGAAAAATACCAGTTAATATTTGTAGTAAAATCCCGAATTCAAGGACCAATAACCTATTTTAAGATTTTCGTTAGTACTAGCACTTTAATTTGATTTTAAACCAAACGTGATGTAAATACGTCGATTTTTCATTCGATAATACAATTATATTATTATTATTGCATATTAGTTGGTTGGTGGTGGTTTCCAACAAACACAATCAGTATCATCCATAGATAGGAATGAGTTCTTGAAATTATAAAAATATTAAATGTGAAATGAGTATTTTTAATTTTAAAATTGACGTATTTACGTTTAAACCGCGCACCGAATGTACTAGGGTTCGGAAACGAAAGAACACCTCTTGTCCTGTGTCAATCCAGGTTATAAACTATTTCTGTGCTAAATTTTATCCAAATCCATTCAGTAGTTTTTGCGTGAAAGAGTAGCAAACATCATCTGCCTAGCCTTTTGCCAACAATGTTGGGGTCGGCTTCCAGTCTAACCGGATGCAGCTGAATACCAGTATTTTACATGGAGCGACTGCCTATCGGACCTCCACAACCCAGTTAGTACTGGGTAATACGATACCCCATGGTAAGACTGGTTGTCAGACTTTTTGGGCTACTGACTACCTAACGACTGTCAAAGATCTACAAGTGACAGCCGGGACCAACGGCTTAACATGCTTTCCGAGGCACGGAGGAAACTCGGTATGAAATGGGTGGTCACCCATCCACGGACCAACCTAGGCAAGCACGGCTTAACCTAAAGATCGACCCGAGCGGCTGTTATTATTAAGCCACGAGCTCATCTAAAAAAAAAAAAGAGTAGCAAACATCCGATCTCATAAACTTTCACATATATAATATTAAAAGGAAGTACGATGATTCTATCAAACACATTTCAATCGTATTCCCCTATCCTGTCGCCATCATAGCCGCTACCACGGTAAAAAACACATGTCATTACATTGATCCCTTTTTTTACCTGAGCTCTCGAAACAGGTGATAACTTACACCTGTCGCATTTGACAGAAGGCGCGATGACGTAACGTGAATCAATCAATTGTCAAAGCATTCACTTGCTGCTCGCTTGAGTAAGATGTGTGATGTCATTGTAACTTGGTAATGTTGGTAATTACATTTGTAGATAGAGATAAATATAGCTTTTGAGTCATTTGAACGTAGTTTGAAAAGAGAAAGGTTCTGTAGATTTTGCTGTGTGACTGGTAGTTTGACAGAAAATGAGATTGGACTAATCTGTACCTATTTAAGTATATCAATTTATGTTAGTAAAATGGTTTTTTTTTTGTACTCTATCACAATGCTGTCCTATTTGACCCAAAGGTTGACTGGTAGAGAATGCCTTGTGGCATTAAGTCCGCCTATGTAACACTTTTGTACACGAAGTTTAAAAAAAAAAAAAAAACTGAACAATTAATCATCTTTGATACATGGACCCCAATAGAAGATGCATCACAAAGTGATCCGATACCTATAACTAGAGTTCTTATTTAATTAAATAGCATAAAACTATTAACATAATTGACCACTATTTAAAATTATTAGTATACTTAGGTACAATTTGCACTAATTCGCATCTGGAAATAAAATTTATAAAACAATTTGGCAAACATTTTTGAAGTAGCGAGTTGGCAACATGTATTTAGTGTTTTATACTGATGCAGGGGTCGTTAACCTGTCGGTTCTAGCTTATTAATCTACATCATGTAGTAAATGCTGAAAATTAAGATAATGTCCTGTGACAAAACTATTGGATATTTTTGAAAGATTTTTTGTATGAAGACAGGGAACATCATGAGTATACGGCAGTTTATTTTATTGTCATATTGTCGGAGCTCGTGGCTAAATAATAACAGCCGCTCGGGTCGATCTTTAGGTTAAGCCGTGCTTGCCTAGATTGGTCTGTTGATGGGTGACCGCCCATTACATACCGAGTTTCCTCCGTGCCTTGGAAAGCACGTTAGGCTGTTGGTCCCGGGTGTCATTTGTAGATCTCTGACAGTTGTTAGGTAGTCAGTGGCCCAAAAAGTCTGACAACCAGTCTTACCAAGTGGTGTCGTAATACCCAGTACTAACTGGGTTGTGGAGGTCAGATAGGCAGTCGCTCCATGTAAAATACTGGTATTCAGCTGCATCCGGTTAGACTGGAAGCCGACCCCAATATACATAGCTGGGAAAAGGCTAGGCAGATAATGATTGTCGGCGCCACCCTGCATAACTGTGATAACTAGATACTAACTTAGTCAGTACCTTCTGTCTTCTTCATTAATAATGGATTAGCTTCCAAGTTATAACTTGGAGTGCAATTTATTATTATTCACGATCAATTTTTGGCACGACTAACCACACAGCACCAGTTTAACCCTTTCGGTGCTCAGCACCCAGCATATGGGTCCAACAATAATTCATTCATGTGCCCACAATCCGTATCCGAGTCTTCGTTATAATTAGCTATATGTTACTTGTATTTTAAAATTACTATTTTTTGCTGGGTGCTGGGCACCGAAAGGGTTAAGATAAGAAAGAACCTCAAACAAAATAAACCCTGATTCACAATATTACGCGTGAAAACAATGTTCATTCTTTTACGAACACAAAAACAAACAGAGAAACACATTTTTTCGTTTTTGTAATAACCCGTATGAATCATAAGAAGACAAACATCTTCGATTCCGAAAAGTAAATATTTTCATCACTCACCGAAGGTTCTTGCAAAATGGCAGACCAATCACATGTAAACGCATAACATTTACATTTACCACATTAATATTATAGAGGTAGAGTTTGTATATTTGATTGTAGGGGGTAATCAAATCAAACCAAATTTTTTTATACATACATTTTTTTCGGAATAAAGTAATGGGTAGGTCTTTCAGCTCACTAGGTTATTTGCTAAATAATTTAATTGACATGGGGTAACGGTTTCTTCTATACATATCAGTTTTTATGTTTGGCTAGGGAAAGCTATTGGGATAACGGGTATTAAAATTACAATAATCACCATAGGATTCTACGGAACTACTGATCCGAATTGAAACTTCTCTCACTAATGGAAAGCTACATTATACCCGGGTGTCATAGACTATATTTAAAATGTTCCGTGGGATTATTTCAGGCAATAATGCAAGTGAAGTCGCGAGCATAAGTTAGCACATAATATTACCAGTATAAACGAAAGACACTAAAAATTCAACCGTGCAAGCAAGAGTCGTATTCGTAAAACATTTGCTTTTTTTTTTCATCTGACCGAACGAGTTTTGTTTCAAGTTACATAAGGTTTTATGTACCAAAGAGTTTGGTTTAGGATAATCGACCTTAAAGCCTGAAGAACTTAGTGAAACGTGTTGTTCATTATTAGTAGTGACAGTGTCAAATTTTTTGAGATTTTGAAATTAAGAATCGTTTCAATAAGGTTCAGAATTGACTGGCAGGATAGAATCTTTTTACCTTTTAAAGAGAAGAAGCATTCAATATGTAATAAAATAAATGCGAGTCACAAGATCGCAGAGGCGAATCTTTATATGGATTTTGTTCGTCTTTTTGTAGCCATCTCGAGAACAAATGTGTGGCTTTTATACAACGGAGTTCGTAAAGTTGATAACAGCAATTTTATTTTCATAGACTTGATAAACTAAAATTATGTTAGTAGCAGTGGCTTCTTATACAATTTTGGTATACACCTGCATCCGGTTAGACTGGAAGCCGACGCCATCATACTTTGGAAGACAAGAGGAGTTCGTGGCTAAGGCTAAATAATAACAGCCACTAGGGTCAATCTTCAGGTAAAGCCGCGCTTGCCTAGGTTGTTTTAGGGTGGGTGACCACCAATTAAATACCGAGTTTCCGCCGTGCCTCGGAAAGCACGCTAAGTCGTTGGCCCCAGCTGTCAATTGTTGATCTTTAACAATCTTTACAGGTAGTCAGTGGCACGAAAGTCTGAAAACCAGTCTTATTAAGGGGATCGTATTACCCAGTACTTACTGGGTTGTGGAGGTCAGATAGGCAGTCGCTCTATGTAAAATACTGGTATTCAGCTGCATCCGGTTAGACTGGAAGCCAACCCAAACATAGTTGGAAAAAGGCTAGGCAGAAGACGACATAAGAAGGCAAGAAGCGATTTCTTTGTATTTCTGTTAGCATCGATTTATTAGCGAAACGGAATTAAATGGCAATCCCTAGGAAAACTGCTTGTTTATTGAATTTTACAGTTTAACTTTATAGAAATCATCAACGAGAAATGTGTATTTGCAAATAAATATTATAGTATAAATTACTTTTTATGTCCACTGACATCACAGTTATATCTTCTATCTAATGATGAGAATGTTTAATATGAATACCGCATCAATACAGGTTTAGTTATTTCTGAGATTGCGTCACACACACATACAGACATTGGTTTTCCTTTGAACGCTTTAATTTATGCGGTTCGAAGAATATTGATGTGCAAACTTGATTCTCAAGGCATTTGACATTTATGTGTGTCTTCCATTGCAAATACATAAGGATTAATAATACGAAAGGCTATTTATTCGTAACAAAATAAAAGAAGAGGAAGATTATTAAAACAAGTTAATGTATTAACCAAACTGGAATTCATGGCAGTAGCGAAGGGTCAATTTTTGTAAGAGGTAAGCCGGAGTCATCATATCTTTAATGTGATTATATTATTTGTCTATAGAATACTGACTGTGCCATTTTTCAAAAGGGATCCGGTAGGAATCGAGTTGTATGGAACCTTCGTCACTGATTCATGGTCATTCCGTTTTCTGTATGTGGATGAATGGCTATTCTGAATAGGGTATACCCACAGTCCCACATTTCGATTTAAAGAAAATTTCCGTAATGTAGAGACATTTTTATCTATTATTTACTGAAAATTAATAATCTTTGTGCTCCTAAGTTTTTTATTAGATAACAAGCAGACTGGGAACGTACATCATCATCATCATCAGCCTACAGCAGTTCTCTGTCATTCTCCACTCAAGAACACGTCCGGACACACGTCACGACACCGTTATTGCCATAATTTGTCATTTATTATAGGATTTTTTTTAAATTCGTCATATTCTCTTGTACTGCTATAAATTAAAATCATCACAATTACAATCGCCCAAGGAACAGGCAGACAGAAGTAAAGGGTACCTATCCCATATGTAAAAGGACACATCCAGACTTCGGGTTGCTAGAGAAAAACTTCAACTAAAAACCCCAATAACACTTTGCCCAACTTAGGGGTCGAACCTAAGACTCCATGCTCCGCATTCACACTTGCAACCACATGACCAACGAAGCAGTCAGCCAACATTAATAATACGTCTACAAGCACTTACAGAGGTAGCTGTCCGTCTATATTTGTGAGAATCTAACCCATGACCTTACGTTCAACACCAAATTTTACAGCCATTACACCGTTACGCAATATACAGCCTTAAAGTCTTGAAGTTAATAACTGTGATGCATTAAAGATTGCAAAAATGCCTCTCATGTGCGCAGAGACAGGTGGTTAGCCTTCGGTAATGTTATAGTTAAACCATCACCGATAAAGTTGTTAACTGTGTAGTAATCAACCAATCACTTTTATTATCCAAGCCCATCATCTGCCTAGCATTTTCCCAATTGGGGTCGGCTTCCAGTCTAACCGGATGCAGCTGAATACTAGTATTTTACATGAAGCGACTGCCTATCTGACCTCCACAACCCAGTTAGTACTGATTAATACGATACCCCTTGGTTGTCATACTTTCGGGCCACTGACTACCTGTAACGACTGTCAAAAATCTACAAATGATAGCCGGGACCAACGGCTTAGCGTGCTTTCCGAGGCACGGAGGAAACTCGGTTTTTAATGGGAAGTCACACATCCACAGACCAACCTAGGCAAGCACGGCTTAACCTAAAGATCGACCCGAGCGGCTGTTATTATTTAGCCACGAGCTCCTCATTATTTTCCAAGCCCATAGATACAATACACAAAATAATCTTTTCTGTACAACAATACATATTGAAAATTTGTACACAAACTGTTATCCTATTTTTATTATCCAATTACTTCGGATTGTGCCAACAAAAGACATCAACGCGCATTCATTAAAAAAAAGATTTAATATTACAAAAAAAAAGTTTATCGAATAAATGATAAGTTTTATCTGTAGTCTTATTGATCTTGTCCACGAAAACCACTGCTCTGAGACACTTGGTCATCCGAGCTACCATTTTGGAAATATAGAGCGTTTTATACATAATGTGTTAAACAAACCCTTTCCGATCCGTTAGGGTATTATTATGTATTGAGATTAGATTTTAATTGTGTAATCCCTTTTTGGATAACAAGAAAAAAAATGCCCCGGCAAAAATTAAATTAAATGTACAAAAATGAGGAAACCTATGTAGGTATGCCATGTGGCAACACACGGCACGGGCGGTCACAGCTTCTGTCCACTATAATACAGGAATCCAGCGTTAACATAACGTTTATGATGCCATCTATACAAAAATAAACTCTTAAAGCGAAGTTTCCCCTTTACTTCTTTCAAAAGTCTATATCGCCTCGCTTCAGAACACCATGACTTGAATGATACCTAGTTACCTACATAGTACATACAGAAAAAGACAGATGGCGCTGATTAGAAGTATGGTAAGCTGCGCACTAGCAAGACAAATAACGCGACTGCTTAGCATAAGGGCTTGCGTTCGATTCCCAGGTCAGACAAAGTGTTATTAGGCTTTCCATCAGGGATTTCTCAGTGGCAGATACGGACTTTGGATTTGTGCCCGGTTGATGGCAATAGGCTCGCCCTCTGTAAGCTGAGCTGCTGAGAATCGAGTTGAGTGGTGATTGAGTCTAAGTCCAGCAGTGGACTGCTGTAGGCTGATGATGATGTGTAAAAATTAGAAGGAGAGATTTTTTTTCTTTTTTGCATACCAGTGTAAGCTAAGGAGCTCGTGGCAGCCACTCGGGTCGATCTTTAGATTAAGCCGCGCCTGCCTAGGTTGGTCTGTAAATAGGTGTCCACCCATTACATACCGAGTTTCCTCCGTGCCTCGGAAAACACGTTAAGCCTTTGGTCCCGGGTGTCATTTGTAGATCTTTGACAGTCGTTAGGTAGTCAGTGGCCCAAAAAGTCTGACAACCAGTCTTACCAATGGGTATCGTATTACCCAGTACTAACTGGGTTGTGGAGGTCAGATAGGCAGTCGCTCCATGTAAAATACTACCAGTATTCAGTTCTGCTGCATCCGGTTAGACTGGAAGCGACCCTAATATAGTTGGGAAAAGGCTAGGCAGATGATGAGTGTAAAGGAAGTATTTTTTTAAATCATTGAAAAATAATCTAAGATGTTAATCCTACATTAGTACAGTTTGATGTTTGACAATATGTATCTTGATAAAGTTGTAGGTGGCGACGTCGTAAAAGATGATATTACCTTTTTAATTATCTGATTAGTATCAAATTGAGATTCAAGATAAACCAATTTGTATGTGTGTGGGAGTTTTTAATTTCTGATATTTTAGTCGTCATCGAAATTGGAATGTTTTATTGATGACAATAGCTATGATTTCCCAAACCAGAGCCATGGACTATCAAGCTTGAAACTGCCTATAGACCGACCGCTTTAATAAGTCCTCGCGAAGGTATCAATTTAAATGGAATATTCTGAAGGTTGATCACGTATTGGTTCAATTAGTATCGTAATACTTACGTGGATTATGGTTATTTTAAAGCAAATAACCTGTGGGATATTGTTAGGACTTGGGGACGATTAATGTGCTATTGATGGGCCAAGGCGGAGGACTCATTAAAGCGGTCGGTTTTTTTTTAAGTTTCTTTAATTTTTATCATTTTAGAAATGGTAGAATTAATCTTTCATGTAAAAATATTCAAGTAGGTAATAAAGAACACAAACTGGATAAGACAACGCAAAAAAACAGCTTAAGTACAAAAAATATTTTATTAACATACAAAAATAATTAAATAAAAAACAATAAGTCTAAAAATAAATAGATTTACTCTCTAATCACGTACTTCTTATAATTATTAACATTACGGACCACATAGTCCTTTGGAATCCTAATTTAGGACTTTACGAGCATTTTTACCCTCGGAGGGTAACAGTTACCCATAAATGTTTACGTTTGGGTAATTATGATATATATCACTTTATGATTATGATATTACCCTGATATTCTATAAATTATTCTTCCGATATACCAAAATCGGTATGATATTATGAGTAAGAAACTGCGCATGACCATTTGGTAATGTTATTTTGTTCGTATTGATGAGATCGCAGTGATATCAACAGTTTGGTGAAATAATTATGATATTATATCATTATGATGACAAATTATGTAAAATACTGGTATTAAGTAATGTCTGGTAAGACTGGAAGCTGATCCCAACATAGTTACGAAAAGACTAGGCAGATTATCATTATGATCAAATTGTTGAATATATGAATGAAGTAATGTGTAATGTTCGTGATGATCATTGACAAGTGACAAGAAGTTGATATCATGCTGTGATGAGCATAAATAATAAAATGACCAACTTTGAATATAATGAAACTCTAAAGTCATGGTTATTAGCTACTATGTTCCCGCGTAAGACGTCTAAATTCCCACAAATGTGAATTGATGAAATTTTAAACTGATAAATTATGATGTGAACTATAGAAATATGAGTGATAGTATCACATAGCATCACGCCTGTAATCCCCGAAGGATAAGTAGATGTACCTTTAGTAAGTGCTAAGTAAACCCACGTTATGCCGGCTAAAATATGTTAATGTGTGTGTATGAGGTGTGATACTGCTGATGTGTATAATGTGACCAGATTGACAAATGACATGACAACGATAATGAAGAAAAAACGTAAAACACTTAGATACGATTAACAAAATGAGCGGATTTTACGTGTAACATGATGTCAATGTGACATGATTGACAAATTAAATAATATTCGTGAGATGAACAAGAATCGTGTAAAAAAAATTAAAAAGGAATTAATGAATGGCTGATTAATGCATGAATAAACGATTCAGTGAATGATTGATATTGAGCGAAACGGTTTAATGTTGAATTAATGGTTTGAATGCAACGGGGTTTTTTTTAATACTGGCGGTATAATTCAGTTGATTACGACATGATCTAATGAATTATTTATTAAACGATGATGGATATGAATGAATAAATGATTTTAATTATAATTATGATCCCATGAATACGACATTCAAGCATGGTGTATGTGACGGTACTTTGCCCTTCAAACTTTATAGAGAATGAACGTGTATGATTAAATGAATGGGTGTCTGAATTAATGAATAATTCAACAATGAATATTTCGTTAATTGGCGAAGTGAATAATCAAATGACTTATTGATATAATGGCTAATGATTGATTTGAATGTATAGATGATTTGACAGTTTCAGTGTTTAAGGATTAAATAATAATTTATTTTCTCTATCTCTTTTAGATACTATTTACAAAGGCACTCATTTTTGTAGACTCTGAGTTTTGTTTTTTTTTTACATAATTTTATTTATCTTAGGTAGTTTTTATTCAATTCTTCATCTAAGGTAATTTTTATTTATCTTGTCAATCCAGGGCACAAAATTCTGTATGTTGGTTTAGACTCCGGGTAGATGCTCACATCCGCAGCCGATACCCCAGTAGACCAGGACTATCAGGGTACTTCGCCCTTCTAACTTCATTGTGAATGAATATGAATACGAATGGAATATGAATGGTAATGAATGAAATCATTCATAGTTTGCTTCAGTGAATGATTGATCTAATGAATGGATGATTCAAAGATTGATTTAAAAAATCTCAAGTAGTAGGTATGTTTTTTTAGGTTTAAATAATATTTTCGATTCTCTTTCCCTGTAGGTACTATTTACAAATGCACACATTTTTGTAGACTCCGAGTATTTTTTTCTTAAATTACTTTAAAATCTAGGGGTAAACGAGTTTGTCAATCCACGACACAAACTTCTGATGATTGTGTAGACTCCGGGTAGATGCTGTCGTCCGAAGCCGATGCCTTATGATTAATATCATGCATAAGACGGTGCTTCGCCCTTCTTATTTCAATATGAACAATTATGAATGATTGACAGATAGAATGGATGACATAATTGATTGATGCAGTAAATGATCGATTGAACGATTCATTTTTTAATGAATGGATGATTCTAACAGTTATTCGACGTCGTGAATGAACGCGACTGAATGACCGAATGAATGAATTATTCATTGATCGATGCAGTGAATGTGCGAATGAATGATTGATTCGGTGAATAGATGATTCAAAAATCTTTTTAAAATTTCCTGTTTTAAGTTTCAATAACATTTACATTTCTCTCTCCCTGTAGATACTATTTACAAAGGCACACATTTTTGTAGACTCCGAGTATTTTCTCTTATTAATATATTTTTTTTAATCTAAGGGTTAACCAGTTTGTCGATCCAGGGCACAAACTTCTGTATGTTGGTGTAGACTCCGGGTAGGTGTTCTCGGCCGCAGCCGATGCCCCAGGAGACCAGGCCTATCAGGGTGCTTCGCCCTTCGAGCTTCATCGTGAGGGGACCTCCGCTGTCGCCCTGGCAAGAGTCACGGCCTCCCTGCAAATGATAGAATAGTAGAATATTGTATCGTAAATAGTTGCAAAATTTAGAGAACGCAGATTAAAGTTACATACAAGTAGCGATTTTCGGACCGAATATAGAAATCCGACTTAGGCAATAATTTAAAAAAATGTCTATGTCCGAAAGTCGCAATCACTATTGCTTCGGATTATTTAATTTAGAAAAAAAAAGATCTCTTTTATAAAGTTCAACAAAATCTTTACATCACAGTGATGCATAAAACCAACTATACGAGATTCAGGATTTGGTTTTTTTTTTAAATCTCTTTTTTGTTTTTTTGCAACAAACAGAATGATTATTATTCTTAAATAATGGCGACTTTAATCGTTGCTGTAGTAAATTTTATGTAATATATACAGGGTGTAAGGGACAGCCCTCCACAAACTGACAGGACATTCAGGTCCTTAATATACAACCGGAATTTTTCTCCGGTTTTTTTTTTTTTCGTTTACAATTTCAATGTAAAATTACATTGCCTGTACGCAGCACTCCATTTATATAAATAATACGGCTAAAATAAAAATAAAACAACAATGGATGTTGAAATACTCTAACGAACGACGCGTGAAATCAGTTGTTCACTTCCTGTTTGGCTACAGAGTTCATCGAACTCGTCGTCGCGCTTGCCGTTCGCTACGTGCGTTTTGACACGGTAAAGTGAATTGCGTATGAGGAAATAAAACAAATCAAATTTATTGGATTCCCATAACATTCCTGAAATAATTTCTTGTACCGGTCTTCTTAGTATGATATACTGAATTCACCCCATCAGTTTGTGGAGGGCTGTCCCTTACACCCTGTATAATACTCTATCACAGTCTACATTATTTATAGTTTAAAAGAATTAATGATATTACCTCTTTATATCCAGCACACAAGAACACATCGTGTATGGTCTCCCGTCGTCCGGCCGCTCTAAACCATCGCTGACAACGCTCGTTAGGTATCACTTCCACGTCTACTTCCTGAAAATGAAGGAAAAATCTTTGTTAATAGGAAAAGCATAATACTAAACAAGTTTTTGTTACTTAGGTAACTGCCATGTTCAGTCACGAGCACCAATATGTAAACACTTAACAATTTACTTAATTGTTAATCATCACCTGCCTAGCCTTTCCTAGTCTTCTTGTTTCCTAGTCGTCTTCTTTGTTTGTTTGTAGTTTTCTTGCCTAGTCTAACTGGAAGCAGCTGAATACCAGTATTTTACATGGAGCGACTGCCTATCTGACCTCCACAATCCAGTTAGTACTGGGTAATACGAAACCCCTTGGTAAGACTGGTTGTCAGACTTTTTGGGCCACTGACTACCTAACGACTGTCAAAGAGCTACAAGTGACAGCCGGCACCAACGGCTTAACGTGCTTTCCGAAGCACGGAGGAAACTCGGTATTTAATCGGTGGTCACCCATCCACAGACCAACCTAGGCAAGCGCGGCTTAACCTAAAGATCGACCCGAGCGGCTGTTATTATTTAGCCACGAACTCATCATAATGTGACAACATTAGTTGTTTGACTAGCTGTGGGCCCGGTTATCGCAAGACTAGAACCCTGAAGCGGGCCATAGACGATAGGTTATGCAATATGCATGCGCAGATTTGCCTGTACAGACAAACTGTCCAGGCATGCATGAACGTGAGTAGGAGAAAACTGTACAGGTTATCCTTGGAATGGAACTCGGTTTGCATGAAGGTTTTGCATGCACATTTAAAACTATCATGCATCAAGTAGCGTGTATGGCTACCTTTAGATAGCTAGACAGGGTCTCGCGGCAGACCGAGGAGATGGCGGGACGCCTTAGATGGCTTCCTCGCGAATGACGAGAAAAAGCTCACAGTCATGAGAAGTGGAAGGAATTGGGGGAGGCATTTGCACAGGAGTGGGACAATACGGGATAAAAAAAAAGTTGCGATAATGATTAGCTTAAATAGGGTATTTTCTATGTTTGTTAAAATACCTCCTGCGACCATAGAAAATTAACTTCATTACAAACCTAACTGGTGTTTATTCACGAATAATTGTTGAATCAATGGAGGGTTTGGATTGAATGGGTGGTTTGGATTATTCTATATAACGGTACATCAATTATAAATTACCTGTAACACAGAAGGCACAGAGCTCTGTCCGTGCCTCGTTCGTCCCCATCCTGCGACGGTCGCCATCTTGCCCGCTAGCTTCATCTGCTTCTGAGGGAGGCACACCTGGAAACAAAAAGGATGAGGTTTTAGTTTACTTATGTCGAAATTATATCCTGCGACATTGTATCCCGACAACAAAAAAGCAGTTTGAATAATGGGTAGTACTCGTAACGAAACCGAAAAGTACTTGTTTCCCCCGTCATTGCAATCATTTTTTTATTCTAGACCATACCTGGGAACTTTCTTGTTACGTATTAGGGGTCCAAATTCCAAATTTTCACAAGTTTTTTAAAATAAAGTTTACGACTTTAAGACCTACCGTAAAAAGTGATTTTTCACCCCAAAAAAAAAAGTTGTTTCCCAGCAATAATTTTCGCGAAGAGTTCAAGCTCAATTAGTTCGATGTAAGAAATGATTGATTGACGGCTTCGCGAAGGGTCCGTTTCGTTTCCTTTCTAGGTACAACATAAGATAGATTTATTGAAGAATACTACTTCACCTACTAGACGCACACGAAGTTTTTATAGACTTCCAGGAATACCTTGAAATGTGTTCAGTTGAAATAGCGACTAATTACCATGTACCGAAAGGCACAGCGTGGGACGGTCACCCATCCACGGACTAACCTGGGCCAGCGCGGCTTAACCTGAAGGTCGACCCGAGTGGCTGTTATTATTTAGCCACGAGCTCCTCCCAGTCTAACCAGATGATAGCAGTATTCTTCATAGGGCGACTGCCTGTCTGATTTCCACGATCCAGCAAATGGGTGTCCCTTGGAAAGCTAACTTATTTAGTCTGATGTCACTTACTGGTAAAATATGCTGCTTAAATACAACGCCTCTATCCAGCTGCACAAGAGCCACGTCGTTCCTGAAGTCAGCTGGCTCGTACGACGGATGGACTTCCTTGCGTTGCACCGCGTACTCCTCGTGAGAGTACCTCTCGCCTGAGTCTCGGACGTCCCATTCTCCTAGGCGGACCCGGAGCTGGTTGTTTGGTGTGCTGGAAAAGGAGGTGGGGTGTGTTTTACTGAGCAAAGAAGGGGAGTAGAATATGGGTTTAGAGTGTACGATTCTAGGGTAAGGTGCAGCTACACTTTTTGTCTCGCTCAGACAAAAAAAAAATGACATATTATATTTATTTATTTATTAATTAAAACTTTATGCACATAATGTACAAAGGCGGACTAAATGCCTTGGGCATTTTCTACCAGTCTACCTTAGGGTGATGCAGAGACAAAACAGTAGGTGCAATATTTAATATACAAGGTGCAGTTTTGTATCCTGGTCAAATTCAAGGAGGTATCTGTGCTAATGATTCTTGACCCGAATCAATAATAAAAGAGGCAGATATATATTTTTTTTTTCTTATTTACGGAAATAGGTAAGTGTGGACAGCGGTGGCGGCGCGGAGCCTCGCACATATCGTCGACACTCACGCACACAGCGACATATCGCGCGATGGGTGATTCTGTTTGTTTTGTTGAAATGTAAATGATACATCAAGAGGCTTTCCTTCCTTTTCTTTTCCTCAAGTTAAAAGGGCTTTAAACGCTTCAACAGGGTGTAATCGATGATGTCCCAGTTTTAATTATTATTAGGAAGATAACGATATGTCATCATCATCTGCCTAGCCTTTTCCCAGCTATATTGGGGTCGACTTCCAGTCTAACCGGATGCAGCTGAATACCAGTATTTTACATGGAACGACTGCCTACCTGACCTTCACAACCCAGTTAGTCCTGGGGAATACGTACCCATTGACTGGCATCAACGATATATATGATGAAGACAAAACATCAGAGAAAAAGTCTACTTTTTATATAAAACAGTACCCACTGGCCTGGTCTAAACATCATCATCACCTAGCCTTTTCCCAACTATATTGGGGTCGGCTTCCAGTCTAACCGGATGCAGCTGAATACCAGTAACTTACATGGAGTGACTGCCTATCTAACCTCCACAACCCAGTTAGTCTGGGTAATACGATACCCCTTGATAAGACTGGCTGTGAGATTTTCGGGCCACTGACTACCTGTAACGACCATCTAAGATCTACAAATGACACCCGGGGCTATCGGCTTAACGTGCTTTCCGAGGCACGGAGGAAACTCGATATGTAATGGGTGGTCACCCATCCACAGACCTGGTCTAAACACTTCCTCTAAATATACCAGAGATTTAAAAAAATATACATCATCAGTAAAATATATGTATTTCCTAGAAACAAATCTCGTTAGGCAAGAAGCGATGTACAAATCACGTGCTAGAAAACGAAGGATGATAGATGACTATATGCTAGCCTAATATATCTTACATAACAGACATTCTAATAAGACCAGCAAATGACTATGTACTACATCCGTTCTAACTACAAAGCACTTTTGAAATATATTTGATGGACTGCTGAATCATAAAATTACTAATGGCTATGTTCAGGCTGATTGATGACTTCGCAAAAATTGAATATTTAAATGGTAGACGTCAGTAAAAGCTTCTTTGGACTTTTTTCAAAAACACATACAGGGTGTAAACGGACCCTTCACGAAGCCGTCAACCATGCATTCTGTACATCAAACTAAGTAACTTTACGCAAAAATTATTGCTGGGAAACAACTTTTTTTTTTGTTAAAAAAAAGAGATTTTTTTTTTTGGGGTCAAAAATCACATTTTACGGTAAAACTCAATATAATGCGCTCAAAACCTATTGCTGATGGATGCTTTGAATAGTAAACGGACCATGGAGGTAATTGGAGTAAAGTTAGAACCTTAAAAAGTAGTATTTTTAAAAAAACTTGTGAAAAAATTGGAACTTTGACCCCCAATATCTCCGTAACTAGAAGGTTCCCAGGTCCAGAACAAAAAAATGATCACAATGACGAGGAGAAGTGCCTTTCGGCTTCGTTAAGGGTCTTTTTACACCCTTTATATGGGTGTGAAGAATAGGGTGTAAAGTTCTTTAACCCCCACAGAAAAGGGAGGATCCTCCGACCAGAAAGGTATTGTGTCTCTACTGCCCGACAGTTGTTGTCCGGTTTTTCTATATATGCTCTAACTATAATAGCGCGATTTAGACATTTTGATGTTAGTTCTGCATTTGGGTCATAGATGGCGCTGTAGTACTTTTTGTACTACACACACGTCCAAAAAACTAGATAATACCCCAATTAACTTCAATTCATGCTCTATAATAGAAAAAAAGTGAGTCAAAAGTGTACAAAATAATTGTATAAGTCACCAAATGGCACAAGCGACAGTTTCTTACAGAAAGTATTTGAAAGCACAGAAAAACTTTAAAATGCGTGAATCTCAAAACTATTATTTCTATGTTCCGACAGTTTTTTTTGAAAACGTGCGATATTTCAAGTCCGGTTTCTCGAGCTTAAACTAAAACTACAGCGGATGTAAGAACGGACATAGTAATATTCATATTAGAATGTCGGTTACATAAGATATTACATAAGATAACACACAGTTACCATCTCAATTAAAAGGAGGATTAAGTGTTTTTGTTATACTTATGGCCAGACTCCACGGTTTACTTTTGCCTTTCAATTTTGTTGAATAAACCAATTGAATTATGCAACATGTCTGATATAGACTTTATTTTTGCATGTTTCAACTACAAAGCTTTTTTCCCAACTATGTTGGACTCGGTTTTCAGTTTAAACGGATGCAGCTAGATAGCATTTTCTAACATGATGTGATCTGAGATCTGACCTAACCTGCCAGCTCCTGGTTAATTAATACCCTTCAGTAAGATTGGTTATCAGACTTTCGGGATTCTACCTACCTGCGACGACTGTTCTTTCACAGTCAGGTAGGTACCTACGATTGACTTGCTTTTCAAGGCAAGGTGGTCGCATATGACTAGATTATGCCCGCGACTTCGCCCGCGTGGAGTTCGATAATTGACCCACATGATCAAACTACCAGGATAAAAGTATCCTATGTGTTAATCCGGGATATAAACTATTCGTGTGCTAAATTTCATCCAAATCTGTTCAGTAGTTTTTGTGTGAAAGAGTAACAAACATCCATTCATCCATCCGCACACACTTTCGCATTTATAATATGTATTAGTAGGATCAGTAGGATTTTCACCCATCTATGGGCCGACCTCAGCCAGCGGTGCTTATCTTTAAAGATTGACCTCTGAGGCTATCATTATTTAGTTACGTACCCCTCAAATTGAATTTGTCTGAACCATCGAATTCCAGCATAACACTATGAGTGTACGACCTACTAAAAACGTGAAAGTCAGTAATTATGAACAAAAAATAGACTAGACTGAAATGTAGGTGAAATTTCAGTTAGATTGAAAAATTCTGAGAAATTAACGTTAATGATCTATGAGTTTTTTTTGGAACGAACTGTTTTGTGGTGGCGTGAAATTAAGTACAAATTTTGTGTGGCTTAAGACGAGTAAAAATAAAAGGCATACTTTAAGTGAAAACAGTAACGAGTAAAATAAAGCCTTTTTATTTAATTCTTCGATGAAAAATGGAGTCTTCACTTTTTAATTAATATAGGTATGCTTTACTTTAAAAATAAAATCTATACTAATATTATAAAGCTGAAGAGTTTGTTTGGTTGAACACGCTAATCTCAGGAACTACTGGTTCGAATTGAATAAATCTTTTAGTGTTGGATTGCCCATTTATCGAGGAAGGCTATAGGCTATATAACATCGCTACGACCAATAGGAGCGGAGCAGGAATGATAATGTTTCAAAAACGGGGAAAATTGTATTTTTAATAATTTTACGCGGACGAAGGTCGCGGGGAACAGCTTTACCTATAAAGTTGGTTAAGACTCGATAATTGCTGAATCTTTCTTATCTCAGATGATGATGAAAGGTCCATGGAGTTTCTGGCCCATTCTTCTCCATGAGATCTACTATTTTCGAATGGGCAACTACAGTCCATTCACAGTTATTATGCCTGTGGCTGGACTATAGGTAGCTTATTTCTGACTATGCAAAAGTGCCTGTCACGGGTCTATTTGGATTAAATGATTTGAGTTTGAGTTTGAGATGCAATTTTAACGTTCTAAACAACATTGTCTCTCCGTTAAAGTTAACGTACACCGAATTACCGACTAGGTATATGTTTAACATACAGGAAGAGTGATCACCATCGTAGTCTCCATTGGTGAACACTCTTCCATTTGATGATCAATTTTGCCTAACGCCTGACAGTTTTGATCCGTTTGGGGTCGAGACTTGACACGCTCGGGTCATAAGTCCCGAGTGCGCGTCTCCTTTTTAAGGAAATCTCTCGCTGACTGGTCGACACATCGCGTGACCAGAGGGCTGGCTCTTTTTTTGGCCAAAGAATTAGCATTGCTATTCAACTTGGCAATGCTGCCAGTCTTCTGGGCACGTCCCCGGATGACAGGGGTGCGGAGGAGTTCTTTGACGCCTAGGTGTCCTATTGTCGTCATTGTCTATTTGTAGGTCTTTTAGTCTTAATTTTTAGGGTTCCGTACCTCAAAAGGAAAAAACGCAACCCTTATAGGATCACTCGCGTGTCTATCTGTCCGTCTCTCACAGCCAGTTTACTCCGAAACTACTGAACCGATTGAGTTGAAATTTGGTGCACATATGTAAGTCGGTGATCCAAAGGCGTTTTTATTATTATTTTAGATCTATTTGTAGTTTGTATAAAATATAAATAGTAATGAATAAAGTTGTAGAACATAAAATATTAAAATAGGCCTGACTACTTCTTGATACGGTTGAACAAGAAGGTTCTTACCTGCCACTTACAAAAAAAAAAAAAAAAAAGAATACTCACGTAGCAACACAATGAGCAGCAGTAATCACCCATCGATCAGAAATCAGCGCTCCACCACAGGCCAGCTTTTTACTCAAGAACCCAGACTTGATGAGAGCAGCCTGCCATGGATGAGATCCGAATCCCGTAGAATGACCACCCACTATACGGTTGGACCTGGTGAAGTGTTCGCCACAACCTGTGGAGATGATAATGATGTTTTAGTAAAGGTGGAAAGAGATAGTTGGTTGATGGAGAGAGAGAGAGAAAGACAGTGGTCAAATGAAGAACAAATGACTGTCGGTTGGAGGATCTTTGGGAACTCAAATGACGTCGACAAAGAGGCGATGTTGGTAAACATATTTATAAGACTATTTTGAAGAAATAAGATGGCGATTTTAGTTCGGATAGTCATGTGCTGAAAGATCCTTGTACATGGTATATACACCGTGACTTTTTAGTCGTCTTACAAAGGTGGTCCACTCAATGTGCCCGACATAAAATAGTTCTAGGCGCGATTTTTTTTTTTTACCTACCGTAATAGGTACAAAGAAAAATTAATAAATATTAGAAAAAAAATGAAACATCCTGTTATTTACGTGTCCAACGGGAGAATATACCTACCCAGCGCTCGAGTCCAGTAGATCATCGCTCACAACAGGGTGTTTTAACTACGTCATGCGTCATAATATTGAATAACATTTTTATTTTAAATTATTAAAATCACATAAATACCTAAATTTTTGTAGGAATGTTTAGTAGTCATTGGATACATGAAGTGGGCTGCCGTTGTAAGACGACTAAAAAGTCACGGTGTATAGTGAAAAAACTAAAAAAGTTTTGTACCTTATCAGAATTAATATAAATATTCAATCTTTTTTGGGGAGGTAAGCACTACAAATCAAAATGATTCATATGACAAGATACAGTCTTAAAATACAATCAAAAGGTGCTTAATATACATAGTGCTATTGATATAATACATAAGTACATAGATATACACTCAAGCGAAAATTGAAGAAGTATTACACAATCGAAGGCAAGCCGGATATCAATTAAAAAGTTAATTCCTTTTTAACTACTATATCCTTTTTACGTAAGCTTTATGACAAATATTACGAAATTAATTAAAAATTTTAAGCTTTCATTTCCCATTAAAACTTTTTGAAAGGATCAATAAAATTAAACATAATGTCTTTATTTTATGTTTATTTTAATGAAGAAAGACCCACCCTTTCGAAATAAGCAATTAATTCAAAATTATGGCTACTATTAATTAAGTGCTAATCGTCAAGTCCCACATGGATGAATAGAGGTTTTATTCGATATTGGATAATACTGTTGCTGTTTAGCCTGTATCGTCCAACTACTAGCTAGAGACCATACGATTCCCAGTTCTTTCGATTTAGGGAGCCTAAAATGGCTGCAAAAAATAAATAAAATTAAATTTAAAAAATATTAAAAAAAAAAAATCGCTACAATTCGTAAAAGGGTCACAAAGTAACAATTCATAATATTAACTGCGTGACTATTTTAAGAATTGTAACGTTATTCATATTATTAGCGGTCATTTCAGGCCCCCAGGGCCAATGTGGATCACTGATCGTTGGTAAGTTGGTTTTGTCCAGCTCGTTCCGCCATGTTCTACTACTTCTGCAGAGGTAATATTTTGCTTATTTCTTATATACCAATTCCAACTTTGAGACATTTGCGAAATTATTATACCAAACCTAATTGTCCTGACTCCCGCCCCAAAAGAAGAATAGTAATAACACTTTACATATAATAATAAACAAGAAACACATAGTATACATACGTACATAATATACAACATAAAACATATATTAAACACAAAAATCATTATTAACATAACATAATGCTGCGTTACCACCAGAGATGAGCGTTCGTAGTGAGGTATGTGCGTAAAACTGACCAATCACAAAGCTAGCTTAACTAGAGATCTGAAAAAGAAGTGATATTATTGGTTACTAGCGTCTGTGGACCTCACCGGCTTCTCTATTCTCCGATCATTATAATCTGGATCTCTTTAAAGTTCAAGTGAATCGGTTTCTTCTAGGCAAGCGTGCTCCACCCTAGGCCGCATCATAACTTCACATCAGGCGAGTTGCGGCCAAAGGTAAGCTCATATTAATAAATAATATTGCATTGTCACGCGATATACATATGCCTGCAAAATTTTAGCTCAATCGAGAACCGGGAAGTGTGTCAAATTTAACTTGCAAGATTTGATTACAGACAGACAACGGTGAAACTAAAAATAAAAGCTTGTAAAAAAAACACCCTCACAACGCATCCTCGCCAATCTCTGGTGGACATGCAGCTTAAACCTTAAAAAGCGAGTGCTATACAGTGCTGTGATTCAATCATTTTGCTAAACATGCAATAATTGCATATCAAAGTCATCTTGTTGAGGACAAATGTCAACAACAAAATTGACGAAACGGTGCGTGATGATTATGGAAACGCAGTGCATGGGAAAGCAGGAAAGAGATAGTATGGGGGATGGAACTCAAGATTGTCATATTTTTAAAGGACCCCAAATGTACTTCGTCAATAAAAAAAATACTGAAAACATCATTCTCTTGAGTTTTTTGGAACATTACGTTTAAGTTTCAAGCGATAGTTAACGGGAATATTTGCTCCAGAGATATTTTTTCTTTTCGGCCCAAAATATTCTAGAAAATCTATTTTTCTGAGAGAAAAAAATAATAAGTGGTAAACATAGTTACATCAATAAATAAACACAAAACAAATCTTGAGTTCCATCGCCAAAAAAAAATTCAAAAAACAAAAAATACCAAAAAATAAAGCCTAGTTCACAAAATCTCACCGGGAAAACTAGGTCTCGTCGGCTTATGGTTCGTGTGTACTGGCACATAATCATCATCACCCTGTACATTATTCCCTTCATGATAATCCGGCTTATAATAATCATCAGGTTTTTGCGTAGTCTCGTGGTACGACGGTTTTACATGATAAAAGTGATTTTGGTTCCAAGTCGGCCGGTTGTTACCGGTATCATCCAGTTCGGGGTGGTTTGTGCCCGGTTTTTCGTGGTAACTCGGCTTTGCGTCAGTGTATATTATGATGGGGTCTTCGAATTGGTTGGTGTTGGTCTGGTAATCGTAGTTTTCGTGGGGGAATGATCCGATCAGTTCTATTAGGTCACCTGGTGGAAGTTTTTTTGTTTAGTGGTTTGGTGGTGAATGGTTCGTGTCTTTATATAATGTTTGGGGGATAGTAATGTGATGAAGTCTCAGTTTTTGTTGGGATATATGTATGTAATATGTGGCTATACAAGGTATAAACGGACCCTTCACGAAGCCGTCAACCAAGCATTCTGTACATCAAACTAAGTAACCCTACGCAAAAAATATTGCTGGAAAACGACTTTTTTTTTTGGGGAGAAAAATCACGTTTTACGGTAAAACTCAATGTAACGCACTCAAAACTTTGTGCTGATGGATGCATTGAATAGTAACTGGTCATAGAGGTATTTAACGTAGATCTACGCGAGACACAATGGCTTTTTAATTTTTCTATAAAATCACGCGGCATAAGAGTGGTTAAATTAAAGTTATAACCTTAAAAACTAGTATTTAAAAAATAACTTGTGAAGAAGTTGGAACTTTAAGGATGTTCCTTACTTAATTAAAACTTAAATCGGCGAAATTCGGACTTTCGAAGTAAATGCTACAAATATCGGCCTACGGAAGTACGGCCTATCTTATGATCACATCTCTTTGTCTTACAAAGGCCCCCAAGCTCTTTCTAAGACACCTCGAAAGTCTTCCACGACCACGTGTCAGCTAATAGCCCCCGTCAAGCCGTCACGCTTAACAAGCACTTACGGCCTACAGCTTAAAGCGCTAGAAATCGAGCCCCGAGTGAAAATTGGAGTGAAAGTGGTGCCCATTGGAGCAGTAACACAATGGCGAGGACTTGGTGGAGGGGGATCTGTAATTATGGGATGATGTAAGGTTTGGGGCATCGGGGTTCCGGCATTTGGTAGGAAAGAGACGGTTGGACTTTTTGGGCTACAGAATTCTTAGTTACCGGTTTATTATCTCTGGCGTCTTCATGTAAAATGAGTAGTAAGAATGGCAAATCAAACTACAGATGTATCACATCTTCTTCATCATTCCTCTTTGGTTATATCCCGTATACATCCTTTTTTTTGTGAGTGGGAAAATCCTCACGGATACGCTCCGTCTGGGGCGAACGGAGGGTTATGTCGGGCTCTAACTGACTTAAAACCCACTGTTCCTACTACTACCATGTGTCGGAGGCCCGGGAGATACAAGTATATTCGCGCGCAGCCACGCCCCGTATACACCCTAGCAGGATGGCAAATGACCAATGTCTGCTATGTTTGTTTCACACGAGTACGGCTAGGATCCTGCGACAGTTTTAAAAAGGATCTTATGTCCTCTCTCTATTCTCAACTACATGGCTTGAACTGTAGTGGATGCGATGCGGTAGAAGATGTTTACCACATATTGATGTAGTGTGTCCGGAACGAAGTCCTTATAATTTTTTTAAAATGAAAAATTAATTTGATTCCCTCAGATGTGGGCTGGTGTATTTGTCATTTTTTTTTGTGCATTTTGTCCTTCCCTTTGTCGAGGGAGGCCTGACTGCTGTACAGGCTCGCTCAAATGGACATTAAAAATAGAATAGTTTAAGTGAATCTACGGAGTGATTGTGTTTTGAAATAAGTGTTGGATTTTGTCATTTGTATTACAGGGGCGATATCTTCAAATTGAAAAAGCCCCTTTAAATAAATAGAAAAAAAAAGACTACATGGCTTCGAGGTTCCGGCATTTGATAGTAAAAAGATGGTTGGTCTTTAGGGTATTGGGCCACAGAATTCTTACTTCGTTACCAGTTTATTATTTCTGACATATTCATGTTAAAAAAGCAGTTTGTAAGGCAAATCAAACTACAGATGCATTAAAAGCCTCCTTGTAGTGTGAGTCTATCTGGCAGGCCCCAACGAGATTTATCAACAGGTGATAGAAAACGGAAACAAACAATGATCCCTGAGCAAGAGGGCATTATGAGGATCGTTCGATGAATGACTGAACAAGTTTTTTAAATCCTGGGATAAATGATGAAAATGCAAAACTAAGTATAATGTACAAGAAAACACCAAGTGCGAGTCGGACTCGCGCGTGGAGGGTCCCGTACCATTGTAGTAATCCATCGTAGGTGCCCCCTATAATGTTGGTTCCCCTTCTGGTACGGAAAAAAGAAAAGAAAAGAGAAAGAAAAAAAGAAAAAATATTTATTTGTCGCAGGGACATGACGTGCATCATACAAAATAACAAACAAAATACAATAAACATAGGTAGGTACAACGCATAACAACAGGACGGGACAAAAAATACGTTAACATCTTGCACGTCGTGACTGCGACAAGCAGGTTACCACTCAGCATGATGCTGTACTATGGGGAGCCCACAGCACAGCGCTGGTTTTCGAGAGAAGAGAATGACCAATGGTCGACCACACGGTAAAGAATAAATTAACACCTAATTAGACTATCACTTATTGTTACCATCTTGATTGCAACACCCATTGTAAAACAATCAACTCGTATTCAATGCGTTTTGAATAAATTATCAATCAGCTGAAATCGTGAAAGTGTGAAGTTTTCATTACGCCATACATATGTGTATGAAAGATGTATGTATGTATGGAAGGTAAGGCTGCGGAAATAAATACGTGAAATTATCTTGTGCTGTCGAGCAATCAGTGCGTAAAGTTGTTAGGTAGTGGTCTAATGTAGGAGCAGAGCGATTTTGGAGATTTTAAAGAAGTCATTATTTGATTAGAAAAGGCTTATTTATGTCGATCCTGTTTAAGTTGTTGTAGAAAAACTTGTCTCGGCCGTCTGAACCATTTGATGAATCGTGAAGACTTAATATAAAAACGTAACGTAGATTAATAAAACTGAAAGTCTTTTAATCCGACTTTAATGACTGAATAATGTATCTCAATCATTTTTAAACATTAGTCAAACTCAAACTCAAAGCATTTATTTCAATTAGACCATAACAGGCACTTTTGAATGTCAGAAAAACAAAGAAGGCGAAGCTACAGTCCCAGACACAAGGCATAATAACTTGTGAAAGTACTGTAGTTGCCCATTCCAAAGCGTAGATCTCTATGGAGAAGAATGGGCAAGAAACTCCATGGACACTCTTTTCAATCAAAATATTTTTACAAGGTCTTGGTTACATCATTCATGTTGAGATAATACATATATGTGAGAACAATGTAGAAAGATGTGCACATTAAGAGCGTCCAGAGTAAAAGATTAGATCAACACTTTAAAAACAAAGAAGTTAGAATAAACCATGGCAGCTAAGAGATGACCAGTCCCAACTGACAGCGCCCGTTCACGAACATGACGCATGGATCAGCACCATTCAACTCAACCATTTTGAAGGGAACTAAATGATCCGACACACCCGCCACCATCAGCGAGACATTTGAGTGAGCATGACATTCTCTCAACCGCCAGGGCAAACTCGAGTCAAAGAATGATAACTAAATGTAAATGGTAGCTTTACAGTACATAGTACTCACACATGTGCTATGCAATTATATAATACTAAGAGATTGAATCTATACAATGCAAGGATATTTTTACAATCTTCTGCAGCTTCAACATTAACTTCACATGTTAATCAATTAGTTTGCCCCTATGGTTGTGGAGCAGGACCAGCATTGAGCCAAGCATTTCTATCATCAATGTAATCCCCCAATTTATAATATGCTTGCCCACATAGTGTGCGTTTAATACAAGAAAACAAGACATGAATTGGGATAGTTTGTAACTATCCCAATTCATGTCAAAATCCTCAACTGATACGACATAGTTAATAATTACTAAAAAGCAACGAACATTGATCACACTAGAGTCTACGTAAACATCATGGAAAACTCTCAATTCAAATCGCTCCCGCCCCTAGTTTGCACCATACTAGAGAGTGTTCATCGTATGTGACGCTTTATTTCGTAACCCCAGACAATGTCACACGTTTTGTCACTACTGTGGAACTATTTCATTCTGTATAAAAGATGGCATCATTTGACCTCGAAGATGATGTTAGTTGAAGAGTTGCTCAGTCATTGATGTGATGTGGCCGTGACTGCAAAGACTCTTTGACTATTGCAGATTGAAATTTTTTTTTCTATCTAGCTTACTCAGAGTAAAACAATCCAAAGATAAGACTGGTTTTCAGACTATGGGCTTCGAACTTGGGTGTTTTATCGTAAAATTACTACAATAATGCTTTATGTTATGAATTCATAAAAGTTCGCCTTTATTTGCAAATCGCTATTTAGTCCCTCCGTCAAATTCTTTGGCAACGAGCATAGATACTTTTTGATACTAAGAATATTAAGATTGTCATCAGAGACAGCAACTATGAAAAAAATCTGCAATTCGAAAAATCCCTTTTTTTGGTGCTTATTATACTTACGTGAAGCAAGTACTCGTAATATCAGGTGACACTTATCGTGTAAAATAACTATGTAAAGGCAGACAGTGCGCTCCGGACGTGGAGTTGTGGACACCAGCCCGATAAAAATACAATGGTCTAAAAGTTGTGCAGCCCAATTTTAGTAGACCTCAGTCTTTAACTTGCACCACACAGGAGAGAGTGTACTATGTAGGTATGACGTTTAGTTTCGTAACCGAAAACAATGTCACACTTAAACCGGTTTTGTCACTTGTCGACAATTGTGACATCTGCCGGGCAACACTTTATTGTTTTGTTATGACGATTCCTGGTTTGTATAATGTACCAATTCGAAATGACTTAGCGAGGGTAACGTATATCTTTATGTATCTGCATGTGTAATTTCTGTGTCAATAAAAAGATTTTTCTGTCGTTTGTTATTTGAGTTTTATATAACAACCAGTCATATGAGGATCACTCAAGTATACATCAGCAGGAAACAGATTCTAACCATCTCAATGTTGGTTTTAAAAAGTAAAAAATTGACTCAAATTATTTGTGTTTTGATTATTTATTTGATTGACAAACTATTTTAAATCCTGTGATACCATTAGTATTCATATTTTTTATCTGATAGTACGGTTTATTTATAAAAAATCGCATTTCTCTTTAAGCTATCGGTTTAAAAACTTGCGCATCGCAAGATCTCTAGTCTTGTGCCCTTTCTTGACATCGCTACCGCTTATGCCTAGTACCACTTTAGAGAGTAGTAGTGAACTCGTGATATTTCGTAACTTAGTATCAAATTCAACACGTGTCTTCGTCACGTGAATAACCTTGAGGTTTCGCTGGAGAAACTGAGATGGGAACTATTGCATTTTAATATTATTATGTAATGTTGGTTTAAATAAATCTCAGGTTCAAGTTAACTTTTTCTTGTACTGCAGCAAAGGTTTGCAGATTTTTTATTTACAATAATGACGATGTTTGCGTTTTTCTAGTGGTCGCAAGCGCGACTGCTGAGCTTGAGGTCCTGGGTTCGATTCCCAGGTTGGATAAAGTGTTATTGGGTTTTTCCATCAGGAATTTCTCAGTGACAACCAAGGAGTCTGGACTTGTGCCCGCTTGCTTACATGGGACTCTGGCGAAATGTTTATTTATTTAGGTACAACTATGTGTGAAGGGTTAGCCCTTCGAAGATTAAAGGCGTGATGTTATGTTATAACAAAATGTTGTAATATTAATTAAATTGTTACACTCACAGAGTTAGGACACATTACACATAACATAGAATACTTCGTGAAAAGACAAAATATACAAAAGACAAATATTATCAAAACTGAAGGGATCCAAATTCTACTGAAACGCATTTGTTACAAAAGGAACCTGAAAATTTTCTGTTAAAAAAACCACGATTAAACACGACAAGCATGCAAACTTCCAAGTATTGATTTTAATTACATTGTTAAAACCTACTAAATCAGTTTTCCATTTCCCAAAATTTTGGACATTTCAATAAATTAAATTAAATGATAATTAGAATCGGATACGAATACAAAATCAGTAAAGGTGAGGTCTAACCAAGTAGATTTTACTCCGGACCAGACTGTGGGCCCAGTCTTTTATAGATAATGGTCTGAATTATTCGTCAAAGTCCCCACAGTCCGGTCCGTTGGATTTGACCGCATCTTAAGGTGAAAGCGCCAGGGTAGTCCGCGAAATTCAAATTTTCTTAGGTGTTTTGCAATTTGTCCGTCAGTGCAAGGTTGTATGTTGATCAAAACATGATTCGCGACCGTACCACGTATGTATGTACAGAATTATAATCACTAAAATCTTCAATACAAAACTACAAGCTCATTTAATCCCTTTTTTTTTGGATGGGAAATCATCAAATAACCTTCCCCGCTCTGGGCGGAGTGGGAGGGAGGGTCAGACTTTTACTGACTAAAACCCATCCATGTTCCTTCTTTGCCTTTTGTGTTCCAGGGCCGCGGTATCTCTTTCGATTTAATCCCTTTGAATGACTATTTAATTAAAAAGAAAACAACAAATTGCAAAAAACGTAAGAAAAATTGAATTTTCTGGGCAACCCACCCTGGCGCTTCGAAACACTCAAAATATCGGAAAATGAAAGAAAAAAAAAACACAAAAGTCTATCGCAGTCAAAGATAAAAGCTCAGTAATAAATACTTACTAGCATTATGCACCACAGGAGCAACCTCAGTTGGTCTCTCAGTGGTTTCCCTGTCCACACAGCAGGCCCATATCATGCCTCCTGAACACAGGTCCAGGGGTTTCCCACCCCCTAGGACGCAGGATATGCTCAGCCCGCAGGGGTACCGGGCCCCTCGGTAGCGGCATGTTTGGGGAATCACTGGAATAGAGAAAATTACATTATTAGAATAGTGAAGAAACCAACATGACTTAGAACATCGGAGACAAGTTACATCTACCCGCACTGGACTCGCGTGGTGTATTATTTATTTATTTATAGATAGGAGAACCAACAGCTATGACAAATGAATAACAATTGTATAGGCAACACAGAGCCAATCACAGGTTCTCGCGAGTAAACAGAGAAAAGATAGTAGAAATCTTAGGATCACTAGATAATGAGCATGATCAAAATAAAATAAAAGTTTTAAAATAAGATACAATAAGCACTATAAACACTCTGACACCAGGTTAAGCATTAATGACAAGGGGAAAAAAGAAAAAAATGTCCCACTATCACAGAGGCAGTCATGAGTCTAAACAATCCCAACACTGGGAACGTAATAGGCTGATTATGTCAAACGACAGAGCTGTCCAAATGGCCCACACGAAAAAACAAGAAAGTCTTGAAAAATTGTGGTAGACATTCATCATCACAAACAATTTTATTGCCTGATTTAAACCAGTTTGAAGATTTTCACAAAAGACGATTTTTCTATTTCAAAGACCAGCATGAGGTTTCAATATTTAAAGTCACTATGTGTCAAAGCATGCCTGAACTTCAATATGTCTACAATATAATATGTACATCATTCATTTGCCTAGCCTTTTCCCAACTATGTTGGGTCGGCTTCCAGTCTAAACGGATGCAGCTGAATACCAGTATTTTACATGGAGCGACTGCCTATCTGACCTCCACAACCCAGTTAGTACTGGGTAATACGATACCCCTTGGTAAGACTGGTTGTCAGACTTTTTGGCCCACTGACTACCTAACGACTGTCAAAGATCTACAAATGACACCTGGGACCAACGGCTTAACGTGCTTTCCGAGGAAAGCAATCTTTTTTTTTTTCGTTCAAATCTTTTCATTTTCCAACTTTTAGTCCCTCGTACTAATAGAAAAACTACCATTACCTTATTGACGTGTTTTACCCCCCGGAGCTGCATGAAAACAGATGATTAATTGAACTTCATTCTTCAGTCAACGGTTGGTAAGTTAAAAATCTCATTCATTCACATCAACAAACTGAGCAACCCACGCAATCTATTATCACACAAATACAAATGCACGCAACATAGTATTTTTTGTTAAATTGCCTTCTCTTGGATTGAAATGATGTATTAAAAATCACAATTGTAGTATTCTAAACATTTGCACGCCGTAGTCTGTGGCAACATGTCTGAACCAATTTTTTTATGTTAAAGTGGAGTTGGGCAGGACTGCATCTGGCTAGACGTAGAGATGGCCGATGGAGTAAGGTTTTGACTGAATGGTGGCCAACCGGTGATTGAAAAGTTGTATAGTAATCGGTTCTCATGGTATGTTATGGGCCTGTGATGCGGAGAAACCCTTACTAATATTATAAATGCGAAAGTAAGTTTTTTTGTTTGTCTGTTACCTTTTCACGCCTAAACCACTGAAACGGTCATTCTGAAATTTTGCATATACGTTGTCAGGTGTACAGTACAGTACCGAAAAAAAGTATTGTTTCCGAGGGAAACAACAATAACGTTCTTATGAGAATAGCTGGCGCCACCTGTCTATCGAATCATGATTGAATTATATAATAACAAGTAGTGTACAACCCGAATTGATTGTCAAATTCTACAACAACGCGAGCGAAGCCGCGGGCAAAAGCTAGTGAAGAATAGTTTTGAGTATAAATGTATGTATGGCTATAACAGTGGGAGAAGACTACAGAAACGGTGGAAACCACCATATGGCTTGAAAGGAAGTAACTTAAGAAATGACTAGTAATAGAGATGTATGGAAAAAGACCACAATAATAATAATAATAATAATGCGGGGGTCGTGGCTTCTTAAATGCTAAGACCCTGCACAACCGTGAGGTATGCAGTCTCAGGGAATACTTCCTAGAAGCCGACGTGGGGATGCACCGAGATGTGGTCTCAGTGGATAAGGGCCTTACCCCGCTCTCCCTGGCTAACGAGAACTGGCGCAAACCTAAAGTATTAGTCACTAATGATCGCAAGGAGGTATGGCAGGGCAAGGAGCTTCACGGACGCTTTTACCGGGCCCTACATGGGCCCGATGTAGACTTCTTAGCGTCCGTATCCTGGCTACGTTTCGGTGACCTCTTTGGAGAAACCGAAGGTTTTGTCTGTGCAATAATGGACGAAGTTATGATGACGAATAACTACCGGAAATACATTGTGAAGGATGGCACGGTTGACATATGTCGGGCATGCCACCGTCCGGGAGAATCGATCCGACACATTATTTCTGGGTGTTCTCGTCTGGCTAACGGAGAATACTTGCATAGACACAACCTCGTTGCCAGGATTATTCACCAGCAACTTGCTTTGAAGTACAACCTTGTGCAATCAGAAGTGCCATACTATAAGTATGCGCCCGACCCAGTTCTCGATGATGGTAATATCACGTTGTACTGGGATCGACCTATCGTCACTGACAGGACTATTGTTGCCAATAAGCCTGACATTGTGGTGATAGATCGATTGGAGCGTCGTGCAATGATTGTTGATATAACGGTCCCGCATGACGAGAACCTCGTGAAAGCAGAGAAAGATAAACAATTCAAATATCTAGATCTGGCTCGCGAGGTTGTCGACATGTGGGACGTGAATACAGCAGTCATTGTGCCGATAGTCGTGTCCGCCAATGGCTTAATTGCCAAGAGCCTCGACCAACACCTGAGGAGGCTCGCGCTTGGCAGCTGGATCAAGGGCTTGATTCAGAAAGCGGTACTCCTGGACACGGCGCGTATTGTTAGGAGGTTCCTCTCTCAAGAGCCCTGACCACCGGCAGCTCGGACCCTGTTCCCAGTGCTGGTGGGCTACTATTTTTTATATTTTTAAATGTTTTTTATATTATTTTATATTAGAATATTTAAAAATGTAAATAATATGTGTAAAAATAAATAAAGGAAATAATAATAATAATAATAGATTTTTATTTTCTCCCACAAAGTACAATTACAATATAAAGGTTTTACACATATTGGAAGTACAAAGGTTTGTGGGAGTCAGGAATCCAAACTAGGATACCCTGTGCTATGGACTCCTGGCCCCCCTCGCCGCGATTGGAATTATGACAATTGTAGAACGTAGCAAATGTAGGACTATTGTAAGAAATGAATAACAAGAATAGGTACTAAATAATAAAAAATAAAAGTGTGTGTGTGTGTTTTTGTAAGTGTGAGTGTAAAGTGGAAGGTGTCGTGTATATGTGGTGTGGTGTTGTGTGTGTGTGTGTGAGAGAGAGTAAGTTATTGTAGTGTGTACGTTTAAAAAATGGTTGTGTATAAGAATGTGTGCGTGAGTATGTATTTATGAAAAACGCTAGACTAGGATAAGATAGTAAGCAGTTTTTCCGTTTCTTCATAATCAAGTTCTAAAAGCCACTGTGTAAGCTTCTTTTTACATTCTACCCTAGACAAATTAACAATTGCCAGAATCTTGTTAATTTTATTATACAGTCTGCTTGATCTGAAATTGAAGAAATTATGGGCGAAACATGTTCTTACTGGAGTTGTTTCACAGACTTCATAGGATCGCCTAGTATTAACCTTCCTTCTAGCCGTAGAAACGTCTATAGAGGAATGTTTTTTTAAAATTGTTTGTAGTATATAAAGCTGCCTGATCGTTAATACCTTTGCTTCGTTATATAGGGTTGTTGTAGCGTATAAACGTGGTTTGAAGAGAGCAACTTTTAGGAGAAGTCGTTGAGCTCTTTCAACGTCAAGGATATCTGTTTTGTACGAGCCGCCCCAGATGGAAATACCATACGATAGGATTGATTGGCATAGGGATTCGTACACAGTTTTAACCAGTTTCCAACTCGCAACATGCCTAAGATTTTTAAACAACAAGCTGCGCCGACCACAAATAAATTGGGAGACGACAGGGTAACGAAGATGAACACCAATCGGGGTGATGTACGGGGGCTCCCACTCCTAAAACTCTTGCAAATTACTTGAAATTACCCTTTTTTTCCCGGATGGGAAACCATCAAATGACCCCCCCCCTCGCTCTGGGTGGAGTGGAAGGGAGTGTCAGACTTTTACTGACTAAAACCCATCCATGTTCCTTCTTTGCCCTTTGTGTTCCAGGGCCGCGGTATCTCTTTCGAACAGTCCCGCAGCCCCGGTGCAAATTACCCTTGAAATATCCCATACATTTTAATGATCGATCGAAACATCGAAACCAAACAATCCGCGCGATCTATTACATAAATACAACAGTAATCACGCAATATGATTTAAACATTCTCAGATCGATACACTAGTTGAACGACCGGCCATTTTCTCTGCGCACGCGCACTTTTACTCTCGTCTTGCGTGACTCAGATCAAGGTTCTGATATCAAAGAGTTTTCTTTAGTTTTATTGTAGTTATATGTTTATCTTTTGTTAGGAATTTTAAGTGGGTAAGTAGAGTTAAAGCGTTTTTTTAGTGAAATTATTATATTATATGTGTGGGAATTATGATGATTGCTAACGAAGTGCCAAACAAATAAAGCTGAGCGTGAGGTCCTGGGTTTGATTCCTAGGTTGGACATAGTGTCAGGATTTGTGCCCGGTTTTGGCAATAGGCTCGCTCCCTATTACATGGGACTTAAACATAACTGCTGAAATGTGGGTGTACTATTAGGTACACCTCTGCCTAACCCTTCGGGGATTACAGGCGCGATGTTATGTAAATTCATTCATGATAGACAATACCAAGCTTAAACTGATCTGGGAGCATGGCATATGACTTCCTTTTATACACGAGGTATCATCGGGGCGCAAACTGTCACTAAAAAAACTTTTTTTAGTGACAGATCAGCATTTCTATGTATTTTCACCGTCGAAACCAACAACGATCTAGAACCATATAATTCATTAATGTGAACACGCGTCAATATCTTTTACACCCTATATAGGCGGGTACAATATATCCAAGAACACAATGTATAAGACGAAGTCTGAAAGTGGCCCCGGTGGCTGAAAAGTTGTATGGTAATCAGTACTTCAGTAGTCTTGTTATGGGCAAGTGATACGGAGGAATGAGGAAAACGTCATGAGTAGAGGAAGACCAAAGAAACGATGGATGGCCTGTGTAAAGATTGATATAGCTTGAAAGGAGAAAGGAGAAGACTTGCCGCGCCGACCCCAAGTAAAGGGATAAGGGAGGAGAATGATGGTGATGATAGGTGAGCCCCCAAAGAGGGATTAAATAGGGAACCTTTTATCCCACGTTCAGTAGACGCATACGCTTGCAACAACATGAAAGACGGAGCAGTCAACGAGAAAATTAAACTTGGGATATCGCTATTGATTTCCTAATTTTCCTATCATTGCAAATTGCGTCTTACGCACGCAGAATTTAAAAACTATTGCTTTATTTGGGTCACTGTCAAGTAATTTTCTTACGATACTTATAGTAAATAAAAGACAATTATGTCGATGCAAAATCAAAAGCGTAAACGGAACGTAAGTACGTCGATTTAAAAATTAAAAAACTCGTTTCACATTTAATATTTTTTCGTAATTTTAAGAATTTATCCATCTTATGGATGATCAGTATCATCCATACATTGTGCTTTTTGCAAACAATTTAACTGAAATGCTATTACATAATAATTGTATTTTCGATTCAATAATCGAACATTTACACCGCGCACTCGTGCTAGGCCCGTTGTACCGTATGCACCATTGACCTGCACCATCAATGGTGCAGAGGAGACTAATTAGTTTCGTTTGCACCATTAATGGTGCAAATGAAACTGCATTGATAGTATGGTCTCATCTCCACCATTGAGATGCAACATGCTATCAATGCGGTTGTAGATATTTCCTCAAAGTATTTCCTCTTTGCATATTATTTTGTTTTATGTCAATAATTGTAAAATTGGAGCGAGGAATACTTTTATTGTTCGAAGGATATCAATACCATTTCCCAAAAAAAAAAAAAAAAATTGGATGTCCAAGAAGACGCGGTGCTGTTTCGGTGAGCACCGTACGAACAACGTCTGTGAGGGATGGAATGGGTATATTAATAACTGCTTCAAAAGAAGACCTAAAACTGTAAATTAATGCTTAACTGTGCTCAAGTAGGATGCTACTTTTAATGCTGTCAAGGCATTGACAACATCCCCGTACAACAATAGGGCAAAACACGTCAAAAAACGTAATAAATATAATTATATTGCATGTACAAATGCAATTAATTAATGGCGACATTGATTTTTAGAAAAGTTAAGATTAACTCAGTGTTCTTGTTATAAAGTTGCAATTTTTTATTTTAGGCAACAATAAATATAAGTATTTGTGTGGCGTCATTATTTTTATATTATTACATGAAGTAGTTGTGGAATTTATTTGTAAAACATATGATTGTTATTACTTTTTGGTTGTTTGTTTATTTAAGAAAGTGATTCTGCACACAAACAAGATACGGCCTATTATTGGTTTTTATTTTACCCATGACTAGGAAAGTATGGTGAAGTACTTATATTAATTTAATATTAATGGTGCAAACGAAACTAATTAGTCTCCCCTGCACCATTGATGGTGCAGGTCAATGGTGCATACGGCAAAAGTATGGTGAAATAGTTGTATTAATATTAATGGTGCAAACGAAACTAATTAGTCTCCTCTGCACCATTGATGGTGCAGGTCAATGGTGCATACGGTACAACGGGGTGCTAGGGCCCCGATGATCAGACGCTGGTAATTTGTTTTGGTAGTAGACTTTTAATTACTTCAGATAAATGTATTAGTTTTGGTCCTCTATCCCTGATCCTGAGAGATTTGCTATGCTGTTGATGTTTCAATTTTAGTTAGAACGATATCAGAATTTCAGAATCAATTATAGACAACAATTTGTTGACCAACGATGCGCTCGCGACGATATTAAACAAACAAGTTTTGGTCTAAGAGAGTTTTCATCGGATACTGGTTAGCCTCCTCAACGATTCCTCTGATCCTAATGAAAATATGATTTGAGTTCGTTTCAAACATAAATTCATTCTATTCACAACTTGAAGACCTCGGGAGTAATATTTAATTGTAAGTTTTGATCGAATAGCCGCCTATTGCCGATATTTGACAAGTGATTTTATGAAGACCTTAACATCATCCAAACGAAACAGACAAAACCAACGACTTGGTCCATGGTCTATATTGGCTCTGGATCGGAAATCATGGTGAGAGCCTTTGCCCAGCTGTGGTATGACGCAGGCTGTCAGTAACAGTAACATAACATGTAAACACAAGTGGAGTTTTTTTTTTCATACTCCTCCGCTATTCTTTTCTGATTAATTTCGTTGCGGGATCCAAGATAGTTAAATTGTTTCTCTGGGATCTCGTCGAGCTTCATTGTCTCGGCGCTTTTCTGGTGGTCGCCACTGTCGATTTTGGATTTCACGAGTTGCAGTGTTTTGGGAAAAAAAGAGGCGGGCTTGTCCCAAAAAGAAGTAATATCACGCCTGTAATCCCCGAAGGGTTAGGCAGAGGTGTACCTAATAGTACACCCACATTTCGCCAGTGACAAAAACATCATACAGACAATAATTTCTCTTAATGTTTACTGTAGAAACTGTCACGAGCACATATCTTAACTAGCAATCTGAACTCTCTTGTTCAGAACACATTTTGTATGGAGTTACAGAAAGTAAGTTGTTTACATCAAAAACATGTTTCTTATTTAGAATAAGATAACTATTTAGATTACGGTTATTCTTCTAAATTGTCCTAATATGGCAATTGAAATGACAAAGATCTGACTAGAATAAATTATTGTAATGTCTAGATTTAGATACAAAACACAGATTTCAAAGGACGTGTTCTTTAGTGATACCATGAATCTGAGAGTCTAGTCGAGTGAAAATCGCTTGCAAACCGAAGACAGTATTTCTACACCGACGTTGGATAGGATTGAGGAGCTCATGGCTAAATAATAACAGCCGCTCAGGTCGATCTTCATGTTAAGCTGCGCTTGCATAGGTTGATCCGTAGATGGATCACCACCCATTACATACCGAGTTTCCTCCGTACCTCGGAAAGCTCGCTAAGCCGTTGGTCCCGGCTGCCATTTGTAGATCTTTGACAGTCGTTACAGGTAATCAGTGGCCTGAAAGTCGGATTACCAAAGGGCATAGCGTAATACTAACTGGGTTGTGGAGGTCAGATAGGCAGTCGCTCCATGTAAAGTACTGGTATTCAGCTGCATCCGGTTAGACCGAAAGCCTTCTCCAACATAGTTGGGAAAAAGCTAAGCAGATGAGGATTGATGGAGACGAACAGTCAATAGTTTATGTCATCGTTTATTGGCCATGATATTTGTTACATGTTACGATTCATGAATAGATACATAAATAAGTTATCTTGTTGGCTACATCTGTAGCTTAGCACTTGGCAAATCAAGTATGTTGACCAACCTCAACATGCTATTTCCGTTAGCTTTTACTTCTTGTATATTTATAAACACGTGCGAACAGACGACTGCTGATTTTCTTTCCTTTCTAGGCAAGGCAGGAAATGGTTTATAGAACTGCTTAGCCGGCTTCCGTTTTGGTCATTTTAGATAATAAAATTATATTTAGAAAATAGTTATTATTATTATAAGATACCAACGTCGAAGCCGATCCGAAGCCGAAGACGATCTCATCAACCTTTATGAGCCGAGTACATGATTCTGACAATGGAATATTGAGAGCCATATATGAAGGTAACTTTTTGTTTGTAGGTAGCGGCTGTCAATATTCCTGCTAAGAATTTTCATTAATATTTTTATTTATTTTATTTTTAATAATTTTAAATGCAATTGTAATTATTAAAATTTATGAAATTCAATTCAATTCAGTTACTTATGTAATTTTTGAAATTTGCTTTCGTATGGGCGCATCTTGTCTGAAATAAATGTTTTTTTTTTTATTAAAGTGGCTGGTAGAAACTGGATAGCCATGGCACAAAACCGCCAAAAGTGGAGAGATTTGGAAGAGACCTACACTCAGCATTGGGTGGCCAAAGATTGGAGAAGAGAGAGTAACACTAACATATTTCGAAAATGTCATATGTAATAGGCTTTTGCTATTAATTGGGCAGAAATTCTGAGCCCAAACTAAAAAAACCCAATAACATATTGAGACGGGACAAACACAGTCTTCGATCACTGTGGTGAGAATATTTTGAATACCACTTAGATCTTAGAGGCAATTTACAACCTATATTGAGGGTCAGATAGCAATTAGCTTCATGTAAATTGCATTGAATTCGTCGTGTCAAGTCTATGAAGATCACGTAACAGTTAGATCGACAAACTTTAAATGGTAGCCGGCAAAGACTGAATGCTGAAGGCGCAAAATCGGGTGTTGAGGCTCAACTTGGATGAGGACTAAGGGCTTAGACAAGTTATAACCACTTTCGAAGTGTTTCAGCACTAACTAATACAGATAAAGTAAGGAATGAGTATACAGGGTGTAAACGGACCCTTCACGAAGCCGTCAACCAAGCATTATGTACATCAAACTAAGTAACTTTACGCAAAAATTATTGTTGGGAAACGACTTTTTTTTTGGGATGAAAAATCACGTTTTACGGTGGGACTCAATGTAATGTACTCAAAACATTGTGCTGATGGATTTATTGAATGGTACGGGAGTCGTGGAGGTGTTTAAAGTACAAATATTACATTAAAATCATGTCTTTAAAAAAAAACTTAAAATAATTGGAACTTTGACCCCCAATATCTCCGTTACTAGAAGGTTCCCAGGTATGCACTAGAACAAAAAAGTGATCGCAATGACGGGGAGAACAAGTGCCTTTCGGCTTCGTTAAGGGTCTTGTTACACCCTATAATATATTAGAGTAAATTTGAAAGTTGCGCCAGTTACAGAAAATTTGAAAGGGAATCGACTGTCTTGGTATGGACATGTGATGAGAAGGGACGAATCGCATGTGACTAAAAGAGTGATGAATATGAATGTTGATGGATTGAGAGAGAGGAAGACCAAGGAAACGTTGGATGGATTGTGTGAGGAATTATATGAAAGAAAATGGAGTAAATGATTGCGTGACGGTGGACAGGGGAGAATGGAAGAAAAGAACGTGTTGCGCCGACCCCAAGTAACATGGGACAAGGGCAGGAAGATGATGATAATTCACACAGTAGCTTTTGTCAAACCAATACATCTTTGACTTAATTTCCATCAAGGTTTTTGCTGATAGAAAGTCATCTTGTCTAGCCCCTAAGTATCGAATACTTGACTGCTATAGGTTGAGTTGATTGAGATACATCTAGTAAGGCTACAAGCCAATAAGGATGGACGAAAATTACAATAAAGTAGTGATTTCCGGAGAATGGGTGAAGCCACTCTGTCTGACTCAACTAACATCCTACTAATATTATAAATGCGAAAGTTTGTGAGGATGGATGGATGGATGTTTGTTACTCTTTCACGCAAAAACTACTGGACGGATTTGGATGAAATTTGGCACACAGATAGTTTATAACCTGGATACACACATAGGATGCTATTTATCACCACTCCACGAAGCCACGGGCATAAGCTACTAAGACATAATTCTGATAGACCAAGTTTTAAAATAATCATCCGTCAAGCTTGTTGACATTTTTGATTTTTCTTTAATGGATTCCAAAAATATTCAGATGGTCAATTGTTAATTAACGTTAAAAGCTTAATAACTTTTATTTGTGTAGGCAACTCTAATTAATGGCTTCTTCAGTACATCAGTTGCAATTAGCTGGTATTCTAACCAGTTTTAGCCAAATCAACTTTGACTGATTTAATAAATAACAATGCACTCGGATAGTTGAATTATGGATAATAATGATAACTATTCATTTATTTTATCTTCATAATATTTTAATTTAATCGGAAATCCTATTATGACCTACTTATTTATTATTATTTAATTTATGTATTAATTTTAATTAACTTCGTTTTATTTCCGCATTACTTATGTCATATACCATAGAAAATACTGATGAAATATTGAATAGATAAAAATACTCACTCTTTCCCAATAAATCCATGATAGAATCATCTTCCTGCGATGACCCATAGCCATTATGGTAACCAGAACCCTTTCGTCTTCCTAGGGCCCCTAACATTAATATATCTTTCTCTTGTTCGTTCGCTGGTCTCCTTCTATCCGAAGGCAAATCAATATCTTTGTCATCAACTTGTAATGTCAACACGTCATTCTCATTACACAAAATACTATGAAAACAACTTAAAAACGCGAAAGAAAACAGAAAAGTTCTCAAAAACATTGCATTGACAACACTATTGCATGTTCTTCTACGCGTTTTGAAATTTTTCTTTTTTTTAATTTTTCCCGCCGCTCCATGAAGTCCGTTTTCAATTACACTTATGCACATTTCACTGGTTTTTATTACACCTCATTTTTTTGACACTTTTGTTTTCACTGTTGTTTTTTATTAGTTTTGTTTTATTTTTGATTATTGTTTTGTTTATTTGCGTGAGACGTCTTGACGCGGGAAGTTGGATATCGGAAGTAACTTGCGATCGCCTCGCGCTTCGTTCCTTTTCACTTTTCGTTAGAGTTCCCCAAGCGTTTTACATTTTCTTAACTACACATAATTGCTTATATTTTAAGCTTCTCATTATTTTATAATCATCCATTAACGCTTAACATCTGTAAAGTAATTGTTTTATTAATACGTTGTGACATATATTTTAAATAGGAAGTTATCGTTTGATATTTACATGCAGAACCCACTGGGTTGCGTTTTTTACATTTCAATACAAAACAATAGCTACAAGACCGTTGTTTAGCGTGTCTATGGTGTGCGTGACATATAAGTATAAAGTATGTGTAATAATAGTATATTTCACTTTGTAAATTCAGTGTAAACATGTACCACCTACCTACTTCCAATTTCTTAAACAAGTGATAATAACAACTACACTTTGACAGTTCTATATACGGACTTGTTAATTTAGATAGTTTACCTACTTTTTTATTTGACATCCATACAATAATTTTGAAAAAAGTATTTTCATGTTGCTATCAAACTTGAAATAGGATTTAAAAAATCCTAAGATAAAAAAGTATGCCATTTTAACGGAACTATTTTTTTTTACTAAATGAAGCTTATACAGTTATTTGGCAGTAATTGTAATTACTGAATTAGTTCCCATGATAATCTAAACTGCAGTAAAAGTAACAATCCAATTCCAATCCAGGTCCAATTACACCGTAATAATTTGTCTGTCATGTAACAACTTAGTTAGAGTAAATCTTTTTGGACTTAATACCTACTTTCCTCAGTTACAATTTAATTTGCAAAATAACGTAGCTACTTAAGTACTTTAATATTAGGTACCTAAATTGTTCTTTTTAAATATCTACATTGGGCTTTTAGAGAATTTTAGTACAGATGCCAGCAAGCTACTACAATCTGTCAAATTTCGACATTACTTACCTACTTTAGTTTTTTTTTTTAACTTTATCGCTAAAGCATTAGGTTGTAGGTTTAAGGTTGATTGGAAAAATTTGACAGTTTCGGGCAGCTTGATGTGCTAATTATTTTATAAAAAATTACTCTTATGAAAAAGCTATTCTTTGTGATGTCTTTTATCAAGCTTGTTGAATGTGTAATACTGAAGTAATTCAAAACAAATCCTTTAAATCTAATTTCTATTTCTTTCCCTAACTAGTGTTTTACATAGGTACAGAAAATCCTCGTTAAAATAGCAACATCTTGATCGTACGGCCTTTACAGTATTTCCATATTTAGTACTGGATAATGAGATACAAAAACGGTTTTAATGCGCATTCAAGTATCAAGATTGAGTGGTCACACTTGAACACTCATAAGACGCCGACTTTCGCCGTAGCTTTCCAAAACATGACTTTAAATGGGCGAAAAACGTCGTAAGTAACATCACACCGAATAATTTTAGATTTTATCCGTAGCATAATAGTGTCCAAACTCATTTGACCGCTGCCCATCGGTGACAAATCCCTCTGATTGATTTGGAATAATAAACGAGTTGGAAAATTCGACCTTAACTTTGATGTGTCAAGGTTTATACTTGTCTGTAGTGTAGTCAGGACGTAATTTGTACAAATAGACAAGACTGCTTTCTTTACTAATGACATCTGTTAAGGTTAATTTCGCGGTATTGCATTATCTGTGGCTAATTCGTTTTTGATAGGGCTGTGATTCTTACGGAAGTATCCGAAAACTGGGTCAATTATTATTACAATAAAAGGTTCGCATTACAAATTGGGTAATTGAATTTTATTGTTTTGGAAATGTTTCCCAAGAATTTGTTTACGATGAATTTAATTGGGTAAATTGCAGAAAGTTGCCCCCAAGGCGCCATGAATAATCATTAGGCCCTTCTAGTGCCTCGGGCTATAAATTGCTTGTATTAAAATGAAAGGGGCGTTTGAATGTATCAAATTGTTTTATAATAGAGCTAGTATGGAAAATTATTATAATCTAAGGGATAATTTCACCAATTAATTTGAACGCGATCAGTAAATATAAATCGCGTTCAACAGATGTCAGTGACGATATCCCAAAACAATTGTCATCATTGTGACAGCTTTAGAACGCAGTTTAGATGTACTGATTCAGTATCATTGGTGAAATTTGCCCTAAGAAGTTTAAGGTTAAGGCAGACTGCTAAAAAAGAAAAATAAAGTTAAAACGAAAACCGAACGTTTCAAACCAATAAAAAGTAACCGGAAAAATACAACGAATGAAATCGAGAGTGTATCGGAACGTGGTTTGACAGCTCATCTTTCCCGCCATTTTCACTTTCATTTTCGAATGGCGCGAACTACGTCAAATTAGGCGCCATGTTGTACACGATTACCGAATGATTGTACAGTCATGAGCACCAACATATGAGAAGATTAGCTTAGCAAAATTCAAAAGAAATTTTCTTGCGAAATCTTAATTGAAACTATGAGAGAAGACCTATTTGATAATAGCTCGGTTTCCGAGATCTATACTGACCTTATATAGAGGTAAAGTTTTTAGGTACGTTTGTAAGTTTGGAACTAGGGGTAATCTTCGGAACTGATTCGATGCCAAAAATTCTTTCACTTAAGGAAAACTACATTATCCCCACAGTGTCACAGGATAGGTATATTTCAAACGTTCCCGTGGGATAATCCCGACGGGTTGAAGCCAGTCCTCTTAAAATTTTAATCACTATTTTAGAGTAGAAAATAGCTTCCGAAGCTATCTTAGTAAGCACATATTTATGCTCGTGATTGTACACTGGATGAATGAAGTAGGAAATACGTTAATAGGTAATTAATTGATCGCTTTCTGAATACGAAATGTGCGTAAGACGTAAATTTTTTCTTTTACATAATGAGGTTGCTTTGCATATAAGTAGTAATTTGCCTATTTTCACGCTTTTACTCGTTTGGTTACTTACGTCTTAATTTGTAGTCTTTGTAATCCGATCATGAGTAACTAATTAACTTTACTTTGTAACCGACTTTAATTTGCAGTATCTATAGTAGTTACTTGGGTAGGTGCGTAATTAAAGATTAACTGCTTAATTAATGCTTTGTATAACATTCAATTTGAATGTTGACAAAAAAAAACTGAAACAAACAATTTTCTCGCGATCTCATGTACGCACGACGGCCGATCAAGCTATACAAAACCATTTTATACGTATGAATGAATGAATGAAATCCATACAAAGTGACGCCAATTTATACTGGAAATGTACAGCTTCATGTGCCGCCGTGTGTACAGTAGTACAGTCATGAAATATCTTGGTCCAATAGACGTATTATTCTCAATCTATACATATAAAATTCAAAGTCATGACTGACTGATATATCAACGCACAGCCCAAACCGCTGGTCCTAGAGACATGAAATTTGGAGGGTGTGTATTCTTTGTGAAGAGTAGGTAAGTATCCACTAAGAAAGGGTTTTTCGAAATTCTACCCACAAGAGGGTGAAATGGGGTTGTTATGTTGCATTATGTCATTTGTTTCATGTAAGCTAGTTAAATATATATATAGGTATAATCAGCTATTTAATCTAGTGACAATTGTATACTTCCTTTTCAAAACTAATCTTTACCTAATGGATTGCCTAATCAATTTTACATATCAACAGCTGTCAGTAAGTTTTTTATATACCTCCTGATTTTTTTTACTCTTTCATTAGTATTAAAATTGTTCCACATACATATTTAAAGAGATAAGAGTCAGAAAGTAGACCAATCATGACATAAAAATTAAGGCTAAAATCGAAGTCAAAATCAGAACTAGGCTCATGTGATCACGACAAAGTCTCGTCTGAACACTGTGTGAAACAGAACGTAACACGATTATATTACGTATGCTGCGCGCGCATCAACGTTTCGTAACTTTGTTTTGTTAAAAAAAATAAAAGATTTTGCAAATGGATTGTCAAGATGGCGGATGTTGTGAGGTGCATTGTTGTTTGTTACGACAGAAAGTAATAGCCAGGGTTGAAATGTTGTAACTTTATGTTGGATGTTGGTACAGTGAGATGAGAGTCAGGGGTGTTACAAACAAGGTGGTTCGGGTCGGCATAGATTCGGCAGAATATGTTGAACGACAAAACCGACCCGATTCAATCACCCGATAGGCAAATTTCGGTCGCCATCTTGAATTCTACTCAGGTCGGCCAACTTTATAAGATTGGTCGTCAGACTTTCGGGCCACTGACTACCTGTAACGACTGTCAAAGATCTACAAGTGACTGCCGGGACCAACGGCTTAACGTGCTTTCCAAGGCACGGAGGGAACTTCGATTATAATGCATGGGCACCCATCCAAGAACCGACCTCAGCAAGCGTTGCTTAACCTTGAAGATCGACCCGTGTGACTAGAAGCAGTATGTAGCATCCCTAAGCTAGAAACGTGATGAGACCATCAATGATGACGGACTAAGATGGATGGTATCTTCGACATGAAAAGTTGGAAAGTGTAATATAATATTTCGCAATAAAGAGTAATGGTTACGGAAGTCGTCGTATCTTGATCGAGGGAAGTTGTTAACGAGGTCGTTAATGGCACGATAAACTTGAAAAGCTGTTGACGTGATAAAGATCGGAAGTGATGATAAATAAAAATCATGGAATTTAAGAGAAATTTAAGAAGAGCATGTCGTTATTTTACTTGCCGTACAGAAAGGATTTACAACGAAGAAGATACTAACGCAAATAAATTAGGAGGCTTTGTAGAGGATTATTATTATGAAGGAAACGATGAAAGGCTTGAAAAGGATGATATGGCTAGAAAGGAGGTGCCTGGTGTTATGACGAGTAATAGAGAAGTATGGAAGAAGAAGACATGCTGCGCCGACCGCAAATGTATTGGGATAACGGCAAGAGAATGATGATGGCTTGAAAAGGATGACTGGACTGGACTCAAATAAACTAGGGTAAAGGCCGGAGAATTATGACGATGATTGTATTGGCCATAAAGAAGTTCAGTTAAAAGGTTCAGAAGAAAAGCTTGATATGTCTAAAGTTCACCTTTTTCAAGTCCCAGCAGTGGAAATATAAAAGGCTGTTAAAGTATCTGAGAGGGATGTGTGGTGTAACGCGAATGGATAAAATAAGGAATGAGTACGAATGAGGAAGTCTGAAAGTGGCGCCAGCGACTGAAAAATTTTGTGGTAATCGGTTATCGTGGCATAGACTTGTGATGCCGAGCAATGAGGAAAAGGTCATGAGGAAAGTTTTGAGTATGAATGTGGATGGGTATAAGAGTAGAGGAAGACTAAAGAAACAATGGATGGACTGTGTGAAGGATGATATGGCTAGAAAGGGGGTGACTGCTGAGATGACGAGTAATAGAGAAGTATGGAAGAAGAAGACATGCTGCGCCGCCGCAAATAAATTGGGATAAGGGCAAGAGAATTATGATGTTAAAGTATGTATATGATCTTTCAGAGAACGGAAGTTATTAATATAGTCTTTCGTCTTTCCGAAAGACTATATCCATGGCGAGGCCAATAACGAAAACAGTGGAATAAGGTTCTGACTGAGTGGTGGCTAAAAATGACATGAAGTTAGTCATGTTCAAGCACCATGGCGAGGTAGTAACAATATCGTTCCTGGCACAGAACCGAGACGAATGGCACAACACAACCGCCCTTGAGATGGTGATTTAAGAGCTGCTGATAATGATAATGATGATGATGGATTGTGCGCTTCGTGTGTGTAAGAGTGAAAAGGTATGATGGATGTTTGAAACATGGTATGGCTAGAAAGGTGGACTATTGAGAAGTAGAAATGATTAATAGAGAAGTAAGGAAGAAGACAGAATAGAATAGCATTTATTTGCAAACATGATGGTGGAAACGCAAGGATAGCCCGCGATTTTTTTTTTTTTTTACCTCTTTTGCAATTTGCAGGTGCGCAGTGTCAGGCTTTATGTTGAACAAAATATGATCCGCGACCGTAACAAATATGTCTTTCCAGAGTTATAATCATTAAAATCATCAATACAACCGTCTAAGTCCATTTAATCCTATTTAATGACTTTTTCATGAAATACTCTATGCCGCTCGTTTATGTCTTTTGTTCAGCAGCACAATTTTTTTTTGTCAAACTCAAAAAAAAAAAGAAAACTGTACAAAAACGGTCAGATATAAATAACTAACGATTTACCTACGGATAAAAAATAATTATGGTATTGGAGAAATCAATCGTAAATGATTTATTTTCGTTGATTTATACAAGGTGTAAACGGACCAAGCATTCTGTACATCAAACTAAGTAACTCTAAGTAAAACGATTTTTTTTCAGGTGAATAATGACGAATCAATGAGAAATCAATGTAACGCAATAAAAAAATTGTGCTAATGGATGAATTGAAAAGTGCAAGGGTCATGAGGTATTTAAAGTAAAAATATAACAATAAAAATTAGTGAAAAAGTTGAAACTTTGACTTCTAATATCTCCGTAACTAGAAGGTTCCCAGGTATGGTCCAAAACAAAAAAATGCTTGCAATGACGGGGAGAACAAGTGCCTTTCGGCTTCGTTAAGGGTATTTTTACACCCATTATACAAAAGCAGGAGAGTGATGAATGCATAAAACGTTCATAGTTCAACTGGAAATAACATTGCCTAACTGACAACTAGCACTAATAAGACTGCAACATCATCTGCCTAGCCTTTTCCCAACTATGCAGCTGAATACCAGTATTTTACATGAAGCGACTGCCTATCTGACCTCCACAACCCAATTAGTACTGGGTTAAGACTGGTTGTCAGACTTTTTGGGCCCCTGACTACCTAACGACTGTAAAAGATCTACAAATGACACCCGCGACCAACGGCTTAACGTGCTTTCCGAGGCACGGAGGAAACCCGGTAAGAAATGGGTGGTTAATCATCCACAGACCAACCTAGGCAAGCACGGTTTAACCTAAAGATCGACCCGAGCGGCTGTTTTGTTAAGCCACGAGCTCCTCAATCACTAATAAGACTGCAACAAAGTTGATAAAAAGGAAAGCAGCTGTCCTAATGACAGCAAGAGATCAAGAAGTGTAAAATCATATCCATTACCTTGGAGTCGCTGAACTTGATCAGGTTACGAAGTGAAGGTTTAGAGAACCTACTGACCGATAAGCCTAGATGTCTAGATACGGGTGCATTAACGAGTATACGCGAATGATGTGATAGAAATGCGCGCGAAATAAAAAAATGCGTTCTGTATTTATGTCAAATATTAATTTGTACTTTATTTTTGTAACTTGGAAAATATGTAGGAATAGCCAATGTAATAACTAGTAGGTAAGTTTAATGTTTTGATTTGTTTTAAATATTATAAAGAGGAAATATTTGTATGTTGTAACGAATAAACTCAAAAACTACTGGCCGATTTTAAAAATTCTTTCACGATTAGAATGCCACATTATCCCTGAGTAACATAGGCACCCGTGCATAGCCGCAGCGGGCCGCTATTTATTTATGAGTGGTAAAATAACATTTTACAAACTAAATGCGACGACAATGCTGTAAACATATTTCAGTATTGCAAGTATGTGGAAATCATCTAGTCTAATCTAAATTAATATAATATTCTCATTTAATTTGGCTTTAGTCACACATAAACAAATAAAAGTCACGCACACCAAAATAAATAAATGAATAAAAAAACGACTTACCATAAAATAACAATAAGAATCGTATTAATATACGTAATAGAAAACAAACCTATTTCGAAACAATCAATCACAAAGATTTGAATTTCGAATGTAGCTTCATTTTTTTTAAAGTTAACTGGAGCAATATTCTGCAAAAAGTTTTTTTGTGATATTTTTATGACCATAGAGGATTTATTGCGATGATACGTTTTAGATTTAGTATTATATTTGTACGTGCTATAGTTTTTAGCCACTACGCGACACTGTTAGTCTCAGACAAGGCAACGGACGCACCCGCGTGGGGTAAACATTCTACTTTCATACGTATCTCAGCAAGTCAGCAATTTGTATGTAAATTATATTTCTTATAAACTTTAATTTATAGGCTAATGTCATGTTTACGGTGTAATTATTACGTTTTGAGTTATGTAATGCGTTATTCAAGAGTTTTTTTTTTTTGAGTCGAAGGAAGAACATTGAGAATATTTTTGTATAATAAATTTAGTCTACTTTTTTGAATAAATATCTATTTTAGTCGGCAGTATTGATACTGATACTGTTAGCCTGCGTCATCCCACTGCTGGGCAAAGGCCACTCCCAATGACTTCAAGTTGTTTCGATCCAGGGCTAATGTGGGCCACTGGTCGTTGGTTCTGTCCAGCTCGTCCCGTCATCTTCTACGAGGTCTGCCGCGACGCCTTCTGGCTGTGTCAGGGCTCCAGAAAGTGGTTATTTTGGCCCACAACTCATTGGGCATGCGGCAGACGTGGCCAGTCCAGTCCCACTTCAGGTTAGCGGCTTTTTGAGCAACGTCAGTTATTTGTGCGTAGTTTTGGAGCGTAGTGTGAAAACATAAATAAATGCCTAGTCAAACATTATGCGTATTATTATTCACAGTAGGTATAGCAAAGTATGAATCATATTGCGTGAAAGTTTAAAAACGGACTTGCTTGTCAAAATGGTAGCAGTTTTCCTCATGACATTATTATAACAAGTAGAGTTGTTACAAATTTATGATTTAAACTGTCGTGATGGCCCAGAGGTTAAGGCCTCGCCTCTCATGCATGAGGGTGAGGGTTCAAATCCGGGCAAGTACCAATGTGACTTTTTCAATTCATATGTACTTTCTAAGTTTATCTTGGACATCACAGACATCGGTGAAGGAAAACATCGTGAGGAAACCTGGACTTATAATAAATATAAGTCTGAAATCGCCAACCCGTCTTGAGCAAGCGTGGTGATCAATGCTCGTGCCTTCTCTGTATGAGAAGAGGCCTTTGCCCAGCAGTGGGACAGTAATAGGCTGATATTATTATATTTATTATTATTTATGCCCGCGGCTTTGCCCGCATGGTGTTCGGTAATGTCCCACGGGATCGTACTACCGGCATAAAAATTATCCTGGGTAAATCCAGGTTAGATTTTTTTTTTTTTTTTTTAAGAAAGCTTTGTTTCTTAAATGTATTTGCGTACGAGTGAATTATTATAAAGATAAACATACTTAGTTTGTATGTCAAAGTTCATATAATACTATATTATTTTAAGTTCCAAAAATGTTCTCAAGTAAGTGAAATACTTGTAATTTCTTATTGAGAAATAAATTTCCTTAACTACAACTATTACTGTGCTAAATTTCATTAAAATCCGGTCAGCAATTTTTCCGTGAAAGAGTAACAAACATCCATCCATTCTCACAAACTTTCGCATTTTTAATATTAGTAGAATGACAAAAAGGAGTGTTTTTCCTTTAAATTAATGGTTTAAGATAATATGATGAGAAAGTATCTCATGAAAATGTTACAAAGGTTTATGAATTTAAAAAATCCAAAAAAAGTATTCAGGATAATCTATAGTGGCTATTTATGTTATTTTATCTCTCATTTTGCTGTACACTGACCTTTAATGACGTTATTACAAGGTTCACGTCACAGGTAAGATAATAAAATGAATAGATTAAACAAAAAATTAAAACTTAAATATAAAATTAAAAATATTTTATTTTCAGACAGCATGGTCCATACAGTGTTAGTATACTTAAACAATTGCTTAAAATTCAAAATCGTTATCAAAATTATTTTATTTCACATAGGCCTAGATAGGCACTCTTAAAACGTCGACAAAAAGGTGCACGGTTCGGGTTGGTCGTTTCCTATGGAGAAGAACCGGCAAGAAACTCCATGGTTACTCTTTACATATGTAAAACTATGTTAGTAGACACGATTATAATTATATTATTAAACATTATTATATCATAATATAAAAAATCAGCCAAGTGCGTGGCGGGCTACGCACAATGTGGGGTTCCGTAGTTACCCATCAAAATGTGTGGGTTTGCCTCCGAACGATGATTTTTATTGTAATAATAAAAAACAAACTGATATTTGCAGTTAAAAACCTGTGCTCCCATACATTATGTTTAGGAAAATATATTATCCAAGTACATTTTATAAGTTGGTCGACTATTACTCGTAAACTTGTAAAGCTTAATTAGCTGTGATAGTTTTTCTTTTAATTTCGTTAAATATACTACTACCGTGATTTTTTTCCCACACCTAAACATAACCGTTTAGCTAGTAGAGGGGGGGGGGACACTTGAGTGATTGATTCTATCAAATATTAGCACTTTAAAGCTTAATATTTCACAAACGAATCCCTTAATCGAAAAATTATGTGAGCAAACTCGCAATATTTTTTTAAGACCCATCTAACAACATACCACGATATGGGGTTTGCGAGAAAAAAAAATCCCCACTTTACGTGTAGGTACATTAGATACCCTAAAAAAAATATTTTTCTAGATTTTATTTTACCACTTTGTCGGCGTAACTAATCTGTATATTCATGCCAAATTACAGCTTTCTAGTACTAAGAGTATTTGAGCTAAGCTGCGTACAGACAGACGGACAGGGCGAAACTATAAGGGTTCCTTTCCTTGTTGACAACGGAACCCTAAAAAATGACATAACCTCTTTCACATTAAAAAAAAAAAACAAAACTAAAAAATAAAATGTTGCCAACATCAACACAAGAGAGAGGTGGCTGCGAGAGTCGAAAGTGGCAACTCGTTTTACTTTTTGATTTTTATCCTAAGCTTGGCTTGACATGGTCTTGAGTGACTAGATTCTGTGAACTAGGCCGATATTAGCATGTGATCGGGATCGATAATGAAAAGGAGGACGGATTAGATGAAGATTATTTTTAATTGCCTTTTATCTAGCTATAGTAGTACACCACTATCATAGTAAATCTTTTTAAATTTTAGTACCTACCTCAATGGACCAAACACGCAAATAAAGATTATTCTATTCTATTTTATTTAAAGTAGATTTTGCGACTTTGGTGTCTTTGGTTTGTTGTCATAGCAAGAACCTTTATTATTTATAAGATCCCTTATGTGTATACCTATGTTTAACAAATAAATGATTCTGATTGAGTTATTCCTCAAGTTTTTTTCAGTAATAGTCCAGAATTCTGTTATTCTTATTTGTCTCTGTTATTATGGCCATAGCGTCGCCCTACTATTCAAATCATAGAGATATAATTTTGTTAACTTACGTCTCTACCAACCCTTTCTGAATAAAGGGTGTAAAAAGACCCTTAACGAAGCCGAAAGGCACTTGGTGTCCCCGTCATTGCGATCGTTTTTTTTTTCTGTACCATACCTGGGAACCTTCTAGTTACGGAGATATTGGAGGTCAAAGTTCCAATTTTTTCAAAAGTTTAAAAAAAAAAACACTTTTTAAGGTTTTAATTTAACTTTAATTAACTCCATGACCTGTTTACTATTCAAAGCATCCATCAGCACTAAGTTTTGAGTGCGTAACATCGAGTTTTACCGTAACACGTAATTTTTCATCCCAAAAAAAAAGTCGTTTCCCAGCAATAATATTTGCGTAGAGTTACTTAGTTTGATGTACAGAATGCTTGGTTGACGGATTCGTGAAGGGTCTGTTTACACTCTGTATAGGTACATGCGTGGCACTAATTTACTGTGTCGAATTTTTCAACCAAACTGTTTTTGTCCTGCTCATTAAATTAAAATAAAAGAAAAAAAATGGAGCAAAGCACAATATAGTTTAGTAACAAAACGGTACAGCATAATTTTGACTATTAATTTTAAGCGACGCCAAATAGCTGCCCAAAACCCATACTTTACAAGAAAATAATGGCTTGCTTTTCACAATTTTTTTTTGTCAAACTTGTTTTTTAAACAGCTGTTAACCAAAACAAAAACACAGCAACCAACCAGCCTGCTTTCTCTGCAACCTTCACATTGGTTACCTAACACAGTAACTGCTATTTATAACGTTATATAACTCGTTATTATCACGTTTCTTCAAATTATAGCCTTGGGTAGCCATCTTGATGGTCAAATTATGGATTCGCGATTTGATTTTAATAGATAGTAATTTTTGTTTTGTGGGAAGATTATGATTGATGTCTTGTATGACGAAAAAACTTGTAGGTATTTTGTTATTAAACTACATATTTACGGTTTTCAGATTTTTTCCTTTACATGTGCCGTAAGACATTGCTTCTTGCCAAATTTCATAATTCTAGTTCAACGGGAAGTAGGTACTCAATAGGTTTAGATTTCCTAGTTAAATCGCGAAATATGCGACATAAACGGTGATATCTTTTGATCGCATTAACTTACAAGTTTCATAGTAGATATAAATGACTTGATACTTCTTCGCGTTCCTAAGAAAAAGAAAAAAAGCAAAAGGAGTCATAACAGACAGACAGATAGATATATGGACAACAAAGTGGTCATACAAGGGTTCCTTTTTACTTTTTAAGTTAAACTTTTTCACTTAGGCACACAGGTATATTAATTTTGTATTTGCGTAACTCCCTCTCATAGAAAAGAAGTCTAGTCCTACCTAGCTAAGGATCGACGTTGAAGAGGGACTTCTGTTGGTTACTGAATACCAGTATTTTACATGGAGCGACTGCCTATCTGACCACCAAAACCCAGTTAGTACTGGGTAATACGATACCCCTTGGTAAGACTGGTTGTTGGACTTTCGTTCCACTGACTACCTGTAACGACTGTCAAAGATCTACAAATGACAGCCGGAACCAACGGTTTAACGTGCTTTCCGAGGCACGGAGAAAACTCGGTATTTAAACGGACCAACGGACCAACCTAAGCAAACACCCATAATATCATTTTAAAATAACAATCAGGAAAATCATTTCAATGTATGCCCGCTTACACAAGCACCATTTACTTCTAAAATCGATCACACTTATACTACAATTTCACACAAAATGGTCGTATAAAAGCCATAATGTGCGAAAACTTATGATTACACTATAATAACATTACTTAGTATTACAGCAACGCGTTACGTAACGCGAAGGTTGCGGAGAAAGTCAACGTGCCGCTTTGTCTTGACTTTGGCAGTTAAGGCTGCGTTCACAAAGGGGCGTGAGTTAAAAACTTATTAACACGTTAACTGCCATGTCAGGCACCGGTGCCTGACATGGTCTGAACAGATAGTGAGTCTGTCAGGCACCGTTGCCTGACATGGTCTGAACAGATAGTGAGTCTGTCAGGCACAGGTGACTGACATGGTCTGAACAGATAGTGAGTCTGTCAGGCACAGGTGACTGACATGGTCTGAACAGATAGTGAGCCTGTTAGGCACCGGTGCCTGACATGGTCTGAACAGATAGTGAGTGTGTCAGGCACCGGTGCCTGACATGGTCTGAACAGATAGTGAGTCTGTCAGGCACCGGTGCCTGACATGGCAGTTAACGTGTTAATAAGTTTTTAACTCACGCCCCTTTGTGAACGCAGCCTTAACTGCCAAAGTCAAGACAAAGCGGCACGTTGACTTTCTCCGCAACCTTCGCGTTACGTAACGCGTTGCTGTAATACTAAATAATGTTATTATACTGTAATCATAAGTTTTCGCACATTATGGCTTTTATACGACCATTTTGTGCGAAATTGTAGTGTAAGTGTGATCGATTTTAGAAGTAAATGGTGCTTGTGTAAGCGGGCAAAGATTGAAATGATTTTCCTGATTGTTATTTTAAAATGATATTATGGGTGTTTGCTTAGGTTGGTCCGTTGGTCCGTTTAAATACCGAGTTTCCTCCGTGTCTCGGAAAGCACGTTAAGCCGTTGGTTCCGTCTGTCATTCGCAGATCTTTACGAACGAAAGTCTAACAACCAGTCTTACCAAGGGGTATCGTATTACCCAGTACTAACTGGGTTTTGGTGGTCAGATAGGCAGTCGCTCCATGTAAAATACTGGTATTCAGTAACCAACAGCAGTCCCTTTTCAACGTCGATTCTAGCTAGCTAGGACTAGACTTCTTTTCTATGAGCGGGAATTACGCAAATACAAAATTAATATACCTGTGTGCCTAAGCCTAAGTTTAACCTCAAAAGTAAAAAGGAACTCTTATATGATCATTTTGTTGTCCATATATCTGTCTGTCTGTCCTGTTATGATCCCTTTTGCTTTTTTTCTTTTTCTTAGGAACGCATAGAAGTATCAAGTCATTTATATCTACTATGAAACTTGTAAGTCAATGCGATCAAAAGGTATCACCGTTTATGTCGCATATTTTGAGATTCAACAAGGAAATCGAAACCAATTGGGTTCTTCCCGTTGACCTAAAATCATGAAATTTGGCAAGAAGCAATGTCTTACAGCACATGTAAAGGAAAAAATCTGAAAACCGTAAATATGTAGTTTAATAACAAAATCACACATCAATTATAATCTCCCACACTCAAAATTACTATCTATTAAAATCAAATCGCGAATCCATAATTTGACCATCAAGATGGCTACCCAAGGCTATAATTTGAAGAAACGTGATAATAACGAGTTATATAACGTTATAAATAGCAGTTACTGTGTTAGGTAACCAATGTGAAGGTTGCAGAGAAAGCAGGCTGGTCGGTTGCTGTGTTTTTGTTTTGGTTAACAGCTGTTTAAAAAACAAGTTTGACAAAAAAAAATTGTGAAAAGCAAGCCACGGTTTTCTTGAAAAGTATAGGGAGCAGTGGCGATGGTTACATACAACTGGATTCCAGCCAGATTCCCTTTGAAAAATGGCACAGTCAGTATTCTATAGACAAATAATATAATCAAATTAAAGATATGTACTCCGGCTTACCTCTTACACAAATTGACCCTTCGCTACTGATAGGCAGTAACCTAAGAGTTTTTCGAGCAGCTATTTGGAATAGTCAAAATTCTGTGACTGTTTGTTGCTCCATTTTTTTTCTTTTATTTCAATTTAATGAGTAGGACAAAAATAACAATCAGGAAAATCATTTCAATCTTTGCCCGCTTACACAAGCACCATTTACTTCTAAAATCGATCACACTTACACTACAATTTCGCACAAAATGGTCGTATAAAAGCCATAATGTGCGAAAACTTATGATTACAGTATAATAACATTATTTAGTATTACAGCAACGCGTTACGTAACGCGAAGGTTGCGGAGAAAGTCAACGTGCCGCTTTGTCTTGACTTTGGCAGTTAAGGCTGCGTTCACAAAGGGGCGTGAGTTAAAAACTTATTAACACGTTAACTGCCATGTCAGGCACCGGTGCCTGACAGACTCACTATCTGTTCAGACCATGTCAGGCACCGGTGCCTGACACACTCACTATCTGTTCAGACCATGTCAGGCACCGGTGCCTAACAGGCTCACTATCTGTTCAGACCATGTCAGTCACCTGTGCCTGACAGACTCACTATCTGTTCAGACCATGTCAGTCACCTGTGCCTGACAGACTCACTATCTGTTCAGACCATGTCAGGCAACGGTGCCTGACAGACTCACTATCTGTTCAGACCATGTCAGGCACCGGTGCCTAACAGGCTCACTATCTGTTCAGACCATGTCAGACACCGGTGCCTGACAGACTCACTATCTGTTCAGACCAAGTCAGTCACCGGTGACTGACACCAAGCATCAAATTCAAATGACCGCAGTGTGCCGCCTGGCACGTTTACAGTGTTCTTTTCTATTAAAAATGACTGACATGGCCCCAAGCAAGACTTATACAACATGGTTTTAGCATTTTTTTTATAAAAATAAAGGAAAGGAACACTTTTTATACATAATTATTCAATTTGGAATCAATACGCAAGAAATTAAATTTGGAGGATACTGAAAATATGTCAGTTAACGTGTTAATGCCCAATTTAATGCTGAGTTTCCACCAGAGATGAGCGAGGATGCGTAGCGAGGGATGTGTCTGGAAGTAACCAATAATATCGCTTCTTTTTCATAGCTTGAGGTATTCTAGCTATGTGATTGGATTAAAAGTAAGAGATTGTACTGCTATGCTACGCACTGCTATGTCGTGAGAAAAGTTTTGAGTATGAGTGACTTTGAGCGGGTGTATGATTTTTTATTCTAGGACATGCAACGACGTAATATTGACGCGTCATGCGTAAACATCACGGCAGTCGAAAACAGCGTAAATTCAATAGCTACTTAGACGCACGAAGAAAGGGAAAGAAAATTTATGTCATCTACGAAATTCCTGTTGTTAGAGAGAGATAAATATATTTCTTTAATTACGTTGTCATTCTGAGGTTCATGCTCATTGGCCGAGCGCGTATGGCACGTGTCTTAAGTACCTCAGGTCCCAGCTTCTATTAGAAGGCATCGAAATTTTTTTTTATTTTTTTATACTTAGGCATGAAAAGATACTTTTTTATCTTTCACAGTAGCAGTATAATTTTTACATTTTCTAAAACCACAGGACGGCAGTTTTTTTTTGTTATTTGAGGACGTTATTCACACACGTTATTTTAATGTCATGTACAGCCGCGGCACTGGTTAGTACGCGACTAAATGAACGTCCGGTAATTACCTTGCATTCATGATGCCACTACAGAGCGCGGGCAACGTATCTATAGTTTATATATCACTGGCTGTTCCCCGCGACATTCGTCCGCGTAAAATTATTAAAAATACAATTTTCCACGTTTTTGCACCATTTTTCATTGCTGCTCCGCTCCTATTGGTCGTAGCGTGATGTTATATAGCCTATAGCCTTCCTCGATAAATGGGGAATCCAACACTAAAAGATTTATTCAATTCGAACCAGCAGTGCCCGAGTTTACCGCGTTCAACCAAACAAACAAACTCTACTCCTTTATATATTAGTATAGATTGATTCTAGCTATGTGATTGGATAGTTCCTCACACATCCCTCGCTATGCCTCCCCGTTCATCTCTGGTGGTAACGTAGCCTTATCATTGGCATTGTCAGTCTATATTGTTCCCTCTGCTATGCTATGCACTGCTATATCGTGAGAAAAGTTTTGAGTATGACTGACTTTGAGCGGATGTACGATTTTTTATTCCAAGACATGACTCAAAGCGCAACCATGATGAAAAATATCGTTAATGAATCCATCATACCCATCTCTATTTTTCATCATGGTTGCGCTTTGAGGAATAAACATATAATATTTTTAATTTGAATTTGTGAGCGCAACTAATGGTTGCGCTTCGAGGAATAATTTAGTTACGCTTAGTTGGTTGTTCTTAAAAATAGTTGCGCTTTGAGGAATACCCCAAATGGTCATATCTAAATATGTGCTATTTAGCTTTGACCATTTTAGTTTTAAGCTCTATTTTCATAAACTAAAGGATAAAATTGGGATAAATTTGGCAAGAATTTAATTTAATTAATTATAATTTAATTTAATCCTTTAACACCATTCTGCCCGCGTCCTTACAGCAACAAACGCTTGAAGCCGGATGTCGCTTTCACCGCCAACCTATGCCGTAACGTTACAAAACACACCGCCTGCCGAATCATGCGCGCCTGGTAACCGCTAACATAATCGAGTTATTTCATTAGTTAGTTAGTTAACGAGGAAGTATCAGCGGACATTATAAAGGGTGTAAATAGACCCTTAACGAAGCCGAGAGCCACTTGTTCTCCTTGTCATTGCGATCATTTTTTTGTTCTAGACCATACCTGGGAACCTTCTAGTTACGGAGATATTGGGGGTCAAAGTTCCAACTTTTTCACAAGTTTTTTTTTAAATACATTTTTCTTATGTAAGATTTTTACTTTAAACACCTTCACGACCCTCGTATTATCCAATCCATCCATCAGCACAATATTTTGAGTGCGTTACATTGAGTTTTACCGTAAAACGTAATTTTTCACCCCAAAAAAAAAAGTCGTTTCCCAGCAATAATTTTTGCGTAAAGTTACTTAGTTTGATGTACAGAATGCCTGGTTGACGGGTTCGTGAAGGGTCTGTTTACACCCTGTATTATTATATCACTCCTGCCGAAGGAGTAAGCAGACAGAAGTAAAAGAAAGATTTCAAGAAAAAAAACCAGCCAAGTGCCAGTTAGGCTCGCGGACCGAGGGCTCCGTATAAACTTGTAGGAATTTTGCTATTAAACCAAACATTTACAGTTTTCAGATTTTTTCCTTTACATTTGCTTTAAGACATTGCTTCTTCCGGGGCTACGGGACTGTTCAAAAGAGATACCGCGGCCCTGGAACACAAAGGGCAATGAAGGAACATGGATGGGTTTTAGTCAGTAAGAGTCTGACACTCCCTCCCACTCCACCCAGAGCGGGAGAAGTCATTTGATGATTTCCCATCCGTAAAAAAAAAAAAAAAAAAAGACATTGCTTCTTGCCAAATTTGAGGATTCTAGGTCAACGGGAACCTATTTAGATTCCCTTTTGAAATCGCAAAATATGCGATATATAAACGGTCATATCCTTTGATTGCTTTGACTTACAAGGTTGATTTTTTCACTGCTCCAAGGACTAGCAGACCTGAATACATATTTCAGCTTGATACCTCCACGTGTTCCTGAGATAAAGGGTCTAGTTAGACGGACATCAAAGTGATCCTATAATGGTCCGTTGTTGCGATTGAGGTACGGAATCCTAAAAATACTCTCCTTAATTTTTACAATTTTCAAAATAACTTCACGAATCATCATCATCAGCCTAGGAGCTGAGTGAGCTATGTCGACAACTCTGGTTCTCTGTCGAATCGTCTCGTTCCGAATGCGATCCCTCAGAGAGACTCCAAGCTTAGCCCGTTCCATATCTCGCTGAGCGACCAGCCGTACCGTGAGTGTCCACGTTTCGGCCCCGAATATTTCACGAATGTTCACCAACGATCCTGTCGAAGACATTCAAGCGCCAAAATATTTTTGTAACACCGTACTACGTAATATACTATACCTACATAGCATCAAGCCTGCATTCGACTAGAAGGGGTTGGCAGAAATGTACTAGTACACCGACATTTCTACAGCTATGTTGAATTCCCATGAATAAGCAGTAACCAATGAACACACCGCCTGCCAAAACATGCGCCTGGTAACCGCTATCTTAATTATTTCTTCTTACTGTTTACTGTACTTCTTAATACTGTTTTGCCGAAAAAAGTCCGCGAGTGGACACAGTGAGTTTCGTGTATCGGGAACAGAATGAGTTGTGAGTGACGAGCGCGTAAGTCAAGAAGAGGGTATATCGTTTTGTCTGCTCATAAACTTAGTGCTCTCAACGAGCAATTTTAATCTTTTTCTTCTCACAGTTACAGCTACAGATTTTACCAAGACGTGGCTACCAAGGTCAATAAACATCGTTCAACGAAAACACTATCAAAACGCTGATAAACGCTGCAAATACGCAACGGTATTCAACGCTGCTGATATATTTTGATTTTGAATATCCGGAATAACTTCAGTTTATCCGTGATCATGGCGCTTGCAATATAACATCGCCGAAATATCGGGAATTCATGACAAATAGTAAAAATGGTAAATATCTCGTTTTTAGTGTTAATGATAGTATTAATCCAAATGAAATAATTAAGTTAGCGGTTACCAGGCGCGCATGTTTTGGCAGGCGGTGTGTTCATTGATTACTGCTAATTCATGGAAATTTAACATAGCTGTAGAAATATCGGTATGCATTTCTGCCAATCCCTTCAAATAGGATGCAGGCATGATGTTATACTCGTTATTTCTTCAGATATTTCCTTACCCCCATTACTTGACAAAATAATACGTCATTTATAAATGAAAAAAAATTTTTGACTGCTTGCTGCATCCGGTTAAAACAGAAAGTCGAACATTAAAAATAATAATAATTATCAATTTGCGAAAAGCCGTTAGGACCCTCTATTGTTTGTTTACATAGATTACAATCGAGTTTATCAAGTTTTACCTGACCTAACCTAAGAGAAACTCAGTTGAGTCAAATTCAAAAACAGGTTCTTGATTTGTCGAACTTTGAGGTTTTTTTTGCTTACTTAGCCCCATATCTTTGATAGTCGTTACAGGTAGTCAATGGCCCGAAAGGCTGACAACCAGTCTTACCAAGGGGTATCGTATTATTCAGTACTAACTGGCCTGTGGAGGTCAGATAGGCAGTCGCTCCATATAAAATACTGGTATTCAACTGCATCCGGTTAGACTGGAAGCTGTCCCCAACATAGGAAAAGGCTAAACATATGACGATTGATGGAGATGAACAGTCAAGTTTATATCAGTAGAGATATTAGCCAAAAAACAGACGATAATAGTTGAATCGTAGTAATCCATTAGGGAAACTTGAGTAAACTTAGATAAAATAAAAATGGGGCAAACAATGCTGTGTTTATGATACCAATGTAACTAATGGCGACATCTGTCAAATCGCATCATTATCCGCATAAATCAGACGACATGAATTTAGTCAATATTATAACCTTTCGAATGTACCTAGGTATCAAAAAGAATAATGACAGGTACACGCCAGATCTTATGTGAACGAAATAAAGATCACTGAAAGTAACTGGTAATAAAAATCTGAAGCATTCCAATGGTTACTGGTTATGGTAATGGTTATGGTGTTGAAATCAATTATTAAAATCGTAACAGTTTACACTAAGAGAGAGCTCGCATGATAGCTATATGATTTTTAGTATGAGTGAGCGAGACAACACAACTCAAACGTCATTGTCAACGAAACTGCAACGCGATCATCTTATGATGCAGTAGGGTGAATCTAACTATTTAAATCTTTGACATTGGTCAGGGTTTCCAGAAAAGTATACTGCATACTTCCTCCTTTCTGCTTTAATTTAAAAACTTCCTCTCTTTAACAACTGCGATCAACAATCCTTCAACCAAGCGAAGATTTTTTTTTATACTACGTAGGCTTGCGTTTAGCCGCAACTCGCCTGATGTGAAGCGATGATGCGGCCTAAGGTGGAGCTCGTTTGCCTAAAAGAAACCGATTCACTCAAACTTTGAATAGATCCATATTACAATGATCAGAGAACAGAGAAGCCGTCAGTGAATTCCACAGACTGGCGACTCGCACAATAAATGTCGAATGTTCGGAACGAAAAAAACGCTATATCTCATCAAAACGTTATGGAAATTAAAGTCCCTTATTCAACGTAGAAAATACATGCCTTTTGAACTTACATCTATGTCATCAACTAATAAGTTTTCAATCAAATACTTACGCCCCAATTCATCAAGGAACTTCGGCTTCTGACCACCAGCTTCAAATCTCACTTCGTCTTCATCATAACTTTCAGTCACTGGGCGGTCAATTTGAGTCACTTTCGTTAACCGCACATCACTATTGATCAAATTGTCAAACTGCGATTTTGGTAACGCCGATTTGAATTTCAAGTTCTTCAAATGACCGGTATCGTCCATAATCGTTATGTCCGCATAATTATTGACCACATCACTATGTTTTCCCACACTTTTGATGATGTCCGAATTGAATTTGTTTTCACTCAAAAGTTTTGTTAGGACTACGTCAGTTTTTTTGTTGATAAAGTTTTTTGAATCGAACAGGTTTTTATTAACGACATCTAGATCTATATCACAGATTGAGTTACAAAATAAATGCATGAAAACTATAAGCACTTTGGTTGGGGAAGACATTGTTTTTTTTTTATTTGGACAACACTTGTTTCTAAAATTTTGAACACCACTTTGAATTTGGAACGTTCGATGTTCCGAGGAGGAGGTTCTTAAGTTGGCGCGTATTTTTTTTTGTACAACACTGTTTTCTAAATTTAAAATTTTTGACAGCACTTTGAATTCAAAACGTTCGATGTTCTTTAATAGTCCGTTATTAAAACTGAAAGTATTATCGATCTGCGTTCGCTCCGACCTGAGGGGAGCGAATGGCAGATATTTTGACTGAGACAAGTTTTGGTGAAATGCTTACGTAACCATTTAGTAATAGGTAGGTAAATAAGAGCCGTCACTGCGGTCAGGTGGCCAGGCCATTCGAAGCGGTTATTGTTCCGTATTGGAAAGAAGTGGGACATCCAACTTGTGTTACATGTCTCTTTAGTTTTTTTTTTTTTTGTTTCACCAAAAATATCTAAACATACTAATTGACTTTTGACGATAGCTTCACTCGCGTAATGGTCAAAAATTATCCCACGGGAAAGTTTTAATTATTGCCTATGACGTTCGGGCATAATGTAGCTTCCCATTCAATGTTCCTATTAGTGAAAGAATTTTCGGAATCGGTTTTGTAGTGCCAATGATGTGGTCTCAGCTGATGTGGTCGGTAAAAGTGTTGTTAGGTGTTTGTGCCTCGTGTTGCCTGGCTTAGCCTATGCCACTGAAAAAGGGTTCTGATTCATTTGAAGCATTGCAGAAGAATTAGAAGCTGTTTTAATTATGAAAAACTTTTTAGTAAATATTTACAAAATAAAAATATATCATGGTTCTCTAAAAGTATTATGTTGTTTGGTTACTCTCCTTCCATTGTTTAAACGTGTAAATTAACATCTTCACGTTAATTTCCCTAAACATATTTACAATTAATTACAATATAAAAATAAATCTCCAACTACAGTTTACTCTTAGCAGTCTTAACCATCTTCCGGAGTTCCTTGCGCAGGAGTTTTCCACTCGGTGACTTGGGTATCTGCTGCACGAAGCGCACGCCGCCGCGTAGGTGCTTGGGGTTAGATAACTGAAACAATACCATAGCATAATCAGTTTATTAGCCTTTTTACTTTTCTCTAAAGCGAGGAGCTCGTGGCTAAATAATAACAGCCGCTCGGGTCGATCTTCGGTTGGTCCGTGGACTACCCATTACATACCGAGTCTCCTACTGTATTGGCTATCATTTGTAGATCTTTGACAGTCGTTACATGTAGTCAGTATGTTAATATATGTAGTCAGTGGCCCGAGATTCTGACAACCAGTCTTACTAAGGGGTATCGTATTACCCAGTACTAACTGGGTTGTGGAGGTCAGATTAGCAGTCGCTCCATGTAAAATACTGGTATTCACCTGCATCCTGTTAGGCTGGAAGCGGACCCCAACACAGTTGGGAAAAGGCTAAGCAGATGAATCGGCTTATCAGCCTTAGGGTCAGCGCAGACAGAGAGGAATAATCCCCGTGCGGTCTCGGGCATTTTCTTTACGGATCGCGTATGCTCGAGCTTGCGCGCGACCTCGCGAGCCTGCGCGAGTAAACCGTTCTGGGTTACCACTCTATGCGCGGGGATTCCCGCCTATCTTCGAGGACGCGCTAGCATTTTTTTTCAGGTTCAAGCATTTATGCACTTTATTGTAATAATTTTAAAGTTTATTTTCAAGTGCGTTAATAAAATCCGCTGCGTTCCGTTCTGTCTGCGCTGAGCCTTAATGTTTCTACTGTTAGGACAAAGGAAGTGGGTCGTAATCTGTTGTGAATCTACTCCTACTTTATCGATGCCAAAGAACTGGTAGCGACATCTCTGGTCAAGAAATTGAAGTTACGTCATAAATATTTCGATCGCGATTGGCTATTCCCCGCATGCTTTCCTTGAATTTTGTAATTACTTACACAATTATGTAGCAGCACTCCAAAGAGTACTACAGAAACATAGTACAAAAAGTACTACAGAGCCATCTATGACACAGACGATGAATTAAACATCGAAATACACCTAAATCCTATATCGCGCAAGTAAAGTTATCCGCGACTTATGACCATATAGAAGAACCTTACAACAACTGTCGGGCAGCAAGCCCACCAGACATAGCGCCCGTCTGGTCGGAGGATCCTCCCTTTTCTATTGGGGATGAAGAACTTTACACCCTGTTCTCCATACCCCCAATAATGCATCCCCCAAAAATCTCATCATCGCAACTCGCCCATCATCTTGCACACATCGTGTCCTCACCACTGCTCGTGCTCGTAGTTGTAGGTTGTAATAGAAGTTGTTTTTCAGAAGTTAGAATTCTTAGCTTTGCTTTGTTTGACGGTTCTTACTTCTTTTAAATTCTTGTCTTTTGCATACAAACTTTTGCATAAGTGATAACGTAAACTCAAGTAATTACTTTAACTTGATTACATTTATACGGGTACTAGCTGTTGCCCGCGACTTTATCCGCATGAAATTATTATAAAAATACAATTTTCCTGGTTTTTGCTACATTCTTCATTGATGCTCCGCTCCTATTAGTCGTAGCGTGATGTTATATAGCCTATAGCCCTTTATAGCCTATAGCCTTCCTCGATAAATGGGCTATCCAACACTGAAAGATTTTTTCAATTCGAAACAGTAGTTCCTGAGATTAGCGCGTTCAACCAAACAAACTCTTCAGCTTTATAATATTATAGTATAGATATGTCAGTGGACCGAAATAAGTCTTTTTAATTGGCTGTAAACTACCAAAAAATCCAGCACTAATTACTTACCCTCTCAGCCACAAACTCCTTAACTTCCTTCTCCGTCAGCGTCTTTCCCGGCTGAGCCACGACGAATGCCAGAGGCACCTCCCCAGCCGTCCTATCCTCAATGCCGATGACTGCTGCATCCCGGATGGCCTCGTGTTGGAGGAGGACGGCTTCTAGTTCAGCTGGAGGGACCTGTATGAAGAAAAGTAATAAATAATAGCACAGGATCTTGATGTCTATCGAAAGGACTGGACCTTAGTTAAAAATTCTGTCACCGACAATCAATGTCAAAAAACTTAGTTATTCTGGAAACATTAAGACTTAATTTAAATCATAAAGAACACAAAGCCCTCAAAAATAAAGAATTTTCTCCTTGTGTGTGCAAAATGAGATGTAGATCCTACTCCAAAAACGAGTCTGCGAAAAGTCGAACTTTCCAGAATGATGACAACTTAAATTACAAAAAAAACACAAAAAAACGTCGACAGAGAAGCGCTTGACGGTAATTTAAAAAAAAAACAGGGTTCTGATGTACTGAGAACGTGGTAGGTCTCGTTTTCGCGTGTCGGTGTCTCTTCCACCCGGTATGGCTGCTGCCTATCATCAAGGCACTGCAACTTTTCCCAAAAAACTTCTCCTCATCAAAAGAACCTCACCTGATACCCCTTATACTTGATGAGTTCCTTCAGCCGGTCCACGATGAAGAAGTACCCGTCCTCATCATAGTACCCAACATCGCCAGTTTTGTAGAACCCCTCGTCATCGAAGTCTGACCCCCTGTTCATGCCGACGTAGCCCTTCATCAGCATTTCCCCTTTGGCGCAGATTTCTCCGCGTTCGTTAGGACCTAGAGCCTTGCCAGTTTCCAAGTCTGTTACCTGGAAACAGGAAATTAATTCAAATGAACTAACGGTGTATTTTATTATTTACTGACTTGACTGTTGATCTCGTGGTTATATATTAACAGCCGCTCGGATTAATCTCCAGGTTAAGCCGCGCTTGCCTAATCGCGCTTTTCTATAGATGGGTGACCACCCATTACATAACGAGATTCCTCCGTACCTCCAAAGGACGTTGAGCCATTGGTCCCGGCTGTTTAGGTAGTCAGTGGCCGGAAGTCTGACATCCAGTCTTACCAAGGGGTATCGTATTACCCAGTACTAACTGGGTTGTGGAGGTCAGATAGGCAAACGCTCCATGTAAAATACTGGTACACTGGTCGGATCGCCCCGATGGTAGCGAGACCGGCGCCCGGCTGTAGGACGTCAATGCCAGTCCCGCCACTCCGCCACCAGGACCTCGCGGAGTTGAGGCTGAAGTGTACCTAAAGTAACCCACATTTCGCTAGAGATATGTTTAGGACCAGGTAATATCAGGCACAAACACCTAACAACCCTTTTACCAACCTGGAAATCGAATCCATGACTCCAAGCTCAAGAGTCCAAGCGAGCTACGACTCGTCGACTAAATCAACAGTCTAGTAATTATCTGCCGAGCCTTTTCCCAACTATGTTGGGTTCGGCTTCCACTCTAACCGGATACAGCTGAATACCAGTATTTTACATGGAAGGACTGCCTATCTGACCTCAACAACCCAGTTAGTACTGGGTAATAAAGTAAAACCATTGTACCAACCTTAACCACAGTATTAGTAACCACCCGTCCTACTGTCCCAACTTTGTGGATATTCGGGTCGTCGGGGTTGAACTTCAGAACTGCCAGTGTCATCTCAGTAGACCCATAGCCTTGGAACACGCTGATCAAGTTGGGGAATCTGGAATAAATTGACATGCGGGTTTAATTGTGCGCATTTTTAATTCCCGACGTAAAAAGAAGGGTGTTATAAGTTTGACCGCAATGTGTGTGTCTGTCTCTGGCAACGTAGCTCTTAAACGAGTGAACCGATTTGGAAGCAGTTTTTTTATTTGAAAGCTAGTTTCTTCGCAATGGTTCTTAGATACGTTTGATCAAAATAGGTGCAACCATTTACTAGATATGGGGGATGAAAGTGGGAATGAAAAATCGATTATTTTCAAATATACCCAAGTGGGGTATCAAATGAAAGCGCATGATGTGTATATTAAAATTAGATATGTTTTATCAAAATCGGTGCAGCCAATTACTAGACATGGGGGATGAAAGTGGGTATTTATCTTACATCTTTTATTTTTCGTTGGGGGTTTATTGAATTTTTAATTTAATTTTAATTATGGTTATAACACTCTCTCATTAGCTTCACCTGTAACTATGTACAAAAACATCTTAGAAGTTTTTGAACCACTTCCCGGTTTCAGATGGAGCTGAAAAGCATACCTACATTCCGAACAAAATAACTGACATAATTTATAGTTTTGAACGCGACGATACAGCGTATTCGTGCGACCTATGGCTTTGTTTATGACGTGGGGGATAATGGGAGCTATAGGTCCCACGTTTTTTTTTGTTTTTTTTTTTCACTCCTAAATGTTTGACCAAAGAAATCAGGGCCGTCCTAAAGCTCGTTGGGTTGACGATATCGTCAAAGTTGTGGGAAACACCTGGATACGGGACGCACAGAACCATGAAGTGTGGCAGAAAAAAGGGGAGGCCTATACTAGCAGTGGGTGATTCCAGGCTGATATGATGATGATGATGATAACTCCTCCTCTTGCATCGCCAAAGACGGGTGCAAATACATTCAAAGAACATTGACGAACATAAAGCCTGAAGCATTCTCTACCAGTAAACCAGGAGTAGTGGAAAGCCAAGTCGGAGGCCCATGGGCGGCATAAAAACTCTGACACCAGGTTAGGCACTAACCACACGTTAAAGAAAGAAGAGTGGAAAGATAAAGGTGAAGAGCTAGCAGGGCATACAACTCGATGTGTGAGTGTTGATGAGTTTGACTTATTCTCCACCAGTGTTTCTAGACTAAAAAAATATTGTGTAAAAACTTCTTTGAAGATCACTTAAACCTTTTCTTACTTTCTCTTGCCTGTCTACTGTTTCTTGTGCTACCCTAATAAAGGGTGTAAAAAGACCCTTAACGAAGCCGAAAGGCACTTGTTCTCCCCGTCATTACGATATTTTTTTTTGTTCTAGACCATACCTGGGAACCTTCTAGTTACGGAGATATTGGGGGTCAAAGTTCCAACTTTTTCGCAAGTTTTTTTTTAAATACATTTTTTTTAAAGAAACTTGCGATTTTAATGTGACAATTTTTACTTTAAACACCTCCACGACCCCCCTACTATTCAATCGATCCATCAGCACAATGTTTTGAGTGCGTTACGTTGAGTCCTACCGTAAAACGTGATTTTTCACCCCAAAAAAAAGTCGTTTCCCAGCAGTAATTTTTACTTAAAGTTACTTAGTTTGATGTACAGAATGCTTGGTTGATGGCTTAGTGAAGGGTCTATTTACACCCTGTATTGTCAGTGAAAACTTTTAATTGGTCTTCTTTCACTAACTGTCAACTATCTGTATCCTAGCTGTAAGTTTTCTTAAGAAATAAAATAAAATAAATAACATGACAGGTAAGCACATTGTTTGCCTATCACAGAAATTAAAATTTTAAACCGGGAACATACTTCTTCTGAGCAGAGTTGATAGTATCCTTGTGAAGAGGAGCAGCACCCGAGTAGATGACCCTCACTGAACTGAGGTCGTAGTTGGACTGGTTCTTACTTACTGCTATCAGGATTGGTGGTACCACCGTCAGTAGCACTGGCTGGAATTGAAGGTTATTCATAAATTAGCTCTCGTTAACTAGTATGACTAAAAGTTTCAAACCTGCATGAAATACTTATCAATCAATCATTTTATTAACAGGCAACTGAGGCCCGTAGATAAAAATACAAAAAAAAAATATACAAAATAATTTTAGACTATAATAATAAACTAATATTGATTCAGAAAGCGGTACTCCTGGACACGGCTCGTATCGTTAGGAGGTTCCTCTCTCAAGAGCCCTGACCACTGGTAGCTCGGACCCTATTCCCGATGCTGGTGGGCTACTATTTTTTATATTTTTAAATGTTTTTTATAGTATTTTGTATAGAATATTTAAAAATGTAAAAAATATGTATAAAAATAAATAAAGGAAATAACTAACTAACTAACTCCTTCGTTCTGGCGCAGCATCTGGTCGGTGCCTGTTAGCCACACCGAGGATGAATGGACTCGGGAGGTCGAGCGAGCGTGCGATCCAGTACAAGAAATGGGGGCAATCAATATCAGCCCCCAAGACGTAGTTCGTGCAGTCCGTCCGTTGCCTAACTCGAAATCTCCAGGGCTGGATGGGCTGCACAATTTCTGGATTAAATGGTTCACAAGGTCGCACGCTCGCCTGGCGACTCTGTTCGTAGACGACGTAATGTAAATAGAAGAGTCATGCAAGAACATCACGGCGCTCGAAAACAGCGTAAATACTATCGATAGATAGCTTCTTAGACGCACGAAGAAAGGGAAAGAAAATTAAATGTCATCTACGGAATTCCTGTTGTTAGAGAGAGATAAATATATTTCTTTAATTACGTTGTCATTCTGTGGTGAATACTCATTGGCCGAGCGCGTATGGCACGTGACTTATCTCAGACACCAGCCGCCATTAGAGGGCATCGAAAAAATTAAAATAAAATAACTTTTTCTTGATACTTACGCATGAAATGATATTTTTTTGTCTTTCAAAGTTGCAGTATAATTTTTACATTTCCTAAAAACACAGGTCGTCATTTTTTTTAGTTATTTGAGGAAGTTATTCACACCAATTATTTTAATGTCATGTACAGCCGCGGCGCTGATTGGTACGCGACTAAATGGAGGTCCGGTAATTACCTTGCATTCATGTTGCCACTACAGAGTGCGCGCAGCGTATCTATAGTTTATATATCATTGATTTTTTATCATGTTGGAAAATAGCTTCCTGTCACCATTACGAAGTTTCGCTAGCTAATTTATCTTCACTCTTACTGACAGCTAACTCACCCGATACTTCTCAACGGCCTTCAAATACGAATCGACATCGAACTTGGGAAGGTACACCGCCGTCCTGCCAGTGACGAAGGCAGTCAGTATACCCATAAACCCCATGACGTGGTACCATGGGTTTACTGTTATGGACATCACTGCAGGGTTCGCCGTGGCTGGCCTGTAAGAATATGGCATGTATACGGGGTGAAAGGGACACCAATGCGAAAACGTTTACAACGTACTCATTACATCTTTCTAAGGGCATAGTTCATCAGTAATTGTTTAAAAAATCATCTGTTTCCTACAAAAGTGCAATAATAATACCAGCCTGTTACTGTCCCACTGCTGGGCAAAGGCCTCTTCTCATACAGAGAACATACGCTTGCTGAAGACGGGTTGGCGATTTCAGACTTATATTAATTATAAGTCCAGGTTTCCTCACGATGTTTTCCTTCACCGATGTCTGTGATGTCCAAGATAAACTAAGAAAGTACATATGGATTGAAAAAGTCACATTTGTATTTGCCCGGATTTGAACCCACAACCTCATGCATGAGAGGCGAGGCCTTAACCTCTGGGCCATCACAACAAAAGTGCAATACAGCTGATTTTTTATTTATTTATATGGGACCACCGCGCGAGTTTCGACCAGCAATCACGAAGTTTTAAGGCACGATTCCATTAGGAAAATTACTCGTATGCAAGTTACAAATTGCATTCAACTTGCAAACCTGCATGCAGGTGCGATTCCATTAAGCAAGTTACTTGTATGCAAGTTGCAAATTGCATACAACTTGAAAAAACTTGCATACAAGCTACAACTTGCAAAACATAGTTTGAACATTTTTTATTCAAGAGACGTGCAAATTGAACGCGCAAACGTTACTTGCACGTTTTGAATAGCGAACGAATACCTCAAACCTGCATGCAATTTACACACTCTTGAAAACATGTTTCCAACGCAAGCAACTAGTACGCAAATGTGACGTCATACTTGCATGCAAGATTGCCTAACGCAATACGCGCCTATAAGGTCACAAAGATTTTTTTTTTAAATACAGCCGTTACCCTCCTCCTTTTAGAAATCGGTTAAAAAAAATACTTACAAGCCACACGCAGTGATCACATTTAGGTGCGTCGTCATCACACCTTTCGGCAGCCCAGTTGTCCCAGAAGAATACATGATCATCAACGTATCAGACTGTCCTTGCACTTCCACTGATTGAAAATCCTCATACTTCACGTTCTTAATTTGACCGTTATTTTCAAAAACCATGTCGTTGTACGATAAGACGCCATTTTGTTTTTCTTCGCCGAATAAGATGATTTTCTTGACGAAATTCAATGATTTTAGAGTTTTTGCGTGGGTCTTGTACATTATTGGAGAGCAGATGATGTATTTTGGTTTCGATATGTTCGTTACGTGGATAAGTTCACCTGAAATAGTAGTAGATATTAGTATTTTGTTGCATCCAACACAATATTCACAGAGGCCTGGAAAAACCTCATTGACTTTGCACCTTGGGAAAGGATGATTTTTTTTCCAAAATAAATGGGTTCGATTCCTGGCTAGGGATATGGGTTTATCAAAAATCTAATGATGCAGTTTTAGTTTTCATCAAAATGGAGTTTGAGACTCCTTGGTAATACGTCGTGTGGTTTAAGGCTATCCCTCTTCCCCGTTTCCAGCATCACGTGATTTTTTATTATTGAAAAGATCAGATCAGAAAAAACACGTGATTGTCACATTATTCCCTCCCCCCCTGAGTGAGCAATCGTGGTTTATTTCTGACCCCTTCCCCCTTTTCAAATCTCACGTGATTCAAAGACGACCCCTTAAATACTGAGATGACAAAGCATCTTAGACATACCTTTAACATACCCCGTGCTAAAAGCAGTGAACACGGCGCCCGCGCAACCCACACCCACCACAGCACCCCAGAACTCCTGCCTACTCTCCGAGATCATACCGATCGTGTCTCCCTTTCTGACGCCCATACGAGTGAGCGAGACGGCGAAGTTCATGGCTTGCTGGATTATGTCGCCGTAGGTTAGGCGTTCCTCTGATACGCCGTTTATCTGAAATTGTTGTGACATAACATAACATCAAGGCAGTCTCCCAAATGCTAGGAAGAAGTACTGTCCACCCAGACTTTGTCCGATCTGTTTATTTTCCCATGTAATAGAGGGCGAACCGTTTCCCATCAACCGGGTTGCTGCTGAGAAATTCCTGATCGAAAAACCGACTTCCAAAAAAACACTAAAAACGTCTAAAATAACTTTATTTTCGGAAGACGGTGACTTTGTTTGTTTCATTGACTTTTTTGCCACCAACTTCCGGAAGTTACCACTTCAGACTTTTTTAGTGTTTTTTTTTGGAAAAAAAACTCTGAAGACTTTTTAGTTGTAGTAGGTTTCTCACACAAATTCTTGACATGAATTAATTTTACATTGTAGAAGCTAGAAGTTCCGTGACATATCATAGACCAAGAAACATAAGTATTAAAGGGAGCTAACCTAACTCATAAAGTACTCAACCAAAGTTAATAAAATTTATAAGGACCAACGCACGGATACTAAATCTCTTGCTAAAAATCCTGTACTAAATAAAAGAATCACGGAAATCGGCCCACTAATCACGGAGTAATCGGTGTACATGTTACGGCTAAAAGCCAAAGTAAGGTTCCACCTATTTCTAGCCGGCTATACCTAGGTGCGGCTGGTAACTCCTTTTTATTGCTAGGACACACCGACCAAATGGATTAGGTTAGGTCAGATTAGAACTGTGACCAAACGCGCACCAACCGAGCGAGTGCTACATCCAAATTGGTTGCATTATAACAAACTGTTACCGGCCGCACCTAGGTATAGCCGGAACTAGGTGTAACCTTACTTCGGCTTTTAGCCGTAACATACATACATACAAGAAAGAAAAAGATGCTGGTGGAATATATAACCTTTTTTAGAAGTCGATTAAAAACCAATTACACTTTAACCGACCTGGGAATGAAATGCATGCGCATGCTCAGCATAAGCGCTTGACACCACTTAGATCAACGAGGCCACCAAGCAAACTGACAGAGTAAAACTCATCATTATCATCATTCTCCAGTCCTTTTCATGTGCATGTGGATTGAGTGACCCACTCTTCAATATTAACAAACATCGAGGAAGATTTAGTAAAAAATAGTTGAAACAGTATGGTGAAGTTCAAAATTTGTTAAACCTGGTCCTGGATATGGTCAATAGTGGATCACTTAAACAGCGCGCTCCTCAAGTATCCCCTCAAGTCGGTATGATGGTTAATTTACTGTTCGTGCTGTGCGCCTTTGGAATTCGTTAGATGTGTTCAAGAAAGGAATAAGAACATTTCCTGTCAACATGATGATAGTATGTATTTACTATTTAATATGTATGTTTATCTACATAGGTATTGTATGCATTATGTATATTATATTGTATGTATTAGTTTAGTTTGGTTTATAAAATAATTTAATTTAAGTTTTTAAATGAACTGTTTGTGCACGTAGGTATAAATCCTCTTCTACAAGTCTCGCAATCAAAGTAAGGTTTGCTGTAAGAAAACCCAATTCTGGGTTAAGCTCGCCGTTGTAGATAAGCTATATATTATTATGTATATTGTGATTTTGTGTGTATACCTTTTAATTTTGTATGCAATAAAGAATAAGAATATATCTCAGAATACCTATTTAGCCGATATCATTTTTATCTCAGGTTTAACAAATTCAATTATCACTCAATCCATGCACATTGCACGCCACACGCCCATGTCCTTATCTCAATTTATTTGGGGTCGGCGCAGCATGTCTTCTTCTTCCATACTTCTCTATTACTCGTCATCTCAGCAGTCACCTCCTTTCTAGCCATACCATCCTTCACACAGTCCATTCAACGTCTCTTTGGTCTTCATCTACTCTACTCATCCACATGACGGAGTAAAATTCGACGGCAGAATGAATCTACCAAATCAACAAGTTGTAGTAATGTTATCTCATAATAATGTATTTACTAAACCTTATCAGTTATTGTATTGCTTAATGGAGTAATTTTATGCAATAATCGTAGATAATTGTTATCTTAGTATATATGTTACGTGATTACATAATAAGTATTTTTTTTGTAGTGGAAAGGTATACTGAGGAGCTGGTGGCTAAATAATAACAGACGCTCGGGTCGATCTTTAGGTTAAGCCGTGCTTGCCTAGCTTGGTCTGTGGATGGGTGACCACCCATTACATACCGAGTTTCCTCCGTGCCTCGGAAAGCACGTTAAGCCTTTGGGTGTCAGTGGCGCAAAAAGTCTGACAACCAGTCTTACCAAGGGGTATCGTATTACCCAGTACTAACTGGGTTGTGGAGGTCAGATAGGCAGTCGCTCCATGTAAAATACTGGTATTCAGCTGCATCCAGTTAGACTAGAAGCCGACCCCAATATAGTTGGGAAAAGGCTAGGCAGATGATGATGATGATGATGATGGTATACGTCAGGTACTGAATACATTTATAGCCACGCCGACATCATCTAGTATTATTAAAACTCGCTAGGTCATTACTTCCCAGAATTTGATGCATATTAGTGACACTCGAATGGAGTAATACTACTATGTCTTTTTTTAATCAACGGGTACCTACTATTTGATTTTTCAAAAATCGAATGATGTTAATTTTCATAAAAATCCAGCTCGAGACTTCTTTGAGTATTTTTCGCTATTCCTGAATGTTTTGGAGCCAGCCACGCCCACATGAAAAAATTACTCTGTATACTATTAGAAGATAATTTTGTGAGTGTAAAAGTGCTTTTTAACAATTTTAGATACCTACCTACAAAAATAAAAATGATTTAGCATAAGGCAAAAGGGAAAAGGTGGTGCCCACGAAAAAGTTAAAAGCGAAAGGGTGTGTGCCTTCAACTCATGCTTATATGTATATAATTATGTTACGGCTAAAAGCCGAAGTAAGGTTACACCTAGTTCTAGCCGGCTATAAATTGCAAAAAAAGGTAAGTACATTTGAAGTTCGAGGGCTACTGTAGCTCATTCCCCTAATTAAGGGGACTTTTGTGCATACCGGCGATTTCAATCCCCCCGTACCTTTAACGTTAGGTATTAGCAACCTGGACACAAGTTGCCATGGCTGACCTGGAAGTCTTTAAATAGACCCCGGACACATGCAGGTTGGTCGAAGCAAGGAGAATCTATTCACGTGGAGATTCATAAATGACTCTGTCCTGGAGTGTAAATGTGGTGTTGCCCCACAAATGATGGGACACTTGATATTGTGTCCTGTCTGTCCTGTTATTTGAACATCACAGGAGCTGATGGAAGCTACTGAAAGTGAAAAACTCGTAGCAAAATTTTGGGCCGACTCAATTTGAATTGTCATCGACACGCTAAGATGAAGCAACTTACTGCTAAGAATTATAACTAAACTCGTTTTTTTTTTTCGGTTGGGAAATCATCAAATGACCCTTTCCGCTCTGGGCGGAGTGGAAGGGAGTGTCAGACTCGTACTGACTAAAACCCATCCATGTTCCTTCTTTGCCCTTTGTGTTCCAGGGACCCGGTATCTCTTTCGAACAGTCCCGCAGCCGATTATAACTAAACTTGATCAGAGGATGCCAAAAGTAACTTTAACGCTAGTTGCCCGTGGGTAGCTTTCCGATCCGACCTCCACGCGCTGAGCTGCGGCCAGAAGATAGTCCTACATCTATAAATATGGTACCTACTGCGACCATTTTGAACGATAAATAAACAAATCAATCAAGCCTTGCATTTAAAATTAGACGGCGGTGTTAAACGACGCATCAGGAGACAGTTCTGTAAAAAGAAAAAATGAGCTTTGAAGTTGTGCATTTAGCATTCAAAACCCAACTTTTATGTTCTGTCGCTTAATTCGTTGTTACTTAACGCAGTCCAATTGCAAATGGTTTGTAACTTTACATAAAAACGCCTAGAAAACACAAACTGCGTAAGGTTTTGATGCAATTAGTTACTTGAACTCATAATGACAAGGAAACCTCGATTTCTACATACCATAGCTACTTTTTGTCTATGTTCCCACATCCGAGCCAGGATATAGTCTCCAAAGTTTATATTAGCCGGCACTAAAACATTTTGGGGCCCGTACACATAATTAGGGTTCTTTAACATTTTGTTTTTGTACTCGACGCGATGCTTTTGATTGAAGGATAGTGTTGTTTCGTAAATAAATGGCAACGAACGAGTGCGCGTACCGAGTTTGCGCGTAATACTGGCGCGATTGAGAATTTATTACGATAACGATGTATGTACACAGAAACATATGTATAGCTGAGGTTGTAAACAATTATTACGCAGTAGAGTAGGGTTATATACAGGGTGATTGGTAAGGGTTGTTTTGGAGAAATCGAACTTGAAAACTTTTTTAGAAATTTTCAACCTCAGCTGTATTTCCTTTTTCATTTATTAGCTCCAACGCTGTATTTCTTTTTCATTTATTTGGCATCTTTAGAATAATCTGATATGGATTATTTGAGTAGGGCAGAATGTCAAAGGGAAGCTCCTCGCCCACACGATTTGTTTTGTAGTTTATTTCTAGTTTTGCATACGTAGACCACCATTACAGTTTCGAGTCAAGTACAATACCCAGGAAAACAGTAATTTCGACGAATTAATCCATGTATGCATATACATGCATAATTTCCCTGTTTAATACAACGTTACATTCACTAACGAGAATTTTATGCATTTAGTTTTCTTCTCATTTACCACCAAATTATTTACAGTGAACTAGTTATATGTCGTCAAAGTTTTCTGCATATCTGTTAACCTTTCAGTGTTGGGTCATCAGCAAATTATATATGAGCGTAAATGTGGCGTTGCCCCACAAACGATGTGATACCTGATATCGTGTCCTGCCTGTCCTGTTGCTTACACATCACAGAAGCTGACGGACGCTACTGAAAGAGCCAAAACCGTCGGCAAATTTTGGCCTGACTCCAATTTAAATTGTCATCGACACGCTAAGAAGAAAAAGGAGCAAATGATAACACCATATGAGGTATTATTTGGACTTCGTACAGAGTACAGATAAGATAGCTGATAGCCGCATCTTGCAAGTCATTCTTGGTTGTTTTACGTAATCCACTAAGTAATTACCTGTTACCCCATGCAACTAAATATTATCACCGCACTATGAAAAGACAGATACCGTTTGATAAGAAAATCAGTTGGAGCCATAGTAGACACGAAACTTTTCAGATTCTACATAGGTCAGGGATGGTTTATAAGGTAGTAGGTAGGTAGGCGGTAGGTGTTAGGTAGGTAGTAGGTAGGTAGTAGGAAGGTAGTAGGCAGGTAGTATGTAAGTAGTAGGTAGGCAGTAGGAGGCAGTAGGTAGGTAGTAGGCAGGTGGGCCGAGGAGGAGGTAGTACTAGGTAGAAAAAATTGCATTGCAACGAATGCCGGGTACAGCTAGTAATAAAAGTCGCGTAGATTACATAATATTGTTTATATATCATTTATTACATAGTGCGCGGCGCAATCACGCGAGATAGCTGTATGTGTCCTTCTCGCCTTCTGTGCGCTCCAAATACTCCTTTTCGATCAGGATGTCGATGCATTTCTGAAACAACAAAAAAAAATATTAAAATTTATTTATTATTTATTTATATACATTTTATTTATTTATTTTATTAATTAAAATCTCATAACGCATGTAATCCCCGAACGGTAGGGCAGAGGCGTACCTAAATAGTGCACCCACATTTAACATCTACAGTTATTTTTAAGTCCCATGTAATAGGGTAATCATTACAAGTCTGAAAACCAGTCTTACCAAGGGGTATCGTATTACCCAGTACCAACTGGATTGTGGAGATCAGATTAGCATTCGCTCCATGTAAAATACTGGTATTCAGCTGCATCCGGTTAGACTGGAAGCCGACCCCAATATAGTTGGGAAAAGGCTAGGCTAGGATGAGTAGTTAGAATAAAAATCTATTGCTGCATATATGAAGTATCATTACTTATATTATTCCGTTTATTCATTTATAAACATATTATTTACATTTTTAAATATTCTAATATAAAATAATATAAAAAACATTTAAAAATATAAAAAATAGTAGCCCACCAGCACTGGGAACAGGGTCCGAGCTGCCGGTGGTCAGCGATCTTGAGAGAGGAACCTCCTAACAATACGCGCCGTGTCCAGGAGTACCGCTTTCTGAATCAAGCCCTTGATCCAGCTGCCAAGCGCGAGCCTCCTCAGGTGTTGGTCGAGGCTCTTGGCAATTAAGCCATTGGCGGACACGACTATCGGCACAATGACTGCTGTATTCACGTCCCACATGTCGACAACCTCGCGAGCCAGATCTAGATATTTGAATTGTTTATCTTTCTCTGCTTTCACGAGGTTCTCGTCATGCGGGACCGTTATATCAACAATCATTGCACGACGCTCCAATCGATCTATCACCACAATGTCAGGCTTATTGGCAACAATAGTCCTGTCAGTGACGATAGGTCGATCCCAGTACAACGTGATATTACCACCATCGAGAACTGGGTCGGGCGCATACTTATAGTATGGCACTTCTGATTGCACAAGGTTGTACTTCAAAGCAAGTTGCTGGTGAATAATCCTGGCAACGAGGTTGTGTCTATGCAAGTATTCTCCGTTAGCCAGACGAGAACACCCAGAAATAATGTGTCGGATCGATTCTCCCGGACGGTGGCATGCCCGACATATGTCAACCGTGCCATCCTTCACAATGTATTTCCGGTAGTTATTCGTCATCATAACTTCGTCCATTATTGCACAGACAAAACCTTCGGTTTCCCCAAAGAGGTCACCGAAACGCAGCCAGGATACGGACGCTAAGAAGTCTACATCGGGCCCATGTAGGGTCCGGTAAAAGCGTCCGTGAAGCTCCTTGCCCTGCCATACCTCCTTGCGGTCATTAGTGACTAATACTTTAGGTTTGCGCCAGTTCTCGTTAGCCAGGGAGAGCGGGGTAAGGCCCTTATCTACTGAGACCACATCTCGGTGCATCCCCAGGTCGGCTTCTAGGAAGTATTCCCTGAGACTGCATACCTCACGGTTGTGCAGGGTCTTAGCATTTAAGAAGCCACGACCCCCCGCACTTCCGTGGGATATACAGTCTCATCACCGACGACCGTGGGTGATGCATCCGATTTGCGGTCAGTCATTACTTATTATTATTATAGTCATAGTCATATCACCGCTAGAAAGTATGACACAAATTAAGTAGTTTTAAGTGCAAAAAAGCGCTTGTAAATCTTCCAAATGCTTTTTTTTACATCTAAAATTGCTACACGACATTTTTTTTTTTTTTTTTTAATATCCTTGAATGTCCCACTGCTGGGCAAAGGCCTCCCCCATATCCTTCCAGGTACTCTTCTCCTGCGCCACCTCGAACCAGCCTTCGTGATGCGCGTCTAGGTCATCTCGCCACCTCTTTCTAGGCCGGCCTTGACGGCGTCGTCCATCCTCAGGCATCCATCGTGTTGAAATCTTTGCCCAGCGGTCGTTATGCATGCGGCTCACGTGACCCGCCCAATCCCATTTGAGCCTGGCAGCCTTTTTGCCTACGTCTGCAATTCCGGTTTTTGAGCGCAGCGTAGTGTTTCGTATTTTATCTGCTCTCTGTACACCCAGAATGCTGCGCTCCATTGCTCTTTGGCAGACTCCAAGGCGAGACTTTTGCGATTCGGTGAGTGACCAGGTCTGAGCACCGTAGGTTAGGACGACACTATCTTACTACTTACTACACGACCTTATCTTGTGTTATTATTGCAATACTTATTTAATGCAACACAAAAAGATACTTTATAGTTTAATTCAATAATATAGATTAAATAATCAAAACAGCGACTAAGGTGATGGGACGATGTGATCTCGTTGGCGGGGCGAACATGGCTAGATATCGCACAGGACAGAGAGGTTTGGAAGGAGAAAGGGGAGGCTTTTGCCCAACAGTGGGACACTCAAACAGGCTAACAAAAAAAATATTCTTGTGACATTGCCAACTTTCAGAACGCTCTCTCTTAAAAGAAAAAAAGATGAATAGCAACAATAATATACCTTGATGACTGGCACTCTCGGCTTGAAGCGTGAGGACAGCTGGTTTAGTACTTCCACCACTAAGTGCTGGTGTTTCAGTGTCTTGCGGGTCTTCATTATCCTCACTATTGCAGCCTGGAGACAAAAAATAATTGGTTAATGGCTTGATTTGATACTTGCTTCTGTAGTAGTAGTTAGGTTGGTCCATGGATGGGTGGTCACTCATTACATGCCCAGTTTCCTCCGTGCCTCGGAAAGCATGTTAAGCTGTTGGTCCCGGCTGTCATTTGTAGATCTTTGACAGTCGTTACAGGTAGTCAGTGGCCGGAAAGTCTGATAGCCAGTCTTACCAAAGGGTATCGTATTACCCAGTACTAACTGGGTTGTTGAGGTCAGATAGGCAGTCGCTTCGTGTAAAATAATGATTTTCACCTCCAAGTTGGGAAAAGGCTAGGAAGATGATGATGAGTAGTAAGAATAAAAATCAATTCTTGTATATATGAAGTATCATTACTTAAAGAACGTCTCAACGAATTTAGCTGATTTTTGTTGAGCGTATGAACACAATAATACAACAACCGTCCGGTATAAGATTGGTTCTTATTACGGAAGGCAGCGCGCAATTGTTGCGAGCAATTTTATACCGAATGAAACTCATTTCTAGTAGTTGTTTAATATGCACTGATCATCCAAATGAAGGCAGCTGCCGCACCCATAGGTCCTCCCATAATAGTTTAACCATAGCACAGCAGGGGTCTGCGTCTGCGCATCAGTTGCTCCAGAAGTCGGGGAAACCAAAATTACAGCAAAGTTGTAAAAAAAAGATTACAAAAACAATTTTATACCGCGCCAAAACCTGATAGGACGATTGTTGGTCACCTTAACTTAACACTAAGTCCTGGTTCAGGCAGAAGACCAAAACTGAAGTTTTATTCTTCTTCAAAATTGCGGTCATGGTTTCTTTTGACACTGTGTTAATAGCCTAGGTGGGAGGGTTATGGCGCCGGTTACCTGAATGAGCATCTTGCGGTCCTCCTCGATGTGTTTGTGCGTGGCTTCCTGTTCCACCTTCAGCTCCGTCTTCAGCGGGATGTTTATGTTCACGCGGAGTTTTTTGCTGTAACAAACAAATATTACTTAATAAGTTACCCTTGTTTTTTACCGTTACTCGACGGATATCGTTCAAATTTCATGACAGTTTTGATTGAAAAGTGTCCATGGAGTTTCTTGCCCATTCTTCTCCATAGAGATCTACGGCTTAGAATGGGCAACTACAGTACTTTCACAGGTTATTATGCCTTGTGTCTGTGACTGTAGCTTCGCTCTTTGTTTTTTTGTGACTTTCAAAAGTGCCTGTTATGGTCTAATTGAAATAAATGCTTTGTGTTTGAGTTTGAGTACGAAGAAATTCGCAATTAAAAAGCCGTATTTAATACATCCACTTAATTATAAAATTACTGTATCTATTAAGTTCAGAGTGTTAGTAGTCATAAATCACTAACAAAAACAAAACTCTATCTTCGCTGTTTCCATTCAAATGGAGCAGGTATATGATTGACGAGATGTGGATTTTCATCAATGTTATTAGTCAATAACTACACGACCCTCGCCGCTCAACCTCACTGGGAACGGAGCGTTACTCAACCATCAGCAACATTATTATATTATAGCTAGCCGATATTGTCCCACAGCTGGGCAAAGGCCTCCCTCCATTCCTTCCAACGGTCACGATAATGTGTTACTTCTATCCCAATTCTCATGGTAGACATCTCGCCATCTCCTTCGTGGTCTACCACGTGACTGTTTCAGGGCACCAATCCTGAGCTGGCCCACAGCTTGCGACAGACATGTCCTGCTTAGTCCCATTTAAGTTGGGCAGCCTTTTGAGCCACGTCAACGATTTGCGTTTTGGAGCACAGTGTAGTGTTTCGAACACGATCTGTTAATTTAACACCTAAGATACTGCGCTCCATAGCACATTGGCAAACCCCAACATCATCAATTATTTATTTCTTCGCTTGAAGTCCGATTAGATGGGGGAACGCGGAGGGTAGGATGCTGTGACGTATGCGTGTGTGTGTGTCTGTATGTCTGTCTGTGTGTGTGTGTGAGAGTGTGTGTGTGTGTGTGTCTGTGTGTGAGAGTGTGTGTGTGTGTGTGTGTGTCTGTGTCTGTGCGTATCTATGTCTCTCACTCTGTGTGTGTGTGTGTGTGTGTGTTTGTCTGTGTGTCTCTTTCTCTGTGTGTGTGTGTCTCTCTCTCTCTCTCTGTGTGTGTGTGTGTGTGTGTGTGTTTGTCTGTGTGTCTCTTTCTGTGTGTGTGTGTGTGTGTGTGTGTGTGTGTCTCTCTCTCTCTGTGTGTGTGTGTGTGTGTGCATGCGTGTGCGTGTGCGTGTGTGTGTGTGTGTGAGAGAGAGAGAGCTTGGGGAGCAAAGCCGTTTTTGCAGTCGACTGCGAAAGGCTGGGTTGATTGTGATGATAAAGTCAAGATCATTTAGTATACTCACTTCTTATAACCTACGTACAAATCGACGACGGAGCCCTCGGACAGTTCGGACTCGTCGTCCGCGCAGACCAGCAGCTTCGCTTTCAATAGGATTTGTAGCACCTGCGGAAAAAAAAACATGTTATCATTAGGCGCTCCATGTAAAATAGTAGGGTCCAGCTGCATCCAGTTAGACTAGAAGCCGACTTCAACGTTTATGTAGTTGGGCAAAGATTCGGCAGATGATAATATCACGGTTTACGGTAGGACTCAATGTAAAGCATTCAAACCATTGTGCTGATTAAGAGCGTTTCTACAGAAAGTGGACAACGACGAAAATAGCTGTCAAATATTTCGTTGTTTTCATTAATTTGGCAATATTACTGTATGGAAATAAGAAATATGGCTAACTAGTGAACTAAAATATTGATTATGAAATGCAATAATTAATATCGTAACACCGAATATTTAGGTTTAGACGTAAAAAAAGTATTTGGAAACTTTCCAAATGCCTTTATTACACCTAAAACGGTTACAACATTACAATTACATTACATTGTTTTAATTACAATTTATTGTTAATATTCTAGTGCACTAGTTAGCCGTATTTCTTATTTCCATACAGTTATATTGCCAAATTCATGAAAACAGGTAAATATTTGACAGCTATTTGCGATTTTGCCAACTTTTTGGATGAACGCTTTTAATGCTTTGAATATAACAGGGGCAATGGAGGTATTTGAAATAAACTTATAAGTTTATAACATTATAAACTAGTTTTTTTTTTTTAAACTTATGGTAAAGTTGGAACTTTGACCTCCAATATAAAGAAATATAAAGGAATTGAATTGAATATCTCCGGGGAGAACAAGTGCCTTTCGGCTTCACTAAGGGTCTTTTTACACCCCTTATAGTAGGTCCACCGCAAGTCTTTGGGGGTTACAGGCGTGATGGTCCGTTATAAATACCTGTATAAGGAAGTCGCCTTTGATCCCGGTGTGCTGTTCGAGCTGACTGACGGTCCACGAAGTGTTGTCGTTGTACTGTAGAAGCACTGCCATTTGGAACGTACTCGCTTGCAATGTGTATCTGTAACGAGAAGTTGTTAGATATAGATAAAGTTTTTTTTTCAAGGTAAAGTGAGGGGGCGCTCGTAGCTACATAATAATAACAGTCGACATTTAAAATTTTAGTTTAAAGGCAGCTTAACGTGGCTGTCTCGTTGGTCTAGTGATCGCAAGCGCGACTGCTGAACATGAGGTCTTGGGTTCGATCCCCGGGTCGAGGAACATGGTATTGGGTTTTTCCATCAGGAATTTCTCAGTAGTAGTCTGGTTTTGTCCCCAGTTGATGGCAATAGACTCGCCCCTTATTCCATGGGACTTAAAAACATAACTGGCGAAATGTGGGTGTACTATCAGGTACACCTCTGCCTAGCCCTTTGGGGATTACAGGCGTGATGTTATGTTATGTCTTAAAAGCTTAATGTAGTCGACCTTTATATCTAACTACCCCGAGAAAATATGGCAAAACAAACTCAGGGTTTGAGGTCTTTTTAAAGTCTAGACAATATAAAAATTATATCGTGTAACATGTAGGACAGCATCCAGACTGGTCTTTTGAAAAAAAAGTACCAGACAGTGTGATTCCCTGGTCGGAAAAGTGTTATTGGGTTTTTCTATTGGGAATTTCCGAGTAGCAACTCGGGAGTTTGAAAATTGGTGGTGTGACCCCCGGGGACCTCTGTCGGTGCGCACGCGCCTGTGTTGCTGCTGTGCCTGATCGCTTCCTCAGTCATCCCTGAGACCTTAGCGTGAGAGAGTGCACTCCTGCTCCTACACCTAGTGAATCTATCCCAGCAGACGGACTCGATAGATGATGGTACATCTGCCACCACTACCCAGCGACGATACCCACCTGTTCTTGAAGCAGTTGGTGACGAGCTCGCCCTTGGACATGTTGTAGAGCCAGTTGAGCTTACGGCCGGAGTGCTGCGACGAGTAGAACGTTGTGAACCTGTGCACTGAACGCTCCAACTGCGGATAGGTAAGAAAACTTTCATAAATACGTATTTAAAATCATTCCAATAAATTGTACGCTTTACGTCGGTACTGAGAACTACTACTTTATGAAAAATTAAGGTTTTTCAGCTGTTTTTGAAGTTTTAATAAGTTATTTCAGCAGATAATGACTGTTTCGATCCGAAGAGAATACAAGGGAATTCATCTTTTTGTCTTGCACGGCGATAAGTCCGCGCTTTTTCTGGTCATCCCGATGCACACATGTTTGCCACCTTTATGCCAAGTCCAAAATTCAGAGAAACCTATGGATGCGGTACCAGATCATCAGCAGGACCAGCCATTCCATGTCCATGCAAGGGAGAGTAACCCTCCTCCAAACATTACCACAATATCCAGAAGAGTAAATCTTGCTACTGAGTGGTTATATGATTGTCTGATTGCGACAAAAACGCTTATTGTTGTGAAATCCTCTACCTGCACGCGTAGCATGACCACCGTAGAAACAGGTTCTTTTGACGGAAGAATCGACAGAATGACAGATTGTGTCGACAAAATGACAGATTGTGTCGACAAAATGATAGATTTCTTTTCACCACCGTGGATAAGGATCTCCTATAAAATCTATCTATGGTGATGAAGAACTTACTTCAGTGGGCAGCTGGAAGCACGAGGACTGCTGGAAGGGCCAGGAGCCAGACGACAGCACCTGGATGCTGAAGTCGATGTGCAACGGCAGTTCCGAACTGTTCGACATGTGTTTGCGGAAGTTTTCGTTGAGGTCCTTTGATACGCCTATGTCCTGTTGAACGAGAAAGAAAGGTTATTTATACTGGTTTTAATAGGTCAACAATATTATCATTAACACTTGAGTCTTTCAAAAAAGTCACTTTTTTCTCTTGGGTGTAGTAAGAGGCGATTTAAGCAAATAAATAACATACTATTAAAACCTTACTTGAAGACTTCCATGTAACGAAATAAGAATATAAATTCCAATTAATTAATTATTTTTTTTTAATTATAATTATTTTCTGAATATTAATCGCTAATTACTTGCTAACAAAATTAGGCATTTAGCTTAATAGGGTATTTGACTGAAAAAATATATTTAGTCCGTCAGTTAAGATTACCAAAAAATATTGGACACGTATTTTTTCTTTTGTCATGTAACGAAAAATGACCACGATACAGCGCGTTTAAATCTCGCGTGTTGTCACAATTTCTGTTACTTTTTACTGTCCAGTGACGTCACAAGCCCGTCCTCTTGAATTTTGATGCGCTGTATCGTCGTAATTTTTTGATTATGTGACAAAAGAAAAAAAACGTGTCCAACATTTTTTGGTTTTTAATCTAAGTATTACATCTATTCTATCTTCCAGTTATATTTATAGTTATAGGACCAGTTTAAATTAAGTACTAACCTGGAACATTCTCTGTAGTTTGCTTGTGTATTCGAATCCGCACGCCTGCTTCAGTTTTGAGATCATTGATGCCTGGAAACAAATAAAACATTCATTTAAGGTGTGCTCCCCGACAGTTCTTTACTCCTATTTTTTCAGTTAGGTAACCGCTAACATGAGATTTGCCAACAGTTTTACTTCCTTCCAGTCTTCACAGATCTGAAGTTAAGTGATTTGGTTGACTTTTGTGTATAGTCAATGAGATGTGGCAGCTGGTTTCCTAAGATACTAATTGTTTGATCAAAATGGTCCAGTGGTTGCAAGCGTGACTTCTGAGCGTTAGGCCCTGGGTTTCCAGGTCGGGCGGTGTTATTGGGTTTGTCCATCAGGAATTTCTCAGTAGCAGCCAGAGTCTGAACTTGTGTCCTGTTGATGGCAATAGGCTCGCCCCTTATAACATGGGACTAGAACATAACCGAAAATTATGTATTGCGAAGGCGACGGCCACATCTATTGGCGGTGCCTAGTACTAGGACCAATCTACTGAGTAAAGCTCCTATAACGCGTACCTTGCGTGTACTTAATGACGTAGCAGACAGCATGGATCTTTATACTTGTTGTCTGAGTGAGTTCACAAAAATCACGATGTACAGAATATGTTATGGTAAATAATAAAACTGTAATTATGGCCACACTATTGAATTAGGAAATACCTGTAATTATAGTGATGATAAGTTAATAAATAAATAAATAACTGGTAAAATGTGGGTGTACTGTTAAGTACGCTTCTGTCTTATCCTGTGGGGATAACAGACGTAATGTTATTTTGTAAATGGTTGATAAAGGTTGACATCTACTGAAACCTATATTTAAAGTAAATTAAAGGTATGTTACCTCAGCGTCATCGCTGGCAGACATGTGTTGCACCAGTCGCTTCGCCAGCATCTTGCTGTAGAACTTCTGGAACACGTCCTTGTCTTCAATGTATTTGAACACAACCATCTGGAAATAAAAACAAAATATTATTAGCCATTATTTTTTGCATAATGATTCAAAAACGAATGAAAGGTGACTAGCTTAAGGGAGACGTGAATGTAACTCCTAAGGGCTAAAGTCCGGACTTCACGAAAGCGTAGACGAGCGGAGCGGAGATGTGTAAGATTCGACCAATCACAGGAGAGACGAGTCACGTGATGTAGATTTCAACCAATATGATAGGTCGGTTTCCGCTTGTCCGTTTTAGTGAAGTCCGAGCCTTATTTACGGAGACGCGGCGCATGTGCGGCGCAGTCCGCAGTAAATTCAATCATTATGTTGATGTATGTGAGCGGCGTTCAATGTGTCGGCGCGGGCGGCGTTGCGGCCAGACAGCTCCTCTAATAATTTGTTCCCGCAGCGCGGCGCGGGGCAATCGGCGGTACCCGCGGGGGACCACGTGTTCCGTAAATAGCCCCTAAAGATGACGCTCTAGGAGGCCTTACTGGTGATGATCCTCAGAAAGGTCAGGTACGTGGTATTCGTAACCCCGGTGAGTGTATGGCGTATGAACGTGGACGAAGCAAAAGGAATATGTAAAGATCGTAGCAGGTTGCATTCTGTAGTTTCTGTTGTTTCAAATCATTGTGTGTGATTGCAACAAGACCTGCGTGTTTGTATATAAAAACTTCATTTGTATAAGATTACAGTTACTATGCAATGAACGTTTTTGCAACAGCGTCTAAAAATCAGGGCTTTTTAACAAAATATCACATTATAACACATACATACAGCCATTTTTTTCTGCAATTACAGCGCGGTTTCGCCTGAGAACTGTCATTATCAATTTATATAGTATATAAATCACATACCACTTGATTGAGCGTGTCTTCTAGCTCAGCCTCCTCGGGGTTCTTGCTGGACTTCTTCAGTAACAGGTCGCAGTACTTCGCGAGCAGCTCGGGACTCTTGGATGACGAGTTCGCTGCTTTCGTCACTGCGTTACCTGAGAAAAGAGTATTTAGTTTTATCAGACGAGAGTTGTTCGAAAGAGATACCGTGGCCCTGGAACACAAAGGGCAAAGAAGGAACATGGATGGGTTTCAGTCAGTACAAGTCTGACACCCCCTTCCACTCCGCCCATAGCGGGAGGAGTCATTTGATGATTTCCCATCCTAAAACAAAATAAAAAAAAAGGTTAATGGCACTTGTTCACGACCGTTTTTTAACCGGTCCGGCGACGTGTTGACCTTGTACACGTACCCGATTTTAGTCGGAAAGAGATGCGATTTTTCTAGCATGCGCTGGTACGACTAGCGTCGTGAACAAGCGCTCATTGATTGTCATACTTGACATATGTGTGCCGGGCCTAGCCAATATTGTACCCCAGCGTTAGGGCTCAAACGTACATGTTACTATGGTTATTATTGGTTGATTGGCTTACAGAAATCATTTAAAAAAACAAAGTATGTTTTCATTGAATTGTGTACCTTATACCTTAACAGCAAACATCATCGCAATTTTAGCAAAAATCGAAACCATCTTCTTTTTTATGAGTTTTCTGTTGACTGCTGAGCATTAGATATTCCGGTCTAGTCTAGCTAGTAAGTGTCGCAGAATATTTCTAGTACAAAAAAATCTTAGTACCAGCATGAAGTAAGGATTTCTGCTCAGTTAACATCGATAGGTTCGACCTCTACTTGGAGCTTGGAATTTAACTGGCAACATGATGGCACAATAAATGCCTCTAAAGGCGTGATATTACAGATACATACTGTTAATAAACCTGCCGCAAGCCTTGTCGAGCGCGGCCACGAAGCCGGAGTCGTTGTTGAATGCTACAAGCACCAGAGCGTTGTATTTCTTGTGCACTTCTAGTATTGTTGATACGTAGACTTTGGGATCCTGTAACAAAATAATACGGTTTTAGTCAATTGTAAACACTGTTTGGTTTTGGTAGAAAGTTACCAACCAAATACTATGTGCCGATGCAAAATATCGTAGTTTTGGATGTATTCATTTTATTAATTTTAAAATAGAAATAGAGTTTTGCGTATTTATTCCAAAAAACCGAGCGACATCTAGTGTGATGGGTGATTCTTGCATGAAAATCCAACAGAACATTTTTTATTTAGGTGTGGTCTTATGTTAGTAAAATCAGACATAGTTTTCATCATCATCATCATATCAGCCCGCAATCACCTACTGCTGGGTATAGGCCTCCTCTTTCTTTGCCATACTTCCTGGTTCTGTGCGTCCCTTATCCAGGTGTTAAGGTGTCCAGCGAAATATTTTTAGTAGCGGATAATTCACGACTATTTTTTCAGCATCAATGATTGCGATAGAACTTGCCTGTTATGTTTGTAACAGCCGTTTGTCTACAAATGCTGTTATTATCAGAAATTAAGATTGTCATGGGTACCAAGCTTTTTGTGAAAATAAAATACGGGGTGGTAAACCAGAATATATGTAGGGTTTGTTTGAAAAGAGGCAACGCGGCCGCCCCGGGCTCTGGCCAGTGGCGAGTAGTAAGTTAAGTGCGTCGTAATATGCTTGGTTGTTCTTGTTTTTACTACATAGTCCTGAGGACCACAGTAATTATCTAATCTTGGGGCCAATGACCTCTTGTTGCCCGCCGCAGCCTCTGCCGAGCGGGGGCGCCCACGGTGACATGGTAGTTGAACATAACTGGCACTATGTGCGGAAGTATACGTTACACTTTTTGCCTACCCTTCGGAAATCACAAGCTTGATATCATGTTATCAATCTTCTTTAGAGAGCTTAATTGTACAAAATAATGGTATGTTCTGTATGTTGTGGTACCGTGTGCGCGCACTCGCCGCACTTGTCGATGGCCTGCAGCCCCTGTGCGTGTATGTGGTGCTCCAGCAGGCGGCGCAGCTCGCACAGCCCGTCCGGGATGCGCGCCACCAGCAGGTACATGCGCCCCAGGTCGCTGTTCTTCTCGCCGTCCAGGAGTTTCTGCAACAAAATAAAACAATTTAAGTAACGAAAACTTCATAAAAAAGAACTTACTACACGCTAAACTCTGCGCATTACACGTAAGAAATGGGACCAAAAAGCCGTTCTGTATGAGGTAATCTATTACGTGCAATATATTATCATTGATTTTTACTCTAAACCATTGGCTTTTCAGAACTACTGGTGCTCTGTACCTTTTTTTTTTTTTACGGATGGGAAATCATCAAATGACTTCTCCCGCTCTGGGTGGAGTGGGAGGGAGTGTCAGACTCTTACTGACTAAAACCCATCCATGTTCCTTCATTGCCCTTTGTGTTCCAGGGCCACGGTATCTCTTTCGAACAGTCACGCAGGGTGCTCTGTACCTTGCAATCAATCCCATCATTGCGACACTGGGTCCCACAATGGTTTATTATTGACAATGGTAGATTTTGAGACCGTAACAGCTCCGCACGGTACGGAATGAGGTAAAATGATATACTACAAAAATAGTACGGACTTTTTTCTAAGATCGGTACTTTTTTAAATCTCCGACGTAGTAATTGTAGTCGTTGTTGTCTGTTATATATGCAGAATCCAGCAATGGCTCTAGACGCCACGCCGGCTGCGCTTGCACTTCACAGTGCTTTTTTCAAAAATTCGTGGCGCCTAAATCGCGTTGAAAGCACAACTTCCATCACGACCGACAGTGATACGCTTGGTTTGTATAAAAAGTATTGCCACTGCCGCCTCTAGCACAGTAGAGACTTCGTGCTCTGTAGAAGGTACGAACCTGGAACTCAGCGTGGAAGATCTCGAGATGTTTCTCAATGAGCACTCGGTCGCATGTCTTGGCTAGTCGCTCCATCGTAGTCTCGTGTAAGTAAACTTGCACGCGTCGCTGCTCCTCTTGGAGACGCTGTTCAGCCTGGGAAATAAAATAGGAAATTAATATAAATATAGTGATGCATGATTCGAAAAAAATATACATTAATCAACCCGCACTGGGTCTACATGTTCGAATACGACCCGCTACCTCCCACAAATTCCTAGTAGTAAAATATAATAGACTATGTTGCTGATGAGACACTCCTCAACAACGCGTATTGGAGCAGGGGTGTGGAGGCTGCGGCCGGCCGAGCTCCAGACGCCAGTCAGCTGTTGTACGCCCCCACACACGGTACGCTTTCGCGTTTTATATTCACATACCTACATGTTTGCATTTTAACCGACTATCGTAACTCCACTTTTCTATTCAATATACATGTCATACTGTCCGCTTTAACCTTTTATGTTACTCCACCACGACCTATCGTCGCGATAGTTGCTGTTTCATAGCAAATGTCTTTTTTTTTTTTTAAAGCTATTATAACTCATGGAGAGCAGCAGTGGCCCAGTGGTGGCAGCCCCGACTTACGAGCAGTAAGTCATGGGTTCGAACCCAGGCAGATGAATTACTTTGTTTAATTTATTTCATCACTACTGCTCTCAAAACCGGTGAAGGAAAACATCGTGAGGAAACCGGCATGTCCTAGAACCAAAAATTCAAAGACATGTGACATCTACACATATACCTATAATCCATCACACTTGCCCCGTGTGATGGATTATAGCCCATTCCCTCTCATAAAGAGGAGGCCTCTGTCCCAGCAGTGGGAACGATATAGGCTGATTATGCTTATGCTTATTCTCTTGGATCGTCTGTTTGGGTCGAAACTATTCAATTACTACACTTATTTGCCTGTCATCCGGCTCGTGACAATCGAAACCACCGCTAAATCACGCTCGGCTCAGCACAATTTGCGCTAAGCCGAACAGAATTAAAATCGTCAACATAAATATTCGATATTGCCGCCCAGCAGTGCTGAACAAATGATTGCAAATATATGGGTGTAATCGAACCATCTCGGACACAATGTGAGCGTGGAACCCCAAAATATGACATGCCATACTTCTCCTGCCCGTCGTGCACAACTAATTGCACCCTCAAGGACTTGAATAAAACAAACGACAGAGTCCAGCACGCGTAGCATGACCACGTAGAAACGGGTTTTGTCGATGGAAGAATAGACAAAATGACAGATCAGCAAAAGAAATCTGTCATTTTGTCGATTCTTCCGTCGACAAAACCCGTTTCTACGTGGTCAAGCTAAGCGTACAAGTCGATTCGAGAAGAATTGATTGCAAAAAGGCTTTTTTTACAATATCATTGGTCTAGCTAGACTAGAAGACAATGGACAGCTAAACGTGACAAAAACCTATAAGGTTTAATCCCCGGGAAGGGCAGTAGTTTTTGGATACTTTTACCCAACTGCCCACTCTGTAAAGGCTACAGGTAAGACGTACCTTGATCATATACTCAGTGACGGGGTTATTCCTGAGGAAGTCGGTGCTCTCCCTGGTGTAGAACCTCTCGGTGTCCTCCAGGAACACGGCCTCGAACGTCTCCTTGTACACCACGAGGTTCTGGCCCCGGGCGGAAGTGTCGTCCTCGTTCAGGCCTAGGGCTACGTAGCAGTTGATTACCTGGAAGGAGAACAGGGTTTAGAAATAAGTGGTTTTATACAGGGTGTAAACAGACCCTTCACGAAGCCGTCAACCAAGCATTCTGTACATCAAACTAAGTAACTTTACGTAAAAATTATTGCTGGGAAACGACTTTTTTTTTTTGGGGTGAAAAATTAGGTTTTCCGGTAAAACTCAATGTTACGCACTCAAAACATTGTGCTCATGGATGGATTGAATAGTAAGGGGGGTCGAGATGGTGTTTAAAGTAAAAATACTACATTAGAAACATGTATTTTTAAAAAAACTTGTGAAAAAGTTGGAACTTTGACCCCCAATATCTCCGTAACTATAAGGTTCTCAGGTATGGTCTAGAACAAAAAAAATATCGCAATGATAGGGAGAACAAGTACTTTTCGGCTTCGTTAAGGGTCTTTTTACACCCTTTATTTTAGACACTACGCAGCAAAACACGACGCTTATGTCTAGTTATAGTTAAATAAGGTTGTTTTTTTATATGTGTTAGTTTATTATTGTATAAAATTATTTTGTGTATTTTTATCTATGGGCCTCAGTTGCCTATTAATAAAATGATTGATTGATTGATTTAGTAGTTTTATGGGAGTAATCCCGTCTTCTTATCGTGGGTGGAATTTTCGCGTGGTCGAGCCAGAACACATACCAGGAAAAGATGTAAAAAAGTTGATGTAAAAATCAATAAGTTTAGGTATGTATTGGGAGCTGTTTAGAATTGTGTTGCTCGCCTGATGGATTGTTCCCACTATTGGGACACAGGTCTCCTCTATTCGAGAGGTTGGTGGGTTGGGCAGTCTCGACCTTAAAAAGCTTATGCAAGGTGTAAACGGACCCTTCACGAGGCTGTCAACCAAGGATTCTGTACATCAAACTACGCAAAAATTATTGCTGAGAAACGACTTTTTTTTCTGTGGCGAAAAATCACTTTTTGCGTTATGACTCAATGCACTCAAAACATTGTGCTGATGGATGCATTAAATAGTACGGGGGTCATGGAGGTATTAAAAGTTATAAAATTAAAAAACTTGCATTTAAAAAACATGTAGTAGTTGAATCTTTGACCTCCAATATAGTCTGTAAATAGGAGGTGCAAGGACGGGGAGAACAAGTGCATATCGGCTTCGTTAAGGGTCTTTTTACACCCATTATGTATTGATAGAGTATAGGTACACCGTGCTATCTTTGGCATTTCAGCAAGTAGTACTTACTTACTTAGTTTCCCCGTCGCGTTCTCTCTCGATCAGCTTTCTCACCAAACGAAGAAACGTCAAAGAATTTAGGTCCGGTTATTTTTTGCCTGAATTCTATATTTATTCGACTTCTATATTTGGTATTAAATTAGTGACAGTTAAAGGTACTTACTCCAGAAACAAGCCTCGTGTTAATAGTCTCCCCGTTGCGTTCCCTCTCGATGAGCTTGAGCACCGCGTTGGTGACTTGCTTGTTCAGACGCTGGAACAGGTTGTCTCGCCACGTCACCAGGGCCAGTTGGTAGATCTCGTATATACCCTGGAAAGATGAGAGTATGTTGGTTAGTTCATTATTACGTTTAAGTTAAAAGGACTCAGTAGGCTTTAGCTGCTGGTTGTCAAGCTTTGACAGTTAATCTATGCAGTACAGCAGTAGCGAATGGTTCATTTGGTCTCAATGTAAGAAGTAAGCCGGAGATCTTTAATGTGATTATATTATTTGTCGTATTTTTTGTTTTATTACCCAGTACTAACTAGGTTGTGGAGGTTAGATAGGCAGCCGCTCCATGTAAAATACTGATATTCAGCTGCATCAGGTTACACTGGAAGCCAACCCCAATATAGTTGGGAAAAGGCTAGGCAGATGATGATTATTTGTTAATAGAAGACTGACTGTGCCAGTTTTGAGAATTGTATGGAACCTTCGCCACTGTGTACAGTATTTTATTTGGGCTAAAATAACAACAGCCACACTGATCGATCTTCAAGGTTACGCAGTGCTTGCCAAGTTCAGTCCACCGCTCCAGTCTTACCAAGGAGAAACGTATTACCCAGTACTAACAGGATTGTGGAGGTCAGATGGGCAGTCGCTCCATGTAAAATTCTGTATTTAGTTGCATTCAGTTGGACTGGAAGCCGAAGCCAGATGACGCAGTGCAGTGCTTTAAAAAAAATGTTTTTTTTTATTGCCCAATGTGTTCGTTCGTTGCCTCGCCTGACGGAAAGCGACAGATGAGATCTACGATGCAAAGAGCGTGGCCAGAAGATGTCTGTTCACTCTTGCTTTGAAGGCTGACGAAAGGGAACACAGGCTCTGGCAGACTTCCACACTTCGGCTGTGCATATAATAAATATGAAGAAGAAGTGCTGAGTATGACTACGACAAACTTGTTCATATTAGTTACCTTCCGTCCCTCCTCGCACTCGCGCTTGACCCAGTGCCTGTTAAGGTAGGCGCACACGCCGTTCAGCACCCGTGACGAGAACTGGTACTCCTCCCATTGTTTCGTGTAGAAGGCTAGCACGTCCTCGCCCATTAACTCTGCGCCGTTCTGGGAATAAAAACATTTTTTGATAAGATTTTATAAACAGATAGTCGACAGTTTCAGATTAAGGTCGAGAGCTTTAATCGTAACTTTAACCGTGTTCTGATTCTGACATATTCCTATCTCTATCTTGCGATTTTGAAGGTACGTTCTAAGTAGCGTTTGTAGATCTCGTTCCAAGACTAAGACGGAAAACTCGACTACGTACAGTCACGAGCACCAATATGTATTTAAAAGCAATTTTCGCGAGAAATGACGATTGTAACTTGGAGATAGGATCTTTTTCATAAAAATATGAGTTCCAAAATACTATGTTCGTAACAACATGAAATTTTACTCAGAACAGTAGGAGAAAAACACTTTTAAAAGTTTTTAAGTGTTTACATTTTGGTGCTCGTGACTGTACATATATTGAATGAATATTGTTGAATTGACAAAGTGAAATGCGTTGTGACTGTGGTGTGCTACGCAGTAGGGTTGCTGATGACAGTTTCAGACGGAGAAACATTCCTCATATCTTATCATCATCTGCGTAGCCTTTTCCCAACTATGTTGGGGTCGGCATCCAGTCTAACCGGATGCAGCTGAATACCAGTACTTTACATGGAGCAACTGCCTATCTAACCTCCACAACCCAGTTGGTACTGGGTACGATACCCCTTGGTAAGACTGACTGTCAGGTTTTCGGGCCACTGACTGTGTACCTGTGTACCTGTAACGACTGACAAAGATTTACAATCGACCTAAGTACGATAGGACACATCTAACAATTCAAGTCTTTGAAAGAAATGTACTAGGAAAGCAGAACCAACCTGGAGTAAATTGATGAGATAAATCCTGAGGAACTCCTTCAGTCTCTTGTACAATTCAAGGCCGACCAACTGCGCGCCGCCCTGGACGTGACCACTCTGGAAACATAAACATCACTCATAAGATACACAACATCATGCTTGCACGCGTAGCATGACCACCGTAGAAACGGGTTTTGTTGACGGAAGAATTGACAAAATGTCATTTTTTTTTCAAAATCTGTCATTTTGTCGATTCTTCTGTCAACAAAACCCTTTTCTTGTAATCCCAGAAGGGTTGTACAGAGGAGTATAGCATAGTAATACCTTCAATTCGCCAGTCACTATAACCATCAGCTCAGATACTGTATCCAGATTCGGGGATGCGACTGAGAAAGTCATAACATAACATCATGCCTGTAATCCCCGAAGTGTAAGGCAGAGGTGTACCTAATAGTACACCCACGTTTCGCCAGTTTTGTTTAAGTCGCGTTTTGCGCCGACCCCAAGTAACATATGACAAGGGCAGAAAGATGATGAAGACGTTTAAGTCTCGTGTAATAGGGGGCGAGCCTATTGCGTTCAACCGGGCACAAATCCATACTCCGTGGCTGCTACTGAGAAATGCCTGATGGAAAAATCCAATAACACTTTCCGACCCGGGAATCGAACCCAGACTGTCCACCAAAACGCCCGCCCGGTGATGAAAGATCTTCCCTGTGTTTTAACTGGAAAGTAAAAGTGGCGGAACAAACTTGACAGCAACATATCTGTTTGTTCAAAGAACCAGATTTTATACAATGGTACCACCGCGCTTTTTTTTTCGGTTGGGTAATCATCAAGTGACCGAATGAGTGAAGTAGGTTATAAGGGCTAGCCAAACTTTTAGGCTTGAATGAAAGTACTGCCACTAACAAAAAAAGTAGGATGGGAAATCATCAAATGATCCCTCCCGCTCTGGGCGGAGTGGAAGGGAGTATCAGACACGTACTGACTAAAACCCATCCATGTTCCTTCTCGCCCTTTGTGTTCCAGAGCCGCGGTCTCTATTTCGAACAGTCCCGCAGCCCCGGCAGGCATAGGCCCTTGCGGACCCCTTCCTGTTTGCTGACATCTCTTTGAAGCGCGCGTGGAACGCGATCGCGCCGTCGACACAGCCTGTCGTCATAAGACGGACGGACGGCGAGCTAGCCCATTACTCACCGTCCACAGGCCCGCGCCTACAGTGGCCGGGAGCCACCACGTGGCCCCCGACGTTACCTTATCATCAAGCTTATTGCTCAGGGCAGAAAGGTGAGAACTGATCGACCGTCAGTGAGCGCGGTAGTACATACCTGATGGTAATGGAGGTATTATGTGAACATGTCATACCTGTTTCTTCCCAACGTAGTTAGTCCGTCCGCCATTGGTGTTGGCGGCCCGACCACTGGAACTACTGCTGGCGCTCTGGTGATGCACGGATGTACAGTAGTTGTACACATGACTGTGTTCTATTCAGGGGTTTTATTGTATTGGAGAAGAATCAACACAATCATCAACATTACTATCATCATCATGATGACAGACCAAGAGCTCGTGGCTAAATAATAACAGCCGCTCGGGTCGATCTTTAGGTTAAGCCGTGCTTGTCTAGGTCTGTGGATAGGTGACCACCCATTACATACCGAGTTTTCTCCGTGCCTCGGAAAGCACGTTAAGCCGTTGGTCCCGGGTCATTTGTAGATCTTTGACAGTCGTTAGGTAGTCAGTGGCCCAAAAAGTCTGACAACCAGTCATACCAAGGGGTATCGTATTAAATAGTACTAACTGGGTTGTGGAGGTCAGATAGGCAGTCGCTCCATGTAAAATACTGGTATTCAGCTGCATCCGGTTATACTGGAAGCCGACCCTAACATAGTTGGGAAATGGCTAGACAGATAGATGATGATAAGTCACCAGTAAACTAATCGGACAACACCACTACAACCGTAAACAAAATCATAAACAAGTATAATAAAAAAATCCTTCATTTTTACATAAAAATATGATGATAACGCAATATTAACGCCTGATTAGAATCGATCGATAAAACACCGAGCGTACGTCGTGTTGTTTTGTAAACAAACGCGTCGAACGCTTGTAATATGGCTTTAAATATAACTGCCCTGATTTTTTTCAAACACGGAGTTATGAAACTTAGAGTGGATTTACAAATCTTATCTAGGTTTGCGTTTCTTCAAAACTTTGACGATGACGTTAGTAAAGTTATACAGAGTGTAAACGGACCCTTCACGAAGCCGTCAACCAAGCATTCTGTACATCAAACTAAGTCACTTTACGCAAAAATTATTGCTGGGAAACGATTTTTTTTTTTTTGGGTGAAAAATTACTTTTTACCGTAAAACTCAATGTAACGCACTCAAAACTTGGTGCTGATGGATGCTTTGAATAGTAAAGGGGTCATGGAGGTAATTAAAGTAAAGTTAAAACCTAAAAAAGTAGTATTTTTTTTAAAAACTTGTGAAATAATCAGAACTTTGACCTCCAATATCTCCGTAACTAGAAGGTTCCCAGGTATGGTTCAGAACAAAAAAATGATCACAATGACGGGGAGACCAAGTGCCTTTCGGCTTCGTTAAGGGTCTTTTTACACCGTTTATAAAATCGTGTCTGAATAAATTATTGGTACTGCACAAAAGTGAATATAAATGCACTGGTCCAACTGAAGGACTGAGGTATTTGCCTAGAAGTGGTCATCAAATTTCAACAATTATATGATCACTACCAAGCAAGCATCGCTCAAAAGGATGGAGACCTATACTCAGTGAGAGGAACCAAGACGGACAATTGTGATGATGATGACTACGACAATAACTCTACTGACCACACTGTCACACTGAGAGACATAATTTTCTTTACTGGCCAAAATGCCACTAAACAAGATCATTTGACAAGTTTAAAACTTCAAACAAGAAACAATGGAATAAGCATAAACCTTAATAGCGGAAGAAACTGCCCAATTTGGCGTTCAATAACCTCGCAACATCTTAGCTACTGGCGAATGACATACGGAAGTAGAGTATCGTTTCCTTATACTTTGTTCATGTGTTTTATTTTTATTGCAGTTTGCAAAGTTTATCGTTTCGTATTATACAAAGCAAAATCTGTGATCATTTTCATGTTCCTGCCCTTGTCCATGTTATCTGGGGTCGCCGTAACAGTCAGATCACGCTATCATTTACTCCTTTTTCCTTTTTTTTTGGTTGGGAAATCAACAAATAACCCCCCCCCCCTCGCTCTGGGCGGAGTGGGAGGGAGTGTCAGACTTTTACTGACTAAAACCCATCCATGTTCCTTCTTTGCCCTTTGTGTTCCAGGGCCGCGGTATCTCTTTCGAACAGTCCCGCAGCCCGCTCCTTTTTCCTTCATGTTATCATTCCTCACACAATCCATCCATCTTTTCTTTGGTCCTCCTCTCCCTCTCGATCCATAGACATTTATATTCATTACTCTTTTAGTCACAAGCGATTCGTCCCTCCTCATCACATGCCCATACCAAGACAGTCGATTCCCTTTAAACTTACCATCTTTATCGTCTCAATATTATTTGAAGGAAGAATGACCATGGTTAAAATTTTACCATACAAACATGCTTCATTGTACATTGACGTCTGTTTTGGTTACTTTTACCTTATATAAGTACCTATCCTAAGAAAAGCAGATACAAAGGTATACGGTGTATGAAGGTTATTCTTTCGTCTTACGAACTTGCCAGTAACTGCATTATATTTGTTTTAAGCTTTCACGAATCTGAAAGAGGGTAGACAGATTTGTCTGCTCTTAACAATCTTTTTCCAATCCAATTTTCCATCCACCCGCATTCTCCAGTCAAGCCGCGATCATGGCGCTTGCAATAGCGTCGAAATATCGGGAGCTCAAAATAATGAACCATCACTGAAGATATCCCGTAAGTGACAGTATAAGTTTTGCTGCTGATTTTTAAGTTTCAGTTGAAGAAACGCGCATAAATCCTAATTGCTGTAAATGTTTTCGCAATGCAAATCGATTGCAGACTGCAACTTGCGCAATAGAACTAGCTTGTGGATATCGTGCATGAAAAACTAGTGCTAGACAGGCGAGGACACCGACATGTTGCCCGGCTGAATGCATATGGGTCAGATTTTTGCAGTAAGTAGCCTCATGTACCTGGCCTTTTCCCAACTATGTTGGTGAATACCAGTATTTCACATGAGGGTGACGCCCGATGTAAGCTGTGGGAAAATAGCTGTCCCCTCCTACTCACTATTTACCACCAAGTGAGCATCTTCCTGCAGGGTCTAAACTTCCGTGGTTTACCTGGAAGTCCTTGAACCGTCTCCGGACTCAAGTAGGAAGATGTAACTCCAACCTCGTTAAGTGGGGTTACCTCAATGAAACAGCAGCGGGGTGTGGTTGTGGAGCTGTAATCTATGCTCCACCTCCTATCCTGCCCTCTTAGCCCAAAAACATGCAGCCGAAGTGAACTTTGCGCTGCCACCGACGACGCGGTGGAAGTAGCGATGTTTTGGGCTAACAAAATATAAAATTTGTCGTGCCAGCGATACGAAGAAGACATGGAGCGACTGTCTATCTGACCTCCTCATCACAGTTACCGAGGAGCTTTGACAAGCCTGCGGGTAATCAAAAGCTCGAAAGTCTGACAAAACTTTCGAGCTTTTGATTACCCGTAACGACTGTCAAAGATCTACGAATGACAGCCGGGACCTACGGTTTGACGTGTTTTCCGAGCCACAGACCGCGGTTTTCGACATAAGTTCGTAGTATTTTTTAAAAGGATACGTATACAAGTCCATATATCTTTTCTTTTCCATGTGCTGCCGCTTGTAAACCTGCTCGATACCCTCCTGTAGGTCGCCCCATATCTGCAACAATATACATACGGACCCCATAATTATAGAGTTATTGATGAAACATACAATACATTGCAGATTAGAAGAAGAAGGCTGAAGAATGGGGACCCGACACAAGTCCTGGAAGACTTGCAGATACCTGAGGGTATTTTATGATCGAAACTGAACGCGTTCAAAAGCTGTTAGTGTCAATATTTCACAGCAACTATAAGGCGCGAATTACACAGAAAAGGCGTACGGTGAAGGCGCGACGCAGGCATGATGCCGCTTCAAAACGTTTTCATACAAAATGTACGTAGGCGACGTGTCGTGAATTACACTCAAGCATCTTTCGTTTCCTTATAAATTCCACGCCTGCGCCGCACATTACGCCGTTTCTGTATAATTCGCGCCTTATAAATTCCACGCCTGCGCCGCACATTACGCCGTTTCTGTGTAATTCGCGCCTTACAGTACTCGCTCTTAAACGCAGTTCAGTTTATTTTAACCAACTTAATATTAAACATATTCTTTATATTGTACGTCATGTATAATTGAGCAAAAGCGGTGATATTTACTTAGTCTAGTTAATTCAAATCATTGTTTATCTTAATTTGTTTGGATTATCTTACTTGGAGAGATTGGGGGTGAGTGCTGAGAAGACGGTTACTAATGAAGTATTAGTATACTAAGTGGGGTGCAACACCTATAAAAAAGAGGTGTATCAGAAAAAAAGACGGGCAGAAGAATGATGACTATGATGATCATACTTACCGCGATCAAGGTATTCCTTGGTATCTTATTTATTTATTTATTTTCATAAAATCCACAGCTCTTTGAAATTTTATCTTAAAATATACAGGGTGTAAACGGACCCTTCACCAAGCCGTCAACCAAGCATTCTGTACATCAAACTAAGTAACTTTACGCAAAAATTTTTGGTGGGAAACGACTTTTTTTTTTGGGGTCAAAAATCACATTTGACGGTAGGACTCAATATAACGTACTCAGAACATTGTGCTGATGGATGGATTGAATAGTACGGGGGTCGTGGAGGTGTTTAAAGTAAAAATCTTACATTAAAAACATGTATTTAAAAAAAAGTTGGAACTTTGACCCCCAATATCTCCGTAACTAGAAGGTTCCCAGATATGGTCTAGAACAAAAAAAAATATCTATCTAGGGAGAGCAAATGCTTTTCGGCTTCGTTAAGGGTCTTTTTACACCCTTTATAAACTAATCTTACAGCCAATTACGGATTAACAATTTAATAGCTATACATACATTGCTAAGAGTACAGCGTGGATGAGTGTTTAGGAGGGGTTTGACGCAGATTGTTTTAGGAGTGTGCCTGAGAGTTGCAAATGGGTGTGTGGGTGTGGTAATAATTTACAAAGTTTCTTTTTAATAGAAATGCATAAATCAATTTAGATTTTGTGACGCTGGAGCGAGAGATAAGCTTGGAGCCACCGTCTGGGATAATACTTAAAATAAATATTACTTAAATAGTTATTTAAAACAAAGACGATTTTCCGTGTGCCGTGGCAGCGGCCGGGGAGCGCTACATCAAAATTGGTTGCATTATAACAAACTGTTGCCGGCCGCACCTAGGTATAGCCGGCTAGAACTAGGTGTAACCTTACTTCGGCTTTTAGCCGTAACATACGGGGTGTAAACAGACCCTTCGCCAAGCCGTCAACCAAGCATTCTGTACATCAAACTAAGTAACTTTACGCAAAAATTTTTGCTGGGAAACGAAATTTTTTTTAGGGGTCAAAAATCACATTTTACGGTAAAACTCAATATAATGCGCTCAAAACTTATTGCTGATGGATGCTTTGAATAGTAAACGGACCATGGAGGTAATTGGAGTAAAGTTAGAACCTTAAAAAGTAGTGTTTAAAAAAAAACTTGTGAAAAATTGGAACTTTGACCCCCAATATCTCTGTAACTAGAAGGTTCCCAGGTATGGTCCAGAACAAAAAAATTATCACAATGACGAGGAGAACAAGTGCCTTTCGGCTTCGTTAAGGGTCTTTTTACACCCTTTATACAATACACTATTATTTAACTTTTGCAGATTTTGCACAGATACCGCCATGTATTGGCAACGACGTCCTAAGCAGAGATGGGTCGCTAGACGTTCTAGTAAAAAATAAAACTTTTCACAATTTCAATTTTATTCATTCAACGTATAGTAGATAGTCCTAAATAATATTAAAACTTAATTTTAATGTTCACAATTGGTTTGAAGGAAAACGACTGACATTGCATCATATTATTATACAAATACAATTGATGTTTTCGTAATACATATGTACTAGATAGAGGATAATAGGTAGGTAGCCGAAACAATTATTATATTTATACCTAGTTTTGTTATATTCTCCGAATATAACAGCTGTTGCAGTTTCTTTTACTACAACATAGGTATTAATTAGTTTTCAAAAATATCAAAACCGATTATGAAGACTTTATAATAATCAAATCGCCCTATATTGGCATAGAGCCAGGTGTGATTTAAATAAATCTTCTATATAGTCCTTATTGCGTTGAAAATAGTGAACATTTTAGCTAAGACAAGAGAGAAAGCTGATCGATCAGAATGGCGGAAATAAAATTTTATTTCGTCATACGTAACTGTGAGTCAGGCAAAAGTCACGAAATACAAAACTGTAGAAAATCAACAAGTTTTACGTCAACATTTCTCGACGTTTTTCAAACCAATGCACTTTAGTCGAGTTTTCGTCTCGAAAAGACACAATTGTTTATTCTTCTGGATTTTTTTTTCTTGTTGAAATCTCCGCCGGCGGACAGGTCAGTCAGGCCCTTCGCCGGCGGAGACTGACTAAAACCACACGGTATTCCTCCTCGTCACTTCTGGCTGGGGTGCGGATACACAATTGCATTCTCCACAATCACCCCAGGATCTGTTGTGCCTAGCGCAACTTAGGATAGGACTATTTTCAATAGTGAACCGATATAGACAGAGTTAATTCATTATGAGCGAATTTCACCAATGATACTGAACGCAATTGGCGAAACAAAACCGCGTTAAGAGTTCTTAAACTCGGTTCAGTGTCAATATTCCATAGCAAGAAAGACACTGAGCTATTGAACGCAGTTTAGATTACGTTGGCCATTCGCCCTGAGTTGATAGGCTGATCAAAATGAACAGTGTATTGATCAGGAAAATTTCTGCACCAAGTTGCACTTCTGTATACACCTTTATACAGTGCTTACGTCGACACATGACGTGTGCTGATAGCTCAGTGGATTCTATAGTGACGTGGTGTTGGCAATGTTAGCGAGCGACGCGATATGCGCGTCTGTTCCTTAGTCTAGATCTAGACTTAGATGTAGGATTATTTTAAAGTGGAAATGGAGTGGAGGCGAATGCTGAACGGATATTTTGGGGAACGCCTGTTTTTTGGGTATAGAAAAATGGGGCATATAATGGTGAAGTTTTTACGAAACATATGGATAGCAGCAGGAGGTCTGCGCAGGGTATGCCTCGCGTGAGGGTCATGGTGAAGAGATTAGCAAGACGGCTAGGTTGCTATCGAGACCCACTACAAAGGACGAGTCTGAAGATATTTACAAGCATCTTGCTTGGAGGTTCTTTAAATTAAATGTTGCTATATTCGCATTTTTAATTTATGAAAGAATCCGAACAAGGGAATTGATTGCAAGCTTGGATTCGCAGAAGACCTAGAAGTCTTTGATTTTTTTAATTCAGAAAAAGACACCTCTCGTATTAACTGGCCTACAATGCTCAACTAACTTTGCAGAGGACAGACATGTCTAGAAAAGTGAAAAAAAAGGCTTTTGCCCAGCAGTGGAGCTGCAGGCTAGATAGATTGATGAGTACAAGATTGAAATATGGTCATCTGCTAAACATGAATGTAGGTCGAAATACTTGCAATGTAAAACCAATTTGGTTAAGTGAGGGTACCTCGACGAAGTGGATGGATGTAGTACTACTGCATCGCACATAACGTGTCACCTCCGTTTCTGCCAACTGTGTGTGTTCCTTTACTTCATGTGTTCCAAAAACTGCAGTCAGAGCGTCCTCTGCGATGCCATAGAAATGACGAAGTATTGGGCCAATAAAATTAAATAGTACTATCGACATGGAGAAGAAGAAGTAGGGCACACGGTAGCGGCAAGAACACCAGCATAAAGCTGGCCTCTTATTCTATTGAGACTTCGTACTAAGCCAGCTCAGGGTCAAAGCATTTCCACTGACGTGCACGCCAATATACAAAGTGTACACATACACATTCAGATGGAAACTATATTATTATCAAACACTACATATTTATTTATATAACCTACAGATTTGCGTCGCGCATCCAATACGTCAGAGTACTTAAATATCTGATATGACGATGACACGGGGAATTCGAAGAGTGCATTCTAGCACCATTGTGACGTCGTAAGCTACTGGTTTGCGATAAAAATAAACACAACTACGATTTCTTTATCAGATTGTGCGAAGTTATGCTGATTCATTGAGTCTTCGAGTGTTGGCTGCTATCGATAACCGTAGCGTGGAATGTCCCCCAGCTAAAGACCGACGCAATTAAAAAGGTGGTAGGCTGGATGTGGAAATGAATCAGGTGAGGAGGAGTTGCTGAGGAAAGGGCAGCTGAAGAGCAGCATCCTCATCTTAGGACATACAGGGTGTAAACAGACCCTTCACGAAGCAACCAAGCATTCTGTACATCAAACTAAGTAACTCTCCTCAAAAATTATTGCTGGGAAACGTCTTTTTTTTTTGGGGTGAAAAATCACGTTTTACGGTAAAACTCAATGTTACGCACTCAAAACTTAGTGGTGATGGATGCTTTTAATAGTAAACGGGTCATGGAGTTAATTAAAGTAAAGTTAAAACCTTAAAACGTGGTTTTAAAAAAAAAAACTTGTGAAAAAATTGGAACTTTGACCTTAAATATCTCCGTAACTAGAAGGTATGGTCCAGAACAAAAAAATGATCGCAATGACGGTGAGAACAAGTGCCTTTCGGCTTCGTTAAGGGTCTTTTTACACCCTTTAGAGATATGTGAACGAGGAGTTTGATGCTCCACTTCTTTTTCCCGAGCTTAGACAAAAGGAAATGCTGAAGAGTGAACGTTTTAGAAGCTGCCTTTTGCAACTTTTGATGTTCTGATTTTGATTCTCTACCTAGTAACCTCTCCAAGAAAGATGGTCGAAAATATAGCGCGGTTGGACGGCACAAGTCTGTAAATATTTGTTTCTCGGATATGACTGTTTTCTCACGATGTCTTGCCGTCATGGTTACGTCAAGAGCAGTGCTGATGAAAACAAAGGCACGAAATACCAAAACTGCGTGAGTTTCTATAGTTATGACATGCGTCTGGTTTTAGCGGACAAGCCAGGGATTTAGCTAAGTGGCGGGAATGCGGGGGCAATCCTAAAACGGCCGGAATTTCCAAAAATGAGAAAATTAACATAATCGATAGTATTTTTAAGTATTCTAAATTCAATAAAAGTATACTGCCTTGAACGAGGCAAAGAAAAAAACCAGAATAGGCTATTTGACCATATCGAAAAACAAAAAAAATTGTCCGTCAGTTAGATCACCAAAAATGTTGGACACGTATTTTTTCTTTTGTCACATAATCAAAAAATTACGACGATACAGCGCTTCAAAGTTCAAGAGAGGGGGCTTGTGACGTCACTGGACAGTAAAAAGAAACAGAAATTGTGACGTCACGCGAGATTTCAACACGCTGTATCGTGGTAATTTTTCGTTTACATGACAAACGAAAAAATACGTGTCCAATATTTTTTAATAATCTAACTGATGGACTAAATAGATTTTTTTCAGGCAAATACCCTATTGTCTTCAAATTTACGAAAAAAAAAACAGATGTTTGGGAACACAATCTACACATGAAATGCACACCTAAACTCCATGTATAAAAAAAAAACCAACAGCCGTTTTTACCCACACTGGGAATAAAACAAAAACCAGTCAATCAGCTGCTATATCCCGTAAGAGGAACTGGTTCGCTATGGGTGGGCCCACAATCTGTCACTATTTACATTATTACGGTGCTTTCATCCGATACGGGCTGGGACACGGTACGGGTCGTTAGGACATAGGAGCTCGTGGCTAAATAATATCAGCCGCTCGGGTCGATCTTTAGGTTACGCCGTGCTTGCCTAGGTTGGACTGTGGATGGGTGGCCACCGATTACATACCGAGTTTCCTCCGTGCCTCGGAAAGCACGTTAAGCCCTTGGTCCCGGCTGTCATTTCTAGATCTTTGACAGTTGTTACAGGTAGTCAGTGGCCCAAAAAGTCTGACAACCAGTCTTACCAAGGGGTATCGTATTACCCAGTACTGACTGGGTTGTGGAGGTCTGATAGGCAGTCGCTCCATGTAAAATACTGGTATTCAGCTGCATCCGGTTAAGACTGGAAGCCGACCCCAATATAGTTGGGAAAAGGCAGATGATGAGATAGCTGCTGTATAGCTACGCAAATGCTGTACGAATTTCGAGCTGACAGGACCCGTTTAATGAATTAGGTTTACGGTTTGATGACTTTGTTTGTTAACTCCATGGAGTTTCTTGAACATTCTTCTCCATGAGATCTACTATTCTCGAATTTGAATATGCCTGTGGCGGGACTGTAGGTAACTTATTTTTGACTATGCATAAATGCCTGTCACGGGTCTATTTGAAATAAATGCTTTGAGTTTGAGTTTGATTATAAGTGGAATAGGAGCTGTAATGAAAATTGTTGACACAGTCATGCAAATATGTCTTTGGCAACTTAAAAAGCCCTATAACAAAGATCGAGGTTCAAAAAACCTTCTTCTGAAAGATAACGTAGCCTATCTAATCTGATATCAAGTAATTTGATTTACCTATTGTTGTTAATTCACGTCGATGAATTAACGATTGTGTCATTACATCAACAAATCGACTCAGCGTGCTTCAGATTTGTCAGCTAATTTCTGTAATGTTAGGAGACACGATTTAGTCATCATAACACCTGCTTTCATAGGGTTTTGAATCTTACATCTTTTTATATAAATGCGAAAGTAACTCTGTCTGCAATCCTTTCAAGCATCACTGTTGAACGGACTTCGACGAAATTTGGAACAAGTGAGAGGTATACCATGATCCTGCACGCGTAGCATGCCCACCGTAGAAACGGGTTTTGTCGACGGAAGAATCGACAAAATGACAGATTTCTTTTGTTGATCTGTCATTTTGTCGAACCCGTTTCTAAGGTTGGTTCTTGTGGGATAATTTTCGAAACCCACGCAGCTAAAGTCGCTTGCAAATGCTAGTTTTGTAACCGACGTAATATCATTTCATAATATCAAGTAAAATAATCCGCAGTTTGAGGTGAGCGAAGTAATTATATCTGCGAATCTAAACACAAACAATGAAAAAGGTTATTTTAATAGAGCCTTCCAATTTCAACCAGCAACCTTGGCTTTTGTACTTGAGACTAGAGAGGTCAAGGTGAAAATCTTTCGGGGTTACTGCTCGAAAGAGGTTGGTGCTTTGCAAATCTATCTTCAGAATTAACTTTAGTATAGATAAATATGTTTGGGAGAGGCGAAGGTATTGACCGTCGGTTGAATGAATGGTTAAGTCTACGCATGATTATTATTGATCTGTCGATAAGCTCTTAAATAGGAGTGAATATCGTCTGTCGATCCTGACAAAAAGAAATATGGCAGAGAAGATAATCAAAACTTATCCGAAGGAGGATTTTTATTCTACAACAGCACGCGTAGCATGACCACCATAGAAACGGGTTTTGTTGACGGAAGAATCGACAAAATGACAGATTGTGTCGACAAAATGACAGATTATGTCGACAAAATGACAGATTGTGTCGATAAAATGACAGATTTCTTTTCACAATCTGTCATTTTGTCGATTCTTCCGTCAACAAAACCCGTTTCTACGGTAATCATGCTATGCGTGCAGTAGTTGAGTCGAGAAGGTTCTTAAGAATTAGCGAAAAGCACAATCTCGAAGGAAAGAAGAAAATAAAATAATAAAATACATTTAGCTAGCTTAGCCTGAAACACATGTGAAGGATGACATGGCTAGAAAGTAGGTGACTGCTGAGATGACGAGTAATAGTGAAGTATGGAACCACATATAAATTGGGATAAGGGCAGGAGAATGATGATGAGCTTGAAAGACATGCAATACAGGGTGTAAGGGACAGCCCTCCACAGACTGATGGGGTGAATTCAGTATATCATACTAAGATGACCGGTACAAGAAATTATTTCAGGAATGTTATGGGAATCCAATAAAGGACAATGGGCATCGATATATAGGCATATGCCCCAAGGCCCAATAGCCATAAGATACACATAATTGAAAAGAGCTTTTTACGGAGAACCTTTGCTACTAACACGACTTTTGGCAATTCGTAGTACGTTCGGAGTTATTGAACTAAATATGTAACTAGTTGGACAACGAAGTTAAGATTTTCTTGGCATCAATTAAGGTTTTCTGGGTAACCAATAGTAAAAACATATAATATATTTCATAGAGCTTTTCAAGGAGAACCTTTGCCAGAAACACGACTTTCGCCAATTCGTTGTTCGTTCGGAGTTATTGACCTAAATAGGTGACTATTTGAGCACCGAAGTTAAGATTTTCTGGGTGACCAATAGCAATAACATATATACCATTGCAGAGAGCTTTTCAATGACAACTTTTGGTACTAAAATAACTTTTGCTAATTCGCAGTCCGTTCAGAGTTATTGAACTAAATAGCTGACTAGTTGGACACCGAAGTTAAGATTCTCTTAGCAACCAATAGCCATAAGATATACATCATTAGATAGAGCTTTTTGACTAGAACCTTTGCCAGTTACACGACTTTTCCCAATTCGTATTCCAGTCGGAGTTATTGACCTAAATAGGTGACTATTTGACCACCGAAGTAAAGATTTTCTGGGTAACCAATAGAAATAAGATATACATCATTGTATAGAGCTTTTCAAGGAAAACCTTTGCCATTTAACGACTTACACCAATTCGTATTCCGTTTGGAGTTATTGACAAAAATAGCTGACTAGTTGGACACCGAAGTTAAAATTTTCTTGGCAACCAATTAAGGTTATCTGGGTAACCAATAGTAATAACATATGATGCATTGCATAGAGCCTTTTAGAGAGAACTTTTGCTACTAGCATCACTTTAACTAATTCCTATTCCGTTCGGAGTTATTGACATAAATAGGTGACTATTTGAGCAGCGAAGTTAACGTTTTCTGGGAAACCAATAGCAATAAAATATACACCATTGGAGAGAGCTCTTCTATGAGAACTTTTGCTACTAACATAACTTTTGTTAATTCGCAGTCTGTTCGGAGTTATTGACCTAAATAGGTACTAGTTGGACACCGAAGTTAAGATTTTATTTACAACCAATTAAGAGTTTACGGGCAACTAATAGTCATAAGATATACACTATTGGATAGAGCTTTTCAAAGAGAACTTTTGCTACTAGCACCACTTTTGCTAATTCGTAGTCTATTCGGAATTATTGACCTAAATGTGTGTCTAATTTAGCACCGAAGTTAACATTTTCTGGGTAACCAATAGCTATAAGACGTACACCATTCGAAAGAGCTTTCAATTAGAATATTTGCTACTATACAACTTTTGCTAATTCGTAGTCTGTTCGGTTTTATTGATCTAACTAGGTAGTTGATTAGGCACCGAAGTGTAGCTCCTCTCTGACTCTGAATCGAGAAAAGTTGTCAAAGCAAGAAATATTCTTCTTGTTGAGATCAATCCATTGATACATAGCTTGACGCTATTGGGCGTTGGGATTGTGTTAACGATCTATCCAAGTTACTGTTACAGTAAGGATTTGCTCCTAAAATAGCATTTTAAGATGAAAATATTTTGAAAATGATGTTTATAGGCTTATAATATGATGTTTGAAACGTACAGTATTAATGAAAGTTAAAAAATTGACGAAATAACAGTATTTAATCTAACTTAATTTCTCAACATTAGACCTCTGTAGCTCCTCTCTGACTCTGAATCGAGAGAAGTCGCCATAATAAGAAATGTTCTTCTTAAAGAGATCTATCCATTGGTATATATCTTAACGCTATTGGACGCCAGGGCAATTCCGCCCATTCTCCTTTGATTTGTTTGATTTCCTCGTGCGCAATGTATCGTTACCGTGGCAAAACGCGTGTAACGAACGGCAAGCGCGACGACAAGTTCGATGAACTCTGTAGCTAGGCAGGAAGAGAACAGCTGATTTTACGCTTCGTTCGTTAGAGTATTTCAACATCCATTGTTGGATTTTTGATTTTAGCCGTATTATTTACCAAAATGGAGTGCTGCGTACAGGGAATGTAATTTTACATTGAAATAAAGGAATAGTAAGCTAAAAAATTATTTTTAAAAAACCGAGACAAATTCCGGTGGAATATGATTCAAAATATGGAGCTGAATGCACCCTGTCAGTTTGTGGAGGGCAGTGCCTTACACCCTGTATATTCAGCAAAATAAACACAGAGAGAAAGGATAAAAACAAGAATGGAAAAAGAAAAGAAAACTGCAAAAAATGGGAGACACCTATAAGCCCAAGACAGTGCATCAAATCGGCTAATAAAAAAAGTGAGAGTGGTTACTTTCCAAAGATCTCCCAAAACGCAGCAGCAAATATGGTAGTAGCTTGCAGTAATAGCGTGGTAGTAACTGCCACAATAGCACTAACTACTGAATTCAAAAGCACAACGGGCGGGGTTCAAACTCACGATTCCACTTCTCAATCACGATTCAAAATCCGTGATTAATTGAATTGAATGCAATCGACAACGTATTGTTGTACTGTATTGCCATAACACGGGACTTCGTAGCAATAGCGGTTACTAGAATGCGTATAACGTTTAAATAGTGCGAAATGGGTTGAAGTGCAGCTACAGAAAAATACATTACACACAATTTTTATATCGAATTATGACACTGAATGTGGCAGCCCAAGGCTACAGGACTGGTCTGCTTTGGAAGAAAACGGAATTGTGTTGAAAGGGAGAGGGGGAGTTTGTCCAACAGAGGGACAGTACTGGTGAGTAAGATTATGTCATATTCAAGTATTCACAGAGAGAACGCTAAAGGCGATCAACAACCTAACCCCCTCGACAGCCCCTCCCCCGCCGGCAGTACCATCATCATCATCTGCCTAGCCTTTTCCCAACCATGTCGAGGTCGGCTTCCAGTCTAACCGGATGCAGCTGAATACCAGTATTTAACATGGAGCGACTGCCTATATGACCTCCACAACCCAATTAGTACTGGGTAATACCATACCCCTTGGTTGTCAGACTTTTTGGGCCACTGACTACCTGTAACGACTGTCAAAGATCTACAAATGGCAGCCGGGAGCAACTGCTTAACGTGCTTTTCGAGGCAAGGAAGAAACTCGGTAAGTAATGGGGGATCACCCATCCACAGACCAACCTAGGCAAGTACCATCAGGGTAAAATAAAACCTTAGGACTATCCAACCCATGCTTTTGCGTGCCGTTAAACTGTGAGACGCATTAAAATGTGGACCATCCATCCATTTGCATATTGTGGTAATTATGGCAATATCTCCTCTGATCGTTCATTGGTAATAAGAGTCTCATGTCTAACATTAGGCTTTTACGGAGATCAACGAAGAAGATCGACATCGCCAAAATATATTACATCTCTCCCGGTACATTGACTTCCTCAAGATATTTTTAACCATCGATAAATCAACAAATTAATCAAAATTAGGCCAGCATTTCTGGAATTGCGAAACACCAAACATGCATACACAATTTTTCTCGTTTTCTAATGGAATAGCTACCAAAAACATGTGTAGCATCAAAACATAATTATGGTGCTAATTTAAAACGTAACCTACTTTTTGTAAGTCGGTTAAGAGTACTGTTACGTCAGTTTGAAGTTGTTAGAAATGCAGTTTGTTTAGTTTTTAGCTTTTTTTATGTTAATCTCGAATTAATTATTAACATAGTGGCATTTCCGATTGCGTTATGGTCTGGTGGTCGCGAAAGACTAGGTTTTAAGTTCGATGCTTAGATAATCTAGTTTGGAAATGTGTCCGATTTGTGCTCTAACATCGTATTTTATCAGATGGGCTTTAAAGCCAAAAAACATGAGAGCATATTATAGAAATGTACCAGGAATACAAATAGCCGGTTTTCAACTAGAAATCATGTGAAATGGTGGTGAACGAGTAACCCCAAAAATTGGCAACTTTCCTGACACAACCATTCCTTTAATGAATTTATCGGTTATAGCGTTGATTTTCCCAACACCAGATATCTTAATCCGAGGAATTATTGCGATTTTTTGACAGTTACCCAAGTCAAAACTCAAACTCAAAGCATTTATTTCAATTAGACCATAACAGGCACTTTTGAATGTCAGAAAAACAAAGAAGGCGAAGCTACAGTAACAGAAACAAGGCATAATAACTTGTGAAAGTACTGCAGTTGCCCATTCCAAAGCGTAGATCTCTATGGAGAAGAATGGGCAGGAAACTCCATGGACACTCTTTTGTCTAAATGAACACTCTGTTTATGTATGCCCAGCAACAAATGTTGCTCTTCCGAATGCGACCACAAACTCAGCGACAACGTCTCGTTTCTATATAACTCGCCATCTACGTAAGTTTTCACAGATTCAACAAACATGCCTTGTTAAATCCTGTCTTCTTTCCTCAACAGTCAACATCCAAAGCCCTGCCTTCCCCTTTTTGCAGAGACCAGGTGTGATGATACACATAAATAAAACCTGAATCACAATCGTATGACAGAGTATGTCCCTGACTAAATATAGAACTCCCGCGCTCATAACGTGGGTGTTAAAGATGACGAAGATATAATCGGAGGAAGAGATGCATTTGTAAATTGATATTCGGTGTCAGTTACAGACTTTATTAGAGGACCTCGTGGCTGTAACAGGAGCTGGGTAAGGATAAGCAATGCTTGCCGAAGTCAGTCCGTGGATGGATGACCATTCCTAATACACCGATAATCTGCATCTGAAAGCACTTTGGTGGAGCTATTGATCCCAGCTGTCGTTGGTGGATCTTCAGACTGGGTAATTAGAAGCCCGAGTGTCTGGCAACCAGTGTTTCCGAGGAGTATCGTGTTACCGAGGAACTTAGTAACACGATTACCAAAGATGGACGTCTGAGGAAGGACTTCCCCGTCGAGGTCAACCGACGCGAAAGGGTCTGATCCTTTTATCTCCAAATACCGCACGAGACAAAGGGCTTTGGAAGCAAAAAAAGGCAAGTGTTTACACAACAGTGAGACACAATGTCGCCAAACAAAAAAAAACTTTCTTTTAATGCGATAACGATTCCAAAAAGTGATATTTTCTACGGGGAATACTCTTAATATCTAAATAAACAAGCTTATGAACTCACAGACAGACGAAACGAGTCGATAACCTACATTTTGTGAGTCAGCCTTTGCAACATTTTACAGTTATGTTGGCTGACGACAGACATCACAGCTATTTTGTTGTGGTATTGTTAAAGTGAGCTTGACAAAAAGGTTGGCAGATGGGTCAAAGGCATCTGTGGAGCTTCACGCCTACGCTTGGTAGTTGGGTAAACAGAGGTAAAGACACTGTGAAATAATGGAATAGATTTATCAAATGGTGCTCCAATGCAATGTTAAACTCTCATGACATACTGAGAAGAAATGTGCATTCTCTTGAAATAAATCTCTCTTGATAGTTGGTATTTTGAATTTTGGAGAACGTTTTTCAAATCTAGACCAATTAATAAAGTGTTCATTAGACCCCTACCAATGTCGTGGTAATTATTATTCATGCAAATAGAAACAAACAAATCAAAACTTAACTTACGCACTTGGGCGTTATTGACTGAATGCGGAATCGAATCAACGACCCTGAACGTAGAAGGTGGATTGGTCACTGCACCACACACGTTACCAACGTCAAAAATATTTATTTTAAGACTCAGTTTTAAAAACTCTTCTCCATGGTAGCGAAATATTACGCCATATTGTACCAAAGAGACTTTGAAACAAAATTCTACGCTTTCTCTAAGTTTTTTACACCGAAATCGATATTTTACAGTTGTACCATGACACGATAGGCCGATTCGATTGATCGATTGATAGAAGGTATAGTAGTCGCGTTACAACATTAGAATCGATTACGCATAATTATGCCTAATCATCTTTTGTTTAGCCGTAAATGCTTTCTTTCTTTATAGTGTGGTTAGTGCCTAACCTGGTGTAGAGTTTTTATGCCGCCCATGGGCCTCTGACTTGGCTTTACATGCCGTCGAGAATTATCTCTCAGGCATGCTGGTTTCCTCATAATATTTTCTTTCGCCGAAGCAAGTGATAAATATACAATAACCTCATGGATCTATGGATTGGATGATACTGATTGTGCTTGCTACAAACAATTTAACAAAATGCTATAGGTCTATGGGATAATTGTATTGTCGATTCAAAATCGACGTCTTTACGTTACGTTTACACTGGGCGCTCGTTCTAAGGCCTCAGGGTTAGGACTGAGGTGCGGTGTTCCACAGGGATCGGTTCTGGGGCCGCTCCTGTGGAACATCGGTTACGACTGGAACCGGAACTATCTGTAGCGGTATCGTTATCTGAAGTGCGTATCGAGGCATCCCTAGTTTTTATCTTTATCACGATTGATCGTACCTTTTAGATAATTTCAGATCACTTCTTCTTTTCGTTTTATGTTATATCTGTGAGGAAAAGTCGCGGGCAGAAGCCAGTCTCGCATAAAAAAAAGTCAAATGAGTGCCTTTTATTGCAGCCTCAGGTATGTACATACGAAATCTGCTACAATAGCCCATCTCATCATGCCCAAAGCACCGGAAAAAATACTCCGTTGTAGAAAACTCGTTACATCAGTCTGATGAAATACTTATACTGTAACTAAAACCATTGTCAAAGTAAAGTAGGTCGATTCGAGCAATCGTAGGCGTTTAGTAGTATAATAGCTTCTATTTGAAGAGCTATAAGAATGGGAATCCTTTGTGGTATCTGCCTTTGATTTGCTAATTAGCTATTTACTTGTTAGGAGTGATATATAAGTCATATTTGTATTGAAATAAGGGTGAAGGTCGCTTGTATTTGCATATACTATTGATCTAAGATAGCAATTAAAAGGTCACAAACAGATGCTTCAGATAAAAACATAATGTGCTTTTGTTTTAAAGCAATAAGGCCGAGAATCCCTTGACAATTAGTTGTCATGGTTATTGTTCAATAATTAAGATTATTAAAATGTAATCTTTATAATTCTTTTAATAGAAGACCTGTTCGTCATTTACCTGAGTAGACAGGTAGCATTGCCCTGAGTCTTGTCAATGAGACCGACTAAACAAAGAGTATTGGTAGAAAAATCTATTCGTTTTTACATCAAATTGGAGTATGGATTTAGGCCCAGAACCTTGATAATGGAAATAGAAGTCTACCCCCCCCCCCCCCCTCCTATAATATGGGCCTAAAACATCTGGCGAATTGAGGATGTATCATACTCATCTCCTCAGTAGCGAAGGGTCAATTTTTGTAAGAGGTAAGCTGGAGTGTATGTATATCTTTATTATTTGTCTATAGAATACTGACTGTGCCATTTTTCAAAGGGAAGCCGGTAAGAATCGAGTCCACCACTTTTTAGAGCATAACATCATCACCACGCCTGTAATCCCCTAAGGGTTGGGCAGCGTTGTAATAGTACACCCACATTTCGCAAGTTACGTTTAAGCCCCATGTAATAGGAGGTGAACCTATTGCCATCAACCGGGACTCCGTCGCTGCTACTAAGAAATTCCTGATAGAAAAATCCAGAAACACTTTGCCCGACCCGGGGTCGAATCCAGGATCCCTTGCTCAGCAGTCGCGCTTACAACCACTAGACCAACGAGGCACCGAGGCTTTTGAGAGCAGTGGTGATGAATTAAATCACATAGTGCCCTGCTGTTGGATGGCGTGCAATTAGATATGCCAGCAGTGGCCTGCTTGGGTTTGACCCTCGACATTATATCTATTTATTCTGGAAGCTCTTAACTTGGACTTCTTTATAAATCGTTCTCACATAAATGTATAGTCTCCACATGAATGATGTAACCAAGATTTTGTAACAATATTTTGATTGAAAAGAGTGTCCATGGAGTTTCTTGGCCATTCTTCTCCATAAAGATCTACGCCTTGGAATGGGCAACTACAGTAATTTCACAAGTTATTATGCCTTGTGCCTGGGATTATAGCTTCGCTTTCTTTGTTTTTTTGTGACATTCAAAAGTGCCTGTAATGGTCTGATTGAAATGCTTTGAGTTTGAGTTTGACATAAACCACTGGACCACCACTGCTCTCACATCTCTGCCAACCCCTAATACATACAAAGAGGCTAGAATTTATGTAATTACCACAAACTTCGTTAATATACCACGTGACTCGTATAGGGGTTCCATATTGTCTCAGGAATGCGAGTGGAAGCCATAGCTAACATTTGTATAATAAAGGAACTCGCGAGATTGTCGCACTGGAATTTAATTACGTTATACAGAGAGGTAGGTGATAAATTTGAAGAATTGGTCGAGAGAATTTTAAAGATTTTCACTTCTCCTTATTACCTAGTAGTTTTGCCCGCAGCTTCGCTCGCGTTAATTTAGAATTTGACAATCAATTCAGGTTGTAATAATATAATTCAATCATGATTCGAAAGACACGTGGCACCATCTATTAACATAAGAACGTTATTGTTGTTTTCCTCGGGAACAGTCCTTTTTATTGGTATGAAAGGTACCCTATACCCGTTTCTGTACACCTGACAACGTATATGCAAAATTTCAGGATGATCGGTTCAGTGGTTTAGGCGTGAAAAGATAACAAATAAACATACTTTCGCATTTATAATATTAGTAAGGATTGGTTAGACGGAAACTATTCTTAGTATGACCTTGTTTGAAGTGAGCTTTATCGTGAGGAAACCGGCATATCCAAAAAAACAAAAAAATCTGAAGACATTCGACATCCATCAATCACTGGGGGAAGAAAGTACCGGAGTGGAGACCACGGAAGAGACGGAGGAATGTGGGAAGACAACCAACTAGGTGGGCAAACCACATCAAAGTGGCTGGAAGAAACTGGATGGCCACGGCACAAAACCGCCAAAAATGGAGAGATTTGGAAGACTCGGCATTGGGTGGCCAAAGGTTGAAGAAGAAGAACTACTGAGCAATCTAAATATATAAAAGCGAAAGGTCACTCACTCACCCATCACGAAATATCGAAAACCACTTGACGTATTTAGTAGGTAGTTTATAGATAGTAGACGTCCGCTAAGAACGGATTTTGTGACAGGACCGAATAAAGGAGGTCTAAGGGCTCTCGCAAATTTGTATGAAAGTCCTTTATTTTTTGTGGTACAAACCAGGGTTGTTGCGAACATCAGCATCAGCATCAGCATCCGCTGATCTTCAGCATCATTTTCAACATCAGCATCAGCATCAGCATCCGCATTGATCGATGCTGATTATTAATGCTGACGTTCGAGTCGTGAAATGACCGCAGAGAGGATTATATCACGTGTAGTTTTTGCCTGCGACTTTGACCAATTAAAAGATCGTCTGTGGAGATTGTGATTGCAAACAAACACAAACTTGTCTCATTACGTTAATTCGTCATTACGCGTGAAAGTTTTTGTTTTTTTTTTTCCCGTAAACTATCGAGTGTTATCCGTTGAAAAGTGGAATATGAACGTATTTTCAATTAAGGAATCAAGAAACTGCAACTTATATAACAAGGATTATTCACGAAAAAGAGCGTACTAATACGGACTGATTTTATTTCTTCCCTGTTTTTCTAAGAAAATAATTAAAATCAGCATCAGCATCAGCATCCGCTGATGTCAATGATAAAAGATCAGCATCAGCATCAGCATCCGCTGATGTGAAAAAAATATGCATCAGCAACAACCCTGGTACAAACTTGGAATTTGGTAGGTGCATTGCAACGCATTCCGGGTACAGCTAGTAAATTAATAAATTTAGTAAGGTACTATCTAGCTTGTCTTTTGATCTGTTGGCATGGTCATCAAGCCATAGATTGACTGCAGCAAGGCAACTCCTCCACCTAGCAGATGAATCAATTCCCACCGGAATCGTGAGGAAACGGACATGTCCTAGTGTCTACAACAAAACCGAAGTGGTGTACTGAAATCCACCAACCCGCATCGAGCTCGCGTGGTAAATTATGAACTGACGGAGAGGAGCCCTGTGTGACCTGTGTTCCAGCAATGGGCCGAAATAGACTATGCTATCGAACCACCGGAGCCTCACTGGCCTCTTTCAGTCAGGTGTAATACCGGAAGAAATGCATCAGCTTGGTGATCTGATGACAGTGGGCTTTGCTCATCTTTGTTTAGAAAGAAGTTTTTATTCAAAAAGTTAATTATATTGGATTTATTGTCTATCGAATGACTAGCAACAGTGTAGATTCTGATGCAATGACTTGTTTCGCAAGATATTCATTGCAAGTGTTCGCTGTCGTAATGTTACCTAGATAGGGCACATATTCTTGTAGTATTTTTAACTAAATTAATCATGAAAAGCTTCATTAAGAAATGAATCTAACCATTGTGTTACATTTTTCTCCGGAACTCATAAAGAATGGCGCAAAGAAAGTTTTGAATAATATAAGTAATCACATGTATAACATAATGCAGATCTTAGATCTAGCAAATGAGGAAACTTAAGAAATTGAAAAACACAGAATAGTAAAAAATGGAATGATAATTTTTAGGAGAACAACTCCAAGCAGTATTGTCCTATCACGGACTTTCAGCTGAAATTACTTTATTGACTTGAGTGAAAACTAAGTACCTACCACATTTGTTGATATAATCTGTGTCAAATTTTTTTTGCTGTTTAAAAATCGGAACTAACGCCGCCCGCTATCTTGTTTTTTCAATAACATGGGGTTTGAATATTTTTGTATGAAACATTCGGAAGCGTAGCGCGTTCGTGTGATTTTGTCTCATACAATGCTAATGTTTGTAAAACATAGAGACCTCTTTTATATTTATGCCTTTTAGACCTATGTTTAGCAAATAAAAAAACTTTGCTTTTGTATTGATGCCAGCTATTTAAATATACGTTTTATGTGTGGCTGCTATTTTGAAAAATAAAATGGCGGAAAGTAAGGCAAGCCAAAAAATAAAAACTGTTTTTCCACAGGCAATTTCATAAACGCTTACCAACAGTGCCCCCCTTCCCCCATCAACGTCATTCGAGGGCCAAAATAACCATCAGCATTGTAGTTGTAAAACCAACTTCCGCTTTGCAGTAGGGCGTAGACGTAAAAAGTGATTAACTGAGAACACCAATGAGCAATTATCATGGTGTTAGTTGCATTTGTTACTGTTGTATTGTTACCCAATCAGAAATTACCGTATTTTTTTTTTTCAATCCCTGTAGGTTTATACCGAGGTATAAATCTTAACGCCATCCCACTATTTGCTCAATGATACAACAACATAATATAAGAAACAAACACGATAAAATAAGAAAATTAATGAAAAACAAACAATAGTAAAACATTGAATACACTTGATTAGGAGAAAGATGAACGCTTACCCCCTCGCCTCTCTCGAATTCCTTACTCCCCCGCAAATCGTTTAGTAGCGTGAGATAAAGCTGCGTCCAAGCATTCCAGTTTTTTATAATGTATGTTCAGAAAAATGACTGTACACATGGCGACACAACAAGCTACACATTTCCAGTATAACATGGCCTCGCTTTGTTAAGATTTCCCGTACAATGAGAGATCCGCATAAACTGGTTTTGTATAGCTTGATTGGTCGTCCTGTGTACAAGGATCTTAAGACCAATATCTGAACTAACACCTCTCCCTCTCTCTCATAAAATTATGCCTCTGTTGGTAAACAGCGCCCCCTATCAACGTCATTTATACGCCAGAAGACCCATGCAAGCATTGTAGTTGTAAAAACCGCTTCCGCTTTTGCTCAATGATACAATTAAAAAAACTAAAGATAAATTGGTGAAAAACACAGAATAGTAAAAAATGGAATACTCATTTTGGAGCGTATAAGAACTTTATCTGCGCTTCAAATACATATACGCCAAAAAACACTTATTTGAGCATTTCATTTGTTAATAATCTGTGTCTAAAGAACTATAAATAAATATAATCCTTACCTGATCGAAATCCTTTTGTCGCAAAGGCATTTGGGGCCTCACGTTGGAATTACTAATAGAACTCATCTCGCCTCAATTTTGCATAAATACAGAAACAGACTGGCTACACACGATTCATATGATGTTATAAAAAAATTATACTATTCACGTAAAGAGATCACAGTGTTTCAGCTTTAGTCAGCTGCTATATACATAATTTTTGTTTTTTTTTCTGTTTTGCTATTGCTAGTAGTGCACTATGTTGTTGCCTTTGCGCTTGTCAATTCTGAAAAAAAAAAGAGAAAATTGGTTAAGGTAGTTTAGTATGAGGCCAAAAAATTAAGTTTTACTAAAGTATTTTGCTTTATTTTCATCTGCCCCGTTTTGTTGATAGTAAAAAGTACATCTTACTAATATTATAAAGAGGAAAGATTTGTATTTTTGTGTGTGTGTATGTTTGTAATGAATAAACTCAAAAACAACTGTGCCGATTTCAAAAAAAATTTCATCATTAGAAAGCTACATTATCCCTGAGTAACATAGGCTATATTTTATCCCAAATTGTTTAAAAAATAAATTTCCACCCGTGCAAAGCCGGGACGGGCCGCTAGTAGCCGCTAGTAGTATGTAATTGAATAACTTTAAAAAAATAACGAAACGTAAAGTGAACATAAATTAGTTCAAGCAGTGTACTGTAACTATTGATATACCCTAGGCTAAACAGCTGGGCAAAGAACTCCCTCCATTTTGGCTATTGGTCTCAGTTCTGAGTCGCTTCTTGCCAATTCCTAAGAAATCCTAACAAATATGACAAAATGTGAAACTGAGTTTGATTTGATGGCTTAATGGCTGAACAGATTTCATGACATACTGATAGAACATGACATGGTTTAGGAACTTTAGAACTTAGGATACTATTTAAATCTCGTTAGGAACTTCGAGGGATTCCTCCGTGCCTCGGAAAGCACGTTAAGCCCTTGGTCCCAGTTGTCATTTGTAGATCCTTGACAGTCGTTAGGTAGTCAGTGGCCCAAAAAGTCTGACAACCAGTCTTACCAAGGGGTATCGCATTATCCAGTACTAACTGGGTTGTGGAGGTCAGATAGGCAGTTGCTTCATATAAAATACCGGTATTCAGCTGGATCCGGTTAGACTGGAACTTAGATGATGTTAGGAAATTCGAGGGATAATTTCCGAGATTCGCCAGGGCCAAGCCGCGGGAAAAAGCTAGTAAATCTATACATTTGACTCCATTTTCATTCCTACCTTTCAAAATTTCCACAAGCCAAAAGAAACAGAAAAAAACAAAACCATGTTCAAAACAAAAATAATGTATTGTTTTAAATGAATACTTTTGAATAACATATTCATGTTTTGATATAACATTGTTGAAGGTCATAAGTGTAACTGTAAGTCTTTATACTTTAGATTATGCCGTTATGTTTTGCACTTACAAAGTCAAGACTTCTAAGTTACCTATGGAAGCAGTTACTAATCATAGTATCATCTGAAAAGTTTCATATCATTATGATATATATATATAGATTATCAACTCTCAGAGTCTGATTAAGTTCTTTAAAATTTCGCTTGTTAATCAAGAATTAATAGATTTGTATAAGACCCAGATCAGATAAGTTACCCTGAACATGTTTTTGTTTTTTCAACATAGTTGAGTGAAACTGCAAGAAAAATCCTTAGCTACGAAGATACAGAGAAGTTATTACTTGTGCTAAAGTAAATATTGTTCTTATTATTATTTTTTAATAAAATATTTTTTTACATAGGTACCAATAAGATTAATATGATGCATGATTATTTAATCAATTAATGTTACCTCCAATCTCCCGAAACACAGGATTACCTAGTTGAGGCACAAATTATGGTACTCATGGAACTTGATATAGATTTAAGAAAAACTGTAAAAATGTACCTTACATTTTTGAATAAATTGTATTTATTTATTATAGCAAGGTCACCCAAAGTGAGAATATCCTAGAGGCCTAAGTCTAGCAGTTGTCGTGTCTAGGCTAAAATGATGGTGACAAGGTTGCACATCATATCATCAGTTCTCATAATGACATTTACAATTTATTGTTTACTGCCAAAAGACAACGCTGGTGGAATGTCTGGAGTATTCTAAGAATGTGTTATCTTTAAGAAGTCCACTTTGTTGAATGTATGTTCATTAGTATAGTTGGCTCTAGGTTCATCCCCTTATCAATTTCATTTAGAGCAGGTAAAATATCAGTAGAATTGCTAACTTTACCCATACTTTGCCTCATTGTACACATTTTTAAATAGAAAACACAAAAAGCTTGCGCAATAAACATAGCTACATGAACATCAAGGTTTTCTTAGTAAGTAGGTTATAAACAAGCAAAAATGAGTGGGAGTCATCAGGGCTTCTTCGGATAGCTAATGCCTATGGTAATGAACATCATTGTTCTTGGGTTATAAGCCTGTTTCTGTTCGGTATGATTCTAAGATAAATGACCTGTTTAGGGTCTTAAGATGGAACACACTGGAAGTAGACACATTTCTTATAGTCCTGTCTGAACCAAATGGCAATGATGCGCAGAGTCTGATTAGGTTCATGGCCCAGTTAAAAGCAATGTGTATGTTAGGGTATGACATATGCATTCCGATTATAAATATCCAAAAATAGATAAAGAAAAAAAAAATACAAAATAAGCATGTTTCAGTGTCCTGATAGATTTTATCTCATCATCCACAGCCAGTCTTCACCCACTGCTAGGTATAGACCTCTGTTTGTGCCAATCTCCATGCTCCTGTGCCAGCCTCATCCTGATTTTACCCACAACGGCAACGATGGCAGATAGTTTCTACTTAACAGATAATTTAACCAGAACCAATCTGGAGGTGACAGAACAGAGAAGAATCAAATTTCGAAGAACTACCCATTATCACTTGCTTCGGTGAAGGAAAACATCGTGAGGAAACCAGCATGCCTGAAAGATATTTCTCGACGGCATGTAAAGCCAAGTCAGAGGCCCATGGGCGGCATAAAAACTCTGACACCAGGTTAGGCACTAACCACACGATAAAGAAAGAACAGAGAAGCGTAGCACAATTAGGACACCCTATACTCAACAGCGGGTAGAACAAGGCTGATGATGATGATGATCACAAGATGATGAAAAAGACTGCAAATATAGAGAAAGGTAGGTCTATGTATAAAGGTGGACTGCGGTAGACTGAGTTAATTAAACACACACTGCATCATCATCATTCTACTGCCTTTATTTATATTTATTGGCTATAGGTGCAGCTAGTCTTGTTCTTCCATGCTTCTCTATTAATCGTCACTGTATATATGCAAATGTTATGCAGTTTTTATGATTCAGCCAATAAATTATATGCAGTAATGGCAGTGAAAGTGTTGCAAGATGCAGACGGTATAGAAAGTGATAGGAAACTAATTACTTATGACCACTATTCATAAGTAAATGGGGTATCTGAAAACGGGGTAAAAATGGCTCAATTTCCCCTTTCTTCAGATATGGCTTTTGTTTATAGCAGCAGTAGCAAAATAAATGTGAAAAACTATTGTTTCAGCTGTGTGAAGGTTAAATTAGTTCTTTTAAGAACTTTTCAAAGGTAATGTTAACAAAATTGAGTTTGAAAGCAGGTTTTTTTATCACATAGATGTTATGGTACATCTAATTACATAAATATTTGAATGATAGCATGACGGATGAGAATGGAAGAACAAAAGTGTTGCATCAACCCCGAGTAATATGAGACAAGGGTAGGAAGATTATGATAGTACATTTTTCAGTGAAACATGTTCCGTTTACTAAATTCTGGCAAGTATTTTTACAAATTTCTACACAAATACCTTTTTAAATTGAAACAACCATAGACTGAAATTACTTTATCAATCCACATCAAGAGAACTCTACGTGAAAGTAGTTATTGTGGTCACTACAGATTATTCATGTTATTTTAATATGAAATTCCAATTCCAAGAATTTATGACTAATTTACAATAGTAGTAATGTAGTATGTTTATAAACAAGGAAAAGGAACTTTATTTTTATATACCTTTAATTGTTGTTGCCATTGATTTTGAAATTATTTCAAACAATGGCAAGCTGTATTAGTAAGATAATCAATAAATTATTGGACAAGCAATACAAAGCTAAAATATTGATGTAGGAAGCAAAAAATTCACTTTTTGACAGTTAGAAAGCTGCTAATGACACATTAGGCCTTACACAATAACACCTTTGCCTGGTATATCCAGCTGCTTTGCATCTATTACATAGAACACTTTTTCCAACAATTTCTGCTATAACAGCATAAAAAAACTATGTCAAGAGGATAACAATCAAGTTTAACTGCATTTTTAAACAAAACTCACTCAACAGTGGCTGCTCGTTCAACTGGAACGCCTTATTTACATAAAAATATCCCATATGAGTTCATATGACCAGTATACCCACTTTCTACGATACTCAAAAAAAACTAACAAAATAGCGGGAATTTAGTAAACGTCAGTCGATTACATGCAATGCTCACCAGAAAAAGTAAAAGTGACTATGCACATGACAAAGGAATCGAGATTTTGCAACCTAAACAAGGGCAGACGAAAACATGTTTTTTTTCAATACCCTACAACACACACTTGACGCATACCTTCACAGTTTCACAGACACACTTCATGGCACTGTATTTAACACTAAATAATCATAAAATAAACGATTTAAATAAAATAAATTGTTCAATTACGACTGATTTCTTTGCTTGACAATACACAGGTAGGTACACATCTGTACCTGACAATTGACTGACAGGTATTTTTATTATCCTACAAAATGCGTTTCATTATAAAACCAATAGCAGTGATACTACGGTGTCGATGTATAGTATTTGATCGTATTATACTTACGTAGCAATCGTTTTCACGCTGTCATCGACCACATTTCACTCGAAATTATCGCGACACGATCCAACGTAACTTTGTACACTTTTAAGATCACTAATTGATTTGCAAAATGCAATGCAGGAAATAATAGGCCCTGATTATATTAACCATTTCTTTCACGCACTCAAATGAAAAGAAACAACAAGGAGGAAGAGAGAACAAAACCGTATTTTATTTTTAACCTGAAACACCAGATGGCGCTTGGGTCGCTCATCTTAAAGATGCGTTCAAAATTCGTTCAAAGTATTGGTTTTAGATTTCTCAAAATAGCATCGTTCTTTCATTTCACTAAAATATTGTTTAAATAAAATATCTAATCTTCTCACTGACTTCTATTCATAGTTTATCAAAAGTATCTGATCCTATATTAAAACAATGAATAATTTTAATAGTGTCGTGGATTTCGACGGCCAATAATATTTCTGAAGTGTGGGGTCGAGGAGGGGCATGATGCGTTTTCACCAGGCCCAGAATAGATAGACTGATTAAGGAATACTGGGACAGCCTTACAATACAGCCGGTGAAGAACTGAGTATTGTGGAGGGTGCTACTTGGGAAAAGTGGCGGTCTACGATAGCCTGAGTTAGTTAACTTTTGATAAAAACTTTTAATATAAAATAGAAGTAAAGGCAAAGGGTCCATCAGATTTTTAAACTTACCTGTAAAATTGGATCTAAATCAACATTCATCATCATCATCATTTCAGCCGAAAGACGTCCACTGCTGGACATAGGCCTCCCCCAAGTGTCGCCAGGTGCGACTCGCATCCAGCAGATCCCCGCAACCTTTATCGAGTCACCGGTCCACCAACAACAATCAACATTCTTCCTCAGTTATTCATTTATTTGTCAGAGCGGAGCTATTTGGAACCGCTTTATTAATCTATTCAATCAATTCGGTGGTCTATATCGGGCAATAAAAAAGTTAAATGTCAAATCCATTGGTCTTTGGTTCAGTGTTCTCAACTAAAGGCATTTCCCCCTAAATGCAGGGATTTCTTTTTGTTAAGAGTTTATTGGTTCTAAAGTATGTAATTCCGAGTTTTTTTTTTAGTTGTAATAACATTCGCATGCTGTACATGCATATTTAAATAACTTAAAAACATTGAATATTGAGATAATTAAAACATTCAGGAATGAAATGCGTGATTTTACGAAAAAAACCCTCTAAAGACTATGAATATTTAGCAATAGATGCTTTTTATAACAGTCTATAGACTTAGATTATGTTTTTTGATAAATCAATAGCCTCAATATAATGTTTTATTTTAAAGTAAAAAGAAAAAATTTAAACGGATTTTCGCAAAGAGCTATGGGTAATATAGAATCAGAGTGTGGTAACACTTCTTGATTGTCAATTATTATAAAATTGTCGGAAAGACTGTGTGTACACGGAACAGTCGTTTGTTTTTATTTTAATTTTCTCAAACGAAATATCAACATGACAAAACTGCATTAATGTACTTTTGAATCACATTCAAGGCTGCACATAGAGAAATAACAAAGTTGTACTGTGTTAATATATATCGGGCTAGTATCCGCAACTCCGCGTTCAAGCGCAAACATTTTTCGTACGAAACTACGAAAGATCCAAGTTTTTTCAATCATGTGTTATGTTATAGTCACTGGTCGGAGTTTAGCATGGCTCTTACTAAGTTTGGTTGCTTTTATGTTAATATTAACCGGTATTATGACTCCTAAATGGCTAATGGGCCAGCCTGTGGTGCTGAACGAGAACAATATCACCAGTTTTTACGTTCCAAGCGTTGGAATTTATAATAGGTGAGTTGAGAATTGTTTTTATTAGAGTAAGTAATGTATTGAATTTTGTAGCATTTACTTTCATGACTTTAGAGTGTTGTTGTTGTGAATAAAATTCAAGAACTTGTTTAAATATTGAAGTTCAGTTAATTATATTATGAATGAAAAGGGAATGATTGTATCACGGCTGACAAGGGAGTATGGAAGAAGAAAATGTTTTGTGATGATACCTGGTACCATAGAACAAGGGTAGAAAGATGATGATGAGTTGAGTTCATTCACCTTTTGAGCGCCAGATCTTAAACGCAAGAGTGTATCCTCCACGCCAAGCCACAATTTCACCTACCATTTTGTCACATATTTGTGTCATTTGGCATACTTCCCCTGATGTCATAATTACAGTAAGTCTTTTTACTGGTGTTATGATTTTTTTTACAGTACTCTGATCTTTAAATCAAGTACTTTAAGGAACATTTTTCTTTTTTTTTCATATCTAAATTATTAACCAAGCTATGATAAGACTTACTGTAATGATGACATCGGGGGCGGCGTACAGGGCACGCGCTTGCTTGTCACTTATTTGTGACTGTTGCGGTCAAAACGTTAAAAACTCATTCTTTGTTGCTTTATTAATTATTAATTTAAATTGAACTGTATCACTTTTTTAGTGTAGTCCATAATAAAACTGAATAATATAATTGTCCAAATCTATCAGATATTTATGTGTACCTTCATACCACTATAGTTTTTTTTAACATTTTGAATGCCACTGTCACATAAAGGGTGTAAAAAGACCCTTAACGAAGCCGAAAGGCACTTGTTCTCCTCGTCATTGTGATCATTTTTTTGTTCAGGACTATACCTGGGAACCTTCTAGTTACGGAGATATTGGGGGTCAAAGTTCCAATTTTTTCACAAGTTTTTTTTAAAATACTACTTTTTAAGGTTCTAACTTTACTCCAATTACCTCCATGGTCCGTTTACTATTCAAAGCAACCATCAGCAATAAGTTTTGAGCGCATTATATTGAGTTTTACCGTAACATGTGATTTTTGACCCCAAAAAAAAATTTCATTTCTCAGCAAAAATTTTTGCGTAAAGTTACTTAGTTTGATGTACAGAATGCTTGGTTGACAGCTTGGTGAAGGGTCTGTTTACACCCCGTATACATGACAAGCAAGGGCGTACCCTGAATGCCAAAAGTCACAAATATGTGACAAAATGGTAGGTAAAATTATGGCTTGGCATGGAGGACACATGCATGCGTTTATTCTCTGGCGGTCAAAAGATTTAAAAAAAAAGGATATATTTTTTGTGGATTTTTCAGTGCTATTGTCTTATTTCCAGATGTATCCGCATGAGAGATGACCACAACAACTGTGCCTCATTCTCATTCTATGGGCTGGCTACTGATGCTGAGGTATACCCAACTCCTTGGAAAGCAGCCATGTTCTTTTTGTCTCTATGTAAGTATGAAGTATTTTAATGTTGCCGGTTTATGATTGAGTCATTTCAGATTAGGACTAACTTAAGTTTGACAAGTGCTATATTAGATTGAAGGAATCACCTCAAGTAGTTTGATGGTAACTTAGACAAATACTCCAATAAGAAACCGGCAGTTAGTCAGACTACTACAGAATAATACATACATTGCCCTTGGTAATTGTTATTTTATTAAACACTAGCTTTTACTCGCGTATTCGCTCCCGTTATGTACGGAAACAAACCCCAGTAATGATTTAAATTTAGCCTTTGATACTCGGGGATACATTTCGGAATCAGATCAGTTGTTTCAAAGATTACCCCTACATACAAATAGTAATTGACAGCGTGGTATAACAAAAAAAGGAAAGTATAGATTACTGGCCAAATGTGGGTGCATAAAATACAGCTCTGCCTAACCCTTTAACCACTCATATGCCGAGTATCCAGACACAATTAAAAAGTCATTGTGTCTCGCGTAGATCTACTTTCCGGCACACGAAAGGTTAAGGATTATATCATGTTGTGTTATGATATAATCTAATATAGACTTGATGTTGTGTTATGTATGTTAGTCAGTAATTGTATGACACTTTTCAACTAATATTTTTGAGCCAGGTTTCCTAGCAATGATTTTGCTTCTAGGATTATATTGTATTATTCATCAACAGCCTATAAATGCAAGATGTGTAGTGCTCCGTCTTATTTGGCATGGCATCCATGCAAATTAAGTCCTTGTACATTACATATTCTTACTAAGGAGGATGTTCATTCATTAATTCTCAAAGGATTAATTGAACATCTGATTTATTGTAGGTGTAGCTAGTACACACGGCTACACATGAAGCTTTACATAACCGGTAGTAACCTGACCTCACGTTGTATGAGCTTCCCGTACAATGAGAGATCAGCTTAATTTGGTTTTTATAGCTTGATTGGTTGTCGTGCGTTATTTCTGGTTGTCCACTGCTGGACATAGGCCTCCCACAAGTGCTGTCACATTGATCGGTCCCGTGCGACTTGCGTCCACCTAGTGGGACGCCTTCCAACGCAACGTCTTCCGGTTCGCGGTCGCCACTCCAGAACTTTTCGGCCCCATCGGTCATCCGTTCTACGAGCAATGTGCCCTGCCCACTGCCACCTAATGTGTTCTGGTTGTTAATATATAGTAGTACTAGCTGTTCCCGGCATGCGTTGCAATGCACCTTTTTCCTATCCTACCTACCTATCCTACCTAGCCTACCTACCTACTTACCTACCCTACCTACCCTACCTACCCTACCTACCTACTTACCTACCCTACCAAGTCTTTCGGCTCACCTTCTGGCGGTCCAAAAGAATGATCATGAACAATATTACCTTTAGACTCACTGGTAATCATGATCAAAGAGAGGACCAACATATCTAGTATGTACAGAACTTCTTCCTAACATAAAACTTCAATAAGCAATAGCAAGGGTGCCACCTTTTTACATAAAACTTATAAAATCTTCAATGTAATTATTTCTTTTCAGGTGCAGCCATACAATTCGCGACAGTACTAGCAGGTGTCATGGCATGCTGCATACAATCTGTGTTCAAGAAGAGTGTCATTTCTCTGGCAGGAGCTACACAAGCTCTGGGAGGTATGTATATAATGTCTCAACAATCTACAAGCACTAATATTATACTACACTAATCTATACTTAATATATAAAGCTGAAGAGTTTGTTTGTTTGTTTGAACGCGCTAATCTCATGAACTGCTGGTTCGGATTGAAAAATTATTTTAGTGTTGAATAGTCCAATTATCGAGGAAGGCTATAGGCTATATTACATTACACTATGACCAATAGGAGCCGAGCACAAATAAAAAAAGCCGGAAGCGGCGGGTGACACCGCGGAGCACAGCTAAACTATTGGACCGATTTCAAAAATTCTTTCACCCCTAGAAAGCTAAATTATCAGGAAGTAACATAGGCTATAGACTGTATTTAATTCATGCCAATTAGCCGAACTAAGTCGCGGGCGAAGTGCTAGTCTTAAATTCATCAACTCACTGACACTAAGATATCCCTGCCTTCAGTGTAACCGTCTGGTGTTCGTTTCTATGTACATAAATAGTATATAATCAGACTGTATTAAAAAAATAAGCTGCTTCTCTGTTTCACCCGCGTGAGTAGTCTGTAGACTAAATTGATTTACTACCACATAAATTTCATGTAGGTGTAACTTATTTGTCTAATGTAACAACTAGTTTTTTGAATATGATCTGAGCATTGCTGCTTGTCGCAGAAATGTATATGATGTTACTCATGGTAAACATACGTAATCATACTTTTATACATAACTAGCTGTTCCCGGCATGCGTTGCAATGCACCTTTTTCCTATCCTACCTACCTATCCTATCTACCCTACCTACCTACTTACCTACCCTTCTCTACCTACCTACCTACTAACCCACCCTACCTACCCTACCTACCCTACCTACCTACCCTACCTACCCTACCTACCCTACCTACCCTACCTACCCTACCTACCTACCCTATCTACCCTACCTACCCTACCTTGAATTTTTCTCGCCGTAAAAACCATCCTTGAACTCAAACGAACATTTAAAAAAAAAAATTGGCCAAATTGGTCCAGGTGTTGTTGAGTTATGCGCTTACCAACACATTTTGCGATTCATTTTTATATTATAGATACACAAAGACTTCTAAAGGAATAGCAAGCTCGTTCAGTCACGAGCACCAATATGTAAACATTTAACAACTTTTAAAAGTGTTATTCTCCTACTGTTCTGATTAAAATTTCATGTTGTTACGAACATAGTATTCTGGAACTCATATTTTTATGACAAACATCCTATCTCTAAGTTACAAACGTTATTTCTCGCGAAAATTGCTTTTGAATTGAGGAGAGTGTATACATATTGGTGCTCGTGACTGTTCATCTAGTGGCGATTGTTTATCATGGTATCCTGGGTTCAGTCATCGTTTTTCCAGTGTCATGTGGCTTCACCATTAGGGATTCTTCATCAGTAACCTGGATTTTGGATGTGTGGCTGGTTAATAAACTTAAGTTTTTACATGGGGCCCATATCGTAAATGTGTACCTTTTGGGGAATACAGAAATGTTATGTATTTTATCTTGTTCTAACACTATGTTATCAAATGCATCATCATCATCATCCACAGCCCGAATTCACCCACTGCTGGATATCGTCGGTGAAGTTCTAACACTACGTAAGTCAAAAATAGCAACTTTACCGTAGAGAAAAAAAACTGCGTAATTATACCTAGGTAACAGTGCATAACCATTTTTGAATTTGTGTTCACTTCAAATTAGATTGAGAGTTGCTTGTTTCTGATTGGCTGAAACAACACGTCTTCTGATTCTCTAGCAAACGGCATCAAAATGTGAAAACAGCCAAAATTTTACTTACGAGGTATTAGAACTTCAACGACGATATAGGCCTCTCTTTGCTTGTGCCAAGCTCCACGTTGTTGTGTCAGCCTCATCCAGATTATTCCCGCGATGGCAAAAATTTCATCCCATCTCGCCGCCGGACGACCAACACTTCTCTTTCCAGTCCTTGGACTTCACTCCGTCACAGCTTTACTCCACCTGCCATCACCGCGCTTTGCTAGGTGTCCTCTCCAATTCCATTTGGTTTTTATAGCGCATAGTTCAAATGAATAGTTAAATAATATTAAACGTATAAAATTCCAGGTCTTTTCGGCGTATTAGGGCTGCTCCTATACCCGTGGGGTTGGGGTGCGACCCGTGTGAAGCGACTGTGTGGAGAAAATTCCGAGCCTTATATACCCGGCGACTGTTCAATCGGTAAGTTGCTATAAAATACACTATAATTTGTTTGTAACCAGTGTGTAGATTGCGTACTAAACAGAGGGTCTTATAGACAATCGTAGCTTAATAATAACAGCCGCTCGGGTCGATCTTTAGGTTAAGCCGTGCTTGCCTAGGTTGGTCTGTGGATGGGTGACCACCCATTACATACTGAGTTTCCTCCGTGCCTCGGAAAGCATGTTAAGCCGTTGGTCCCGGGTGTTATTTGTAGATCTTTGACAGTCGTTAGCTAGTCAGTGGCCCAAAAAGTCTGACAACCAGTCTTACCAAGGGGTATCGTAGGGGTATTACCTAGTACTAACTGGGTTGTGGAGGTCAGATAGGCAGTCGCTCCATGTAAATCACTGGTATTCAGTTAGACTGGAAGCCGACCCCAATATAGTTGGGAAAAGGCTAGGCTAATGATGATTTGTGGATAGCAGAGAATGGGAAGTAGTGACATACCAGTTTAGAAGCTGGCTCTAACATTACAGCAAGAATAAGCTGAAATGTTCCAGCTATTCAGAGTGACCTCAGAGATGACTGGCAGCTCAGTGGTCATGTGCAGCCTTGCAATCTTGCCCAGCGAGCCTCAGGGGAGACCTGTACAGTCGCCCCAGGGATGTGCCTTAACAGGTGTTGCACAGAAAATAAAATCCCCGAAGGCTATGTACTGACGTTAATTACAAAAATACCTATTTGTAATACCTACGTTTTGTAGGTCAATATTGTCCAAGTTAATTCCCTTAAAAACTTAGTCATCCTGTCTCGTTGAAGTTTTTGTGCGCATTTTCCTTAAATAACAATTAATTAATTTATATGTTATAAAATGTAATACCAGTTTTGATAAAGGTTAGCTAACATAGTTAGTTAAAAATATTCCATCTAATTATCATCTGCCTAGCCTTTTGCCAACTGCTTCCAGTCTAACAGGATGCAGCTGAATACCAGTATTTTACATGGAGCGACTACCTATCTGACTTCTACAACCCAGTTGTACATATTCCATCTGTCTGTCTAAATTCCCCAAAGTGGTCAGCATAGTTCCAAGTCCTACCTCTTGTCCTGCACTTTGTGCAAGTCCACCTGTACTTAGAGTGACCTGCCAGAAGGCACTGATAACGCTGTGGATGTGGCTCATATTGCTGCAGTATGCAAGGATCGTAGCAGGTCGCGTTCTGTAATTTCTGCCTCCCCCAATCCCACAAAATGGGGCGACTAGCACTGGCTTCGAAAGGGTGCAATTAACTAATGAAGACAATGAGAAGTGCCGTTAACACAAAAAAAAAACAAAATTTTCTTTCATACTAACCTTGTCCGGAAAATCATCCAAATCGGTCGAGCCGTGATCAAGTGTTGCTCCGTCATACATCATGTGGCAATTGACTTTTATTTAATTTATATGTAGGTATATGTTATGGACGACACTCGGTCACAGCTTCTTTTCTCCTGACATCACCGCGCCATTTTATTTCGAATTTCGACGTTTGGAACTATTTTTGCTGCCTCGTTGGCCTATTGGTCGCAAGCGCGACTGCTGAACGTGAGTTCCTGGGTTCGATTCCCGGGTAGGGCAAATTGTTATTGGGTTTTTCCATCAGGAATTTCTCAGTAGCAGCCACGGAGTTTGGATTTGTGTCTGGTTGATGACAATAGGCTCGCTCTTTATTACATGGAACTTCAAAAAAACAAAACTGGCGAAGAGTGCTTGTACTATTAGGTATACCTCTCGTGATGTTTTGTTATCTTAAAGGAATCGAGGAAAGATTTGTATTTGTGTGTGTGTGTGTATGTTTGTAATGAATAAACTCAAAAACTACTGTGCCGATTTCAAAAATTTTTTCACCATTAGAAAGCTACATTCACCCTGAGTAAGAAGAAGGCTATATTTATTACTAGAAAAACAAATGGGGGGGGGGGGGAATTAGGGGAAAATAAATGTGCAGGCCGCTAGTATACTATATTTTTGTTCTAAACTTTTCCAGGCTGGGCCCTCTTCGTGACAGCAACAGGCATAGCTCAGATCTTCCTCGCCAGCGCGCTATCGAAGACAGCTGACAAGGCCGCTAACTCAGACAAGGTGCAGTTCCAGATGGATGAGGGGAAACAGCTCATTTGTTTAGCTTAGTTCACAATGATGTGAGTATGAAGATACGTACAAATGCTGGACTAGTTATGTATGTAGATTATTGTAACCATACACAATTGTTTTTTATGTGCTGTTTGACTTATGAAAACTTTGATCATACTTAGAACTAGGGATGCATCGATGCGCACTTCAGTCGATACGATACCGATATTTATAAAAAAGTATCGCCGATACCGATAGTGTCCATGGAGTTTCTTGCCCATTCTTCTCCATGAGATCTACTATTTTCGAATGGGCAACTACAGTCCATTCACAGTTATTATGCTTGTGGCTGGACGGTAGGTAGCTTATTTTTGACTATGCAAAAGTGCCTGTCACGAGTCTATTTGAATTAAATGCTTTGAGTTTGAGTTTGATACGGACAGTTAAGATTCAAAGAGAGCTATAAAAAGCTGTGGCTTTAGAAACAGACAAAATTACTCGTACTTATAATAATATTTATTTAGAAATGACAATTGATAACAGATCGGAAGACAAAACTTAATAATAAAAATTCACAGTTATGAGATTTTTATTCAGGAAAACAACATTCTTTAATTATTCGGTAAAAGCCGATTTCGACAGTCTGTTTGGACGAGAGCTCTTTCACAACAGAACTCTATTTTTGTGCTTCAAATTCAAAAAGTATCGGTGTATCGGAAAAAAAATAAAAAAATTCAAAAAAAATTAAATAGAATTAAAATTAAATTTGAATTTAAATTTTTTCGGCAAATTTAATATCGCCGATTCCGATATCGCCGATATATCGGAAAACTCGCGATATTGCCGATATATCGGTATCGGTATCGGATGCATCCCTACTTAGAACCTTGTGATGAAAAATCATAGCTGTAATGATTAACGTTTTCATGGCCACTAGTGTCCATAATAATTAACGCATTGTCAAAATCGTTGCATGCCAAACCAAGTGTCAAAAAAAAGTTTTACAAAATAATGTAAAGTTGCATAAAATAATAATGTGCAATAAGCATCGAAAAGATGTATACGTACTCATTATGTGGTCAATATGATTTATAAAAATTACGAGAAATACATTTATATTAAAACGGAGAATACATTTATTTTGTCCAAAAGCTTTCTAGACTAGGTACCAACCAACAGCATTTCTAAATGTAGGTTTTGGGACAAATGCATACTATATTTTGGTGAGATATGATGTGTATTACATTTGTGCACACGGCACGACTGGTAAAATAATAAGTTTTAAAACATACTGCACACTTACTTTTGCTGACTGTACATTTATGTATTATTAAATATAGCATACACAAAAAATATACTATAATATAACTTGTAACTGCTTTTTGGCGGTGTTCGCTTATTTGCGCGTATATTAAGCTTTTAAATATTATGTGTAAATTTAATGTATTTTTGTATGCTTTGAATATGACTGATCCCATTGACTGAATTTCATATTGCGTCCATATTAAAACCAAAATAAAATATACATGTATATGTTTAAGATACAGGTTAATTTCAAGCCGTTTTTAACCCGGTTTTTAAGCCGTTTTTAATTTATACAGTAAATCAATCTGTTTACAAAGAAATCTCCCCGCGTGTTATACCAATGTAGAAAACATGTATTTTACATGTTATGTCTTCTACCAGTTCCTTTTGTATTTACACCAAGAAAATTGTTGAGAAAAGTTTTAAACCAAACTTTTCAAAAAAGACAAAAAGATGAACAAAATATCGAAAATTACGTCAACACATGTGTGAAACATGTTCTCACAACATGTTTACAAATTGTAACAAGTATCACAACTTGTATACAGGGTGTATCAAGTATCACAACTTGTATACAGGGTGTAACAAGTATCACAACTTGTATACAGGGTGTAACAAGTATCACAACTTCTATACAGGGTGAATTTTTCAAGTGCGCGTGGATGGCCAAATACGAAACTGGCCAAATCAAAATCGGGTTCGAGACTCCTTTAAGTATTTTTCGCTATTCCTCATAGTTTCAGATGTGGCCATCCACGCCAACTTGAAAAATTCACCTGTATAGGGCTTAACGCGAGGTAACAGAGGTGCCTAATATTGCTAGATTTTATCGAACTGATGAGACTATACAAGTATATTTTGTTTTTTCACACAAGATACTGCGTACAAAAGTATTTAAGCCAGATATTATATGTATTTTAAATTATTATTAAAATTAAATAGGTATATATTTGAGACATTATTTTTATAAGCACAGAGGCTTTTGCCATTTTACATAACATAGTTTTTGAAAGAAGGATTCAACATAGAAAATACCAGAGAAAAAATCTTGCATAATTAAATATGCCAGTCATTTAAGAAGTAGGGTTTTTTGTTAATTTGTTTGCATTTTTTGGCTAAAACTGTTAGAAGAAAGTTTGTTCATTGTAATAGACAAGCGTTCGTGAAAACTCCGCTGCAAGGGAGCGCTTTTTGGCACTTTTCAGAAAAACTAAGCGCCATCTCGTGGCAAAGTCTTCAGCAAGGAACTCCATGGTAGCTTTGGCAGCTTAATGAAAATATACTTAGCGCCATCTACGTGAAATTAATTTGTCAGTTTTTTGTGGAATTAATTTGTCAGTTTTCTGTGAAATAGATTGTCAGTTTTCTGTGCGATTGATTTGTCAGTTTTCTGTGAAATTGATTGCCTATTTTCTGTGAATATATTTGTTAGTTTGCTGTGGGTATATTTGTCAGTTTTCTGTGGATATATTTGTCAGTTTTCTGTGCAATTGAATTTTCAGTTTTCTGTGCAATTTGTTTTTCAGTTTATTGTGGAATTAATTTGTAATTTTATGCACAATTGATTTATCAGTTTTCTGTCGATATATTTGTCAGATTTCTGTGGAATTAATTTGTAAGTTTTTTGTGCAATTGGTTTTTCAGTTTACTGTGGAATTTATTAGTCAGATTTATGTACAATTGATTTATCAGTTTTCTGTGGATATATTTGTCAGATTTCTGTGGAATTAATTTGTCAGGTTTCTGTGGATATATTTGTCAGTTTTCTGTGGAATTAATGTGTCCGTTTTCTGTGGATATATTTGCCAATTTGCTGTGGAATTGATTTATAATTTTTCTGTGGATATATTTGTCAATTTTCTTCTCCATTGACTGGCGTTTTAGCTCTAAGACTATTTTGCCTAAGCGCATGGAGGAACTATATTAACAAAAATATTGTTGAGTCCTTTTTCTCTTAAACTCCATACTCTTATTACATCATAGTTATGCTAGAATCATCATATTCGTTTTAGTTTTAAATGTAAACTGCAGACTGAACATTATAATATTCCAACTTCATACAATTCTTCCATCATTTTAATGTATAAATATGTGTAAAACAGCCGCATATAAACTTGTATTTAATTTGACTGGTTATAAACGTTGCAAGGGGCATTGTGACACAAAGTTTTACCAAGTAGTATATTTGATTCTATAAAAAATAAAGTAGCTGTTCCATACATTTTGTATTGCACTTTTGTATGGAAATTATTTTTTCGTACGAAAATCTTCAACTAAGTGCGGTTGTCCTTGTACATGTCCCCTTACATCATGTGTATTACATAGTTTATATACGTTTGATTCATATATAAGAATTATAGAATAGTTTTAAAGTATATCTTTTCCTATGTAGACTGTCTTATATCTTTAGTCACAAATAAAATCAAAGAAATGTTTAGTAAATACTCACTATCGTACGCTATAGTATTTATAATAGTTACATGTAGGGTGAATACACCAATTTTTGGCACAATATAGGTAAGCAGATGAGAAGAAGACTAAGATAAAGAAATTGAGATTTTGACTGAATTCGTTTGTCCAAAAATTGGTTGCCCATCTTGAATAAGTTATTAATCTTGAAAATATTTTATTGACATAATATTTTTAGCATCAAGTTTTTTTTACATGTATTATTTTTCGTTATTTTTAGGTGCCATAATAATCTTTCCTTGGCTTTAATTTTTGATGTGTAAAATATTTTAGTTACTTTGATATAATTGCAATAAACAGGAGATCTTGGATTCGATGCATGCTTTGTATTGTGTTATTGGGTTTTTCGATCAGGAATTTATCAGTAGGAGCTACGGAATCTATATTTTTGCCCGGTTGTTGGCAATAGGCTGTTCCCCTATTATATGGGACTTAAACATAACGATCCTAACCCAGGGCCAACCATCTGTTAAAGAAATCAATAACGTTTTACACTTTGCAATTATATTTAAGTGAAGAATCTCAATAATGTCTAAATTAGCACAAAAGTGAATTGACAGTATTATTTTTAATGTTTTTTGGACTTTTCCTACGTAATTGGTTGTAAACGTTTGTATGAAGAAATGCTTAGCTTTCAGTAAACGCATACTATTAGAAGTTCATGTATTTTTTACATTTATATGAATAAATAAATAAATGAAGATTGTATTATGAACAAACAAAACAATCTTAGGTGAAAAGGATAATTTGAGTGAGTAGATTTTAGTGATTTTGATATTTTCTTAGTTTAAAATAACAGTGCCTATGTATGGTTGACAATTGTCCTTTTCACCCTAGTGTTATTTTTTAGATTTAAGAAATATACTGTTTACAAGAAATTTACAAATATGTGTCTGTATTTTATACAACTTATTGAAATTATATACGATTTTGATTGAATTAAATGTTTTTCATTTTGACTAATTGCAGTTAGATCAGGTGTCCCAAAATTTTAATTTGCCGCCATTTTTGCGGTAAACGGTTGTCAACAAAAAAAAAACAGTCTGACAGCTGTCAGTTTAGGGTTAATAAAAATGGATCGCTACACGAGAGAACAACGTCATACAGCCCGTGAAACAATTGAATTACTGCTTAGACTTTCTTGTTCGTGTATTCTCTCGTTTTGGTGGTCAGAATTGGTCCCCTAGATCATGTAATTTAACAGCATTAGATTTTTTTTTTGGGGTATTTAAAAAAAAAACGGTGATGGAAAACATTGTGAGGAAACCGGCATGTCCTAGAACCAAAAAATTCGAAGACATGTGACATCTACCAACCCGCACTGGGCCCGCGTGATGGATTATAGCCCATTCCCTCTCATAGAGAGGAGGCCGTATGTGCCAGCAGTGGAAACATTATAGGCTGATCATGCTATTACATGGGGTTATTTGAAGTCGAAGGTCTATCTATGCCAAACCAACAAGCCTACATCCACCCGTGCATTGAAGAAAGAGTGTCATCACTGCATCAACGAAAGTCAGTCACATTTATGCAAAATGGTCATAAAAACGACAAAATAGTGCAAATGTGCCAGCAAAGCCGTTGAGACCATTTGCCTGATGTACTATTCCATACAAAACCCTATTCTGAGTGTATGTACTTTATAATTAACTCAAACTCAGCATTTATAAAACGTCTGCGAAAAAAAGAGTTATGTTTTCAGGGTTTTTACATTTTTAAAGTGCCAAGGAGTCGGTCAGTCAACATTTTGAAGCTAGTTGCCCGTTCCCAAGTGCAGTGGGTTCTTCCTAGGTTCCCACAAAGAAGAAGCAAGAAAATACTTGAAACGCTGCGAAATCGTTTGCCACTCGCCTAGGCCCTCTGGATGCTACTGGGCAGTATCTACTCTGACATAACCCTGAGTTATAGTTGAGAGACATACCCTGGGAAGTTCTGAACCTGGAAGGTACCTGGGTGAACTCAGACTATGAATTTTCTATCTTTGAGTAGAAACTACGTACAGTGCCTTGATCCCGAAGGGAAGGCCGGCTTCTTATGTACCTTCGGGCCAGGGGATCTACTCTCTAAGCACGAAACCCGTATGTTCGGCCGAAGTTACGGGCGTTTCCTACTCTGTAGCACCTACTGACATATGATTAGTTCGGGGCCCGAACTAAGAATGAATGAAAACTCGATTTGACAGTTGTACCCTACTCCCGATGTGTTTTTGCCCGTCCGAAATGTTGAGTTTGGCACTTGCTAAGACGGATCGTTATGTCATTTGATACGATAACAAAATAGTTATCGTGCTGTCGACGAAGGTATTTTTTTTTCGAAAATAAATACAATGGCTGCTTTTTTAATACTCGAAGAAGCTCTACAAGAAGAGAGGATTCGACGCTGATTCTACTTGCGCCAAAACTTCCGTTCCAGTTGGCGAGTATTCCCGATGTGGAGTTCAAAGGGCTCACACGGAATTATTTGAAGATTTGTGTGATAGAATCTATTACCTATTTTGCCTGAACATGCGACGAAATGGTGTTGATCTAAGAATGAAGGTAGGTAATGGTTTGATTCAAGAATTAACGACTAAGACTAACAGTATTGAAAATACTGCAAATTAATGAGTTGTATTACCAATCTGTCCCATCTACATATTTACTGTTGTGTTTGTTTACTTTTAGATCCTTGCTGCCTTTGCGACCCATAATGGGTGTTGGGACTGGCGGAAGATTTTGATATAAGTATATAAGACAAGGAAAAGACCTCTTCTCATACAGAGAAGGCACGAGCATTGATCACCACGCTTGCTCAAGACGGGTTGGCGATTTCAGACTTAGATATAAGTAAAGAAAAGAAATAAAAGCATTATTTTTTTGAACAGAATATTGTTTTATTTGGCTCCAAACAAAATGAAAAAAAAAAATACAATCAACAATACACTATTACAATCAAAACACATTTCCTTTTATTTATCTATTTTAGTCTTAAATTATTGCTAGGAACTTAGTTTCAATCTATCGGTCACTTTTATTTTCAGGCATCGAAGGCCCTTAGATACAAAACGCAAAATAATCTTATAAGTTCAATAATAAGCTTATACATATCGGACACATTTACAAAAAACTATTAACTACGTTTGGTCGGCCAAGTATTGCATTGAGTCGAGGTGTCATATAGACTTCCGCGAAAACACCGGAACACGACACCCTGCGGCCAAAATTCTTCATAAAAGTCTTGAGATAGTGTGTTGGGACCCGCACCACAAAAGACTTGAAATTAATCTTGTGGCGAGACTAAACCTCTCTACTCTCAGGGTGAACTTGGTCTTGTTTCTTATATACTCCACGACCTCCTCTGGCGTAGTGTTGTGGTGTAGACGGGACACGTACAGCTGCGTCGATGGAATAGCGGGACGCAACAACATGCACGGATCTGTCAATGCGGTATCGCACTGATTGCGAGTAGGCAGGCTTCTTCTTCTTTTCCACACGAATGAAGCCTTCTTCATCAGCTTGTCCTCGGCTTGTTCCGATGGCAACGAGCTTTGAACTTGCTTGGAGGGCCCCTGCCCCTGGGTAGTAGATAGTCACGACGCGTTCCTACATGTACCCGATTTTTGAGTCTGTCAAAGATCTACAAATGACAGACGGGACCAACGGCTTAACGTGCTTTCTGAGGCACGGAGGAAACTCGGTATGTAATGGGTGTTCACCCATCCACAGACCAGCAGTAAGTAAACGCGGCTTAACCTAAAGATCGATCCGAGCGGCTGTTATTATTTAGCCACGAGCTCCTCGGGTACATGTAGGTACGCAACGGTATGTATATTCTAAGAAATCCATGTAAATCGTGAGGGTAATTGGAGAACAAAATTACACGATAATTACGCCTACTCATCATTGTAATTTCGTTCTAAGAAAAAATAAGTTTTCCTTATTCCAATGACAAAATTATTTGTTATGAAAAGAAATCTGATTTCGCTTTTATACTATGGAAAGGCTAGCGGCGCTTCGCCCATACAAATGTATTCCCCTGTTTCTCCCTGGAAAATAAAACTAGAGCAAATACTTTTTTACCATACATGGTGGAAGCAAAGACATTCAAATATAACTAGCTATAGACGGGACAAGACCAAAAAACTGATAATTCCAAAACCTGTTACAAATTAGTAACAAGTCGATCAGTCCAGTGCGATACGTCGCCTAGTCAGGTCGCATTCATATGACACAAATACCCTCAAATATTTCCGAGCTATAGACGGGTCATGACGAAGAAAATCGTAATCCAAAACTTGTTACTACTTAGTAACAATTCGTTCTGTCTAGTGTCATACGCCCGCTTGTCATTCGTGTGTCAAAATCGAAAATATTCAGGATGAAAATTATTGTATGACAATATTCCCAATGTCCTCTATATGTGTTTTAAATCTCTTTGGGTGGAAGGGACACCGACTCTAAAAAGATTACCACGTATCTACTCAGTATGTCATTCAGGGGGGTTACTACGATGTCTTAAAGCAGGAGTAAGTCCAGTGTGGGACGAGATATAGCTATACAGGTCGTCTAGCGCCATCTCTTGCCCACACTGGAATTACTCCTGCTTTAAGATGTCATGGTAACCCCCCTGAACCCACATAGAAATGTCTCATGAGTAATTTAAAAAAAATTGCCGTTTCATATATTTTAGAAGAAAAAAGCTGTTTTTTTATAACATACGGACAATTTCTATTTTGGGGGGTTCAGAATGATGTCCTTTAGCGTTGATGTCCTTTCCATTCTGTATGTTACCTATGTCCCAGGAAAATATATGCTCAAAAAAAAAATTGCTCTAGGTTTATTTTCCCAGGGAGAAAAGGGGAACGTTTGTATGGGCTACGCGCTGCTAACCTATCCTCTTAAGTACATAACATTTAATTTGATTTAATTGTATCGAAAATTCATTAAAAACTAACACAACACGGCTTATAAGATTTACAGTTAAAAAATAAAATAAAATTATACAATTAAAATTCGGTACCGGGTTCCGGGTTTCAGGTTCGGTTTCGGTTCGGTCTACTTTTCGCGACCTGGGAATCAAACCGCTACAGGACCACACGTTTGGAAGTCGCGCTTGCGACTACTAGAACAACGAGACAGTCGTAACTTTCGACAGCTTGCGTTTTACGCCAACAATGGTAGTACCACTCTCTGTAAAACTATATTTCTACCTGCCTACTTAAGGAATGAGATACCTAAACCATTTTCCTGTGAACAATTCGTGAAGGTACGAACTACGAAGGTAAGCTATCGCGGAATACCTAGATGTAAGAAACAGTTATGGATAACTGGAAAATAATTCACATAAAAATATCTTGCCAAGCAGTTGTAGCATCATTGCGATATTTTTTTTTCTAGACGATACCTGGGAGCCTTCTAGTTAAGCAGATATTGATGGTCAAAGTTCACACTTTTTCACAATTTTTAAATAAAGGGTGTAAAAAGACCCTTAACGAAAATGAAAACCACATATTCTGCCCATCATTGGGATCATTTTTTTCTTCTAGACAATACCTGGGAAACCACAGGTTCTGGAGATATTGAAGGTCAAAGTTCCAATTTTCACACAAGTTTAAAAAAAAAATACTTTTTAAGGTTTTAACTTTACTTTAATTAACTCCATGACCCGTTTACTTTTCAAAGCATCCATCAGCACTAAGTTTTGTGTGCGTAACATTGAGTTTTAACGTAAAACGTGATTTTTCAACCCAAAAAAAAAAGTCGTTTCCCAGCAATAATTTTTGCGTAGAGTTACTTAGTTTGATGTACAGAATGCTTGGTTGACGGCCTTTACACCCTGTATAAGTTTTTGACGTTATAACTTTACTTTAAATACCTCCTAATGTATCCATCAGCACAATGTTTGGAGTGACCGATAAATAATGACCGTAACCGATAGATATGGCTACTGACTTCTACAAAACATTTTAAGTTGATATATATTTTTTTTAATTTTTCTTTCATTGAAAGAGTCTATTATTGTTAAGATTTCGAATAGATACGAATCTTGAAATTGTAAGTGTTATTCTTATTACCTAGACATATAATAATGTTAACATTTACACTACTTGATGTTGTATTAAAATCTTACGTTTAAGATATTCTAATATTTGTACGCTATTTTATGGCGAAACATGTAAGTTCACAACCCTATTTATAAGACTTTTGTACCATGTTTTTACAAAAAGAAAAATTATTCTTATTCTAGTGTCCTACCATAATAATACCAGCCTGTTACTGTCCCACTGCTGGGCAAAGGCCTCTTCTCATACAGAGAAGGCACGAGCATTGATCACCACGGTTGCTCAAGACGGATTGGCGATTTCAGAATTATATTAATTATAAGTCCAGGTTTCCTCACGATGTTTTCCTTCACCGATGTCTGTGATGTCCAAGATAAACTTAGAAAGTACATATGAATTGAAAAAGTCACATTGGTACTTGCCCGGATTTGAACCCACAATCTCATGCATGAGAGGCGAGGCCGTAACCTCTGGGCCATCACAACGTCCTACCATAAAAAGTGGTATTTGACGGTAGTTGACAGGTAGGAGTTTAGGTAATTCTACCTAAATCAGACCCAGTTGCACAATTTTAACTTGCCGATACACGTTCTCCACTCCAGGACTTGTTTGCTCCACCGGCAATTGATCCTGCGAAAACTTATCAATCACCTATCAGTTTTACCGCATCCATTTAATTTTATGGCTTAATTTTCGTCCATTCTAACTCGCGATCTTGACCCGTCTCGTGTAAGTAGATACATAAGTAAGTACCTACGACTTGTGCTACATACCAAGCATTGTTATCTGGTTGGTAAATCTTGATCTGTAACCCTTGAACACTTGTTTATGGTAAAGAGTTTTGTCTATGGGCAGTTTTGTTTTTCTTTATGGTTCGCAAAATACAAGAAACCAACCTTTTATTTTTTTTAACAAGATTTTTAATAATGAAAAGAATAATATTAGGTTTATCTATCTACATGTCCGTGTTATTAATCGTTGAGGAGTTCTCTCGTGAGAATGCGATCCTGGCTGCAGGATCAAGTCATGTCTGTCATGAAAATGTATTGTCACCAGAACCAAAGGTGTGTGCAAAATTTCAGGTCAATCGGATGGGGGGAACTGGTCTGAAATTCAGTTGCTAGATTTGACCAATACATAGAAACAACTCAAACTCAAACTCAAAGCATTTATTTCAATTAGACCATTACAGGCACTTTTGAATGTCAGAAAAACAAAGAAGGCGAAGCTACAGTCCCAGACATAAGACATAATAACTTATGAAAGTACTGTAGTTGCCCATTCCAAAGCGTAGATCTCTATGGAGAAGAATGGGCAAGAAACTCCATGGTCACTCTACACAAGCTTTTATTTAACAAGGCAAGTTAAATAAAAGCTAAAAACAAAAGCAGGTGTTCCACCAGATAGCAAGTTGTCGTCGACTATGGACATCTGCATTGTTAAAGACATGCATTATCACCAAGTGAACTGTGTTGCCATTCCGGAGCCCCAGCTGAAATGTCTCATTTGTCTGTAATTACATCGGCACTTACAATATACGAGTACCTGAGGGTCCAGCACCAGCGCGCGGTGTAAACGTAACGTAAATAAATACGTCGATTTTTTTATCGAAAACACAATTATCCTATTGCATTTTAGTTACATTGTTTGCAACAAGCACAATCAGCACCATTCATAGATATGAATTAATTCATAAAATAATGAAAATATTATTTCATCATCTGCCTAGCCTTTTCCCAACTATATTGGGGTCGGCTACCAATCTTAACCGGATGCAGCTGAATACCAGTATTTTACATGGAGCGACTGCCTATCACACCTCCACAACCCAGTTATTACTAGGTAATACGATACCCTTTGGTGAGACTGGTTGTCAGACTTTTTGGGCCACTGACTACCTAACGACTGTCAAAGATCTACAAATGACACCTGGGACCAACGGCTTTGCTTTGCTTTGCTTTCCGAGGCACGGAGGAAATTTGGTATGTAATGGGTGGTCACCCATCCACAGACCAACCTAGGCAAGCACGGCTTAACCTAAAGATCGACCTGAGCGGCTGTTATTATTTAGCCACGAGCTCCTCCCACGAGCTCCTCCTCCTAATGAAAACATTATTTGTGAAACGAGTATTTTTAATTTTAAAATCGAAGTATTTACGTAACGTTTACACCACGCGCTCGTGCTAGAGCCTCTGATTTTTTCCCCACTTCAGAACATATTAGAGATCCTGAAGGAGCATTGATGCCTATTCTGTTGAAGTCTATCTTCAGGCTTCAAGAGTTGGAGGTAATCTCACTGTTTTGCATTCGATATCCGCTTTAAGTGAATCAAAGACATTAAAATATCTCCGAGCGATAGACAGGACAAGACGAAGAAAATTGGAATCCAAAACTTGTTACTACTTAGTAACAAATCGTTCTGTCTAGTGTCATAAGCCCGCTTGTCAGGTAGCATTCGTGTGTCAAAATCGAAAATATTCAGGATGAAAATGATTGTATGACTATATTACAAATTTCCGCTCTATTTATGTTTTAAATCTCTTTGGAGTCAATGAAATTTTTAAGGCAAAGGCATCTGGCGTTGGAATGTGAGCCCACGACAGATTAATCCCAAAAAAATCTAGCTTTTCTTTAATGTGGTGCTTTATATATGGTTACTCGAACTACCATTTTATGAACAAATTATCAAAACACATTTAAACGCATTTTAATCGCCCTTCAAAGACGTGTCAGCTATTAAAGAAAAACAACGTAAAATCTAGATTTATAATACAATGCATAGCAATTAATTTGACCCACATCTAATTTGGATCGAGAGGAAACGCACAACGGTCGGATCAATCAAAATATATCAACATTTTTGTGAGCAATTTACAAATTCTGTTGAATAGTTATCGGGGTGAGGCTGGTGTCCGATTTACAGCGGGTTTTAGAGCGTTTAGCGGTAGTGAAAGCGATTTTTTGTTCAAAATTCAGGCTTGACAGCGTGGTTGCACAGTCACGAGCACCAATATGTATAAAGGGTGTAAAAAGACCCTTAACGAAGCCGAAAGGCACTTGTTCTCCCCGTCATTGCGATCATTTTTTTGTTCTAGACCATAGCCTGCTGGGAACCTTCTAGTTACGGAGATATCGGCGGTCAAAGTTCCAACTTTTTCACAAGTTTTTTTTTTAAATATATGATTTTAATGTAAGATTTTTACTTTAAACACCTCCACGACCACCGTACTATTAAATCCATCCATCAGCACAATGTTTTGAGTACGTTACATTGAGTCCTACCGTAAAACGTGATTTTTTTACCCACAAAAAAAAAGTTTTTTCCCAGCAATAATTTTTGCGTAAAGTTACTTAGTTTGATGTACAAAATGCTTGGTTAACGGCTTCGTGAAGGGTCTGTTTACACCCGGTATACTTTCCTAAATTTAAGAGCAATTTTCGCGAGAAATAATGATTGTAACTTGGAGATAGGATCTTTTTCATAAAAATATGAGTTCCAGAATACAATGTTCGTAACAACATGAAATTTTAATCAGAACAGTAGGAGAAAAACACTTTTAAAAGTTGTAAAGTGTTTACATAGTTACTGTACAGACGCTAGCACATCAAGCTACCCAAACTGTCAAATTTTCCCAATCAACCTTGAACCTAATGCTTTAGCGATAAAGTTGAAAATCTATTAAAGAAATTTGACAGATTGTAGTAGCTTGATGTGCTGGCGTCTATACCTGCCTATACTATTTTCTTTACTAGCCTGCACCGTCCCTTGTCTGGGCCTCTTCTCTTTCCACACACCTATGTTTTAATGGAACTAATTTAGTTCGTCCCGTAGTCCTCGGTTCGAGGATTTAAGATTAGTCAGAAAAGTCCTAGGCCCAGGTTGGCCACTGTAGAAATAATCTGGCCAAATGGGGTATCATCAACCATTCCCAAACACAATGTCAGTGTAGAGCCCCCCTGCAGGATACGCCCCACCTCCTTTCTTGCCCATCCTGCACAGCCACCTGCACCTTCCAAGATTTAAACGAAGCTAACGACAGAGCTGTGCAGGTGGCAATATACTGGTCGGGTATAATTTGAGTCCATCGACACGCAAAGAAGAAGAAGTCAGAAAAGTAGCAGGTCTATCTGCAAAGGATACTGAGATATGATAACTCGTATATTAAAACTCTGCCAAGCTTGGATACGATGATACGTTAAAAATACCTCGTGGAAAAAATATCAACCCACCCTTGAGCTTCGAGCTCATCAGCTCGTGTGTCTACTCTCAATTGGTTTATGGACAGCAAGTCGTACTTACATCTTTTTCATGAAGATCGACGATTCTGAACACTAGTGGCTCCTGTGGGATGCAAAGCGAGCACTGAACTTCTAGTTCGACATGTAAAGCATGCACTAGAAATTCAGGTTCGATCAAACCAGTCCAAACAAATTGCGGACGCAGCTCCGGACACCAGTTTCGGGTGATAATGTACTGAACTATCTGTCAGTGATCGAGTCGAGGAGCTCGTGGCTAAATAAAAACAGCCGCTCGGGTCGATCTTTAGGTTAAGCCGTGCTTGCCTGGGTTGGTCTTTGGATGGGAGACCAGCCATTACATACCGAGTTGCATCCGTGCCTCGGAAAGCACATTAAGCCGTTGGTCCCGGGTGTCACTTGTAGATCTTTGACAGTCGTTAGGTAGTAAGTGGCCCAAAAAGTCTGACAACCAGTCTTACCAAGGGGTATCGTATTACCCAGTACTAACTGGGTTGTGGAGTTCGGATAGGCAGTCGCTCCATGTAAAATACTGGTATTCAGCTGCATACGGTTAGACTGGGAGCCGACCCCAACATAGTTGGGAAAAGGCTAGGCTGATTATGATATCTATCGGTGTTCGGTGAGCGCGTTTAAGAGGAAATAGAAGTCTCTTATCTGTTGCATTAAATGACCCGCTCACACTCGAACCTCGCCCCAACCAACTTAAACCGTACCATCCGTAACTGCCAAACACTAACTTGCCTCGCCTTACTCCTTTACAATAAGGTCCAAAATCCCCTACCACATGTCCCCCACAACATTCACAGTAAAACCATGAATCAATCACCTCACACGCAGTGATTACAGTAAGACAGACATTCCCTCAGGGTGCGGGGTTCGATCCTGTGTGAGGCATCAATCAAAACTCTTCTATTTTCACATTCGTGATTTACAAATCGTTTGTGTTTTTTTTTGTTTGAAAATAAGACGGATTTTGTAGAACACTAGTTGTAGCCTGGGGTGAGCTTCTAAAAGAGGTCTTTGATGCTCTCTGATTTAATTTGGTGCAATAATGTATGGGTGATGTATGACCTTAAATTGAGTGGTTAAATACAAGCTAGAAGGGACCACATCTTCAGTACATTATTCCATACCCACAGAAATTTTTAATCGTTGATTTAAAAAAAAAACAAACAGCTGTTACATTTTGACCGTGAGGAGCTCGTGGCTAAATAAAAACAGCCGCTCGGGTCGATCTTTAGGTTGACCCGTGCTAGCCTAGGTTGGTCTGTGGATGGGTGACCACCCATTACATACCGAGTTTCCTCCGTGCCTCGGTATCGTTGGTCCCGGCTGTCATTTGTAGATCTTTGACAATCGTTACAGGAAGTCAGTGGCCCAAAAAGTCTGACAACCAGTCTTACCAAGGGGTATCTTATTACCCTGTACTAACTGGGTTGTGGAGGTCAGATAGGCAGTCGCTCCATGTACAATAATGGTATTCAGCTGCATCCGGTTAGACTGGAAGCCGACCCCAATATAGTTGGAAAAGGCTAGGCAGATGATGATGTTTTTATTCAGACTTATGTACACCTACACACAAACGTGGTAACCGTTTGCGTAAGTGTCTCTACCACCATGTAATATAGGTATCTTTGTTACTATAGTCAGAAGCTTCGATGGATGCATTTTGATTTGGAAGTTAGAACTTATACAGGGTGTAAACGGACCCTTCACGAAGCCGGCAACCAAGCATTCAGTACATCAAACTAAGTAACTTTACGCAAAAAAAATGGTTGGGAAACTACTTTTTTTTTGGGGTGAAAAATAAACTTTTTTTTTGTTAAACTCAATGAAACGCATTCAAAACATTGTGCTTATGGATGCATTGAATAGTAAACGGGTCACGGAGGTTTTTAAAGTAAAGTTATAACATTAAAAAATTGTTTTTAAAAAAGAACTTGTGAAAAAGTTGGAACTTTGACGCCCAATAACTCCGTAACTAAAAGGTTCCCAGGTATGGTCTAGAACAAAAAAAATATCGCAATAGCAGGGAGAACAAGTGCCTTTCGGCTTCGTTAAGGGTCTCTTTACACCCTTTATATCATCTCTATATAATCAACATCCAAGCAAGGGGCTCATAGCTCAATAATACCAGCCGCTCGAGTCGAACTGCGAGTTCGGGAAGTGTTATCCGAGGCCGGTTTGCGGATGGGTGACCATTTATTGCATACCGAAACCCCTTCGTGCTTCAGAAATTTGGAAGGCACGTTAAGCAGTTTGTGCCAGCTGTCATTCATAGATCTTTGGCAGTCGTTTGGTGAGTTGCGCTACCTAATGATGCTTGTGAAAACTGTTTATATTCGACATATTCTGGTGATCCTTAAAGCCAAAAAAACAGTCACACTTCAGTTACGTTCTACCAAAAAAGTCATCCTAGCATTTTCCCAACTATAATAGGGTCGACTTCCAGTCTAACCGGATGCAGCTGAATACCAGTATTTTACATGGAGCGACTGCCTATCAGACCTCCACAACCCAGTTAGTACTGGGTAATACGATACCCCTTGGTAAGGCTGGTTGTCAGACTTTTTGGGCTACAAATGACACCCGGGACCAACGGCTTAACGTGCTTTCCGAGGCACGAAGGAAACTCGGTATGTAATGGGTGGTCACTCATCCACAGACCAACCTAGGCAAGCACGGCTTAACCTAAAGATCGACCAGAGCAGCTGTTATTATTTAGCCACGAGCTCCTTCTACCAAACAAGTATGAGCTGCATTTTCAAGGCATTTCTTAAGATACTATCCTATATATAGACCTACATAACACAATACACTCCGCAGGTATCTCAAAACCATTTGCACCTAAAATCAAAGATATTCCTTTCGTTTCCTTTGTTCGACTCGTGCGCATGTGCGTCACGAGAGCGTCGACCAATCAGCGAAGTTCGCGCCCGCGGCCCGTCACGATTCGACGCCTTCCATATTTGAATGCATGTCCTAATGTTCTGTTCCTTTTTTAAATGTGTTTGTGAGCGTGGTTATGTAATGGTATTGGTAAATAATAAGTTAAGTATGTATACGTATATATTTAGAAGCTAGGTAGGTTAGCTAAGATTGTTTGATTTCTTGGTTGTCACGATTTTGTCATGTAGGTACCTACCTAGACTCAAGTCGTATTTATCTACATGGACTGCATTTATTTATTTAAACTTCATGTACAAAAGTGGTACATAGGCGGACTTAATGCCACAAGGCATTCTCTACCAGTCAACCTTTGGGTCAAATAGGACAGCATTGTGATAGAGTACAAAAAAATTAATAAGAAAAATTCCATTTTGTTTTTTTTTTGTGTTTTTGAATTACATTTGTGGTATTGGTGGTTATTTATGGTTTTGAAGATAAGTCCAAAAGAACTAAAGACAGGTGGCCCATCCAATGCTAAGATGGACTCCCCTAATCACTCCCTTCTCTCTAATGTTGGCCATTTAGTTCCTTCCTAATACAATATAATCAGTTTAGCATATTTACAATTTAGGCGACCACAAGATAGCCAAGTATTTCTCAATATTGTAATATATCCTTCGTACATCATATTACTGCCCCTGAACGAATTTTCATAGCATTTTTATATGTTAGACTGTAAGGATGGAGTTTGGAAGTATGCCATCTTTTTAAACCAATTTTTATAATTTTTTGAGATGCTTCTCTTTGCTGTAGGACGTGGGTTAATTTTGATCCTTCTTCTTTGGCGATGAGTTTGGCACTTTCAGTAGCGTCCATCAGCTCCAGTAATGTCAAACAACAGGACAGGCAGAACACGATATGAAGTGTCCCATCGTTTATGAGATTTAGTTCGTGTAAACATGAAAGAGGCTAGATTATACTTACTTCTTGACATCAGATGACCACAACAAGCAGTTCGTTCGCAAAAAAAATTAACCGGCTTCAAAAAAGTACAACAAAAAATTAATAAAAAAAAACTTTTTTGAAAAAAATAAAACTACAATACCTAAGAGGTCAAATTCGTTATATGTTCAGTTAAAAACAAAACAATAACGGTTACATAAAACAGCTGTTGCGAACACTAGCATAGTCTGTGATTAGGTGTGGTCCAACTAACAATTAAAGTAATTATTTTATTAATTCGCAACCTTACGTTGTGGACTGCACCCTTGCGATTAAAAAAATATGGTTGGTACTGAGAAACACTTAGGAACAATTGGATTAACTGACAAAGTCGAATAACCTGTTATTTTTTTTAAAACCCGAAAAACTGAGGGATGACCTGAGGGTTTATTTATTTTATTTTACTATTTATGTAGGTACACACAGTAGACAACACAGGAAAATAACATTATAATATATAAGTACATAGGTACTGCTTATTTCTTAAGAAATTTCTACCAGCAGACCTGCAAAAGGAGAAATGAAAAAGAAATGTAGACAAAAGTGTGTGAGAAAAGGAAGAGAATAATGTGTTTATGTGCCTTACCTAACTTAACCTAAAATATAGGGTTGTGCTTTAGGGTCTAGCCAGACGAAATGTCATTCTACTAGCGATAATGTTGTTGAACGTCAACAATATTTTTTATTGACGAAAAGAGCTGATGAATAGCTTATGTTTTAACCCATTTAAGCCCAAGTCTAAAATAGCCGCAGAAAAATAATATAACTTGATTTATTTGGTGGAGAATAGGGAGCTTGAAAATAAAACAAACCAAAATAGGTATTTTTTTTTAGGTAGAAAAACACATGTCGTGGTCAAATGGGGACACTGGGCACATTCGTCAAAATATATAGGTATTTGATATAATACGTACGATGCACTAGAACCTTGACAAAAACGTAGCTGAACTAAACCTGTCATGTAAATAAAAAAATGGGTAGATTTGAAGGTGTGCCCAACTGAGGACTGCTGGCGTTTCTGTTGAAAGTCATGGTAGGAATACAAAATGGTCTAGACCCTTTGCATTCTTTAAATATTTTACCATAGACAAAAAAAAATACCAACATACCATAGATAATGTTCGTCTATCAATTACAAAAGAGCTACTCATTAATAAAACAAAAGAAATTTCCGGAATCACAGTAGGTAGTAATTAAATTATATAAATAATTACTATAATAAAACTACCAGGTTTTGCTTGCGGCTACGTCTGAATCATAAAGATTATTTCTGTTATGAATACTCATAATAGAAATAATTTCTAGATAGGTATTTTATGCTAGTAATCTAGGTACTGCCTAAATAAGCCAGAAAGCGTTAAACGAATGTATTTTCGAGAAAATATGGAATAATTAGGTACATGAAAATGTACATGTTAACGGAAAAGTATGTAATCCGTCATTGTATACAATTCCCAGGAAATGTGTACAATTCCTAAAATAAATAGGAAATCTATGATTTATTTTGTAATATGCACTTTTCCTAGGAAATCTATAGATTTCCTAAATAGCGATCGGAAATGTATTACATTCTTGATGTTTTAAGTACACACAGGCGACTACACACAGTCGACAGCGTTTATCGTACTCCTATTTTTTATGTTGAGGTCCTTGGTTCGAGTCCCAGGTCGGGTAATGTATTATTGGGTTTTTTCAACAGGAATTTCTCAGTAGCAGCTACGGAGTTAGTGCCCTGTTGATGGAAATAGGCTCACCCCCAATTACATGGGACTTAAACATAACTGGCGAAATATGGGTGTACTATTAGGTACACCTCTGCCTAACTCTTCTGGGATTACAAGTGTGATGCAATGTAATGTATGTCATGTTATCTTTCAACCTAAAGCGCCATTTAAATGATCAAAGTAACAATTAAAAACATATTAAAGCCTACTGTGAGAGGAATGTTAAATACTTAATATGATTAATAATATTTGAAGAAACAATAGTAAGTACTTATCTACCGTTTAATTACCTAACATCACGACTGTATGCCCTGAAGGCTTAGACAGCGGTTTCTAGATAGAGGTATATTTCGTCCACATTTCATCAATTCTCTTAGATTTAAGTCTATTTTGAGAGTTGTAATCTTCTTCACGAATTATAATGGGAACAAATTAAATTTTTGACCGCCACCGTCACATATACGTGACAAGCAAGCGCGTGTCCTGAACGCCAAACGATAGCCGTGGTGCGTTTGTGCTCTTTCAAAATGTTAAGGCCGTCCAGGTCTTAACTTTTCACCAAAGCGAAGACGAGCGAAGATATGCGAAGCAGAGAGGAGAGGAAGTGCGTAAGAGTTAGGGTGTATCCACCAAAGCTGTGCGGAGATGTGCAAAGCGGAGAGAAGAGAAGATGTACACCGCCCACGGCACACCGCTCACCGCACACAAAATTACGTAAGTAAAGCGGTCACGGGTACTCCCTCTCTTAGCTTGTCTTGAATTGGCCCAGAATTTGGCTATGCGGTTTTGATGGCCACTTCAGTAGCTCCAACAGCTCCTGTAATGAACAAACAACAGGACACGTAGGACACGATATTAATTGCTCGACAGTTTGGGTATCCTATTGTCCACAAGGCTTATTGCCCAATTAGTCTAAATTAATTGGAGCCGTTGCAATGTAGTTAAGCTAGCAATCAATGAGGTTAGGTTACAAGAGCTTTGACTAACCTAGCGCTAGAGGTCAATCTACTAATGCCTACATTGGGAATACATCATCATCTGCCTAGCCTTTTCCCAACTATATATCGGGGTCGGCTTCCAGTTTAACCGGATGCAGCTGAATACCAGTATTTTACATGGAGCGACTGCCTATCTGACCGCCACAACCCAGTTAGTACTGTAGGGTAATAAGATAGTCCTTGTTAAGACTGGTTGTCAGACTTTTTGGCCCACTGACTACCTAACGACTGTCAAAGATCTACAAATGATTAACGTACAACGGCTTAACGTGCTTTCCGAGGCACGGAGGAAACTCGGTATGTAGTGGGTGGTCACCCATCCACAGACCTACTAGCGGCTGTTATTATTTAGCCACGAGCTCCTACATTGGGAATGAAGACAAAAATTTTCTTTTGCCACATAATCAAAAAATGACAACGACACAGCAGCGCATCAAATTTCAAGAGAGGGGGCTTGTGACGTCACTGGACAGTAAAAAGTAACAGAAATTATGACGTCAGGCCAGATTTCAACGCGCTGTATCGTGGTAATTTTTCGTTTACATGACAAAAGAAAAAATACGTGTCCAATATTTTTTGATAATCTGACTGACGGACTAAATAGATTTTTTCAGTCAAATACCCTATTGTTACTAACTGTATTGACAGACACTTGACTTAAAAAACCATAGATAAGGGCCAAAAAGTTGAAGGATAGATTTCGAAGCGCACGGCGCTAACTACGAGGCGCCTACAATAATTCACTTTTACTTAAAAAAACCACTTGTACCGTGAGAAAAACCTCTTTCCACTTCAAACAACAATTAAAAACCCATATTACTTTAACACCGCTGATTTCTTTACAAAAACATGTTATTATTGAATCACTCAAACCTGTATTTGAGATTGAGAAATGGTCTCAAACTCCCAAAGTCTAGGTCAATGCATCATGATTTTAAAAGTTAGAAAATAATTGAGACAGGCCGATATTTTTCCCTTTTTTTTCGATGTATATGTCTAAAATAACATGTAATTCAGTTTTCATTGGTTTCGCGAGTTCATAGTGTAGGGTGACCATTGAAAAAGATCTGAGAGGAAAATCCTTCGAATATCAAACCGTATCCTAACTTTTTAGTGTAGGTGAGAGGTGTACCTGTAGGCACATCTACTAGAGTAACTACATTTCGCCAGGTATGTTTAACTCCCATGTATTAGGGGCGAGCCTATTGCCATCGACCGGGCAAAAAATCCGTGGCTGCTACTGCGAAATTCCTTCTGGAAGAACTTAATAAGTAATAATACTTCGCTCGACTTGGCTTTAGCTCGTGGCTAAATAATAACAGCCGCTCGGGTCGATCTTTAGGTTAAGCCGTGGTCCTTGGTCAAAGCACGTTAAGCCGTTGGTCCCGGGTGTCATTTGTAGATCTTTGACAGTCGTTAGGTAGTCATTGGCCCAAAGTCTGACAACCAGTCTTACCCGGGGGTATCGTATTACCTAGTATTAACTGGGTTGTGGAGGTCAGATAGGCAGTCGCTCCATGTAAAATACTGGTATTCAGCTGCATCCGGTTAGACTGGAAGCCGACCCCAATATATTTGGGAGAAGGCGAGGCAGATGATGACTTCGATCGACTTGGGAATCGAACTTCGGACCTCATGCTCAACAGTCGCGCTTGCGATCACTCGACCAACGAGGCAATCTATTGGGAAAAAGAAAAACCAGAAATGATTTATATATAATACCAGCCTGTTACTGTCCCACTGCTGGGCAAAGGCCTCTTCTCATACAGAGAAGGCACGAGCATTGATCACCACGCTTGCTCAAGACGGGTTGGCCATTTCAGACTTATATTAATTATAAGTCCAGGTTTCCTCACGATGTTTTCCTTCATCGATGTCAGTGATGTCCAAGATAAACTTAGAAAGTACATATGAATTGAAAAAGTCACATTGGTACTTGCCCGGATTTGAACCCCCAACCTCTTAAGGCGAGGCCTTAACCTCTGGGCCATCACAACATCCGGCCAAATTAAAGCAAATTAAAGCTTATATGAAAAGATAACATAAAACATAACATAACATCACACCTGTAATCCCAGAAGGGTTAGGCAGAGGTGTACTTAATAATACACCCACATTTCGTAAGTTATAATTAAGTGTAATGTAATAGGGGGCGAGCCTATTGCCATCAGCCGGGCACGAATCCAGACTCCGTGGCTGCTACTGAAAAATTCCTGATGGAAAAACTCTATAAAACTTTGCCTGACCTGGCAACTAACTGAACTGGACTGACTGGACTGCTGAGCATGAAGTCGAGTCGAGGTTCGAACCCATAGCTCACCGTCCGTCTGTCTTATGACGACAGGCCGTGTCGACGACGCGTTCGTGTTCCACGCGCGCCTCAAAGAGATGTCAGCATCCAGGAAGGGGCCCGCAAGGGCCGATGCCTGCCGGGGCTGCGGGACTGTTCGAAAGAGATACCGTGGCCCTGGAACACAAAGGGCAAAGAAGGAACATGGATGGGTTTTCCCTCCCACTCACTCCACCTAGAGCGGGAGGAGTTATTTGATGATTTCCCATGCGTAAAACAAAAAAAAAAAGGTTCGAACCCAGGACCTCATGCTCAACAGTCGCGCTACATTTTTATATAATACTTAGAAGAATTCCCCAAAAATATCCCACTTTCTCCCACAGTCACCCTACTCCACACACCCACCCGTGAGAACAGGCCGGGAATCGAACCCCCTATAATCAACCAATCGGTACACCGCAATTAGCTCCGACGGACAGACGTACACTTCGCTTATGTATACATACATATTTGTTATATACCAGACGGGTTCAAAACCTGCTATGTACGTTGCAGACCTTTTTCGATATCATAATTTTCTTTGTTGTGTTAAGCTAAGGTGAGGAGCTCGTGTCTAAATAATAACAGCCGCTCGGATCGCTCTTTAGGTTAAGCCGTGCTTGTCTAGGTTGGTCTGTGGATGGGTGACCACCCATTGCTTACCGAGTTTCATCCATGCCTCGGAAAGAACGTTAATCCGTTGGTCCCGGGTGTCATTTTGTAGATCTTTGACAGTCGTTAGGTAGTCAGTGGCCCAAAAAGTCTGACAACCAGTCTTACCAAGAGGTATTGTATTACTCAGTACTAACTGGGTTGTGGGGGTCAGATAGGCAGTCGCTCCATGTAAAATACTGGTATTCAGCTGCATCCGGTTAGACTGGAAGCTGACCCTAACATAGTTGGGAAAAGCCTAGGCAGATAATGATGTGTTAAGCTAAGGTACCTCAGAATTTGTGGTTGTGGTGAAGGAAAAATGATTAAAAGATAATCTTGGATTGTTCCTGCTCCGCATAAGAAAGTGACCGCAATTATAAAGGGTGTAAATAGACCCTTAACGAACCCGAAAGGCATCCATGAGCACAATGCTTTGAATGCGTTACATTGAGTTTTACCCTAAAAGGTTATTTTCCACCCCAAAGCAAAAAGTCGTTTCCCAGCAATTGTTTTTGTGTAGGGTTACTTAGTTTGATGTACAGAATGCTTGGTTAACGGCTTCGTGAAGAGTCTGTTTACACCCTGTAGATGATTAGTCGGCTTGAGCTGATCGCGTAATCTCCACATTTGAATGACGTCTCTTGTGCTTTTATTGCATGGAGGGATATGATTCTTGGACTGTCTCGTTGGTCTAGTGGTCACAAGCGTGACTGCTGAGCATGGGGTTCTGGGTTCGATTCCCAAGTCGAGCGATATGTTCACCGCTTACTAAATGGGACTTAAAAGCATAGCTGGCGAAATGTGGGTGCAGCTTTTTCTCAACTATATTGCGGTCGGTCCAGTCTAACCGGATGCAGCTGAATATCAGTATTTAACATGGAGTGGCTGCCTATCTGACGTCCAGGACCCGGTTAGTACTGGATAATATAATAGTTACCCCTTGGTAAGACTGGTTGTCAGACTTTCGGGCCACTGACTACCTGTAACGACTGTCAAAGATCTACAAATGACAGCCGGGACCAACGTCTTAATGTGCTTTCGGAGGTACGGAGGAAACTCAGTGTGTAATGGGTGGTCACCCATCCACGGACCAATCTAGGCAAGCGCGGCTTAACCTGAAAATTAACCCGAGCGGCTATTATTTTTGGGTTTACCTACTAAAGGTAGATCTCTGCCTTACTCTGCAGGGAATCAAGGCGTTATGTTAAGTAAGTATGGTTCCATACATAACATTTGTGTACCCAACGACTATCTAATTGCTACAGCACTGCTTACCCCGATACGGCTCATAAGTCTGATGTTACGTATGTTTTAGTAAAAAGTGCTAACAAATGATGCATACAAAGTAAAGTCAGATTGTATCAGTTTGTCGGCTCATTGACTTGGTAACTATGTTAGTGATTTAGACTGTCGGCAGTAGGATATAGTGCTGTCAGAGGTATTGTAAAACAGGGAATGTAGAAAACTAGGTTTTTCTCACGGCTTTGTCTGCGTGGGCGGTATAAACCCAGGGAACGTACCTGCTACTGGGATAAAAGTATCATATGTTCGAACTCAGGTCATGGTTTCCGTGTGACATATCCAAATACGTTGAACTTCTAAAGCGTGGAATAAAAACAAGCAATCAGATCGACAGATGGACAGAATTCGGTTTTTTTCGCATTTATAATATCAGCATGGCTTCCTGGGACAAACAAATCGGCTTAGTTTTGTTAAAAGGGAGAAAAGTCTTATATTGCTGGTCGTAGTCGTAAATTCGTCTTTTAATTAACCAAAAGGTGGCGGTTCAATTTGTTCAACCAAGGACGTCAAGCTACTCCTGCTTCGGTCACTAAGTAGATGGGTAATCTTGTCTTACATATCTAGCGAGACTACTCCATACCTTAGAGTTGTAGGTTCCGGTGAACACACTTTGCTATTGGCTAAAACCTGAAATCATCTGCTTAGCCTTCTCCCAACTATGTTGGGGTCAGCTTTCAGTCCAACGGGATGCAGCTGAATACCAGTATTTTACATGGAGCGACTGCCTGTCTGACCTCCACAACCCAATTAGTACTGTGTAATACGATACCCTTTGGTAAGACTACCTGTAACGATTGTTAAAGATCTACAATTGACAGTCGGGACCAACGGCTTAACGGGCTTTCCGAGGTACAGAGGAAACTCGGTATGTAATGAATCAATCATCCACGGACCAACACAGGCAAGCGCGGCAACCATAAGATCGAACGTTATTATTTAGCCACAACGCTCCAACATTTTAATCGCGAAAAAATAATCAGCTGTCCCATAAAAAACTTCAATACCTACTCGAGCATGTTATTATGCCTTGTGACTGTAGCTTCGCTTTTTTTTTGTTTTTTGAGATTCAAAAGTGCCTGTAATGGTATAATTGAAATAAATGCTTTGAGTTTGAGTTTGACCCAAATGTATGAGACAGCTAATATTTTTTGCGCGTTTTAGATCCACTGGTCACATATAGACAGTTGTTCAGTCTGATGGTCCACACCCGTAGATACGACCATACCTTACTGATTAGCTCCGTCGAGAAAGTAACTCTGTCTTTTTTCTTCCATTCTCTGTCAACCGTCACGCCATCATTTACTCCTTTATCTTTCATATCATCCATCGTTTCTTTGGTCTTCCTCTCCCTCTCCATCCATCAACGTTTATATTAATCACTCTTTTAGTCAAATGCGAAAAGGGTTAGAATATAAGAAACTTAATATCTAGTAGTGCATTCCTGTGTTATAATAATACCAGCCTGTTACTGTCCCACTGCTGGGCAAAGGCCTCTTCTCATACAGAGAAGGCACGAGCATTGATCACCACGCTTGCTCAAGACGGGTTGGCGATTTCAGACTTATATTAATTATAAGTCCAGGTTTCCTCACGATGTTTTTCCTTCACCGATGTCTGTGATGTCCAAGATAAACTTAGAAAGTACATATGAATTGAAAAAGTCACATTGGTACTTGCCCGGATTTGAACCCACACCTCATGCATGAGAGGCGAGGCCTTAACCTCTGGGCCATCACGACATTATGTGTTATACGGGGTGTAAACAGACCCTTCACGAAGCCGTCAACCAAGCATTCTGTACATCAAACTAAGTAACTTTACGCAAAAATTATAGCTGGGAAACGCCTTTTTTTTTTGGGGGTGAAAAATTACGTTTTACGGTAAAACTCAATGTAACGGACTCAAAACATTGTGCTGATGGATGGATTGACTAATACGGGGGTCGTGAAGGTGTTTAAAGTAAAAAAAAATACATTAGGAACATGTATTAAAAAAAAAACTTGTGAAAAAGTTGCAACTTAGACCCCCAATATCTCCGTAACTAGAAGGTTCCCAGGTATGGTCTAGAACAAAAAAATGATCGCAATGTCGGGGAGAACAAGTAACTTTCGGCTTCGTTAAGGGTCTTTTTACACCCTTTATGTCTTGTAGTGCATTCCTGTGTAATAAATTCCCATCTTCGCGGGCAATTCCGCGGTAAAAACTTAGTAAGTCATAACATCTTGCACATCACGAAGAAACTTGCTTTCAAAATAAATCAAAGCGCACTTGTCTGCAACATGAGTTATGATAGCAACGTTCCAGGTTCGATTCCCGACTCGTAATCTCTGCCCGGGGCCTGGAATTAGCCCCAATTAAGTACATCAAACACAGTTTTTATTTCGCATCCCAATGTTTTTGGTTTGAATTTCGTTGTTTCTATGTTTTCTAATTGGAGGGATATTTTTTGTACTTTTTGGGATGGATTTTTTAGGCTAATGTATCTTTTGGTATTTTTAGAAAAAAACGATTATCTGTTTGGTTTAGTTTTAAAAATGAAAGGAAAATTTAAACTTTGCGGAGCTTTTAAAATATTCTTTAAAAAAAAGTATTTATAAAAACTAAAAACTCCGACTGAAAAGCCCAAAACAAGCCTAGAAGCAGGACCCTTTGAAACATATAAAATAATTAAAATATGGAATTGGTCCCACCTACCAAACTACTAAATGTGTCATAATGTGCCGATTTTACTTTTTGTTTAGATTTTATTTTTTTGGTTTTCTTTTATTTTTATATCCTGTGTACACTTGTGGCATGTGCCAAATAAATATATTTTCATTCTTTCTAAATCCTTTATTTTTTATTTCCAGCTTTTCAGCGTAATAATGTGAAAGATTTTACAGACGATTTGAGAACTTCTTCATTTTTTCACTTTTATACGAGGTGGAAGGGACACCGACGCGAAAACGGTTAACACGTATTCAGTACATCACTGAGCCCACATAGAAATTTTTCATCGGTAATTTAACGAATGCGCCCGGAGAGATGGGCAACGATCGTCACCCATTGGACGCCTGTCGGAGGAAATCGCCGTCGAGGTAGGCCGCGGCGAAGGTGGTGTGATGACCTGATCTCGTTTGCGGGGCGAACATGGCCAGATATCGCACAGGACTGTGAGGTTTGGAAGGAGAAAGGGGAGGCCTTTGCTCAGCAGTGGGACACTAAAACAGGCTAACAAAAAAAAAAAAAATATAAAAAAAAATCTTTGCTACAAAAGTGCAATACCTACACGGTCAAAATGTATGAAACAGCTGTTTTTTTTCCAGATTCAATCTATACTTTAAAAAGTACATAACACACAAAAAACTTTAAACAGATACATAGAAAAAGTAATACCTACTCCCTTCCCCCAATGACGTAGCTTATGTATTACTGTTAAAGGAAAAATCTGATAAATTACAACATACGGCAAGAAGGCATGTATTACCGGCGATGTAGGGTAGGTTCTTGAATAAATTATGACATAATTCCTACCTTTTAGGGGTCCGTAAGCACTAAAGAACGGTGGCTTGCGTAGTCTTGAAAAATAGTGCAGAATATTTTGTCTGAGTTTCATTACTTATTGCGTAGAAAAATCATAAATTGCAAAAACGAAGTATGATTATAATGTGCCGAGTTAGATTGTATTAATTTGGACGTAGTGTGAAACTGATCAGTTATGTTTTTATAGCGAAACAACGAAACAAAATTTTGTTAAAATTTAATTGTATTGTCACGAATCGCGGCAGGTGCTGTTCTACAGTTTCTGTCTACCCCTTCGAGAAAAGGGGGTGAGTTTATGTACAGATGCCAGCCTAGCACATCAAGCTACCCTAAGCTGTCAAATTTTCCCGATCAACCTTGAACCTAATGCTTTAGCGATAAAGTTGAAAATCTATTAAAGATATTTGACAGATTGTAGTAGCTTGATGTGCTAGCATCTGTACTTATGTGTTTATTAACACATACTTTCAACTCTGAGTGCTTTGTTGAGACACCCTGGCAGTTATAATTTCAGGGAGATTAGGAAAAGCCTTCAATTTACAGATAAAATGCCGAATTGTGTCCTCAGCAGTCGCTTACCAGCAAGTAGACCAACAAAGGGGTGTCCTCAACTGACATCAAAAAGTGCCTTGTTCAAGTAATCGTTGCAAACAAGAGTTACTAACACCCGTACCTATAGTCAAGTAATTACTTAAGCAAACATTTTTCTGCAAGAAACAAGAATTTATTTATTTTTTATTTATTTAATGCACAATGTACTCAACCAATTTTACACGCTAGGCTTAAAACTAGTGAGTACATGACCCTGTTAGGGTGCAGCAAGATAACTTGAAGCTAAAAATATTGCAGTGTCAGTGTTATCTATTATCACGTAGATCATTAGGAACTTTCACATTAAAAATATTATATTAATCAAACTTAATTCTAGCTTTATACATAAAAATCTATATTAAAATACACATAAATATTTTGAACTCTATTTTAACATTTTATCTTCCATAAATTCTTGGATACTATAATAACATTTAAACGAAATAAGAACCATCAAAGAAAGGAAAGCTAAGAATTATAACTTTTGACAGTTCTAATTTCAAGCAATTATTAAACTACATAATAAAAATCGTATCATAAATAAAATTTACTTTTACTCAAGTAATCACTTTGACTTATTTATAGTACGGGTAAGTACCTTAATAAAAATTAAATCAACCAATAAAAACGTACGGAACCACCACCACAATCCAAACTCGAACTGCCCCAGAAGTTTTCATTTCAAAAGTTAAAAGCAGCGGTTTGATTTCAGTGAATTACTAGTTAAAGTAATAGTTAAGTATTAACTGTGCTATGGTTACTAACTAGGTTCAAGTCATTTATTTCCGATAATTTCAGAATTACACAAGTGCATCAGCTGTTGATTTCTCATGACAATTTATTGCTGTTTTTTTAAATAAAGAATGGGTATTAGGCTTTTTAGAATCCAGGGTAACCTTTGAAACAAATTAATGGTTCTAGTGCTATGTTAGAAATATGATTTTACCTAAAGTAGGTCCTGAGGTAAATGAGATTAGGTCCTCCCTAATATAATTAAGACAAAGAGTCCAATTATGACAAAATAATGATTGGGTCTTCTTCTTGGCAAATAATGGGTGGACCCTTAACGAAGCCGAAAGGCACATATTTTCCCCTTCCGCGTCATTGTGATATATTTTTTTTGTTCTAGACCATACCTGGGAACCTGCTAGTTCCGGAGATATTGGGGGTCAAAGTTCCAACTTTTTGTTTAAAAAATAATACTAGTTTTTAATGGTATACTTGTACTTTACTTTATATACCTCCACGGCCCTCGTACTGTTCAATACAATCATCAGCACAATGTTTTGAGTGTGTTACATTGAGTACCATTACCTACCGTATAACGTGATTTTTCACCCAAAAAAAAAGTCGTTTCTCAGTAATAATTTTTAGTTTTTTACGTAGAGTTACCTACTTAGTTTGATGTTCAGAATGTTTGTTTGACGGCTACTGAAGGGTCCGTTTACACCTTGTATATTTCGTTAAAACGAAAGGAACAATTGTTTTTTATTTTTACGTTTTCAGGATTCGTCCTATAGTAAAGAAGTTCATAATGAGCTTGTGAGATGTTTAGAGTAAAAAAAAACAAGTTATACTTTGTTTTTTTTTTCGGATGGGGAATCATCAAATGACCTCCCCTCCCGCTCGGGGAGGAGTGAAAGGGAGTGTCAGACTTTTACTGACTAAAACCCATCCATGTTCCTTCTTTGCCCTTTGTGTTCCAGAGCCGCGGTATCTCTTTCGAACAGTCCCGCAGCCCCGGCAGGCATCGGCACTTGCGGACCCCTTCCTGGTTGCTGACATCTCTTTGAGGCGCGCATGGAACACGAACGCGCCGTCGACACGGCCTGTCGTCATAAGACGGACGGATGGCGAGCTAGCCCATTACTCACCGTCCTCAGGTCAAAAACATGGTATACCTTACACAGACTTACTATCAACCCAAGATGTTGAAAAAACCAAACTAAATCCATGTGCAATACAAGTTTAATTTCCTCAAAACACATCGAAAGTAAGAAACTTTAAATGAAAAGTGTAGTTGAACGTAGTTATCTACATCTGTAGTTACAATGGCCGATTGTTCTGTTTCGTGCAACAATCTACATCGATACCTATCTCACAGTAATTCGGTGTTTAACTACGTATCTGTAATATGTATTTTGTGGTGATCCTTAGTACAAAAAAACTGATCTAAATTGTTTTTTTAGAAAAAAAACGTTTTTAGTGATGAATGAAAGGCATGTGACTGAAAAGTTGTGTAGTAAACGGTTGGCTTGATATATGATGCGGGACACGAGGAAAATGTCGTGAATAATGTTTTGACTATAAGATTTTATTTTTTTTCTCCCACAAAGTACAATTACAATATAAAGGTTTTACAAATATTGGAAGTACAAGGTTTTGTGGGAGTCAGGAATCCAAACTAGGATACCCTGTGCTATGGACTCCTGCCACTCCTGGCCCCCCTCGCCGAGATTGGAATTATGACAATTGTAGAACGTAGGAAATGTAGGACTATTGTAAGAAATGAATAACAAGAATAGGTACTAATGAAATAAAAATAAATAATAAAAGTGTGTGTGTGTTTTTGTAAGTGTGAGTGTAAAGTGGAAGGTGTCGTGTATATGTGGTGTGGTGCTGTGTGTGTGGTGTTGTGTGTGTGTGAGAGAGAGAGTAAGATAGTGTAGTGTGTACCTATAAAAAATGGTTGTGTATACGAATGTGTGCGTGAGTATGTATTTATAAAAACGCTAGACTAGGATAAGATAGTAAGCAGTATGAAAGTGGATGGGTATAAGAGTAGAGGAAGACCTAAGAAACGATGCATGGACTTCGTAATGGATCATGGAAGATCACAAATAAATTGGGATAAGGGCAGGAGAACGATAATGATTCAATAAAAGCTTTCTCTTTTCTGTTAAAAATGACTTGATGATTTTTGACTAGTCCGTCTGTGATGTGGTATTATTTTGACTTTTTCAAAGGCATGATAGTCTCTGACCTTTACCCGTCGCGAGAATCGAACCCAGGTCCTCATGCTCAGCAGTCGCGCTTGCAATCACTCGATCAATGAGGGAGTCCCTCTGAATAATACTGAAAAAAACCTGAACTTAATAGTCTGAAATGTTCCAAAACCACACGCAATGAACAAGCGTGGTGAATTATGCTGTTTCCATCTCTATATGAAATGAATTTCACTTGAGACACTAGTATTTATCTTTACTTTTAAAGGCGAAACTAAAACTGTGAATACTCGTACTTAAAGTTTTTTTGAAAAAACATTCTAAAAGTTACAACAATATTCATAAAACACATTAATAATTTTTCATCGTAAAACACACCAAGTTTCCGCTACTCGACAACAGATGGCGTTAGCAGCGCAACTGTAACAAGATTATAATGTTAGCGCATAAATTGCTTGTAGTAAATTGCACAGGTTGTATGATTAAAGTAAAGGCCAAATCATCTTCACTGGAGGATCTTGTAAGAGTTCAAAGGTAGATGTACTGGTTTTGGAGGTTAGATAGATGGACAGCACTGTAATATAGTATTCAGCTGTATACAGTTAGAGAGGAACTCGACCCCGACATAGTTGGGGAAAAGTTGACAGATGATTAGGTGCACTGGTATCTTGTAATCGAAATAGTCCTGTTGTAATTTCAAGATATATTACACTAGTTTACAAAAAAAAAAATGTTTTTGTGTTGCCTTCGATATTTTTGCGGGGTTTTTTTTATTTATATCATATTACTTAAGAATAAAGTCATTAGGGTGCCAGATCAGCTCTAGTTTTTAAGTTATTAGGGTATGTGTGGGGTATGCTTGGGCTTGTTGGGTATTACAAGTTGAGTGTAAATAAGCAACTAAGGCAGAGGTATTCATTGCCCAGCAGTGGGGTAATACAGGTTAGATAAATAAGATAAGTTTTACATAGATATTCATGCGAAATAATGATCAAAAATATTTTTTTTACTTTTCTGAATGCTCCCAATTGATGTAAAACATAAACTCGCGTTTTCATTTTTGTACCAGTAAATTTAATGATTTTGTAGAATACTTAAGTGATTTCCATCATTTTTTATAAATAATAAACAAAAAATATTTTGTTCGTCCCGAAATAATTGTTCTATTTCATTGAAATTTCACAAAGTAATAAAAAAAAAAATTTGCTAATTTCCAAAAACTGATAATTTTTCGTTATTCTTGGGTACCAGGCGAACCCAAAACCACTCTCATATCAAGAGCAACAAAAACACTGTAAACTAGTGTTATTTATTTACTTAAATGCCTTAAACTATCATATATACCATTATATACCTGTAATGATAGTTTAAGGCAATAGCCAAGTCACACACACAAAATGAAAGCACAACACATCTCAAGATTATTGTTTGTAACACAGTGTAAACAATAGTACTTTTGCGAATTCATTCTAGTGACATGTAAATAAAGGGTGTAAAAAGAGCCTTAACGAAGCCCAAAGGCACTTGTTCTCCCCGTCATTGCGATATTTTTTTTGTTCTGGACCATACCTAAGGTTATAACTTTACTTTAAATACCTCCACGACCCGTTTACTATGCAATGCATCCATAAGCACATTGTTTTGAATGCGTAACATTGAGTTTTACCGTAAAAGGTTATTTTACAACCCAAAAAAAAAAATCGTTTCTCAGCAATATTTTTTGTGTAGGGTTACTTAGTTTGATGTACAGAATGCTTGGTTAACGGCTCCATGAAGGGTCTGTTTACACCCTGCATAACCTAATGCAATAGCCAAGTCATACTCACAAAATTACAATGAAAGCACCGAATACATCTCAAGATCATTGTTTGTAACACAGTATAAACAATAGTACTTTTGCGAATTCACCCCAGTGACATGTAAATATATCAATTTCGACCTGAATGTAAATTGATGGTGCCAATTGCTCGAGTCGGAGAGGTTTTGGCCAGCAAGTTGGTCCTAGCTGAAGGTACAACCAGCAGTGTTATAGAATCAGGATTTCGTTACTTTGTGGAAATCCATGACATTAAATGTTATTTATTTAGTTTTAATTCAGCGAAAAAGTACCAGGCTTGGTTGCACATGCAGGAATATTCAATAACAGTGGAAAATCAATGGAAAAATTTTAATCTCCTTATTTATCGACTCGTCGTATTAGGAGAATAACTTATGCCTTGGTGAAAATATGAGACACAGCTTTTGCTCGCGGCTTCCCGGCTAAGAATACCCCCTACAAACAAACTTCCAAATAAATTTGACCTCTTTCTCTTTATAGACTTCTCGTATTCTCAATATTAGTAGAAGTAGACTTAGAGAGGATGCCAGGTTGAGGATTGAGGACAGTGGCTGGAAGTACGTACTTAAGCACCGTTTGTGGACTGCCGTTTTATGTAGTTTTGTGTACATTTCTGTTGTTAGACTAACTTCAGCTGACTCTTCATCATCATCATTCTTGTGCTCCTCATCATTTATGTGTTATGTTGTGTTACGTCTGTTTGGGTTCTAATTTTTCATAAGGTTTTTCTAACATTCATTCGCAAGGCAGCATTCATTATTCCAAGTGATTATAATATTACAAGTAGACAACCGACTAGGTGAACAGACGATCTCATTAAAGTCTAGAAGAAACTTAATGGCCATGACACAAAACCACCAAAAGTGGAGTGATTTGGAAGAGATCTACACTCAGCATTGAGTGGCCAAAGGTTGAAGGAGAAGAAGAAGAATCCATCTTTGTCTTGGCTGACATCTTTTTTATTTTTTTAGTTAGCCCGTATTGTCCCACTCTTGAGCCAAGGCCTCCCCCCATTCCTTCCACTTCTCAGTGCCGCTTCTCGCCAACTCGCGAGGAAGCCATCCAAGACGTCCCGCCATCTTCTCTTCGGTCTACCGCGACCCCGTCTAGCTGTTTCAGGGCTCCAGTCTTGCGATATTCGGGCCCACAGCTGTGCCGGCAGACATGGCCTGCCCAGTCCCATTTTAGCCTGGCTGTATAAGCTACGTGGCAATTTGCGTTCTGGAGCGCAGTGTGGTGTTCCTTAGGCTGACATCTTATCGGCTAAATTTACCTTATCATATGCTACCCTGGTTCGTCTTTCAGCCTCCCCTGTCAGCCGCCGCTCTCACCAGTTTTATTTATTGTACAGGTACCTATCATTCCTAACAAAATCCAAAAGTATATTTTCTTTTCGTTCTTCCTCTCCCTCTCCACCAATCAATCAATCCATATAGCCTTTAGTCAACAATCTTACAAATACATATTTTCTAAACGTTAAACTTTATCGTTAGTCACCAGTTTCGCGAAGATTGTCTTGCTTCCCAGCCTATAGACCTCCCGTAAAGCTTGCCACAGAGTGCGATTATGTGTTTTCCTTCTCCACATAGTGCCTGCTGTTCTTGTGATGTCATCCTCCCACCTACGACTGTCTCCCTTTCTTCCTTTTGTTATGTCTTGGATACCACTCCGACCAAGATCTTGTAAAAATATTTGATTGAAAAGAGTGTCCATGGAGTTTCTTGCCCATTCTTCTCCATAGAGATCTACGCCTTGGAATGGGCAACTACAGTACTTTCACAAGTTATTATGCCTTGTGTCTGGGACTGTAGCTTCGCCTTCTTTGTTTTTCTGACATTCAAAAGTGCCTGTAATGGTCTTATTGAAATAAATGCTTTAAGTTTGAGTTACGTCTTTAGCCCATTTATCTTTTTTGTTCCTCATCATGTGACCTCTCCATCAAGCATATTCAATCGTCACTCTTTTAGTAACATGCATGATCTTCAATGACCAATAACTTTGGTTACTAAAAGTAAAATCTTTGATTACGAAACACTTCGTCCAGCATACCGGCTTTATATTATTACCTGCACCAGCCATACCTATGTACCTACAGCTAAACACCTCGATACCTACCTACCTGCTTGCCCCATAGGTACCTACGTACCTTGAAGATACGCCTTGCGTGTCAGCGTTGCGTGTTGGAAAGCAATTACGTCCCTCGGCGGTCCACGGTTGCTTTTCTTTTATTTGAATTGCCAGTCTTTTTAAGTCTGAGATATTTTATGTTAATATTTGTATTTATGTATACCTAGGGAAATTTATTTGTTGAGGCGTCTTATGTACTTTGGTGGAACTAGATACCTAAGTAAGTACCTAAGGTTTTTGTGGGCCTATAAGTTAGTTGTATTTCTTTTTGTCCTCCGTGGTTATAGTTCTTTCTTTTGCCGTATCTTTTTACATGTAAACTATGTAGTATATAACGTTTTAAGCTTTCACGGTTTACAACTAAACTTATATTGTCACTTACGGGATATCTTAACAGTTTATTTTCCATCCACCCGCATTCTCCAGTCAACCCGCGATCATGGCGCTTGCAACAGTGTCGAAATATCGGGAGCTCAAAATAATGAACAATCACGGAAGATATCCCGTAAGTGACAGTATACGATTATGTATTTTTATGATAGCATATGTAGTTACAGCATCAACATCTTCCTGCCCTTGTCCCATGTTACTTGGGGTCGGCGCAACACGTTTTTTTCTTCCATTCTCCTCTGTCAACCGTCAAGCTATTATTTACTCCTTATGTACTTACGGCAAAACTATGAATTCTTCTTAATAAAATGCTACCACAGACTTCTGCACTATGAAACTCACTGTTTCCTGTTAAGTCATGATACTTTCATATCTAAAGAGTAGGTACCTACCTATCAGTCAGGAAGACCCTAATACGTTTAAGAACCAATGAACTAACTATACATGCCAAAATAGAACAAAATCATATAAAACACATAGCTATAAAAATATTTACTACAATAATTTTCAATCAAGGAGGAAAACACTGTATCGAGGAAAATATATTTATTGAACGCAACAAAATACGTTAGAAATACCTAAGCCTAGAAAAAAAACTGTTGTTCTTAGATAAAGAGTAACCCTAGTCTTCTTGATTGAAGGATTTCTCGTTACTTAGTTATTTTTAGAAAACTTTTAGACCGATCTTCTTCACACTAAAATATAGAAGTAATTTTGTCTCAAACTCAATATAGTTAATTATTTAAAGATCATTTACTTTTGAATTATCAAGGAATTAAGTCAAAATAATTAAAATTAACCTTTAGAACGCTAGACCATAAACGCACGCGCGTGCCCTCCACGCCAAGCTACACTTTCACCTACCATTTCGTCACATATTTGTGTCGTTTGGCGTACAGGGCACGCGCTTGCTTGTCACGTATATGTGACGGTAGCAGTCAAAAGCTTAAGCCGAGGCAGCTAAGAGACGACCAGTCCCTATTGACGGCACCCTTTCGAGAATATAAGGCACGCATAAATCAGCACCATTTTGTATGGAACTGGTTGATTAAATACATGCGCCACCATCTGCAAGACACTAAGGCCAACTTGCACCACAAATGACTAAACGCGTTCAGCGCTAAACTTTGTTTAACACATCATTCTGTCGGAACGATTGATAGAAACATCGATATTTTAAAATACGTTTAACGTTAAAGGCATTTAGCAATTTGTGGTGCAAGTGCGTCTTATACTCATCATCTGCCTAGTCTTTTCCCAACCATATTGGGGTCGGCTGATGCAGTTGAATATATATATAATTTTACATGAGGCGACTGCCTATCTGACCTCCACAACCTTTAGGTTAAGCCGAGCTTGCCTAGGTTGGTTTGTGTATGGGTGACGACCCATTACATACCGAGTTTCCTCCGTGCGTCGGAAAGCACGTTAAGCCGTTGGTCCCAGGCGTCTTTTGTAGATCTTTGATAGTCGTTAGGTAGTCAGTGGCCCAAAAAGTCTGACAACCAGTCTTACCAAGGGGTATCGTATTACCTGGGTTGTGGAGGTCAGATAGGCAGTCGCTCCATGTAAAATACTGGTATTAAGCTGCATCCGGTTAGACTGGAAGCCGACCCCAATATAGTTGGGAAAAGGCTCGGCAGATGATGAATACTTTTGTACAACGTATTACTTCGTGACTTTAAAAAATGCATCTTTTAAAGCTGACTTAAAAACAATTTTGACACCATGACCTACTAGCAAGCAAGACACAAAGAAAAACGGCATTTCTGTTCAAAACTGACAAAAAACGAAGCTATCGGGATTAGGATCAATAGTGTATGGTCCGTTTAATTACTATGTGGCATTATTGGGTGTAATAATAGAGTAGGTTTCCAATCCACAGATTTATTAGAGGCATTTGATTGATAGATGATCGATTGGACGTGGGGAGCGGTGGAGCTGTGTTTGGTTGTTAATTTTTTTTGGGTGGGCAATGGTTGTTGTTGGAAAAAGAAGGACAAAATACTATAATTTTTATCGTTTGTTTATTTCACTCATTTTGTTTTTAAATTACGGAGAAATTCGAGGAAAAGTATTGTCGAAAGTTTCAGCAAGGATTTCCTATTTTTTGTTAAATAAAAATCTAACTACTACAAAGTATTGTTATTAAATTGGTTATTCTGGCTTACTCAATTTCACGAGCAGAATGTAGATTTGCTTTTAATAACATACATGTGATGTGGTAGCCGGAAACTCTTGGAAATTAGGGAAATTCTAAGATTAAGTGTAATGTATTTGGTCGGCAAGGAATAGTCCATTCGTTTTAAGTAAGCCGGTGTCCAGAAGAGATAGTCCCTTCTCCGTAATCCTGAAACAAAAAAAAAATAAGAATATTTAGATAAACCTTGCCACGTCCATTCTCTTTACAATCTATTTAAAAAAAATCAAAATGTTTTATTTCACATAGGCCCAGATGAGCACTTATAAAACGTCGACAAAAAGTTGCACGGTTCGGGTTGGTCGTTTCCTGTGGAGAAGAACCGGCAAGAAACTCCACGGTTACTCTTTTCAAATAATTTGGTGTTACAATATTATCATGGTTATTTCTGATCCTGTCCAGGTTATTCAGCATAGTTTCATCTAAGAACCTTCCAAAAAATTTTAGTCCCAATATACTCTCTAAAGTTTTCCCAATTAATATTTTAATTGATGCATCGTTACCCCAAGTTTTATTTTCCGTATTAATGCATGTTTTATAATCGAGGGACGATGGGTTTGATTTACTGCCCGAAGCGTCTGATCCTTTGGCTTCACGACCTGATGTAGAGGTGACGGCGGAAATGGCTGCGGTTTGATGAATTTAAGTTATTGGATAAGCCGTAATTTGAAAACGAAGATAGATGTGTTGTTATTAAGACTATCATGGAAGTACAGTAGAAGTATTTTAGTTCTTATAAGGAAAAATTCTTCTTTATTTAATTTTGTTTATTTATAGGTATTAAAAAAATATAGTATCAAAATGTTTACAGGGCGTCAAAAAATTCGTCCACATCGCTGTAAACAGGAAAAGTACCCAGAAGGCTGGCAGCATTGCCACGTTGGATGGCTGATTCTTTGGCCAAAAACTATGCCCACTCTCTGATCACGTTAAGAGTCGACCAACCGCTTGGCGATTTCCCGAAATACTAGGTGGGGCACTCGGACCCCATGGCCCTAGTGTCAATTCAAAAAATCAATAAAAAAACGAATGTACTTATTTGAAATTTTTGAAACAATAATTCAATGATAAAACAACTCTAAACATTTAGGTATAAATCATATTTATTATCCACTAGCACAATCAAAATCACTGAAATGGTATTCTTAATAATCATCTTATAATTTTTATTCCTTAATTTGATTCATTGTCATATTTTGTTGACGTGTGCCTTTGACATTATTTGATTGGATCTGACACTTACTTATTTCTCATATTTTTACGTCATTTCTTTAACTTTATTTACTCACATGAATCCGAACTATCAGAGGTGCGTGCCTTGCGTTCGAACTCGTGGCCTATGACTTAGCAGTCCGATGGTCACAACACTGCTTTCAACGCAGCTTCAAAGCCGTCACTGAATACTAATTACTAACCCTCATTTTTTTTTCAGGTTTCCCGAATAAATCCTCTCAAGATTTCTACTATTAAAGAATCCATGTAACTTCGCCCCCGCGTCCATCTTGTCAATATCTGATCCGTCAGCTGATATCACACGAACGTGATGTGATTGACTGCATATCATTAAATTATGTGAGTTGAGAGCTGTGGGCGATGTAGAGGTATTCTTAGAATCGTGACACATGCTCGATCTTTGGTTGACATTCAGCCTTTGGTAGTTGGAACTTGGAAGCAAATACAGGGTGTAAAAATACCCTTAACGAAGCCGAAAGGCACTTGTTGTCCCCGTCAATGCGATATTTTTTTTGTTCTAGGCCATACCTGGGAACCTTCTAGTTACAAAGATATTGGCGGTCAAAGTTTCAACTTTTTCACAAGTTTTTTTTTTAAATATATGTTTTTAAAGTAAGATTTTTTTTACTTTAAATACCTCCACGACCCCGTACTATTCAATCCATCCATCAACACAATGTTCTGAGTGCGAAACATTGAGTCTTACCGTAAAATGTAATTTTTCGCCCCAAAAAAAAGTCGTTTCCCAGCGAAATTTTTTGCGTAAAGTGACTTAGTTTGATGTGCTTGGTTGTTGGCTTCGTGAAGGGTCCGTTTACACCCTGTATAATTGTCAGATGAGACTATGTTACATGTTGAGATGACTGCAACACTAGAGTCAAGAACTGAAGATCTCTTTATTTTCGTGTGGTTTGTGCCTAATCTCATGTTAGAGTTTTACGACGCTCGTCAAAATTGGCTTTAAAAGCCGTCTAGAAATATCTCTCAGGCATGCTGGTTTGTTTTCCTCACGTTGTTTTCCTTCACCGAAGCAAGTGATAATTATACAATATGCACATGAATCCGAAAAATCAGAGGAGCGTGTCTTGGGTTCGACTTGGCAGTCCGACGGTCTCACCACCAGACAGTACTACGCAATGTAGAAGTTGCGGATTTTATGATGTTTTAGTTTTCGTCTTTTTATCTGACTAAGGCAAGCAACGGGACAACGTTGTAGCAACGTGACCGGTCAGTACGGCGACACTTGGGGGAGGCCTATGTCCAGCAGTGGACGTCTTTCGGCTGAAATGATGACGATGATGATGATGTAGCAATGTGTTTCGCAAAAGGCTGCCAGTTACCTACATGTTACATAAAATTAAACAAGATCTCTAAAATATCAAATTCTGACACATTGACAATTCCTATCAGTTACGGTATGACCACTTTTTGCTTGTTAAGAAAAAATGCATCGATATGTCAAACACAATACACAATCCATCCATATTTTTTTGGTCTTCCTCTCCCTCTCCATCCATTAACATTATGTCTGATTACCAACTATATTTGGGTCGGCTTCCAGTCTAACCGGATGCAGCTGAATACCAGTATTTTACATGGAACGATCTGACCTCCACAACCCAGTTAGTACTGGGTAATACGACACCCCTTGGTATGATTGGTTTTCAGACTTTTTGGGCCTCTGACTACCTAACGACTGTCTAAGATCTACAAATGACACCCGGGACAAACGGCTTAACGTGCTTTTCGAGGCGCGGAGGAAACTCGGCATGTAATGGGTGGTCGACCATCCACAGATCAACCTAGGCAAGCACGGCTTAACCTAAAGACCGACCCGAGCGGCTGTTATTATTTAGCCACGAGCTCCTCAACATTATGTCTGATCAATGGCAATGCAAATTACATTCAACCTCTGCAACAGGATAAGAAAAATAGGTACCGTAAAATTACAGGAACTCGATCTAAAAAACCACGATATATACGACTTTTTAATGTTCCTTTAACGTAAGATTTTTCGTGTAAAAAATAGATGAAATAAAAAATTCTGAACTCTAAACAGACCGACGAAGGTAGGCAGTTTTTTATTTTATTTAAAAAGATAACGTTCTCAAAATGGCCGCGGGCTGTCGGCAGTCAGAGTATGGGTAGCAGAAAAGTATGTTTTATATATTTTTTTATGTGGAAAAAGTAATTTATTTATTTACTAGCTTCTGCCCGCGACTTCGTACGCGGATCCTGTTGCTTATGCCAGCGATAACGGGGTCGTCAAAATCGAAGATCTGAAACGTCTGATGTCGAATTCTAAGAGCCCGGGGACGGGAAAACAACGGGATGCGCGAGACGATTCGAGACGTTCCATATCTTTCATTTTTGTAAGTCAGAAGTCGATGCGTAGATACGCTTGGAACTCAAGAGCAATTCTCTATCCGTGAATCTCCGACTCGCGAGACAATGCGTGACGCTCACGATCAGCGGTCAGTCGCGCATCACGTTCCCCACTTGTCTCTAGAGACCTAGAAGTCGACGCGTAGATACGCTTGGAACTCAAGCGTAATTTTCTATCCTTGAACGTCTCCGATTCGCGAGACAATGCATGGACTTGCACGATCAGCGGTCAGTCGTGCATCACGTTCCGCACTCGTCTCTAGATACCTCGAAGTCGATGTGTATACACGCTGAGAACTCAAGCGTAATTTTCTTTCCGTGAACGTCTCCGACTCGCGAGACAATGCATGACGTTCACGATCAGCGGTCAGTCGTGCATCATATTCTTCACAGTAGATGCGTAAATACCCTGAGAACGCAGGCGTGCTTCGCGATCCGAAGAGGTTTCCACGGAGCGAGTTGCAGCCTGATGTTCCGAACAGCATCAAGTCTCTTCTGACGTTCTTCGGTAGATTCTTGGGATCTTATGATCCTCAATATTTTAGCTCCTTTGAAACATTGGGAAAGATTTGACCTCTTTCTAGGCATGGTTATAGTTTTATTGTGAAGATACCTGATCAATTAAAATCTAAGTGACTGTTCCCCTGCGTCACCGGGTAGGCTACCGTGTCACGAAGAAAAGTGGAAAAGGAAATTAAACACTCAAATAACATAAGCCCGAAGGCATATTTTATTCGATAAAATAAAAAAATAAATGGAAGTTTTGTCCAGTAGAGTCAAATTTTCAATGACCGCCTTCACTGCGTGGAGGTACTCCCAGCTTATGTTATTTTATAATTATACAGTTAAATTAGTGTTAGCTTTGATTTCCACATCAGATGTTTCTGATCTTCGATTTTTATAAGTCAACAGGAAATGCCCAGCAGACCGAACAACTTTTGCTAAGACGTCATTCCTATATGTGTTATGGTGTAGCTGGGCTCTTGGAGTTCCACAACAGGTGTTCCAGATCTTTGATTTTTATAAATCAACAGAGAGTGCTCATCAGATTGAACAATTTTTGCTAAGACGTCATTCCTATATGTGTTATGGTGTAGCTGGGCTCTTGGAGTTCCACAACAGGTGTTCCAGATCTTCGATTTTTATAAATCAACAGAGAGTGCTCATCAGATTGAACAATTTTTGCTAAGACGTCATTCCTATATGTGTTATGGTGTAGCTGGGCTCTTGGAGTTCCACAACAGGTGTTCCAGATCTTCGATTTTTATAAATCAACAGAGAGTGCTCATCAGATTGAAAAATTCTTGCTAAGATGTTATTCCTATATGTGTTATGGTGTAGCTGGGCTCTTGGAGTTCCACAACAGGTGTTCCAGATCTTCGATTTTTATAAATCAACAGAGAGTGCTCATCAGATTGAAAAATTTTTGCTAAGACGTCATTCCTATATATGTTATAGAGTTGCTGGGCTCTTGGAGTTCCACATCAGGTGTTCCAGATCTTCAAATTTATTCTCTCAACAGAAAATGCTCTTCACGTGGAACAATTTTTGCTATGGTACTATTTTTGTATCTCTTATAGTTTAGCTGGTCTATTGCGGTTCTGCATCAGGTGTTCAAGTTTTCAAGATAAATTATAGCCTATATGTTGCCCAGACTCAATACCTATACAACAAAAAAAAGATCTTTCAAATCCGTCCAGTAGTTCCGAAGATTAGCGTGTACAAACAAACAGACAAACAGACAAACAGACAGAATTTTTTTTTTGGATTCGTGCTCTATTACTGTTTCTAAACCACACCCAATTTTTTTTTTTTTAATATCTTCAATGTACAGACACAGTTTTTTTACTGTTTTATTATATGTATAGATATAGATATACAGGAGAACCAACAGCCATGACAAATGATTAACAATTGTAAAGGCAACACAGAGCCAATTACAGGTTCTCGCGAGTAAACACCGAAAAGATAGTAGAAATCTTAGGATCACTAGATAACAAGCACGATAAAAATAAAATAAAAGGAATTAGAATAAGATACAATAAGCACTATTTACACTCAGACACCAGGTTAAGCATTAATGACACGGGGAAAAAGAAAAAAACACACTACGCGCTTTTAAAAAAGTTAGCATTCAGCGGAGTAGAAAGAATATTGAAGTCCTTACTTACGATTAGCTTAAGTTAATCTTCACTGTCCTTCATTTTTCTTTAGTTTTGCTAAACGTAATAGATATTTTTCAGGCATGATAAAATTAAGTGACAGTGTCTTCTGATACAAAAATCTTTTATTAATTAATGTTTATTACAATTTTTTAAATAGTGTTTTTTTGAGATCAGCACCTGAGTCCTGGGGCGCCAATTGAATTTCTCTCGGCCTTTGTAGTCGGAAAAGATGGATGGGTATATGAGTAGAGGAAGACCAAAGAAACGATGGATGGACTGTGTAAAGAATGATATGACAAGAAACGAGGTGTCTGATGAGATGACGAGTAATAGAGAAGTATGGAAGAAGAAGATATGCTGCGGCAACCCCAAATAAATTGGGATAACAGCAAGAGACTGATGTCTGTATTCTGAAAAGTGTATGAAAATACCAACACACAGTAAATTCAGTACTTAAATTATTATTATTTGAGATTCCGTAATCCATTACAATTCCATGCCATCTATACAACAAGGAAAAGCGTTTTACTTGTTGGAATGACGCACTACAAACAATCGTATTTATGTACTTAGATTCTACTAGGTTACTATTTTTTCCTGAAAATTACTTGCGAAATTGAAGTAAGTCTGAAATATAAATAGACAGCCATTATTATTTTCTTTATTTATTTTTTTACATATCATTTACAGGTTTAAATATTCCTATACAAAGCAAAAAAAACATTAAAAAATATAAAAAATAGTATCCCACCGGCATCGGGAACAGGGTCCGACCTACCGGTGGTCAGGGCTCTTGAGAGAGGAACATCCTAACAATACGCGCCGTGTCCAGAAGTACTGCTTTCTGAATCAAGCCCTTGATCCAGCTGCCAACCGAGAGCCTCCTCAGATGTTATGTCAGCCATTATTATTATTTCCCTTTATTTAAGGGGCTTGTTCATTTTGATGATGATTTGATATTATTTCCCTGCCTTAGTCCAATTACTTGAGGTTGCAAAAAAACATGTTTTTTTTTCAAAAATATTTCAAAAATATATCTAGATAATGTGGGCCCGTTAAGCTCAAGATCGGTGCCCTGAAATAGTGACATGGGCTTGTGGCAGACCACTGAGGAAATCACGGGACAAACTGGATATCTTCCTTGAGAATTGGAAAGAAGTAGCACAGAATCGTGACCGTTAGAAGGAATGGAGGGAGACCTTTGCCCAGCAGTGGGGTGGCTTTAATAATACTTTTTTGATGTAGTATGGTAGATTTTTTTCCTACCACTACCAACTCCAGTACTTAGTAAGGTAGGTCTGTACGTTATTTTCTTTAAACTAAGATTATAATAATTTACGAAATTTGTAATTACATTCCGTGCTACCGTATACATAAATAATGTTTTAGCGACGCTGTTCAGTAAATGCTTGTGATAAAACGGAAATTGCGTTTTAATTCAATAATTTGTTGAAAAAAATCATAGGAATTAAAATGGCGTTGACATATTGCTTGATTTATCTTGTTTTAAGTAATTCATTATTGACACTGTCTGTGGTTGCTGGGAATAGATGATGTCGAATTTTCCCATGGATATTTAAAAAAGCATTACATAGCATTACGCCTGTTACCCCCGAAGAGTTTGGCAGAGATGTACCAAATAGTACACCCACATTTTGCCAGATATGTTTTGCAATCGGGAATTTCTCAGTAGCAGCCACGGAGCTTAGCGAGCCTATTACGGTTGATGGCAATAGGCTCGCTTGTTACATGGGACTTAATTTTTATTATTGATGCAATAAAGTGGCTGAAAGATGCTATCAGAGGTAAAAAACACTGTGGAAGAACTGTAAACAATATTCTTTTCCCTGGCTACACTGTAATTTATAATGACACAGAATCGGCACATGCTAGTTTAAAAAAATATCAGAGTAAGTTATACTGGCATTTTAAACAGTTTGTAGTTTCTGAAAGAAACCCAGACCCTGTCTTCTCAAACCGTATCAATCTCACAAAATCTTCGGCACATAAAAATATGAAAAAAAAAACCTTTTTAAAAAGTGGCGTCGGAAGCCGAAAGAGGCTCCATTTAATACCTCCGTACGTAACCGATAGATTAATACGATAAATGTACGTTATAACGTATAATTATGATTTTATTCACAATATAACCTTCATGGGTGTTTTTTGAAACATTAGAAACTTTAACAATTTATTGGCTGGAAAGAATGTATGCGTCATTGCGTCAGAGGTTTTTTTATGTAAGAATAATGTTTGATAGAACCAAAGGATATCCTAACGCCTGGAGCTAAAATATTTTTGAACAGTTTAAGTAGACAGGTAAGTAAGGATAGGAGGAGCTCGTGGCTAAATAATAACAGCCGCTCGGGTCGATCTTTAGGTTAAGCCGTGCTTGCCTAGATTGGTCTGTGGACGGGTGACCGCCCATTACATACCGAGTTTCCTCCTTGCCTCGGAAAGCACGTTAAGCCTTTGGTACCGGCTGTCATTTGTAGATCTTTGACAGTCGTTAGGTAGTCAGTGGCCCAAAAAGTGTGACAACCAGTCTTACTATTACCCAGTACTAACTGGGTTGTGAAGGTCAGATAGGCAGTCGCTCCATGTAGAATACTGGTATTCAGCTGCATCCAGTTAGACTGGAAGCCGACCCCAACATAGATGATGGTCTCCAACTTCAGATGCTTCTTCCTATCCTTGATGACTTCCTTCCTGTCATTTTACACATTGTAAATGATTCTCTCTTTACTGGCTCATTTCCTTCTGCTTTGAAGAAAACCTATGTTTTTCCTCTTTCCAAAGTTTTAAATCACTTTTCAGTGTCTCAGTTTCGTCCAATTTCCATCCATCCTGTCCAAAGTCCTTGAGAGTGTTGTTAATAATCAACTATCTCATTACTTTTTCTCTAATAGCCTGCTTAGTCCTTACAAGTCTGGATTTCGTCCTGGCCATAGCACTGTATCAGCCTTACTTAAGATAACTGACGCCATCCGATTGGCTATAGAAAATCGGCTCCTTACGGTGTTGGTTTTATTGGATTTCAGTAGTGCTTTTGATTTAGTTGATTTTGACATCCTCTTAGGTATCCTTTCCTCTCTAAACATATCTCCTCCTGTGACTACTTGGTCTGATTCATATCTTCGGGGTGGCTCACAGTCGGTACATTTGAATGACGCTTGCTCTGATTGGTGCGATCTTTCTGCGGGTGACCTCAGGGTGGTGTCCTTTGCCCTCTTCTTTTCTCCGATTTAATTAACACTTGTGGAGGTCAGATAGGCAGTCGCTCCATGAAAAATACTGGTATTAAGTTGCATCCAGTTAGACTGGAAGCCGACCCCAACATAGTTGGGAAAAGGCTAGGCAGATGATGATGAGTTCAACCCAAGAAAATTACAGTTTTAAGTAATAACGCGTCAACAATGTCATATTACTATTATTTAATTCAATCTTGATACGACAAGTAAATTATACAACAATGTACATGTTAAAATGTATGCACACTTGAAAATAACTGTTCATTTTATATCAACTAAAATTAAACTTTAGTTTCAGGAAGTTAAAGTTGATTTTCTAACAAAAAAAAAGTATGAGAGATATGTCGTTCTAGATGTTGATACCACAGCGGTCAAAGACGGGCATAAATTATTACAGAAAAAAAATAACAGTCAATAAGTCTTGAAATTAACGAAGCAAAATGATCTTAAATGCGTCGGAATAAGACATTAAATCATTTAAATATTTAATTAAACTTGTTCATTGACTAAAATCAAAATGGTGTACGTTACATTTCTGATATAAAAAACTACTTAAAAATGGACGTATTAAAATACATTTTTGTTTAATTTTTTTGTGGTGTCGACTGCTACCTCACTGGGGCGTAGGTTCGAGTCCTGCCTGAGGCACATTATGTATCGATTCACCAGTTATCGGCATTCATGAATGATTAATTATTATTTTTATTGTCAGTTTTACAATGTCATCGAAGTTATGTTGTTTCAATAAATCTGGAAGCTAGGGGCCGGTCAAAAAATATCTCAGATGAATAATTTTGGCAATTCTATGGAGCCTTTTCAAAAATACAAGTAAATATCATATTTTTGGGTATTTTTTTTAAAACTCTGATTACATCTAAATTGAGAAACAAACATTTTGTACTACCTTTAAAATAAGAACCCTTTTCCCACAAACTGTATTAGACCTAATTTCATTAGATTTTCATCATCATCTGCCTAGCCTTTTCCCAACTATATTGGGGTCGGCTTCCAGTCTAACCGGATGCAGCGGAATACCAGTATTTTTCATGGAGCGACTGCCTGTCTGACCTCCACAACCCAGTTAGTACTGGGTAATACAATAGCTTTTGGTAAGACTGGTTGTCAGACTGTCAAAGATCTACAAATGACACCCGGGACCAACGGCTTAACGTGCTTTCTGAGGCACGGAGGAAACTCGGTACGTAATTGGTGGTCACACATCCACAGACCAACCTAGGCAAGCACGGCTTAACCTAAAGATCGACCCGACCGGCTGTTATTATTTAACCACGAGGTCATTAGATTTTCGATGAAGACATAATGTTTTTCATGGGACTTAACATGTATGAAGAACAGGGTGTAAAGTTCTTCATCCCCCATAGAAAAGGGAGGATCCTCCGACCAGGCGGGTGTTGTGTCTGGTGGGCTGCCCGACAGTTGTCGTAGGGTTTCCTTATATCGTCTTACATCGCAGACAACTTTAATAGAGCAAATTTTGATGTTAGTTCTTAATTTGTGTCATAGATGGCGCTGTAGTTCTTTTTGTTCTATGTCGCTACAAACATAAATGCTGCAATTGGTTGTCATCAATACACACACATCATTGTCTCTGTGGTGTCTGTTCATACCCCTTAGAATAATACAGTCGTTATGTTTAGTCCCATACAGATGAAAGACCTACCCATTACTTTATTCCGAAAAAAATTGTATGCTTGGTTAGTCAATAAATGTGTCTACATGACCCAGGAATACCTTAGTTATAAGAATTGAAAATTATTGTAACACCTCATTATGTTCCTATTCTAGTGCAATAATTTGTTTAGTTATATAATGAAAAAGAGTACCTATGTATAGTTATGTCACCCATTTCGTTTCCTTGTTATAAGCTTTTATTTTATGTTTCGGATACCAGAAATGGTTAAAATGAGGATTCTTACTGTTATATTATTATTATGTAATGTTACATTTATATTATACCACCTACTAACCCATATTATACGAATAAATGATTTGATTTTGATTTGAAACAACGATTAACCCTAACAAAAAGCTAAAATCCCAAAAAATATCTATTACACATAACAACACATTTAAAAAACTGAACCAAAAACAAAAGTGACCAGAGAGAATATCTTTTTATTTTCCTCTGGTTCCCAAAGTTATCTGTGGCCCATCTAATCACAGTAGCCGAAGATAATAAAAGCTGCCGGTTCCCCGAAACATTGGTCGTAATTATACCACTGGTACGGGGGCCTGCGGCAATGTCGGTGCGTTTTCCACTGGCGGTTTTTGGAGCGGTTCCGACACAAAATGCGAAGTGATGTTGTAAGGAGAATGACTGATTTTTAACACGCTTTTATTAGCTTCCCCTGTAACTAACTATGTAAAAACATCTTAGAAGATAAATACGGGGTGTAAACAGACCCTTCACCAAGCCGTCAACCAGGCATTCTGTACATCAAATTAAGTAATTTTACGCAAAAATTATTGCTGGGAAATGACTTTTTTTTTTAGGGTGAAAAATGACGTTTTACGGTAAAACTCAATGTAACGTACTCAAAACATTGTGCTGATGGATGGATTGAATAGTACGAGGGTCGTGAAGGTGTTTTAAGTAAAAATCTTACATTAGAAACATGTATTTAAAAAAAACTTGTGAAAAAGTTGGAACTTTGACCCCCAATATCTCCGAAACTAGAAGGTTCCCAGGTATGGTCTAGAACAAAAAAATGATCGCAATGACGGGGAGAACATGTACCTTTCGGCTTCGTTAAGGGTCTTTTTACACCCTTTATGACCGAGTTCCCGGTTTCCGATTGAGTTAAAATGTAACATACATGTTGAGTATGAATGTAGAAGACCAAAGATACGATGGATGGACTGTGTGAAGGATCATACGAGTATGGCTAGAAAGGAGGTGTCTGCTGAGATGGCGAGTAATAGAGAAGTATGGAAGAAGAAGACATGCTGCGCCGACCACAAATAAATTAGGATAAGGACGGGAGAATGAAGAAATGAGGAACAACCATATTTTAAGAAACAAAGAAAATAAAACAACACATACACAAAGTTACATAGGTAGACCAATTTAGATGAAATACCTTGTCTAAGAAACACATGGAAAGCCGCCCCCTCACTCCAACCCGACACAAACGTGTCGTACCCAATGGAACCCGCTCCTCATCTCGAAACTCCTGGACTTACATGGAAGAAAACACCCACGCCTCTAGCCCAGGTCACGCCAAACGTACCACATAATATATAATATAATATAATGACCATTGTGTTTACCGTCATTATAGTACGAGGACCTGTTTACAGCTGTACGAAGGCATTTAAAGTCGTTGCGATATTATCCTTTATTGGTTAATTTGTGGTTTTTATTTGACTAAATCATATGGTTAAAGGATCTTGGTTTGTGGTCTCTGCCTAGGTTTATTGGAAAATTAGCTTTGCGCCCGCGGCTTCGGTCGCGTTAATTTAGAATTTGACAATCAATTCGGGCTGTACTCTGCTTGTAATAATATAATTCAATCATGATTCAAAAGACACGTGGCGCCATTTACTATATGATAGGACGTTATTGTTGTTTTCCTCGGGAACAGTACTTGTTTTCGGGATGAAAGGTACCCTATGTCGGTTTCTGTAAACCTGACAACACATATGCAAAATTTCAGGTTGATCGGTTCAGTGGTTTAGGCGTGAAAAGGTAACAAACAAACAAACTTACTTTCGCATTTATAATATTAGTAAGGATAATAATAATCCATTTATTTTCAGGTAACAAAGACCCATAGATAAATACCTAAACCTAAATATCCAAACTAATAACATTTGTGTTAGTATAAGCCACTTAAAACTATTTTAGTATTTAGTAACACTTCACTTGCACGATGTTTTGTGGAATGATCGTTCGCTTAGTTCATTTAATCCCACTGAATGACTTTTTCATGAAATAGTCATTCAATAGGATTAATTCATCAATGTTGTATTGATGATTTTAATTTGTGAGATGTGTTATAGAACTTATTTTCATACATTTTTTTAGATAACGCCCCCAAGCAAAGATCCACAGAGCTCTGCTACTTTTTTTTTTGTTTTACTGCTACGTGGCAGAGTTTCTTAAAAACAATAAGCCATACATCTGTTCTCTATCTGATTTCATGTAGTTATTTAGTGAGCTTCTGTGAGTTGAATTATTCCATCAGAAACTCATCATCTGCCTGGCCTTTTCCCAACTATGTTGGGGTCGGCTTCCAGTCTAACCGGATGCAGCTGAATACCAGTATTTTACATGGAGCGTCTACCTATCTGCTCTCCACAACCCAGTTAGTACTAGGTAATACGCATTTTGAACATCAAACTCAATAACTTTATGCAAAAAAAATCGCTGGGAAACGATGTTTTTTTGGGGTGAAAAATCACGTTTTACGGTAGGAGTCAATGTAACGCACTCAAAACATTGTGCTGACTGGTGGATTGAATAGTACGGGGGCCTGGAGGGGTTTAAAGTAAAAATCTTACTTTAAAAACATGTATTTAAAAAAAAAACTTGTGAAAAAGGAACTGTGACCCCTGATATCTCCGTAACTAGAAGGTAGGTCCTAGGTATGGTCTAGAACAAAAAAATGATCGCTATGACGGGGAGAACATGTGCTTTCGGCTTCGTTAAGGGTCTTGTTACACCCTTTAGATAGATCGATAGACGACTCAATTGGTAGAGGCATATTTGGACAAAACGAAAGGATTTCGAAGCGAAATTGCGAGGTACGCAATGGCTAATAGGACGACACTCACAGCTGAACGGCTAAAGAGCTCTACTACTTTTTGCTCTGCTGATTTTTTCCACGGCTGCGTCATATAAATTGCTTTCACTATATTAAAACCTACTTTTTAACATAAACTTTATGAAAAACCACTGAAAATTAAACCATAAATTATTTTAATGGCTTATGGACCTATAAATAACTTTACTCCATAAATTGTTGCAAAAATTCAATTTGTGTTGGGATTGAAATTCTAGATAAGTGTAAAGGTAATGTTTTAGGGCGTTACCTAATTAAAACTACATGTTTTTGTAATTATTGCGGAACACACTTAGGTATTCCTTGACTGACTGACACCTTAATAAATACTTAAATAAAAACTACGACTCATCATCTGCCTGCCTTTTCCTAACTATGTTGGGGTCAGCTTCCAGTCTAACCGGATGCAGCTGAATACCTTTATCAGCTGACTAATTTTACATGGGGCGACTGCCTATCTGACCTCCACAACCCAGCTAGGACTGTGTAATACGTTACCACCTTTTTTCCGGATTGGAAATCATCAAATGACCCCTCCCGCTCTGGGCGGAGCGGAAGGGAGCTCCAGACTTGTACTGACTAAAATCCATCCATGTTCCTTCTCTGCCCTTTGTGTTGCAGGGCCGCGGTATCTCTTTCGAACAGTCCCGCAGCCCCGGCAGGCATCGGCCCTTCCATTTTGCTGACATCTCTATGAAGGAAATTTGGATGGGTGACTGTTGTCATGATCGTCATATTCTCATAACTTTTTGACGAGTAGCACCCTCAGTAGTATGATATCTTCTTGCGTCTTCTTTACCGATTTCTGCTGAAATAATCTGAATTAAAAGAGTTTGTCTGTAGCAGTCTGTTGTTTACAAATAATCGCTTTCCCTCATTTAAAATAGAAATACATATTACAACATAACATCACGCCTGTAATCCCCGAAAGGTTAGGCTGAGGTGTACCTAATAGTACACCCACATTTCGCCAGTTATATTTTTAAGTCCCATGTAATAGGGGGCGAGCCTATTGCCATCACTAAGGCACGAGTCATGGCTTCGGGCTCTATTAAATTCCTGAAGGGAAACAGTCTGAAAAAAAAATAGACAACATTCCGGAATATAATAATCACACCTATTTATGTATGTCTTACCAAGGGGTATCGAATTACCCAGTAATAACTGGGTTGTGGGGGTCAGATAGGCAGTCGCTCCGTGTAAAATACTGGTATTCAGCTGCATCCGGTTAGACTGGAAGACGATCCCAACATAGTTAGGAAAAGGCTTTGGTGACAATGATATACAGGGTGTAAACAGACCCTTCACGAAGCCGTTAACCAAGCATTCTGTACATCAAACTAGGTAACCCTACACAAAATTTATTGCTGGAAAACGACTTTTTTTTTGGGGTGAAAAATAATCTTTTACGGTAAAAGTCAATGTAAGGCATTCAAAACATTGTGCTTATGGATGCATTAAATAGTAAACTGGTCATGGAAGTATTTAAAGTAAAATTATAACTTTAAAAATTGTATTTAAAAAAAAACTTTTGAAAAAGTTGGAACTTTGACCCCCAATAACTCCGTAAATAGAATGTTCCCAGGTATGGTCTAGAACAAAAAAATGATCGCAATAGCGTGGAGAACAAGTGCCTTTCGGCTTCGTTAAGGGTCTTTTTACACCCTTTATGTATGTGATTTTGATTGATTATTTCTTCACTAGACATACTTAAATCATTTTTAAAACTTCCCCTTCTGCTAAATTATTTATTCTATGTCCTTCCAAAATGGCGGCTACCACACCTTGGGTTTTGGGGTTCTAATTAACGAGGGTTTCAGCGTCCCCTGTCACATCACATGCAAATTATATGGGGTTGTATTAAAAATGTCCACACCCCCCTCACACCCCCCCCCCCTCTCACACTCACTCATATTTCATTTAAATATTTGGTCAGTTGTAGGCAGGTATGTGTTATAAAACGAGGGTAGGTATGTGTCTCATTGGACTGCCTCGTTGGTCTTGTTATCGCAAGCGTGACTGCCAAGCTGGGTTCGATTCCCCGGTCGAGCAAAGTGTTATTTAATTTTTCCATTAGAAATTTCTTACTTCTCAGCCGGGACCAACGGCTTAACGTGCTTTGTGCACGGAGCAAACTCGATATGTAATGGATGGTCACCCATCTAAGGACCGACCTTGCCAATAATAATTGGTTAATATTTAACCACGAGCTCCTCCACGATGGCTTGTTGATAAACCACGATTAAACAATAAATTATAAAGCTTTTCCTATAATACAGGTAATCCAATATGACCATATTATAATTTTAATTATTAACAAACCAATTATAATTATTTTAATCCAATTAAAATATAATTATGTCCGCACTCCATCGAATAACCGAATTAACTTATTAATACAACATATATGCATGTATGTACATATATATGTATAAATAACCATTAAGTATATTAAGAGACCTTTTAGTAAATTAATGTTTTTTGATGTCATTGTGCTCACCCCCGTTTTACATAATTACTATAATTTTAGGATTATATAATGTTGGTATATAATGTTATATACGTATTTTTGTATATTTATGGTGGGTAAAATGTAGGTAGAAATATCATCTGCCTAGCCTTTTCCCAACTCTATTGGGGTTGGCTTCCAGTCTAACCGGATGCAGCTGAATACCAGTATTTTACATGGAGCGACTGCCTATCTGAGCTCCACAACGCAGTTAGTACTGGGTAATATGATACCCCTTGGTAAGACTGGTTATCAGACTTTTTGGGCCACTGACTACCTAACGACTTTCAAACATCTTCAAATGACACCCAGGACCAACGGCTTAACGTGGTTTCCGAGGCACGGAGGCAACTCGGTGTGTTATGCGTGGCCACCCATCCACGGACCAACCTAGGCAAGCGCGGCTTAACCTGAAGATCGATCCGAGCGGCTGTTATTACGTACCCAACGAGCTTCTCCTAATACGGATAACTCAATAATAATACATCCATAGTGAAATTGTCTAGTACATTTAAATTGGTAACCATCCATAACTTTACCGCGAGCATCATCATCATTATAAAACCACTATAAAAAATATTTTAGTTCCGCTACTCAATAATAGATGGCGCTACTAGTGTCTTCAACAACATCTATCATTTTAAATTGACATTAACTCATTTTAATTAGACTTAAAACGCATATAAATTAGCCAAGTAAGATCCATGGAAGTCTGTCAGTCTGTTTTTGTCGCATGATATCCGAAACGCGTGGTAATCGCGGTTTGAATTGAGTAATTATGAAAGATTGGCCCATTAAGTAAGAGATTGAACTGTTGGCTGGTAGATTAGTTCGTCTTTGTTTATATAGTGTTTATTGTGTAATTTCTTTGTTTATTCGTGAATTCTACTGATATTTAAGGGTAAATGGAGTAGCTGATAAGGTGCTTTAATTAAGTAGGCACCTATTTACCTACCTAATCTTCAAAACTGTAAAAGAAAACGTTGTGAGAAAACCGGCCATACCTTAGAACTAAAAATTGGAAGACACGGGACATCGACCATCGGTGATTTCATGTTTAGTCTTTTACCAGCACGCGTAGCATGACCACCGTAGAGACGGGTTTTGTCGACGGAAGAATCGACAGATCAACAAAAGAAATCTTAGAAATGCGAAAGTAAGTTTGTTAGTTACCTTTTCACGCCCAAAACCACTGGACCGATCATCCCGAAAAAAAGTACTGTTCCCGAGGAAAACATCAATAACTTTCTTATGATAATAGATGGCGTCACGTGTCTTTCGAGTAATATTTGAATTATTATATACTTAAAATTATTGTAGAAACTTTAGTACTGTGTTAAGAGTTTGTGGCGAATTATAGTTTTTTGTATTTATTATCTATGGTTCCCACTACGGAGTTAATTCGTTTGTAGCTGACAACACTGGTCTAGATACTCTATGGCTAGACCAGAGATGACAGTACCAAATACCTACACTTGGAACGGAAAGGTTTCTTACTTGTAAAACCCTTTGCTGTAAATTACAACCGCTAACCACTACTTATATCATTGTAACACATCAAGGTGCATAGTGTAAGCAAACATAGAAGAAATATAGTTTTTTTTTTTTTTTTTTTACGGATGGGAAATCATCAAATGACTTCTCCCGCTCTGGGTGGAGTGGGAGGGAGTGTCAGACTCTTACTGACTAAAACCCATCCATGTTCCTTCATTGCCCTTTGTGTTCCAGGGCCACGGTATCTCTTTCGAACAGTCCCGCAGCCCCGGCAAGCATCGGCCCTTGCGGGCCCCTTCCTGGTTGCTGACATCTCTTTGAGGCGCGCATGGAACACGAACGCGCCGTCGACACGGCCTGTCGTCATAAGACGGACGGACGGTGAGCTAACCCATTACTCACCGTCTCTCGCTCCGGACCATGGCCTGAACCAGGGCCGGGAGCGAGAGGTCGCCGCCGCGAGAAATATAGATTTACAATACAATCTGGACCCCTAGTTTCATTTGAAGAAGCGGCGCAAGCAGGCGCCTAAAATTTTAAAACGGGCAAAAGGTAGTCTTTAATGTAAGGAAAAGACAACATAACTTAAACGTGTGAAAGTTTGGGCAAAACATGTATAAACACAGGAAGGGAAATCGCACCATTGACAACTCATCTCAACAGACTGACCTCGTTCACTTCAAAACAAGTAAAACACACCCATATTCAAAGCAGTCTTAAGAAATAAACTAGGATTATGGTGGGATGTAGAAAATACATGAATTTAAGCGCTACATGCATAATGCAAGTGCATGTATAATGTATATGTGTCGCTTTTTCTCAAGCGGTTGTCTAGCTTTAAAGCGCCGCTGTGTGTCCGCTTGGCATCGCGGTACACGCTCAAGCGGTAAGCTTGTTCCGACAACGACTGCGGAGAAAAACCAATGAAAGAGCATGCCACAACTCACTGCGACGCGACTTGCAGAGTTATGGTACACGAAGGAAACAAGTGACGCGCGCGTCGCAATCACATCGCTTGGGGTCGTGGCCAGGAATTCTTTCCTAAGTACCTTTATTCAACAAAGTAATGCTGTTCTGGTGGAGTCTTTGAGATGGACCAGGCAAGTACCAGCTGTAATCGTAAAAAGCTATTGAACGACGTGCCATGAGGCTCATTGACAATGACTCCCTTGTCAAAGCAAAGCTCCAAAGTCTTGCTAGGCTACCGGTTTTTTATCGGTTACATTTCGGAGAGTGTGCTTTGGAATTACACAATTTAATCTCCCAGTGCACCCTAGGCCGCATCATAGCTTCACATCAGGCGGATTACGACTAAACGCAAGCCTTTATAGTAAAAAAAAGAAAATTGATTTCTTTAATAGGTACTTTGGAAATAGGCCGACGGCTTGACGATTTGAAGAGAAGCCTTTGCATTACGATGCCGTTTATATTTTTGTATTTGTGAAATACCAAATAAGTATTTTAAACATAAGACCAAAACGTAAGATTCTTCTGTAAAACATACTGCGATGAATATTGCGTCACATGGTTTATGACATTATTGCAAAGTATTATACTCATGAATATTGTTACCACGGTAACAACATTGAACAGCTCACTTGTTAAGTTGATTAAGTGTATGACAAAATAAGCTAGTGTACTTATCAGTAACTTTCGTAATAAACGACTCATGCGCCACAGTCAAAGTCATTCTGAAAGCCAAAAATACATTGACCTACCATCAGATGGATGGAAGACTCTTCTGAAAAACATACTGCAAAGAATCTTGCGTAATATCATTTATGACATTATTGCATACTATTAAAGTCATAACAGCAAAATTATCAAAATAGCCTACTAAACACTTAGGAAATCATCAATGATAGGCATTGTTTATGATACCTAAGCTAGGTATAATATAGCTATAGAAAACAACAATATAAAACGTAAATTTTTTACCCATTATTTTATTTAAGTTTTATATTGTAACCACGGTAACAATATTGAACAGCTCACTTGTTAAGTTGATTAAGTGTGTGACAAAATAAGTTAGCGTACTTCTCTATAACTTTGGTAAGGGCTTCGGAATATTTAGTAGAACGACTCATGCGCCACAGTCAAAGTCATTCTGAAAGCCAAAACTACCATCAGCTATCGAAAAAGTTACGTCAATCTTGTTCAAATAATTACTTAGAAATTAAATCAATCAAAACTGTGTTGAAATTACTAACTTTACTGTGTTTAACCTCAGGATAACAAGATTTATAAACAAACATACACATCTTTTTCCAACGGGGTAAGCAGAAACTACGTACATAACGCTACTTGCTACGATCCTTACATACTCCCCTTCACTTGTCTACTTACATAGCATAACCATAATCAGCCTATAATGTTCCACTACACACCACATGTTCTGCTGGGACATAGGCTATATCTATAATCCACCACGCGGGCCTAGTGCCGGTTGTAAATGTCACATGTCTTCGAATTTTTGGTTCTAGGACATGCTGGTTTCCGCGATGCTTTGCTGCTCACCGTTTTGAGAGATGGTGATGAAATAAATTACACAAAGTAATCCGCCTGCCTGGGTTCGAACCCACGACTTACTGCTCTTAAGTCGGAGTCGCTACCACTATGCCATCGCTCCTCACTGGGCCACCACTTACATACATACCTGATAATATAATATAACCTGCCAATGACGATCTCACAGCTGGTGTACCGACCTCCTCTTTGAGAGAGGGAACGGACTGTAATCCACGAGGGCCCAATACTGGTTGGTACTTGATTAACTCATTCCAAACCTCCTGACCTGATAACCAGCTCTGTTACTACCATACTCCAATAATTTTCAAGACATAACTTGTTCAGAACATCCTACTTATACTTACTTATAATATAAAGTAAAGTTATTTTTATGTCGGTCTGTATGACCGTATTCTTCTAAAGTCATCATCTGCCTGCCTTTGTCCAACTTGTACGTCAGGGTCGGCTTCCAGTCTAACTGGATGTAGCTGAATATCAGTATTTTACATCGAGCGACTGGCTATCTGAACTCAACAACTCAGTTTGGACTACGATACCTCTTGGAAAGACTGGTTGTTAGCCTTTTGGGGCCACTAACTACCTAACGACTGTCAAAGATCTACAAATGACACCCGGGACCAACGGCTTAGCGTGCTTTCCGAGGCACGGACTACATTTCTGGATAATGATACGGTCTTAACCGTCATTTGGAGAATGTATGCCAAAGGATGTATGTGTATAACACATTGATTTGACACATTGACACTAAGGGCATGGGGTCTGAATGCCTACAGCCCAACTAGTATTTCAGGATATCGCCAAGCGGTTGGTCAACTCTTCGCGTGACCAGAGGGCTGGCCTTTTTTTTGGCTTACGAATCAGCATTGCCATTCAACGTGCCAGCCTTCTGGACACGTTTCCTATTGTCTGCGATGTGGACGAATTTTTTGGCGCCCTGTAATTCTTTTTCCATGTTGATACCTTATTTTAGATTTATTAGTAGTTTGGTTTAAGGAAATCTCCATATTTAATCAAGTCATAAAAACCGTGCGAAACAGGGCCAAGTCGCTAGTATGACTTATAAGCGCACAACAAATCGAATTTTCGAACGTCGGTCAGTGATTTCAAAACTTCGTGAGCTGAACGAGAAAAACTGCGAGAGCACCTTCGGGCAAAAACCTCGGTCCGCGGTGCGTTTGGAGCGAGCGAGATGGCACGATGAGAGAACGAGAGGGGGGAGAAAAACTTGCGACGGCGCAACCACGCTCGCATATCTGGGAAGTGATGGGCAAAGAGTATGGTGTAGAGGTGGAAATGATTTTTGTTTTCATGCCAAAAGGAATTCTCGATAGAAAAGTTTTAAATTTTGGATTTGAGAGTAAAGAACAGAATACGTGTAAGTGTCCAAGATAAACTTCAATCATCATCTGCCTTTTCCCAACTATACTGGGGTCGGCTTCCAGTCTAACCGGATGCAGCTGAACACCAGTATTTTACATGGAGCGACTGCCTATCTGACCTTCACAACCCAGTTAGTTCTGGGTAATACGATACCCTTTGGTAAGACTGGTTGTCAGACTTTCGGGGCACTGACTCCCTGTAACGACTGTCAAAGATCTGCAAATGACAGCCAGGACCAACGGCTTAACGTGCTTTCCGAGGCAGGGAGGTAACTCGGTTTGTAATGGACGGTCACCCATCCACGGACCAACCTAGGCAAGCGCGGCTTAAACTTAAGATCGACCCAAGCGGCTGTTATTATTTAGCCACGAGCTCCTCATAAAATAACTACAATATGCACTTTAAAAGTCATGTTGATACTTTCCCGGATTTAAAATCACAGCCTCCTGATGAGAGCCAGAGGCCTTGATTCTCAGAGCCTTTGACGAAGTTGAGCTTAAAACAATTGCAAGAATCGGAAAGGGTCCAAAACTACGGCGTGTTTTTCAGCTGCATTTCTTCATATGTCGTCTATAGTTCTTTGGTTTGTGGTTCGACCTTATTTAAAAAAATACTTTTGTTTTGTTTCTACTGCAAGTTTCCAAATCAGAGCTAACTCACGCTATTACCTCATCAGGACAGGCAGAACCTACGAAACGCCACCAACTAAGAATTTAACTACATACTTACTCCTTTAGCCTCGTTCACGTTCATAAATCTGGTCAATCAAATAGTTATGCTGTCTTGACCTCCGTTCGTTTTTTTCACGGGTGACCACTGAAAACCAGCGCTGTGCTGTGGGTCCCCCATAGCATCATGCTGAGTGGTAACCTGCTTGTCGCAGTCACGACGTGCAAGCTGTTAACTATTTTTTTCTTTGTTTCTATCCTGTTGTATTTATAATATTTGTTGTGCTTATGATTTTGTTAACTTATTTTGTTAGTATGCACGTCATGTCCCTGCAACAAATAAATATTTTTTCTTTCTTTTCTTTCTTTCACTTCGGTTGCGAATACTACGCACCTCACCTTTCTGAAGAACCTCACCAGTAAGATCTAAGATTTTGTGCAGGTTTTATACCTATTCCACCATCTGCATTAAGCCATCGAACCCGCACGTCGCTTCACCGTAAGTTGCTTTTGATGTAGCGCGCAAAAACGAGCAGGTACGAGCTACGAGCTAGCTCATTCAACACCTACATTTGCTTATAATTAATTGACATTTTTAGCTTTTTGCTCATAGGACACACGCTTTTGAGGTTTCCGTTGGCTTCTTGTGTCGGTAGCTGTTTTAACAGTTAATCGCTGTCTTAGTTAGTGCTAAGAGCCGTTGGTGCCGGCTGTCATTTGTAGATCTTTGACGGTTGGTAAGAGTAGTCAGATGGACAAAACTGGCACCCAGTTTTACTAAGGATATCGTATTTTTGAGAAGCTCGTGGCTAAATAATAACAGCAGCTCGGGTGCTCCGTGCCTCGGAAAGCACGTTAAGCCGTTGGTCCCGGGTGTCATTTGTAGATCTTTGACAGTCGTTAGGTAGTCAGTGGCCCAAAAAGTCTGACAACCAGTCTTACCAAGGGGTATCGTATTACCCAGTACTAACTGGGTTGTGGAGGTCAAATAGGCAGTCGCTCCATTTAAATACTACTAGTGACTGGAAGCCGACCCCAATATAGTTGGGAAAAGGCTAGACAGGTGATGTCATAGGTCTGAATAAATAATAAAATAGTAAACACTAATAATACTTACCTAATTACCCAATCACCATTATTACTAACTCTGAAATACTAACAAAACTATGGACTTTAGCTTAATATTTTTTTAAAAAAAACGATCCCATTTTAATGCCCCCTTCCACGACCCAACTAGACCATCTATCCGACCCATATTTCCAGTTAGTTGACTCCCCTCCACGTTGACATCAGGACACGTGGCTATCGCTCGACTTCCCATTTTGCCCATTGATTAGAGGGCATTGTGTATTGACTGGCCATTATGTACAATTACCTTTGTGTTATGACCTGATTATTTTGCGATGATAACGCTGAGTTGGTTTTGGGATTAATTTAGTTGTATTGTGGGAATTAAGAAGTTTGTTTAAACTGCTTAGGGAGAGCCGTAATAGAGATATCATTTAAATTAAGTAATTAGGTACGTCTTTTAGGAGGAGCTCGTGGCTAAATAAAAACAGCCGCTTGGATCAATTTTCAGGTTAAGCCGCGCTTGCCTAGGTTGGTCTGTGGAAGGGTGACCACCCATTACATACGGAGTTTCCTCCGTGCCTCGGAAAGCACGTTAAGCCGTTGGTCCCGGCTGTCTTTTATGGAATTTTGACAGTCGTTACAGGTAGTCGGTGTCAACCAGTCTTACCAAGGGGTATCGTATTACCTAGTACTAACTGGGTTGTGGAGGTCAGATAGGCAGTCGCTCCATGTAAAATACTGGTACTCACCCCAACATAGTTGGGGCAAGGCTCGGCAGATGATGATATACCTACATGTATAATTTAATAATTTTGTTACACTTTTCATAGCTAGTTACATCAAAAGGTACAAAGTGATAGCATTTAGTATGTATGTTTTTTTTTTCTTATAAAATTGACACCCTAATAAAGATGGGTCGTGGGGCTTTTGGGACCGGGACCGCGGTCCCGGATTACACCTATAAATGCAATGATTTATTTTTGAGTAGTATTTTGGGACCACAAGAAAAAAGAAGTAACAACATCATTTTCCCACACCACAAAACAAACCTTAACACATCAAAAATCACGCTTCCATACAAAATAACGTAATCAATTCACACTTCTGAATAACTTGATCCGTTCCCATCCATCCGTATGGAATAAATCCATACACCCTCCGAATTGGGGACGTTATGAACTGACCCCGGGGGCGCAAGTGTAGCGGTGTGAAAATCTATGGGGGTATTAATTTGTAATGTTGGTGTTAGTGGTGAGTTGATTTGATAGTGGTTAAGTGCAGATTTATGTGACATTTTCAATTCGATTTCCTGCCATTTGATTGTAGTTTTATCTAAACTTTTATCGTCTTACTAATATAATAATTATAAAGAGGAAAGATTTGTATTTTTGTATGTGTGTATGTTTGTAATGAATAAACTCAAAAAGTACTGTGCCGATTTCAAAATTTTTTTCACCATTAGGAAGCTACATTATCCCTGAGTAACTTAGGCTATATTTTATCCCAAAATGTTTAAAAAATAAATGTCCACCCGTGCAAAGCCGGAACGTGCCGCTAGTTGTATTATAAAGAGGAAAGATTTGTATTTTTGTTCAACAAAAATTATATAAAAACATTTAAAAATATTAGCCGACTGGTATCGGGTACAGGGTCCTAGCTACCGGTGGTCAGGGCTCTAGAGAGAGGAACCTCCTAACAATACGCGCCGTGTCCAGGAGTACCGCTACCGAATACCGAATCAAGCCCTTAATCCAGCTGCCCAACAAGAGCCTCCTCAGGTATTGGTCGAGGCTCTTGGCAATTAAGCCATTAGCTGAAACGACAAACGACATTTATTTATTATTAGGCTTCTCAATAATGAGTACACTGGCTTTATGGCCAAGAACCTCGCCGACCATCTTTCGAGGCTCTCCTTAGGCGGTTGGATCAAGGGCCTGATTCAGAAGGCAGTACTCCTCGATATGGCTCGTATTGTGAGGACGTTCCTGTCTCTGGAGCCCTAACCACCGGTAGCTTGGACTCGGCTCCCGACACCGGCGGACCACTATTTTTTTTTAAATGTTTTTTATATTGTTTTTTCTATTTAAAAATGTCAAAAATGTGTAGTTAAATAAATAAAGGAAATACACAGTTACATTATAATAATTTGTACATTGCTAACTTAAGACTTCCCACATTCCTCCGTCCCATCCGTGGTCTCCACTCCACTCTACTTTTCTTACCTACTCTTTTTGCTTCCATCCTCCTTCTTACATCTTATAGAAAACGAAACATCCTAATAAAGGCAGAATAAAAGTTAAAAGGGTAAAATAGTAAAGGTAGAATTTCAAAAATTTAAAATTCTCCCTTTACCATGTTTACATATTTTTGAAATATTATTTTTGTTAGGAGAAATTACAATTTATTTGAAACTAATACTGACAGACCAAATAGCCGAACACGGCAAAAAGATAGACTTCGGCTGCCACCAATAAAACTAAAATTATTTAAGAAAAATGTATACTGCATGTCGATTATTATTTTCAATCATTTACCAAATAGTTTTCAAGACTTACAGCTGACAATGTTTAAAAAATAGTTTTCAAACTGGACTACTTAGAAGACAAGTCAATAGAATCTGTAATTTGTAAGTTACATTAATTGACATCTGTTATTGTCAAGGAGATTTAAAACACATATAGAGCGGACATTGGGAATACAATAATTTTCATCGTGAATATTTTCAATTTTGACACACGAATGCTAGCTGACAAGCGGGCGTATGTCACAGATGACACTAGACAGAGCGACTTGGTACTAAGTAGTAACAAGTTTTGGATTACGATTTTCTTCGTCTTGTCCCGTCTATTGCTCGGAAATATTTGAATGTCTTTGGTTATCGTGAATACATTTGCACGCCATGTTATGGCAGGATAATGCTGAAACAAATTTACTGTAACACCTTAGTACCATATTCTAGCAAATAAATATTTTGATTTCATTTGAATAATTAACTGTATCCTTTCATCATTCAACAATTAACATCTATTAACAACATTTTTACAACATAATGATCACTACAATATTGCTCAGTGATGAGCACGTAATCTGGGGTGTTAGGGGGTGAGCACACGCGCAGCCAGCGGGGGTGCAGTCACACACAGTCACAATATTGTGCTAGACCGTGTGATCTAGCTTTAATCGGGTAATCGCTCTATTCGGTGCGAGGGGCGCGGATGAGTGTAGTTTGCGCTGTGGATGCGGCATATTATGAAAAGCTGTTGTGATTACTTGTGGTGGACAGAAAATAATTATGCTTTTCGTAAATTTTAGTTTATAATACCATCGAAATAACACATAACATAAGAAAGTTTTACAAACTATGGTGGTTTTTTCTTGTTTCTGAAGTTATGGAACGAGAATTGTGTCTTACCAAAATCATAAACCATAAGTAGTTTTTCGTTTGTTACATTTTGAGCCTTGAACCAATGCACCGATAGCAACTTTGTTAAGGCTTTATGTATTTATTCTTAAAACTATGCTCTGGAAAACCGCGTTTCCGCAGTATAAATTATACTTAATTAAAATAATTAATTTATAATAATTTATACTTATTTTTCTGCACTACACGGTAACTGTCCCACAGGATCGTTCTATCGGCATACAAAGTATCTTACGTGTTAATTCAGGTTATAAACTATCTGTGAGTCAAAATTCATCCAAATCCTTTCAGTAGTTTTTGTGTGAAAGAGTAACAAACATCCTTACATACATCCATCCTCACAAACTTTTGCATTTGTAATAGTAGTAAGGTAGATTACCGCATCCGATTTGTCCACATCTTCTCACATCGACGCTCGTGCTAATTGTAATAGGCTTATTTGCACATATCAGTGCCCGGCGTGTGACCGTCCTTTGTGCTGGCATAATGACATCTAATTTGTTTGCCCAGGGGGTGGATGTGTCGGAAAAATGTGCATTATTTTGTATTTTGGGGAGAAGATAAGATTATTTTGTGTTTACCTATCTTATTATAATTATGGAGTCTGACCAAAAAGAGGTTTTAGGTTTAATTTGACTAAAATATAATGATTAGACAGATTTTTTGAGATTTATAATATGGGGCAAGCATGTGACCGATGGGGTTAACTATAGGCAAATATAAGGAACCTCCATACCATCCCCTATTTAGATAAAGATTTAATATATACGTGTAAACAAGGGGTATCGTATTACTATTACAGTCAGTACTAACTGGGTTGTGGAGCTCAGATAGGCGGTCGCTCCATGAAAAACACTGGTAATCAGCTGCATCCGGTGAAATTCGAAGCCGACCCCAACATAGTTGAAGTGAGACCATGCAGTTTCTTGCCCATTCTTCTCCATAGAGATCTACGCTTTGGAATGGGCAACTACAGTACTTTCACAAGTTATTATGCCTTGTGTCTGTGACTGTAGCTTCGCTTTCTTTGTTTTTTTGTGACATTCAAAAGTGCCTCTACCTAATGGTCTATTTGAAATAAATGCTTTGAGTTTGAGTTTGATAATATTTCTCATATCAAAACAAAATAACAGACAAAATTACTACCGGTCCTCACATATCACTTACAAAACTAAAAGATTTACCATTTAAACTTAATTCCATGCAATCGTAACAATCCCATGCATTTCCACAACTACTCTCCGAAACATAACAATTACGTAATCTAATTGGCTCATTCAAATTTCGAATTCTACCATCACGAGCCCTGATTGGTGACGCGTGGCAGGTCTTCTTTAGAATGGCCAGTAATTTTGTGCATTACCTATTCTGGCAACCATTTTGAATTGACCTGTCACAAATATGGTACGTAGTACTTTTCAGAGTTATTTGATTCTGGTTGTCGTCTTATTAAGTATTATTAGTAATATAATTGACAGTTATTTGTAATAAGTGGGTATTTTAACTATTATCTAGAAAGACGTAAATTAGTCCCTTTTGTTCGTGTAATTTGATGTTACTTAGTAGTTTAACGGTATTGCTAGCAGGTAGTTAGTTAAGTGATAGAATTTTCATTTGAATTTTTATGTGGGTAGATTAAAGTTTTCATCTGTCAGAAAATTGGAAAATCTGAAATTGTCAGTTTAGAGTCAGGGAAACTAATTGTTAATCAAATTCAAATTAGGCCGTTGATTTATATCACGACTGTCATTGGACTAGAGATCGCAAGCGCGACTGCTGAGCATGAGGTCCTGGGTTCAATTCCCGGGTCGGGTAGAGCGTTATTGGGTTTTTCATTGACTAATTTCTCAGCAGCAGCCACGGAGTCTGGATTTGTGCCCGGTTGATGGCAATAGGCTCGCCTCGTATAACATGAGACTCAAACATAATTAGCGAAATGTGGGTGAACAGCTCTACCAAACCCTTCGGGGGTTACAGGCGTGATGTTATGTTATATAAATATAAAGGGTGTAAAAAGACCTTTAACGAAGCCGAAAAGCACTTGTCTCCCTGTCATTGCGATAATTTTTTTGTTCTAGACCATACCTGGGAACCTTCTAGTTACGTAGATATTGGGGGTCAAAGTTCCAACATTTTCACAAGTTTTTTTTTAAAATACATGTTTTTAACGTATAATTTTTACTTTAAACACCTCCACGACCCCTATACTATTCAATCCATCCAACAGCGCAATGTTTTGAGTGAGTTACATTGAGTCCTACCCTAAAACGTAATATTTCACCCTAAAAAAAAAAGTCGTTTCCCAGCAATAATTTTTGCGTAAAGTTACATAGTTTTATGTACAGAATGCTTGGTTGACGGCTTCGTGAAGGGTTCGTTTACACCCTGTATAGAATAATGTATTTTAATTATTACAATTACATAATATCACTCATATATTAGCTAGCCACTTTATCAGTGTAATCTATTAATAGAAAATAAAAAGCCTACATATTACGAGCAATTTTATCATTATATACGCTCTGGAAAGTAGGACTTCACATTATAAAATATTCTAGACTAATTTGGAAAATGCTACTTTAAAATGTTAAGCTAGTGTCACATTATAGCGGTGATAATAATATAATGTTATGTTCCCTTGGTGTTGATTTTTTGTTTCATTAGGGTTTGTTGTCATTAGGGTCTGCTCGGGACTGTTCGAGGGCTGCGGGACTGTTCGAAAGAGATACAGCGGCCCTGGAACACAAAGGGCAAAGATGGAACATGGATGGGTTTAAGTCAGTACGAGTATGACACTCCCTTCCACTCCGCCCTGAGCGGGAGGGATCATTTGATGATTTCCCATCAGAATAAAAAGGGTCAATATACAAGGTGTAAACGGACCCTTCACGAATCCGTCAACCAAGCATTCTGAACATCAAACTAAGTAACTCTATGCAAAAATGATTGCTGAAAAACGAGTTTTTTTTGGGGTGAAAAATCACGCCTCAGACTCAATGTAACGCACTCATGATGGTGCCAAAATAGACACAACACAGTGTTCATCATAATCATGGAAGCCGACCCCAACATAGGTTGGGGTCGGCTTCTAGTCGTCAGTCTTATCGGATTCAGCTGAATACCAGTATTTTACATGGAGTGACTGCCTATCTGACCTCCAGAACCCAGTTAGAACAAGGGTTATTCGATAACCTTTGGTAAGACTGGCTGTCAGACTTGAACACTGTGTTACACAATACAGTGTTGGAGAATAGAAATTAGACAACTTCTTAAATATTTTTCAAGACACGCACCTCTGATTTTTCAGATGCATTTGCGTATTGTATATTATTACTTGCTTCGGTTAAGGAAAACATCGTGAGGTAACCAGCATGCCTGAGAAATATTTCTCGAAGGCATGTAAAGCCAAGGCAGAGGCCCATGGGCAGCATACAAATTCTGACACCAGGTTAGGCACTAACCACACGATAAAGAAAGAATCATTATTGTGTCATTGTTATGCACATTCTTTTATAAAAACACTAGCTTTTGCCCGCAGCTTCGCTAGCGTTAACAATAAATTCGGTTTGTTCTCTGCTCGTAATAACATAATTCAATAATGATTCGAAAGACACGTGGCGCCATCTATTATCATATGAACGTTATTGTTGTTTTCCTCGGGAACAGTACTTTTATTCGAGATGAAAGGTACCAGTATGTCCGTTTGTGTACACCTGACAACGTATATGAAAATTTCAGGATGATCGGTTCAGTGGTTTAGGCGTGAAAAGGTAACAAACTAACTTACTTTTGCATTTATAATATTTAGTAAGGATAAAATAAGAATGGATAATATAATGTATTACAGGAAGTTTGAAATTTGCGACAGTTATAGAAAAGTTGAAAGGGCATCGACTGTCTTGGTATGGGCATGTGATGAGGAAGGACGCATCGCATGTGACTAAATGAGTGATAAAAACAAACAAACAAACTTACTTTCGCATTTATAATAATAGTTAAGATACTTTTCAGAAATAAAGTTTTATTTAGTAGTATTTTATTTAGTTTAGTTAAATTATGTTTGTCAGACAAAAAGTGTCAATATCTGCACTGTAGTGTAGACACAGCCTAACACTCATTATATACACACAATGAAGCGATGAATGTCCCCTGTCCACCCCACAGGACAAGGCTAGGTCGAATTAATTATTCATTTAAAAAATCAAGTCTTTTCTAAGAATTTTAAATCACTGCAATACTTGGTTCCCTAGAAGGGACTGTTTCCATTGTTTCGATAATTATGTTAGTTGATTACGCAACTAAAAGAGCTACGTGTGTTGTGGCTATAAGAGTAGAGGAAGTACAAAGAAATATGGAAAAAAAAATATGGCTAGGACGATCAAAAAAAAAAAAAGCAAATAAATGTAAAACTGCATTAGCAAAAAAGAGTGTTTTAGGGATGGCTCCACGTATTTACAATAAAATTCGAGACGCCATAAAAAAACTAAATGTCACACATTTCAGAAAACAAATGAAATCATTTCTAATTGATAAATGTTATTACACTATTGACGAATATTTTTAATGACGAATTAATTTAGAACTATTATTATTTAAAATTGCAAATTTGTACGCCTCTTGGCATAACATAGCGCCCTTTTTAACTAACCTAAGATCTGTATAAATACAGATCTTAGGTTAGTTAATTAATAATAAATTTATTGTGTACCTATGTTAACAAATAAATAAATGATTGATTGATTGATAGGAAGGAGGTGACTGCTGAGATGACGAGTAATAGAGAAGTATGGAAGAAGAAGGCATGCTGCGCCGACCGCAAGTAAATTGGAATAAGGGCAGGAGAATGATGTGTGTTGGTTTCTAATTTATAATATAAAAAGATACAGAAAAACAAGAAATGAATAAGTTACCATAACATAAAATAAACTTCAATAAAATTATCAATACGGAGGTTCCCGTGGCTAAATTATAGTAACCACAGTACCGCACTTACTGAGGACGGTCCGTCGATGGGTGACGATCTTTTAGGGGTGCGCCAAAGTTCACCTACATTTTCAACTCCGATAATTAGAAATCCGAAAAAGTTCTTCCTAACATTTTTCATCCTAACAATCACAATTCCTAACTACTCTGTCTCTAATTTTATAATTCCGAAGCATTCAACTTCATAATGTCAGTAGCAATAAACATCAGTTATACTTTTATTTGTTTTCCTATATTTTCTCAACATAACCATCTTTTACACTATTATTCAAAGTCATCTATTTTTTGTTTAGATTTCTTTGTTTAGACTTAGAAAAATTTAGCTAAAATGTGTTATTTTTGCAAACCGTTTATTTTCTCGATTCTATAGTATAAAACACCTAAATGTAAGAATAAAAGTTTCTTTGTGTTTTTAGTCTCCGACTAACCGTTTGTCGTAAAAACGATGTGGAAGGGATCCATAGGTTAGGTTAGGTTAGAACTGTGACCAACTACGCGCGAGCCGAGCGAGCGTAGCGAGCGAGGCCGGCGAGCGCTACTTCAAAATTGGTTGCGAAATTTTTCTAAGTTTTTTTTTCATAGTGCCCCCAAGACGACACTCTGACCTGAACTTATGTTTAGGGATAAAAGCGGTATGATAAAAAACAGTAGGAGTTTAAATATAATTATTTACAATAATGATATTATTAATTACAATTTTCGGAAACATGAGTGTTATGATCATCGCCGGTAGCACTACAAATAGTATGAATGAAAACTTTAGGATGAAAATTTTTAGGAAGAGTGATCATTCGGATTACAAATCGTTAGGAAGAACAATTTCGGGAAAAGAACTTTAGGTGAGCCAATATGGACCCATCTTTTAGATATCGAAACCACTGATACATTGGAAACCAAAGGGAGGAAGTTAGCACTCAACAGTGGATGGTACAAGTAGGGATTGCAATCCGGAAAACCGGATCCGGTAATCCGGCGGATCCGGCGTAATTGAACGACAAAAAATTAGAAATTTTTGGCAAAATAATCGCGCTGTTGCATGAGTTGCATTTGTGTTGAGTCATTGGACGCTGAACTGAGATTGGCTGTAGAGCCCTATGCAGAAGTGATTCGACTTGATCCGGCCGGATCCAGTCGGATTGGAAATGACGCCGGATTGCAATCCCTAGGTGATGATGATAAAAATTCTGAGACACATTCTGTAGGGTATTCCCCAAAGCGCAACTATTTTTAAGCGCAACCAACTAAGCGCAACTAAATTTTTCTTCGAAGCGCAACCATGATGAAAAGTAGAGATGGGTATGATGGATTCATTAACGATATTTTTCATCATGGTTGCGCTAGAGAGCTCGCGTGAGAGAGGAGCTCGTGGGTAAATAATAACAGCCGCTCGGTTCGATCTTTAGGTTAAGCCGTGCTTGCCTAGGTTGGTCTGTGGATGGGTGACCACCCATTACATACCGAGTTTCCTCCGTGCCTCGGAAAGCACGTTAAGCCGATGGTCCCGGGTGACATTTGTAGATCTTTGACAGTCGTTAGGTAGTCAGTGGCCCAAAAATTCTGACAACCAGTCTTACCAAAGGGTATCGTATTACCCGGTACTAACTGGGTTGTGGAGGTCCGTTAGGCAGTCGCTCCATGTAAAATACTGATATTCAGCTGCATCCGGTTAGACTGGAAGCCCCAACATAGTTGGGAAAAGGCTAGGCAGATGATGATGGTTGCGCTTTGAGGAATAATTTAGTTGCGCTTAGTTGGTTGCGCTTAAAAATAGTTGCGCTTTGAGGAATACCCCCATTCTGTGACTTGGTGTGCGGACAAGACGAAGACGTAACGTACAAACAATGGAAACTTCACATATAAAATATAGCAGACAGTCCGTCCACCGCCTCGCATTAGCAATCATTATCTACCCTCCACGTCTTTATGTATGTAAATTGCTTATTAATGTTACATATATCTAGGATTTAGAGACATGCCGGTTGAGTTTAAAATGGGGTTAAAAATATGAAAAAGTTATTTTATCTGATTAATTATCTAGAAAAATTATATTTAAAATTAAAAAAAAACCCCAACGAAAAAATAAAAGATGAAAGATAAATACCCACTTTCATCCCCCATATCTAGTAAATGGCTGCACCGATTTTGATAAAACATGTCTAATTTTAATACACACATCATGAGCTTTCATTTGATGCCCCACTTGGGTATATTTGAAAATATTCGATTTTTCATACCCACTTTCATCCCCCATATCTAGGAAATGGCAGCACCGATTTTGATAAAACGCATCTAAGAACCATTGCCAAGAAACTAGCTTTTAAATAAAAAAAACTGCATCCAAATCGGTTCACTCGTTTAAGAGCTACGGTGCCAGGGACAGACACACACACGTTAAAAAAGAAAGAATAGTTCGGAACTCGCAAAACACTGAAATGAAAAATAGTCACTCTAAAAGTATGACCAGAAAAACGGTCTCATATATATTAGATTATGTGTAAAGATGTAGGTGTAAGTGATCAGTTATTACGTTTCAAGAAAGTTCTGAATAGACACTTCAGAAGTTGCGAAATTGAGGTATTCCTCAAAGCGCAACAATTTTTAAGCGCAACCAACTAAGTGCAACTAAATTATTCCTCGAAGCGCAACCATGATGAAAAATAGAGATGGGTATAATGGATTCATTAACGGTATTTAGTTGGTTGCGCTTAAAAATAGTTGCGCTTTGAGGAATACCCCGTGAAATTGACCCCTTAGTATGGGAAAAGAAGCACAATATCAGCCCGAGTGGAGACATCATATGCTTCGGCAGGTCAACGCCTTTGAAGAGAGAAGAAGGTCAAATACATATTTATGTGTTAATATAGGTTCTTTTTTATGTATAAAGCTAGATAAAAGTTTAATTGATATACCTAAAAGTGAGGTAATGATCTACGTGATAATAGATAACACTGATACTGCAATATTTTTAGCTTCAAGTTATCTTGCTGCGCCCTAACAGGGTCATGTACTCACTAGTTTTAAGCTTAGCATTTAAAATTGGTTGTGTAC